>CM042902.1:24365000-29165000 GCA_023653625.1 Triadica sebifera
ATCGGAACTATTTGGATGCAGGTTGTGAAACATGAGCGCTCTCACCCGAGCTTAAGCCACCCTGCTCACTATCTGTGTCTGTCTGCATAAGTGCTCAACTGAGATAATCAAGTCAAGAGTGCTCTCACCTGAGCTTAAGTCATCTTGACTGAGTAAAATAAATCATTGCATGCATTTAGAATCAAGGGCACTCTCACCCGAGCTTAAGCCACATTGTCCTTATAATAAAAATTTTCCATATCATCATAGATTCTTACGGTACCGTGAACCCCTCAATGACATGCCATCTATCCTATTTTTAGTCCTAAATTAGAGAATTGGGTTTAATTGATGTTATCATCTTATTGTTTACATAATTCATCAAAATTCACATATTCATAATAATTTTAGGTTTACATGCCCTATACATATAAAAATTTCTCAATCTCATTTGAAACCTCAAATCATAACACATCATATTAATTTAGTCAATACACAATAAGAATTTTAAATATAACTACTATCATATTATTCAAAATTAAAACATATATATATATATATATATATATATATGTCACCCAATATTTAAAAATACCAAATTACTAAATTTGTTTATTTTTGGACAGATTTCTGTCCTGATTTTGGATTGTATCTTTCAACTATTTTTTATTCGAATTTGACCTTATGGTATTCTATGAATTTTTAGATTATTGTCTTATCTGTCATATACAAAATAATCATATAAATTGGAATTTTTTAGCTAAAGTTATGTCCAAATAACCATATAGTGCTCAGTAAAAATATGTCCAGTATTTTTCAGAATATTCTTAGGTCCGAGATTTTGTATCAAAGTTTAGGTCCAATATAAATAATAATTAGCATTTATACTCTTCTGAAAATTTTTGTATCTATGTGTCTACTTTCATTTCCAACTAGTTTCATCTTGATCTAAATTCCAGAACAAAAGATATAACCAAAATACCATATAATATTCAGAAAATAACTATCCAGAATTTTCTGGATACTTTCAAATCTGAGAATTTATAGAAATTTTTATACCAATATAAAATCAGATATAGAAATTACACTTTATATAAAATATTTACATATATGTGTCTATTTTCATTTCCAACTGATTTTATCTCAATCTAAGTTCTAAAAAAAAAGATATAACCAAAATATCATATAATGTTCAGAAAATAACTACCCAGAATTTTCTAGCTACTTCAAAATCAGAGAATTTGTAGAAATTTTTAGACCCTTTTAGAATTAGATATAACATTTACAGTTTTTATAAAAGTTTTATATTTATGTATCTATTTTCAGTTTCAACTGATTCCATCTCTATCCGAGTTTCAGAACAAAAGATATAACTAAAATACCATAGAATGTTCAGAAAATAACTACCCAAAATTTTCTAGATACTTTCAAATCCGAGAATTTGTAGAATTTTTTAGACCAACTTAGAATTAGATATAGCATTTACACTATTTATAATTTTTGGGATCTATGTGTCTATTTTAATTTCCAACTGATTTCATCCCGATCCAAGTCCCAAAACAAAATATATGGTCAAATACATCAAAACTGTTCCAAACAAATTTTAACAAAATCAACAAACACAACAAGTTATTTGTTCATTTTTTCTTCAACATCAAACATCATTGAAATGCAAATATAATGCACAAAAGAATAAATATGCTCATATGTATAAACCTTGACACAATGAAGTCTTAACCTCTTCAAACCTTAAGCTATTACAGTTGTTTTAAGTTTTTTTTGGAAAAGGAAAAGGAAGGAGAGGAAGAAGAAGATGGGTGAAAGAAGAGAGAATTTGTGTATGGAAGAGTGGGAGGAAGGTTATGGTTCTGAAATTTGGAAGAACAAGAAGAAAATAATATTTTTATACTCATGGTAAATACCCTATTAGGTCCCCCCTTATTTTTGCCAAATATCCATTTAAATCCTTGGTTTTTATCTTATTATTATTAACTTACCCAACCTTTCTATCTATTTTATTTAACACATATAACTTAATAAAAATTCATTTATAAATATTTTTATTATATTTAATTTCCAAATTTAGCCTCAAATAGTTTTAATTACAATCATTAAATATGTTAATTATCCAAGCCTAAATTGACGGGTGTTACATTTCTCTCCCCCTTATGAAATTTCGTCCTTGTAATTTACCTGATTGTTTATGTTGAAAACAACTGGGGATATTGTACCTTCATCACTTCCTCGCTTTCCCATGTTGCTTTTTTAGTTGAATGATTCCTTCATAACAACTTGACTAATGATACTCGTTTATTCCTTAACTCCTTGACTTCACGAGCCAAGATCTCCATTGGTTCTTCCTCATATGTTAAATCTGGACTTAGTTGGATGCTCTTGGTTGGAATAATATGAGAAGGATCTGATTGGTACCTCTTCAGTATGGAAACATGAAAGATGTTGTGGATCTTGCTCAACTTTGGCGGTAAAGCAAGTCTATAGGAAACTGGTCAAATTTTGTCTAAGATCTCATAAGGTCCAATAAACCTAGGGCTTAACTTGCCCTTCTTTCCAAATCTAAGGACTTTTTTCCAAGGGAAAACCTTGAGAAACACCTTGTCTCCCACTTTGTACTATATGTATCACCTTTTGAGATCTGCATATGATTTTTGCCTATCTGAAGTCGTCTTCAACCTTTCTTGTATAATCTTCACCTTTTCTTCTGTTTCTTGCACTAACTCTGGTCCCACTAGCTTCTTCTCACTGAATTCTATCCAACACAATGGTGTTCGACACCTTCTACCATAAAATGCCTTATAAGGAGCCATTTCAATGCTTAATTGATAACTGTTGTTGTAGGCAAACTCCATCAATGGTAGGTATTTGTCCCAACTTCCCTCGAACTCTATTACACAACTCCTCATCATGTCTTCCAAAATCTGAATCACCCTTTATGATTGTCCATCAGTGTGAGGATGAAAAGTTGTGCTAAAACTAAGCTTGGTACCTAAAGCTCTTTGCAGACCACCCCAAAACTGAGAAGTGAACATGGGGTCCCTATTTGAAACAATGGAGACTGGCGCTCCATGAAGCCGTACTATTTCATTTACATATAACTCTGCTAACATGCTTAATGGGTAGTCCCTTCTGATGGGCAAGAAGTGAGCTGACTTCATTAATCTATCCACAACCACCCACACAGCGTCATATTTTCTTAGAGTCAAAGGCAACCCAATCACAAAATCCATGGTTATTCGTTCCTATTTCCATTCTGGAATCGTGATTGACTGTAACAACCCTGAAGGTATCTGATGTTCTGTCTTGACTTACAGACATGTCAAGCATTTGGTGGTGAATTATGTGATGTCATTTTTCATACCTGACTACCAATACTTATTCTTCAAGTCATGATATATCTTGTTACTTCCTAGGTGCATGACATATTTTGTCTCATGTGCTTCGTTTAAGATCCTCTGTCTCAAATCTTCCACATTAGGTACACATAATCGACCTTGGTAGAATAAACTGTTATCTGAACTAATTGTATAATCAGGTCTCTCCCCCTTAGAGACTAACTCGGCTATCTCAACTAACTTATTATCTTTTTTTTGTGCATCTTTGATTTCTTGGTTGAGAGTCGGACGAATGTGTAATTCTGCCAAAGTCTTTCATCTTAATGCATCGGCCACAACATTGGTCTTACCTGGATGCTAGTCGATCACACAATTGTAATCCTTGATCAAATCTAGCCATCTTCTTTGTCTTAAGTTCAATTCCTTCTGGGTAGGAAGATACTTTAAATTCTTATGGTCGGTGTAAATAAAACACTTTTCCCAATACAAGTAATGTCATATCTTTAAAGCAAAGACAATGGCAGCCAGTTCAAGGTCATATGTGGGATAATTCTTCTCATGTGTCTTCAGCTGTCCAGAAGCATAAGCTACTACCTTGCCCTCTTGCATCAGTACACACCCCAGTCCATTGTGAAAAGCATCGCTATGGATGACATATTCCTTTTCAGGGACTGGTTGTGCCAAAACGGGAGCCTCAGTCAACATCTTCTTAAGTCTCTCAAAGTTGTCCTGACATTTCTCTGTCCACTCTAATTTCACATATTTCCTCAGTAATCTGGTCAAAGGAGAAGCAATCATTGAAAAGCCCTTCACCAACCTCCTATAATAATCGGCCAAACTGAGGAAACTCCTGATTTCTATCACATTACAGGGAGGCTTCCAACTCATAACTGCCTCTTTGATGTCATCTACTGACACAATGTGTCCAAGGAAAGCCACATCATCGAGCCAAAACTCATATTTTGATAGCTTGGCATAAAGCTTCTGTTCCTTGAGGGTCTACAAAACTATCTTCAAATGTTGACCATGTTCTTCCTTATTCTTGGAATACACTAAGATATCATCAATAAAAACCACCACGAACATATCCAAATATAGTCTAAAGATCCGATTCATCAAGTCTATAAAGGTTGCTAGAGCATTTGTCAAACCGAAAGGCATCACCAAAAACTCATAATGCCCATATCTGGTTCTAAATGTTGTCTTATTTATGTCATCTATCTTAATTTTTAATTGGTGGTACCCTGATCTCAAATCAATCTTAGAGAAAACTCCTGCACCCTTCAGCTGATCAAAAAGATCATCAATTTATGGTAACGGATATCTGTTCTTAATAGTCACATTGTTCAACTATCTATAATTTATGCACAACCTCATAGACCAGTCATTTTTCTTTACAAACAATACCTATGCACCCCATGGAGACACACTTGGTCTGATAAAACCTTTATCTAACAACTCTTACAGTTGTGCCTTTAATTCTTTGAACTTTGTCGGTGTCATTCTATACGGTACAACTAATATTGGTGTTGTACCTAGAGTGAGCTCTATGGAGAATTCAATGTCTCTATCGGGAGGTAGCCCTGGCAGTTCATCTGGGAACACTTCTGTAAATTCATTCACTATAGGAATATCCTTAAGATCCGGACCTCCCTTCCTAGTATCAATCACGTGAGCCAAGTAGGCCTCACATCCCTTTCTAATCATTCTTTAAGCCTTCATCATAGATGTCACTTGAGCAGGTGGTGGAAACCTTTCGCCTTCCACTACTACTTCTTCTAGTTTTGGAGTTTTAAGAACAACTATCTTAGATCGATAGTCCACTACTACCTCATGTTTAGAAAGTCAATCCATGCCCAAGATAGCATCAAACTCATGGAATGACAATTCAATCAAATCTGCTAAAAATTCTTACCTATGCACTATCAAAAGGCAACTTTTGTATACCCGGTTAACAATCACACTGTGGCCTAGGGGGTTTGTGACCTCAATCTCATATTCTAGATTCTCACTCATCATACTGTTTTGACTAGGTGTGCTCGTGCATACATAGGAATGTGTAGAACCAGGATCTATTAAAGCACATAAAACTGAGTCATGTAAAGAAAACATACCCACAATCACATCAGTGGCTTTTTGGTCCTCTTTGGCCTTCATAGCATATGTCCTAGCTGGAGTCCTACTGTGTCCCGACCTGTTGATTGTCTCTGATACAGCATGGTTAGGTCATGTTCGACCTCATCTAGTCTGAGTTTGATTCTGAACCCAAGCTGATTCTGCAGTTAGTGTAGGTGGACTAATAGTCATCAGAGGGCAATCTCTTTTCATATGGTTCTTGGACCCACATCTGAAACAAACACATGTGACCATCCAACATTCTCCTCTATGGCTTTTATGGCAAGTACCACAAATTGGAGCGCTCTCTCAAGTAGCCTGTGTATGTATGCTACCGGTTGCAGATGTAGCCCTGGAGGGTTGCCCTCTCCTATGTAGTCCACCCGGTGTATAACTCCTATTATGTCCCTAAATCCTTCCATGAGACTGTCCTGGGTAGTATCGACCTTTCTTGCCTAGAGATTGGGCCATTGGAGTTACTATCTGTCTAAAAGCTTCCTCTGCTCTCTTTCTCTTTTCAACACTAACCACAGATGCAATTAGTTGAGTAAAGTTGACATGCTGAAATGCAGTCATAAAATCCCCAATCTCTGCATTAAGGCCATCCTTAAATCTTCTGCACTTATCTCTCTCACTCATGATAATCTCTGAAGCATACTTACTCAATCGAGTAAACTTTCTCTGATACTCAGTCACTATCATCTTGCCTTGCTTAAGGTTCAGAAACTCTCTATTTTTCTCATGTATGTAAAATGGAGGAACATATTCTTCCTTGAACTCAGCAATAAAGAATTCTCATGTCATAGGCTTTGGAGTCTTTGGTTTCAAAAGAGCTGACTTCCACCAGTCATAAGCATCTTCCTAGAGTAGAGATATGATATATCTTGCCTTTTGATCAGTAGGAACCTCAAGCTCATCAAGGACTTTTTCGGTCTTTTCTAACCAATATTATGCTGTAGCAGGATCATCACCTTGCGTACCCAGAAATTTTTTGGCTCCATACTTACGAAGCTTGTCCATCTGTACTTTCAATTTCAGTGGTGGAGGTTGAGGAACTAGAGCAGGTTGTGGTACCACTCTTGTGATCTATTCGGCAAACCAAACATCTACTGCGTCAAAGGTTTTGGTCCAGCTCTGCATGTCCAGGAACTTGCTGGGCTATGGTTGGTATAGCATTCAAACCCTGAACACTAGCTACACTAGGATGGTTCGGTGCTCCAGTATTAGGAGAACTATTGCTTTCAGTAACTTCATGCGCCTAAATTTTCATACTCTCTTCTAATCCTACAAGTCGACAGAGAAGTAGTCTATGTCAGAGTCATATGAGACATACAATGCATGCATGATAAACCTTTAGCCCACTAGGTCTAGTATTGCCTAAACCTGGGCTCTGATACCACTAAATGTAACACCCTCTTATATAGTTAGAAATAATCTCAACTATATAGCAGAATGTCACCTGCCTATTACCTTAAAATTCATTTGAATTAAAGTTTCTTCCATTTTAGTTATTATATTTTCATATGTTAATTTTATTTTCATGATAGCAGTATGTCATACAATTAATGAATCTATTTTATATGCGGAATTAACAAACCATGACCATATTTTCAAACATAAGTTTGGGCTTTCATTATCCCGATGTTTACAAAATACATATGATCCAAATAAAGTTATATGTTCCCAACATAAAAAGACATGTAAAACTTTTGAAAACCATAATTATACTCATCACCCATGACATGTGGATAGGAACAAAATGCATGTCATGTAAAACACCAACCCTCTGATGTAGATTTACTTTATTTGACTCTGTATGGGCTTGCTTCTCTTCCTGTCAACTTCTCCCTATAGGCTCCGAACCTGCGTATGAGAAAACACCCACACGCTAAGCAACATAATGCTTAGCGGTACATATGTGCATAAATATTCATACATAAACTTATGATATGTCATAAAAATTCCATGTTCATATTATCCAATTTTGCATATAAATAATCATAAATAATAATCCATATATCATAGTCCTTTTTATAGCAATATATAAAAACAAGAAATCAATTTATCATATATCAATATGGAATATTGCATACCTGATTTATTGGTTTAACACATATACATGTCATAATTTACAAAGGTAAATTCATATTCGTACCTCATTTATGAATTATATTTTCTTGTTTCATTTACCTGATAATTGATTTTTTTTCATATTTCTTTTTTTAAAGTATTTTATATTTTATAGCCCCAAAACTCTAAATCTGGACTATTTGGATGCGGGTTGTGAAACAGGAATGCTCTCACCCGATCTTAAGCCACCCCGCTCACTATCTGTATCTGTTTGTATAAGTGCTCAACCAAGCTTCTCAAGTCAAGAGCGCTCTCACTCGAGCTTAACCCATCTTGACTGAGTAAAATAAATCATTTCATGCATTTAGGATCAATGACGCTCTCACCTAAGGTTAAGCCACCTTGTCCTTATAATAAAATTTTTCCATATCATCATAGATTCTTACAGTACCGTGAACCCCTAAATGGCATACCATCTATCCTATTTCTAGTCTTAGATTAGAGAATTGGGTTTAATTGATATTATCATCTTATTGTTTACATAATTCATCAAAATTCACATATTCATAATAATTTTAGGTTTACATGCCCTATACATATAAAAATTTCTCAATCTCATTTGAAACCTCAAGCCACAAGACATCATATTAATTTAGTCAATACACAATAAGAATTTTAAATATAACTACTATCATATTATTCAAAATTAAAACACACACACACACACATATATGTCACCCAATATTTAAAAAATACTAAATTTTTTATTTCTGGATAGATTTCTACCCTGATTTTGGATTGCATCTTTCACCTATTTTTTATTCGACTTTGACCTTATGGTATTTTATGAATTTTTAGATTAATGTCGTATCTTTCATATACAAAACAAATCATATAAATCTGAATTTTTTAGCTAAAGTTATGTCCAAATAACCATATAGTGCTCAGTAAAAATATATCCAGTATTTTTAAAAATATTCTTAGGTCCGAGATTTTGTATAAAATTTTAGATCCAATATTAATCATAAGTAGCATAAAATTTTGGTATTTATTTGTCTACTTTCATTTTCAATTGGTTTCATCTTGATCTAAATTCCAGAACAAAATATATAACCAAAATACCATAGAATGTTCAGAAAATAACTATCCAGAATTTTCTGGGTACTTTCAAATCCGAGAACTTGTAGAAATTTTTAGACCAATATAAAATCAGATATAGAAATTATACTCTGTATAAAATATTTACATCTATGTGTCTATTTTGATTTTCAACTGATTTTATCCCAATCCAAGTTCTAAAACAAAAGATATAACCAAAATACCATAAAACATTCAGAAAATAACTACCTAGAATTTTCTGGGTACTTCAAAATCAGAGAATTTGTAGAAATTTTTAGACCCATTTAGAATCAGATATAGCATTTACACTCTGTATTAAAGTTTTAGATTTATGTGTCTATTTTAAGTTCCAACTAATTTCATCCCTATCTAAATTCCAGAAAAAAAGATATAACCAAAATACCATAGAATGTTCAAAACATAACTACCCATAATTTTCTAGGTACTTCAAAATCCGAGAATTTGTAGAATTTTTTAGATCAACTTAGAATCAGATATAGCATTTACTCTTTATAAAATTTTTAGATCTATGTGTCTATTTTCATTTTCAACTGATTTCATCCCGATCCAAGTTCCAGAATAAAAAATTTGGTCAAATACATTAAGACTGTTCCAAACGAATTTTAATAAAATCAACAAACAAAACAAGTTATTTGTTCATTTTTTCTTCAACATCAAACATCATTGAAATGAAAATAAAATGCACAAAGGAATAAATATGTTCATATGTACAAACCTTGACACAATGAAATCTTAACCTCTTCAAACCTTAAGTTATTATAGTTGTTTTAAGTTTTTTTTTTTGGAAGAGGAAAAGGAAGGAGAGGAAGAAAAAGATGAGTGAAAGAAGAGAAAATTTGTGTATGGAAGAGTGGAAGGAAAGCTAGGGTTTTGAAATCTGGAAGAACAAGAAGAAGATAATATTTTTATACTCATGGTAAATACCCTATTAAGTCCCCTTTGTTTTTCCCAAATATCCATTTAAATCTTTGGTTTTTATCTTATTATTATTAACTTACTCAACCTTTCTATCTATTTTATTTAACACACATAACTTAATAAAAATTCACTTATAAATATTTTGATTATATTTAATTTCTAAATTTAGTCTCAAATAATTTTAATTACAATCATTAAATATGTTAATTATCCAAGTTTAAATTGACAGACATTACACTTAATTATCTACATTCTCCATTTTGCACTAAGCCCATGCCAAAGGGAACATGCAATCATTTGGATCTATTGTTGTAGCTGAAAGGAGTTGACCTCTAAAAGTCCCTTTTAAGAAACTTCAATCCAAATGCAATATTGGTCTCATTCCTGCATCAAGGAAAGCCTCTTTTATACCTCTTAAACAAACATACATCCTTTCAAACTTTCCTTTTAGTTCTTTAAATTCAATACTTGTATCAGGATTAGTCCCTATCAACTCCAATTTATAATCATACATCTTTGCAAATTGTACATTATCTGATCCAGTAATAGCTTTCAAGGCATAGTCTTTCGATCTCCAAGCCTTCATTCTATCGATGTTCAATTTTATGTCCTTTTTAACTCTATTAATAAAAGCCTGCACCCCCCCTATTTAGGATTATCTCTAAACTTATCCAAGTATTTTTCAGCAAATTATTTAGATGTCAAATGAAAGTTGGAGCTACTTTTTCAACAAGTATGATTCAGGTTGAAAGATTTTACTTGCAAAGTAAGGTCTTCTAGATCTTTCATGTTCATTTTGCTTGCAAAAATATAGAAGCCACAATCCGGCTTGTGGCACTTGCACCTAGCCCTCTTGTCATTTATTGGAAAGTGAACCTGCCACATGTGTTTGATACCCCACCGCTTGTATGCTTCTTTAAATTCATTTATATCTTTAAACGCTAGCCCACATTCCCATTTGGGATTGTCCAAATTTCTGTCTACATGAAATCTAGGATAATGTTTTTTTTCTTGTTTGTAATAGGAACTTCCCTTTCTATATCTGAATCATAAACTATCTCATCACTATTTTCTCCATAGTCAGAAGATCTTTGATCTTCAAGTTGAAATTGCATTAATGTTTCTATCTTAACACTATCAGCCCCTATCCTATTTTTCCTTGGCCTGCCTAATCTATACCTCCTAACATATCCAACTTCCATATCAAATAACTCCCCTTCATCATTCATTTGACTTGTTGCCCTTAACTCATCTTGTAAATCTTCATCACTTGCAAAAATGTTATTATCACTATCATTTAACGCCTCTGCATCTACAACCTTTCTACTATAACCTTCATCAATTTCATTTTTACCTATGTTGTTATCTTGCTTACTACCACCCATATCTTCACTATAATTATCTTCTTCACTACCATCCATATCTTCGCTATCATTATCTTCTTCACTACCATCCATTTCTTCCATATCTTCACAACATTGTCCCCACCTATATCATGTCTCCCCTCAGTGTCAACATTGTCCCCCCTCCCCCCTTCCTATTTCATGTCTCCCCTCCTATTGTGTTGCCTCATCCATGTCAACACTTCTCCCTTCCATCTCATGTCTTCCATCCCTTATTACATTCAAAAAAATTTGATTTTACAATTTTATAATAATTATAATTTCATAAAGGACAACATCTAATACAACAAGTACATTTGTGGCTTTTTAAAACATTAATAATGCTTAACTTAAATAATATTTTTAATATATAGTTATAATGTCATAATTATTCACTTACTCCAATATATATATATATATATTGGAGAAAATGATGAACTCTACATGTATACCAATTAGTAATATTAATGATACAAGGAATGATAAATTTCTTTCTCCTGGATACTTTTGTTCATTGAAATGAATAGGGAAATAAGTTTAGAAAAAAGGCATATGAACACAGTACAAAAGTTTTTAGTTTTAGAATTGTGGAATTTTTAAAAGTCATAAAACTTAAACATTATTTAATTTTTCCTTTTCGTTGTCCCTATAATCAAACAAAATCATTACTATTTATATCATTACAAAGTATAAAATGCAACTCACTGTAAGAACAAAATAATTAACTAATTATCATTGGATATATAACAATTAACTAATTAGTAATTACTATTAGTTATGTGAATATGATGATACATAAAATTAAACTAAAACCTCATATTTAACATTATTTGATATATCAAAAGATTTCCATTTCTGGTATTTAAAGTAGCAAAAGTATATATCAAGTGCACACAGCTTATCATATACCAACTTTCACTTATTCAAAAATGCCTACCCATTAAAAAAGGGTAGAAGAAAATAAATATAAATTAAATGTATATTTTATTTATGAATTTAGTAAAATTCATGGTATATTTTTATGTATATTAACATAGCTACTTCAACAGCATTGGCATACAAAGTTTCAGAAGTTGCTGCCATGCAGGTCACTTTGCTTTCAAAGTTACAAGGTTCATCATGGCTCATCCTTCAAGAAGTTCATCCATTGCTTCTACATTAGTTTGATTCATCTTAATTATTTTAATTACATGTACTAGATACTTTTCTTCTCCTAGTTTTTAGGATTCATTTTAGAAGTTGTTAGGCGTGTGAACTTTATGTTAATAGTTGTATATAAGTAGTTGTATATATAGACATAAAGCATAAATGATAGTCTCTAATGCAACAACTTAATAATTACAAATTATTTTCTTTTTTTTCCTTTTGTTAAATATTAAAAGCAAAAAAGTTACTGCTAACAGTTTATGGACCATGAAAGGAACACATGTAATTTATGGGCACAACTAACTGATTATTTCATCATTAAAAAACAAAAACATAAACTTTAAAAAAGTAAATTCAAACACAAACCTAAAAGCTTTTTGTGTTACCCTACAATTACACTAAACTATATTAGATTCACAAAGGCCCTACATATGACAATTAACATAGGTCAATTTTCACAACACAAATAAACTATTTTCATTATTATAATGCATCTAAGGTTTACATGTTCCCAAAAACCGCAACAAACAAACAGTAAAACAATTTTAAGAAGATTAGCACCTGTATATGTTGCCATTAACAATCATGGTCCCCACCTTCCACTGATTCTTTTTATTTTTTGACGAATAATACCCCACCTTCAACCTTTATTTGTCTTCAATGTCTGAAACAATTAAGGGTGTATTTGAGATTGCTATTAAGTAAGAATTTTTTTTATTTAATTAATTGATTTTTTTAAATTTTTATAAACTGTTTTTTCAAACCTACTTCTAGAAAAAACATCAATTTACCTGTTTTTCTCCAAAAACAGTTTTCAAAACTCAAAAAATTTAAAAATAATTTTTTTTTCAAAAACATTTTTGTCAAATGGCCCTAACAAAACAACTATTAACATCAACACCCATAATAAAAAAAAATAAAAATAAAAACAACAAAATATATCCATGCATTTCATATTTGAACACTACCCCACCATTTAGTTTACTACTGTCGAAAACTCAAAACTCATTTATAACTTTAATAAACCAATATCTCACCTTTACGAATCACCTTTTCATGTGCAAAAGTCTATCAAAGAACAAGTGCAAATAGGAGAAGATGATTTTGTGATTTATGGAGATAAGTTTCTCGCTTTAGCTTCAAATCGATAAAAGAGAAGGGGCTAAGGTTTTCAAAATAGAAATTGGGATAAAGTGGACAGAAGTTATAATTCATGGGTCCTTTAATATTTGTTAATGTTTGCTTACATGGATATTAATTTAAACTGGCATGTCCTTTTATTTAATTACATGTCATTTTCTTTTTTTAATTGTAGATGGCATGGAAATTTCAACTCAGCTTGCCATTAAGGGTTGTTGACGATATATGATGGAGGCATTTTATGGTTATAAAATAGTAGCTTAGATATTTTGTAGTTACAAATAATAATTCGAATACTAAATTATTACGTGTTCAGTTGATTCAAAAAATGAAAGCAAAGACTGAGTATCTTGATTGACCAGATCTCTTGTACTTAATCTTGGGATCCCTAATTTCTCCATCTAAGAAAGGATTCAAGAAACAAGGAAAAGGAATACTTATTGATCTTTGGAAAAAGAACTTTGGAGGTGGTGAAGCAAAGACAAAAAAGATGAGAACGAAAAACTAATAAGGAAAGTAAAATAGTGGGTGGAAAAATTACGTAAATATTATAATCCCAAAATTCAACCGCAATAATGATTTGCATGGTTCTTGGAGTTTCCAACTGTCAATCAAACATGTGGAATAATGACATTTGAATTGGAAAGATATGAAGCAACATTTGTAAAGATGAACTGATTCCCTTTAAGGATAAACTTGTTGCCTCAAATTCTAAAAGCCGCATAATTTAATTTGGAATCAATCTTAATGTTTAAAGATCGTATCTCCCTCCAACGAATCAATTCACAATCTATCTGGATCAATCCAATAGATGATACGATGAATTTCTAAAATCCTTGGTGTGAATCAACACATGAAGTTTGACAAAACAAGATCTGTCTTTTTTATCTTGTAGGTCAATCGAATATATACCTCATTACGCTCAATTCTATGCCTAAAATTTTTGCAATTATCAAGAATAGATTGTAAATTCAAATACAAGTTTTTAGGAGCATTAATCTACATTGTTAAAAAGCCAAGACAAAAATGTAGATTTAGTAACTACGGTGATTGATATTTATGCATGTCTAGTCATTTGTGATCATCTGAAGTTGATTTCGTCACTTTCAATTAATTAAATTTGCATTCTTTGAGAGAAGGAGAAGGAGAAGAAGAAGAAAAATAGCTGGTGTTTTGTTTCAAGTAATAGATGAAAATGAAAAGTAAATCTAATAGCAAGGTTTCCTTCACAAGTTTTGAACAACAAACAAAGTTTTATAACCAGAAAAAATAGTAAAGAGATAAAATTCATCTTAAAAAACATAGTCAAATCCAAAGAGTGCGGGTGAGGTTTGAGTAGCTGATTATCAGCATCTACTTTGCATAACTCTTCCGATTTGATTCCTTTGATTTTGTTTACATTGATCTTAAATAGCAAATCATTCAATTTTAGGCATAATATTCTCTAAACTTGGTAAATGAGTTTGTTTCTATTTTTTTATTGTATTTAATCCACACACTGGAGAGCAATTTTTCAACTGTACACATCTAGTTGCGGCAAAAATACCAATTACGTACTGAACATGAGTTTGAATCTCATTTGAAAATAAAAGATACACACGAACATATTATGTTCGATGGTATTTATTTATAAGGCATCCCTTATGGTATTGAAAGCTTAGTATAACAACAAACCCCATCATGTCCAATACAAAAATAAATAAATGAAAAGACAATTATCCCTTTTTTTTCTGTTTATAAACTCGAAAAGCCTTCTGTTTTACATCTCTCGAAGAAAGACAGTGATATGCACGTGAAGCAGTCTTAAGTTAGCAAATGCCGGGCAAATTGTCCCAAGAGCAAGAGCCTAAGCGCTCTGATGGGGGAAACAATGAGGCTATTTGCTGCATTTCAAACCCAATGTTATCGTGCGTTACGACAGAAGATGGTCCGTTAGAGATGTCTGCACTGTCGCTGTACAACTCAGGCTGCATCGGTGGGAGAGTGTTCAAAACATTGCTCAAGTCTTCTGACATGCTGTTCAGTTGCCCTGCGACTTCAATATTCTCATCCAACCCTGTATGTATGCATCAAGGGCCACACAAAAAAAAAACAATGCTGGGGTTATCCAATTTAATTATATTCAATTATAGCTCATAAATTTCAAACCTAACCAGGCCTCTATCATCCTCAGAGATGCACACAAAACATTATGAATTAGTGACGACAAAACCTATATATGAAGGCAATACTTTCCATTCTCTGATGTTTGGAGATATATTTGACATTATTTAAGCAATGATTTAACAAATTAAATGAGAAGCATTCATATCTTGCTTTAGAAATCGAAATTGGACTCATGCATCTTATTCATTGGAATTGTTACTAGTTTATGTAAAAATTTGTAAGGTACATAACAAAAACAAGAACTAAGCATTAAATTGAAAGAAAATAACAATAATGTTTAGTAACGAATAGAATAAATAAACATTAAGTGCATCTGTTTGACATAAAATTCATGCATAAGCACGAATAAACAATTGTGTTTGCATCATCAGCACATAAATATTTTCTGCCAATTTCAATCACTAATAGCAGCAATAATAATGAAATCTTAAGGCAATAAATATGCACAAAGACATATAGATCATGAAAACCAACCTGAAGTCAAACCTTGCGGATTGGATTCATCCCAATGCGTGCCAAATCCTTCGGACACAAGCATCTTAGGCTTCTGATCTTCCATAATCAAACCGCTCTGGTCTGTCAAACTCTGTCCACATTCCGTCAATGTTTTAGCCTCTTGCAAAAGATCTTCCAATGCAAATCCCAATTTTCCATTCATCTTATCTTTAATACAATTAGCAAACTTCTTCTTAGTTATTCTTCTTCCCAACTTACTTCCAGTAGCAGTAGCAATTCCAATCCCCATATTCCTATTATGGTTTGATGACGAAGAAAATTGGTTTGAAGGGAGCTCTGGCTGAGTCACAGAAGCTAAAAGCGAACACATTTCTTGATTTTCTTTTCGTACTTCATTATGGAAATCACTGTTACTGTTGTTGTTGAGGAAGCTAGGAAAGTAGGAGGGCATCTGGTGACCCACAGGAGAAGTGTTGGATGGAGGCAATGGTGATGATAAGATTGAGAAATGAGGATTAGAATTGATGTTAGACGGAGATGGAGGGGTGTTGCTGGTCAGAGTTGAAATATCAGAGGTGGAAGTGAAGCGTTTGAAACGATGTGGAGTCTGAAGGATTGGGGGCGTTCTCGGGACATTGAAGTCGAAAAGAGGGAGAGTGGGAAAAGTGGATGTAGGAGTAGTGGAAGGAGAGGAAAGAGGAGACAAAGGAGGTGGAGTAGAAGCTGCAGTACGTGAATGAGCTGTGGGTGATTGGAGCTGAGTTGGGAATGAAAAACAAGAGGAGGGGGTGGCGGATGTGGAATGAGAAGTATGGTGGTGGAGGTGGTGGCGGTGGTGGTGGTTGTGGTAGTGGGGATTGTGATGGGGCTGAGAGTAATCAAAAAGTGGGAGAGTAGGAAAACTAGTAGAAGTGGGGGTAGGGGAAAGCGGTGGAGGGGTAGCTGAAGTAGGAGTGTGTGGAGTACTTGGACTAGTAAAATGAGTTTGGAAAGTGAAAGAAGAGGTTGGTGTAGGTGTATTTGAGGTGGTGGTGATGGATATGGAGGGGGACTTTGAGTGGTGGTGGTGGAAATGGGGACTAGGTGGGTGTTGGGGTTGGATATCTGGTGGATAAAGAGGAAGACCTTGACGTTGATGTCTCTTCACTCTTGTATTCCAGTAGTTCTTGATTTCATTGTCTGTTCTTCCGGGTAGCTACGATGCAATTATGAAGTATTATATTAATGGAAATGAGTTATTTACGTACTTATTTATTTATGATTAGTAAACAAAAATATACAATAAATAAAATTTTCTGTTTTCCTTAATATGAAAAAACAGAGTATGCATTTATATGTTGTTTTTGTAAAAAAAAAAAAAAAAACAATGTTAATTGCACCCAAGGTGTTTGAATTTTGAGCCTTATAATACAATAGTTCTTAAAGTTTAATTATTGATTTTAAAATTTTTAATTTGCTTCAATAGCAATTATTTTGGCAAAAAAAGAAGTTTGGTGGTGACCTTTGAATTCTTTAATTATTACATTTTTTTTTTCTATTTCTTTCTTTTTGTGTTCTATTAAATTTCTAAATTTTTTTTAGCATATATAAAAAATGATTCAACAAAAAAAATAATACATCAACAACTGTGTGCTAAAATAATATTATTATTTTGGATCCTAATTTTATTTTTTTATATTTTTTGCTATTAAGTCCTTGCTTGGACTCAAGGTAAATAAAATAAATTTCTGCAGACTGAATAGAAAAAGATTTAACAGTTTCCGAAAACAAAAATGACAGAAAAATTAATTTCTGTCCTGCTCAGAACAAATTAAATTAAACTGTAAAACTTTTCCATTGCCAATTGATTTATAAAAATGTTAGTATCCTGAATGCAATAAATCCAAAGAAAACACAGGTCAATTTATTAAAAACCCTATTTCCAGAAAAAAAAAAAAAAAAAAAAAAAAAAAAAAAAAAGAGCTGTGATGGAAATTTATGATAACAAGATAAAAATTTGTAATTAAACTAGAGAAAAACATAACCAAGAAAAGTTGAAAGTAATTAAGCTGGTAAACTAAATCAAGAAAAACAAATTGGAAACATGAATGAAGAAATTCATCAAATAAGACCCAGAAATGAGAGTGCATAAGAAAGAGGATTTTACAAAAATAAAATAAATGTAAAAGAAAGAAAGAAAGATATACCAGACTAGCCATGCGAGCCCATTTGTTGCCAAACTTAGCATGCAACTCAATAATTAGCCTTTCCTCTTCCGGGGAGAAAGCACCCTTTTTGAGATTGGGTCGAAGATGGTTTGCCCAACGGAGCCTACAACTCTTTCCGCACCGAGCCAACCCCGAGTGCCTCTGCACCGCATTCCAATTCCCTTCACCATGTTTCTTCACATACTCCACCAATATTGCATCCTCCTCCGCCGTCCAAGGTCCCTTCTTCAAATGTGCCTCGCCATTACCATCACAATCACCGTGCATATCACCGTGATGAGTATCAACCATCACACCACCTCCTGATCCTGTAGACACAACTTCGATACATCCATTGCTATTGGGTATCATTTTCTACAAACAGATAGGCAATTAGTTATTAATGGGTTTATGTATGAGTTTTAACGTTGCCTTTCTATTTCTTATTCTCCCCTCCCCTCCTGCTCTCCCTCTTTCGTCTCTGTGAAATGAAGTATTTTACCCAGAATCTGGTTCTCTAGGTTTTTATTTATTTTCTATTGGAAAAATTTTATGCTTTGCGGACCACCAAAGATGAAAATATATAAAAATAAATAAAATTAAAGAATCACATTAGCTTTTTGCTATCAGAAGATTAAAAAAAACAGAGAGAAAAATTGTGGTATCTTGACTTGAAAATGTAGACTTTTTTATGCCTAAAAAAAAGAAAGCCTGTACCTCGTGTGTTTCTTTTAGTGTTTAAGGTTAATGGGAAAAATAACTTTCCCGGCAAAATTTTACACACAGAATGGAATTTGGGTTTTTGAGCATTAAGAGAGGGAGGGGAGAGGGAGGGGAGATGGTGGGGTTTGGTGGGCTAAGGTTTTAGAGAGAGGTGACCCACAAAAGGGGTTAGGGCTCAGAGAGAAGAAAGCTTTTTAGAGAGAAGGAGATTTAGCAAGAAATTATAAATTTAACTTTTTAATCTCCGACTAGTTCTCAGTTGTTAAATGGTGGAGAATATAAGGCGGAGATATGATTTGTTTTTCTAATTTTTTTTCTCTTATATTTTCTATACCCTTTTATCTCACCCCTTCTTCCTCTATTTCCTCTTATATATTAACTTTTAAGAGTTAACAGACTTTTAACAACTCCTTTCTAGCTGTCACTCCCTTTTTGACTGCGGTTAAAAGTGGAAGGGCCAGGCCAGAGTTGATAAAAGAGATTATCTTAGCAAAGAGATAATGTGAAACATTTACATGGGAAAATTGAAAGTATATACTTGAGGAAATTCTATATTTGAACCCTAACCAATATACAAAACGACGCTCAGAATTTTTTTACCCTTTGACGAGCATTTTTTTTTTTTCTTTTTGGGTTAACTCACAAAAAAGAGGCTAAACTCTGTGCGTGTTTTTTTTTTCATCTAAAAACAACTGCACTAATTTCATAACCTGCAATCCATTTGAATAAATTGGTGTTCCGGGTACCCGACAAAAATAAATTTATTTTATCTATAACATATTAAAAATTTAATTAACATGGTAAAATTTTATGCCTGTATATCCTTTTTAATATATCCCTGCATTAATTTGGATTATAAATTTAAAAAATTGAAAAAATAATAATTCATATTTATTTATAATAAAGCATATTAAATAGGAACGTAATTAATAGGGAATTAATAATTTCAACTATAATATTAAAAAAAATGTCATATAATTTTAGAGTTATAAAACAATTCAACTTATCTTTGTGGGAGGGCACTATAATATTATAAGGTACATAACTTAATTAACCTTAATTAACTAATTAACTATGATAAGACATCTCCTTTTCTTTATAATGCTATATCATTTTTTTTGGGGTTAAATGAATACCTTAATTTGATCTTATTACATAGATTTTTTCCTTTTGTATAATGCTGAAATGAGACTGTAAGATTACACTACAATAAAATTACCATTTAAAAACAGAAAAGTCTGTCGCTAAATTTAAACAAAATTGTCGCTAATTTGATTTAGCGACAGATTCAGTTGAAGAATATTAGAAATTTATGAAGACAATTTTAAATGTATTTCGATAGTGCTTTTGATGATGACATTTTGGTTATATTTGTATAATTTTTTTTATTAGTATATTATTTTAAATTGTAACCAGATTTGTTTATATATATATATATATATATATATATATATATATATATATATATATATTGATTTTCATTTTTGTCAATATTATTTAAAGAATATATATTTTTTAATTTTGTGTAATTATTACAATGCAAATATAAATTATAGTAAATGTAGGGACATTGATTATAGAGTGTCACTAATTTAGAGACAAATAGTCAAATAGTAATATAAAAGTAATATTAATTTAAAGACAGTAATTATAAATAGTATCGCTAATTTTGAAATATTAATTCTAGAGTGTGTCACCAATTTTGTAACACAAAAATGTAGAAAACGTTGCATAGATCTAAAAGCGTTGCAATTTTAAAGACACTTATTCATTAATGTGTCATCAATCTAATGACACTAATTCTTAAAAGTATAGTCAATTTAGCAATGCAATAAATAATTAGTATTGTCAAATCTTTAGGAATGGAGGTACAAAATAGCGTCATAATTTTAATATTAATGACACATCAAAAAAAGTGTCACAAAATAAAAAATACCGATACTAAGCAATAGTGTCGCATATAAATTCTCGACTGAAACTTTAACAATGCTATAAGTGACGCTTTTCTTGCGCCGGTAATATATTGGTGACGCTTTTTGTGTTTTAAATGAATTTTTTAACGTTGCTAAACACTTTTTTTCTTGTAATGATAAGTTTTCAATTTCAGTTCTTTTTAAGTATGACTACTTAATGATCTTAACTCTCAAATAAACATATTGCTGAATTTCTAACAAATCACGATTTTCAGATAGAACAATTAATTTGAAAATTGATTATTCTAGATTTTTCAATAAATTTAATGAGTTCTCACAATATATAATTAATGGGCTCTTAGATAGCAAAAGTGATTATTAGGTAGTAGAATCGTTTCATCATTTGGCTTTCACGACCAATTTCATTGCTATATAAAACCCTATGATCATTGGATATTAATCCGGCACGGATCTAAAATTTATTTTCAATAGAAACAAATTTAATTTAATAGATAATAAATTAAAAATTATATTAAACTAATATTAAAAAATAAAATTTTGAGTACTCATATATATTTTGATCTAAAAATAATTTTCAAATCGTAATGATATAATAATATGAATTCTAAATTATTATAGTTTATTCTATTTAAGTACTCATATTTTCATACATTTATATAATTTTTTTCATTATCAATAACGGTAAGATTATATATAAAAAATTTTGAGAGATTAAAAGAGGTACTAAAAAATATTTTAGATATATCCGTTTAATTTGTTTCCATTGCCTCCACCATATATCTGTTTCTGTTTCAACCACTCATAGAACTTCTAAAATAAATGATCTTGAAATTAAAGAAAGGAAATCCAAACTAGGATTGTGGCTCAGCTGATAATATAGATTGAATTTATTGGAAAGAGCTTTTGAGTTCAAATCAAACACAACCTTGGAGAGAGGTTTAGAGTATTAAGTGTTACTGAGCTCCGAATAAAATTAGTCTCAAATAATAAAACAAATGATAATATTTGTCCATTAAAAAAAAAAAGGAAAGCAGAAGACTGCAATGCATATATGAAAATCAATTCAAATATTATTTTATTTATAAGTAAAAGTGATATATTACAGCGATATATATTTTTAATTATTTTTATTAAAAAATAATGTAAATGAGTGCCTTTGACTCTGGAGTCCTGCCAACCATAACATACTAACATACTCAATTATTATCAATCAGCAAATCTACTCGACATGTTGTTATTCCGACATGATATATTAATCTTTGAACATTTTGAAGCTTATATATATATATATATATATATATATATATATATATATATTGAATTGGATTTTGAAACTAATAAATAGAATAAATTATATAAAAAATTCCTCAGATATTTAATAAATTACAATCATAAACAAACTTTTAAAAAAAATAATAGTTTATCTTTTTATTATTTGATAAAAATATTGTTTGAAATAACAACTAGAAAATTGAATATTCTGGTTACTCTGCAATTACAGCTATTGGTAAAGACCAAAATGTCTAAACTCTTATAATATGTTATTAAATTATATATGAAACTTTAAAAAATTCACAAAAAAATATTTTAAATATGAAAAAAATATGTGATATATTGCACTGTAATGTTTGAAATTCATCAAACATCAAATGAATAAGTATTATCTCAAACAATATAGAGTAAACTGTTAGTTTTTTAAAAATTTATTTTTTGTTGTAATTTGTTAAAATTACAAGAAGTTTTCTGCAATTTGTTCAATAAATAAAAAAAATTAAGAAAGCAAAAAATGATAGAATGTAAATAACCAAATTTGGGTTAATTCAGTTGTCATTAATATATATATATATATATATATATATATATATATATATATATATATATATATATATATATATATATATATATATATTGTCGTTCATTGTTATCATTTTTTTTCTTTCGATAATAATAAGATATTAGGACAAGATGGTATAGAAATTATTAAATGGAAATAATGCAAGGAAACAATGAATAAATATTTTCTTTTAAAAAACTGACTGATGACTAATTAGATAATGAAACAAACCATCAAAAAATATTTAATTTGATTTCGAAACCGTAACAATCATTATAAATTATCGAATGTTAATCATGCATCTTGGTGCCAAAAAGTTATAAGCATATAAAAATACTAATAATACAAACAAAAAAAAATACTTTTTCTGTGAGAAATTTTAGCTACTGCTTAAAAATATTAAACCTATCCTTAAATCATATTATTATTATTATTATTATTATTATTATTATTATTATTATTATTATTATTATTATTATTATTATTATTATTATTATTATTCATTGTCTAGTCAATTGTCCACATTGTATCTTCCAACCATAAGAAACCTAAAAAGTACAAGGTGGGAAAAAGGTTATATATATATATGGCCGGCAAAAGAAATACCCAATACCAAAAAATAATTTATTGTTCTGTTCACAAGCAAAACAGAAATTTCAACAAAATAATCCCATACTCAGTCCACCCAAAAAGAAAAAAAAAATACATTTATTACTTTTTTGGTTGCAGCTCTAAAATGAATGGTTAAGAGAGTATCCACCAAATCATGTTTGGTTGTTCCAATATAATACATATAAATAACTAATTAATTAATTAATAAATACAAGTCATAGCCCAACAACCTTGACCTGCTTCGAGTTCCAGATTAATTCCTTGTTTCCCATTTCTCTTTCGACTTATAAATGTGTCCTTTAAATTTTAAATTTAGCTAATAATAATAACAGAAAAAAGAAAATCAAGATGATTGCCATAACATTGCTCCCAAGATTTTGGAGCTGCTTCACAGAGCGTTCATCGTCCTCACCGAAGGAATACATATGTGAAGGGGGTGTCTGTGCTCTAAGAACCGATAGGAAAGTCAACAAGAAAAAATCGCCCGATATTAAAGGTAAGCAAACCAATTAGGTTTCTGTATTAATTTTCTCATTCAGATCTCAAGGAAATATGTAATAGTTTTTCAGCAAGCTTCATGCATGCTGATGCTTTTTGGCTCAATAAGACTTTTTTGACAGTTTGCAGTAGTTACTGATTTGCATTTGTAAATAAAGAAGTTCTCTTCATGTAATTGGGATTACCATTTATGAGAAATCATGTTAACATTTTTCTTAATTCTTCTTAATTTCCAGGCGATGATTATGTTTCACTATTGTAATAATCATTGTTGTATATATATTTATGATATGTAAGAGGGGAATTGCTTCATGGATCAAGAAAAAAAAAAGTTCATCCATATATATTTGCATTTAATTTTCTTCAACGATATTTTTCCTCTCTATAATCCAAGAAAACGATTTCAACTATTAAACTTGTTTCGAGAACAGGATTTTAGATTAAGCATCTAACTTAGTTCAATCATTTGACCCCTTGCTAAAGATGTTGGGGTAACTGGATAGAAGATTCTGATTTATATGTATCTAATTAAATCGATTATAGGATTTAAATATAAAATACAAGTTGAATTAATTACTATTTAATTAGAAAAATAGAATTATTAATTACAGACTTAAATTAAACCATGTTGAATTAAATCGACTTTACCCAAGGTAAGAAATTTAGGATTTTAAATTAAGAGAAATTTTTAGATATATTCGGTTTATCATGTTATCTATAAACTAATTCAACTAAATAGTGATACATATTTTATTATTTAATTCACATTAATTGATGTGGATTAGTTTATAAATGAGATAAGAATTTCTGTTAAATTAGATACTAAATTAATTGAATTAATTGATCCTTATTATACAGATAGCCTACAAAAAAATAAATAAACTTTTATAGTAAAGCTCGAGCCAGTGAATTTTTCTCTTGATGTGGAAAAAAATAAAATTATTTCATTATAAGTTTTGGTAACTGGCCTAAACAGAGAATTTTTTGCTTGATGTGGACAAAAATTCTTTTAGATTTTAAACTTATTTTGTTATAAAATTTATTTTGGATTTTCTTTTCTTTGACTAGTTTAATATTCTTTTTCTTCCGTACCCTCATTAAAATTAAATTTACCATATGCAACATAGTTTTCCAAATTTGGAAATTAAGAAAATAAAGGGGAAAATGCAAAAATTATATTCGTGGTTTCAAGCTTTTACAATTTTGAATATGAGGTTTTTTTTGTATAAAAAAGGAGTCGTCTTGTTTGTGCAGTTAATAAATTTAAATTTTTAAGAGTAATAGTGTTAAAAAAATGTGAGATGACAAAAAAACTAGAAAAAAAAAAAATCTATCTCCTCTCCATTTCTCCTCTCTCCTTCCCTCTAACTCTTTCTCTCTCCTTCCCTCTCTACCTCTCTCTCTCTCTCTCTCTCTCTCCATTTCTTCTCTATTGGCAGATCCACATACTCTCCTTTTCCTTTTCTATTTTGTGGTTGTGCGTGTGTTGAAAGTGGGTGGAGTTATTAACCATACTTTTTCCTCGACATCCTATTTTCACCCAATCACAGATAAAATTACTAAGTTGACCGAAATTATTGAAATAATTTCATTGCTTTATGCAAAGATTAGAAACTGATCAGTTAATATAGAAATTGGAATATTGGAGTAATCATTCCAATCAGCACCTTTAGATAAATATGACTATCAAACCCTAATCGATGTATGTAAAGATCATAGTGTACATACCTATAAACCAACTTATTACAAATCCAAATACAATTTTGTAAAACTCTCGATCAATAGCCCAAATGCATAAAGAACAACTCTTTAACAAGTAATCAAGCAATTGTTAGTAAAGGTAAGAGCCACATAATTAGAAAAAAGAAATTATCATGTAAACAAGTTAGTTCTATAGAATTTTGCTTTAATGTAAATATTTAAGCACCAGAAACTAAATTCCAGCAAAATAAGCTTGATATTAAGCAACAATAAAGGCACTAAAAACCTTACAACAAAATATACCTTATAAAATGGAGCAAATTCAGTTAAAAAAAAAGCATGAAAGGGAAAAAAAATTGCAAAGAATACAGTTCAAAATAGAAGCAATAATTACCAGAAGGAGTATGAGAGCCCTGCGTGGTATCTACTTTAGCTGCAGAAGAATCTAAATAGTTTCCCATTTGAGATTAACCAAAGAATCTTCTTTAATTACCCATGCACGCGATGAATTAGCTATCTTTACTAAACTCATATTGGTTTCTCGAACGATTAAAAAGTAACTACAACATTAAATTTGAATTCCCAGTCTAAAAATAACAGAAAGGAAAAAAGACCAAAGGATTTTTTCTGGGCATGAAAGAAAAGTGAAGAAAGATGGAAGCTGACAGTAGAGATGTCATAAGAAAAAAGAAAGAGGAAAGAGAGAAATGGAAAATGAGAGAAAGAGGAGAGAAAAAGAAGAGGTAGGAGAAGAATGAGAGAGAAGAAATGGAGAGAAGAGTGATTTTTTTTTAAGTTCAGCCTTTTTTTTAACATTGTTACTTTTAAAAATTTAAATTTACAAGCACGAGACCCTTTTGACACAAAAAAAAATAAAAAAAATAAAATCTCATATTTAAAACTATAAAATTATAAAACTACAAATAGATTTTTTTGCAATTTCCCTGAAAATAAATTACCAAGCATACATGGAAAGAAAAGGAAGAATGTAATTAATCAAGAAAACTAAAAAATGATTGCGTTCATAATTTTAAAAAAAAAAAAGATAAATTATAGGATAGCATGTATACTTTTTTTAAAAAAAAAAAATTTGACGAAACTTTATGGCTACTTTCAATCTTATATTCTACTATGTAACCGTATCAAAATAAATATCTCTTCCTTTTATTTTGACTTTTAGGAAATTGAATTTCTTTGTTTGGGCTTCGTATCAAGGTAAGTTGTAATAGGAATTGGAACTAGAGAAATAAAAATAAAAATAAAAATAAAAAACTAATTCCAATAAATCATTCCTGCTTGAATGAATTTATGACTATTGACAACTAAGTAAAATTGCAACAAATAAATAGCAATAAAATCTGCTCCAAAAGATACATAAAAACAATCACACAAAGGTAACATTTTTTAACCTAGAAAACCCCATCAATGTGAATAATTAAAATCACAGAATCTCTTATAGCCCATGTAAACAAGCTCCACTATCAAGAATTAATGTTTACAACAACTAGAAACTACCAAAAAAATCTTCAAGAAAATCTCAAAAATAAATTAACCAAACAATAAGAGATAAACAAAGGAATAGAGATATTACCAAGAAAAAGCTATTGTTCATGCAAAATGGATGAGCTCTAGTTGTTAAAATATGATCTCCACCATTCATAGTAAAAAAAAAGTCCTAAAAATCTGTTATGGGCATTTTCTGGTTTTACGGACGTGACTCTCTTTATCACTGGCATGAAATGTGTATGTGTGCTTCATTCACGAGCATGACTTTCATGACACGGGAGTGAATTTCTGAGTTTCCATAACAAAAAATAGAGCATCACAAAACCACATGTAAAGGTTTCAAAAATTGATCAATGTCGATCATTCCTATCAATTTTCCATAACCTATTATTCTAACAACATGCCTTTAATATAAAATAAAGCATTTAAGACACAATTCATGCCAAAATACCTCTTGAAAATTATTAACATCATACCTCATTTTTATGGCATTTCTAACCCTTATCTTAAATAACTATCATGCAAATACTTTCTAGAAGCTCATTCATAATATATATCACATTTCATATGATAAAACACAATAACTGACCTTAAATAATGAAGCCTAATCGTTTTATGTTCTTTAAGCTTGCCTAACCTTTTGTTGATTTTTCCCTCTACCTCTTGCTCCTATCAATATAAAAACATCCTATGAGATCTTTGAAACTAAAAAAAATACTAAAATCTCCAATACACCTTACCTTTTGTTCAAGCTAAAACCAAAGTATATATCTATTGATACTTTGAGAAAAATAGAGAAAAGAAAAAGATGGATATGGAGGTGAGAAGTCTAGTGTGAGAGGAAGAGTTTTAAGGGACATAGGGTAGTTGGAGGTAGCAGAAGGCGATATGAGAGAGAAGAAATCATAGGATCTACTCACATACTCTGTTGACTATTGCTCACAGGCATGAACAAAACCGCAACACTCATGACCATAAAATCCATTCATGGTCGTGAACAACTTCAAAACTATGCTATTTTGAAATACAACACTTTCACGAGCGTGAATAACCATTTACGGATGAGAAAGACCCTTTTTTAAATATTTCTACTTTTTAATCTACTCACACTCACTCACAACAACTCATCTAACTTGTAAACCCTAGAAACCAGGAGTTACATTTCTTTCCCCCTTAAAGAAATTTTGTTTTCAAAATTTACTTGGTTGTTCAAGTTGAACAATTGGGTAATATGTAACTAAGAAGAGATAATGTACTATCAACAACATCTGCAGGCTCTTATCCTTCTATAACCCTTATGTTATAAGCTCTTGTTGGCACCCTGCTACTTCCTGACCTATTCACCGTATCCAAAATGACTTGACTGGCTCCACTTCTAGATTGTCCTTGACCTTGGCCTTGTGTCTGCACTGATCCTCTGGTTTGTGTTGGAGCAACATTTTTCATCAACGAGCAATCTCTCCTCATGTGACCTCAAGCCCCATATCTAAAACAAGTCCCTAGTAATCTGCAACATTATCCTCTATAAAATTTGCCAGGTCTCGCAAAAAGGTGCATTGTCCTCAACCGACTGTGTACTAGCGGTAGCAGATATAGCCCTAGATAGTGGTCCCATCCTAAAAGAACTGGACTCAGAATGACTCTGTTCTGATTCTCTGCTCTATGAGTGCCCTAAAGAAAAATGGCATATGTCGCCTAAAGTCTGAGCCATTGAAGTTGCTGGCTTCCTAAGAGCTTCTTCAACTCTCATTCTCTTTCTCTTTTCCACACTAATGGTTAAGGATACCATCTTTGAGAAACTCACATGTAGGAGAGTCATCACAAAATCTATAATCTCATCATTGAGGCCATATTCAAATCTATAACACTTGTCAATCTCATCCATGATTAATTCAGATGCATATTTACTTAGGCAAGTAAATTCTCTCTAATATTTAGTAACTGTCGTCCTTCCTTGCTTGTGGTTTAAACACTCCCTCTTTTTCTCATTAATGTACATTGAGGGGACTGACTGATCCTGGAACTCAATGAAAAAGCACTCCTACCTTAAAGACTAAGGAACCTCTAGCTTCAACAGAACTATCTTCCACCAGTCATAGGATACTTCCTATAGAAAAGATACAATATATTTGGCTTTATGCTCTTTGGCACACTCTAACTCGTCAAATACCCTATTGGTCTTCTCTAACCAATACTCAGCAACAGTGAGATCGTCATCACCCTTGCTAAGAAAATTAGTAGCCTCATACTTCTGGAGCTTGTCAATTTGAATCCTAGGTCTCTTTTATTGTAGTGACAGTGGAGGTGAAGCTGCTTGTGGCACTGTTTAAGCCAATTCTTATAAAATAGTAGCTAGATTCTACAACAATGGATCCTGAGCTTAATCCGCTAAATCAGCCATTGGCTATTAAGGAGGAACTAGTGTAACATCTAAGCCATGAAGATTCGCAACACTAGGCTGAGGGTGAGCCCCAACGTTCGGAGGACTGTTGCTTTTAGCAACGTCATATGGTTCGAAATAACTCGTGTCAGAGTGAGATGAGATGTACTATGCATGCATGACAAACCTTTTACCCTATTTTGGTCTAGAAATTCCCAAACCTAAGCTCTAATACTAAAATGTAACACCCACCAAACTAATTGGGATTTCTCTTGATATAACTCATAACATTGACTCTTAATATGGGCATTTCTTCTCCCGAATCAACACCTGTTAACCTCTAGGCTCCAATCTGCATGCAAAAAACCCACACACTAAGCTATTGGAAGCTTAGTGGTACATATAGGCATAAAAATTCAAGCATGCAATCATATGAGTTATATCAATACTATATCTATTCATGTTATGCTATCATGATCATAGACCACTTTTCTAATGCATGGTAATACATGCATCTTATCTATTATGCCTATATTATATCAACAATCATAAATCAAACATCAAACATACTGTTGGTTCATTGAAACCTTACCTCTTCCTTTAGTTCACTTTATTTTGTTCATGACTTACCATTATCCAATTATCGTTTCCTTTTAATTCATTTCCTTGCCTAAAACTCATTTTTAGTTCATTTTTAAACCATTTTGCCCAAAACTCATATTTGGTTCCTTTTTAAAATTATTTTGTCCAAAACTCATATGTGGTTCCTTTTTAAAATTTTTTGCCCAAAACTCTAAGTTAGACTATCCAGATATAGGTTGTGAAATAGAAATGCTCCTAGAGCTTCAGCTACTTTGTCTACTAAATGTAAAGGCTCAACAAATCTCCTCATGTTATTGGCGATCCTAGAGCTTCAGCCACCTTAACTGAGTATAAACAAGATCAAAGGTGTTCCCAAAGCTTCCTCTACCTTGTTCTAACAATCATACGAAATCGAGAAACAAGGACCCTCTAACCTGAGCTTCAGCTACTTTATTCTCACATAAATATATCCTACGGTACTGTAACCCCCTCAATGGCATGTCATCTACCCTAGGCCAAGTCTTATATTAGAGAAAAAGGCATTTACTTCCTTTGTATCATTTCCTTTTTATTTTTGTTGTCATAATACTTACGCTCATAAGCACATAATAATATTATATTACTAATTATGCATCTTTACATATACCAATAATCACCTTTATATTATCCATATGTGACTTAAAAGCAGTCCATCACATATCAATCAAAAATCATAAACTACATATTTAAAATAACAACTTTAATGGGCATGAACTACATATTCACAGCCGTGAATGGCTGTTCACGGGTAATCCTTACCTGTGAACCAAACTATGACCGTTCACATAAAAGCTACTATCTGAAAATATATATCATTCATGGTTGTGACTATATATTCACGACTGTGAAACTAAGCATTCATGACCATAGATCAAACCGTAAAATTTGAGGGTGGAAACATGATATCAATGTTCACCAGCGTGAACCCATGTAATCACGACATTTTCTAGATTCATATTTTATAGGCATGACTCCCTTTGTCACGGGTGTGAAATGTGTCTGCGTCCTTCATTCATGGGTGTGAATTTTGTGTCACAAGTGTGACTTTTTGGATTTCCAAAATAGAAAAACAGAGCATCACAAAACTACATGCAAAAGTCTCTAAGATTGACCAATGTTGTAACACCCTTTTATATAATAGGGCATAATCCCACTATATTAGTGAATGCTACAACAATGCCATGTACTAAAATCCAGTAAAATTTAAAACCTTGTAAAACACATTGACGCATTATAGTCATGATAACTATTTTTAAATCCTTTATTAAAAATATATAAATCATTACAATGTGTTATAAATGTTTAAAATGGATTTATATATGTCAAATTATGTAAATCCAACAACCCTTTTTGTTCCATGGGATATACAACATGAAAAGAAAAATATTTTAATGCATGGTGTTACCCCGGGATCTCTGCTTATCCATATGACTCTTGATGGCTTGCTCTTCTCTTTAATTGACTTTTTGTATCTTTATACCTATATATGGGAAAACACTTGCACGCTAAGCAACCTAATACTTAGAGATACATATGTGTATAAAAATTCATACATACATCATGATATATTATAGCAATTTCATACTCATAATATCCAATTCGTGCTCATGCTTTAATGTACACATACATTCATGTAATTCATACTTTTACTACTTTGGTAACATGTATACTTTGTACATTATATCACAAAATGATGCCTTATGGGCTTACCGAACAGCTTACAAGACCCTAATTGGTATGAGTCCATACAAGTGGGTGTATGAAAAAGTGTGTCGCTTATCGCTTGAGTTGAAGAATAAGGCATATAGGGCTATTAAGGCTTTAAATATGGAGATGAGTGAGGCTGGTGAGGAAAGACTACTTCAGTTGCATGAATTGGAAGAGCTTAGAAATAAGGCATATGAGAATGCCAAGATTTATAAAGAAAGACCCAAATGGTTGCATGACAAGTTTTTGAACCATAAGAATCTAATTCTTGGTATTAAAGTTTTATTGTTTAACTTTCATTTTAAACTCTTTCCTAGAAAACTTAAGTCGAAATGGAGTGGCCCCTTTGATTTGGTTCAAGTGTTTCCCCATGGAGCTGTGGAGTTGATGCGTCCAAAGAATGGAAATAAATTTAAAGTGAATGGCCACATAGTAAAGCCATATTATAAGAGCATTTCATTGGTCAAAGAGGTGGTAACTGTGACCACCAACCCTCAAAAAAGTTGAAAGTCAGTGATGTCTTGCCTAAACAATAATTGTGGCTCTTTTTAAGAGGCAACCCAAGTTTATTTGTGCAATTCTTAGTTTTTAAGTTTGTTTTAATTTACTTAAGAAATTTTAGATGCGTCCTAGCTATTTTTATTCCTTGGAAGTATTAAAAATGAGATTTGTGCTTGGAGTATGGGTGGACTTTGTAAATATTGGGGAGACAACAGTGAAAGAATGGAGTTGCGAGAATTGACAAATGTTCCAGGTAAGTATTTTTTAATTAGTTGTGTCACAAGTGCATTAAGTTGTCATGTGCATGACGAAGTAATGCCCAATGATGGAAATGCTTCTGTCATGATCGTGCCAATTTCTCGTGTGCACAACTCAATCAACAGAATAGTGTCACATGCATGACATGTTGTCACACGCGTTCATGTCATGCATGTGACACCTCTCTAGGCAGCAAAACTTGTGACACTTTCTACAGCTAATGTTTCGTTGTGAGCATGATGAATAGTCACTCACATGACAAGTGACTTAAGCTATTTTAGTTTGTTTCGGACTCATATACTTATTTAAGTGTGAAGGTTCATAGGTTTCACAATTGCATTCTTCTTCTCCTCCTAATTTCTCTTCCTATTCTTAAACCCTAACCCTAAATTTCTTTTTAAACCCTAATTCAACACTAATGACTCCCTTTGTACTATAGCCACTATGCCCATAATAAAGAGACTTTCCTCCAAAAGTGACATAGGGATCGACACATGCAAAAAGCCTTCTAGCATGCCACAACAACCACTACCATCTCAATTTGCATGTGACACAGGGAATGGAAAATGTGTTGTTGTTGACAGTGAACCTTATGAACACTAACCTACTGTTGATATCTCTGCAAGCTTTGACACTCATTTCCCTATCTATACAAAGAAGAGAGGATGAGAAAATGTTACTTTTGAGAAGGATAAGTTGATTTGATATCTTACTAGCACTTATGAGTGGATTCCTTGAGGTGGTAGTGGCAAGGGTACATTAGGTGCAGGTCCTTCTCAACCTCAGTAAACTCATTAAATCGCTAGCATTAGTTCGAGTGAACTCTCAGGCTAATAATTAGTGCTCTCTCTACTTAAAGTGATAAAGGATGCCAACAAAGCAATGTTTGACCAATTGACTACTCGTAATATAAAGCTTTTGGAAAAATGGGATACAACTAACAAATATATCTATGAACAATTAACAGAGTTGGAAGACCATATGGTGAATGTGGAAAGAGAGCAAGGCTATCAAACATTTAAGCTCACTAAATACTTTGAAGTCACCGACATTTAAGTACCATCGCCATCTCTTCCACCTTACTAAGTTGTTGGTTGCACTCTAATGGAGTTGTTTCTTCCTTTCACTTATTTCTTTTCCACTCGTTTTTTAGTCATTAAGGGAAATGCCTTAACTAAGTGTGGGGGGGGAGGGTGAATAATTTTATCTTTAAGGTATAGTTGTTAATATTAGTGTTTATATCTGCAAAATTTTAAATTTTAATTCTTCAGTTTGTATGTTTTTGTTTTTGTTCATATGTTTTAATCTTTGTATGTGGTTTCATTTCTTTATTTTCTCATGTATAAGTTAATAAAATAATGCTAGATTTTGACCTTTATTGGATTTACATAGCTTGATGAAGTTTAGGATAATTTTAATGCTAATTTCATACTTATATTTTAAAGACATCTCAGCATGATTTTATATGTTATCTCGTGTATATAGTATTAGTAATCTACTTAGACTATTAAGTCCTTAATCACGAAAAAGAAAAATAAAAGAGAAGAAAAAAAACTCTCAATTGAGAGGTAGAGTTAGCAAAAATAGCAAAATGAAGCATAAGATGACCTAGCAATATATGAATATATGCAAATGTGTTGTATAACATATACCTCATATATACTTTGCATATACTTAACTAGTTAAGCAAACAATTTAATATACTTTGAATATATCTCACATATACTTTGCATATAATTAACTAGTTAAGCAAACAAGTTGACATACTTAGAGTATACCTCACATATACTTTGCATATACTTAACTAGTTAAGCAAACAATTTGATATACTTTGAATATACCTTACATATACCTAACTAGTTAGCAAAGATCCATGTTATACGTCATTCAATTCTTGCACTCTATTATTTTTGTCTTAAGCATCTTTTGAAGGGGAGACTTCTCAAAAGCACATATTGATATATTATTTGTCACCATCAAAAAGGGGGAGATTGTTAAACCTTGAGGAACTTTAAGGGTATTTATGTCATTTTGATGCTAACAAATAAAATAGCAATAATGTATTTAACAATATGTGTTCTAAGTTTATTGAACAGGATATATCTTGAATGAAATAGAGTGCAAGAATTGAACGACGTATAGCATGGATCTTTGCTAACTAGTTAGGTATATGCAAGGTATATTCAAAGTATATCAAATTGTTTGTTTAACTAGTTAAGTATATGCAAAGTATATGTGAGGTATATTCTAAGTATGTCAACTTGTTTGCTTAACTAGTTAATTTTATACAAAGTATATGTGAGGTATATTCAAAGTATATCAAATTGTTTTCTTAACTAGTTAAGTATATGCAAAGTATATGTGAGATATATGTTATACAACACATTTGCATATATTCATATATTGCTAGGTTCTCCCCCTTTTGTCATCAACAAAAATAAATCATAAAATGATAATGATGTTATTATATTAATATGAAAAAGAGGAAGTACAAAGTTTAAAAATGTGAATTAAAGTCCTACACTCATAATAATAGAAACTAGTACATAAACAAAAATATGAAAAAGCTAGGACTCTAAATAGGCTTTGAGCCTGACAGACCATCTCTAAGGTGTGCTACTTTCGCCTCGAGGCTATCCATACGAGATTCCATGAAATCTTTGAAGTTTTTCAACCTCTCATCGATGGAAGACTACAATAGTTCAAAGCGAGGTGCTAAAAGATCAGCCACCTGTTGTGCCAAGCTAGGTGTAGAGGCCGATGATTAACCAACCTCTTGCTCAACCTCTGGGGTCGTTGTCTTGACTAGGGTTCGTTTTCTTTGCTGGATTCCTTGGAGGCCAGCTTTGAATTCATCCAAATCCTGGTCTTCCCAATCAATTTCACTAGCTGGAGTGGTGAAGCGGTAATAGACATTATTCTCGTAGATTATGCGAACAGCTGCTCCCATCTTTATAAAAGACTCAACATCTAATCGGTCTTAAAGATGTGCTGGAATGAAGTTGAAATTGTGCTCATCGAGCTTTAGATAGTCGAGTTCAATTACAAGGTGAGTCACATACCCACCAATCAAGATATCTCCCGATGGCTTTGTTGCAATTAAGAAAAGATGATTTGCAAACCAACGAGACAGAGCCACAGTTAGACCTCTTCGTGCCATCTCCAAGAGGAAAAGCTCTGATTTTCGGATTGCACCGTTACTATCACCTCTTGCAAAGATATTATAGGTAAGAAACCTATGTAAATATTTATGCACGGGAGACCGAAGATGGGTGCGCTTAGTCTTCTTCACATCCCAGCTACAATATAACCCAAAATGAGTCCATGCCGGATTGGCATAGAATTCCACCTCACTCTCATTGAGAATACCATCTGAGGGAAGTTTGAAGATTGTGCCAAGCTCCACTACTGTGAGAGTGTTCGGATGCTTACAGAGTTGGAATTTGATTGTTCCGGTGGGAGAACTTGCAAAGTTCTAAGGAACTCGAGAGTTGGTTCCCTTAGCGTCGGCCGATGAATATCCACAAATTCCTTGAGATGACAAACTTATAATTTTTTTTTCATACTTGTATCAAGTCCGAGAGTCCTGACAGCATTTCATTCGAAGGAACGAGAAGAAAGTAGGGGCCTTTTTTTAAGAACCACATATCTCGGATGACAATGCTCCGGACTAATGTTGAGAAGGTCGTCCGTGTGGCGTATCGAAGCATGGGATTTCCTCCTCATGCCTTTTGATGAGCCGGGTTCCATTGATAATCTCGGATTAAGGATTTTGCAGAGTGATTTTCTTATCAGGGATTTTGAGAACAACCTTATGATGTTGTGATTTTTCAAAAAGGAAAAGTTTTGAAGGATTTTATAGATGAAAAAGAATATGAGGAGGCCAGATTTTGTGAGAGATAATGAATGAGAGCTTTAATTAAGAGAATTTTTAAGGTTGAGAATGAGAAGAAACGGTAAAATTTTGTTTTATAGTCCACATATTCACGGTCGTGAATCATCTATCATGGGCGTGAATAGTCGTGGTCACGGTTTGTTAAAGAGGTGCTCTAGCCATGACAAAGGATACGAAGCAGTTCACAGTCGTGATATTAAATTGTCATGGGCGTTACTTATGAATTTCACAGTGGTGATAAAATGAGTCACGATCGTGAAGTGCAATCTGCACTACTACTGATTATGAAGCAACGTGTGAAATAAAACGTGAACGGTTATGTAATTATTTGATGTTTATATTCACAGTCGTGACATTAAATAGTCACAGACATTACTTATGAATTTTACCTTGGTGATAAAATGAGTCATGGTCATGAAGTGCAATCTTCACTACTACTGATTGTGAAGCAACATGTGAAACAAAACATAAACGGTTCTGTAATTATTTGATGTTTATATTCACGGTCGTGAAAAATTGTCACGGTCGTGAATGAAGAGTTTCACAGGAGTGAAAAAAAAGAGTTAAGGGTGTGATACATAGTCTTCACTACCTTCAGCCGTGAAGAATGTCGTGAAGTAAGGCGTGAAAGCTACTGGAATTTTTGGCAATTATGATCATAGCCGTGAATATATGTCACGGGCATGAATTTTCTTAAATTTTCAATAACTAAAACTGAGTCTAAACTAAGACTAAAGATTCCTTAGATGCTTTTATGCCTTATAACATATATTCCCATCATGTTAACCACTTCATACCTTAAAGATTAGACAACAATAAACAACATATGAAGGAAAATTAGCATTCAAGATTTGACAATTTTGACAATCATGCTTAAGATGGGGTTAATCCATCAAGCATACCAAGCTCTCTTCTTATGAAGTTAAATCTTTCTTCATTAAAAGACTTGGTGAAAATATCTACCAATTGATTGTTTGTATCGATAAATTCTAATTCAACATCTCCATATTGAACATGATCTCTAAGAAAATGATGTCTTATGTCAATATGCTTGCTTCTAGAGTGTTGAATGAGATTCTTAGATAGATTTATGGAACTTGTATTGTCACATTTTATAGGTATATGGTCCAAACTGTGACCATAATTCTTAAGTTGTTGTCTCATCCATAGGATTTGAGTACAACAACATCCTACTGCTACATATTCCGCTTCAGCAGTAGAAAGAGCAACTGAAACTTGTTTCTTACTAAACCAAGAAACTAAGCATTCACCAATAAAGTGACAAGTGCCCGAAGTACTCTTCCTATCCAAGAGACTACTGACATAGTCTGCATCTGAATATCCTATGATATCAAAGGATGAATTTCTAGGATACCATAAACCTAGATGCAATGTGCCATTTAAATATTTTAAGATTCTTTTCATAGTATTCAAATGTGATTCTTTAGGACATGATTGTAATCTAACACATAAGCATATACTATATATTATATCTGGCCTAGAGGCAGTAAGATATAAGAGTGATTTGATCATACCTCTATAGAGCTTTTCATTAATGCTCTTACCCTTTTCGTATTTGTTTAATTTTATTGAGGTGCTCATAGGAGTCTTGGCATTTTTGCATCCTTCCATTCCAAATTTCTTGATTAAGTCTTTAACATACTTAGATTGGTTGATGAATATGCCCTCATTGCTTTGTTTTATTTGTAGACCAAGAAAGAACTTAAGCTCACCCATCATGCTCATTTCAAATTCCCTAGTTATACACTTAGCAAATTCTTGCCAAAGCAATTCATTAGTAGACCCAAATATGATGTCATCAACGTAAATTTGAACAATTAAAATATCATGCTTATGTTTTTTAGTAAATAATATTGTGTTAATATTTCCCTTTGAAAAGTTATTTTCTAAAAGGAAAGAACTTAGTATTTCATACCGAGCTCTTGGAGCTTGTTTCAAACCATACAAGGCTTTTGAAAGTTTAAAAACATGATTGGGAAAGTTATGGCTTTCAAAACCTGGTAGTTGTTCTACATAAACTTATTCTTCTATAAAACCATTAAAAAAACACTTTTGACATCCATCTGAAAGAGTTTAAAATTCATATGTCATGCAAATGTTAAAAGAATTCTTATGGCTTCTAATCTAGTTACTAGAGCATAGGTCTCATCATAATCTATTCATTCTTCTTGACTATAACCTTTTGCAACTAACCTAGCCTTATTCCTAGTTATTGAACCTTGTTCATCTAGTTTATTTCTAAATACCCATTTGCTACCAATGATTTGATGCTCTTAGGGTCTAGGAACTAAGGTCCACACCTTACTCCTCTCAAATTGGTTGAGTTCTTCTTGCATAGCCAATATTCATCATTAAGAGCCTCATCAATATTTTTAGGCTCAATTTGAGAGACAAAAGCAAGGTTAGAATCTAAAAGTTTAAGATGAGATCTAGTGCTTGTAGTAGGATCACCAATGATTTGATCCTTGGGGTGATCTTTTGTCATTTTCCACTCATTTGGAAGATCTTGTTTGTCTTGCTCTTGAGCTTGAGGTAGAAAGTCATCTTGATTTGGGTTTTCTTGATCATTTTCATCTTTCTCACAATCAAGATCAAGCTTTTCCATTGTACCTACGATATCATCAAGAACACTACCTTTCACAAAATCAAGGTTACTAGATTCATCAAAAACAACACGCATAGATTCTTCAATAGCTAATGACCTTTTATTAAAGAATTTATAAGCTTTTCTAGTGGTGGAGTATCCTAAAAAGATACATTCATCGAATTTAGACACAAATTTTCCAAGGTTATCCTTAGTATTTAATATGAAACACTTATATCCAAATACTCTAAAGTATGATATCATGGGATTTCTTCCATTCCATATCTCAAAAGAAGTTTTGTTTAAGAGTGGTCTTTTGAAAACTCAATTTGAAATATAACATGCAGTATTAGTGGCTTCAGCCCAAAAGTAGGTTGGTAGTCCATACTCATTAAGCATTGTTCGAGCCATTTCAATTAAAATTCGATTTTTCCTTTCGATTACCCCATTTTGTTGAGGCGTCATAGGAGATGAAAATTTTTGTGAAATACCATGTTCTAGAGAGAAATTTTCAAAGTTTTTATTTTCAAATTCTTTACCATGATCGCTTCTTATTTTTTAGATAAAATAACTTTTTTCGTTTTGAACTCTCTTAGCAAAGTTTTTAAAAGATTCAAAAGCATCACTCTTTTGAGCTAAGAAAATTACCCAAGTGAATCTAGAGTAATCATCGACGATAAAAAAAGCATAGTGTTTACCTCCTAGGCTTGCAACTCTAGTAAGTCCAAAAAGATCTAGATGCAAAAGTTGTAGAGGTTTCGAGGTACTTACAATATTTTTGGATTTGAATGAGGACTTGTGTTGTTTTTTTCTTTGGCAAGGTTCACATGTCTTATCTTTTTCAAATTTGACTTTTGATAGTCCTCTTACTAGCTCTCCTTTGCTAAGGCTTTGAATTAAATTCATGCTTGCATGACCAAGCCTTCTATGCCACAGTCAAGATTCATCACTAGTAGTCATAAGACACTTAGAGGAAAGGTTAGATATTTTGTGTAAGAGTATTATGTAGGTATTGACATCTCTACTTCCTTTGAATATCTCTTGGCCATTAAAAGAGGTTACAAGACATTCATTAGAGGTAAAGATTATTTGGTTTCCTTTATCACATAATTGATTTACACTTAACAATTATGTTTCAAACCATCAACAAGTAAAATATCTTCAATGAAAGTAGTAGTATTATTAATACCAATGGACCCAATGCCAATTACCTTACCCTTAGCATTGTTTCCAAATATTACCTTACCACCATCAATACTTTTAATGTCATTGAATAGATTTTTGTTTCCGGTCATATGCCTTAAGCATTCACTATCCACAAACCAAGCATTTTCTTTTATAGTAGACTTGAGACATACCTATAAAATTACAATTTAAGTATTGTTTTTAGGTACCCAAATGAACTTAGATCCTTGGGGGTTAGCACATGAATGTTCCCAATGAGCCTTCCTTATCCAACAATGTTTATTGACATGATCAAATTTTATACAATAATTACATTGTTTAGCTCAAAATATGTTTTTCGGTTTTACCATATTTTTAGCTACCATTATCTTATTAGATGGAGTTTGTGAGCAATGACATGCACATGCATAATGACTTGGTGTTTTCCTAGGTGCATGCCTCTTATACATAAAAGCATGATTGGCTTTTTGAGGTTTCCTTCTTAGGCTAATCGACCCTTGACCATTCTTTTTATAAATAGAGGATTTAGTGTGTGTTGTGCACTTAGCCCTTGGGGCTATTACTTCTAATGAGAAGATGTGGGGTTCACTTGACTTAACAAGTGTGGTCTTATGAGATGAAGATGATGTTCCATTAAATCCTAAATCATGTCTTATTAAAAGTGGTCTTTGAGACACTATGAGAGCACTTAAACTCTCATTGCCTTTATGAAATCTTGAAATGGAGTTTCTAAGTTCCTCAACTTTATTTTTCAAAACATTGTTCTCTTTAAGTAAGGATTTAGTTGAGGGTCTAGAGGAGTACTCATTTAATGATTTGTAAAGAGATTCATTAGAAGATTAAGCTCGATATTTTCCTTTTCTAAAACTTCCATTTTTTTCAAACTTAAAATATTATTTTTATAAGTATTGAATTTACATCTATATTTTTCTAATTCTAGGTTCAATACTTCTATTAGACTCTACTCATCATCATCTTCACTATCAATATTATTATCACTACTATAATTATTGAATGAATATGAGTAAGGAGGACCTACCTCATCCGTAAAGTGATCATCTAAAGCCATAAAGCATAAGTTGACCTCTTCACCTTTATTGTCATCTTTTTCACTTAAAGAGTTTTCTTCATCCCATGTGGCTTTGTGACCTTTCTCCCCATTATCTTTTTGATATTTTTTTCTTATGTTTCTTGAGCCTTAGACATTCTAGTTTGATATGTCACTTCTTCCCACACTCATAACATTTTACCTCCTCTTTATTCCTTTGAGAGTCATTTGATAAGTGTTTGAGATTTCTTTGTTTGAAGTTTTGAGAGTTGCCAATTCTCTTTTCAATTATTCTTTTCAATCTTCTCGAGATCATTGCAATGTCCTCATTTTCATCATCACTCTTTTCTTCATCATCTTCAACTTCTTTTTGAGAATTTGAAGTAGAGGCTCTTAGTGCTAGAGGCTTTCTTTTTTCTGGCTCTGTTTCAAGTTATCTATCTTTCTTTACTGTCATTTCATGTGTTAGAAGTTTTCCAATAAGTACATCGGTATTCATGACACTCATGTCTTCATTGGCTTCTTCTATACCAGCAACTCTTGAACCATAGTCTTTGAGATGAAGGCTTTTCAGAATTTTATTGTTTACATCTTTCAAGCTCAAGTGTTTTCCAAGCTTTCTCATGTCGTTTATGATGGCTAGAAGATGGTTCGTCATATCGGTGATGGATTCATTGGATTTCATATTGAAGAGTTCATATTCTAAAGTGAGAAGTTGAATCTTCTTGTATTTAACTTGCTTTGTTCCTTCATGATAATTCTCTAATGTTTTTTACATACTATATGCGATAGGGCAATGTTGGATTCTGCCACATTCTTCAATGGATAGTGAGCTTGCCAGAATTGTCATTGCCTTTTTATTTTTGAAGTTTGCTCTACGTTGAGGCTCTGTCCAATCATCTCTTGAAAGAATTTCTTCTTCACCATCAACTCCTCTTCTGGTTAGTGGTGTCTATTATTTCCGAACGTTATCCCAAACTTCAATTCCCTCACTATCGAGATTGTCTCCATTCGAAACTTCCAATGAGTATAGTTTGCTCCATCAAAGTAAGACTTGAGATTTTGGAATCCTTCATTGGCCATTTCTTGATCTTTGCTAGAGCTTTTTAGGCTTTGATGCTAGACTAAGCTCTGATATCAATTATTTCCCAAACAATGAACCAAGAAGGGGGGTTAAATTGGTTATATAAAAAAAATTCTTAACCTTATTTACGGAATAAAATTAAATAGAGTAGAGATGAAAAGATATCATACACGAGATTTATAGAGGTTCGGGTATTAACAAACCCTACTCCTCTTCTCAATCTCAATTGGGAGTTTTAGTAACACATTAATTGCTAGAATGGAGTTTTACAAGCTCACTCACAACTATGGTGTTTCTCTCAATGGCTAACACCTAACCCAAAAAATTCCTTGTATTTTAATGGCTCACACAATAAACCAATTCCTTGTGTTTTATGGCTCACACAATAAACCCTTACAAGTGTTTCAATCTTAACCCAATATACCCAAATTCACTTGAGTAATAGATTACAATGAAAACACTCACCAACCTATAAAGCTCAGAAAATATGAGCAAATAGGTTTTTACAAATAATAAAATATTTGTTAAAAGTAATTAATGCACAATGGCTACAACAAGATTTTTTATTCAAAGTAATTGTTTCTCTACTTCTTAATATTCATAAATGACTTGCATTTATACTTTCTCAGCGAATTATAGTCGTTTGGATGTATTTAATGCGAAAATAGTTGTTGAACCAACTCTTAATTTCTCGTCTGACATGTTTCTTTGTCCTCATTCACGGGCGTGACTATTTGTGTCATAGTCGTAAATGTTCTTCCAAGTCGTGGTCCAAGTGGTAACTCTAGCCGTAAATTTTTTTGGAAGAACTTGAAGTATTTGATCACTGGCGTGACTTTATACTTTCATGGATGTGAACATTCTTCCAACCCGTGGTTCAAGTGGTGACTCTGGCCGTGAAGCTTTCTGGAAGAACTTAAAGTGTTTGATCATGGGCGTGACTTTATTTCACGGGCATGACTGGTTTGATCATTCACAGTTGGTATGATTCTTCATGGCCATGAACTTTGAATGTTGGAGAGTTGACGCTGAGCTATATCACGGGCGTGAACATGTTATTTCTTTTTATTTTGATCTTCAAAATTTGTCTTTCATTATTGCATCTATTTCATTCAAGATATATCCTATTCAACAAACTTAGAACACATATTGTTAAATACATTATTGCTATTTTATTTGTTAGCATTAAAATGACGGAAATACCCCTCAAGTTCCTGAAGGTTTAACAAGATGCATTCATTTTATCTACTATGTTGTCCTATTAAGGATATGAGTGTGCAAAGCACTCTAAATGAGCTAATGTTTTTCAAAAAAAACAAGAAAAATACAGTTCAAAGTAAAAAGAGGAATGCACTATGACTTATGAAGAATTGTTAACTCTACGCAAGAAAAGTTAATATGAAGAAATGAAAAGGAAAAGTACTCCAAAGAGATAAGTATGAGGGTTTAGTGTACGAGTTTTTGATGTTGATGAGGAGTAGCTTGGTTAGATTGCTCTTGCTATATATTATGAGGCAATGTATGATTAAGTTGGGTTGTCTTTGAATTTAAATATGCAATTAGCATTAAGATAGTCTTGAGCTTAATAGGCTATGTAATTCTAATATAGGTGAGGATTGGTGCATTAATGAAACTTAGAGATAATGAATATTGAAGTCGAGTATAATGGCAAGTTTATCAATTTGTTTTCTTTGTGGATATTTTCTCATAGTTAGTTATTGCTTGGGGACAAGTAATGTTTAAGTGTAGAGGAATTCGACGTATTCTTATTTAGTATAGTTTTTATTCATAAAATTATTTGTACCACATTTCTAGTCTTAATATGTCTATTGATAAGAAGACTATTTTACTTTATCCCCTATTTTGTGTTTTTTTTTTTTGAATCTGGAATGGTGTGATTGTCTTACTATTGTAAGATTTAACTGTCATAGAGTGGATCAAAAGCTTTTATATTCTAATAAAATCCAATTTAACTAGAAACTAAACATAAGATAGTAAGCAGAAAAGCAAAGGCTAAATGCAGGGGGAACAAAAGATTCTAGGAGGTATTCTTTTTATTTAATTTGTCTTCCTAGTCTTCGACACAATTAAAGGAATTTTCCACATCCCTTTCTTGTGTCAATTTCTTGTGTCAAAATAAATTTTATGTTTAATTATAGGTTTTTAACATATTTTGGGTACTTAGTTGTATATTTTTGGTATTTTCAGGTGCTACAAGAAAAATACATAAGTGAAACCCCTCATTCGCTTGACAAGGTGTTGCGCCCATGAAGAGATTAAAGCAAAGAAGCCCCTCACATTCGTGACAAGAATGCATGCCCATGAGAGTGAACTCTACGACATGTCTTTGTCACGTACGTGAGGATTTAATACATGCATAAGGATTTTGCAGCCTATCTTCCTGTAGCGGGTGCATCAAGACCAAAACTCCAATCTTTTATCATGAGCATGTTGAAATGTCGCAATTGTGTTGAAATATTGCGAGCATGAAAGTTTATGTGCCTTGTCAACCTATAGTGTGTGTGAAGGGGTGTCACGCGCATCATAATCAATGATCATGCAGAGTCCAATAAACAATGAAACTCTGTCTTTTGCAATTGGATCCACATTTTAGAAGATTACTTCTGAAATTTATTTTTGAAGATTTTATTGACATATTCAATAGAAAAATATTGTATTTTTAGAATTATAATTCAACTAAAACTCTTAGTAGTATAAGTATAGTTTTTTTTTAGAATTTAATGGGGATATTTCTAAAGCACTTTAGGGGAGACATTCTACAATATTGGAGACTGGTGGCTGAAGAGAACTTGTGGGCTACCTTTTCTATATTGTTTCAGTAAAATTTTCATCATTAAAAAGAGTTACTTTGATACTTGGAGATTGGTTTTGGAGTGTAACTCGGAGATTAGTATTTTGTTTCAGTAAAATTTTCATCATTAAAAAGAGCTACAATATTCCATTTAGAATTTTTTATTTCTTTTTTTTTTTTGTAACATGATTAGTATAGTATTTGATATTAATATGATCATTGCAGTATCAATGTTGGACTAACTTCAATTAGGTATTTGCTAAGCTAACCCAATTTGTATGAACTTCCCTTTATTATTTATGAAGTATGATTTTTTTCCAATTTTAATTGAGCTTTTATAAATCACTCATAGGATAGAAATTGAGTATGACATGAGGTAATCGAAAGTAGTTTTATAATCAATAAAATATTTACCACTTCTAATATAAAGAAAATATAACTATGGTCTCTTGTAATAAATCATTACTCAGAAATTTTTTACTAAGGTGGACATATCTTATAAAGTAATAGATCTTAGAGATAAAAAAAAATTAATTTATTTGGACTATACATGATGTAGTTAGCCTAGTTAGAGTGTGAACAGTCAACCTTGGAGGACGTAAGACAATCAATCCCAAAAAGGGCACCGATAACCATCAAATAAGAGATGAGATTTGGATAAACTGCAATAAAATTGTCATTTGGCAACGGATTTTTCCATCGCTAAATGATAAAAATCTGTCAATAAATAACTATAAAGATAGATTAGCAATGGAAGGTATTCATCACTATACATCTCACTAAATTTTTAGCAAGAGGAAAAAATTTGTCATTAAATTTAACGACAGAATATTTGTAATTAATTTGGGATAAAAGTTTATTTTTGGTTTAGTACAAATAAAATTTACAAAATTGATAAAATTTTTGCTATTTATTTTAAATTTGATTAAAAAATTAATATATTTATCATTTTCTAATCCACGACATTTATAAAGGAGAAAAAAATGTAAATGTGCAATAAATAAATTTTAGACTAAATTAAAAAAATAAAATTCATTTTATACTAAGATAACAGATAGTGTTTTTCTTTTCTAGGTTTCGGTCATTTAGTCAATCCAGCTGGCAGGCTTAGCTGCGTAATAAATGCAATTAAACCAATTATATGGTGATCTAAGCTTCATAGATCACAGAACTCAAAGGTTAACAGAGGGTAACCAACATAAATTTTTTATTAATTTACGCGTACACGACGGCACAAATACTATATGTAAAGAAGCGAAGTTATGAATGCATTCACATTAAAGAAATCAAAAATTACTACAATCTAAGCAAGTAAATTATCGTCCACTTGTAACTAATGTACAAGGCATTGTGAGGACTTGTGTGATTCTGCTAATTTGACATGGAATTTATCATCAATAGATGATAGTCCTAGAGACTAGTGATCCTTGAGATAAATCCCGAAACTAATACCTTCTACGTCAGTGTCTTCATTACGAAACCACAAAACGTGTAGCTCCATTAAATTATTTTCCTCGGGAGTCATTTCATCTATTGCAACTGCAAAACCCCTCCTTTATACAAAGAAATCCAGGGATGGACTAAAATCCAAATCTTCATCTTATGAATTGAACATTTGCGTTGTATAATCCTCACACCAAATTACGCATAGCAGCATTCTGATGTATTAAGCAGCTGGCACTCGAAGGAAGAAAATTTAAAATTCCCGAGGCCAGAGCCGAGATTACCTCTGTGCATTTAGTTGCATCTCTAAGTTCCTCCGAAAAGCCAATCCATGTTCAGAGCTGCAATGCCAGGTCTGGCTGCTGCGAGTCAACCATGACACCTGAAGACAGTTTTACTGGAGAACCTGGAGATTGGAAACCAATATTCAAGTCCGGAGGAAGCATCTCCTGTTTTTGCTTTGGTTGAGAATGTGGAGTTAGCCCCCGCCATTGCGATTGCATCTGAAGCCTTGACAAGTCAGCTGCTACAAATTGAGGAAATATCACATGTCTGTTTTGGATCTGTCCCTCGTTTCCAGCAAGAACAGGTGGTCGCATAAATGCTTGAAATGGGGAACTATTTTTGTCAGCCTGAAATTGCATCCCTGGAGGAAGAGTAAATTGTCCATGAATTCGAGGAAATTGTGGATGCAGTTGCCATGTTGGATTGTATAATGAGTCTGCAGATATCTGATTTTTGGGTGCAGGGGAATTTTCAGTTGGTGGTTTAAACCCCCCAGAACCTATGGACATCCAAGCACGGGCTGCAGCAACAGCAGCATTGCTAGAATCATCCCTTGCAGGTGGTAGTGATGGCATAGCAGGTGGAGTATCAACTGACGACTGGTTTGAAGGTTTCTGCTGTTTTTGAGCCCTTTCAGCTGAAACTCTCATTGCTTCAACTGGATCATTAAGAAATTGTTCCTGTCCTTGTGCAAAAAATATTGCTGCTCGAGCCATTTGACTAGGAATGCCATCAGAAGATGACCCAATCATTCTACTATTCAAGGAACTAGAGACTTTTCCATTTGGCAACCCTCCAGAAGCAACCGCATTATTGTCTGGCAGCTTAGAAGGCATGGATTGCAAAAGACCCATAGTTCTAGGAATCTCCTTTTGCTTGGAAGCTGCCATTTCAGAGTTTGGAAGCTTCTTTTCTGCAACAACATCAGCATCATGTTGGTAGCTTGAAGGGGGCAAGTTGAGTTCAACTTGTTTTGAAGCTTTATTCTGAGCCTCACCAAAGTTCCTGGGTGGAAGGTTTTGATTCTGATTAGTGGGATTTACATGTATAGGCGTACTGGGTTTTGATCCAACAGAAGAAAACAAAGATGGCCTTCCTTCTAAGACAGGCCCACTTGTTGGACGAAACAATGATGACTTTCCTTCTGAAGTTAGTGCTCTAACATGATTCTCCTTAGCAAGCTCTGAAGTTGGTTCTCCACCATGATACTCCTTCGCAGGCTCTGAAGTTGGTGCTCCACCACGATTCTCCTTCGCATGATATGAAGTTGGTGCTCTACCATGATTCTCCATAGCAGGCTCTGAAGTTGGTGCTCTAGCACGATTCTCCTTGGCAGGCAGTGGGGTCCGTGAAGTTAATTCACCTCTCGGCGCATTAACAGGGCCTTGTAATTTTGCAACCAAAACAGATTCTTTCTGTGCACGTGCTCCAAGCATTAATACAGGTGTTGGCAGTGGCTCGTACTCTCCAACCCATCCATGACCAAACTTACATCCTGGGGGTAGTGCTTGCTCAATCCTCTGAGAAGCAACTTTCCATGCAACAGGTCCAAGAGTTGCTGCAAAACGAGCCATGCTCCTTGCATAAGCACACTCTGCATGTAGCCCAACCTGATCCAAGGAAAATAAACATAAGGTGAATACGAAAACCAAGTATCCAAGGGAGAGAAGAGTTCCTTTGTAACGTACAGCAACCAGCTGCTTGATTTCACTCTCAAATGTTGTAAATACTGATTCTGATCTGGCCACCAGTTGATTGGATATTTTATAAGTTGCACGACGATTTTCATCAAGCATGGATGACTTTCTCCCGAATTTGGATAGGAGACCCTTACCTAAAAATGGAAGGCACTCCAGCAATTAAAAGATGAAATCACAGCACCATAAGAAATATAAAATTTTCTTTGATATTATCAAGGACAAGAAAGGACACTAGGCAAGGATGCAACATCAGCGACCCATAGTCATGTCCCACAATTACCGAACAAATTACAGCATTCAGGAAGTGCAATAGGGAAGGGAAAACGAAGAAAACAGAGAAAAACAATATAATTAAGAAGAGAGAGCAGAGAAATGAGAAGGATTCTAGAAAGTACAAGTCTTCATGTTATTGATCATATATCTCAATCCACATAATAATGATATCTGTATAGCTACAAGAATAGCTAAACATCTAAGAATAAAAGAATTACAACCAACTGCTAGCATTAAGTTGCTAGCTAACCAACTAACATTAACTAATCACCAACTGACTCGATCAGGAACAGTATTGTAACGAATAGATTCTTCAAAAACAAATGTTGCCTTAGTCATTTTCAGCTAAAGAAACTTTAATATACTCTTAAGAGTATTTGACATTACAAAGCATTTACCAAATTAAGATCCCAAGAAAGTGGGGATCATAGGAAAGGGAATTTAAATGGCTGCTTTCAAGAATGCAACTAACTCTTGTGGTTGCATTCATTTTACCATTGCAACAAGCCACTGCCATTGAGCCTTGTATTGCACATATATGCTCAAAATAAAGAGCATAAGAACTTTGGAAATGCAGAAGGTAAAATCCATCCATTAAATACTAGAATTGCTCTCCAAAGTTCAAGATAATCATACAGAAAAATCACGAAATGTACCTGATGATAGTTCTTCTGCTTTATCCAGATTATTATCAAATAAGGAAGAGATACCCTCTGCAGTCCCATCAATAATACTGGGCCTGTCATAGGCACTAGCTTGGGTAGCAACAAAACCATTCTGGAGATCACTAGTAGTGGCAAGAGTGGCCCCTGAAGAGAAATCAGATCCTACAGGTTCCTGCACAGTCCTGCTCAAGGGCTTCTTCATTTGCTTCTTGGCCAAGAAGTTGGGTTTTGTTTTCTGTTCTGACTTGAGCTCCTTCTCAGACTGTTCATAGTCAATCCTCAATTTCTGGAACTTCTTTCTAGCCAGCTCATGTATGGCATGTGCCTTTCCAAATTAATCAAATAATAAGATTAGCCAGCAAGATTAAAGACAAGCAACTGAGTTTAGACAGGGAAAGTCCAAAGCAGTATACCTGTTTATGATATATGGTCTCTGGTGAATTGTACTGCATTGCATTTGAGCATATTAGAAACACATCACTCTGCAATCAAAGAAAACTTGCTTTACAAACAACCCCAAGTAAGTACTCTCACTGTTAAATATAATTCTAGGCGTAAAAAATCATCATTTCAGTGTTAGCCACTAACAAACCTAAGAATATACTACAGCCAAAGTCAGTAAGATATAGTTTACTACTTTCGAAACTGTGAAGAGTACATATAGATTAAGAAATACCCTAATGATGCTAAGAAGAGTGAAATTGTAAACCTAATGTCTGCTAAAAAGTATACATTTTGGCATCAAATATACAGAAATATAGATGAATAACACTGGACTTCAATTATTATCACCTTGCAGTCATCTGGCTAAAAATGTCGTCAACCAATTTCCACCAAAAAGTGTCATTGAGATTAAGGCTATCAGATCAAACAACAAAAGAAATAGAAAAAGCAGACAGTTGTCCTATCACATGTTGGCCCACATGTTGGCCCAGAAAATATTGACCTTGCATAGTATCAGCTTAATCAGCAGCTTTAAATAGGTCCCCTGAAATAGAACCACTACTGTAATCACGCTCTCCTATTATCTGCTAATGCATTTTTGAGTTGGAATCCATTGAAATAATAACTATCTTATTCTATCTTAGATTTCATTCATGAATTATGCTCGCAACAGTCAATACTTTCTCAATCGACTCTAGTTCAATACAAGGTAATTCTTTAATTCTTAAGAGTTTCATTACTGAACCATCTATTGAGTTGAACAATCCATGTCTTTGATGATAATAATAGGGTAAGAGCTGCACAAGTTAAATGCTGCATGAAGTTCAATATGAGGAAATGGCTTAAGACCGTTAAGTAAGGAGACAAAAGACGAAAGGCTAGCATCTGATTTATGCCGTCTGAAAATGATAGAAAATGCTGGTTTTGAACAGCAGACATCCACCATCCATCCAAAAAGAAAACCACCAACAGATAAAGGGAAGAAAGGGCATGGTGTGGGGGTTGGTTATAAAAGCAAAACTTAAAAAAGAAATGGGGAAAGAAAGAAATCTGGTCCCGCTCAGATATCGAAGGTCACCAATTGTAAACTTGCCTAAAACTTCTCAATCAACTCCAATCCAATACCACTTGAATTCCATTGCATAATATTTTTTCCAAGAGTCAAAGATGGTTCCCCAGAATTAGACTCCTGAATCAAGTAACTGATCAAATTGTGCGCAATTGCAAAGAGAGTCCTAAAACTCACCCAAATGCATAGACTGCTTCAGTAATGGACTTCAAAAAAATTCCACGTACAGGCCCCATGCCTCCAACCCATAAAGCAACTAAAATAGCCAAAGCAGATGCGTGAAATTTGGATACTCACCTCAAATTGTTCAAACGTAGAGTATGATCCAACTTCTAGCTTCTTCCTCACTGTGGCAAAGTCCATCGGATGATCAATCACATCAAGATAATCAGGCAGCTACAAAAAAAAATACAGTGGGGAGAAAGAATTAGATCTTCAAGTTCCCACTGAAACAATGCCCTCCATAAACATTCCAGCGTTAACCATTCAGTGCCCATTTCACTCACCTCTTCAAGGTCCACCGGTTCTGCATAAACGCCATATGTGTCTTTCCTACCACAATCCAGACCGAAACAGCAATTAACATCAGATAAGAGCCTCAGCTTTACTACAATAAGCAACAAACCACAGAATGAGAGAGATAACCCGTAACCCACTTCTGAAGCTTGCCAAGAATCAACTCGAGCGACTTCTTCTCAGGCATAGGCAATCCATTTGGATGATCACATGGCGTCCCTAATCAAACAAAAACATAAAATTCAGCAAACCCACATCAAATTTTCTTATTGTATAAGCAAAAATGGCTAAACCCAGATGTCAAAATCCACAAGAATAATCAAAATTCATCAATCAACATAAACCTGGTGCAGAGTCGTGCCCTTTCGTATCGACTCTTCTTTCCCTTTCCTGTCAAAAACCAGAAGCTACGAACCTTAAATACGAATGTACATATTCATGAAGCAAGCAAATGTACGATGGGAACGAAACAAGACGCCGACAGAGACATGTCAATAAGCAGACAATACATATGTAAGAGAGAGAGCATGTGTAAAAAAGATAATTAGACAGAGAGAGAAACGGAGGTGGGCAGAGAGAGAAAGGTGGGGAGAGCGTGATCAGATTCTGTTGGAGTGAAGGTAGTTTTTGACAGTTGACCCGACCGTTATTATCTCAAAAATCTACCGACAGAGAGAGAGACGCACACATATAGAAAGAGAAATGAAATTAGATATAGAGAGAGAAAGAAAGGGAGGAGTAATATTGAAGTCCGGACCAACGTAACTCAGTGATTTCTGCTAAGCTGGACACTCTCCTTCACTACTCAATCCCTTCTCTTTCTCACCTGCACTTCACATTCATTCCTCTTTTTCGCACCAGATCCGCACAATTTTACTGATTGGTAAGCAATTTTTGTATACCTCTTGATCGTTATCATCGTCATTTCCGTGATCGTTATCACTCTCGTCTTCTGGTTCGCTATCATCGTTGCCACCGTTGATTTTCCTCTTCTTCAACGGCTTCTTTTCACTTTCGGCCTCGGCCTCGGCCTCTTCCTCTTCCTCTTCACCCGACAGAGATTCCACAGCATCATTACGCGCGTGTTCTTCACGCGCCGTCTTGTTAGTCTTGTTCTGATTGTTGAGCTTGAGCACCAACTTAAGCTTCTTCTCTTTCCTCCTCTCCTCTACTTCTTCTTCTTCAATCTCCTCAGACTCGTCGAACTCATCAAGGTAATCATCGTAGTCGATAAAGTTGTTGTACCTCACATTCCGGCGCCGGAGACTTCGCCGTCGCTCTGTTTCTGTATCAGCCTGTCTGTGTCCCGACGACCGGCGAGCTAGATCCGCCTTTGATGGCCTTCCTTTCTTCTTCCTCTTCACGATCTGTCCCATCTCTACGTCTCCCCCAAAAAAAAAATCAACTGTTTCTGCTTTCCCTTTCTCTCCAAAAACTGGGCCTCTTTTAAATTCTTTTTTTTTTAACTTTCTCTCTCTATCTCTCTTTCATTTTTGGATCCATTATTTTCTTCAATGGTAGCTTGGCTTTTTCGAGGTAGGGTAGCTTTTGGTGTCCAAGCCTAACTCCAAAGCTAGCTTTTGAGATATACGAGGCCCGAGGTTCGGTGACCGAATGCGTAATTAAATGATTGATATTTTTGTGTATGAAAACGGCGTGAGTTCATGAGAAAGACGGCGTCCGCTGTTGCCCGCTGCCCGGACTCGGGTTTGCGTGGCCATCCGCCTACTGCCCGTTTGTCTGCGTCTTCTTCTCTCTTTCCCTTATATGTTGCTAATGGGCGCGTTTATGTCACGCTCTTATTGTCTTGTGTGTACCCCTGCCATTTTTATTATTTATAATTTATATGAAAAAAAATTAATACAGTAAAAGCCAAAAAAAATTAAAAAGTAATCTATATAATAAATAATAATCAACATAATTTATGTATCTCTGGCAATTATTCAAAACTTTAAGCAAGTAGTAATTTTGTAAATTTTATTGCATAGATCATTGAAATAGTAACAGGAAAATATTAGATAAAAGAGTCCCAAAAAAATAATTAGGGCCATTTCTGAAAGCATAAAGCGAAAATCAAAATCAAACTCATTGGAGGTGCTCATTAAAATCACTATTGTCGGTAAAAGGTTTTCTTTTTAAGGCAACATTGAATTTGGATTTAGATTATCAAATTTAAGTATTGCAATGATTAAGTTAATTTCAATTGTGAATTTCATTTATGAGACAATATAATTTAGACTAATTTTCTAAAAAAATTGCAATTAATCAAATTTTAATTATGATTAAATTTAGACTAATATGATTAAATTTCACTTTATTTTATATAAATGTGTTATCCATGCTATATGTATAAATAAATTCATTTGTGAATTTCTTTTTTTGAAAAAATTTATAAATTTTTTATTTTATATTCAAATAAAATACAGATAGAATAAAAATATAATATAATATAATTAAAAGGAAAGGAAAGTACAAAACTACACTCTCCATTTTTAAACAAATTTTAATATTTATATTCTGAATGGTTAATAAAAAAATAAAATAAAATAATTATTTTTATCTTTCTTTATTTTTATAGTTTTTTTTTCATGAGCGAATTAATGGCCTGTACTAATTTCCAAAATCGAGTGTACTTTAACATTTCTCAATGGGAAATTTTGCAATAGCACGCGCTAAAAGCGGGTGCAGAATATAATCACTTTAATTCACAAACGAGTTAGTGAAGGACTGCCATAGCCACATGGCCAGTGACTTCACACTACAGAGCATCACTTTGACTAAAATAGCCATTAAAAAATTGAGTTCCCCACGCCTGCTGTAAGGGTTTCATTGGTCATTTTGCCCTGCTTTTTATTGTTTCTCTCAGCTTTTTCGCTTCTGTGTTCAAATATTCCATCACCAGCCGTTCCATCGAGATGAAGACGATCACCATCCTCAATGATCGTACGGTCATCAATACATCATACAGCAAAACTAAAGATGGGGCCAAAATGATCGCCGGTTTTGTAATTTGAGGGAATTGTGTACACACAGAAGCAGAATTTTCTATTGGGATTTTCAAGAACTTTGGAGTAGAGACTACAGAGTAGAGAGCCGAGACAGCAAATAGTGCAATGAGTCATTAATCTCCTGAAATGCAGCTGTTGCCAATGTATTGGTCCCATGTTCGGTAGTGGGACTTAAGAAAAGTGGGTCCTGATTGGGACCCACGACTCGATGAGGATGGATTGAAAAGTCAGCAAAAAGGTGTTTTCATGAAAAGATGACTGAAAGAATGAGTATGAGGCTACGAGCCGTTGAATTGCGTATAGATTAGATAGCAGCCGAAACAGTGGCACTTAGGTTACATTCTTTACATATTTTTGGTGGGACCAGATAATTGTTTTTTCTTTTTTGAATTTGGGTTGGTCATCATTCAAGTCATGAGACTATTCACGAAACACACAAAGTCCATAACCAATGCACCTTAGTTTCTCTTTTCTTTTTTACTTTTTTTTTTTTTGTCTCCATTCGAGAAAAAAGGAGAAAATTTAACGACTATTTTGGAAGGAAAAAGAAAATAAAAGGCTCCACTATCAAAAACGGTATTTGCATTTGTATTTTTTCCGGGAAGAGAAATTGACCTTTTCATTTTGATTTTCCAATTCATTTAATGCATTAAACAATTTTAAAAAAAAAAGAGAGAGAGTGCAAATAATAATGGTTGGAAATTTAGATATCGATTTACAAATAATTGGTTTTGATTAAATATAATAAAAGTTAGAATGCAATTAGAACTCCAGTAATCAAAGGAAATTTCATTTTGTAAAGGGGAGTTCGACAGTTTCTGAAACTAGTGGCTGAAAAACTCTTATACCACCCTGTTATATATTGTTTCATCAAATATTTCATCATTTAAGAGAGTTAATTGGACACTTGAATATTAGTTTTGGAGTGTATCTTGAAGATTTGGGGACTAAACGGTCTTGAATTAAATTATTCATCATCTGTTAGTGGAATAACTTAGTTCCTTTATTTCTTTATTGTTGTAACATATTTAATATAACATTTATTATTAACATAACTATTATAATATCAATGTTAGGCTAACTTCCAATGAATATTTAGTGAGCTAACTAAGTTTGTACGAGCCTTCCTCTATTATTTATAAAGTATAATTTTTATTCCAATGTTAATTGTACTCATTTAATTTCAGATTGAATGATTGACTGGTCATCTCATTACCACCTCTACCTCTCATATCGCATTGTGGTCATTCTCATATAAGAGAGTATTGGTGGATGACATGAGATTTTTCCCTGTTACAATATGGTAGAGGTTTGGAGATGTTAGAAATGTATCCTAAAGACAATTTGTCACGTTTACTAGTTTAGGCTCCTGTTAATATGCGCGTTTCGCGGCTGGATACGCTAAACCGACAGAAAATAGAGTGCATTCGCGATTGGAACAGAGCCGGTACGACTGAAGTCTAAATTCGGATAATTTTCAAGTGAGAAAATTGATTTCAAATAAGTAATGTAAAATTTTTCATGAAAATTGAGGTAAATAAAGTTCGGCTGTAAAATATGTAATTTTTATACTGTTAACGAATTATGAACGAAAGACATCATAACGTAGAGAATATTGAGATAAATTTGTCGGTATAATTTGATGTCAAAACTCTAATGTTTAAGGCACCGAATAAAATTAGATAAATTTTGAGGTACAATTCCGCAAAAAAATATTAGAAAACGCGATTTTTGTTATGGTATTTCAATCGCAAAACCGAAAGTATCAATATGTAAGTTTTGGAGTTTTGAAGGCTAATTTTTCAATTTTTAGGGATATGCCCATAAAAGTTAAGCATAAAAAAAATATTGCTCTTGCTTGATGTGTCATTCATAATTTTACTAAAATGGAAGAAAAGTGAATGTTTTGTTTGTGAAATATTCAAATGATAATCTTGAGTTTAAAGATGATCAAGGATTGAATGAAGCACGTGAAAAATGTTAATGTTAATCCAAGCCAACTATGTCAAATGAATAATATCCATAATCGAATAGCACAATATTTATGGTAAGATTATAATAGATAATGATTTTTTTGATAAGTAATTTTAAATTTTTTAAGAATAAATAATCCATTCTACTTGATCCGTTATTTGTTATCTTTTGTCAATATTATTATTATTATTATTATTATTATAATATATGCTAATCATATATGTTAAATAAATTACGAAAATGATTTTTGAAGAAAAATACAAATTTTTAACAACAAACAGTAAAATCTGCTTTCTAAAAAGGAAAAAACGTGCAGCGATAATAAACGGATTCAAAATTTGTTTTCGTTCCACGTCATCATGAAACGAACCGCAGTGGGTCCTGTTTAATGCCAAATAAGTAGCCATTTCAATGTTGGTGCTCCTCTGGTCGACTGGTCCCAAAATTTCCCTATTCTTGGCGCATCGTTTTCCAGTTCAATTTCAGTGATAGCTTCATCAATGGAGAAATTGAGGACAGTGGTGAACCAGATAGCCTACAAGCAAGACCGGTCTAAGCTCTCCACCCTTCATAGCTCTTTAATTCCTCTACTCTCTTTCTCTTATCTTCTCTCTACAGCAATGCTCTCTCTTCCGTTGCTATCTCTACCACTCTGGGATCTTCTTTAAGCGCCGGTACGATCTCCCCTGCTTTCGAAGCTTCAGAAACTGATAAATTTTTATAAACAACACATTGTGTTTCCTCTGCAACGAATAGGAGCTCAATTTCCTGTAAGCTTTCTACTAACATATACAGTTAATGAAATTTTGATTGTAAATTTTTTTGTAGCATTGACGTATAGGTTTAGACTTGAGAAATTTTATTGTTATTGTAAATTGACCTATAATGTTTTTTAGTTTAGGATTCTATTATTTGGTGATATGATAGCATTGTATTTAGACTTTGAATGATAGTTTGGTTTGATGTTGAAGGTTGCCTTTTCCGGTGATAAGTGTTGGTAATATAACTTGGAGAATTCATGGTAAGACGCCAATGGTTGAGTTCATTTCCCAGTTGTTAGTTGATTCTGGAATTTCACCTCTCATTCTTACTAGGGTATGTGCTTTTTCTCACTTTGTTTTTGGCTGTTGGAAATTTTAATGTATAACAAATATTGATAACTAGGTACTGAAATGACCAATCTTCTTTCTATTTGTAGATGGTGCTTTTATACTCGGTAGGAACGGTTGCAATTTGTAATTGGTTATTCTAATGGTTCATCTCAGATAGTAATATATACTTACTCAGCAGGGTTATGCTGGTGGAGATGAAGCTAAGATGCTTGCAAGGTATCTACTTGGTAAACCTGCAATGATTGGTATTGGTGCAAATCGTGCTGCCACAGCTAATTGGTGTCTTAAACAATATGGATATGTTAACTTTTTATCGTGCATCAACCAGAGTGTTAAAACTCCGCTTAACTTGGGAAAAATTGGTGCTTTTGTTTTAGATGATGGGATGCAGGTATTAAATATAATTCCACTCCATTCTTCTAATGGTTGCATCTGTAATATATGGTTGAATGGCTGGCTACGTAATGGGTAGATCTGCCTTAACACTTGGAGGCTGGTGCTGCAATGCTATTTCTTTCATCATGCTTTGAACACACGCTTCCATTTCCATTCATGTACTGTTCATTAATCTCTTAGAAGGAAGTTTATGCTAATGAACTGTTTGTCTATCTATTGTGCTGAGCTGACCCACTGATGGTATGTTGCTTGCTGTTGGGGCAGCTGTCATTTCCTGCTCCATCAGTTGATTCCTAATTGTCTTTTAAGATCAACAGTAGCAGAATTGTGCAGCTATAATATTTTATTTATAGAGAGGCATGCAGATACTTATATTTTTATTTTGTACGTAAGGTAGCACTGGAGCTTGCAGCGCAACCTTGAGATTGTAATGGTTAATGGGCTCACATCCTGGGGAAACTGTCACTTAATCCCACTTAGACCTCTGAGGGAACCTTTAACAGCCCTTACAAGAGCAGATGTTGCTGTAATTCATCATGCAAATTTGGTGTATGATGATCATCCTTATTATGTATTTTTCTGCTGTCCATTCATGCACTTCAGTTGTCATATTATCATTTCATCTCATCTTGCCATTAGTTTTCATTGTGTAGGCAGTCAAAAGCAATCTGGCATATTAATTTACAAATAAGTTCATTTGAGCTTTAATGCAGGTATCAGAACAAAATCTCAAAGATATAGAGCTAATGATAAAAGAAGTTAAAGAATCTCTTCCCATTTTTTTCACTAGAATGTCTCCATCACACTTTTTTGAAGTAGGAAATATCAACTCCAGAATACCACTGAATGTCATAAACAATGTGATTGAGCTATGTGTTTCAGCAATTGGTTCAGCAAATTCTTTTGTGCAGGGGATAGAGAAGGTACTTCCCGTTTATTATCATGTGTTACATTATTTATTAAATGTATTCTTCAATGTCTTGAGAATCTTTGTTACAGATAGGTCATATTAATCTATTTTAGCAAGGTATTTTACGGTTTAGACAAGTATTTTATTTCTAGTAGAATTCCGAAGTTAGTGGTTATTTGCTGTAGGTTTCCTTGAATTATTTGGTCAATTATGAGAAAGCCTAAAATATAGCTTTCCTATTAAATTATCTAATCCTTTTTAAAGGACCGTATGAATATGAAAAGAAGCAAGCAGATTTAATCAAAAGAAAATACAGAGATCTGGAGCTCTCTCTTCGAAAAGGTCCAAAGTTTCAAGCTCCCTTTGATGAGCTTGAGTTATTAGTTAAAAATAGCTTGTTCAAAGAACCAAACAAGAAAAAGGGCACGTAAGTTGATCTGGAATTTCCAGTCAATCGCCCTGTGACACGGTCCATAACTCAGAGTCTTAACTATCTTCACGGATGTTGTTATGGAAGCCCAATAAAATGTTGAAGAACACTGAATGGGTACTGTATCTTCTTCCTTGCGGAAGTCCAATAAAATGTTGAAGAACACTGAATGGGTACTGTATCTTTCTTCCTTGCGTCTTTCTGTGTATAATGTGTTTTAAGTGGTGTGTTACTTGCTGCAGATGAGAGCATTTTATGTTGATCGAATTGATTTCAGTGACCACCACTTGTTTGGCAAGAAGGTAAAATTCTCTTACTGTCATGTCTTACTTTTTTATTGCATCATATGCAGAGTCCATTGCCCAATTCTAATTTAAAATGCTAATGCTTATTACGAAAGTCTGGATTTGATCTTGAAGTTCAATCCAGTTTTTCATTTTCCTACTTACTACCACTCTTTTCTTATAACCATATGCTAAATTCAGCTCTTATCTAAGATGAAGGTACTTGTGATTGTGGGTAGAATGTTAGTTTTCCTCTACTTGCAATATTTAGCTATCCCTTCAAATTTCTTTGTTCCATCCACCCTTTGTTGAATATGGCACTGATACTCTGTGATGTCCTGTCAATCAATCTGGGATGTTGAGATGATTACAATGAAACTCCGAGAATTAGAAGACAAGTTCGGTTCCAAGCCAGTAGTTGTTACAGCAAAGGTAAGTGCATTGTTTATTTCAGGATCCTTGAAATGAGAAATCTGCATTGCTATCCTCTTGAGATGCATAGCTTCTTTATGGAACATAATTTTGCTGATTACTTTTTTCCACTTTTATCTAGGGTCAACTTTCGTTCTATGGCAAATATTTGGGAGCATATTGATTTTCTGTAACTAATGGCTCGGTATTCTGAGTTTTTAGACCGTATTGAAGCATGTTATCAGAATTAAATAGACTGTGAAAGTCTGGACCATCAATTTCCATTGTCATTATCAGTATTAGAATCATGTTAATTAATTCCAAAATTGCAATTTCAGGATTATGATCGAGACCCAGAAATTTTCAAGCATTTGGGACCTTTCAAAGTTATGGTACTCTGCTCAGAGTTGCAAATCGTTCCATATATAGGACAAACTATGGATAGATTTAGAAAGTAATTGATGGAGCTGATGGAGGCAAAAATGGTAAAGTAGAAACCAAAACTAAGCTTCGATTTACTAACTGCAAATGGGTGCATTTATGCGCCAAAATATCGATGCTGATTAACATTTTCTTTCCCTTACTGGCAAAGAAGTGCATCATGACTTCATTTTGGGCATCCACTTGTATTTGATAGTGTTAGGACGCGATTCTTTACTTCTCTGCTGAAAGTAAAAAATTACGTCAGAGAATCCCAACTCCATTCTATTTTCTATTAGTTGTAATGTAAATAGTGATGAAGAACACTCATCTTTAAAGGCATGCAAGGAAGACAAAAAATTGATTGTAACTTTGATTTCTTGTATGTCCTTTCAAAATTTTGAATGAGGTTCATCACAGTTATTGTCAGCTGGAAGCTTAACGCCAATTCTTCATGCCGGAAAATACAAGATTAACTGGAGAACATGATTAATTTTTCTCTCTTATCTACTTGGGTAAAATTTTTGTAAAATTGTTCTGCCCAGCGAGAACTTGAACAGCATATCGTAGAGAACTGGGTAAAATTCTGGCAGGAGAATATTACTCTACCTTTAACTGATTAATGTCATTACTGTAACAGAAATCCTATATTTCAACAAGAATTCCTTTTCCATTAACTTTAGAATATTTGTTTTCATATTTTTTTTTCCAAATTCATTCCAGACGAGAACTATTAAATGTTAATCATTAGTTTTTTAATCCAAATTTGAAAAAGGATTTTTTTTTTCTTAACCAGACAGGATCCATGAATTTATTCATAAATCAATTCAATTGCAATTGATAAGTGTGCATTTTATCGGTTTGATTCATCAATTTAATCATTAAATTCATGAACATGGTGTGAGTATTATTTGGGAAAAAAAGAAATATTTACTGGCAGGGAACAAGAAGATAAGTAACCGCAGTTATCATATAATTAAAAGTCCAATTATAAGATATTTTCAGTTAAGCACAGAATGCTCAAAGAATGCAACTCTAATCTCAGGGCAGCCCTCAACCCTCCAAATCGACAAATGTGCAAAGGTTCGGATTTTCTGCATGTCGGTATAAACATACAAGATTTGATCTATTTATGTCATAATCATCACACAATTTGAAAGATTTTTTTGTCCCTATTATTGATTTTGTGTGACAAAAGGTGATATTTTTCCCACTTGAACCATTAAAACACCAACCATTGTCCTATACGTACAGTAAACTTGTCAATTTCTTTATGGGATAAAAACCATGTCAATTCAAGCAATTAATGGCGAATGATGATCTTGATCATTTGTGATTAAAAAAATCCAATCAGGGCAACCAAAAAAAAAAAAATTCCAACTGGGTGTGATCATGATTTGTGATTAAGTAGACACTGCCCCATTTACAAATTTCCATTTAGTCAATCCCATCCTTTTTTCTGGAAATTTCATTGTTGCTGCCAGTTGGTTTGTGGAAACCTTGCATGAAATTTTAATTATGGTAGATTTGAATCATTTTCTGGATGGTTGCTGAACTTTAGGTAGTTGACTTTCAGATTACATAAACATTAAAAAAAAAACTTACTTTATAGCTTATTAGTTATAGTTCAAATCTTAATATTTTTTCTAGCAAAAAATTAACGAGAATATCAAATAGATTATAAATATATTTTATCTAGGAATTTTCCAGTTTTGAATGATCAGATTTATTTATTTTTTAAAAGGTATATATATACTGTATAAATCGTAAATCATTTAACAAAGAAAGTTCATCTCAATATAAAAAAGGTCCATGATTAGAGAAAAACGATGGTCTACAAAGAAATTTTAATCTCTCGAGATAGCAAAATCCACTCTTATAGTCGCTACTAGAGACTGAAGTGTTTTGAGTCGAATTATCGAGCCAATCAATAAATTAGCATCCCACGAACTATTTGAAATCTATGAAAAAAAGAAATAAAAAAAAAATCATATGTAGCCCACAACATGTGTTCTGGTGACTTCATAGGCAGTTCTCCATCTACCTCTCTTATTATTTTTTTTTAATTTATTTATTTATCAGCATTTATCTCTCTTAGAATCTGTCAGGAAAATCTGGAAAAAATAGACTATGCTATAATTTCAACATAATATATGTAAAATTTGAGAAATAATATAACTTGACAATCAAATAAAATAAAGGACAGCTATCAAACCAAGAGTAAGATTTCGAGCAGAGATTGATGGGATCCCTTTCATACTACAATGTTGAGGGGTGAGTGTGCACTTCTTAGGTGCGAGTCAACCAAACCCAAGATGGCATGTGGATGCATTTTATTGGTGGGTTTTTTTCTATTTTGCCGCGTCAAACACTCTCTTAAATGCAATAATTGACCTAAATTTTGGGATTAAGACTACGTGTTTTATCATATATGTGTTGGCCCCCAAACATTACTCAATTTTATTCAACTCTCCCAGCTGCTGAAGATTCTTTATTTATTTATTTATCTTTTTTTTTTCTCATTTGCAAATTTAACAGAATTACTGGTGAATTTAGTTTGAAATTCCTAAGTTCATGTTTTTATTCCATTTTCAACATCACTTATCATTCCATTTTGTCAATTACCAAACCAATTAAATGAAACCAAATATAGTTTCATCTATATATTTGGTTTATCTTTATTTTTTTTGATTCTATTCGATTTGGAATTTTGAAATAGAGAAAATTAAAAAAAAATACAGAATTGATTAAACGTTATTCGGTCTAATCAATTCAATTGATTATTAATATCTAACGCAAAAAATAGAAGTACATAACTTATTCAACTTTATTTATATATATTTTTGAAGAATATTTATATAATTTTTAAATTAGACATAAATTTGAATAAAATCAAGTCAAGTCAAATTAAATAAACATATTTTGATTTGATTCGATTTTTTATGTTAAATATATTTTGATTTCATTTCATTTTTTATGTTATATATGATTAGTACAATATTACTGCTAAAATTCAGTCTATTCGATTTTGAATACGTAGTTAAGCTGTACAAATGATTAGGATAGAGGTATCTCTTTATATATCCCTTAAAAAAAATGAAAAGGTTAGACCATCCGCATTAGCTATGATCCTTCAATTAATACAATAGAACCATATGAATTGCTGATATGTTCTTCCCCTCTCTCTCAAAAAAAAAAAAAAAAACCATGACCATTGGTGTGGGATATATATATACCCTTTTAACAACATGCCATCCTTCTTGTATTATTCAAGTCTTATCAAAGTTTGAGCAGGTGTTAACAGTGCTTTAAGGGTATATATATATATATATATATATATATATATATATATATATATATATATATATATATATATATATATATATAGTGTAATGATCCATGTACAATTATTCTATACAAACCATGCGGGATAAAATAGTTAACTTAAATTATTACTAATAGTTGGGATATAAACATATAAACATGTTTATCTCTTTTTTTTTTTTATGTAAGATTGAAAAGCTAGCATGTATCTCCTATATTTTACCGATGTAGGATTTATTCTACCATCGTTTTAGATTGAACACAAGTGATTCTGAAACTAAATTGTAATAATCCATGTATAATTATCCTGTAATAACTTGGATATAGTCAAACCACACGGTTTAAAATATTAGTTCAAATTATTACTAATAGTTAGTGCTTAAGTCTTCCTTTCTCATTTATTTCTCATGTGCGATTGAAAAACTAACATATTTTCATATTTAAGTTCTTATATTCAATATCAAGTGATATCTTCTTTATTTTGCCGATTTAAGATTTGCATATATATATATTAAAAATTTATTTATTTCATATGAGTTATGGTTGAAAAGTTGATAGACCATGAGAAAAATTCTTTCAACACTTAATTATATACTTTTTACCATATATTTTCAATGTGAAAAAACTCGTATCTTTATTATTATTTTTTTTTATAAAGCTTTGATACTATATAAAAATTACCGGTACTTTTTAAGTAAAAAGTAAATGAATAAGTATTGGTAATTGGTAGCATTTCTCTAGAACGCAAAAAGGAAGTGAGGTTTCTACTTAGGATTTGAGAGAGTCCATAATTCCATGCCTATTAAAAAAAACATTAGTAGTCATATTGGTATTTTATCAAAGGAAAAAGGATGGGAAGTTTCGCTAAAAATAGGTGCAAAAAGTGAAGTCAAAATTCATTAGAGGAAGTGGGTTCAGAATGGGACGGTGCCATAGCTGAGCACCAACTTCCAATTTTGGGCATAATTTGGGTCCCACTTTGCAATTCTCCTCCCCCAACCAATTCTATTATTTATTTATTTTACTTGTTTATAGGACGTTTTGAATTCATTGGAACAAAAGATTTTAGAGGTCAAATTTCCATGTTTTTTTTTTCTATTCTAATAATTTGAATTTGACATCTTTAATCGTATTTTTACCACAACATTCTCCAAAAACTGCTTGTTTTCTAATTTCCTATAATTTTTTAGTCCATTTGAACACTTCAACCGGCACCAAAACTAAAGTCAATAAAACTCTCTCAAACAATTAACAAAACTAGCGGTTAATTATAACATATGAAAATAATTTGACATTATATAAATACAATAATACGGATGCATCAAAAAGAGTCAAAAAACTGAAAAATATACATTAGCAAGAATCCAAGCATTAAAAGCTTAAAATAAATTCAACCTTGAAAAAATAAATTCAAGATATTTTAATTTTTTAATGAAATAGATGTGACAATCATGTAGGGTTACATATGAACGTTCAATAAATCCCCCACGCAACTTGTCTTACATTAATTTTCTTTCTTAATTATTAAAATTAAATAAAAAAATCCCATTCCCAAAAAATAAAAAATAAAAATGAAAAGAAAAAAGAAAAGAAAAGAAATTTGAATGTTCTTCAGCTTATCTTGCTCTATAAATTATAACCATACTATCCTATTCTTTTCATTGCTCTCCCAAAGCCATAAAAAGGGCATAAAACAAAAACCAAACATTTGGAAAGGGAGCTTTCGCCTTTCTGTTATATTTCTTAAATGGCTATCAATAATTTTGTAATGAATTTCCTCGTCTTCTTCACTATTTTAATAAGCTTAAGCTTCAAAACGTCGATGGCTCAAATGGTGCCGGCGGTTTTCATCTTCGGTGACTCTCTAGTAGATGTCGGAAACAACAACCATCTTCCTGTTTCCATTGCCAAAGCTAATTTTCCTCATAACGGTATCGATTTTTCCACCAAGAAAGCCACTGGTAGATTCAGCAATGGCAAGAACGCTGCTGATTTCATTGGTAACTTCATTTGACTAAATTATTATAGCTTATTCCTTTATTTTGAATGCATAATATATTTCTTCAACTTAATTCTTTTGCTCATATAATCATTTTTCATCTTTCTTTTAATAAAATCTTATGGTATACATGGAAATCCAGCTAGTAAACCATGTTTATTTACTTAACATGTTTAAAGCATCTCAGTAAATATTATGAAATAACAGACTAGCTTTTTGGTCTTTTGTTATACTTATTGATTAATTATTTATTTCTTCTTTTCTTTTTTATGTTAATTTACCTTAAGGCAGTTTTAAACATTTGTCTCTTTGGTTGATATCATTAATTGGTTTTTGTTACTTAAATTGAGTTTATCAATAAATTTATAAATCATCCACCGGACAAATAAATAAATATTTATTTATTTATGATCTTTCTTCCATGTTATTTATATCACATGTTTCTAGTCTAAGAATTGGAATATTATTATAAAGCAACAAAATTTGTAGTTTTGTGGTTAAACCTATGTGTTTCCATTTGATAGATGATTGAAATATTTCTCTTTTCTCTGTAAATGCATATATATAACTAAATTTAAAGAATCTCCAAAAGCAAAAGGAAGGCATAATGACATCAGAAAGTTGGACCTTTTGAAGTCATGTGCATTGATTTAGTAAAAGTATAGTAATTAGTTTCACAAAAAAATTGAAAAAAGTATAGTAATTAGCGTCTGAGATTTGAGTGATTGTGATAGCACTTAGCATATAAATAGGGTTTAATTAAATTTATGCTATAAACGATTGTGATTGCATAACTATGCTTCCCTTTTTAATGTTATGTTTATCTATTGCTTCATTAATTACACTATCCATAATAACAAATTAAAAGTTTCCTGACCCTACAAGTTATAGTGATGGCATACCTAAATTGCTCTTATTATCTTTATGCATGTATAACCAATTCCATTTCCCATTTTTCCTATACTAACGAAATTAAGGAATATACCTCTAAATCTCCACACCAGAACAATTTTAAAAATGATCGAAAAAGAAAATGGGAAATCCAAATTGTGATTTCCTTGCACTCTAATATTAATTGTTTTTATTTATTTATTTTATTTTACGAACGTGTATATGTAACTTATTTTTTGATTGAATGGAATATTGGGCAGCTGAGAAAGTGGGATTGCCAACTTCACCACCGTATCGATCCCTGTCACCAAATAATGCCTCTGCCTTCATGACCGGAGTCAGCTTTGCCTCTGGTGGTGCCGGAATCTTCAATAGCACTGATCTATCTCTGGTGGGTACTGAAGCAAAAGCCAAAAGTTACCTGACATTTTCCCTATCTTTTGAATCCTACGAGACTAGTCTCATATTAAGTCTGTGAAGGATCGAAGGTCCAGCCAAACAGCCCTCTATTGCATTTAGATAAAAAAAAAATACTGGGTCTACAAAAGACCCAAAGTGTTGCCCAATAGACCTATGTTAGTTTTAGGGAAAAAAAAAATTGATATGGACCAGTGCGGTGAGCGTGGATCGAACACGCGACCTTCAGATCTTCAGTCTGACGCTCTCCCAACTGAGCTATCCCCGCATAACCTTCATTCGCATTATCTTTTTATATTATACATTAAGATATTGAGTAATCTAAAATTTCCCTCCTTCTCAGGCCCAATCAATTCCATTAACCGAACAAGTAGGAAACTATGAATGGGTGCAGGGAAAACTGGTGCAAAAGCTTGGATTGGCTGCTGTACAGAATATGTTATCTAAATCCCTTTTTGGGATAGTGATTGGCAGCAATGATATCCTTGGTTACACCAACTCAACCGATCCCAATAAGCCCACCCCTCAACAATATGTTGATTCGATGACTCTCACACTTCAACAATTAATCAAGGTAACTCTTAAAACTGCAGTTATTAAATTAAAACAAATAGATAATTATATTCATATTAACATTTTTTTTAAAATTTTGTGGAGTATTGATAAATTGCACTCATTTGGCAGAAAATATATGGAAAAGGAGGGCGCAAGTTTTTTGTATCAGGGGTTACTCAAATTGGATGCACTCCATCACGAAGGTTTAAGAAAGAAAATGCAGTTTGTGATGACCAACTCAATTCTATTGCAGTTTTGTACAATGGCAAACTAAAATCAATGTTGCACGATTTACCTTCTCAACTCAAAGGCCTTTCCTACTCCTATTTTGATACCTATACTTCCTTCGACAGCATCATTCAAAACCCGACCTCTCATGGTATGTGATAAATCTCTTATTCGAATATTGCTGAGTCATCAAGAACCAATCTTCAAAACAAGAGAAAATAAAAAATCAAACAAATCGAGTCAGAAATTACTAACTTTACGATCGCATAAATTTGTAACTACTAACTTTACGATCGCATAAATTTGTAACTATTTTGATAAATATGAAAATACACTGGAAGAGCATAAAAAGATTGCATATGGGTTTTGATTTTGCAGGTTTTACAGAGGTGAAAGCTGCATGTTGTGGGCTTGGAACCCTAAGAGCTCAGGTGCCATGTTTACCAATTGCTAAATATTGCTCAAACAGAAGTAATCACGTATTCTGGGATCTGTTTCATCCAACACAGGCAACTGCTCGCATTATTGTGGATAATCTCTTTGATGGCCCATCGCAATATACAACCCCCATAAATTTGAGGAAGCTTATTACTTCTTGATTCATCTTTTAGCAATATATATATATATATATATATATATATGAAAGAAAGTAAAACAAACAGGAAAGGATGACAAGAAGTTAAAGATATATTTCATGTGTAGAGAGACAAGGAAGCTTATGATGTTGATGATCTATAGGGTTTGAATAATGCGATTATAATTGTATTGTTTTCTTGATTTTAGTCTTTCTGAAAATTAGTTTAATTTGCATTGTATCTATACTTATGGGCCCAAATGGAAATTAATTGCTAGATATTATTACAACAATTGGATCAAATAGCATCAATTAATTAAACCAATCCATGACCATCTTTTGAGTTTAGTTCATTGGATTCGGTTTTTTAAAAAATTAAAAACTTATATTACTTCATTAAATATCAATCAATTCCTAATCGGATATAAAATTTTGGATTAAAATAAAAATTTAGAAAGAAAAATCTAAAATATTATCTTAAAAAAACTAGAGGGAAAAAGCTTATAATAAAAATACAATGTACATATTATTTGATTAGCCCAAAATTGTCAGTTTTTAGAGAAAGTAAACCTAATCCGAGTCCATTAGCCCACAAAATAAAAAATTAAAAATTAAAAATTCCAATATAAATCATCAATTTTGATAAACCTATTTATTGATTTGGATTCAATTCAATTTTAGTTTTTCAATCTCTATGCTAAACCAAATTGGAGTTACAAGTAGGGAAAAAAATTAAAAACTTTAGTATAATTCATTAATTTCAATTACCCTAATTATTAATTTGGAATTAATTACATTTTGGTTTTCAATTTCTTTGCCAGCTAATTGGAGTTACAAGTATTCGGTTAAATAGCATTTTCTCGAGACCTGATCTTGATACATAGATAATTATGTAATAAAAATAATTTGATTTTAAAAATAATTTTAAAATGATGACATTACGAATTGATAATAATAATAATAATAATAATAATAATAATAATAATAATAATAATAATAATAATAATAATAATAATAAAAGAATTAAATTTACAAGATGCCTGTTACCTATCATTTAAATATATGAAGCTGAAATATAAAGAAGTTGATCTTCGGTCTATATATATGATGTTTATGTATTTTTTTTCTTAAATTTAGAAAAGAATTTATTTTCTATTTATCTATAATTATAGGGAATTTGCAATCATAACATTAAATTTGATAGAAAAATAATAATTTCAATCAATCAAAGTTATAAAATATTTATAAAAATTTGAAATAAAATTATGAAGTAAAATAAAATATCATTGTCGCTTTAAGACTGTTCTTTAATCATAAACATATATATATTTAGGGAAATGCATAATCAAACCAAAGCATATAAAAGTCAAGTAAAGCTTTTTTTTCTTTTTCTTTTATTCTTTAAATCTTTCAGGAAAAAAAAAATCTATTTTGAATTTTTGAAAATTCTACAAAAATTTCGGCAGCATCTCCCTTAAAATTTTTTAACTTGTTTTAAAACAACACTTTTGCACTTGTATAATTCATTCAAATTAAACTCTATCTCTTGGTCATACCTTGGCCCCCAATAATAATCAACACATTATCTCATCATGCATATGCATAGAGTTACAAATAATAATCTTTAAAACTAATATTAACAACTCATGATCCCCAAATGACCTGTGATCAGTACAACTAGTATCAATTTAAATATATAAGGAGAATAGTGATGCTTTTCATCTCCATCCTCAGGTATTTTAAAACATTTATCTATCAGATTGCTTAAGAAATATCATCTAATAAAATTACTTCATAGCATATGTCTACAAAAGAACATCCCATTGGCAAAGCATATAACTAATACTTGACATATATATATGCCTATGCAAAACAATAATAAACTTCACGAGGCGATTTTAAATTAATATCAAGTAATCCATAACAGGAACATATGAAACATATTCATATATCATTTTAACACAACTACTTAATGGCCCTACGAGAAAACCAACTGCAAGGTTTAGTAATGGCAAAATGCTGCAGATTTTCTGCGTAAGTTGAAACAATTTATGCCATCTTTTGAGTATATTTTTGCTGCTATACATTATTGCCAGTTTAAAGGTTAAAAATTTTTTACATTTTTCTTCTTCTAATGGAATTCCACCTATCTTCCTCTTGTTCCCACTTTGTGTATTTCTTCTCGTGGAAAGAGTAGGATACTAATACGTGTATGAATTGTTTCAAGGCAACGGTATAAATAGGTCAATAAGTAAAATTTAGTCTAATTATCTTTATACTAAATTTTCGGGCTATTTTATACCCATAATACTAAAATTTCGGTTCCATTGATCTCTCATTGCCTCTTAATTTCGAACCATTATATAATCCAAAATTTCAATATGACGTCATTTAGTCCAAACTTTTAATTTTGAGGACCAATTTGACTCAACTTCACATTAGGGACCGATGTGTTTTTTTGGCTCCTACCTCAGTGCTATTTTCACCTCTAGCCATTGTTTAGAAACCATCTCCTTTTATGTTAGAAGAAGCATAAAGTTCACACACTATTACCTTACCTATGCCATGTTCTTATTACATAAGCATGTATAAAGAAAGAGACCATGTACTTTCTCCTTCTCTTTTCATTTTCTTAATCATGTAGCAATAAATTTATCATATTGCATGGATCGAATAATTTAGTCGTAGAAGTATTTTTTTTCATGGAGTATATTTATCTAATGTCACATATTTTCCTCGATAACTCCATGGTATTTGCTATGAATTTAGCAGCTTAGAAGTTGGGTGCCTACTTCCCCACCATATCTCTCCTTGTTATTCAACAAGAAAGAAACTCCGCTCAGTGGTGTAAATTTTGCCTCTGGAGCTTCTGGACTCCTCAATGAAACTGGGCAATCCCCTGGAAGTGAAACAACATATCAACTTGATCTAATAAAAATTTATTTCTGTTTGAAAAAATAACTTCAAATCATTTATATGGCTATGGAAATCCCTTTAACAAAACAAGTGGACTATTATGCAACTGCATACAAGGAATTGGTGGCAAAGCTTGGATCCTATGGTGTAAACAGGCACTTATCCAAATCTCTCTTTGTTACAGTAACTGGGAGTAATGACCTGTTAAGGTACTCTGATTCCTCTATCTCCGCAAAACGAGCAACCCACAGAGGTATTTGGATTTGATCATTGCCATACTAAAAGCACAAATGAAGGTAACAAATTCAATTACTACTGTTAATTAGTTGCTTAATGAAAACTAGATGTTCATTATCCTGCAGCAGTAAATATTTTGGCAGAGATTGCATGGTTATGGAGCGCTGTAAATTTTTGTTGACTGGGGTGGGACCGATAGGATGTGCACCGTTCGGAAGAATTCAAAACAAAGGAGAAAAATGCAATGAAGAAGTAAATTGTTTGTCAGTCAAGTACAATGTTGCAGCAGTTAAAAATAGAGCTTAAGGGCATAAATTACTCCTACTTTGATACTTTTAGTATCTTGCAAAACATCCATCAGAAACCAGCCGCTTATGGTATGTGATGTTCTGATGTTTCTCAGAAATGTAGGCTTAGTTATTTTGTCTGCTAATTTTGCTACGTGTAACAGGATTTACAAATGTTATGGCCACTTGTGGGATCGGAAAGCTGAACACAGAAATTCCCCGCATTCCAGTTTCAACCTAGAAGCAACCATGTGTTTTGGAATATAGTTCATCCAACAGAGGCAACCGATCTCATTTTAGCCAATACCATCTTGATGGTTCATCAAAATATAGATTTCCCATCACTATAAGGCAGTTAATTGCTATTTAACACTTACAGATTGACAATGCACATGAAATATATGATTTTTACACGAGTACCTAAGTGAACTAAAAAGTATCATTTACATACCAATTTTATGTGCAGTTCATATTACAAGTTCTAGCAGTGGTTTGCATTAAATTTAAATTTGACAATTTTGATTACCCGGATCTTATTTCTAGCTTCAAAGTTACAATATGGCCATGCCTACACACACGTCTTGAACTGTGTACAAAGATGGACTGTCAAAACCAGAATATGATTATTGCCCCACAGCTATACCCACATCCAACACTACCCAAAAACTTCAAAATCTTCTATGTAACATTTCTGTGGAGCAAGCCCATGTAGCCCTCTAGAAATTGATAGCAAAAGTGTCAACTCTCACAATGACACCAAACTCATATACAAGAAAAGAAGGAATGAAGGATTGGTCGAGTTTTGTTAGTAGCCAAAATTTTCACAACCCACCTTAGCTCTCACACCTATATGCTTAATATGAATGTAGAAAGGGATGGACTCCCCAGAAGGGGGTTTGCAAGAGTATCAATATTCAAAACTAGAAGAAATGACATGCAGAAAGAAATGTTCCCATATTCTATGTACATAAGAATTCTTTGAAATTATTCTACTTGCTTCCATATAAAAAGAGTAATAGGCTAAAAAAGCATAAAATCTCTTCTCCTTTTTATGGTTCTAAATTTTTGAGGTTTGGATAATATAGTAACAAATAGTGAGAGAAATGAATTTTGCGAATTTTTATCAGGAGTAAGATACTTCTTTTACTCACCATGTGAATACTGGAGTAAGATACTGCTTTTTTCTAATTATGAAGTTTATGAGCTTGAAATTGGAGGGACCAAACCTTAGCTATTTGATGTTCTATATGTTGGGTTTTGAAGAAACGAATCACATTAATAAGTGCAGTGGAAAAATAAAATTTTCAAAATCCGAAACAAAAATATCATACTTGTGCCATTAAAACTAATTTATATAAACATAGAGGTTATAAATTATACCTTATAATTTCTTATTTGTTATTCAAATCTTCACATTGTTAGGTTGTAGCAAACCACAACAATGCATACTAAAATGTCTCTAATGATAATCCACGATAAGAATGAAAAAGAAACTATCAAAAGAAAATGGTTTGAACAAATTCAAAGCGTTAGTTTTGAAAGTGTTCTTGAGATAATTTATTGTGTTTTAAAAATATTTTTTTTCACAAAAATATTTTTATGTCTATTTTCTACCATTTGATGTCATTTCTATTTGAATCAAATTCTAAGAAAAAATCAAAAGTCAAAAATGGAGAAAAGAAAACTTGAATGAATAGTAAATTTTCTTAATGACCATAATTGACCTAATTAAGGCCAAATTTACCCGTTGGCCATCTTGAGGTAGCAGCGCATGCGTTGGGCCTGTTAGGGTTGCCACTGGGCAACCTAGCTGGCTTGTTAGGCAATCCAACATCTTGCCTAGTTCGTACGGGCCCGTGACCCTCTGAATGATTTTGTCCGTGAGATCTCATCGCGATCCATTCCGAAATAATTTTCTCATATTTTGGATCTCATCCACATTTTACTTATTCTCCATATCTTCAATGTGTGTTACCCATTAAGTTCCCGATTATGTTAGTCACTTAAATTAATAATTAATTTAAGCAAGTCATGATTGGTATCTAGCAACACATCATGACCCCCAATTGACTGGAAAGTCAGTGATTTGACTGTGAACATTTCCATAGACAATTTTTGTCCAATTATTTCTTTCACCATTTTATATCCCACTTGGTTTATAGTATGAACATGTGCCAACTCCCACTAGACTGGCTATGTCACGTGTTGCCCATATAATGAACCAAGAAGGGAGGTTGAATTGGATATTAAAAATTTTTAACTTTGAAGTGCGGAATTAAAAATTAAGTAGAGTAGGGATAGGAAGATATCACACAAGAAATTTAAAGAGGTTCGGGTGTAAACAAACCCTACTCCTCTCCCCAATCTCAATTGGGAGTTTCACTAACACACTAAGTGTTATAATGGAATTTTACAAGCTCACTCTCAACTATGGTGTTTCTATCAATGAATCACACCTAACTTAGAAATTTCTTGTGTTTTAATGACTCACACAATAAACCAATTCCTTGTATTTTATGGCTCACACAAATAACCCTTACAAGTGTTATACTCTTAACCCCAACCCAATATACCCAAACTCACTTAAGTAGTAGATTACAAAAAGAAACACTCACAAATCTATAATGCTCAAAAATTATGAGCAAAAAGATTTTTACAGAGAATTAAAGTTTTGTTGAAAGTAATTAATGTACAAATGGCTACAACAAGATTTTGATTCGAAGTAATTGATATTTTTTGTTCTGGATTTATAAATGACTTGCATTTATACTTCATTGGCAAATTATAGCCATTTGATTGTATTTAATGTGAAAATAGTCGTTGTACCAACTCTTAATTTCATGTCTGACATGTTTTTCTTTCTTCATTCACAGTCGTGAATATGTGTGTCACGATCGTGAATATTTTTCCAAGCCGTGGTCCAAGTGGTGACTCTGATCGTGAAACATTATGGAAGGAATTGAAGTGTTTGATCATGGATGTGACTTTATTCTTTCACGGGCGTGAATATCCTTCCAAGCCGTGGTCCAAGTGGTGATTCTGGCTGTGAAGCTTTCTAGAGGAATTTGACATGTTGTCTCACGGGCGTGACTATCTTTCATAGGCATGACTGATATGATCATTCACGGTTGCTACGATTCTTCATGGTCGTGAACTTTAAATGTTGGATAGTTGGCGCTAAGCTACATCACAGGCGTGACATAAACAGTCACGAGTGTGAACATGCTATTTCTTCATTTTTTGACTTTCAAAGTTAGTCTTCCATTCTTGCATCATATTCCATACCCTATTCAATAAACTTAGAACACAAGTATGTTAAATACATTATTGCTATTTTATTTGTTAGCATCAAAATGACAGAAATACCCCTCAAGGTTCAACATCACGTCTAGTCTAAGTAATATTAGTTCTTATCCCTGAGATTCGTTACTCTATTAGATATGTCATTGAAGACTATTTTTATGACATTTCCACTTCAGCCAGAGATTCTCGAGTAATGACCACGATAAGAGGCCATGGGTATACACTCCTATTAGGAGTTGTGAATGCTTTATTGGTTACCCAATTACCTTCGAATACCTCAAGTTGTCTCCGATTACCACCCTATGAGCAACCTTCCTAAGGCAATAAGGAATAATATCAAAATATAGAATCAGTTTCCAATATATCCTTAAGTACCTCAAGTTTAAAGATATTTGCACCATTGCTATGATAAGACTATCATTGTCATTTGAATAAATTATCCATATGATTGTCTCATAGCTGATCATTCAATGTACTTAGCTACATTTAGCATGCATCCACATGTTAACTTTAAATATCTCATGTTTACAGATTATGAGATCTACTACTCGATCCAATCAAGGAGTGTAATATGTGCTAGTTTGTCTGGATTAACAATATCTCATCTCATTAATCCTATGACTAGGAATAATTTTGATACGAATATAATTACACGTGATAAGAATGTCAATATCATGATCTCATCATGATTTCCTTCATGTTATGTTATGTATCAAGGACTTCATTAATTGATTTAAAATCACAATCAATTTATATATCAAATGAACATCAAATTAATGAAAAAGTCTTTTATTAATCTAATAAATTTGTACAATAAGTGTTAAAGGTAATTGTCTTTAGAGCACTCCTCTAATAAGCTCCCACTTGCACTAAAATCAATCGCCTTTGTATTTAACTCCACTAGTGAGTACATGAAAATCATATTTCTTTTGGGAAAGTGGCTTAGTTAAAGGATCAACAATATTCTTATCAGTGGACACTCTTTCTATCTTTACATCATTCCTACCAATGATTTCTCTAATCAAATGGTATATTTTGAGTACATGTTTGGATCTCTGATGAGACCGTGACTCCTTTGCATGTGCAATGACTCCATTACTATCACAATACAATTGTATTGGATCAATAATGGTGGGAACCACTCCAAGTTTTGTGATGAATTTCTTTATCCAAACTGCTTCTTTTGCTGCTTCAGAAGTTGCAATGTACTCTGCTTCGGTTGTAGAATCAGCAGTCGTTTCCTATTTGGAACTCGTCCAACTAACTACTCCACTATTTAGTGTGAATATATAACCTGACTGAGATTTTGAGTCATCTTTGTTAGATTGGAAGTTGGCATCAGTATACCCGCTCACAATAAGATCTCCATCTCCATATACCAAGAATACATCATCAGTCCTTTTAAGTACTTAAGGATATTCTCACGAGGGTCTGATTGGTATCTGCTCGTGTCACTTAAAGTATATGATACATTAGGTCTTGTACATATCATAGCGTACATGATTGATCATATAGCTGAAGTGCATGGAATCAAACTCATGTGTGTCATTTCATCTTGTGTCTTTGGACACAAAGACTTTGAGAGAGTAATCCCATGGGTCATGGGAATATATCCCCTCTTGGACTACTACATGCTAAATCTCTTTAGCATCTTATCTATGTATGTAGACTGTAAAAAACCAAACAATTTTTAGATCTATCTCCATAGATCCTTATCCCCAAAATATAGACTGCTTCTCTAAGGTCTTTTATAGAGAAATTCTTAGATAACCAAAATTTGACTGGTAAGGTCGAGACATCATTTTCCATTAACAATATGTCATTTACATACAACATAAGAAAAACAATTACACTCCCACTAACCTTCTTGTAAACACAAGGTTCATTCGGATTTTGTAAGAAACCAAACTGTTTGATTGTCTTATCAAACCGAATATTCCAACTCATGGATGCTTGCTTTAATCCATAAATGGGTCTTTGAAGCTTATATACCTTTTTTCCATCTTTGGATATGAAGCCTTCTGGTTATGTCATGTACACATCATCAGTCAGATTTCCATTAAGGAAAGTTATCTTCACATCCATTTGTTATATCTTATAATCATAATGAGTAGCAATGGCTAGAAGTATCCTTATGGATTTAAACATAACTACGGGGCTAAAAGTTTCATCATAGTCAATTCTTTGTCTTTGACGATAATCTTTAGCAACAAGTCTAGCTTTATAGGTAATCACATGACCATCCACATCAGTTTTTTTTGAAAACCCACTTGCACCGTATAGGCTTTATCCCTTTGGGTGGGTCAACCAAAGTTCATAATTAGTTTTCATACATGGAATCCATTTCTGACTTCATGGCTTGAAGTCATTTGTTAGATTCTGAACTATTTAGAACTTCTTCATAGGTTGTAGGCTCATCATTTTCTATGAGCAATACGTCATTCTATTCACTAACGAGAAATCCATATCTCTCTAGAACAATATGTATCCTACTTGACCTACGAATCTCTTGTGCTTCAAAAGGTTGAGCTGTTATATCATATGTATGAGTAACAAGCTCGGGTTCAGGCAGTTGATCAACATCTGATTGAGCATCTTGAACTTCCTTAAGTTCAATTTTGCTCTCACTATCTCCTTTTAGAAGGAATTCTCTTTCTAAAAATATAGTATGTCTTGAAACAAAAACCTTTTGTTCTAAGGGGTGATAAAATTGATATCCATATGATATTTTTAGATATCCTACAAACATACATCGGTCGGACTTAGCTTCTAACTTATCTAACATTGTCCGCTTCACATAAGTAGGACAACCCCAAATTCTCATGTAAAAAATGTGTGTTTTTTGTTATACCGTATCCCATATAGAGTAACATCAACTGACTTCGAATAAACTCCATTTAATATATAAATGGCGATCTCTAGTGCATAACCCCAAAAGGATTTAGGGAGTTCTGCAAAACTCATCATATACCTTACCATGTTTAACAAGGTTCGGTTTCCCTTTCAGCCACACCATTGTGTTATGGCGTGTAAGGTGGAGTCTATTGAGATAAAATCCCATTATCCCTAAGATAATCTAGAAACTCTTGGCTCAAGTATTCACCTCCTCGATCTGATCAAAGTGTTTTAATACTTTTGCCAAGTTGTTTCTCTACTTCATTTATGAATTCTTTGAAATTTTCAAAAGCGTCAAATTTGTATCTCATAAGATACACGTACTCATATCATGAGTAGTCATCGATAAAAGTAATGAAGTAGATGAAACCACATCTGTTGTGTATAGACATTGGATCATATACATCTGAATGTATTAAGTCTAAAAGTCCATTAGCACGTTCACCCTTTCCCTTAAAAGGTAATTTAGTCATCTTGCCTAATAAGCAAGATTCACATGTGTCATATGATTCATAATCAAATGACCTCAAACCACCACTCTTGTGTAGCTTAGCCATGCATTTCTCACTTATATGACCAATGCAACAATGTCATAAATAAGATGATTTTAACATATCTTATTTTTGCCTTTTATTATCATTGATGTTTAAAATTGTATTTGACATATCTAATATGTATATTTCATTGCATAACATACCATTAGCATAAAGAATTCCATTCAACATAATAGAACAATTGTTACTAAATGCTGAGTGGAAATCATCTTTATTTAGACTTGAAACAGAAATAATATTTTTAGTCAAAGCAGGTACATAATATCAATTATCTAAATTTAATATAAGCCCACTAGGGAGGTACAGCTAATGCAGCAACCCTTGTTCAATTTCCAATGCATAGGTTTGACTCTCCCTTATTGAGTTGTCTACTGTTCCTTAGGTCTTGCATATCAATGCATATGTGTGAGCCACAACCGTTATCTAATACTCATATATTATTAACGAAAACAATATTAATTTCAATGACAAAAATATCTTAAGTAGATGAGGCATCAGATGCCTTCTTCTTCAAGGACTCTAAGTAAGCCTTGCAATTTCTCTTCCAATGGCTATTTTTGCCGCAATGGAAGCATGCCCCCTTTAGAGCAATCTCCTTAACCTTCTTATTGGCCATGTCTCCCTTAGACTTCATGGACTTCTTCTTCTTCTTAAGGTTCTTCTTTTAAGAACCTGAATAGTCTACCAATATCACAACCTTACTGTCCTTCTTGAAAGATGGCTCAGCTGTTTTGAGCAAGTTAATCAGCTTAGGAATAATGGTATAGATTTGGTTCATCCTATAGTTAAGCACAAAATGTGAATAACAAGCTCGCACAAACCGGTTAGAATTAAGTCAATACTTAATTCATGATCCATCACAAATCCCAAGGTGGTCAACTTCTCAATATAGTCATTCATCTTCAATGCATATTGCACTGGAGATGTCCCCTCAACCATCTTAGTGCGGAAGAGCAACCTCGAAGTTTCAATCCTTTTAGAACGCGTTTGTTTATCAAAAAGCTCTCTTAGATGGTATACTATGGAATTAACATCCATAGCCTCATGTTACTTTTGCAACTCAACTGATATAGTAGCAAGCATAATGCAGCTTGCCATCTTACTATTATCGAGATGCTTTTGATATGTCTTCTGAACATCTTCATAAGCATTAGTAGTAGGGGGATTAGGGAGTGTCTCATCTAGGACATAGTCAATCTTTTCGGATTTGAGAATCATTCTCAAATTCCTTAGTCAATCCAAAAAATTAAGCCTAGTCAACTTATTTGATTCCATTACTAATCATAAATTCACACTTGTCATGATGATGATTCTAGCAACCTAGATGTAAAATAGAACATGTTAGAATGTACATAAAATGCATGTTTATTAAGTCTTTAATAAATCGCATTATGACTCCCACCATTTTATTGTGAATCCATAGCTCTCACTATGAACCCCAGAGAACTTATATGAAAGTTCTCCTAGTGGGTTGATATCCAACTAGTTAAGAATAACCTTAAGACAACTCAACAAGCTATCCTTAGTTTGGTTGGTAGATATCTAATCCATATCAATTGCATTATTCATACAACTATCGAGTCTTGTGCTATTAACTTATTGATATGTGCACATACATTAGGCTATCAACTATTGATATGTATATATCTCATGTATACAAATCCAACTTCACCTCCAATACACATTAACCTTAACACAAATCCAACAAGTTAATAATATCGGTTAAGTCTAACTCATTAATTATGAAATCTAATTTCAATGGTTTGAACATATTCTTATAGAGTGAGCTTTAGACAACTCAAGAACCCTAACTCTAGAAAAACTTTGGTTCTCCCCACATTATTGGAAGGCGTAAGACTTAATTGTTTATTTAACGATGAATTTTTTTGTTAAGTCTAATCAAGTTATTCTTTCATTCTTTTATATATCATACATTCATCACATGGATATATAAAAATAATTACATTAACTATATGACATGATTATGGACATACTAAAGTCAATCTCTTGAGCCAAAAAGAAATTGACTAGGTCTTACCTAAGTATATGCATGAATTTACAACTCAAAATAGAAATCAAATTCTTATTTTTAAGTCCTCATGTTTATGGTATCAGCTCCTTTGCTTCTTGTTTTTCTATCCTAATCCTATGTAATCTAATTACATATTTCAAAGTATAAAAAATCTCAATTTACATTTGAGGAGAGTAAGATTAGAAGAAAAATACATAAGAAAGAAAGAGAGACATAGACATTCAAATCCTATTTACCATAAAATAAAACAATTTCATGCATATTCAATCACATTGGGTCTAAATCCATAATCATTAATCATGTTTTTTCATACATCCCTAATAAACATTCTCTAATACATAAAATAAAAATGACAATTTGATATTTCAATTTGTAAATCGATTGAACGCTTGAACCGAAATTGACTATTTGTATTCTTTCGATTAATTTAATTTTGTATTTCATTTTAAAGTGAAATTTAATATTTAATCAAATTAAATAAATTAAATTCTATATTTCCAAAATTAATTTAAAATTAATTCTCCTTAAAATCAAAATGTTATGATGTTAAAATTAAAAAATTTAATTTTAATATACATACCAATTTCTAGTCATACTAAAATTACAATTGCTCAAATTAAATTAATTCAAAATTAATTTCCAAAAATTATAAAATTTTTAGAACTTCAAATCATCATTCTAATAATCTTTAAGTCAACTTAATTTGATCAAAATATTTTTGTCACAAGCCAAAATTATTAAGACAAACGAACCAACAGATTTAGACGGTCATTCGATTTGTAGAATTTTTTTAAAATTTCAAATATATGCAAAATAATTTTGGCATGCATCTAACATCAAAATAATATATTTTTAATTACATAAAAATATTTCAAAGTGCTAGAAATAAAATAAACACATATAAAAAAATCAAACAAAACAGTCTCACATGGTATGCTAAAACTGTCTCTTTTTGTTTGTTTGAAAAATGAATTAAATTAATTTTTAATTAATTATTGGACACTTTCAGAAACATAAACATATTCTGAATGTCTAAATAAGTTTTTCATAATCCAATTACAAGCAAATTATAACTAATTCAATCAATTAAGTTAAACAACAACACATGTTTATAAACAAGACAATTTTAGACATTTTTAAAATAAATTTGAAATTAATTATTTGAATTACATTCAAATCATTTTTCAATCAAAATAATCATCCATCATCCCATGAACATATTAGAGAAAGAAAAATTTGTAAAATATATTTTACAAATTAATTTTAATTTTTCAAAACTTATTTATCCAAAATCATCAAAACTATGCAATCACATTGCACTTTCAATTAAAATTAATTTTAATCGACACAAGGGGACTCTAATACCACTGTTAGATTTTGAAGAATAAATCACATTCATAAACGAAGCGGAAAAATAAAATTTTCAAAATCCAAAACAAAAGATAATACTTGTGTCATTAAAACTAATATATATAAACATATAGGTTATAAATTATACATTTTAATTTCTTATTTGTTATTCAAATTTTCACCTTATTGGGTTGTAGCAAACCACAACAATTCACACGAGAATATCTCTAATGATAATCCATGCGAATAATGAAAAAAAAACTATCAAAAAAATGGTTTGAACAAATTCAAAGTGATAGATTTGAATGTGTTCTTAAGAGAATTTTATTATGTCTTAAAATATTTTTTTCACAAAAATATTTTTATGTCTATTTTCTGTCATTTGATGTTTTTTCTATTTGAATCAAATTCAAAAAAAAGATCAAAAATCAAAAATGGAGAAAAAGAAACTCGAATGAATAGTAAATGTATTTAATGACTATAATTGGTCTAATTAAGACCAAAAAGCTTGCGTGGGCCCGTACGGGCCCATGAATTTCTTGAACGATCTTTCCTATGCAATCTCATCGCGATCCATCCATAAATAATTCTCTCATATTTTGGATCTCATCCAATACTATTTTACTCATTCTCTATATTTTCAATGCATGTGACCCATTAGGTTCCCAGTTATGTTGGCCACTTAAATTAATAATTAATTTAAGTAAGTCATGAGCAGTATCTAGTAGCATATCATGACCCTCAATTGACCGGAAAGTCAATGGTTTGACTACAAACCTTTCCATAGACAATTTCTATGTAATTATTCTTTGCACTATTTTATACCTCATTTGATTCAGAGTATGGACATATGTCAACTCCCACTAGATTGACTACGTCACATCTAGTCCAAGTAATGTTAGTTCTTATCCCTGAGACTCATTACTCTATTATATATGTTATTGAAGACTATTTTTATGACATTTCCACTCTAGTCAGAAATTCCTGAGTAATGACCACGATAAGAGGCCATGAGTATATACTCCTATTAGAAGTGGTGAATCCTTTGTTGGTTACCCAATTACCTTCGAATATCTCAAGGTATATCCAATCACCACCCTATGGTCAACCTCCCTGAGACAACAAGAAATAATGTCAAAATACAGAATTAATATCTAAAATATCCTTTAGTACCTAAAGTCTAAGGATATTTACATCATTGTCATGATGAGACTATCATTGATATTTGAATAGAATATTCATATGATTGTTTTATAGATGGTCATCCAATGTACTTAGCTACACTTAGCAAGCATCTACATGTTAACTCTAAACATCTCATGTTTACAAATTATGAAATCTACTACTCGATCCAATTAAGGAGTGTAACATGTGCTAGTTTGTCCGGATTAACAATGTCTTGTCTCATTAATCCTATAACTAGGAATAATTTTAATACTAACATAATTACACATGATAAGAATCTCAATATCATGATCTCATCATGATTTCTTTCATGTTATGTTATGTATCAAAGATTTCATTAATTAATTTAAGATCACTGTTAATTCATATATCAAATGAATATCAAATTAATGAGAGTATTATTAATCTAATAAATTTGTACAATAAGTGCTAAAGGCGATTGGTTTTAGAACACTTCTCTAACACTATATTCACCGTAAAGTGAAACAACATATATCATAAACTGAACGTTAGAAACTTCGCAGTATTGTCATGCTAAAATAAAATCTTAGAAAATACTTATCAAATGCACGAAGATATGTACAAAGGCAGGGAAAACGATAGCTTCAATGCACTGCATATCAAGAGAGAAATATATCTTGGAAGAAGAGGCCAAGGTCACTCTTAAAAGCATCAAACGCCAATATCTTGTCCACCGCATCCTACAGTGAGTTCATTAACAAAGCTCTATGATATATCTAAGGAAAAAAAAATATACATGCTTCCATCAATGTGATTGATAAAAATCTGATTGCAAAAGTAAAACCTTGCATTGCTGATCTTGACATGATATATTCTCATTGTACAATCGCTCAACATTGTTGTTACTTCCAACAGTACCCAATACATCTGCTGCTCTATTAATAACTTCCTCAGGGACTCCTACACGAAATTTTTTGGATTTGTCAGAAAATTGGAATTAAAAACACAAAAATAGTCAGCTGAACAGTATAAAGGCCAAATAGTGAAAAAAATGAATTTCTTCATGCATAAAATATTCTGTTCAATAACTATCCATGGGAATTCTGCCTGCATCATGAACAAACGTCATATATGGTCCTTCTGGAAAAATAAGGAAAATTATAAGGGGTTGAACGTCAATGGAAGGCCATTATCATCATATCTTATATTGATGAAAGGAAAAAAAGGATTCGTGCAGTTGACTCCAACTGATTTGGGGCTTAATGGAGTTGTATTGAACCCATCCTGGGAGCTATAATTTATATCAATGATGCAATCCAATAAAAAAAAAAGGCAGAAATCCTGCCACCAAACTGAAGATTTGAATGTTCCATTTGTAATTATATTCCCATTAGTGATTTTAGAGAAATATAAAAGAAGAGAAAAATGTTGTCAACTTGACAAAATGCCAAGAAAATTATGGGGAGATAGTGTACCAGCGAGAAGTGCACAATGAAGTCCTGCAAGCCAGCATATGACATGTGACTCGAATAGAAAATTCCCAACTTACATCTCCAACTTATATATCAATTTAAACACGAACACATAATGTCAAAGACTCACCGTAACTGAGAAGAGTGTGTCCAGGAACTAACCTGCAAAGAAAATAAATAGTCTTTAAAATATTAGTAAAATAACTATTCAAAAGCCAACATGAAAAATGTAACAGAAAGCATTGCATTAAGAGGTCAAAAGTCAGAGAGGTTATTCATCAACATATTTTGGCTAATAAAGCTGCACCCAAGACCACAAAAATGTTCTAGAAGAAGTTCACAACTAGTTTGGCCATTAAAGTTTTATCTGTCCATAACAACCACATATTGCTGTCTACCAATGCACTTATATGTGGAGGAAAAAATTGTATCTGAGCGTTCAGCATGCCTATCATAGTGCTTTGACATCAAACAAAGTGAAAATTTTTCTCTACGCCAGAGTAATAAAAAAATTTAATTAATATTAATATGATCTAACAGCCCAAAGAAAAATACCGATAGAGAAATACAACGTCCTCAAGATCTGCAGCGTTTTCGTCAGGCCTCAGCACACTCATGGAGAAAAACTTTACCCTCTCAGACTGGAATTGGACAAAAACTTAAAATATCACTTTCGAAGTACTGAAGCAGTGACAATTTAACTAAATTGGATAGCAGCTCCATAAGAAGACATACCTTTGGCAAGCAATTTTCATCAAATAACTCGGTCAAATGAGTGCACACCAGAACCTGCAATCATCATAAAAAATAATTGAATTTATGTTATGCCTGTGTTCCTAACATTTTTTCTGTTCCTCCATTTAGCAGAGATGGCTGTGCACCACTACTGATCAAAGCACGATTACAGTTAGGTGCATTGTTTCCTGAATCAACTCTAAGAAAAAGTAGAGAACCAAAGGATGGAACTGAGTGAGAAAAACCAGCAGCAAACAACAAAAATACATTAACACAATGATGAGGTTACCACAATTACAAAGAAGACAGAGAAATGCTACTTGAAAAAGAGACAGGAAAAAAAGATAACTGGCAGAAAAAGAAGGATATGGTCGGTTGAATTTATTCTTAGAAACTATTGCAACTGCTTTGGCATATAGCATAGCATATCGGCCATATTTGAGGCTGGAAGCCATGCAATTGCTATATAGGGCGTTGACAAGCAGATAAAAAGATAAGCACAGCTCTTGCATGCTTATCTATCATGAGAATCCACAGAAAATAGGCTAACGAAAGTATCTCTCACTGATTTATGTATGCTATTACCATGGAAAATAGAGAAGAATATTAAACCTTTGCAGGGTCATCACATGCAGCAAAGTGATTTATGGTTCCACCAAGCAGGCCAACGCCATCTGCATTCAACTTTGTGATTGATAATATACTACCAAATAAATATAAAAGGAAACAACAAAATTAATGCTAGTCCCTAGCATATACAATACCCAAGATGTTTTGAGGTTATGTAAGTGAAACTAACCTTCTGTAAGTGTACCTTTACCAAATTCATCTAGTAAACATAGAGATTGTGAAGTTGCCTGCCTGAAAATTTGTCAAAAAAGATACTAACGGAAATATAAATAAGAGGATTTAAACATGCATTACAGACTTCTAGCTATTTAAGCATGTCATCCAAAAGTTGATGAAACTAAATGGAATTAGCTAGCAAAAGGGAAGATTCTCAATGACAGATCAAAAATGTCAATATAAATATAGAGACAGTTATCATGAGCCAAGTTCTTCAATTCAGGAACAGGACACCATTTTAACAGTCCTTGTTCAAAGCATACCTTAGCATCATCCCAACTTGATGCAGATCTATCATAAATGTAGATTGTTCTGCAGTCATAAGTTTGCTCCCCATTGCACAGAATATCCTGTTACAACATAATAGTGATCAGTGAATAAAATATAAATTTGTGACGACTACTCTTAGAAAGATACTGGAAATATGAAGGTCATTAACCTATCAGTCAATCCCACAGTGGCAGCATCTGCTGGTACAAAACTTCCTATGTGGGAAAGGAAAACAATCAAAGCCACCTGAAAAAAGGAAAAACTCTCGAAATTTTTTAGTAAAGTGATAAAACACAAGAATAATACAAAACATCCATTGCCAGTTGAAGCAATTTGAGATAAACCAAATAAAAGCTGTTGAGATTGCTGAGATTTTTGGTAAAGTAATGAGATTTTGTTTAGATATTGAATGCTGCTAAATGCAGGGTATGGTGTTTGTACTAGTTTGAGTGTTAGGTGAAAAAAAATTAAAACTTTCTTGACTTGTATTGGCTGCTACATAAACAACCGTTTATGCACTAGAAATGAGTGAGCTGAGGGGAGAAAATGTTTGCAAGTTTTGTGTAGAAAATGAAGAAGAAAAAGAGAAAAAAATATATTTTGTGAACGAAAGTTTGCTGCTCTTGTTTGCTGCATAAAATGCAGAAAATTATTCTTGCTTATTTTGTTTGTCTTCTCCTCTCAAAACTCTAACAGTTGTATCAGAGCTAAAATGGTTTTAGAGGGCCTGTTTTGAGAAGGACTTCAAGGACCTGGCATGTCCTTAAACTGTAGAAATTTTGTTGAGAAAAAAAAGTGTTTAAGTTGCAAAAAATTTAGTTTTTAGTTTTTTTTTTTTAAGTTGTAGAATGTTTAAGAGACCTGTGTAAGTCCATAAACTGCAATGTTTGCTGAAAAAAGTGAGCAGCAAAAATATTTGTTGAATTTTTGAACTGTGAAATTTTATGTGAAGAAAATGATTGTTGTTTTGAGTTGTAAAAATTGTTTGGAGAAAAATAAAAGATCTGCATGTCTATAAACTGAAAAAGAAAGAAAAATTTGAATGAAGGACCAACATGTCCATAAACTGAAAAAAATATAAAAGAAATATGTTGTTCTTTAGGCCAAGAGCCATGTTTGTATGTTCTTTGTTTTTTTTTTGTTTTTGGGAAAGCAGCAATGAGAGAGTTTAAAGAATATAGATGGTGTTCTCAAAGAAGAATGGTGATAGCTGCATGAAGAAAGATGATTCAAGATTTTTCAGTTCTGCAAAAATCTCAGCAAGGGGGAGTGTTGAGATTGCTGGTAAAATAATGAGATTTTGTTTGGATATTAAATGCTGCTACATGCAGGTTATGGTGTTTGTACTAGTTTGAGTGTTAGGTGAAAAAACAAAATTATAGCTTTCTTGACTTGTATTGGCTGCTATATAAACAACCCTTTATGCACTAGAAATGAGTGAGCTGAACGGAGAAATTGCTTGCAAGTTTTGTGTAGAAAATGAAGGAAAAGAGAAAAAAATTTATTTTGTGAATGAAAGTTTGCTGCTCTTGTTTGCTGCATAAAATGCAGAAAATTATTCTTGTTTATTTTGTTTGTATTCTCCCAAACTCTAATAAAAGTATTAACAGCATGGTTACAGGTTCAGTTCAAGCACAAATAACTTGCTCTTTTACTATTATCTTTGGGTTTGATTACCAAGGAATAAAAGACTTTACAAATAAAGCCCAAAATTTTGGAATTTCATTGAAGAATTGAAATGGTGAACATAAATGTTCTTGGTATATAAATTAGTTCTCAGTATATAACTTGGAGCTAACTTATTTGTGCTTACACTTCTAATATACTGTTAAGATATGCTTGATTCTAGGCATGCTAATAGTGATTGTGCTAGTTGTATATGATGTAAATCAACTGTAATTAGGCTTAGATTAAGGCTGCAATTAGGCTAATCTTTCCTATTTTGCATATCTCACTTTATTTAAATTCCCATTAGCTTGAGGAAATAATCAAGCTGACAAATTCAGCTAATCTATTCTCTCTCTTTTCTTTTAGTTTATCATGGTATCAGAGCTACGTTGGTAAATCTCCATGTCACTGGTTCTTTTCTTACTCCACCTTGTTCAGAAGACCCATCACCTTCCCAACTTCTTTTTCTCTCACCGCCTCAGCCCTAGGAGCACTGGATCCCAAATAGTGTACTGGTAAAATTTTGCCACCGGAAAGTCTCGCACATGACCACATGAGCCGCTGCCACCTTCCCACCAGACCACCCTTTTTGGATGTGACTCTTCCATAAGACTTACCCATGCCATTAGTGACATTAACTTACTATAAAAGCAAGAAGTTATAGCAAGATTAAGGGTAAAAGGGGAATACCATGTCATGACCTTAGTTACTAGTGAACTTAGAGCATCTCCAACAATATTCTTTATTTTAAAGAACATCTTTATTAGAATAAAAAACATTTTTAAATATAGAATAATTTTTTTTAGAAATCCAATAGACTCTTTATATTTTTACTCTTCATTTTATTTTATCCCATACAAATTAATATTTAGCAAAACAGAAAAAGAAAATGACTTTTATTATAAGGAAAGAGAAAAATATTTTATAGAAACACACAAATAAAAAGATAGAATATGTATAGAAAATGGAGATGTTTTAATTATAATTACAGTAGATAATGAAGTTTGGCTCTCTAGATGTAGAAAGTCAAACTCATTCTCTACTTAAAATTTTAAAAATAGAGAAGCAATTGGAGACATTTTTTATAGAATGACTCTTTAAAGTAAAGAGTATAACTTAAATAAAGAATTTGTTGGAGATACTCTTATTTGGTTAAAACAATTACTTCAAGAACTAAGGTATGAAAATTTTGGTCCAATTAAATTGATTTGATATAATCAAGCAGTAGTACATATTGCTTCAAATTTAGTCTTCCATGAGAAGACAAAACATATAGAGATAGATTGTCACTTCATCAGGCGGAAGATTGAGTCCAGATGCATTGTTACTAGTTTTGTCAATTCACGTAATTAGTTGGAAGATATTCTCACTAAAACTCTCAAGAGGCCTTGAATTGAATTTATTTGTAACAAACTAGGAACATATGATATGCATGCTCCAGCTTTTGTAGGAGTGTTAAGATATGCTTCATTCTAGGCATACTATTAGTGATTGTGCTAGCAGTGTATGCTGTAAATCAATTGTAATTAGGCTTAGATTAAGGCTGTAATTAGGCTAAGCTTTCCTATTTTGTATATCTATTTTTTTTTTAAATTCCCATTAGCTTGAGAGAATAATCTATCCGATAAATTCAGCTCATCTCTTCTCTCTCTTTTCTTCTAGTTTATCATACACAATATATTTAGCAGACTCAAAGACATGCCCTAAAACTGCCACCAATTAATTCAATGGATTTTATACATAAATTTATTGGAAAGTTTGACAATATCATCTTCAAGTTATACACAACTCATAATCCATCTTGTATAACTGCTGAGACAAACATATATAATTTAAAATCACATACCCATGTTTGTATCCATTCCCAAATGGTATGATGCAAGCATGACATACAACTGCTATTATATGCATGTGCATTTCAACAAGCACACAGACCCAAAAACAACATTGATATAATTACTTACCTGCTTTATGTATACACTCTTCCCTGAATAATTTGGACCAGTGATGATATTTATCCTTCCTGAAACAAAACAACATCAATCCTAAGATAGATTAGACTTGGCTAACATGTTCTACAGATTTGGCTTGCCCTAGTTGAAGTCAGCTCACCATCATCAAGAATCTTCGTATCATTAGGAATAAACGTGTCAACAGTCAGTTCCTGCAAAACATGTCTGTAGAATGCTGTGACTACCTATTAAGGCATTCTTCCAACAAAAAGTGGAGCATATAATCAAATCAAAATTTACCTTCCATTCTGTATATTAAGCAATGTTTCTTCAGTCAATATGGGCCTAACATAATTGTTTTGACGAGCAACTAGCGCCAATGACAGAAGGCTAAAAAACAGCATCCACATATTATAATCAATAATATACATAAGAATGCAAAAAAAATTTCCATAATCAATTCCATATATGTAAAGCAAGAGAAGAAGAGTAGACAGTACAGGGGAGTAGATAATTCTGTAAAAGATTCTTACCAATCAAGTTCAGCAACAAAATTAACAGCTTTAAGCATACATGCTGAAAAGAGAAGAATATGTGACACCAAGTCTCTTATAATTGCCCTCTCCATATCTTCAACAACAGATTGAAATAAGTTACATTTCTCAAACCAAAAAATTGGTAATTGTATCTAGTAATCACTGGAAACTATCAGAGGAAGTGTACTACAGGCTAGAGTTCAGTGCTCGCAGAATTGGATTTATAAATATGATGATATCTAAATTTTGGTTTAATATTAAACATCATCCTATCAAGATTATCTTAGATAATTCATATAAAATTTCTAGCAGTTAAACTCTTTCTTGAAGAACTCTTAATAGAGGAATGTTTCAGATTAGATACCTAGAATCTTATGATAAATGTCTCCAAGAAGGTCATCCAATTCTCGTGTCTTCTGGGTACGATAGTAGAATCTTTTGGTATCTCCATCAGCGTCAGAGAACTACATTTAATGCATTTATACTTAGGAATATTTCAATGATTCTACAATGCAAGCATCAACTCACCACAAATTCAAAACCTTGAAGCTCATCCAGCAAGGCTTCATCAAGTTTATCTTCAAAAATACAAAGCAAATAACCTGCATAGGAACAAATAAAGAAAGATGGATCTTGGGAAAGGACAAAAGATATGCTTTAAGATAAAACATGTAATGTTGGACATAGGGTACCAAGGCATTAAGGAGAAAGGTACATGCTTGTTTGGAAATGAGAATTCTACCCTTTTTTATAATGAAATAAGGAGATATATGTTTCTATCCATCGAAATAGCATTCTAAGAGGTATAGTGGTACTCATAAGTCACAACTCATAACTCATTTCAACTCCAAAATATCATCTTTCACCATTAAAGAAAAATGGAATTCTTAAGTAGTACTACACCATGACCATTCCACATGTCATAATATATACTAAAATAAATAAATATACCCACTCAAAATCCCATCCTTATATTCCAGTTAACTTTGGAATACAGTATAACCTAAAATATATGATAATATTTTTATAGTGTCTTTCAAAGAAGTGCTCTTGCAGAGCTATAGTCACAGTTTTGGTGATATGAAATGTTTGAGTCTAATCATCTGAGATTGATTAGTTTTATGATAAGTAAATCAAAAACAAGTCTAACCAGAAACAGATCCTGGTAAGATTCTATATTAACTATATCAAGTTCTTCAATCATATTAGCAGCAATAAATACAAACCTATTTGATGTATATAAATGACACAAGGGGCAAGCTTTGCATTACTCAAATGAGGAAGTTGTGCAAGCTCTAGTGAGGAAACCTGCAAAGAAAAAGTACAATAGAAACAGAGTTTCAATTACAATATATTATATCAGTTTGATGCATACAATATTAAAAAAGCAAGTACCTCTTGCAGAAATTGTGGCAGTCCCTCGTAGAGTTGGCGCAGTTCATCTAACTATATTTGATGGGAAGAAATAAAAGGTTTTATCAAGCACCAGTAATGTATGAAATCTTTTTGTCATTTTAACCCAAGATTCAGAAGTGAGATGAAGAGATATTACTAATATACAATTAACTAAAAGATGAGGAAGAAATAGAAGAATTAAGAACTTCAATTCATGTTGGAAAAAAAAAAGTCAACTGATTTTGCAACCTCATCACAGAAACCCTCTTTCACTATTGTTCCATAATTCTTCTCTTTACTTCTATTTACATCTATAACACCAATCACCTACAAAATACAGCATCAGTTGTCAGAATATGACATTTCAAATATAGAAACAACAAGATTCAGCAGGGTAGTAGAATCATTGACAATGAAAGGCAATAAATCTGAATAAAGGTTGGACAGCAAGATCACATGAGAGGAGTACAAGAAAACATAGGCAGACAAAAGGCAAAAATCAACTCTCTGGTTTTTCTTTTGATCAATATGTTTCTGCAGGTCCTTGGACTTATTTCTTTTTTTCTTAAGTTGGATGTTTATGTTCTTCAACATGTTTGAAGCCTTAAACTTCAAATCCATCCACAGTTTGCCTGAATATTCTTATAAAACTTACGAAACCATTAATTTTACTTAAATAAGCCACTTTATCACGTCACATAATGGAAATATAAAACATAGAGCTCCAACAAAGATCCCATAGATACTAGAGGGCTGGACAAATTCTTCTTTCAAGCTGTAACTATAACTTTTCCTGATTTGTTTTACAGAAAAAGACACGTTCAGATTAAAAGAATTGGCACCATTCGACTTTAACTGTACATCTGAACGTGCAACTGTCAAGCAGCAGATTTTACACCATATGCATTCCAAGGACTTGTCAGATACTTGCTGTTTCAAGAATCAAGACTATATAACTTTAAATGAAAAGAAATGTTCTATTGAATGTCTTCCTATGCATTGTATTCTTGTAGGCATCATTTTCCAGAAAGTAACAGAGACTAACCAATTCATAGACGTAAGCCAGCTCTGTTGTAATGCATGAAGAAGCCTGAAAAAAAAAAAGAAAAAAGAAAAAAATGAACAAAACACAAATATTGCATAAGAGACACCTCAAGAATGGATAATAGTACAAGCCTTAACTGAGAAGGCTGATTAAGAAACGATCTATTACCTGCTCAATAATGTCGAGATTCAAGCACTTTGCCTGCTCTCTCAGACTTTCAGATATGCCTACATCAAATATCTTATCCACATGCAAAAGTGATGAAATGCTCTACAAGAGGGAAAAAAATGAACATGAATACTACACCATGTTTAGAGCACCAACAAAATTTCCTTTTTATACCTGACTATATCAGTGAATGCCTTAAAGTAACCTCCAATTAGAAGAAGAAATTACATATAACCTAATAAAATCCTACACTAGAATCAATAGGGAATTGAATGAAGATCCTATTATATGTTAGTTTGTAATGTTCATAAAATGTCTAAAGTCAATATTCCAATTTTTTAGCTATTCAAGGGGAAAAAACTATTCTCTGTTTAGGAAGTTGGAAATAGCTTTCACTCAAACAAGTATCATTCGAAATCTGAAAATTAAGAGTCAATCATAAGGGGAAGCCAAAAAGCCTAAAAGAAAAATGCAATGCATATTTTTTAATTTAGCTGGTACATCTTCCTCCTCTTTCACTGGATAAGCAGCATTTTTTCTCAAGGGAACTCATTTTAGAGGGAGCACTTCTTCCCTTTTCTTTATCATGTTTTTAGCTTTAAAAAGAGGCACTTTCCCGTTCTTATTTGTGTTAAGATCTTCTGGAGTTGATTTTTGCTTGTTACTGAACCACTTAAAGAAATTCTTTAATGATAAATGAGGTCCTATCCTATCCTATCCTCCTTGGAGAGATCTTAACAAACTCGAAATAAGACATGAACAAAGTGAAACTGTGAAAATTATAAAAGTTCTGTAATATGAGGATTATATCATTGAAAACTTGACAGTACACTAAAAAAATAAAAAGTAAAAAATAGAGGAAACACAAGAAACCATCAAAATATATGTTATATGAGAAAGCCATTAATTAGAGAATAGAAAAGTTATTGGCAATGATGGATATCATTCTGTGACAATGAACATTCTCACCATCAGCTTGTAAACAAGGAACTAGGAAAAAATGAAATTCAAAATTCAAAATATCTTCTGCTAAGCAGGTTACCTTCAAAAAGGCTGTCCAATCACCAGTAGTACACGTGGAGCTAGGTGAGTTGAATTTCTTTAAAAAAAAAAGAAAAAGAAAAAGATCATTGCAAATTTCAGAATGCCGCCAATTCAACCAAATTACAGAAAAAGGGGATGAGGGGGGGGGGGGGGGGGGGAAGAGGGGAGGGGAGCAGGGGACAATGAGATTAATTGTATCTATCAGCATGAGAGGTAAGCATCACAATCAACTCATACTTCAGGCCCTGAATAGAGCTGAATGGCAAAAAGGATCTGTCAGACTGAAACTTAATGAGCTAACTAGAGTGGAGATTTCATAATGCTGATACACTGATTGTGGATAGCCAAGCCAATATCTATCAGATTTATCATTTTTAACACGAAAGAAAGTGTGATATAATTATTCCAGATAAATTGAGGTGAACAAAGAAGTTTGTGACTGGAGCAGATTTTATTTTCCATATCTCATTCTGTTTCCTTCATCTGCAGAAATATATCAAAAATATAATCCAAAAACTCCAAATTTGTAAGGGAAAATCCACCCAAGCCCAAATAAGATTAGAAAGAATACCTTGAGTAGATGCTGAATGTCCTTAACAGACTTCAATGTTTCATACAGAGAAACCATCAGTTCTTCAGAACATAGAAAGAATGATATCTTGGTCTCAATAGGAATTTAATTTTTTTGTTCTAGTAGGTACAAAATTCATAACTTTGAAATGAGATCATGAATTTCTTGATGCCAATCACTTCATTTTAAATATTCAACAAGTAGGTAACAAGATTTGTGCACTTCTTTTGTTCAGTCAAATCCAGCAACCAAACATCATTTTATGGTAGTGTTAGCTTATTTTCCTTTTCTTCCTTGATTTTGTTATCGTACCAAGTTCTAATAAAGGTAAAGGAAATAAGGTTTTATCAAAAATAAATAATGAGAGGATACAGCATTGAGACGGTCATTCAATCTTTCAACGTCCAGTATGGGCCTCAAGAACCAATTTCTAAAGCGAGGAAAATCAGTTGTTCAAGTCCCAGGGATAGAGATAATGTTGGAAGAGATATATTATTAGAAATGTCTCCAAAAAGTAATCTACCTCAAAAGACGTTGACCCATTGGTGTCACACACTGGTTAATGCCATTAAGTTAGTATGCTGTACAAAAAGTAGTAAAAATTACAAACTGAAATGTATATTTCAACATACCTTATTCATCATCCCAAACACAGAGAACCTGCATGTCAAGAAATCAGTAGAGATCTTTTGCTGGCAAAACACGGGCAGTATAATACAGAATTACCCTTCTTTTGATCTTCCAATGCCCATGTGACTTGGATGTTTATCTATTTGGAAAATCTGCAGTGCCTCATGAGCTGCTGCATCAAGTTTAAGAAATTTGTTTCTGTTTATAAATGAAAGGGTACAATGTTGTCCAGGTTTCTTTTGCAAGAATCCATTTATTGCGAAAATTATATAAGAATTAAATGCAATAGAGAAGAGGATACAGTGAAATTTCCATGACGGAATCAATTGTAATCGAAGCATTCCCACATTCTTTTTGCTCAAGTGCATCAACAATCCTTTCATTCTCTAATATCGCAAGAAGACCCCCACTTGCTCGAACCTGAATTTCACTCCCCATGTCCATCATGGAACTTAGCTGCCTTAGTGAAAGAGAAAAATAATCAATGAACAGCAGATAAGGGTTTGGAAGCAGTGACTCTGTAAATGAAGGATGGAGAAACATGCATATAATAAAAAGAATTTAAGATGTACAACACACCATTAAAAACTCAAAAGGCTTGAACAGAGTATCTAAATATGAAAGGAAAGAGCCATGTCTTACAAGCCTATTAACCACAACCAATAAGGCCTCTAATCTTGGGGAGAAAAAGGAAAAGGTACAATACCCAATGACGAAGACCCTCACAATTAATCAAGCAAAAGAATTATCTCCCCCCAAAGGCAGGAGGCCCAGGTTACAGTTTGGTAGGAAAAGAAAGGTTAAACGGTGGGCTCTTTGAGCGAAGCAAGTATGAGAAATAAAAAGGGCATCAATACATGGAACATCTGTAAAAGGATTCCTACTGATAACTTCTCCCCCAAATTCTGCATATATTAATCAAGAGCAGGAAACTGCTTTCTCCCATTCATTAAAATCAAAATCTGCAATGTCCAGAGCAAGATTTGTTCCTACCATGTAAAAATTGCTTAAGATGTCACAAAAAAATGATGAAATCACCAAGTAACTTGGACACTGATATGCAATAGAGAGACTGATAAAATACAATAGAAAAAATTTGCAAACTGAATATACAGTATAGGCAGAACAAGTAAATGAACTAACTTCAACCAAAGGAAAATATATATTCTCAAAAATGTTAAAGGATATGCGTGATTAAATTTTAAAAAAATGAAATATTAATGATTTTGCACTAACATAACAAATCCTCTCCTTAATGTTTAGCCCATCATCCATTCCTGTTACTCGAAGGTATATCAATCTACAAAACCAAACAAAAAGGCAGGTGTGAGGAAGGGTTGACAACTTGAAGGAAAGATAGATTCAAATAGGAAATGCATCAATTGGATGATATAATCACATTATACTGTTATGAAAAATCATGTATCCAAAAGTTTAAAATGTCAACTGGTTTTGAAAGTTCAAAAGAACAACAGTCAAGGAGAGTAAAAGCTGTGATAATAGAACTGTATGGCAAAGATGGAAACATACAGCAGGCATAGCTGAGTCAGAAACTTTACAGATGTATTTCCTATGCGCGATGAAGAAATTGAATATAAAATTCTTACGAGACTTTGTGCACTAATTAGCAAAAGTCAACACAGTCACAATAAATTTGTCAAACAAACCACCCTCCCCACCCCCCGCCCCCCCCCCCCCCCTCCCCCAAAAAAAAAAAAAAAAAAACCACCCGCACACAAATATTGTAGTTGAAGCTGTTGTTGCCTATAGTGGAGCTTATCATAAACTGATACGTGAAAATATGCATGACAAAGCTTACACAGTGCCACTGAAATTGCAGCAGTTTACAATTAGCATTGCTATTATCAAGGACATTCATGCTTATTATGGGCTTCTGTTTCCTTTCCCCAACCTATTGGATGTATTACAAAAAGAAAGTGCCAGGATCCGTTAAACAGATCTTTCATACCTGTGCCATGCTTGCTCATAGCTGAAGATTGAACTTTTTACCAGTTTCAAGGTAGGAGGCTCAGTGGTGTTGTCTGCATTACTTTAAGGAGTGAACACAGATCAGAAATGAATGGCTTATAAGTGGCAGATAGAGAGAAATGTACCACTTCGTTGTAAAGCAGATATGAAAGATTCTTCACTTTTACTGCTTGTGTAAATGATCAGGGGCTTAGCTTGATATTTTACTGTAAAAAGAAGAAAACTTAAGAGAACAAATGACCAAATGTATAACTGAATCCACACAAACTAAAACTTAAAGCATGAAAGAACATAAATCTATAGAAATTTAGTAAATTGAAATTTATTTAATCAATAAGAAAAACCATTCCAAACCAGTTGTAAAAGAATGCACTCCATCCTTAACAAGGAGACATGGAGATGGAGACATGGAGATGGAGCACATACCTAGATCAATCAGTGGAAAATCCAAGTTGCCATCTTCCCAAACTTCAAGCACATGAAGTTGGCGAATGCTGGAATCATAATAAGAAATACCAACCCTGTAGTTCAGTTTAGCTATCAGCGCTATCAATTTTTAGGAATGAAAAAAGAAAAAAAAATCAAATGCCAGTAGCAACACCTAAGGATGCTTTTGCTTTTCCTCACTTGTTTTTATCCAGTTTAAATATTTTTGTTCTTATTACCGTAAATTATTTATTCGTTATCTACTCATTTTTTGCTGTTAGGAGTTAGGACTGCCTGTAAAACTTTATTTATGTTGGGATCTATATTTGTTTGACTTTCCACAAGACAATCTCACCGTAACACAAGTAAAAACTTTCTAATCATCGAGACATTTATTGGATATAAATTATCTGGGACCAGCAATCAATTAGATCAATTCTGCATGCACTAAATCACAAAATCATATGATAAAAATACTCAAACAAGCCCAATAATTCGATTCAGAACAGCATACAATTTCTGCAAATTGAAACGCTGATATAAATTTGGTAAACTACTCAAAGTTTATTATTCAAGCTGACCAAATCAAGTACCTCATGTGAAAATTTTAAGATATTCATTCCTCAAAGACAATTTGGCAGAACACAAGTCCACATACAGACTTACAGACAAAACTTTTACAACAAACGGGGTTTCATTTCTTAGTTTCTTACATATGAGAAACAGACGTAAATATTTTTAACAGAAGTGAGTCTTCCGAGAAGATGCTTACCTTTGGCCATGTAGAATACATGCCATATAAACCTGCATTTATACCCAAACTTTTGAGAGATAACAGTGGAGCACATAATATTAACCATAGTTAACAATCTTACAACACGCATACAAACACACACACTCATACATAAACTAATTGATAATATGACTGTAGAATTCAGCAACAACATTCCAAAAATTAAGCTACATGCATTAGAACTGGCTATAGAGATCCTGATGTAAATTCCCAATCTCTGTTCTGAGTCCTTTACACTCTAGTGTCAGTCCATCAGGAATTTTTGCAAGTACCAGCTATGCTGATATAAGCTTACCTGTATAAGCTACCAAAGAATGAATGAAATATATTTACCGTGAGTTAAACAACAAAACAGCAATCATTGCCGAATAGAAATTAGTTAAACATGTTGCAGTATACTCATTTCACTACAAAGAAATAAAAATGTTTGTATCTTGAGAAACTAAATCCAAGTAGTATTATCCATTTTTTCTTTTTTAATCAGTTGATCGCAAAAGAAGAAAGAAATAAGCATTTAAATTTCAAATATATTAATGCTCATAATGATCGTGTTTTGGCTCATCAAATTTAATGATTCATTTCATTTCACTTTAAATAAATAAAAAATTTAAATCCTGACAAAAATAGAAGAAAACTGAGCGCTTAAATTTCAAATAGTTTCGTATTCACGATGATATTGGTTTTGCGCATTTAAGTTTGATAATAGTGATATAACATTCTCACTTTTTTCCATTTTTAGAGACCATAACACGATATAAAACGCAGCAAACTCCAAGATTTAATCAAATACAAACAGAAATATCAACATAGAGAGATTATTCAACTAATTTTGAGTAGCTTTCCTTTCTTCTTCCTTGGAAACTCTTTATAATTTTCTCGGCATACAAACGGAAAGTCAGAAACGCAAATGTGAGAGAAACAGGAAAACATCAAAAATCGACCTGAGTTTCGGCCTCCGTTTCGTCCATTTCCTCCATTTTTGAGCCGCGAATGTGTATGTTCGTAGTTCTTACGCGATTCGAAAAGAGGCAGTGAGCAAGGCAGGCACTAGCTTACTAGCTTTTATATGGTCTCCTTGGTGAATAAAAACTGCCTGGGCACCTGTACAAGTGGCAGTACTACCTTGGTTATTAAACTCACCAATATAATAATAATAAATAATATAAACCGGACTAAGAAATTAATTCAATTTAATTTTAAAAATTTTAGGTGGATTAAACCATTTTCAACTAAAGATTTAGAATAATAAATAAATTTATGTAAAATCCATTATTTGATTGCTTAAAAAAATTAAAATTTATGGATTTTGAAAATTTTTTCATCACTAAATTTCTTTATTTTTAAAAATTTTGATTTATCACATTCTAAATGAAAAAATCCAAAATCTATCATTTTTTAACTATGAGAAATTGTTGTGAGATTTTTTATTCTAAAATTACCCCTAATAAATCAATAGTATTTTAAAATCATCCTTAAACCTAAAAATATAATAAAAACTATTTGTCAATTTTTTATTTTATTTTCACTTATTTATCTCTAGAATAAAAATATCTATTTATTGTGTTTTAATTGATTGGTAATATGAAGAAATTTGAAGTCATTTACTAAAATTATATTTTAAAATAAATTATTTACAATGCAAATGCAAAATTTAAACCACTTATAAATCAGTGAGCTAATCAAATTTTGAACTAATGAAAAGCCTTTATATTGGATAATATCTTGGTTTTGAACCTCCTTAATAACTTAATATCTTTTATTTAGCAAATCCTTAATGAAATATTTATTATGCTATGTGAAAAAAAAATCTAATATTGATTCGAGATCGAAGTATCATTAGTCGAAGAAGTCTATTGTAACACCCCTCACTCCAGTCTCATGTGTCTGAATAAGAAAGTGTTATACCGACTTCTTCAAATCATTATTTTAATAAATGATAGAAAATCATATATATATATATTACTCAAAGCTCAAAGATATAAAAGAGTTAATGTATATTTTATTTACATAAGATAATATTTACAAATTTCGGGTTAATTACAAAAACCATAAAAGATAATTTATAAATCCAAACTAAAGAAATACAAATACCAAATACAAAAAGTTGTGACCTACGGTTTTCACTATTAATTGTTTTACTGGATTAGGCTACAACTAACTCTATCTACAAGGTTCAGTTATCTTTCTAAATTTGCGTAGAATGAAACTCTTACGTTAACCTCTAAACTTAGTAGTGCATAAAGATAAGACAATATACTACATTATGCAACATGTATTTGCCATATATTCATAATGTATAAAAATTCAAGCAACATGTTTTATCATACTTTTATAGTGTACATTTTTTATATAATTTATTATCTCATTGTTCACTAGTATGTATGTATGTATATATATATATATATATATATATATATATATATATATATATATATATATCAATTCATATATTTATATATCATATTCATTTTACTTTATCATAAACTCATTTATGCCTATAACACCTAAGAACCACTAACAAAGATAATGAGGTTGTCATCCACATATTTATGAGTGTCACCTGAGCATTTATGGTGTGTGTGTGTATTATCACCGACATTAATAATAATGTCATTACTAGCTTTAATTATAATGTTATCACCGACTTCATTAATCGTGTCATCATAGACATTAATAATCCCCCTAATTGGCATGTCAAACTATCCAAATTTATAGTTCTAAGCTAGGTGTTCTATGGCTTAATCAATGTCATTAAATTTTATAACTCTTAAAATAATAACTCAATGAAAGTATTCTTTGCTTAATATAACAAGATTCACATTATAAAAATTAACCTAATATAACTTAAATATTTAAATTTTATTATTTTTAGTCTGCCCTGTTTCAGGGTGAATTCATATTTTATTTTTGACCTCAATTTTATTCCTGTTACAGTCTGAATTAAATTATAGAGTCTTCTTATGAATTTTAGACCTGAATCTTAACTTTAATATGCAACTTGAATCACTAAATTTGGAATTTTGTAGAAAATATATGATTAATTGAACACTAACTGGTCACTAACAATTTTGCCCATAATTTTCTGGACAGATTCTAGGTCTAAAATATATGTATTTTTCTAGAAAAATATAGACATATTTAGATTTTATAGTCTTAATAAAAATTAAAGTCATATGTCTTATCTTTCAAACCCAATAAAGAACACAATAATCCAAATTTGAGAGCTCATGTTATAGCAATATATGTGTTTACTGCTCCATAAATTCTAAAATTGCATACACACAATCACCTAATTTAATTTTTACCAAATATACTCCTAACTCTAGCAAACATGCATACCTAGAATTTTATCACAAAATAATGTTAATTTACATGTTAAATGCTTAAATCATGAAACTTGATAATAAAACATAGGCTATTGCCTTAAATTATGCACAAACATCTTCTTAATCTCATTCACTTTCTCTAGGTAGCTTTCTCTTTGCCTTTGTTTTTTCGAGCTCATTTTTTGTCACTTTGAACTCCTAAAACATACAAAATCATCATCAAAACATTACCTTATCAAAATTCTCATGAAACCCTAAACTCTCTCTGCATAATCAAGCTCTAAATGAGCTCAAAACCATGTTTTCTTTTGATGAAAGTTAAAGAGGAGAAGGATAGTTTCTTACCTATACTTTTTACTCTTCTTGATCAGCTCTTGAAGGTTTTCTCTCTCTTCTTCTCTTGCTCTTTTTCCTCCCTTCTTTCCTTCCTTAGCTTCTCCAAGTCTTGTTATGCATGAAAATGGCTTTGACTTGTTCTTTTCCCTCTTTTCTCTTTCTTTCTCTCTTTAGATTAAGCTCTAGCTATGGTGGAAAAGAGGGGCTAGTGTGGAGGTTGTTCTTGAGAAGAAAAGAAAGAAGAAAAGAAATAAGGAGAAGAAGAAAAGGAAGAAAGAAAAAGAGAAACAAAAGTCTTCATGTGGGACCCACTAACTTTAACCATTAGCTTAATTAACATTTTAATCTTTTTCCATCATGCTATGGTTGGCCAACCCATATGTTAATGTCTAATTTAATATTTTAAATAGCAAATATCTCATTAAATTCTCAAAATTTTAGTAAATTACAAATTGACCCCAGAACTTATCAAATTTTACAATTAGTCATTTACCATAAATCAACTTCTTTAAGTTTTCTAAACACTTTGTTAGGCATATATCATAATTATTAATCATTATATTTATTAATTTTGGTCAAAATCCGAATTTAGACTCCGGTTGGTTCAACGCGTCAGTTTACTAACATGCGCGACTCGGGGCCTAAATTAGTGAATATGACATCTATGGCCAATCCACATGGCATGCTTGACGAATGTCAGCGACGAAGACATCATAAAATTGTTCTACGGGCACATTCAAGCTCCCTATAAGGGAAGACCTGCTTTTGATGTATAATGAGTCACTCCACACCAATAACATTTGATTTAGAGAATATGAGATAGAATGCAAAAAACACTAGTCTAGGCCCAAAGAATGGTTTAGTCGGACTCTCTAATTCCCCTTACCGACTATGAACTAACTCATGCTTGAATGTGAGCAAGCGATAGTATGGAAAGCAACATGCTACTGATTGGATTACCTTCTTCCCTTCCAATTATTTAGTAAGGATTCTCTCTCGAACCCTAGAATCTTTGGTCTAGGAACCCAATAAAGGAGAATCTTATCATTATGATAGGCACATTTGTTTTATTCAGAAAGTTTTGAACTCCAAAAACAAAGAAAAATGCATCCAAAAATCATCATGACTCTAATCACAATTCTCATTCCAAGGTGTAATCAAGACAAGATGCAAAGTCAAATCTAAAATAGTGACAATCACAACTCTCATCCCAGGACACATTTTAACTCATCCCCTTGTGGTCCATATACGAATTTGAAAGATGATTTTGGGAAATTTTTAGCTATTCTAATGATTCTTAATGAACTTTAAAAATCTTTTCTTAACTTTTCTTAAAGGTTTTCTTATAATTTTTTGGAGAAGATATTTAAGTTGTCTTATGTTTAGATTTTTAAAAAGAAGAGAAGAATCTCATCTTCACTTCTTGAATATTCTCTATGTCAAAGTAATATTTTGAGGATTAATTTGAGCATTAATTGAATAATTTTTTGCTTCAATCTCAATTTTTAGATATTGAATCATATTTCTTCTATATATTTTTATATATTTTCTTATGATATTATGTTTTTCAGTATGAGCTAATTTCATTATTCCGATAATTTCATGTTATAAGAGGATATTGAAGTTATTCAATTCTCTTTATAATTGTAAGCCTTCTAAAATCTTTTTATAGTTTTCTATTAAAATCATACATGTTCTTATCTAGCTCCCTTACCCTACCTTTTTACTTTAATTTTTCATAACCCTCAAAATCCACCTACCTCCAATCCTTTCTATAAATGCCTTTAATTAACTCTAAGCACTAGAATTCTAGTTGTCTCAAATATGCAAGGTACATAGTTTAGTTTCTTTTTTTTTATCCCTTTATTTTATCCTTTTATCCCTCTATATCCAACATAACATCTAAAAGTGAATGTTTTGCAAATAGAGAAATTGCTTAAGTTTATTTAGATAAAACTAATAAGCTCAGAATATGAGTCTTGTTTGTTGTAAAAGAAAAAAAATTATCCCACTAGGCAAAAGGCTTATTATGGTTGGAAAACCTTTTGTATATCATAACTTCAATATATATAAGGTTGTTATGGGACAACCATTAGAGTATTTCTTGTGAATTGTTTTAAATGCCTTGTTTTATGGTTAGGATGCAAGGAAACCCAGATTCATGCCCATGGCAGAGGGTTCACGATCATGAATCATCAATCTGGAATTGCCCATTTCAGATAGAATGTGTCATGGCTTGAGTCACCATATGACTCACAGTTGTGAAGCACAAAAGTCATGCCTATGACTATTTTGTCACTTCCATGAAGAAATGTACAAATTTTGGATTGAAGCTTTCACCACTAGATTCACGGTTTGGTTCACAGATAAGGGTACCTATGAATGAAACTTTACGGTTGTGAGCACATAATTTACATATGTGAATCTTGTTTAAAATGTTACAAGTTATTTTGTTGCATGATTCAATATGATGGCTATGCACATGTTTCAATAATGTTACGATATGAGTAGAGAACATATGATTTTACGATTATGCATATATGATACATGTTGAAGTACATATGTCCAAATGTTATGTTATAAGATAAAAGCTTACATCAAAATATGATAAAGAGATATGAATAAGTAAAGTTTAGGCTCGATACTAGGACTAGAAGTAGGATAGGTGGCATACCATTAAGGGGATTTATGGTATTGTAATGATATGTTACAATTTTTCATTTAAGGATAATGTGGTTTAAACTTTGGGAGCACTTTCGATCCTATAATTGCATGCAAAAGATGTATATTTATACAGTCAATATGACTTAAACTCCAGTAATGCTCTTTACTTGAGGAGTACGGACAAACACTCATAATTATAGATAGTGAAAGGGTGGCTTAAGCTGAAAGAGCACTCCCGTTCATAACCCGTATCCGAATAGTCTAAATTGAGAGTTGTTGGGTGATTATACTAAAGTAATTAATGAATATCTTATAATGAAAAGGGTTCGAAGAAATAGGTGAATGATATCAAAAGTTGATATGTAGTATGCTATAGATATAATGATTATTCAGTTACATATGGTTCAAAAACATAAAGTTAAATAAATCCATAAGGTAAGGTTTGATATATAATATGATGAATTTCATTGTCATGCCTTGATGAATATGATAAGATGTTATAAAGTGTATTATATTGTCTTGTGTGAATGCATGTTGAATTTTTATGTCTATATATGCCACTATGTTGTCTATAGTTTAGCGTGCAAGTATTTTTTTTCCATCCAGGTCAGAGCCTAATAAATAGTAGAAGTTGATTAGAGGAGTCAACCTAATACAGAGACAACAAAGCAGGCCCGACAAGGATTGGTTATATTTTGCATGTCATCATTTTGTAATTTTTGTACATGACATAAGGGTTTTGGATTGTTTATTTTGTATACACATATGTATTTTGAAGATTTATGTAATCTTTTGCTTAAGACATGTATTTTTTGTAAACATCATGCCAATTGAGCCCAAATATGATGTGTTTATATATTGGATGATGGATCTTTGGATTAATGATTTTTCTTACGACCACGTGAGCCAAGTAAGCCTCACACCCCTTTCTGATCATCTTCTATACTTTCATCATAGAGATTGTTGCCCATACAATGAACCAAGAAGGGGGGTTGAATTGGTTAGAAAATAAAAATTTGCTTAATTGAAAATGCAGAATAAATAAAATAAAGGAAGAAATGAGAGATATCACACATAAAATTTACAGAGGTTCGGGTATGAGCAAACCCTACTCATCTCTCCATTCTCAATTGGGTGTTTCATTAACACACTAAGTGTTACAATTGATTTTTTCAAGCTCACTCCCAACTATGATATTTCTCTCAATGACTAACACCTAACCCATAGATTCCTTAGTATTTTTCAATGGCTCACGCAAAAACTAATTCCTTGTATTTTATGGCTCACACAATAAACTCTTAAAAGTATTTCACTCTTAACCCAATATACCCAAGCTCACTCTTGAATAATTGATTACAATGAAAAACACTCACCAACCTATAATGCTCAGAAGTTATGAGCAATTAGGTCTTCATAAAAAGTAGAGGATTGTTGAAAAATAATTAATGCACAAGGCTACAATAAGATTAAAGATGAAAATAAATGTTGTTCTTCTTCTTGTTCTCTTCTTATTGGGATTCATAAATGACTTGAATTTATACTCCCTCTGTGAATTATAGTCATTTAGGTGCATTTAATGCAAAAGTAGTCGTTGAACCAACTCTTAAGTCGCGCCTACCATGTTTCTCTATCCTCGTTCACAGGTGTGACTATATGTGTCACGGGCGTGAATGTTCTTCCAAGTGTTGGTCCAAGTGGTGACTCTGTCTATGACACTCTCTGGAAAAATTGGAAATATTTGGTCACAAGCATTACTATACTTTCATGGGCGTGACTTGTTTGATCATTCACGGTTGGTTTGATCCTTCATGGTCATGAACTTTGAATGGTGGAAACTACATTCACGGGTGTGACATTAGTAGTCACGGGGCATGACACTTTGCTATTTCTTTGATTTTTATCTTCAAAAGTTGTCTTTCAATCTTGCTTCATGTTATAATCAAAGTATATCCTAATTAACACACTTAGAACATAACACATTGTTAAATACATTATTGCAATTTTATTTGTTATCATCAAAATAACAGAAATACTCTTCGAGGTTCAACAAAGATGATCCTCATTGTTGTGAGGATCTCTCATCCTGAAAAACCACTATCTCATCTTCTGAAGTTCTCAATTCCACTGTCTTTCTTCTGCAATCTATCAATGCACCCTGTTGAGACAACCAATCCATTCCCAGGATAGAGTAATACTCGTGGAAAGACAACTCGATTAAGTTCGCCAAAAACTCTTTCCCTTGGACTATGATGAGACAATCTCTATATACTCGATTCACCATTGTACTATGCCCCAAAGGGCTAGTCACCTCTATCTCATAATCTAATCTCTCCACTATCTTGTTAAATCTCTCATCTATGTTGGCACATATATACGAATGGGTAGAACCTGGACCAATTAAAATAATTAAGACAGAGTCAATATAAGAAAAGTACCAATAATCATGTCTGAAGCACTCAGATCATGTATGGCCTTCATAGCATAAGCCCTCACCGGTGCTCTACTAGGTCCTGGCCTATTCACTAAATAAGATACAACCTTCCTAGGTCCACCTCTACCCCAACGGGTTTGACCCTACCCTTTGCCCTAAGTCGGCACTAAACTCTGTACCTGAGTTGGTGCCCTAGCTGTATCCATCAGACAATCTCTCCAGTAGTGGTCTCGAGACCCACACCTGTAACAAACTCTTATGCATCCCCAACAATCCCTCTATGGCTTTTACCACACCCTGCACACTAAGGTGCTGACTTTCTCTATGTATGAGCTTGACTACTGACAGTTGTAGAGACAGCTCCTGCTGATGGTGCCTACCTAGTGTATCTTGACTAACCCTAACCCTATCCCTATCCTCTAGACTGGAAAGGTCTAGAATTGGTATGAATTTTCTTGTTCAATGACTGTGTGGCACTGTAACCAGACCCTTTGAAGTCTCTCATCGATGACTCCTCTGGTCTTTTCAACTAAATCCTCTTCTCAATACTGATGGTCGCAGACACTAATTTTGAAAAGTCCTCAAGCTGGAGTGACAGAACATGCACTCCAATCTTGTCTCTCAGACCATCCTTAAATCGGCGACACCTGTTCGCCTCATCCCCAATGATACCAGTTGTATAATTGCTCAATCAGGTAAACTCTCTCTCATATATGGTCACTAACATATTTCCCTTCACAAGCTCATAAACTCTCATTTTTTCTCATCTGTATACACCTTTGGTACATACTATTTCTTAAACTCAACTGTGAAGAAATCCCAGGTAATCGGCTATGGAACTTGCTATAGCGCTCCCTTACCCTACTAGCCATTAATAATGTAGGGAAGTGCTACCAAGCTCATTATTTGAAAACCAATTCTCAAATATATATATATATATATATATATATTTTCAAATTTTGAGTTCGTTATTAGCGGAATATTTATTACTATATTTTTCTTTCTTTTTTTATATATCATTTAAATATGTAACTAGTGATATAAATTTTTTGATTTAAAAGTACTCATTCATTAAACCATAATATTCAGAAATACATTTACAATAATACCAAATATATTAATTACAAATTCACTTTTTTATAAATCCTACATGCCACAAATTTACATAAAAAAATTCTTAAAATTTAATTTTACAATAAAATACCCAAAATATATAGAAAGAAAATAAACTGCTGCAATTTGATCTTGGAGTTTCCTTTTCTTCGGTTGTACTAATGCAACAGGTACTTCTACTAACCTATATGTGAAACACACGCGCTAAGCTACTAGCTTAGTGATACGTTTGATAACTATTCAATAATTATATAAATATTTCTAAAATAAAATTTTAGAAACTACAATTAATTTACTAAGCATGACAAAACATTCAAATAATATCAAAACTATTTATATCATGAAAAAATATACAATTCATTAATTATAACATTTCATTCATTTAGCATGCTTAAAATTCTTTAACAATACAAGACATACAATTTATAATATCATTTTAATAATTTATATTTTTTTCTATTTATTTGATAGCTCACGACATCTTAGACCGGAACTAAACACTGAATATAGGGTTTCTGCTCTCCGACAGTATACTCAGTGCCTTCTTAATTATTTTATAACTTGACATTTAATGTCTATATTTTCAGTAATAACTCAGTACTTTTTTAGTGCCTACATAATTTCGAACTTAATGTTATTTCTTAGTGCCTACATAATTTTAAACTCAGTATTATTTCTTAGTGCCTACGTAATTTCAAACTCAACATTCTTTCCTAGTGCCTACGTAAATTAAATCTCAACATTGTTTTCTAGTATCTACATTTCTACCATTTTTATTGGCATGCCAACTTATCCTAATTTCTAGTTCTTGACTAGATGTTAAAGGGCTCAATTATAATTGTAATATTTATTATTATTTACATAAATTATGTATGTAATACTAATGCAATAATCTCCATTGAATATTTTACAATATCATACTTGCTCATTTAATCACTATAACTATAAGAAAAGTCAAATAATATATTTTTCTATCATAAAATTCAACAACCAGCACATATATACAAGCTACCATATTTCGAGCAATATTTATGTCTTATATTTCCCTGCATTTTTCATATATTTTTAAATGGAATTTGAATAAGTGATCAACTAATAAAATGTAGGTACATGTCTTATCTTTAATTTTCAACTAGAATCATATTAAACAAAATTTTATAGTAAAAGTTATGAATTATTTACTAAGTTACGTTCATTCTATTCTATCCAGTATTTTACCAGATATATTTCTAGTTAGAACTTTGAGTCCATTTTACACCTAATTTTAGGTATATTTAGGTCTAATGATCTAAATCAAAGTTGAAGCCTATGTCTTAAATTTCCAACCCAATAAGAAATACTCAAAAAACATTTCTAGAACTCAAGTTATGACTAGAAAAGTAGATACTGTTTATAAGACGAATTTCCAGCAATTCACTTAATTCCTACAATTTCCATCTTCATGCATCAATATCAAATTCAGATTGTTATTTTCATATTCATGGTATTATTTAATCACTAATTCATCACTCAATCAAAATATCAAAAATTACATACATAATTACACATAATATCACAAAATCTAAAAAAATCAACATTTTCTATATTGAATTTTTGCCAAATGTACATACCTCAAAAAGTCTACTTCTTTTCACTATTCTCTTCTTCCTAATTAGCTTTCTCCTTGCCCTTACTTCCTTTTTGATTATGGCCCAAAGATTATTCACCTCATTGGCCTAACAATAAATTTCATACTAATCAAGCAATAAATACACTAATCAATCCTTAATCACCATTAACATAATAATAACCCTAAATTACCAACCTTAATCGTAATTAACTTCAAAATAAAAGAAAAGAGGAGATGAAAAGTGAGAAGATGAAAAATCTAACCTTTTTTTTTCCATCACTTGATGTGAAACCCTTAGGTGTGTCATGTACACATTTTCAATCAGATTTCCATTAAGGAAAGTTGTTTTCACATCCATTTGTCAAATCTCATAATCATAATGAGTAACAATGACTAGGAGTATCTTGATGGATTTAAGCATAGCAATTGGAGATAAAGTTTTTTCATAGTCAACACCTTGTTTTTTATGATATCCTTTAGCTACCAGCTTAGCTTTATAGGTAACAACATTACCTTCCATGTCAGTCTTCTTCTTAAGACCCATTTGCACCCAATGGATTTAATCCCTTCAGATAGGTCAACCAAAATCCATACTTAGTTTTCATACATGGAATCCATCTCTGACTTCATAGCTTTTAGCCATTTGTCAGATTCTGAACTATTCAAAACTTCTTCATAGGTAGTAGGCTCATCAACCCCTATGGGCAATACGTCATTCTGTTTGATTATAAGAAATCCATATCTCTCATGAATAATGTGTATCCTACTTGATCTACAAAGTTTTTGTGTTTCAGAAGGTGTAGTTGTTACTTCATCTTTATGAGTACATATTTAGGTTATGTTAGTTGATCTACATCTATTTGAGTATCTTTAGCTTCATCAAGTTCAATCTTTCTCCCACTATCTTCTTTTAGAAGAAACTCTCTCTTAGAAGACGACATGCTTTGAAACAAACACCTTTTGTTCCAAAGTGTGGTAGAATTGATATTCAAATGACTCTTTTGGATATCTCACAAATAGACACTTATCAGACTTAGCTTCTAGCTTATCTAACCCCGTCCACTTCACATAAGCAGAACAACCCCATACTTTCAAGTGAGAAAGAATATGTCTCTTGTTGGTCCATATCTCATATGGAGTAACCTCAATTGACTTAGAAGAGACTTTATTTAATATATAAATAGAAATCTCCAGTGTTTGACCCCAAAAGGGCTTAAGAAGTTCTGTAAAGCTCATTATTGACCTCACAATGTCTAACAAGATTCGGTTTCTCCTTCCAGCCACACCATTATATTGTGGCATGTAAGGTGAAATCCATTGAGATAAAATCCCATTATCTCTTACATAACCTTGAAACTCTTGGCTTAAGTATTCACCACCTCGATCTGATCTAAGTGCTTTAATATTTTTACCAAGTTGTTTGTCTTTTTCATTTTTGAATTCATTGAACTTTTCAAAAACTTTAGATTTGTATCTCATCATATACAAATACCCATATCATGAATAATCATTAATTAAAGTAATGAAGTACAGAAAACCACCTATTGCGTGCACTGACATTAGTCCACATACATATGTATGTACAAGTCTAACAACCCATTAACACGTTCACCCTTTCCACTAAAAGGTGATTTTGTCATCTTTTCTAACACACAAGATTCACATGTGTCATATGATTCATAATCAAATGACCCTAAGTCAACATTCTTGTGTAACTTAGTCATGCGTCTCTCATTTATATGGCTAAAATGATAATGCTATAAATATGATGGTTTTAGGTTATCCATTTTTTGTCTTTTATTATTGATATTGAGGATTGATTAGACATGTCAAGAATGTTAATCCCATTACATAATGTGCCAGTTCCATAAGGAATATCATTCAACCATATAGAGCGACTGTTGCCATTAATAGTTAAGTAAAAATCTTTTCTATTTAAACAAGAAACATAAATAATATTCTTTGTTAAAACTGGAACATAATAACAATTGTCTAATTATAAAACAGGCCCACTTAGGAGCGTCAATATATGAGTTCCTATAGCTAATGCAACAACTCTTGCTCCATTGCTAACATGTAGGTCTAACTCTCCTTTCTTGATTTGTCTACTGTTCCCTAGGCCTTTCAAATCTGTGCATATTTGAGACCCACATCCAGTATCCAATACCTATGAGTTATTAACAGAAAGAGTATTCACCTTAATAACATAAATATTTGAAGTAGAAGGTGCATCCAATGGCTTATCCTTCTTATTCTTGAAAGACTCAAGATAGGCCTTGCAGTTCATCTTCCTTTGGCAACTCTTGCCATAATGGAAGTAAGTCCTTTTTTTTATTTTTTCTCTATATCTTTCTTCCTCATCAACAATGTATGTTGCATTAGAGATGTTCCCTCTACCATTTTAGAGCTAAAGAGCAATTTAGATATCTCATATCACTCAGTTTAAGCTTGCTTATCAAAAAGCTCCATTAGATGATACACACACAATGGTATTTGCATCCATAGTCTCATGCTGCTTTTGACCCTTGAAGACATAGAGGTGAGCATAATGCAACCCACCAATTCACTATCATCCACACACTTGTTATATGCCAACTATTCATCAACAGATGCATCAATAGCAGGAGGGGAGGGAAGTGGCTATCCCAGATAGGTTATTTTTTCGGTTTTGAGAACTATTCTCAAATTCCTTAGCCAATTAAAGAAGTTTGTGTAACATCCTCGACTTCCCACATATGAATTTCTACATACATTTCATTTGGACATATGCATTTGCATATATTTTACTTGAACACATGCATTTCATATGTATTTTTATAGGGACAAGTTCATGACACACACTAGCTATATGTCTAACTATATTGCAATTATATCGAGTCGCACGTATGTACTTATAATCTAAATAAGGGTAATAAGGTATTAGAGATAACTTGAATAAAGTGTCTAAACCAAAGTAAATAAAATGACTAGATCCAAATACATGAAAATATGACATAGTTAATATAGATAAATTGGACTACTGGATTAAATTATAATTTTGGTATTGTCTAGTAGGACTAGATACATGTAAATATGTGGAAGAAATAATAATATTAATAGTAAATAAATAAAATGAAAATGAAAAGAAACAAAAAAAATGGGAAAGAAAAAGAAAAGAAAGAAAGAAACAAAAAGGAGAAAATGACAAAAGTGAGAAGGTGGGAGCTAGACCTTATCTTCCTCTTCACTATTCTGCCTCCCTCACTCCAGCTCCATTTCCCCTTTTTGTTCACCATTTCAACCTTTTTCTTTCCTTATTTTACTTAAGTTTTGCAGTAAATTCACCTCTTGTAAGTTCGTTCTTGGTAAGTAATCAATTCTCATTGTTCTAATCTACTAAGGTTGTGATTATGTAGCATATTGCACTTTGATTTCAAAGTCAAAAGATATTGAATTTAAAGAAGTTCCAAACATATAAGTTATAGATTCATGTTTTAGGTTTATGTATGTGTAAATAGTTTTGCAAGCTTTGGTGTATATGAAAAGATAATGGCATCTAATTGGAACTAGTCTAAGTGTGAATCCTAGGTCAGTTAGCTACTATGTCCATTTATTTTGAATATGATAGAGCCCTTATTTTAAGTAGCTCAGAACATGAAAGTTGTAGATACATGTGCTATCTATCTTGATACAAAATTTAACAGATTCTTATTGTTGGGTTTTGAAGAACGAATCACATTCATAAACACAGCAGAAAAATAAAATTTTTCAAAACCCGAAACAAAATATCATACATTGCCATTAAAACTAATTTATATAAACATAGAGATTAGAAATTATACCTTGTAATTTCTTATTTGTTATTCAAATCTTCACCTTGTTGGGTTGTAGCAAACCACAACAATCCACACTAGAATGTCTCTAATGATAATCCACGCGAAGAATGAAGAAGAAACTATAAAAAAAATGGTTTGAACAAATTCAAAGTGCTAGCTTTAAAAATGTTCTTGAGAGAATTTTGTTGTGTCTTAAATATCTATTTTCTGCCATTTGATGTCTTTTCTATTTGAATCAAAATCAAAGAAAAGATCAAAAGTCAAAAATAGAGAAAAGGAACTTGAATGAATAGTAAATTTGCTTAATGGCCATAATTGGCCCAATTAAGGCCAAATTTACCCGTTGGCCAACAGGAGGCAGCAGTGCACTTGTTGAGCCTGTTGCGAGTTGTTGCTGGGCAGCCTAGCTAGCCTGCCTAGCCCGTGCGGGCCCATGACCCTTCTGAATAATTTTTTCTGTGCAATCTTATCGCGATCCATTCCGAAATAATTCTATCATATTTTGGATCCCATCCAAGACCATTTTACTCATTCTCCATATCTTTAATGTGTGTGACATATTAGGTTTCTGGTTATATTGGCCACTTAAATTAACAATTAATTTAAGCAAGTCATGAGTGTTATCTAGCAACACATCATGATTCCCAATTGACCGGAAAGTCAGTGGTTTAACTACGAACCTTTTCATAGACAATTTCCATGCAATTATTCCTTTCACCATTCTATACCCCACTTGGTTCAGAGTATGGACATGTGTCAACTCCCACTAGACTGACTACATCATGTCTAGTCCAAGTAATTTTCGTTCTTGTCCCTGAGGCTCATTACTCTATTAGATATGTCATTGAAGACTATCTTTATGATATTTCCACTCCAGCTAGAGATTACCGAGTAATGACCATGACAAGAGGCCATGGGTATACATTCCTTCTATCAGGACTGGTGAATCCTTTGTTGGTTATCCAATTACCTTCGAATACCTCAAGCTATATCCAATCACCACCCTATGAGCAACCTCCCTGAGGTAACAAGGAATAGTATCAAAATACAGAATCAGTATCCAAGATATCTTTGAGTATCTCAAGTCTAAAGATACTTGCACCATTGCTATGATAAGACTATCATTGACACTTGAATAAATTATCCAAATGATTGTCTCATAGCTGGTCATCCAAGGTACTTAGTTACACTTAGCAAGCATCCACATGTTAACTCTAAACATCTCATGTTTACAAATTATAAGATCTACTACTCGATCCAATCAAAGAGTGTAACATGTGCTAGTCTGTCCGGATTAACAATGTCTCATCTCATTAATCCTATGACTAGGGATAATTTTGATACTAACATAATTACACAAGATAAGAATCTTAATATCATGATCTCATCATGATTTCCTTCATGCTATGTTATGTATCAAGGACTTCATTAATTGATTTCAGATCACTATCAATTTATATATCAAATGAACATCAAATTAACAAAAAAATCTTTTATTAATCAAATAAATTTTTACAATAAGTGCTAAAGGTGATTGCCTTTAGAGCACTCCTCTAACAAGTTCTTGTCCCCGAGGTTCATTACTCTATTAGATATGTCATTGAAGACTATCTTTATGACATTTTCACTTCAGTCAGAGATTCCCAAGTAATGACCACGACAAGAGGCCATGGGTATACATTTCTTCTATCAGAAGTGGTGAATCCTTTGTTGGTTACCCAATTACCTTCGAATACCTCAAGCTGTATCCAATCACCAACCTATGAGCAACCTCCCTGAGGCAACAAGGAATAGTCTCAAAATACAGAATTAGTATCCAAGATATCCTTGAGTACCTCAAGTCTAAGAATACTTGCATCATTGCTATGATGAGACTATCATTGACATTTGAATAGATTATCCATATGATTGTCTCATAGCTGATCATCCAATGTACTTAGCTACATTTAGCAAACATCCACATGTTAACTCTAAACATCTCATGTTTACAGATTATGAGATCTACTATTTGATCTAATCAAGGAGTGTAATATGTGCTACTATGTCTGGATTAACATTGTCCCTCTCATTAATCCTATGACTAGGGATAATTTTGATACTAACATAATTACACATGATAAGAATCTCAATATCATGATCTCTTCATGATTTTCTTCATGCTATGTTATTTATCAAGGACTTCATTAATTAATTTAAGATCACTATCATTTCATATATCAAATGAACATCAAATTAATGAAAAAGTCTTTTATTAATCAAATAAATTTTTACAATAAGTGCTGAAGGTGATTGCCTTTAGAGCACTCATCTAACACTTATCTCTTACTTATATGTCATATGTGATTATTAGACACAAGAATAGGTTGCACTTAATTGCATAAGGTATGATGTTGCATTTTTAGTATCAGAGTAGGGATAGGTTCCATGGGAACATGTATATGCATAAAAGCATGATAACATATGCATCATATATGTTGAACATTATGTAGTGACAAATTTCTATGAATTTTAGGGCCATCATAAGACTTGATTCACCAAGGAATGAGAGGTCGGCTAAAATGCATTCTCATGAGGCATCACCTCACTTGCATAAAGATCAACCAACATCATGGACTAGGGCTCCAGTACATGCATCACAATCATCACATGCATAAGTACCCTATGAAAACCCAGAACAAAAATTATAGGGGCTGAAAATATATAGGGAAAGAAATTACGACAAGCTGAGAAAATAAGGTTCAATTGATTTCAATGGCACAACAGATCCAGCAAAAGCAGAGACATGGTTGAAGAGAACACAAATGGTATTGAATATGATGAGATGCACTCTTGATGAAAAATTTGATTAGTAGTGTCCTTGCTTCAAGGCAATGCTTTTGAATGGTGGGAAATTGTCCTAAATAGTGATGCACAACCACTAGTTATGACATGGAATAATTTTCTTCAGGAATTTCAAAATAACCACATGCCTGAGGCATATAAGGATGAAAAGATAAAAGAATTCCTAAACCTAAAATAGGGGAACATGTCTGTTGTTGAGTATGAAGTGCAGTTCAACAAACTTTTTCACTATGCCACTTTCGTGGTCTCTACTAAAATAGAAAAATGCAAAAAGTTTGAAGAGGGACTCAAATATGAGATCAAAAATAGAATCAAAACTGCTGATCTAGATAGTTATACCAGACTCAGAGTTGCAACAATTAGAGTTGAAAGGTTAATGAAAAAAGCTAGAGAATAACAATTTAAAAAGGCAGCACTAGAGTTTTTTGGAGAGTCTAACAAAAGGTAGGGAAAAAGAGAAAGATACATACCAACACAGTCTGGTAACAGAAGTGGATACTCGAGTTCCGAAGGTCGTTCCATTACTTTCTTTTACCTAGGTAGAGGACAGAGCTAATATGCAGAATAGAGGCCTACATGTACTCATTGTGGTAGACAACATATGGATGAATGCAGAAGGCTCATAGATGCATGTTATTTCTGTGGGTCATTAGAGCACATGTATAAAGACTGTCCGAAAAGAGCCAAACTAGCAAAGACCAATAGAGGCAGAGGGGTATCTGAGACTATACTAGAAGCACACAAGGTTAACATTATCAATGGGATATAGGGCAGAGGTAGAGGCAGGGAAAAACTGGTACAACAGGTAGAGTGACCACATCTGAAGGTCAGAGTTCTAAACCCCCTACACAGGCTAGGGTGTTTGCCATGACTAGACAAGAGGCAGTTGATGCTCCCGAAGTAGTCATTAGTAATATTTATATTTTTGATATATTAGCATATGTATTGATTGACTCTGGTTCCACGCATTCATTTATATCATTGCATATGACATCCAAATTGCATCAAAAGCATAAGCCTTTGGGGATTGACCTAAATATGAGTACTCCACTAGGAACAATAGTAGTTGTAAATAATATCTGTCATGATTGCTTGATATGCATTGATAAGGCTTAATTGATAGCTGATCTAATCTTATTACCACTATATGAATTTGATGTGATATTGGGAATTGATTGCTTAACTAAACATCATGCAATGGTAAGGCAAGGAAACAATACAAAGTTTCATTTATAAGATGATATAGTTATGTTAAAGTCCCACATATGTGTTCCAGATATTGAAAACTTACATAAAGAAATAATGGAAGAGGCACACAATGCACCCAGAGATGACAAAAGATGTATCACAATTTAATACCTCATTACTAGTGGCCAAGAATGAAGAAAGACATAGTAGAATATGTTTCTAAATGCTTGACATGTCAGTAGATTAAAATTGAACTTCAACACTGCATTCCACTCATATACTGATGAACAATCAGAAAAGACTATACAGACCTTGGAAGAAATGCTCAAGGCATGTTCTATGGAATTCAGAGTAGCTTAGGATGAATATATAGCATTAATAGAATTTTCTTACGACAATCAATATCATAACAGTATCCAAATGGCACAATATGAGGCATTGTATGGCAAAAAGTGCAGAAGCCCTATCATTTGGGATGAAGAGGGAGCATAATCATTAGTAGGGCTAGAGATAGTACAAGACATAGTGGATAAAATCAAGGTTATCAAGAACAAGCTAAAAGCAGCACAAGACAAATAGAAAAGTTATGATGATCAACATAGAAGGGAAATGAAATATGAGTTGGGTGATAAGGTATTTGTATGAGTATTTCTGTGGAAAGGGGTAATCCGATTTGTAAAAAGGGGTAAATTGAGTCAAAGGTACATAAGGCCTTATGAAGTTCTTAAGAAGGTTAGTCCACTGGCATATAGGTTGGCTTTACCACCAGAGATGGCTCAGATTCATAATGTGTTTCATATGAGCATGCTTGGAAAGTACAGGTCAGATCCTACATATGTACTTAAAGATCAAGCCATTGAGATTATAGATGACATGAGTTATGTCAAAGAACTAGTGGGAATCATTGGATATAAGACTAAACAACTGAGAAACTAAGAAATACCTTTAGTTAAAGGTATTATGGCGAAACCATTCACAAGAAGAGGCGACATGGAAAATAGAAGAAAATTTGAAGAGGCAATATCCACATCATCCAAACCTGTTCCTAAGTATTAAATTTTGAGGACGAAATTTTTAAAGAAATGGAGAATTGTAACATCCTCGACTCCCCACATATGCATTTCTACATGCATTTCATTTGGACATATACATTTGCATATATTTCACTTGAACACGTGCATTTCATATGTATTTTTATAGGGATAAGTTCATGACACATACAATTATGTGTCTAAGTATATTATAATTATATCGAGTTACACATATGTACTTATAACCTAAATGAGGGTAACAATGTATTAGACATAAATTTAATAAAGTAACTAAACTAAAGTAAATAAAATGACTAAATCTAAATAAATGAAAATGTGACATAGTTTATATAGTTAAATTGGACTACCAGATTAAATTGTAATTTTGGCATCGTCTAGTAAGACTAGATACATGTAAATATGTGGAAAAAATAATAATAGTAATAATAAATAAATAAAATCAAAATGAAAAGAAAAAAAAAGGAAAGAAAAATAAAAGAAAGGAAGAAACAAAAAGGAGAAAATGACAAAAAGTGAGGAGGTGGGAGGTGGACCTTATATTCCTCCTCACTATTCTGCCTCTCTCACTCCAAATCTATTTCCCCTTCTTCTTCCACCATTTTAGCATTTTTTTCTTCATTATTTTACTTATGTTTTGCAGCAAATTCACCTTTTGCAAGTTTGTTCTTGGTAAGTAACTAATTCTCACTGTTCTAGGGTTGGTTTAAGCTGCTAAGGTTCTGATTAGGCAACATATTACACTTTGATTTCGAAGTCAAAAGATACTGAATTTAAAGAAGTTCCAAACACAAAATTTATAGATTTTTCTTAGGTTTATTTATGTGTAAATAGTTTTGCAAGCTTTGGTGTATATGAAAAGATATTGACATCTAATTGGAACTGGTCCAGATGTGAATCCTAGTTGAGTTAGCTACTTTATCCGTTTGTTTTGAATATGATATATCACTTATTTTAAGTAGCTAAAAACATGAAAGCTGTAGATACATGTATTATCTATATTGATACCAAAATTTAGGTTCATATGTGCTGTGTATGTTGAGTTATGATGAACAAAACCATGATTGTTCCATAGTATGAAATGCTTACTTAGTGCCCTGGGCATGTCCAACAAATTGTGTGGTCATTTTGAGCTCCTTATAGATAAAATCTGTAATTTGTCAAAACATAAAAGTTATAGGCTTATGTTTTAAACTTTGGTAAGAATTTCACCTTAATATGTTATGTATAGAGTAAGATGTAGCCTTCATAATTCATACTGGTCCGGAAGGCAACTCTGTTCTGGACCAGTGAAATGTTTCTTATAATTTGAGTACTATAGAGACATAACTAATAAAAGTTGAAAAGATGAAAAATGTTCCATTTTACCTATCTAAATTATTGTAAAATTTCACTATAATATTACTTATATAATGTGAGATATGAAGGACTAAAGTTGGTACCCTAAAACTACCTAAGGGTAGAAAATAGGGCAGAAAACATAACTCAATTAGAAATTACACCAAAAATTGCTCGAAATTTTAATATGTTATATTTAATTAGAAATAATAATCACATAAATTGGACAAGTGTGGAAAAATTTATATTCTAATGAGTCCTACAAGGTCACACTGCCTCATAGGAAAAACCTCAACTATCTATATGAACTATGCATATTAATTTGTTTAAACCACATTAAGTTTCTCTAGTCATGAATTAATCAATTATATTCTCATAATAGGCTCACAATAAATTGAAGATCCACAAAAAGGGGATAGACAATAAGTTAAGGGTCGAAATCAAAGGAAAATGGTGAGTTTAATTATCAAGTGATTTCTTTAGTACACTTAACTTTTGCTTGCTATGTGAAATGTGAAATGGTTTATGGTTATATGATTCATATGATTACCATGATTTGACCTTAATAATGAGATGATGGATAATTTGTGATATAAGGTATATATGTGGCATACGTGATGTATACATGGTATATGCATAGTGTATGCGAAGTATATGCATGGAATATGAGGTGTATATATGGGATATGTATGGTATATGTGATAAAGATATAATGGATGATGAATTCTTAGTTACAAATGCATATGCATAAGGACTTAAAAAGGCATTGTGACTAGTTAATTGACATTGCAAGACAAAAGAAGAGGTATATGGCCCGATAAATGTGCAAATGAAACAAATGATCAAGCTAGCTAGCAAAAGTAAAAGTTCACATGGCAAAATGTTCATACGGAAACCCGGGACAATGTTTGCTTAACTTGGTCACAACAAAATGAAATGAGTAAAGCATAAGCATAAGCAAAGAATAGTGATTATATGCTTTAATTCTATTGATAACTATTTAATATTGATGAATGAAATGGAATACACAGTATGCATTGGATTTGTGATTTGTAACTATGAGTTGCTTGGTACTACAGAGCTCATTCGATGATTATCCTCATTGAGCCGCTACTCATCAATTTACATCATTTTTTAGGTAAAGAAAAGTGATAGCTTATTTTGGTTAACATATAGAAGCCATAGAACAAAGGTCACCGACCGAGTTTCACCACTCTCTCTCTTTGCATTCCACGCGAACATGAAATCATGTTATTTACATTTGGACTTATATGAATATGCATGCATATTTACTCAGAGTTGACTTTGAAATGTAAATGAATACAACTTGTAAATCTTTATATGTAAAGTTTAAGTTTTTAAATATGTAATATATTATGTTGAAGTAAAAGCCTCAATGCTGATTTGCAGACTTATTGAATAATGATATGGATGTGATGGAAAAAAAAAATTTACTATCAAATTTAACAAGTTCTTATGTCTTACTTGTATGCCATATGTGATTACTAGACATATGAATAGGTTGTACTTAAATGCATAAGGTATGATGTTACAATTTGGGCTAGTCAATTTATTGAAATTGAGAATTGAGCATAAGTTCACATTTGATGACATGATTCTAGCAACCTGGATGTAAAGAAAGATCATATTAGAGAATGTACTAAATGCATGAATATTAGGTCTTTAATAAACACGAATTATAACTCCCACAATTTTATTGCGAATCCATAGCCCTCACTATAAATTCAAGAGAACCCGTTGGAAGCTCTCCTAGTGGGTCATTATCCAACATCACTAAGAATGACATTGGATTTACCCAACAAGCCATCTTAGGTCAATTGGTAGGTATCTCATACCAATTACATCAAAACATGCAACTACCGAATCATTGGGCTATCACATATAGATATATAAGATAATTACACTAATTATATGGTAATGATTATGGACATAATCTAACATCAATCCTTCGATCCATGAAAGAATTGACTAGGTCTCACTTAGGTAGATGCATGAGATTACAACACCAAAATAGAAAACAATTTCCTATTCTAATGCTCATTTGTTTTTGGTGCCATCTCCTTGGATTCTTGCTCCTTTGCATTTCAATTCTATTCTAATCCTATGTAATCTAATTAGATAAATTCTTCATAAGAAAACCTCAAGTTACATTTGAGGGGAATAAGATGAGAAGATAAATACAATGGAGAGAAAAGAGAAGACAGAGACTCGCATACCCTATTTACCAAAAACAAAATTTCATGCATAATCAATCTTATTGGTGAAGTCCATAATCATACCATCATGTCATTTCATATACCCTTATCATGCATTCTCTAATGCATAATTAAAGGTAAGTCATTAAAGTAACAATTTGGGTTCCCTTATTACAGCTCTTGAAACATTATTTTGATTGTTTGGCCTTTAGTGAAATTCATCATATATCCATTATTTAATCTCATTAACTAATCATATGAATATTTAGAAACACTTTCTAAAAGTAAATTATTCAAATTAGGCATAGATTTGATCATATCAAAAAGTTCTCTAAAATTTCCTACTTTGCCAACTAGGTTATTACCAATTTAATGCATGCAATAATTAAATCTCATTTAATATTAAATCCAAATATGACGAATAGTTAATTCATAATTAAATTACCTTAATTAATTATTAGTTTGATGCCAAACAAGATACTAGAATCCTAGTTACAATTGTATACTAGAATCCTAGTCAAACTAGGACTTTGAAAACTCTTTTCAAATTAAAATCAAATTCCATTTAAAAATTATCAAAATTTCTAGAATTAATTCTCATCATTAGAAACAACTTATAATCAGTTTAAACTAATTAAATTTTTTCATTAGATAATCATTCATCATTCAATTAGCAAACCAATTACACAAAAATTGCTTAAATTGAATCATACATGAATTAGGATTCTTTAGGAATTTAATCACAAATTTAATTTGACTCTAGTATGTAATTGACATCAAAATAACATCATGAATGTCTCATAAACATTAATCAATATTATGATCATCAAGTTACATGCCATTAAATTAAACAACATAAACTTGCCCATCACATGGTAAGGTTCTCAACCTAGTTACATATTTTGTTTGTTCCATAATCAAAAATGATTTTTGTATCATTATAGATGTTGTCAAGAAGTTAAAACAAATTATAAATATTTCATAAACATGTTTGATCAATCAAATTGATAAACCAAATTCGAACAACCCCTCAAACAACTCAAATGGTACAACTAGGTTTTATAAACCCTAGAAATTCAGCAACTATGCATAACTTTGAATTTCATGTTTAAATCAAATTCAAACCTTTTAATTATCATCAATAATATCTAATATCATCATATTAACATTTCATTGAATTAAAATTAAAATTTAAGTCTAAATAGAATCAAATTCGTTTTTAACAAAAGGAGGGAATCCAAGTTGTTCCTTTTCGATCAATCTCATTGATACTTCAATTAAATCCGAATTTAATTTACACAGGGTAGTTCTGATACCACTAATTGGTTTTAAACATGCATATCATACATTTCACAATGGAAATATAAAAATTTATTCAAAATCAAAATCCAAAGAATGCCCTATGTAATTTAAAATCGGATCATACCATTTAATGGGAGAAGTTGATTAACTCTATTTGCAACTCTTGATCTTCCAAGTTGTGAACTTTTCCTTCTTTATTGGGTTGTAGCAAATCACAACAATCCAAACCTAGGATTGCCTCAAAGAGTATCATGTGAAGGAAGAAGAAGAAAACCTCTAAGGAGATGGGATGATAAAAGTCTAAAGTACTAGAGCTATAGAAAATTGTCTTATGAAAGAGAAAAGGGAGAGGAGAAAAAAAATCTTATTTTTTTAATGGAGCAACCATGAAATTGACTCCTTAAAAGGAGTATTTATACACTTTCTAGTCCCTTTTAGTATTGGAAAAGGAAAAACCCTAATTGACTAATTTTCCTAAGGTATAAGGCCCAATGTTGACCAAGTCAACAATCTTAATCCAATTTGGATTTGACCCATTTTTATAACTCTTATAAAAGGCTCAATTCTCTTTCTCTCTCACTAAGATCTTATCCAAGATCCATTTTACATTTTCTTCATTCTTGCTATGCCTGTGACCTAATAGGTTTTCTGGTCATGTTGGCAGCTCAAGTCTTGGGAGGAATCCTAATCTAATTAAGATTTTGAGTCAAACATTTTTTTTACCCATAATTGATTTCTAATCAATTTTCCTTGACTTAACAGATCATGAGTGGTATCTAGCAACACATGATGACCACCCAATTAGCCAGAAAAGTTAATGGTTTGACTTTTAACCCTTCCATAGACAATTACCATACAATTCATTCTTTCACCAAACTATACCTCATTTGGTTTGGAGCATGGTCTATGTGACAGCTCCCATTAGTCTGACTACGTCACATCTAGTCCAAATGATATTAGTTTTTTCTATGAGATTCATTACTCTAATCAAATATGTCCTTGAAGACCTTTTTCAAGATATATCCACCTTGGCTAAGGATTTCCAAGTAATGATCTCTACAATAGGCCATATGTATATTCTCATTTTATCAGGAGTGGTGAATCCTTTATTGACTACTCAACTATTTTCGAATACCTCATGCTATATCAAATCACCAGCTTGTGAGCAACCTCTTCAGAGGCAATAAGGAATGGAGTCAAACTATAGGATTTAGTATCCAAGATAACTTTGAGTATCTCAAGTCTAAGGGTACTTGCACCATTGCTATGATGAGACTATCACTGACATTAAATATATATCCATGTGATTGTCTTATAACAGGTCATCCAATGTACTTGCTACTCTTAGCAAGCATTCACATGTTAACTCTCATCTCAAGCTTTCAACTTATGAGATCAGCTACTTGTCATCGTCAAGGAATATAACATGTGCTAGTCTATTCGAATTAACAATGTCTCATCTTGTTAATCCTATGACTAGGGATAATTTGGGCATAAATACAATTACACATGATAGGAATCTTATCATCGTGATCTCATCATGAATTCTTTCATGCTATGTTACATACCAAGGACTTCATTAAATGATTTAAGATCCATATCAATTCATATGCAATGAATACCATATAATGAAAAATGCATTTTATTAATAATAAATGAGTACTTCAAGTGCCTAAGGTGATTGTCTTTAGGACACCTCCCTAACACTCACAACCTGAGCTTAAGCCACTTTGTCTCGATATCAATATCAATATATCATATGGTACCTTAACCCCCTTGATGACATGTCATCTATGTAACACACGATCGACTAATCAGGATGAAAATCCCAATTAAATGGGTGGATGCTACTGCAAACCGTTTTAGAAAAACTTGTGCAATTTAAAAATTCTTTTCCTTTCCTTAAAAAACTTATTTCAATACATATTAAATCTTTTTATAAAATCATCATAAGAACTATAACCAAAATATAATCCTTGATCCCATACGATCACATTCTTATATACAAACTTGTCCTTAATTGGTACACTGGTACAAAATTATAACTTTTAAAACTAAATGCATGTTTTTACATAACAATATTTATATAAAACATTAACCCAAAACCAAGTCATGTACAAATAAAACAAAAGATAAAATATAACATTGACCTCATGATACATGCACTTCTTCTCTACGAGTCAACTTCTATTATTCCTTAAGTTCCAACCTGCATGTAAGAAACTCACATGCTAAGCTAATGAAAGCTTAGTGGTACATATATATATATATATATATATATATATATATATATACATATATAATTATGCAACCATACAAATCACATCATTGAGATATATGTACATGTTATGCTATCATGCTCATAAATCACTATCTTAATGCATGACAACACAAGCATTTTTTCCTTTATTATTTTCATACCAATAAATCATGTTTCAACATTTATACATCAACAATCACACACATTAAGCATTCTCAAATATATGGTTTCCATAAACTTAACTTACTTTGTCTCATATCTTCCCATTATTCGTTAACCATTTTCCTTTTTAATATGTTTTGCCCAAAACCCTAAGCCGGACTATCTGGATGCAATTGTGGAATAGGTGTGCTCAAACTTGAGCTTCAACCTCCCCGTCCACTAATTATAAAAGTGCTTGTCTGAACTCAAGTCAAGTGTGCTCTTACCTGAGCTTCCGCCACCTTGACTGAGTATAACCAGAACAAGGGTGCTCTTACCTGAGCTTTAACCATCTTATCCTTATAACCACATGGAACAGAGAAATAATGGTGCTCTAACCTGAGCTTCAGCTACTTTGTTCTCAAAACATATATATTTTATGGTACCGTTGTAACATCCTTGAATTTTCCCATATGTATTTCTGCAGCATCTCATTTGCATATATGCATTTTGCATATATATCACTTATGAGGAGATTAAGTTGGTACCCTGAAACTGCCTAAAGGAAGAAAATAGGGCAGAAAATAGAATACGATTAGAAATTCCACCAAAAATTGTACAATGATCCAATTGATCTGAAATTTTAATATGTTATATAATTATATGTTAATTTTATTTGGGATCAAGAATCAGATTAATTGGTCAAGTACAGAAAATATTATAGGCAAAACAGTCCCATAAGGTCACACTGCCTCATAGGAAAAATTTTAATTATTGATATGAATAATGCATATTAATTTGTTTAAGCCACATTAAGTTTCTCTAGTCATAAATTAACCAAATATATTTCAATATTAGGCTCAAGAAAAATTGGAGATACACAAGAAGGGGGTAGACAATAAGTTAAGGGTTGGAATCAAAGGAAAAAAGTGAGTCTAATTATTAAGTGATTTCTTTAATACACATAAACATTGTTTGTTATGTGATATGTGAAGTGAATTATGATTGTATGATTCATATGATTGTCGTGATTTGTCATTGATATTATGATGATGGATAATTTGTGACAATTGTGTTACATATAAGTGGTATACTTGTGGTATTTTTGAGGTATATGTTTGACATGCGTGATATATACATAGTATATGTATAGTATATGCAAGATATATATGTGGTATATGTATGGTATATGTGATAAGTTACGATGGTTGATAAATACTTAAGTATAAGTGCATATGCATATGGACTTAAAAGGCATTGTGACTGGTTAATTGGTATTGCAAAGCAAAAGAAGAGGCCTATGGCCCAACAAATGTGCAAATGAAACAAATGATCCAGCTAGCTAGCAAATGCAAATGCAAATGCAAATGCAAATGTTCATATGACAAATGTTCACATGGAAACCTGGGGCAATATCCGTTTAACTTGGTCACAACAAAATCAAATGAGCAAAACATAAGCATAAGTAAAGAATAGTGATTATATTTTTAAATTTCATTTGTGATTATATGATAAAGGTGAATGGAATGGAATATATATGGTATGTATTGGATTTATGATTTGTTACTATGAGTTGCTTGGTACTTTAGAGCTCATTTGATGATTATTTTGACTGAGCCGCAAGTCATTAGTTTGTATCATTTTTCAGGCAGAGAAAAGTAGTAGTTCGTATTGAGGTGCATATAGAAGTCATGGATCAAAAATTACCGGCCGAGCCTGCTCACTCTTTCTCCTTGCATTCCCCATAAGTATAAGAGCATATCATTTATATTTGGGGGTTGAATACTTGCATATATATAATTACAATGAATATGTACTAGGATATATATATATATATCCTAGTACATATTCATTGTAATTATATATATGCAAGTTATATATATGGATTCAACTTGTAAAATTACTAACTTTTAAACGTAATGTTTAAGTTATTAATATATGTGATGTTATAGGCTATAATTAAAGTTTATGTATTAATTGTGAAATTATTGTTAATAATATGAGATGAGTTAAAAAAAATTATTACTCACTGTAAACATGAATTTTATTTAATCTTGTTCCATTTGTGATAACATAATATAAAATCAGTATATACGGTATATAGATGTATAAGGCGTTACGTGTTACATTTTTGGTATCAGAGCAGAGATAGGTTCCATGGGAACATGCATATGCATAAGAGCATGATAACATATGCATAATATGTGTTGAACATTATGTAGTTACATAATTTCATTTATTTTAGGGCCATCATAGCATAGAGATCAACTAGAACCAGGAGCTAGGGCTCCTGCATGTGCATCACAATCATCACATGCCGAAGTACCTTATGAAAACCTAGAACAAGAAGTACACTGGCCTGAAATGCATAGAGAAAGGCGTTATGATAAGCTAAGAAAACAGGGTGCAGTTGATTAACTTCCACTAGACTAACTACATCATATCTAACCCAAGTAATATTAGTTATTGTCCCTAAGGCTCATTACTCTATTAGATATGTCAATGAAGACTATATTTATGATATTTCTACTCTGGCTAGAGATTCCAAGTAATGATCTCAACAAGAGACCATTGATATACACTTCTTCTATCAGTAGTAGTAAATTCTTTGTTGGTTACCCAATTACTTTCGAATACCTCAAGTTGTACCCAATCACCACTATATGAGCAACCTCCTTGAGGCAATAAGAAATAGCGTCAAAGTACAAAATCAGTATTCAAGATATCCTTGAGTATCTCAAGTGTAAGAATACTTGTATCATTGCTATGATGAGACTATTACAAACATTTGAATAAATTATCCATATAATTGTCTCATAGCAGGTCATATAATATACTTAGTTACACTTAACAAGTATCCACATGTTAACTCTAAATATTTCATGTTTACAGATTATGAGATCTACTGCTCGATCCAATCAAGGAGTATAATATATACTAATATATCCAGATTAACAATGTTCTGTCTTTTTAATCCTATGACTAGGGATAATTTAGATACTAATATAATTACACATGAGAATCTTAATATCATAATATCATCATGATTTCCTTCATGCTATATTATGTATCAAAAATTTCATTAATTGATTTAAGATCATTATCAACTCATATATCAAATTAATGTACAATAAGTGTTAAAAGTGATTGCCTTTAGAGCACTTCTCTAACACTTATTAATTCCATTAATTTTTTTCTTAGTTATTTTTAATTTTTCTCATATATCCGGATATAGACGTCGGTCAGTCCGATGTATTGAAGAATATGTATAACTCAGAATCTAAATTAGCAAATGTTACAAATCAAGAAGTTAAAAGAAATAGTTCATCTTAATAATAGATTAGAAGAAAATAGAAAGAAAAAAAAAAGAAATATAAGGATAGTGAGAGACGCTTTCAAGCAGTATTTATTAAAATCAATCCGAATTGACCGGCTTAATAGGTAAATTTATGAACTGACTAGAAAAATTAGGCTAATTAGGTCTTTAAAATCGGATATATTTTCATCAAGTATCAAAACTAATCAACTGGCCGATTGAACTATGACTCGTTCGAAGTAGTCACGATTTGGCCAGTTAGACCAGTTAAAAAGCTGCATGAAATTTGGAAAATGATGAGAGCGCACCATATTTCAAACCTGGGCCAATTTGCATGCATTTTGGAACTTGAACCATCCCGCCAATTCTATTTATTAGCTAAGTTTACAAATTTTAATATTAGTATTTACAAAAGAAATATATACAATTGATAAATTAAAATTAATTATTTGTGTTTTTATTCTTGCTAATCATTATGATAATTTTTTATACAAATTATTTTTAAAATTTCTTTGATCTCTATTAAAAAATATTATTTTAATTGAAAATGAATATTGTAATGTAAATTTTAAAAATTTGTATTTATTTTATTTTTTAAAATTAAGAGTACATAAATAATCAATTTAATTATTATTAAAATAATATATAGCATATATACATTATTATATTAATTTGAATAATGAATATTAGTATTTTGAACATATTATTTTGCATGAAATAAGTTTAATATATGTAATTTTTTTATATTTTGCTATATATGAATATTGTTAAAAATTATATCTTGATATATAAAATTTCATGTATGTATCTCCATACTTTTGAATAAGCCAACTCCCGCTGACTATATATATATATATATATATATATATATATATTCCATACAAACCAAATGTTACATATACTTTAATAAGTAGATGATGCGTTCAACTGCAAGAAACGAAAATGTCTTATGAACACGTCGTTTCTGTAATATCTAATATGCTAAAAAATTTTATATTAATTTCTCATTGTTAAATGTTACTACAACTTATTCAAAGCTTTCTTAGTTTTCTTACTCTGAGTTAGGGTTCGTCTTTTTGGTTAAATAAATTACTTCCAGATTGGCATATTTTAAATGATTTTATTTTCTACTTATAAAGTTTAATTTGAAATTATTCTATTGAAATTTAAATTGTTGACATTCGTTTAGTATTATTTTTTAAAACAATTAAAATTTAAAATATTTTTAGTTTACTCTTATTTGCAAACAAATTAATAATTAATTTGAGGAAAATATTATTTTCAGTTTCTTCATACAAATCTCATTAAATAAATTGAATAGTTGTAGAACTATTGTAACTTTTAACTTTTGCGTGATTTCAGAATATTTAACTTTTTAAATTAAAATATTAAATCATATTATAATTTCTTAAAATGAAAATTAGCCAAAATTTTTATTGACTTGAATTCATATTTTCGGGAAATGGTCAAAGAATTAATTAGTTCAATTAAGAATCATTATTCATTACACCTAATAATTAATCATATCGAATTATTTTTAGGTTCAATTGTTATATCACAAATTTTAAATTGATTGGAGAGATTTTTGAATCAATTAACTATCAAATTATATTATTAAGTTCGACTATACATATCGCTGATTATCAGTCGATTGTTTTTAATTTATTACTCAAAGCGAAAATTTTTCACTTATAGTCATTTTTCATTACATTTTTTTTATTATAATCGAATGAAATTGAGTTTTGGTCAAAGTTAAAATTACAAAAAAAATATTAAAAAATCCACCGTTATCTAAAATAGAAACACGCTCTCTCAAAGCCGCGTTTTGGATTACAGCCCTTTGATTATTGTTCAGGCTTCAGGTGGAGAAGCTACCCTACTTATAATTAATAATTTTATTCGTTTCAATAGAAAAATAAATCAGTTAGATACTTTATTTATTTATTATTTCAGTTAATTTAATACTAATTAAACAATATTACATAGATTCTACCCCAAAAAGAAAATCATTTGATATCGATCAATATTTTGACCAAGTCAATCGGTTGAGTATTTAATATAAATTTAACATTAATAATATTATACTTAAATAATCCTCCCCTACATGTAACAAAATTATTATTATTACTATAAATGATCAATTGATGGCGTCGAGTTGAAGTTATCTATTTAATTTGTTTCGTTAATTATAATTGTGACAATAATTTTTTTGATCAGGTAGGGAGGGGAGGGTGAGATTAACCACAAAACCTCCAAAAAATGAAATAATGGACTGCACAGCTACAAATGGATAACCAGTAACCACAAGCTGTCATTAATAATAGAACTAATTAGAAGGCCGCGTATGGAAGAATGCATACAACAATGAAAATGGAAAAAAAAAAATTAAGACCTTAACCTTAAGTATTATTTACATGCGAAGATATATCAACCTTCAATTGGTATTTGTAGTTAATGTTTGGAGAAGTTGTTAGAGACATTTGATAATTTTTTTTTTATTTTCAACAGCTGAATATCTTAGCTGATAGCTAACAAAAAATATAAATAATTGTTGATTGATAAATCTAAAAAATGAAATTTTTTTAAAACGATTGATGTTTTTTCTAATAAAATGATAAAATTAGTCTATTTCTAACAAAATACATCATATTTTAATTTTTTTTATTATAAACAAAATACATATTTTCAAATCACTTTATTCAATATAAAATTTATTATATTAAAAATATATTAAATTAATTGATTATATTTATTAATTATAGATATACATTTGTAAAAAAATTTATTTATAATTAATTATATTCTATTGTTGTTATTATTTTAATTATTAAAATATATAATTATATCAAGTAATATACAATATTTTAATTTTCTATTTATTTATATATCATAGAAAATATATATTTTTTCACAATCTTAATATATTACAGTGTACAAAATTATATTCAAATATATTTAACATTTTAATGTATATTAAATTATCAATATATTGTATTTAATTTTTATATTATAGTTATATTACTTTAGAACTTATAGCTTATGTAATATTTGTTATACTTATATACTTATATGATATGCTTAATGCTTTATACTTATATTATATATTTATTCCTTATAAGTTTATATTCGAAAAATTTATATATATTACCTTAAAAAATTTATATGAAAACTATGTGGTTTTTAATGCATGTGAGATATATTTCATACATGTGAATTAACCAAAGGATATATTTCATCTTTTATTTTATTTAATTTTCTTTCTTATATTTGTTGTCTCTCTTTTTCTTTGGTCCATTTTCAATTTCTTTCATGGTTACTCCTATCACTCTCCTCCTTATTACATCTAGTAATAGTATTTTGTCACACGCAATGATTTGTAACACTTGACTAAAAGTAGTATTTATTGCTGGTAGTGTAACAGAGAATGTTGAGATAATGTGCTCTCTAAATGTTTGATATTGTATTTGGAAAAAATGTATTTGAAAAAAAATTATTTTTTTATTTTTTTTGAGTTTTCAAAAATGTTTTTGGAAAGAAACAGGTAAATAAATATTTTTTCTATAAACAAATTTGAGAAAAACAACTTATAAAAAATTTAAAAAATCAGTCAATTAAATCAAAAAAATTTAAAATATATTTTTTGAATATCTAACAATAATCCTAAACACCCCCTAATTTGATCTAAATCGGCTTGAAATTGAAATCAACTTAGATCCAAAATGATTTAAATCTGAATCCGTCCAACTTAATCAAATCTTTTTCCAATTTTATTAATTTGATTTTTGTTGGATACTCGATGACATTTTGTCATCAACTTAAGGATAGTTGATGCATTTTTAGATAATAGATAGAGTCATAGGTAATAAGTCTTTGGCTATTTCTTTAAAAATTAGTGGAGATTTGGTACTTCGGTTATTTGCTTTTGATTTGACAAATAGAAAAAACGATTTAAAATAAATAAATTTTTGTGAAAGGAATTAATTCCACTGTATGGTAGATGAGTGACTGAATAACTAGATGGTTTCTTATGATCTAATAATAATATTTAATTATTTTAAATAACAATATAACAAATTATAGTTATTACGTATAAAAAAATTAAGAAATTCCTAATATATCACTTATTTTACAATTTCACTTTTGATTTTGATTTTTTTTTTGTGTTAAAAGATTTAAAAAAATATTTATAATTTTATAATTAGGTCCTCAGTCTACTTTTTAATAGACAATATTGGAATGGAACTTAATGGGATCTCTAATCCACCGTGGGCCAAATCTCCAATCACAAGAAATTTTTAATTCATGATGAATTTTATTCTAATAAATATCCTAGGTTAATAAAAAAAATGTTTTAATTGTTGTATATGAAAATTTAAAATTAATTTATTTTATTGTAAACATTGTTTTCTAATAATATAAAATCACATGAGATTATTAGAAGGGTGTTTGATTCAATTTTTTGAAGCACTTGATATTTGTTTTATGTCTAGGAGCGATGATAAAACATTTAAATTAGCAGCTCATAGCTTATTTTAGCCTCAATCAGCTGTTGATTGAAAAAAATTTAATTTTAAAATTTTTTTCCATCAACTAGTAACTGATTTGATTTGATTTTTTATTTGGACTATAATATCCTTATATATTTTTATTAATTACAAAATAATTCTTTTTCCAAATTAATTTTTCCATCAATAAATTATTTGTAATTATTAATTTTTAATCAATAAATTATTTATAATTACAAATATAAAAATATTACAAATAATAGTTAAACTAGTAATATCATTTATTTTTAAATGACAAAAATATATACTATATTTTTAATTACTATATATATCATTTAATATATTAAACATAAATTATAATTAATTAATTAATTTTATTTATAAATTACATATACACATTTATTTATAATTGATTAAATTTTATTATTTTAATTATAATAAATAATTATATCAAATAATTACTTTGTTTATTCGTACATCATATAAAAATATATACTTTAAATAAAATAAATTATATCGCTATTATTAATTTTACATTATAATAGTAGTAGTTCAATTAGTTTTACTAAATATTAATATCAATTAACTATTAATTATCAGTACAAGTAAACCAAACGGAGCTCCATATCTTACAACTAGTTAAGTGCCACTAGAATTTCATTTGTCTTCGTGTAAAAAAAACCTAAGAGGCTAAGTGCAAATTTTACTAATATGTTGAATCTAATTGTTCTAAAAATATATATATTGAGAGCGAAATTGCAAAATAATTAGCACGTTTTATTGGCTAACTTTTTTTTTTTTTTGGAGAAGGGCAAAATGCCCAAATTCGAATCACTATTCATGTAAAATCCCTAGTGGTGTAAAGTGAATTAAAAAAAAAAAGAAAAACATTTTTTTTGCCCAAAATTCAAGTTAATAACAATATAAATTGTATTAAAATTTATTATTTTTATTATAAATTGATACTAAAATTTTTAATTATTGTATATTATATCAAAAATTTTTAAAAAATTGTAATATAATACTTAAAATCAATTTTCAGTAAAAAAATGATATGATAATATATTAACCATATATTCAGGTTACAACGACAACTTCATTTTACTAAAAACTAATTTTAAGTATTACGTTACAATTTTTAAATTTTTTTTAATATAAATCTGTAATAATTAAAAAATTTGATACAGTTAATACCCATTTTCATTCTTACATTAAAAAGTAAAATAATTCAAAAAATTGAACAAGTTGATTCAAATCCCTCAATATATATATTTTTGTTTAATCTGCGTGTGAGATCACTCAATTGCCATTCTGCCACATTTTTCTCCCCTTCCTTTCTGCCTCTGGGCTTTAAGTAATGGTGAAATTTCCGTCGCATTTCGTAATCTCCGGCAACCTCTGAGAGCTGAATTCTTAGCCTACATACAAACTGCGCGGGATATGGAGGCGCCTTCCTTTGTCTCCAAAGCCAGGACTGCCTTCCATTCTGCTGCGGCTAAAGCGGAGCGCGTTTTCACCGATATTAAAACCGATTTTATATCCGATGGTCCAGGTTCTTAGATTTTCTTATCCTCTTATTTCATTTGCCTATTTTTGGCGCTCTTCTCTTTTTAATTTTCCTTTTTCCTACTTGTGTTAATTCATTTTGCTTCTTTGACTTTTCTTTCCTAATTTGAGTTTTTTTTTTTAATTCGATCGGAGAAGATTCTGATAAGCAGTTCCCCGAGGAATCCAGGACGGAATTAGAAGATGAGTTTCTTAAGAATGACTGCGAGTCAAAGGTACGAGGGCCTTTTATTTCCATGTAGAGCGTAATGGAGTGTGATTTATTTTCGTTTTGATTTGGTAGGAAATGCATATCGGAATGCTGGAGCTAGAAGCATGTATGATTTGTTCCTTTTGAAAAAGAAAACATTTTGTTTGTTTGGGAGGAAAACTTAAGAGAAGTCGAGAAGAAGAGGATAATTTCATATTTTTGGAATGGATTAAGCTGGAAATTTTAGTTATTCTTATTCTTATTATTTGTATCAGACTTTGAATTTCTCCTTTTTCTATGGCTGTCAAACTGGTTAGAAATGAACTGCAGTCTCATGGTCATAGTTGAACCCTTGACCTTCTGCGCTACAGGGTAGGTAATCGAATGCTAGCAGTGATGGAGGAAGAGGCTATGGGGGCCAGTCCTCCCTAACTGCCACAAACACCAATTTTTGTTATGCCTTGACATTTCAGTCCCTGATTAATGATTATCTTTTATAAGTTAAGTGTTAGTGTGGGTGTGTGTATGTATTTTCTGAACTTAATGTCTTAAATTTATTTATTTATTCTTTTTAAGGGAATATTTGTATACTTTGAGTGTACTACATTATAATTGATTTTAAAATCAAACTTCTTTAAAAAATTTACATTTGGCTAAAATTATGTTTCACTTTTGATAATTCATGTTTCCTTTTCAAACTGTTCTTATCTTTTTAAAGAAACTACAACTTTAGCATTTTTGGATTGATTACTTAAAAAAAGTGTATTATATGAATGGTATTTGCTTATATTTTGGAGCCCGTTGAGCCAAATTTCTCTCTACCGACCACTAGCCACTGGCACTAAGGTTAAATACTTGTATTTTGCTAAAATTTCCTTTCTGTTTATCTTATTTTGCTCCTAAGATTGTAGTGTTGGGACAATGCAGAATAACATTGAAGGGAAGAATTTGAGGTGGAAACCTGCACATATAGGGACAAAGCAGGATTGGCAAGATAGGTTCAAGAACATAAGAATAGGAAAGAGAGGAGCAGAAAATCATTTTGAGAAAGTAGAAAATTCAACCATGGCTGCTCCATATTATGATGAAAATTTATACATACTCAACATGAAAAATGATGCTGAGGCAAAGGTAATGAATTTCATGCCTAAGTTTTTATATTCTTTCACTACACTGCACATGATGGGTGGATAAATTAGAAATTGTACGTTTTTTTTATTCATTGTTGGCTTAAACAAATGCTGAAAATTCTAGCTCATTATGGGGTTGATGTCATAGGGTTCACAAGTGTCCTTCATAGTAGACAGATTAAATATCACAAACCCAGATAACATTCCTCCAGCATCTATCTTGAAGCAATTGGCCATAGCAATAGAGTAAGTTTTGTTTTTAACATTTTTACTTTATGCCTTGGTTTTTTATCCCATATGTTTTCTTTAAATAATTAATTCTCTCATGTTTGAATTCTTTTTGTGGAACATGCTATTTTTTATCGCAAATTGTGTAAGGAGCTTTCATTTTGCCGCTGGTATATAATGTTCTTATTTGCTTTGCTTTATTGGAATTCCTTTTCCAGTGCTGGGAAGAAGCACAAGTCAATAAAAGATGTTTTGGCATCATCTGGAGGCTCTTCACCTATCATGGAGAGAGCAAGCTTGAGCCTTGCCGCTGTAAAATCATTAGTGCTTCGTGACAAGGAGGATAAGTCGGTCTCCGAATTTGGTGGTGATGATGAGAAAGTTATGTCCTTGATACATTCACTGTTTAATTCAGGTAATTCTTGATCAGGTGATATGTGGTTTGCAGAATACTTCTTCATCTTGAATATTTTTCTCTATCCTGTGATGATGTTTCACTTCCGTTGTAATATCTGCAAGATATTCGCAGAGGGAAAGTTTCTAAGAAGAAACATCAGCTCTGGTTTGGAAGCATTATCTTTGCCTAAAGAAATTCATGGTGCTCCTCCTGAAAGCTTGCTTGTTAAGCTATCTGAAGTAATTGGAAATTTCAAAACCCTGCGGAAAATGGCATTGTTGTGGTGCAAAATTGTGGCTGAAGTAAGTAGATTCTATGGAACTTCTATTCTATCATGTGAACTAATGAAGAAAACATTTGCTTATTTTGTGTTGCTTGTGCTAAAAATGGTTTATATTGATAAAACACATACATTTCTTCAAGAGATCTGCACATAAATTTTACTCTAGAATTACCATTTGCTACCACAGGATGGTCAACGTTCATGGTACTTGATTAGCTAGTCACTGCATCTTATTGTGGTTATGTTTTTCTCTCTTTTTTTTTGTTTTAAAAAAAAAGGAAAAAAATAATTATTTGCACCCAGTTTTCCTTTGTTTTTTTTTTTAAATTTTTGGTTAACGAGACTGCAAAAACCTTTTGACTTAGTACCTTTGTTGCTTTGAAATTGAAGCTTTAATGATACTCTTTTTTCATCTTTTCCTGACAAAGTGTGTTTTGGATCCACTTGAGATGCAGCTGAGAAGACTTTGGTCTGAAGAGCTGCATATACCTGGCATCCCTTTTGATGATCTGCCGGATCTGAATTCCTGTCTTTTATACCAGCAACTTCAGGTCATCAATTGCTGTGTTTCCAGGAAAAGGCGTCATGCTCTTGCCACTGAAGCACTAGAATCAGTAATGAGGGATGCGAGTTTATCTTCTGAAGAGTGTGCTCTTTCCAAGCATACTTTCAGCTCAAGCCATATCTTGTATGCTAAATTGAGCAGTGGGGAACTTGTTCTACGATTGGGTGCTGATCACCCAGCTGACAATTTAACCATGTTAGAAACTGGTGAACCTGTATACTCACCAATTACGCAGGTATGATTATTGAGTACTTATGCATTTTAAGCTTATTACTGTTATTCTGACCTGTATACATCTGTGTATCTAGGAAGGGCCTCTGCTTACAGAAGATCTTATAAAAGAAAATGAGGAGTTTGTGCTTCGAACTGGGAGGTTAGTTTATATGAGTACATCCTACCGGATTCAGTCATTTTTTTGTTGATTTCAAGCCATAATCCTTTGATAAATTGTATTCTAACTGCACCTTTTTGTGATGTTTTGTTTCCAGTCCTTTTTTTTCTAAAATAAAGATTTAGGTCCTTTCACTTTTCTCTAAAATCATGAAATGGATTGCAAGATTATTAAAATATAAAATTGACAAAAAATTTCTTGCCTGTGCTTGGTTTATGTCTTATCATGTATGTGATTGCTACAGATGGAACAATTTATGAAAAAGCATCCATCTTTTCATAGTTTACTGTATACATATTGTTCATCGAAAAAAAGGAAAAGAACTTTATTCTTATCTTGGACCTGTCATTGATTTTATCTTGTGAGTTTCAAACTTGATATTGCTGTTAGTCATCCAGTCTTAGCATTCATTAATAAATTGTTCTTTTCTTATTATCAGTGTTGGTGCTGGTTGTTCTCAACTTCTTTCTGACATGCAGGCCTTCAAGGTAGATTTTTCCAGTTAGGAACTTTATGTTATCAATAATCAGGAAGATGATTGTGAACATAACTGAATTATGTATGTGATAAAATATATGTTAGGCTGCAAATCCTGGTTGTATATTAGAAGATTTTGTAAGATGGCACTCTCCGCCTGACTGGACAGAGAGTGGTGAGGAGAATGAGTTTTTTGATGGAGTTGATTCATCTTCAACAAGAGGTCAACTAAGCAGTCGAATGCAAAAGGAAGGTCTGATCTTTATGCCATTGTTGCTCACTTGATAATTGCTGAGTTGCAATTAATCATCACAATTATATTGATAAATTTGCTAATATGATGACTGTTTTATGTAATTTTCTTCCTCTGTTTTTTTCCCTTTTCTTTTTCTTTTTCTGGTCTGTGTCACAAATTGCTTAAAGATTTTTTTGCTGGTGACTGATTTGGTGTATTTATTGCAAGTTTTGCATGGCAAATATTTTATCTGATGCACATTGGGAATGTTGAGAAATTGTTGAGGCAAAATACGTGTGTGTGTGTCTTCAAAAGAGAGAGATTTTTGAGAAGGCTTGCTTTCAGGTTATCAGGAGTAATCCATTTGTGCTGATAAATGGTTTGCATTAATGACAGGTAACTTGTGGTGTGAACTATGGGAAACGGCGAAGGCAGTACCTGCTGCTAAACAGGCTCCCTTGTACGATGAGGATTTGGCTGTGTAAGTTGGAATTATTTTATGAATGTATATTGTGTCTCTCTCCGCGCGCGTATGTGTGTATGCTTTTTTTTATTCTCAAGTTATAATTAGCAAACATAATGCAGTTGAATTACAAGTGATGCTTTGATTCTGCAGGGAAGGTATTCTAAATGACTTAGAGGACCTTCCACCTTCTGAGCTGTTTGAACAACTTTTTCTTTCTTTGGTAAGTGATCTGATTGGATTTTGTTGGCCCAGTCTATGGTGTGATGAATGTTTTATATTTTCCCGACATCATTAAGGCTCATGTATTATTGTTCTGTAGAAAAAAGGAAAATTTTGTCTTTAGAAACTTAGATCCATTCCAGTGTGAAATTTGCATCAGGTGATTAAACATGTTTTCATGACTCATCATCTTTGGATGTTTTTCCTAGCTTACCTTCAATTCTGCGTGAAAATTTTGTTCTTCATCAATCTTTTTAACGCTATCTGCTACTTTCTGTTTTTCATTATCCTGCAATTTGACATTTGCGAATGATGGATGCCTATGTTAACAATTAGATGTAAGGGAAGATAAGCAAGTCTATCGTTCTTCTTTTACATGATTTGACCATGATATTTTTGATTGGTTGTTAAATTTTCAATCGCTCAGCATTCATCTGTTGTCTTTCTAATAATTTTCAATTTTGTGAAAATTTCAGCTTGGTTTAGGATTTGTAATGGCTGATGTGAAACTGTCAGGCAACAATGATTTGTCAAAGCTGTTTAATGACTGCAAAGATTACATTGTTATCACTTGTCAAGGAAGCAGCTGGAGTGAGAAAGTAGATGATATCTGCCAGGTAGGTTATCTTAGCCTAGGGGTTGATTAGATAACGATGCTCATATTTAGCTCCTAGAATTCTTTTCAAGTGATCACAATGCAATAGCATTGCATTGTTCATTAAATTTCCTTTTGCCAATTGGGAATCAACATATATGTAGAACATATATTCATGATTGAGAATGTTTTTTTCCCTCCTATTCTAAATTTGTTATATGAAGTAGTCCACAATTGTACTCTTTCTGTGTTTATGTAGATTTGTCATTTGCCAACATGAAAGTCTTGCATATTGCATAATGATTTCGATGAATCATAGCTTATTTTTGTATCATCTTTTGGTTTAGGTGTATGAAACAGTAGAGAAATTACTACTTAATCCAGATGAAGTCTTAAAACTGGCAGAAGAAACCCCCACCAAAGCCGGTGAACTAAAACGTAGATTTAAGAGGCTCAGCCTTAACTTTGGGAGCAAGGATAGAAACCAGAGAAAATCATCATCAAAAGATGAGAAGAATACAGATAACTCGCCGGTTCAACAGTTTGCTAATTTCTTTGATGGTAAGTCATCTTTGTTTTCAAAGAAACCACCAAAGCCAGAGAACGCACTCGTAGTTGATAAAACTTGTCCAGATGACAATGATTGGACACTTGTCTAATCATAACACATTTTCACCTTTTTCTTTTCTTCATTTTTTTGTGGGTCAAGCTGTATTTTGCAGGAAATTGTAAATTATTTTTGGAATACCTTCTAAGTGTAGAAGAAACGGAGAAATGAAATATATCATTTTGTCTAAAAGAAATGGAGTCCAATCAGGTATTATAATTTCAAGGAGAACATTATTATATACTAACCCAAACATTATTACACCAATCCTTTATTTTGTATGTCATTCCTATTTCCACAAGAAATTTTTTTTCCCAATTCTCTTTCATCCAAGGAGCAAAATCAGATGTAGAAATAAAGTTATCACACATAGTTTCAATCTTCCATTGTGTCCTAAAAAATGTAAGAAAATATTTTCCAGCTGTTATTAAAGTTACAAGTGGAAAATCAATAATTTGCTTTATAATGATAAGAAAGAAGATAGTTTCATGTCCTAGCCTTGGAAGCCTCGTTTCTTGGATTGTGATTTTGATTTAGGTTTACTTGCCTCATCATCCAAGGAGCCTCCATTTTCACTAACTGAATCTTCAGTTACCTTATCAAATTCATAGTATTTGGTTATGAAAGCCGGCACAACAAAGTTTGCTATCAAATATACAAACAGGAGCAAACAACTGACACGAGAGAGAAAAAAGAATTAGCAAGAACCTATTATAACGCCATCGAAAAAATAGCAGAAACTTTCAACTCACCCAGTTTGAAGGAGAACAGATACATCGCCTGGTTTTGCCGTAGTAGTGTCAGCAAGAATGGGAGGATTGGTGATGATGGCTGCCCTGGTCTTTATGAAGTGTATTCTCTGGCCAAATTTAGCTGTGCTAGCAGGAGGAGGTTCATGGTGACGAGGCCAAACAAATCGGTATGAGTTGGGTTGCTGTTTATGGTGTTTGGAGTGTGAATGCAATGAAAATGAAGAGTGAAATTGGATACAGTTCATTGTGAAAGTTGCTATGCAGATTGGTGAAGCAGAAATGGTACAGTTTTCCGTTCTTCAATTGTTTATTCAGTAGTTGAATGTGGAATTGTGGATAATGTTTTCTAGTACGGTATATCACCCCTTTTCGGCTGGATGTATATATTTTTGTGTCTCTAAATATATGGGCTATGGACTCCATTTTAGCAAGTGGGCCGAAGTAAGCCATGATTACAGTTTGAAAACAATTATATTATTTATCTCCCTTTCGGATTGCTTTATCAAAAATGTTTTCTAATTAAAAATATAATTTTTAATTTTTTTTTCATTCTTTAGATTGATGAGAAATTCTTGTATAGACTGAATTTATAAACCAAACTAATGAAAGAGTATTATATAAATTATTTTGTTTACGTAACACTCTCATTGATTTAGTTTGCATAAACTCGGTTTATACTAGAATTTCATCCCAACAACTCTAAACCAATCTAATGACTACTACTGTGAAATGGTGTCCTGCCACCCGTTCTAGATAAGATGAAGATGAACCAACTACTATAGTATATGCTGCTCCATTTTCTACATTCTCTTCTTCGTCCTATTCTTGCTCTTTGTAATGGAAGGATTTTCTACCTATGATATGAACCAAAATTGTCAGTCTTCTATCTCCCGCTATTTAAGACCTCTAAGTTTAGTGTCACTAATAGAGAGGACAACACCTATCTAAATGCAACAATGGTGGCGAGAATTGAGGTAAAAAATCCAAACTCTAAATTGACGTACCGTTACGATGAATTATAAATAGGCTTGACAGTAGAAAAATATCAGGAAACTGAGTTTGGGTCGACGAGTCTGCCTGAATTTACTCAAAGTAAAAAAAATGCAACTGGTATGAAGATTGAGACTCAGGTGAATAACGAGCTGGTAGAGGACATAGTGAGATCAAAGCTGAATTCTCAAATTAAGAGCAAGGATATGGTGGTGGACTTGAGGTTAAAGAGCAGTGTGGGTAGCAGTGGCAACACGTAGAGTGCCTATGAAAAGTGTCATATTTATTCCCGAATCCGATTTTGTATACCTCTTTCAAACTCATTTATAATTATAATATTAATATTCATACCCGCATCACAACCGATTAGTATTATCAGAATTTGTATAATTATTCATTTATCATTAAAAAATTTAAAATAAAGTAAAATTCAAACTAACTAAACAATTAAAAATTTAAAAACATACAAATAATCCATCATAAATTACTACAAATTAAATAAAATAAAAAAAATAAAACATAAAATCTAATTTAACACATCCAAATTAAAATAATTAATCAAATTGTTCAAAAATAATATTAAAATAATAAAATTAAAAATTATTCATTATGATAGAAAAATTATATTTCAAATCTCCAACTCTCAACTACATTTATAATTCATTAACCTATAAAAATAAAAAATATATATAAATATTATATTCAATAAATTGCAATATAATAAATTATATATATATATATATATAATTATTAACAGTTATTTTATTAATTGTAATTAATTTTTAACTGTTGAATTACTAAATACTTTAAAATAAATTATTAATTATTGACTATCACTTGGCTGACTACTGACAGTTGATCATTACTATTATTTACTAAAAATTGACCGATTCTAATTACCTAATAAAATATCCAATAAAATATTTAATTAAATGAAAAATCAAATCTATTACATATTTAAAAGCAAAAAGTAGAGAGAGTTTTCATAATATGATGACACATGTCCATATTCTATTTAAAAAACTTATCATTTATGTGAACAAATTGATTGACACATCATCAAATTGTATATCGATTTTTTGACACATAGCTTTTTAATAGGATGAAATATAGACAATTTTGTCAAGTGGCTTTCTAAGGATATATCCTTTTTGGCCGATAGCGGACGGGTACAATTTTTCATAAAAAAATTATATAGTTTTTTCTTTATTTTAATTTCTCTTCATAATTCTTTTTTCCTCACACCTCAGTTTGCCCATCACTCTCCTCTCCCTATTTTCTTCTATCTGTTTCTCATACATTTCTATGCTTTGAATACACATATTTATTTATTTATTTTTTACTTTATGATTTTCAATTCTCAATATATGATTTTCTTGACTGAATTTTTGAAAAATTCTATTAAATTTCAATTTCAATTTTCAAAAACTGCACATGAATTATTAAACTGAAAATTATTAAATTGTCTTATTATTATAAGTTCACAATAAATGTGTTAAATCTTGAGGAATATTTTTATTATTTTGATGATAACAAATAATTGAGTAATACAAAATTTAATCATATTTTGTGTTATAAGTGATTATACAAATTAAATGATCATCAAACATCTTTTTGATGAAAGAAATGAAGTCAATAAAAGATAAATATTTTAAAAGAGTTGTTCACACCCATGAACCATCAGTCATGTCCGTAAAATACTCTTGGCATGAAAAAATTTAAAATTAGTCATTCACAGCTATGTTTCACGATATAGTTCACAACCAAACAATGAGTCATGCTCGTGATTAGTAATTCACGCTCAGGAAGATTGAAGTTAGATGCACCAAAAGTTCTAGAACCATTCATGGTCAACTTCACGATTTGTTTTACGGTCTGCACTTTTATTTTGGCCCGTGAATACCAAGGAACAACAATTTGAAAACTTATCCATAATCATTCATGGCCAGAATTCAAAACATAGTTCACGGTTTGACCCGTGAATCTGAAAATTCAATGCTAATAGGTATGCACAAAAAAATAGTTGAATGACTATCTTTGCATTAAATGCACCCCAACGACTCTTTTTTCTTGAGAAAGTATATGTAGCTATCTTTCAAGACTTTTAAGGGTTAGAGAATCTTAGATTAAGTGATTAATACTTGTACTCATCTTAAAGAGTTTTGTGCATTTATTATTTTGAGCTACCTTCTTTTTCTTTATAAAATTTTAAGTATTTTTGAGTTTTCTGGGTAGTTAGATATTTTAATTCTTGCAATCAATTTCTCAAGTGTGCTTGAGTGCGTTGTATTGGGATTAAAATACTTGTTATTGGATTTGAGTGTAAGCCTTGGATAAAAACACTTAGGTAGCTTGTTTGTATACTTGTAAAAAGTTTAATATATACCTTGAAATAGATTATTAGTGGATTTAAACTCTCAATAGTGGTTAAGGAGAGCAGTAGGCTTTGAGAGCTAAACCTCTATATTTTTTTTTATTTCTCTCTTAATTTTCATTTAATAAAATTTATTATATTTCTACTCTCATCGAAATGTCACCAATACACCTCCCTCTTGGTTCTTGTGATCTTTCAAAACATAACTTAGAAATTTTATGATTTCACTACACTACAAGAATTTGCCAATTTAGCGATGCCAACAATGCATCGGTAAAAGGTGGATTGGCATCGCAAAGAGAATTGAGCGATGCCTTAGTGACGCCTCAAAAAGTGGAGCTGCAACTCATATATAGCAACACTTATCAAATTTGCATTGCTAATTACTGACACCATATGTGAGTCACTAATCAACGATACCATGTGTGTCACTAGTTTAAATAGTATGTTGCTAAAAAGGGCAACAAAAATGGACCTAAACTCAATTAGCGACATATTCAGTGACGCCCATTAACATCACTAAATTTTGATAAAATATAAAATAATTTTATTTGTTTGTGACACAGTTTGGTATGCTAATTTTAATTTTTTTTAAAATAATCACTAAATAATTACATTCATTTCAAAATAACCTGCTTACACAACATAAAATAACATGCTTATAAATTATCTAGATCATCATATTCACAATATTCAATATGCATTATAATTCCAAAGTCATTGTTTTGTGTAAAAAAGTCAATACAACAATAAAAATCTCAATATAAGTAAAAAAAATAAAAAAGTGGATGGAGGATCTCTGAGTGAGAAAAATTGAAGAGCAGTACCACTAGATTAGAGATGCGTGCTGTGTAAAATCACATATCAAAGCACACATCCACTCCTCCACGATTGCTTATAGTCTCTGCTCAGTCTGCATCTCTCCCTCGTATATACTCCTCTAACTGCCACAATTTGTTGAAAACCTTGCTAAAATTTGTCGTAATTATGTTAACTATGAACTTCATTCAACTACATCATTAAATATTTCATTATTATTTTGGGAATTTTTACCAATAAATTTTTTTGAATTTTGAGGGTATGAAGAAGTTCAACTATGGGGCAATGCTTGCCTAGACTTAAAAATTTAATTTCTTTTTCTAATTTTTATTAGAATCTTTCTAAATTGGATTCGTCTAACAATAAAACATCTCTAAACAAGAATTTAGTATTACATTTCACATAAAATACTTGTCTTGGTCCATATTTTCACACACAAATTAAATTAATTAAGCATTGACACAATATAAATAATGTCACATCAAATTTAATTTTAAGATTCTTTGTTTATTTAATTATTTAACAAAATAAAAAGAACTAATTAGATTTAAAATTTACTCTGATATGGAAAGAAATTAAAAATTGAAAAAAAAAAGCTTAATGCAACGATTAAAAGAAGTTTTAACCTAGGAATTTTTTTGGGTTCAAATTTAGAACCCAATCAAAGAATTAATGACAACTCAACTAAAATAATTGGTTTAATCCTAGGCAAGTCATACATGGCATTATTCATGATGTGTCAATATTTAATTGGTTTGATCCATATGTGGGAACATGGATCAATTCTAAGCAAGTCTTTCCTTCATTTCATAAGCTAAAGAAAAGGATGAAGTTGGCAAAAGTATCGTGTGATTTCACTTTTCTTTTGTATTATATTCTTGAGACTTTTATATCTCAAGATCTCGCTAGATCAAAAAAATATAATTCAACAGCTTTAATAAAACCAAAATTACACGAACTCAATTAAGAAATCAAAGACCCAAGATGTATTTAGCCTAAAAAGTTTCAATTTTATTTATATTTTTAATAATTAGGTCCAAAACTTTAAGAAAATTACAATATTTTATGATACCATGCAAAACTAAAGGCTTCAGAAAGCCATGGAAGAAAATGGCACATGGCACCTCAAAGTGCAAGGACAATCACAAAGTCTATTTTCCCTTTACCTGTGTCTTGTATACATATTTAACCAGCAAATAGATATTTAGTGAATATGTTCAACTATATTCAAACTATAGGACTAATTAAGTCTACATTATCTAATATAAAAAGAATGTGTTAAATTAACTATATCTATTAATCCAATAATAATTTATATTAATTTCCATAGCCACAATTGAGTTTGTTAACTACATAATTAGATAGAGTGATACCTTGGCAAGTTGTTATAGTATATTCTTAATCAATGTATTAATATTTAATTATTATAAATTATAGTTCAGCTATATTTTCCAAATATTGAAGCTTCCATGTCTCCTCCCCCTATCATCTAATTAGCCAACTATGCAAACATTTCATTAATTTCATAAATTATTATTATTATTATTATTATTATTATTATTATTATTATTATTATTATTATTATTATTATTATTATTATTATTATTATTTTGTAGTTTCAAAGCTATCTACTTGAGTTTGAGCAATAAGTGTGAATAAGTAATTGGTTAGACTAGAAAATTATACATTGAGTTATTTCAGCCAGCAGCCTTACAGTTCAAAGTTGAAGGTGATATATTGTTTTATCATTAGTAAACACTATTGAATTTCATTAACAAGATATATATACTAAAAGAAAGAAACTACCTGCTGAACATTTTCCAATATACAAAGAACACAATGCATAAACTATTGGAAAATTGTAGTTAATAGACTATTTTGAGAGTGATATTCGGATGGGTCCCATAACTTAATTTTGGGAGGATATCCCGGATATGCATTATTTGACATAAGGATTATGAATTATGATATTTATATGCTCAAAATGGTGAATGTATGAATAAGAAATTGAAACTCAAAGTAAGCTCATTGCTAAGGAGAATAAAATTCAAATATGGGGAATCCCACATAGGAAAGATGAACAGCTGGGGGAATAGTTTATATATAGAAATTGATCCTTGCTTCATAAAGTGAGTAAAGTGGAAGACTATCTCTCGCACGTTTAAGCGCAAGGGGTGCAAATTGAGGCCAATGAGTGGGCGTACGAATGTTGAGCTGAAATACCGTGACCCAACCCTACCCAACCCAACCAAACTTTTACATTTTTATTTTTATTTTTGGAAATTTTAAAGGCCATCGTGGCATAGGTTATGCCATTGTCAAGCGCGACAGGTTGTTACGCCCATGACAGTGAGCAAGTGGAACATGTCGCGCACGTGATAGTGAGGTGCCAGGGAGTTTTTCAGAATTCGACTTTTGAGTTTCTACAGTTTCTTAAGTTACAAAATTAAATAGACAAATTTAATTTTAATTAAATTGCAATCATAATAGATATTAAAACCACATTCATTTTTTTTATCTCTTCCCTCTAATATATATAGATGATGCTATTCATTTTTAAAGGAGCTTTATAAAATATATTATTCTTCCTTTCTTATTGTGATAGGGAAAACACCATTTTCAGTTCACTGTGAGCAATTGTTGTGCATTCAACTTTTGCTTTTTAATTTGTCGTATCCTGGGAGACAAATACCAGTCGTCCTAAACACTTATGGTAGGAGGCGAATTTGTCTTAAAGACACTATGTGAAACGTAGGTCTCAGATTCATTCTTTTTCTAAACCTTTTTTGATACTGGATTAACAACCTCCATATTAATATTCCTAACAATCTTAAGACAAATTTCGTTTTGTTAATTTCAGTATTTGTTTTGCTAGAATTTTAATAGTTATATTGTTCTATTTTAGATATGAAGAATACAGTAATTGCTACCAATGTTCAAGATGGTTCCCAAAGGCCATCAACTGTTACTGCACGGGTTGTCTCTCCTGTTGTACCTATTATGGTACCTGTCAATCATAGGGAGACATCAGAAAAATTCAATGGTTTGAATTTTAAGAGATGACAACAAAAGATGTTGTTTTATTTAACCACCCTAAACCTTGCATAGTTCTTGGCTGATGATGCTCATTCTCTGAAGGAGGATGAGCAAGATATCCAAGTGAGGATGACCTATGAAAGTTGGCATAATTCTAATTTCCTATGTCAGAATTATGTCATGAATGGGTTGCATGATTCGCTATACAATGTGTGTAGTAGAATTAAAACTGCAAAACAATTATGGGAATCTTTGGACCAAAAATGTAAATCTGAAGATGTCGGTGCCAAAAAGTTTATAGTGGGACATTTTTTTTACTATAAAATGGTGGATTCCAAAACTGTGGTAAGTCAAGTGCAAGAGCTTCAAGTTATCCTTTATGTTATTCATGCAGAAGGGATGAGATTGAGCGAGACCTTTCAAGTGGCTGCTATGATTGAAAAATTACCCCATAATTGGAAGGATTTCAAAAACTACCTTAAGCATAAGCGAAAGGAAATGAATATTGAAAAGCTAATTGTTAGACTTTGAATTGAAGAAAACAACAGAAGCTCTGAAAGAGATAGGGGGAGGTTGAAGTCTTCTGAGGTAAAGGCAAGCATTGTCAAATATGGACAAAGTTCCAAAAGAAAGAAAACCAAAAGTTCAAAATGGGACCTAAAAATGGAAATTTTAAGAAGAAATTCCAAGGGAAGTGCTTCAATTATGACAAAATGGGTAACATGACTTTTGATTGTAGGCTCCCATAGAAAAAGAAGAAAAATAAAACTAATCTCTTGCAGAATATTACTTAAGAGGTCTCTGATATTAGCCTTGCTCTGTCATATCAAAGGTGAATCTAGTTGGATTTAAACCAAAAGAATGGTGGAGTGATACTGGTGCCATAAGGCACATTTGCTCAAAATGTGAAATGTTTTCTAGTTTCAAATCGAAAAGCGGAGAAAAACTGTATATGGGCAATTCTGCCACTTCTGAAGTTCTTGGTGAAGGACAAATGGTGTTCTGTAAAGGAGCTAACTCTGAACAATGTCTTGTTTGTACCTGATATTTGCAAGAATTTGGTGTCAAGCTCACTGCTAAACAAGTATGGATTTCGTATAATTTTTGAGTCAGACAAAGTTGTTTTGTCTAAGGGTGGAATGCATGTGGGAAGAGGGTATGCTCTTGATGGGCTATTTAAGCTTAATGTAATTGTTCTGAAATATATGAGTGAAAATATCTTTTTATTTATTTTCTTGAGTCTTCTAATTTATGGTATGGTAGACTAGGACATGTTAATTACAATACCTTGAGAAGGTTAATTAACATAAATCATATACCTAATTTACATATTGATTCAAAACATAAATGTGAAATTTGCATTGAGGTAAAATTAACATGGTCATCTTTTCAAACAGTTGAAAGAAAAACTGAATCGTTTGATATAATACATAGTGATGTATGCGATTTAAAATTTGTTCAAACAAAAGGTGATATCAAATATTTTATCACATTTGTTGATGATTGCATAAAATATTATTATGTGTATTTGCTTAAAACCAAGAATGAGGCTATAGAGAAATTTAAACTCTATAAAATTGAAATTGAAAATCAACTCAATAGGAAAATCAAGGTATTGAGAAGTGATCGTGGTGGCGAATATGAATCACAATTTGGAGAATTTTATAGACAACATGGAATTAAACACAAAACCACAACACCTTATTCTCTTCAGTCAAACGGTGTGGTTGAAAGAAAGAATCATACCTTGAAAAAAATGATGAACGCAATGTTGATAAGTTTTGGATGTCCTAGAACATGTGGGAGAAAGCCGTTTTGTCTGCTAATTACCTTTTAAATAAGGTGGGTAGTAGTAATCAAGATAAAACTCCTTATGAATTATGTAAAGGAAGAAAGTCTTCCTATAAATATTTACGAGTGTGGGGGTGTCTTGTTAAAGATCCCAAGATCTAGGTTCAAAGGGACAACCTAATTGTAAAGATATGGTGAGATCACTATGAGGCTTAAACTAGTGATATTGTTGATTGAAAAGTTAAGCTATGCTTTTAATGATACTTATGAGTAAGATATCACCTATGTGTGAGTGAAGTGGGGCCGCTTCAAAGGTGAATTGTGTGAAGCTCAATTCTTTAAAACTTTCACAGAACCAGAAAGATGTTCAGGACCAAAATGAACATACTAATAATTGAATTGTGTCATGAGAGATTCATGTGTGGAATATATTACTATTTGCTTATATAGCTGAACAGTTCAATGACATCATGTCAACTAGTTAGCAGGTAAATAAATATATTTTCATAAGGGAAGGTTCAAAGGGTAACATGTAACATCCACTAATTTAGGCCCCGAGTCGCACGTGTCGTGAAGTTGACGCGTTTGACCGATCGGAGTCTAAATTCGGATTTTTTTGCACAAAATTGATTAAGAAATGGCTAAATTAAATGATGAATGCCTAATTAAGTGATATTAAAGTTTAAAGAAGTAAATTTACGGTAAAAGACTAAATTGCAAAATTTGATAAGTTTTGGGGTCAAATTGCAATTTATCAAAAATTGGAGGATTAATGAGATTAATTGCTAATCAACATATTAATTTTGGGCACATTTTGATAGGTTTGGCTGGACATGACACTAAAAGAAGAAGATCAATATTGATTAAATGTAAAATTGGAAGAAGATGGTCAAATGGTGGGCCCCACATGAAGACTTTTTGGGTACCCTATATAAGACTCATTTTTCCTTTTTCTTCTCTTCATTTTCTGCATCCTTCTCTCTCTCTTTACCAGTCACGCTAGCTTCATCCATTCCTCCATAGCCAATCTTGACTTCTAGAGAGAGAAAGGAAGGGAAGAGAAGGGAAAGAGCAAGATAAAGTGATTTTCATGTTCTATAACTCATAAGGAAGTTGGAAAGAACAAGATAGAGGAAGAAAAATCAAGTTTGGTAGAGAGAGAAAATCTCCAAAGTGGTGATCAAGTGAAGAAAAGTGTAAGGTAAGAAGTATCTCTTCTTCTTCTTCATCTTTTCTAAAGGAAGTTCGAATTTTGAGCTCATCCAAGACTTATGTGGAACGAGAGAGAAACTAGGGTTTTGAAAGAGAGAAAGAGAGTTTAGGGTCTTAATGAAATTAGATGATAATGAAAATGATCTATGATGTTGTAGGAGTTCCAAATGACAAGGAACAAGCTCTAAGGAGCAAAGGAAAAGAGAAAGCTACCTAAAAGAGTGAAGGAGAAAGATTAAGGTTTGTGCATAACTTAAGACAATAGCCTATTTTGTTTGAAATAATGCATGCTGAATATGACTTTAGATAAATGCAATTTCAAGAATGATGATTATTATGGCATGAAACCATAGGTTTAGACATATATGAATGAGATAATTGTGACATTGAATTAAGGATGCATGTTAGAGAATCTTGTATGATCAAGGCATGTAAATGTATTGAAAAGTAATGAGTTGAGTAAAGAGCCTTAAAAATGCATGAAATAGAATTTGGTATGTTTTGGATGATGTTAGAATGAATGAAAGGTGAATATGCAGAATTCCTGCTGAAAGTCACGGGTGTGACTATTGAGTCACGGACGTGAACTTGAGGGTTCACGGTTGTGACTGATTGTGTCACGGTTGTGAATTTCTGGGTGGAAATGGTACTATTCATTCCAGAAGCGTTCACGGGTTGAAATCACGGCAGTGAACTTATTCACGGGCGTGAATGAGTAATCACGACCGTGAATGCTTTTGGGCGATTCATTCCAGTAGCGTTCACGGCTTGGGATTACGGGCGTGAACTAATTCACAGGCGTTAAATTAGTAATCACGATCGTGAATGCTCTGTATTGTGATTATGAATGTGGTTATCTAATGAAGAATTCAGGTAAGTAAGTGAAAGATATTGTCTATCCAATGAAATAAGAATGATATGGATATATGTATATGTATATATATATATATTGATGTGAGAATGTGATATGTTGTGATATAGAAAAATGAATTGATGTAGAAAAATGAATCATCATGAATGTATATGAAATTCGATGCAGATAAACATGAGAATATTGATGAATCTAGTAAATGAATGAAAAAGATATATGATTATGACTATATGTTTGCAAAACAAGAAAATGGAGATGTTGATAAATATGAGATATTGATGTGTGGAAATTTGAGAATAATGATTGATGTAAAAATATAAAGAAGCCCATTACTCTAGTTGCGGACTAGAATCAGGATAGATGACATGTCATTAAGGGGGCGAACGGTACCGTACTATACCTCAACCAATGTAGCTTAAGCTCGGAGAGCGCCATTGGTCTGGGATGCTCAGTCAGTGTGGCTTAAGCTCTGGGAGCTCTACTGACTTGAGAAGCTCTGATGAGCACATATAGATGAGGACAAGGTGGCTTAAGCTCGGAGAGCGCCCTTGGTCCGGTTATTCATCTATGATAAAATTATACTCAATCAATGTGGCTTAAGCTCAGAGAGCACCATTGATTTGAGAAGCTCTTATGAGCCAGATAGTGGACAGGGTGGCTTAAGCTCGGAGAGCACTCCTGATCCATAACCCGTATCCAGTCACTCCAAAAATTTAGAGTGATGTGGGCAAGATAATGAGGATATGTCGGAAAAAATAAGAAAAGGAAAGAATAAGAAAATGATGATGATTTGAGATTGATATGCAATGATAAAGAGATTAATAGAATAAATTACCATTAAAGATAAATGAAAATAACATTGTCTATATGAGCATGACATTCATACTTGTATGAAATATGAATATGTTGATAGTCATGCATGCAAACATTTTAATGCACAAAAATGATAATTGTTAATGCTTGTTGCATGATATAGTATATTGCCTTCTTTATATGCACCACTAAGCTTAGAGCTTAGCGTGAAGTTTAATTTCCACGCAGATATAGAAAGGTAGCTGAAGACACTTGATAAAGCAAGCGGTGATCCCATTCAAGTAAAGTAGCCGGACCTTGAGAAAGTGGGTTAAAAGTTTTGAAACTTTTGTATTTGATTTTTATATTAAAAAAATGTTTGAGTTTGTAAAACTTGCTTTTAAAGTTTGTTAAGAATTCCGCTGATGTTATAAATTACTATTTTATGTAAATAAATTGTACTATGATTTCTGTTTATATCCATATATATATATATACATGAGTATTAAAAAAAAATATAGCGAGTTGAAGAAGTAAGAAAGATAGGTAGCAGCGCTCCCTCATTCGGGCACATGTGTTCGGGTGGGGCGGCGGTGCCGCCACATAACACCTACCTATCCTATGCAGGTTTCGATCGCTAAGCTCTATCACATAGTAAGACTTTGTTCATTTTACTTTTCGTCCAATTTTATTCATGTGGAGGATTGTTGGAAAATTGTGGTTAATAGACCATTTTAAGAGTGATATTTGGGTGGATACCATAACTTCATTTTGGAAGGGTATCCCGAATATGTGTTCTTTGACATAAAGATTATGAATTATGATATTTATATGCTCAAAATGGTGAATGTATGAATAAGAAATTGAAGCTTAAAGTAAGCTCTTTGCTAAGGAGAATGAAATTCAAATATGAAGAATCCTACATAAGAAAGATGGAAAGTTGGGAGAAGAGTTTATATATAAAAACTCATTCTTACTTTGTAAAGTGAGTAAAGTGGAATACTCTCTCTCGTGCGCATAAGCGCAGAAGGTGCAAATCAATGGACCAAATCAAGGCCAATGTTTGGGCACGCGACCTGTGCACAAGAATGTACAACTGAAATACTGTGGTCCAGACCCAACCCAACTTTTATATTTTTATTTTTATTTATGGAAATTTTAAAGGCTATCGCGATACAGGCTATGCCACCATCACACCTGTGACAGTGGTCGGGTGGAATCTGTGGCTTGCACGATAGGTTGTCACGCCCACGATAGTGAGCAAGTGGAACCTATCAAGCGCACAATGTGTTATCGCACATGTGACAGTGAAGAGCCTGACAGTTTTTTAGAATTTGACTTTTGAGCTTCTGTAGTTTCTTAAGTTATAAAATTAAATAGATAGATTTAATTTTGATTAAATTGCAATCATAATGGAGATTAAAACCACATTCATTTCTTCTCTCTTCCCTTTAGCATATATAAATGATGCTATTCATTTTTAAAGGAGCTTCAGAAAATATATTATTTTTCTTCTTCCTTTCTTATTGTGATAGGGAAAATACCATTTTCAGTTTGCTATGAGCAATTGTTGTGTGATCACCTTTTTTTTAATCTGTTGTATCCTAGGAGATAAACGTTAGTTGTCCTAAACACATGTGGTAGGAGACGAATTTATCTTAAGGACAATGTGTGAAACATATGCCTCAGATTCTTTCTTTTTATGTACCTTTTCTTAATACTGGATTAACAACCTCCATTTTAATATTCCCAACATAAATATTAGTAGTCCTTAAAAGGGAATAATAACGTGTTAGCAAAACCACCAAACACACCTTTTCTCAAAAGCATAGCTATGACAAGCTTGAAAGAACACCAGATAATCATCATCCATGTGAAAAATCTGTTGTCATCAATATGAAATCCAAAAGCTTCCAGAGAAAGGAGGCATTGATCTACGAAGAAAACAATAATCAAAGAAGCCATAACATATGTATAAGAATCACTTTTTATAGCAGAAGAGATATAACTCTAGAGCATATCAAAATAAAACTAAAACAAGAAGATAGAAAAGTAGATGAGACAAAACTCTCTGTAATTTTCATTAACGGGAAGAAGAAGAAAATCCTTATATACACTTTAACATACTTGGAAAGGCAAGCTGAAATAAAAAGTGCCAACTCGCCCTTTGCTAAAATATGGATTACGCACCCCCATTTAATAAATGACAATTCTAATTAAAATTCTACTTTTTTCTATTGAAAAATTGAAAGAAAAATTATGTCAAGTAGTACAGAAATCGCAAAGAATAATTCAATAGCTCTCATTATCACATAGGAATGTCATTTACCACTTTTAAAAATTTTTGCTCTCATTTAGGATAGATATCATATGACAAAAACAAAATCCAAAAAAATGGCAGAAAATGACAAAACTCAAACCCCTAACCTGGAAATGGCAGAAAACATTGATTTGGGAGGAGATGAAGAAATATGCAATGGCAGGTAGACCAAAATGTCACTCCTGCAAGTGACAGTGAGGTAGTGTGGCGATCAAAAGTGATGAAAATCGATAGAGATTGGGTTTAAATGGAAATTGGCGATTGGCAGCAGGATGGGAGTGGTGTTTCGAGATTGGGTTCTTGGAACATGGTGGGTTTTGAATGAGTTAAGGATTGCGGAATTGGGTTTTTGTATATTGCCACTTTTGCAACGAAAGAAGAGTGTCGCTAAAAGGGTCGCTATTGGTAAACATTCCTAAAACACATCGTCTCATTTATGTCATGCAGCGACACCACTAATTTATATTAAACAACAAGTAAAACTGTGTTTTGAATTCAATTTTCAAAATCAGTGATGCTGGGATTTTCCGTCGCTAAATTGTGAAACATTTAGCAATGCGGTAGGCATCACAAAACAACCAGCCAATGCCTAGCGATATTTTTAGCGACGCATAGGTATGTCACTAAGTTTTTTGTTGTCTTGCGTCACAAAGTCGTCGCTAAAAATATATCTTAATTCTCTGTCGCTTGGCATCATAATTTCGTCGCTAATAGGTGTCGCAATTTGTTCATTTTCTTATATTGCTAAATCTTTTATTAGTTAAATATTTGTTAATTTTCTACATGTTTTAATTCTTTTATCTACTAAAAAAGCTTATAACAATTATAGTGAGAATTAAATTAATTTTTTTGTATCACATTATGCGCGAAGCGCAGGTATTAGATTAGTTAGATAAAATTACAATTGTAAATCACACAATCATTTTTTGGAATCATAAATAAAAAAAACACACCCCATATCCTCTTTTTTTAAAAAATTTCATAAATATCTTCATTTCTTATTTTGGACACAAATATCTTTTCCGCCATTATTTTTTCCCTTTTATGATTTTTTTTATTTTATTTTGGGAAGTGGGATTCGTGTCCGTATTTTCGTTCCCTCACCTTTTTTGAATATGAATAACTAACTTTTATTGCCTTGATGTTCATGTCTATGCTTAGCACTCTTGATGTCTATACTGCCTTATGTTATAATGTCTATACTGTTAGTTTCTGAAAATCATCAATGGGCTATTCTTGACTTTATTGATAGTCATGTAGGATCTCATCTAGGAACTTGGCTTTGCACGAGAAAAAAACACCAAATGGCCTTGGCATATGGACACGTAGAAGCAAAGTGTTACTACACCGACATTTTTTGGGTAGCTAATGCATGAAAAAAATGGAAACCAAGAGAGTGGCGTTAGTGAAATCATATGGAGTGCTCTTAGCTTTTAGCGATAGAATCTAGGTTTGTACGTGTTCTTATGTCCACGCGGCGGCGCATCAGCTTACAAGCTAGCCACGTCGAGCTCCCATTTTATTTTGCAATGGATTGCCACCTGTACTAATTGAGCCTTAATGATATCATTTACCTAGACCAAAACTTACTGACATCACAAGTTAATTAGTTATATACTTATTTCTTAATTCTTAAAAAAATTATTTTTGTGTATCTAATAAAAAAATAAATATAAAAAATATTTGTATATAGACTAAGCAAATATTTGTTAATAAAACTCGAAATTTTCTCACTAATATTGAAAATGAAATCATTTTAAGTAAATATTTTTTCAATTGAAAATAAAATGATAAAACAAAAGTATCATGTAAGATATAATTTGTTTTGTCATTAAAAATATGTATACTCTTTGTGCTACCAAATAAGTACTTAAAATTTTTCTTTGATATATTTAATTGTTTGAATTTGAACCATCACAAACAATTTGATTTTTGAAAAAAATAGAAAAAAAAAATAAAATACATGATAATTGATAAACCAGACAATTAAAATTGAGAGGAGATGATGTGTTTGATCAGCCTCACTAACTCATTTTAAAATATATTAAACATACAATAGATTTTCCAGTTTTATGCTTTTTTTCTTTTACAATAATTCTTTTTTTTTAATATCAAGATTTGAATCTTTTAACTTGTTGCATGATCATCAATCTCCTTTTCTTTTTCTTTTAAACATGGTTATTTAATTAAAAGTCAATTAGAAAGAAAAACTAGGACTGTTTTACTTTAATATTAATTATTTTTTATTTTAACACCGATGGAATATCATTTTCAAATATTGAAATTTTTTAAAAAAATTTTTACCAAAATTTTAAATTTGAATATTTTAGATCTTTTTCAATATATAATTATATATTCTTATTAGAATTGCCTAATAATTTCTTACAAATATTAGAATGAATGCATTTTTCAATTATCTGCATAATTTATATTAATTTCAATTTTAACGTATATTATTCTTATATTTTATATATACTAAATATATACCTTAATATATACATTTTACATATACTAAATATATACCTTAATATACTATTGTATACTTTAAGGGAATGCAAATAGTATATATAAATAATATGTGCATATAATTTTATCTTTTATCATAACTGTATATATTTAAGAAAGATATGCATCATATATACCTCACCTATACTTATCATATACTTTTTACTCTGCAATTTAATAATTCTGAGTTAAATATATTAATAATTTTGAATAAAACATATATATAAATTATATACTATAAATATAAATGGAATATACCTTTTTCTGTGCAAATTTTCAAATTAAAAAAATACTAATAATTATTTTTTAATTTTGAGAAAGAACTTTATTTTTTGTTGCTAGTTATTTTCAATAATCCAAACATGTCATTTTGTACATAGTGTAACCAATTGATCTAGTTTATGCACAAATTATGTAATGAATGTAATTTTTAAGAATTAATTATAATTCAATTATTTTTATTTTATATAGTATTTATTTTGACAAATAATATGTATAGTATAAATACTAAACATGATTTACAAATACTAAATATATATCTTATGTATACTAAACATATACTTCACTTATACTTTACATATACTTTTATTAAATATTTTAGATTTTATTATGTTACACATATATATAAAATATATATTGTATATATAAGTATCATACATTTAACATATAACTTATATATACTTTATATAGAAGGTTCTGTACAGTACATATACCTTCATAATTATATTTATGATTATTTCAATAATTTTTTCCAGTTTTAGATCACTTTTATAAATGGCTATAGTTTTATACATTTTCAAATTTTACAGTTTAACTAAATTTTTTTTGTTGTTTTTGCCCTAATATACCGGAAGAGAATGTTAGTATTGTTTTAATATTTTAAAAATATTTTAATTGATTTTATTTATTAATGAAAATTAGTAGTCCTAGTTCAACTAAGAAAACATAATCAACTCTTAAAAAAATTATTTATTAAAAGTTTGTTGAATATTTTTTTATTTTCAATATTTTATGGGCTCATTAATATTTATCTAAAACAATACAATGAAAAAAAAAACATTTAAGAAGTTACAAAAAAAAAAAATGAAACCCACTCACATAGACCAAATACGCCTCTACTTTAGCTTTTCACATGACATGTTATTATGTTATTATTGTTTTAAATCGTGCGATAAGCATCCCTGACTCCACCGTCGACGCCTTTCCCCACCATCACCATGTGTCCAATACCTCAGCTTCAGACTCCCGAAGCAATCAGGTTCGGACAAATATTTATTACTTTTTTAGTCTCTCTCCTTATCCATTTGCAACTAGCTATATCATCAGGACTTTCTACAATCTACGAAACAAGTCTATAGATTGACGATCCACCATTAACGGAAAGCTCTTCTTCTGATCAGTCGGTAAAATATACATGTCGATGTTCATATCTTAGATAATCATATGTTAATTTGACAATTTGATGGAATATATTTTTGCAGGAAAAAAAAAAGTTGATTGTGGAGAAAGCGATGGTATTGGTTGCGGAAGAAAGATCCACATTGAACCTGAATGCTCTATTCTTCATTCTAGCCATGTACCGTTAAGTGGAGGATTTTTCACCGGAAGAGTTTTTTGGATTCTTATTTGATAACCGTTTTTCTTGGTCGTTAAAGATGCATAAATGGAAAGAGAAGATTGGTAAAAGACATTAGGATATCTTTAAAATCATCGGATATAAAATAGGAAATCTGGTGGCTAATTTGGGTGATTTCTGTCCTCATCCTAAATAAAAAAAAAGCAATAAATTTTGGGGGACACATGTATGTCTATATGTCACAACTTAAAGTAGTTAGTTTCTAGTAGAAACTCGAAAAGGCCTAACCTGACAAAAGGTTGAAGGCCAACTAATATGAAAAAGAAAAAAAGCGGCTAAATTAAAAAAAAGGGTTAAACGTTGAATTTTTATAATCATCACATAATTTTAATCATAGTTATTTCTATTTTAATTAGATTTGTTGGACTTTATGATAATGGACCGTCCATGTCGATTGATCCAGTCAAGATCCATATTTTTTTTATATATAAAGTTATGAAAAGATATAATTTATAACGAAATGATATAAGGAAAAAAGATAACTTTTTATTAAAAGTTTTATTTAAAATTCGGAAATTCTCGTAAAGCAATTTTTTCATCTCTGTTCAATCACAAGAGAATCAAAGCATTCATACTGTAGAACCGAGTTAAGTTTTAGTAATTTGTCTCCGTGTAAAGTATTGAAAGCGCACGATTCACGCTCAACAAGTAAGTATCCGCTGCTCTAGTAGTTTCTACATTGGTATCAGAGTCCGTTTTGTGCGTTTTTTTGCTTAAAATCATAATTGTGATGATTTTAGAGAAATTTACTATGTAAATTTTAATTTTCTTCAATTTTCGTTAAATAATTCTTCAATTTCATAATTCAAATTTGGTATCGTTGGAAAGCTCTCATCACAAGCTTTCTAATGAGTATTTTTGCATAATTTTCTGATGAGTGGATGAATTTTTATGATTTTCAAAGTTTCTGTATATTTTTTTTTTGAAAATGATCATTAAAACGATTATCACTCTCAAATTGTGTATGTGTTGTTCAAACATGGCCAAAATAATGTTGAAACGAAATAAAAATGGTCCCAGTAGTTTTAAAATCGTCAAAATTGTGTAAAATTTCAAAAATCGGTGAAAAATCAACCCCGAAAGACGGCGTGTGTACTGCACGCGTTGCTTCGACGCGTGTATTGCACGAGCCGCCTCGACGCGTGACGCACTGGCGGTTGAAGAAAACAGTTTTTTGATGGTTTTTGACGTTTCATGCCACGTGTCCATGACACGTGGCACGTTTTGCCACGTGGCTTCCTCTGGTTGGTCAACGATGCTGACGTGGCAATGAGCACGTGTGAGTGCGTGTCGACACGTGTCGACGTGTGTGAGTGCGTGTGAGAGCGTGTCGGCGCGTGTGAGAGCGTGTCAGCGCGTGTGAGCGTGTGTCGGTTCGTGAACGAATATTTTTGGTCAAAATATTTTTTAGAATTCTCAAAAATTTAATTTCCAATTTAATGGATATTTTTTCAAAATTTTTTGTGACTGTTTTGATGAGAAATTTAGAGAAAAAATATGCAAATAGGAACATAATTATATGTGAATTTTTTTTGTCATATAACATATATGATATTTAATTGAGTCTAATGTTGGTTTAATTTATTCAAATATGTAGTGAGGAATCTGATGATTCGCGCTTTGGAGCGATTATGTGCATATAAGAAAGATCTTGAACATTCTCTTGAAAAACATATTGATGAGATGTACCATAAAATTTGGACTTTCTATATGATGTTTAGTAAAGACTATGACTTAGTTATAGAACAACAGATGTCAATAGTTCTTGATTCCTTACCTGATTCATGGGAAGAGAAAAAAAAGGCGCTTAAAGAAAGATTAAGCGACTTAACTTATGAAAATATTGAAAAAGATTTGAATCGGGAACTGGAGCGCCGTATACAAGATGGTATTAGGCGATCTAGTAAATCGATAAATAGTTTTCCATGGATGAAAAAAGGTATCTAGTACACTGGAAAAAAGAGAATTTGCTGAAAGGGAACCACATATTCAACTAGATGATGAATGAATTAAAATCAATATTAGAAAAATATTTATTTTTATGTGTGACAATATGTTATTTTTTTGAACATGTAATTGATGTTATCTTATTTTAATGCATATATATATTATTGTTGTTATATTACATTATATAATGAATGTATTGTGGGAATATTAGATTGGTAGATTAATAAATCTCATCTAATATAGAATTAATTGACACATATTTAGATTAAACAATGATAACTGGACTTTGTTTGTAGGAATTGATTGAACTGTATATACAGTTTTTTGTTTCTACTACTTGTGTTAGGTTATTATTGATTAATTTAAAGTATTGTGACTTGAAATTGATAAAAATCAATAAAGAATTGTGTTAATCCTAATTATAATCATTGTTTCTAAATAGTTGAAATGACTGCAACAAAAAGCATTATTACTGAATTGAATCAATGAGATAAGCTGAATGATAAAAACTATGACATTTGACATCGTAAAATTCAGTATCTCCTGGAAGAACAAGATATGCTAGAAACAATAATCAACCAATGGCTGAGCCTGAGCATGGAAACACTGCTCAACATAGGCGAGATATGGAAGCATATCAAGCCTATAAGCGCAAGGACAGAGTTGCTCGCATATTGATGCTGAGCAGCATGAGAAATGACTTGATGCTACGTTTTGAAAAGCACCGCTCAGCCCAAACAGTTTGAGATGCTGTTAAGGTTCAATTTGGTGGAACCTCAACAACAAGACTGCGTCAGTTAACTCTAAAGTTTGATGCCTATAAGAAAAATTCTAATCATACAATGAAGCAACACCTTACTGTCATGTCTAACATGATAAGTGAACTGAAAGGTGCTGGCCATGAGATGACTAACGAGCAACAAGTTCAAGCTGTGATACGCTCCCTTCCAAAAGCCTGGGAACACATGCGTGTCAACCTTACCCATAATGATAATACAAAAACTTTTGATGATGTTGCCTGACATGTTGAGCTAGAGGAGGATCACCTTCTCGTTGATAAACCTGAAGGAGAGGCTTATATGGCTGAGTCTAGAGGCAAAGGGGCTTCTAGCTCTGGGCAAAAAAAATGGAAAGGTAAGGGCAAATGGCAAGGCAAGGGAGAAAATAAGACAAAATTTAGTGGAAATAAGCGCAAACGTGAGAAACGCAGCGAAAAGAAAGGTAAGAACATGAATTGCTTCAACTGTGGGAAGCATGGTCACTTTGTTTGTGATTGCACTGAGCCAAATGTATTGTATGACCAAATTAGTCCATCTCAGATTTATATGTTAGTAGTTGCTTGATGTTAGCTGAAACTGTTCCTTATTGGACTGTAGATTCAGCAGCAACAGACCACATAGCATGGGACCAATCTACCTTTGTGGAATTTCGTCGAATTCCAAATGGGAGTAGAAAAATATATATAGGGAATAATGCTTCGGCTGACGTGCTTAGGATCGGTTCCTGCAGGCTAGTGCTGCGGGGAGGTTGCACGTTTTATCTCCATGATATGCTTTATGCTCATGATATTCGATGAAATTTAGTTTTTATTATTATTTTGCTTGGACTTGGTTTTAAAATTATTTTTGAAGATGGTTGTGTTAAAATACTTTTGGACGAAGTTTTTTATGGCTCTAGACATATGTTGAATGGTTTTATAGTGCTAGACACTATTTTTATGGATGTTAAGCAATCTATATTTCTTGTTGAAAATTCCAATAATGTTTCATTAATTGATGATACTAAATGGCATGCTAGATTAGGACACATTGGGCAAGACCGTTTAAAAAGATTAGCAAAAGCTGGTCTTTTAGGATCTGTTAAGAAAATAGATTTGCCTATTTGTGAGCATTGCCTAGCTGAAAAAGCAACAAGATTGCCATTTGGCAATGCCAAAAGAGCCACATTTCCTTTACAGCTTATACATTCTGACATATGTGGCCCAATGAATATTAGAGCAAGACATTGTACTCGTTATTTCATCACTTTCATAGATGATTTCACCAGATACGGTCACATTTATTTGATCTCCCATAAATCTGAAGCATTAGATTGCTTCATAAGTTATAGTAAATTGGTTGAGAATCAATTGAATTTGAATATAAAATCATTACGGACCGATCGAGGGTGTGAATATCTATCTGATTTATTCAAAAGTTATTGTGATGATAAGGGTATAGCTAGGCAGCTAACTATTCCTTCTACTCCGCAACAAAATGGCGTAGCAGAAAGAAGAAATAAAACCCTATTGGACATGGTTATGTCAATGATGGCGCAGGCTAATTTACCAATTTCTTTTTGGGGAGATGCATTAATGACTGCTGCCTGCATTATAAATCGTGTACCATCGAAATCTGTTCATTCCACCCTATATGCGCCCATGGGGTTGCGCAGCTTATATCCACAACACTTCCTATGAATATGGAAAACTTGGTCCGAGGGGGAAGAAATGTATCTTTATAAGATACTCAAAATTCTCCAAATGATATGTATTTTTGGGGGAAAACACAAATGGAAGAATAACAGAAATTGAGTCACGAGATGTCATTTTCTTAGAAGAGGACTTTCCTGAAAGAGGTGAGATAAATAAGGATTTCCAATTTTATGAATTGGAAGATCATGAGACTAGTGGGAGTGTAAGAATAATTGATTTGGCATTCACAGAGCAAGAATTTATTGCTCCTCCTGAATCAAGTGAGAGTGAAAGAATGACAGTTTTTGTTCCAATGGAGCAAGACCTTGAACAATCTCAACCTCGACGTAGTAATCGTGACAAGATTCTCCGTCATAGATTTGAGATTGAGGGGAAGCTTTTATGATTGCTCCGGATGAAGAAGAGCCTAAAACAGTACAACAAGCTCTTTCTGGTCCTAAAGCAAAATAATGGATTAAAGCTATGAAAGAGGAAATGGATTCGATGATATACAATCAAGTTGAGATTTGGTTGAGAAACTGTCTGATCGTAAGACTATTGGGAATAAATGAATTCTCAAAATAAAATGTAAGGCAAATGAGACAATAGAAAGATTTAAAGCTCGATTAGTAGCTAAGGGCTATACACAAAAAGAGGGAATTGACTATGAAGATACATTCTCACCTGTAGTCAGGTTTGCATTAATTCGCCTCATCTTTGACAAGAAAAGAGTAGCTCCACCATAACATGCATTTCATACTGCATGTGCTATACGACCTATTAGGAAGCGAAAGAATGGATCCCTGCTTCTTCACTATGTGAGTCCTAGAAATCCTAGAAATGGATTTCAAACAACTTTTACCCTTTGTGACTTTTGACTATATCATGATGTGATGAATTAATGTTGGCTATCTTAGGATGTATCCTATAGTCATGGAATGATTCGACTTAATGGAACACTCCTAAAAAAGCGAGTTAATTCAAAACTGATTGATATGAGGGCAAAAGAAATAGTACTTTGCTTATGCACTCACAGCTTGTATTCACCGATCGGAGTTATTACGCTTGATGAAGCGGGAAGTAACTGAGAATACAAGTGATTGTAAGAATGATTTGAGTATAGATTCATGAGGGATTGAATGATACTCGAATTAAGTGTATTGAAAAAAATACTTGGGGTAATTAAGCACATTATAAAAAATAATTACAACTTTGGGTTGATGTCTCCTATATGGCCTACAATTAGGTTTGTATTGGAGCTCCCACAATTTGTGTGCTTCAGGTCGCACGGTCCGTTCGCTTGTATGAAAGAGTCTTTGTTTAAATTTGAGATGTGAGATGATATTTGGATAGAGCCAAGCCCACTTTGGGCGAGTGGGAGATGTTGGGCTTTATGGTAATGGGCCGCCCATGTGGGCTTGACCCAGTCCAGGCCCATTTCTTCTTATATATAAAGTTATGAAAAGATATAATTTATAACGAAATGATATAAGGAAAAGAGATAACTTTTCATCAAAAGTTTTCTCTGAAATTCAGAAATTCTCGAAAAGGAATTTCTTCATCTCTGTTCAATCACAAGAGAATCAAAGCGTTCATACTGTGGAACCGAGTCAAGTTCTAGTAATTTGTCTCTATCTAAAGCATTGAAAGCGCACGATTCACACTCAACAAGTAAGTATCCACTGCTATAGTAGTTTCTAAGATTTTATGATTGCTCCAGATGAAGAAGAGCCTAAAACAGTACAACAAGCTCTTTCTGGTCCTAAAGCAAAATAATGGATTAAAGCTATGAAAGAGGAAATGGATTCGATGACAATCAAGTTTGAGATTTGGTTGAGAAACCGTCTGATCGTAAGACTATTGGGAATAAATGGATTCTCAAAATAAAACGTAAGGCGGATGGGACAATAGAAAGATTTAAAGCTTGATTAGTAGCTAAGGGCTATACACAAAAAGAGGGAATTGACTATGAAGATACATTCTCATCTGTAGTCAGGTTTGCATTAATTTGCCTCATTCTGGCTATAGTAGCACGAATGGACTTAGAATTATATCAAATGGACGTTAAAACTGCTTTTCTCAATGGAGAACTAGATGGAGAGATCTATATGGATCAACCTTTAGGTTTTGAACTCAAAGGACAAGAGCGCAAAGTTTGCTAGCTCAAAAGATCCATTTACGGTCTTAAGCAAGTGTCAAGACAATGGAACCTCAAATTTCATCAAGCCATATTAAAGGATGGTTTTACGATGATAGAGGAAGACCATTGCTTATATGTTAAACGTTCTAACAATGGTTTTATTATTATGTCCTTGTATGTCGATGACATTTTAATAGCTGGAAATGATAAGAAGTTGATTGATACTACCAAGAAATGGTTATCATCGAACTTCAAAATGAAAGATATGGGTAAAGCTAGTTATGTACTTAGTGTTAAGATCCTAAGGGATCGCTCTAAAAGACTTCTGGGTTTATCATAGGAGACTTATATAAAGAAAATGTTAGAGTGTTACCATATGCATGAATGTAACCCTATGGATACCCCTGTCGAAAGGAATCTGAGCCTTAGTCTAGATATGTGTTCCAAGACATCATATGAAAAAGAACGAATGTCTAGAGTACCTTACTCCAATGTTGTTGGTAGTCTGATGTATGCAATGATGTGCACACGTCCAGACATTTGCTATGCTGTTGGGCTAGTAAGCAGATTTCAATCTAATCCAAGTCTGAAACACTGGATGACAGTCAAAAGAATATTGAGATATCTAAAAGGAACTTCAGACTATGTTCTATGTTATCAAGGGAAGAATTTGCGTTTAATTGGTTATATTGATGCTGATTGGAGAGGTGATATAAATTAGCGCAAATCAACCTTTGGATATGCATTCTTGCTTAATGATTGCGAAATTTCATGGAGTAGCAAGAAGCAATCTTGTATAGCTTTATCGACGATGGAAGCTGAGTATGTAGCATGTTCCTCAGCTATACAAGAGGCAGTTTGGTTGAAAAGATTTTTGCAGCACTTAGAAATTGTCAAGTCAGCATCTAAACCTGTGACAATCTATTGTGATAGTATGGCTGCATTAGCTTATGCTAAGGATCCAAAATATCATGGAAAAACCAAATATATCCAGATTAGATATCACTATGTTAGAGACATGATTGCAGAAAAGGAAGTGATTCTGAAACACATTTCTACAAACAAAATGGTAGCAAATCCATTTACTAAACCAATAGCTAGGGATGCATTTGCAAGGCACATAAAATCTCTAGGCTTATGTAGAATGTATTCAATATATGTTATGTCAGATCACTTGGTTTTTACAAATGATATATCATTTTAATTGATTAATGATTTTTCAATTATATGAATATATTGCAAATACCAGTTAGCACAATTCGAATAAGTATGTCGATAGACTTAGATTGACTCACTCATATGAGTAATCACCTCTGACGCTATGGAGTGAGTAGAAATAAGATCATAAATGCAGAGGCATTAAGTGAATGACTAAGATGTAGTGGCAGCGGTCTTAGTTTTTATTCATTTTTATAAGGTCTCGTTGATGAGGATCAAGATGAGATTCTTTGTATATATAAGAATCAACATGAATGACTTCCCCACCATTCATGTGTCTATATAAAAGAAGCTGAGTGTGAAATTTATTATTTAACATTGTTGAATGTATAAATAAAAATTTCAAGTTTGGTGCATTTAGAGCGACAAAACTAATACTTATATGGTGTTTATTTATTTTGAACTAAGAGCAAAGAAATACACTCTTTTAACTTTGACAAGAAAAGAGTAGCTCCACCATAGCATGCATTTCATACTGCATTTGCTATACGACCTATTAGGAAGAAAAAGAATGGATCCCTGCTTCTTCGCTATGTGAGTCCTAGAAATCCTAGAAATGGATTTCAAACAACTTTTACCCTTTGTGACTTTTGACTATATCATTATGTGATAAATTAATGTTGGCTATCTTAGAATGTATCCTATAGTTATGGAATGATTCGTCTTAATGGAACACTCCTAAAAAAGCGAGTTAATTCAAAACTGATTGATATGAGGGCAAAAGAAAGAGTACTTTGCTTATGCACTCACAGCTTGTGTTCACCGACTGGAGTTATTACGTTTGATGAAGTGGGAAGTAACTGAGAATACAAGTGATTGTAAGAATGATTTGAGTATAGATTCATGAGAGATTGAATGATACTCGAATTAAGTGTATTGAAAAAGATACTTAGGGTAATTAAGCACATTATCGAAAATAATTACAACTTTGGGTTGATGTCTCCTATATGCCCTATAATTAGGTTTGTATTGGAGCTCCCACAATTTGTGTGCTTCAGGTCGCACGGTCCGTTCGCTTGTATGAAAGAATCTTTATTTAAGTTTGAGATGTGAGATGATATTTGGATAGAGCCAAACCCACTTTGGGTGAGTGGGAGATGTTGGGCTTTATGGTAACGGGCCACCCATGTGGACTTGACCCATTCTAGGCCCATATCTTCTTATATATAAAATTATGAAAAAATATAACTTATAACGAAATGATATAAGGAAAAGAGATAACTTTTCATCAAAAGTTTTCTTTGAAATTCGGAAATTCTCGAAAAGAAATTTCTTCATCACTGTTCAATCACAAGAGAATCAAAGCGTTCGTACTGTGGAACCGAGTCAAGTTCTAGTAATTTGTCTCCGCCTAAAGTATTAAAAGCGCACGATTTACGCTCAATAAGTAAGTATCCGCCGCTCTAGTAGTTTCTACAAGATTGGAATTAATAAATTATATTACAATTGAACTATTTCTGCTAACGTTAATAAATAACAAATTGAAATAAAAAAATCTATGACTGACTTTAGAATTGGCTGATAAGAATCAAAGTTATCAATAATAAAAAAAAATTTCTCCTAAATACTAAAAGGAATTATAGGAATTATTAATTACCTAAATGCGATGGCTTCAAAATTCAAATCTTAGAAATATGAACTATTATAATCATAAAATTTATTGATTTTAAAATAATGATAACTTTTATTTATTATTTTTAAAATAATTAATTTAATCACAAACAAATAAATTCATAAAAATATATAAATTGGACAAATACGACAGTTTTTCTCAATATATTAAAAATTTTAAGTTAAAATTATATTTTGATTTGAAAAGCATTTTAGTGCCATTATAAAGTTTTTATTTTAGATTTTTTTTCCTAGCAAATACAAAAGTTTCAAGAAAAGGAAAAAGAAAATAAAAAGTGTTAGCTTAAGTGGCGAATTCCTATATTTTGATCTTCACAATCAAATTGTGAGTTCACTAAGTGTTGTTTTGAAGGTTTAATTTTTATAAATACTTAGTGAAAAACGGAAGAAAAATAGTGGACACATAATTTGTGATCACCATAAATCCCTTTAGTTGCCCGCAAAGACTTTTTACGACTGCACAATATCTTTATCAACCGTGATTTTCACAATGCCAAAAGTGTGAAAGGTCAAGTGGAGATTGTGACAAGCATAGCAACTGCGACATTGGACATAGAAGAGGAATCATGACCACAAGACATAAAATAATGATCTTGAAATTCATTTGTCAACCCGCCAAAAAGAGACCAAGCAAAATATGCAACGTGTCAAATGGTTTGGAGTTTAACGAGAAATCACGATTGCGATTGCAGCAGTTGAAAAAACCAAATTGGACAGAATAGTTTGTGATGAGAAGCGCAACCTACTTGCGATAACTGTATTGTGATTAAAAAAGAATGACTGCATGAAATTCATAAAGACTCAATCATTGGAACCTAGAGCTAATCAGACTCGGCCACATGTACTAGCCATTGAAGAACAAAGGAAATCATGACTTCAAATCTAGGTGTGATAGTAAAAATAAAAAGCTATAAAAAAACCAGTTGTTGGAAGGGGAACGTTATGCAATGACTCTTTGGAGGTTTTAGACTATAAATACCCCTTCTAAAGGCCTTATAATGAAATGAAAGTAAACCCCCATACCTAATCTTTGCTAGTCTAATTCTCTATCTATTTTGTAACCTTTTGATTGTATTATCAAGTTATGGAATGGTTTAAGTGTTTTTTCATAAAATACTTAGGGAAAAAATTTAGAGGGAGCCTAAGAAAACTCTACGAAAGATTGGAAGTTAGCTTTAGGAAAAACTCTTACAAGGGGTTTTGAGTGAGCCCTTGGAAAAACTCAAGTTGTAAGAATTTAAGTGTGAGCTTAGAAAAACACTTGTATGGGTTAGAGTATAGCTTATGAAAACACTTGAGGTTGAGAGTTAGGCTCAATAAAAACTCTAGAATAAGTTAAGACTGAGCTTGGAATGTAACACCTAACACTTTATACATCTATATACCGCATATGCTATTTTTATATTAAGTTATCACGTATGGAACAAGAATAAAATAAAATTCATGTTTACAGTGAGATTATTTTTTTTTCATCTCATATTATCAACAATAATTTCACAATCAATATGGATGCTTTAATCATAGCCTATAACATCACATATATTACTAACTTAAACATTGCGTCTAAAATTTAGTAAATTTACAAGTTAAATCCATTTATATATCCTAGTATATATTCTTTGTAATTATACATATGCAAGTATTCAACCCACAAATATAAATGATATGCTCTTATGCTTGTGTGGAATGCAAAGAGAGAGAGTGAGGAGGCTCGACCAGTGACCTTTGATCCATAACTTTTATATGCACCTCAATATGAACTACTACTCTTCTCTACCTGAAAAATGATGCAAACTAATGAGTTGCGGCTCAGTGAGAATAATCATCAAATGAGCTCTAAAGTACCAAGTAACTCATAATAACAAATCATAAATTCAATGCATACCATATATATTCCATTCCATTCACCTTTATCATATAATCACAAATGAAATTTAAAAATATAATCATTATTCTTTACTTATGCTCATGCTTTGTTCATTTGATTTTGTTGTGACCAAGTTAAATGGATATTGCCTTCTGCCTAGTCATATCAAACACCCTGGCCTGTGGAAGGGGTCTAGAACTTTGTCCCTCAGATCTGGTCACTCCTCTTCCTGTCGTACCAGTTCTGCCTCTGCCTCTACCTCTGACATGTGTCCCACTGGTAGTGTTAACCCTTGGTGTTTCAATTGTAGTCTCAGATACTCCTCTGTCTCTACTGGTCTCTACTAATCTAGCTCTTTCTGGGCAATCTCTATACATATGATCTAAGGACCCATAAATAACAAGCTCTTGTGAGCCTTCTGCATTCACTTGTGTGTTGTCTGCCACAATGAATATAGGTAGGCTTTTGTTCTGTATACTGGCTTTGTCCTTTGCTGGATAAGAGAAATTCATGCCTCGACCTCTAGAACTAGAGTATCCACTTCTGTTGCCAGATTGGCTCGGCATATGTCTAGTTTTCTTTTCATATCCTCTACTAGACTCTCCAGTAAACTCTCGTGTCACCCTTTTTACTTGTTGTTCTCTAGCTTCTTTCATTAAATTTTCAGCTTTAATTGCAGCAGTTCTGAGTCTAGTATAACTATCAAGATTAGTAATTGTGATTCTATTTCTGATTTCATACTTGAGGCCTTCCTCAAACTTTCTGCATTTGTCTCTTTCAGTAGAGACTATAAAGGTGGCATAATGGGAAAGTTTGTTGAACTGCACCTCATACTCAGCAACAGACATGTTTCCTTATTTAAAATTCAGAAATTCCTTTCTCTTCTCATCTTTGTATGCTTGAGGCATGTAATTATTCTGAAATTCATGGAGAAAATCATTCCATATTAGAACCGGTGGTTGTGCATCACTATCGGGGACTGTCTCCCACCATTCAGAGGCATTTCCTTGAAGAAACAATACCGCATAATCAAACTTCTCCTCTAGAGTACATCTCATCATATTCAATACCCTCTGTGTCCTTTTAAGCCATGTCTCTGCTTCAACTGGATCAGTCGAGCCATAGAAGTCAACTGCACCCTGTTTTCTTAGCTTATCGTAATGCCTTTCTCTATGCATTTTAGGTCAGTGTACTTCTTGTTATGGGTTTTCATATGACATTTCTGCATGTGATGATTGTGATGCATGCACAGGAGCTCTAACACCTGGTGCTGGACGATCTCTATGTAAATGAGGTGATACATCATGAGAATGCATTTCGGCCGGCCCCTCTCTCCTTGGTGAATCATGTCTTATGATGACCATAAAATAAATGAAATTATGTCACTACATAATATTCAACACATATTATGCATATGTTATCATGCTCTTATGCATATGCATGTTCCCATGGAACATATCCCTGCTCTGATACCAAAAATGTAACACCTAACAGTTTATACATCTATATACCACATATGTTGTTTTTATATTAAGTTATCACGTATGGAACAAGAATAAAATAAAATTCATGTTTACAACGAGAGTAATTATTTTTTCATCTCATATTATCAACAATAATTTCACAATCAATATGGATGCTTTAATCATAGCTTATAACATCACATATATTAATAACTTAAACATTGCATTTAAAAGTTAGTAAATTTACAAGTTAAATCCATTTATATATCCTAGTATATATTCTTTGTAATTATACATATGCAAGTATTCAACCCATAAATATAAATGATATGCTCTTATCCTTATGTGGAATGCAAGGAAAGAGAGTGAGGAGGCTCAGCCGGTGACATTTGATCCATGACTTTTATATGCACTTCAATATGAACTACTACTCTTCTCTACCTGAAAAATGATGCAAACTAATGAGTTGCGGCTCAGTGAGAATAATCATCAAATGAGCTTTAAAGTACCAAGCAACTCATAGTAACAAATCATAAATCCAATGCATACCATATATATTCCATTCCATTCACCTTTATCATATAATCACAAATGAAATTTAAAAATATAATCACTATTCTTTACTTATGCTCATAATTTGTTCATTTGATTTTGTTGTGACCAAGTTAAACGGATATTGCCCTGGGTTTCCATGTGAACATTTGCCATATAAACATTTGCATTTGCATTTGCATTTGCTAGCTAGCTAGCTAGCTTGATCATTTGTTTCATTTGCACATTTGTTGGGCCATAGGCCTCTTCTTTTACTTTGCAATATCGATTAACTAGCCACAACACCTTTTAAGTCCATATGCATATGCACTTGTACTTAAGCATTCATCAACCATTGTATCTTATCACATATACCATACATATACCACATATATATCTTGCATATACTATACATATACCATGTATATATATCACATATGTCAAACATATACCCAAAATATACCACAAGTATATCGCTTATATGTACCACCAATGTCAAAAATTATCCATTATCATAATATCAATGACAAATCACTTCAATCATATAAATCACATAGCAAACAACATTCATATGCACTAAAGAATTCAATTGATAATTAGACTCACATTTTTCCTTTCATTCCAACCCTTAACTTATTGTCTACCCCATTCTTGTGTATCTCAAATTTGTCTTGAGCCTAATATTGAAATATAATTGGTTAATTTATGACTATAGAAACTTAATGTGACTTAAACAAATTAATATGCATTGTTCATATTAATAATTAAGATTTTTTCTATGAGGCAGTGTGACCTTACGAGACTGTTTAGCCTATAAAATATTAACATATAATTATGCAACATATTAAAATTTCAGACCAATTGAATCATTGTACAATTTTTGGAGGAATTTCCAATTTTGTTCTGTTTTTTGCCTTGTTTTCTGCCTTTAGGCAGTTTCAGGGTATAAAATTAGGTTCATCATAACTTACGATATACAATTCATATTGAAATGAAAATTTACAAAAACTTATATGGGTTCAAATGGAATACTTTTCATGTTTAAAACTTTTATCAATTATGTCTCTAAGGCCTTCAAATTATAAGCAACATTTTATTGGTCCAAAATAAAGTTGGCTTCCTGACCAGTATAATTTGTAACGGCTATAAATTACTCTATACATAACATATTAATCTTAAATTAGTACAAAAATTTAAATAAGACATATAACTATAAATTTTATGTTTTGATAATTTACAGAATCTATCTGTAAGAAGCTTAAAATAATTAAACAAGTTTCTGGATCTATACAGGACACTAAGCAACTATGGAATAGTCATGGTTCTTTTCATCATAACTTAAAATCCAAATAATATATGAATCTAAAATTTGGTATACAGATACATAACACATATATCTAAAACTTGTAGTTTTTAAGATACTTCAAATAATGGCTTTATCATATTGAAAACCAATAAACATAGTGGCTAATTCAGCTAGGATTCTCATCCAGACCAGTTTCAATCAAGAGAGGGTTTCTCTTCCTATACAACACATCTTGCAAAATTGTTTATATATCCATAAATATAAGACATAAAGACACACTTTTTATGTCCACACTTCTCCAGATTCGATCTCTAAGATCATCAAAACTATAGTACAAAACACTGCCTATTTATGAACCCTAAACACCATAATGAAGATTAATACAAAATAAATATTTACTCACCTATAATCACCCTTGGCTAACCTTGTTGCTATAATTTCTTGAGTGAAAAAGAGAAGAAAAGGTTGTTGGAACTTGAAAGAAATGGAATGAAGGAATGAAGCAAAGAAGAAGAAGAAGAAGAAGAAGAAGAAGAAGAAGAAGAAGAAGAAGAAGAAGAAGAGGAAGAAGAAGTCAATATTTTCTAATTCTGATTTAGCCTAAGTCAAACAATTTGTCTTTCTTTTCTTTTTTCTTCATCTGTCCCTTTTTCTTCTTTTTTTACTTTTCTTTTTCTTTTTATTTTTCTGAATTTTATTTTTATTTTTAATTATTCTTATTATTAATACACAAATTAACACAATATGCAATTCAATTTAATTAAATTAACAATGTAAAATATTCACTAATCTTAATATAGTCATTTTACTTAGTTTTATTTAGTCACTTTATTCAATTTATTATTAATATCTTGTTACCCACATTTTAGTTATAAGAACACACGTGTGACTTGATACAATTGTAATATACTAGGACACATAGTTAATGCATGTCATGAACTTGTTCTTATAAAAATATATATAGAATGCATGTGTTCAAGTGGAATACATGTAAAATTCATATGTTCAAATGAAATGCATGTAGATATGCATATGGAGAAGGTTAAGGATGTTACATGAAAACCATATCTTTGTAACCTTGTGGAAAATCTTAATTACGATTGGGGAGTGGACATACGGAGAGTTTGTTCGATCACTATAAACCATATCATTGTAACCTTGCGTGTATTTGTTTCTCTCTCTATCTTCTTATATCTTTAATTTGCCATTGCAAATATTTATCCACTACTAAAGAATTCCATTATCCAAAAGATTTTTATTAAACTACCAGTTTATCCCTCTCTTCTTATTGAACATCTTTCCTAATAATTGGTAATAGAGCCTAAGTCTATTATCTAAGACTTAAGTTCAAGAGTAAGGATCGAATATGGCAACTAAAGGGAATCACCACCTCAATCCATTTTTGAAGGTTCAAACTTCACTTTTTGGAAGATAAAAATGAGGGCTTATTTGGATAGTGATCTTATTGAACTATAAAGAATGAAAGCCACGTAATGCCCGTAAAATAGGGCCTATAAGATATATATATATATATATATATATATATATATATATATATAGTAGGAAATGATGGGGTTTAAGGTGTGTTAAAGTTTAAGTTAAATTTTTTTTTTAAAAAAATTTCATGTCAATGAATATTTATTCACACTCTGTGAAAGGTGATGTTGTGGTTCAAACGACAGAGTTTTGGACATGGCGAGAGTGTTTAAGAAGAGAGAACTTTCACGCCCGTGAATGGTTTAGTAACGGTTATGAAAAGTGTTTCATGCCCGTGAAGTAAGGGTCACACACGTAAAATACAGGTCAGTTGGCCATGACCAGTCGCATTTTTCTCTTTCCTCTATTCTAATTCCCCACAATGATCATGCAATCTCCTCTATAAACTCGGTGGTGGGCTTCATTTTTTTTTGTCAAACTTCATCCTATCGGCTCTAAACCTGCGTGTTAGGGACAACCCATATGTTAAGCAATAAACCTTAGGATGCACTATGAAATATATATGTAAATATGCAATCATGCATTCAAATCTTCATAAAACTTAAGATGACATTTTAACTAAAAATGTTTTAATTATAAATACCATGGTTTATTTCTAGCATGTTCTTTTATTCACAATGTACATGCTTATTTCGTTTTCTATATCTTTTCTATAAATAATGTTCATTTGTATACTCAGCTTTACCTTTAAGGATTTACTATTTATTATCCTAATCTTGTTCTTACATACTGGTGCAACATTTACATTTCATAAATCATAACTTTGTCATATTCATCTTCTGTTATTCCTATTACTTATTCACTACAAGAATCTTAACATGTGATTATGGTAATTGTTTATATGTAATGCCTGCTAGTGAGAACCTAGGAATCATATGTTATAAAAGTATATGAAGAGTATATGGGAGATATATAGTGGTTATGGGTATTAAAAGTATGAAAATAATTAAAAAGATAAGAAAAAGTGAAGTTCTCACTATTTATGCCTGTGACAGATGTAATCACTGCCGTGAATGTCATGAAATTCAGATTTTGAAACTGAGGATCTTCATGATCATAACACACCTGTGAAGCCCTATAGTTTCGTGTTTTTTTTTATAGAAACTCATTAAAACTCAACCTAAAAACCTAGCCAACACACTTATGAATCCCCAAAATCAATTCCCCTTCAATCCCTTTCAATTTTGATTTATAAAATACAAATTCCTACCATAAAAGAAAGTAAAAATAGATTTGAAAAAAGGATTTCATTAAGAAAATTGAAGTTAGAATCAAAGAGCATAAGAACACGATTTTGAACCCTAGAACCCATCTATAATCATCAATACAAAGGTAAGAGATTATGTTTTCCGTTAATCTTTCAATGGTTTATTTATGCTTTGATGGGGTTATGAGTTTTAAGGGTTAAAGTTAGATTTTTAATTTGTTAATGACATAAATAGTTAGATATGATAGAAATAGATGTTAATGTGGTCTCTGATATCGTGTTAGGGACTAAGGCAGAGGGTGGAGAATTCCACCAGCGGTAGTAGATGGAAGATATTTAGTTTTAAGGCTCCAATAATTGAGATTTATACATATACGCATACTAATTCAAAATATGATATATTGTGTGCTATGTGATGAAATGGATATGTCATTTGGCCTATATGGTACTATTAGAGTTGCTGGAAATTTGTATGAATTATGTTCATTTTGATATACGTTATAATTATGGACAATTGAGATGTATGAAAGTTATGTTTGATGAATTGAAGTTTGAAATCTAATTTGAGTTATTGAATGATTAATGTTCTTCAATATAGTTTAAAATATGATGATAAATGCTGAAAAGTATTAATAGGAGTGGCTAACATTGGTTAACTTTAGTATCAGTGCATGTTATGTGTGAAATTGGCTTAAAGCAGTCTGACTGATGTTTTACAACCATGAAAGAAATGTTTCACTCTTATGAATTGTTACAAATAATATGTTCACAGCCATGAACTTGCACACAAAGCCAATCACGACTAAGTCACGAGTAGACAACCCGTGACAGAAGACTTCGTGATTGTGAATATACCATTCACGCCCGTGAATGCCTTGTACCCATAATTTGTTAATTGAATTCTATAATGAAATTACATTAGTTTGATATGCACACACACTTGACATGATTAAATGAGATGGTATACAATATAATAACATGATTATGAATAATGGTTATGTACTAGGTGCTTTAAATTATAAAGTATAATGTGTTGAATATGTGGAATCATGAAATGAGTTATAAATAATATGGATAATTTGAATATGTTTATAAATGTCCATTCTCTATTCGAGGACTAGCTTAAGATAGGTGGCATGCCATTGAGGGGGGCTACAGGATTGTAGAATATTATTACTATATTATATTAAGGTGTTTTAAACTCGAGTTAGAGCACCCTTAATCCGATATGCATGCAGATATTATATTTACTCATCAGGGTGGCTTAAGCTCAGGTTAGAGCACTCATGAATTGAGAAACTCGATAGTACTAATACAAACAAACACATATAATTAGTGAGCAGAATGACTTAAGCTCATGTTAGAGCACTCCTATTTTGCAACCCGCATCCGGATAGTCTAAGTCTAAAGTATTGAGCAAAACACAGTAAATTATGAAGAGAAAACAATGAATTATTTGTAATACAACAATACAGAAAGGAAATCAAAATACATTTATATCTTGGAAAATGAATGTGGAAACTAGTAATCAGGCATATGGAACTAGAAGTTTAACATTCGTCTCATATGATGAAAATTCATTATGACTATGTCGAAAGGTTACACTTATGAGATTTACACTATGTATGTACTTATAACTAGATATTCAATATGTATGTTTTCATTTATAAATATACGATGGTCTGGCCTAATATACTGGTATGTACATGATTTGAATACTATGATAGTACTATATACTAAACAAGTCAACATGAATAAAGTAAGTTGAGATATGATATATATATATATATATATACACACACACACACACTAAGAACACAGGTACGCATTTGGTACATTTATCTATGTTATGTTAATTTATGAATGCATTTAGAATTTCAATGCTTATATGTACCACTAAGCTTTCAGTAGCTTAGCGTATGAATTTTTCTACACATAGGTTTGGAGCCAAGAGATAACTGAGTTGATTCAAAGAGAAGACCAAACCAGTTAGAGTTGACCTATGTCGAGTATATTTATTTATTTTATTTCTTTCATTTATTTGATATCTCTCATGATATGGGATAGAGATAGATAACTACTTTATTTTTAACAAGGACATATAATGGAATTTATTTATGTTTAATAAGGAAAGATTTTGTAATATGGGCTTATGTTGCCCAAACCAGCTATTGGTTTTGTTTATGGTTTTGATTCAGATAAAAAAGAGTTTTATACAGTATATAATATATGAATATTTTATATTGCATGTTAATTAGATATGATGATCTGGATACAAATATAAGTTAGAAATTTTTTTAAATCAAAACAGGTTTATACAGATCCAGTCATGTGACATTCATCTGTATAGTGGAGTTTGCTCTATTGCACAGATGGGTATTACATTATACTTATGTCATCCATAATACTTTAGGTTCTAAGCATGCAACTATTAATTAACATGTGAATCTTTAGTGAGGATAGCAACAACAATTATTTCTCTGTGGATTACCAATATCGTGTTATTAAATATCATATAACGATTTACTAAATTGTCATGTTTCCAAGCATTAAAAACCAATGTCACCAAACATTCATAACAAGTTTATGCATAAGTCTTTCATTTCTCAATGAATTAATATTCCAAGATTTGTACATTATCTTGCATTACAAAAAAAGGCCAAAACAGCAACCACTTAAATGTGGTATCTATATAGCTACCAATTAGTGATTATATAATGACCATAAAAGACCTCCTTTTTCATTTTACAATTAATGACCCAATAATGATCACTTTGCTATTAAGTTGTGACCAATCACCTAGTGACCACTTTATCTTACGCCAAAAAAAGGCGTTAGATATGATGACATCAATGCTACCATAATATGGTAATTGCTTGTGGTCGCTAAAATAAGTATGTAGTGGATCAAAATGAGAGGTTTTGGTGTTGCTATGTTCATCATGTCAGTAACTACTATTGCCGTGGTTGCTAGATACTGACCACAAATAATGGTCGCTAAGTGGTAATAAGGGAAACAATAGTCATTTTGTTGTTTTCTCGTAAGACAATTAGCAACCACAAATTAAATGGTCAAAAAATAGTGACCACTTTTTATGGGGTTACTATTTAGAGACCACATACATAGTGGTTTCTACAAGGGAAAGAGAGAAACGACACTTGTCCTATGTGTTTTAAAAGTGATCGCTAATACTATGATTGCTATTTAGTGACCATTACTATTGTGGTTCCAGAGTTTCAATAACAGATATGCCATAAAAGTGTTATTGTTTAACTTAAGACTACTTAAATTGCAACCACCATTTTTGTGCCTGCTATTTAATGACCACATCCATGGTGGTCATAGAGTTTCCCTAACTTATATTACGACCACATAACAACCTTCTAGTTTGATTGCTAAGTTGGCCAGATAAACCCCCAATTTCCCCCTCCCCATTTCGAAGCAATCCATAACTCTATCTCTCTTTTTTCTCTGTGTATGCCACATTATATCACTGTTGTCCACCTTTGCAAGTTGCCAGCTACCAAGAATTGTCATTGCACTCTGTCACTTGCTATCGCACACCGTTTCCCTAACTTTTTTTTTTCTCTCTCTCTATATATAAAGTCTCCTTCTAATGGTTGATGACATCCTTCCCCAATGACATTTCAATGCTTGTTGGTGGTCGATGCAAGCTGGTCTCACCTTTTCTGTGTAGTTGTTTAACCCTCTTCGATCTTAGCTGACACAAACTATCTAGGTTTGGTTTTTCATTTTTTTCATTTGATTTTTTTTCTTTTGCAGCCTAAATGATATTTTGTATATTAAGACCAATTTGTTTAGATACAACATTTCATTTTAATTTTGTGATTATGAAGATGTATGCAAGTGTGATGATTGGGAATTATAACTAATCAATGAACCATGTTCTCAAGATCATAAATTAATGTTTTCCTTAAAAGCCTAGGGATCAAACTCAAACATTCAACACCATATTATGCCCAATAAAATGGCCAAGTAGAAGTAGCTAACAAAGTTCAATCGATAACATAAAGGTCATTAATGATGAGCCAAGAGGTTGGCATGAAGTTCTTAAAAAAGTCATTTGGATGAACAAAATTAGCATATAGAGCTAGTCCTTTTGAACTTGTATATAGGCACCAAGCCATGATCTACGCGAAGTTGATAGTCAACTCAATTAGAAGAATGATATAGGATAGGCTCGATCACAAAAGTATAAAAAAAAAGAATGATGTTTGAGCTCAATCAACTAAACTAGAAAAGAATAGAGGCCTAAGATCATTTGCAAGCATAGAAGATACAAGTTGAATGAGCCTATAACAATAAGATTGGAGCTAAACATCTAAAAGAAGAAGATCTAGTTTGGAAAGATAGCCTTCCAATCAGACAAAGTGACAGGAAATGGACCCAAACTAGGAAGGACCATACAAGATAATTAAATTTAAGGGACATGGAGCTATGAAGATTATTGATTTATATGGATGCTAGAAATATCAATAATCTATCTATGGTAAATACTTGAAGAAGTATATACCCTCATCCTATTCTTTGAAGATAGTCACAATAAGTTCAGCTTCAATAAAGTTGTTGTAATGCAAACATGGTAGTAGAAGAAATCTTATTGGTTTGAGACTTGAAGAAAGACAAATTTGAGTGAAAGCATTCATACTCAACATTTGATAAAAATATGTCATCAACCTTGTTAACTCGACTCAAGATAGCTTCAATGGCTACCTTAACAATCTCATTTGATTTAGATTTGATCTTTGTAATAGAGAGAATACATTCACCAGAATAAAGCTCAAGTTCATCATCATCAGTTTCCAGTGCTGCAAAATAATCTACAGTGGAAATTTTAGAAGGCCCAGGGTCAATCTAGTGGCTAGCTGTAGAAGATGTACTCTCAATAGAATTCAGGCTAGGCACTATTCATGGCTCGTTAATTCTTTAGGGAGGATTGGACCCTACTGCAAAACTAGTTGTAGTTGCCTTTACAAAATGAGATGCAGGAGTACTTAAAAGTGTCTTTAAGGTCGAGAATGTCATAATCGATTAATGATATTAGAGAATATAATAGAGAAACTTGATGTAGACTAAATAAGAGAGATCCACTAGATGAAGGTTATTGACCTTAATGATTGGTCATTTCATGATTAGTTGAAGTAAGTGGGGTTGGAACAACATTTTTGGATGCTGAGGAATCTTGTCCCACTGACCTTGAAAGGCTACATCTTTAGAAACATTCAATGTTAAAGGAAGAATGGATTCATTGACCTTTTGGATCAAAAAGACTAGTTTTGAAAATATGAAAATTAGCTCGGAAAAAGAACAAGAAATAGTTTTTTTTTTCCAGAAACCAAGCTAAAATACATACCTTGAATTAGAGGCATTGGAGGTGTAGGTTGCTAGTCAAAGATGATTACTGGTGGATTTTTCCCATAAGGCATTACATCCTCATATGGCAATTACAATCTTAATAGGTTGGGTAGTATTGGTTTTGACCTAGAAATAACAGTAAAGAGATTTAATAAAATTAAATGGCTAAGGAAAGTGTAGGATCCTAGGAAGAAATTACTTGAGAGTGAGGCTGCAAAGGGACTTCAGTTGGTAAAGTTTTCACCTTTTTTAAAGAACTTGGAGTCCCACTTTCAACCTAAAAAATTATAATGTTAGAACTAGAATACAAAGAACCAGACAACAAAAGAAATATTTAAGATAAAACCAACATCAAATTGTAGACCATTTTCTCCAAGATGACAGGATTGAGTGTCTATTTGTTGACCGACCCTAACCTCATCCCGAGTAGCCAGAGAAAGGATTTTAGCCACCCTTACCTTATGACGATGAGGATGTTTTTAACTTTAGGACCTCTATCTTCTTAAAAGGTTTAGTTGAATCCTTAATGGTTGTGATAGTTATGGAGTAAGCTGAATGAGGCTGAGACTTAGTTGTCTTAGTAATAATAGAAGTAGTCTTAGCTTTATTTTTATTAGCCTCAACTGTTTTTAAGACTATGCAAAGAATTTGAGACTTAGTGGCTTTATTTCAAGCTCAACATGGTCCTTAATAGTTATAGCCACTAAAGAATCGTTCTGAGGAGGTGGAGAACGAACAATCCTAACAACATAAGGTTTAGAATCGATCACCTTTGAATAAGTTGTTTTAGCCTTTTTCTTTTCAAGGGTTAGCCACATTTGAGGAAATTGGTTTTGTCTTTTTCTGTTCAGTAAGTGAGCGACTATTTATCTCAGTTGTAACAAAGTAAAAATCAACATTATTGGAGGAAGATGAGATAAAATTTTGAATTGAGATGGAAGAGCAACTGCAAAAATAAACAAAATTAGAAAGTCAGACCAAGAGAAAAAGAAATAAATTTTGTTATACAAATACCTCAAATATCAGGTCAACCATAACAGAGCCACTTGCGTGGGAGTCACAAGTTTTTTACTTCTAAATCCTAGGCATTGTATCATATCCAATCCATGAATTATTTTTTCCTGTAGTGTGGAATTTTGTTGACGATACCATACTGAATTGTTAGAATAAAAGGAGCAGTGTTTTTGAAAGGCTTTTGGAAAAATTCCTACTTTAATTCTTGATTATCATACCACATTGATTGTCAGAGTTTAAACTTAGCTTATCTTTGCTTTTCGAGTAGCTCATCCCAAACACACTGGCAATAATGTTGCATTGACCTAAGGTTGAGACAATTATACTTATAGCCATAATACTTCTCCAAATTTTATATTGTGGCAATAAACTTGCCCAATAACTTAGAGACTACAAAATTAAAGGAAAAGGTCAAGGAGAAATTAAAAATAGATAAAAATGCCTGATTGATGTGTCTGCTCAAGCTTGGGAGGTTTTACCCTTGGTTTGGAAAGTTTAGTCTTGGGCTTTTTAGGGACAACTTAGTCATCTCCATCATCTAGATGAGTGAAAATCTAGTGAGGTCATCAATAAGACCATGTGGCTTTCCATCATTGCCTCTCTATTGACACAATTGCTGAGGAAGGATGTGAAGTATGAATGGGATGACAAATATCAAGTCAATTTTCATAGACTTAAGTGCATGTTGATGGAGGCTCTAATTTTGACACAACTAATATTTGATAGATATTACGTCATCTATAGTGATGCCTTGCACAATGCATTGGGTTGTGTCTTGATGCATGTAGGAAGGGTTATGGCATATGCTTCTAGACAGCTTAAAATGCATGAGAAGAACTATCCTACCCATGATTTGTAGCTAGCAGCAATTGTGTTTGTTTTGAAAATATGGTGACACTACCTTTATAAGGGGAAGAGTTACATCTTTACCAACCACAAGAGCTTAAATATCTCCCTACTCAAAGGGAGTTGAACTTTAAGCAACCAAGATGGTTAGAACTGATTAAATATTATAATTGCATCATTGATTATCATCTAGATAAGGCTAATGTGGTAACATATGCGTTGAGTATGAAGTCTTTGGTAGAGTTTCATATTTGTCTGACATTGAGTCAAGAGGTGAAAAATGCTCAACAGTAGGACCTAAAGTTTGTGAAGAATGTAGAAATGGTTTCTAAGGGAAAGAGATCAAGTTTTCGAATGGAGGTAGATGGAAGCTTATATTTTTGGGATAGGCTATATGTCCATAATGTGGAAAATTTGAGACAGAGAATCATGGAATAAGCCTATGACTTTAAATACGTTATGCATCTGAAAAATAAGAAGATGTATCATGATTTGAGAGAGATGTACTGGTGGTCAAGAATGAAGAGGGATATCACAGAGTTTACTACTAGGTGCCTAACTTGTCAACAAGTCAAGGCAGAGTATTAGGTGCCTTCGGGATTGCTATAGCCAACTACTATATCGAAGTGGAAATAGGAGTGGATTACAATTAATTTAGAAATCGGGTTGCCTTTGACTTCTAGAAAGTGTGATACCATAGGGGTTATTATGGGTCGGTTAACCAAATTAGCTCACTTTCTACCTATCAGTGGAGGGATGACTCCTTGAGCAAGTTGGTGTAGTTATATATCAGTGAGTTACTTAGGTTGCATGGGATGCCCCTTTTTATTATACCGGACATAGATCCTAAGCTTACCTTGTAGTTTTGAGGTAACCTCTAGAAGACCTTAGAAACTAAACCTAACTTCAATATGACTTTCCATCTTTAGACTAATGGTTAGTCGAAGAGATTTATTCAGATTCTCGAGTATATGATGAGGTGTTACGTTCTGGAGTTTGAAGGAAGTTAAGAGAAGTACTTACCTCTTATGGAGTTTGCATATAATAATAATCATCAATCCATATGAGGCACTTTATATTAGAAGTGTTGGACACCTCTCTGTTGGATAGAGTTCAGTGAGAGAAAACTTGTGGGGCTTGAGTTAGTGAAGACACAGAAGAAAAGGTCAGGATCATTAGGGATAGGTTGAAAGCTGCATCAGATTGACAAAAGTCTTACACAAATTCGAAAAGAAAGGATATTGAGTATGGTGTGGGAAACAAAGTCTTCCTCAAGGTATCTTACTGGAAAAAGGCTCTTCACTTTGGTAAGAAATGGAAACTAAGTCCTCGTTTTATTTAGCCATATGAGATTCTTGAAAGGGTTGGACCAATTTCATATAGGCTTGCCTTACCTCAGAATTGGTAAAGATTCATAATATATTTCATTTTTTATGCTTCAGAGATATAAATCTCATCTTGCACATGTTATTGCGAGGTATAAAATTGAGGTACGTCTAGATATGACATATGAGGAAGAACCAGTAAAGATCTTAGTGAGAGAAGAAAAAAAGTTGAGAAATAAAAGAGAGGGTTTGGTGAAAGTGCTATGGAGGAACCACACTACTGAAAAAGCCACTTGGAAAAGTGAAGAAATTATGCGAGCTATGTATCCATAACTGTTTTTCGATAAACGATCAGGTAAAATTTCAAGGACAAAATTTTGTTAAGGGAGAAAAACCATCATACCCGTAAAATAGGGTCTAAATGCTTATATGGATGTGCGGTTGTTATTTAACAAGTGTTGGGTTGAGAGGTTAAGGCTTTGGAGAGAAAGACAAGAAATAAGATGAAAATGAATATACAAGTTATTCACGCTTGTGAAGATTTGGTCACGACCGTGAATTAGCTATTTCACATTTTGTGAGTTTGGTTATAGCTTGATTTATGCTTGTGAATGGTGATTTATGCTTGTGAATGGTGATTCACGCTAGCGAATCATGGTATATAAAAGTGAACAACCCTTCGTTTCTCCATTTTTAATAGAAATAGACCCTAATTTGCTTTAGCCCTTAGGAGATTAGAGACCCTTCTACCCATCCTTTCATTCAAACTCACCTAAATCAAGTGGAGAATACACAATATTGTGAGAAGATCAAAGTGATAGGAAGATTAGCTAAAATAAGAGCTTGTAGAGGAAGTAAAGTGGGTTTAGAAGGGGGATTTTGAGACCCCACCATTATAACTCCTAGATTCAAGTAAGTTGCTTTTTTTTTCCTCTCAATCTTCCTTTGATGGTATCTTTTTCGTATGTTTGAGGTTGGGTAAAGTTAACCTAGGGTTAAGGTTAGGAAAACTCCTCTTTTGATACATGTGGGTTAGGGTAAGGTGGAACCTTTAGAAAATATTGAGTTTTGATTGTTATTTTTTGTTAGAGACCATAATTGGAGAGGAAGCTCCACCTTTAAGAGAGGGTAAGAGCTAGAAGGAAGAGGTCAAATGGTTCTTGAGGCTTCCTTTTGAATGAGGATTGTATATAACTTCCTATTAAATGTAATTTTTGCAATTACATATTTTGTATGTTAAATGCATGATGGTTGGATTGAGTAAATGATTTATGAGGTTCAACATATGCCATAAATATGGTTAAGTGTATTTATTAACATTTGTTGGTTTTGGCATGTTGAATAGTTTATATTGTGCATGTACTTGATATTTTGGTAAATAAATGGATGAATATACGTTGATATGAGTATTGGTAGTGTAGGAATTGCATGTGGAATGCTAATCGTGCTGTTAAAGTATGTTTTATGCAAAATTTTCAGAGTTCACATATGTGAATAATGTAGTAATTTTGGAGAGATTCATTCACAAAAAGTGTTACCACATGGTTCACGGCAAGACAAGTCATGAAAGAAGAGTTTCACGGGCGTGAATGAATAGTCACGGCGTGTACTACCAATATGTTAAATTTTCAATCTGTTTAAATGAACTCTAGAATGTTTAAATAAGAATAATGTTCATTTGAGCTATTATTGCAAAAGAGTGCACATTGAGATGCTAAACATGAATAACTCATATATGAGGATGAGAAACTTAATGTTTAAATGAGAATCTTCATGCCTAATACTCTGACTAGGACTAGAGTTGAGAGAGATGATATGCCATTGAGGATTTTATGGTACCAAGAGGCCTAAATTGGCCAATATAGGAACGAAGTTGTACAATTAAGGGTAAGGCTTAAGTGAGCTCCCTTAGAGATGAAATGGTTTTAATCCTTATTCCTCAAGTAAGTGTTCTGAGTGGCTCCAAAATGAGCAATAGATTACTCATATCCATTTAGTTTTATCTAGAGTTAGTGGGCAATGATGTTAATAAATAAGTGGTTATGATTTTTATTGGTTGTATGAGATGTAAGTAATATATTTGTGAGGTAAATATGAGAAAGGTTTTATAAATTATGGCATGGTATGCACAATAAGATATTCATTTAAGTACGTGATAAAACTCATATGTCATGCTTACATATTGACATGTGCTATTAATGGACATACATATTCTTGTTATTATATTTAATATGTTATTATGTACAACTAAGCAAGATAAGCTTAGTGTGTAGGTGTTTTATCTCTCATATGTAGTTTGGAGTCGTTCGTAAAGTTAGATAGAGAAGACGCCTAAAGGAAGAGTAAAAGACAAACTTTTTAGGGTTTGGTTATATATTACTTTTTGTTTATTTTATGTTTTTGGAATATGAGATTAGTTACTTGTGCATATATCGCTAAGTTTTTGTAAAGACATGTAATTTTGTAACTAGTCATTTTATTTTTGTAAATATTTGGACAAGTGTTAACCCCAATATATTATTAATTTAAGATTTAAATTTAAATTTTCAATATGGTTCTTTATTTTATATTTTTATTAAATTATGGATAATGAAAATAAATGAATTTTAAAAAGGAATTGGTTTTGATCTTATGGGTTGTAATATCCATCCATATAATTAGAAAGATTCCTATTTATGTGAAGGGGTGTTACAGTTGATGTTCATATATGACTCAATCTAATAATTTTATCAAATTAAATGTCGAGAAGGGCAAAATGTTAACACCGGCCCAAACTTGGCTAGCTGTATGAATAAATGAGACCAGAGCAAATAGGTGATGCAAAGTCCATGGGGAAAAGGAATCAAAGACAATAAGAGCTTAAGGTAAGGGTGGGCCCAATAAGCCAAGCCCAGAATGGAGTGTAAAAGGGAAGAAGGATATTTTGGTAAAAAAGGATGACTTTGCTATACCTAATAAAGGAAAGACGTGGATTATACCTTTTCTATTAAAAGGCGGCTCATTAATGATTGAAGGATCTTATAGACATTTCAATAATTTTCACATCATTTATTTTGTCATTATTGTCAGGTTTTCTTTGTTTTTTATTAGTATATTTAGTATTATTTTTAGTGACCTTTAGTTAAGTAAATCATTATTACTAGCTCCAACTAGTTTGGAGCTTAAGCCTGATTCAATTGTTATAGTCTTCGAACATGCATTCTTGTTCGCCGACGCTTTAGATGCAAACCAAAGTACATTTTCAAGACTATTCCACTTGACACTCGTCTTGCAGTCAGCTTCTTCCTTACTAGCACTCACACTTGGCTCATAAATTTTTTTTGATGAAGCTCGTCATTTGCCACCTTCAATCATCTGAGTTGAACCCACTAATTCGATATGTATTCTCATTATATTTAGAGTTTAGAGTAATATTGATATTGCTGAAACACAAACCTTACTATTATCAGGCTTCACCTAAGGTCTGAATAGATATTAATAGTGAAAATAAAGAAATGATAAATTATGAAAAAAAACAATGAGTTATAGGGTAATTAGTGGTATTAGACTAACATTTTATTTCAAGAAATTCAACGTGATGGAGAGATCTATAGCGGAAATCTGACATATCTCTTTTCAGGATCTAATACATGCTACTTAAAACACAAAATAACGAGTTTAATTGATAAAGAAGAAAAAGATATGTACCTGATTAGGCCGAATCCATTGTCTTAGAAATGATCCAAAAAGTTTTGCACCAAGATCTTCTCTCGTTTTCTAACTAAAAAAATGATGGAATTCTATTCCTTATCTTAAGCTTATCATTTTCTTAACCTTTATCCTTCCTTATATAGAGGAGTTTAATGATTAGAGTTAGCAACAAGAGAGACTTAGCTCACCGTTATATAATAATAATGGGTTATCCATCATACCCATATTATTATCTGAACCCACATTAAATCTTCCACACTTAATTAATAAAAAAGTCTTGCCTAAATTAAGAATTGAACAAATTCTTAAGACCCTTTATTTGTTATTTATATTGATGTCTCAATTAAAAGGCCATAAATAAAATATAAAATATTTTACATTCTCCTACTTGGGCGTATTAATTGAGAACATATTACAAAAAACTTCACATTTCCGCTCGATTCAATAAGACCATTGACATAGGATCATGGCGGAAACTACATAATCAATAGCATGGAACATTCCATAGTCACTAATGCCAATAACCTTATCAATCATCATGAGCATCAGTGTGATAATGTGGTAAGAATTATTCAACACTAACTTTATAATCAAAACTTTATGCATTGATTTTCTTGTCAGTCAAATTTCTTATCTTTATGTAACACAGTTACTCATAAGAAATCCTTTATGACTCAAATGAAGTTTGTATGTCTTAAAAACTTTATATCTCGAGATACTTTATATGTCACAAGACATACACCTAAGGCTATGAACATCAATGCCCCAAGCCTTCACTTAAAATGACACTAATCTTAAAACTTTCAAATATCATATATGATATATCACATAATATTTTCCTATGAAAATATAACCTTTTATTTTCCCATGAAAATATAACATATAATATTTTCCAATGAAAATATGTTACTTTATTGATGATCATCAAAATACAATAATGTACATTTATACCAATGTATAAAGTACGTACAAACATTATATAAAGTAATTTAAAATCCTTTCACTAATCCAAGGGATAAAAACCATACTTTAAACCCATACAAATGACATGTCTCACATAAATATTGGGTCATAGTCCCTTGGTTAGAGGATCTGCTATCATATCTTTTGTATTGATATGATCCACCTCAACATCACCTTTCTTTATCAGCTATTTCAATGTTAAATACTTGACTTCCATATGCTTGGACCTTGTGATATTCTTGTTTTTTTTCGCAAACAATACAAATAAAAGATTATCACAATATAACTTTATGGGTTTGCTAATAGAATCAACGATTGACATCTTCGCAATGAGATTTTGTAGCCATACAACCTGTGTGGTTGCACCATAACATGCTAAAAACTCAGCTTGCATTATGGAAGAACAGACTAAGGACTGTTTAACACTTTTCCAAAATACAGCCCCACCAGCCAGCATAAAAACATAACCTGATGTGGATTTTCTATCATCTAAGCAACCAGCAAAATCTGAACCTGTATAGCCAGTAAACTCCAAATGGTCAACTTTTTTGTATGTTAAGATATAATCACTAGTCCCCTTAAGGTATCCCAAAACTCTTTTAGCCGCAGTTCAATGGTCCATTCCAAGATTAGATTGATATCTACTCAGAATACCAACTGCAAATGCAATGTCCAGCTTAGTGCATACTTGAGCATACATCAAGCTTCCTACTACACTAGCATATGACACTGCTTTCATTGATTCTCTCTCAACCTCATTCTTAGGACACTGTGCTAAGCTCAATTTATCACCTTTAGCAATTGACACATCCTAAGATTTACATTCATACATATTGAATTTCTTCATTATCCTCTCTATGTATGCCTTTTGAGAGAGACCTAAAAGGTTTTGAGATCTATTCCTTAAGATTTCAATTCCAATGACAAAAGATGCTTCTTCAAGGTCTTTCATATCAAAATATTTAGATAACAATTGCTTAACCTCATACAGTGTACCTAAATCATTACATGCAGGCAAAATATCATTTACATATAATATTATAAAGATATATTTGCTCCACTGATCTTGAGATATATGCATCTATCAACTTTGCTTTCAACAAAACCTAAAGAAGTGATTACATCATCAAATTTTAAGTAACACTGTCGTGAGGCTTGTTTCAAACCATAAATAGAATTTTTAAGTTTACAAACAAGATAGTTTTTACCGTCTTCATGAAAACCTTTAGGTTGTTCCATATAGACTTGCTCATCTAATTCTCCATTCAGGAATGCAGTTTTAACATCCATCTAATGTAGCTCTAAATCAAAAATGAGCTACTAGTGTCATAATTACTCTAAATGTATCCTTAGAGGATACAGAAAAAAATATTTCAATTTAATCAATTCCTCCTCTCTGAGTAAATTCTTTGGCAACTAATTTGACTTTAAACCTCTCAATATTCCATTTGGAGTCTTTCTTGGTCTTATAGACCCATTTACAACCAATAGATCTACAACCTTCAGGTAATTCAACAAGCTCCCACATGCCATTGCAATCCATAGATTGTATTTCATCTTTCATTGCTTTCCACCATAGATTTTGTTGAGTACTAGAAATAGCTTCCTCAAATGATATAGAATCAGAAACATGACCAATGTCATAATCACTCTCTCCTAAATAGACTACATAATCAGATAGAATAACATATTTTCTTTCCCTGGTAGACCTCCTAGAAGGAATATGTGCAACTGCACCCTGTGATGATGAAGCCTCATTAAACTGTATAGGCTCATCCCTTAATACTGGATTAATCACAGATAAAAGAACCAATATTATAGGTTACTTGATATGTATAACCTTAGTCTGATGTTCCTTACTAGTGATCTCTGAGTGTTCATACTGATCAGCTATATCAAATTCTAAAAATTTAGCTGTGGGTATCCTATAAAATAGCAACAAATAGGTCTAGATTGTAATTTACCTTCAGTAGGATTATAAAGGCGTACTTCTGAAGGACAACCCTAAACACGGAGGTGACTTAAGCTAGGTTTCCTATTTGTTTACAGGTCAAACGACGTTCTAGCCACAGACTTACTGGGTACTTTATTGAGGATATATAATGTTGTTTTAATAGCCTCACCCCATAAAAAGTCTGGAAGATTATATCTTTCTAACCATTTCATTTAAGGTGCAATTTCGCCTTTTAGCTACACCATTTTGTTCAGGACTTCTTGGCATAGTAAACTAAGCTACTATTCCACAGTCCTCTAAGTATTTAGCAAAATGACCTTATAATTGTCCTGTTATACCATATTTTCTATAATACTCACCACCTCAATCAGACTTAACAATTTTGATAACTTTTTCCTACTGTTTATCGATTTCAGTCTCAAAAAATCTTGAATTTCTTGAGAGATTTAGACTTTTTATTAATCAAGTACAGATAGTCATATTGGGAAAAATCATCAATAAATATTATAAAATATTTATTATTGCATATTGTGGGTGAATAAGGTCTGCATATATCTATATGAATTATCTCTAAGAAATCTAAGCCCCTGATAAATCCTTTTTTCTTAATTTTGGTTAGTTTACCCCTACAACAGTCAACGCATATTTCTAGGTCACTGAAATCAAGGGCAGACAAAATATTATCTTTAATTACCCTTTCTACCCTTTCTCTAGAAATGTGGCCAAGTCTTTTATGCCACAACATAGATGACTTTTCCTTTATTAAGGGTCTTTTGGCAACAATATGTTCAACATTACAAGATGTGGAATGACCTTTTTTTAAGACAATCCGTTTTTTATGACCTTTTTTTTACAAAAGAAACATTTAAGTCTCTTTTTCTTAATGCCTTTAGAATCACCCACAGCACTAGATCGGGAAAACTCATGTCCCTAAACAGAAAAAGAAGCATTAGTCTTATCTTTCTTTCCTTTCAGTTTACCTTTATACTGAAGTCCGAATACAAAAAGCACGACATTAGATTGTCCCGCCTTTAGCTTCTCTTCCTCAGCAACACAAACGACAATAAAAGCAGTGACAGTCCAATGATCCTCCTTAGAGTTGTAAGTCGTAATAAGCATCTCAAACTCAGGAGGTAGAGTATTGAGAGCTTAATGCACAATACAAGCATCAGGGAGAAAAATGTCAAAACCCTTTAACTCATTTTGTATGTGGACCATCTTTAAAATGTATTCCCTAACACCGCCTAGTTCGTTATCCTTTTTGGAGTATAGTTGTTTTAGAAGGGTACCAATCTCAGTATTAATAGACACCTTGTAATGCTGAGACAAAGCTACAAAAAACTCTTTTGCTATATGAGTTTTAGGAAAACCGCTCAATAGATGCTTTAGAATAGACATTTTAAGGGTCAAATAACACATACGGTTCATCTTATATCAGGATGAGTGTAACTCTCTTTCCACATCAGTACTCTAGAAGTCAAGTCAGCTGATTTAGGAGTAGTCATGGCAAGATCAATATCTGCCAACTCTATAGTCATTTCAACGTTTATTTTCCACTCTTTGAAATTAGAAGTTGTTAATGTCTAAATTGTAATAGTGCAGTTATTGATTGAGAACGTGACTGAAAAAATCAACAATGTAATACTTCAATTCAAAACAATAATAATATTCAAAGCCATAAAAGAGTATTAATCCGAAGAATCTCAGCAGATCATTATATAATCACCTTTCGGCAGAAAATATAACACGCAATAGATAATTCTTCAATATAAGAACAATTTAGAAATTTACACATTTGCAAATTAAAAGACATTTGAACAAAATAAAGCACTCAGACCGATTCATTCCTAATCAAATATCTTATATTATCATCTCAAAATTTAAATTTATAATAAATACCTTTGGGCCAAATAATTATAAATTAACTCTAATACATCCCTAAAACATATAAGACCGAATATTTCTTAAAATATCAGCTAAAAATGTCACTTTGCCAACTACATTTTAGCCGATCTTAAAAGAAATTCTTATATCAGGATACACCTTATTTATTGTCTTGAAAATTTTTCATTCCTTATGGACATGGGGCCTAAATGTCTTGAAAAATTATAATAACTCAAATTCAATTACATTGTCAATTTTACATGGGAAAAATTAATTCTATATGTGGCATATTATGCCAAATGCATAAATTATATAAATTATGAGATAACAATTTATCTTTAAAATGTCACAAAATTTGTAACGACTGGACCAGCCCTTTGCATAGCAGACTGCGCCCACCCTGGTCCAGTCGTTACAAAATTTCTCAACTATAGCTTTTAAAAATTAATTTAGAAATCTAAATTAATTCCAGAAGAAATCGGGTCAAAATTAGCCTTATGGAGTGAGAAATAATGAATTAAGGACTTAATTGAAAAAATCTTAAAGTTCAGGGGCAAAAACGGAAGGTCAAAAAAATGGGCAGAATGGCGTGCCCGTGCAATGCACGTGCCTGACACGCCCCCATGTGTATCATACACGCTTGCAGCTGTTGTTGGGCATGTGTGATGCACGCACTAGTTACAGCTCCTCTGTTTCGCTCCAACGTGCTAGACACACTTCTTTCCCAGCCTCTTGCACGCGACACGCGCACCTCTAGCGCATGCAATACATGCGCTAACATCTTTCTCCTCCCAATTCTCTGCAATTTATCATCCAAAATTCCCATAAAACTCAATTTCACTCCTAAACCCAATTTTTTTCAAATTTTCACTTTAAATCAACATGCGACAACATATAATTCTGATTTTATTAATAAAAAGCACTGAAAATCAATAAAATCAGATAATCAAGTATGTAATTAACCAAATCAAAATTTTCTCAAAACTTCAATTAAACTCAATTTTTCTCTGGATACTGATGAGAAAAACTCAAATATGGTTCTAAGAACATATATTTAGGCTCTGATACCACTTGATGGAGAGATCTATAGCAAATATCTGACAGATTTCTGCTCAGGATCTAATACACGCTACTTAGAGCATAAAACAACAAGTTTAATTGATAAAGAGGAAGATATGTACCTGATTTGGCCAAATTCATCATCTTAGAAATGATCCGAGAAGTTTTGCATCAAGATTTTCTCTCGTTTTCTAACTCAAGAATGATTGAAATATATTCCTTATCTTAAGCTTATCATTTCCTTAATCTCTATCATTCTTTATATAGATGAGTTTAATAATTAGAGTTGATAACAAAAAAGACTTAACTTACCGGTATATAATAATTATGGGCTACCAATCATACCCATATTATTATTTGAGCCAACATTAAATCTTTCACACTTAATTAATAAATGAAGTCCTGCCTAAATTAAGAATTGATCAAATTTTTAAGAACTTTTATTTATAATTTATACTGATATCTCCATTAAAAACTTATAAATAAGATATAAAATATCTTACAAGCTGTATTTCTATAAATAAAATATTTTTTCGTACATATACTTCACTAACTGCATATCGACTGTATAATATGTGATATATGTTAGTTCACATCAAATATTGGTCCAAAAAATTCATCCAAAGAAACAAGAAAAAGAGAAACAACATATATAAATGTTAGATGAGTACCAAATTGGATATCCTTGAATTTAATTAATTCATTATACAACTACATCAACTTTAATTATTGCAAGATCGTTGTCATCACCCACCAGTTCTAACTCTTCTTCCTCTTCCATGCTTAACGTTAGTTTTGCAAAACTATTATTCATGGAGGAGAGAAAAATAAGAAACACAACTAAAAAGACAAAGAAACCTCTCACTTTACAGGAGAGAAAAACCAAGCCCTCTCACCATTGAGAGAAAGAATTAGTTTCAGCCTTCATTATTCAATTTTGAAAAGTCATTTTTAAAATTCGGGAAATCCCTAGCTTAAAGGGGCCAAAGAAAGGGATGACGATGAAAGAATTATCTAATCAGCCCTTCCTTTTCAGTCCTATCATGCCTTGGATTTGAAGAGGGAAACATATGGAGGACCATGGACTTTCCAAAACCACATTCTCATTGTTCACCATCTGCAGAAGGGATAAATTCCAGCTAATGTGCCCTTATGCCATGTTTCAATATGGGTACAAACCATGAGCTACCAATAGGTTATATTTCTGAATCTGTGGGAAAACAGCTGGGCAACTTCATAGGAGAGTTCATAGAATATGATCCAAATAATCATACAAGCACCTGGAGGAGTTACATGTGTGTCTGTGTGAAGATAAAAAGAAATATATGAAATAAAAAGAAGCATTGGTTACTGGGTGTTTTTGTGTTGATAGAATAGGTCGTAGTGGGGGTTTAGCTCTACTCTGGAATGATCAAATCTCTATCTCCATTTTAAGCAATTCAAGTTATTTTATTGATGCTTCTATTATTGATGAGAATAATGTTGGAAATAAAATACTTACACAAACAACTTTTATTCAAACTCAAGTAAATATTACAAAAACACTCTCACTCAACAAACAAGAAACTACAACTCACTCTTATAAAACTTTGCTTCTTCACTCACTTAGAAGCTTTTAATTTTTCTTGATGTCTAAAACTAAAATGGGGAGGGGTATTTATACTACTTAAGAACAATTCTACACCACACAAATAAATTAATCCAAAATTATAATAACCATACACCTCATTCTTCTCTATTTTTCTCCATCCTTCTAATAATATTTTAAGTTACCAAATGATTCACAGGCATAATTACTACACTCTAGAAGATTATAAGTAGATAACTTATAATTTTGGACCTTTATTATAGACTTTGACTCCAATTTGATTAGGTTTGGGTTTGGGCTCCCATAATGGATCAAGTTTATGATCCAACACCCCCCTTAAACTTGATCTTGTGACCCCTAGTAAGTTTATTAATCTTATGAAGTCTTCACTTGTTAGTGGCTTGGTAAAAATATGGGCAACTTGTTCTTGTGACTTCATATATTCAACTTGCACATCCTTTCTTGCAACACAATCTCTTATATAGTGGTAGCGAATATCATTGTGTGTGCTTAGATTATGGAATACTGGATTTTTTGCTAAGGCAACGACTGATTTGTTGTCGATACAAACCTTGGTCGGCTCTTCTTGTATTAAACTATCTCCTTCAGTAGATTTCTAAGCCAAATTGCATGACAAACGCATGAGGTAGCAGCAACGTATTCCGCTTCACAAGTGGACAATGTGACAATCGGTTATTTCTTTGACATCCATATGAAAGTAGTATCTCCCATGAAAAATACAAATCCAGTAGTACTCCTTCAATCATCTATGTCTCCACCCCAATCACTATCGCTATATCCAACAAGATTATAATTATTAGAAACTGAATAGAACAAGCCAAAATCAATTGTACCTTTCAGATAGCGAAGAATTCTCTTTGCAGCTTTAAGATGGGTGGTTGTTGGAGATTCCATGTAGCGACTAACCAATCCAACTACATGAAGAATATCAGGCCTCGTGCAAGTTAGATAGCGTAGACTTTCCACCAAATTTTTGAAGAATGTTGGATCTACACTTTTGCCTTCTTCATGTTTGGACATATTGATTTCGTATTCTGTTGGTGTGCTTATCGGCTTACAATTCTCCATCTTAAACTTCTTCAGGATCTCTTTTGCATAGCTTTCTTGTGAAATGAAGATTCCATCCTTTTGTTCCTTAACTTCAATGCTAAAGTAGTACGCCATGAGCCCCATGTCTGTCATCTCGAATTCTTTCATCATCATTTCCTTGAATTCATTGAACATGCTTGGGTTGTTTCCCGTGAAGATCAAATCGTCCATGTAGAGGCACACAATCAATATATCTCTATCTTTGATCTTGATATATAGAGCGTGCTCATAGGGACATTTGTTGAAGCCATTCTCTTAGAAGTACTTGTCGATTCGGCTATTCCAAACCTTGGTGCTTGTTTTAGCCTGTAAAGAGCCTTCTTCAACTTTAACACCTTATCTTCGTGGCCTTTGACTTCATAGCCTAATGGTTACTTAATGTAGACTTCCTCTTCAAGAACTCCATTTAGAAAGGCAGACTTTACATCCATTTGATGTATCTTCCACCTGTTTTGAGCTGCCAAAGAAATGATTAGTCTAATAGTCTCCAATCGAGCAACAGGAGCAAATACCTCATCATAGTCAATTCCAGCCTTTTGACTATATCCTTTAGCAACTAGCCTCACCTTATGCCTTTCAATCTCTCTTTTAGCGTTTTTCTTTGTTTTGTACACCCATTTGACACCTATCGCCTTATGTCCCTTAGGAAGTGAGGTGAGTTCCCATGTGTCATTCTTTTCGATGGCCTTGATTTCTTCATCTATCACATCTCTCCACTTCTTCTCTTGTACTGCTTCTTGAAAGCTCACTGGTTCGCAATCAGCAAATAGACAAATTAATGTAAGGTTATCTTATCGTTCAGTTATCTCATAGAGATCTCTAAGACTTCATGTGCGTGATATAACTCTTTCACTTGATGATGACGAAGGTGATGAATCTATTTGAGTGGTTGGTGAAGTGGGTGGGGTTGTTGTCTCTTGTTGGACTTCTCCAGGTTGTTCTATTGGTGTTAGCTCATCTTCTTCAAACCAAGGAAAGAAATTGAAGTCATCTGTATGAGAGCTAAAATCCCATTATCCTTTTTCATTGAATACCACATCTCAACTAATCACAATTTTTTTATTGTCTGGATTATACAGCTTGTAGCCCTTCGAATTAGCATTATAGCCAATGAAGATAAAACTCTCGCTTTTATCATCAAGCTTCATTCTTCTCTCATCTGGTACATGAACTTGGGCTATACTTCTAAAGATTCTTAAGTGGGAAATGTCAGGCTTTCTTCCACTACATGCCTCTTGTGGTGTCTTTTACCATACATTTCTTGTTGGAGATCAGTTTAACAAGTAAACTGCACACGCCACTACTTCTGCCAAAAATTCCTTGGGTAATTTCTTGCTTTTGAGCATGCTTCGTGTCATGTCAATGATTGTTCTATTCTTTCTTTCTACCACGCCATTTTGCGGGGGGGGGGGGGGATCTAGGAACTGTCATTAGTCGCCGAATTCCATTTGCTTCACAGAACTCTTGAAACTCCCTGGAAGTAAATTCTCCACCTCGGTCGGATTTTATGGCTTTGATTTTTCTACCACTTTCTCTCTCCACTGCAGCTTTGAACTTCTTGAAAACTTCGAAAACTTCTGACTTCTGTTTCAATAAATATACCCATGTTTTTCTTGAAAAACCATCAATGAAAAGAAGAAAATAGTTATTGTTACCAAGAGAGCTTGGCTTGATAGGACCACACACATCGGTATGGATGAGCTCGAGTGGCTTCTTAGCTTTTGACTCTGACTCTTTTGGAAAACTTTTCCTGAATTACTTCCCGACTAGACACCCTTCACATAGCTAGTCATGATGGTTGATGCGAGGTAGTCCTTTTACCATCTCCTTCTTATATAGCAGCTCCAGACCTCCAAAATTTAGATGCCCAAATCGAAGATGCCAAAGCCATAATGCATCTTTGTAGCAAGCTTTCAGGCACTTTGCAACATCATTTTGTATGTTGATCAAGAACATTCTATTCTTTGACATCGACATTTTAGCAATGAAGTTATTCTTATCATCTTTTATAGAAAGATTATAATCTTTCATATGAATATCATAACCTTTCTCTAACAGTTGTCCTAAACTCAAAATGTTACTTTTCATATTTGGCACATAGTAGACATTGGAAATAAACTGATGTCTCCCATCTTGTAAATGGATAAGGATGTTACCTCTCCCTTTCACTGCTATTGTGGAATCATCTCCAAAAGAAACATTTCTGTTTACTGACTCGTCTAGCTCCACGAGCATGTCTTTTCTTCCACACATATGATTGCTTGCACCACTGTCAAGATACCAGGAATTTGCTTGGCCACCATTAGTTTCCTTTCATGCTAAAAGAAGAGTTTCTTTTCCATCTATCTTCTCCTCCACGTAGTTGGCCTTCTTCTCAATTTTGCTGTTGGGAGCTCTACATTCTGAAGCATAATGCCCAAACTTCTGACAATTATAGCATCGAACTTGAGATTTGTCATACCTTGAGTTCGGATTGATTCTTCCACACCTTCGTGTTGAGCTTTCTCCTTTCTTATAGTTGTTGTTGGAATTGTTGTTATGGTAATTCCAATCTCATCCACAATCGCGACTTTCACCTCGTCCATAGCTCTACCTCTGCCTTGGCCACGTTGGTTTCTATCATTACCTTGACTTTCATGCATATCCTTGAGTTGTAGCTTGAAAAGTTGCTCAGTAAATCCTTACTTCTTCTTATGCTTCTGTTCGTATGCTTGCAATGATCCTTGGAGTTGCTTGATCGTCATTTCTTCCAAGTCTTTAGTTTCTTCAATCGTCACGACGATGTGCTCAAATTTGGGATATAACGAATGAAGTATCTTCTCTATTATCCTCACATCTTCTAACTTTTCACCATTTATTTTTAATTGATTAGAAACAGCTACTACTCTTGAGAAATAATCCGAAATAGACTCAGATACTTTCATATCTAAGGATTCAAATTCACCTTTTAATGTTTGGAGATGGACCTTCTTCACTTGCTCGGATCCTTTGTAAGAGGTTTGCAGCTTCTCTCATGCTTCCTTAGCAGAGCTTGCACTTGAAATATTTTCAAAGCCATCGTCATCTAATGCTTGATAGATGAGGTAGAAAGCCTTCTTGACTCTCTTTCTTGAATCCTTCAAAGTTGTTTTTTGATATGGTGTAAGAGTAGCAAAACCAGCATCATCCGCAGGCTCGTTATATCCTTTCTCTACGATATCCCACACATCTTGTGATCTAAGAAGTGACTTCATTTTTATACTCCAATTGTCGTAGTTGTTGTTGTTGAGTGTCGGAACTTGGAATGGCATCATATCATTTGCCATATCTCTCAATATAATAAGAATTTGAAAAATCCAATTGCACGGATGAATCCAGAACGTCGAAAAACTTTGGAACGGGCAGCTTGGTCAACTCGACTCAACTTTGTGAGTCAACTCAGTTTTCTAATAGCACTATTCCGGCGGTGCGTTTGAACTCTGATCGGGGCAATTCTGACGGTGTCAAATTCCTCTTGTCGATACCTCCGATTTGATATGCAATAGTGTATATTTTCCAACTAGCTCTAATACCACTTTGTTGGAAATAAAATACTTACACAAACAACTTTTATTTAAACTCAAGTAAATATTACAAAAACACTTTCACTCAAGAAACAAAAAACTACAACTCACTCTTATAAAACTTTGCTTCTTCACTCACTTAGAAGCTTTAATTTTTCTTGATGTCTAAAACTAAAATGGGGATGAGTATTTATACTATTTAAGAACAATTCTAAACCACACAAATAAACTAATCCAAAATTATAATAACCATACACCTCATTCTTCTCCATTTTTCTCCATCATTCTAATAATATTTTAAGTTATCAAATGATTCACATGCATAATTACTATACTCTAGAAGATTCTAGGTAGATACCTTATAATTTTGGACTTTTATTATAGACTTTGACTCCAATTTGATTGGGTTTGAGTTTGGATTTAGGCTCCCATAATGGATCTAGTTTATGATCCAACAAATAACAGTTCTTGGAGATTCACGGGCTACTATGGCTATCCAAAACGCTCTAATAGGCACCTTTTTTGGGATCTTATGCGTGAGCTATAGGATAAATCCTCTCTTCCTTGGTGTCTAATGGGAAATTTTAACATGTTGGGTCCTAATGATAAGAAAGATCTACTAATCATCCAGAGTGGCTTTATCGGGGATTTAGAGAGGTGGTTCTTGATTGTAAACTCTTTGAACTTTAATTGGAGGGTAATAACTTCACATAGGAAAAAGGGAGAGGAACCCTTCATTTGGTGCTAGAACAAATTGATCGTTGCCTTGTCAATTCTATATGGCTTGAGCGTTTTCAGATGCCAAAATAACATGTTTACTTGTTTTTGTGTCAGATCATTGTCGTTTATTACTCACTACTATTATTGTTGCAGCTAAGAGAATAAAGTACAAATTTAAGCTTACGAGGAAGGCAAATTAGCCAAGCAAAAGCCAAATTAGCAGTTTGTATTAACTCAAATGATCCCATCAGTGCAGAGACAACAACAAAAGGCTTTGCTGAATAATTTATTAGCTTACGAGGAAGGCCATAGGAGGCAGCATTCCAAAAATTTGTGGCTCAAAGGCTATGATAGAATCAACAAATTCTTTCATGCCTCAACTTCTATTAGAAGAAAAAAATGACATCACCAAGTTAAAAAAGGACTATGAGACCTTTGCTATTGAATAGCGTGATCTCAAATTCATAGCCTACGAATATTTTGATCAATTATTCTTCATGGATCCTTCTAATGATGATGATGGCAACAATTACCTTAAGCATTTAATCTCGGATGAAGACAATAGTAGACTGACTGCTCCTTTTAATTTAGAGGATTTTTCATTTGGCAACTTACAAAGTGGACCCTTACAAAACTTTAGGACTAGATGGACTCAACCTCACATTCTATCAAAACTTCTGGTAGTCTATAAGTACGAATGTTTTTAAAGTTTGCACTAACTGGTTGGAAAATTCTTATTTTCCTTCATATCTAAATGATACCACCATAGTGCTCATCCCCAAGATAGAAAATCCCACCTGTATGAAAGACTTGAGGCCTATTTCTCTTTGCAATATGCTCTAAAAGATTATTGCCAAAGTCTTGGCTAACCGTCTAAAGAAGATTTTCCCATCGATTATCTCTCATGAGCAATATGTTTTTGTCCCAATAAGATCTATTTTTGACAATGTAACTGTGGCTTTTGAGCTGTTCACTGCATGAGAAGGAACATCTCTGGCAAAAAGTGCGATGTGGCTCTTAAAATTGACATGAGCAAAGATACGACCATATCAAATGGTCTTACCTGAAATTAGTGATGGTGCAGCTTGGGTTCAGTAATAAGTGGGTAGACTGGATAATGCTATGTGTGACGTCATATGTTTCCATCAATGGAGAGGAAGTGGGTCCTATTTATCCAGATAGAGACATCCACCAAGGTTGCCCGTTGTCTCCTTATCTTTTTATTCTCTATGATGAGGGTCTCTCTGTTATATTTAAGCACTCTGAGTAAGCTGGGCTTTTGCATGAGTGTCAAGTCATATGTGGTGTGCCTTCTATCTCTCATCTCTTATTTGTTGATGACAATTTTCTTTTCTGTCAAGCTACTTGTATTAATGTCGAGTTATGAAAAGCATACTCGACAATTATGAAAAAATTTCAAGCATACCATTAAATATCACAAATCTGGAGTGTTCTTTAGCAACAATGTTTGTTAAGAGCTTCAAGACACCATTAAGGCTCTTCTACGGGTTTCTAATCTATTGGACATAGGGAAATATTTGGGTTTGCCTTCTTTGATTGGTAGGAACCAAAAAGCTATCTTTGGTTATCTATGGGATATGCTGTTGAAGAAACTCTTTGGTTGGCAAAACAAGCTCCTTACACAGGCAAGTAAAGAGGTTCTTATAAAATGCGTGGCATAAGCTATCCCTTCCTACAGTATGAGTATTTTTCTTCTACTTGTCTCTCTCTGTGATGAGCTCTAGAGAAGATGAATTCCTTTTGGTGGGGATCGATGAGAGATGGTAAAAAGCGTATCCATTAGGCTATTTAGAAGGATCTTTGTCGTAGAAAAGAAAATGACAAATTGGGTTTCCATCACCTGAGGTCGTTCAATCTTGCTATCCTTAGTAAACAAGTGTGACATCTTGCTATTAAACCAAATACCCTAGTCAGCAAAGGTCTCAAAGCCAATACTTTTCGGATGGGGAATTTCTAATGGCTAATTTAGGCTCTAATCCAAGCCAAGCATGGAGAGGTATATGGAATGCAAGAGCAGTTGTTATCAAGGGTGGAAGATGGAGATTAGGGGATGGCTCGAAAGTCAGCATATGGCAGGATCAATGGATTATCAGCAACAATGATTTCAAACCTGCCTGACTGGTCAAGAGTGGCTCGGAAAGCAAGCATGTAAAAGACTTGTGGATTCCCAATAGCTCTTGGAGGAATGTAAATTTGATGAGTCAACTCTTCAACAATAGTGATGTGACATTTATTCTCAAAACACTAGCAGGTACAAAGAGGTTGAAGACAAGTTCATTTGGCATCATGAGAAATCAACCAAATATTTTGTGAAAAGAGGTTACAAGCTAGCTTTTGACAATCAATTCAGAAATGGCAAAAATCCAATTATGGCAGTATGGCCTTGTATATGGAAATTTAATGTCCCATCAAAAGTGAAGTTATTTATATGGAGAGTTTGCATAAATTTGCTCCCCACCAGAGACCGCTTGTATGCTAAAGGTTTACCTATTGACAACTCATGCATTTTCTGGAATGAGTATGGAGAACATCGGCTTCACCTCTTTGTAGATTGTCCTTTTGCATCTCAATGTTGGACAAAGGCACTACTCAAAAGATTTTATTCAATGGCTATTTTTGAAATTTAGAGGAGTGCTCGTATAATATATCAAATCCGAAAAAATAAATAGTAATTTTCTCTTTAATTATCAATAACAATTTCAATTTGAAATTAAATAAAAATAAATTCCTATTCAAAATCATAGACCCAATTGATTAGCTTTTCATTATAATTCTAAGCGAAATATATTGATAGTGAGTTGCATTTACAATGGTATATTGTTGTTGTTGTTGTTATTATTATTATTATTATTATTAAATCATATTTATTATTTAAAAATGTGAATGTAATTTCATAAAAATTTAAATGAATTATATAAATATAATTAATTAAGATTCAAGGAATATATAAAATATTCATATATATCATATAAGACAATAAATAAATATTTAAATATTGATATTTTTGTTTAATTCAATAATGTTTGATAAGGTATAGTTCAATTTACTTCTCAGTCCAAATATTCTTTAATATATGAAATTGTTTAACAATACAATTTTGTTCTTGTAGAAAAGTCAATTATATGATTTCAATTCTAAATAAATTTTTTCTCAAAATTTTACAGTGATTGAAAAACTTCAAAAATCATGCACATACTATCATATCCGCTAATTTAGGTTTTAAGTCGTGTGTATTGTTAAATCGACTTGTCGGTTTAATCGAAGTCTAAATTTGGATTTTGACCAAAAAATAATTAAAATAATGGCAAATAATTATAAAAAATATTTTTTTAAAAAAGTGTTTAAAGTATTTTAAGATGTTCTTTTAATGTGGAGGACCTAAATGTAAAATTTAAAAAATTTTGGAATCAATTAGTAATTTATCAAAAATTGAGAAATCAAGTGAGATATTTATTATTTAAATACATAAATTGGGCATTAAATACATGTGATGGCTGATCAAACCAAGTGTCACATTATAAGAAGTTAATTAAACATAAATATCTAGATATTTAAGCTTAGGTGACCCCATCCTTAATGACTGCTATCATTTTCTCCTTAATTGTTTCTTCTTCCTTCCTTATCTCTTTCTATCTAAAATTTTCTATTCCCCTAATTTAACCCACGTTTTCTTTAATCCTTCATAGCCAAGCTTGAGAAAGTGAGAAATAAAGTGCGGAAAAGAGAGAGAAAGGCATAGAAAATTCTATTTTCATGCTCAATGAAGTAAGAGTAGGTTAGTAGAAGGCTTAAAGTGGAAAATAAAAAGAAAAAAAAAGAGAGAGAAAGAAAACCTTAAGGTTTGGCCATGGAAGCTAGAAAGTGAAGGTAAGGTAATTTTTCTTCTCTTCTATATTTTCTCTAAAGAAAGGTGGTAATTAGAGCATGTCATGGAAAAAAAAAAGAGAAATTTTAAGGGTTAGAGATATAAAATGAAAGAATGGTATTTGATGTGTTTCTTGTATATTTTAGGTACTCAAAAAGAGAAAAAAGATAAGGGAAAGGAGAATGAGATATAAAAGACTAAAGAGAAATAAATAAATAGAAATAGGTAAGTGTATAATTTAAGGCAATAATCTATAATTTATTATAAAGTTGCATATTTGAGTGATTTTCATGTAAATGATTGTTGATTAAAAGTATTTTGTGATGTAATCTTGGGGATGCATGTTTGCTAGACTTATGATTAATTTTGGAAAAAATTGAATATGATTAATGTGTATATTCATTGCTGGAAATTGTGGAGCAGTGAGTACATAAACTGTTATAAATTAAGTTGTGGAATTCATATTTGTATGTTCTTTATTAGGTTTGAAAGTTAAGACATAGAGCTTTAACTTTTATTTGGATCATAAAATCTAAATATATTTGAATTTTTCTAGAAAAATATATAAATTTCGGATCTAGAATTTGTCCAGAAAATTATTGGCAAAATTGTTAGTGACCAATTATTGTTCATTTGATCATATCTTTTATTACATAACTCAAAATTTAGTGATTCAAGTTGCATATTAAAGCTAAGATTCGGGGATAAAATTATTAAGAAGACCTTGTAATTTAATTAGGCTTATAACAAGTTCGAAACTAAGATCTAATATAGAGAATTGAATCTGTTCGTAACATGGTAGAATATCAATTGAGAAATTTGATGTGAAAAATAATGTGAACTTTGTTATATTATACAAATAATTTTTTTATTGAGTAATTATGTGATAACTGAGCTATTAAATACATGAAAAGTGTGAAGTCAATAACTATGAATTTTAATGACGTTAAGTAAGTTCTAGAACACTTAACTTAGAACTTGACTTAGGATAGTTTGGCATGCCAAGCAGGGGAGAGTATGATTAATACTAATAATTGCACTATTATTGAAGCTGATAATGACACTATTATTGAAGTCGGTAATGACACTATTATTAAAGTCAGTAATGATACTATTATTTAAGCCGATAATGATAATATTATTAAAATTGATAATGATAATATTATTAAAGTCGGTAATGAAGCTTGTATATGCAAATCATAATACCCGGATGACACTCCTATGTACCTAGATGACAACTCCATTATCTTAGTCAATGGTTCATAGGTGTTGTAGGCATAAAGAAATTATCGAAAGTAAAAAAAATTATAATCTGTGATATGGTTAATTATGATGGATTATATAATGATAATTTGATAAAGTAAAACTAATATGAGAAATAAGAATATAATTTGATGTTTATGCATGCTAGAATGAAATAAGATAAGAATTGAAAATAATAATAATAATAATAATAATAATAATAATAATAATAATAATAATAATAATAATAATAATATGGTACGTAATATACGTGACAATGCATGTTGCATAAAATAGTTTATTGCCTTATTTATATACATCACTAGGTTTAGAGCTTAGCATGAGACTTTCCTTCCGCGTAGATTTAAAGAGATAGCTAAAGTTGTAGATAAAGGCAATGGTAATTCTAGTCCAGTAAAACAGCTAATTTCTACAAATTGTGGGTTACAAATTTTTGTATCTTATATTTTATATTTGGATTTATATAATATCTTTTATGGTTTTGTAAAATTAACTTGATATTTTATAAAAATTATCCTATGTAAATAAAATGTGCGTTATTTTTCTTTATATTATTCGAGATAAAATAAATATATGGATATGGAATATTTTTCAATAAATAAGTTAAAAATGAAAGAAATTGGTGTAGTGCTCCCTTATCCCAATACGAGCTGTTAGGGTGAGGGGGTGTTACAGTTTTTAGTATCAGAGCCCGATTTTGGGATAAAAAAGGTTTTCAAAATTAATTATGACATGTTTGTACTCATAATTGAGTATAAAAGTTGATGCTTACTGATTGGGGTCGTTACTTTTATTATATATATAGAGTATGGCTTCAGAGTCACACAGGTTATGGCCAAAGGAGGTGAAAGTAATGAGCATACCAAAATAGAGGCTTCATCGCAATCCAGTCGTTGTCGAGCTACTATATCTAGATCCGGTGCTAGCTAATCACGGGGGTAGTCTGTTGCTAGCATAGGACAAACAGAACTTATAAGGAACATGATATATTTGCTACAAAGAGCATCAAAATCAACCCCATCTTTGTTACAATTAGAGAGATTGAAGAAGTTAGGGAAACCCGATTTCTATGGTAAACGAGAAGATGACCTCTCCATGGTAGAGTTTTGGTTAGAACAAGCAAAAAGAGTCTTTGATCAGCTGCACTGCACAGATGAACAAAGAGAGTCTTTGATCAGCTGCACTGCACATATGAGCAGATATATAAATATGCAGTATCTTTATTGCAAGATCATGCATATGATTAGTGGCGGTCTGAGTCACATATTTCAGAGGCACCTGACTCCATGACTTGGGAATTCTTTCTAGAGAAGTTCAAAGAACAATATATTCCCCCTATCCATACAGATGACAAGAAAAGGGATTTTTTTACTTTAAAATACAGGGATATGTCAGTGTCAAAATATGAAAGAGAATTCATACATGTTTGCAAATATGCTGGCGGCATTGTATCCTTGGAAGCTGATAAATATTGATGATTTGAAGATGGATTGAGAGACCCAATCAAGCTACAAGTTTCAGATCTACGCCTGATGAGTTTTCCTAGTTTGCTAGCATCTGCCAGAATAATTGAGAGAGTTCTAACAACACAACAACCAACACAAGATAGAGGGTTCAGAAGACTTATGTCACAGCCGAGATGGGGACTTTTGAGTGGAAAGAGAGCCAAGTTCAAAGAGCAATATATTCCCCCTATCTATACAAATGACAAGAAAAGAGAATTTTTGACTTTAAAACGGGGGGATATGCTAGTGTTAGAATATGAAAGAGAATTCACACATATTTGCAAATATGTTGGCCGCATTGTATCCACGGAAGCTGATAAATGTCGATGATTTGAAGATGTATTAAGAGACCCAATCAAGCTACAGGTTTTAGACCTACGCCTGATGAGTTTTTCTAGTTTGCTAGCATATGCTAAAACATTTGAGAAAGTTCTAGCATCACAACAACCAACATAAGATAGAGGGTTTAGAAGACCCATGTCACAGCCGAGTGGAGGACTATCGAGTGGAAAGAGAGCTAGATCTTACAGTGGTCGATTTCAAGTTGGGGGTTCTAGCAGGTCCTTTTCTTTTAGTCAGAGATAGCCCAAAGATCTATTTCTTCGATAGCCAATGTACCGACACAAGCACCACGTAGATCTCTACCTTTACCAGAATGTCAACATTGTGGTCGTCCTCATCCAGAAGAGTGTTGGTGGACGATAGGAGCATACTTGAGGTGTGGTTCCAAAGATCATATGAAAAGAGATTATCCTTTATTACAGTATGACAGAGGTTCAGAAAGCACTGAGTCGATACAAATGCAGCATTCTGGGCAAGGCAGAGGAGCCCGATCAGGGGTCAATCAATTTATATTAGAGACAATAGAGAGGTCTAAAGATAGTAGAGTTGCCCCAGCAAGGGCATATTCCATGTGAGGCTGAGAGGAGCAGGATGCACCTTATGTCATAATCGGTAAATTCCTTTTCTTTTGCTTTGATATACATGCATTGATAGATCCAGGGTCGACGCATTCATACATATGCACACCACCATAGGGTCGAGAGGGTTTAGAACCACAGGCTTTAGAGTTTGAGATTCTCATGCCTAACTCATTAGGGCATAATGTAAGGGTTAGCAAAGTGTTTAAGGGTTGCCCAGTTGAAATTCAAGGTAGGCAATTCCCAATAGACTTGATAGAGTTACCATTCCATGAGTTCGATGTGATATTGGGAATGGATTGGTTGACTCATTATGGAGTGGTAGTGGATTGTGGGAGGAGACAGATGATCGTCAGAATTTTGGAACAAGATAAGATAGTGGTGATGGGTGAGAATAGAGGATATCCAGACAATGTGATATTAGTGTTGAAAGCTCGAAAACTAATTAATAAGGGATGCAAAGCATACTTAGCATATGTGATTGATATGAAAAAAGCAAGTCCAAAATTGGTGGATATTCCTACTATTAGTGAGTTTTATGATGTGTTTTCGGAGGAGTTGCCAGGGTTACTGCTGAATAGAAAAATCAAGTTTGCTATCGATTTGGTACCTGACACCACTTCTATTTCCATTACACCATATAGGATGACACTAGCAGAGTTGAAAGAGTTGAAGATACAATTGCAAGAATTGTTAGATAAGGGATTTATATTACCTAGTGTATCATCGTGGGGTGCTCCAGTATGTGAAGAAGAAAGATGGTACCTTATGTCTCTACATCGATTACAGACAGCTTAATAAGGCGACTATCAAGAATAAGTACCCACTACCTAGAATCGATGATTTATTTGATCAATTTAAAAGTGCAACCATATTTTCAAAGATAGATATTCAATCGGGGTATCATCAGTTGAAGATCAAGGAGTCAAATGTACCTAAGAAAACCTTCAGGACTTGTTGTGGTCATTATGAGTTCCTGGTTATGCCTTTTGGATTGATAAATTCCCAATAGCTTTTATGGACATGATGAACCAAGTGTTCAAGTCATATCTTGATCAGGCATCCTTGTGTACTCTAGAGACTAAGAAGAACATGATCAACTTCTCATAATAGTGTTGCAAACATTGAGGGAGAAGCAGTTGTATGCAAAGCTATCTAAGTGCGAGTTTTGGCTTTTTCTGGGTCATATAGTTTCAGCAAAAGGTATTTGGGTTGAACCTAGTAAAATTGAGACTATTCTTAATTGGAAAGCACCTCAAAATGTCATAGAAGTGAGAAGTTTCCTCAGATTAGCCGAATATTATAAGTGGTTCATAAAGGGATTTTCATCCATAGCGACTCATTTGACACAACTACTACAAAAAGAGGTCCGATTTGAGTGGTCAGCTAGGTGTCAAGCAAGTTTTGATCGACTTAAGGCTATGTTAACTGAAGCACCAGTTTTGACTCAGCCCACACCTGAAAAAGACTTTGTTGTGTACAATGATGTTAGTCATAATGGTTTATGTTGTGTTCTTATGCAAGAAGGAAAGGTGATTGCTTACGCCTCAAGACAACTTAAGCCTCACGAGCTTAATTATTCGATACAAAATTTTGAGTTAGTTGTTATTGTTTTTTCTTTGAAGATTTGGAGACATTATCTGTATGGGGAAAGATGTTACATTTATACAGATCACAAAAATATTAAGTACCTTCCCTTACAGAAAGAGTTGAATATGAGACAACGAATATGGTTGGAGTTGATTAAATATTATGATTGTGTGATTGACTATCAGCCAGGAAAAGAAAATGTGGTTGCATATGCACTAAGCAAGAAGGTTTTAGCTGAGATGCGAGTACAATCCACCTTGATGCAGAGGATCAAATATGCTCAGAAGTAAGATGAGAAACTAGTAGAGATAGTTGAGGCAATGAAAAAAAGAGAAAAGCCTGAGTTTTCATTAACGAAAGATGGCATAGTATACTTTAAGAATAGGATTTGTGTGTCCAGTATAGAAGAATTGAAGTATGATATTTTAAAAGAAGCACATGAAACAGTGTATACAATGCATCCAGGCGGGAATAAGATATATCAAGACTTGAAAACTTAATACTGGTGGTTAAGAATGAAGAAAGATATAATTTAATGTGTTGCTAGGTGTCTAACTTGTCAACGAATGAAAGCAGAACACCAGTTGCCCATAGGATTGCTACAACCAATACCAATACTAGAATGGAAGTGGAAAAAAATTATGATGAATTTTGTATCCAATCTACCGATGACTTAGAGGAAGCATGATGCAGTGTGGGTGATAATGGATCGATTGAGAAAGTCTGTGCATTTTCTACTAGCTCAGATGGATTATACATTGAACAAACTGGTTGAAGTTTATGTAGATGAGATAGTAAGACTTTATGGAGTGCTAATGTCCATTATCTCCGACAGAGATCCTCATTTTACTTCGCAATTCTGGAAGAGCCTATAACAAGCTTTGGGAACTTGAATTAGTTTCAGTATAGTCTTTCATCCATAAATGGATGGACATGATGAGAAGTTTTGTTATTGAGTTTGAAGGAAGTTGGGATCAATATCTACCTCTTATGGAGTTTGCCTATAACAACAGTCATCAAACGAGTATAGGTATGACTCCTTATGAGACATTATATGGAAGAAAGTGTATGACACCAGTTTGTTGGACCGAGTTGAGTGAAAATAAGTTGATAGGGCCAGAGTTAGTGTAACAAACAAAAGAAAATGTTAGAATTATTAAAGAAAGATTGAAGGCAGTTTAGAATCGACAAAAATCATAAGCTGACTTCAAGAGGCGAGACATAGAATATGATGTGGGTGATAAAGTGTTTCTCAAAGTTTCACCTTGGAAGAAAGTATTGAAGTTTGGTAAAAAAAGGAAAGGTAAGCCTAAGATTCATAGGTCTTTAAGAGATTTTGGAAAGAATTGAACTAGTGGCGTATCGGTTAGCACTTCCGCCAGAACTGGAAAGAATTCATAATATTTTTCATGGTAAATGCTAAGGAGATATAGATCGGACCCAACTCATATTATTCCAACTGATGAGATAGAAGTACAGACCGACTTGACGTATGAAGAGGAATCAGTGGTTATATTAGCACGTGAAAAAAAAGTTTTACGAAACAAGAAAGTTTCATTAGTTAAAGTGTTATGGCATAATCATGCTACTGAAGAAGCCACATGAGAAAGCGAAGAGATAATGAGAAAGCAATATCCTCAATTGTTCAACACAAAATAAATAGATAAAATTTTGATGACATAATTTATTTTAAGGGGGAGAGAATGTCATATTCGCTAATTTAAGCTCCAAGTTGCGCGGGTTAAATCGACTTGTTGGTTTGACTAGAGTATAAATTTATATTTTTACCGAAAAATAATTAAAATAATAGAAAATAATTAAGAAAAATATTTTAAAAAGTGTTTAAGGGGTCAAATTGTAATTTATCGAAAATTGGGGGATCAAGTGAGATGTTTATTATTTAAATGCATGAATTGGACATTAAATACTTATGATGGCTGGTCAAACTAAGTGTCACACATTAAGAAACTAATTAAATATAAATATCTAGATATTTAAGCTTAGGTGTCCCCATCCTTAATGACTTTTGTCATTTTTCTCCTTAATTGCTTTTTCTTCCTTCCTTATCTTTTTCTATCTAGAATTTTCTATTCCCCTAATTCAACCCACATTTTTTCTAATCCCCCATAGGCAAGCTTGAGAAAGTGAGAAAGAAAGTGTAGAAAAGAGAGAGAAAGACATGAAAAACCATATTTTCATGCTCAAGGAAGTGGGAGTAGGTTAGTAGAAGCCTTAAAAGTGAAAAATAATAAGAAGAAAAAAAAAACGAAAGAAAACCTTAAGGTTTGGCCATGCAAGCTAGGAAGTGAAGGTAAGGTTATTTTTTCTTCTATTTTATATTTTCTCTAAAGAAATGTGGTGATTAGAGCATGTTATGGAAAATAAAAAGAGAGAAATTTTAGGGGTTAGAGATATAAAATGAAAGAAAGGTATTTGATGTGTTTCTTATAAGTTTTAGGTATTCAAGAAGAGAGAAAAGATAAGGGCAAGGAGAATGAGGTATAAAAAACTAAAGAGAAATAAATAAATAAAAATAGGTAAGTGTATAATTTAAGGCAATAATCTATAATTTATTATAAAATTGCATATTTGAGTGATTTTCATGTAAATGATTGTTGATTAAAAGTATTTTTTGATGTAATCTTGGGGATGCATGTTTGTTAGACTTATGATTAATTTTGGAAAAAATTGAATATGATTAATGTGTATATTCATTGCTGGAAATTGTGGAGCAGTGAGTATATAAACTGTTATAAATTAAGTTGTAGAATTTAGATTTGTATGTTCTTTATTGGGTTTGAAAATTAAGACATAACGCTTTAACTTTTATTTGGATCATAAAATCTATATATATCTGAATTTTTTCAAAAAAATACATAAAATTTGGACTTAGAATATGTCTAGAAAATTTTGGGCAAAATTGTTAGTGACCAATTAGTGTTCATTTGATCACATCTTTTTTTTTTATAGAACTCAAAATTTAATGATTCAAGTTGCATATTAAAGCTAAGATTCAGGGATAAAATTCTTAAGAAAACCTTATAATTTAATTCGGATTCTAACAAGTTCAAAATTAAGGTCCAATATAAAGAATTGAATTTTCCAGTAACATGACAAAATATCAATTGAGAAATTTGATGTGAAAAATAATGTGTACTTTATTATATTATGCAAATGATATTTTTATTGTGTAATTATATGATTAACTGAGCTATTAAATGTATGAAAATTGTGAAGTTAATAACTATGAATTTTAATGATGTTAAATAAGCCCTAAAACACCTTATTTAGAATTTAACTTAGGATAGTTTGACACGCCAAGCAAGGGGATATGATTAATGCCAATAATGACACGATTAATGAAGCTAGTAATGACACTATTATTGAAGCCGATAATGACACTATTATCAAAGTCGTAAAGACACTATTATTTAAGCCAGTAATAGCAATATTATTAAAGCCGATAATGACATTTGTATGTGCAAATCATAATACCCGTGTAACACTCCTAATTGTCTGGATGACAACTCGGTTATCTTAGTCAATGGTTCATAGGTATTGTGGGCATAAAGAAATTATCGAAAGTAAAAGGAATTATGATTTGTGATATGATTAATTATGATGGATTATATAATGATAATTTGATAAAGTAAAACTAATATGAGATATAAGAATATAATTTGATGTTTATGCATGCTAGAATGTAATAAGATAAGAATTGAAAAAAAATATAATAATAATAATATAGTACTAATATATGTGATAATGCATGTTACATGAAATAGTTTATTGTCTTATTTATATGCATTATTAATTTTAGAGCTTAGCAAGAGAGTTTTTTTGCGTAGATTTAAAGAGATAGCTGAAATTGTAGATAAAGACAATGATAATTCTAGTCCAGTAAAGCAGCTAATTTCTACAAATTGTAGGTCACAAATTTTTTTTATCTTATATTTTATATTTGGATTTAAGTAATATCTTTTACGGTTTTGTAAAATTAACTTGATATTTTATAAATATTATTCTATGTAAATAAAATGTACGTTATTTTTCTTTATATTATTCAAGATAAAATAAATTTATGAATATGTAATGTTTTTCAATAAATAAGTTAAAAATGAAAGAAATTGGTGTAGTGCTTTCTTATGCGAGCACGAGCTGCTAGGGTGAGAGAGTATTACACATGCCAATTCAATAAGATTTGATTCGGTATAATTCAATCTACTTCTTAGTCTAGATATACTTTAATATATTAAACTGTTAACAATATAATTTTGTTCAACTATAGTAAAAAAAAAAGTCAATTATATGATTTCAATTCTAAATAATTTTTTTTTCTCAATTTTTCACAATGAGTGAAAATTTTCAAAAATCATGAACATACCAATTCAATAAGGTTTGATTTGGTATATTTCAATATACTTCTCAGTCTAAATATACTTTAATATATGAAACTGTTAACAATACAATTTTGTTCAATTATAGTAAAATTAATTATATGATTTCAATTCTAAATTTTTTTTTCTCAAATTTTTACAATGAGTGAAAAACTTCAAAAACCATGCACATATCTAAGGGTTATATTTGCCACTAGAAAAAGTAAAGCTGAAAGGGCAATCATATTTGGTTCTTCATGCGGAATTATTTAAATTCTTAGAAATATTCACTGAATTTTATCAAAGGCAAAATATAATTTTAAGCTCCCGTATTTTTTTTTTTACATCTGTTTCTAATTATTTAATGGTTTTAAAAAATAAAATTAATAATTTTTGAATAATTTGATAAATAAAATTTTACTATTAAATAAAAAACGCCTAGAAGTTACACTAAAGCGTATTTTCAAATAATTAACATAATTTTCTAAATTATTATTTTTATAATTTTATATGATTTTTTTAAACTAATTTTCTCTTAATTTAGTATAGTTTTTCATTGACACTTATAATAATTAGATAGATTTAATGGATTTATTAATCGATACTTTTAGGTAACTTTCTAATTATTATGTAACTTTTAGGTGTTTTGATATTTAGTAGTAAATTTCTGTTTCTAAAATTATTAATGCATTTATTAAGTCTAAAATCCATCAAATAATTAGATAGATTTAAGGAGGCATTTTCTATTGCTATTTTTTGGCTATTAAAAGAAGTATCGAAATAAAAATACAGAGGCTCAATATTTTCAAATAAAAATACAAAAACTTAATAGCAAAAATACCGAATTTCAAGGGCTTAAGTATTGTGTTCTACCTTGATCAAACAATGAAACTAGGCTTAGTAATTATTCAAGTCAAAAGTTTTACTGCATGCAATGGGCCCTACAAAAACATATCAGTATCAAATCAATTAAACTTAAACTATCATTTAAATAACTATGATTTAAATTTTTATTTTTGTTTACCAAAAAAGAAAAAAATCATATATATATATATATATATATATATATATATATATATATATATATATATATATATATATATATATATTGTGTTTTAAATTCTTGTACATGTGATTATAGGGTGTGTATGTTGAATTATTGTGCGCGACAGCAAGTGTTAATAACGACTTTTTTAGCACTTAATATCTCATGTTCCCATGATTTTTAAGTTATATTCTTCAATATCAACCAGACCTAAAATATTCATTGAAATTTTTTTGGTGAAACTGAGAAATGGGCTCAACGAGGGAATAAAGTTGATCTTCTTACCAATTGAAATAATCCGATGGATATCTATTTAGTAGTTGCATTAAATACATTGTCGCCTATATAGACAAAGCGATCCCACAATGGCTTTCAATATTGCTGCGACTTTTGTGTAACTCAGACTCAGAGTATGGTTGTCGGTGGTCTTAGATCATATGCCACCAAGTGCAGTCTGCCTAATTAATTTCAATGTATTAATTTATACATCAAGCACTTAATAAACAGTTGGCTACACAGTGAAATAATCATGATAAACATAAAACATTATGAGTTCTCTATAAAAAAAATATTAAAAAACGTCATTTCCTTAAAAAAAAAAAAAGAAAAAAAAAGATCGTATTACATAATCCTATCAGTCCACTTTTTACTATACACTGAAAAGATAAAAATTCAATATGATGAGTGGAAGTTTTATTCAACCAATAAAAAATTGATACTCTCTCCTTCCTCATAAGAATATATTCACTTTCATTTTTTATCTGTTCTCTCCTAGTTTACAGCTCATTGTCCTGTTTGATAATATAATAATTTCTTTCGAGAAAAAAAATAATTCATTAATTTTTTTAATTCAATAATATTGTCCCTACTAATATCTCTTGCTATTAACAAATTAATATAAACTAGCATTTGTATTTTTATGATATGCCTCTAATTAATTAATTTAAGTAAAATTTATAATTCCAATTACATTACCCAAAAATTCTTAATTTATGCCGTTGCATATGTACATATTTAATTGAAATTGAGATTTTCGTAACCTAATGTAATCTAGTCCACATACAATTAAGATTACAAATAAATTATTGGCATGAGGGAGCAATTAATTCATCCTGTTGTTAGAGGGGTCCATCAGAGAAAAGTGGATAACACTAAACCCTAATTAATTACGATGGATGCAACTCAAGTCCATGCAACAACAAGAAGTGAAGCACATGCAATGCAAACATATAGTTGTGAAAAAAAAAATGCAGAAAATATAACTAAGAAGCAAAAGTATGGCTTAAGTTGAATTGGTGAGGAGTGGGGCATGGTTAGGGTTTTGTTTTTCAAAAGAGACAGTTGAGTGCATTAACTATCTTAACACGGTTTTTAGAATAGAAGATACAGAAAAATTTAAGACACTCATCAACCATTTTCTGTCTTCTTCTTAGTCCTTGCACTATAAAATCATTTCTTCTGATCCTCCTTTTCTCACCGAAGTCATCTTTGCTTTTATCAGCATTAAGCTAGATGACTTCTAAATTGCTTCTTGTTTTGGTTTTCGGTGCCCTAGTTTGCTCCGCTAGTGCCAGATGGAATTTTGTGAATGAAAAAGGTACCTCGGATGAGAAGAATTTGTATCACCGGCCTGGACTTGGCGGTGGTCTTGGTGGTGGTGCTGGAGGTGGTGGTGGTTTAGGTGGTGGAGGTGGACTTGGTGGTGGTGCTGGGGGTGGAGCTGGATTTGGAGGAGGTGCTGGTGGCGGAGCTGGAGGTGGTCTTGGTGGAGGTGCTGGTGGTGGTGGAGGATTTGGAGGTGGAGGTGGTGGAGGAGTAGGTGGGGGAGCTGGTTTTGGTGGTGGAGCTGGTGGAGGATTTGGAGGTGGTGCTGGAGCTGGTGGTGGAGGAGGATTTGGTGGTGGCGGTGGTGCTGGAGGTGGAGGTGGACTTGGTGGTGGAGCTGGTGGAGGGTTTGGAGCAGGTGGAGGTGCCGGTGGTGGAGTTGGAGGTGGATTGCCTTGAAGATATTTATACTCAAAAGAAAGCTAGCTTAAAGCTATGCAGTGAGTTTATCCATAGATTATCAGTGTACTACTACTGGCGCTGTTTGATATGATATAGAAGTGTGACATGTTTGCTTGTTAAGGCTTTTTTCTCATAATTGTTTGATCTGTAATCTGTTCGTAATTTTTAATTAATGAAGAATAATTTCCTTCTCTAATTATTTATTTATTTATTTTATCATATTCTTCTTTAAATTTTAAATCTTTATATTTCGTGCATTTTGCACTGCACTCTCCAACTTCTATAAGCCAATATTTCAAGCATATAATAAAAGGAATTTTTTTTTTATTCATATTGAGTTTACAAATAAATTTATAGATGAATTCACAATTTTCACAAATGCTAAATAATATATATATATATATAATGAATTTACACATAAATTCATTTTATAAATGTCGTCAAGGTACATAACAAAATGTAAAGAATCCCATGCATAGAATAAATGCGAGGAATTGTCCAATTGATGGCCCTGTAAGGCACCAAGCATTATCATTATTTATCATTTACAGCAAGATATTACCCGATTTGCAGAGTAACCTTTAATTTTCAAATTTCAATTTAAGAACTTAGTGGATTTAATGCCAAATTAAAATTTTTCGATTCCAAATGTAATTAATAAAAATATGTATGTACGTGTGACAATCTGAAGTTCACGTGTTTGATTCTCCTTCACTGTATCAATTGATAAATCTGCATATCAAAATTTTAGTTTAAGCATCGCACACAGTTAAGTCAGCAACGAGAGTTTATGAATATTGATGTAGGTTCTTCACCAATATATATATATATATATATATATATATATATATATATATATATATATGGATGTAGGTTGATAATGAAAAAAAAAAAAAGTTACTACTCTATAGCCAAAAGGATAAATCTTTGTTTTCACCATCGATTGACACAGTTCAGAAATACTTGACAATTCTTTAAAATTAGGAAGTTGTCGCAAATGATCAAAATACTCAAACTGCACCCTTAATTCATCATCTCATGTTCAGCAAAATCCTCATAATAGAATTTGTGTACCAATGTACAAATATCATCAATTCTAAATGAAGTGCACATCTCCTTTGGATCTAATGCTAAGCAATTCTATGGTATGATCATTGAACTTCTCATTCAATTTTTAAACTAAGAATCTAAATAAATAAATAATTTAATAAAGTTTTAAAGCAAAAAATTTAATAATATTCACATAAATAGATCACCACCCATATCTTCTAGAAGCCATCATCCAGACTTATTGCAAAATAAACTTAGTCACGTATAATACTTAATGTACCGTTGATCAATAAAAACCTACCAAAAATATTTTAATTAATTAGTCAAACTTATTTTTTAAGTCTGAACTTTTTTATGTTGAAAGGTTAAATGAATATAACTTTCAATTCAAGAGGTTAATGAATTTCACTTTAAATGATTGAGAAGAATTCTATACAATTTAGCCATGGTAAGAAAAAAAAAAAAGAGAACAACAACTCCCCTGTGTAAACTTATTTAGTATGTAACTTTTTTACCTTTTTGTAATAATAAAAATATGGGCCAAATTTCATTAAATATATTTGGACTAAATTTAATTAAAAATAAAGTATAGACCTGTTCAAATTAAAGTCTTAAAAAAAGAATTTGCTCAATTTGGGAGGGGCCAATATATCTCCACTTATAAAATTTTATGGTAAACCTATTTAAAAAAAATTAAAAAATTTGGAAAAGCCATGGAGTATTTAGATTTGTCCCTTGTTAGAATTAGAGATCAACATTCGGTCGGTTCGTTTTTAAACAGATTATCCTCAACTCATTTTCAGTTCTAATCGTGTCATTTTTTTTTCTCAATTAAATTGGACTGCATTATTTTCAAATCAATTGGATTGAATTATTTTCGAATAGTGAAATTAAAGTGGACTGCATTTTTTTAATACCTTTATTTTTTAATGTATTAAATTAATAATATATGTGTATCTAAATTAATTTGGATTTAATTAATTCATTTGAAATTCAATTGATTAATTGAATTTAAATTAATGAAATCGAGATTTAATTGAATAATTAAACTGAATTTAAATTGAAGTTGGACTTATTAAACTAAAATTGATTAAATGTACTGAATTGGACTAATTGTAGTTTAATTGATTATATTGGAGTTTAATTAATTAATTAAATTTTTACTAACTAAATTGAGTTGAAATTGAACTTCATTTTATTAATCTGAAATTGGTTAATTAAAAATAAAATCCTAAATAGGTTAAATTGGGATTTATTTTTCTTAATTTAAGCAATTGAAATATAATCTGAGTTTAATTATTGAATTGAAAGGTTCCAATTTAATCAATTTTAATTTAACCAATTGAACTCAATAATTTAATTTATCCCTTGAACTTTAATTATTGAATTTAATCAATTGAAATTGAAATTTAACCTCAATTTCATCATTTAATCAATTGAGTGCAATTTAATTAATTGAGTCTCAAATTACTAATAATTTAACAATAAGATTTTTTAAGCAATAATTTTGATTTTAATAATTATTAGTTTGCAGAAATTAATTTAAATTAAATTAGTAGTTAATAGAATTTTGAATTAAATTATTAAATCAATAGTTAATATTTAATATTAAAATAATAAATAAAATTAATTAATTTTTAATTTTTGATTAAAACTAATTATTTTAATATTTAATATTACATAAATTAATTTTTGAACATTAAAATTAATATTAAACTAATTATTAATTTAGCAATTTAAAATAATATAAATACCTATTTGTTGCTCACCTCCTAACCAAAAACCGCGTTTAGCCATTAAATGCAACCAACTGTATCTTTTTAAGGAAAAAAAGGTCCATGTGATAATATAACCACAAGTTTTTCTTTTTCTTTTACTTTTTCCTTTTTGTTTTTTTTTTTTTTTAAAAAAAGGTTTAACTTTAACTTTTCTAAATTTTACGTCAAAAGGCCTTCTGATATTTGTTCAAGTTGCATGGGGTTGAGATTAGGGATGGCAATTGGGTGGGATCTACATGGAAATTAATTTTAATTTTTTTCCTTGCTTGGATGACCATGACATTATTCATATCTAAACTATGATAAAATAACATGTAAATAAAATGATAATTAATTTATTATTAATTTATAAATAAAGTTCTACATCCATATTAAATAACTATTTTTTTATCCTATTGACTCGAAAAATTTATTTTTTCTTCTGCCATGTAATGTTAAATTTTTATTTTAACTTCAAGAAAAAAAATTAAAATGACTCCACTAAAAACTGAAAATAAAAAATATTGTCCCCATTAAATTTCTATTATTCTATAGTCTACAGATTTTTATTCATCATATAGAATTTTAAACCACCTGAAGGATTCCAGTATATTTATGAACTTTTCTTGTATACATGAAGTTCATAAATAAATTCATACATTAGCGCGATTACAAACTACCACAGACAAAATAATACAATTTAATTAATTGAATTGTCCTATTATAAATTTTAATTGGATGATGCTAAAATAATTTTAAATCCCTGGTTTGGTGATGTGTGTGTGTGTGTGTGTGTGTGTGTGTATATATATATATATATATATATATTATTTGTTAAAGTTATGGATGAACCTAACTTCATAATCCTAATCGACAGAATAATTCCACAAAAAACTTTTTTGGGTAAAGACCATCAAGCTAATTAAGCTTATTAGTTTTTAATTTTATATTTAGGGCTTTTTTCTTTTTGAAATAGAAATTCTAATTTTTATTTAGAGTTATTTGCATACCAAGTAGTGTGAAGTAATGGTGGTTCTTGGAAGCAAGCATACGTTAGTTATATGCATGGTTATATTAATGATCATTTTCACGTTAATTTCATATTGCAACTTTCAGTGTCACTTAATTAATTGATTTCTTCCACCATATCTAAAAGTATGCATTTTGTGAACTCGCATTTATTCACTGTTTACTATTGCTGCCATGAGTTTTCAGCAATCCTTCACACCATATTCATATATGAATTATCTTAATTGCTATGAACAGGCAGAGAAAGAGAGGGTCCACTCTGACTTATTATACATTTATAGAAATTTTAAATAAGGGATACGAGTTGTTCCAAGTTCCAACTGTTAATTAATTAAATTGAATTATTATTTGTGTTAAAAGCAAGAAAGTGATATGAGTTGACTATAGTTAATCTGGATTGTTATTTTAGAGAACAAAAATCTATGCATGCCACATGTTTGTATACGAGTATATAACTCTATAGTATTTGGATATTGAACTTATTTTATAATTTATAATTTTACGTATATAAAAATGATTAATTAAACTATGACTTTTATTATTTTTTAAGGTTTCATCACATTATTTCGGAAATGATTATATACAATTCTTCTGAGGATATGATCAACTTGAATTAAGTTTTTTCTAATTGGCTAAAAACTATATATATTAAATGCATGGAGAGGGAAATTGAGAGAAAAGAGAGATAATTGTGTGGATTATGTTAAAAGTTAAACCCTGATGGATGTACAGGCTCAATCTTGTGCACAAGTAGATCAAAAGTATTGAAAATCTGATCTTATAATTTGATGTAAAAATTAACAAATTAAGTCAACTCCCTTTGGATTTCTTTTCTCATCGAATACAGTTTGTATGCATTAATACTACAAGAAAATGACGGATAAATTCATCGCTAGAGTTAAGAAATCTCTCACTAATCTATTCTAATAATGGATTTGCTATGGACTAGATTTGTCGCATATTTTATCCTTGCAAAACTAGTAACGATAAAGATGCATACCGTTGCTAACTTTAGCAATGAATTAGTGATGAATATTTTGTCGCTAAAATTTTGTCACTTCAGTTGGTAAAGTTACTTCTTTAATTTTCTCAATATTGCTGCTATATTTGTCTTGATTATTTGTTGTATTAATATTATCTTTAAAGTACCAAATCTGGTTGATTTAGACAACGTTGTTTTTCAAAAGGCGAAGCTGATCTAGAATTTGCTTGGCTCTTATGAGTGGATTCCTCAAGGTGGCTATGGCCAAAGTGCACCAAATGTATGACCATCTTAGCCACAGTAAGACCAGTCAACTGCTGGCACTAGCTCTATTGACTCTTCGGGATGGCAGCTAGTTCTCTCACAACTTGAGGCAATGGAAACTGCTAACAAAGCCATGTTTGATCAATTGACCTCCATTAACTTAGAAATTTTGGAAAAACGGGAAACAACTAACAAATCAATCCATGAGCAATTAACGAAGTTGCATGACCGAGTGGTGAATGTGGAAATGGAGTAAGGCCATCAAACATTCAAGCTAACCAAATATTTTGAAGCCACCAAGGTCCAAGTGCCATCCTCATCACTGTCTCCTTCACCTTTTTGAGTTTCAACTACATTCAAGGGGAGTACTCTTTCTCTTACACTTATTTCTTTTTCCCTTTTATGTCATTGAGGACAATGCCTTGACTAAGTATGGGGGAAAGGAGTTTTATTTTAAATTTAGGGTATGTCTTAATATTAGTATGGCAATATTAGTGTAGTTTGTTGTCTGCTAAATTTTCATTATTCTGGATCTTTTTTTTTATGTCTTTTCTCATGCAATAAGTTTATGAAAGAATGCTAAATTTTGACCTTTATTGGGATTACATAGTTGATGAAATTAGGATAGTCTTTAAATGCTAGTTTCATGTTGTTATTTTAAGGATAATTCAATTTGATTTATATGTTGCCTCATATATATAGAACTAGTAATCTACTTGAGCTATGCATTATTAAACATGAGTAACTAATATATTAAATCCTTAATCACATATCAATAAAAGAAATAAAAATAAAGAGGAAACGAAGGAGAAGATGAGTGGATTTAGAATTAGCAAAAATAGCAAGATGAAGCATAAAATACACTTGCCTTATCTACTCCCTTGTCTTACAAAGGACATAAGTATGCAAAGCACCCTATATGAGTGTGATGTATTTCTAAAAGTAAAAAAAGCAAAAGAATGAATAAGTTTAAAATAAAAGAAATACACTATGACTTAAAGAAGAATTGTTACCTCTATGCAAAATAAAGTTGGTATAAAAACAAGAAAAGGAAAAGTTGCACTAAAAGATAAGTTTGGGGGTTTATTATATTAATTGTTGATGATTAATAAAGAGTAGCATAATTAGATTGCTTTTATTATATATTTTGAGGCAATGTATGATTGAGTTGAGTTGTTTTTGAATTTAAGTATGAAATTGGTATTGAGATGGTCTTGAACTTAGTTGGCTATGTAACTCTGGTATAGGTCAAGTGGATGCATTAGTGAAACTTAGAGATACAGACATGGAAATTAAAAATAATGGCAAGTTTATCAGTTGTGAATTTTTCTGTGTTTAGGTATTGCTTGGGGATAAGTAATGTTTAAGTGTGGGCGAGTTTGATGTGTTCTTATTTGTTCTAGTTTTTGTTAGTATTTTTCATGTTTTATTATAGGATTTTATCATGTTTAGGTACTTAATTGTGTTAAACTTGTGTTTGCAGGAGTGAAAGAAGGATTGCAGAAATTCGACTCAAAGCCTTACGCACGTGACAATGTGTCATGCACGTGAATAGGAGATACAAACTTGAAAGCGTCAAGCACAAGACAATGTGTCATAGGCATGAGGCTTTTCTTTGGCCATAAGGAGTTTTCTTGCTTTGTTATGTCATTGGCACAAGGTTTTGATCGCGAGCATGAAGTTCTTAAATCTCAATCTTCTGTCATTGTCACAAGGATTTGGTTGCTAGTGCATCGCTAATTTGTTTACCTATCACACACATGAAGAATTATCATGATCATGCTGAGTTTTAAGAAAGAAGGGTGTCACGCCCATGACGTGTTGTCACATGTGTGACAATCTACCAATCTTGTAGAGTCATTTCTACAATAGAAGTCTGGTTTGCACAATTAGTTCCACATTAGGAAGAATTACTTATGGAGTATATTTTTAGGGATTTAATTAATGTAATCAGTAGGTATATTTTATATTTTTAGAATCCAATTTCCAGTAGAATTTGGTGTAGTTTAAATACAATTTGTGTTTAGAATTAAGGGAGTTCTCATAGAGACACAATATAATGAATTTAAGATTTAAATCAAATCCATATATGAATGAATACCAATATAATGAATTTTCCTTTGTTTGATTATAAATGAGTATATCAAGTGCATAAGGTGATTACCATTAGGGCACCTCTCTAATAAGTTCCCATTTGTACTAAAGTCAATCATCTTTACACATTATATTATAGGCAATTACATAACCATCATATTTCTTTTTGGGGAATTGGTTTAGTCAAAAGATCAACTATATTTTGATCCATGGGAACTATGTCTATCTTCACATCATGTATACTTATGATTTTCTGAATCAGATGGTAACATTTGAGTATATGTTTGGATCTTTGATGAGGCAGTGGCTCATTTACTTGTGCAATGACTCCATTGTTGTCACAATATAATGATATTGGATCAAAAATGCTATGAACTACTTCTAACTTTGTGATGAATTTCCTTATCCAAACTACTTCCTTAGTTACCTTAGAAGTTGCAATGTACTATGCTTTAGTTGTGGAATCTATAATCATCTCCTATTTGAAACTTTTCTAATTGACTACACTGCCTTTAATGTGAAAATATATCCTAATTGGGATTTGGAGTCATTATTGTCAAATTGGAAGCTAACCCGCTTATTTTAAACTCACAATCTCCATAAACTAAGAATATATCCTTAGTTCTTCTTAAGTATTTAAGGATATTCTTGACAGTCACCCACTCACTACCCCTTGCCAGAATCTAACTGATATCTGCTCATGACACTTAAAGCATATGATGTTAGGTTTTGAAGAACGAATCACATTCATCAACGCAGCGGAAAAATAAAAATTTTCAAAATCCGAAATAAAATATCATACTTATGCCATTAAAACTAATTTATAAAAACATAGAGGTTAGAAATTATACCTTGTAATTTCTTATTTATTATTCAAATCTTCACCTTGTTAGGTTGTAGCAAACTATAATAATCCACACTAGGATGTCTATAATGATAATTTATGGGAAGAATGAAGAATAAACTATCAAAAGAAATAGTTTGAACAAATTCAAAGTGCTAGCTTTAAAAGTATTCTTGAGAGAATTTTATTGTCTTGAAAATATTTTTTTAATATTTTCACAAAAAATATTTTCATATATATTTTCTGCCATTTTATGTCTTTTCTATTTGAATCAAATTTAAAAAAAAATCAAAATTACAAAATGGATAAAAGGAAACTTGAATGAATAGTAAAATGTGCTTAATGACCATAATTGACTTAATTGAGGCCAAATTTACCCGTTGGCCAACGAGAGGCAATAGCACGCATGCTGGCCTGCTACAGGCTACCGCTGGGCAACCAAGCTGGTCTGCTTAGCACTCTCGGACCCATATGGGTCCGTGACCCTCCCGAACAATTTTCCCTTGCGATCTCATCGCGATCCATTTCGAAATAATTCTCTCATATTTGGAACTCATCCAATACCATTTTACTCATTCTCCATATATTTAATGTGTGTGACCCATTAGGTTCCCGGTTATGTTCACCACTTAAATTAACAATTAATTTAAACAAGTCATGAGCGGTATCTAGCAACACATCATGACCCCTAATTGACCGAAAAGTCAGTGGTTTGACTACGAACCTTTCCATAGACAATTTTCGTGCAATTATTCCTTTCACCATTGTATACCCCACTTGGTTTAGAGTATGGACATGTGTCAACTCCCACTAGACTGACTACATACATGCAATTATTTATCATATATCAATATGGAAAATTTTATTATAAGGACAAGGTGGCTTAAGCTCGGGTGAGAGCGCCCTTGATTCTAAATACATGCAATTATTTATTTTATTCAGTCAAGATGGCTTAAGCTCAAGTGAGAACGCTCTTGACTTGAGAAGCTCAGTTGAACACTTATATAGACAAATACAGATAGTGAGCATGGTGGCTAAAACTCGGGTGAGATCACTCTTGTTTCACAACCCGGATCCAAATAGTTCGGGTTTAGAGTTTTGGGGCTATAAAATATAAAATATAAAAGAATAAAAAAATCAATTATCAAGTAAATGAAACAATGGAATAGAAATCACAAATAAGGTATGAATATGAATTCATCTTTGAAAATCATGGCATGTATATGTGTTAAACCAATAAATCAGGTATGCAATATTCCACATTGATATATGATAAATTGATTTTTTTTTTATATATTGCTATAGAAAGGACTGTGATATATGGATTATTTATGATTTCTTTTATGCAAAATTGGATAATATGAAAATGAAATTCTTATGACATATCATAAGTGTATGTATGAATATTTATGCACATATATACCACTAAGCATTAGATTGCTTAGTGTGTGAGTGTTTTTCCATATGCAGGTTCAGAGCCTATAGAGAGAAGTTGACAGGAAGAGAAGCAAGCCCATACAGAGTCAAATAAAGTAAAGCCACATCAGAGGTTTGTTGCTTTACATGACATGCATTTTGTTCTTGTCCACATGTCATGGGTGATGAGTATAATTATGGTTTTCAAAAGTTTTACATGTCTTTTTATGATGGGAACATGTAATTTTATTTGGATCATATGTATTTTGTAAACATCGGGATAATGTAAGCCCAAACTTATGTTTGGAAATATGGACATAGTTTGTTAATTCCGCATATAAAATAGATTCATTAATTGAATGACATATTGCTATCATGAAAAAAAATGATTAACATATGAAAATACAATAACTAAAATGGAAGAAACTTTAATTCAAATAAATTTTAAGGTAATAGGCAGGTGACATTCTCCTATATAGTTAGGATTATTCCTGACTATATAAGAGGGTGTTACAGTTTTCCTTTTGAAAACCCACTTGCACCCTATAGGCTCTATCCCTTCGGGTGGGTCAACTAAAGTCCATACTTGGCTTTCATACATGGAATCCATTTCTATCTTCATGGCTTGAAGCTATTTGTCAGATTCTGAACTATTCAGAACTTCTTCATAGGTTGTAGGCTCATCGTTAATATGTCGTTCTGTTCACTACTGAGAAATCCATATCTCTCTGGATCAGTATGTATCCTACTTGACCTACGAAGCTCTTATGCTTCAAAATGTTGAGTTATTATATCATCTGTATGAGTAATAATGTAACATTCTTGACTTTTTCCATATGCATTTCTGTAGCATCTCATTTGTGCATATACATTTTGCATATATATATATCACTTGAACACATGCATAATATGTATTTTTATTTAAATATATTCATGACATACAATTAGTTTATTTTTAAATATTTTAGAATTGTATAGAAATGCATATGTCTGTTTTATAATATAGATGAAAATGACATGAAATTAATATTTAAGTGAATAAAGATACTAGATTGAATTAATAAAAATTTGACATGATTAATTTAATTAAATTAAAATAAGTGATTAAATTATATATTTATTTATTATTGGTTAGTAAAATTGGGTAAATGTATATATGTATACATGAATGTATGTATATGTATGTATGTATGTATGATAATAAAAAAATAATAATAAAAATTAAAAAAAAAAAAAGAAAGCATACAGCAAAAAGAAAAAAAAAAGAAAAAGAAAAAAAAGGGTTGGACGGCAAAGAAAGAAAAGTAAAGGAAATGGGGTAGGTGAATTTTAACCTATTAAGCTCCATTATCTTCCTTTTTCTTTCCTTATCTTCTTCTTCTTCTTTGATTCATTTCTTCAACCTATTTTCTCTCAAGTTATAGCCACAAATTCTTCCTTGTTTCACTTGGATTTTGAGGCAAATTGATTCCTTAAAAGTTTGTTCTTGGTAAGTAATCAATTCTTATTCTTATAAGGTTGATTTGAGTTGCTAAGGTTCATTAATAGGCACTGTTTTGAATCCCGATTTTGATATTCATAGAAATTGATTCTAGAAAATCTTAAAACACAAAAGTTGTTCCTTTATGTCTTATATTTATGTATATGTAAATATTTTTGTAAGTTGTGGTGTATAGAATGAGATATCCTCTTCGTACTAAAACTGGTCCGGATGTGAACCTTAAGTAAGTTAGCTACTGTGTTTATTAGTTTTGGATATATTAAAACCAATATTTGAAGTAACGCAAAATATAAACATTGTAGATATATGTGTTAGGGATCTGTATACCAAATTTCAGGTTATAGGTCTTGTAATTGTTGAGTTATGGTGAATGGAACCATGACTGTTCCATGATTTGAACTGCCTACTGAGTACCCTGTACAGGTCCCGAAATTTTTTTAATTATTTTGAGCTTCTTACAGATCGCTTCTATAAATAATCAAAACAGTAACATTATAGGTATATGTCTTAGATAAATTTTGGTACTAATTTCAGCTTAATATGTTATGTATAAACTAAGTTATGATCTTTGGAAGTCATACTGGTCCGGAAGTCAATTCTATTCTGGACCAGTAAATTATTTGTTATAATTTTAAGACCTTAGAGACATAATTGATAAAAGTTGATAACATAATAAATGTTCCATATGAACCCATATAAGTGTCTATAAAGTTTCATTAAAATATGACATATAGATTATAAGTTATGATGAACCCAAATGAGTACCCTGAAACTAAGGGCAGAAAACAGGGAAAATATTAGAACACGTTTAGAAATTCCACCAAATATTTTACAGTGATCCAATTGGTCTGAAATTTTAATATGTTATATATAAATATGTTAATTTTAATTAGGAATAAGAATAAGATTAATTGGTTAAGTACAGAAAAAGTTATAGTCAAAACAGTCCTATAAGGTCACACTGCCTCATAGGAAAAATTTTAATTATTGATATGAATAATGTATATTAATTTGTTTAAGCCACATTAAGTTTCTCTAGTCATAAATTAACCAATTATATTTTAATATTAGGCTTAAGAAACATTGGAGATATACAAGAAGTGGATAAACAATAAGTTAAAGGTTGGAATCAAAGGAAAAAGGTGAGTCTAATTATCAATTTAATTCTTTAGTGCATATGAATGTTGCTTGCTATATGATTGTGAGTCTAATTATCAATTGAATTCTTTAGTGCATATGAATGTTGCTTGTTATGTGATTGTGATGATTTTTCCTTGAAAATATGATGATGAATAATTTGTGACATTTGTGGTACATATAAGTTTGTGTACTTGTGGTATATTTGAGGTATATGTTTGACATAATATATATATATATATACATGGTATATGTATAGTATATGCAAGGTATATATGTTGACATATGAGGTATATATGTGGTACATGTGTTGCATATGAAGTATATGTATGGTATATGTATGGTATATGTGTTGACATATGAGGTATCTATGTGGTATATGTATGGTATATGTGATAAGATACAATGGTTGATGAATATATAAGTACAAGTGCATATGCATAATGACTTAAAAGGCATTGTGACTAGTTAATCGACATTGCAAAGCAAAAGAAGAGGCCTATGACCCAACAAATGTGCAAAGCAAAAGAAGAGGCCTATGGCGCAACAAATGTGCAAATGAAATAAATGATCAAGCTAGCTAGCAAATGTAAATGTTCACATGGCAAATGTTCGTTTAACTTGGTCACAACAAAATAAAATATATAAGCATAAGTAAAGAACAATTATTGAATACTTGATTTTATCTATATTTATATGTTATTTGACTGATGAAATGGAGTATAAAGCATGTATTAATTATACTTGTTATTTGCTATTATGAAATGTTTGGTGCTTTAGAACCCATTTGATGGTTATTCTCACTGAGTCGCAACTCACCAAATTACATCATTTTTCAGGTAGAGAAAATTAGTAGTTCATATTGAGGTGCATATAAAAGTCATGGATCAAAGGTCACCGACCGAGCTCATCACTTTCTCTCCTTGTATTCCACATAAGCATAAGAACATATCATTTATATTTGGGGATTGAATACTTGCAAATTTACTAACTTTTTAAACGTAATGTTTAAGTTATTAATATATGTGATGTTATAGGCTATAATTAAAGCTTCCGCGTTGATTGTCAAATTATTGTTAATAATATGAGATGAGTAAAAAAAAATTTACTATCGCTGTAAACTTGAATTTTATTTAATCTTGTTCCATACGGGATAACAATATAAAATCAGTATATGCGGTATATAGATGTATAAGGTGTTAGGTATTACAAACAAGCTCGGGTTCAGGTGGTTGATTAGCATCTGTTTGAGCATTTTGAACTTTTTTGCTCCCACTATTTACTTTTAGAAGGAATTCTTTTTCTAAAAAGATAGTATGTCTTGAAACAAAAATCTTTTGTTCCAAGGGGTGGTAAAATTGATATCCATATGATGTTTTTGGATATCCCACAAACAGACATCGGTCAGACTTAGCTTCTAGCTTATCTTATATTGTCTGCTTCACATAAGTAGGACAACTGCAAATTCTCATGTAAGAAAATGTGGGTTTTTTGTTATACCATATCTCATATGGATTAACATCAACTTATTTCAAAATGAACACCATTTAATATATAAATGGCGGTCTCTAGTGCATAACCCCAAAAGGATTTAGGGAGTTCTACAAAACTCATCATAGACCTTACCATGTCTAACAAGGTTCGATTTCTCCTCTCAGCCACACTATTGTGTTGTAGCATGTAAGGTGGAGTCCATTGAGATAAAATCTCATTATCTCTAAGATAATCTAGAAACTCTTATCTCAAGTATTGACCTCATTGATCTGATCAAAGTGTTTTAATACTTTTTCCAAGTTATTTCTTTACTTCATTTTTGAATTCTTTGAACTTTTCAAAAGCTTCAGATTTGTATCTCATAAGATACATGTACCATATCGTGAGTAGTCATCGATAAAGGTAATGAAGTAGATGAAACCACTTCTAGCGTGTGTAAATATTGGACCACATACATCTAAATGTATTAAGTCTAAAAGTCCATTAGCACGTTAACTCTTTTCCTTAAAGGGTAATTTAGTCATCTTGCCTAATATGCAAGATTCACATGTGTCATATGATTCATAATCAAATGACCCCAAACTACCACTCTTGTGTAGCTTAGCCATGAGTTTCTCACTTATATGACCAAGGCGATAATGCCATAAGTAAGATGATTTCGACATATCTTATTTTTGCCTTTTATTATCATTGATGTTTAAAATTGTATTTGACATATCTAATATATATTCCATTGCATAATGTACCACTAGCATAAAGAATTTCATTCAACATAATAAAACAATAATTGTTACTAAATGCTAAATGGAAACCATTTTTATTTAGACTTAAAACAGAAATAATGTTTTTAGTCAAAGCAATTACATAATAGCAATTATCCAAATTTAACATAAGCCCACTAGGGAGGGTCAATACATATGTTCTTACAACTAATGGAGCAAATGCAGCAACCCTTGCTCCATTTCTAATGCGTAGGTTTGACTCTACTTTATTGAGCTGTCTACTGTTTCTTAGGTCTTGCATATCAATGCATATGTGTGAGTCACAACCGGTATCTAATACCCATAAATTATTATTGGTAACAATATTAATTTCAATGATAAAAATACCTAAAGTAGATGGAGGCATCAGATGCCTTCTTCTTCAAGGACTCCAAGTAAGCCTTGTAGTTTCTCTTCTAATGGCCATCCTTGCCTCAATGGAAGCATTTCCCCTTTGGAGCAATCTCCTTGGCCACACCTCCCTTAGGCCTTATGGACTTCTTCTTCTTCTTAAGGTTCTTCTTTTTAGAACCTGAAGAGTCCACCAGCATCATAACCTTACTGTCCTTCTTAACAGATGGCTCAGCTGTTTTGAGCAAGTTAATCAGCTCAGAAATAGTGGTAGAGATTTGGTTCATCCTATAGTTAAGCAAAAAATGTGAACAACTATCGGACAAACCAATTAGAATTAAGTCAATACTTAATTCATGGTCCATCACAAATCCCAAGGTGGCCAACATCTCAATATAGTCATTCATCTTTAATGCATATTGTATTGGAGATGTCCCCCCCAACCATCTTAGTACAGAAGAGAAACCTCAAAGTTTCAAACCTTTCAGAATGCACTTTCTCATCAAAAAGCTCTCTTATATGGTATACTATGGAATTAGCATCCATAGCCTCATGCTACTTTTCCAACTCAGCTGACATAGTAGCAAACATAATGCAACTTCCCATCTCACTATCATTGAGATGCTTTTGATATGCCTTCTGAACATCTTCACAAGCATTAGCAATAGGGGGATTAGGGAGTGTCTCATCTAGGACATAGCCAATTTTTTCGGATTTGAGAACTATTCTCAAATTCCTTAGCCAATCCAAAAAACTAGGCCTAGTCAACTTATTTGATTCCATTAGTGATCAATAATTCACACTTGTCATGATGATGATTCTAGCAACTTAGATGTAAAATAAAACATGTTAGAATGTACATAAAATGCATATTTATTAGGTCTTTAATAAATCGCATTATAACTCCCACTATTTTATTGCGAATCCATAGTCCTCACTATGAACCCGAAAGAACTTATATGGAAGTTCTCCTAGTGGGTCAATATCCAACTAGCTAAGAATAATCTTGAGGCAACTCAACAAGCTATCCTTAGTTTGGTTGGTAGGTATCTAATCCATACCAATTGCATTATTCATGCAACTATCGAGTCTTGTGCTATCAACTTATTGATGTGTGCACATACATTGAGCTATCAACTCTTGATATGTATACATCTCATGTATACAAACCCAACTTCACCTCCAATACATATTAACCTTGGCGCAACTCCAACAAGTTAATAATATCAGTTAAGTCTATCCCATTAATCATGAAATCTACTTTCAATGGTTTGAACATATTCCTATAGAGTGAGCTTAAGTCTCATCAAGTTATTATTTCATACTTTTATATATAATACATTAATCACATGGATATATAAAGATAGTTACACTAACTATATTTCATGATTGTGGAAATACTAAAGTCAATCTCTTGAGCTAAAGAGAAATTAACTAGATCTTACCTAGGTATATGCATGAATTTACAACCCAAAATAGAAATTAAATTCCTATTTCTTAGTCTTCTTGTTTATGGTACCACATCCTTTGCTTCTTGCTCATTTGTATCTTCATTCTATCCTAATCGTATGTAATCTAATTACATATTTCAAAGTATAGAAAATCTCAATTTACATTTGAGGGAAGTAAGATTATAAGAGAAATATATAAGAAATAAAGAGAGGTAGGGATACGCATACCCTATTTACCATAAAAACAAAACAATTTCATGCATGCTCAATAACATTGGGCCTAAGGCCATAATCATCCATCATGTCTTTTTATACACCCCTAACATGCATTCTCTAATACATAAAATAAAAATGACAATTTTAGATTTCAATTTGCAAATCGATTCAATGCTTGAACCGAAATTACCTACTTGTGTTCTTTTGGTTAATTTAATTTTGTATGTCATTTTAAAGTAGAATTTAATATTTAATCAAATTAAATTAATTTTTATATTTTTAGAATTAATTCAAAATTAATTCTCCTTAAAATCATAATATTATGATGTTAAAATTAAATAATTTAATTTTAATATACATACCAATTTCTAGTCATACTAGAATTACAATTGTTCAACTTAAATTAATTCAAAATTAATCTCCAAAAAATCTTAAAATTTTCAGAACTTCAAATCATTATTCTAATCATCTTTATGTCAGTTTAAGTTCATCAAAATGAATTAATAAACTTAGATGCTCAATACGACTCATTCGACATCTAGAAATTTTTTTAAAATTTTAAATGCGTTCAAAATAATTTTGGCATATATCTAACATCAAAATAATATATTTTTAATCACATGAAAAATATTTTAAGATTATGAAAATAAAATAAACACACAAAAAAATCAAACAAAATTTCCCACCGGATATGCTAAAATAGTCCAGTGTTTATGTTTATTTGAAAAATTAATTAAAATAATTTTTAATTAATTATTAGATACTTCCATAGGCATAAATATATTCTCAATATATCTAAATAATTTTTTTATCATCCAATTATAAGAAAAATATAATTAGACTAATCAATTAAGCCAAACAACAACATATGTTCATAAACAAGACAAAATTAGGCATTTTTGAAATAAATCCGAAATTAATTATTTCAATCACTTTCAAATTATTTTTAAATTAAAATAATTATATTTAATCATCCCATTATCAGATTAGAGAAAGAAAAATGTGTAAAATATATTTTACAAATTAATTTCAAGTTTTCAAAATCTATTGATTCAAAATCATCAAAACCATGCAATTCTATTGCACTTTCAATTAAAATTAATTTTAATGGACATAAGGGGACTTTGATACCACTGTTATGTTTTGAAAAATGAACCACATTCATAAATGAAGCAGAAAAATAAAAATTTTTGAAATCCGAAACAAAAGATTATATTTGTGTCATTAAAACTAATTTATATAAGCATAGAGGTTAGAAATTATACCTTGTAATCTTTTATTTATTATTAAAATCTTCACCTTGTTTGGTTGTAGCAAACCACAACAATCCACACTAGAATGTCTCTAAAAATAATCCATGTGAAGAATGGAGAAGAAACTATCAAAAGAAATTATTTGAATAAATTCAAAATCCTAGCTTTGAAAGTATTATTGAGAGAATTTTATTGTGTCTTAAAAATATTTTTTTCATAAAAAAAATATTTGTATATATATTTTCTGCTATTATATGTCTTTTTTATTTGAATCAAATTCAAAGAAAAGATCAAAAGTACAAAATGGAGAAAATGAAACTTGAATGAATAATAAAATATGTTTAATGGTCATAATTGGCCTAATTAATGCCAAATTTAGCCATTGGCCAATAGGAGGCAGCAGCGCTTGCGCTGGGTCTGCTGCAGGCTGCTGCTGGGTAGCCCAACTAGCCTGTTAGGAAGGCCAACAGCCTGCCTAGCCTGCGCGGGCCCGTACCCCTCCCAAACAATGTTTCCTGTGCGATTTCATTGCGATCCATCCCGAAATAATTCTCTTATATTTTGGATTCCATCCAAGAACATTTTACTCATTCTCTATATTTTCTGAGGCAACAAGGAATATTATCAAAATAGAGAATCAGTATCCTAGATATCCTTAAATACCTCAAGTCTAAGGATACTTGCACCATTGCTATGATGAGACTATCATTGACATTTGAATAGATTATCCATATGATTGTCTCATAGTTGGTCATCTAATGTACTTAGCTACACTTAGCAAGCATCCACATATTAAATCTAAACATCTCATGTTTATTGATTATGAGATCTACTACTCGATCCAATCAAGGAGTGTAACATGTGCTAGTCTGTCCGGATTAACAATGTCTCATCTCATTAATCCTATGATTAGGGATAATTTTGATACTAACTTAATTACATATGATAAGAATCTCAATATCATAATCTCATCATAATTTCCTTCATGTTGTGTTATATATCAAAGACTTCATTAATTGATTTAAGATCACTATCAATTTAATATCAAATAAACATCAAATTAATGAAAAAAAAATTATTAATCAAATAAATTTGTACAATAAGTGATAAAGGTGATTGCCTTTAGAGCACTCCTCTAACATATGATACATCGGATCTAGTATATAACATAACATATGTGATAGATCCAATAGTCAAAGCATATAGAATCCTACTCGTGCATGCCCGTTCATCTTGTGTCTTTGGACACATAATTTAGAAAGGTTAATCCCATGAGTCATATGAATAAATCATTTCTTGGACTGTTCCATCTAAACCTCTTTAGCATATTGTTTATGTATGTAAATTGAAAAAGACCAAGTAACCTTTGAGACCTTTCTCTATAGATCTTAATCCCAGTATATAGGTTGTTTCTCCAATGTCTTTTATAGAGAAATTGTTAGAAAGCCAAAAGTTGATTGATTGAAAGACTGAGATATTGTTTTCTATAAGAAGTATGTTATCTACATATAACATTAGGAATACGATTGCACTCCTACTATCCTTTTTGTAAACACAAAGTTTATGCATATTTTGGAGAAACCAAACTCTTTGATTGTATCATCAAATCGGATGTTCCAACTCTTGGATGTTTGCTTCAATCTATAAATGGCATACCTTTTTGTCATCATTGGATGTTAAACCCTCAGGTTGTGTCATGTACTCCTTAATCATATTTCTATTTTCACATCCATTTGTCAAATCTCATAGTCATAATGAGCAGTAATGACTAGGAGTAATCTGATGGATTTAAGCATAACAGCTAGAGAAAAGGTTTCATCATAGTCAACATCTTGTCTTTGGTGATATCCTTTAGCTACCAACCTAGCTTTATAGGTAGCTATATTACCTTCCATGATAGTCTTATACTTGAAGAACCATTTTCACCCAATGGGTTTTATCCCTTTAGGTGGGTCAACCAAAATCCATACTTGGTTTTAATACATAGAATCCATCTCTAATTGCATGGCTTTTAGCCATCTTTCAGATTCTGAGCTATTATGAACTTTTTCGTGGGTAATGGGTTCATCATCTTCTATGAGAAATATGTCATTTGTTCACTTATAAAAAATTCATATCTCTTTAGAACAATGTGTGTCTCACTAGATCTACGAAGTTCTTATGTTTCAGAAAGTGTAGTTGTTACTTCATCTGTATGAGGAATAGATTCGGATTTAGTCAATTGATATACATCTATTTGAGTATCTTGAACTGTAACATCATCGACTTTCAACATATGCATTTTTACATGCATTTCATTTGGACATATGCATTTTCATATATTTCACTTGAAGATGTGCATTTTATGTGTTGAACCTTGAGGGGTATTTTTTCATTTTGATGATAACAAATAAAATAGCAATAATGTATTTAACAATGTTTATGTTTTAAGTGTGTTAAACAAGATTTACTTTGATTAGAACATGAAACAAGATTGAAATACAATTTTTGAAGATAAAAATCAAAGAAATAGCAAAGTGTCACGCCCGTGACTACTAATGTCATGCCTATGAATATAACATAGCACAAATTTTCCACCATTCAAAGTTCATAGCCATAAACGATCAAACCAACTGTGAAATATCATACAAGTCACTCCTGCGAAAGATTAGTCATGCTCGTGACCAAATATTTCCAATTCTTCCAGAAAATATCACAGCCAGAGTCACCACTTAGACTACGACTTGGAAGAATATTCATGCCCGTGACACATATAGTCACGCTTATGAACTAGGACAGAGAAACATGTTAGGCACAAATTAAGAGTTGGTTCAACGGATATTTCCACATTAAATGTACCCAAACGGCTATAATTCATAAAGGGAGTATAAATGCAAGTCATTTATGAATTCCAAATAGAAGAACAACAATTATTTTTCATCTTTAATATTGTTGTAGCCTTGTCATTAATAATTTTTCAACAATCCTCTACTTTTTGTGAAAATCTAATTGCTCATAACTTATGAGCATTGTAGATTGGTGAGTCTTTTTCATTGTAATCAATTACTCAAAAGTGAGTTTGGGTATATTGGGTTAAGAGTGAAACACTTTTAAGGGTCTTTTGTGTGAGCCATAAAACACAAAAAATTGGTTTTTGTGTGAGCCATTGAAAAATACAAGGAAATCTCTGGGTTATGTGTTAGCCAATAAGAGAAACACCATAGTTGGGAGTGAGCTTGAAAAACTCCATTGTAATACTTAGTGTGTTAGTGAAACACCCAATTGAGATTAGGGAGAGGAGTAGGGTTTGTTAATACCTGAATCTCTATAAATCTTGTGTGTGATATATCTCCTTCATTCTTCTATTTTATTTATTATGCACTTTCAATTAAGCAAATTTATTTGCTAACAAATTCAATCCCTTTCTTAGTTCATTGTCTAGGCAACAATTGGTATCAGAGCTTGTCTAGCAACAATTGGTATCAGAGCTTGTCTAGCAACAAAGCCTAATAAGTGCTAGCAAAGATCAAGAAATGGTTAATGAAGGATTTCAAAGCCTCAAACCTTACTTTGATGGAGTGAACTAAGCTCATTGGAAACTTCAAATGGAGACATATCTCAATAGTGAAGGAATTGAAGTTTGGGATAGTGTTCAGAAAGAATGGACACCACCAACCAAGAAAGGAGTTGATGGTGAAGAAGAAATTCTTTCAAAAGATGATTGGACGGAGCCTCAATAAAGAGCTAATTTCAAAAACAAAAAGGCATTGACAATCCTTGCAAGCTCTTTATCTATTGAAGAATGTGGCAGAATCCAACATTGTCCTACTGCATATAACATGTGGAAAACATTGGAGAATTATCATGAAGGAACCAAACAAGTAAAATCCAAGAATATTCAACTTCTTACTTCAGAATATGAACTCTTCAAAATGAAATCCAATGAATCCATCACCGACATGACAAACCATCTTCTAGCCATCATTAATGGCATGAGAAAGCTTGGAAAGCATTTGAGCTTGGAAGATGTGAATAAAAAAATTCTAAGAAGCCTTCCTCTCAAAGACTATGGTTCAAGAGTTATGGGTATAGAAGAGGCCAATGAAGACATAAGCATCATGCCTACCGATGACAGTAAAAAGAGATAGAGAACTTGAAGTCGAACCAAAAAAGAGAAAGCCTCTAGCACTCAAAGTCTTTACTTCAAAATCTCAAGAGGTAATCGAAGCTGATGAAGAGAAAAGTGATGATGAGAATGAGGACATTGCCATGCTCTCAAGAAGAATAAAAATAATGATTGAAAAGAGACTTGGCAATTCTTGAAACTTCAAACAAAGAACCTTCAAATACTCCTTAAATGACTCTCAAAAAAATAAAGAAGAGGTAAAGTGTTATGAATGCAGGAAGAAAGGACATATCAAACTAGAATGTCCAAAGCTCAAGAAAAAATTTCAAAAAGATGATGGGTAGAAAGGTCACAAAGCCACATGGGATGACGAAAGCTCTTCAAGTGAAAAATATGATAATGAAGGAGAAGAGGTCAACCTATGCTTCATGGCTTTAGAGGATCACTTCACGAATGAAGTAGGTCCTTCTTACTCATACTCTTTAAATGATAATAGTAGTGATAGTAATAGTGATAGAGAAGATGATGATGATTAGCAAAGTTTAATAGAAGTGTTGAACCTAGAATTAGAAAAATATAGAAGTAGACTTAAAACTTATAAAAATAATATTTTAGATTTTAAAAATAAATGGAAGTTTTACAAAAGAGAATTCTAATTTTAAGACTTCTAATGAAACTCTTCAAAAATCTTTAGATAAGTATTCCTCTAAACCCTTAACTAAATTTTTGCATAAAGAAAACAATATTTTGAAAAATGAAGTTGAGGAACTTAGAAACTCAATTTCAAAGTTTCATAAAGGGGAAGAGAGTTTAGATGCTCTCATAGTCTCTAAAAGGCCGCCTTTAATAAGATATGGTCTAGGCTTTAATGAAACATCATCTTCATCTCACAATACTATATTTGTTAAGTCTAGTGCACCATAAACCTCCACAATTGAGGTAATAGTCCTAAGGGCTAAGAGCATAACACACACAAAACCCTCTATTCAAAAGAAGAATAGTCAAGGGTTACTTAGCTTAAAAGGGAAATTTCGAAAGACCAATCATGTTTTTATGTATAAAAGGCATACACCTAGGAAAGCAACTAGTCATCATGCATGTGTATGTCATTGCACCCAAACTCATTCTAAAAGGATGTTAAGACCTAAAAGCATGTCAAAACCGAAAAACATATATAAAGCTAAACAATGTTATTATTGCATGAAATTTGGTCATATCAACAAGCATTGTTGGATAAGCAAGGCTCATTGAGAACCTTCAAGTGCTAACCCCTGGTGACCCAAGTTCTTTTGAGTACCTAAAAACCAAACTTGAATTGTGGTTTTATAAGTGTGCCTCAAGTCTACTATAAAGGAAAATGTTTGGCTTGTGGATAGTGGATGCTCAAGGCATATGACCAGAAACAAATAACTCTTCAATCACATCAAAAGAATTAATGGTGGTAAGGTAACCTTTGGAAACAATGCTAAGGGTAAGGTAATTGTCATTGGCTCTATTGATATTAATAATACAACTTTTATTGAAGATGTTTTACTTATTGATGGTTTGAAACATAATTTGTTAAGTGTAAGTCAATTATGTAATAAGGGAAACCAAGTTATCTTTGCCTCAAATGAATGTATTGTAACCTCTTTAAATGGCCAAGAGATATTCAAAGGAGATAGGGATATCAATACTTACATAATAGGCTTACACAAAATATCTAACCTTTCCTCTAAGTGTCTTATGTCTATTAGTGATGAATCTTGGCTATGACATAGAAGGCTTGGTCAGGCAAGCATGGAATTAATTCAAAGCCTTAGCAAATGAGAGCTAGTAAGTGGACTTCCAAAAGTCAATTTTGAAAAAGATAAGGCATGTGAACCTTGCCAAAGAGGAAAACAACAAAAGTCATCCTTCAAATCCAAAAATGTAGTAAGTACCTTTAAACCTCTACAACTTTTGCATTTATAACTTTTTAGACCTACTAGAGTTGCTAGTTTAAGAGGTAAATACTATGCTCTCATCATTGTTTGATGATTACTCTAGATTCACTTAGGTAATTTTCTTAGCTCAAAAGAGTGATGATTTTGAATCTTTCAAAAATTTTGCTAAAAGGGTTCAAATGAAAAAAATGTTATTTTATTTCCAAAATAAAATGCGAACATGACAAAGAATTTGACAATGAAAATTTTGAAAACTTTTGTTTAGAATATGGTATTTCATACGATTTTTTAACTCCTAGGACACATCAACAAAATGGGGCAGTAGAAAGAAAAAATTGAACTTTAATTGAAATGGCTCGAACAATGCTCAATGAGTATGGTTTACCAATATACTTTTGGGTTGAAGCTACTAATACTACGTGTTATATTTCAAATCGAGTTTTCAAAAGATCACTTTTAAAAAAAACTTTTTTTGAGCTATGGAATGGAAAAAAACCTATGATATCTTACTTTAGAGTATTTGGATGCAAGTGTTTTACATTAAACACCAAGGACAACCTTGAAACTTTTGCCTCTAAATAGGATGAAGGTATCTTCTTAGGATACTTTACAACTAGCAAAGCTTATAGAGTCTTTAATAAAAGATATTTAGTTGCTGAAGAGTCTATGCATGTTGTTTTCGATAAATCTAGTAAGTTTGATCTTGTGAAAGGTAGTGTTCTTGATGATATTATAGGTACAATGGAGAAGCTTGATCTTGATCATGAGAAAGATGATGATGATCAAGAGAAACAACAACAATATGTATCTTTACCTCAAGCTCAAGAGCAAGACAACCAAGAGCTCCCACAGGAATGGAAAATGATAAAGAATCACCCCAAGGAACAAATCATTAGTGATCCTACTAATGGTGTAAGTACTAGATCTCATCTCAAACTCTTAGATTCTAACCTTGCTTTTGTCTCTCAAATTGAGCCTAAAATATTGATGAGACTCTTAATGATAAAAGTTAGGTGATTTCTATGTAAGAGAAACTCAACCAATTTGAGAGAAGTAAGGTATGGATCTTAGTTCCTAGACCTAAAGACCATCAAATCATTGGTAGTAAATGGGTGTTTAGGAATAAGTTAGATGAATAAGGTTCAATAAGTATGAATAAAGGTAGGTTAGTTGTCAAAGGTTATAATCAAGAAAAAGGTATAAACTATGATGAAACCTATGATCCGGTAGCTAGATTATAAGCCATAAAAATACTTTTAGCATTTGCATGCCATATGAATTTTAAACTTTTTCAAATGGATGTCAAAAGTGCATTCTTAAATGGTTTTATAGAAAAGGAAGTAAATGTAGAACAATCTCCGGGTTTTGAAAATCATAACTTGCCTAATCATGTTTTTAAACTTTCAAAAGTTTTGTATGGATTAAAACAAGCTTCAAGAGCTTGGTATGAAAGACTAAGTTTTTTTCTTTTAGAAAATAATTTTTCAAAAGAACATGTTGATACAACATTGTTTATTAAAAAATATAAGCATGACATTCTAATTGTTCAAATTTATATTGATGATATCATATTTAGGTCTACTAATGAATTGTTTTGTCAAGAATTTGTTAAATGTATGACTAGAAAATTTGAAATGTGCATGATGGGCGATCTTAAATTCTTCCTTGGTTTACAAATCAAGCAAAGAAACAAGGACATATTCATCAATCAATCCAAGTACACCAAAGAGTTAATCAAGAAATTTGGAATGGAATGATGCAAAAATGCTAAGACTCCTATGAGCACATCAACAAAATTAGACAAAAATAAAAAGGGAAAGAGAATAAATGAAAAACTCTACAGAGCAGATCACTTTTATACCTTATTGCCTATAGACCCGATATAATGTATAGTGTATACTTATGTTCTAGATTTCAATTTTGTCCTAAAGAATCATATTTAAATGTTGTAAAAAGGATTTTAAAATACTTAAATAGCACATTGCATCTAAGCTTATGGTATCCCATCTTTCCATATCATAGGGTATTCGGATGCAGATTATGCCAGTAGTCTTTTGGATAGAAAGAGTACCTCTGTGACACCCTTATAACAATTATTATATATATATATATATACACGTTACATGGGTTAATACAATTATAGTCGATGTGTGCTAAAAAAAATTTAATATTTAATTTAATGCCCATAATATATTATGCACTTAATTATTCTTTTTCATTTTTATTGAAATTTTGGCAGCATAACGGCTATAAATTAACTACTCCACCTGTACTTCAAACAATTAACAACTCATTTTGGGCATAACAATACACATATATAATACAAAATATTTTTCATTTAACCACCGGTCAACATTCTCATCTTTACCCATATAATAATTCATAAATATTCTTTAACATAATACCCATATAATAATTCATAAATATTCTTTAACATAATATGTACAATATTTCATTCCTACAACTCCATATACATACATATATATGCATGTTATTCTTGATACTAACATACTATTATTTATTTTTAATTCGTCAGCTCCCAAAATTTGTATGTTTGCTCCCGCATTCCCCACTACTACTTGCATGCAGTCAAATAATTATATGTTGAACATTAATATGTCTAGTGGTGATTACTAATCTAAAAATTTTTATTAATCTACATTTTCATGCATTCATACACACAATATTATATTTACTAAACTATTTTTTTCTTTCTTTAATATATTTATTATTCTTTTTATCAATACTTCTCAATATTTCTATTTAATATACCCTTAATTTACTATTTAATATCTTCATTCTTTTAACAATATTTCTCAATAAATGTTATAGTTTCTTTTTTCAACTTACTCTTAAACTTTCATTTTCTTTCAATTTATTCATTTTCTCATCTTACCACTCTAATTAACTCTTTTTTTCTTCTTTTTTTATTTATTATTTATTTTTTTATATTTTTTTCCAATCTTCTATTTAATTAAATAAATTTCACGTTGGTTATTAAAATTCTAATTATTTACAATTTTGCCATTACTTTACATTTATTTACTCTTTTGTCACTCACTATTTTTTTTTACTTTATTTACTTTTTAACTACAAAATTTAACATTCACCTGTTAAATTCTTAGGATGAATTTGAATATTATATTCTTTTTAAAATTACATTTAACATTCACATGTTAACAATATTATTTTTAAAATTCTCATTTTTTTCAATTTTACTATTTGTTTTGTCATAATAATAACATTCACCTGTTATTATTATTATTATTATTATTATTATTATTATTATTATTATTATTATTATTATTATTATTATTATTATTATCCTATTTATCACTTATATCATTTTTATCATACATTTTTTTCTATATTTATCATTTTTATTATATTTATCTTTTTTTATCATTTATCTCGTATTTTTCGTTTTTATTATAACTATCACATTTTTCACTTATTTCATTTTCATCATATTTTTTACTTAAATTATTTTTTATCATATTATTCATTTTTTACTACTTTTATTAATATTTGCCCCTAGTTTCAATCCGATAGAAAATTTTCGGACCAGATATATGGGATGTAAACCCAAAAGTCTACTACACTGAAAAGTAATCCCGAAAGACTACCCAAGCATTACACTATACACTTAATCACTATATCAATATCACTAAAGTAAACCGTCATTGGCCTACATAAGAGAGTCGTCATGACCCGCACCGCGATAATGGTGTCCATATGGCTAGCCAATTATATTCTAGGCTAAATTTAACTATCAAAAAAATAACTAAGAGTATAATTTTATTCATTTAACTCAATTTCCATTAATTCATAAATTCTATTATTTTTATATTATTAATCACTTAACATTTTATTCATCCATACAATTTTATCATTACCATAATTTTTCACACTTTCCATTCTAATATATCAATATTTCATTATTTATATTCAATTAAATTATTAAGCATCACTAAACACATTTTATTCATTATTTTTTATATCATGCATAATAAAATCAATAATTAGAAAAATATTCAATATATCATTTAAAAATTCTCAATAAATTTATACACACTCAATATCATATTTTCTTGCATTTCATGACTAAATTTTTATTTAATTAGCAAGAAAAATATTAATTTCATCTTTCTCATATTTCGGCCTATATTAAATTTTCATTATTAAAATTTTTCTTTCACCCTCTAATTATTCATTTCACTAATTTATACATTCATTATTCCATATATATCTTTATATTACACTAAAATGTAATTATACCTTAATTTGCATTTTTCACATAACAGGGTCATATTTTTCAACTTCCACTAATTAATTTTTTTAATTGAAATTAACCATTCTAATTCACTTTTTATAATCCCTTAATCATGTTTTAAATATCAATTATCAATTTCATGCAAAACACATAAAATACCTAATTTCCATAACTCTAAATCATGCTTAATCAATGAAAATAAGTATATTTTGAAATCACTAACCTTATTTTCTTGCTTTATACTTCCTAAGCTTCATTTTCCTTAGCATTTCCTTTGGAAGCACCTTCACTTTCATTTGAACCTATCATGACTGAAAATTACACTCCATTAATCCACCAATATTTTGCTTCTTTAACTCAAATAAACTTCAAATTTATGCACCGTCACTTTTGTGCCACTTTCACTTGCTGAAGGAAGTTTGATTTTACTTGCATTTTTGCTATTATCGCTCCATCTTGTGCCATATCCAATCTAACATTCATTACCCGAGGGCTACCATAAATTTTATACTAAATGCATCAACTACTACATCCGCCTTCCCTAGATGGTAGTCGATTAGGCAGTAATAGTTTTTATCAATTCAAGCCAACGCCTCTGTCTCAAATTAAGTTCCTTATATGTAAGCAAATATTTCAAACTTTTGTAATATGTGTAAATGTAACATTTCTCACCATAAAGATAATGTCTCCAAATCTTGAAGGTGAGTACAATTACTGCAAGCTCAAAATCATGAGTAAGATAATTCTTCTCATGAGTCTTAAGTTGTAGAGAAGCATATGCAATCACTTTACTTCCTACATTAATACACAGCCTAACCAATTCTTGGAGGCATCATTGAAAATGAAAAAATTCTTTCCAGATTCTGGTTGAGTTAACATTACGGCTTCTGTCAACATGGTCTTAAGTTTCTCAAAGCTTCCTTGATATTTATCCATCCACTCAAACTTAATGTGCTTCTGTAACAGTCGAGTGAGCAGCACTGCTATGGTGGAAAAATCTTTTACAAATCTCTTATAACACCCAGTCAAACCTAAGAAACTTTTAACTTCTGTAATAGTCTTAGGTATTCTCCATTATAAAATTGCTTAAATCTTCTTTGGATCCACCTTTATCCCTTTAACAAAAACTACATGACCCAAAAAGGATACTTCATTCAACCAGAAGTCACACTTGCTGAACTTTGCATACAACTGATTCTCTCTCAATATCTTAAGTTTCTCAAAGCTTCCTTGATATTTATCCATCCACTCAAACTTAATATGCTTCTGTAATAGTCGAGTGAGCAGCACTGCTATGGTGGAAAAATCTTTTACAAATATCCTATAACACCCAGTCAAACCTAAGAAACTTTTAACTTTTTTAACAGTCTTAGGTATTCTCCATTATAAAATTTCTTAAATCTTCTTTGGATCCACCTTTATCCCTTCAACAAAAACTAAATGACCCAAGAAGGATACTTCATTCAACCAGAAGTCACACTTGCTGAAATTTGCATACAGCTGATTCTCTCTCAATATCTGCAAGACAATTCGTAGGTGTTTGTCATGTTCTTTTAGCATTTTCGAATACACTAAAATGTTATCAATAAATACCACCATGAACTGGTCTAGATAAGGATGAAAGATCATATTCATTAGATCCATGAAAGTTGCTAGGGCATTCATAATTCCAAATGGCATGACTAAAAATTCATAATGGACATATCTTGTGCGAAAAGCGGTCTTAGGCACATCTATTTCTTTCACTTTCAATTGATGGTAGCCCGATCATAGGTCAATCTTTGAAAACACACATGTTTCCTTCAATTGATCAAATAAGTCTTCAATATGTGGAAGGAGATACTTGTTCTTGATTGTCACCTTATTTAGCTATCTGTAGTCAATGCATAATCTGAGAGTCCCATCCTTCTTCTTTACAAAGAGTATCGGTGTTCCCTATAGGAAAATATTGGGTTTGATAAAGCCTTTATCAAGCAATTCCTGCAGCTGAATCTTCAATTCTTTGAGTTATATAGGCATCATCTTGTAGTGTGCAATTGAAATATGTGTCATGCTTGGAGCTACATCAGTAGTGAATTCAACTTTTTTGTCAGGTGGGAAGCCTGGTAGTTCCTTAGGAAAGACATCTGGATAATCTCTCACTGTAGGCACATCTAAAATCTTAAGATTTTCCTTTTCAGCTTCCATTCCATAACACAAATAAGCAATGCACCCCTTTCTTATAAGTTCTCAAGAGGATGACAAAGGCAAAGAGAAAGCAAATTAGTAAGGGGAGGAAAAAAAGAAAAAAGGGAAGCTCCAAGGCTGATTAGGTTTGTGCTTCATTGATAAAAATCTTACATATTGTTCAAATGTGTGTAATTATGTATTAAGGTTTGATATGAATGTGGTTTGATATGGAATATGATTAGTTGTTGCTTTTGATGTTTTATATGGTAATGAGACCAAATGGAGTGAAATCATTAAGATATGTAAATGTAATTGTGATTTGGAAACTTTGGCATAAAAATGAATGCATATGATGGATGTAATTAATAGTTAAGGTTGTGCTAGCTAATGACCCTGCTGTAGAAATTTTGGAATAGTCTTGACTATTTTGATCATAACTAATGCTCTAGTAATGATATTAAGGTGAAATCAGTTGGAAATAAAAGTTGACTCATAATGATAAAACTTTCAATTCGAACCTAAGTTCAAAATATAATTACAAATAGGCTAAATATTGGACAAGAAAATTCCAGACCTGTACGTACCCAGAAAATACAAGGTAAAATTAATGGAACGCCCTTCAGTAAAAGGGTCAAAACTTTTGATAGAAAAATTGGATTTAAGTGATTTTTAATACATATGAAATATGAGATATTAAACTATAAAATATTAGAAGACCATAACTTTAAATTCGAATTATAAATGGGCCAAAAATGAGGCCCAAAGTCAAGGCCGAAATCTGCTATAGACAAAAATGTGATTTATTGGGCTTTTGCATATAGTATCATGAATATATATATATATAGTAATTAATGTGAATTTTGACTTAAATTGTAATTATAATTGTTTAATAAATTATTTATTTGTTAATTTTTAATGTAATAACAATGGAAACAAAAAATAAAATAAATAAACATATATGTGAAAATGTGATACAATTATTTTTTTTGAAAATATTATGAATAAATGTAAAAATAGTTAATCCCTAAGACACCTAATCTAGAATTAGAATAGAGAATGGTTTGGCATGCCAATAAGGGGAGTTAAAGCACTCATTGCCAAATATAAAATCCAGTAATGGCAATATTACAAAAGTCGGTAATATTTCTATTATGAAAGTCATTCGACTCAATATTATGAAAGTCGGTAATGACAACCCCATTACTCCTATTAGTTAGTTAGGTTATAGGTGTTATGGGCACAAGAAAAATAAAAAATAACAATAATATAAAAATATGTCATTTCGATAATGTTATCTTAAATTAAAATTGCTAAATATGAAATGTTTGATGAAATTTATTTGTTTTTATATAATTTTGTTTATTTTATGTTTTACTTATGAAATTAATAATTGACATGTAAGAAAATATATGTATGTAAGATTTTTATCCTTGAAACACCACTAAGCTAGTAGCTTAGCGCGAGATTTTAAAGGTTAGCCATAAATAGTAAAATTGTCAGAAGAAAAAGGGTATCCGCACGAAAATAGCTAAAAGTTTTGGACTTATTTTTGCTATATTTTATAAAAAATATTGTAAATTAAATTATATTTTTTTATCTCATCTAGTATGTATCGGGGATGTGTAACTTCAGTGTAATGGACATAATTGGATGTAAAATAATATATTTTATAAATAAATAAAATTTTGAATATTGGTATTGGTAATAAATTTATTTTAGTGTTTGTAATATTTCTACAAAAAACTTTATACTTCATTTAGATAAGTTTATAAGACAGTTAGTCGGGTAATACTCATTTATCTTGCTAAACTAAAGTGGGGTAAGAGGGTGTTACAATTTTTGGTATTAAAGCTATAGGTTTAAACGGTTCTTACTTAGTGGGTATAGGAAGATAAATGCATGTTTTCAGCATTTCCATTGTTTTAAGTTGTTATATTCTGATAAGGGACCCTTCTTCTGACAATATAGATTTTAATGGATTTGGAATCAAGACAAAGTCACGAAGAACAAGAGGGTGATAATATAGATAACTCGGTTGCTCATAGACAGTCATCATCAATTAGAGCCTCAAAACCTAGTGTTATAGCTCCACAACATGCTGAAGAACATGTTGCTTCAAGTTAGGTACCCCTTATACAACAGATGGCTACTTTGTTACAGTAGATAGCACAAGTTGTGCCACCACCAGCTCCACCACCTCCATCACCTCAACCAAAACCCTAGATTGATAAACTAAGAAAATATGGAGCTATGGATTTTTTAGGTAAGAAAGAGGATGACCCAGCAGTAGTAGAATTTTGGTTGGAAAAGACAGAACGGGTTTTTGAGGAGCTTCAATGTTCGGAGGAGTACAGGGTTAGAAATGCAGTGTCCCTCCTTCAGAAGCATGCCTATGATTAGTGGAAGTTGGTATTAGCGAAACCCCAAACTCCAAACCCTCAGACATGGGATTTCTTTGTGGCAGAGTTTAAAAGAAATATGTGCCAAGAGTTTATGTTGATGAGAAAAAGTGAGAATTTCTGAATTTGAACAGAAAGGTATGACAATAGCTGAGTATGAGATGGAGTTCACCAGGCTAAGCAAGTATGTAACGAGGATTATTTGAGATGAAGCTGATAAATGTCATAGATTTGAAGATGGCCTCGATAAGGATATTGGATATTTAGTGGCTTGTCACCAGCATACAGATTTTGCTACACTAGTGTCCTCTGCCATTAGTGTTGAAAGCAGGAAATATTTGAAGATAGAAGAGCTCTTCAAGAAATCAATTGCCGGTGTGGCCCAAACATCTAGTAGGAAAGAGCAGATATTACCTAGACCATTTTCAGTCATGGGTTGCTAGGCATACATTTTCTGGTAGGCGGGGTCAGCATTTTAGACCTGCAGCATCATCTGCTAGTTCACCAGTAACATTGTCTAAAAGATAAGCTTCTGCTCTATGTCAGCATTGTGGTGGATCTCATACAGGAGAGTGTTGGTGGTTGACTGGGGCATGCTTAGGATGTGGAGCTACTGACCATATGAAGAGAGATTTTCCCAGACTTAGTACAGATAATATGGCACAAGCACATACTATGGCACCGGTACAGAGTCGTGGTAGAGGTTGAGACAGTTTAGAAGTAGTTGTACTGAACAGAGTCAGGGGGTATCAGAGACAGTTAATAGACTCGGAGGTAATAGAGCTCCAGCTCAGGATTATGTGATGAGAGTTCGTGAGGACCAAGATGCACTAGACATCATAGTTGGTAAACTTTCTTTATTTGACTTTGATTTACAAGCAATGATAGATCCTGGTTCTACGCATTCATACATAAGCACAACTGCACTTAAATAAGGGAACATGATACCTAAGACCTTTGAATATGAGATAGTTGTGACCAATCCACTAGGACATAGTGTGAAAGTGAATTAGATCTATAGAAATAGTTCAATAATAATTCAGGTAGAGAATTTCCAACAGACTTAATAGAATTACCTTTTTCATGAATTCGATGCTATTCTGGGCATGGATTGGTTGACCAAGCATGGAGCTATAGTCGACTATTGATCTAGAAAAATTGTACTTAAAATTCTTGGGCAGGATGACACTATCATTTAGGGTGAAGGTCGAACATTTTTTACCAGTGTTATTTCTGTATTAAAAGCTCAAAAAGACATTAAGAAGGGATATGAGGCATATTTGGCCCATGTGATAGATACCAGGAAGGGGAGCCTGAAACTCAAGGACATCCTCATAGGGTGTGGGTTCCCAGATGTGTTTCTTGAAGACTTGTCAGGGTTACCACCATATAGGGAGATAGAGTTTGCTATTGATGTGATTCCTGGAACAACCCTAATATCAATTACTCCTTATAGAATGACACCTACAGAATTGAGAGAGTTGAAGGTTCAATTGCAGGAATTGCTAGACAAAAAGTTTATAAGACCTAGTGTGTCACCATAGGGTGCTCCAATGTTATTTGTGAAAAAGAAAGATGACACCCTTCGATTATGTATTGATTACTGACAATTGAACAAGGTGACAATTAAAAATAAATATCAACGACTTAGAATTGATGATTTATTTGATCAATTGAAAGGAGCAGGAGTATTCTCTAAGATCGATCTCAGATCCAGGTATCATAAACTAAAAATCTAAGAATTAGATGTGTCCAAAACAACCTTCAGACTTGATATGGCCACTATGAGTTCTAGTTATGCCTTTTCGCTTAATGAATGCACTAGATGCCTTTATGGATATGATGAATAGGATTTTTAGGCCTTACCTTGATCAATTTGTGGTAGTTTTTATAGATGATAACCTAGTGTATTCAAGGAACAAAGAAGAACATGTCAGACATCATAGAATAGTACTTCAGACTCCGAGGGAAAATCAATTGTATACAAAGTTGTCAAAATGTGAGTTTTGGTTAGAAAAAATAGGATTCTTAGGGCATGTTGTGTTAGTTGAAAGAATCTGTGTGGATCCTAGCAAAATATAAGCGATTATAAGTTGGAAGCTGCCCCGCAATATGACAGAATTCCAGAGTTTTCTTGGATTAGTTGGTTACTACATAAGGTTTGTGAAGGGATTTTCAAGCATTGTAGCACCAATTACCAAGCTGCTCATAAAAGAAACTAAATTTGAGTGGATAGATTGATGTCAGACAAGATTTGAAAGACTACAAGTCATGCTAACTGAAGCTCCTGTTTTGACCCTATCTACTCCAGGGAAAGAGTTTGTGATATATAATGATGCCTCTCATAATGGGCTAAGCTGTGTATTAATACAATAGGGTAAAGTAGTTGCTTATGCATCTAGGCAATTGAAGTTTCATGAGCTAAATTACCCTACTAATGATTTGGAGTTGGCAACAATAGTGTTTGCTTTAAAAATATGGCGACATTATTTGTATGGTGAGCAATGCTGCATATATATAAATCATAAGAGCCTCAAATATTTGCCCACACAAAAGGAGTTAAATTTAAGGCACATACGCTGGTTGGAACTAATTAAGGATTATAATTGTATTATTCATTATCATCCAGAAAAAGCTAATGTAGCAGTTGATGCCTTAAGTAGAAAAACACTGGCATGTATAGTTTATAATTTTCTCCTTATAATATAATATATAGTAATTAATAATAAATTAATAGGAGACTCATTTTTTATTTTGGGCAGAGTTATGAGTTTAACCTACTTTAAGGAAACAAGTGAAAGAAGCTCAGAGGCAATATCAGAAATAATTCTAAAAGAGGCACATAATACAATTTATTCAATGCATCCAGGGAGCAATAAAATGTATCAAGACCTGAAAACTCATTATTGGTGTTCAAAAATGAAGAAGGATATCATGGAATACCCTACAAGATGCTTGACATGCCAACAAGTGAAAAGAGAGCATCAGGTACCATCTGGATTGTTATAGCCTATTGCTATTTCAGAATGGAAGTGGGAAAGGATTACAATAGATTTTGTATTTGAGTTGCCTTTGACACAAAAGAAGCATGATGCAGTATGGGTAATTGTTGACAAGTTTACCAAATCGGCTCACTTTCTGCTAGTTCGGATGGATTATTCGTTGAGTCAGTTAGCAAAAATATATGTTAATGAGATAATTCGACTACATAGGGTGCCAATATCTATTATTTCTGATCGAGACCCACGATTCACATCAAAATTTTGGAAAAGTCTACAACAAGCATTGGGGACTCGACTTACTTTTAGTACAACATTTCACCCAGAAAGAGAAAAACATGCTTAGAAGCTGTGTAATTGACTTTGAGGGTAGCTGGAATAGGTATTTACCATTGATGGAATTTGCATATAACAATAGCTATCAAACTAGTTTTGGCATGACTCCATATGAAGTTTTGTATGGAAGAAGATGTAAAACACCTTTATGCTGGATAGAACTTGGTGAAAAAAAGTTAATGGGCCTAGAATTTTTGCAACAGATGGAGGAGAAGGTGAAATTAATTCAAGATCGATTAAAAGTTGCAACGGATCGATAAAAATTCTACGCTGATTTGAAGAGGAAGGATATTGAATATGTTATCAGAGACAAGGTATTTTTAAAAGTCTCGCCTTGGAAGAAAGTACTTCATTTTGGTAAAAAGGAGAAACTGAGTCCTAGGTTTATTGGACCATACGAAATACTTGAATATGTGGGTCCAATGGCTTACCGGTTGGCTTTACCACCAGAATTGGATAAGATCCAAAATGTGTTTCATGTCTTAATGTTAAAAGGATACAGATACGATCCAACACATGTAATACCTGTGGAATTAATAAAGGTACAACCAAACTTCACCTATGCAGAAGAGCCAGTGAAAATCTTAGCTCGAGAAGTCAAGGAACTGCAGAACAAGAAGGTACCATTGGTAAAGGTCTTATGGCACAATCATACAGTAGAAGAAGCCACATGAGAGAGTGAAGATATGATGAGAACTTAGTATCCTCAGCTATTATGCTCCAGCTAATCAAGTAAATTTTGAGGACGAAATTTTCTTAAGGGGGAGAGAATTGTAACATCCAGTGACTTAAGCCCCAATTGCGCGTAACCGTAGTGGGGTGTGCTGGTTCAATTGTAGTCTAAATTTGAACCCATAAAACAATGACTAATAAAAAGGGAAAATAATCAAGGTTATTATTATTTAGGAATTAAAAAGATTAGTGCTAGAACTGCAAAAAAATAAAATTACCCTACGGACAAAATCAGTATTATGGCAATAATTAGTGGAAAAGTGTAAAAATGAGAAAATTTATGGCAAATAAGGAATTTCTCAAAATTTAAAAGTTAATCAAGATTAATTATGTTAATGAACCAATGAAAATTAGGATTACCCATTCCTTAATTTGAGTATAAAAGTCAAAAAGAGGAAGAATTCTACATTTTTCCACCTAAAAATCTAACTCATTTTCTTCTTCCTTTCTTTCACACTTTGGTTGTCCACCATAGCTCTCCAAAAGTGACCATTTTGCTTCAATTCAAGCTTGAAAAATAGAGAGAAATTAGTTTTGAGAGAGAAAAATTCAAAATTAAAGAGTTCTTGCCATAAAAGGAATAAGAAAGAAGGAAGAAAGAAGACAAGAAAATGGAGGAATTATGGAACAGATTCGGTCCAACTTATAGAACCATTAAGGTGAGTTTATTCTTCTTAAATTCAATCTTTTCCCTTCCATTTGAGACCATAAGGATGATAGATATGATTAGGATTGGTAGATTGTGGTTATGTGGCAAGATTGGAACTATAAAATTAAAGTTGCAACTAGTTGAAGAAAAGTGTAGTTAAACTTTTAATTAATGATAATCGATATTAGTTAATCATTTTACGACTTAAAAACTAGAGAAAGGTAACTATAATGGAAGAATGAGGGGCTGCCTTGGTTAAGTTAATTTGGAGAAAATTGAAATTAACCTAGGAGCAATACAATTGGTGATAGATGAAGTGTGATTAGAGTGTTGATTTAAATAAAATAAATTGGGACCTATGATAAGATTTTTGGATAGCCATGACATATGAAGAAGGAAGTTTAACTTTAGTAAATTTTGGCTAAATTAAAGAATAAAACATATTAGGAGCATTAGAATCTATATATGCATGAGAAGTTTTGATAATGGATGATAAAAATGAGATATGGTATAGTTGTGTAGGAAAACCAAGTGAACAAATGAGAGGCCCTCAAGAGGGTGACAAAGGCAAGGAGAAAGAAAATTAGTAAGGGGAGGAAGAGAAGGAAAAAGGGAAGCTTCAAGGTTGATTAGGTATGTACTTCATTGATAAAAATCTTACATGTTCAAATGTGTGTAATTATATATTAAGGTTTGATATGAATGTGATTTGATAGGATTAGTTGTTGCTTTTGATGTTTTATATGGTGATGAGACCAAATGATGGAAATCATTAGGATATGTGAATTTAATCATGATCTGGAAACTTTGGCATAAAAATAAATGCATATGATGGATCTAATTAATAGTTAAGATTATGTTAGCTAATGACCCTGCTGTAGAAATTTTGGAATAGTCTTGACTATTTTGATCATAACTAATGCTCTGGTAATGATATTGAGATTAAATCAATTGGAAATAAAAGTAGACTCATAATGCTAAAACTTTAATTCATAATCTAAGTTCAAAATCTAATTGCAAATGGGCTAAATATTGGATATAAAATCCAGAATCTGTAGGTACCCAGAAAATATTGGGTAAAATTAATGGAACGCCCTTCAATACAAGGGTTATAACTTTTGATAAAAAAAACTCTGATTTAAGTAATTTTTGATGCATTTGCAATTTGAGATATTAGACTACAAGATATTAGAAGACTATAACTTCAAATTAGAATTATAAATAAGCTAAAAATGAGGCCCAAAATCAGGACCGAAATCTACCATAGACAAAAATGTGATCTATTAGGCTTTTGCATGTAGTATCATGAATAAGTAATTAATGTGAATTTTGACTTAAATTGTAATTATAATTTTTTAATAAATTATTTATGTGTGAGGTTTTGATGCAATAACAATGGAAATAAATAATAAAAATAAATAAACATATATGTGAAAATATTATACAATTATTATTTTTAAAAATATTGTGAATAAATGTAAAAATAGTTAAGCCCTAAGGCACCTAATCTAAAATTATAATAGAGAATGGTTTGACATGTCAATCAGGCGAGTTAAGGCACTCACTGCCAAATATAAAAGTTGATAATGACAAATTTATAAATACACTGGACGCAAAATTATTAAGCTGGTAATGACAATATTACAAAAGCTGGTAATGACATTTTATGAAAGTGCTTGGTGTAATATTATAAAAACCGATAATGACAACCCTGTTATTCATATTAATTAGTTCGGTTATAGATTTTATGGACACAAGAAAAATAAAAAATAACAATAATATAAAAGTATGTCATTTTGATAATGTTATGTTAAATTAAAATTGTTAAATATGAAATATCTTATGAAATTTATTTGTTTTCATATAATTCTTTTATATTATGCTTTATTTATCAAATTATTAATTGACATGTAAGAAAATATATATATATATATATGTAAAATTTTTATCTTTGAAGTACCACTAAGCTAGTATCTTAGCACAAGTGGTTTCCTTTCGTGCAGGTTTTAAAGGGTAGCCGTAGATAGTAAAATTGTCAGAAAAATAATGGTACCTGGACTAAAGTAGCTAAAAGCTTTGGACTTATTTTTGGTATATTTTATCATAAAAATTGTAGATTAAATTATAGTTTTTATCTCATCTAGTATGTATCAGAGATGTGTAACTTTAGTGTAATAGACAGTTGGATGAAAAATAATATATTTTATAAATAAATAAAATTTTGAAGATCGGTGCCGTAATAAATTTATTTTAGTGTTTGTAATATTTCTACAAAAAAAAATTATACTTCATTTAGCTAAGCTTATAAGATAGTTAGTCGGGTCATACTCACTTACCTTGCTGAACTAAAGTCGGGTAAAGGGGTGTTACAGAATAAATCATCTATCCTTGGCAAATGATATTTGTTCTTGATAGTAACTTTGTTCAACTGCCTGTAGTCGACACACAATCTCATCGACCCGTCTTTCATTGTAACGAACAACACTAATATGCCCCTTGGGGATACACTTGCCCTAATGAAACCTTTATCTAACAATTCTTGCAACTGTACTTTCAACTTTTTTAACTCTGAAGGCGCCATCCTATATGGTGTAGCTGATATTGGAGTTGTACCTGGTGTAATATGGAGAACTCTATTTTCCTATCTAGAGGTAATCCTAGTAAGTCATCTGGAAATACCTCTGGATATTCCCTCACTGTTAGGAAATCCTGAAAATCTTATCCTTTCCTCATCGTATCAATCATATGAGCTAAATAAAACCTCACATCCTTATTTAATCATTTTCTGAGCCTTCATTATGGAAATGGCTTAGGCTGGCTATGAAAATTTTTCATCATCCACTATTATCTTTTTTCAATCTAGGGTCTTAAGAATTAACTTCTTACACTTGCAATTAACTATTGCCTCATGTTAAGAAAGTCAATCCATGCCCAAAATGGCATTCAAATCATAGAAAGATAACTCAATCAAGTCTGTGGGAAATTCCCTCTTGTGTACACCCAACGAACAAACTTTATACACCCAATTCACAATCACACTATGACCTAAAGGGTTCATGACTTCTATCTCATATTCTAAGTTCTCAACTATCATACTGTGCTGGTTAGGTGTGTTCATGTAAATATAAGAGTATGTAGATCTTGGATCTATTAAAACATATAAACACAAGCCATGGAGAGAAAATGACCCACGATAACATCAGTGGCCTCATGATCCTCCCATGCTCTCATAGCATATGCACTCGCTGGAGTCTTGCTAGGTCCTGGTGTATCAATCATCACTGATGCAGTATGACTAGGTCCCGATTGACCTCCTCGGTTCTACTATCAACTCAGTACTGGAGTTGATCCCCTTGTCTGTGGATGCACTATACTGCCCAATAACAAAAATCTCTCTTCAGATGATCTCTGAATTTATATTTATAACAAACCCAATGTTCACCCAACACCCAGCCCTATGGCTTTTGTTACAAGTCCCATATACTGGTAGAAATCCTTTCGTGTTTTTATGGCTGTGAATTAGCAGCAGCAGAAATAGCTCTAGAATGTGGTCCCTTCCCAAAGGAATTCGGATATGGAAAGCCTTAACTGTTTTCCCCTAAACTGTGACTACCTATAATAGAAATGACCCTTCTTACCTGAAGGTTGTGCCATGATAGCTGATGACTTCTTGAAACTCTTTTTCTTCTCAAAACTGATGGTTGTGGATACCAACTTCACAAAGTCCTCAATTTGAAGAGTTATAACTTGATAGCTAATATCCTCATGTAAATTATCTTCGAATTGGCGGCACTGATCTACCTCATCCCCAAGAATCTAGCTGGATACTTACTCAACATGTTAAACTCTCGCTCATACTTTGTAACAGTCAAATTTCCTTGCAGTACATCTTGAAATTCCCTCTTCTTCTCATTCACATACACTCGTGGTACATATTTCTTCTTAAAGTTTGCCACAGAAAAGACCCAGTAGATGGTTATGGTGTCTGTGGCTTCAACAGAACTGTTTTCCACTAATGGTATGTATGATCTTGAAGCAAAGAAACTACACACCTCACCTTGTGCTCATCAGCACACTCCATCTCTTCAAAGACTCTACCAGTCTTCTCCAACTAAAATTTAGCAGCTATTGGATCATCGTCACTCTTACTAGTGAAATCAGTAGGCATATACTTTATGAGCTTATCTATCTGTATATGTGGTCTCTTTGGTGGAGACGGTGGTACTAGTGGTGGTACTACCTGCGGCATACTATGTACTAACTGTTGTAGCAAGCCTACTCTCTACGGCATAAATTGCATCTGGCCTTGCCCGACCTGTCCCACAGTGTGCTATGAAGGTAGTGGTACAACACCCGAACCATGTACGCTAGTAACACTAGGTTGATCCTGAGCCCGAACATTGGTAGGACTATAACTTTTTGCAACATCAAGAGGATCCACGTCCTCAATCTCCATAACCTCTCACTTAATCCTACAAGTTGACAAAGTAGCAACCCACATCAGAGTCAGATGAGACATAATGAATGCTTGATTAAAAACCCTTTACCCCATTTAGGTTCAGAAATGCCTAAACCTAAGATCTAATTCCAATAAATATAACATTCGCCAATACAATCGGAAAACCCTCACCAATTGTACCGATGGATGATACGGTATTGTTTTGCAGAAAACTCATTAATCGAGTATTAGGCTCCATTATTAAGGTTTGTACATATACGCATTCTAATTCAAAATATAAAATGTATGTGTGATGTATTGTGTGAATGACATGGTATTTGGTTCATATAGATTTATAGTAATTGTTATAACTGAATTAAATGTCATGATTGATTTTGAATTGGATATGAAAGATTGATATATAAAGTTTGATATGGTGGTAATATTGGAAATGGTTATGTGAGTAAAAGTATATGATATCAATTTGTAAATTGCATGTCTATAGTTTGAAGTATGATGACAAATTCTAGAAAGTGTTGAGAGGAATGGCTAACATTGGTTAACCTTAGTACCAATGCATGTTATGTTTGTTTTTGGCTTAAAACAGTGCTGACATATTTTTACAGATTGATGTTTCATAGTCATGAAGGTAGTATTGCCGATCGTGAATGTATTACACACTCGTGAATTGTTTAACAGAATAAGTTCATGACCATGAACCAAAGTTCATACCTATGAATATCCACACATAACCAATCATGGGTAGACAATCCATGATAGAAAACTTCATGCTCGTGAATCTACCATTCACGCCCGTGAATGCCCTGTATCTAGAATATTGATATTTGAATCCTATGATGAAATTACATAAGTTTGTTATATACACACACTTGGCATGGTTAATTAACATGGTATACAGTATGATACTTGACTATGAACAATGATTATGCACTAGGTGTTTTATATTACAAAGTGTTATGTAATGGACATGTTGAACCATGAATGATTTATAAATGATATAGATAACCAGAATATGATCATATATGCCAATTCTCTATTTTGATGACTAGCTTAGGATATTTGGCATGTCATTGAGGGGATTATGGTACTATAGGATATTATTATGATATAATCAGGGTCGCATAAGCTCAAGTTAGAGTGCTCATGATTATTTAGGGATAAGGTATCTTAAGCTCAGGTTAAAACACCCTTGTACCCATATGCATGTAGATATTATATTTAATCATCAGGGTGGCTTAAGACTGGATTAGAGCACTCCTTATTTGAGAAGCTCAGTAGTAGCGATATAGACAAATACAGTTAATGAGCAGGGTGGCTTAAGCTCAAGTTAGAGCACTCCAGTTTTACAACTCGTATCCAAGTAGTCTGAGTCTAGAGTACTGGACGGAACACAATAAATTATTGGGAAAATAAACAATGATTATTGAATACAAGATACATTTAATTTTAATTCAGCACACAGTGGTATCATAAACTCTATTTCACAACCCAAGTAGTCCGAGTCTAGAGTACTGGACGGAACACAATAAATTATTGAAAAAAAAAACAATGATTATTGAATACAAGATACATTTAATTTTAATTCAGTACACAGTGGTATCATAAACTAGTAATACATAAAGTAATCAAATTATGAAATCTGAATACAACTACATCCTGGAAAAAGAATGGTAAAACCAGTGATCAGATGTATGGAATAAGAATTAGATAATTGCAATATATGATGAAATTTTCTATAATTATGATGATATAGAAATACTATGAATGAAATGTGTTATGACTATGATGATATGGATTCATTTATGTGATGCATGCTATGAATATGTTGAAATCAAATAAACTAGAATGAATGAGATATTATGTGGATATATATATATATATATATATATATATATATATATATATATATATATATGACGATAAGGTCAAACACCCAAGTATGTTTATGAATATGAATGTTATGTTAATGTATGAATACATGATAGAATTTTAATGCTTATATGTACCACTAAGCTTTTAATATCTTAGCATGTGTGTTTTTCTACATGCAAATTTAGAGCCAGTTGACGAGAAGAGAACATCGAGCTAGTAATAGTAGTTAGAATTGACTTGTCTTTGGGTCTATTTACTTATTCATGCATTTTATTTATTTAATTATTTCTCATGATATGGGATAGAGACAGATAACTATTTATGTTTTTGAAATGGATATGTAATTGTATTTATTTATTATTAATAAGGATGGATTTGTAATAAGGGCAAGATTTTGCTCAAACCAGTTATTAAATTGTTTATGAATTTAGTCAGACCCATATAAGTAATTATGCAGTAAATGAAGTATGGTTAAACTAAAAATGCATATTATATAGATACAACGATATAAGTTAGAAAATTTTTTAATTCATAATAGGATTATATAGATTTATTCATATGACATTCGTCTGTATAATAGAGTTTGCTTTATTGTACAAAGGTTGTTGCACTTATTCTTAATGGTCACCCTGTTCAATTGCTTGTAGTCTATGCACAACCTCATAGACTCATTTTTTTTACAAATAACACTGGTGCACCCTACATATATACACTCGATCTGATGAAGCCCTTATCTAATAGTTATTATCACTGCACCTTTAATTCTTTCATTTCTAATACAACCATTTGATACATTATTGTGGATATAAGAGTTGAACTCGGAGTAAGCTCGATCGAGAATTCTATCACTTTATCTAGAAGTAGCCTTAGTAAATCATCTTGAAACACATCTAAGAATTTTTTTCATTATCAAAATATCCCTCAAGTTTAGGCTTCCCCTCTCGTGAGTCAGATAAGTCTCACACCCTTTTCTAATTATCTTTTGAGCCTTCATCATAGAGATGACCCCTGACTAATCTCCCACCCTGAACAACCACTATCTCACCTTTTGACATTTTCAATTCAACCATCTTCACCCTACAGTCCACCACTGTGCCTTGCCAAGAGAGCCAATCCATACCCAGGATAGTGTCATACTCATAAAAGGGTAGTTCAATCAAATTCACCGGAAACTATTTCCTTTAGATTACAATGGGACAGTTTTTGTACATTAAGTTCACCACTATACTATGCCCCAAAGGGCTAGTCATATTCATCTCATAATCTAGTCTCTCAACTAACATGTTATATTGATCAACTATGTGGGTATATATATAGGAGTGCGTTGAACCCGGATTTATCAAAGTAATCAAAACTGAGTCAAAGAGAATAAATGTACCAACAGCCATGTCTGAAGCACAAAGATCCTCTTTAGCCTTCATAGCACATTCCCTCGTTGGTGCTCTACTAGATCCCAACCTACTCACATTCTATGGAATAACCTATCTAGATTCACCTCTACCATAATAGGTATATCCCTATCTCCTGGCCTAAGTCGACACTGAACTTTAAGTCTGAATGGGTGCCTCAACTATTAGTAATGGACAATATCTCCAATAGTGGTCTCGAGACCCACACATGCAGCAAGTCTCTGAGGGTCCCTATCACTCTCCCCTGTGGTTCTGACCATATGATGCACACTTTGGTGTTGCCTCTCCTAGTATCTGTGTTTGACTATTGGCAATTGTAGAAATAGCTCCTGATGAAGGTGTCTATTTGGTATACCCTGACCAACTCCTACTCCGACTCTACCCTCTGGATTGGAAGTACCCAGTACCAGTATGAACCTTCTTGTTCGATGTCTGAGCAATACTGAAAGATGGTCCCCTGAAGTCCCTTATGGATGACTTACCTTACCTCTTCAACTTTATCTTTTTTTCTATAGTAATAGCAACATATACCAACTTTGCAAAGTCCTCAAGCTATTGTGAAATCATATGAAATTTGATCTCATCTCTCAGACCCTCCTTAAATTAGCGACATTTATCTGCCTCATCCCTAATAATATCGGTCGTATACCTGCTCAGCCTAGTAAACTCCCTCTCATACACTATCACAGTCATGTGCCCATACCATCAGCTCATAAACTCTCATTTCTTCTCATCTGTATATGCCCTCAGCATATATTGTTTCTTGAACTCAATCATGAAGAAATCCTAGGTAAGCAGCTCTGGAATCTAAGGCTTATGCAAAACCAACTTTCACACTTATTTGTTTGTATTTAAACTTTGATCGATACGCCTCTGTACTGAGGTATAAATAACCGCAATACACGTATACGGTCAGGGTCTAGATCGCATACATGAAATGGATATAGATTTATGATCATTGGAGTTTAGAGAATATCGAGTCACAAAATTTCTGCTTTTAGGTATTCTATTTGTATTATATTTGAGGTTAGCATATTTTAAGTTATTCATAATTTATGCATCGGTCATGACCAGTTTTTGGTCTTGACATTGCCTCTCTTTGTCTCTTTATCTTTCTGACCATTTTGTCATTCTCTCCTTACGTTAATTTGTTGTTCTCTCCCACCTTGCCTTATGTAGTCATCTTATTTGGTGTCGACTTTTTTATTCTTTATCTTTTATCAACCTAGTTTGATGTTATTTTAATTCTTGATTTTGTCATTTTCTTTCAAGTCTTGATATCTCCAATTTGCCTCTTGTGTAACTTTCCTAGGCAAATTACACATTCACAAAATATGAGAAAAAGATTTTAGGTCGAGTGTAAGAGTTTAAACCTGGAGAGGTGCCAACTTGAGGTACTAGATTTCCAATCTCACATTGAAAACAAATGAGAAAGCAAGAGAGGTTTATAAGTCTATGCATCAACTACTAGTAAGAATTTGGATTAACCATTTTAGATCATGTGGTTTGGTCATGTAAAGCCCGTAAAGTAGGGCTTATAAGTTATATATGTGTTTAGAGGGGGAAAGGATGAGATTTAAAGTATTTTTAAAGTTTAAGTGTTGTAAAATGGAAAATTTTCATGCCTGTGAATATTTGTTCACACCAGTGAAAGGTCATGCTATGGTTCAAATGACAGAGTTTTAGACAAGGCGGGAGAGTTTGGAGAAAAAAGGGACATTCATGCCTGTGAAGTATTGTCACGACCCATGAATGGTGTTTCACGATCGTGGGTTAAGGGTCACACCTATGAATGCAAGTCGATTAGCCATGAGCAGTCGCATTTTTCTCTATCTTATCTTGCTTTAAAGCAACCTCCACCTCTACTATTGAACCTTGAGGGGTATTTCTGTCATTTTGATGATAACAAATAAAATAGCAATAATGTATTTAACATACTTGTTTTCTAAGTTTAATGAACATGGAATGGAATATGATAGCAAGAATGGAGAATGAAAGACTAATCTTAAAAAGACAAAAAAAATAAAGAAATAGCATGTTCACGCTCGTGACCTTATATGTCACGCCCGTGATGAAGCTTAGTGCCAACAATCCAACATTTAAAGTTCATGGCCATGAAGAATGATAGAAACTGTGAATGATCATATCAGTCACGCCCGTGAAAAGACATGGCAAATTCTTCCAGAAAGCTTCACGGCCAGAGTCACCACTTGGACCACGACTAGGAAGGTTGTTCACGCCCGTGATCAAAGACTTTAAATCCTTCCAGAATTCTTCATGGCCAAAGTCACCACTCAAGTCACGGCTTGGAAGAACAGTCATGACCTTGACAACCTTAATCACGACCGTGAAAAAGGAAAGAGAAACATGTCAGATGCGAAAACAAGAGTTGGTGCAACGACTATTTTCGCATTAAATGCAATCAAACAGCTATAATTCACCATGAAAGTATAAATGCAAGTCATTTATGAATCCAGAACAAGAGAATAGCTAATACTTCAAATCAAAATCTTGTTGTAAGCCATTTGTTCATTTAATACTTTCAAAACAAACATTTATTCTCTATGAAAATCTTTTTGCTCATTATTTTCTGAGCATTAAAGATTTGTAAGTGTTTCTCTCTGTAATCATCCACTCAAGTGAGTTTGGGTATTTTGGGGTTAAGAGTAGAACACTTGTAAGGGTTATTTGTGTGAGCCTTTAAAACACAAGAAATTGGTTATTTGTGTGAGCCATTAAAATACAAGGGATTTTTGGGTTAGGTGTGATCCATTGTTAGAAACACCATAGTTGGGAGTGAGTTTATAAAACTCCATTGTAACACTTAGAATGTTAGTGAAACTCCCAATTGAGATTGGAGAGAGGAGTAGGGTTTGTTAACACATGAACCTCTATAAAACTTCTTGTGTCTCATTTTTCTATCCCTACTAAACTTAACTTTTCTTTCTGTACTTAAAGGTTAAATTTTTAATATCCAATTCAACCCCCCTTCTTGGTTCAATATCTGGGCAACAGTTGGTATCAAAGCTAAGTCTAACATCGAAGCCTAATCAGCGCTAGTAATGATCAAGATATGGCCAATGAAGGATTCTAAAGTCTCAAGCCTTACTTTGATGGAGCAAATTATGCTCATTGGAAGTTTCAGATGGAGACATATCTAGATAGTGAAGGAATTGAAGTTTGAGATAATGTTTGAAAAGAATGGACACCACCAACTAGAAGAGGAGTTGATGGTGAAAAAGAAATCTTATCAAGAGATGATTGGATAGAGCCTTAAAGAATAGCAAACTTCAAAAACAAGAAGGCAATGACAATTCTCTCAAGTTCATTATCCATTGAAGAATGTGGTAGAATACAACAATGCCCAACAGCTTACAACATGTGGAAAACATTGGAAAACTATCATAAAGGAACTAAGCAAGTTAAATCCAAGAATATTCAACTTCTTACTTTAGAGTATGAGCTCTTCAAGATGAAATCCAATGAGTCAATTACTGACATGACCAACCGTCTTCTAGCCATTATAAATGGAATGAGAAAACTTGGGAAACACCTAAGCTTGGAAGATGTAAATAAAAAAATCCTCAGAAGTCTTCCACTCAAAGATTACGGTTCAAGAGTTGCTGGTATAGAAGAGGCAAATGAAGACATGAGCACCATAAATACTGATGTACTTATTGGCAAACTTCTCACCTATGAAATGGCAGTAAAAAGAGATAGAGAGCTTGAAGCAAAGTCAGAAAAAAGAAAGCCTCTAGCACTAAAAGCCTCTATTTCAAAATCTTAAGAGGAAGTTGAAGATGATGAAGAAAAGAGTGATTATGAAAATGAGGAAATTGTTATACTCTCAAGAAGGCTGAAAAGAATCATTGAGAAAAGAATGAGTAACTCTAGAAAATTAAGGCAAAAAAACCTCAAACAGACCTCTAATGATACACAAAGAAGTAAAGAAGAGATAAAGTACTATGAATGTGGAAAGAAATGACATATTAAACCGGAATGTCCAAGGCTCAAGAAGCACAAGATCAAATACCAAAGAGACAATAGGGAGAAAGGTCACAAAGCCACATGAGATGACAAAAGCTCTTCAAGTGAAAAAGATGACAATGAAAGCAAAGAGGTCAACCTATGCTTCATGGCTATAGAGGATCACGTCTCGGATAAGGTAAGATCACTTTACTCATACTCTCTCAATAACGATGGTAGTGATAATGATAGTAATAGTGAAGATGATGATGATGAGCATAGCTTAATAGAAGAATTGAATCTAGAACTAGAAAAATATAGAAGTAAATTCAAAACTTATAAGAATAACATTTCTGATTTGAAAATCAAAATAGATGCTTTAGAAAAGGAGAACTTTAAGCTTAAATCATCTAATGAATCTCTTTAAAAGTCATTAGATGAGTACTCTTCAAAAACTTCAACTAAATCCTTGCTTAAAGAAAACAGTAATTTAAAAAATGAAGTTGAGGAACTTAGAAACTCCATTTCAAAATTCCACAAAGGAAAAGAGAGCTTAGATACTCTCATTGTGTCTCAAAGACCTCCCTTAATTAGACATGGTCTAGGATTTAAAGGCACATCATCATCTTCTCACAAAACTATTTTTGTTAAGTCAAGTGAACCTCACATCTCCACAATTGCTGGAACAGCACCAAGGAATAAGTACATTAAACCTTCAATACATAAAAGGAATAATTAAGGATTGGTAAGCCTAAGAAAGAAACCTCAAAAGGCTAATCATGCCTTTATGTATAAGAAGCATGCATCTAGAAAAACACCAATTAATCATGATTGTGCATGCCATTTTTCTCAAACTCAATCTAATGGGAATATGGCATTCAAGAGCATTGTAAGACCAAAAAGCATCTTTAGACCTGAACAGTGTAATTATTGTATGAAATTTGGTCACATAAATAAACATTACTAGATAAAGAAGGCTCATTGGGAACCTTCATGTGATAACCCCCAAGGACCCAAGCTCATTTGGATACCTAAATACCATACTTAATTTGTGATTTTATAGGTATGCCTCAAGTCCACAATAAACAAAAGTTCTTGGCTAGTAGATAGTGGATGGTCAAGGCATACGACAGGAGACAAAGAACTCTTCAATGAAATCAAAAGCATTAATGGAGGTAAAGTTACCTTTGAAAACAATGCTAAGGGTAAGGTAATTGGCATTGGCTCTATTGGTATTAATGGTACTACTTTTATTAAAGATGTCTTATTTGTTGATGGCTTGAAACATAACTTATTGAGTGTAAGTCAATTATGTGATAAAAGAAACAAAGTAATCTTTACTTCCAACGAATGTCTTGTAACCTCTATTGATGGTCAAGAAATATTTAAAGGAAATAGATATGTCAACACCTACATAATAGACTTACATGAGATATCTAACCATTCCTCTAAGTGTCTTATAACTACTAGTGATGAATCTTGGTTGTAGCATAGAAGGCTTGGTCATGCAAACATGGACTTAATTCAAAGCCCCAGCACAGGAGAGCTAGTAAAGGGACTGCCAAAAGTCAAATTTGAAAAAGACAAGAGATGTGAACCTTGTCAAAAAGGGAAGCAACACAAGTCATCATTCAAAGCCAAAAACATAGTAAGTACCTCAAAACCTCTACAACTCCTGCATCTAGATTTATTTGGACCTACTAGAATTGCAAGCTTAGGAGGTAAACATTATGCATTTGTCATCGTAGATGATTACTTTAGATTTACTTGGGTAATTTTCTTAGCTCAAAAGAGTGATGCTTTTGAAAATTTCAAAAATTTTGCTAAAAGAGTTCAAAATGAAAAAGATATTATATTTCAAAAATAAGAAGTGACCATGGCAAACAATTTGAAAATGAAAACTTTGAAAGTTTTTGTCTTGAACATGGAATTTCGCAGAATTTTTCATGTCCTAGGACACCTCAACAAAATGGGGTAGTTGAAAGGAAAAATCGAACTTTAATTGAAATGGCTAGAACAATGCTCAATGAGTATGGTTTACCAACTTACTTTTGGGCAGAAGCCACAAATACTGCTTGTTATATTTCAAATCAAGTTTTCAAAAGACCTCTCCTAAACAAAACTTCATTTGAGCTATGGAATGGAAGAAAGCCCTTGATATCATATTTTAGAGTATTTGGATGCAAGTGCTTCATATTGAATACCAACAACAACCTTGAATAATTTGCTTCTAAATCTGATGAGCGTATCTTTTTAAGATACTCTACAACTAGCAAAGCATATAGAGTATTTAATAAAAAGTCATTAACTGTTGAAGAATCTATACATGTTGTTTTTAATGAATCTAGTAGACTTGATCTTGTGAAAGGTAGTGTTCTTGATGATGTTGTAGGTACCATGGAAAGACTTGATCTTAAAAATGCAAAAGAAAAAAATGATCAAGAAGATTCACATCAAGATGATTCTCTACCTCAAGCTCAAGAGGAAAACAGGCAAGAGCTCCCAAAGGAATAGAGATTGACAAAAGATCACCCCAAAGAGCAAATCATTGGTGATTCTTCTAGGGGAGTAAGTACTAGATCTCATTTCAAACATTTAGCTTCTGACCTTGCTTTTATTTCTCAAATTAAGCCTAAAAATATTGATGAGGCTCTTAATGATGAAAGTTGGGTGATTGCAATGCAAGAGGAACTCAACCAATTTGAGAGAAGTAAGGTATGGACCTTAGTTCCTAGACCCAAGGATCATCAAATTATAGGTAGCAAATGGGTGTTTAGAAATAAACTAAATGAACAAGGTTCAATAACTAGGAATAAGGCTAGATTGGTTGCAAAAGGGTATAATCAGAAAAAAGGAATAGATTATAATGAGACTTATGCTCCTATAGCTAGATTAGAAGCCATAAGAATACTTTTAGCATATGCATGCCATATGAATTTCAAACTCTTTCAAATGGATGTGAAAAGTGCCTTTTTAAATGCTTTTATAGAAGAAGAAGTTTATGCAGAACAACCACCAGGTTTTGAAAGCTATGAGTTGCCTAATCATGTATTTAAACTTTCAAAAGCTTTATATGGTTTGAAACAAGCCCCAAGAGCTTGGTACGAAAGACTAAGTTCCTTTCTCTTAGAAAATAACTTTACAAATGGGAATGTTGACACTACATTATTCATTAAAAACATAAGCATGATATTCTAATTGTTCAATTTTATGTTGATGATATCATATTTGGGTCTACTAATGAATTGCTTTGTCGAGAATTTACTAAGTGTATGACTAGGAAATTCGAAATGAGCATGATGGGTGAGCTAAAATAATTCCTCGGTCTACAAATAAAACAAGGCAATGAGGGCATATTCATCAACCAATCCAAATATACCAAAGACTTGCTTAAGAAATTTGGAATGGAAGGATGCAAGAATGCCAAGACTCCAATGAGCACATCAACAAAATTGGACAAGGATGAAAAGGGTAAGAGCATTAATGAAAAGCTCTATAGAGGTATGATCGGATCACTTTTATATCTTACTGCTTCTATACTCGACATAATGTATAGTGTATGCTTATGTGCACGCTTTCAATCATGTCCAAAAGAGTCTCATTTAAATGCAATAAAACGAATTCTAAAATATTTACATGGCTCATTGCATCTAGATTTGTGGTATCCTAGAAATTCATCCTTTTACATTGTAGGATATTCAGATGTTGATTATGCTGGTAGTCTTTTAGATAGAAAAAGTACTTCATGTACTTGTCACTTTATTGGAGAGTGTTTAGTTTCTTGGTTTAGCAAGAAACAAGTTTCAGTTGCTCTTTTTACCGTTGTAGCGGAGTATGTAGCAGCAAGATGTTGTTGTACACAAATTCTTTGGATGAAACAACAACTTAAGGATTATGGTCATAGCATGAACCATATACCTATTAGATGTGACAATACGAGTGCTATAAATCTATCTAAGAATCTCATTCAATATTCTAGAAGTAAGCATATTGACATTAGACATCATTTTATTAGAGATCATGTTCAATATGGAGATGTTGTATTGGATTTCATAAGCACAGACAATCAATTGACATATATCTTCACTAAGTCTCTAAATGAGGAAAGATTTAACTTCATAAGAAGAAATCTTGGTATGATTGATGGATTAACTTTGTGATTGCCAAATTGCCAAACCTTGATTAACTTTGCAAGCATCCGAACACCCTCTCTGCCACATAATTTGGAGACTTGTTCAACCTTCCCTCTGATGGCATCCTAAATGATAGTGAAGTAGAGTTCTATGCTACTCAGGCATGGACTCACTTCGGTCTTGATTGCAGCTGGGACGCCAAAAGACGAAGAGCACCCATCTTCGATCCCCAGTGCACAAGTATTTGCATAGGTTTCTAACCTATAGCATTTTCGCCAGAGGAGACAGCAATGGCACAATCAGGAAGTCAAAACTCTTTCTCCTAGAGATGGCCCGAAGAGGCCTCACAGTGGCTTTATCTCGATGGTTTGCAAACCATCTTTTGTCAATTGCCACCAAGCCCTCTGGAGACATTCTGATTGGTGGGTACGTTACTCACATCGCCTTGAAGCTTGGATACTTGAAGCTGGATGAACATCACTTCAATCTCATCCCAGGGCATTCTTGAGACCGACTAGACATCGAGTCCTTCATTAAGATGAGAGCGACTGTTCTTATAGTGTTTGAGAACAACATTTACTACCACTTCACCAACACTGCTGGTGAAATCATTTGGGAGGACAATGACTCGGATAACTTCAAAGCTGGGCTCCAAGGAATCTAGCAGAGGAAGAGAGCTCGAGTTGAGGTGGCACCTCCAAAGGTTGAGCAGGAAATGGGACAATCCTCTGCCTCCACACAAACTTGGCTCAGCAAGTGGTTGACCTCTTGGCACCATGGTTTGAGCAATTGCAGGCTTCGATGGATGAGAGGTTAGAGAACCTCAAGGATTTCATGGAGTCTCGTATGGAGAGCCTCGAGGCGGAAGTTGCTCGCCTTAGAGATGGGATGTCTAGCTAGAATTTATGTTAGATGTTATATTTTTTAGCTTCTTTGTTGTAGGAATTTCTACTTTTCTTTCAAAATTTTAATTACTTTTGTATTTGGTTTTCCTAAATTAATATATTTGTTTTTGTTTTTCCATTAAGTTTATCTTTTTGTTATTCTTTTTGTTGATGACAAAAGGGGGAGAACCTTGCAATATATTGTTTAAAGTTAAAAGTTAAGAGTTATGCAAGTGTGAAAATGAGAGTTATGCAAATGAGCTTCATATACCTTAAATATACCGTAAGTATACTTTAATGCAAGTTACATGAATGAATATGCACTTGATATACTCTCCATATACCTTAAATATACGTGGCATAACTATAACTTGTTTTAAAGAAAAATTTTGGTAAATATTGGATATACTTTGCATATAACTTACATATACTTAAAACTAGGAAGCATATTTCATCATTCTTTACAATTCTTGCACTTCAGTATTTTTTATCCTAAGCATCTTTTGAGGGGGAGACTTATCAAATGCACATATTACTAGATTATTTGTCATCATCAAAAAGGGGGAGATTGTTGAACCTTGAGGGGTATTTCCGTCATTTTGATGATAACAAATAAAATAGCAATAATGTATTTATCATACTTGTTTTCTAAGTTTATTGAAAAAGGTATGAAATATGATAGCAAGAATGGAGAATGGAAGATTAATCTTAAAAAGACAAAAAAATGAAGAAATAGCATGTTCACGCCCGTGATGAAGCTTAGCGCCAACAATCCAACATTTAAAGTTCACGACCATGAAGAATGATAGCAACCGTGAATGATCATATCAGTCATGCCCGTGAAATAAAGTCACGCTCGTGAAAAGACATGGCAAATTCTTTCAGAGAGCTTCACGGCCAGAGTCACCACTTGGACCACGGCTAGGAAGGTTGTTCACACCCGTGAAGATATAATGTCACGCCCGTGATCAAATACTTAAAATCCTTCTAGAATGCTTCATGACCAAAGTCACCACTCAAGTCACGGTTTGGAAGAACAGTCACGACCGTGACAACCTTAATCACGACCGTGAAAGAGGAAAGAGAAACATGTCAGGCGTGAAAACAAGAGTTGGTACAACGACTATTTCCACATTAAATGCAATCAAACGGCTATAATTCGCCATGGAAGTATAAATGCAAATCATTTATGAATCCAGAACAAGAGAATAGCTAATAATTCGAATCAAAATCTTGTTGTAAGCCATTTGTGCATTTAATACTTTCAAAATAAACATTTATTCTCTATGAAAATCTTTTTGCTCATTATTTTCTGAGCATTAAAGATTTGTAAATATTTCTCTCTGTAATCATCCACTCAAATGAGTTTGGGTATTTTGGGGTTAAGAGTAGAATACTTGTAAAGGTTATTTGTGTGAGCCTTTAAAACACAAAAAATTGGTTATTTGTGTGAGCCATTAAAATACAAGGGATTTTTGGGTTAGGTGTGATCCATTGTTAGAAACACCATAGTTGTGAGTGAGCTTGTAAAACTCCATTGTAATACTTAGAGTGTTAATGAAACTCCCAATTGAGATTGGGGAGAGGAGTAGGGTTTGTTAACACCTGAACATCTATAAAACTTCTTGTGTCTCATTTTTCTATCCCTACTAAACTTAACTTTTCTTTTCGTACTTAAAAGTTAAATTTTTAATATCCAATTCAACCCCCCTTCTTGGTTCAATATCTGGGCAACATCCCCTTATCACCTTTGACACATGCCAAGACTTGTTAGTCATCTTCTCTACCCCAAAGAAACCCTAAACACCATTGTTAAGCTTGGAAGCTTGAGACACATAGAGGTTTGAGAGAGTTCTTACCTATGTTGAGGTAAAACTTAGGTTTTTAGGTTAGTTTGAATATGTTTATGGTTATAAGGTTCTAATAAAAATATTTTTGTGATGCTATGATTTACTAGAGAGCAAGGAACCATAGGAATAGGCAAACATAAAAAGCTTGGAAATTTATTAAAGGCTCCATTTGGTGAAAGGTATGTATATATGGGCATTTAAATTCAATTTCATGCATCTGGTATGTTTTAAATGTTAAGAAATATAAAATAAAATGAAAAATGACATGTTATGGTTAATAAATAACATGGATATATAGTTATATGTATAAATGACATAGGTATTATGTTATTACTTGATTTGACCTAGAAATGGATTTAATGAACTAAATATTGTTTAAACATGTTGTAAACATGATATGAGTATGTAAATGTTGATAGGAGGGATTAACACTGGTTAATCTTAGAGATTTTTCATAAAATGCATGAAATGTTTTATTTTGAATTTGCTGAAAATGTATAATTCACATATATGAATAAGGCTGTCACGGTCATGAATGTCGTGGGTTGATAAATTTCATGAACACATAATTTCAAGGGTTTGTGTCATGAGTTGGAAAACCGCAATGATGTGGCATCACGACTTTAAAATAAGTAATTGATATCCGTGATAATTATATGGTGATTCACGTGATGGTTCACGAGTAAGGTAACCTTGAAATGTTCCTTCACGGTCATGAATAAGTATTTCACATCTGTGAAGCTGTTTGAATGTATAATATGTATAATTGTGATTTATGATATATTTGTTAAATGGATTAATGGCATGTTATAGAATGTGGGTATACATGGAAAATAATATGTGGAATCTATGATATGATATTTATGTATGAGGTATGATAATGAATAAATGTAATGTAATATTAATAATAACAAGTAATAAAGTGAATGCTAGTAATAAAAAATGTTTAAAATGAGTCGAAAGATAAATGGTTATGAGATAAAAAGCCTAGTTCTCTAGTATTAGACTTGACATATGATAGATGATATACCATAAAGGGAGGTAAACGGTACCATATGATCTATTTTTTTATATAAGGACAAGATGACTTAGGTATTATGAGCTCTTGATCCTGGATATACTAACATAATATTTTACTCAGTCAATGTGACTTAAACTCGGGTTGTTGAGTGTCATTGAGATGAGCTGATACAAGTTATGAGTATGGTGGTTTAAGCTCGGGTTATTGAATGCTCATGTTTCATATCTCGCATTCGGATAGTCAAACTTAGAGAGTCTCAGGCGATATAAAAATGCAAGTTAAATAAATTTAAAAAAGGAAATTATGATATGATAAAGATGTGTAATGAAACACTAATAGTAAGAAAAAAAGATATGATATTAGAAATGTGATATATGTATATGTGTGTAATATGCATGGTAATATTATATGATGTCTATGGTATTAATAGACATATCAACTCACATTGAAGCATGGAACAGTTATAATGTATGATTCTAGGAATGATCATGGGATAAATTGCATGACATGTTATGACACGAGTTAAATATAGAATTTTATGTACATATGTACCACTAAACATTAGTTTGTTTAGCGTGTGGATTTTCTGCATGCAAGTTTGAAGCCCGTAGATAGGAGTTGCTTGGTAAAGCAGCAAGCCACTAGAGGTCAGTCATGGTGTCCTGTTTGTGTGTGCTATCATTCATGACATATTTGTATGTTGTTTATATCATGAGATATTTTGGGATAAAGTTTTTTATGTCTTTTTGTTTTAAGAACATGTAATAATATTTTATGATGTATTTTGTAATAGAAGACTAGTGAAGTCGGAAACAAATTTTATATTATGATATTGGTTGTTGTATTGAGGTTTTATTTATGTAGATTTTATGCATTAATCACATTATAATATTTAAACAGATTTTAAATATGAAAGTTTTAACTTAAAGAGTTTTTTTGCAAAACAACATCGTGACATCCATCAGTACAGTTGGTAAGGGTTTTTCGGTTGTGTTAGCGGGTATTATAGATCATTTACAAGTTATTACAAGACAGTTGAACTTGGATTGTTACAGTTTGGTATCAGAGCCACTCTGTGTGCAATCTTAGGTGATGGTGGGATAAATCTTAGCAAGGACTCTAAGTTCCATATGGGAAAATGAATTGTAATATCCCTAGGTAAATCCCACATCGACAAAATATATGAGTGATTATGAACCAAATGTAAGAAGTTCAACCTAGAAAGGTACTAGCTTGTCATGCCAACTTTCCAATCTCACATCGAAAATAAATGAGAAAATAAGGGAGGTTTGTAAACCTATATATCAACCATTAGTAATAACCTGGTTAAACATTTTAGGTCTTGTGATTTGGTCATTTGTAAGTTGTTCAGGACAGTTAGATACAGACTGTTACGTGTTAGGTCTCTGCTTTAACAAGAAGTTATCTCTTATATCTCTTCTTCTTCTTCTTCTTCTTTTCCCTTTTTTCTACTGTAATAAAATAGTGAAAATTAGGATCTAATGACTCCACTCTCTCCATTATCACTCGCAACATCATCATCACGATAAGAATCAAATACTATCTCATTATTTTTGTCGTCGTCATCATCATATGAGAGATGAAATTCGAGTGTCAGCTCTTGGATTTTTGAAATAGATGAGGAGATTGCAAAGGCTAGGGTTTGAGAAGAAGATAGAGATTGTAGAGGTATAAGTTAGGGTTTGAAAATAAGATGGTTTGAGAAGAAGAGGTGATAAAAAAGGCATCTTATACATCATTTTGGGTCTAGCCTTGTGTGAAGCCTTTAAGATAATAAGATCCAACTGTCCAATCATAACTTTTTGAAGTTGCTGGAAAAATTAAGAATCTTATTGGGAAAAAAATTAAAGAATACAATAGATATTCAAAAAGTATGATCACTTTAACATATCACAAAAATTGTATAATATTTTTTTATTAAATGTGAATTGAGTTTGTAGAAAATGGGTGAGTTGTAGAGAGGGATAATTGCGTATATTTACACTTTTATTTTTAAATCTTTTTTCTGAAATTATATTATAGAAAATAACATATTAAAAATTTTTATATAAAATATTATATTAAATAAAATTTTATTTTTGCTATTAATTTTGGACCGCAAGTTCAGAAAAATAAATGTTTAAGAACGAAATTAAAAAAATAAAAATTGAGGGGCCCAATTAAACAAAATAAAACGTTAAGGACACAACTTTATATTTTGTCAAACACTAGGAACCTAGAAATGAGTTTTTCCATTATTAAGAAGAAAGATATGAACTTGTTTATATTATACCATTTTTTTTATTTCTACAAAAATAATACACAAAAATGGAAAAATGAAAATATTTATAAATATATTTTTTTATTTACTCTTTTTTAAGATAGCTTTCTTTTAAATTTATTATTTCAAAAATGTCCCTTTTTTTTATCAAAGTATATACTAAATATTTAAATATCTATGTAGTGTATTATATGTATACATAAATTATATTTATAATATACAAATTGACTAAAATAAAAAGTTATATATTTACAGTCAAATTGATGAATTTAAAAGAATTTATAAACTGTATTAAAATAAGTATGCAAAATATTAAATATATTAACAAGTAAATCTAAATTTTTGACTTAAAAATGTATTTTTTAATAAAAAATTATATTTCTAAAATATTAAATTTTTAAAAATATATTTCTTAAAGATAAAAATTTAAATAGAAATATTTTTGAAACTTGTAAAAAACAGTAGAGTATTTTTGAGAAAAATGTTTAGAAGTTCACAAATTTAATTGTTATGGGTCAAAGAATGTATTTTTGTTGTTATTTGGACTCCTGTGGCTGATAAAATCTGTTGCTTTTTGTTGCAGTTTGATTTCTCATACTCTTTTCTTGATTCCTTGAATGATAATGATGGATCCAAATTCATCACTCACAATTGAATCTGATTCCGGATCTACTTACGACCGGAAAACCCAACTAAAGGCTTTCGACGATACAAAATCTGGGGTAAAAGGTCTTGTAGATTCCGGAATTTCAAAGATCCCCGATATATTCATCCACGATCAATCTCAGGTGAAGGAAAACTCAAGTTTAGCTAACCATGAATACTCTATACCTGTAATAAACTTGGAGAAATCGGATAAAGATGCAAGTCAACGGAGTGAGATTATCGCCAAAATCGGAGATGCTTGCCGGAAAGGGGGATTTTTCCAGGTAATTAATCATGGTATAGAAGTAAGCGTTTTGGATGAGATGATTGATGGGATACGAAAATTCCATGAACAAGATAGTGAAATGAAGAAAAAATTATATTCAAGGGATTTTAGGGGAAAGATGGTATATTATAATTCCAATTTTGATCTGTATAGTTCACCAGCTGCTAATTGGAGAGATACTTTGAGTTGCGTTATGGCTCCTGGTTCACCCAGTCCAGAAGAGTTGCCTGGTGTATGCAGGTACTTAGTATTAACCATCTTAATTTTTTTTTTGTTGGATGTCCGATTGTAGTTAGAACTCAACATCTGTCTGTCCTGATCATTAGGTTAATACCCACCAGCTTAATTTTTAGATATTCATATATATGATTTGGAAATGAAGATGTTTTGGTTATTTAATCGAAATGTTGGCAGGGATATAATGTTCAAGTACACGAATAAGGTAGAGAAATTAGTAGAAGAACTATTTGAGTTGATGTCGGAAGCGTTGGGGCTGAAACCCAACTACCTTAAAGAAATAGGATGTACAAATGGGTTGTTCTTGCTGGGACATTATTATCCAGCATGTCCAGAACCAAAGTTGACAATGGGCACTTCAAGCCATTCTGATAGTAGCTTTCTTACTGTGCTTCTACAAGACCAAATTGGTGGCCTTCAAGTTCTCTCCCGAAATCAATGGGTTGATGTCATTCCAACTCCTGGAGCTCTTGTTATAAACCTCGGAGATCTGTTACAGGTATACTCTAAAATTGCAAATTCATCTTAATCAATATAACAGTTCTCATCTATAACTTTCTATTTGCCAAAACAAAAACAACTAGCATAAGATTTAAATTAATTAAAAGCCTAATGCATAAATACTCTCTTCAATTTATCCAAAAAAAAAAAAATCTATTTGGACACTTAAACTTTAATATGTAATATGCTTTTGTGACTACTTTGCTCCTCTCTCTCTGCATGTTATTCCAATATGCTTGTGGCTACTTTGCTCCTCTCTCTCTGCATGTTATTCCAATATGCTTGTGGCTACTTTGCTCCTCTCTCTCTGCATCTTATTCCAATATGCTTTTGTGGCTACTTTGCTCAACAAAACTATCTTCGTTTCCTCTTGTTTTCCCCTTTCTCTCCCTTATATTGCTTCTTAAGCGTTGATTATGGTGTTGAATTTCTGAGGTAGGGTGTCTTCTGTGAAGTTTGGGAATGAAAGAGGGAGATATTCAATTCGAAGAGAAAGAGAGTGTGTGTGTTAGATTGAAATTTTTAATTTTTAATTTTTTAAAATTTAAATATCCATGTGGACGTCATTTGACCATTTTGACTTTTACATGACAACCACGTGCAAGACACAACTCAATTTTTTTTCTTTATGGCCGAAGAAGAGTGCAAAAGTTACAATTTTAAAAAGATGAAGTGTGCAAATGTTATACATCAAAGTGTAGGTGTACAATTGACATTTTTTTTAATAAGTTGGAGGGCTATTTATGTATTAGGCTTTTATGAATCAGTGGAATTTCCGGCAATAGTGACATAGCACAAACTCCCAAAAGTTCTTAATTGACGATAATCTGGTTTTCTATTGTATAGGAGCTCATAAGGTGTTTTCCAACACAAGACAGAGCTAGGCAACCTATTTATGAGATAAGCAGTTGTGAGAACTGCCTCTTCCCAATAGTGCTTAAGTAAATGTGATTGAAATAGTAAGGGTCGAGCTATGTCAAGGAGCTGCCCATGTCTTCTTTCTACCACTCTATTTTGCTATGGAGTATAATTGCTTTTTTTTTTATGAATGATTTCTGCAGTACTAAAAAGCTTAGGACACTCCTTATTAACAAACTCAGTCCCATTATCACTCCTAATTATTTTGACATGGCACTCAAACTGTGTTTTGACCATAGACAAGAAGTTGGACAGAATGCCACACACCTTCTCTTTACTTCCTAACAAATATATCCATGTTCACTTGCTGAAATCATCCACTATGGTCAACATATAATGATCACCACTAGTTGTAGGCTTTTTATAGGGTCCCTATAAATCCACTTGGATAAGTTCAAAAACTGACTTTGTTTGTATGCTACTCAAAGGGAAACATAATTTGGTTTGCTTTGCCTCATGACACACATCACACACCTCAGTCTGATTGGCAAGAGATATAAAAGGCAAATATTTTGAAAGTGCAGTAGATGCATGTCCCAGACGTTTGTCCTATATAATGAATGAACATGCAGTTTTATTAATGAATAAAGGGTTGGTACAAGAGGAACTTGAAGCAGCAAACTTTGGCTTAGAAACATTATTACAAAGAAAGTTCTAGTGTAACATAACAGTGCTCTTGAAGAATTGTAGTATTGAAGGAATTTGAATCCAGGACATAAAATGCACCATGCACTCTACCAACTGCTAGTAATTCTTTAGTCTTCTGGTCCTGCAAAAGGCAGAAGTTAGGGTAGAACATAAAAATGATATCAGTGGTTCTTATTAGCTTGTTAACTGACAGTAAAATGTATTTAAAAGTAGGAACCAAGAAAACATCAATTAATGTTAACTTGGAGTGTAAAACAACTTTTCCTATATGTTGTATGTGAGTGGTTGGACCATCTAGTAAGTGTATAGGTGGAGGGTTTTTGGTTTGATATACATCTCTCATGAACTTAAGATTTGAACACATGTGACTGGGTGCTCCTGTAACAGTGATCCATGAGCCATACTCAAGATAATCAAGCGTACTCAAAGCAAATTGATTAAAATTTTCACCTGCAAATTTAGCATTATGAGCAAAATTAACATGTCCTGCTTATGTTATCATTTTACCCTTCAAGCATTTAGCTACCTCTTGCTGAATCATTTGTGCCACTGGCTGCCAAATTTCTCTCTTCTTACTCTGTGCGTGATTAGTTACATCTAATGGTCTCTCATCATCCCCATCTACCATATTTGCATAGCTCTTCTTGTTCCCAAACTTCCATTTATCTTTCATTTCTTTGTACCAAGTTTGGTAGCCATTCAACTTAAAACATGTGTTTTTGACATGTCCAGAGCTGTTACAAAAATCACAAAATCTGTTCCCTTCATCTTTCTTAGATCCTTCTTCTTTCTTCACTGTTTTCCCTTTATAAGTCTGATTCCTGGCTGCCAACAGAGGATTATGTTCTGCTATGTCCATTTTCACACTCATCTCCTTATGCTTTTGAACAATCATTAATATTGAATAAGCCCTGTTAACATTGTGCAATGGATCCATAACCAAAAGTTGGTTTCTCACCACATCATATGCATAATTAAAATTGTCCAAAAACTCAGTTAACCTTGCGTTCGAGTTAGATTGCTAAATTGCCCTGTCAATTCCACAAATACATCTGTGATCTGTCACAAGTGCACCTTGGAGTTGGCTGGAGATAACTAACTTCATCCCACAATTTCTTCAACTTGTTCAAATATTGATCGATAGATAACACTCTTTGTGTATCTGTACTTATCTCCTTCTTGATATGAAAGAGTAATGGTCCATTACTCTCCCCATATACCTCTGCTCTAACTCAAGCCAAAAGTCCCTTGTTGTCTTAGCATACAAAAAAGACTCCACTATGTCTTTGGATATTGAATTCAAAATCCAGGATATCACCATATAGTAAACTTTTCTCCACTGTGGGAGCATCTGATCTGATCCCTTGCATCCGGCTTTTCATAACTACCTTCAACAAAACCCAACTTAATCTTTGTCTCTAAGTCTATCTTCATAGACCGACTCCAAGACAAATAATTCTTCCCATTCAGAGGATTAGAGACTAATTACAAGCCTAGTCCTAATTATGTAAAAACAATGGATCACCATTATTATACTCCATCGATATCGAAGAGAGAAGAAACTCTAGGGTTACAAGTAATCGAAAAAATTCACAAAGAAATCAACCTTACAAAATTCAGAAGAGTATTGCAACCGATGGCTTTGATACCATAAACAATCCTAGAATCTAATTGATTCTTAGGGTCAAAAGATGAAATCAAACAGTGAACAAGATTAGCAACTTACTTCGCTAAAGCAGAGAAAGCAAGCTGAATGAGAGTTGAGGAAATATGTATATATTCCATCATTAAACTATGTACAAAATGGCACCATGATAGTTCTGCATGGCTTTAACTGAAAACTTACGGCTATGTTAACAGATTGCTAGCTAAATAATAACTGAATAAGTGAACTAGCTTTTGCTGTAGAGCCTCTACTCTTCCCACTTCAGCACTTCAATTCAGTAGCTCTACTTCCAATAAGTAGTTGCCACACACTCTTGCATTTGGACGTTGCATGAGTCTTTGCTACTTTGCTGCTAACACCCCAGTTTGCTGCACACACAATTCTGTACAATGTTGTCGTTGCTTCTCCTGGCTAAGCAGCTTCTTATGCTAGGAATAGCTCTATTCCTTTGACGGTTGCCCCATTTTCGGGCATCACATCTGTAAATATAATGCATTTCCATTGACTCTTCTGAGAAAAGAACCCATTAGTGATAAAAACAAAAATTAATGGATTTTAATAAAATTAAATAAAAGGTTGAGAACCCAATAACATAAAATTAGGCATTCCATGATGCATTTTGTCTTTTTTATATGATAATATATTATTAGTTTAATTTATATATAAAAACATATGGAGCGATCCAACTAAGAAAAAAAAAAATTATGCTGTGCTACTTTGTACATAATTTACAACTTGTAATTATTATTCTTCTTCTTTCTTCTTTTAGTTAATATCTAATGACAAGTTCAAAAGCTCCCAACACAGAGTAATAGCAAAAAATGTAGGTCCGAGAGTTTCAGTGGCATGCTTTATCAGACCACATGGCCCACCAGAGGATACGTCAAGAGTATTTGGGCCAATTAAGGAGTTGGTCACTGAAGACAATCCCCCAATTTACAGACAAACCACTGTGAAGGACTTTGTGTTACACTATTATCAGAAAGGTCTTGATGGAATTTCTGCGTTGGAATATTTCAAGTTGTAAAATTGGGTCCGCCTACCGATCGATCAATCAATCAATCTATACATGAAGGTAAGCCCTTCAAACATCCTTCCACATATTAGTTTATTATATGTTTGTCGTTTCATTTCCTAAAAGACTAGTAAACTATTATCAAGGAGTAGTGGTTTTTCCAGATCCATCCATTATGACTCTCTTACTTATTAATTTGTTTAACAACTCCTCTTATTTATCAAATTTAAATTAATTTAATTTCTATTTATAAAATATTAACTTTTAATAATTAATAAATATGTTAATTGAATGAGTTTTTGTTACCTTTTTTTATAGAAAATAGAGATGTCACTAAACTAAAAACATTACATTATAAGCTAGAGATCCCCCCCCCAAAAAAAAGGAGCTACCCAAAAAGAAAAGGAAACATAGGAAGAAGCAGTTCCAGCCATACAATGAACTATTTTATTCGCTTCCCTTTTCACAAAATTAATAATGAAATCTTATATCATACAAAGACAACCCATAATTATAGAGCCAAAGTAAGACAAATCGGACTTCGGTTGGAGAATAGCTTCAACAACCATTTTGGCGTCAGATTCCAACACCATAAGGGAATAACTTTCTTGCTTTAGCCAACTGAGAATTTCCCTCCTGCAACAGAAGGATGGACACGTCCATACATGACCCTTGAAAATCGTGCCATGAACTCCCCACATTTATTGCTAACCACAACCCCCATACCAACCAAATTATTATTAAAGAACATTGCTGCATAGAAGGAGGTCTTTGCCATCTAATTATATGATGAGGAACGTGTGCCATAGGTGGCACCATATTTGCTTTACTCCATTCTGTCAGGAACGAGAGAGGGGATGAAACAATTTCAGGAGCCAAAACTACTTTACGTCATAGCAAAATTTTCTTTTTGTCACCAGATAACACAAAGCGCCATACAAATCTTTGAAATCTGAGAAGAATCAAAAATCTCAGAAGGATATCTGAACAGGTCCTGGAATGTCAAAACACTGACACTAGAAACAATGATACAGATAATGCTCCCCAAATTGGTCACATATGGCACATAAGTTATCATCTGGAACCCCTCTTAAGAAAAGCCACTCCCTAGTTGGTAGCAAGTTTTTACACGGTCTGATAAACAACTTAACTCTAGGCGGCACCAGATTTTTGGCAAGTTTTAGTTGCTTTTTGTTTATAAAATACCAACATCTAATTAATGATAGCTATTTTAATAAAATTTTAATTGAAAGATTAAATTAATTGGAACAAATAATTAATTGAATAAATTTTTAATTGAAAGATTTAATTACACTTCAAGAAATTTTTTAAAAAAAAAATTTGTAAAAAAGGGGTATAGAATTGAATACATATTCAATCCTAAGATAGGCATGCATGTATGCATGCATGCAATTATCGACTATAGATTTAGCTTAAGGTGAATTTTATGTTTCAGCGAGAAAACCTAGCAAAAGCAATAAATTATAAACTCGATCATAATAGTAAGTTATTAATTAATCAGTAGAGGAAGTATTGATTTGCCTCTTGAACTTTTTTTCTTACAATAGTCAATTTATTTCAAATTAACTTTCGGATTCAAATAAGTAAGCAACTTTAATTTAAGACTATTTATCATGTTCATTCTCAAAATTATTTTTCCCACACAATCCTTAAATCTCTTACTATAATTAATGGTGCAAAAGCAAATAATTTTTTTTAATTAAAAAAGTGTTTTTTGGAAGAAATGAGATCAATGGTCATAAATTTTGCCCGAAAATTTTATTTTTTAGGCAACCTGTTGATTGTCTTATAGCTATTAACTTTAAAAATCCTGAATAATCTTAACTTTAAATGCAATAAAATACACCAATTGAGTCTCTATTGTACACTTACCAATACTTTCTCATTCCTTTTTTTTTTCTTTTTTTTTTTATGCCCACTTTTGTTTGCATTTAGTACTATAGTAGTATGTAACTGGAGTGTTGTGTAATCAACTTTTTTTTTTCTGATGAAGAATAGTCTGATGACCTAAAATTAAAAAATATATATATTGTAAAAATAATCTACATCATGGTGAAATTGCAGTGAATAGGATCAGGAACAACAAAGAATATATGGTAATAAGAAATTGCAACAAATAGCAGGAAAAAAAATGCAGTATAAGAAACTAAACAGAATCAACATCATGGTAGAAAAAAAATAAGCAACAAAAATATAAAATAACACAAGTAGCAAATCATGAGAATAATATAAGCTATAACCAGATATGAAAATGAAAAGTACACAATCAAAATAAATGAAGAAATAAATAATTATTGCTTATAGTGACGTGTATATATGAATGGCATCTGAAACAAGTACCCATTACTTATTTGTACATTTATTTTGATTGTGTACTTTTCATTTTCATATCTGGTTATAGCTTATAGTATTCCCATGATTTGTTTTGCTACTTTTGTTATTTTATATTTTTGTTGCTTATTTTTTTCTACCATGATGTTGATCCAGAAAATACCAACACTAGGGAGCAAGTTGAAAAGGCACATTTGGAAAAAAAAAAAGTAGTTATTAAAATCTCAGCGGCGAGGAAGAGGAAACAACGAAGCCAGAACCATGAGACCCAAACATTGTTTTACAGGTGGTAATAGTAAAAAGAGACAGATCTAGAAGAAAACGGTGGGCGGGCTTTCATTTAAGCAGAGGAGATGGCTAAATGTTCTAAAGGTTTTTTTGTGTAAGGGATTTTGATTGAAGAGCAAAAAGGGGCCAGTGTTGGTCAAAGACAAAAAAAGAAATATAATATTAGGTGTGGAACATTAGACATAAAAGGGATGAGGACATAATAGTAAAAATAGTTTTCATTTTATGGTTGAAGCGACGGTGTTTTGGTTGATGGTTGTAGTGATTTTGAAGCAGGACCATAATGGGATGTTAACTATTAAAAGAAAGGATACAATGGGAATCCACTATTAAAAGAATAGTAATTCATAACCGAACTTTATATATATATATATATATATATATATATATATTTCTCTTTAAAACAATCTTAGCTTAAGAAAGAACTGACAATTATGGTTTCAAGCTAAGAAAGATTGGAAGCAGAAATGATCAATTCCTCGGATTTTCATCCATGATATATCCAAGTGATCTCCCTTCCTTTATTAACTCTAATATAAATTAAAATGTAGATCCTAATGCAAGAACAGTAAAAATAATAATTGCTAATTAATCTGACTACAACTCCGAAATTAGAAAATTAATTAAAATAAGCTAAGAAAGTTTTCCTTTTAATTCTCCATTTTATCTTCTCACTATAACTCATAACCTACTCCCATATATATAATGAATTAGGGTTAGAATATATATAAATAGGTCCAAGCAATTAAAATGAATAAAGGATCACACTAGAAACCATAGTTTCAACTTAAGTTTCAAAACCTTGTAAGTAAGAACTCAAAATCTCATAAATTGTTTTAACCCCTCAAAATTTGTGGGTGCTAATTGAGCTATATGACCGACTTCTCCGAAAAAATAAGAATTTTTTTATTTTTTATTTTTTAAAAAAAGAAAAGAAACTGAAGTGTATATATAACTGTACTATTGTCTTTTTGAAGCTCGATTGGAAAAAAAACCCATTAATATATAAAATCTAATGAAAGCTATGTAAGAGAAAGAGAGATGTCACATATATTCACTAATCACTCACTCTCATATTATATATTTATATATATACAAAAAAGAGTCTGGTATCACCCCCCAAGGTAGATATCACTGGTAGACTTGATAAGTGGGAGATCACTAGTTTTGAGTCAAAAGTACAATGTATTTAATGAAATAGACAAGAAAAATGTACAATGCATTTAATATATAATTGCGAAAATATCTACCACACAAAACAACCCTATGACATACCACTGTCAGAGCATGGTTAAGCACAATGTCAGATCTCTACAATAGCTGAAATATATCTCATCAATCTAAAGATGACCGATGAGACCACATCAATATCCAAGATGACTGATGAGACCACATTGAACCCTAATCAAATGATTTTGATTATAGCATGAGACATAAATCTCCTTTAATTGAACACATCCTAAATGAACCATATCCTAGAATCAAACTACCTAAATTACCCACTTATGATGGCGCCAATGAATTTAAAAGCCATGTTTTCCAGTTTCTCATGATAATGGATCTCTATACAAATCAAGACTCTATGTTGTGTAAGGTTTTTCCCATAACCCTTATCGGTCTTGCTTAGCAGTGGTACCAAGGGTTGAGGATAGGAAGTGTCCACTCTTTTGAATAGTTAGCTCAAATGTTTAATACTTGATTGATTACAAGCTTTTGGATAAGAAACATTTCTACTAATCTCCAACAATTTTACTAGAATAAGGGGGAGATTCTAAGGGATTTTGTAAAATGATTCAATAGAAAGGTGATAATGGTGGATGACATCGACTACAGTGTAGTGATAAGAGGTTTTAGTATGAGAACTACCTCTAGGCTATTGTACAACTTTTTCAACCTAGATAGACCAAGGTCATTCACTAATCTAATGATGAGAGTTCAATAACACATACAATTAGAAGAAATAATGAGGGCAGATATAGATCTTTTATAGCCGAAGATACCAAATTTGGCACAGTCATCCATTGATCATGACAAAGGTTCAAGAAGTAGAATGCACCCTCAACCCCGTCATTATATGAGGGGACATGAGAGATCCACAATCTTCCTGCAGTAGGGTTGATCGTTGTCACTACTATGAAGACTTCGACAAAAGAAGGCAAGATCATTGGGAGAGAAGATAAGAAAGCAATATGAAAATCTTGCATAATGAAGTTTGGACCCTATATCGTTGAATAGATAGTGAGACCAGCAACCTATATGTTGGCTAATCACAACAAAAAAGATGTTACCTTGAACTTGGAATACTTAGAACATAAGAAGATATTGTCAATAAATGTGATAGGTGGTACCAACCTGTCTAATATCATTTCTCTTTAAGAGATGACATTGGGAGATCAATAAGAATGAGACCTAGGAGACCAGATAGCATAAAAAGATCAATGAGATGAAGACCCATGAGATCAAATGGCATCGGGAGATCAATAAGACAAAGATCCAAAAGACAATATGGCATGAGAAGATTAATAAGAGGGAGATTATGAAACCAAACGACATCAGGAGAACAAATGAGTTCATCTGCATGACACATTTAATGAGTTGGAAGGGCAAGTACAACTCATTTAATGCACAACCAATAAAACGGAGCCTCATCCATGAAACTTGACCTACACTAAACAACTTTACACCACACCGATATCATAGCATAGTTGGATGCGCTAATCAAGCCTCTACCACAACCAAATATGTTTCATCATTAGAAACCTGCCAACTTGATCTGATTTGTATGGGACATTAGTAATACTTAAAGAAAGGGAGATGAAGATATAAAAGATCAACTCCTTACCAGAAATACAAGTTCAAGGAGTAGCGTTATCACTGGGTATGAAACGTACTCAAAATATATACTCTCATTACTCCTATAAATATTGTTATGATTGGATAAATGCAGAATTACTTCCTCAAATAATAATCAAATATTGTTAAACCCCCATACGAAAGCTAACATCCCAAGGAGATTAGATTGCATGAAAGTGACTAATAGCCCGAGTAAGACATAATTTTAGGTAATGGACCTTTTTGTTAAGTCCTTTATGAACTGATTGGATATATTGCTTAATGGATTGTGTGCCTAAAACAAATATCATCAATTGTATAAGCTAACATTAAAAGTATAATTCTTGTTAATTGTCAATAAAAAAAAATGTTTGAAAGAAAATCAATACTCACATGTTTATTAAACCAAATTGGGAATTATTTTTCAAGTTTAACATCAATTTCTTGAGTATAAATGTTCACTAAAATTTGCTTCAGCTCATCAATATAAATTCTTCAGGTACAACAAAAAGAATAATAATAATTAAATTTTATAATTTACCCAATGCTCAAATGAAAAGAATAAAATTTATTGGCAATTTATGACTTACTTAATAAAAGGTGCAACTTCAATGCAATTAAGAAGAATGTTTGATTGTGCAGCAGCATATTCTTCCTCTGTCAAAAATCGGGATTTACTCTTTCCAAAGGCTCGGCCTGATTGTGTGAATATGGATAAGTTGCCTTCATGTTCTTGTTGACCACCGTCATCATTGCGTGACACTTTTCGGTCTCTTGTATTCACATGATCCTCAAAATAGTAAGAACAAAACAATGAAGTTTCTTCCACCAAATAAGCATTAGATATTGAACCTTCAACTTTAGCTTTATTTTGGATATTGTTTTTCAATCGTCGAAGGTACCTAATATATTAAATATACAAGTATGGTAAATCTAACAGAAATAATAATGATATGCATTATTATTAAGTTCTTTTATATTACCTCTCGAAAGGATACATCCATCGGTATTGCACTGGACCTGCTATTCTTGCTTCATATGGTAAGTGCACTGGTAGATGTTCCATTGAATCAAATAAGCTTGGAGGGAATATACGCTCAAGCTTACAGAGAATAATAGGAATCTCTTCTTCAATCCGGGTCATGTCATCATTGGTTATAACACCAGATGTTAAATCCTTAAAGAACAAGCTTAATTTTGTTAATGCCTTCCAAACATTGTTTGGAAGTAGTTCATGAAATGAAATAGGTATTAAACGTTGCATAAACACACGACAATCATGGTTTTTCATCCTAAATAACTTAAGTTTCCTCATATTAACACATCTAACCATATTTGACACATAACCATCGGGAAATCTCAAATTTCTTAGCCATTCACACATGACTGATTTTGATTGATTATCTAGTGTGTAACAAACTTTAGGATATTTTCCCCTTGCAGAATCTCATTCCAATTCTGGCCGGTGATAGTATGCATTCAACTCTTTTTGAGATTTGTATGTATCTTTTATTTTCCCAACAACATTCATTACAGTGTTAAAAATATTGTCAAATACATTTTTCTCAATATGCATTATATCTAAGTTATGTCGAATGAGAAGTGTACTCCAATAAGGCAAATCCCAAAAGATACTTCTTTTCCTCCAACACCACATTGCTTGCAAATAGGAGCATTAGTTCTCTCGGCATCTTGTTCTGTTACCTTTTTCAAACCCAACTGATCAATTTCAAATAATATTTCACTTCCAGATCTATTATGGGGTGCTTTTTTAGTCACTATCTTATTCTTCATGAATGATGTTTTGTTCCATCGGATTGAATAGTCTTCAAGTAAGAATTTACGATGGTTGTCAAACCACGACTGTTTTCTACTTTCTGAAAGAGTAAAAGCATCAGTATGATTCATACAATAAGGACAAGCTAACCTACCAGTAGAACTCCACCCAGACAACATTGCATATGCAGGAAAGTCACTAATTATCCACATAAGAGCAGCATGCATTTGAAAATTTTGTTTTATCGAAATATCATAAGTCTGCACACCATCGAGCCATAGATGATTAAGTTCTGATATCAATGGTTGTAAATAAACATCCAACTTATCCTTAGGATAAGTTGACCCAGGAATCAATATAGTTAAGAACATGTAAGTGTCCTTCATACACAACCAAGGTGGAAAATTGTACAGAGTCACAATGATTGCCCAAGAAGAATATTGTTGTCCAGATTGTCCAAATGGTTGAAAACTATCAGTGGAAAGACCTAATCGAACATTTCGAGTCTCTGATGCAAATTCTGGACGGGTATCATTAAAATGTTGTCATGCAGGGAAATCAGATGGGTGGATCATAACCCCATCTTCAATTTCATGCTCAGCATGCCACCTCATTTTCACTGTTGTGACATTGGATGCAAACAATCTTTGCAATCTAAGAGTGAAGGGAAAGTAATACATCTTCTTTTCAAGAGTAACCGTTTTGCTACCATGACGTTGCCTTTTGTATCGAGGATGACCACAAAACTTACAACTAGTCAAAATATTATCTTCACTCTAGTATATCATGCATCCATTTTTACAACAGTCAATTTTTTCAACCGGAAGACCCATTCCTTGTACTAATTGCTTTGTTCTGTAGAAGTTTTCAGGTACCAGACTTCCTTCAGGAGTAATCTCTCTTTCATTAATCAAACCATGTCATCAAAATTATGTTCAAACATATGGTGTTCTGACTTCATGTGCATTAATTGAGCAACAAATGATAATTGTGAATGACTTCTACATCCAGGGTACAAGTCCTCATCTGCAGCCCTAAGCATATCATAAAACTTTTGGGAATTCGGATTCGGTATTTCTTCCATGTATGTTTCATTGAATGCTTGACCAACATCATCCATAACCATAGAATGGTACCGACTGGATGATTCTGCATAATCAAATGCAGCAGAACCTTCACTCATATAATTGACATTGTTATTCAAGTTACTTCTAACTGCTTGTTCCTCGTGCAAAGTCCAAAAATAATAATCCGGTACAAAACCGTTTCTATACAAATGCAACTTAACTGTATCCATGTGATGAAACATGCGATTCTGACACTTGCGATGAAAATATGGACACCTTATCCTATCATTGTCTATCATTTCCGGGTGACTGCATGCAAATTCTATGAATTGTCTAATACCAGTCATGAACTCTGGGTTCAAAAGTCCATCTTTCAACGGTTTATACATCCATTGACGATTTGATCTCATTTTTTATTACCTCTATTAAATCAAGGAAAACATTAAAATCAATTTGAAGTATGAAATTGTAATTGATAAATCATAATGAAATCAAACTTAGCTATTCTTTCAAGTGAACGATAATTTCATGAATGTACTAATATTATGTAAGTACATATTAGCTCGTAACACATACAAAGTTATTATTTAACATTCTAAGGTCCTAATTAAAATTTATATAATTGGTATTGATCATAAACTAGTCAATCCAAAATCTCATATATACTGTCATTTATCACTTATCAGAATTAAATATATAATTTTAATAATTGGTCAGTGTATTGTATAATAAAACCATAATTTTATAAAATATGAGTAATTAGAATAAAATTATATTAATAAATTTTATCTATAAATTTTTTTTATGAATTTCAATTGAAATTATTCTTAAAAAGATAATAAAATAGCAAAAACAAAACATATTACAATTACAGAACAAATGTTATGTCTCATATAAACTATCAAATTAGCAACATAAAATATGATTTTTTTTAATTACAGAACAAAAAGCATAACTACCATTGATATAATTTTTTTCAATGATTTATCTATAATATGTTCTACCTTTATAATTTATAATTTTATAATTTTAATCAAACTTAATAGCTAAATAGCTATTTTATTAAAGTTAGTAACTAAACTTAGCTATTTTATTAAATTTAATTATTTTATAATTTTTTTTGCCTAAACTATCTATATTATGTTATAACTTTAAATTAAATTTAGTAATTAAACTATTTTATTAAACTTATTTTATTCAACTTAGCAAATAAACTTAATTATTTTATAATTTTAATCAAACTTAATAGCTAAATAGTTATTTTATTAAAATTAGTAATTCAACTTATCTATTTTATTAAACTTAATTATTTTATAATTTTTTGCCTAAATTATCTATATTATGTTCTAACTTTATATTAAACTTAGTAATTTAACTATTTTATTAAACTTAGTAAATAAACTTTATAATTTTATAATTTTAATCAAACTTAATAGCTAAATAGTTATTTTATTAAACTTAGTAACTAAATTTAGCTATTTTATTAAACTTAACTATTTTATAATTTTTTGCTTAAATTATCTATATTATGTTCTAACTTTATATTAAACTTAGTAATTAAACTATTTTATTAAATTTATTTTATTCAACTTAGTAAATAAACTTAGGTATTTTATAATTTTAATCAAACTTAATAGCTAAATAGCTATTTTATTAAAATTAGTAACTCAACTTATCTATTTTATTAAACTTAACTATTTTATAATTTTTTGCCTAAATTATCTATATTATGTTCTAGCTTTATATTATTTATATAAATATGTATGTAACTTATTCATATAATTAATTAATAATAAGTCATATAATATGTTCCAACATATCAAAATTAAATTAATAAAAAAATTCAAACAAGTAAAATAAAAAAAAATCTGCAAAAAAAAACAGCAGCTACCTTCTTCGTTGGGAGGTGACCGGCGCTAGAAGGGAGGGACCGAAGCTTCAACTGATCAAGGCTGGGATGCTACGCCGAATAGAATGCAACCGGAGCTCGGAGACAGCAGCAGAGGACCAGATCCAGTGGGAGACAGCAGTAGAGGACCAGAGCAGAGAAGAGAGAATACCAGAGCATAGGAGAGAGAAGACCGGAGCAGAGCAGACAGAGGACCGGAGCAAAGGAATGGCACAACCGGAGCAGAGGAAGACCACGGCCGGAGCAAAGGAAGGAGATATCGGAGCTGGAAATTTGGGCAGCAGGGAGAGGGAAAAATGCCTGCTGGGGGGAAAATGAGAAAAAAATTTTGGGTTGCAGGGTTATAACAAACCCAGTAAAAACGATGTCATTTCATGGGAATGAAATGACGTCGTTTTTCTTTCATTTTTAGCGACGAAATTTTCCGTCGCTAATGTGTCGTCGCTACAAATAGCTACGACTACTTTCCGTCGCTAAATTTATAATTAAATTCACTTTGTGATTTAGCGACGGCATTTGCCGTAACAACCTTTGCGACAGACGTAATTTCGTCGCTATTATGTCAATTTTGCAATGGTTTCTATCAGTCGCTAATTGGTTCTCTCAGATTCGTCTCTAAACCGTTGCAATTTTCTGGCGGCATATTTTTCCGCCATATTAGCTATAACATTTAGCTACTGTCATAATCTGTAGCAAATTTTCCTCGCTAATCTGTTGCTATTTTTTACGCTATTATTCTCAAAAAAATTTTATTATTTTCACTCATTGGTCCGTCACTGATCCGAACCTAATTGCTACAGATGTCAATCCATCACTAAATTTTGTTGCTATTCAATTTTTTTCTTATAGTGAATCTTAGCAAGAAAGTAATGGGCCCGGAGAAGCAATTCATGTCTACTAGTGTTAAGCATTCCGGCAATTTATTCTTGCACATCTTTTTAATGTTTTCTCTTAATACATGTTTTGTTTTTTGTATCACATTTTTCTGTAATTATTATCGAAATAATAATTATTTTTTGTTCTAAAAAGAAATAAATTAAAAGAAAATCATAATGAATTAATTTTTGTTATATAATAAAGAAAGAAAGACCTCAATAGCAAAGTTGTTGGCATAGATATTGCCTCCTCTATTCATGTGTAGCAATTGTTGGAGCTGATGGCCGTTGTTTCTCTCTACCTCCATAGCTTCTCTTCCTTTTTTTTTTCTCTCTTTATTTTCTTTGTATCAATATACTTTCTCTATCTCTTAGGTACTTAGTATACATAGAGATAGTATATATAGGGAAATGCCGCATAAGTAATATCTCCTAAGAAATTTTTTTAGATAAAATCAGTTTAGCATGTAATTTATAAACTAATATAATCAGAAATTAACACGTATTTAGATAAATTCATATCAATCAATATGAATAAAATAATTAAATACATGTCACTGTCTAACTAGATTGGTTTACAAATAAGAATTTTTCTATGTACTAATTGGGAATTTTCTGGTGATTTCCAATTAAAATTTGTGATTGCTAACTCGTTGTCGCGGTCTAATTTTTTTATTTATTTATTTTGGAAGGCATTTTTTTTCTTTTGTAATTTTAGTTTCGTTCAAAAGAATGAATGGCAGCCATCTAAATTTTTTTCCTTTTTAGTTGTTTTTTTAACTTTCGTTAAAAAGACTTAACTAGATGTGATTTGTATCCTCATATAGATCAAGCAAATAAATTAATAACACACCATAGTATTTCATTTTAAGTCCTCATCTATTTGTTTTTCAAAATAAAATAAGTAACTAGAGTTCAAAATTTTAATCCGTAAACCTTTCCTTTTCTTATCTTGCTCTATTTCTATGTTTCGTTTTTCTCTTTTTATGCTAATTTAAGGGTTAGTCCTCCATTAAATAAATTCTGGAACTAATTAAAGTTTGTCATTTTTTCTGTTCTTCATTCGTTGATTTGTTTTCTAATTTTCTAAAGAATTTATTGATTAAAAAGTAAATTCATGGAGATTTGTGGCTGCCAACTAACATTAAAAATTAAGCTAATTGTGCAAGTTTTAAAATTTCAGTAAAATCAATTTGAAAGTTGAGTTTTCCAATATTATTAAATCATGAAAGTATTGAAATTTGACTATTCGGTCAATGAAATGCCATGCCAACTTCTCCGTTGGTCGAAAGCCCCAGTCGACTTGTAGCTTGTCGGTTTAGTTTTATTAGCAAATAGTTCGAATAGGCTGACCGATCGAGTAGGTGAGCTATGGTCTGAACGGAAAGAATTTCACTCTCATACATGTTTTTTTTATTTAGTTTAATGGAGGACTCTCTTAATTTTAAGAGAACGAAAAAACGCATGAAGAAAATTAACAAAAAAAATACAAAGAGTAAGCATCTCCAATATACTAGTTATTTATGTCAAACTCTTCATTTTAAAAAGTCATAAAATAAAAAATAACTTCAATAAATTCTTTATCTCTAAATTATGGAATGACTCTCTATAGATAGATAGGTTAATTTCACTCTTTATTTTAATTATAATTAATACACTTTTATTTTTTTATATATTTTCTATATTTTTATTGGTGAATTTCTATAAAAATATTTTTTCCGTTCCTCATAATAAAATTAATTTGTTTTTCTTTTTTAATAAATATTAATTTATATAAGATAAAGCAAAGTGAATAGTGAAAATATAAAAAGTCAATTAGACTTGTAAAATAACTTTTCCTCTCTATATTTAGAAATGCTCTAAAATATTTTTCATTAAACTAAATATATTCTTTAAAATAAATAGCACAATTGGAAATGTTTTAAGTATTAGAGCCGAAAATGAAAGAGACCTGGTTTAAAATTTTAACTCTAGTTATTATATTTTTACTTTTATTAATTAAATAAATAAATATCTTAAATTAGAAATATATAATATGTTATGGATTACTTTCATCCATTCAAATCAAATCTAGGTAAATTATTGTCATGTTTGAATATAGAATTGTGATTATTTTTTTTAAATTAGAATTGTGATGATTTATTAATTTTGCTATTGATACGGGCATGCATCTGTCTCAGCCTTTCCTTAATTAGTTGACTCTTAATGGAGACGTATCATATTGACATACTATTTATTTTTATTTTTATTTTTTGACTTAAAAATTGGCATACTATTTTGATGAGTTTTTATTTTCAACGGTTTTTGTTTTTTATTAATTAAATTAAACGTTTTTTTTGTTTTTTATTAATTAAACATATATAAAATCAGAGAAATCGAATCAGCAGCCCCACCTCCAATGAATAATTCATTTAATGTCTAGTTTTTATCTTTTACCTCTTACTCCATTTGTTCTTTTATAACTGCCGCTTTACCAAAAAATATAAAATTCAATTTATCCGTTATTTTTATACGATGAATAAAATTTAAATTCTGTTTTCCAATTTTACTCTTATAATCATCATTTCAAAGTTATTAATATTATATAGAATATCATTGGTGAGCAAATCTTTAACTTTCTTAATTTTATTACTTACCACCAGTCATATATAATGTTCATGGATCAAACAATTTTGAGTCTTTTAAAATAAAAAATAATTTAGTTTTAACAACTCATTTTTCTCCTAAATTTAAAGCTAATTAATGATTTCTTAATTTTAGTAAATTTACCCAACAATAAAAATAAAACTAAAGGAGTACAATAATAAATCACAGTAGCAAAAAATTCCGAGAAATTATCTTGGTTAGATGAGATAGCATAGAAAATCTCTTGACTACATCAAGAACTATAATCATATTAGCAAAATTATTTTAGTGCAGCGAACTCGAGGTCTCCCTAAGATCTTAATTTCATGATATAATTTATGGTAAACCATATTAATTAGATAATATCATATAAATTATTTTGGTTATATAAATATATTTTCTTATTGGATCGAACCCATAAAAATTCAGAGTAAACAAGATTTTTTTTTAAATATAGGCTGTATGAAAATGTAATTTATTTTTTTATAATGGTAATTTAGAAAGGCTGCATCATTTTATTGGATTCAAAGGCAAACTAATGCAGTGGCTCATGCTTTGACAAGAGCTACCCTCTCTTTTTCTGGCCTTCATGTTTGGGAGTTTCCTCTCTCTTTTATTCTCTCATTGTTATATGCATATTTGTTTGGAAACAAATCTTTAGTTTTTAATTGACAAATCATTATTTATGCTTGTTATCAAGGAACATTTTATAAGGCTGAAGATTTTAAATTTTTATTAAGAGATCTAGTTTCCATTTATGATCATATGCTAAAAAGGGCAAAATTAAAACAATCTTATCAGATTAGGATATTATAAGATAAGAAAAAACTGTGCAAATCAAGTTTAAGTTAATTTGTTTTCCCATACATTTCAAAAATCGAGAAAGTTTTGTCTTGGTCTATGACTTTTTTTATGGACCAGATCAATATAGACTGTCACATAAGTAAAATTGTTATTAATTTATATATATGACATTCTACTACTAGTTTAATACATGAAAAAATTTATTGACTGAGTCTAGAGAAATAATTTATATATATATATATATATTACATTCAAATTTTTTTCAAATACCGTATAAAAAGACTTGTTATCTTAATGACAAATATAACATAAGAGAGAAGAAGACTAACTATTTTTCTTATGTAATTTATTCTTATATATTATTCTTTTTGTTAGAATGAGTCTTTCATAGACACTATTACATAAATAGTATATTGCAGCACTTATATTCTATTGTATAACGTTATAAAAGCACTGCATAAGACCTATTACAGCGCCATATCTGATCTCGTTGCAATAGGTTAATACAATACTTTACTTCAACTATTACAATGGATGTAAAACATTTCATATGTCATACTTTTTGCAGCGCTTTATATTTTACAGCGGTTATTTATTATATATTACAATACTTTTACGTAAAAGAATATACAACAATTTTTTAAACTATGGCAGTAGTTTGCACTTGCAGTACTTTTCAAAATATATTACAACGGTTTTACATAAAAATTTTACAACACTTTTTGCTCATATTGCAGCGATTTATTGTATATATTGCAGTTTTTATACCTTTAGCGAATACAACGCTTTTTTTTCCAATTGTAGCAATTATATGACAAATGTAATACAATATTTTTTTGGCATATATTGCAATGGTTTATTAAATCTATTGCAACAGTTAATAATATATATTACAACATTTCATATTATGTATTGCAACAATTTAAAAGGGTCTATTGTAGCACTTTTTACTATGTATTGTAACACTTATAAATTTTCTATTACAACAGTTATTATTGCTTTTACAACATTTTACAAAATTCATATCATAATTTTCCTACTAATTTTGCAACATTTTACAAAATATATTAAATATTATAAAAAAATATCTATTCATAATCAAATGAACATCAAACTTATATAAATATCAATATGATAAAGAGTTTTAGATAACGAACATAACACAAAAACAAGAGTTAAGTAGCTTCTATCATAAGGATATCTCTTAATGTTAATTCGACCATACAACTCAATACAAGAAAACTTATGCTTTCCACTTATGGTGTTTCATAACAATTTGACCGAAGGTTTTTTTTGTGTTAATGGTGACATTCCTTCCTTGAGTCTACATATTGAAGCACCTTTTCAAGTTGTCAACTTAGATCCTATCCTTGAGTTAACAAATTATTTATTTGAGGATGTGAACAATTTGAGAAAACTTAAGAAGCATTATAGCTTGGATGACGTGAACAATAAAGTCATAAGGATTCTTCCCATAAAGAGCACATGTCAAAAGTCTCCAGAATTAAGGAGGCTAATGAAGATTTAAGCATTATTCCAACCAATATGCTCATTGGCAAACTCCTAACTCATGAGATGGCATTAGTATGGGAAAAGAAGATCAAGCTTAAGAAGAAAGAAAGGCTATAGCTTTCAAGGCCTCAATAAGGTATCAACAATCATCAAAGTGAAAGCTTCAGCGATGAAGAAATGAGTAATTCAGGTGATGAAGAGATTGTCAGACTTACAAGAAGAATCAAAATGCTTTTAAAGAATAAAAAATATGGCAACAACCAAAAGTTGCCCTCCAAATACTCATTAAGCCATAAGAGGCATAATAGGAGGTCCCACATGGAGCAAGATGAAGGAGGCACAAGACATCAAGTGAAAAAAGCTCCTCAAGTGAGGGGGAGATAGATTCCTCTTGCTTCATAACCATAGAAGAGGACCCAAATGAGGTATGCTCTATTTCTAATTCTTATAGTAGTAAGAATTTATTTTTTGAGCATGATGTATATAATGAGTTATTGAAGCCATAAGTTTAAAAGTTGAGTTATTTAAAAAGAAAATGAATTTTTATAAGGAAAAAAAATTCTCAACTTGATAGTAATTTAGAGGATTTGGAAAATAAAATTTTACTTCTTAAAACTTCTAATGATTTTTTTTTAGATGAGATTTCCTCTAAAATATCAACTGGTGAAGTTTTATTGAAGAAAATGAGTTTTTGAAAAAGGAGATTGATGAATTTAGACATTCAATTTCAAAGTTTCTAAAAGGGAATGAGAATTTGGATATTCTCTTAGTATCTCAAAAGTTCCCTTTTTATTAAAAAAAGGTTTAGGCTTCAAGGGGGATTCATTATCTACTCCCTCATTTAGCACAATTCATTTTGTTAAAGTCTCTACACCTCAAGTATCTAGTATGAAGGAGATAGGGAAGAAGGCTCACACTAAGGCACACAGAAGACTTCTCATTCCAAATAGAAATGGGAATGGCTCACATTGTTTTAGAATGAAATCTCAAAGGGCAAAACATGCATTCGTTTAGGACACCCCACACACCACATAATAAATTTACATGTATTCTTTCTTGTGTTAATGTGGTGAACCTTAAAGTTCATTCAAAATGGCAAAAAAAAATAAAAATAATCTTAAATCCAATATTCAATGTTATTATTGTATGAAATTTGGGCATTTTATTCTTCAATGTTTTATTAGGAAGACTCATCTCTTTAAAGGTGAAGCTTCAAACTGTTAGAGAGATGCCCTAAAGGCAATAACCGTAGGCACTTGATATACTCATTTATTATTAATAAAAGACATTTTCATTATATGATATTAATTGCATATGAATTGATATAAATCTTAGATCGTTTAATGAAGTCTTTGGTATGTAACACAACATAAAAGAAATCATGATGAGATAATGATTATGAGATTCCTATCATGTGCAATTGTATTTATACCTAAATTATCTCTTATTATAGGATTAACAAGACGAGACATTGTTAATCTGGATAGACTAGCATATGTTATACTCTTTGACTAGGTCAAGTAGTTGATCTCATAAGTTGAAGACAGTAATATTTAGAGGTAATATGTTTATGCTTGTTAGAGTAGCTAAGTACACTGGAGGACCTGCTATGAGACAATCACATGGATATTTATTCAATGTCAATGATGGTCTCATCATAGCAATGATGCAAGTATCCTTAGACTTAAGATGTTTAATGTTATATTGGATTCTGAATTCTATACTTTGACTTCATTCTTTGTTGTCTTTCAGAGGTTGCTCATAAGGTGGTGATTAGGTATACCATGAGGTATTCGAAGGTAGTTGAGTAGTCAATAAAGGATTCACCACTCCTGAAAGAAAGAAAGTATACTTATGACCTCTTATAGATATCATTACTCAGAAATCCTTGGTCCGTGGTAAACAAGTCTTGAATAAAGTCTTCAAGGACATGTCTAATAGAGTAATGAGTCTCAAAGATAAGAATTAATATCATTTGGACTAGATGTGATGTAGTCAGTCTCATAAGAGTTGACACACAGTCCATGCTCTGAACCAAATGAGATATAGTATGGTGAAAGGATGAATTGCACGATAATTATATATAAAATGGTTTATAGTCAGAATACTGACTTTTCAATGAATTAAGGGTCATGATGTGTTACTAAATATCACTTATGATCTACTCAAAATTATGAGATGATTTGAGCAACCAACATAATCGAGAACCTAATGGGTCACACGTATAAAAGAAATGATTAAATTTTGAAATGAGCTTTGGATTGGATCTAAAAAGAAGAGAGAGAAAAATTGGGCCACACACATTCACATGTATGAAAAGGAGTTTCATGGGTGTTAATGGTGCTGCATATCGCACACGCTAGCCATGGCACGCACACGACAATAGCTATCTCATTATGTGTCACGGTCATGACAAAGGTTGTCGCGATCGTGACAACATGGAAGTCACGGCCGTGACATATTCACAGTCGTGAAGACTTCAATATCAACTTTTGCAATTTTAGTAGAACTCCTATGTATAGAAAACTTATATCCACCCCTAATTATAATTAGAAAACATATAAATAACTCTTTTAAAGGTCGTGGTTGTCACCTTGAGAAATAAAAGTTATTTTCTCATCTTCTTCTCTTTCAAGTTGAAACATTACTGCTAGCACCTTGGTGCTTTGACATCCCATCTCCCTTGTAGTTGTTTCGTTCGTTCCTTCAGGTGGATTACTGCTAGAGACAATCCAATTTTGGATTATTGTGATGTGCAACAACCCAACTTAAAAGAAAGACTCACAAACTTGGAAGATCAAAATATATAAAGGTAATCAATTTCTCTCATTTAATGGTATGTAATTCAATTTTAAATTATATGAAGCGCTCTATGGGTTTTCGGTTCAATTAATTTTAAATTTTCGATGTGTCGTATATGAGATGGATGTTAAAAATCCAACACAAATATTAACTCCTATGGATCCAAATTAAAATGGTTACCAAAAAGCATAATTATATAATTTTGGTAGGTATTAAGAGCTTTAATTGTCATCCTCAACAATTCTCAAAAAGAGATATCAAAGAACTCAAATAGTTTTAAGAATGACAAATTTAACAAATTGGTATCAACTTGATGGGAATCACTTAAAGGGGAGCATTCAAGAAGATGTGTCAAACACAAGTGTCTAACTTCTTACAATTGGAATCAAAAGAATCCAATTAAGGGGAAGCAAGCCACAAAAAAAGGGGAATAATCTGTCTTTAGTATTTTTATTCCTTGGCCCCATGCATTTTTATTTGTATTCTAATATTGATATCTTTTTGTAATATATGCATAAATTTCTTAAAATTATTTTAACTACTATCCCCATTTTAAATTTCTTTTAAATCATTTATCTTTTCTTTATCTCTCTTTTTACCTAAGTGGTACATTAACCATTTCTTAGCTTACCAAAGAGAAAGAGAATTTTGATAAGCAAAAATTTATTATTTGCTTAAGTGGGAGAGAAGATAAGCAAAATTTTGAAAATCTATATTTGTTTAAGGGGGAAATTTTATTTGAAATCATATTGACCAAGGGAGAAATTTTTTGAAAGGAAATGGGGAGAACCAAATTTTTCAAAAATTTGTTCAAATTGCTTCGCATGCATCATTATTTTAAGCTTAGTTTTTTGCTCAATTTGATTATGGAAATTAAAAAGAGAGAGATTGTTAGTCTAAGTGATGCATCTTTATATTTTGATTTTGACAATCAAATTGTGAAGTCAATAATATATTTATTTGAGTGTTTATTTTGGAAAAATAAGATTAATTATCAAACACTTAGTGAAAGTAAAGGAATTATGGAAGACCTATAATTTGCGATTGCGAAAATAAAATATTGTAAGCAAAGGTACAATTGCGATCGCACCAATATTTTAGCAACTACAATTCTCCCTGTGTTGAAGATGTCAAAATTTCAGAGGAGTTCACAACCAAAATGGTGACCGCAAAAGTCGTAGTAAGAGAGAAATCGCAACCGCAAGACAAGAATGACTATAAATTCCATATGTCTACCCGATAAGAAGAGAACCACTCCAAGAATGCCATGTATCCAAGGGTTTGGAGTTTAAAAATAGGATTAAACTGATTACTTCATCTCAAAGACTCCAAACTAATTCAAAAACTACAATCCAAAAATATCTAAAAGACCCGATTGACCTATTACTAGGCTAATTATGTTTGATGCACAAATATATGAGTTGTTATATTATGAATCTAGATCCATATTATATTATAAATCTCATTTCTTCACAAAAGTGTGCATTTTTCTGAAAATTAATTTTGGTAAACTATTGAATATAAACTATGTTCATCAATTATAACTTACATGTTCATCGTGTTTAAATTTATAAGTTCATCAATTATAACTTATAGGTTTATCGTTTTAAACTTATAAATTCATCGTTTTGGACTTACAAATTCATCATTTTAAAGTTCATTGTTCAAAAGTTACAAGTTTATCATTTATAAACTACATGTTTATCGTTTTGAACTTACAGGTTTATTATTTAAAACTTAAATGTTCATCATTTATAACTTTTAGATTCATCATTTAGAACTTGTATGTTCAGCATTTTGAAATGAAAGATTCATTATTTTTAAACTTACATGTATCACTTGCAGATTTATCATTTTTAAAGCTAGTGGTTCATCATTTAAATTTTGTAGATTCAATATTTAAAAATTTATCGTTTACAACTTGTAAATTTATCGTTATGAACTTGTAGATTTATTCTTTTAAAACTATAAGTTCACCATTTTTAAACTTATAGGTATCACTTACACGTTCATTATTTTTGAAGCTGTAGGTTTATCATTTAGATTTTACAGGTTCAATATTTATAGATTTATCGTTTATAACTTATGGATTTATCTTTTTAAAATTACAGGTTTATCATTTTTAAACTTACATGTATGATTTATAAGTTCGTCGTTTATATCTTATTTTATCGTTTTCAACTTTTAACAACTTAATTTTCTATCTCTATATTATTTGTTTTTAGTTCAAATATCTTTACTTTCAACCATTTTTTTCATAATAAATTAAAATTAAATATTTTTATCTCAAACAATAATAACACTCAGTATTCAAAAATAGTAAAAATAAAATTAAATATGTAAATTAAAAATTCTCTTTTTAAAAATAAACTTAAAATATATATATTTTTTATTTTTGTAAATAAAAAGAGAAGAAAAATAATAATAGTACGCTGAAAAATATGAAAAATATGATGAATACATAATTAAAAAAAATGATATAATATCAATTAATGAAATAAAAAATATTATGTACCATGATATAATTTGCACAAAGATGTTACCTGGGCCTAATAATCATATAATGAACTTTTGAAATTTGATGAGCTATTAATTTATAATTAGTAGATAAGCTTAACTGGAGACAATCAATTAATACCATGATTAGAAAATAATCGTATATAAAAAGTTGAAAGTTCTGGAAAGATCATTTTCAGAACAAATATAAGATATTAATTAATTATCAATTACCAGTTCTAGACCTCCATCATAAATAACATAAAATCAAATATTAATAACTTGAAAATTCCTACAAATTCTTACGCAACAACTTGGTCAACACATGTCTGCGCACGAATTTGTCGAACAGTCCGATTGGGTCGGAAAAGGGTATCGGCCCACCCGTGAAATTAATTTTATTTTATTTTATCTAAAATCGAAATTTCACAATAAATTTTCTTTGTTATAAAAACTTTCAACTATATTTGAAAATAAATGCCAAGACAGGAGTTATTAATTTTTTAGTATTTCAAAATGATTAACGTTAAGCTTATATAATAATTTACTCATTACTCCTTAGAGAAGCTATTAATTCTTTATTGTACTTAATTAAAGTAATATTGTTACCAATAAATTTTAATTTGATATTTATGATTGTGAGATCTCCAACTTGAACTCCAATATAATTTTTTATAATAAAAAATATTATACTAAATCAAATACGAATCATTAAAAATTTGAATTATAATTGAATCTGTTTTTTTATAAATAAACATCAATGAAAATAAAAATGAGTTATTTAATATGCATTCTCTTATAGTTTGATTATAAATACGCTATTTAATTCCAAATTAGGTCTCAAATTCAAATTTTACTTGCATTTTATTTTTCATTTTTCTGATTTTCTTACTTCAATCAGACCAACCTAATCACAGATTATAATCTAATCAATTCAATTAATCGATCCGTTTCCATAAAGTAAATGGCAGTTAAAGAATAATGAGGGATCAAAGTGTTTTTCAACAGAGAAAAAAAATTGGTTAAAATGACAGCATTACAACAATTGACTAGCATACAAGTGTGCATTGAATTGGTTCAGTTGGATTTTAAATTGAGTCTAAGTTAGACGAAAAAAATTGATTTTTTTTTGTCTAAAGCCGAACCTTATTGAACTAGAATATCAATTTTTGGTTTGATTTAATCAGTTTCATGAATTAATTGATTATTATAAATTACAATTATAAGTATAATTTTATCAATTATAATAGATTAAAATCAATTACTATAACTTAATCATTTAAAAAATTTATCAATTATCATATATAAATTATAATCAATCAATATAACTTCTGTAAATCAAAATCAAATAACATAAATTATAATTATGAAATCTCATGACTTTATCAACTATATAATTTATAATTATAAAATAAAATTAGCTATTCATAATTTTATAAATTATCATAAGCCAAAATCAATTATCACAACTTTATAAACTAGCATAAATAAAAATCAGATACCTTAACATTATTAATTATCATAAGCTGAAATTGATTTAACATAAATTAGAATAAATTAACATAATTTATTACTTTATCAACTATTATAAATCAAAATTAATTATTATAAATTATATTTTTCTGTAAAAATTAGAATAAATTATTATAAAATTTATTAAAATATATATAAATAAAAATTTTGATAATTTCTGTTTAATCGATTTCTCTATACTCCGATCAAATAAAATAAACCGAATAAAACAAAACAAAATTAATTTAATTTAGATCTACCTTCAATTTGGATTCGGTTTTGCTCGCACCAGTCCGCACCATTAGGGAACCCATATCATATGTGCATAGTACTTCGTACAATATTGATTCCATTTTTTTTTCCTCCATTTTTTATAGCCAATCAAATCGCGGCACTTAACCAAATCGTAAATTAGCTACTGTGAGATCGCACAACGTGCTCAAGTTAAGCTTCGCGGCGTCTCTTGCTCTGTCTCTGTCTCTCTCACAACGCAACCCTACTACTTCGAATTTTCGTTTTTTGACAGATTCGCTCTGGTCAAGGACTTTCTGTTCGTTCCATTCAGGTCAAACCTTGATTCTGCATTCATAATTTCTCTTTATCTGTATTACATCATAGGTTGATAGATTGATCCTTTGCTTTTTATGTTTTACTGATTTTCGTGAGGATTTTTTGATAACTTCTATTCTTCTCAGTTCGATATTTTTTTTTTAATTTTTGTTCTTGTGGTTTGATCGTGAAATTAGAGATCCAAGCAATGATGTTGGGGGTTTTAAGGAGAAGAGTTGCTACTGGAGGCTCCTCTTCTTCGGTCAGGATTTTTTTTATTTTTTTTTATGTTTTTATTTTTATTTCTTATTGATGCATATTCTGTATAGATTTGAATGTTTTTACCTGTTTCTTTCTTTTTTTTTTTTTTGCTTGTTAGATTTTGAAGCAGTCCTTACAGGCTATTCGTCCTGTGGCATCTACGCCTAGAGTTTCCTCACTTCCTGAGAAAGAGGTACTTCATGAATTTTTCCTTTGCTTTAATTCATTTATTTGGTTGTGTCAGTGATCGCAGAGTTGTTTCGTCTTTTTCATATATTACTGTCCGTTGTATTTTTTGCTTGTTCTCCCCTTTAGTTTGCTGGTTAACCAAATGGATATGCCTTTTCTCGTTGAAAGTCATTATGTGCAAGCTTTTGAATTTTATAAGCGTCTGAACAGATTTTACTTCATCCAAGGGGTTTTGGGCATGTCCGGAACTTTAGTCACCTCATTTCTTCAGGTAATATGAATAAAGATTTGTATGGCTGATGATTGTGTTGATTGATGACTCTAATGAATCATGACATTGAACCATTTTGTTATTTCAGGTTCCTTTGCTGGCTCAAGGTCCAAGAGGCTAGTGACACCATTATATTTCTATGATTTCGATAGCTTTTTCCTTTACTTGTAGTGCTTCTAGAATCATGATAAAGGATGCCAAATTATTTGGGAATGAAAGGGCTACAATGTCAGCAACATTCAAATTCATTTCATAATGCATTAACATTTTGTTTAATCTTTTCGCTAATAGATTTAAGATTCTAGTAGGCATTAGAAGTTGTCCTTCTTGCCTTCTTACTTCTCTTTGTTGGCATTCTCTTTTCCTCCATTTTTCAATATAAAGAAAGATATAAATTATAAACATTGTTTACTTATTGACTTGTTACATAATATCCTTGTATAAGATTTAATGGGAAGAAAACTAGGAGAAGCTAAGCCATTCTGCCACACAAGGTCACAAAGGTTTCATGAAGTGTCTACATTGGTAATTTAAGTTTTTAGTTTTGCAATCATGTTACCTTACCCAATGGACTGAAGGCTAGATGGGATGTGTTAATATGACTAGCCTGCCTATTATTTACTTAAAAATTGTAATGTATAATCTTTCATCATCTTTTACAGTGAATTTTAGAATGTGGAACTCTACATAGTTTTAGTTATCATGAAATATGGATCAGATATATTAATTAGTTTGATGTAAATTCAGTTGTCTGTTTGTTGCTTTGCTGCTTTATATCATTTCTTAAATTAACTTTACTTCTATGCAGAGATGTCACCAGCATCGAGTTAATGGCTCCCAAGCAAATGTGGAGGTCATTTTCTTCAGATAGTGGTATGACGATAACTAATTTAGAAAATTCCATCGTTATGTGCATAAATTTATATAGGTTCTTAGTGTTTTGTTTTTTGTTTTTGGGTGTTTCTAGTATGCTATGCATGATGTAGTTGAAACAATTGATAGTAGTTTGAGTGTTTATTGTATTTTGTAGTGTTCCATTAACAGTTCACTTCATTATTCGTTTTTTATGAAAGATATTACTGTTGGAACATCTAGAGAGTCTACGAAGTTGAGTCAAATTAACATGGTGCCAAGTGTGAGATTGAATTGATATTTTTATCATATATATTTAAGAGATGTGAATTCGGCTGTGCAACATATTTTTGAGTGTTGAGAAACAATTCTTAGCATGGGATGGTAAATTGTTTGGATTGTGAGAAAGGGATCATGTCACTGGGTGATTGACTGGAAAATCCAGGTCAAATGACAATCCTTTCTTGTTCTTGTTGCTTGATTGTCCTATGTTGATTTAATCACTCAAGCTCATCAAAGGGAGCTTGAAAGCTTGAAATTTGTTTGAGAGAACTCAAGATCTCTGTATTTTTATTTTTGATTAAATTTCTTTATTTTATTCATATGATCCTTTAAATAGGACTAGCTTATTACATAAAATAGGAAAGTTATGTTTTACGTTTTCCAATAACATAAACCACTAATATAGGAAACTTACAGCAAATAAACCACAAATATAGGAATCCTACTAGAAATAAAATACTTGCAAAAATAGATAGATATGAGTACTCCCCTAAGATCCATAACATAAATACTATAAATTGATATTTAAATATTAAATGTAATATTAATAATATTTAAAATGAATAAAAAATAAAAACTCAATTAAGCATACAAATTGTTTGAGTTGAGTTTTTTAATATTTGAATTGATCCATTACTTATACTCCAGCTTGACTCTATTAAATTGAGTTGAATTCAAGTATTTTGTGAGTTGAATTTGAGTACCTCGAGTCATTTACACCTATAGTAGTATGTGTTACTTCTAAGTACCTTACTGGAACATCCTAGATGAATCTAATCTTAATGTAAAAAATCTCTTAAAAGACCTTTTGGGAAGAGTATTTCCACAAGGGTATTATCCATAGTAGGGTTTCAATCAAGTGGAGGAATCAATTAACAATACAACTATGTTTGCACTTTGTTTTTTCATTTTTTTTTTGCTTCTGTGATTGTTACATTGTTATGGTTCATAACTTGGTTAAAGTGCCTTTTCTTATGATATTCTGGATTTTATTGCGATGGACGTTACTTTATTGGTAAATTGTTAAAGAGATAGTTACTTACCTTGTTGGTTACGGGGGCATGTTGTAGTTGTAGAATCCATGAAGTCTACTGTTTGAAGATTACTGTCTTTTGTGGGAAACTGTTATCTCATAATTTTATGTTTTTTTTTTAATAATATCTATTGCAGGGGATTTGGTTGATGCTGTTGTGCCATTTATGGGTGAATCCATCACTGATGGCACTTTGGCAAAATTCCTAAAAAGTATGTTTCCTGAATAATTAACTTTTTCTGTATGTTTGTAAGATTATTTGTTGTTGCCGTTGTTATTATCATTTTGATTGCGAATTTTTTATGTGTGAATTTTCTGTCATGAGTGCAGATCCTGGTGATAGGGTAGAAGTTGATGAGCCAATTGCTCAAATTGAGACAGATAAGGTGCTTTTCTTCCACCATTCCTCTGTTTTCTTCATTGCATAAAATCAGCTGTACCTTGTAATGTTTTAATTTTTCTTTCAGGTGACGATTGATGTGGCTAGTCCTGAAGCAGGTGTGATCAAAGAGGTAATAACTTTGATATATAATGTTATTCTTATTTGCTGATTTATTTTTGTGGTAGGTGTGGGTTGCTGGTGGTTGAATGAGTTGGATTGCAATTGTTGATTCTAGGTTGTGTGTGTGTGATTGTTGGCAGTTTGTGGCCAAGGAAGGGGAGACTGTGGAACCGGGTACCAAGGTTGCTATTATTTCTAAGTCGGGTGAAGGTGTAGCTCATGTTTCTCCCACTGAGAAAATAACGGCTGCTCCCAAGAAGGCATCTGCTCCTGCTGAAAAGAAGGATGAAGAGAAGCAAAAGCCCAAAGTTGAAACTGCTCCTGTAACAGAGAAGCCTAAAACATCAGCACCTCCACCTCCTAAACGCTCAGCAACAGAACCGCAGCTTCCCCCTAAGGAAAGAGAAAGACGGGTAAGTCTTTTGTGGCTTGTATTGTCAAATGTTCTTTAAGAGAGACTCACTCACTTAAGCAAGAGAGATGTTTGTCACTGTGCCTCAATACCTTCACGACTACAGGTTCCAATGACAAGGCTCCGTAAAAGAGTTGCAACCCGATTGAAGGACTCTCAGAACACATTTGCTATGTTAACAACATTCAATGAAGTTGATATGTAAGTTCAATTTGATATTAGTGTGACTGGATTCTTGCATTACTTATTCATGCTTATTTTTCTTTGATTATAGTTGTTAAGCCATTTATACTTATGTACCTAACAACAAGATATAAGCTTTGATTCCTCTTCTTTATGTGTGGAAGCAAATAGTTTTGCCTTGATGCATCCATGTGCTGATTCTTTCCTAGCCATTTATTGACAATGAAGCGTGTGAATCTAAATTTGTGAACATGTCCAGACCATAGTCATTTAGGGCCTATGCATCTTAAGGTCATGTTATGCATAAAATGAAGAATGCTTCTGTTTTAAAGCATTAGTGATGCTCAGTTACAGCCATGCTTGGATGGAATAGAATGAAGAAAACTCCTGTGCCTAGGATTTGCTAATTTAGATTTGTTCTGGGTATCATAAAGTTAAATCAGACTATAATTTAATAATTTTCTGAATTATTTCATGTTACAAGTACTTGCCTCACAAAACTCACCTTTAATTCTAACATATAAATCTTGGAGAAATGCTAAATAGCACAGGAATATGGACTCACTAGCTGATAGGGAACACTTCTATGTGTTACTTTTTATGCTGAATGGAGGTTTCCTAATTCTGGCCTTAGAATGTCTTTTGAGTCTTGACCTATCAGGAATCTTGACAATAATCAATCGGTGTATAAAGTGCTCTTTCCGTTTCTTCTTGGGGTTTATGGCTTACTATTTTCTAGTTAAATTCATTTTTGGATACTTAGGTAACCCATTTCTCTCTTTCACCCTCCCTTCTAGAAGTTGGGGGAAGGAATTGATGGTTGGTCATATTGTTGCACTAAACCATATTTCATTATGTTATATGTTATTTGTTTGCTTCCCATGATGTTTTTTTTAGTGTCAACCACTATTCATATGCTGCTTTGCAGGACTAACTTGATGAAGCTCCGATCCGAATATAAAGATGCTTTTTTTGAGAAACATGGAGTTAAGTTGGGCCTTATGTCTGGATTTGTTAAGGTATGTGAATATGTTATTAGGGAGTAGGGACGAAAGAAAAACAATTTGAAAATGAATTTTTTGCTCTAACATGTTTATAAAATTCTCCAGGCTGCTGTAAGTGGGCTCCAGAATCAGCCAATTATAAATGCAGTTATTGATGGGGATGATATCATATACAGAGATTACATAGACATCAGCATTGCTGTTGGCACTCCAAAGGTTTTTCCTCATGTCTTTAATTATTTGAATAATTATGTTTGCACACTCAGTTTGTGGCATTTGGTAATTGCATCTTTGGGAATCCAAGGGATATGCCACTGGATCATTTCTACACTGCCTCTGCATTTTAAAGCATTCATTAACCTTTTTGGTTTCAAATGTTTATAAGCTTTGCATTTTCTTAGGGCATCTTCAAATGTATATTGTCATTAAAGCACAAGTAAAATATTAAATCCTAATTTTGTTTATCCATTAGAATTTAATTCACGGAATATCTACTATCTCTCTGTTTGCTGGAACTCTGATAGAAAACAGGTTCTTATTCTGGTTATTAACGTAATTTATTTGCAATAAGCATAATAATGTGTTTTTGAGCTTCTCGTATCAACTAATATTTCCAACCATGAAACATTGCGCTGCTATTGCATAATTTTGGTGTTTGATTGTTTCCTTGTGATTTGATCTCTCCAGAATGTAGTGGTTTGCTTGTGGCTAGACTTCTATATATATATATATATATATATAATATTTCACACATTAAGCTTTTCTTCAAAAACCACAATGAAATTAGACTTCTCAACTTCAATTTGGATATCATGCAGTATCACATTATTGTATTGAAAAATCAGTGAATGAGGTTTGTACCTAATCATTGAATTTCATTTCTTTTTTATTTTTTGAATAACTTGAACTTATTTCAATTTTCAAGTTTCTTTTCAAATTACTCTTTGCTGTAATTCATAATAAATAGAACTAAAAGGACAAGCTTGACACTCTTTTCACCCCCCCGGGGGGAGGGTGGGGGAGTGGAGATACTTTTAAACAATAATGGTGGGCAGGCCTAAGCTCAGCTTTACTGCTTGGTCCTCATCAGTGTGTGTGTGTGTGTGTATATAATGCATATATACACAGTTTGATAAGTTGCTGAACATCTGCTGTTAATGGTTTGTAACCAACTCTAACTTGAATATGATTTGTAAAAGGGAAGACTCTTTCTTCCCCCGTTATTTCACTTAAGTTGCATTATGAAATTTCACAGCAAAGAATAGGAGATGCATGTAGCTAGAGTCTTGCATTTCATGCTGTATTGTATTTCATTGTTAAGTCATATAGGATGAGAAGTGGAAATATATGTCTGGATTGGATCTTTGTTCCTTTGATAATTTTAACATTCTTTTTATTTTCCAATCCAGGGTCTTGTAGTTCCTGTCATTCGCAATGCTGAGAAGATGAATTTTGCCGAGATAGAGAAGGAGATTAACACCCTTGCAAAGAAGGCAAATTCTGGAACTATATCAATTGATGAGATGGCTGGAGGTTCATTTACAATATCTAACGGAGGAGTTTATGGAAGTCTTTTGAGCACACCTATCATCAACCCTCCACAGGTTTGTTCTACTGGAATGGCATGTTGAGAGTACATGGCACCTGAAAATTTTGGGCTTTCGTTTGATCTACGATTCCATAACACAATGGCCGCATGAAAGTAGTAGTCAATCTATTTTGAAAAATGTGTTTGATGCCATGCATTAAGTTACATATTGCACGATTGGTTTAAGTTAATCCATATTGTTAGGTTTTTTCTTTTTGTTTATGATTAGATCAAGTGTCTTATAATCCAATATTTCATTGGCAGTCGGCTATTTTGGGCATGCACTCGATAGTAAGCCGTCCAATGGTTGTCGAAGGCAATGTCGTCCCCAGGCCCATGATGTATATTGCTCTAACGTATGACCATAGACTGATCGACGGTAGAGAGGCAGTTTTCTTCTTGCGCCGCATCAAAGATGTGGTAGAGGATCCACGCAGGCTGCTGCTCGACATTTGAAGAACAAAGCTAAAGTTGATATTCAATTTCATGAAATTTCTGCTACACCTAGAAAGGATATACCTTCTTGGACACGGAATAATACTTTGATATAAAAGTTTTGCAGATTCTGTTATTGGTTAATCGCTGTTGCGGGTTAAATTGCGGCTTGTCATGCTTTTATTGATGAGAGATGTAACATGCTCTTACTTAAATTGCACAAAATGTTTTACTGTGTGTTTAATTTAAGAAATCGTACATTCTTGTCATATGGGCTTGTAGTGATTAGTGAGTGTTTCCCTTACTATCACGATTACATTATTATTATTTTAACTTCATCATAGATGCGAGTGGAATGACTGGTTTAAACTGGTTATGCAAGTTTAATTTTCAAAAGTTAGGTTTTAAATTGATATTATGCACAAGGATTTTGCCTTTCATTTTATTTGGTTAGTTTTCTTGAAGCCTCTTACTTAGAGCTGAAGTAACTTATATATAGTTCTTGTTTGAACTATAGTCGTTATTCTTGTTAAATAAGTTCATTCCTCGATTATATTTTTTAGTCCGTTTGAAATAGTCGTTATTCTCATCATGAATGTTGTATTTGAGCAAATCATTGGCATAGTTCAAACAACTATAAGTTCATAATGATAAATATATATATCACATACTATAAGTTCACTATTAGTATCTAATATAATCATTCTGCTATTTGTTAGTCCATAATTATTAATATGTATATATATCACAAACTCCCATCATATGAATAACGTGGAAGCTGATATTCTTAACTTCCGAATCGAACCCGATTCTTGTAATTGATCATTATAACGCTGAATTCTAAAAAGAATATTACACAAAGGCAAGTCAAAATGATACACTGCTGTAAAATAATTCAAAGTCATAACAAAACTTTAATTTTTCTTTTAAAAAATGAGAGCTAAGGTTAAAGTTCAACAAAGACTACATAACGATTAGCAGCAAATATTACGCAGAAAATGACCATTTAGATTCTTACTTCTACGCCTTCTTTCAACAATTGCTCTTTAACAGACTGAATTGGCACCTGCAATCCACAAAATCAAAGAATATATAAACGAATAAATGAAGATCACATTATAAAAGAATAATTATCTCCAAGCTCCATTTGATTGCTACAAAGAGCTATAAACTTGACGATGAATCACCAATGAGATTAGCAGTGAAACCCAAAAGAAACATGGCAATTCTCAAAATTCAAACGATGATGGTAACAATCCCTAGGACCAATTAGATACTAATAGTGGACTCGCAAAATCACAAGGTCATACCTCCTTCCTATGGAAAATACCAGCAGCAAGAGCAGCGGATGCATTTGTTTTTTTGAACACCTCAGTGAAATGTTCTGCAGCACCTGCCCCACTACTTGCAATCACAGGGATGCTCACGGCATCAGAGATCAACTTTATTAAATCTATATCAAATCCTTTCCCTTGACCTGAAAGGCTGAACAGTATTAATAACAAAAGAAATCCAGTTCAAGAACGTTGCAAACAGGTATTAGAGGACGATACTCCCTTAAAACATACTGGATTAATATTTGAGACATCATTAAGCATAATTCAAACCTAGGGGAGATGATTTGTGTATCCAGAAATGGTCAAAGACAGAGTATATAAACTACAAATTTTGAGATTTGGAAGATGAAGTTCAAACTGATTACAAATCAATTTTGAAGACTGTCAATTTCAGGAGATATAGAACCATGGGTAATTATATTTGTTAAAACCAAATGTCTTCTTTAAGTAAACACTTTCAGAGTAGCAGCCACCATAGAGTTACATTTCATAACTTCAAGGAAGCAATGTTTGAAACGCGGAGTTAAAGACCATCCATTTTTGGAAGACAAAGAATCAGCTAGATTCACCGTTATAAAATTAATAAATACTTCAAATTTTTTAAGATGTTCATGTTACATAATTGAAAATTCTACAAAGAAAAGAATCCTCACCATCACAATCAATGCAGTTTAGTAGTATTTCTCCAGCTCCCAGCTCTTCAACTGCTTTTGCTAGTTCATAGGCTCCAATTGGTCGACCTTCTCGTCCACCACTAACCTTCAGAACAAGAAAACGTAAAATACAAACAGAGCTCCTAGTATGACAAAGAATCCAATAACCATCCAGTATCACCAATGGAACCAAAGCAGTGGAGGCAATTACCGCAAAACAGCAAAAGTAGTTTTAGCTGAAAATTGATAATGTGTCGGTGTAATTAATTCTACAATTATGTAAAAGTAGTTTGGTTCTCCCTCAATGTTATATGATTACTGTCTGAAAAACACCTTCTAAAAGTGTAAAATGATAATTTTCATGTCTATGAATATTATGATAGAATTTTTACATGGGTCAGACTGCTATTGTTTTCTAGAGAAGTTTCCAGTTGCATACTCTGTATATTCTGTTTTCACTCATTCATGTTTTCCCAAAGTTTTATCAAATTTTCTGAATCGCCTAGTCAGTTCTGAACAATGTTGTATGAATGTCCTGGAACCTGTCCTAGCCTAGCCCTACCCCAGCCTGAAAATTACTCAATGTGGTCAAGAATTTTCTCCTTCTGATCATAGGCTTACAAGCAATAATGATAATATTTATCAAATGTAACATGCAACATCTATCCATGAAAAGGGTTGCTACAGATTCAAAAATTGATCCTTGTTTCCCCATATCAATAATTTTTTTCTTTAAGTTGCTACAGAAGTCTGTTACCTCCAATCAGCCAAAGTTTTCATGCCCCCTTCCTCCTGGCAGCCACCAATTTGCTGCCTCTAGCCAATGCACCTTTTCTTTGTTTTGGTGAATGACACAGCTTAATTATATTTTGGATAATGTTAAGTGATTTTCTTTTTCATAACCTTTATAAGTTAGCTTAATTCAAATTCTTTGTAATGTACTTATAGTCCAGGCTGTGGTTGGGACTAGTCATATGTAATATGCCTGAACTAGACTTGAACTGACCCTCATCTAGACAATTATACTTGATGAACATGACAGAAAATTGCATTTGCAACAAAAGAAGGAAATGAAGCTTACTGTACACTGATACCAGGCATATTCTTCTCCATTTGGACCTGAAACCAATATTGAAAACTCAATGAAAAAAACCTTGTTCCATCTGGGTGGAAAAGGAAATTCTACGTGCAATCTCTCTCTCTCTCTCTCTCACACACACACACACACAAAAACACGTGCATACACATGCACACACGCACGCACATTCAAACTTGTATAGAGACATGCATGCACATGCACACAAAGCTCATTTAAATTATTGGTTCTTCAAGAATATAAAGAGCAAAATAAAAAGAATAGACAATAGATTGAATACAAATATGAATTGAAAAATATCTCAATAGATGAGAAAACAAGCTTGGCATCTTCTTAATAGTGGCATTAGTATTACTTTTGATCTAAATGGCTCAAGTATACTATATCCTCTTAATTTTCTAATATAGGATATGATAAAACCCACTTTCTTTTCTTGGGAAAAACAAAAGAATAGCAGTTTCTAAAAGCACAGAAAAGATTGTCATGGAGAAATGATATTTACCTGGCTTAGTTACCTTTACAGTCTTGAACTCAACATCGCTAGGATTCTTGAGATACAATCTGCGAGGATCAATACTTACAACCACTGCCTGTAATGAAAATATTAATTGAGATTGCTAAAGACAATTGATTCAGTTTTCAAACAGCGGATACACCACTCTCAAAACACATTTTTCAATATTGTGTAATCTTGATAAACAAATGCTAACACTACATCAATTAATTGCTAATATGCCTTACTGATACAATAAAACCGAAATTAAGTGAGAAAAAAAAAAGAAGCCAAAAATTTTATCAATGGCACTATTTCTCCATTTTTATATAAGCAGTGAGGAACTCCTCGATTCTGATCTCCAGGTTACAGTTGCCTACTTTATGGTTAAAATAAAAAAGGAAAAGAAAAAGGTAACCAAAAGGGACAATGCACACAGTGATAAAACATCATCTACAACACTACATTTATACATTTCAGAAAACACGTAAAAGAACAACAAAAATTGTATTCAGTTGTGGGGTGAACGCTGTGAAGTGTGGTAAGAACCATAACAAGCAGACTTCAATAGAAACCAAGGTCATGCAAGGCCATTATTTGGTTAAAACACCTTTTCCCCCTCTGGCTGGGGAAAATAGTGCACAGGTAAGTTCTTGTACATAATCATCTTTCAGAAAATCAGCTTTGAGTAGCGCCTTCCATGAGAATTGCTCAAGATTATAAGTTAGAGCTACCTTATATTTGTTAATTTATTATATAACAGTTATGGGGACAAGATGGGGAGACTAAGTTACTTTTAGGTGTAATGTTATTGTCCAGCCATTTTTAAATGAACCATAGGAGAAGATAGGTCCAGCATTTTAAGGTGCTGTCAATTCGATCTATGAACCTACAAGAATAGCTTCTTTTCCCGTTATTACTAACCTGGAGAAACTTCAAAAAATTTAAAACTTGATTATCTATGGGGAAGTGAACAATTTGGCACCTGGGAATTCTCCAGGTAAAAGTGAGCTAAGCGCAAAACAATGTTTGCATTTCTACTGGACTAGAAAGCCATTGACTGTTGTTATTTAGCTGTTGGGGTGTGTTATGTTATAGCTAATCTGGTGGTGAAGGTATGGGCTTGGCGAAGCTACATTAACAAAGAAGAAAATTTTCTGGTTTTAATACTTCTCACTATTTTTTGCTTTGTCCAGGAAAACCAAATTACAAATTGCAAAATAGTATACACTCCATGTTCCTTTTGAAAGTTAAATTAGAATCCTTGATTTTTTGTATAGATAACAATTTTACCAGTTTTAGATGTTTTCATAATGAAAATGATTTTATTTACTCATAATAATTTTTCTCCTTTCAATGTTTGGCTAACCTTTCCACAGCTAATATTGCCCTGCAGAATTATCTCTTTGCTCATCTAAAAACGACAAATACAAAAGGAAAAAAGGAAGAAACTAAACTGAATCATTTGTGCAGTCAATGTGAAAAGATCCTGGCAGAAACACTTATAAAGAAAGAAAAGCTTTTTTATCTGTTCACAGAAATATGAGAATGTAGATGGATAAAAAGTATGGAGATGCATACATTTGAAACTAAACAGGAAAAGGGTTACCTGATTTCCATAAACTCTGGATATCTGTTCTATGCTGCTTTTCCCAGTTTTCACCTAAAAAGGAGGATTCCAAGATCAATGAAAAATACACACAAGCAAGACTGTATGTGCATCTAAGAGAACTGTTTAAATGGATGAATGAATGTACAGCATACTTTTGTTCTTAAATATTCTTCTGCAGCATAGACTGCATCACTTCCTATAGAAATTTTATCAGCCCCGGACCTAAAATATTCTGAAGCAACTTCCAAACTAGAATAATACCTGAGCACAAAAATAACTTAATGATAATATATTCACCCCCATAATCAAAACAGAAAATTGAAAATTGATCAAATAACAAAAATAAGATAACCTACACGGAAGGTCACATGCAGAAGAAACACTAAAGCAGTAAAAGATTTATCCAAAACATAACACCTAATTATACCTTCCATTTGCATCTGTAAAATCTCTAATTCCACCACCAACTGTCAAAGGTACAAAAACGTTTTCTGAAGTGTACCTCAAAACCTTCAGAGTATAACAAGCCAGAAAATAATTAGAGAAAAATTAAGACATCAGACTAGAAATTAACAAGAATTTTATTTTTCTAATTTTCATTTGGCATGTAATTTGAATTTCCACATGACCAACCTGCAACATTGGCAAATCACCGAGAGGGAAGTCACGGAAGCCAGTAATATTCAGGAAACTAACCTGAAATACAACTTTGACATGCTTAACATTATAATGTTGCTCATTGGGCAGATGAGTGTCCAATAAAGAAAACAATTACAATGCATACCTCATCAGCCCCATCTTTGTAATATTGTCCAGCAAGCTCCACTGGCTTGCCAAGGTTTCTAACCTGCAAAATTTTACACCAATAAATACATTGCTAGATGAAATGCAATGCTCCTGCCAGCAGTCTTTACAATTTAAGAAAAGAAAATAGGCAGCGATATTTTTCAGAGAAAATTCGATTAGACTAACTATATTCAAGTTTTATTTTCGGATGTCAAGCAAAGACTAATCCACCAGCACAAAGAAATACCATCATAAGAAATATTGATGTCACAATGAATAATAAAATTCAGTTTACTCATGACTTTTATTTTGAAGTGAGAACAATGCTCAATGAAAATCCAAGACAATGAAGTTGCATTATATTTTGAGAAGGAATCCTTCACACAGAGAGATCAAAAGCTAAAAGCCCATAAAAATATAAAACAGCTCAAACGTTAAATATTTTGGCCATACCTCATTTTCTTTTGTGTGTTCTCTTACATCATACTGATCTCCTTTGGTTACAACAAGGTCTCCTTTATCATTTGTCCTCACATCAAGACAAGCAATTACCTGAAAAAAGCAACATCACTAAATGTAGAACCTTTTAACTAGCAAATCAAATTCAATGAGACAAAGATAATTCTTAAACCGTAAAAAGTACATTAAGTCAACATAATCTATGTGGACAAGAAAACAGAAAAAAAAATGCTTGAAAAGGAAGTATAGTGAAAATAACTTTAATAAAATTTAGGTTTATCTAGCATTACCCTTTTAGCAAGCTTTGACGCCTTCCCTTCATTAGGCTTCTGTCTTCAAATGAAGTTTTAATTTCATTAGATGGTCAAATATTGAAATCCAGAGACACAGTAAACACAAGGATTTTGATGATAGAAAGGCTACCTTTGACAAAGATGATTTTGGAAACAAAAATCTTCTAAGTACAGAAAGACCAACATCTGTGACATTCAATTCAATGACTCAAACGTTAGCAAATAAGGCAATCTTAATAACTACATGTTGCAATACAACTGCATTTGTGACGTGCATGAAAAGAATGATTGAGTGAGAGAGGAAGAGGAGGGGGGGGAAGGGGGGGAATCTTAATGAAGAATCATTCCCTAGTTTATATATCATCCTCCAAGCAAATAATGGACAGCTACACATTTCTGATACAAATCTATAGCGCATGGCTGATATTTCAAAATTAAAAAGAGAGAGAAAACAGAAACACAAAAAGGGGTATACTCGCCTCCACTCTTCTCTGGATGGAACTGAACTGCATGCACATTGCCCCTTCTAACGGATGCTATGAAGTTGTCACCATAGTTGCAAGTAGAGGAAATCCATTCTTTATTTTCATGAGACTAAAATAGATATAAAATCACTCCTTAGAACACTATGTCATTTGCAAAACCAAATGTTGATACATGCAATAGCATAAGGATTAAAAGGCAGAGATGAAACAACACACTGGCATGGCACGATAAGAGTGGACAAAGTAAACATGTCGGTTTCCGATATCATCCAAAATTTCAATGTCTTTAGCAATTTGCAATGCATTCCAACCGATATGGGGTACTCTGAAACCATTTGTCGAGTCAAAACGGCCCACTACACCAGGGATCAAGCCAAGACCATCCACTGAGGCATAGGTACAACTACTATTTCAGATAATTGAAGTAAAGAAAGAAAAGCAAGTAGAGAAGAGAACAAAATTTAGTGTACATATCATGTGTAACACAATTAAAATGCTCCTTGTTTATTCCGCAACAACTTATACCACCCTAAGACTGTAACTCTCCAGCAAAATTTATTCGTGTGATTATGATGATGGTTATATACTGCCATTGCAGATAAAATACAATGAAAAGGAACAAAAAATTTCAACCGTTAACTTCCAAATTCATTTTTATGATTAGTGCAATAAAAGAATATAAAAAACAGTAGTACTATCATTCTATGCTTCACAACTAAAACTATTCAATTTCATCCACTTATCATTGAGAAGCGTGAAGAGAAATTACCTGGTCCATTCTCTTCACTAGACTCAAAAAGAAGCTGAAGTCCAAGACAAATGCCTAAAAAGGGACGGTCATTTTCAATGTAGGAACACAGCGCTTCAGCCATCCTGCATAAAACCAATGCAGAAGAACTTAAATGCTGACACATAATTTATATCAAAACACAATAGTAACTAAAATTTCTTCAAGCCAAAAAAATGTCATGGTTAGAACCACTGAACTATTCTTCAACTCCGAAATTTTCTACTAGGTATAATATGTTCAACATAAACAAGCACATAAATTCTTGTCGCTAGTGTCAGTCTATAATTCATTAGAAATTGATGCCTAATGTATAAAGACCACATAAAATAAATACCCGGTCTTGATAAGAACATCCATAGCAGGCGCAAAAGCTCCTACACCAGGAAAAATCAGACGGTTTGCATTTAGAATGTCAGCTGGAGTTTGCACCTGCGTCATGTATGAATCGTTAGGATGATAAATTTTCCAAAAATTAAGAGCGAGACCAGCAAGAAACCATTAGAAGAAAGGTGAAGAAAACGTACGTCTTTGATTTCAAAGCCGAGATGGCGAATGGCATTTCTCACACTGCGGACATTTCCAGCGCCATAGTCGAGCAGAGTTACCACTGAACAAATAAATTCAAGCGAAACAAGCAAGAATTAAGCTTATTAACATCATCAGGAAAGAAAAACAGAAAGAGTATAAGAATTCGTATCAATTCAGAGAGAAAGAAAGATGACCGGAATGGGCTGTAGAGGAGGAGCGAACTGAGAGATTTCGTGGAGGCTTGAACTTTGATCGGCGGAGATCATTGTTGTAGAATTTTTTTGGAAGAGAAATGAGAGAATATGAGGAAAAAGGCGAAATATTATAAAGTTTTGAAGAGGAAGGAGGAGGAGAAGAAGCAAATCGCGCCGCCTCCATTGCTGCTATTCAAAACTCACAAACTGCGCCTCCACTCGTTCGAACTGGCGAACTGTTCAGTAGCGATGTCATTGCATCGACCCTAATTTAACGGCGTCGTTCGTTCTATTCCTTCTTCCTTTTACAAGTGTCAACAATCTGTAAAACCGTACTATTAAAATAAATTTAAGCATTGTATTACCTTTTTTTTTAATTCAAAGGCAAACTTGGGATTTGAAAGATTGAACTTTGTTTTCTCATTATTTAAAAAGTACATTTTATAGAATAAGAATGGCATAATATCATATTTGGCTTTTATATTTTATATTTTCTTTTTGAGTCGTTATTCTTATACTTTACCTTTTTTAAAATAAAATAATAAGTTATATATATATTCAAAAATGAAAGTGGAAGTGGTTTAGTTATTGAAGGTAACTAATAGTTGATAATCACTGATAATCGATAATAGTTTTTTATTTATAATTTAGTAAAAATAATTGAATTATTTTTATTAAAATATAAAATTATTAATAAAATATTATTTATTTAATTCAAGATATATATTTTATAATAAATAAATAAGGATAATAATAAGAATAATAAAATTTTAAAAAAATATATGATATAAGAGTAATTAAACAAAAAATGAAATCAATTTTTTTTACTTTTTTATATATATGAATAATATAAGGTAAAAGTAATTTGATTTTTGTATTTAAAAAGTTACAATTATTCAAAAAAAACTTCAATTTAAAATTTTTCAATCAAATGTTATTTGGAACTTCAAAAAATTACGAAAAATTTACAAAATATTTTTATATATCAACTATTGGACAAAAAAAGATAATAGTTATTCTACACAGCTAAACCAAATATTCTCATAATTAATTAATTAAATTTGCAAGCTGTCGATACAGTTTCCCCGTAGCCAATATTCCAAGGCCATGGCCAAAAGCGGCATAAGAATTCAAAGTGAGAAAGAGGGAAAAAAAAAAAAAAGTTAGCCGGTTTTAGATTTGTAAATGTACACCTATATGTTATTATTTTATAATTTTTATTTAAGATATAAACAATTCAATTTCTCTTTTATTTAAATCTCTGGTTTTTTATGGTTTCACCAGCCTTTTGATTAGTGATAACCATTTTTTACTGTTTTTTATGTTTAGTTTGATTTTAATTTTTTATTAATAGAATTACCTTAATCGGCAGCCCAATAGAGACTTTTGCGTTACGTAAATTCACTCCCTTGACCGTAATTAAATTTAAGCAATCCAAAGAGAGTAGCTGTTGCTTTGATTTCAACATATTTTTGGGTCTTTTCATGCAGTGGTGATTGGTGTAAACTCCACACTTTTTGTTGACAGTTGATGCATCATGGTAAGGGCAGCGATCTTTGCAACTTTTTTGATATTATTTAATTTTATTATTTTTGGTAGAGCTGGCCATGATTTCAGGTATCTGCCCCATAATTCTTATATCCTGAACTTAAATCCATTTTACACTATGAATTTTTGTTCTTCATACATGCAAAACAAAACAAAAGTCCAATACGTTTTTTTTATGTGTTATTTGAATATGTAATGTAAATTCATTAAATATGAGTTGTAAGTTCATTACTATTTCTCTGCAGGTTTATCAGTATTTTTCTATTGGTTCATTAATATTATGCATATGTAATTTTTATTCTTACTTGTTTTGTATTTTTACTTGTTACGTGCAAGAAGAACCATTGATTAATTTGAACATAACATTTTATCATGTTAAAATAAATATGAATTTTAGTGAAGTGATACTTTTGATAAAAAGTTCATTTCAAATGTATAAAACAGTTTTAAAAATATTTTTCTATTCAACAGATATACCATATATATATATTAATATACTACACAAATAGTTTTTATCTATACTGTATGTTCATCATCTATAATTTTCAATTAATATTTGTTGAATTCTTAATTACATATTCATTAAAAATGAAAGTGAGTTATTTTTAAGTTGTAAAAGATAAACCTGTAAGTTTTTAATAATGAACTCGTGACTTTTAAATGATGAACTTGTAAGTTCTACATGATAAATCTGTAACTTTTAAATAATGAACTTGTAAGCTCTAAATGATAAATCTGTAACTTCTAAATAATGAATCTGTAAGTTTTATATGATGAGACTATATGCTCTAAATGATGAATCTATAAGGACTAAATGATAAATCTATAAGTTTTAAATGATAAACATATAAGGTGAAAATGATGAATTTGTAAATTTTAAATGATAAACTTGTAAATTTTAAATAATGAATATGTAAAGTTTAAATAATAAACATGTAAATTTTAAACGATAAACATATAAGTTCTTCATGATAAACTTATAAATTTTAAATGATAAATAATAAAACTATAAGTTCTAAAAACGATGAATATGTAACTTTTAAACGATAAACTTATAACTTTTACATTTTAAATGATGAAACATGTAACTTCTAAATGATGAACCTATAAGTACTACATCATAAACCTGTAAGTACTACATGATGAACTTGTAATTTATAAATGATAAACTTGTAAGTTTTAAATGATAAATTTCTAATTTTTACATGATAAATTTGTAACCTCTAAATAATAAAACTATAAATTCTACATGAAAAACATGTTACTTCTAAATGATTTAACATATTACTTCTAAATTATAAATTTGTAATTTCTAAATAATGAATTTGTAACGTTTATATGATGAATCTGTAATTTTTACTTATGACCCTATATGTTTTTAACAAATTTATCGTTTTTCAATCTCTACCAACTTGATTTTCTCTCTCTACATGAGTCATTTTTAATTCAAATATTTTCATTTTCAGCTATTTCATTTACAAATATATCAAAATTAATGGTTTTTTATTCTAAACAATAATAACAATAACTAAAATATTCAAAAATACTAAAAATAAAGTCAAATATACAAATCAAAACATTTTCTCTTTCTAAAACACATCAAGAATACATAATTTTTATAATTTTTTTCTCTTGTTGAAGAAGAAGAATAATAATATGATGAAAAAATATGCCATTGACAGTAAAAACACATTGCATTTAAATGTGTCATCTATGTGAATTGTTTAACTAAAAAAATAATACACTGGTATTTTTTATTCGGATCCATGATACATGGTGAAACATAAAGTCTATAATATAATTTGCTATCTGCCCCGCCTGCCCAATCCGTATGTTTTTTTTTATATGTGCTTGGATATATTTTTCTCTAGTTTAGGTCTACCTAATTCAAATCCAAAGATAAAGCCCAATTTTTATGAAATAAACTGGATATATTACTCCTGATCCGACCCAATCCGTCTGGCCGAATAAAAAAGATCTCATAATTTCTTATATATTATGTCATGAATTATAATACATAATCGTTTTATGATTTTTGAAATAATATAATATACTATTTTGAATTAAATCTTGTGATTTTGGGTAAAATTCAAATTCTTTGTTTAGAAAAAATAGGTAATTAAAATAATTGAAACAAACTAATATGAATTTTTTTTTTTATTGTAGATCAATAAATTACTATACTAGTCATATTTCAGCGCATTGTGCACCAAAAAAAAAAGAAAATGAGTAAAAATTCTTATTTGTAGTTAAAGTATTGATGACTTAAAAAGAGAAGAAAATTAAAATTGATTTATGTTATAAATAAAAATATTCAAATCCAATAAAATAACAAACAATTAATTAAATAGAGTTTTAGTGTTTTTAGTGGATAATATAAGAGATTAGAAATCCCTAGATTATCTTCCATTAAATTTCAACACACCTCGTAAGTAAAACAAAAGCAATGATGTTAGAGATTTATAATGAAACAACGAACCAAAGCCAAATGTGACATGATTTTACAACAATTCAACTCAATTCATGATTTTTATGGATTACAATTATTGGGTCCATTTCTAATAAGTAATAAAATAGATATATATTTAATATTTAATTTCTCCATATTTAAGGTAAAAATAATTTATAATACATTAATTAATCTTCTATTTTATTTTTATAAAGAATATTATCAAATGAGGAAGAAATAAACTAACTTGGAAGATTTAAAGGAGAGAAAAGAGGCAAAAATCGTAACTGATCATAAATGAATTAGAAGTCTGTAATTTATAAAAAAAATACATTCCAACGTGTCCACGCCTAAAAGAGAAATGAAAAGATACGAGAATACGTCTAGATTAATTTTTATTTTTCTTAGGGATAATATTTTAGTTATTTTTTCAGACAATTTTAATTACCTTATCAGATACAAATTAATTTTTATTTAGTTATTTTAGAAGTTTAATTAGCTTAAAACTTTTTCCCTATAAATAGAAGTAGAATTAAGTGTGAAAGATGAATCTTTTTATCAATCTTTTAGTCTTAGCTTTTTATCTTTAATTTTCTGCACTTCTATTTTTTAGTATTTTATTTTTAGTCATATGTGGCTAAATTTACTTTTCTAGTCAAGGTTGTCAAATAATGGTTTTAAATAAATTGTGAGATTTTGTTCTTCATCTATTTTCTATTTTAAGTATTTGAATATTTTCTATTTTAATTAATTTATTCACTTGATGAATAAATTCCAGCTATTTGAATTTTTAAATTCGTATATGTTTAATTGATCTAAAGAGTGGTGAATCAATACTCTTAGTGAAATTAAATTTTTAATGGATATTGGTGTGAAAATTCAATATATTTTAAATAGACAGACTTGTATTATATTGAATATAATTGGTGGGTTTTCTAATTTTTAATGTTATTTTCAATATAAATCTCAAGAGCTTATTTAAGGTTGGTTGATAAATAAGGTTTATTTGTAGCGTTTGTTCACTTAAATTACAATTAAGGAATGACAAAATATTAGAGTTTGTTAATATTCATAACCAATTTATTTAATTTGGAAATCATCTTTTTTTTTCAATGATCAATATATTTAAATCAATTATAAGATATACCTTGGTTGGATTTTTACTTGATTGATTTTGATTTAATTTATTTGAGTTGTATTTCATTATATTTAAACCCCCCCCCCCCCGGATTTTTATTTCTTTGTTTTACGAATTTAGATTTAAATAACTAATCCATGTGAATTCGACACTGCTCTCATTATTTACAAATATCATTTTTAAAGAATAGAAATTTATTTTTGATTAGTTTCGACAGCTATCAAATATTTGCACCATTGTGGAGATTAGCAACAAATATCTAATCTGAATTTTTGTGTTTATGCCAATGAAAGTGAAGAGGTCAACCTATGCTTCATGGCTATTGAGGATCACGTCTCAGAAAAGGTAAAATCACTACACTCATACTCTTTCAATAATAGTGATAATGATAGTAATAGTGATAGTGATGATGATGATGATGATGATGAACAAAGCCTAATAGAAGAATTGAATCTAGAATTAGAAAAATATAGGAGTAAATTCAGTACTTATAAGAATAAGATTTCTAATTTGAAAATCAAAATTGATGCTTTAGAAAAGGAGAATTCTAAGCTTAAATCATCTAATGAATCTCTTCAAAAGTCATTAGATGAATACTCATCAAGACCCTCAACAAAATCCTTGCTTAAAGAAAATAATACTTTAAAAAATGAAATTGAGGAACTTAGAAATTTTATTTCTAAATTTTACAAAGGAAAAGAGAGTTTAGATACTCTCATTGTGTCTCAAATACCACCTTTAATTAGACATAGTCTAGGATTTAAGGACACATCATCATCTTCTCACAAAACCATTTTTGTTAAGTCTAGAGAACCTCACATCTCCACACTTGTTGGAACAGCACCAATGAATAAGTATACTAAACTTTCTATACATAAAAAGAATAATCATGCCTTTATGTATAAGAAGCATGTATCTAGGAAAGCACCAACTAATCATAATTGTGCATGCCATTGTTTTCAAAATCAGTCTAATAGAAATATGACATTGAAAAATATTGTAAGACCAAAAAGCAATGTTAGACCTAAACAGTGTAATTATTATATGAAGATTGGTCATATAAATAAACATTGTTGGATAAGGAAGGCTCATTGGGAACCTTCATGTGCTAACCCCTAAAGACCCAAGCTCATTTGGATACCTAAAAATCATACTTGAACTGTGATTCTATAGGTATGCCTCAAGTCCACAATGAACAAAAATGCTTGGCTAGTAGACAGTGGATGCTCAAGGTATACGACAGGAGATAAAAAGCTCTTCAATGAAATCAAAAGTATTGATGAAGGTAAAGTTATCTTTGGAAACAATGCTAAGGGTAAGGTAATTGGCATTGGTTCTATTGGTATTAATGGTACTACTTTTATTAAAGATGTCTTACTTGTTCATGGCTTGAAACATAACTTGTTGAGTGTTAGTCAATTATGTGATAAAGGAAACAAAGTAATCTTTACTTCCAATGAATGTCTTGTGACCTCTATCGATGATCAAGAGATATTTAAAGGAAATAGAGATGTCAACACATTCATAATAGACTTACATAAATTATCTAACCATTCTTCTAAGTGTCTTGTGACTACTGGTGATGAATCTTGGTTGTGGCATATAAGGCTTGGTCATGTTAACATGGACTTAATTCAAAGCCACAGCACAGGAGAACTAGTAAAAGGACTGCCAAGAGTCAAATTTGAGAAAGGAAATACCTGTGAACCTTGCCAAAGAGGGAAGCAACATAAGTCATTCTTCAAAACCAAAAACATAGTAAGTACCTCAAAACCTATACAACTCTTGCATTTATATTTATTTGGACCTACTAGAATTGCTAGCTTATGAGGTAAATATTATGCCTTTGTCATCGTAGATGATTAATCTAAATTTACTTAGGTAATTTTCTTAGCTCAAAAGAGTGATGCTTTTGAAAATTTCAAAAACTTTGCTAAAAGAGTTCAAAATGAAAAATGATATTGTATTTCAAAGATAAGAAGAAACCATGACAAATAATTTGAAAATGAAAACTTTAAAAGTTTTTGTCTTGAACATGACATTTCACAGAATTTTTCATCTCCTAGGACACCTCGACAAAATGGGGTAGTTGAAAGAAAAAAATGAACTTTAATTGAAATTGCTAGAACAATGCTCAATGAGTATGGTCTACCAACTTGCTTTTGGGCAGAAGTCACAAACACTGCTTGTTATATTTCAAATCGAGTTTTCAAAAGACATCTTTTAAACAAAACCTCATTTAAGCTATGGAATGAAAGAAAACCCTTGATATCATACTTTAGAGTATTTGGATGCAAGTGCTTCATATTGAATACCAAGGACAACACTGGAAAATTTGCCTCTAAATCTGATGAAGGTATCTTTTTAGGATACTCTACAACTAGCAAAGCATATAGAGTATTTAATAAAAGATCATTAACTGTTGAAGAATCTATGCATGTTATTTTTAATGAATCTAGCAGACTTGATCTTGTGAAAGGTAGTGTTCTTGATGATGTTGCAGGAACTATGGAAAAACTTGATCTTGGAAATGGAAAAGAAGAAAATGATCAAGAAGATTCACATCAAGATGATTCTCTACCTCAAGCTCAAGATGAAAACGGGCAAGAACTCGCAAAGAAATGGAGAATGACAAAAGATCATCCCAATGAGCAAATCATTGGTGATCCTTCAAGGGGAGTAAGTAATAGATCCCATTTCAAACATTTAGCCACTGACCTTGCTTTTATTTCTCAAATTGAGCCTAAAAATTTGATGAGGCTCTTAATGATGAAAGTTGGGTGATTGCAATACAAGAGGAACTCAACCAATTTGAGAGAAGTAAGGTATGGACCTTACCCAAGGATCATCAAATTATATGTAGCAAATGGGTATTTAGAAATAAACTAGATGAACAAGGTTGAATAACTAGGAATAAGGCTAGATTAGTTGCAAAAGGATATAATCAGGAAGAATGAATAGATTATGATGAGACCGATGCACCTGTAGCTAGATTAGAAGCCATAAAAATACTTTTAGCATATGCATGTCACATGAATTTCAAACTCTTTCAAATGGATGTGAAAAGTGCCTTTCTAAATGGTTATATAGAAGAAGAAGTTTATGTAGAACAACCACCAGGTTTTGAAAGCTATGATTTGCCAAATCATGTTTTTAAACTTTCAAAAACTTTATATTGTTTGAAACAAGCCCCAAGAGCTTGGTATGAAAGACTAAGTTCTTTTCTCTTAGAAAATAACTTCACAAAGGGGAATGTTGACACCACATTATTCATTAAAAAACATAAGCATGATATACTAATTGTTCAAATTTATGTTGATGATATCATATTTGGTTATACTAATGAATTGCTTTGTCAAGAATTTTCTAAGTGTATGACTAGAGAATTTGAAATGAGCATGATGGGAGAGCTTAAATATTTCTTTGGTCTACAAATAAAACAAGGCAATGAGGGCATATTCATCAACCAATCCAAATATGTCAAAGATTTAATTAAAAAATTTGGAATGGAATGATGTAAGAATGCCAAGACTCCAATGAGCATATCAACAAAACTAGACAAGGATGAAAAGGGTAAGAGCATTAATGAAAAACTCTATAGAGGTATAATCGGATCACTTTTATATCTTACTGCTTCTAGACTCGACATAATGTATAGTGTTTGCATATGTGCATGATTTCAATAATGTCCAAAAGAGTCATTTAAATGCAGTAAAAAGAAATCTAAGATATTTACATGGTTCATTGCATTTAGGTTTGTGGTATTCTAGAAATTCATCCTTTTATATTGTAGGATATTCAGATGCAAATTATGTTGGTAGTCTTTTAGATAGAAAAAGTACTTTAGGTACTTGTCACTTTATTGGAGAGTGCTTAGTTTCTTGGTTTAGTAAGAAACAATTTTCAGTTGCTCTTTCAACTGCTGAAGCAGAGTATGTAGCAGTAGGATGTTGTATACAAATCCTTTGGATGAAACAATAACTTAAGGATTATGGTCATGATATGAACCATATACCTATTAGATGTGACAATACAAATGCTATAAATCTATTAAAGAATCTCATTTTATAACATCCTCAACCTTCCCCACATGCATTTCATACGTATTTTTGTAGGAACAAGTTCATGACACGCACTAGCTACGTGTCCTAGTATATTGCAATTGTATCGAGTCATACATGTGTATTTGTAATCTAAATGACGATAAAAAGTATTAAAAATAAATGAAATAAGGTGACCAAATTAAAGTATGCAAAATGACTAGATTAAGGTTTAATTGCATATTGTGTTGAATTGTGTAATAATAACAAGAATAATTAGGAAAAAAATAAAATAAAATAAAATAAAATAAAATAAATAAAAAATAAAAATTCAGAAAAAAAGAGAGGAAGTGGACGGGTGAAACAAACGGTGGTGCCTTTTAACTTATTAGGCAGCCACCATATTCATTTCCATCCTCATCTTCTTTCTTCTTCTTTGCTTCATTTCTTCCACCTATTTTCTCTCAAATTCCAGCCACCATTTCTTCTCTCTTTCACTCCAAATATTGCAGCAACAAGATTAGCCAAGAGTGATTATAGGTGAGTAAACATTTATTTTTGTGTTAAACTTGATTTTGTTGTTTAGGGTTCATTAATAGGCACTGCTTTGCAATCCGATTTTGATGCAAATAAAAATTGATTCTGGAAAAGATTAAAACACAAAAGTTGTTTATTTATGTCTTATATTTATGGATATGTAAATAGTTTTGAAATATGTGGTGTATAGAATGAGATATCCTCTTCGTACTGAAACTGGTCAGGGTGCAAACCCTAACCAAGTTAGCTACTGTGTTCTTGGATTTCGAATATGTTTAAACCATTATTTGAAGTACCTAAAAACATAAAGGTTGTAGATATATGTGTTATGTATATGTATACCAAATTTCAGGTTCATAGGTCTTGTAAATGTTGAGTTATGGTGAATGGAACCATGACTGTTCCATGGTTTGAACTGCCTACTGGGTGCCCTGGGCAGAGACAGCAACTTGTTTGGCTCATTTGAGCTCGTTAGAACTAGATTCTATAACTGATCAAAACATGAAAGTTATAGATATATGTATTAGCTAAATTTTGGGTATGTATAGACTAAGTTATGGTCTTTAGAAGTCATATTGGTCCGGAAGCCAATTCTGTTCTGGATCAGTGAAATGTTGCTTATGATTTGAAGACCTTAGAGGCATAATTGATAAAAGTGTAAAACATGAAAAATGTTCCATTTGAACCCATATGAGTGTCTGTAAATTTTCATTAAAATAGGACTTATAGAGTATAAGTTATGATGAACCAAAATGAGTACCCTGAAACTACCTAAAGGCAGAAAACAGAACACACTTAGAAATTCCACCAAAAATTGTACAATGATCCAATTGATCTGAAATTTTAATATGTTCTATAATTATATGTTATTTTTAATTAGGAACAAGAATAAGATTAATTGGTCATATATAAAAAACTTTATAGGCTAAACAGTCACACTGCCTCATATGAAAAATCTCAACTATATACATGAACAATGCATATTAATTTGTTTAAGCCACATTAAGTCTCCATAATCATGAGTTAATTGATTATGTTTTCATATTAGGCTCTCAACATATTGGAGACCCACAAGGAGTGGATAAACAATAAGTTAGAGGTCAGAATCAAAAGAGAACGGTGAGTCTAATTATCGATTGAATTCTTTAGTGCAAATGAATGTTGCTTGCTATGTGATTCATATGATTGTCATGATTGGTCCTTGATAATGTAATGATGGATAATTTGTGACATTTTGGTACATATAAATGGTATACTTGTGGTATATTTGAAATATATGTTTGACATATGTGATATATATACATGGTATATGTATGATATATGCAAGGTATGCGTGACATATGAGGTATATATGGAATATATGTATGTTGTATATGATAAAGATGCAATGGTTGATGAATGATTAAATACAAGTGCATATGCATATGGACTAAAAGGGCATTGTGACTAGTTAATCGATATTGTAAAGCAAAAGAAGAGGCCTATGACCTAACAAATGTGCAAATGAAACAAATGATCAAGCTAGCTAGCAAATGCAAATGCAAATGTTCACATGGAAACCCGGGGCAATGTCTGTTTAACTTAGTCACAACAAAATGAAATAAGCAAAGCATTTGCATACGTAACGAGTAATGATTATATGTTTCAACTTTATTGATATTTATATGATATTGATGAATGGAATGGAATACATGGTATGTATTGGATTTGTGAGTTATTATTATGAGTTGTTCGGTACTTTAGAGCTCATTTGATGGTTATTCTCACTGAGCCGTAACTCATCAATTTGCATCATTTTTCAGGTAAAGAAAAGTGATAGCTCATTTTGAGTAGCGTAAAAAAGACATGGAACACAGGTCACTGGCCGAGCCTCATCACTCTCTCTCTCCTTGCATTCCACACAAGCATAAAAATATGTCATCTGCATTTTGTATTTATATGGTTGAATATGTACAGTCAGTTTGGAATGAGTTTTAAAAATGTATAAATGAAATCAACTCGTAAATACTTATGTGTAAAGTTTATATTTTAATATATGTGATATATCATATTGTAGGTTTTAATGTTGACTTGAAAAGTCATTAGTTGATTCTACAAGATATGATATGAAAAAAAAAACAAATTTACTACCACTGTTAACAGGGTATTTTGTCTTTCTAGCATGCTATGCGTGATTAATTGATACAGGGATAGGTTGAACACAAATGTATAAGATGTGGTGTTACACATTCAACATTCTAGAAGTAAGCATATTGACATTAGACAATACTTTATTAGAGATCATGTTCAATATGAAGATGTTGTATTAGAATTTATAAGCACAAAAAATCAATTGGGAGATATATTCACTAAGTCTCTAAATGAGGAAAGATTTAATTTCATTAGAAGAGAACTTGGTATGATTGATGGATTAACCTTGTGATTGCCAAATTGTCAAATCTTAAGAGATAATCTTGCTTTTGTATCATCTCACTAGATATAAGGTAGTAAATTTGATGGAAATTTATGTTATAAGGGATAAAATCTTCATATAAATGATTTAGTCTTATTTTAGGACTTAATTTTATTTGATGGAAATTTTAGGCAATTCACGCCCGTGATATATGTTCACGCTCGTGAATTAAATAGCCAAAAGAACCAATAGCTTTCATAACTTGATTCACGACATGGTTTACGGCTTCAAGTAGTGAAGCCTATATTTACGATTTCATTCACTCCCGTGAAAAGCCTTGTTCACGCTTGTGATGCATTTTCACGCTCGTGAACATTTTCACCAAAAACTCACAGAAACGTTTACGCTTTGAGTCACACTTTGTTTCACGGGCATAAGTAGTGAAATTCAACACTTCACACCCGTGAAGCCTTTTTCACCACCATGATAGTTCATCATTCACACCCGTGACATTCAAATGTCACGACCGTGAACCATTTCATGCCTTCATTCACGGGTAGAGCACCCCTTCAGTAAACCGTGAACACGACACTTCACACCCGTGACTACATATTTCACGCCCATGAAGGTATCAACTATATAACATTTCTACCGGTTATTTTTCACATTTCAACTTTCCAACTTCTTGAAACTACTCTCATTTACACATATTGAATGGTATATTGAAGATTTCGGCCCCCTAGTCACAAATTTCTTCTATAAATACCATAAAAAACCCATTCCATCATCAAAAATCATCTTTCCTTAGGGTTTCCTCACAAATTCTGTCAAACTTTTTCAAACTCTTCAAAGTTCATTTCTTCAAATCAACATGGAAACCGGCTCATCAAAGGGTGCTAGGAAGAAATCTCATGCTCCCAGGAGGTATTCAGACTACCTAATGAACAGAATCCCAGAGCATTGCCATCCTAGGTACTCAACCCTTAAGAAAAGGCCTCTCATTTTATCAAGGTCTTTTGAGTGGAAGACAGTACGCACTCTCGAGATCGAGACAGCGATGACAGAGCAACTCCAGACCTGTCATTTGAAGGATTTTGTGGACATTCATCAGCCCACCTTGAAGGAGCCTACCTTGAAATTCTTGAGCACTTTGCAAGTGTCTCCCACTGGCGTAGTGAAATTTCAACTGTGCAGCAATCCGAACACTCTCTCTGCCATAAAATTCGGGGATTTATTCAACCTACCCTTAGATGACATCCTCAACGACAGCGAAGTGGAGTTCTATGCAACTTGAGCATGGACTCACTTTGGTACGGATTGCAGCTGGGACGTAAAGAAGACCAAGAGCACTCATCTCTGGTCCCCAGTGCACAAATATCTGCATAGGTTTCTAACCTATAGCATATTTGCCCGAGGAGACAACAATGGCACCATTCGAAAGTCTGAGATTTTTCTCTTGGAGATGGCCCGAAGAGGCTTCACAGTGGCACTTTCTCGATGGTTTGCGAATCATCTCTTGTCCATTGCCACCAAGCCCTCCGGAGACATACTTATTGGTGGGTATGTAACCCATATAGCCTTGAAGCTTGGATATCTGAAGCTGGATGACCATCACTATAATCTCATCTCAGGGCATCCTCGAGACCGATTGGATGTAGAGTCCTTCATCAAGATGGGAGCGGCTGTTCGAATTGTCCATGAGAACAACATTTACTATCGCTTCATCGACACTGCTGGTGAAATCATATGGGAAGACAATGACTCGGAGGACTTCAAATCTGGCCTCCAAGGAATCCAGCAGAGGAAAAGGGCTCGAGTTGAGGAGGCACCTTCAGCGGTTGAGCAAGACATCGGACAATCCTCGGCTTCCACACCAAATTTGGATCAGCAAGTGGTTGACCTCTTGGCACCACGATTTGAGGTTAGAAAACCTCAAATACTTCATGGAGTCTCAGATGGACAGCCTTAAGGCATAAGTTGCTCATCTTAGGGATAGGATGTTCGGCTAGATGATAGACTAGATGTCTCTGTTAGCCTTACTATGTCTGTTTCTAGCTTGCTTGTTTGTAGGAAATTTTAATTTCCTTTCTGAATTTTTTTACTTTTGTTTGTATTTCACTTTTCATCAATTAATATAATTGTTTTTCTATTATGGTTAATCTTTATTCTTTTTGTTGATGAAAAAAGGGGGAGAAAATAGCAATATATTAAGATAAGTGCAAACAATACTTAATTTTAAATCAAAATGAAGAACCTACAAATATATCGAGTTAAGTAGGGAGAAAATAACAATATATTGAGTTAAGTGCAATACTTAAAATTTGATTCAAAATGAATATGCAAGTATGCAATTGAGCTTTATACACCTTAAATATATCATAAGTATACTTTGCATATATCTTGATGCAAGTTACATAAATGAATATTCACTTGATATACTCTGAATATACCTTACATATACTTCATGATTTAAAGAGAATTTTGGTATAAATTGGATATACTTTGCATATAACTTGCATATACTTAAAACTAGAAAGTATATTTTAATACTACACTTCATCATTCTATACAATTCTAGCACCTCATCATTTTTTATCTTAAGCATTTTTGAAGGGGAGACTTCTCAAAAGCACATATTGCTAGATTATTTGTCACCATCAAAAAGAGGGAGATTGTTGAACCTTGAGGGATATTTCCGTTATTTTCATGATAACAAATAAAATAGCAATATTGTATTTAACATACTTGTTTTCTAAGTCTATTGAACAGGGTATGAAATATGTTAGCAAGAATGGAGAATGGAAGATTAATCTTCAAAAGATAAAATTTGAAAAAGTGGCATGTTCACGCTCGTGACCCTATGTGTCACGCCCGTGATGAAGCTAACCGCCAACAAACCAACATTTGAAGTTCACGACCATGAAGAAAGATAGCAATTGTGAATGAACTTTTTAGTCACGCTTGTGAAAGAAATGTCACGCCCGTGAACAAACATGACAAATTCTTCCAGAGAGTTTCACGACCAAAGTCACCACTTGGATCGCGGCTTGGAAAGTTGTCACGCCCGTGAAGATATATGTCACGCTCATGACCCAATATTTCAAAAACTTCAAGAATGCTTCACGGCCAAGGTCACCACTTCAGTCACGACTTGGAAGAATAGTCACGACCGTGACAAACATAGTTACGCCCGTAAAAGATGAAAGAGAAAAATGTCAGACGCGATTATTAGGGTTGGTACAACTACTATTTTCGTATTAAATGCATTCTAACGGCTATAATTCACCATAGGAGTATAAATGCAAGTTATTTATGCATTCAGAACTAGAGGATAACTAATACTCTGAATCAAAATCTTGTTGTAAGCTATTTGTACATTTAATAATTTCAAAACAAATATTTATTATCTGTGAAAATCTTTTTGCTCATCATTTATTGAGCAATAAAGATTTGTAAGTGTTTCTCTCTGTAATCATTTATTACTCAAGTGAGTTTTGGGTATTTCTAGGTCAATAGTAGAACACTTGTAAGGGTTAGTTGTGTGAGCCTCTAAAACACAAAGAAAGGTTATTTGTGTGAGCCTGTAAAACATAAAGAAAGGTCATTTGTGTGAGCCTGTAAAACAGAAGGAATTGGTTATTGTGTGAGCCATCAAAACACAAGGGGTTTCTGGATTAGGTGTGAGTCATTGTGAGAAATACCATAGTTGGAAGTGAGCTTGTAAAACTCCATTGTAACACTTAGTGTGTTAGTGAAACTCTCAATTGCGATTGGGGAGAGGAGTAGGGTTTGTTAACACCCAAACCTCTATAAAAATCCTTGTGTCAAATTTCTCTATCCCTCATAAACTTAAGTTTTTATTTCCGTACTTTAAAGTTAAAATTTTAAACTCCAATTCAAACCCCCTTCTTGGCTCAATATCAGGGCAACACTCTCAAAGATTATGGTTCAAGAGTTGTTGGTATAGAAGAAGCCAACGAAGACATAAGCATCATAAATACTGATGTGCTTATTGGTAAACTTTTAACGCATGAAATGGCAGTAAAGAGAGATAAAGAACTTGAAGCCGAGCCAGAAAAAAGAAAGCCTCTAGCATTAAGAGTCTCTACTTCAAAATCTCAAGAAGAAGTTGAAGATGATGAAGAAAAGAGTGATGATGCAAATGAGGAAATTGCGATGCTCTCAAGAAGACTGAAAAGAATAATTGAAAAGAGAATTGGCAATTCTCGAAACTTCAAGCAAAAAAATCTCAAACATTCCTCAAATGACTCTCAAATGAATAAAGATGAGGTAAAGTTTTATGAGTGTGGGAAGAAGAGACATATCAAATCAGAATGTCCAAGGCTCAAGTGTTTCATATTAAATACCAAGGACAATCTTGGAAAATTTTCCTCTAAAACTGATGAGGGTATCTTTTTAGGATACTCCATCATTAGCAAAGCTTATAGAGTCTTTAATAAAAATTCATTAGTTGTTGAAGAATCTATGCATGTTGTTTTTGATAAATCTAGTAGGTTTGATCTTGTGAAAGGTAGTGTTCTTGATGATATTGTAGGTACAGTGGAAAAGCTTGATCTTAAAAATGAAAAATATGAAAATGATCAAGAAAATTCACATCAAGATGACTCTCTACCTCAAGCTCAAGAGGAAAACAAGTAAGAGCTCCCAACGGAATGGAAAATGACAAAAGATCACCCTAATGAGCAAATCATTAGTGATCCTACAAAAGGAGTAAGTACTAGATTTCATCTCAAACCTTTAGATTCTAATCTTGCTTTTGTCTCTCAAATTGAGCCTAAAAATATTGATGAGACTCTTAATGATGAAAGTTGGGTGATTGCTATGCAAGAGGAACTCAACCAATTTGAGAGAAGTAAGGTATGGACTTTAGTTCCTAGACCCAATGAGCATCAAATTATTGGAAATAAATGGATATTTAGAAACAAACTAGATGAACAAGGTTCAATAACTAGGAATAAGGCTAGGTTAGTTGCAAAGGGATATAATCAAGAATAAGGAATAGATTATGATGAGAACTATGCTCCGGTAGCTAGATTAGAAGCCATAAGAATTCTTTTAGCATATGCATGCCATATGAATTTTAAACTCTTTCAAATGGATGTCAAAAGTGCTTTCTTAAATGGTTTGATAGAAGAAGAAGTTTATGTAGAACAACCACCTGGTTTTGAAAGCCATAATTTGCCTGATCATGTATTTAAACTTTCAAAATTTTTGTATGGTTTTATAAAATAGCTTGGTATGAAAGAATAAGTTTTTTTCTTTTAGAAAATAATTTTTCAAAGGGAAATGTTAACACTACTTTGTTTATTAAAAAGCATAAGCATGATATTCTAATTGTTCAAATTTATGTTGATGACATCATATTTGGGTCTACTAATGAATTGTTTTGCCATAAATTTGTTAAGTGTATGACTAGGGAATTTGAAATGAGCATGATGAGTGAGCTTAAGTTTTTTCTTGGTCTACAAATAAAACAAAGCAATGAGGGCATATTCATCAACCAATCCAAATATGCCAAAGACTTAATCAAAAATTTGGAATGGAATGATGCAAAAATGCCAAGACTCCAATGACTACATCAACAAAATTGGACAAAGACAACAAGGGTAAGAGTATTAATGAAAAGCTCTATAAAGGTATGATCACATCACTCTTATATCTTACTGTCTTTAGGCCCGATATAATTGTATAATATATGCTTATGTACTCGATTTCAATCGTGTTCTAAAGAATCACATTTGAATGCTGTGAAAAGAATCTTAAAATATTTACATGGCTCATTGCATCTAGGCTTATGGTATCCTAGAAATTCATCATTTCATATCATAGGATATTCAAATGTTGATTACGCTGGAAGTCTCTTGGATAGAAAAAGTACTTCAGGCACTTGTCACTTTATTGGTGAATGCTTAGTTTCTTGGTTTAGCAAGAAACAAGTTTCAGTTGCTCTTTTTACCGCTAAAGCAGAGTATGTGGTAGCAGAATATTGTTGTACTCAAATCCTATGGATGAAATAACAACTTAAGGATTATGGTCATAATTTGGACCATATACCTATCAAATATGACAATACAAATGCCATAAACCTATCCAAGAATCCCATTCAACACTCTAGAAGTAAGTATATTAACATAAGACATCATTTTCTTAGAGATCATGTTCAATATGGAGATGTTGTATTGGAATTTATCAATACATACAATCAATTGACAGATATTTTCACCAAGTCTCTTAATGAAGAAAGATTTAACTTCATAAGAAGAGAGTTTGGTATGCTTGGATTAACCTTATCTTAAGTATGATTGTCAAATTTGTCGAACCTTGAATATTAATTTCCTTCATATATTATTTTTTATTGTCTAATCTTTTAAGGTATGAAGTGGTTAACATGATGAAAATATATGTTATATGGGATAAAAGCAACTTAGAAATCCTTTAGTCTTATATTAGACTTAGGTTTATTTATTGAAAATTTAAGGTAATTCATGCCCGTGACATATATTCACGGTCGTGATCATAATCGCCAAAAGCTTCAGTAGCCTTGCTTCACGACATGCTTCGCTTCACGACATGCTTCACGACTGAAGGTAGTGAAAACTATGTTTCACGCCTATAACACTTTTCTTTCACTCCCGTGAAACTCTTTGTTCACAACTGTGACACTTCTTCATGACCGTGAATATTAACACCAAATAATTACAGAACTGTTCATGCTTTGTTTCATGCGTTGCCTCACGGTCACAAGTAGTGAAGATTGTACTTCACGACCGTGACTCATTTTGTCACCACCGTAAAAATTCAAAAGTAACCCTCGTGACTATGAAATGTCATGACCGTGAATTGTTTCATATCCTTCATCACGGCTAGAGCATCTCTTCAACAAACCGTGACCACGACATTTCACGCCTGTGATTTACTATTCACGGCCGTAACTATGTCAACTATAAAACAGTTTTCTGCCGTTTTCTCTCATTTCAAACTCTACAAATTCTCTCATTTATCACCCTCATTAAATACTTCTCACAGATTCTGGCCCCCTCATATCCTTTTCCATCTATAAAAACCTTCAAAACTCATTTCTTTCTTTAAAAATCACAACATCACAAGGTTATCCTCAAAATCCCTTATCAAAAACTCGCTCTCCAAAAACCCATTCTGAAATCATTAATGGAACCCCACTCATGAAAAGGTACAAGGAAGAAATTCCATGCTCTGAGACACTACACAGACTACCTTCTCAATATCATTCTGGAGCATTGTCATCTGAGATATGTCGTTCTTAAGAAAAGGCCCTTACTTTCATCACGTTCCTTCGAGTGGAATGCTGTCAGGACCCTCGATCTTGAGACAAGCATGATAGAAAAACTACAAGTTTGTCATCTCAAGGAGTTTGTAGATATTCACCAGCCAACGCTAAGGGAACCAACTCTCGAGTTCCTTAGCACTTTGCAAGTCTCTCCCACCGAAACAATCAAATTCCAACTTTGTAAGCATCTGAACACTCTCACAGCAGCGGAGTTTGGCACAATTTTCAAATTTCCCTCAGATAGTATCCTCAATGAGAGTGTGGTGGAATTCTATGCCAATTCGGCATGGACTCTTTTTGGATTAGATTGTAGTTGGGACGTGAAGAAGACTAAAGGCACCCATCTTCGGTCTCCCAAGCAGAAATATTTACATAGGTTTCTTACCTATAGTATCTTCGCAAGAGGCGATAGCAATGGTGCAATCCGTAAATCCGAGCTTTTCCTCCTAGAGATGGCATAAAGAGGTCTAACCGTGGCCCTGTCTCGATGGTTTGCAGATCATCTTCTCTCAATTGTAACAAAGCCATTGGGAGATATCTTGATTGGTGGGTACGTAACTCACCTTGCAATTGAGCTCGAGTATCTAAAGCTCAATGAGCACAATTTCAACCTCATTCCAGCACATTCTCAAGACTGGCTAGATGTCGAGTCTTTTATAAAAATAGGAGCAGATGTTTGAATAATCCATGAGAATAATGTCTATTACCGCTTCACCACTCCAGCTAGTGAAATTGATTGGGAAGACCAGGATTCTGATGAATTCAAAGCTGGCCTCCAAGGAATCCAGCAAAGAAAACGAGTCTGAGATGATACGGCAACCCCAGAGGTTGAGCAAAAGGTTGGTCAATCCTCGGCCTCTACACCTAACTTGGCACAGCAGGTGGCTGATCTTTTAGCACCTCTCTTTGACCTATTGCAGGCTTCTATCGATGAGAGGTTGGAAAATCTCAAAGATTTCATGGAGTTTGGCATGGATAGCCTCAGGGCGGAAGTAGGACGCCTTAGAGATGGATTGTCCGGCTTCAAGCCTAGTTAGAGTTCAAGCTTTTTCATTTTGTTTACTAGTTTCTAGTATTGTGAGTGTAGGATTTTAATTAACTTTTCCAAACTTTGTACTTCCTCTATTTGGTATTAATATAATTACATCATTTTCACTTTATGGCTTATTTTTGTTGAAGGAAAAAGGGGGAGAACCTAGCAATATATGAAAGCAAACAATTTGATATACTTTGAATATACTTTGCATATACTTAACTAGTTAAGCAAACAATTTGATATACTTTGAATATACTTAACTAGTTAAGCAAACAATTTGATATATTTTGAATATACCTAACTAGCAAGCAAAGATCCATGTTATACGTCGCTCAATTCTTACACTCTATTATTTTTTGTCCTAAGCATCTTTTGAATGAGAGATTTATCAAAAGCACATATTGCTAGATTATTTGTCATCATCAAAAAGGGGGAGATTGTTGAACCTTGAAGGGTATTTCCATCATTTTGATGCTAACAAATAAAGTAGCAATAATGTATTTAACAATGCTTGTATCCTAAGTTTGTTGAACAAGGTATGAAATATGATGCAAGAATGAAAGACAACCTTTGAAGGTCAAAATTAGAAAAAATAGCATGTTCACGCCCATGACTGATTATGTTATGCCCGTGATATAGTGTGTCAACTCTCCAACATTTAAAGTTCACGACCATGAAAGATTATACCAACCGTGAATGATCAAATCAGTCATGCCCGTGAAAGATAGTCACGCCCATGAGATAACATGTCAAATTCTTCCAGAGAGCTTCACGACCAGAGTCACCACTTGGACCACGACTTAGAAGGATATTCACGCCCATGAAAGTATAAAATCATGCTCATGATCAAACACTTCAAATTCTTCCAGAATGCTTCACGGCCAGAGTCACCACCTGAACCACGGCTTGGAAGAACATTCACGACTATGACACACATATTCACGATTGTGAATGAGGAAAGAGAAACATGTCAAGAGCAAAATTAAGAGTTGGTTCAACACTTATTTTCGTATTAAATGCATCCAAATGACTATAATTCGTTGAGGAAGTATAAATGCAAGTCATTTATGAATCCTAAAGAAGGGAACAACAATTACGTTCGAATCAAGAATCTTGTTGTAGCCATTGTGCATTAATTACTTTCAACAAAACTATTCTGAGCATTATAGGTTGATGAGTATTTTCATTGTAATCAATTATTCAAGTGAGTTTGGGTATATTGGGTTAAGAGTGAAACACTTGTAAGGGTTAATTGTGTGAGCCATAAAACACAAGGAATTGGTTTATTGTGTGAGTCATTAAAATACAAGGGAATTTCTGGGTTAGGTGTTAGTCTTTGATAAAAATATCATAGTTGGGAGTGAGATTGTAAAATTTCATTATAACACTTAGTGTGTTAATGAAACTCCCAATTGAGATTGGGAAGAGGAGTAGGGTTTGTTAATACCCGAACCTCTATACATCTCGTGTGTGATATTTATTCATCCCTACTCTATTTAATTTTATTCCGCACTTAAAATTAAGAATTTTTTATTTAATATTCAATTCAACCCCTCTTCTTGGTTCATTATCTGGGCAACAATTATAATTAAGAAAGGGCAAAATATTAGAACTTGTTAATATTCATAACCAATTTATTTAATTTGGAAAATCATTTTTTTCAATGATCAATATATTTAAATCAATTATAAGATATACATTGACTGAATTTTTTTGATTGATTTTGATTTAATTTATTTGAGTTTTATTTCATTATATTTAAAATCCTCTGATTTTTATTTCTTTGTTTTATAAATTTATATTTAAATTCAATCCTTGTGGATTTAACTCATTCTCTCATTATGTACAAATATTATTTTTAAAGAATAAAAAATTATTTTTGATTAGTTTTGACGGTTATCAATTTCCACCAACAATCACTTTACCCATTCCTACCCAACAGCCGCCCAAAAACCAAAAAATACATGCATGTAAGGATTGTAATATAAAATATGAAAACCAATAGCATTCATAAAACCATTCCAAAAAAAGTGCATTATATGCAAAAAGAAAAACTAAATTTGGTAAAAAAAATGAAGTGTACCGAGTGCTCTGTCTTAGTTTCCATGTTGAAATGTGATATATCAAATTTGATGAATGTCATTAACACATAAGACATTGGAATGCAAAATATACCAAAATTGTAAGTCAACGAATAATGAATTGAACCCAAAAAAAAAAAACCAACCTCATATTGGATCACAGGGACGGAGGTACGTTGGAGCTAAGGGGGCATTGGTGCTCCTCAAATTTTTGAAATTTTTAGGGATAATTTAAAATTTTCAAAAATTTTGACTTTATTTAAAAAAAATTTTAATATATCATTTTATTTTCAACAACATTGCATATTTTTCTATTTTCATTTTATTTTTGTTACGCCTTCAATGTTTTTTCTACATCTACTTTTCTAATTGGATCTCTTGAGTAAAATTTATATTTCCGTCACTATTGGAGCAAGACCCTTATGTATACTTATTCAGAATAGAAATTCTCATGATCAATCTTCTAACATATGCTTGAAGTTTACATTATGAAGTTTGATATCGCCCTGCTTTTTGCAGGATTAATACTGCTGGTTAGTTGAAGTAATTGTCATATCTTAGCTCTATTGCAAATTTGCTTGTCCATTGAAGATAAATCCTAAGAATAACAACAAAGCATAAAAGAATAATAAAAAAAAAATGATGGCCAATATTTCACATAATGAGCTTATAATTTGATTACAGAGACTACTAATTATATGATAAGGCAATCTTGATATGAAAATAATGAAGAAAACACTAGTTTTGATCTGCTCAAGATGCTGAAACTCCGTTTTTGAAGTATCTATCTGTCATTGGCTATATCTACATGTCTTCACTCTTCCCCCACCCCCCAAAATCGTTATTAATTAATTGTCAATTATCTATATAATGATAATAGAGAAAAAAAATTTCATTATTTTTGTTGTTTTTATATTGCGAACAGTCTCCTAATACAGTAATAATTTGAAATGATTTGCAAAAATTATTTTTCGATAATATCAACATACAAGAAAAATATAAACATTGGTTGGATTTGAAGAGAAGATCGAAACATAATTGAATGTAGCAACGCTAAATGAGAAATTCAGGGAATTAAAGTACCCCAAGACTCGAGTACAATCAATGGTCTATTTTTTTTCTTTTACGTTTCTATATTATTTATATGATTACTATTTTAAGTGTATATGAATTCTAACTGAATGGTCCATATAATTTTTTTTCAATTTTAATTTTGTATTAAATATAATTTAATAAAATGGTAGATAAGTTTATAAATAGAGTTTTAGTCTTTTATTAAAATTCAATTACTAACTAAATAAATATGTATAACTGAGATAATATTTTAGTAGAACTGAATTTTTAATATATTAATAGAATATAATATAAAATGTCAATTATCACTATCAATATGAAATATTACAAAATTAACAAATTAAAAATGTTCAAAAATCTGTAAAAAAAGATAAATAAAAAAGTTATCAATTCCTATTCATAAAGAACTACACATCAACATCTCTTTAATTCTATATTATATTTTATACTAATTGTTTTTTACGCTCTTCACACGTGGAAAAAAAATAAATTTATCTTCTTGAATAATATTTTTTCATACAAATAAATACTATAACAATGAATAAAAATTGATGGCCACTATTGAGTTGAATTGAGTTTTTAAGAAGTTAGGTTTATTGGCACGTACATCTACTAATTTGGAGAAGTACTTGTATATTTGGAAAGCATTGTTTCATTGCCAATACCACCTTCCGCTGCATTTGCTTCATATCTATCGGTTGCATTTCTACATCACCCTAAGTTATAATAGAGGAAATAAGCTTAGCCGACAGTTGGAACCATATCTCTAAGAATTTTTTAATATTTTTCAATTTTATATTTATCTTATATTACGAATCTGTTAGGTTTAAGTAGTTAATATTTGATAGCTAATAGTTGATGGTTGGTATCTGATAGCGATTTGATACTTATTATTTGATAAAAATAATTAAGTCGTTTGTGTTAGAATATAAAATTATCAATATGATCATTATTTATTTAATTCAAGATATATATTATTTTATAATAAATAAATAAAAGTATAATATATTACTTATTTAATATAATTGTTTATTTTAATAATAATAATAATAATAATAATAATAAATAATGAATAAAAAGATTCAAAAAATTATATGATATAAGAGTAATTAAAAAAATGAATTCAAAATTATTACTTCTTTATATATAAGGTTAATTTAGTGTAACTGTAATTTAGTCTTTGAATTTAAAAAAGTTTTATTTGTTTAGAAAAAAGTTTCAATATAAAGTTTTTCAATCAGAGTTTGTTTGGAACTTCAAAAAACTATCAGCTGCTATTTAAAAAAGTTTACTAAACACTTTTTGTATCAACCGTCGAGTAAGAAAAAATTATCCGAACAGTTAAACCAAATACCTCATAAAATAATATTCGATTTAGCTTTTTAAGACAATTATTAGTTGTTTGGTACCCAACAACTGATACTAATGTGTTTTGCGAAACATTTCAAGTACGAGCTGATAGGTGATTATAGTTTCAAACAATTATTGATTGATACAAATGTATTTTTGAGTTTTTTTTTCTTTTTTGTTGGTAGCTAATTTAATTTAATTTTATATTTAAACTATATTACTTTTATAAATTTTAATAATTACAAAACACTTATTTTCTTCAATTTAAAATTTTCATTAATAAATTATTTATAATTACAAATATAAAAATATTATAATAATAATAAAATTAGTAATAATGTTCATTTTTAATTATATGATAAAGATATATAAATTATTTTTAATTATAATATTTGCTATTTAATATGTTAAGCATAAGTTATATTAAAAATAACTAATGACTTTAATGGTATAAACAACGATAACTAATATATTTTTATCAAATATGCAAGATTATTTTTCAGTCAACTACCAGCTATCTTGAACAGTTAAACCAAACAAGTCCTACTAATATTTATCTATAGATGTATTAGAATTTATATAATTCTATTTCAATTAAATTCTAATACTTAGAAATTTATTATTCAAAAAAATTATATGCAATTATAAAGTCTATAACTATTAGTTTTATTTTTTTAGTATAGTCGCAAATACAATAGAGCAAAAGGGTAAAATAGCAACAAAAATATACGAGTAACCAACAACATGCCGTAGGAAGAAAAAAAATGCCAACAAAAATAAATAAATAAAAGGATAATAACTAATAACATAATCATTCTATATGTAAGTTAAAAATAATAATAGAAAAATATTAAAATTAGCAAAAAATAAAATAAATTTGAAAACTGGTCACCAAAAAAAAAAATTTGAAAACTTCCTAATAAGATACACCAGCAAAGAAATAAAAGGGTAATATACACATCCAATCAAAACTCATGGAATTGCAGAGGGAAAGATTCACCAAAAATGTAATGAAATAATACCTAATTTTCTCGATTTTCTTGATCATGGTAATGGATTCTGTACATATGCTCACAATTTGGGGGAAATCTTGAATTTGAACCTTGGTTGAGCACACAATAAATAAAACAAAAATATATTGTGATCAGAATCATATGAATTGGAGAAAAAGAAAAGAGAAGAAAAATTGAAAGTAAATGAATGATAATTATTATTAGTGATATATGATGAAAGATGAATAAAATTTTAATAATTCACAATTAATAGAAAATTGTGCAGAACATATAAATTGAGTGGTGGCCTGGTGGACAGTTAGAGTGTTAGTTGAAATAAAATTTTATTCTTTTTAATTTTAATTTATGTCAATTGGGGTTATAGTTGAAATAAAATATTGATTAGTTTAAAAGGAAACAACATATCAATTTTGAATTGATCTATTAAACTTAAGAAATATTAAGTTTGGGAGAAATACTTTTTTGAAAAAAAATTGTTTTTAATTTTTTTAAGTTTTGAAAATTATTTTTGAAGAGAAATTTATAAATAAATATTTTTTTCAAAAATATATTGGAGAAAAAAAAATCAATCAATTAAATTTAAAAAAATTTTAAATCTATTTTTTTGAACAATCCACATTAGTATGAATGAAGGAGCAATAAATATTTTTTTTCAAGAAAATGCAGATGATTATATTCGACTTTTCATGTTGATGATGAAGCAGAAAAGAGACAGAAACATAAGCCAAAATATTAAAATCAATTAAGCCAAAAAAATAACAAAATTAGGAAAAAAGAAAAGAAAAGGAAAAAGAGTGTTGAAATTACGCGCAGCAGCATGCATGGCTATGAGAGGAGCAGCAACTGCGAGTGTGTAGGCAGTAAGTACCCGGCCATTGCAGAGCTAATAGATTATTATTTTTTTAGCATTTGTGTAATTTGACATCAAAACATACTCACTGTGGTTTGAGGATAATGTTGACTGTTATATTTGCATTTTTATCATATATCACTATATTTTTGGGATATATATTAATAACAATTAATTTAAATTTAAAAAAATATATAAAAAAATTCCAAATTTCTGTAAAAAATATAAATAGAAAAAAATGTCAAAATACTCTCCATTCACGTCAGCATTTCCTAGACTCAGCTTTATATTATATAAAAATAGTTATTCTGCATTTTGAGTGTTGAATAAAATATTTGTTTTTGTGCAGATGAAAATTAAGATGTTCAATAAATTAAAAGATATAAATATTATGCTTAATTTTTATTTTAAATTCAATTTAATTTGTGAGATAAACACTTCTTGACTCAACTTTATATGATTTACTAATCATCCACCAGTGCATTGCCCGGGCGAGAAACATAGAACTATTATTTTTTTTAAATAAATAATATTTTTTTGCATGAAATCTAAGATTTTAAATGAAAAAAGTCAAATATATATAAAAATTACAATTAAAATTTTCTTATGATATGGTATGATTTATGAGGATGCATAAATATTTTTAATATAATCGATCTTATTATTTTATATCTACTAAATGTTTTTAGTCCTACATCATTAATGATTTATTAAAATTTATTATATCACTAACATCACTAATCCCAATTATGCAAGTGAAGTCATTTGAAATTCTTTGTTGTTTTTAGTTTGTATTTTTCTTTAACTGAATTTTCAAGAACAATCCTCCTAATTTTGTTATAAAAGGCATTTTTTTAATTAAAAAAAAAGGTGAATATAAGTATAAAGAGGGAAAAAAAGGGTTAAGAGTTAAGTGAGCAAGCTAGGGAAAAAGATTACAATTTTGGGAGTATATTGTATTGGTTAAAACGGTAAAAGACTAATGGGCTCAAGATTACATAATAGGCACATTTTAATAATTAAAATTTATTATTTAGGCAAATGGGCAATATTAAATTCTATTACTTAAGCGGTTCTAAATTCCATGGAATGGAAATTTCAAAATTTGTGGATTTTACACAATGTGAAATTAAGGTTGTTAGATTGATTTGGCTTAATAAAATCAGCGTAAGGTTCACTTTTGCTTGATGCTAAATTGCTATTGCAGACTTCCTCTTCTTTGATCCCAAGGCTGGAATTTCTTTGAATAGGGATTTAGTTCGCATGTGAAGACGTTTTGTGAATGTTGGCTTTAGTCAAAACAAGTTCGCACCAACTCGGGTATGGAAAATCAGCCAGGCGGGCAACTACCCTTTGCTAGAAGTGTTGAAAAAAAATATACAACCGGATAGTGTAATTTAAAAAAAATAAAGATAAAATACAACATAAATAATTTAAGTAAAAAATTTACAAATAATTTAATGTAAAAATTATGGACAAAAATAAAAAAATTTCAATATAAAAAATAAAAAATTATACATTTTCTCTAATAATAAAAAAGATATTAAATACATTTTTACAGAAAATTCATAAAAAAAACAAACTAGCAGATTTTATTTTATGGCTAAAGCAATTGATAAGTTTAATTTGTGTCATCCTCTATGCAAGCAATATGGAATGACAAAAATATATATATATATATATATAAAGATGGAAAAATTTGTCAAAAGTCTTTGAAGAGTCCCTCTCCGAGACCCACACTATCGGATAAATAAATACAAGCTTTTCTAATTGGACTGAATTCGATACAATTTTTGTTACTTTTGTACCGAGTTTTGTTCAGATTTTCTTGACAATCTATACAGTCTTGTATCTATAAACGACACACATGAGTTCAACTTTTTACATAGCAAGGGAAAACAAAAGTGAAAACTTGCAAATCCAAGAGAAAAAATAAAGAAAGAAATATTTATTATTTGTTATTCTCTTAAAATGTTGCAGGTAATTTTAATAAAAATAAATTCACAACTGGATATATGTTTACAATTGCTAATTGAGCTATAAATTGATTTTCAAAATTACAGTCAGTTGTAGCCAATCAATAATATAAGCAACGATAAAAAAACAATTTGATTAAAAATGATATTTAAAGAGCATGAACAAAGAAAAATTTTCTATTTTATTAAAAGACAAACTCTTATATGCTTTTTTAAGTACAAGATTGCACAAATTGTGCACAATTACAATTCGGTACAATTTGAAAATCTTTTTATTTATTTATTCAATAGAGACTTTTAACAAGAAGAACATTCTGCTCCATAATATAAGTGATAAACTCTATAATATTAGTAATTGGTACAAAAAGATTAAGATGACATGAGACACAAAAAACTCTAAAATATATTTATGTTCTTCTAACAATCAGATCAATATTAAACATGAAAGATAAAAAAAATAGATAAATATATAACATATGATAGATTAAAAAATTTTAAAATTTTGCAAAAATAATTAAAAAGGCTAAAATCCCTCAATTAACAATTTAGTTTAAGCCAATGAGTTTTTCTCAGGGGAATTACTTTGAAAGGAGAGAACTGCTGCTTCACAAAAAGAAAATAAAGAAAAAGGATAACATTATGCTTTAAAATAAATGCATAGTGAATTGAAAATTGAAAGTAAAATTTTAATTTCATCAAGTTTTTGGATGAACAATTTCAAATAGTTTCAAATAACATAACTAAAATTTTATGAAGAAATACTAAATAGAATAAAGAAAAATTCAATATAGCATTGCCATTCATGTTTCATTAATGCACTTGTCACAGCACCTGATTAAGCAGATTTAATTTAATGGGCATATCAAATTATAGCCTAGACACCAATGGGAGATTCCTGTATTCAGGAAAAATAGGCACATTAAAGATATAGAAAAACACAGAAAAAAAAAGAGCAACAGCATAATGGCATCAGTATTGCATTAGGTTAATAAAGAGCAAAGCAAAACTGCGGCAATTTGATATGTGATTGGTCTAAGTTATATAGTCATAGCTGATATTTTATCTAAACTTGATAGGAAGTGTACGATGATTAAATCACTAATATAAATATATAATTTATCTTAATTGATTTAATTTCTTAGTTTTTTGTTTTTATTTCTTAAAATTAAGTATTATTATTATTATTATTATTTAAAATAATTTAACTAAAAGAAATGTCCTCATGAGTAAAGTAAATGCAACAACAAATGCAATTAAAAGAATATTCTGGATCAACTCATAAGTATAACCCATGTTAATCTTTTTTAGTTATTAAAACAAAAAAAAAAGGAAAATTAATATAAACTCGTTGAAAGGTCATAGGAATAGAATTATATAAATTTTAATTCATACTTTTAATAGGAGGATAATATCACAGAATTGATTGATAATATCAAGAAATATTTAATAGATAAACATAGATATATAGGAGATATAAAAAGATAATATGAGAAAATATATAGATTGATAATTAATTAATTTAAAAAAATTATAAATAACTTGAAATTTCGCAAAAAATAAATAGAAAAAATGCCAAACACTCTTCATAGCAAATGCCACATCAGCATTTCCGAACCTTAACTTTATATTATATATTACATTAGATATAATTAATAATTAGTTATATATATAATTTTCTTGGATACCAGCTTACATGGTTCGAGCCTGTCTAAGCCAATTCATTCATGGACCTGCCATTCATATGATTGGACTTGAGTGACTTTGGACAAGGTAAAAATATATAGGGAAATGGACACTGATATCACTCCGCAGAAGTTAGGAGACCGAGAGATCACCAATGCAGGGTTTTCCATATTGAGGAGACCGACTACTCTCCCATCCAATCACATAACAGGTACATGTGTCAGAAGAAAGCAGGAAAAAAAGTATCATGTATTTAATGGACAATTGACAAAATAGGGCGCACCAACAAAACCATAAAGACATAGAATAGTCTTGCACCGTGCCAGTTTCAAAGCATGACCAAGCATGCCGCCACATCTCTGTTAAACTTGGTACGGACATAAACAGGCAGAATCACGATCAAAGGGAAGAAGGTGTAGACATGAAATTTTTCCTGCCACATAAATGAATTGGATTTATATTTTATTTAATAATTAATTTAATTTAATTATAAAATAAAATTTAAATATTAAATTAAATATTTTTACGAGTCAAAATATATAATTGTTTTAAATAAAAAAAAAGATATATTTTTTATAAATAGTTTAAGTGTGCATAAATATACTTGACTAAATAAAAGAAATATATTATTTTCTTTTATGGTTTAAATTACCATAAATACAACTATCCAAATTCTTATATAAATAGAGAAGGTTCAGTCTTCATTAAAAAAAAAAGATCAAGTTTTAAGTCGCTAGAACTCTGCAACCAAAGCATCAAGTAAAGCTTTGTAGAATTCTCTCCAAACGTCAAGACAACTTCGAACCAAAATATCAAGAGTTCTATATTTTCGATTGTTGAAGTCTGTAAAAATAAATCTTCATACGGTGTTCTTCATTCGTTCAACTAATCTCTTTCACCAAAATGGAAAGAAAAATCTTTTACGGATTTGAGATCAAGCGTCATAAAACCTTGAACTGTAATCAAAAGAGGAAATAATCAAAAGTTCCAATTTCTATATCAGTAGAAATTCTTCATTAGAGATCGTACCCTCTTTTCCTTTATTTTAATAAATTTAATTCTTATATTTGTTCATCTTTTTTCTTGATTTTAATTTCAGAATTAGAAATTTGTGTGTACAAATTTGTGGTACATCCAATGAGACATCCCTACCTTTCATATTTTTTCTTCAAAGGTTTCACAAGATTCAACAATTAAGATCCATGGTTTTAAGCAACAACAACAACAATAGTCATCAATCTAAGGCAACTACTCGTTTCGATGTGCGATCCATTACCGATGCTGGCCCAAGAGCTACCTTCAAGGAAAGATTGATTGAAGACATTTATGCTCGCACTCTTCATTTATTTCAAAAGAAATTTGTTCCACCACAAATGGTGAACGATATGACATCACCTACTCAATGTTCACAAAAGGCAAATGGGGATGTTAACGCGCAATCCATCAAAGATTTCAATCGTCCTCATGGCAATGATGCACTAACATCTCCTTATGCACCCTTGTCCTCAAACGACTTTTCTTATGTCATGACTGTTATGATGACTAACACCATTTTTTTGGAGGAACAAATCGCTAAGATGACTAAAATCCTGGAGAGTCTTAGTGATTCAAATAAAGAGAAAGATGAGCAAATCACCTTTTTAATGAAAAAGGTTGAAAGTTTGATTGAAAAAAGAGAAGTGATTGTGAAGAATCCACCATCAAAAGTTGAAGAATATGTGGGGACTCTAACAATTACTCTCACAAATGACTTTCAAATGTTAGCTGGTGGAGCTATCAATGTTTGTCAGTTGAAATATCTTATTAAGGAAGCTATCAAAGACCAAGTCGAGAGTATCACTCAACCATCATATACATATGTCAAGCCATACTCTCAGAGGATTGACCTTTTGAGAATGCCTGCAAATTATCAACCACCGAAATTTCAACAGTTTGATGGCAAAGGTAATCTGAGACATCATGTGGCTCACTTCGTGGAAACTTGCAACAATGCTGGAACCTATGGTAATTTGATGGTTAAGTAGTTTGTTTGATCCTTGAACGAAAATGCTTTTGACTGGTATACAGACTTAGAACCAGACACAATTGATGGATGGAAGCAATTAGAACGTGAGTTTCTAAATCGCTTCTACAGTACCCGTCGGATTGTTAGCATGATAGAGCTTACAAACTTATGTCAATGGGTTGATGAGCCTATCATCGATTATATCCATAGATGGAGAAATCTGAGCCTTAATTGCAAGGATCGTCTATCCAAAACCTCTACTCTAGATATGTGCATTCAAGGCATGCATTGGGAGTTACGCTACATTCTTCAAGGTATCAAGCCTAAAACCTTTAAAGAGTTGACTACTCGAGCACATGACATGGAACTAAACATTGCTACTGCTGAAGGTCAAAGATTACCTGTGGAAGACCCAAAGAAAGGAAAGGAAAAGAAGGATACACTCAAAGGGGGTAAACCTTCTACAAAAGTAGAAACCAAACAGTCAACGGTGGTGAGTACTGCACCATTTAAAACTTTTACTAAGTTTGAGAAAAAAATGAGGCAAAGACTACTTCTACTCGAGGCCAAGGTGTAAAAAAGACCACTTTGAAAGAACGACAAGAAAAACAATACCTTTTTGCTGATACTGATATTCCTAAAATGTTGGATGACTTGTTTAAAGCTAATGTCATTCAACTTCCTAAAATGAAGAGTCCTGAGGAAACTGATCGTGTAAACGATCCAAACTATTGTAAGTATCATAGGTTGATTAGCCACTCCATTCAAAAAAATTTTGTTCTAAAAGATAAGATTATACAATTACATCAGGATGGAGATGTTGTGTTTGATGAAGAAACTGCAACTTCTAATGTAACCACCATAATGAGTGCAAGTCCTCATATTGCCACTTTAAAGTTTGGTTCTTTTGAACCTATGGAGTTTGCAATGCATATTTTTTCTAGTCAAAATTTGAACCAACCTATACAAGTTACCCTGCAAAATGATGACCTAATTGGGGGCATCAAGACTAAGTACATGGAAATTGAAGATCACTCTAATGAAGGGTGGAATTTTGTCACTTGACAAAGAGGAAAAAAGAAGAAGATGACATTGCAGAAGATTGCTTTAAATAGGTCCAAAGTGGTGAAAAAGTATGTGAAGAAATTAGTTCCTCAAACAATGATGAGGAGATCACCTCTAGTCCAAAAAGAAAAGGAGTTCAGACAAAAGCCTATGGTACCTATTACCCTAAAAGAGTTTTTTTTGAAGGGACTTGTGGAGCTAGATATGTAGTCTTCTCCTATTATAATATTGATGAAGACCTAAAAGATTATGAACCAAAAGAAGAAGACAAATTTGAGTCTAGAAGAGCTGTGTGTAGCCTGTGTTCAACTAAGATATGCTTTTCTGATGAAGATTTGCTACTTGGATCTAAACTACATAATCGTCCACTCTTTGTCACAGCCTATGTCAATGAGTAGAAGGTTAATAAAATTTTAATAGATGATGGGTCTTCTGTTAATATTCTAACTCTCAAAACTATGAAGGAGTTAGGCATACCTATGGATGAACTGTTACAAAGTTACATGATAATCCAAGGTTAACCAAGGGGGCAAAGGACTCTTGGAAAAATCAGTCTAGCATTAGTCATGGATGACATGGAATCAAATGCTTTACTCCATGTAATTGATGCTAGGACTTCTTATAAAATGCTACTTGGAAGACCATGGATGCATGAAAATGGTGTTGTCTTTTCCACACTCCATCAATGTTTCAACTATTGTTGGTATGAACATGTGAAAAGAGTTGATGCTGATGCTAAACTTTTTAGTATAGCTGAATCTTATTTTGTAGATGAAAAATTCTATATGGATTCAACTAAAGCAGAAAATGAGTTATCTGCTTCGAAAACATCCAACAAAGAAGAGGCATGTGAGAAAGAACCATTAAAAGAGAAGAAAGACAAGGCTAGTGATGGCTCTACAATCAAGATTTTCAAGCCTGTGTTTGTGCCTCATAGTGCTTTTAAGAAGAAGGAAGAGAAATCCTATCTGCAAAAGATGAAGAGGAAATCATTAAAGGATTAGAAGATTTAAGTCTTACAGTCATAAAACTTGAGTCTTCAAGGATTTGCAAGCCTCCATTAGAAGTATTTGTAAAGTCGTCCCAAAATCATGTAGTGGAACATGGTGATTTGCCTACAAAGAGGGCCAATGGCTTCGACCCAAATGTTTATAGATTACTTGCCAAGGCTAGATACGGCCAGGAGAATACATCTAAATTGGTAGAGGAATTAACACATACTACAAAGAAGATTGAAGAAGCTACAAAGAAGTCCCTAAAATTGCAAATAGAAAAGAGCCGACCTATGATGTCATCCAAGGCCGGTCTAGGCTATAGTGCATCCTCTCCACTCCATTTGAAAATTAGAAAAAAGACTTCACAACATATAACAATTGGAGAAATTGAAGAAAAGCCAGATAATGAAAAGGTTGAAAAGAGAACTTTAGTCTTTGATCGCTTAGGAAATTCTTCTAATCCTATTTATGTTTTTGACAAAATTGGAAATTCAAGCACTGAAAAGATATTGTTGCTAAGAACTTCTATTCATACCAGGCTTGGAGTGTCAACTTTAAAGAAGGGAAAAAGCAAAGTGAAAAAGGATCATATTGCTATCATTGACCAAAAGGACATATATAGCAAATTTCCTTCGCGTATGAAGAGGTGCACCAAATGGGTGGTCTCTATAGGGCAGATGTTGAAAGGAAAATAACATACAGTGGTGGTCACAAAAGAAACATGAAGTCCAATTGATAAAATGGAAGAAATAGTAAGTGTTACTGTCAACCATATTAACTTAGAGAAAATTAATGAGGATGAAACTTCAGTTGAAGAAGGTACAGAAGACGCTCCCTGGCTTTTAAAGAAGGGAATAAAACTTCAGTTGATAACCTGAAAGAAGTTAATCTCTTAACACTAGAAGATCCCCGCCTGACTTTTGTAAGTTCTAATTTATCTGTTGAGGAAGAGAAAGAGTATGTTGAACTTCTCATTGAATTTCGAGACATTTTTGCATGGACATATGCATAAAATGCCTGGTCTTGATCCAAAGGTGGTTGTTTATCATTTGACTATAAAGAAAGGAGTTAGTCTAGTAAAACAAGCTCAACGACGTTTTTAACCTGAATTGATACCACAAATCGAGGAAGAAGTCAACAAACTTATCAAAGCAAATTTTATTGAGGAAGTCAAATATCCTATTTGGCTTTCCAATATCGTGCCGGTAAGAAAGAAAAATGGGCAGATTCGAGTTTGTGTCGACTTTTGAGATTTGAATAATGCATGTCCTAAAGATGACTTTCCACTTCCAATTCTAGAAATCATGATCGATGCCACAACAGGACATGAAATTCAGTCATTCATGGATGGTTCATCTGGGTACAATCAAATTCCAATGCCTCTAAATGATAGAAAGCTAACTGCATTCTGTACTCTAAAAGGGATATTTTGTTACAAAGTTATGCCCTTTGGCTTGAAAAATGTAGGTGCCACCTACCAATGAGCAATGCAAAAAATTTTCGATGATATGCTTCACAAAAATGTAGAGTGTTATGTCGATGATCTTGTGGTGAAGACAAAAAGAAGGAAGGATCATCCAAAGGATCTACGACAAATGTTTGAACGGTTGAGGAAATATCAATTAAAGATGAATCCTTTAAAATGCACTTTTGGAGTCTCAGCTAGAAAGTTCTTAGGTTTCATCGTACGACACCGTGGAATTGAAATAGATCAATCTAAAATTGATGCTATCACAAAGATGCCCAGTGCTAAGAAATATACATGAACTTAAAAGTTTGCAAGAAAAATTGGCATACATTCGGCGATTCATTTCAAATCTAGCTGGTCAATGTTATCCATTTCATAGATTGATGAAAAAGGATGTTCCTTTCATATGGGATGAAACATGTAACAATACTTTTGAAAACATAAAGAAGTACTTAATGAGTCCTCCAATTCTTCAAGTACCAATTTCTAGACGTCCTCTAATTCTCTATACTGCTGCTCAAGAATGCTCATTGGGAGTTTTACTAGCACAAGAGAATGACAAAGGTAAGGAAGTTGTATTGTATTACCCAAGTAGAACTTTAAACAAAGCTGAGTTGAACTATTCACCTATTGAGAATATGTGTTTAGCATTGATGTTTGCCCTTCAAAAGCTTAGGCACTATCTATGAGCTCATTCAATTCCATTGATCTCCAAAGTTGATCCAATCAAGTATATAATGTCAAAACCAGTTCTTTCGGGAAGGATAACAAAATGGTTATTCTCCTCCAATAATTTGATATAACCTATGTCCCTCAAAAGGCAGTAAAGGGTCAAGTGCTTGTTGATTTCCTAGCAGACCATCCCATCCTGGATAATTGAAATTTTTCTAAAGATTTACCGGATGAGGATGTATGGTTTATTGAAAATTTACCTTGGAAGATGTACTTCGATGAAGCAGCTCGACATGATGATGCACAGACGTGACTGATATGATCATTCACAGTTGTTATGATCCTTCATGGCCGTCGAATATATAGCATTGATTGAATTTTCTTACAACAACCAGTATCATAGCAGTATCCAGATGGCACCATATGAGGCATTGTATGGCAGAAAGTGCCGAAGCCCCATCATTTGGGATGAATATGGAGCACATGCATTAGAAGAGCCAGAGATAGTACAAGACAGAGTGGATAAAATCAAAGTTGTCAAAAACAACATAAAGACAGCATAAGACAAATAGAAAAGTTATGTTGATCAACATAGAAGGGAGATGAAATACGAGTTAGGTGAAAAGATATTTCTTCTTGTATCTTCATGGAAACGGATAATCTGATTTGGCAAGAAGGGTAAATCGAGCCCTACATAGGGCCTTATGAAATTCTTGAGAAAGTTAGTCCATTGGCTTATAGGTTGGCTTTACCACTCGAGATGGCTTAGATTCACAACGTGTTTCATGTGAGCATGCTTAAAAGGTATAGATCAGATCCTATACATGTACTTAAAGATCAAGCCATCGAGATTGTAGATGACATGAGTTATACAGAAAATCCAGTGGAAATCATCGGATACAAGACTAAACAATTGAGAAATAGAGAAATACCTTTAGTTAAGGTATTATGGAGAAACCATTCACAAGAAGAGGCAACATGGGAAATGGAAGAGAATATGAAAAAGCAATATCCACACATCTTTCCAGGTATTAAATTTCGAAGACGAAATTTTTAAAAGGATGGGAGAATTGTAATATCCTCAACCTTCCCCACATGCATATCCATATTCATTTCATTTGAACATTTGCATCTTGCATATAATTCAATTGAACACATGCATTTCATACGTATTTTTATAGAAACAAGTTTATATCACGCACTAGCTACGTGTCCTAGTATTTGACAATTGTATCGAGTCGCACGTGTGTACTTATAACCTAAAGGAGGATAACAAAGTATTAGAAATAAATTGAATAAGGTGACTAAATTAACGTAAGCAAAATGACTAGATTAATATTAGTAAATATTTTACATTGTTAATTTAGTTAAATCGGATCAAATGATTAAGTTGTATTATTGTGTAAATTAGTGGAATTATAAATATATGTAAATAATAATAATAATATAGATAAAATAAAATAAAAATGAAACAAAAGAAAAATAAAAGAAAAGAGAAGAGAAGAGAGAAGAGAGAAGAGAAAAGAGAAGAGAAAAGGATAAAAGACAAAAACAAAAAAAGTTAGCTTTATCTCCCTCCCTCATTTCTGTCTCCTTACTCCAGCCCGTTTTTTTCTTCATATTTCTCTATTCAAGACTTCAATTCTTCCTTTTTTCACTTAGTTTTTGAAGCAAATTGATCCCTTGCAAGTTCGTTCTTAGTAAGTAATCAATTCTTATTGCTATAGAGTTGATTTGAGTTGCTAAGGTTCATTAATAGGTACGGATTTGCATCCCGCTTTTGATATATATCGAAATTGATTTTGGAAAAGTTTAAAACATAAAAGTTGTTCTTTTATGTCTTAGATTTATGTATATGTAAACCGTTTTGCAATATTTAGTGTATAGGAAGAGAAATCCTCTCTCTATTGAAACTGGTTAGGGTGTGAACCCTAGTCGATTTAGCTAATGTTTATTTAGTTTTGAATATGTTAAAACTATTATTTGAAGTATATCAAAAAATGAAAGTTGTAGACATATGTGTTATGTATCTTTATACCAAATATTATTTCCTATGTCTTGTATATTTTAAGTTATGGTGAATGGAACCATGATTGTTCCATAGTTTGAACTGCCTGCTTAGTGCCTTGGGCAGTTCCAGAAAATTATGTAGGCATTTTGAGCTCATTATAGATAGATTATCTAAACTATCAAAACATAAAAGTTATATTTATATGTCTTTCTAAATTTGGGTACTAATTTCAGCTTAATATGTTATGTATAGGCTAAGTTATGGTCTTTAGAAGTCATACTGGTCCGGAAGCTAATTCTATTCTGGACCAGTGCAAAGTTTCTTATAATTTGAAGACCATAGAGACATAACTGATAAAATTTGTAAACATAAAAAAGTTCCATTTGGACCCAATAAGTATCTGTAAAGTTTCATTGGAATATGACTTATATATTATAAGTTATGATGAACCAAATTTGGTACCTTGAAACTGTCTAAGGGCAGAAAACAGGGCAGAAAACAGAACATATTTAGAAATTCCACCAAAAATTGTACAATGATCCAATTGGTCTAAAATTTTAATATGTTACATAATTATATGTTAATTGGAATTAGGAACAATAATCAGATTAATTGGTCAAGTATAGAGAAATTTATAGGCTAAAGAGTCCTATAAGGTCACACTGCCTCATAGAAAAAATCTTAGCTATTGATATGAACAATGCATATTAATTTGTTTAAGCCACATTAAGTCTCTCTAATCATAAGTTAACCGATTATATTTTTATATTAGGCTCACAACATATTAGAGACCTACAAGAAGCAGATAGGTAATAAGTTAGGGGTCGGAATCAAATGAGAAATGTGAGTCTAATTATCAATTGAATTCTTTAGTGCATATGAATGTTGCTTGCTATGTGATTCATATGATTGTCATGATTTTCCCCTGATAATATGATGATGGATAATTTGTGACATTTTTGGTACACATAAGTGGTATACTTGTGGTATATTTGAGGTATATGTTTGACATATGTGATATATATACATGGTATATGTATATTATATGCAAGGTATATGCATGACATATGAGGCATATATGCGGTATATGTATGTTATGTGTGATAAGATACAATGGTTGATGAATGCTTAAGTACAAGTGCATATGCATATGGACTTAAAAGGCATTGTGACTAGTTAATCGATATTGTAAAACAAAATAAGTGGCCTATGGCCCAACAAATGTGCTAATGAAACAAATGATCAAGCTAGCTAGCAAATGCAAATGTTCACATGACAAATGTTCACATGGAAACCCAAGACAATATCTGTTTAACTTAGTCACAACAAAATGAAATAAGCAAAGCATTTGCATACGTAAAGAGTAATGATTATATGTTTCAACTTTATTGATATTTATATGATATTGATGAATGGAATGAAATACATGATATGTGTTGGATTTGTGATTTATTACTATAAGTTGTTTGGTACTTTAGAGCTCATTGGATGATTATTCTCACTAAGCTGCAACTCATCAATTTGCATCATTTTTTAGGTAAAGAAAAGTGATAACTCATTTTGAGTAGTGTATAGAAGACATGGAGCACAGGTCATTGGCCGAGCCTCATTACTCTCTCTCCTTGCATTCCACACGAGCATGAAAATATGTCATCTGCATTTTGTATTTATGTGTTTGAATATGTATAGTCATTTTGGAATGAGTTTTAAAAATGTATAAATGAAAGCAACTCGTAAATACTTATGTGCAAAGTTTATATTTTAATATATGTGATATATCATATTGTGGCGAAAGCCTCAAAGTTGACTTGCAAAGTCATTGAATGATATTACAGGATATGAAAAAAAAATGTACTACCATTGTTAACAGGGTATTTTGCCGTTCTTGTATGCTATGTGTGATTATTTGATACAGGAATATGTCAAACTCAAATGTATAAGATGTGGTGTTACACTAAATATTGTGTCCTCTGTATCTCTAATCTCCATATCAAGGTTAGTGAGTGTATGCTTAAAAAAAAAAGAGGTAGAATAAGCAAAATAATTGAGAAATAACAAAAAAAACAAACAAAAAAAAATTATTTACCAGTTTATCACATGGGATGATTGAAGAACTGATAGCTGTTTAAAAATTTTTCGAGTCTCCAGGAATCCACAACTTGGGCCTCTTGGGTCGATTCCAATGATGATCAGAATTTTTTCGACTGCTGCTTAAACAATTTACTAAATTATCATTATATTGTGCCTGAATTGGCTCAAAGGTATTTTGATCAGATGCAGAAGTCAAAACATGTCCCTTTGATGAATATTCTTTCTTAGCTTGACCTTCACAAGTAATTTTTGTTGTATTTTCTTTGGAAATTCTCTTCTTTATCACTTTTTTGGGCTCATAGGAGGGGGAACCATCAATAGGCTTTGCAGCATCAACATTAGAAGATTTTCCATCACCCTTACTATTCTTCAACTGAATGATCATTTTTTGATTTCTAGGAGGAGTTTGGAGCCATCTTTTTTTCCACCAATCCAAGTAGTCTTTGGTGAAAAAAGTTGTTCCATTATGTAATAGAGGTAGTTTTACTCTTGCCAAAGTAGAAAGCTTGGTACATGATAGCCAAAGTTGCATCACAACTTGCAAAGTCAAATCATTAAAGTGTCGCTTCAAATCACCAGGAATATCTTGACAAAAGCCAAATTGTCTACCAAATCTATAAGGACTATATGGCTCGCATATGTAGTCGTTGTTGCAACGTGCAGTCAAAAAGCTTGAGCAAAGGCTAATAAAATATTCCCCACGACTATTAGTCAAATTCTTATCATCAATCAGCACAACTATCTTATCAACAGTCATACAATAATAAACTTGTCTTGATGGACTATTAAAGAGGTTGTGAACATCAAAATCTTTAAAGCACTTGGCCATCCGTTCTCTAGCACAAGTTGTCGTTTTGGGAGATCTATCGCGATTTGAAGTAAAATGTGTTCCAAATCTTTCGGTAAGCCATCCATACATATAATGAGCAGGAAAGGTGGAGACATAAGTGCTGAAGTCAGTAGCAGTTGAAATCTCCCTCAAACCTTGATAGATGTTTGCTAAAGCTAAAACCGCTAGACAAAAGTGTTGACCAGTTGCCATCAAACTTGCTATTTTGAAGGTACTTGGACGTATCAGACCAACATCCCTACCAGAAAGCACAAAATTACATAACCAGCAAGAGAGAAAAACGGCTAAGTAGACTTCTTCTCGAGCATCGACTTCTATATGAAGTGTAGATAATGGTTTGTTCAATTCTTTTGCATGAAGTGAAGTTTTATCAATGACACCAGAAGTATTATAAGTTTCCTTTGGATGTCCTGTCCTCTTCTTGTTGTCTCTCTTTGGAGGTTCTTTGTATCTTGAAGGCCCTCGAAACCAGAAGTTCACCCAATCAGTGATGGTCATTTCATAGTGATCTCCCATTTTTTTTACAGTTTCGATGAAAACTAAGGAACAAGTAAGCACAACTGCAAGGAAGATGATGTTTTCCGTCATGATCAAGCTCATTCAATTCTTCAGCCGATGGAATAACTTCATCATAAAAAGATCCCCAAATAGGTAGACCGTCTAATATTTTCAAGTCCCACAAAGAGATGGATTGTTCCCTATTGACAGTGCAAAAGGTGTTTGTAGATGGATTCTAATGCTCGCAAAAATCATGCATGATATTCAACTTGCAGTCATAAGTGAAGAGAGAAGTAAAAACGACATCATAGAGTCCCACAATGGTCAATGTTCATTTATTACTCGCTAACACATCTTCAACCCATTGCTAATAGCATTCAGTGTATGCTGCTTCACCCAAAAATGAAGAAAATGATGTCCATAAGGATTCACTATTGTTGAGACGATATTTCAATAGTTAAAGGTCATCAGATGATGAGTTACTTATATGAAGTGAAGACTGTAACAAAATGACCCTTGAAGATGTGATGGTATTAAGGTTGAAGTTGTAGATGTCTTGTGATGTTTCCAAACTCCAAGATGACAAATGAGAAGACCATTAGAAAAAGACCACGAAGGAGCAAGATTGTCAATAGCAAGAGTGCAGACCGCAAGTGTGGTGCCTTCCTCTTCGTTTGAAGTTTTGTTATCTAAAATTAGAAGATTGGTTGATGTAGAACATGTAGTTTCTTTGAAGAACACCATCTTGAAGAATATGAAGCAATTTGATCTCTAAAGCATAAATTTAAGATAAGAAATTGAAGTCATAATATGAAGAAAATTGTGGATGTTGCGCTTCAAAGTTTGTAGTTTTAACAATCTTCAAACTTGTAAGAAAATTGGGCTAACATTACAGCAAGAATGTTATATGACACTTGAAAAGATAATACATGTATATATATATATATACATGTAAGAATTAGAAAAAAAAAGAAAGGGGCAATAGCAAGAGAAATATAAAACACACTTACAAAATTAGGTTACAAATTTGGGGGCATGAAGTTCACCTTATAGACTTCGTTTGTGGAAATTCTTCCCTTTGATAAAAGTTAGAGACAAAAAAATTTGAAGATTGCTCCGATGAAGTCAATGAAGGGGCGTATGAAAATTGTGTTTTGGTTTGAAGATGAGCATGTGCTTATATAGAGATGTACTTTACTATTTGGAAAGAGAAATTGATTTTAAATAGTATATTTTCTCATATCAATTGGAAAAGAAAAAAAATACTTCTTAAATAGGAGACATAAAATTCCTAATACATAAATAAAATTAGTCTCATAAATTAAGAGTTTTGCTTCATTCAAAATTGGAAGGACGTTAGAAAAGAGAAAAAAAAACGACTATTTATCTGGTTTTAAGGTTTCTGAACAATAAAAATAATTAGCATTTATTTGTGATATTTGCCTTTTACTTTTGCTAGTAAAAAATTGGCCACCTGATGCATTGTTTGAGTAAAAAGAAAAGGGACCTGAGCAGTGGAATGGAAAGCTATTGGGTCAAAAGACAAAGGCTTGAACCGTGGAATGAAAAATGGATTTAACCAAGGAGGTAGACAATGCCACAGAGATGATTAGGGGACAAAATTTGTGAGATTATCTCATGCAATAATTTGTACAGTAGACTAAACAAAATTACCATTTGGTATAAATGATACAGTGGAGCAGTAAGGTTTTTTTAAAAAAAATTAAATTATTAAAAATACTTATGTATTTTTAATCATTTAAATTAAAATTATCAAAATTTGATAATACTAAAAAAACTTTCAAAACATGATAGCTTCAAAATGTTATGCGAACAAGTCTCGATGGAGCATTTGTAGACATGAATTTTTTTGTGGTCCATAAATAAATTGAACTTATATTTTATTTGGTAATTAATTTAATTTAATTATTAAATAAAACTGAAATATCAAATCAAATATTTTCATGAGTCAAAATATACAATTGCCTTAAATAGAAAAATATATTTCTTTTCCATAAATAATTTAAGTGTGCATAAATACACTTGACTAAATAAAAGAAATATATTCTTTCCTTTTATGGTTTAAATTACCATAAATGCATCTACCCAAATTCTCTTATAAATAGAGGAGCTTTAGTCTTCATTTAAAAAAAAAAATCAAATCTTAAGTCGTCAAAACTCTACAACCAAAGCATTAAGTAAATATCTGCAGAATTCTCTCCAAACGTCAACACAACTCCGAACCAAAGCATTAAGATTTCTACCTCTCCACATCATTATGGTTTTGAGATCAAACGTCATAAGCCTTTGAACCGTAATCAAAAGAGAAAATAATCAAATGCTCCAATTTCTACATCAGTAGAAATTCTTCATTAGAGATCGTACCCCATTTTCTTTATTTTAATAAATTTAAATATTATATTTGTTCATTTTTTTCCTTGATTTTAATTTCAGAACGAGAAATTTGTATGTATATAAGGCATTAGAGATATATAAAAGAACTTCACAGCAGGTAAAGACAGATAAACCCTAAACCATTCAACCTCCATTCTCTTCATCTTTTTCTCTCTCACTAACTTAGGCATCAGAGTAGTTGTGTCAGAACAGTCGCAACCCATCATTCTTACAGGAATCTAGGTTGAGTATAGGTGTTATTAGAGACAAATAACTTTGTCCCTTCTATGTTGACATTTTTATGCCAAAATAAAGCTCATTCCAAATTTACATTTTTTTTTTCAAATTGAAATTTCATTTTTACCTCATTCTCTTCAACTGACCTTCTAATTTTCTCCCTTTTATATTAGTCACTTTGATGACCTCTTTCATTTTCTTCTTCATCCCTAAATTCATCTTTCTTTTGATCTTCCAAATAAGTTGGTGAAGAGAATATTTTAAAATATTTTGACAAAAAATATTTTATCAATAAATCACAACGGAAAATTTTTTCAATTAAAACCGTATCATATTATGTACATAATAACTAATTTACAGAAATTGTACTATATGATGTTAGAGGTCAACGCTCATATGAGATGTTGCTAGATCTTCTAAGCTATTCTTAAGTTTGATTGTATCAAGCGGGTGGACACCTTATGTATTACAAAATAAACAATTGATAATTGAACAACAAAAATCAAAACTAACAAAGAAAATAAAAATTATTTTCTTTGCATTTAACTTCTTTGATCTTGTGATTGTGTAAATTTTCTTCTAACACTAAGAGAACCAAAAGTAAAATAATTAAAATTAATTTTCTCCTCCAAGGTTCTCTAAGTAAAAGAAGCAATTTTGTGTTTGCACTCTATTAAAGAAAGAGTCCAACCAAACAAAAATCAGAATTCAATAGTCTTCTTGTACGTGGACTTCTCCTTTTCAATATACAATCCTATTTTGAATAAGATTAGTTAGGTAGGTAAAGATAATATCACTTATTATTTTATTTTCTTTTTGAATAGAAAATAAATAAATGATATTTATTTTATCTCATGATTAATTGTTATATTATCTCTGATCAAGATACAATATTATTTTATTTTTATTAGATAATTTATCTATTTTAAAGTTAATTCTAGTTAAATTAGAATTTCTAAAATTTAAAATAATTATATGATGAAAAATTTCTTTTATCCATAATTAAATAGGCCTAATTATTAAATCCAAATTTATTCCACTAAAAATTTAGAAACTCCATATTTATATATTATAAGGGATAAATTTATATAAATTTGATCCACACTATATTGATTTCTATCATGCCATATTGGTTTCTTTACTTTATAATCTTTTATACAATATTGATAATTAATTAAATTGATATTCAAACCTGATGTTCCTTTTGTTAATAAAAAGATTCAAGGTAAATTTGTAAACTTTTTGTTTCTTTTATGTGGATGACATTCTACTAATTGAAAATGATGTAGAGACGTTATCTACTATTAAGAGTTGGTTGACAAATCAATTTGATGTAAATGACCTAGGAGAAGCTAGTTATATTATTGAGATCAAATTACTCAGAAACCAGAAAAATAAAACTATAGTTTTGTCTCAAGCTGCTTACATTGACAAAATTTTGGCTAGATTCAAAATGAAAATTTCCAAAAAAAGTTTTTTTTTTACCTTTTAGACATGGAACTACATTTTCAAAGGATCAATCACCTAAGATTCCTAAGAAAATTGAACAAATGCGAGGGATTCCTTAAATAGAAGTTATAGGAAAGTCTCATGTATGCTATATTATGCACTATGTCAGATATTTATTTTACAGTTAAAATGGTCAATCGATATCAGTCTAACCCTGGTCTTCAGTATTAGACTGCAGTTAAACGTATTTTAAAGTATCTGAAAAGAACTAATAATTATATGCTTGTGTTTGCCAGTGATGACCTTTTACCAGTGGGATATGCAAACTCTGACTTTATATTAATAAGAATTCCATAAGGTCAACTTCAAGAGGCAGACTCTGCAATTGAAGCTGAGTATGTGGCTGCTTCTAAAGCTACAAAGGAGGCTATTCGGCTTTACAAATTCCTACAAAATTTTGAGGTGGTACCTTGAGCCTTGCACTTATCAAGCTCTATTGTGACAATATTGGTGCAGTAACTCAGTCAAAAGAACTAAAAAACCACAACAAATAAAACACATTGAAAGAAAATTTCATTTGATTAGAGAGATAGTTAAGAGAGGAAATGTAGAGATCACCCAAATATTTTTAGTAAATAATTTGGCAGATCCTTTTACAAAAGCTTTAGTTGGGAAACCTTTCAACTTGCACTTGGAGTCTATAGGGCATGCATAAGATGTCTGAGATGCTTTGAAGAGCATATAATTCCAATAGTGGGGACACAACGATAGCTCTTTGTTAAATTAAATCAACGGAATCTGAAATGGATAGAGTGATTTCTAATCATCTACGGTCTAATCTGAATGAAAATTTGCATATACTATTGAAAGAAAATCTTTGAAAAGCATCTTCCAAATCTATTATTTGGTTTTTTTTATAGCAGTGGAATAAGGCGATTTTAAATCTTGTATTGAACAATTGCAAATGTGTATGATCTTATAGATATTCTATCGAGCTCTAAACTTGTCGTTTTCCTCTGAAATCTCCAAGAATCACCATCAATGTTGAATATGCCTCAACCTAGAAAGTCACCCAAGATTTTATATGGATTGTTTTTGTGGTAAAATTGTATATGTGAAATATATGTAAGGTATATTTTTGGTATATATAAGGTATATATATATTATATGTAACTGCTTCTTCACTCTTTTCATTTTCATCATCCTTATAATCGATACCGTCTTTCTCATCTTCATCTTCTTTTTCTTATTCGACATTGTTTTCTAAGCTTGAGTTTTACTGACGCATTTCTCCTTAGAAATAGAGGAATTAGAGATACTAGAAGGTTATAGAGGTAGATTTTTGGAGGCTTTTTCTTTGTTGGGCGCTAAAATGAAGTTGAATCCAAACTAGGAAGAAATAAATTTGGGTCAAGAGGTTTTAATGGAGGAGAAATAAATCAAGAAATGGTAAAAAAGTTGGGTAAAAACCTAGGGTTTAGAATGGAGAGTTAGTGATATATTAAAACTATCATTTAGAAAAAGAAAGCTTAAAAATGTCTTTATTTTAAAGAAAGAGTTAAAATGTTCAATACAAAAAAAAGGTGTAAAAAAGAGGATATGGGGTAATTTTCACAAATATATAAGCACGATTAAACTCGCCTCAAACCCGGCAAATCGAAACCCTTTGACCTTTTCTTTTTGGGTTGGACTTCTATTTGGAGAGCGTGATAAAGGATAGGGCTCTAGGTTTTTGCTGTGGGCTGGGTCATCTATGTTTCTTATGTAAGTATATGCCTAAATGCGTGGCTTTTCTTTTTTTTCTTTTTATTTTATTTTATTTTATTTTTATATGCATGGATAGTTTGCTTTTACTAAATTCGTGCTTATAAAAAAAAAAGATAAAAGAAAAAAAATTTCACTTTCAATCTTTTATTAATTAGTTCCTTTTGTTTTTCCAGAAAAAAACTATATATCTCAGGTGTTGTCAGTTTTTCCTGCTTTCTATTGTATGAATTAAAATGTGTGAATTTGTATGACTTCAACAACTTAGATACTATTCATTTTCAACAAAAAAAAAGGAAAAAGAGAAAAAAAAAAGATCAACTTTATGAGATGAACCCTTTTATTCAAATAATTAAGGAATATTCAAAAATCAAGTCCCTTTTGAATTTCCTTAACTTGCACGACTTACTTTCCCATATTAGAGATATTCTTTCTACCCTAGCTAATGGAAAGTATAATACATTATTCTTTAACTCAATTGTAAGGCTTTGATAAGCAAATAATATAAAACCATCTTCAGCTACGCTCACTAATTTCCTTCTCCATTTTCACCCACAACAGATCTTCCCAAAAAAAAAAAAAAAAAGAAGACATGATTAGCATTTTATTTTCACTAATATTTGCAGAAATGGCTGTTATTATAACCCTTCTGTTCAGAAACCCTTTAAGAATGGTGTTGATAGTAGGGATAGATCAGTTAAAGAAAGGAAGAGGTCCTTTGGTCGCAAAAACTGTTGCAGCAACCTTATTTGTGGTGTTTAGTTCCTTATTATATACTGTAATGGAAATTCGAAAAAGGATTTTAGAGTCTGGTGTGGTTAATTCAACCGATGAGGTTCTTATAGCAGAAAGACTCTTGGAAGCTTCTTTAATGGGTAACTTGTACTACTCATTCTAATTAATGTCTTAATTAATTTCTTTAAATTTGAGTCTCTGAATTAATTAATATCCATAATAGTTTTAGAGCTTCTTTAAATTAAAAAGCATATTGATCTCGTCCAATGACTAGCTAGCACTTCTTTCATATGTTCAGTTTGATGCGAAATCTTAAATAATGTATTAAGAATGTATATAGGATTTAACAATTAGCATTCGATCAATAATATTAGAATTGTCGTTAGGATAGTAAATATGCACAAGTTCGAATTTTGAATATGAAGAATTTCAGAGAAGAATTAATGATGCTATTGCTTCTCACTCGTATATTTCAAGAATTATTTACATGGTATTTATTTATACATAAATTCTTTGGCCTAAATAGCTAGGGTACTACAGCTGCCAAACATAATTAGATACAATCACACAATTACAGCAACTAATGGGCTAAAATCATGCTGGTCAACAGAATATAACAAAGAGATTTTTTTTATAGAAATTTGATAGCATAATAGTGTGTATATATAGAACTAACAATTTTTTCTTTCATATGAAAACTGATGAAATTTGAAATCTAACTCAAATTAAAAAATTATTTGAATTTAGTTTTCAAAAGATGATTAGACTCAAAAATCTGTACAATTAGTCCAATTCGAGATGAAAGTAATGACCCGAAAATGATCTGAACCCGCTTGATCGGACCAGCTGATTGTCATATCCAGTAGTGTGCATCTCCAAATAATGATATGTTTATTATTTATTATTATATAAGAAGTTATTTGAGGATTAGAGGTTATTTTACAGGGTTCTTTTTGTTTTTGGCAATGATGACGGATAGGGTACAATACTACATTAAAGAACTTAATCTGATAAGGGAAGAGGTGACAGAGGTGAAAAGATTAAAACAGGATTATGAGGAAAAGAAAAAAAGCTGGCGAAAGGAGGATGACACTGCAAACCCAAAAAAGGTTAAAAACGCAGAATTTGTCTCCAAAAGAGAGGCCAATTAACAAGGGCTTTAAGCCATGGCCAGCATATCCTTGATTTATGCTACAAAGTTTATGAGTAGGCACTGTAATTAATAATTATGATAAATACAATCTTAATATCATTTTAGCAATCTCTACTTTGTTGAATATGAAAAAATTTCTAAATTAATACCTAAATTAGGAACATAAATAAAATCGATCATAAACCAATTTAATTTCAACTTATTACCTATATGTCAAGTATTAATTAATTACGTACATAATAAGTAGCTATTAAATTGTATTCATAAATTCAGTCTAGACAAATAAAAAATTTTATTTTTGTATGTTCATATTCATGAATGCTTCAAATATATATTTAAACAACAATTTAAGATTAGACAATTTATGAGGTTAAGGTAGCTTGTTCATGCAGATTCGTATTTACAAACTAGTGTTCAGTTTTGAAAGCACAACTAAACTAATTGCTTGTTAGAACAAGAAGCATATATTTTATTTGGATGTAGGACATTGCAATTTGAAGATAGAATGATCCATACATCCACTAGACTATCAAACAAGTTGGTGAAATGAATGGAACCTTTACAAAAATTGCATAATGGCAAAGTATTATTATTAATTTCTTTTAGCAACTAGGCAACTTGATGTCTTTGAAGCAAAGGGTCCACAATTATAGTGTTTAAAAAAAAAAAAGCTCCATCAGAATTCTGAGGCACTAATACAAGTTGAGCATCTACTATAAATTTAAAATCATAATTAACATTTAAAATGGTCAACTGTAGATTCCATTCTCATCTTGTAGATAGTTTGCAATAAATTTCAAAATTTGTTCTCCTCATTTGGGTTGCATGGTCAACTAGACAAATAGAACATCATGAAATTAAGACCTAACTTAATTAGTATTAGGTTACCATTCATTAGTGTTGTCTCCCCACTTGCGTAAATAAAAGAAACTGACTTTCCCACTGCCTAAGTTCATCTTTCACACTGGATCCTATTTCTCTTTATAATAATAATAATAATTTACTTTTTTAAATCAAATAGCTTAGACTTAGACTTTGTTTAAAGTCAAAGTCTACTTAAAATAGGCTTGTTTATAAAAAGTACAACGTATAAACTCTGGTTGGGGGGGGGGGGGGGGGAAGTAATAGAAAAATTATTAAAATTAATATTTATCGATTCTTTTATAAATATAAGAGATCTATATGCTTCATCATTCATGAAAAAAAAAGAAAAAAAAAAGGTTTTGCTAGCTTTAAAAATTGAGATTTCATGATAAATCGAAAGCAGATTCTATTATCAATAAGACAATGAAAAATAATTTTTCAATTGGAAATGTGGAGACTCAATAAAAGGCCTTTTCTCTTTGGAAGAAAAGAGAATATATAATTTGAAAAATAATACATGTGGCCAATTATTTTATAATACCATATAATGAATATCCTAATGACAAATATCTCTTGCTTCTTAAGTATTAAAATCAAATAGATTGAATCTCACAAATTTTATAATCAATAAATCAAATCAAAATATTGTTATTTGGTTTGATTCGATTTAATTATTTTTATATATAAATAATTTTATATATATATAAACTTGTTTTTTTATTTTATCAAAATTTTAATATTAATAATCAAATTGATTAAATTGAAATTATTAAAATTTTAAATAAAATCAAATTAAAAACTTAAAAAAATTAAATAAATCAAATTGTGTTCGATTCAACTCGATATTCAGTTCCGACCTGATTAGAAGACAAGAACTTCCACCATCACCAAACAAATACCAGATGACGGTCCACTCTGGGTGGCTCTAAACTATGGGAGCTGCTAATCTTGTGTTACCACGTCACCATGAAGCCACCTGCCCCTCTTTGGAGGACCCTTTTGGTCCAAGTTACAACATTTTGAAGAGAAGGGCCTAAAACAAAAAGGAAAAAATTTCAATTTTGTTGACTTTGTCTTCGTTGAACCTTGAAGGAGCAGGTGAAGCCCACCATTGACCTTGTAAATATCTAGTTACGGTCTTCCTTGTTCACACTATAACCTCAACTAATTCAACATTAACCCATTAATTCATCAATTGTTAATATTACTAACGAATTTTAATTTAATAATACTGAAATTATCATAACATTGTGAGATTCTAAGTTTTACTATAAGATGTGTTTGGTTTAGTGGTTTGAGATAATTGTTATCTGATAGTTCCTAGCGGATATAATTTGATTATTAAAAAAAAATTATATGTTTTTTATAAAAATATATTAGTTGTTGTTTATATATTATATGATCAATAAGAGTCTTATTTATTTTTAATATAATTTATGTTTAGTATATTAAATAATATATATAATAACTAACAAATATATTTTTATCATATAAAAATGAATAATATTATTAGTAGTTTAATTATTTATTTATACTATTTATATATTTATTTGTAATTACAAATTATTTATTGGTTGAAAAAAATTAATTTTGAGAAATAAGTGTTTTGTGATTAATATTTTTTTAATTAATAGTTGATTGAGATTAAAATCAATTGTTTGCTGTTGATTGAAATATTTTTCTAAATATTCTTAGGTTGGAAATTGCATATTGAACCGTTATCAACTAACCAAAAAATTGAACTAAACCCTTCTTAATGTTATTAGAATATTTCAAGAGATTTAACTTATTGAATTTCAAATTTTATTTAATGCAGAATAATGATTATTATATATAACATAAAATAATAAGATTTCGGTATTGATAAATATTGTCCTATTTAGAGATTGGAACTCAATTGAAGCTATTTTTAATGAAATGAAAAAAAAAAAAATCTAAGGTTGTATTTGGTAAATCATCAAGATATCAACCACTCGACGACATATCTACTAAGACAAAACAGAGGAATTGGTTTCTGACGGTCATTACTACTTAACGGAAAATAAAGAAAGGAAGTAATTAGCCTGTTTAAGCGAAGGAATAAAGAAAAAAAAGGCATATGACATTAAAGAAAACAAGATATAATTTATCATTATTTGTCTCAAAATTGAGATTTTCAAGTACAAAATCACAATCTTCATTAGTACTAAAATTGCTAATGCTATCTCTAATTCTGTTATGATTTTCCAGAAAGAATTCCATATCCAATAACAAATCTTGATCCAAACTTGAACTTTCAAGCTCTTGTTCATAAATAATTGAATCTGAGGCCAAAATTGCAGATGGAACTGAAGATGAATCCGCCAACATCACATCTTTTTCCTCACTGTCACTACTTCTAACAGTAATCCAATCCTCATCCCAATTCCAATTCAATGAAAAAGCAGAGCCAGTCAAACTCTTGATCCTCTCAGCTGCAGAATTCAAATTTAGATAATTATAATTTGAAAAATCATGAGGAGTTTCAAATCCTTCCATTGAATCCCAAAAATCTTGATCCAGTACACAGCTTGGAGAAGCCATAGTGAGATCTTGATCATCAAGAAAAGGATGATCAAGCAATTGTTTAGCAGTCCATCTCTCTCTTGGTTCTCTCTTTAAACATTTGCTCAAAAAATCCTTACCATTATCTGATAACCACAAGGGAAATTTCGGCACCTCATCAGAAAATCCAATCTTGAACAAAGCTGAAACTGGATCATCATTATGCTCTGCCCAAGGGATTTTCCCCGTTGCCATTTCGATAACAGTGCACCCCACCGCCCACACGTCAGCAGGGAATCCTTGCTCCTCCCCTCGTGAAACCTCCGGTGACATAAACGCCGGCGTACCGGAGAAAACTGTCGTCTCTTCAACATATCTGGCACAGCCAAAGTCAGCAACTTTAGCTCCTTTGCTTATAAGAACATTCTGGGTCTTGATATCACAATGAACTAATCCGTTTGTATGCAAATAATCCAACCCTTTGATGATATCTCTTGTGTATGATCTTATTAATGTCTCATCTAGCTGACCTCCGTGTCTTCTGATCGCATCGAGCAGCGTGCCACCGGGGGCATACTCCATGCATATATTGTACAAAAGGTTACTGTTTTCATTTGTAATTTCATAGCCTAAGTACCTAACTACATAAGGAGAGCTTAATCTAGATAGAACATATTGCTCCTTTTGAAGCAACATAGACTTGGATAGCTCGGCAGATTTTAGCGCGAAGAGCTCACCGGAGGATGTGGAGGTGGCCAAGGAGACCGTGGCAGTGGAGCCACGGCCGATTATAGGCCCTCTAGTCCACTGCATTGGAGAGGAAGAGAGCAAAACTTGAAATGAGGAGAAGAAAGTTTAGAATTGTATTTTCTTTTGAGGTTTAGTTAGTGGGGGTTTTGAGCTCTATATATATATTTGACATGTATGACTTGTCCTTTTGGTTTTGGAGTCTAATTGGTATGTACACAATTAATATTTTTTCTTTTTGGCCAAATATATTTATCTAATTGTTCTTCAAATTAATTTAATTAATTTTTTCCTCTGAAGTTGGTGCTGTTAATTAGTGAGGGTGAACCACGTGTCAAGAGGAGGTAGGAGTTTGCCAGCTAAGTTCAGCCGCTTATGGACGGTGGTTACTTAGGCCAAGTTTTGGATAAAGCTAAACCACATGAAGACATGTGATTACGTGAACATGTGTTAAGGGAAGCGTAATTAGTGGGTAATTACAAGTAATATTCTAAAATTATGGCAGTGGACTTTGCGGCGGCAAAGGCAAATTATCATTATGTGAACCGCGTTGCTAATTTAAACTTTGTTTACAAGCTGTTATTTATATAATGATATTAAACATCCCTTTTATGTCACCTATCATATATCATAATAATTTTACTATAAAAACTGTAAAAACAAGTACAAAAAAATATTTCTACGATGCTCGCCCTACCGTATTCCTACCAACAGAATTTTAATTTCCAATGGTTATTGGATACGTGGCCACTCTTTAAAAATATTATTTTATATATTTTTTTTCTCTCTTTCCTCTCTTTATTCTTCCTTTTTCCTTTCCCTCCTCTCTTTTCTTCTTCTCCCCTTCTCTCTTCCTCTTCGTTCAATTGTCATTCTTATTCCCTTTTTGCTCTTTCTCTACCAAAAGGATCCTCTGTTTATTAATGGAGTTTCCATTGTGGAAGTAATAGAGACAAAAAAAAATCCTAATTTCTATAACAAAATTGGCATTATACACCACCGATTTCCAGACATTGCAGCACCAACTCCAGCGTCCTCGACGACAGTGCAAGGGCACCGCCATGGGCACCATTGTTCTCGATCTTCGCCCTAGCTTCGACATCAGCTTCTCTCTTCATTGGGTTGCTTTAATATGCTAGTTGGGTTCCAGCTTTACTCTCTCCATTTTTCTCTTCCTCAATCTCAATATCGAATAAGGCTCTTTTTCCTCTACTTCTGCTGCTTCCTCCTTCAAAAGCATTGAGGTTTCTTTTTTTATTTTTATCGTTACATTAATTGGTTCAATTTCAATTTTTTTGGAGAAATTTAATGGATCATATTGAAAATCATTGTTGGGTATCATTGATCTTGGTTTTATTGTTATAAAGTTGTTGATGATCAGATTCAAAACAAGTGAAAAATTCAGTAAGCAATGCCACATTCAAAGAGTAGAGAGAATTCTGAAAGGAAGAAATCTTCGATTAAGATCATAACTGTAAAATACAAAAATTGATTCCTAAGTAACTAATTAGCTCACTTGACTTATATAGTGAAGACAAAAATAACTACCTTTTAGAGACTAGCTGAAGTAATCCTACTAGCTATAATAAATGCAAGAATGTTACTCTAAATGACTGACACGAATCATAATTTATGAAGATCAATAACATGCACTAGCATGCATAGAGATTGCATGCATTCACCAACTCATCTCAACTACCTTTGACCTTAAACTTTAACTCTGCTATTTGCTTTGATTGCTTGAAATAATCTCACATAGCTAAGCCGAACTCAACCTTATCATTCATCATCCCCCTCAAGTTGAGACATGATAACAGTCAACAAGGCCCAACTTGGATAACAAAATGGAAAAATGAGGTACTGAAAGGGCTTTAGTGAAGGCATACGTTGGCTATTCTAAAGAAGTAACATATTTGTTAATGAGAAAGCCTTGCTTTAGCTATTCCCTCACTATATAGTAGTCAATATCTAAGTGTTTGGTATGCTCATATAACACTAGATTTGTTGCTATATGCATTACTTTGGTGTCACAGTGCAAAGTGATAGGAATGGAATTGAGAATCCAAAATCCTTAAGAATGTAGGATAACTATTGTAACTCATATACTATTGAGGGCATATTACGATATTCAACTTTTGTGAAAGATTTGGAGATGGTTTCTTACTTTTTGTTCTTTCAAGAAACAAAAGCAGAGCGTAGGAATATGTAATAATTAGTTAAGGACCTTTTAGCGACTAAACATACAACCGAGTTCTTCATGGATGAAGGAATTATTGATAGAAAAAATAGGCATAAAAAAGGACAACCCTTCAAATACTTAAGCACAGGTAAAACCTTTTTCCAATGTGGTTGCCTAGGAGCTTATACAAAATAGCTCAACTATTGAGAAAATGTGTCAATACTGATTTAACACTTGAAAGTTCTTCATCATAGACTAAATCAAGTGTATAATTTCATTGGTTTACATATATTCTTTTTGTCGACCTTGTGATTTCTAGTCTTAGGAAACATTTTGCATATTTTAAATCTTTAATGGTGAACTCTAGATGTAAAAATGACTTCACCTTATAACTTGCTTTTTTTGAATTCCCTATGAGTAAAACATCATCGACATATACCAATAAGGTCATGAAGGTCTGCCCTTCTATATAAATGAACAAACAATGATTATTGGAAGACTGTTTGAATTCAAAAATCTATAACTAAAGTGTAAGCTCTAAGTTCCATTATCTAGAGGCCTGCTTAAGGCCATAGAGGAACATGATGAGCTTGCAAATCAGGCCTAGTTTGGCCTTTTGGTACCCTTCTAATGGAAGCATGTTAACCTCTTCATCAATATATCTATGTAAGATTACATTGTTGATGTCTAATTGATGAAAGGGCCACTGTTTTGCTTTAGCGATTGTGAAGAATACTTTGATGGTGATGAGTTATATAACATCCCTAGAAAAATCCCATATCGGTAAAATATGGAAATTTTTTTGAGCCAAATGTAAAGAACTCAAACCTATAGAAGTGCTAGCTTGAGCTACTAACTTGTTGTGCTAACTTTTAAATCCCACATCGGAAAGAAGGAGGAAGAAAATGAAGTTTATAAGGCTATGCACCAACCACTAGTAATAATCTAGGTTAATTATTTTAGGCTAAGTGATTTGGTCATTTACGGGTTGTTATAGAACGATTAGATATATGTCTTTACAAGCTTAACCACCGAAGAGAATCCCTATGTGAAATCAATTTCCTTTATATGGTTATTACCCTTGGAAATTAATCTAGCCTTAAATCTATCCACTATACCATCTAATTTCAATTTCACCTTATATACCCACTTAAAATCTATTGCCTTTTTACCTTTAGGTAGGTCTGTGAGTTCCCAAGTTTGATTGTTCTCCAAAGCAGTCAATGCAACTTCCATTGCCTTGACCCATTTAGGTTGTGTTTTGGCCTGTAAGTAAGAGGATGACTCATAGATTACATGAATAATGGCAAGAAAGGACATATATACTTGTATAAAATATGAGGGAATGATATAGGGATAAACATGTGGTGAGTGAGGTGATGAAAGTGGTAAAGTTGTATGTGTTATGTAATTGACAGTGATTGGGATCTGGTTTATAGTGAGGTAAATGAAGTATGTGAGCCAGACAAGTGTTCTTATTGGTCTAGTGCTATGTTTGAGGGGCTGGCTTGAGGAAACATGTGTGGTCCTAGGCACGTGAACTAGTTCTGGTACAGTTGAGTCAGTTGTAGGATATGAGTTAGGTGTATGCAAACAGCCTGATATATGAAGAGTTGAATTTGTTTCTGAAGTAAAAGGAACAAGGGATAAAAAAAGAATATCATTGTTTTCTATTTGAGACTTACGGAGGAAGATATTTTCATTGAAAAATACATTTTTAAATACAAGAATTTTATGAGTATCCAAATCATAGAGTTTATATGCTATTTCCCTAATGAATGACCAACATAAACATATTTATGAGCTCAAAGTGTTCATTTTTCCTTAAAAGGTAAAGTATTTGTTGCAAAACAAAGGCACCCAATGGTCTTAAGGTTGGTATAGTTTGGTTGTTAATGAAATAAAATTTGATATGGTGTGTTCTAGGAGAGAATGGAACTTGGCATTTGATTGATTAAGTTGCATGCAAAAGTGCTTCTCCCCAAAATGACTTAGGTAAGCCAAACTAGAAGAGTAAAGCCTTTGTAATTTAGCGTAAGTGTCCATATTTTCTTTCTATAACACCATTATGTTGGGTTGTGTGGAAACAAGATCTTTGATGCAAAATGTCATGTTTTGATAGGTTTGATTTAGAAACTCAATGCCATTATTTGTTTTTATGGTTTTGACAGTATTTGGAACTAAATTTTCACTATTTTTACGTGATTAGCTAGTAGTTGTGGAACTTGGGTCTTTGAATGCATCAAATTTATGTGCTAATGCTATGATAATCCATCAGAGTCATAAAGTAGTGGACCCCAATTTTGATGGCTTAGTGATAGGGTCCCCATGTATCTATGTGTACTAAGTTAAAAATATGTTGTGAATTGATATGACTAATTGGAAAAGTAAGTCTTGTTTACTTTGCCAAAGGACAAACATAACACACTTTATTCAAGTCATTTATTACATTTGGAATAAAATTCAAATGCATCAAAACAACATTGGAGGGATGACCCAACATCTGATGCCAAATAGAAATACTAAAATCTGAAGCTATATTTGCATAACAAATAGGTTTATGACTAATATTAACATGACTAGATTCAAGGGAAAAATGATAAACATTTCTAAAAGAGTTGAAACTCAATAGGTAAAGGTTTCCTGCAACTTTCCTACCTGCCAAAAGTTTTTTAGTCTTATGGTCTTTCAAGAGACATCAATCAGGGTAAAAAATGAATTTGATTGAGCTATTTTGGGTGAGTTTACTTACTAACAGTAGAGTTTGGTTAAAAGATGATATATACAACATGTTTTTCAAAGTAATGTTTTGGTTTAAAATACATTTCTAACTTAGGTTACATGTTTAATAGTTCCATTAGGCAAGTTGTCTTATTCACTAATTTAGGTCATGAATCGTGCGAGTTGTTAAATCGACTTATCGATTTGACCGGAGTCTAAATTTAGATTTTGATCGAAAAATAATTAAAATAATGACAAATAATTATAAAAAATATTTAATAGAGTGTTTAAAGTATTTAAAAATATTAGGACTTAAGCGCAAAACTTGAAAAGTTTTGGGGTTAAATTACAATTTACCAAAAATTGGAGGATCAAGTGAGATGTATATTAATTAAATGAATGATTATGGACATTAAATACATGTGATGGATGGTCAAACCAAGAGTCACACGTTAAGAAGCTAATTAACATATAAATATCTAGATATTTAAGTTAGGTGCGACCCATCCTTAATTAATTGGCCTAATCTTCTTTCTCATTCTTCTTCTTTCTCCCTTATCACCCTTAATCTATAATTTTCTGCCCTTAGTTTATCTCCCACGTTCCTCTATAACTAAACCTTGTAAAGAGAAAGAAAGTGTAAAAAAGAGAGAAAAAGACATAGAAAATGATATTTTCATGCTCAAGGAAGTGAGAGTAAGTTAGTATAAGGCTTAAAAGTGGAAAATAAAAAATAAAAAAAAGGAGAAAGAAAACCTTAAGATACAGCCATGGAAGCTAGGAAGTGAAAGTAAGGTGATTTTTCCCCTCTTCTATGTTTTCTCTAAAGAAAATTAGTGATTAAAGCATGTTATGGAAAAAGAGAGAGAGTTTAAGGGTTAGAGAGGTTTGATAAAGAAATGTTGTTGATGATGTTTCTTATATGTTTAGGAGCTCAAATTGACAAAGAACAAGCTCAAAGTAGTAAAGAAAAAGAGAAAGATAAGTGAAGAGAAAGAAAGCAAAGTAAAGTTTTAGGTAAGTGCATAACTTAAGGTCATAGCTTATATTTTATCATAAAGTTACATGATTTGAGTATTTGACATATAAATAATTGTTAATTAGTAGTATTTGGTGATAAAAATTCTGGAAATGCATGTTTGCTAGAATTAAGATTATATTTGGTAAAAATTGAATTATGTGTTGATGTGTTCTTTGCTGGATTCTATAGAGCAGTTTATACATATTTTACTATACTTAAGCTCTAGGATTCTAATTTATATTTTATTGATTGAGTTTGAAATTTAAGACATAGGGCTAAAACTTTGATGAAGGACACAAAATGTTATTTTGAACGTAACTATACTTAATTTTAGCACAAATATAGGACTAGAAAACTGTTCACAAAATTATGAGCAACGATTTTAATGACCAGTTAGTGTTCATTTGATCATATCTTTTGCTAAGGAACTCCAAATTTAGTGTTATGCTATTAACATGTCTAAAATTAAGGTCCATAATAGAGCACGAAATCTGCTAGTAACAAGGTAGAATATGAATTGTGAAATTTAATATGAAAAATAATGTGGACCACGTTATATTATGCAAATGTTATTTTTATTAACTATATAATTAACTAAGCCATTAAATATATAAATGTGTAAATTTAAGAATTAAGAATTTTAATGATAATAATTAAACCATTGAATACCTAGTTTAAAACTAGAGTCTTATAGTTTGACATATCAATCAATGATCTATTAATGCCGACGATGACACATATATTAATGTTAACAATGATATTTATATTAATGCCGGTGATGACACTTGTATGCACATACTGCTATGCCCGGGTGACAACTTTATTGTCTCTAGATGGCCAATTTCATTATCCTTATTATTAGTTTTTAGTTATTATAGACATAAATACATTAACTTGGTATAAAGAATTTTATATATGAATTAGTTCATAAATATGAATTTAAAGAATAATTTATTTGTATAAGATGATTATGTAATGCTTGTATATGAAAAATTTACATTTGTATATGTATAAAGAATATGCAAAAATAAATAAAAAAATATATAAAATATATAGATTATTTAATCGGATATATATGTATGATGACACATTATGATATATTGTATGAGTATAATTTATTGTATTATTTATATGCACCTCTAAGCCTAGAGCGTAGCGTGAGAATTTCTTTTGCCAAATATAGAGAAGAATAATCCTAAAATAGTAAATAAAGCTAATGGTGATCCAATCTAGTAAAACAGCTCACTCATGACATCGTGAGTTACACAACTTTTGTATTTTTATTTTGAAGTTTATTTTATAGTGTTTTTAAAATAACTGTATGTCTTGTAAATAATATTTTATTATATAAAATATACTTTGTTTCATTATTATGATTTCTTTTATACTATAAAATAATAATAATAACTAATAGATAATAAAGACAAAAAAATATACTAACCAATACCCTTTATATATATATAACGATATTTTAATCGATGAAGTCAGAATAACATTCTCTTATCCGGGCATGTATTGCTAGGGTGAGAGGGTGTTACACAAGTGAACTATGTGAAATATAACATGTTTAATAAGAGTTAAATTCAAGAACAAGTGTTTATATGCACATATGTGATTTGAAGCCTATTATCCACAATCCAACAACCGTCATCTTTCATGCAACTTTTTAGGTTTTGAGAGTCAATATTACTTGCATATCCATGTGTCTATGCAAAATTGATGTGCTCATCCATTTGGTTCTGATTTTCCTTTATGTACTTTGTGATTTTCTATAATATTCTCTTATATAATTAGAATAATTCCAACTATATAAGATAATTTCATGATGTCTCATTTGAAAATCTGGTAAAATTTAAAACTTTTTAATACATTGTTAGTGTACCATGGTCATGACAACTTTTTAAAATCTTTTTGTTGAAATTCTAACTCGTTCTTTCTTAACATACAAAATAAATATGCGTAAACCAAAAACAATATGAAAGTGTAACCAAAAGAGTACATCAATATATTAAAATAAATATTTGGACTTCTACTAGCCTTTAAGGTTTACAAAAAATTATTGTAATTAGATATAAGTTACATATCCATAAATAGCTTGTACATAAATCATTGATGAATTAAATACCACCTAAACCCCATCCTATGACATGGCAAAAAAAAAATGTCATGTACAATATCACCAACCCAAAATTTCAAGCTTGTCCTATCGACTATTGGCAATTTTTTTCTTCTTGTCAACTCTTATCTACAATGACTCCAAACCTGTGTACGAGAAAACTTCCACACGTTAAGCAAAACTTTGCTTAGTGGTACATATGCTTATACAAACTATGACATCCATTTATACATTATGTTTACATGTATAGTATTTATTTTATAGTATGATTGATTCTTCATGAATTCATATACAATATGAAGGCATACTTAAATCATGGTCTAATCACATTCATATATGTGCATGCATCATTTCATTTCAAGAATATGTATTTAACATACAAATTATTATAAGCATGTAATTTCATCAACCTCATCCTCAATCATAATAGAATTTCATATTTCAACTATTTATTTTATTGTTTCACCCAAGATATTCCAAACCGAACTATATTCAAATTATGGATTAAGAGTGCTCACACGAGCTTAAAACCCCCTATTCACTATTTGTATTTGCTCAATCCAACTTCTCACATCAAGAGTGCTCACACAAGCTTAAGACTTATTGATTGAGTTATTAATCATTTATGCATGCATTTACAAATCAAGAGTGCTCATATAAGCTTTATAACACCCCTTTACCTCAGCATCACATGTTTAGATAAGGGAGCGCTATGCTATCTTCTTCAAATCATTATTTAATAAATGTAAAAAAGGGTACATTTTTTTATCAAATAAGGTAAAATAAATGACATCCATTTTATTTATAAGTAAATCATTTACAAAATATAGTGTAAATTTACAAAACCATAGAAATAATTTATAAACCAAATATACAAAAGAACATGACCCACTATGTTTAAGTTCATTTGCTTTACTTGGTAGGATTACCGTTGACTTTATCTAGTAACCTCCATTCACTTTTCTCTAGAGCTATGCAAGAGAAAACTCTCACGCTAAACTTTAAGGTTAGTGATGCATAAAGATAAGACAATAAACTACTTTTATGCAATATGCAATTATTTAGATATACTAAGTTATTCTAGTGTTAAAACATTTATTTCTTTGTCTAACATTTTTTTTTTAATTTTTCGTCCACGCATGCATCACATGATCAAATTATACAATTTCTTTATTATTTCATATTCTTAAGTAAAAATAGGTAATTCATTTGCATAAACATACAATTTTCTTTATCTCATATTTATCTTATTTATGCCCATAATACATAGGAACCACTAACTAGAATAACGAGGTTGGCCATCCAGGCATTTAAGAGTGCCACTCGGGCATTATCGAATGCGCATACAAGTGCCATTATCGATATTAGTATATAGGTGTTATCACCGATATTAAGAAATATGCCATCATCGATATTAGTATATAAATGTCACCACAAATATTAATGAATATGTCATAACTGACATTGATATAACCCTTGATTGACATGCCAAACTATCTAAAATTCTAGTTCTAAACTAATTGTTCTCAGGCTTAATTCATGTTATCATCAAATTCTCGTCTTTTTTTTTGTCAATCTTATTTTTCTTTGTTCATTTCATTATATCATACTTTTTCTCTTTATTAATTTCATAATTTTCTTATTTCACTTCATTCCATTTTCTTTTCATATAATCTAGTGTATGAACATTACTCATTTACTTATCAAATATACAAATTATGAAAATTAGGGTATTCATTGTCGTGACTTCTTATTCACGCCTATGAACAGTGCTAGATATACTGCCTTACGGTCGTGGTCAAAATGTTCATGCCTATGAATAAGTTCATGCCTATTACCCAAGCCATGACTCAAGCTATGAATGAATTTGGATGAATAGTGCTATTTACATGCAAAAGTCATGCCCGTTAGTAATTATTCATGCTCTTGAATTTTAGCACGTCCATGAACAATTTTTCACACCCGCGACTAGCTGCTGAAAAATTACATTTCCTTTACCATATTCACTTTAAGCTTCCTAAAACTATGAAACTACCATAAGATATATTTCTCGAAGTTCTTTATTCAACATATAAAGATTTACCACATTCTCACACACTTCCAATATACTGAACTTCCTAACATACAATATCCAAAACATAATTACAATTATCACGTATATCATGTTATTTTGAAATTCATATGAAATAATTCATTTTCAATGCATTACAATTATTAAATCACATGTCAAAGATGTATATCATGCAATTTATAGTGAAACATAGGCTATTGCCTTAAACTATACAATAATATTTCTATTTGCTTCATTTATCTTTGTATGCTTCATTTTCTTTACCTTTGCTCCTTTGAGCTTGTTCTTTGTCACTTTGATCTCCTAAAATATCATAAAATAATCAACAAAACTCCACTATATCATAGCTCTCTAAACCATTTATTCTTTCTCTCGAAACTCTAAACTCTCTCTGTCTTCCACCACAAGCTCTAAATGAACTTAAAACTATATTTTTCTTTGGAAGGAATTGTAGAAGAGAAGAAGAACTTCTTACATGTTCCCCAGATATAGAACCAAAAAGGGGGGTTGAATTGGATATTAAAAATTTAACTTTTAAGTGCGGAAAGAAAAGTTAAGTTTAGTAGGGATAGAAAAATATGGCACAAGGATTTTTATAGAGGTTTGGGTGTTAACAAACCCTACTCCTCTCCCCAATCTCAATTGGGAGTTTCACTAGCACACTAAGTGTTACAATGAAGTTTTACAAGCTCACTCCCAATTATGGTATTTCTAACAATGGATCACACTTAACCCAGAAATCCCTTGTGTTTTGATGGCTCACACAATAACCAATTCCTTGTGTTTTAAAGGATCACACAAATAACCTTTACCTTGTGTTTTAAAGGCTCACACAAATAATCTTTCTTTGTGTTTTTGAGGCTCACACAAATCACCCTTACAAGTGTTATACTCTTAACCTCGAAATACCCAAAACTCATTTGAGTAGATGATTACAGAGAGAAATACTTACAAATCTATATTGCTCAATAAATGATGAGCAAAAATATTTTCACAGAGAATAAATGTTTGTTTTGAAAATATCAAATGCACAAAATGGCTTACAATAAGATTTTGATTCAAAATATTAGCTATTCTTTTATTCTCTTGTTCTCCTATTTTTCTGGATGCATAAATGACTTGTATTTATACTTCCATAGGAAATTATAGCTGTTGGAATGCATTTAATATGGAACTAGCCGTTGCACCAACCCTTATTATTGCGCCTGACATGTTTCTCTTTCATCTTTCACGGTTGTGAATATGTGTGTCACGGTCATGATTATTCTTCCAAGCTGTGACTTGAGTGGTGATCTTGGCCATGAAGCATTCTGGAAGGTTTTGAAGTGTTTGATTATAGGCGTGACATTATATCTTCACGGGCGTGATATCTTTCTAAGTTGTGGTCCAAGTGGTGACTCTGGTCGTGAAGCTCTCTGGAAGAATTTATCATGTCTTCTCACGGGCATGACTTTAATTCACGGGCGTGACTGAAATGTTCATTCACGGTTGCTATCATTCTTCATGGCCATGAACTTTAAATGTTAGATTGTTGGCGCTAAACTTCATCACAGGCGTGACATATAAGGTCACGGGCATGAACATGCTATTTCTTCAATTTTATCTTTTTAAGATTAATCTTCCATTATCCATTCTTGCTATCATATTCCATACCCTGTTCAATAGACTTAGAAAAAAAGTATGTTAAATACATTATTTCTATTTTATTTGTTAGCATCAAAATGACAGAAATACCCTTCAAGGTTCAACAATCTCCCCCTTTTTGATGGTGACAAATAATATAGCAATATGTGCTTTTGAGAAGTCTCCTCCTCAAAAGATGTTTAGGATAAAGAATGCTGAAGTGCAAGAATTGTAAAGAATGATGAAGTGTAGCATCAAAATATGCTTCATGGTTTTAAGTATATGCAAGTTATATGCAAAGTATATCCAATGTATACCAAAATTTTCTTTAAAGCAAGTTAAGTTTATTTAAGGTATTCAGAGTATATCAAGTGCATATTCATTCATGTAACTTGCATCAAGGTATATGCAAAGTATACTTAAGATATATTTAAGGTGTATAAAGCTCATTTGCATAACTCTTTACTTTAAACAAATATATTGCTATTACTAGGTTAGGTATATGCAAAGTATACTTAAGATATATTTAAGGTGTATAAAACTCATTTGCATAACTCTTAACTTTAAACAAATATATTGCTAGGTTCTCCCCCTTTTGTCATCAACAAAAAGAATATCAAAAAGATAAAACATAATGGAAACAAAAGCAAATATATTAATTTAAGAAAACCTAATACAAAAGTAATTAAAATTCTGAAAGGAAATTAGAATTTCCTACAACAAACAAGCTAGAAAATATAACATCTCACATAAAATCTAGCCGGACATCCTATCTCTAAGGCGAGCAACTTCCGCCTCGAGGCTATCCATGCGAGACTCCATGAAATCCTTAAGGTTCTTTAACCTCTCATCCATCGAAGCCTGTAATTGCTTAAACCGTGGTGCCACGAGGTCAACCACTTGCTGAGCCAAGTTTGGTGTGGAGGCAGAGGATTGTCCCATTTCCTGCTCAACCTCTGGAGGTGCCACTTCAACTCAAACTCTCTTCCTCTACTGGATTTCTTGGAGGCCAGCTTTGAAGTCATCCGAGTCATTGTCCTCCTAAATGATTTCACCAGTAGTGTTGGTGAAGCGGTAGTAGATGTTGTTCTCAAACACTATACGAATAGCCGCTCCTATTATGATGACGGAATCGATGTCTAGTCGGTCTTGAGGATGCCCTCGTATGAGGTTGAAATGATGTTCATCTAGCTTTAAGTATCTGAGCTTTAAGGCAATGTGAGTCATGTACCCACCAATCAGAATGTCTCCGTAGGGCTTGGTGGCAATTGACAAAAGATGGTTTGCAAACCATCGAGATAAAGCCATTGTGAGGCCTCTTCGGGCCATCTCCAAGAGAAAGAGCTCTGACTTCCTGATTGTGCCATTGCTGTCTCCTCTGGCGAAGATACTATAGGTTAGAAACCTATGCGAATACTTGTGCACTAAGGATCGAAGGTGGGTGCTCTTCGTCTTTTTGACGTCCCAGCTGCAATCAAGACCGAAGTGAGTCCATGCCTGAGTAGCATAAAACTCCACTTCACTGTCATTTAGGATGCCATCAGAAGGAAGGTTGAACAAGTCTCCAAACTCTGTGGCAGAGAGGGTGTTCGGATGCTTGCAAATTTAGAACTTCACTGTGCCGGTAGGAGAGACTTGTAAGGTGCTCAGAAATTCTAAGGTTGGCTCCCTCAGAGTTGGTTGATGGATATCAATGAATTCTTTCAGATGAAAAGCCTGGAGTTATTCCGTCATGCTTGTCTCAAGGCCGAGTGTATGGATGGTTTGCCACTCAAATGATCTTGAGGAAAGGAGTGACCTTTTCTTGAGCACTGAGTATCTAGGATGACAATGCTCCGGAATGATGTTTAGAAGGTAATCTGTGTACCTTCTGGGAGCATGAGACTTCTTTCTTGTACCTTTGGAAGAACCAGTTTCCATTTTGATTGAAAGAACAAACTCTGAAGAGTGAAAAACTTTGATAGAAATTTTGGAGTAAAACCTAGGGTGATGTGATTTCTGATGATGGAAATGGTTTTTGAAGATATTTATAGATGGAATGTGTTGCTAGGGGGCCAAAATCTTCAAAATGGTATTCAATGGTGATAAATGAGAGAAGTTGGAGAGTTGGAATGAGAGAAATAACGACATAAATGTTATATAGCCGACATCTTCACGGGCGTAAAAAACTAAGTCACGGGTGTGAAGTGTCGTGTTCACGGTTTACTGAAGAGACGCTCTACCCATGAAGAGAGGCATGAAATTTTTCATTGTCGTGAAATTTAAAGGTTACGAGCATAAATGATGAACTATCACGGTGGTGATAAATGAGTCATAGGCGTGAAGTATTAAACTTCACTACTTGTGATCGTGAAACAAAGCGTGACGCAAAGTGTGAATGCTTTTGTAAGGTTTTGATGGAAATGTTCACGGTCGTGAAAAAGCGTCATGGGCATGAAAAAAGGGTTTCACGGGGTGAATGAAAAAGGTTTGTTATGAAACAAAGTCTTCACTACCTTAAGCCGTGAATCATGTCGTGAAGTAAGTCGTGAAAGCTACTGATTCTTTTGGCGATTTAGTTCACGGTTGTGAATATATGTCACGGGCATGAATTGCCTAAAATTCTCATTAAATAAAATTAAGTCTAAAACAAGACTAAAACATTTCTAGGGAGTTTCTATCCCGTATAACATATATTTCTATCAAATTAGCTACCTTATTTCTAGTAAGATGAGACAAAAACAAGATTATCAATCAAGGTTTGGCAATTTGGCAATCACAATGTTAATCAATCAATCATACCAAGCTCTCTTCTTATGAAGTTAAATCTTTTCTCATTTAGCGACTTTGTGAAGATATCTGCCAATGGATTGTCTGTGCTTATAAATTCCAATACAACATCTCCATATTGAACATAATCTCTAATAAAATAGTGTCTAATGTCAATATGCTTACTTCTAGAATGTTGAATGGGATTCTTAGATAGATTTAGAGAACTTGTATTGTCACATCTAATAAGTATATGGTTCATACTATGACCATAATCTTTAAGTTGTTGTTTCATCCAAAGGATTTGTGTACAACAACATCCTGCTGCTACATACTCCACTTCAGCGGTAGAAAGAGCAACTGAAACTTGTTTCTTGCTAAACCAAGAAACTAAGCACTCTCCAATAAAGTGACAAGTACCTGAAGTACTTTTTCTATCTAAAAGACTACCAACATAATCAGCTTCTGAATATCCTACAATGTAAATGGATGAATTTCTAGGATACCACAAACCTAGATGCAATGAGCCATGTAAATATTTTAAAATTCTTTTTACTGCATTTAAATGAGACTCTTTTGGACATGATTGAAAGTGTGCACATAAGCATACACTATACATTATGTCGGGTCTAGAAGCAGTAAGATATAAAAGTGATCCGATTATACCTCTATAGAGTTTTTCATTAATGCTCTTACCCTTTTCATCATTGTCCAATTTTGTTGATGTGCTCATTGGAGTCTTGACATTCTTGCATCATTCCATTCCAAATTTCTTAAGTCTTTGGCATATTTGGATTGGTTGATGAATATGCTCTCATTGCCTTGTTTTATTTGTAGACCAAGAAAATATTTAAGCTCACCTATCATGCTCATTTCGAATTCTCTAGTCATACACTTAGCAAATTCTTGACAAAGCAATTCATTAGTAGACCCAAATATGATATCATCAATATAAATTTGAACAATTAGAATATCATGCTTATGCTTTTTAGTGAATAATGAAGTGTCAACATTCCCCTTTGTAAAGTTATTTTCTAAAACAAAAGAACTTAGGCTTTCATACCAAGCTCTTGGGGGTTATTTCAAACCATATAAAACTTTTGAAAGTTTAAAAACATGATTAGGCAAATCATAGCTTTCAAAACCTGGTGGTTGTTCTACATAAACTTCTTCTTCTATATAACCATTTAAAAAGACACTTTTTACATCCATTTGAAAGAGTTTGAAATTCTATGACATGCATATGCTAAAAGTATTCTTATGGCTTCTAATCTAGCTATAGAAGCATAGGTCTCATCATAATCTATTCCTTTTTCTTGATTATACCCTTTTGCAACCAATACCCTCAAGGTTCAACATTACCTTTACTCTTTTCTCCCTTTAATCAACTCTTTGGAGATTTCTCTATTCTCTTCTCTTACTTTTTCATCCTTTCTTCTTCCCTTCCTTGGATTTTCCAAGCCTTTTTATAAATAAGGGTGCCTTCAACTTTTCTTTTCCTCTCGTCTCTTTAGAATCAAGTTTTGGCTATAGTGAATTGTAAAGGATGGTTATGACTGGTTTTAGTGTAGAAAAGAAAGTTAAAATGAGATAAAGAGGTAGAAGAAAAATAGAAAAAAGATTAGAAGAAAGTCCACATGTGGGACCCACCATATGACCCAAAATCTTGATATTAATCTTAATTAACATGTTAATTCCTCTTTCCTTAAAGGTGGCCGACCATCTCATATTTTAATATCCTTATTTAAATGTTAAATACTTCATTTAGTCCTCTAATTTTTAATAATTTGTAAATTAGTCCCAAAACTTTCCAAAATTTTCATTTAGGTCATTTTCCAAAATTTAACTTCTTTACACTTCTAATATCCTTCATTTAATATTTCTCATAATCATTATTTTGATTAATTCCAGTAAAAAATCTAAATTTAGATTTCAATCGGTCTGATTCGTCAATTTTGAGACATGTGTGAATCAGAGCCTAAATTAATGGATATGACAAGTTTAAGACCCCTTGTCTAAGTATCAAGTTCACTTGTTCAAGTATTCATATTCTACTGTACTGTTTACCTGCGTAATGATATATCATCTATCATATTTCTAATCCTATATTAAAGTAATGGACTTATATTCTTAATACATCTTTTTGTGTTCCATATTATTGACATTATGGTCATAGTCCTAATTTCATCATTTTAGTTGACATAGCATCATCATCATATATACTTTAAGTTTGCCATAGATTTATAACATCATACTTGTTTCAAGATATTGATTTCATGCATACTTAAGATTTTTTATCCATACATTCACAATCATATCATATATTGGCATCTTAAGATATAATATGTCATTTAACTCATGACATATCATTAGAATGGAAATTCAACATTTGATTCACAATATTCAATATAATCATTGTATACCAGAGTCGCAGTTGCACTATGAATGTCACGATCGCGACTTATCTTTTGCGACAAAGGTTGTGGTCACAATTCTCCCCACGAACCTACTCTGTAACTCAAGTTCATTTCTATTTAACTTCATTTGGCAGTCATGCAACATGGGCACAGTCGTAATCTTAGCTTCGTGGTCAAACTATGGCTATGAACCTTTTAGGAATTGAGCAACTTTGATCTTAACTTTCCAATTTAATTTCACATAAGGTCACTGAATTTTTGTTAACTTTCAATAAAATCAACAATTAATTTTTTGTCATACTACATTCATTAAATTTTTTTCTCAGTAAAGTAACTTTCGATGTCTGACCATATCCAATCTATCAAAAAATATGACTTGGACGAGTAAATGGGGTATGAATGGGGTTGAATGTATGTTATTGTGGGGGATTGTTATTAGAATAAACGAGATTGTTGTTTTATAGGGTTTATTTAATGGGGTTTTAGGTTTAAATAAAATATATTATGCTAATCTAGAGATTTTCCAAAATATATTAACTAAACACTATTATGCTATTGTAAGGTTCATTTTAAGCTTATAAAATTGGGGATTTAGGGAGAAATCAATGGTATAATCTTATTTAGGGTTTTTTATATGACATGTAAATTTGGGAGTTTTTGGTTGTAATGTATCTGATTGTAAAATAAAGTGTTGTGATTAGTGTAATTTTAGGGTTTAGTGTTAAATGAATGTGACCAACAATTTTAGGGGTTTTGATGACTTTAACTTGGGAATTTATGATAACATGTGTTAAACCATGAGGGGTATTTCCGTCATTTTGATGATAACAAATAAAATAACAATATTGTATTTAACATACTTGTTTTCTAAGTCTATTAAACAGGGTATGAAATAAAATAGCAAGAATGGAGAATGGAAGATTAATCATTGAAAGATAAAATTAAGGAAGTAGCATGTTCACGCCCGTGACCCTATGTGTCACGCCCGTGACGAAGCTAACCGTCACTAAAACCAACATTTGAAGTTCACGGCCATGAAGGAAGATAACAAACCGTGAAATGCACATTTAAGTCACGCCTGTGAATTAAATGTCACGCCCATGAACCTTTATGACATTTTTCATCCAGAGAGCTTCACGACCAAAGTCACCACTTGGATCATGGCTGGGAAGTTTGTCACGCTCGTGAAGATATATGTCATGCCCGTAACCCAATATTTCAAAACCTTCCAAAATGCTTCACGACCAAGGTCACCACTTCAGTCACGGCTTGGAAGAACAGTCATGCCCGTGACAAACATAGTCACGCCCATGAAGGATGAAAGAGAAAAATGTCAAGCGCGATTATTTGGGTTGGTGCAACGGCTAGTTATATATTAAATGCACTATAACGACTATAATTAGCCATGAGAGTATAAATGCAAGTCATTTATGCATTCATTACATGAGAATAACAAATACTTTGAATCAAAATCTTATTACAAGCTATTTGTACATTTAATACTTTCATAACCAATATCTATTCTCTGTGAAAATCTTTTTGCTCATCATTTATTGAGCAATAAACATTTGTAAGTGTTTCTCTCTGTAATCATTTATTACTCAAGTGAGTTTTGGGTATTTCTAGGTTAAGAGTAGAACACTTGTAAGGGTTAGTTGTGTGAGCCTTTAAAACACAAAGAAAGGTTGTTTGTGTGAGCTTATAAAATACAAGATAAAAGTTGTTTGTGTGAGCCTGTAAAACATAAGGAATTGGTTATTGTGTGAGTCATTAAAACACAAGGGATTTCTGGGTTAGGTGTGAGCCATTGTGAGAAACACCATAGTTAGGAGTGAGCTTGTAAAACTCCATTGTAACACTTAGTGTGTTAGTGAAACACTCAATTGCGATTGGAGAGAGGAGTAGGGTTTGTTAACACCCGAACCTCTATAAAAATCCTCGTGTCAAATTTTTCTATCCCTCATAAAATTATTTTTTATTTCCGCACTTTAAAAGTTTAATTATTAAAACTCCAATTCAACCCCCCTTATTGGCTTAATATCTGGACAACAATTGGTATCAGAGCTTTGTCTAGCATTTAAGCTTAAAAAGCGCTAGTGAAGATTAAGACATGGCCAGTGAAAGATTCCAAAGTCTCAAACCTTACTTTGATAGAGCAAATTATGCCCATTGGAAGTTTCGGATGGAGACATACCTGGATAGTGAAGGAATTGAAGTTTGGGATAGTGTACGAAAAGAATAGACACCACCAACCAGAAGAGAAGCTGATGGTGAAGAAGAAATCCTATCAAGAGATGATTGGATAGAACCTCAAAGTAGAGCATATTTCAAAAACAAGAAGGCAATGACAATCCTCTCAAGCTCATTATCTATTGAAGAATGTGGAAGAATACAACACTTCCCAACAGCCTACAACATGTGGAAGACATTAGAAAATTATCATGAAGGAACTAAGCAAGTCAAATCCAAGAAGATTCAACTTCTTACCTCATAATATGAGCTCTTCAAGATTAAATCCAATGAGTCAATCACTGATATGACCAACCGTCTTCTAACCATTATAAATGGAATGAGGAAACTTGGGAAGCATCAGAGCTTGGAAGATGTAAACAACAAAATCCTGAGAAGTCTTCCTCTTAAAGACTATGGCTCAAGAATTGCTGGTATAGAAGAAACAAATGAAGACATGAGCATCATCTCACACATGAAATGACAGTGAAAAGAGATAGAGAGCATGAAGCAGAGCCAGAGAAAAGAAAGCCCTTAGCACTCAAAGCCTTTACTTCAAAATCTCAAGAAGAAAGTGAAGATGATGAAAAAATGACTGATGATGAAAATGAGGACATTGCTATGCTTTCAAGAAGACTGAAAAGACTCATTGAGAAGAAAATTCAGGCAAAGAAATCTCAAACAAACTTCTAATTATGCACAAAGAAGTAAGGAAGAGGTAAAGTGCTATGAGTGTGGAAAGAAAGGACTTATCAAACCAGAATGTCTAAGGCTCAAGAAGCATAAGAGCAAATACCAAAGAGACAATAGGGAGAAAGGTCACAAAGCCACATGGGATGACGAAAGCTCTTCAAGTGAAAGAGATGATAATGAAAGCGAAGAGGTCAACCTATGCTTCATGGCTATTGAGGATCACGTCTCGAATAAGGTAAGATCACTACACTCATATTCTTTAAATAATGATAGTAGTGATAATAATTATGATAGTGATGATGATGATGATGAGCAAAGCCTTATAGAAGAATTGAATCTAGAATTAGAGAAATATAGAAGTAAATTCAGTATTTATAGAAATAACATCTCTAATTTAAAAAATAAAATAGATGTTTTAGAAAAGGAGAACATAAAGCTTAAATCATCTAATGAATCTCTTCAAAAGCCATTAGATGAATATTCATCAAGACCCTCAACTACTTCCTTGCTTAAAGAAAATAACACATTGAAAAATAAAGTTGAGGAACTTAGAAATTCCGTTTCTAAATTTCACAAAGGTAAAGAGAGTTTAGATACTCTCATTGTGTCTCAAAACCACCCTTAATTAGACATGGTCTAGGATTTAAGGATAGATCATCATATTCTCACAAAACCATCTTTGTTAAGTCTAGTGAACCTCACATCTCCACACTTGTTGGAACAACACCAAGGAATAAGCATATTAAACCTTTCATACATAAAAAGAATAATCATGCTTTTATGTATAAGAAGCATGCATCTAAAAAAGCATCAATTAATCATGACTGTGCATGCCATTGTTCTCAAAATCATTTAAATAGAAATATGACATTCAAATATATTGTAAGACCAAAAAGCAAGTTTAGACTGAAACAATGTAATTATTGTATGAAAATGGGTCACACAAATAAACATTGTTGGATAAGGAAGGCTCATTGGGAACCTTCATGTGCTAACTCCCAAGGACCCAAGCTCAATTGGGTACCTGAAAATCATACTTGAATTGTGATTCTATAGGTATGCCTCAAGTCCACAATAAATAAAAATGTTTGGCTAGTAGATAGTGGATGCTCAAGGCATATGACAGGAGATAAAGAACTCTTCAATGAAATCAAAAGTATTGATGGAGGTAAAGTTACCTTTGGAAACAATGCTAAGGGTAAGGTAATTGGCATTGGTTCTATTGGTATTAATGGTACTACTTTTATTAAAGATGTCTTACTTGTTGATGGCTTGAAACATAACTTGTTGAGTGTTAGTCAATTATGTGATAAAGGAAACAAAGTAATCTTTACTTCCAATGAATGTCTTGTGATCTCTATTGATGGTCAAGAGATATTTAAAGGAAATAGAGATGTCAACACATACATAATAGACTTACATGAATTATCTAACCATTCCTCTAAGTGTCTTGTGACCACTAGTGATGAATCTTGGTTGTGACATAGAAGGCTTGGTCATGCTAACATAGACTTAATACAAAGCCTCAACACAGGAGAATTTGTAAAAGGACTACCAAGAGTCAAATTTGAAAAAGACAAGACATGTGAATCTTGCCAAAGAGGGAAGCAATATAAGTCATCCTTCAAAGCCAAAAACATAGTAAGTACCTCAAAACCTCTTCAACTCCTGCACTTAGATTTATTTGGACCTGCTAAAATTGCTAGCTTAAAAGGTAAACATTATGCCTTTTTCATCGTAGATGATTACTCTAGATTTACTTGGGTAATTTTCTTAGCTCAAAAGAGTGATACTTTTAAAAATTTCAAAAACTTTGCTAAAAGAGTTCAAAATGAAAAAAGGGTATTGTATTTCAAAGATAAGAAGTGATCATGGCAAAGAATTTGAAAATGAAAACTTTGAAAGTTTTTGTCTTGAACATGGCATTTCACAAAATTTCTCATCTCCTAGGACACCTCAACAAAATGGGGTAGTTGAAAGGAAAAATCGAACTTTAATTGAAATGGCTAGAACAATGCTCAATGAGTATGATTTACCAACTTACTTTTGGGCAGAAGCCACAAACACTGCATGTTATATTTCAAATCGAGTTTTCAAAAGACCTCTTTTAAACAAAACCTCATTTTAGCTATGGAATGGAAGAAAGCCCTTGATATCATACTTTAGAATATTTAGATGCAAGTGCTTCATATTAAATACCAAGGATAACCTTGGAAAATTTGCCTCTAAATCTGATGAAGGTATCTTTTTAGGATACTCTACAACTAGCAAAGCATATAGAGTATTTAATAAAAGATCATTAACTGTTGAAGAATCTATGCATGTTGTCTATAATGAATCTAGTAGACTTGATCTTGTGAAAGCTAGTGCTCTTGATGATGTTGTAGGTAACATGGAAAGACTTGATCTTGAAAATGTAAAAGAAGAAAATGATCAAGAAGATTCACATCAAGATGATTCTCTACCTCAAGCTTAAGAAGAAAATGGTCAAGAACTCCCAAAAGAATGGAGAATGACAAAAGATCATCTAAAAGAGCAAATCATTAGTGATCTCTCAAGGGGAGTAAGTACTAGATCTCATTTCATACATTTGGCCACTGATCTTTCTTTTATTTCTTAAATTGAGCCTAAAAATGTCAATGAGGCTCTTAATGATGAAAGTTGGGTAATTTCCATGCAAGAGGAACTCAACCAATTTGAGAGAAGTAAGGTATGGACCTTAGTACCTAGACCCAAGGATCATCAAATTGTAGGCAGCAAATGGGTATTTAGAAATAAGCTAGATGAACAAGGTTCAATAACTAGGAATAAGGCTAGATTAGTTGCAAAAGGATACAATCAGGAAGAAGGTATAGATTATGATGAGACTTATGCACCTGTAGCTAGATTAGAAGCCATAAGAATACTTTTAGCATATGCATGTCACATGAATTTCAAACTCTTTCAAATGGATGTGAAAAGTGCATTTCTAAATGGTTATATAGAAGAAGAAGTTTATGTAGAACAACCATTAGGCTTTGAAAGCTATGATTTGCCAACTCACATTTTTAAACTTTCAAAAGCTTTATATGGTTTGAAACAAGCCCCAAGAGCTTGGTATGAAAGACTAAGTTCTTTTCTCTTAGAAAATAACTTTACAAAGAGGAATGTTGACACCACATTATTCATTAAAAAACATAGGCATGATATGCTAATTGTTCAAATTTATATTCATGATATAATATTTGGTTATACTAATGAATTGCTTTGTCAAGAATTTGCTAAATGTATGACTAGGGAATTTGAAATGCGCATCATGGGTGAGCTTAAGTATTTCCTTGGTCTACAAATAAAGCAAAGCAATGAGGGCATATTCATCAACCAATCCAAATATGCCAAAGATTTAATTAAAAAATTTGGAATGGAAGGATGCAAAAATGCCAAGGCTCCTATGAGCACATCAACAAAATTGGACAAGGATGAAAAGGGTAAGAACATTAATGAAAAGCTTTATAGAGGTACGATCGGATCACTTTTATATCTTACTGCTTCTAGACCCAACATAATGTATAATGTTTACTTGTGTGCACGATTTCAATCATGTCCAAAAGAATCTCATTTAAATGCAGTAAAAAGAATTTTAAGATATCTACATGGATCATTGCATCTAGGTGTGTGGTATCCTAAAAATTCATCCTTTTACATTGTAGGATATTCAGAAGCTGATTATGTTGGTAGTCTTTTAGATAGAAAAAGTACTTCAGGTACTTTTCACTTTATTGGAGAGTGCTTAGTTTCTTGGTTTAGCAAGAAACAAGTTTCAGTTGCTCTTTCTACTGCTGAAGTGGAGTATGTAGCAGCAGGATGTTGTTGTACACAAATCCTTTGGATGAAACAACAACTTAAGGACTATGATCATGATATGAACCATATACCTATTAAATGTGACAATACAAGTGCTATAAATCTTTCAAAGAATCCTATTCAACACTCTAGAAGTAAGCATATTGACATTAGACACCACTTTATTAGAGATCATGTTCAATATGGAGATGTTGCATTAAAATTTATAAGCATAGAAAATCAATTGGCAAATATTTTTACTAAGTCTCTAAATGAGAAAAGATTTAATTTCATTAGAAGAGAACTTGGTATGATTGATGGATTAACCTTGTGATTGCTAAAATATCAAATCTTAAGTGATAATCTTGATTTTGTATCATATCACTAGATATAAGGTAGTAAATTTGATGAAAATTTTATGTTTTAAGGGATAGAATCTTCTTAGAAATGATTTAGTCTTGTTTTAGGACTTAATTTTATTTGATGGAAATTTTAGGCAAATTCACGACCGTGACCTATGTTCACGCCCGTGAATTAAATAGCCAAAAGAGGCAGTGCCTTTCATGACTCGATTCATGACTTCATTCACTCCCGTGAAAAGCCTTGTTCACCCTCGTGACGCATTTTTACGCCCGTGAATATTTTCACCTAAAACTCATAAAGACGTTCACGCTTTGAGTCACGGTTTGTTTCACGGGCATAAGTAGTGAAATTCAACCATTCACGCTCGTGACTATTCTTTCACCACCGTGATCGTTCATAATTCACGCCTATGAAATTAAAATGTCACGACCTTGAATGTCTTCATGCCTTTATTCACGGGTAAAGTACCTCCAGTGCCTGAGCAGGACATCGGAAAATCCTGAGCTTCCACACCAAATTTGGCGCAGCAGGTGGTTGACCTCTTGGCACCACGATTTGAGCAGCTGTAGGCTTTGATGGACGAGAGGTTGGAGAACCTCAAAGACTTCATGAAGTCTCATATGGACAGCCTTGAGGCAGAAGTTGCTTGACTAAGGGACAGGATGTCCGGTTAGGTGTTAGGCTAGATGGTAGCCTTAATATGATTGTTTCTTTTGATTGTTTGCTTGTTTTTTGTTTGTTTTCAGGAAATTGTAAATTTCCTTTATGACTTTTATTTACTTTGGTTTGTACTTCTCTTCAAATATTAATATATTTTCTTTATTCATGGTTTAATCTTTATATTCTTTTTGTTGATGACAAAAGGGGGAGAACCTAGCAATATATTAAGATAAATGAATTTTGAATAAAAAATAAGAACCTACAAATACCATTGAGTTAAGTAGGGAGAAAAGCCTACAAATGCATTGACATTGAGTTAAGTAGGGAGAAATTAGCAATACTTAAAATTTGATTCAAAATGAATATGCAAGTATGAAGTTGAGCATTATACACATTAGATATATCTTAAGTATATTTGCATATACCTTAATGCAAGTTACATAAATAAATATACCTTGATATACTCTAAATGTACCTTACATATACTTCATGACTTAAAGAGAATTTTGGTATATATTGGATATACTTTGCATATAACTTGCATATACTTAAAACTAGAAAATTTATTTCAATGCTACATCATTCTTTACAATTCTTGCATTTCATCAAATTTTATCCTAAGTATCTTTTGAAGGGGAGACTTCTCAAAAGCACATATTGCTAGATTATTTGTCACCATCAAAAAGGGGGAGATTGTTAAACCTTGAGGGGTATTTCTGTCATTTTAATGATAACAAATAAAATAGCAATATTGTATTTAACATACTTGTTTTCTAAGTCTATTAAATAGGGTATGGAATAAAATAACAAGAATGAATAATGGAAGATTAATCCTTAAAAGATAAAATTAAGGAAGTAGCATGTTCACACCCGTGACCCTATGTGTCATGCCCGTAACAAAGCTAACCATCACCAAAACTAACATTTGTAGTTCACGACCATGAAGGAAGACAACAAACCGTGAATTGCACATTTAAGTCACGCCCGTGAATTAAATGTCACGCCCGTGAACCTTAATGACATTTTCATCCAGAGAGTTTCACAACCAAAGTCACCACTTGGATCACGGCTGGGAAGTTTGTCACGCCCGTGAAGATATATTTCAAAACCTTCCAGAATGCTTCACAACTAGGGTCACCACTTCAGTCACGGCTTGGAAGAATAGTCACGCCCATGGCAAACATAGTCACGCCCGTGAAGGATGAAAGAGAAAAATGTTAGGTGCGATTATTTGGGTTGGTGCAACGACTGGTTACGTATTAAATGCACTCTAACGGCAAACAAGTCATTTATGTTTCAGTTCATGAGAATAACAAATACTTTGAATCAAAATCTTATTACAAGCTATTTGGACATTTAATACTTTCATAACCAATATATATTTTCTGTGAAAATCTTTTTGCTCATAATTTATTGAGCAATAAAGATTTGTAAGTGTTTCTCTCTATAATCATTTATTACTCAAGTGAGTTTTGGGTATTTCTAGGTTAAAAGTATAACACTTGTAAGAGTTAGTTGTGTGAGCCTTTAAAACACAAAGAAAGGTTGTTTGTGTAAACCTGTAAAACACAAGATAAAGGTTGTTTGTGTGAGCCTGTAAAACACAAGGAATTGGTTATTGTGTGAGCCATTAAAACACAAGGGATATTTTTATGAAAGCTAAAGAAAAATTGACTAGGTTTTATCTAAGTATATGTGTTAATTTACAACCCAAAATAGAAATCAAATTCTTATTTTTAAGTTTACTTGTTTATGACACCACCTCTTTTACTTCTTGATCCTTTGTATCTTCATTTTATCCTAATTCTATGTAATCTAATTATATATTTCAAAATATAGAAAAAATCAATTTACATTTGAGGGCAGTAAGATGAAAAGAGAAATACAAGAGAAAAATAGAGAGACAGGAACACACAAACCCTATTTTTCATAAAATAAAAATATCATGCATGCTCAACCACATTGGGCAAATATTCAATAATTATTGAATATTTTATATATTTTTATGAAAGCTACTATCCACAAAACACACTTCATTCACAATCGTGATTATATACAGGGGTCTCTAAGATTGACTAATGTCAATCACTCCTATCAATATTCAATAACCTATTATGCTAACAACATATCTTTAATACCAATTAAAGCATTCAAAATATAAATCATGCGAAAATACCTCTTGAATACAATAAACTCCTTAATTCATCTTCATGACATTTCTAACAATTATCTCACATAACTATTATGTATATACTTTCCTAAAGCACATCTATATCATGTATCACATTTCATAGTACAAAACACATCAACATACAGGATTAGGGGAATTAATGTGCATATATATACTAACTTTAAACAATGGAGGCTAAACTCTTCAAGCTCATCAAGCTTGCCTAGCCCTTGGTTGATCCTCCCCTTAGCCTCTTGCTTTTATCAATAAGAAAATGTCTCTGTTAGATATTTATATAAGAAAATAGACACAACCCACTCCAACTTAAGCTTAGGGGAACCTTATAACTCTTTTACTTACCCTTTGATTAAGCTTAACCTCATCTTTTTTTTAATCTTTGAAACTTTGTGGAGCAGGAGAGAAAATAAGAAGAAGATGGATATGAGAGGTCTGGTGTGTGTGAGGTAGAGTTTTAGGGGACATAGGGTAGCTAGAATAGCAAAAGAAGGCATGAATAGGAGATAAAATCGCAGCTCTAATCATATACTCTGTTGAGTATCATTCATGGGCATGAAATCCCATTCATAATAGTGAATGACATCAAAACTATGCCTTTTGAAACACAACTCTTTTACGAGCATGAACAACCATTCACAGGTGTGAATGAATTTTATCTATTTCTAACCTTTTAATTTACCTACACTCACTCACATCAATCCATCTAACTTATTGATCCTAAAAACCAGATGTTACATTTATTTTCCCCTTGAAAATATTTTGTCCTTAAAATTTACTTGGTTGTTCGAGATGAACAACTGGGGAATATGTAACTACAAAAAGAAAATGTACAACTAACAACATCTACATGTTTCTAATATTTCATGGCTCTTATGATGTAGACTCTTGCTGGTGCTCTACTGGATTATGGCCTATTCACCGTCTAAGAAATGACTTGGCTGGCTTCACTCCTGGCCTATCCCTAACCCTGACCTTGTTAGAGAAGTGCTCTAAAAGCAATTACTTTTAGCAATTATTGTACCTTATTTGATTAATGAAAGGCTTTTTCATTAATTTGATGTTCATTTGATATATAAATTGATAGTGATCTTAAATCAATTATTGAAGTCCTTGATACATAACATAACATGAAGGAAATCATGATGAGATCATGATATTGAGATTCTTATAATGTGCAGTTATATTAGTATCTAAATTATCCTTAGTTATAGGATTAATGAGACGAGACATTGTTAATCCGGACAGACTAATACATGTTACACTCCTTGATTGGATCGAGCAATAGATCTCATAATCTGTAAACATGAGATGTTTAGAGTTAACATGTGGATTCTTGTTAAGGGCAACTAAGTACATTTAATGACCTGCTATAAGACAATCATATGAATAATCTATTCAAATGTCAATGATAGTCTCAACATAACAATGATGTAAGTATCCTTAAACTTAAAGTACTAAAGGATATCTTGGATACTGATTCTGTATTTTGATACTATACTTTGTTGCCTTTGAGAGGTTGCTCATAGGCTGGTGATTGGAAACAACTTGAGGTATTCGAAGGTAATTGGGTAACCAAAAAAGGATTCACCACTCCTAATAGAATGAGTGTATACCTATGACATCTTGTTGGGGTTATTACTCGAGAATCTTTGGCTGAAGTGGAAATGTCATAAAGACAGTCTTCAATGACATGTCTAACAGAGTAATTAGCCTCAGGGGAAAAAACTAATATTACTTGAACTAGACATGACGTAGTTAGTTTAGTGGGAGTTGACTCATGTCAATACTTTAAACCAAGTGGGGTATAGAATGATGAAAGGAATAATTGCATATAAATTGTTTATGGAAAGATTTGTAATCAAACTACTGAATTTTTGGTCAATTGGGGGTCATGATGTGTTGCTAGATACCGCTTATGACTTTTTTAAATTAATTGTTAATTTAAGTGGCCAATATAATAGATAATCAAATGGGTCACACACATTAAAGATGTGAAGAATGAGTAAAATGGTCTTGGATAAAATCCAAAAATATGAGAAAATTATTTTGGAACAGATCACGATGAGATCACAATGAAAAATAGTTCGGGGGGTCATAAGTATGTATGGACCACGTGGGCTGCTAGCCTAATTGGCCAATTAAGGCTAATTAATGCCAATTAAGGCTAATTAATGCCAATTAAGGCAAAAACTCCAAAATCCCTCCATTTATCTTGTGCACTTTGTACCTAGCTATTTTTGGGCTAAAAATATTTTTGAAAAGTTTAAAAGTCTGAAAATTATTTTCAGAAATTAAGAAATTCAAAAAAGAAAAATAATAGTTATTTTTCATATTCTTTCAAATTGAGTATACACCATTGTTAGCACTTTGATGTGTGCTTAACTATTTCTCTTGTAGTTTCTTCTCGTATTTTCACGTAAATTAATATTAGAGACATCCTAAAGTGAATTATTGTGGTTTGCAACAATCCAACAGGGTAAAAATTTGAAAAGTAAATTAAGAAATTATAAGATATAATTTATTACCTCTATATTTTGATAAATTCATTTTAATGGCACAAGCAAGATTCTTGTTCCGGATTTTGAAAATTTTATTTTTTCATTGCATTTTATGAATAAGATTTATCTTTAAAACCCAACAGTGGTATTAGAGCCCCTTTGTATCCAGTGAGATTGTCCGGTTTTGATGGTTACGAAAAATTAAAATTAATTTGTAAAATTTGTTTTGCACATTTTTCTTTCTTTAATATAATTATAGGATGATTAAGGATAATTATTTTGATTGAAAAATGGATTGAATGTGATTTAAATAATTAATTTCGAATTTATTTAAAAAATGCTGAAAATTGCTTTATTTTTAAACATGTGTTGTTGTTTTGCTTAATTGATATGACTATTAATATTTTTTCATGTACTTTTATTATGGAAAATTATTAATGCATATTAAAAATGTGTTTCATCTTATGAAAGTGTCCAATAATTAATTTTTAATTAATTTAAAAAAAATACAAAAACAGGACTGTTTTGATATATCTAGTGAGACTATTTTGTTTGATTATTTTGTACCAGCACATTGAAATAATTTTTATGTGATTAAAATTTGATATTTTGATATTAGATGTATGCCAAAATTATTTTTATCGAATTTAAAATTTTAAAAACTTTTACATATTGAATGAGTCGTTTTGAGCATCTAAGTGTATTAGTTCGTTTGTCTTAGTAATTTTAGCTTGTGACAAAAATATTTAGATGAACTTGACCTAAAGATGTTTAGAATGATGGTTTGAAGTTCTGAAAATTTTTATTTTTTTGGAATTTAATTTTGATTTATTTTAAGTTGAGTTGTGGTAATTCTAGTATGACTAAAAATTTGTATATATATTAAAATTAAATTGTTTAATTTTGATATCTTAATAATTTGTTTTTAAGGTCAATCAATTTTGAATTAATTCTGAAAATATGAAATTTAATTTAATTTGATTTGATTAAATATTAAATTCAACATTGAAATGATATAAAAAAATTAAATTAACTGAAACAATACTAGTAGAAAATTTTGGTTCAAGCATTGAATCGATTTTCAAATTGAAATCCAAAATTGTCATTATTTTATTTTATGCATTAGAGAATTCATGTTAAGGGAGTGTGAAAAAATATGATGGATGATTATGGACTTAGACCCAATGTGGTTGAGCATGCATGATATTTTTATTTTATGAAAAATAGGGTTTGTGTGTTCCTGTCTCTCTATTTTTCTCTTGTATTTCTCTTTTCATCTTACTGCCCTCAAATGTAAATTGATTTTTTCTATATTTTGAAATATATAATTAGATTACATAGAATTAGGATAAAATGAAGATACAAAGGATCAAGAAGTAAAAGAGGTGGTGTCATAAACAAGTAAACTTAAAAATAAGAATTTGATTTCTATTTTGGGTTGTAAATTAACACATATACTTAGATAAAACCTAGTCAATTTTTCTTTAGCTCAAGAGATTGACTTTAGTATGTCCATAATCATGCCATATAGTTAATGTAACTATCTTTATATTTTCATGTGATGAATGTATGATATATAAAAGCATGCACTAATAATATGATGAGACTTAACAAAGAAATCCCTTGCTAAAAACAATTTAAGTCTTATGCCTTTCATTAATGTAGGGAGAACCATAGTTTTTCTAGAGTTAAGCTTGGTGAGTTGTGTTGAACCTTGAGGGGTATTTCTGTCATTTTGATGGTAACAAATAAAATAGCAATAATGTATTTAACAATACTTGTATTCTAAGTCTGTTGAACATGGTATGAAATATGATGCAAGAATGGAAGACTACCTTTGAAAGTCAAAATATGAAGAAATAGCATGTTCACGTCCGTGACTGATTATGTCACGCCCATGATATAGCTTAGCGCCAACTCTCCAATATTTAAAGTTCATGGCCATGAAGAATCATAACAACCGTGAATGATCAAATCAGTCACGCCCGTGATATAACATGTCAAATTCCTCCAGAGAGCTTCACGACCAAAGTCAACACTTGGACCACGGGTTGAAAGGATATTCACGCCTGTGATAGTATAAAATCACGTCCGTGATCGAACACTTTAAATTCTTCCAGAATGCTTCACAGCTAGAGTCACCACTTGAGCCATGGCTTGGAAGAACATTCATGACCGTGACAAACATATTGACGACCGTGAATGAGGAAAGAGAAACATGTTAGATTCGAAATTAAGAGTTGGTTCAATGACTATTTTCACATTAAATGCATCCAAACGACTATAATTCACTAAGGAAATATAAACGCAAGTCATTTATGAATCCTAAACAAAAGAACGAACAATTACTTTGAATCAAAATCTTGTTGTAGCCATTGTACATTAATTATTTTCAATAAAACTCTTATTCTCTGTAAAAATCTATTTGCTCATAAATTCTGAGCATTATAGGTTAGTGAGTGTTTCTCTTTGTAATCTACTACTCAAATGAGTTTGGATATATTGGGTTAAGAGTAAAACACTTGTAAGGGTTATTTGTGTGAGCCATAAAACACAAGGAATCAGTTTATTGTGTGAGCCATTAAAACACAAGGGAATTTATGGGTTAGGTGTGAGCCATTGATAGAAACAACATTGTTGGGAGTGAGCTTGTAAAACTTCATTGTAACACTTAGTGTGTTAGTGAAACTCCCAATTAAGATTAGGGAGAGCAGTAGGGTTTGTTAATACCCAAACCTCTATAAATTTCTTGTGTGATATCTCTTTATCTTTACTCTATTTAACTTTTTATTCCGCACTTAAAAGTTAAGAAATTTTTTAATATCCAATTCAACCCCTCTTCTTGGTTCATCATCTGGGCAACAAGTGGTATCAGTGCTTAGTCTAGCATTAAAGCCTAAAAAGAGGTAGCAAAGATCAAGAAATGGCCAATGAAGGATTCCAAAGTCTCAAACCTTACTTTGATGGAGCAAATTACGCTCATTGGAAGTTCCGGATGGTGACATATCTCGATAGTGAGGGAATTGAAGTCTGGGATAGCGTTCGGAAAGAATGGACACCACCAAGCAGAAGAGGAATTGATCGTGAAGAAGAAATTCTGTCAAGAGATGATTGGACAGAGCCTCAACATAGAGCAAATTTTAAAAACAAAAAGACAATGACAATTCTCTCAAGCTCATTATCCATTGAAGAATGTGGCAAAATACAACACTGCCCAATCATGTATAACATGTGGAAAATATTGGAAAATTATCATGAAGGAACAAAGCAAGTTAAATCCAAGAAGATTCAACTTCTCACTTCAGAGGACAAACTCTTCAAGATGAAATCCAATGAGCCAATCAATAATATGATGAACCATCTTCTTGCCATCATAAATGACATGAGAAAGCTTGGGAAACACTTGAGCTTGGAAGATGTAAACAACAAAATTTTGAGAAGCCTTCATCTCAAAGATTATGGTTCAAGAGTTGTTTGTATGGAAGAAGCGAACGAAGACATGGGCGTCATGAATACCAATGTGCTTATTGGCAAACTTCTAACATATGAAGTGGGGGTAAAGAGAGACAAAGGACTTGAAGCCTAGCCAAAAAAAAAATAAAGCCTCTATCATTAAGAGCCTCTACTTCAAAATCTCAAGAAGAAGTTGAAGATGAGGAAGAAAAGAGTGATGATGCAAATGAGTACATTGCAATGCTCTCGAGAAAACTGAAAAAAATAATTGAAAGAGAATGGGCAACTCTCGAAACTTTAAGCAAAGAAATCTCAAACACTCCTTAAATGACTCTCAAAGGAATAAATAGGAGGTAAAATGTTATGAGTGTGGGAATAAGGGACATAAAACTAGAATGTCCATGGCTCAAGAAACACAAGAGCAAATACCAAAAGACAATGGGGAGAAAGGTTACAAAGCCACATGGGATGACGAAAGCTTTTCAAGCGAAAAAGATGACAATAAAAGTGAAGAGGTCAACCTAGCTTCATGGCTATAGAAGATCACGTCTCGGATAAAGTAGGATCACTTTACTCATGCTAATTCAATAATGGCAGTAGTGATAATAATAGTGATAGTGAAGAAGATGATGAGCAAATTTTAATAGAAGTATTGAATCTAGAACTAGAAAAATATAGATGTAAATTCAATGCTTATAAAAATAACCTTTCTAGTTTGAAAAACAAAATGGAAGTTTTAGAAAAGGAAAATCTTGAGCTTACATCTTCTAATGAATCTCTTCAAAAATCATTAGATGAGTACTCCTCAAGACCCTCAACTAAATCATTACTTAAAAATAACAATGTATTGAAAAATGAAGTTGAGGAACTCAGAAACTCCATTTCAAAATTTCACAAGGGCAAAGAGAGTTTAGATACTCTCTTTGTGTCTCAAAGACCACATTTAATAAGACATGGTCTAAGATTTAAGGGAACATCATCTTCATCTCACAAGACCACTTTTGTTAAGTCAAGTGAACCCCACATCTCAACATTAGAAGTAACAACCCCAATGGCTAAGTGCACAACATACATTAAATCTTCTATATATAAAATCGAATGATCAAGGATCAGTAAGCTTAAGAAGGAAAACTCAAAAGGCCAATCATCCTTTTACATATAAGAAGCATGCACCTAGGAAAGCACCAAGTCATCATGCATGTGTATGCCACTGCTCACAAACTCTATCTAATAGGAAAATGGTAGTTAAAAGTATGGTAAGACTAAAAAACATATTTAGAGCTAAACAATGTAATTATTGTATGAAATTTGGTCATATCAATGAATATTGCTGGCTAAGGAAGGCTCATTGGGAACCTTTATGTGCTAACCCCAAATGACCCAAGCTCATTTGGGTACCTAAAAATAATACTTGAATTGTGATCTTATAGGTATGCCTCAAGTCCACAATAAAAGAAAATGCTTGGCTAGTAGATAGTGGATACTCGAGGCATATGATCGGAGACAAAGAACTATTTAATGACATTAAAAGTATTGATAGAGGTAAAGTAACCTTTGGAAATAATGCTAAGGGTAAGGTAATTGGCATTGGCTCTATTGGTATTAATAATACTACTTTCATTGAAGATGTCTTACTTGTTGATGGTTTAAAACATAACTTGTTAAGTGTAAGTCAATTATGTGATAAAGGAAACCAAGTAATCTTTAATTCTAACAAATGTCTTGTAACCTCTGTTAATGGCTAAGATATATTTAAAGGAAGTAGAGATGTCAATACCTACATAATAGACTTACACAAAATATCTAACCTTTCCTCTAAGTGTCTTGTGACTACTAGTGATGAATCTTGGTTGTGGCATAAAAGGCTTAGTCATGCAATCATAGATTTAATTCAAAGTCTCAGCAAAGGAGAGTTGGTAAAGGGCCTATCAAAAGTCATATTTGAAAAAGACAAGACATGTGAATCATACCAAAAAAGAAAACAACACAAGTCGTCTTTTAAATCAAAAAACATTGTAAGTACCTTAAAACCTCTACAACTTTTGCATCTAGATCTTTTTGGACCTATTAGAGTTGCAAGCTTAGGAGGTAAACAATATGCTTTTGTCATCGTCGATGACTACTCTAGATTCACTTGGGTAATTTTCTTAGCTCAAAAGAGTGTTGCTTTTGAATCTTTTAAAAACTTTGCTAAGAGAGTTCAAAATCAAAAAGGATATTGTATTTCAAAAATAATAAGTGATCATGGCAAAGAATTTAAAAATGAAAACTTTGAAAATTTTTCATCTCCTAGGATACCTCAACAAAATGAGGTGGTCGAAATGAAAAATAGAACTTTAATTGAAATTACTCGAACAATGCTCAATGAACATGGGTCACCAACTTACTTTTGGGCTGAAGCTACCAATATTGCATGTTATATTTCAAATCTAGTTTTCAAAAGACCACTCTTAAACAAAACTTCTTTTGAGCTATGGAATGGAAGAAAACCCATGATATCATACTTTAGAGTATTTGGATGCAAGTGTTTCATATTAAATACCAAGGACAACCTTGGAAAATTTTCCTCTAAATCTGATTAGGGTATATTTTTAGAATATTGCATCGCTAGCAAAGCTTATTGAGACTTTAATAAAAAGTCATTAGTTATTGAAGAATCTATGCATGATGTTTTTGATGAATCTAGTAAGCTTGATCTTGTGAAAGGTAGTATTCTTGATGATGTTGTAGGTACAATAGAAAAACTTGATTTTGAAAATGAAAAAGGTGAAAGTGATCAAGAAAATTCACATCAAGATGACTCTCTACCTCAAGCTCAAAAGGAAAACAAGTAAGAGCTCCCAAAGGAATGGAAAATGACAAAAGATCACCCCAAAGAGCAAATCATTGAAGATCCTACAAAGGGAGTAAGTACTAGATCTCATCTCAAACCTTTATATTCTAATATTTCCTTTGTCTATGGAAAATGACAAAAGATCACCCCAAAGAACAAATCATTGGCGATCCTACAAAGGGAGTAAGTACTAGATCTCATCTCAAACCTTTATATTCTAATATTTCCTTTGTCTCTCAAATTGAACCTAAAAATATTGATGAGACTCATAATGATGAAAGTTGTGTGATTGTTATGCAAGAGGAACTCAACCAATTTGAGAGAAGTAAGGTATGGACCTTAGTTCCTAAACCCAAGGAGCATCAAATCATTGGAAGTAAATGGGTATTTAGAAATAAACTAGATGAACAAGGTTCAATAACTAGCAATAAGGCTAGGTTAGTTGCAAAGGGATATAATTAAAAAAAGGAATAAATTATGATGAGACATATGCTCCGGTAGCTAGATTAGAAACCATAAGAATACTTTTAGCATATGCATACCATATGAATTTCAAACTATTTCAAATGGATGTAAAAAACGCTTTCTTAAATGACTTTATAGAAGAAAAAATTTATATAGAACAACCACCAGATTTTGAAAGCCATAATTTGCTTGACCATGTATTTAAACTTTTAAAAGTTTTGTATGGTTTGAACAAGCCCCAAGAGCTTGGTATGAAAGCCTAAGTTCTTTTCTTTTAGAAAATAGTTTTTCAAAGGGAAATGTTGACACTACTTTATTTATTAAAAAGTATAAGCATGATATTCTAATTGTTCAAATTTATGTTGATGACATAATATTTGGGTCTACTAATGAATTGCTTTGCCAAGAATTTGCTAAGTGTATGACTAGGGAATTTGAAATGAGCATGATGGGTGAGCTCAAGTTCTTCCTTGGTTTACAAATAAAACAAAGAAATGAGGGCATATTCATCAACCAATCCAAATATGCAAAAGACTTAATCAAGAAATTTGGAATGGAAGGATGCAAAAATGCCAAAACTCCAATGAGTACATCAATAAAATTGGACAAAGATGAAAAGGGTAAAAACATTAATGAAAAGCTCTATAGAGGTATGATCGGGTCACTCTTATATCTTACTGCCTTTAGGCCCGATATAATGTATAGTGTATGTTTATGTGCTCGCTTTCAATTGTGTCCTATAGAATCACATTTGAATGTTGTGAAAAGAATATTAAAAATACCTACATGGCTCATTGCATCTAGGATTATGGTATCCTAGAAATTCATCCTTTCATATCATAGGATATTCAGATGCTGATTATGCAGAAAGTCTCTTGGATAGAAAGAGTACTTCATGCACTTGTCACTTTATTGGCGAATGCTAAATTTCTTAGTTTAGCAAGAAACAAGTTTCAATTGCTCTTCTACCGCTAAAGCGAAGTATGTGGCAGCGGGATGTTGTTGTACTCAAATCCTATGGATGAAACAACAACTTAAGGATTATGGTCATAGTTTGGACCATATACCTACAAGATGTAATAATACAAGTACTATAAACCTATTTAAGAATCGCATTCAACACTCTAGAAGTAAGCCTATTGACATAATACATTATTTTCTTAAAGATCATGTTCAATATGAAGATTTTGTATTGGAATTTATCAATACAGACAATCAATTGGCAGATATTTTCACTAAATCTCTTAATGAAGAAAGATTTAACTTCATAAGAAGAGAGCTTGGTATGATTGATGGATTAACCTTATCTTAAGTATGATTGTTAAATTTGTCGAACCTTGAATGTTAATTTCTATCTTATGTTATTGTCTTATCTTTTAAGGTAAGAAGTGGATAACTTGATGGAAATATATGTTATAAGGGATACAAACACCTTAGAAATCTTTTAGTCTTATTTTAGAATTAGTTTTATTTAATGTGAATTTTAGGCAATTCACGCCCGTGACATATATTCGCGGCCGTGATCATAATCGCCAAAAGCTCCAGTAGCTTTCATGCCTTACTTCACGACGTGCTTCACAGTTGAACGTAGTCAAGACTATGTTTCATGCCCATAACTTTTTTTCTTTCACTCCCGTGAAACTCTTTGTTCATTACCGTAAACATTAACACCAAATAATTACAAAACCATTCACGCTTTGTTTTACACTTTGTCTCACGGTCACAAGTAGTGAAGATTGTACTTCACAACTGTGACTCATTTTGTAACCACTGTGAAAATTTACTATTCACCCCTGTGACTATTAAATATCATGATCGTGAATCGTTTCATATCCTTCATCACGGGTAGAGCGTCTCTTTAACAAACCGTGACCACGACATTTCACGCCCATGACTTACCATTCACGACCGTGACTATGTCAGCTATAAAACAGTTTCTGCCATTTTCTCTCATTTCTAACTCTACAAATTCTCTCATTTATCACTCTCATTCAGTACCTCTCACATATTTCAGCTCCCTAATAGCCTTTTTCCATCTATAAAAACCTTCAAAAACTCTTTCTTTCTTCAAAAATCAGAACATCATAAGGTATTCTTCAAAATCCCTATCAGAAAATTCTCACCAAACAAAAAAAACTCATTCTCAACTCAACAATGGAACCCGGCTCCTCAAAGGCATGAGAAAGAAATCTCATGCTCCAAGATGGTACACGGACTACCTTCTCAACATCATTCTAGAGCATTGTCATCCAAGGTATGCAGTTTTTAAGAAAAGACCATTGCTTTCTTCACGATCCTTCAAATGGAATGTTGTCAGGACCCTCGATCTTGAGAGAAGCATGATGGAATAACTACAAGCTTGTCATCTCAAAGTTTTTGTAGATATCCATCAACCAATGCTAATGGAACCAACTCTCCAGTTCCATAGCACCTTGCAAGTCTCTCCCACCGACACAGTAAAATTTCAACTTTGCAAGCATCCGAACACTCTCACAGCAGAGGAGTTTGGTAACATTTTCAAACTTCCTTCAGATGGTATCCTCAATGAGAGTGGGGTGGAATTTTATGCCAATCCAGCATGGACTCATTTCGGATTAGACTGTAGCTGGGATGTGAAGAAGACGAAAGGTACCCATCTTCGGTCTCCAGTTCATAAATACTTACATAGGTTTCTAACTTATAGTATCTTTGCATGAGGGGATAGCAATGGTGCAATTCATAAATCCGAAGTTTTCCTCCTGGAGATGGCCCGAAGAGGTCTAATGATGGCCCTATCTTGATGGTTTGCAAACCATCTTCTCTCAATTGCAACAAAACGATTGGAAGATATTTTGATTGGTGAGTACGTGACTCACCTTGCAATTGAAAGCGGGTATCTGAAGCTAGAAGAGCACAACTTCAACCTCATACCAGCACATCCTCGAGACCGACTAGATGTCGAGTCTTTTATAAAAATGGGAGCAGCGGTTCGCATAATTCATGAGAATAATATTTATTTCCACTTCACCACTCTAGCTGGTGAAATTGTTTGGGAAGACCAGGATTTGGATGAATTCAAAGTTGGCCTCCATAGAATCCAGCAAAGAAAAAGAGTGCAAGTCGAGATGCGACCCCAGAGGTTGAGCAGGAGGTTGGTCAATCCTCAGCCTCCACATTTAACTTGGTTCAGCAGGTGGCTGATCTTTTAGCACATCGCTTTGATCTACTGCAGGCTTCAATCAATGAGAGGTTGGAAAACCTCAAAGATTTTATGGAGTCTCGCATGGATAGTCTCGAGGCGGAAGTAGCACGCCTTAGAGATGGATTGTCCGGCTCCAAGTCTAGCTAGAGTTTTAGTTTTTATTTCATTTTGTTTACTATTTCTAGTATTGTGAATGTAGGATTTTAATTTACTTTTCCAAACTTTGTACTTCCTCCATTTGGTATTAATCTAATTGCATCGATTTTTTCCTTATAATTTATTTTTTTATGTTCTTTTTGTTGATGACAAAAGGGGGAGAACCTAGCAATATATGAATGCAAATGTGTTGATATACTTTGAATATACTTTGCACATACTTAAATTGTTAAAAGCAATCAATTTGATATACTTTGCATATACTTAAACAATTTGATATACTTTGGATATACTTTGAATATACCTTGCATATACCTAAACTAGCAAGCAAAGATCCATGCTATACTTCCTCAATTCTTGCACTCTATTATTTTTTGTCTTAAGCATCTTTTGAGGGGGAGACTTCTCAAAAGTACATATTGCTAGATCATTTGTCACCATCAAAAAGGGGAGATTGTTGAACCTTGAGGGGTATTTCTGTCATTTTGATTGTAACAAATAAAATAGCAATAATGTCTTTAACAATACTTGTGTTCTAAGTCTATTGAACATGGTATGGAATATGATGCAAGCATGAAAGACTACCTTTGAAAGTCAAAATATGAAGAAATAGCATGTTCATGCCCATGACTGATTTTGTCATGCTCGTGATATAGCTTAGCGTCAATTCTCCAACATTTAAAGTTCACGACTATGAAGAAGCATAATAATCGTGAATGATCAAATTAGTTACGCCTGTGAAATACAGTTACACCCGCGATATAACATGTTAAATTCCTCCAGAGAGCTTCACGACCAAAGTCACCCCTTGGACCATGGGTTGAAAGGATATTCATGCCCGTGATAGTATAAAGTCATGCCCGTGATCAAACACTTCAAATTCTTTCAGAATGCTTCATGGCCAGAGTCACCCCCTGAGCCACGACTTGGAAAAACATTCACAATCATGACACACATATTTACGACTGTGAATGAAGAAAGAGAAACATGTCAGGTGCAAAATTAAGAGTTGGTTCAACTTCTATTTTCGCATTAAATGCATCCAAACAGCTATAATTCACTAAACAAGTATAAGTGCAAGTCATTTATGAATCCTAAACAAAAGAACAAACAATTACTTTGAATCAAAATCTTGTTATAGCCATTGTGAATTAATTATTTTCAACAAAACTCTTATTCTCTGTAAAAATCTATTTGCTCATAAATTCTGAACATTATAAGTTGGTGAGTGTTTCTCTTTGTAATCTACTACTCAAGAGAGTTTGGTTATATTGGGTTAAGAGTAAAACACTTGTAGGGTTATTTGTGTGAGCCATAAAACACAAGGAATTGGTTTATTGTATGAGCCATGAAAACACAAGGGAATTTCTGGGTTAGGTGTGAGTCATTGATAGAAACACCATAGTTAGGAGTGAGTTTGTAAAACTCCCAATTGAGATTGGAAAGAGGATTAGGGTTTGTTAATACCCGAACCTCTATAAATTTCTTGTGTGATATCTCTCTATCCCTACCCTATTTATCTTTTTATTCTGCACTTGAAAGTCAAGAAATTTTTTAATATCCAATTCAACCTTCCTTCTTGGTTCATCATCTGGGAAACAAGTTGTCTCAACCCGCTCTATAAGAATATGTTCAAACTATTGAAATAATAATTCATAATTAATGGGTTGGACTTAATCAATATCATTAGCTTATTGGATTTGCGCCAAGGTTAATGTGTATTGGATGCAAAATTGGGTTAGTGTACATGAGATGTACACATATCAAGAGTTGATAGCCTAATGTATGTGCACAAATCAATTAGTTGATAGCACAAGATTTGAAAGTTGCATGAATAATGCAATTAGTATAGATTAGATACCTACCAACCAAACTAAGGATAACTTGTTGAGTTTCCTCAAGGTTATTCTTAGCTTGTTGGATATCGACCCACTAGGAGAACTTCTATATAGGTTCTCTTGGGTTCATAGTGAGGGCTATAGATTCGCAAGAAAATAGTAGGAGCCATAATGCAATTGATTAAAGACCTAATAAACATGCAATTTTATATACATTTTAACATGCTCTATTTTACATCTAGATTGCTAGAATCATCATCATGTCGATAAGTGTGAGTTTGCAATCACTAATGGAATCAAATAAGTTAACTAGGCCTAATTTTTTGGATTGGATAAGGAATTTGAGAATAGTTCTCAAATCCGAAAAGATTGACTATGTCCTAGATGAGACACTCCCAAATATCCCTGCTGCTAATGCTTCTGAAAATGTTCATAATGCATATCAAAATTATCTCGATGATAGTGAGATAACAAGCTGTATTATGCTTGCTACTATGTCAGTTGAGTTGCAAAAGCAGTGTGAGGCTATGAATGCTAATTCTTTAGTCTACCATCTAAGAGAGCTTTTTGATGAGCAAACATGTTTTGAAAGGTTCAAAACTTCAAGGTTGCTCTTTCGCACTAAGATGGTTGAAGGGACATCTCCAGTGCAATATGCACTGAAGATAAATGGCTATATTGAGAGGTTGGCCACCTTGGGATTTGTGATGGATCATGAATTAAGTATTGAATTAATTCTAATTGGTTTGTCCGATAGTTTTTCTCATTTTGTGCTTAACTATAGGATAAACCAAATTTCCACCACTATTTTTGAGCTGATCAATATGCTTAAGACACCTGAGCCATCTGTTAAAAAGGACAGTAAGATTATGATGCTAGTGGATTCTTCTAATTCTAAGAAGAAAAACCTTAAGAAGAAAAAGAAGTCGATGAAGCCTAAGGGAGGAATGACTAAGAAGAAGGCCAAAGAGATTGCCCTAAAGGCAACATGCTTCCATTATGGCAAGGATGACCATTAGAAAAGAAACTGCAAGGACTCTTAAGAAGAAAAAGAAGTCGATGAAGCCTAAGGGAGGAATGACTAAGAAGAAGGCCAAAGAGATTGCCCTAAAGGCAACATGCTTCCATTATGGCAAGGATGACCATTAGAAAAGAAACTGCAAGGCCTATAGAGTCCTTGAAGAAGAAGGCATTTAATGCTCCATCTACTTCAGGTATTTTTGTCATTGAGATTAATTGTTTCCAATTATAATATATGAGTATTTGATACCCATTGTAGCTCACACATATGCAATGATATGCAGGGCCTAAGGAACAGTAAGCAGCTCAATAAGGGAGAGTCAGGCCTATTTGTTGGAAATGGAGCAAGGGTTGCTGCATTAGCTGGAGGAACTTATGTATTGACCCTCCCTAGTGGACTTATGTTAAATTTGGATAATTATTTTTATGTACCTGCTTTAATTAAAAATATTATATCTATTTTTTGTTTAAATAAAAATGGATTTTATTTAGCTTGTAGTAACAATTGTTGTTCTATTATGTTGAATGATATTCTTTATACTAGCGGTACATTATGTAATAGGATATACATATTAGATATGTCAAATCCATTTTTTGACATCAATGATAATAAAAAGAAAAAACAAGATATGTTGAAATCATCTTACTTATGGCATTGTCGCCTTGGTCATATAAGTGAGAAATGCATGACTAAGCTATACAAGTTGACAGTTTGGGGTCATTTGATTATGAATCATATGACACATGTGAATCTTGCTTATTAGACAATATGACTAAATTATCCTTTAAGGTAAATGGTGAACGTGTTAATGGGCTTTTAGACTTAATACATTCAGATGTATGTGGTCTAATGTCTACACATGCTAGAGGTGGTTTCTTCTACTTTATTACTTTTATCGATGACTACTCACGATATGGGTATGTATATCTTGTGAAATACAAATTTGAAGCTTTTAAAAAGTTCAAATAATTCAAAAATGAAGTAGAGAAATAACTTGGCAAAAATATTAAAACACTTCAATCAGATCGAGGAGGTGAATACTTGTGTCAATAGTTTCTAGATTATATTATCTCAATGGACTCCACTTTACATGCCACAACACAATGGTGTGGTTGAAAGAAGAAACCGAACCCTATTAGACATGGTAAGGTCTATGATGAGCTTTGCAGAACTCCCTAAATCCTTTTAGGATTATGCACTAGAGACTGCCGTTTATATATTAAATGGAGTCCCTTCGAAGTCAGTTGATGTTACTCCATATGAGATATAGAGTAACAAGAAGTCCACACTTTCTTACATAAGAGTTTGGGGTTGTCCTACTTATGTAAAGCATACAATATCAGATAGGTTAGAAAATAAGTTTGACTGATGTCTGTTTGTGGGATATCCAAAAGCATCATATGGATATCAATTTTACCACCCCTTGGAACAATAGGTGTTTGTTTCAAGACATGTTATCTTTTTGGAGAGAGAATTTCTTCTAAAATGAGATAGTGGGAGCAAAATTGAACTTGAAGAAGTTCAAGATACTCAAGCAGACACCAATCAACTACCTAAACCAGAGTTTGTTATTCATTCAGATGATATAGGGGCTCAACCTTTTCAAGTAGAAAAGCTTCGTAGGTCAAGTAGGATACGTACTGTTCTAGAGAGATATGGATTTCTCATTAGTGAACAGAAAGACATATTGCTTATAGAAAACGATGAGCTTATGACCTATGAAGAAGTTTAGAATTTGACAAATGACTTCAAGCCATGAAGTCAAAAATGGATTCTGTGTATGAAAACCAAGTATGGAATTTTATTGATCCACCTGAAGGGATAAAGCTTGTAGGGTGCAAATGAGTTTTCAAAAAGAAAACTAACATGGATGGTAATGTGGTTGCCAATAAAGCTAGATTTATAGCTAAAGGTTATCGTCAAAGTCAAGGAATTGACTATGATGAAATTTTTAGCTTAGTAGTTATGTTCAAATTCATAAGGATACTCATAGTCATTGCTACTCATTATGATTATGAGATATGACAAATGGATGTGAATATGAATTTCCTTAATGCAAATTTGACCGAGGATGTATACATGTAACAACTAGAAGACTTTATATCCAAAGATGGTAAAAAGGTATGAAAGCTTCAAAGATCTATTTATAGATTAAAACAAGCATCCAGAAGTTGGAATATTCAGTTTGATGAGACAATTAAACAATTTATTTTCTTACGAAATCCGAATGAACATTATGTATACAAGAAGGTTAGTGGGAGTGAAATCATATTCCTTGTGCTGTATGTAGATGACATATTGCTAATGGAAAATGATGTCTCAACCTTGCAATCAATCAAAATTTGGTTGTCCAATAATTTCTCTATGAAAGACCTTAGAGAAACATTCTATATTTTTGGGATAAGGATCTATAGAGATAGATTTAAAAGATTGCTTGGTCTTTCACAATCTACATACACAAACAAGATGCTAAAGAGGTTTAGCATAAAGTAGTCCAAGAGGGGATATATTCCCATGACCCATAGGATTACTCTCTCAAAATCTATGTGTCCAAAGACACATGATAAGAGGATACACATGAGTTTGATTCCATATGCTTCAGCTATAGGATCAATCTGTATGTTATGATATGTACAGGACCCGATGTATCATATGCTCAGAGTGTCATGAGCATATACTAATTGGACTATGGTGAGAGTCATTGGGTGGTTATCAAGAATATCCTTAAGTACTTGAGAAGGACTAAGGATTTATTCTTAGTATATGGAGACAGAGATCTTGTTGTGAGCGGGTACACCAATGCCAGCTTCCAATCTAACAAGGATGACTCAAAATTTCAGTCAGGTGATATATTCATAACAAATAATGGAGTAGTCAGTTAGAAGAGTTCCAAATAGGAAACGACTACAAATTCCACAATTGAAGCGGAGTACATTGCAACTTTTGAAGTAGTAAAGGAAGCAGTTTGGATAAAGAAATTCATCATGGAACTTGGAGTGCTTCTTAGCATTGTTGATCCAATATAATTGTATTGTGATAAAAATGGAGCCATTTCAAAAGCAAAGAAGCCACGATCTCATCAGAGATCCAAAACATGTACTCAGAAGAAACCATTTGATTAGAGAAATCATTGGTATGAATGATGTAAAGATAGAAAGAGTGCCCATTGATTAGAATATTGTTGATCCTTTAACTAAGCCACTTCCCCCAAAGAAGTATGATTCTCATGTACTCACCTATGGAATTAAATACAAAAGTGATTGGCTTTAGTGCAAATGGGAGCTTGTTAGAGAAGTGCTCTAAATGCAATCACCTTTAGCACTAATGATACAAATTTACTTGATTAATAAAAGTTTTTTCATTAATTTGATGTTTATTTGATATATGAATTGATAGTGATCTTAAATGAATTAATGAAATCCTTGAAAACATAACATAACATGAAGGAAATCATGGTATTATTTTCATGTGTAATTATGTTAGGATCTAAATTATCCCTAGTCATAGGATTAATGAGATGGGATATTGTTAATCCATTCAGACTAGCACATGTTACACTCATTGATTAAATCGAGTAGTAGATCTTATAATATGTAAACATGAGATGTTTAGAATTAAAATGTGGATGCTTGCTAAGTATAGCTAAGTATGTTGGATGACCTACTATGAGAAAATATATTCAAATGTCAATGATAGTCTCAACATAGCAATGGTGTAAGTATCCTTAGACTTAAGGCACTTAAGGATATCTTGAATACTGATTATGTGTTTTGACACTATTCCTTGTTGCCTCAAGGAGGTTGCTCATAGGGTAGTGATTGGATACAACTTAAGGTATTCAAAGGTAATTGGATAACCAAAAAAACATTCACCACTCCTAATAGAAGGAGTGTATATCCATGGCCTTTTGTCCGGGTCATTGCTTGGGAATCTTTGGTCAGAGTTTATGAAGATAGTCTTAAATGACGTGTCTAATAGAGTAATTAGCCTCAAGAACAATAACTAACATTACTTGGACTAGACGTGACGTAGTTAGTCTAGTGGGAGTTGACTTATGTCCATACTTTAAACCAAGTGGGGTATAGAATGGTGAAATGAATAATTGCACGAAAATTATCTATGGAAAGGTTTGTAGTAAAACCACTGACTTTTTGGTCAACTGAAGGTTATGATGTGTTGCTAGATACCGTTTATGAATTGCTTAAAGTAATTGTTAATTTAAGTGGCCAACATAACCGGGAACCCAATGGATCACACACATTAGAGAGATGAAGAATGAGTAAAATGTTCTTGGATGGGATCCAAAAATATAAGAGAATTATTTTGGGATATATCACAATAAGATCACTCGAAAAAAATTATTCGTGAGGGTCACGAGTCCGTGCAGGCTCGCATGGGCTACTGGCCTACCAGGCAAGCCAGCATGTTGTTGGCCAACAGCTGGCCTAATTGGCCTTAATTAGCCTCCAATTAAGGCTAATTAAGGCAAAAAAAACTCCAAAATCCCTCCCCTTGTCTTGTGCACTTTGTACCTAGACTATTTTTAGGGTAAAAATATTTTTAAAATGTTTAAAAGTCTAAAAATTGTTTTTGGAAATTAAAAATTCAAAAAAGAAAAATAATAGTTATTTTTCATATTCCTTTAATTTGTGTATACATCATTGCTAGCACTTTGAGGTGTGTTCAATCATTTCTTTTTTAGTTGTTTTTTTTTCATATTTTCGTGTGAATTAATATTAGAGACATCCTAAAGTAGATTGTTGTGATTTGCAACAATCCAACAAGGTAAAAATTTGAAAAATAAATCAAGAAATTACAAAATATAATTTTATTGAAATTGAATTCAATTTCAATTCATAGCGCATTCATCCTATTTAGAAACTCCAGCTCCATATCCAAGTCATGGTCGATATCGTCACTCACATTACCTTTATGTTTTGATAAATTAGTTTTAATGACACAAACAAAATTCTTGTTTTGGGTTTTAAAAATTTCATTTTTTCACTGCATTTTATGAATGAGATTTGTATTCAAAACCCAACAGACCTTGTGTGAACATTGATCCTCTAGTTTGGGTAGGAGCCTTTTGAAAGTGCGAAGGACAATCTCTCTTATAATGGTTTTGTGCCCCAAATGACACTCTCCTCGATGGAATCTGCGGCATGTCTCATAAAAAGGTGCACTATTCCTAGCCAATTGTGTACTAGTGGTGGTAGATATAGCCTTAGAGGGTGGTCCCCTCCTGAAAAGATTTTTTCTGGAACTGATTTTTCCCTCTCTGTTATGTAAGTGTCGTCAAGTGAAATGACCTTTTTCTCCTAAAGTCTAAGCAATTGAATTTTGGTTTCCTGGGAGCTTTCTCTATTCTCTTTCTCTTCCTCTTCTCCATGCTAATGGTGAAGGATATCATTTTCGAGAAATTCACATATTGAATAGTCGTCACAAAATCTTCGATCTCTGTATTGAGACCATCTTCAAACCTACGACATTTGTCAATCTCATCTATGAATCCCTCCATATTTGAGGTTCAAAAACTGCATTTTCTTCTTTTTGATGTACACTTAGGGAATATACAGATCCTTGAACTTGGCCACAAAGAACTATTTTGTCAATGACTGTGGAACCTCTGGCTTCAACAGAGTTGTCTTCCACCAATTGTAAGCATATTCCTATATAAGCAATTGGTTCTTTCTCACCCTTGCCAAGAAAATTCGTAGCACTATACTTCTAGAGCTTGTCAATTTGGACCATAGGTCTCTCTTATGGCGGCGAAAGTGGAGGTAGATCAACTTGTGGTACTACTTGAGCCAGCCTTTGTAGAAGAGTTGCTAAGTTATGCATCAATGCATCCTAAGCCTGATTCGCTAAACCTGACATCAACTATTGTGGACTAGAACAACACTTGAATCTCGTACACTTGTAACACTAGGCTGGTCCTGAGATCCGTTCGGAGGATTGTTGCTCTCAGCAATGTCTTGTGCTTCTAACTCCATAACTCTCACTCTAAACTTTAGAAATGACAACGAAGAGGGTTTGAGGCGGAGTTTTCCATCCTCGTCCTTGACCTTGAAACCCCGCCCTATTTTTCATCGGGAAATTTTTTTTAATCCCCATTCCCCTACCACACAGGGGGAATTTTTATTAAATTTTTTTTATTTTATTTTAATATTAAAAATATTTTTTTATTTTAATTAATTAGTTAATTATATAATTGTTTAAATAAAAAAAATATTTTCACTTTAAATGAGTGTTATATTTTATTTTATTATTTTTTCAATATTAATTTTGTTAATATAATATTTGGGTCGGGGTTGGGGTGAGAGATGTATGCCCTGTCCCCCAACACAAAATATTTCAGGGTGGGATGGGAGATAAAAATCATAAAAAATACCACTCCATTCGGGGTTAAGTTAGGGTGGGTGCAATTGCCAGCTTTACTAAACCTACAAGTTGATAGAGAAGTAACCCATATTAAAGTCATATGAGAGGTATTATGCATGCATGACAAACTATTTACCCCACTTAGATTTAGAAGTGCCTAAACCTAAGCTTAATACCAAAATGTAACTCACATCCAGCTAATTCGGATTTAATTCCGACAAAATAGGTGGATGCTACAAGATATCGTTTTATGAAAACCTATTAAATTTTTAAATCTTTTCTTTTCTTTGTAAAACTTTATCTTAAAATAAATCTTTGCAATTAAACCGTACATCATGCACAAAGCTTGATCCTAAAGGATCACTTTCATATATAAAATCATACTTGGCCTTAACTGGTCTACTATTTACAAAAGTACAATATTTAAAATTAAATACATATTCTTCAACAAGAGGCTTATACAAAATATTAAATCCAAAACTATGTCATGTACAAAAGGAACAAAAGATAATATATAACATTGACTCTCGATATAGGCGTTAATTCTCTTAAGTCAACTTCCACTATCCTCTAGGCTTCAAACCTGCATGCAGGAAATCTACACACTAAGCTACTGAATGCTTAGTGGTACATATAGGCATAACAATTCAAACATGTAATCATACAAACTATGTCATTACAATACCTACACATGTTATGCTATCATGATCATAAATCACTATCTTAATGCGTGGTAATACAAGCATATTATCTCTTATGCATATATTATATCAACAATCATAAATCAAACATTCTTACATATTGCCAGTTCACTGAAACCTTATCTATTCCTTTAGTTCACTTAGTTTTTGCTCATGACTTATCATTTTCTTTTTATTCATTTCCTTGCCCAAAACTCATCTTTAGTTCCTTTTTAAACTGTTTTGCCCAAAATTCTAAGTCAGACTATCCAAATGGGGATTGTGGAAGAGGTGCACTCAAACCTGAACTTCAGCCTTTCTATCCACTAATTGTAAGTATGCTTGTTTGAGCTCCTAAAATCAATGGTGCTCTTACCTAAGCTTCAACCACCTTGACTAAGTATAAACTAGGATCAATGGCACTTTTACCCGAGCTTCAACTACATTGTCCTTATAATCACATGAAACTGAGAAATAAGGGCATTCTAACCTAAACTTTAACTACCTTTTTTCTCAAAATCGTATATTCTATGGCACCGTAACCCCCTCAATGACATACCATCTATCCTAGGCCAAGTCCTAGATTAGAGAAAAAGGCATATCCAATTCTTATAACTTACTCTTTTCTTTTACTTTTTCGTGATCATAACATCCATGCTCATAAGCACATAATAATATCAAATTACCTATTATGCATCTTCACATATAGGAATAATCACCTTTACATTATCCACATGTGACTAAAAGCAATCCATCACATATGAATCAAAAAAATTATAAACTGCATACGTAAAATAATAGAGAGTTCATAAGTGTGAAATTCACGGTCGTAAAGGCCTTTCATGGGTATCCCCTTACCCATAAACCAAACTATGACCATTAACGTGAAAACTATTATGCATAAAAAAACATTTCATTCACGACCGTGACTATATGTTCATGAGTGTGAAACAAAACATTCATGTATGTGGATCAAAATATGAAAACTTAGGGTGAAAACTGAATATCAATGTTCACAATTGTGACTATATTTTCATGGATGTAAATATATGCATTCATGAATTTCTTAGTCTTGATGCAAGATGTGAAAACTTCTACCTGTTCTGGGTGTTTTTTTAATTCATGTTTCACAGGCGTGAAACATGTCTATGTGCATCATTCACAGGCATGACTACTATGACATGGGCCTAAATTTCTAGGTTTCTATAATAGAAAAATAAAGCATACTAAACCACATGCAAGAGTCTCTAAGATTAACCAATTTCAATCATTCCTATCAACATTCAACAATGTATTATGCTAACAACATACCTTTAACATAAATTAAAGCATTCAAAACAAAAATCGTGCCAAAATGCATAAACTCCCTAACTCATCTTCATGACATTTCTAATAATTATCTCACATATGTATTATACATATTCTTTCCAAAAGCACATCTATATCATATATCACATTTCATAGCATAAAACACATCAACATACAAGAATAGGGGAATTAATATCCATATATGTACTAACCTTAAACAATGGAGGCTACCCTTTAAGCTCTTTAAGCTTGTCCAGCCCTTGGTTAATCCTCTCCTATGCCTTTCGCTCCTATCAATAAAAAAATGTCTCTCTTAGATCTTTATACTAGAAAGCATATACAAACCATTCCAACTCAAGCTTATATTAACCTCACAACTCTCTTACTTACCCTTTGATCAAACTTAAGCTCATCCCATTTTGATCTTTGAAACTTTATGTAGAAGGAGAGAAAAGAAGAAAAAGATGGAGATCAGAGGTCTGGTGTGTGTGAGGTAAGGGACATAGGGTAGCTGGAGGTAGCAGAAAAAGGCATGGGTAAAAGAGAAAATTGTGATTCTGTTCACATATTTTGTTTACTATTGTTCACGGGCGTGAACTCAACCATGATACTCACGGCCATGAAATCATTTTCATGGGTGTGAACGACATTAAAATTATATTATTTTGAAATACAATACTTTCACGGATGCGAACAACCATTCACAGAAGTGAAAGTACCCTTTCTATCTATTTCTAACATCTTAATCTATCAACACTTACTCACTTACATCAACACATCTAATTTATTGACCCTAAAAATCAGACTTACATTAATTATAATTATGTTCCAATTTTTGGGATGTGTTACTAGTAAGTAATGACTAGTATTTACTATTTTATGATTGACATCTTCATTTAATTATTGTTTTATCACATGATTTTATATGGTATCGGCTCTGAAATTCAATTAAATTGTTTAGGTCTTGTATCAAAATATAAAAAAATTATAAAAATGTAAGTTAAAAACTGAAATTTAAACATTATTATCAGAAATAACCAAATCAAATTTCATTTCTATTTATTGATTAAGTAATTCGGGTTAAACCTGTAATCTCCTTAGGCCTAATCTGTCTAGCACAAAAACATAATCATTAAGGAATATAACAGTAACAGGGGTACAATTTAAATGTCTTGAGTGATGTTCAAGTAATCCTTATCAATAAAAGGTGATATTTTCCTGCAAATGAATTATCTAATATCCATGCTTTTGCCTGCCTTTGAAGGAGAGAGTGGGGTCACCGACAGCTCTTCTCTCAGGCTTTAAAGACTATGCAGGAGGACGGTGCCATCTCCCTTTAATGTGGTGAAGGTAAAAGAGTTCGAGATCAGATCCTTTTTATCCTTTCCAGTTATACAAATAAGCAAGCAAAACGTGCCTGCTTGGTCTGAAATTGAGAGAAGTATCAATGGATTCCGTTTTCTCTACGCCTTTTCCTAATAGAATTCTCAGTTCGCAAATTAATCAGAAAATATGCCCATACAAAATTTATAATGACCCACAAGCAAAGACGCATTTGCCTTGGCCACGTAAATAAGCATTATAAATGGTCACGCTTCCTTCGGGAACTTTTTCACCTCACAAAAAGCGAACTTCCCATTCAGAAGGACATCCAATTTCTAATGCCGAGTCTGCCTATTCTCCCTTCATCTGCCTTAAGACCCTGCCTTTCATTTTCTACCCTAAACTATTCGGTTGATACCAAGATTGAATTGTTAAATGAATTTGATAGCATGGACTGGAAGGTTATATACAATAAGTGGCATATAAGAAGGTCCAATCTCACTTTAAACTGATTTTTCAGTTAAACAGTATAATGTTCTTTTTAATTTTTATTATCTTTGAATGACAAAACACTTTCATATATTTCATTTAAATTTATTTTAAAATAAGAAACCGAAATGAAAAAAAAAAACCAGTGACTGATAACCAGAATAATGTGAAAAAAAAATGTTCTCAATATCTCTCTAGTTTTTAACTCATTGGATAAACTTCAAAGTCGGATGAGTCACTTGTACCAAAAATAGGAGACGGAATCTAGTCGCATCCCAACTTCAATGCGGGATGAGTAATTTGTACCATAAAATAAAAGACAGCATCTAGTTTAATTCTTAATCTAGGCCCATGTAAAACCATATCTCAAGCTAAGCTATGGAAAAAAATAAAATAAAATAAAACCTAACTGACCATAAAGATGGAGACACATGCACTATTTCCTGATTGGTTAAACCAAATTTCTAGTGTGCCACCCACTAAGCCGATAACAACATGACAAAATAAAGAGGTGGAAGCTTTTGTCTCTACTACTTCAAAAAAGGATACACACAACAGAATTTAACCTGTAGACTTGAAGGCAATCCAGTCACCATTGTCCCTTATTTGCGGGCATGAACTTATAATATAAAGTATCATATAATATGCATATTTCCAAAAAATCAACATGTGTTAATTATTTGGGTCACTTCCAAGGTTCAACACTCTTAGAGCTTTCAAACTCCATAGTGTGAAGGTAGCATACAAGTTTGATGATGATGCAATATGCATATTTCCATAAAATCAACATGTGTTAATTATTTGGGTCACTTCCAAGGTTCAACACTCTTTCAAACTCCATAATGTGAAGGTAGCATACAAGTTTGATGATGATGCAATTTTTTGCTCAGATATTTACATGTAGCATACATCTAAAGCTTCCAAGCCAACCAAGAAACGCTATCATATAAAAAACATACTTATAGACGAGTACAGTTTATGCATGATGACTGGAGCAGGATGCTTCAGTTATGCAGCCTCGGCAAATCCAACTCTCATCTTGCCATAGTCAAATACTGTATGGAACTGACCCATGAAAACATCTCCCAATATCCTGTAATACAGTTCTTGTTAGCACAAGTTCGTAACCATTTTCAGTATCAAACAAACAAGACTATTCATCAACACAAATTATTAAGGCAAAATCTTGGATTGAAGAACATTTGCATCTTATGACAAAAGAAAGGGGAATACCAGAGAGGACCACGAGGTGGTGGCACATCCAATGCTGTAAATCCACTAATGCATTGAGCTGCTTCTCCATCGCCCACTTTGAGGACATACTGATCGCCATCAAAGTTGAATGAAGAAATCAATCATTCTTTTGACCAACAATCCAACATGCCCATACATTTAAGACTACGTGCTCAGAATGGCACACACAAGGGGGCTTCCACCACCCTTTTTTGGAGTTCATGCCTTGATGTGTATGCATGCATACGTGTGTTTGGGGATGAAGAATGCTAATTCATATATTACTTTTACTTTCTCGACTCAAAACCAGCAAAATAAGAAGAATAGCACAAGTGTTATATGCACCAACATAATCAAATGAGATACTTTTGAAGCTTTTTCCAATGAAAGGATGGCAAACAAAGCAGTATAATCAATATTTAATCATACCTGTTCAGGGGCAAGGTGAAAAACCTTCCCGCCAATTGTAAATGAAACATTAGGCATGGCAGACAAACTGCCACAATCCACTGCTGATTCTCCCATTGGACTAGGCAACCTATCACATACCTGCAATTAATAAATTACAACATGAGTAAACAAGAAGTGCAACACACACAAAATATGATAAGTGCACATGATTTACCTCATTGGCATAGTCGAGTATGCGCTCCTGTGTTTGGTTCTGCTTGAGCTGGTTCTGCATCCATACAACTGCCATCTCACAAGCTGAGCACATTCCATCATGCAAACCACCAGCCACTTCCTGAATCTTCTCATTCACAACACTCTCAATGCCCATACTGAGAACATAAACAACAATTCATGGAATAACTAACAATATTAGTAACACAAGGAGAAATAGTAATATATCCCTCAATAAATGCACAAGAAGTGTAGACTCTGACCTTACACCTCGTGAACCATCAAATGTGCACAAACCAATTTGTGAGCAAATTTTTTGTGGTTGATTCTGCCATATATGATAATAATAACATCTATAAAATTCAACAAGCTGAAGCAATAAAAGGAAACTTACAATTTCTTCATGCCATCTAGTTATATATGGCAATAACACATACCAGCAACTTGGGAAATACCTTTGCTAAAAGCATATCAATTATGGTTTCTCCATATTGAGCAACAACAGCTTTGCACTCTTGACTAATAACTCCTGTGGCTCCAATGGCGTGATTTACTTGAGCAATAATTGACTGCATACAAAAAGCAAATTGATACAAGTTGAACGCTATAGACACAGGGCTTATCAAATACAAACACCATGATCAATGACAATGGTTATGCTAAAAAGCATAGCCAATTAAAGCAAAAAGCCCTTGCAAAAATTGAGGATAACATTTATCACACCACCTCAAAAAAAAACAAACTGTAGGATTAACCCGTGGCTCCCATGGCGTAATTACTTAAGCAATAATCGACTGCATACAAAAAGCAAATTGATACAAGTTGAACGCTATAGACACAGGGCTTATCAAATACAAACACCATGATCAATGACAATGGTTATGCTAAAAAGCATAGCCAATCAAAGCAAAACGCCCTTGCAAAAATTGAGGATAACATTTATCACACCACCTCAAAAACAAACCGTGGATTAACAGATCAGAATACCTAACTAGCAGCTGCCAACTGGTAGAACACATAAAGCTAGAGAAACTATTAGAAGCAAACAACTGCAATACATCCAAACATAAGAAACATAACCCTGAAATCAATGTTTTTAGACCTGGCATGGTCAATGAACCAGAAAAGACAGAAAGTCAATAATCAGAGGTTAAACCATGATTGAATTGGTCAAAGTGAAATTTTATAAATATATAACTTTTAATATGTCTATACATACTAAAATATGAATATATATATATATAGTAAATTTATTTTATGCAAAAATAATATGCTCACAACACTAATATTTATGACTCAAATTAATTCATAACTATGTTTAAAAATATTTTCAAATATAATAATATATAGATATATATATATATATATATATATATTTTATTTTTGATTTAAATAATAACAAAATTAATTAAATTATATGCTTTTACTTTTAAAAAATCAAAATAAACAAAAGAAATTTAAAAAAATAAAAAAATTCATTTTTCAATTAAAATAATATTTTTAATATAAAACAAAATAATTTACCTAAAATTTTGTGAAAACACAACAAAATTTAATTTTATCAATTTTATCAATCATATGTGCATGGAACTTATATATACATAAATAATATATATTATATACCTATCAAAAAAAATATATATAATAATATAATATATTATATTCCTATCAAAAAATAATATATTATATAATATTTCATAAGAAAAGAAACACAAAATTCAAATTGGAGTAGTGGTGGTTGTCTCCACAACCATACATTTGGTCCAGGTTCAAGGCTTTGCAAAGACACAATTCATCATTTTCCATCAATTAATTACCCGATAAAAACTGGACCGGTTTGAATAGGACACGGTTCAACCCGTTGGTTGATCGGTTTTCCTTCTGGATTAAAACATCAACAGTTTTAAGGTGTTAATCGGCTCAATTAACTGACCAATTCACGGGTTTACCGGTTGAACTGACCGATTTTAATAACCATGCTTGAAATTACACAAATATACTAGGGGTGTGAAACTTGATAGTTCCTTCAGCAAATGACATCACTTTCCTAATTTGGAAGTAGGACCTCCCCCCAACCTGAGTGCGGATAGTTAATGCCTTCTTCTCATTGAACATGGTTCTATGGTTAGTCCGCAACCCCTGGATGTCGAAGGCGTCATTGGGATGATCTTTAGTTTCTACAGGGTGGAGACGATGGGTCATTCCATGGATTTTCTTTCCTTTTGTGACATCTCGCTAAAGAGTTTAAAGGTAGATAGTACTTCAAGCTCTTTGCAAGGGCCAACTTGATCCTCTTTCCCAAGGATCCCAAATGAGGAAACCCTAAGAGAGTTGTTGACTCCAACTATTGTCCATGTACAATCCATACTAGATTTCACCAGCTGCCCATCTTACCTCCTCTACGTTCTTGACAACTCATCTTTATCTTAATAGTCTTCCAGTGGCACGTTTCAGTCATCTTTCCCACTATTTAGAAAAAGTGAGCCACCAGTTCAGGTACAAGATACTACCATTACCGTTTGCACAATTAGATTTCCAACCCGTAATTGCAATAACCCAATTGCAAGAGTGGAGCTTTGCCAACTGAGCTATATCCCCCCTAAGCCAAGTAGGAGTTAGATGTTTCTTCTATTCTTTTCATTGGCATAGTTAGGCCATCCAGGATTTGAACCAGAAACCTTGCCCGTGAAGTAAATCATCGCACCTACGGTATAACCAATTGGGATTCAAGAGCGATTCATTATTCTCGAACGCAACATACAATTCTTCATTGTACTACGCTCTCCAAGTTTACTTGTTTGCCTTTTCTTCCTTACCATGACAAGTCTTTTTGAAATAACTTCAATCAAAAGAAAAATAAGGCATTAAAAGACCCTCCTGGCCCCACCTTAAACACTCTAAGATATTTTTCAAGTCTGCTCCCAATTTGAGTCAAGAGATAGATAAATGGACACATCTCATTGCATTGATCAAGGGAAATCATGGTGACTAAAGGGATCAAAGACCAAGAAGTGGATTATTTATCAACCAAATATTCTTTTTATGGCTAGATCTAATCCCATGATCCCTGCGGAAAGGAAAGAGAATTTCACCTTTTTCCATTGGCAAATGGAGGATTAGGAAAATCCTATTGATTGCAACTTTCTGTAGACTTTCAAGAAAAACATGAAGAAAAAAGGCTCGAATGGTACGATCCCACCATTGCTTTAGAATGAAAGGGGTAATCTTGTAGTTTTTAGTCTGTGAAGATACGTTGTTAGGTGCTCCATTTTATTTTTCCATTGAGGCGCACCAAAACCTGAACATTGATAAATGATGTATGGATTCTCAAGAAGAGAGGAACCGTGAATCCGGCAACACCTGTTAGTACAACTACCTTGTTACAACTTCACTCTAGTCATTAGCTCTGCCTTCGGCATCTCCCTCATTACAGTTAAGGTAATGACTTCAAGCACAACCAATTTCTATAGTGCGATGGACAATGTGTAAAAGGCCCGAGAATGAATTCATTGTCTTATAGTTGACCAATGATTACTAGCATCATGCAAGCGAGTTGCAGCCTGCAATCCGAACCGAGAACTGGTTTTTGGAGTTAGCTCACCCTTATGAAATCACGACCCTTTGTCCTGAAGCACGCTTGTTGCCCATGGCATAAGAGTCGTGATCATCCTCACCTTCCACCAACTTATCACTGATAGTTTGCTCAGGGTTTCAAACTCAGCAATGGCAATTAAACACGAAAGTTGTGCTTATTTCGGGACTTAACCCAAAACTTTACAATACGAGCTGATGACAGCCATGCACCACATATATCTGTGTTCCCAAAGGCACTCCTCTCTCTAGAGGATTCACAACATGTCAAGCCCTAGTAAAGTTATTTGCTTTGCATCGAATTAAGTCAATTACTCCATTTATGTAGGCCCTGTCAATTCCTTTTAGTTTCATTCTTGCAAATGTACTCTCCAGGCGATATACTTAATGCATTAGCTACAACTCTGCACAGGTCAATATGCACAATGTCCAGTATGCATTGTTTATGGCTAGGAGTACTAGGACATCTAATCTCATTCGCTCCTCTAGCTTTTGTCTCAGTGTTAGTGTCGGCCCAATAGAGTGCTTTCGTCATTGGTGTTTTTTCCAATCTCTATGCATTTCACCAATCCATCAAAAATTCCCTCCACCTTTATCATACTTGAGCTTGGTAGTTTCCACTGCTTTTTTAGGGTTGAGCCTTAGTATTTTACTACAGACTAAAAAAGCCACCTACAGATGTTGCACACCCAATCACTCTGAAAAACGCTTGCATCCTCTATATTATCGTGGTTACTAGCATAGAGTTAGCTGATATTTATTCCCCAGATACCGTCATTGCTTCTCTAGGAAAATTTCACAACCTGTTGGCATTCTAATTCCATAAGGCATTGTTGCCTCAGCCTTTCGCCCATTGTGAAAAATTCCCCATTGCTGCTTCCCCTAGGAGTCTGGGCCGTGTCTTAGTCCCTGTGTAGTTGATCATCCTCTCAGACCATCTATTGATCATCACCTTGATAAGCTACTGCCTCACCAGCTAGCTAATCCAACACCAGCCCCTCCTTGAGCATATTCCTCCTTTTGCTTCTTTGCTTATGGGTATTAGCAGTTGTTATTCCCCTTCTAAGGCCAGGTTCTTATGCGTTGTTCGCCTGTCCGCCACTGGAAACACCACTTCTCATTTGACTTGCATCTGTTAGGCATGCCACCAATGCTCATGAGCCAGGATCGAATTCTCCATGAGATTCTTAGTTGCATTACTTATAACGTCCTTATTTGTAGACAAAACTCATTTGAAATTGTCCTTCATTTCAAGGCATAATTTGTATACATATGCTTCATATTCGCTTAGAGTTGGCTCCAAAAAATATAGCCTACCCTACCCCCTCATGTCAATCCCAAGAGCCTCTTATCTATTCTAATATGCTCTTCTATATCTCCATAAATATAGTAACTTTTGCTTGTATTGTATTATTTGTTCAGCATACTGAAAGTGATAGCATCCAAGATTATGTAGGATTGTACACAAAAGATAATTTTTTGGCTCTCTTTGTGGCCCTGTCTCTTATCCATAGGAGGTCTTCCTCCACTAGCAGGTTTCTACATATTGAAGCAATTCTAAAAATTTTGATAAACAAGACAGTCCATCACAGGCCCCAACATGTCAATCACTATTTAAGGAAATGATGCAAATGAAAACATGGTTGACTACACACCGTAGGACCAGCCAACAAAGAAGTTCCAGAATCAGCAATTGCGGCGCATCCACTAGCACAAAATCCTGAAAGAGACGTCAAAATCACAATGGTCAATATTAAAAAGAAATAACAAGAAGTTCAAAAACAAGATTACTGCCTTTGCTTACCAGTTGTTACACCATCAATCAAAACATCACCCATGTCAAACTAACAACAAAAGAGAAGCAAGATTAGTTCAGATATCAGATGAATGGAATGTTCTAACTTTATAGAGTAGTATAGATGCTCAGAGAACCAACCTGCCAATACCCTTTTCGTGACACAGGGACATAAGTGTGCTCACCCTTGTAATGTTTTGGGTCCACCCCACCAAAAACAAGCTCACCCCCTTCTTCTTCTTCAGCATTGCGATTAAACCAAAATGAAAAAACTGGTTGCTGCACAAGACCCTGATCGACCATGTTGTACCTGTGACAGTTCTAAGTTACATAGTAGGTATATAATCATGAAATCTCTGATATTCTTAAGGATGATCAACTAAACCAAAATCGGCAATCTATTGTAGTACATAACAATAAGCAATTACATACCACACAGGTACAACATTTCCAACTGAAATCTCCTGAAATCCAAGTCCAAGTATGCCATCAAATTTTGCTACCAAGAATGTGATGCTGGGTTCCCTGGTTGCTTCAATAAATTCCTAAAATAAACCATAATCTATAAATTCAAGTTGCAAAGCAATGCAACCATACAAATGCACTTGTTGCATAAAGCAACCAATTTCAAATTACCTGATCCTTGACCACAAGATCACCAACTTTTATGCGGTCTTCACTAAAGAAGCCGGAAATAGCACCAGTTCCATAATGAATATCTGCTGATTTCCCTGTGTAGGCATGATTGATGTCAAACTTTCAGTCTTTTACATTCCCCACAAATCCATGAGCATGACATACATACAGAACATGCAATCAAGAATACAAGTAAATATATAATATAAGATGGAATATGCCCCATCTACCATATCATGTTAATAGAGATGTAATTTTCTGGAAATGCGCTAAAAAAGTTCATGTAGAAAAACCTTATGAAAAATCAAAAGAGCAACAACCATATAAAATCCAACATACATACATGTACATATTTGCAAGAGTACATATTCAAATTAAATCAGCCAAAAAACAATTGCTTACTCAAAACCATAAACTATGAAGTGCAAAGGACACAAGCATGAGCATGAAAGTCAATTGGAGATGTTAATACATTTTGATAATTTTACATTCAGCTAAAACTAAAAGCATGCAATCACAGTTAATGCATACAAAAATCTATAATCGACTCATACAATAATTAAAAATTGCATAATACTAAAAAGAATTAAGATCCAGTAACAAACCATTCTTCTTGTAGGTGCTTGATTGGCCCGACTTGTACTTGGAATGGAAATAGCAGGCAACCTGCAGACGGAGTAAAAAATGACATTCCAACTTACAACACAACAGAGCTTTCATTCCAGAAAATGTTATGGTCAAGATCTTCAGAACCAGCTCATAACCTACTATATGATGCTTCTCAATCTGATCTTCTGACTTCAAGAGAAGTCTCAGGTCGTAAAGTAAAAGCACATATAATTTCTCTCTCAGACTAAAGAGAAGAACTTACAGAAAAATAGCACTTCGAAGAGGGCACCCACAGATTAGAACTGCCAGTGTCAAATATCACAGTGAACTTCTGTGGGGGAGTACCAATGCCAATTTCACCAAAATATTGAGCATCCATATAGTTCTTTAATGATACTATATCAATATCTTCAGCATCACCTAGATTTCCACGAAGGAGATACTTTCTAATAGAAGCTCGCAATGCCTCCCCTTCCTTGGATTCAAACTGAGCAGCCACACGATTGTTATGATCAAACTTTCTCTTTTTAAGTCCAATCCTGACCAATTTATCATTGGACGCACCAAAAACCAAAGGCAGCAGAAGGAAGCAAAGAAAAAGAGCAGCTGTTATAGGTTTTAACATCGTTCCCATGTTGACAGCTGTTCAATTAAATAACAAAATTCAGAAAATCAATCATAATTAATCATAACCCTGAAATGGACTAAAACCAATATCATATGAACATGCGAAACTAAACTTTTTTGTCAGTTAATTTCTCAGCCATCTTAATACACAAGCAAAAACCAATCGAAACTTCTCCAATGGAACTTGGGACGCCTATACAGGCACATATTATAGCAACAAAACTATGTAATTGAAAAGCAAAAATTCTACACTTCAAAAACCACAGTTCTATTAGAAGAAATGGGACGCTGAAACATAATATCTCCTTTATTCAACAAAGAAAAAGGAAAAAAAAAAAAAAGAACACCATTTGATTTGTCAAAAGGATAAAGCAGTAAGGAGTTCTCAATTTCCGAATATATTCGCGTTAATCAAAATCGTTCCATAATTTAAACTAAACACACAGACTGTGGTTCTAAACCATCTTCGAAATATTAATTATAATGGTAATAAACTAAAATTTGTAATTCAATTATTTCACAATTAACTTTCGAATTCCTACAAAGCACCAATTAAGCTCAATTAAACAGTTTATCGGGTCCCATGAAATGGAAAACCAGATTGCAGAGACAGAAACAAAACCATCTCCTTATTTCCCACAGATTCTAAGCAACAAAATAAAACAAAATCCATCAGATAGAAAAGTCAAACTCATACAAAGAAAATCAATATCCGATCGAATAATCAGTAAGTGTCAAAAATTGCAGTGAAGTAAAAGCAAGAAATTAGAAAGAGCAACAGTATGATCAAGATCAAATTACTTTCAATTTCTCTTCTACGACCGATAGAGAGAAAGAGTAGATAATCAGAAGGAAAGTTTTAAACCCAACTAGAGAGAGACAGATAAATTTATGTGTATAAATCCGATTTATCCGGTTCGATTTTTTCGAAGAAGGCATTCACGCCAGCAGGGTAAGGTGTACATAATAGCCGTACACGTTGTCTTGATAGTATATTCCTTTCTTCTTTACTAAGATTACAGATATTTTGATTTGCTGCGGCGAAACATATGAGAATCAATGTTGGCGCTCTCTCTAAATATAGTTTTTTGCTCTTTTTGTTTTTTCCTTTTCATAAAAAAATTGTTATTTCATCCTAAACAGCTAAGTTTGGTTGGGAAAATGAGAGATTTTTGTACCTATGCTTTGTTGAAAATTTCATTTGAAAAATCAGAAATTAGATGTCTGGCAGGAAAAGGAATAAATTTAGTAGAATGGAATAATTAAGTTTAAATATATAGATTATTCTTTTTCGTTGATTAATTGATGATATGAGATTTACAATAATATTTATAATTAAATAGCTCCTAGTATTGAAATTATAATTCAAATACTTAAGTAATAGTTAAATTGTTAAATTTATATCGGTCGATTGAAAGTTCTAGGAGTCTATTAAATAATTCAAATTTAAATTTCATCCCCTCCTTTAAACATGTATTCAATAAAAACAATTATGATCAAAATTTTAAAATGATGATCATGAATATATTAAATTATTTTTCATTTAATTAAATTTCTATAGTGTTCGATTTCTTTCACATAATTTTTTAAAGTATTAGATTATTCTTGTAATTTTTAAAAGTATTTAATTCAAAAAATATTATGAGAGTATTTTCTCATAATTATATACCAATATCACAGTCATAAATAGGACTGAACAAAAATTAATCAATCCGGCTAAATCGAATCTCTCCAATTTAATTTAAACTGAAAATCATAGTTTTGATGCACGACTGAGCAAAATTTTATTTTGCTAAACCACAAATTATATTTTGAATTTTTTAGAAGTTAAAGTTGTGTACTAAAATTTTATATTTTAAAGAATATTCATTTTGTTATTTTGATAATAGTTTAAAATTAATATTTATTGAATTTTATGATGTTTTAATTATTTAATTTTATTTATTAAACCGACTATCCAAATTGAATTCAAATAATATTGATTTTGATATTTTTAATCATATTTAGTTTGGTTAAAAGTTGAAAGCGTATATAAAAAAGCTATAACATTTAACTATATTCATTTGAAAAATATAATGTTAGATTTCTTTTACATAATTTTTTAAAGTATTAGATTATTCTCATAATTTTTGAAAGTATTTAATTTAAAAAATATTATGAGAGTATTTTCTCATAATTATATACCAATATCACAGTCATAAATAGGATTACACAAAAATTAATCAATCCGACCAAATTGAATCTCTCCAATTCAATTTAAACTGAAAATCGTAGTTTTGATGAGCTACCACGGTTGAGCAAAATTTTATTTTGCTAAACTACAAATTATATTTTGAATTTTTTAGAAGTTAAAATAATGTGCTGAAATTTTATATTTTAAATGATATTCATATTCTTATTTTGATAATAGTTTTAAGTTAATATTTATTGAATTTTATGATGTTTTAATTATTTAATTTTATTTATTAAATCGACTATACAAATTGAATTCAAATAATATTGATTTTGATATTTTTAATTGGTTAAAAGTTGAAAGGGTATATAAAAATGCTATAACATTTAACCATATTCGTTTGAAAAACCTTAGCAAGCCGCATTTTTGGTAGTGTAAGGGTTGAAATTTTTTTTTTCTTTTCTCTTCAACTATTATTGATTCGGTTGGATTAGGATTCTGATTTGTAAGATATTATGTCCTGAAGCTTTTGTATTAATTCTTGTGTTGCTGAACTAATCAAAACCATATTAACTACTATTAGAAAGTGGTCCCATTAATTATAATTAGCTTTCTACTTAGCTTTTGCCATTTAAATAAGCACTAGTAGATTTAATTTGTTAACTAGCTAGATAGTATATGAGAAAGAGAGAGAAATGAGAAGTAAGATGGGTTGTCATGTTTATGGTAGGTGACTAAACAACCACCTTTGAGCACACATGCTATCCCTGTGCACCTTATAAAAATCACCTTTGTCTTCTCATAAGAGATCATTATACATTATGCATGCTTATCCTAAGGTCAAAAACAATAACAAATAATGCAAACATTTGAAGAAGATGCCACCATTTAATCCAACTTAAGATCATAAAATACTAGGTTGAGAAGCAAAAAGCTCAATTTTTTCGTGGGAAAATAAATTCTATAAATAATATGAATATGGATTATCTCATCTCTAAAGTACATCAATAAGAACAATTAGCTTCATCTTCATTACAAATTTTATTTTCATAGTTTAGAAATACAATTTTTCATGTTGATAAATTAATTGGTGAGAATAAAATTTATAATAATTATGTTTATGCTCTTATTTTACACGGAAAGAATGTTCAAATTAGTATACAATATATTAATTGCTATAGGACCCACCCACACTACGTAATATTGTTGGATGATTTACTTTGCTTTGCAAAATTCATACAATTTTGTTATTAGATTGTATCCCCAATATTAAATTTGTCAAATGCTAAATTAAAAATTTGTAAAATATTTAAAGTTGTTGATCTGGTTTTGATTGTGTCAATTATTTGTGGGTTGAGATTGGAATTAGTATTTAAAAGCTTGGTATTCAAAGTTATCCACAATCTTTAATTCCCAGTCCTTAAAAGTTTTTTCTCTTAATTATAATTTCCATAACCAAACACCGAAAGCACTCCCTAGTTACATCTAAAATCTTTGCTATCTTGTCTGGGTTTCTATTTAAAAGCCTTGTACAATATTTAATTGGAAAAAGGCTAATATTTTAAGTTACCATTGGTTTAATATTAGTAATACCTTGGGCTAATTCTTTAATCTGTAAAACAATGAATGAATCAGTACGCTCTTAATGAATATGTATATTATGAGAGAGTACTCTAAACATGAAAAAAGAGAAAATAATAAAAATATTTAACTAATTATGGAAATATTTAACCTGAATTACTTGGATTTTATATAATATAATTAGAGGCGAAGGTACAAAATCATTTGTATAAAATATAAATTTGGCTTATGAGTATTAAAAGCAACATTTTAATATTGGCGAAGGTAATCAAATTACGGAAAACATTAGTGAACTCGCCATGTTGTGATTGAATTTAATATTGGTGGTTCACTCATTAATAATGATAGTATAATCTGAAAGGCTGAGCTTACATATTATTTTAAACATATAATTGTTTGCAAGTGGGATCAACTAGAGGGAAGACTTGTCAAAGTTTCAGAGGAAGAGGATTGTTATCTTTTAAATTGGCATGCTCCTTTTTGTTCTCCCTCTCTCTCTCTATCTCTTTTATACTAAAACTAGTTAATAGAAACAATAATTTATCCATTTAGTCACATTTGTTGTATGCTTAGTGAGAAGTAAATTATGGAATATAGAAATTAATAGGCTTGCCACTAAAACTATGCTTGGCTGACAAATGCTTTATGTCAAATGGTGAGTTAAATTGCATTATGAATTATGCTAATCCACAATTTAAATTTAAAATGCTTCGGATCTTATATATGGCAAATACATGCACCTTAGAGCATCAAAATTGTAAATTGCTGTAATAAATTATTTTGAGAAATATAGATGAATGTGATGTTGGGATGAAATTAAATTTGGATCTAGTTTTTGACTTTGTAAATATTGTATTTGATAACTCATAGGTGATTATAGAAGTGACAGCGAGTATGGATTTTGCAAATATTCATTTCTATCTGAATCCATTTAAATCCTAATAGATAATCCTATCAGGATTTTGGAATGAGTTTGGATAATAATATTTTAATCCGTCATGAATTTGGATTGGGTACAGATAGAGACTCTCCAGTATCCACTACCCGATAAACCCGATTATATATATATATATATATATATATATATATATATATATATATATTATGTAATTTATTGAATGGAATGATAAAATTAATTATTTTTTATATATATTTATAGATTAATGAATTACAAATGTAATAAGAGTTTGAGATTTGAAATATAATTTTTCTATCATAATAAACAATATTTAATTTTATTATTTTAATATTATTTTTGAACAATTTGATGAATTATTTAATTTGAATGTGTTGAATTAGATTTTATGTTTTATTTGATTTTATAGTGATGTATGGTAGATTGTTAATTATTTAGTTAGTTTGATTTTTTTAAAATTTTTTAATGATAAATGGGTAATTAAATGAGTTCGGATATTAATCAAGTAATGTTAATCGGGTTTGAGATGAGTATGAATATTAATATTATAATTTTAAACGGATTCGTGATGGATTCGAATTTGGGTAGAACAATTTTTGTAGGTACTTTACCTGTTGTCATCCCTAAGTGATTACATTAAAAATTGGAAAATGCCTATTTTTAGAAAAAACTTTGCCAAAATATTTATAGATTTGTAAAAATATGATAACTAAAATAATTAAAAATAAATGTACATTTTAACCGTAAAAACTCATTTTTGTGTCATTCTCATTGGATTATAAGAATTCACTAAATTGTCTAGTATAGATAGTTTGAGAATAAGTGTCTATATATTTACACATGACTTGTAATATGTTACATGCTATACATATATAGAAATTTAAAAACATACCCTTTTGTTATTCAATTGCACCAAGAAATTATTCATTTTGTGTAATTGAATAGCTGATGGATATGCTACTGAAATTTCTGCATATGTATGTATATAACGTGTACGGTCGTGACATAAATACTACATATTTTGAATGAGATATGTTTATACCTTTATAATGAATATATGAGTGATAAGGATAACATAAAGTAAATAAATTAACTAATTATGAAAAAGGCATATGAACCTGTATGCAATTCTGTTATGTTCCTAATGTGATGAGATACTCGTAGTTGTTAATCATGAGTGAGGATAAAAACTAGATATGTCATAGGCTAATAAATGACCTTCTTAATCAAGATTTTTTTTTTGGATTGAGAAATTAGTAGAATTTGTGCATGGTCATCTAGAGTGGATGAATGAGAAAAAAAATAAAGTATTTGTGTTCGAGATACAAATGCCATAATCGTCAATTCCTTGATGTAGAGATAATTAAATACCATCTATTGAGATATGATTTCAAATCGGGATGTATCAATTTGAAAGGTTAGTAAAATCTAACTGCTTAATCATAATGATATAATAATATTTCATTATTGCATATATCTTATTAAGCATATCACTCTATATGTATATTTAAAAATTGAAGCTCAATGACAAGAACAAGACACATGTGGCATATTGTTCGATATAATTAGAAATAAACTCAATTATACCAAAAAATATTACGATGCATTTGATTTCAAAATGCCATAAATTAAAATGTTGGTATACCATGATCATAATGACTTATAAAAATCATAAAGTAGCATTAAAAGACTTAAATACAAATAAAACTTTAATAAAAATAAACGAACAATCCATTAGCCCAACTATTTTATAAAACATATAGTTATAAAATTATATGTCTCTAAAACTAAATGCATATATATCTATAACTACCCAATCCAATAAAAATAGCAAAATACAACAATTTTATTACACACACTAATGACCTATTTGGCATTGAGTTAGCTAAAAGCGCTTTTGGAGAAAAAAATATATTTTTAAGTTTTTTGAGTTTTGAAAACTGCTTTTGAAGAGAAGCAGGTAAATAGATATTTTTCCAAAAGCAGGTTTGAAAAAAACAGTTTATAAAAAATTAAAAAAATCAGTCAATTAAATCAAAAAAATTCTAAACCTGCTTTTTGAATACCTAACAACAATTCCAAACACCTCCTAAGTGTATATCATTAACTCTGCTCTTGGCCGTAATCTTTCATCAGTCAAGACCTAACCTCCAAACTTATATATGAGAATACTCATATTCTAAGCAATCTAATGATTAGTGGCAAAGCACAATGTACATATATAAAATGCATGATACACTTACCATTATACCAATATGACTTTCCTCGTCATCCACACATATAACATACCATGTATTTATGATATCATGCCTCAATGTTCTCTACATAATACTCAATTATGCATAACATAACAATATAAGCAACCATCATTATACAAGTATATATCACATATATAAATTATTAATTACCTTCTTCCTTGCCTGCTTTACTTATAACTATGCTAAATTGGATATGGATAATCTACGGCTCTCACCTAAGTCATCAGGATACCTATCTGAGCTTCCCAAAATACATGCATAAGAAAAAAGAGTATGCACATCTCAAGCACCAAGGGCAGCACACCTGGCTTAACCCTGGCCTTAAAAATCTCAAATGTGACCAACCTAGGTCACCTGGTACCAATATATCCTCAATGGCATGTCATCTCTCCTAGCTCCAGTCCTAACTAGAGTAATGGACTTAACCATTTATCACATCACATACTGTTGTACAGATATTGAACCAGGAAGGGGGGGTTGAATTGGATATTAAAAATTTAACTTTTAAGTGCGGAAAGAAAAATTAAGTTGAGTAGGGATAGAAAGATATGACACAAGAATTTTTATAGAGGTTCGGGTGTTAACAAACCCTACTCCTCTCCCCAATCTCAATTGGGAGTTTCACTAACACTCTAAGTGTTACAATGAAGTTTTACAAGCTCACTCCCAACTATGGTGTTTCTAACAATGGATCACACCTAACCGAAAAATCCATTGTGTTTTAATGACTCACACAGTAAATCAATTCCTTGTATTTTAAAGGCTCACACAAATAACCCTTACAAGTATTCTATTTTTAATCCCAAAATACCCAAACTCACTTGAGTAGATGATTACAGAGAGAAACACTTACAAATCTATAATGCTCAGAGAATGATGAACAAAAAGATTTTCACAAAGAATAAATGTTTGTTTTGAAAATATCAAATTCACAAATGGCTTACAACAAGATTTTGATTCGAAGTATTAGCTATTCTCTTTTATTCTGAATTCATAAATGACTTGCATTTATACTTCTATGGCGAATTATAGCCGTTTGATTGCATTTAATGCCGAAATAGTCGTTGCATCAACTCTTATTTTCGCGCCTGACATTTTTCTCTTTCATCTTTCATGGTCGTGAGTATGATTGTCACGGAAGTGACTGTTCTTCCAAGTCGTGACTTGAGTGGTGACTTTGGCCATTGTTAACCTTGAGGGGTATTTCTGTCATTTTGATGATAATAAATAATATAGCAATATTGTATTTAACATACTTATTTTTGTAAGTATATTATACAGGACATGAATTAAAAAAGAAAGAATAGAGAATTGGAAGGATAATCCTTGAGAAACAAAAAGCAAGAAGTAGCATGTTCACTGCCGTGACTCTAGGAGTCACTCCCGTGAAGAAAGCTAACCGTTACCAAAACCAACATTTGAAGTTTACGACCATGAAGGAAAAACAAACCTTGAAGTAAGCATTTCAGTCACCCCCGTGACTGAAGGTGTCACCCCCGTGAAGAGTTATGTAATTTCATCCAGAGAACTTCACGACCAGAGTCACCAGTTGGGTCACGGCTGGGAAGATTGTCACCCCCGTGAATGAAGGTGTCACCCCCATGAAGGCTTCATTCAATTTCATCCAGAGAGCTTCACGACCAGAGTCACCACTTGGGTCACGGCTGGGAAGATTGTCACCCCCGTGAATGAAGGTGTCACCCTCGTGAAGGCTTCATTCAATTTCATCCAGAGAGTTTCACGACCAGAGTCACCACTTGTCTCACGGCTGGGAAGAGTGACACGCCCGTGACGGATTAATGTCACGTCCGTGACTCTATATGTCAAAACATACCAGAGAGCTTCACGACTAAGGTCACCACTTCAGTCACGGCTTGGGAAGAACTGTCACCCCCGTGACAAGCATATTCACGCCCGTGACCAATGAAAGAGAAAAATGTCAGGCGCGATTTTTTGGTTGGTACAACGGCTAGTTTCTTATTTAATGTACCCCAACGGCTATATTCAGCCATGAGAGTATAAATGGAAGTCATTTATGCATTAAGAAAAGAGAGAATGATAAGAAAAACAAAAGATTAGCATATACTTCAAATCACAAGCTATCTTGTACTTTTATACTTTGAGAAAAAATCTAATCTCTGTAAAAATCTTTTTGCTCCTCATATTTGAGCAATAAAGATCTATAAGTGGTTCTCTCTGTAATCTTTACTCAAGTGAGCATTGGGTAGTCCTGGGTTAAGAGAAGAACACTTGTAAGGGTTAGTTGTGTGAACCTCCAAAACACAAATTAAAAGGTTATTTGTGTGAGTCTGTAAAACACAAAGTATAGGTTATTTGTGTGAGCCTGTAAAACACAAAGTGTAGGTTGTTTGTGTGAGCCTGTAAATCACAAAGGAATTGGTTATTGTGTGAGTCATTAAAACACAAGGGATTTATGGGTTAGGTGTGAGCCATTGTGAGAAACATCATAGTTGAGAGTGAGCTTGTAAAACTCCATTGTAACACTTAGTGTGTTAGTGAAACTCCCAATTGCGATTGGGGAGAGGAGTAGGGTTTGTTAATACCCGAACATCTATAAATCTTTGTGTCTAATTTTCTCTATCCCTTCTAAAATTAACAATTTTATTTCTGCACTTTAAAGTTTAATTTTTGAAACTCCAATTCAACCCCCCTTCTTGGTCTAATATCTGGGCAACAGCCGTGAAGCATTCTGGAAGGATTTGAAGTGTTTGATCACGAGTGTGACATTATATCTTCACGGGCATGAACATCCTTCCTAGCCATGGTCCAAGTGGTGACTCTGGCTGTGAAGCTCTTTGGAAGAATTTGTCATATCTTCTCACGGGCGTGACTTTCTTTCACGGTCATGACTGATATGATCATTCACTGTTGCTACCATTCTTCATGGCCGTGAACTTTAAATATTGGGTAGTTGGCACTAAGCTTCATCACGAGCGTGACATATAAGGTCACGGGCGTGAACATGCTATTTTTCCATTTTTGTCTTTTTAAGATTAGTCTTCCATTCTCTATTCTTTCTATCATATTCCATACCCTGTTCAATAAACTTAGAAAATAAGTATGTTAAATACATTATTTCTATTTTATTTGTTAGCATTAAAATGACAGAAATACCCCTTAAGGTTCAACAATCTCCCCCTTTTTAATGATGACAAATAATCTAGCAATATGTGCTTTTGAGAAGTCTCTCCCTCAAAAGATGCTTAAGATATAAAAAAAATACTAAAGTGCAAGAATTGTAAAGAATGATGAAGTGTTGCATCAAAATATGCTTCCTAGTTTTAGGTATATGCAAGTTATATGCAAGGTATATCCAATGTATACCAAAATTTTTCTTAAAGAAAGTTAAGTTTATGCTAAGTATATTTAAGGTATATTCAGAGTGTATCAAGTGCATATTCATTCATGTAACTTGCATCAAGGTATATGCAAAGTATACTTAAGGCATAGTTAAGGTATATAAAGCTCTTTTTGCATACTTGCATATTCATTTGATTCAAAATAAGTATTGCTTTTAACTTTAACTACAATATATTGCTAGGTTCTTCCCCTTTTGTCATCAATAAAAAGAATATAAAAAAGATAAAGCATAATGGGAAACAAAAGCAAATATATTAATATAGAAAGACAAATACAAAAGAAATTGAAATTCTGAAAGGAAATGGAAATTCCTACAGCAAACAAGCTAGAAAATAACATAGCTAACATAAAGTTTAGCCGGACATCCTATCTCTAAAGCGAGCTGCTTCCGCCTCGAGGCTCTCCATACGAGACTCTATGAAATCCTTAAGGTTCTTTAACCTCTCATTCATCGAAGCCTGCAATTGCTCAAACCGTGGTGCCAAAAGGTCAGCCACTTGCTGAGCCAAGTTTGGTGTGGAGGCAGAGGATTGTCCAATTTCCTGCTCAACCTCTGGAGGCACCACCTCACCTCAAACTCTCTTCCTCTACTAGATTCCTTGGAGGCCAGCTTTAAAGTCATCCGAGTCATTGTCCTCCCAAATGATCTCACCAGTTGTGTTGGTGAAGTGGTAGTAGATGTTGTTCTCAAATACTATACAAACAGTCGCTTCCAATTTGATGAAGGACTCGACGTCTGGTTGATCTCGAGAATGTGCTGGTATGAGGTTGAAGTGGTGTTCCTCTAGCTTCAGGTACCCCAGCTTGATGGTGAGGTGAGTCACGTACCCACCAACCAGAATATCTCTGAAGGGCTTGGTGGCAATTGACAAAAGATGGTTTGCAAAGCATTGAGATAAAGCCACTATTAGGCTTCTTCGGGCCATATCCAGAAGAAAGAGCTTTGACTTCCTGATTGATCCATTGCTATCTCCTCTGGATAAAATATTATAGGTTAGAAACCTATGCAAGTACTTGTGCACTGGGGATCGAAGGTGGGTGCTTTTTGTCTTCTTGACATCCCAGCTGCAATCAAGCCGGAAGTGAGTCCATGCCTGACTAGTATAGAACCCCACCTCACTCTCATTCAGAATACCAACAGAGGGAAGGTTGAACATGTTTCCAAACTCTGTAGCATTGAGGGTGTTCAGATGCTTGCAAAGTTGGAATTTTACCATGATGGTAGAAGAGACTTGCAGGGTGCTCAGGAATTCTAGAGTTGGTTCCTTCATGTTGGTTGATGGATATCAATGAAGTCTTTCAAATGACAAGCCTGGAGTTGTTCCATCATACTTATCTCGAGGCTGAGTATTCAGATGGTTTGCCACTCAAATGATCGAGAGGAAAGGAGTGGCCTTTGTTTGAGAACTGAATATCTAAGATGACAATGCTCCAGAATAATATTTAGAAGGTAATTCGTGTACCTTCTTGGAGCATGAGACTTCTTTCTTGTACCCTTGGAGGAGCCGGTTTCCATTTTGATTGAAAAATGAACTTTTGAAGAGTGAAAAATCTAATGGAATGAGTTGTTAGGGGGCCGAAATCTTCAAAATGGTATTCAATGGTGATAAATGAGAGAAGTTGGAGAGTTGAAATGAGAGAAATAACGACAGAAACATTTTATAGCCGACATCTTCACGGGTATGAAATAGTAAGTCACGGACGTGAAATGTCGTGTTTACGATTTGTTAAAGAGACGCTCTACCCGTGAAGAGAGAGGTGAAATTATTCATGGTGGTGAAAATTAAAGGTAACAGGCATGAATGATGAACTATCACAGTGGTGACAGACGAGTCACGGGCGTGAAGTACAATCTTCACTACTTGTAATCGTGAAACAGAACGTGACACAAAGCGTGAATGCTTCTGTAAGTTTTTGGTAGAAATGTTCACGGTCGTGAAAAAACATCACGGGCGTGAACAAAGGGTTTCACGGGGGCGATAGAAAAAGGTTATGGTCATGAAATATAGTCTTCACTGCCTTCAGCTGTGAAGCATGTCGTGAAGCAAGTCGTGAAAGCTACTGGTTCTTTTAGCGATTTAGATCATGGCCGTGAATATATGTCACGGGTGTGAATTGCCTAAAATCTTTATTAAATAAAATTAAGTTTAAAACAAGACTAAAGCATTTCTAAGGAGCTTCTATCCCCTATAACATATATTTCCATCAAATTAGCTACCTCATATCTAATAAGATGAGACAAAAAACACAAGATTGTCAATCAAGGTTTGACAATATTGGCAATCATAAAGTTAATTCATCAATCATACCAAACTCTCTTCTTATGAAATTAAATCTTTCCTCATTTAGAGACTTAGTGAAAATATTTGCCAATTGATTGTCTGTGCTTATAAATTCCAATACAACATCTCCATATTGAATATGAGCTCTAATAAAATGGTGTCTAATGTCAATAGGTTTACTTCTAGAGTGTTGTGTTTGTTGATTTTGTTAAAATTCGTCTGGAATAGTCTTGCTGTATTTGACCATATCTTTTGTTCTGGAACTTGGATCGAGATAAAATTAGTTGAAAATGAAAATAGACACATAGCCTAAAAATTTTATAAAGAGTGTAAATGTTATATCTGATTCTAAGTTGGTCTAACAATTTCTACAAATTCTCGGATTTAAAAGTACCCAGAAAATTCTGGGTAGTTATTTTCTAAACATTCTATGGTACTTTGATTATATCTTTTGTTCTGGAACTTGGATAGGGATGAAATCAGTTGGAAATAAAAATAAACACACATATATATAACTTTTATAAAGAGTATAAATGTTATATCTGATTCTAAGTTGGCCTAAATATTTCTACAAATTCTCTGATTTGAAAGTATTTATGAATATTATATGGTATTTTGATTATATCTTTTGTTCTGAAACTTGGATCGAGATGAAATCAGTTGGAAATGCAAATAGACACATAGATATAAAACATTTATAAAGAGTATAAATGTTATATCTGATTCTAAGTTGGTCTAAAAATTTCTACAAATTCTCGGATTTGCAAGTACATAGAAAATTCTGGGTAGTTATTTTCTGAATATTCTATGGTACTTTGATTATATTTTTTGTTCTGAAACTTGGATCGGGATGAAATCAGTTGTAAATGAAAATATACACATAGATCTAAAATGTTTATAAAGAGTATAAATGCAATATCTGATTCTAAGTTGGTCTAAAAATTTCAACAAATTCTCATATTTAAAAGTACCCAGAAAATTATCGATAGTTATTTTTTGAACATTTTATGATATTTTGGCTATATCTTTTGTTATGGAACTTAGATTGGGATGAAACTAGTTGGAAATGAAATTAAACACATAGATATAAAAATTTTATGAAGAGTATAAATGCTAGTTATGATTTATATTGGACCTAAAATTTGGTGCAAAATCTCGGACCTAAGAATATTCTGAAAAATATTGGACATATTTTTACTGAGCACTATACGGTTATGTGGATATAGCTTTAGCTAGAAAATTCAGATTTATATGATTTTGTTTGTATATTAAAGATAAGACATTAATATAAAAATTCATAGAATACCATAAGGTTAAATTCGAATCAAAAATATGTGAAAGGTACAATTCAAAATCAGGAAGGAATCTGTCCATAAATAAAAATTTAGTAATTTGATATTTTAAATATTAGGTGACATATATATATATATATATATATTAATTTTGAATAATATGATAGTAGTTATATTTAAAATTCTTATTGTGTATTGACTAAATTAATATGATGTGTTGTGGTTTGAGGTTTCAAATGAGATTGAGAAATTTTTATATGTATAGGGCATGTAAACCGAAAATTATTATGAATATGTAAATTTTGATGAATTATTTAAATAATAAGATGATGACATCAATTAAGCCCAATTCTCTAATTTAGGACTAGAAAAAGGATAGATGACATGGTACTGAGGGGTTTACGGTACCGTAGAAATTTATGATAATATGAAAAATTTTATTATAAGAATAAGATGGCTTAAGTTCGGGTGAGAGCGCCCTTGATCCTAAATGTATGCAATTATTTATTTTACTCAATCAAGATTGCTTAAGCTCGGGTGAGAGCACTATTGATTTGAGAAGCTCGGTTGAGCACTTATACATACAGATCCAGATAGTGAGCAGGGTGACTTAAGCTCGGGTGAGAGCGCTCATGTTTCACAACCGGCATCCAAATAGTCCGGATTTAGAGTTTTGGGGCTATAAAATATAAAATATTTTAAAGAAAAGAAATATGAAAAAATCAGTTATCAGGTAAATAAAACAAGGAAATATAATTCATAAATGATGTATGAATATGAATTTACCTTTGTAAATTATGACGTGTATATGTGTTAAACCAGTAAACCAGGTATGCAATATTCCATATTGATATATGATAAATTGATTTCTTTTTTTTTATATTGCTATAAAAAGGATTGTGATAGATAGATTATTATTTATGATTATTTATATGCAAAATTGGATAATATGAATATGGAAGTTTTATGATATATCATAAGTGTATGTATGAATATTTATGCACATATGTACCACTAAGCATTAGGTTGCATAGCGTGTGGGTGTTTTTCCATACGCAAGTATGAAGCCTATAGAAAGAAGTTGAGAGGAAGTGAAGCAAGCCCATACAGAGTCAAATAAAGTAAATCCACGTCAGAGGGTTGGTGCTTTACATGATATGCATTTTGTTCTTGTCCACATGTCATGGGTGATGAGTATAATTATAGATTTTTAAAATTTTTATATGTCTTTTTATGATGGGAATATGTAATTTTGTTTGGATCATATGTATTTTGTAAATATCGGGACAATAAAAACCCAAACTTATGTTTGAAGATATGGCCATGGTTTGTTAATTCCACATATAAAGTAGATTCATTAATTGAATGATATATTGCTATCATGAAAAATAATTAAATATATATATAAATAATTAACATATGAAAATATAATAACTAAAATGGAAGAAATTTTAATTCAATCGAATTTTAAGGTAATAGACAGGTGACATTCTCCTATATAGTTGGGATTATTCCTAACTATATAAGTGGGTGTTACATTTAAAGTCTCATCAATATTTTTAAACTCAATTTGGGAAACAAAAACAAGGTCATAAACTAAATGTTTGAGATGAGATCTAGTATTTACTCCTCTTGTAGGATCACCAATGATTTGCTCTTCGGAGTGATCTTTTGTCAATCTTCATTCCTTTGGGAGCTCTTGCCTATTTTCCTTTTGAGCTTGAGGTAGAGAATCATCTTAATGTGAATCTTCCTGATCATTTTCTTCTCTTTCATTTTCAAGATCAAGTCTTTCCATGGTACCTACAACATCATCAAGAACAATACCTTTTACAAGATCAAGTCTACTAGATTCATCAAAAACAACATGCATAAATTCTTCAACAGTTAATGACTTTTTATTAAATACTCCATATGCTTTGCTAGTTGTAGAGTATCATAAAAAGATACTCTCTTCATATTTAGAGGCAAAATTTCCAAGGTTGTCCTCGGTATTCAATATTAAGCAGTTGCATCCAAATACTCTAAATTATGATATCAAGGGTTTTCTTCCATTCCATAGCTCAAATGAAGTTTTGTTTAAGAGAGGTCTTTTGAAAACTCGATTTGAAATATAACAAGCAGTATTTGTGGCTTCTGCCCAAAAGTAAGTTGGTAAGTCATACTCATTGAGCATTATTCTAGCCATTTCAATTAAAGTTCGAATTTTCATTTCAACTACTCCATTTTGTTGAGGTGTCCTAGGAGATGAAAAATTCTGTGAAATGCCATGTTCAAGACAAAAACTTTCAAAGTTTTCATTCTCAAATTCTTTGCCATGGTCACTTCTTATTTTTGAAATATAATATCTTTTTTCATTTTGAACTCTTTTAGCAAAATTTTTAAAAGTTTCAAAGGCATAACTCTTTTGAGCTAAGAAAATTACCCAAGTAAATCTAGAGTAATCATCTACGATGACAAAGGCATAATGTTTACCTCCTAAGATTGCAATTCTAGTAGGTCCAAATAAATCTAGATACAGGAGTTGTAGAGGTTTTGAGATACTTACTATGTTTTTGGATTTGAATGACGACTTGTGTTGCTTTCCTCTTTGGCAAGGTTCACATGTCTTGTCTTTTTCAAATTTGACTTTTGGCAGTCCCTTTACCAGCTCTCCTTTGCTAAGGCTTTGAATTAAATCCATATTTGCATGTCCAAGGTAGTCACAAGACACTTAGATGAATTGTTAGATATTTTGTGTAAGTCTATTATGTAGGTATTGACATCTCTACTTCCTTTAAATATCTTTTGGCCATTAATAGAGGTGACAAAATATTCATTGGAAGTAAAGATTACTTTATTTCCTTTATCACATAATTGACTTACACTTAACAAGTTATGTTTCAAACCATCAACAAGTAAGACATCTTTAATGAAAGTAGTACCATTAATACCAATAGAGCCGATGCCAATTACCTTACCCTTAGCATTGTTTCCAAAGGTAACTTTACCATAACATGCATTCTTATAACATGCTAAAATTATACGATAGAGGTACTCCATCTCAAATCGAATCAAAACTCAATTCACATGCAAACATACAACTTTTCAAAATTTAAGCAGATTTATGACTGTGATTATACTTTCATGGTCGTGAAGAACTCCCTCACGGGTAGTTTATTAGTGAATCAAACTGTGATTTACCTGTGAATCAAAAACCTATTCATGGCCATAATCCACCTTTCACGAGCATGGACTAAATGTGATCTCAAGCATGAAGCTACCCGAAACAGCTCTGCCTCATCAATTTAACTCATATTCATGACATTCACATCTGTGAACCACCAGTTCATGGATGTGAATATGAAAATATTTCCAAACAAATAGAGCACATCATCTCATACTATTTTCATATACAATAATCTCTATGGTTAATCTCTAACACCAGTAAAATAAGGCCTAAAATTTACATGTTAAATTAGGTATATTAAGGGTATATGGGAAATATATGTGAGGCTATGAGTATTAGACACCATAAAATAAAAAAATAAGAAAAAGTGAAATTTCCAATGTTCACGCACGTGACAAAGTTAATCGTGATAGTTAATGTCATGAATTTCAGTTTCAAAAGCTGAGGATCTTCAGGGTCGTGACACTAGTGTTCACGTCGGTGAAGACCTGCAGGTTTAAATATGGCAGTGTCATATTTTGTTTTATAGAAAATTACTCCTAACCCTAGTCGTCAATCCTCTGAAACCCCAGAAATAAACTCATCATCATTCTTGTAAATTTCGAGTGATTAAATAAAAAATACTCACCATAAAAAATGAGTAAGAACATATTTAAATAGGGTTTTTACCATAATTATCAATATTGAGGTTTAAAAGTTATAGAACACATTCTTAAACCTTTGGATCAATCTATTTTCACAAAACAGAGGTAAAAAATCACATTTCCTTAAGTTCTTTGATTCGTTTCAATTGTTGTTAATGGGGAAATAATGTTTAAAGGTTCAAGATAGGTTTACATATTGTTCATGGATGAAATGTCAATATATAACATAATATGGTCTTTGTTTTCATGTTAGAGACTGAAACTAATGGTGGAAAACTCCATTAGAGACAATAGACGAGAGAGAATTGATTTTTATGGCTTCATTATTAAGGTTCGTACATATAATCATTTTTATTCGAAAAATATTGTGCTTGTGGTATAAAGTTTGATTCTGCAATTATTGTTGACATGAAATAATTATTATGGTATTGCTGGTGTCATAATAATTGATTTGTTAGATGTTGTGATAGATAATGAAATTGATTTAATGACATTTAAGCATGAATGAATGTCATTGCATAGATATAGGTATTAAGCCTAATACAATTGATGAAGTAGAATTAAAAACATGTTTATAGTTGAATTTGGTTGTTGGAATGTGTAAAGTGTTGATAGTGTGTCTAACATTGGTTAGCTTTAGATCTTATGCATGTGATATGTGAAATTGAGTGAAATCAGTGCTGAAATACTATTTATATGTAATGAATCACACCCGTGAAGCCAAGCTTCACGCCCATGAAAGGGATTAACACCCATGAAGCCAAGCTTCACTCTCATGAACGTATGAATTTCATGCCCGTAAATAAAATGTTCACACCTGTGAAGGTTCAAGAGCCAATCACGGCTGAGTCATAGATAGACAAACTGTGACAGGAGGTTTCATGCCCGTGAATATACCATTCATGCTTGTAAATTTCCTATTTTCAAAAAAGAATAAATGGATTCATATGATGAGATTATTTGGGTATGACATGCATACACCTTTTATATGATTAAAGTGAGATTGTATACAATATAATAACCTGACTGAGGAACTTAATTATGCACACGGTGCTCTACATCACAACATGTTATGTAATGATCTTGTAAAATTATGGAATATGATGTAATTGATACTGATAACCTAAATATGAATAAGAATGCTCATTTTCTATCCAATGACTAATTAGCATAGGTGGGATGTCATTAAGGGGGTTACGGTATCGTAGAAATATTTATGCATGCAGTTATTATATTTGCTCATTAGGGTGGCTTTAGCTCGTATCAGAGTGCTCTTGATTTGAGATGCTCAGTGGTAGTGTATCCGGATTAGACATAAGATGGCCTAACCTCGTGTTAGAGCATTTTTGTACCCATATGCATGCAATTGTTACTCATCAAGGTGGCTTAAGCTCGTGTCAGAGTACTCCTGATTTGAGAAGTTCAGTGGTAGCAATACAGACAGATACAATAGTGAGTATGATGACTTAAGCTCATATTGGAACACTTATATTTTACAATCTGCATATGAGTAGTCCATGTTTAAGGTATTGGACTATGAATCTAGAAACCGGTAATATAGAAAGTTGAGTACAGTTACAGAAATCAGTAAATTTGAATACACAATAATATGTAGATATGATAAATGATATGCAATGCTATTTTGATGATGATATCATATATTTTATGTAAGTTATAAATGTTGAATATTATGCTAAGTAGTATGATTAGGCTATCTTATGAATAATTGTGTGTTCACTAATATGGCCAAACACATATGTATGTTATTAAATATGAGATGTTATATTAATGTGTGAATACATGTTAGAATTTAAATATTTATATGTATTACTAAGCTTTCAGTAGCTTAGTGTGTGGGTTATCTTGCACGTAGGTTTGGAGCTGTAGATTGTGGTTGATGAGGAGAGAAAACAAAGTCGGTCGGAGTTGACCCAAGTTGGGTCTATCATTTTATTCATGCATTTTATTTATTTTATGTATATCATGGGATAGAGATAATAAATTAAAGTTTAATGAAGACATATAATTGGGATTATGAATTTGGATTAGCATAGATTTTGTAATAAGGGATTTTTATGCCCAAATTATTATTGTTATTCTTATGGATGTGATCCAGATACATGAGAAAAGTTTGTAATTATATGTATATATGAGAATGATTTAGAAGTAAAACTATTAATATGAAAATATGTTAAAATTTTTTAATTCAGACAGGTAGATGTAAGTCTAGTCATTTGGCTCCGTCTATATAGCAAGTTTGCCCTGTCTGTACAGAGGGCGTTACATTTGGTGGTATCAGAGCTTAGGTTTAGACAACTTTAGACCTAAGTGAATTATAGGATTATTATGCATTTATACATGTGTCTTATCTGACTCTGACTTTGGCTATTTCTCTATCAACTTGTAGGACTAAATTGAAATGGCGTCTGAATCTAATGACATGGCTGAGGGCCATAGCTCTCCTCATGATGGGGAACCAAACAGCCCAATGCCGCTAGTATTTAGGGTCCAAGTACCGAACAAGTCCCTGATCCATGGGTTTCTGAACAAGCTAACTAAGAACAGATTCCGTTAATGCAATAAATGATAGGTCTACTGCAATAGATAGTCAGAGCAGTGCCACTACAACTAGGAATTAGTGTCAGTGAATTGATTGAAACATTTAAAGTGCAAAAATGCCTAGCAAAGGCAATGATAATGTAGCCTAAGCCAAGTGTAGTTCTATAGTGTATAATGGTGTATATCATATTCTTAAAAATAAATGCAGATGTGCAAATTCTTATTTTTGAATGTATACACTATAACATATATAGTTCAATTTTAGAAACTTTGTTACTCTCAAATTTTCCAAAGATTGCATAGAACATGAATTTATGAATACAACAACATATGAATCTTTAAAACTCATTGTAGAAGCATTTGTAGGACTAAAATAATGTTTTCCAGTTAGCACTTGCTAAATCTCATCAGCATTAAAATTATCAAGCATTTCTTATACTCATTCAATAAAAAATTAAAAAATTCTTCTCATAATTTTGTGGTTTACTAAACATCATCTGCCTAATAATCTGAATTTTTTTTAGTGCAAGCATTATTAAAGATTAAAGTGTTGTAAAATTCTAATACCAAGATTAAAGTGTCATGCACATGGGATGTCTATCCATGCCTCTGAGATGAACTTTGTGTCCTGAACATGTTAATTTTTGATAAAAATTGACTAATGGAGCCAAAATTCCTATGGGTTTGTCAAATTTGGTGCCAATTTGAAGAGAAAATGGAAAATTAAGGAGTAATTTGGAAGCTAGGGTGTGGGAGTGGTTGAGAAAAAATGAAGGAAAATAAGGAATTTGAGAACATGGAAGAGCACCGTTGTGAGAGGGATATTTATCTGCACATATAAATAGGCATGTGAGCAACTTAAAAGAGAAAAAGTGGGGTGTCATGCACATGAGGGATCCTCACAGGTGTGACACCACCCCTTCATCATGATCAAGTCTTCCTTTCTTGTCTTGAGCATTTTAGTGCCTTCTTATTCTTTAAATGCATTCATAAATAAAAATTAGAGTTAGAATTGAAGTAAAAACTTAAAAACTAATAACAAAAATGAAAGTTAAAGCTAATAAACTAAAAAACTAATAGAAAGAATATGGATTGCCTCCCAAGAAGCACCATAGTAATTTGGAGCTTGTCATCGCCTCCTGCCCTATTTTTAACTTCACTACAGTTAAACATTTCACATGTTATTTCAGAAACAAATTTAACAATTATAAAAAATGGAAAAACATTGACTTGCAGTAGTTGACAGTTCACATACCTCAATTTCATTAGTTACACCCCCTATTGTCGTCTTTAATTTTATGAGTTTAACATTAATTTGGGTGTTTGTTGTGGCCATAAAAGTTCTACCAAGCAGTATATTTGAACTTTCTTTTAAGCTTTCATTCTTAGTATCCACACCACAAAATCAACAAGCATATTTACCTTACCAATTTGAACAATGAGGTTTTCAACAGTACCTTAGGGAAGTTTGATTGAGCTATCGGCTAATTAGAGTCCCATAGTAGTTAGCTTTAACTCTCCTAAATCAAATTGCATAAAAATAGAATATGGCATCAGATTAATACTAGCACCTAAATCCAACATAGCTTTTGTTTTGGTCTTTTCACCGAAGGTAATATTGATAGTAAAACTCATAGGGTCTTTCTTATTTTCAAGTAATGATGATGTCTTTTTTAGATCCTCTATCTTATTTTTCTAAATTAAAGCATATTTTTGTATAAACTTGGTAGATGGAGTTACTTTCTTGATAGAAGTAATTAAATATGACTTACTCTTACCTTGAAAAATGTCTTACCCTTATCATTTTCCCTATGTTTTAGAGAAGGTGGCTTATAAGGCTCAGTTAGTTTATGTAATTGAGGTGTTGGATCATCAGGCTTTTTGTCCTCTTCTTCTATTTCAATTTCTAGAGATTTTAAGTTTTGAAGCTGTATTTCACATGTACCTACAAGAGAGCAAGGTTGCATGTTAATTTTAGAAACTGCTTCATCATTACAGGGATTACCTTCCATAGTTATAGACTTGGCTTGTTCTATTTGACTTGGTAACTTTCCTTTGTTATTCTTCTGTACAACCTCCACGATCTGCCCAATTTGAATCTCAAGCCTTTTAAATAAAGCTTCAATTGAATCAAGCCACTTTTCTATTTTCTCTTGCTTGTCTTGAGTTGATAGTATGAAGTTATTTAATAAAACCTCAACCACCTATATGAACTCTCTTTTCTTCTTGAAGATAAAAAAATTCAAGAAACAAACATTTCATTCATCAATCCCTACCATACCTTTCAAAAACACAAGTCCTCTTTCACCACCTCTATCAAAGCCTTAATCATACAAAAACCTTATTCTATTTTTACTGATCCTTTAGGGATGTTTGCCTCCCTACATCTGCTTGTATCACACCAGCCTCTTTACACATCTCCTCCTATTCACTAACCCTCTTTAGCAAAACTTGAACGTTTTAGAGAATAACTACAAAGGATCAAGGTATGACTAACCTTGAAGGCTTTTCCAGCCATTGATGGGTTTATCCTGTTTTGATTCTTAACTGGTGGATTCTCAGAGATATTCAAGAATGATATATGATCATGAAACTTCTTGGTAATGAAATAATTTAAGGTTTAGAGGAAGAGAGAAAGTTTAAGCAAATATGGTTGTATTTCACACGGATAATTAGTTACAAGGTTAAGGATCAAATATTAAAAATACTTGATACATAATACAAGACACCTTATATAAGCTAAGAGCAGGTGACATATGCATCACTACTTATATTACACCACACTTAATAAAAATAAGATTCCTTAATAGTGATATAATTACTATGAAGAAAACAACGCACAAAAGTAAATCAAACTTTTCTTTTACAAGTGGAGACAACTATTATCTTATCAACTGTATTATTACAAAAGCAAACTATAATGGTGGATAACCTTTATCTGACAGTTGTGTATTACTTTATGATAGGCTCATATGATGGAGACAAGTTGAAATCTTCTAGAGTGGAATCATCTCATGTCATGGGCCAAAAATCATCAATGTTATCTGGTGGCGGATTATTGGGCCAGGGCCTAGGATTGAGCTCATCTTCTTGTGAGTCTTGTGTGATTATTGTAGGGGTTTGATCTTCAGCTTTGAGTTTAGGCTTTAACAGAGGAGGCCATGGTATCATCTTGATTCTCTTACATGGATTTGGTCCAAGGGAAGTGTAGCTTGTTGGAGGGAGGTGATAGAAATTGTTTCTTCATCTAAGTTCAAGATGGATTGTTTGTCTAACTTCTTCTAGGCACATAGGATCTTCATGATGAATAGTCCTCCAAAGAGAGAGATGACCGAGTGCAGTGTTGGTTCCTGCAACATGAGTATAGGGATGATGAAATATGAAAATTCCTACAATCTCTTCTGGAACTTTTAGAGTAGAGTGATATACAATAAGCTTAGCAAAAAGCTTTTTCCAGTAGCTCAATGGTTAGAACCAAGTGTGAAATTTGACTTGGAAGGATTGCAAATTTTTTCGGTTACAGATGAAAGGAAGAAAATCTATCAGAGGGATTTGAACAGCATGATAGTACAATATTGATTGACATCATAAGTACCATAGGTGTTCCAAAATCATGGGCTCTGTAGAAAGTATGTAGATTTTTACCTAAGGATACTCTGCTGGACAATAAATAATTTTTTTGGAAAGACCAAGCTTGTCTTGAAAGAGGAACATGTAGGTAAACAACATGTTTTATGCAAAACTTCTGATCTAATGGAGGTCTGTACCTGTTGGACATCCAGGAGGAAAATCCAAAAGACTGAGAATTGATGTATTTGAATTAGGACTGCAAGCCATAAAGAGGTGCAAAATTTCCTTATAAGAGGAAATGAGCCTGATTTGCTGAGGAGATCGAGATAAGAAATCTAGAATGAGATTCTTATCACCTTTTATATGCTGAACATCAAAGTTGTATCGGCTAAACTATTCTTTTCATCTCAAAAGCTGTGGGTGTGGGATTGTCTTCTGCTTGAACTTTATCATATGTGGAAATGATGAACAATTCATGATAATTGTAAAGTGGTGTCCTATCAGATGAAATTCAAATTTTTTGATTCCATATTTTACGACTAAGATCTCCTTGAATGTTGAATGATAGTGAAGTTCACTATTTTTGAAATGATTGCTTGCATATCCACACATTTCTTTGTTATCTTCATTTATTTCAAAGAGAATGGCTCCTCAGTGCTCATCTGATGCATCAATTTGCAATAATTTTTTTCCTGTGGAAGGAATCTGCAAATGTGGTAAGCTTTGAGTGATTACTTTGATTGTTTGAACAAATTTGGTATGAATGGCTGACCAAAGGGGATGCTGCTTTTTTAAAAGCTAATACATTGGTTTCACGTGTTGATTGTAGTTAGATATGAATTGTCTAATGTAGTTGGCTATTTCAAGAAACTGTTGAATTTGTTTGATCGTCAAATTTTCATTAGGAAACTTTAATAACTCTTGGGCCAAATGAGGCTGAGACTTGTATGTTCCATTGGAAAACTATATACCTAAGAAATCAATCGTGGTCTGGGCCAGTTGCATTTATATTGGGTTGAGCATTACTTCATGGGCTCTAGTGAGATGCACAAATCTTTTAACCGTCTCATGATGAGAATCAATAACTGGGATGAATAAGTCAATATAAATGAAAGTCGTGTGTAGCAATGACTCATAAATCTGGATCATTGCTTTCTGAAACAAGGATGGTGCCACTTTAAGCCCAAATGACATGATTGTCTATTCGTAGTGGTGATTTGGAATATAGAAGGTTGTTTTATAACGGTCTTCAGGAACAATTCCAAGTTACTAGAATCCTACTTTCAAGTCGAATTTATAGAAGATATTTGTTGAAGCCATAAATGGAAACATTGAGTCGATCCGTGGTAATGGATACTTGTCATCTTTCAGAAAAAGATTTAAAGGTTTGTAATCAATAACAAGACTTTTCTTCCTATGAACTTGTTCTGACCTCTTATTGACATAAAAGGCCTGACATGCCCAGTTTGACTTAGTGAGTTGGATCAAACCTTCTGATAACAACTGAAAACACTCATGCATGGAAAGTCTCATATCTAAAGGAGACATTCCTAGATGAGATGCCTTAGTAGGATTAGGGTCTTCAGAGTTTTTGAAAGGTAGAGTGATAAAACATTATGACCAAGTCCAAAGTGGAGAAGTGTGTTTTTAAGAGAACTCTGTGTGAGATAAGATACAACAGGAATTATGAAGTTCCTGTATCAAATATGATGATAAGAAAGGAGATTGTAAAGTAGGCTGTAGGGCGAACAAAGAGGGTATGGTGGTGAATGGTAAACAATTATGTGGTATATACAATATCTCCTTGTTGCTACGGTTTGTCACTCTAGCAGTGAATGCTACCTTGACTAGATAGATATCTGATATGGAAATTGATTCTATGCTATTTGCAATGAGAGCCTTTAAAGCGCTCGGCCTGGATGGTTTCTCATGGCCAACTATTAAAGCGGATGTTTATGCTTGTATTCGTATATTTTTCTATTCTAGTTCTTTTGACCCTGCTTTGAACCATAAATATATTACCTTTGCTCCTAAAATTCCTAATCCTAGTAGAGTCAACATTTTCGCGCAATCAGCCTCTGTAACTTTTGTTTTAAGATTATTTCTAAATTTATGGCTAACCGGCTATGTCCTTCCTTAAAAACTTCAATTTCCCTTGGCAATCGACCTTTGTACCTGGTAGGATAATTCAGGACAAAGTATTACTTGCCCATGAAATTATCCATACTTTGCAAACAGCTCAACATCGGAAAAATAATATGGCCTTGAAATTGGATATGGAAAAAGGCCTGTGACAGTTGAGTGGCATTATTTACGGGCTATCATGCATCCAATGGGATTCTGTGAATGGTGCATCCAACGGGTTATGTTTTGTGTTTCTTATGTGTGATACTCTATGTTGGTAAATGGGGCTCCTACTCCTTGGTTCCTGCCTTCTTGGGGTCTTCACCGAAGGGGACCCCTTATCCCCGTATCTTTACTTCGTTTCCAATGTATTGCCTTCTTTAATTCAACATGAAGTGGTACAGGGTTTGTTTCGTAGCAAAGGGTTCAACTCTGCTCCTCTAGTAATCTCCCATATGCTTTTTACTTATGACACGCATTTATTTAGGGAGAAAATTCTGGATGAAGCACATCATTATTAATTAGTTCAGTCAAGCTACAGGTCAACATGTTAATCTCTCTAAGTCTATAGTTTTCTTTTCTAAAAATGTGCTCCACAAACCAAGTCCGGATTCTTTATTTTTTGCATATGCAGGCACATCATTATTTTTTGAGGGTGCCTTATTATTGATTGCATTGCTAAATTAACGGCTGGTTGGAAGCAAAAATTGCTCTCCTAAGCTGGTCGCAGACTGTTGATTAAATTTGTTCTTCAAGCTGTCCTTACTTGTGTCTACCTTTAAATTGTCGTGTGGTATTGTTGATTGGATTAATAAGATGTGTGCAAAATTTTGGTGGAATGGCTCTGATTCTCAGAATTGTATGCATTGGCTTAGTTGGGATTCCCTGACTATTTGGAAGCGCTTTGGGGGCTATGGGTTTCGGGATATAGGCAAGTTTGATCTGTTCCTCTTAGCCAAGCAAGCTTACCGCCTTCTTTAGCAAAGGGAGAAGCTTTATGTCGTGCTGTTCTCCTAGCTAGATCGCGCCGTCTATCACATGTCATCTTTGAGAGCAACGAGGCTCTCATTAATGCTGTAAATAGTTTCACTCTCATATTGCAGCTATTGTGGATGATGCAACTTCTTCTGTTAATGTGTCTTTTACTTGTGTACATAAAAATTGTGATGTTGCTGCAGATTGTATATCTAAGGTAGGCAAATCCTCTGGCCTGGGTTTTGGCAGCTTAATCCCCACCCCAACTTTTGTATGTTTGCCTCTTTAATGAAATATGCACTGAAAGAAAAACTTCAAATAATATGATAAATAAATTCATGAGAATAAAATTATGTTGGCTGCGGCAGTACAACAAAAATTGAACAACATAAAGCATAAGAATTCGACTTGGGAAACATTATCTGTTATGAAAATCTTAAATGCTACCATAAAATATATAAAGTTTTCATCAAAGGAGATATGACTCCCATGACTTGCAAACGCAAAAGCCCCATACGAAAAGAAAAACAATTCAATTCAAGACATGTAAAAGGCATTGAGTCCCTGTTTCGAATAAATGATAAAATTTGCAAATTTAAAATAGCCAGGACTCAAATGTTTTAAAATCAAATTTCAAGGGATTTAATCAATTACACCTTTAAAAATTATTATAAATTTTATACAACTGAACCTTGCCTCGAAGTAACCTGAATTATATCATAATCCCTGATGATTGCAGGAAGAGTATGATAAAAAATAAAAAATAAAAAAAATACCCAAATTGTTTTTTTTTTCCTTTTTAATCTTCGATTTCAATAGATTTTCACGTTCCGATATGAGCTATCTTTCAACAACGTTTCGGTTGCTGCAGGTTGCCAGAGTAACAGATTTGCCCAAACTAGTGATGAACAGTTGTATGAGGACTCAAAACGACTGGAGGAGAGAGAATTTGGCAGAATGAAAGTGAAAATATAAAAAAGAAAAGAAAAACATGAATAAAAAAAAAAGATATTACAAGTAAACAAGTAAAAAACAAAATAACACATCAGCTTCAGGTAAAAATTTTAGGTTATTCTGTATCACAAATTAAAATTTGTGTCCAAAATTTTACAACTATCCAAGCTTAAGGGCATAAATACAATTTACCCCATATTTTAAAACGGGAGACTCACCTTTTGATTTAAAACTTATTGTAATTGAGATGGTGAAAAGAACCCATAAGGTAAAAAATAAAAAAATGAACATGGGAATGGGCGACCCAAACCGTAATCGAAAGCTCGCTCGAAACCGATGGAACAGGCCGATAGGCTCGGATTTAACCCAAAAATGCACACATAATAATTTAAAAGGGCGTCGAGTTCAATAGAATTATTCCCGTTTCAATTCCTAACTTTATTTATCAGAACCAGACACATCCCCAAGCTTCGTTAGGGGCCAAACAAGGTGTTTAAAGAGTTGCCCTCGCATATCCTTGGATAACTTGCAACAAGAACACTTTCAAAATGCACCTTGCTTCAACAAAAACTTTGATAGCACCACTTCATGAACATGAAACTTGTATTATATTTATACAATAACTGTAACCCAGAAAGTTGAACAGTTACACAAACATCATAAATAATGTTGAGCAGATTTCTTAGCCACTCACAAGGTTGCCATCAACATGGCTCGGATCTTGGCTCTAAGGTCATCAGAAACTTCAGCAGTTTCAGATGTCTGAGATCGGGGCCTTGCCTCCTGGTACGATTTTGACAAGTCCACTGAAGCTTCCCTACTAGCAGCATCACCGCCCTCACTAGCTTTTGATTGATCTGATCTTATAAGTATCTCTCCTTCCTCCAAGTCTGCCTCTCTTTCTGAGGAGCAGGTCTTTCTATGCTTTGCGGATTTGGCTCGATACCAACGCTCTTCATTAGAGGAGCCATCATGCTTGTGCTGATGTTCCAAGTATCGATGCTCATCATCATGACTGTGCCTGCAACTATGTTGAGAGTGCATATGTTCATCGTCAGAGGAGCTATAGTGTTTGGTCCTGTGTCGGAGGTGTCTATGCTCATCATCCTCATCAGAACTGCCATATCGGTGCCTCTGTCTAGAATGCCTATGACCATCGTCCGAGGAGCTATCATGCTTGAGCCTATATCTAGAGTACCCATGTTCATCATCTGAGGAGCTATCATGCTTGAGCCTATGTCTGGACTGCCTGTGCTTACTTTCAGAAATGCTATCTAGGTTTTGCTTAGGCTCATATTCCAGGTTGTTGTTGTCCTCATGCTGATGTTGAGACCCTTTTTCCTGGGAAGGAGCATGACTTTTCCTGTGCTTATGCCTGTCACTGCTTCGATGTGATGAGCAATGCCTCTTTTTCCGAGAGTGCTTGTGATCTCTGTTTTGCTTCAACTCCTCTTCCTCTACCTCTTCCTCTTCTTCAACCCTTTTAGATCTAGTGCGGTAGCTCCTCTTCAATCTTCGTTCATTATGTTCTTCAGCAGAGCCTTTCTTTTCAAATTTCTCAATTTTATCATTGCTATCAACCTCCGTAGGAACTGAACTGCTCCGCTTTTCTTGGTCCACAAGAAGAATAACCTGAGAACCTGACCCCGAAAACCCAGATTCAATTTGGTTCTACAGATAATCCATGCAGAGGCTCACTTTTTAGTGGTGCAGCTCCATTTTTTATCGTTGCTGCAAACATCTTTGCCCGCTTCAGCCTCTCAGCCTTTAACCTCTGCTCTCTGGTAGGGCTAGCTTCAGAAGAATCACCCTCATTTGCTGCAGCAGCAGCAGCTGTCTTTGCAGTGGCTTTATCTACAGGAACAGAAACACCAGGCTCCCCATTCTTATTCAGCTTATGGTTGTTAGAACTTTGAGCCCAACAGGAAAGGTGGCTACCAACACCTTCATTATTAGGAACTTGACCAATACCACTTATTGTCTTAGACAGTAATTCCAAATTGGGATTCCTAATGCCTTTTGTGGCAGCCTGAAGAATAGCCGCAGCAGCTGTTGCATCCACACTGACTCCAACTTGCTGCAGGTTTGCTTTTGAAGGTGAATCCTGTCCATCCTTCTTTGACTTTCCAATTACCATTTTAAACTTTTCTTTCCTGTCAGGTTCATATGGTATATCAGATGCTAAGGACAGTGAATCATTTTCTATACTTCCAGTTTTCTTGTCTTTCCCACTCCCCAATGAATCATGCTTCTCCAAAATGCTGCTCTTGCCAGCTAATCTTGACTGTAACCGAAGAATTTGAAATAAATATCAGGAAATTGGGCTAATACAGATTTACCCTTGTAGCACAGCATTTGAAAATCAAATAGTGAGACCAATTTATAACATATTTAATCTTGGACAATTGCAACTAATTTTAGATATAAAGAGAATTTAATCAATAAATAAGTTTGAAGAATGTTTCAAAAGATCAGATTACTGCATAATATCCACCCTAACCATAAGGGAACAACCATAGTTGACCAAAAACTGACATCACAATAAAATTTTCCACTTTCATTATTTAAGATTGCCATGAAAAGGCTGAAAATGGAATTACTACATGTAATTGCAACTAATTAATACACAGATAGATTTGTAGCATATGCAGCATAAGCAAGACAAGTGTAATTTAATGCTATTTATATACAAGAATTCAGTGCAAATCAGAGAACCCAAAATTATAATGTAGATGATACCAGAATAACACACCTCATGAGCTTTGTCCAGAGCTTTTAGATAGTAAGGATGGAATTGGTTGGACGGCAGAAGGAATGGAAATCTCCCATGCTTAGTATCCTGCTGAACAAGTACAGTCTCAAATTCCTTCCCATTTCTCAGTATGAACTCAACTATCTTGTCAACTACTCTCTTCAAATCAGACGGAGGCTCCAAAATGGACAGCTCAACCTTGGACATTGTAGGAGAATTAGAAGGCTGCAACTTATCCACAGTAGAAGAAAATGTAATTGTGGAATCACCACCTTTCTTTACCCCAGTTGTGGTTCCAGACTTTACTGCACTGACAGAACGGTTTCTTTTTATGGCATGAGACCTTTCTTTCAATGATGGAAATGAAGGCTTGGAAAGGGCCCCATCTTTGCCAGCTACATTTAAGGAATTATTTTGTTCTGTTCCATGAGATACAGCTCCAATATCAGCATTAACAGCTGCCTTAGAGTCATTTTTTGTAAGAGCTGGGGCATCCTCAGGTACAGCTACTTCATCCTCCCCGGACCCATACACAGAACCAAGCAATGACAATGCACCACCTACACGACCTATCTGATCAAGACCACTATCAGCTTTGTTCTCTTCTTCTATAGATTTGCCATCAATATCAGACTTCAGAAGTTCCTTGTTATCTACAATAAATCTGAAGTAGGGATGAAGGTTATGATCAGGTAGCAAAAACCCAAAAGTCGGATTGTCTCCCTGTTCAACTCTCAAAATAATTTCAGACTGGCCACCATGTTTGCTCACAAACATGGCAGTTCTTGCAATGATCTGGTGCACCTTCTGAGTTGGAGGCTGAAAAAAAAATTAAGAAAAAAAAAATTCTATTTCAACCACAAAAATTTAAGAGAGAATAACTAGAAAAAAGACATCTTACTAAATTATGCTAAGGGGAAAAAATCACTGATCTCATACATGTATATACATACAGATAACCATTTACGTCAAATTACAGAACTCTATGAAGATATCTATCCTCTGATCTCTAGAGGATGCCGGATAAAGTAATAAATTTATATCATCCTAATCCCACCTGAGCGACCCCTTGTCAAGATATCAAAAGAAGACAAGGTGCCTTTGTATGGAAACCTTGAAGAACTCCCATCCCTGCTCCGAGCATCTGAAACTTGGACATGTTAAGCCTTGGAAAAACACATGCATCTTAGACATCTAATCATGTTGCCGCACAAGATAAGCATTAAACAAACAACAATATATCAGGACGAATAAAAAAATGTAAAATGCACAGAGCAACAAGGGTATCCACTTACCAGATTTTGAAGCAGGTGTTCAGGCACCAAGAAGGGCAGCTGAAAACCAGATTCAGCATCAGTCTTCTTTTGCTCAGATGATTCACTAGGGGCTCCATATGAAAAAGCAACTGCATGATAGCCATCCGGATTCTCTCTTTCTGCTTCATTTTCTAAATCTGAAAACAGAAAAAATAAAAAAGAATTATAATCAAATGAATAACCGTGATGCTATCAGTTTGTACAGCAGCAGAAGAACATGAACACTGATAACAGAAAATATTAAGAGGAACACAAGAATGAGGCAAGGAAATTCTTACTTGGCACTCTGAAAGATGAAATCTTAGGGAACAAAATCTGATCCTGCAAACTTAGATAAGCAATCCAAATAATAAAAAGAAAAGCTATGCTCCCATGTTCAGCTAAATACCACAACAGAAATATCCATATCCAAAATGTCTTTTAAACTAGACATGCATTAAATCGCAATTTATAGATGTTGCTAATGCAAGCCAAAGTAGTGACCGGCAATTAGATAGTTAAGCTTTAGCATAATGATCCTCCCATGAAGTACCAATAATTCAAAGACACGAAGAAGTTATAAAAGCAACTGAAATTAAGAGCTAAAATGTTTTCAGACAAAGAGAGGCTTAGAAACAAGATGTGAAGTTAAGAATTAAAAAAAAAAAAGGAAGAAACATAAATTGTTTGGATATTTAAGTGGGAAGAGAATAGAAACTATAACCTGTCATGCTACTAACTACTACTCCCCAAAAAGTCAAAAGATTTTGGAAAACATACACTGATAAAATAAGCTTCTTTTATATATGTTCTCCAAATATATACAAAATGGGCGAGAGAAAAAGGGGACCTATTCTATAAGAAAACGATATTTTTTCAACTTCTTTCTAACATCGTACAAACAAGTTCAAGTTCCTTTCATTCCTTCCAGTGCCCTCTTTCCATATCCCTAAAGTTCTCTCCTGACATATTTTCTAATTCAAAGCGAAGAGCCTTCAGAAGTATACATATTAACCAAATATGTGAACAATGGGAAAACAACTATCGACATCTTCAATGGGACCACAACTTTAAGCCATAAGTCAAAAGACACACACGGAACAGGAGATATGTAATCTCTAATATATCTACCACAATGTCAAAGCACAGCTTCCACTGTATTAGAACATTATCCACAAGCAATTCTTGTAAGATATAGCTTATACATTTTTTAAAAAAAAATCGATGCCCGGAAAAGGGACTTTTGAGAAAATAAAATAAAATAAAATTACCTTGCTCCTCGGATGGCGAGGGCAAATCGAGGTAGCGCTCGTGATCGAGCTCTGATACAAGGGAATCGTCGTCAAGCTTAGGAGACGGAGAATTGTGGTGGCGTCGAAGACTGCGAGAAGGGGGAGGGGCCGAAAGGAGGTGGCGCAGGTCGTAGCGATCGATAGAGAGAGAGTTCCAGTGAACAAGCGCGGCGGCCGAGTTCACGAACGCCGCCATCGCGTCATCGTCGAAGAGAAACGCGTGGCGGCCTACCACTTCGAGATCCATCTGGTACCGTCGGACGGAGAGATGAGAGAATGAACTATTCCGAAGAAACCCTAAGGAATGGTTCTTTTAAATTTATGTAGGGAGGTGAATCAGGTGAGCTTATGTTACGCAGGGCACCAATGGCTCAACTTATCGAATCATTCGGATATGCTCCGCCAACAACTCGAAAAGGCAAGGAGTCATGGATTTGATATTGAACAAGATTTGAATTGAGATTAAACCGGTTAAATAATTTTTTTAATATAATATCTAATATATTTCATACATAGAAAAAATATAAATAATGCATAAATTAGATATATTTCACACAATAGTATTTAATATATCAATATTTATAATTCTAATTCATGTATAGTCAGTCATTTTTAAAAAAAATTAAATATAATATTATTTACATTTATATTTATTATTGTAATAAATAATAAAATTGATTTATTTGTATATAATTTTATTTTTAAAAATTAAAATAGTTAAATAGATAATAAAAATTACATTATAGTATATATTCATTTTTCAATTAAAATAATTTTAAATATAAATTTATATGAAATTTTTTTCATAATATATATTACTAATTAAAATACAAATAATTAAATTTAACTTTATTAATTATATAAATTTCTTAAATAATATAAATAATTTTTAACTAAAATTAATAGATAACCATATATTAATAATGAATATTTATAATATAAATTAATATATAATCATATTTTGATAAAATATCAAATACAATAATATCTATATTTATATGTATTAATTTAATAAATAATAGAATTAATTTATTTATATATTTTTTAATTTGAAATTTAATTTTATAGAATCAATAAAAACTATTTAAACGAAAATTTTATCATAATATACATTGATAATGAAAATTTTAAAAATTGAATTAATTTTTTTAGTTATATATATCTATTATTGAATAATTTTATAAACCATACACAATTTTCTTGTAGAAATCCATACAAACGATACTATAATCCTACGATTTGGCCTTGTGCCGAAGGTTGCAAAAACAATCTCTAACGTTGGGAGTTCGACTCCCAATTAGTGCAAAATCTTAAAACTTCAACTTTTCACATTTCTCAACCAATTAAACAATAATAGATTCGAATGAGTACCTATCACGAGTTTTGATTTAACAGATCCACCGGTTGAATGTACTCTCAATTTATGAGTATAAACTAGGAGCCGATTTTAAAAAATGATTGTCCAGGACCAAATTTTTAACACCTCCTCGTATAGTTAAAACAATCCCAATTATATAAGGTTATATTACTCTGAATGCACCAAAATGAATGAACTTTCAAAAGCAATTTTTAATGCATTATGGTCATGATGTTGATATTTTATAAATCCAATTAAAACATGATTGAATCTTTAACTAAATCAAATAAATTGTTTAGACTTCCACTAACTCCCAAAGTCTATAAAATATCATCATTACAAGTATATTTTTACTCGGAAGAGTCATAAAATACAAAATCTCAATATTCCAAAATATGACATAGACAAATGAAGACTCCACAAAAGATCACTAATGTGATGTATTGTCATGACCCGATCCTTAGACCCTAACTAGTGCTAGGGAATGAGTAGGCTTAAGGCTACCAAAATTCGTAGCAAAAAACCTAAACCTGTTCATATAACTTATATCCTAACTATATAATTTAATAATAAAAAATAAATATCAAATTAACTCATAACTATCACTATCTAAATATTAAATACATAGGTCTAATTCCATTAATTATGCAATTGATCATTTTATTCAATTAAATTAATTAATCATCTTAATTAAAAATAATATATCTAAACTTTCACAAATAAATTAATATCTCACTTTTTAAAAACAACCAGAAGGTGTGGTTAGTACTGGATGACTTGAATTAACGAACTAAAGATTCTATTCAAAATTATCCGATCAATGGTTGTTAGACTTCAATGACCGGAAAATTTTTGATGGTAACAGATTGAAGATCAGATGATACCAAAAGAAAACTTGAGGTGTGAGGAGTCCAAATATATAAGTTTTGTGGCTTGAAAGTGACAAAAAATGTATAGATCTACAAGATTTTGTGACAGCTCCGGCGAAAGAATCGTCTCCGATCAGCCCTTAAATGGCAGTGTCAGAAGATCAAATTTCTGAGTCCATTTTCAGTATCAGATTTAAAAAAAGAAGTCATAAAATGTGAGAAATGAAAGGGCAGCTCAATGCCCAATTTTCTTTTTACCAATCCCGAAAATCTTGTCAGTTTTTGGAAAATCAGATATTGCTAAAGTGATAAAAATGTGGAGAACTACTTATAAGAAGGATCTAGAATATACTTCCTTAATATGGAAATATGAAAAACAGGATGAACACGAGAGAAGTCTATAGGTAATTCTAGTTGATAGGCTACCTCACCAATCCTATTTAGGATCTCAAAAGATCCTATGTAACGAGGAATCAACTTTCCCTTCTTACCAAATCTCATTATTCCTCTCATTGATGTGTCATATCCGTTAATTTAGACACCAAGTTGTGCGAGTTGTTAAATCGATTAGAAAGCAAAGTAAAGTTTTAGGTAAGTGCATAATTGAAGACAATAGCTTATATTTTATTATAAAGTTGCATGATTTGAGTATTTGGCATGTAAATAATTGTTAATTAGTATTTTTTGGTAATAAAAATTATGGGGATACATGTTTTCTAGACTTAGGATTATATTTGGTAAAAATTAAATTATGTGTTGATGTGTTCTTTATTGGATTCTATGAAGTAGTCTGTACATATTTTACTATAACTTAAGCTCTAACTTTCCGATTTATATTTTCTTAGTTGGGTTTGAAATTTAAGACATATGGCTAAAATTTTTATGAAGAACATATAACGTTATTTTGAGCATAACTATACTTAATTTTAGCACAAAAGTAGGACTAGAAAACTGTTCACGAAATTCTAGGCAACGATTTTAATGACCAGTTAGTATTCATTTGATAATATTTTTCGCTACATAACACCATATTTAGTTGTTGCCCAGAAATTGAACCAAGAAGGGGGGTTGAATTGGAATTAAAAATTCTTAACTTTTAAGTGCGGAAAGAAAAGTTAAGTAGAGTAGGGATAGAGAAAAATCACACAGGAAATTTTATAGAGGTTCGGGTGTTAACAAACCCTACTCCTCTCCTCAATCTCAATTGGGAGTTTCACTAACACACTGGGTATTACAATAGAGTTTTACAAGCTCACTCCCAACTATGGTGTTTCTATCAATGGATCACACATAACCCAGAAATCCCTTGTGTTTTAATGACTCACACAATAAACCAATTCCTTGTGTTTTAATGACTCACACAAATAACTCTTACAAGTGTTCTACTCTTAATCTAATATACCTAAACTCACTTGATTAGTAGATTAGAAAGAAAAACACTCACAAATCTATAATGCTCAGAAAATAATGAGCAAAAAGATTTTTTACAGAGAATTAATGTTTGTTTGAAAGTAATAAATGCACAAATGGCTACAACAAGATTTTGATTCGAAGTATTTGCTATTTTCTTGTTCTGGATTCATAAATGACTTGCATTTATATTTCTATGGAGAATTATAGCCGTTTGGTTGCATTAAATGCGAAAATAGTCGTTGCACCAACTCTTAATTTTGCGTCTGACATGTTTTTCTTTCCTCATTCATGGTCATGAAAGTTCTTCCAAATTGTGACTTGAGTGGTGACTCTGGGCGTGAACATCCTTCCAAGCTGTTGTCTAAGTGGTGACTCTGGTTGTGAAGCTCTCTGGAGGAATTTGACATGTTTTCTCATGGGCGTGACTTTTTTTCACGGGCATGACTGATATGATCATTCAGGGTTGCTATGATCTTTCATGGTCGTGAACTTTAAATGTTGGGTAGTTGGTGCTAAGCTTTATCACGAGCGTGACATAAAAGGTCACGGGCATGAACATGCTATTTTTTCAATTTTTTGTCTTTTTAAGGTTAGTCTTCCATTCTCCATTCTTACATCATATTCCATACCCTGTTCAATAAACTTAGAAAATAAGTATGTTAAATACATTATTGCTATTTTATTTGTTAGTATCAAAATGACAGAAATATCCTTCAAGGTTCAACAATCTCCCCCTTTTTTATGGTGACAAATAATCTAGCAATATGTGCTTTTGAGAAGTCTCTCCCTTAAAAGATGCTTAAGATAAAAAATTACTGAGGTGCAAGAATTGTTAAGAATGATGAAGTATAACATGGATGTATGCTTCCCAGTTTAGGTACATGCAAGGTGTATCCAATGTATACCAAATTTTTACTTATAACTAGTTAAATATATGCAAAGTATATTTAAGGTATATTCAAAGTATAATTTGCATATTCATTTAATTCAATTATATTGCTAGGTTTTCCCCCTTTTGTCATCAACAAAAAAAATATAAGAGATAAATAATAAGGGAAAACTAATGCAATTATATTAATATCAAATGAAAAAGTATAAAGTTTTTGAAAAGTAATTTAAAGTCCTACATTAGAAATACTAGAAATTAACAAAGCGAAAAACAATAGTCTAGCTAGATTTGGAGCCAGACATCCCATCTCTAAGGCGAGTTACTTCCACCTTGAGGCTCTCCATATGAGACTCTATGAAATCCTTGAGGTTCTCTAACCTCTCATCAATTGAAGCCTGCAATTGGTCAAAACGTGGTGCCAATAGATCAGCCACCTGCTGAGCCAAGTTCGGTGTAGAGGCTGATGATTGTCTAATTTCCTGCTCAGCCTCTGAGGTCGTCGTCTCAACTTAAACTCTCTTCCTCTACTGGATTCCTTGGAGACCAGCTTTGAAGTCGTCTGAATTGTTGTCCTCCCAAATAATCTCACCAGCTGTATTAGTGAAGCGGTAGTAGATGTTATTCTCATGAACTATACAAACCGCCGCTCCCATTTTGATAAACGACTCGACGTCTAACCGGTCTCTAGGATGTGCTGGTATGAGGTTAAAGTGGTGCTCCTCTAGCTTCAAATGCCCAAGCTTTATAGCAAGGTGAGTCATGTACCCACCAATCAAAATGTCTCTAGAGGGCTTCGTGGCAATAGATATTAGATGGTTTGCAAACCATCGAGATAAAGCCACTGTTAGACCTCTTCGGGCTATCTCCAAGAGAAAGAGCTCGGATTTCCAAATTGATCCATTACTGTCCCCTATGGCAAAAATGTTATAGGTTAGAAACCTATGCAAGTACTTGTGCACTGGTGACCGAAGGTGGGTGCTTTTTATCTTCTTGACGTCCCAGCTGCAGTGGCATAGAACTCCACCTCACTTTCATTAAGTACACCATCAGATGGAAGGTTGAACATGTCACCAAATTCCTTTGCAGTGAAGGTGTTTAGATGTTTGCAGAGTTGAAATTTCACAGTGCAGGTGGGAGAGACTGAAGGTTGCTAAGGAATTCGAAGGTAGGTTCTCTTAGCGTTGGTTGATGTAAATCAACAAAATCTTTTACAAGACAAGCCTGGAGTTGTTTCATCATGCTTGTCTCGAGACCAAGGGTCCTGATAGTGTGCCACTCAAATGATCGAAGGAAAGGAGTGGTCTTTTCTTAAGAACCGAGTACCTCGAATGGCAGTGCTTTGAAATGATATTGAGAAGGTAGTTCGTGTACCTTCTTGGAGCATAAGATTTCTTTCTGATGCCTTTAGAGGAGCTGGGTTCCATTTTTTATTGTGAAATAGATTCTTGAAGAGAGAAAATCTGATGGGATGTTTGAATAGAACCTAGTGAGTTTTGATTTATGATGATGGAAACAGTTTTTGAAGGTATTTATAGATGGAGAATGTTGCTAGGGGGCCAGAATCTTTGAAATGGTATTGTATAGTGATAAATGAGAGAAGTTGGAGAGTTGGAAATGAGAGAAATAACGGTAGAAAATGTTTTATAACTGACATTTTCATGGGTGTGAAAACTAAGTCACGGGTATGAAATATCGTGTTCACGGTTTGCTGAAGAGGCACTCTACCTATGATGAGGAATATGAAACGATTCACGGTCGTGACATTTAATGGTCACAGGCGTGAATGATGAAATTTTACTGCGGTGACAAATGAATCACGGTCGTGAAGTACAATCTTCACTACTTGTTACTATGAGACAAAGCTTGACACAAAGTGTGAACAATTCTGTAAGTATTTTGTGGAGATGTTCACGGTCGTGAACAAAGAGTTTCACAGGGGTGACAGAAAAAGATTATGGGCGTGAAACAGTCTTCACTACCTTCAACCATGAAGCATGTCGTGAAGCAAGGCATGAAAGCTACTGGAGCTTTTGGCGATTATGATCACAGCCGTGAATATATGTCACGGGCGTGAACTGCCTAAAATCCTCATTAAATAAAACTAAGTTTACAATAAGACCAAAAGATTTCGAAAGTGCTTCTATCCCCTATAACATATATTTCTATCAAGTTAGCCACTTCATACCTTAAAAGATGAGATAATAACATAAGATTATCAATCAAGGTTCGACAAATTTGGCAATCATAAAGTTAATCCATCAATCATACCAAGATCTTTTCTTATGAAATTAAATCTTTCTTCATTTAGAGACTCAGTGAAGATATTTGTCAATTGATTGTCTGTGTTTATAAATTACAATACAACATCTCTATATTGAACATGATCTCTAATAAAATGATGTCTTATGTCAATATGCTTACTTCTAGAGTGTTGAATGAAATTCTTAGATAGATTTATAGCACTTGTATTGTCACATCTAATAGGTATATGGTCCATATTATGACCATAATCCTTAAGTTGTTGTTTCATCCAAAGGATTTGTGTACAACAACATCCTATAGCCACATACTCCGCTTCAGCGGTGGAAAAAGCAACTGAAACTTGTTTTTCGCTAAACCAAGAAACTAAGCATTCACCAATAAAGTGACAAGTACCTGAAGTACTCTTTCTATCCAAGAAAATTCCAGCATAATCAGCATCTGAATATTCTATAATGTGAAAGGATGAATTTCTATGATACCATAAACCTAGATGCAATGAGCCATGTAAATATTTTAAAATTCTTTTTACAGCATTTAAATGTGACTCTTTAGGACATGATTGAAAGCGAGCACATAAGCATACACTATACATTATATCGGGTCTAGAGGTAGTAAGATATAAGAGTGATTTGATCATACCTCTATAGAGCTTTTCATTAATGCTCTTACCCTTTTCATCATTGTCTAATTTTGTTGATGTGCTCATTGGAGTCTTGGCATTTTTACATCCTTCCATTCCAAATTTCTTAATTAAGTCTTTGGCATATTTGGATTGGTTGATGAATATGCCCTCATTGCCTTGTTTTATTTGTAGACCGAGGAAGAATTTTAGCTCACCCATCATGCTCATTTCGAATTCCCTAGTCATACACTTAGCAAATTCTTGGTAAAACAATTTATTAGTAGACCTAAATATGATATCATCAACATAAATTTGAACAATTTAAATATCATGCTTATGCTTTTTAAGAAATAAAGTAGTGTCAACATTCCTCTTTGTAAAATTATTTTCTAAAAGAAAAGAACTTAGTCTTTCATACCAAGCTCTTGGGGCTTGTTTCAAATCATATAAAGCTTTTGAAAGTTTAAGTACATGGTTGGGCAGATTATATCTTTCAAAACTTGGTGGTTGTTTTACATAAACTTCTTCTTCTATAAATCCATTTAAAAAAGCACTTTTTACATCCATTTGAAAGAGTTTGAAATTCATATGGCATGCATATGCTAAAAGTATTCTTATGGCTTCTAATCTAGCTACATGAGCATAGGTCTCATCATAATCTATTCATTCTTCCTGATTATATCCTTTTGCAACTAACCTAGCCTTATTCCTAGTTATTGAACCTTGTTCATCTAGTTTATATCTAAATACCCATTTACTTCTAATAATTTGATGCTCTTTGGGTCTTGGAACTACGGTCCATACCGTACTTCTCTTAAATTGGTTGAGTTCATCTTGCATAGAAATCACCAAACTTTCATCATTAAGAGCCCCATCAATATTTTTGGCTCAATTTGAGAGACAAAGTCAAGATTAGAAATTAATGGTTTGAGATGAGATCTAGTACTTACTCTCCTTGTAGGATCACCAATGATTTGCTCTTTGGGGTGATCTTTTATCAATCTTCATTCCTTTGGGAGCTCTTACCTGTTTTCCTCTTGAGTTGGAGGTAGAGAGTCATCTTGATGTGAATTTTCTTAATCATTTTCTTCTCTTTCATTCTCAAGATCAAGTCTTTCCATTGTACCTACAACATCATCAAGAACAAATGTTTTTGGATTTGAAAGATGACTCATGTTGTTTTCCTCTTTGACAAGGTTCACTTGTCTTGTCTTTTTCAAATTTGACTTTTGGCAGTCTCTTTACCAGCTCTCCTTTGCTGAGGCTTTAAGTTAAATTCATACTTGCATGACCAAGCCTTCTATGCCACAACTAATATTCATCACTAGTAGTCACAAGACACTTAGAAGAAAGGTTAGATATTTTGTGTAAGTCTATTATGTAGGTATTGACATCTATACTTCCTTTAAATATCTCTTGGCCATTAATAGAGGTTAAAAGACATTCATTGGAAGTAAAGATTACTTTGTTTCCCTTATCACATAATTGACTTACACTTAACAAGTTATGTTTCAAACCGTCAACAAGTAAGACATCTTTAATGAAAGTAGTACCATTAATACCAATAGAGCCAATGCCAATTACCTTACCCTTAGCATTGTTTCCAAAGGTTACTTTACCTCCATCAATCCTTTTGATTTCATTGAAAATTTCTTTGTCTCCGGTCATATGCCTTGAACATCCACTATCTACTAGCCAAGCATTTTTGTATATTGTGGACTTGAGGCATACCTGTAGAATCACAATTCAAGTATTGTTTTTAGGTACCCAAATGAGCTTGGGTCCTTGGGGGTTAGCACATGAAGGTTTCCAATGAGCCTTCTTTATCCAACAATGTTTATTTATGTGACCAAAATTTATACAATAATTACATTGTTTAGCTTTAAATATGCTTTTTGGTCTTACTATGCTTTTGACTGCCATTTTGCTATTAGGTAGAGTTTGTGAGCATAAGCATGCACATGCATGATGACTTGGTGCTTTTCTAGGTGCATGCTTCGTATACATAAAAGCATGATTTGCCTTTTGAGGTTTCCTTCTTAGGCTTACCAACCCTTGATCATTCCTCTTATGTATAAAAGGTTTAATGTATGTTGTGCACTTAGCCCTTGGGGCTGTTACTGCTAATGTGGAGATGTGGGATTCACTTAACTTAACAAAAGTAGTCTTGTGAGATGAAGATGATGTACCCTTAAATCCTATACCATGTCTAATTAAGGGTGGTCTTTGAGACACAATGAGAGTATCTAAACTCTTCTTTCCCTTGTGAATTTTTGAAATGGAGTTTCTAAGTTCTTATACTTCATTTTTGAAAATATTATTTTTTAAGCAAGGATTTAGTTGAGGGTCTTAAGAAGTATTCATATAATGGTCTAAAAAGAAGTTAAATGCTTTTGTTTATATTGTTAAAGCTTAGTAAACTATCGTGCATATGTGGTAAGGTATTGTACATGATAGTATGATTGTCACTCATGCCATGAATTTATATATGATACCATATTTATATATGACTTGATGTATAATGTGTGATTGCATGTAAGAATTTTTATACCTATATGTACCACTAAGCTTTTAGTAGCTTAGTATTCCGGTGTTGTTTCCATGCAGGTCAGAGCCAAATAGATAAAAATAGAAGTTGATCAAGAGAAGTCAGCGAATATCAAAGACAACATATCATACCTATGAGGATCGGTGATATCTCATGTCATACTTTTGCATTTTTGTACATGTCATTGTAAGGGAGTTGTTTACTTGTATACATGTCTGTAAATGTAAGAATTATGTAATTTTATGTCAAATGCATGTATTTGTGTAAACCCCTCGACAAGGGTTAGTCAGGTTTTTATGAAATTGGGATTTTAAGTGTTAAGTCAAATATTTTTTTTACTTTATATTTTATGCAAGTCATCATGGCCATGGTGCGAAGAAAAATTTTAAATTTTACAAGTTTTTCACATACAGGTTGTGTAACACTTGCTCGTTTAGCCGGGCTAATCCTAGTTAGGCCAAAGGGTCTTACATTTTGTACCAATCGAGTTATTGCTCGAGGTCTACCTTGCCTCTCTGTGCTCTGTACAGGTGTTGTAGTTGCACGATGAGTAGAAACCTCATCTTGTGCCTTTTCAGCTGCTACTGCTGCAGTCGCTCTAGTCCTTAACATACTAAAAATAAACATGTAGAGATCAAAAGGATAATAGACTCTCTAATGGTATACGTTGAAACTAGAATCGAGGAGGACATGCAAAGACAGGTTTGATCCTAATTTTTGCAGTTTAATAAGCTAACAACCTAGGTTATATAAAAGCTAAACCTATAACTCTGATACCAACTTTGTCATGACCCGATCTTGAGATTGTGACTGGCACTAGGGAATGGGTATGATTTAAGGCCATTAAAACTCGTAACTAGCCTAAACTCATTCATATAACTTATATTCCAACTATATAATTTAATAATAAAAATTTAATGTCAAATCATCTCATAACTATCATTATCTAAATATTAAATACAAAGGTTTAACTCTATTAATTATGCAATTGATCATTTGACTCAATTAAATTAATTAATTATCTTAATTAAAAATAATATACCTAAACTTTTACAAATAAATTAAGATCTCACTATCTAAAAACAACTATAAGGTGTGATTGGTACTGGATAACTCAGTTTAACGAATTGAAGATTATGTCAAAAATTGTCCAATTAGTGGTCGTTGGACTCCGATGTCTGAAATATTTCCGACAGCGGTAGATTGACAATTAGATGGTGCCAAAAGAAAGTTTGATGTGTGAGGAGTCCAAATATATAAGTTTCATGGCTTAAAAGTGACTAGAAATATCAAGATTTATAAGATTTCGTGACGGCTTTGGTGCGAGAAATTGTCTATGATTAGCCTTTAAAAAGTAGTGCTCGAAGCTATAGGGTGCTACATGTATACCCTGTATCCTATATAGATTTTATATGTGTGAACACTTTATGTTCTGTGGCTCTTCTAACTTATACTCCACCTGTGTGAGAGACACAAAAAACTCTCATGCTAAGCATATCGCTTAGTGGTATATAGAGGCAATAATAACATCAAGTATACAAACATTGCATTATCATATAGCATACAAATTCTTAACTTTCACATAAATTATATGAACTATCAACATCTAGTGTTTTAACCATTACTCATGTAGCATGACCTTCATTCACTATATTATTAAAACAAACAATACTCATTGTATGGACTCAATTCAACATATAGCATATTTTTACTAAATCATAGTAATATTTCATCTATTGTATCTTGATTTTCCCTATAACATCCTAAACCCAGACTGATTAGATCTAAGCCTAAAAATTTGTAGTTGTCGGCTAAAGTAAGAATGTTTTTTTGTAGAATACGGTGACAAGTGTTATAATTTATTTTTATATTTGCGGTACCATCTATATCCTTAATATCATGTCATATAACTTGACGCTAGTCCTAAGTTAGACGTTGAAGACATTTATGATTGAATTCTCAAATCTTCACTTGTATTATCACAACATTTACAATTATGTTCCATAAGCTTGAAATGAAACCATATTCAATTCAACTTCATCATGGTGATATACATTACTGTTGCCCAGATAATGAACTAAGAAAGGGGGTTGAATTAGATATTAAAAATTCTTAACTTTTAAGTGCGGAATGAAAAGTTAAGTAGAGTAGGGATAAGAAGATATCACACAAGAAATTTATAGAGGTTCAGGTATTAACAAACCCTACTCCTCTCCCCAATCTCAATTGGGAGTTTCACTAACACATTAAGTGTTACAATGGAGTTTTATAAGCTCACTCCCAACTACGGTGTTTCTATCAATGGATCACACCTAACCCATAAATCCTTTGTGTTTTAATGGCTCACACAATAAACCAATTCCTTGTGTTTTAATGGCTCACACAAATAACCCTTACAAGTATTCTACTCTTAACCCAATATACCCAAACTCACTTGAGTGGTAGATTACAAAGAGAAAAACTCACAAATTTATAATGCTCAGAAATTATGAGCAATAAGTTTTTACATAGAATTAATGTTTGTTTGAAAGAAATTAATGCACAAATGGCTACAACAAGATTTTGATTTGAAGTAATTGCTATTATCTTGTTCTGGATTTATAAATGACTTGCATTTATACTTCCATGGAAAATTATATCTGTTTGGATGCATTTAATGTGAAAATAGCCGTTGCACCAACTCTTAATTTCATGTCTGACATGTTCCTCTTTCCTTTTTCACGGTTGTGAATATATGTGTCACGGTTGTGAATGCTCTTCCAAGTTGTGACTCAAGTGGTGACTTTGACCGTGAAACATTCTAGAAGGAATTGAAGTGTTTGATCATGGGCGTGACTTTATTCTTTCACGAGAGTGAATATCCTTCCAAGTCGTGGTCCAAGTGGTGACTCTGGTCGTGAAGCTCTCTGGAGGAATTTGACATGTTTTTTCATGGGCATGACTTTCTTTCACGGGCATGACTGATATGATCATTCACGGTTGCTATGATTCTTCATGGCTGTGAACTTTAAATGTTGGATAGTTGGCGCTAAGTTACATCACGAGTGTGACATAAACAGTCACACACGTGAACATGCTATTTCTTCATTTTTTGACTTTCAAAGTTAGTCTTCCATTCTTGCATCATATTCCATACCCTGTTCAATAAACTTAGAATACAAGTATGTTAAATACATTATTGCTATTTTATTTGTTAGCATCAAAACGACGGAAATACCCCTCAAGGTTCAACAATCTCCCCCTTTTTGATGGTGATAAATAATCTAGCAATATGTGCTTTTGAGAAGTCTCCCCCTCAAAAGATGCTTAAGATAAAAAATAATAAAGTGCAAGGATTTTTAAGAATGATGAAGTATAGCATGGATGTTTGCTTTCTAGTTTAGGTATATGCAAAGTATATCCAATGTATACCAAAATTTTGCTTATAACTAGTTAAGTATATGCAAAGTATATTGAAGGTATATTCAAAATATATCAAATTATTTGCTTTTAATTAGTTAAGTATATGCAAAGTATATTGAAGGTATATTTAAAGTATCAACACATTTTCATTCATGTAACTTGCATATTCATTTAATTCAAGTATATTGCTAGGTTCTCCCCCTTTTGTCATCAACAAAAAGAACATAAAAGATAAATCATAAGGGAAAACTAATGCAATTATATTAATACCAAATGGAAAAGTACAAAAGTTTGAAAAGTAAATTAAAGTCCTACATTTGCAATACTAGAAACTAGTAAGCAAAATGAAATAAAAAAAATGCTCTAGCTAGATTTGGAGTTGGACATCCCTTTTCTAAGGTGAGTTACTTCCGTCTCGAGGCTCTCCATGCGAGACTCCATGAAATCTTTAAGGTTCTCAAACCTCTCATCAATTGAAGCCTGCAATTGGTCAAAACGAGGTGCCAAAAGGTTAGCCACCTGCTGAGCCAAGTTCGGTGTGGAGGTCAAGGATTGTTCAATTTCCTGCTCAACCTCTAGGGTCACCATCTCGACTTGAGCTCTTTTTCTTTGTTGGATTCCTTGGAAGCCAACTTTGAAGTCATCCAAATAGTTGTCTTCCCAAATAATCTCACCAGCTATATTGTGAAGCGGTAGTAGATGTTATTCTCATGAACTATACAAACCACCGCTCCCATCTTGATAAAAGACTCGATGTCTAGTCGGTCTCTAGGATGTGCTGGTACGAGGTTGAAGTTGTGCTCTTCTAGCTTCAAATAACCAATCTTGATAGCAAGGTGAGTCACGTACCCACCAATCAAGATGTTTCTATAGGGCTTCGTGGCAATTGATAGTAGATGGTTTGCAAACCATCGAGATAAAGCCACTGTTAGGCCTTCTCGGGTCATCTCCAGAAGAAAGAGCTCGAATTTCTGAATTGAACCATTGCTATCCCCTCTGGCAAAGATGCTATAGGTTAGAAACCTATGCAAGTACTTATGCACTGGTGATGGAAGGTGGGTGCTCTTCGTCTTTTTGACATCCCAGGTGCAGTCGAATCCGAAATGAGTCCATGCTTGATTGGCATAGAACTCCACCTCACTTTCATTGAGTATTCCATCAGAGGGAAGGTTGAATATGTCACCAAACTACGCTGTAGTGAGGGTGTTCAGATGTTTGCAGAGTTGAAATTTCACCGTACCGGTGGAACTTGAGGGTAGGTCCCTTAGCGTCGGTTGATGGATATCAACAAAATCTTTTAGATGACAAGCCTAGAGTTGTTCCATCATGCTTGTCTTAAGACCAAGGGTCCTGATAGCGTGCCATTCAAATGATCAAGAGGAAAGGAGTGGTCTTTTCTTGAGAACCAAGTACCTCAGATGACAGTGCTCTAAAATAATATTGAGAAGGTAATCCGTGTACATTCTTGGAGCATGAGACTTATTTCTGGTGCCTTTGGAGGAGCCGGGTTCCATTTTTGGGTTTGAAATTGATTCTTGAAAAGAAAAACTCTGATAGGATTTTTGAAGAGTACCTAGTGATTTTTGATTTATGATCAATGATATAGTTTTTGAAGGTATTTATAGATGGAAAATGTTGCTAGGGGGCCAGAATCTTATGAAAGGCATTGAATGGTGATAAATGAGAGAATTTGGAGAGTTAGAAATAAGAGAAATAACGGTAGAAAATGTTTTAAAGCTGACATCTTCATGGTCGTGAATGCTCAGTCGTGGGCATGAAATGTCTTGTTCACGGTTTGCTGAAAAGGCATTTTACCCGTGATGAAGAATATGAAACGATTAACGGTAGTGACATTTAATGGTCACGGGCGTGAATAATGCAATTTCACGGTGGTGACAAATGAGTCATGATCGTGACGTACAATTTTCACTACTTGTGACCGTGAAACACAACGTGACACTAAACGTGAATGCTTGTATAAGTATTTGGTGGAGATGTTCACGATCGTAAAGAAGTGTCACGTTTGTGAACAAAGAGTTTCACGGGAATGACAAAAACGGTTATGGGCATGAAACATAATCTTTACTACATTCAACCGTGAAGCATGTCGTGAAGCATGACATGAAAGCTACTAGAGCTTTTGGCAATTATGATCACAGCCGTGAATATATGTCATAGTCGTGAATTGCCTAAAATCCTTATTAAATAAAACTAAGTCTAAAACAAGACTAAAGGATTTCTAAGGTGCTTCTATCCCCTATAACATATCTTTCTAACAAGTTAGCCACTTCATACCTTAAAAGATCAGACAATAATAGAAGATTAACAATCAAGGTTTGACAAATTTGGCAATCAGAAAGTTAATCCATCAATCATACCAAGCTCTCTTCATTTAGAGACTTAGTGAAGATATCTGCCAATTGATTGTATGTGTTTATAAATTCCTATCCAACATCTCCATATTGAACATGATTTCTATTAAAATGATGCCTTATGTCAATATGCTTACTTCTAGAGTGTTGAATGAAATTCTTAGATATGTTTTTTTTATAGCACTTGTATTGTCACATCTGATAGGTATATGGTCCAAACTATGACCATAATCCTTAAGTTGTTATTTCATCAAAAGGATTTGAGTACAACAACATCCTGCAGCCACATACTCCGCTTCAGCGATAGAAAAAGCAACTGAAACTTGTTTCTTACTAAACCAAGAAACTAAGCATTCACCAATAAAGTGACAAATACCTGAAGTACTCTTTCTATCCAAGAGACTTCCAGCATAATCAGCATCTGAATATCTTATAATTTGAAAGGATGAATTTCTATGATACCATAAACCTATATGCAACGAGCCATATAAATATTTTAAAATTCTTTTCATAACATTCAAATGAGATTCTTTAGGACATGATTGAAAGCAAGCACATAAGCATACACTATACATTATATCGGATTTAGAGGCAGTAAGATATAAGAGTGATCCGATCATACCTCTATAGAGCTTTTCATTAATGCTCTTACCCTTTTCATCCTTCTCCAATTTTGTTGATGTGATCATTGGAGTCTTGGAATTTTTGCATCATTCCATTCCAAATTTCTTAATTAAGTCTTTTGCATATTTGGATTGGTTATTGAATATGCCCTCATTGCCTTGTTTTATTTATAGACTGAGGAAGAACTTGAGCTCACCCATCATGCTCATCTCGAATTCCCTAGTCATACACTTAGCAAATTTTTGGCAAAACAATTAATTAGTAGACCTAAATATGATGTCATCAATATAAATTTGAACAATTAGAATATCATGCTTATGCTTTTTAATAAATAAAGTAGTGTCAAAATTCCCCTTTGTAAAATTATTTTCTAAAAGAAAAGAACTTAGTCTTTAATACCAAGCTCTTGGGGCTTGTTTCAAACCATATAAAGCTTTTGAAAGTTTAAATACATGGTTAGGCAAATTATGGCTTTCAAAACCTGGCAGTTGTTCTACATAAACTTCTTCTTCTATAAAACCGTTTAAAAAAGCACTTTTGACATCCATTTGAAAGAGTTTGAAATTCATATCGCATGCATATGCTAAAAGTATTCTTATGACTTCTAATCTAGCTACAGGAGCATATGTCTCATCATAATCTATTCTTTCTTCCTGATTATATCCTTTTTCAACTAACCTAGCCTTATTCATAGTTATTGAATCTTATTCATCTAGTTTATTTCTAAATACCCATTTACTTCCAATGATTTGATGCTCATTGGGTCTAGGAACTAAGGTCCATACCTTACTTCTCTCAAATTGGTTGAGTTCCTCTTGCATAACAATCACCTAATTTTCATCATTAAGAGTCTCATCAATATTTTTAGGCTCAATTTGAGAGAAAAAGCCAAGATTTGAATCTAAAGGTTTGAGATGAGATCTAGTACTTACTCCCTTTGTAGGATCACCAATGATTTGCTCTTTGGGGTGATCTTTTGTCAATCTCCATTCTTTTGGGAGCTCTTGTTTGTTTTTCTGTTAAGCTAGAGGTAGAGAGTCATTTTGATGTGAATTTTCTTGATCATTTTCTCCTTTTTTATTTTCAAGATTAAGTTTTTCCATTGTACCTACAACATCATCAAGAACACTACCTTTCATAAGATCAAGCTTACAAGATTTATCAAAAACAACATGCATAGATTCTTCAACAGCTAATGACTTTTTTATTAAAGACTCTATACATTTTGCTTGTGGTGGATTATCCTAAAAATATACCTTCATCAGATTTAGAGACAAATTTTCCAAGGTTGTCCTTGGTATTCAATATAAAACACTTGCATCCAAATACTCTAAAATATGATATCATAGGCTTTCTTCCATTGCATAACTCAAAAGAAGTTTTATTTAAGAGAGATCTTTTGAAAACTTGATTTGAAATATAACATGCAGTATTTGTGGCTTCGACCCAAAAGTAAGTTGATAAACCATACTCATTGAGCATTGTTCGAGCCATTTCAATTAAAGTTCGATTTTTCCTTTTGACCACCCCATTTTTTTGAGGCGTCCTAGGAGATGAAAAATTCTATGAAATGCCATGTTCTAGACAAAAATTTTGAAAGTTTTCATTTCCAAATTCTTTGCCATGATCACTTCTTATTTTTGAAATACAATATCATTTTTCATTTTGAACTCTCTTAGCAAAGTTTTTGAAAGTTTCAAAAGCATCACTCTTTTGAGCTAAAAAAATTACCCCAAGTGAATCTAGAGTAATCATCGACGATGACAAAGGCATAGTGTTTACCTCATAAGCTTGCAACTGTAGTAGGTCAAAAAAGATCTAGATGCAAGAGTTGTAGAGGTTTTGAGGTACTTACAATGTTTTTGGATTTGAAGGATGACTTGTGTTGTTTTCCTCTTTGGCAAGGTTCACATGTTTGTCTTTTTCAAATTTGACTTTTGGTAGTCCCTTTACCAGCTCTCCTTTGTTGAGGCTTTGAATTAAATCCATGCTTGCATGACTAAGCCTTTTCTGCCACAACCAATATTCATCACTAGCAGTCACAAGACACTTAGAGGAAATGTTAGATATTTTGTGTAAGTCTATTATGTAGGTATTAACATCTTTACTTCCTTTGAATATCTCTTGGCCATTAATAGAGGTTACAAGACATTTGTTAGAAGTAAAGATTACTTAGTTCCCTTTATCACATAATTGACTTACACTTAACAAGTTATGTTTCAAACCATCAACAAGTAAAACATCTTTAATGAAAGTAGTACCATTAATACCAATAGAGCCAATGCCAATTATCTTACCCTTAGCATTGTTTCCAAAGGTTACTTTACCTCCATCAATCCTTTTGATTTCATTGAAAAGTTTTTTGTCTCCAGTCATATGCCTTGAGCATCCACTATCTACTAGCCAAGCATTTTTGTATATTGTGGACTTGAGGCATACCTGTAGAATCACAATTCAAGTATTGTTTTTAGGTACCCAAATGAGCTTGGGTCCTTGGGGGTTAGCACATGAAGGTTCCCAATGAGCCTTCCTTATCCAGCAATATTTATTTATATGACTAAATTTCATACAATAATTACATTATTTAGCTCTAAATATGCTTTTTGGTCTTACTATGCTTTTAACTGCCATTTTTCTATTAGGTAGAGTTTGTGAGCATAAGCATGCACATGCATGATGACTTGGTGCTTTTCTAGGTGCATGCTTCTTATACATAAAAGCATAATTAGCCTTTTGAGGTTTCCTTCTTAGGCTTACCAACCCTTGATCATTCCTCTTATGTATAGAAGGTTTAGTGTATGTTGTGCACTTAGCCCTTGGGGCTGTTACTGTTAATGTGGAGATGTGGGATTCACTTGACTTAACAAAAGTAGTCTTGTGAGATGAAGATGGTGTACCCTTAAATCCTAGACGATGTCTAATTAAGGGTGGTCTTTAAGACACAATGAGAGTATCTAAACTCTCATTTTCCTTGTGAAATTTTGAAATGGAGTTTCTAAGTTCCTCAATTTTATTTTTGGAAATATTGTTTTTTTAAGCAAGGATTTAGTTGAGGGTCTTGAGGAGTACTCATCTAATAATTTTTGAAGAGATTCATTAGATAATTTAAGCTCAAAGTTCTCCTTTTCTAAAACATCCATTTTGCTTTTCAAACTAGAAATGTTATTTTATAAGTATTGAATTTACTTCTATATTTTTCTAGTTCTAGATTCAATACTTCTATTAAGCTTTGCTAATCATCATCTTCACTATCACTATTATTATCACTACTATTATTCTTGAATGAGTATGAGTGAAGTGATCCTACCTTATTCGAAACGTGATCCTCTATAGACATTAAGCATAGGTTGACCTCTTTACTTTTATTGTCATCTTTTTTGCTTGAAGAGCTTTTGTCATCCCATATGGCTTTGTGGCCTTTCTCCCCATTGTCTCTTTAGTATTTGCTCTTATGCTTCTTAAGCCTTGGACATTCTGGTTTAATATGTCCTTTCTTCCCACATTCGTAGCACTTTACTTCCTTTTTACTCCTTTGAGAGTCATTTGAGGCCTATTTGAGATTTCTTTGCTTGAATTTTCTAGAGTTGCCCATTCTCTTCTCAATTGAGAGCATATCAATGTCCTCATTTGCATCATCACTTTTTTCTTCATCATCTTCAACTTCTTCTTGAGATTTTGAAGTAGAGACTTTTAGTATTAGAGGCTTTTTTTTTTTGCTCAGCTTCAAGCTCTCTATCTTTTTTGACTGCCATTTCATGTGTTAGAAGTTGGCCAATAAGCACATCGATATTCATGACGCTTATGTCTTCATTGGCCTTTTCTACACCGACAAACTCTTGAACGGTAATCTTTGAGAGGAAGACTTCTCAAAATTTTGTTATTTACATCTTCCAAGCTCAGGTGTTTCCCAAATTTCTCATGCCATTTATGGTGGCTAGACGATGGTTTGTCATATCAGTGATTGACTCATTGGATTTCTTCTTGAAGAGTTCATACTCTAAAGTGAGAAGTTGAATCTTCTTGGATTTAACTTGCTTTGTTCCTTCATGATAGTTTTCCAATATTTTCCACATGCTATATGCAGTTGGGCAGTGTTGTATTTTGCCACATTCTTCAATAGATAATGAGCTTGAGAGAATTGTCATTGCCTTCTTGTTTTGAAATATGCTCTTCTTTGAGGCTCTATCTAATTATCTCTTGACAGGATTTCTTCTTCACCATCAACTCCTCTTCTAGTTGATGGTGTCCATTCTTTTTGAACACTATCGCAGACTTCAATTCCTTCGCTATCCAGATATGACTCCATCTGGAACTTCCAATGAGCATAAATGGCTCCATCAAAGTAAGGCTTGAGACTTTGGAATCCTTCATTGGCCATTTCTTGATATTTGCTAGCGCTGTTTAGGCTTCAATGCTAGACTAAGATCTGATACCAATTGTTGCCCAAATAATGAACCAAGAAGGGGGGGTTAAATTGGATATTAAAAATTCTTACCTTTTAAGTGTGGAATGAAAAGTTAAGTAGAGTAGGGATAAGAAGATATCACACAAGAAATTTATAGAGGTTCAGGTATTAACAAACCCTACTCCTTTCCCCAATCTCAATTGGGAGTTTCACTAACACACTAAGTGTTACAATGGAGTTTTACAAGCTCACTCCCAACTACGGTGTTTCTATCAATGGATAACACTTAACCCAGAAATCCTTTGTGTTTTAATGGCTCACACAATAAACCAATTCATTGTGTTTTAATGGCTCACACAAATAACCCTTACAAGTATTCTACTCTTAACCCAATATACCCAAACTCACTTGAGTGGTAGATTACAAAGAGAAAAACTCACAAATTTATAATGCTCAGAAATTATGAGCAATAAGATTTTTACACAGAATTAATGTCTGTTTGAAAGAAATTAATGCACAAATGGCTACAACAAGATTTTGATTTAAAGTAATTGCTATTCTCTTGTTCTGGATTTATAAATGACTTGCATTTATACTTCCATGGAAAATTATATCCGTTTGGATGCATTTAATGTGAAAATAGTTGTTGCACCAACTCTTAATTTCATGCCTGACATGTTCCTCTTTCCTCTTTCACGGTCGTGAATATATGTGTCATGGTCGTGAATGCTCTTCCAAGCCGTGACTCAAGTGGTGACTTTGACTGTTAAGCATTCTAGAAGGAATTGAAGTGTTTGATCATGGGCGTGACTTTATTCTTTCACGGGCATGAATATCCTTCCAAGTCATGTCCAAGTGGTGACTCTGGCCGTGAAGCTCTTTGGAGGAATTTGACATGTTTTCTCATGGGCGTGACTTTCTTTCACGGGTGTGACTGATATGATTATTCACAGTTGCTATGATTCTTCATGGCTGTGAAATTTAAATGTTGGATAGTTGGCGCTAAGCTACATCACGGGCATGACATAAACAGTTACGAGCGTGAACATGCTATTTCTTCATTTTTTGACTTTCAAAGTTAGTCTTCCATTATTGCATCATATTCCATACCCTGTTCAATAAACTTAGAACACAAGTATGTTAAATACATTATTGCTATTTTATTTGTTAGCATCAAAATGACAAAAATACCCTTCAAGGTTCAACAATTACTGTCATACTTAGATAAATTCATGTCATCATTTATCATACACAAATTTCAAAGTAGAAGGATGATGGTATAAGTTTATTTCCAATTTACCTTACTCTTTATTCTATATGTGGGATGGTGCCTAACATCATTATATCTTTAACCAATCAGTTCATCATTAAAAAGTCACACACTTTGTTTACTTATACTTATTTTCATTCATACACTTAGAATTTTAGAAACATGTTATCAAGGTTTGATTCCAACTTAGTTGCTTGAATTTAAGTTTTAGCTTTCTGATTTCTCAGCATGAACATGTTATCAAGGTTATGAACATAGGCTTCACAGGTTTCAACCCATAAAGATGGTCATGAACTTACCTATGAATGCTTCTATCCAATCCTACCATATTGCTAAATGTGATTCATAACCATGAACCATTATTCAGGGGTGTGAATCTAAAAATCACAGCACTTCCAATTCATGTAATGCTCATATATTAGGGCTTATGAGTTATGTTGATCCTTTTGAGTGAGAGATGATGGATGGTTTAGGGTTTAAGAGTTGGTTTTCGTGAAAAGAAAGTTTCACTCTTGTGACTAGGTGTTGATGCCCATAAAAGTCGTGTTAAGGTTCAAAACAACATAATTTTGAATATGGTGGGAAGGTTTTATGTATCTAAGAGTGGATAGGACATCCACACTCATGAATTATTTAGTCATGGTCGTGAATGATATTTCACGCTTGTGGAGATTCAATCACGCTTATGCACACAAGTGGTTGGCCAAGTTGTAGCTGCATTTTTCTCTTTCTTATGCTCTGTATCTTTGATTTACCTATTTTATACTACCTAAAATCCCTCTATAACATATGATGGACTTATGCTCCATCTTTTCTAACTCCCTTTTAACCTAAACTTCATTGTTGAGTTGAAAAGAAACTTGAAAGTCAAGGATTTTTGAGACAGTTCTTCTAAGTTTGAGTTAAATCTTTGTTTTTAGCTCACTCTTAGCTTGTTTTATGTTATAAGGGTCTTATGAGGATGTTTTTGTAATGTTAGAATCTACTAGAGAGCAATGAAACACATCACAAATGGAGAGGCAAGCTTGAAAAATAGTTAGCACTCCATTTTTGTAGAGGTATGTATATATTGGCATATTAATTCATTTTTCATGTATTTTGACATGTGAAAAAGTTTGTAAATGCTTGATGAAAATGTAAAGACATGAGATGAATGATAATGACTTGGTCATATAAGTTATGAATGTTAAAATGACATAAAAGGTGATTATTGTATTAATGAGTTTTAATGTGGCATTTTATATTATATGAGTGGAAATATTAATAGGGGTGATTGACATTGGTCAACCTTTAGATCTTTTGAATGTGGTAAATGAATACTTTGTTTTGGCTAATTTCTACTGTGAAAATTTCTAGATTCATACCCGTGACACGAGGTTCACTGTCATGAATGGAAGAATAAAAATAGGTTTCATGTCCATGACAAGGGAGTCAAATCTGTGAAACATGTGCATAAATCAGACAGTAGCTCTTTTACACCTATGAAACATGTGCACAAATCAGACAGTAGCTCTTTATGTCTTGATTCACGACTTCAAAAGTCATGAATGAAGGAATTCTTTCATGTGAACATTTAGTCACAATTATGAACATTGAAACCACAAATTTCATGTTTAAACCCAGGATTTTATGATTTGTTTCATGGGCATGAAGTAGTGAAACATGGTGTCATGACTGTGAAAAGATATTTGACACTTGTGAATGATGTGTTTTTGAAATAGTAGCTTTCACGCTTTGGATTCAAGAGTAAATAAATTATTATTATTATTATTATTATTATTATTATTATTATTATTATTATTATTATTATTATTATTATAATGATGATGATGTTAGTGATGGTTTTGTTTTGAACACATGTTGTGGGAAGTATATATATATATGGATAATAACATGTGAGTGATGTTTTGTGATTTTTATGTATTGATAATATGATGATGTACAAATGTTGAATAACTTGTTTATGATAAGGAACTAAAAGATAAATGTTATGATGTAAATGCTCAGTTCTCTAATCTATGACTTGACAATGATAGATGATATGTCATTGAGGGGGTTACAATACCATAGGATATATTGAAATTAATATAAGGATAAAGTGGCTTAAGCTCGACTTATAAGCGTCTCTGATCCTAGATTGCTAGCATTATTTATATTTTTTAGTCAAGACAATTTAAGCTCGACTTATAAGCACTTCTGACTTGAGTGGTTCGAATGAGCTTATATAAATAGTGAGTAGGGTGGCTTAAGCTCGAGTTATGAGCGCTCATGTTTTACAATCTGCATTCGGATAGTCAAGCTTAGAGTCTTGGACAAGAACATAAAAGTAATAATGAAATGGTAAACTGGAAATGTGGAATGGTTGGATACTTGTGTTGTTGCCTGTGGTTTGTTATATATGGACTCTACATATAGTTTATGAAAATGAATACGGATGCATGTCTATATTAATCATAGTATACGGTTCAAGTATGCATATGACAATGTGAATATGGTATATAACATTTAGAATATATGTTATCATGTATGATCATGATGCATATAACATGACATGGTTATGGCATGATGTTAGTATGATATTACATAATAGTATGTAGAATTTTTATGTACATATGTACCACTGAGCATTAGGTTGCTTAGTGTGTGAGTTTTTTACATGTAGGTTTGGAGCCAATAGCTAAAGTTGATAGGTCTTGATGTAGTGCCCATACAGAGTATGGTTAGAGTAAACTCACATATGAGGGTGGGTATTCATACATGACATTTTATGATTCTTTTTGTACATGTCATAGGATATGGGTTATGGTTTTGTATAAGCCCTTTTTATGTCAAAAATATGTAATTGAATTTTATGGTGTATTTTGCAACACAAGGCTAATGTAAGCTAACTAGTTTTGTTATATTATATCGATTGGTTGGATCAAGTTTTAAAGTATATGGTGATTTTATATTCAGATGCATGTTTATGCATAAACATGTTTTATATATAGAAAAGTTCTAACTTAATCGGTTTTCCACAAAAGATTTTTGTATCGTTCTCTTGTATAGTTGGGGGTTTACCTAACTATACAAAAGGGCATTACAAATCTTGCCAAAACAAAACATACAACAATCCACATGTAAAATCTCTAAAATTGGTCAAGTGTCAACCCTTCCTATCAATATACAATTACAATTATCTCAATTTCATGCCTTATTCATTTTAGACATTGTTTAACACTCATTCAAACTAAGAATCAATATTTAAACCTTACTTTTCAACATAGCAAAGCATTTACATTTACCATCCTCATTTAATACAGAGCACGCCACTCATCAACAATTGCTTTAAATAAGACATTAGTCATCTTCATTCCTTTATTACTCATCTATCTAGAATCAAGAATGCATTTATAGAACATAAGCACATAAACATGTCAAAGTGAATAATTTGTCATTATATACAAACCTTGTGTGGAGTTTTACTAAAATATCACTTCTTCCCTCAAACTTAAGCCTCTCTTCCTTCTTGAAGGTTTTTTCTTACCTCTTGAGGTGTTCCTAACACCAAGATCACAATTATTTTGTAACACCCACTTACTCCACTTTAATTCAGCAAGGTAAGTGAACATTACCCGACTAATTGTTATATTATATTAGCTAAATAAAGTATAATTTTTTTTATGAAAATATTATAGATATCCAACATAAAATTATTACAAACACAAATATTCAAAATTTTATTTATTTATAAAATACATTAATTTACATTAAAACTATTGCCCTTATATTATAAGTCACATCTATAATACACACTCGATGAAATAGAACTATAATTTAATTTACAAATCTTTTGATAAAATATACCAAAAAGAAATCTAAAACTTTTAGCTGTACTATTTACGGTTACCCTTCTAAAACCCACGCGAGAGAAGCTACTAACTTAGTGGTGCTTCAATGATAAAAATTTTTATATAAATATATTGTAACATCCTTGACCTTTCCCACATGCATTTCATTAAACATAAGCATCTTGCATACAATTAAATTAAACACATGCATTTCATACGTATTTTTGTAGGAACAAGTTTATGACACGCACTAGCTATGTGTCCAAGTATTTAGCACTTGTATCGAGTCGCACTTGTGTAATTATAACCTAAATGAGGATAACAAAGTATTAGAAATGAATTGAATAAGATGACTAAATTAAAGTAAGTAAAATGATTAGACTAAGATTAGTAAACATTTACATTGTTAATTTAGTTAAATCGGGCCAAATGATTAAGCTGTATTATTGTGTGAATTAGTGAAATTATAAATATATGTAAATAATAATAATAATAATAATAATAATAATAATAATAATAATAATAATAATAATAATAATAATATAGAAAAAATAAAATGAAAATGACACAAAAGAGAAATAAAAGAGAATAGAAAAGAAAAGAGAAGAGAAAGGAGAAAGGAGATGAGAAAAAGATAAAAAGACAAAAAACAAAAAGTTAGTTTTATCTTCCCATTTCTGCCTTCTTCTCCAGCCCGACTTTTTCTTCAATTTCCTCCATTCTAGACTTCAATTCATCCTTGTTTCACTTAGTTTTTGAAGCTAATTGATCCCTTGCAAGGTTGTTCTTGGTAAGTAATCAATTCTTATTGCTATAGGGTTGATTTGAGTTGCTTAGGTTCATTAATAGGCACTGCTTTGCAACCCAATTTTGATGCATATAGAAATTTATTCTGAAAACATTTAAAACACAAAAGTTGTTCCTTTATGTCTTATATTTATGGATATGTAAACATGTTTTTAGGATTTGGTGTATAGGAAGAGAAATCCTCTCTCTATTGAAACTGGTCAGGGTGTGAACTCTAACCAAGTTAGTTACTGTGTGCTTTGATTTCGAATATGTTAAAGCCATTAGTTGAAGTATCTCAAAACTTAAAAGTTGTATATATATGTGTTTTGTATCGGTATACCAAATTTTAGGTTCATAAGTCTTCTAAATGTTGAGTTATGCTGAATGGAACCATGACTGTTCCATGGTTTGAACTGCCTACTGAGTGCCCTGGGCAGATCCAGTAACTTGTTTGGCTAATTTGAGCTTGTTAGAGATATATTATGTAAATATAAAAATATCAACGTTACAGGTATATGGCTTAGCTAAATGTTGGTACTAATTTCAGCTTAATTGGTTATGTATAAACTAAGTTATGGCCTTTGGAAATCATACTGGTCCGGAAGCTAATTCTATTCTGGACCAGTAAAATATTTGTTATAATTTGAAGATCTTAGAGACATAATTGATAACAGTTGTAAACATGAAACATGTTCCATATGATCCCATATAATTTTCTGTAAAGTTTCATTAATATATGACTTATATATTATAAGTTATGATGGAACCAAATGAGTACCCTGAAACTGCCTAAAGGCAGAAAACAGAACACACTTAGCAATTCCACAAAATATTGTACAATGATCCAATTGGTCTGCAATTTTAATATGTTCTATAATTATATGTTAGTTTTAATTAGGAATAAGAATCAGATTAATTGGTCAAGTATAAAAAAAGGTATAGGCTAAACAGTCCCATAAGATCACACTGCCTCATAGGAAAAATCTTAACTATTGACATGAACAATGCATATTAATTTGTTTAAGCCACATTTAAGTCTCCCTAATCATGAGTTAATCGATTATGTTTTCATATTAGGCTTGCAACATATTGGAGACCCACAAGGAGCGGATAGACAATAAGTTAGGGGTCGGAATCAAAGGAGAACGGTGAGTCTAATTATCGATTGAATTCTTTAGTGCAAATGAATGTTGCTTGCTATGTGATTCATATGATTGTCATGATTGGTACTTGATAATGTAATGATGGATAATTTGTGACATTGTTGTACATATAAATGGTATACTTGTGGTATATTTGAAGTATATGTTTGACATATGTGATATATAGACATGGTATATGTATAGTATATGCAAGGTATATGTGTGGCATATGAGGTATATATGTGGTATATGTATATTATATGTGATAAGATACAATGGTTGATGAATGCTTAAATACAAGTGCATATGCATATAGACTAAAAAGGTGTTGTGACTAGTTAATCAATATTGTAAAGCAAAAGAAGAGGCCTATGGCCCAACAAATATGCAAATAAAACAAATGATCAAGCTAGCTAGCAAATGCAAATACAAATGTTCACATGGAAACCCGGGGCAATGTCTGTTTAACTTAGTCACAACAAAATGAAATAAGCAAAGCATTTGCATACATAAAAAGTAATAATTATATGTTTCAACTTTATTGATACATATATGATACTGATGAATGGAATGAAATATATGGTATATATTGGATTTGTGGTTTATTACTATGAGTTGTTTGGTACTTTAGAGCTCATTGGATGATTATTCTCACTGAGCCGCAACTCATCAATTTGCATCATTTTTCAGGTAAAGAAAAGTGATAGCTCATTTTGAGTAGTGTATAGAAGACATGGAGCACAAGTCATTGACCGAGCCTTATCCCTCTCTCCTTGCATTCCACACAAGCATGAAAACATGTCATTTGTATTTTGGACTTATATGTTTGAATATGTATTATCACTCTAGATTAGTTTTGAAATGTATAAATGGAAGCAACCCATAATCCTTCGGATGTGAAGTTTATGTTGTAATATATGGGATATATAGTATTGTGATTTTTAATGTTGACTTGCAAAATCATTGAATAGAATTACAGGATATAAGACTTGTAAAGACATTAGTTGATTTTACACGATATGATATGAAAACAAATCTACTACCACTATTATCAGGGCATTTTCTCTTTCCAACATGCAGTATGTGATTATTTTATACAGAAATAGGTTATACTTAAATGCATATGATATGGTGTTACATATATTTTCTACATGTCATTTATAAATTTAACATATAAGGCATAAAATACAAAATTATATGAAATCAAATAAATTTCATCAAACATTTAATATTTAACAATTTTAATTAATATAACATTATCAAAATGACATACTTTAATATTATTATTATTATTATTATTCATTTTTCTTGTGCTCATAACACCTATAACCAAACTAACTAATAGGAATAACGGGGTTGTCATTACCGGCTTTCATAATATTGCAATGAGCGCTTTCATAATAATGTCATTGTTGACTTTTGTAATATTGTCATTACCGGCTTAATAATTTTGCGCTGAACGCGTTTATAAATTTGTCATTTTTGGCTTTTATATTTGGCACTAAGTGCCTTAAATCCATTGATTGACATACCAAACTATTATCTATTCTAGTTCTAGATTAGGTGTCTTAGGGCTTAACTATTTTTATATTAATTCACAATATTTTCAAAAATGATAATTTTACTAAATTTTCACAAATAAGCTTATTTATTTTTGTTATTTGTTCCCATTATTATTGCATTAGAATCTCACACATAAATAATTTATTAAATATTTATAATTACCATTAAAGTAAAAATTCACATTAATTATTACATATACTCATCACACCACATGCAAAAATCCAATATTTCAAGTTTTTATCTATGGCAGATTTTGGCTATGATTTTAGGCTTTATTTTTAGCTAATTTATAATTCGAATTTGAAGTTATTGTCTTCTAACAATTTATAACTTATTATCTCATATTTTAGATGCATTAAAAATCACTCAAATCCAAGTTTTCTATCAAAAGTTATGGTTAACTGAACATTGAATCATCACTAAAACATTTTTGCCTAGAATTTTCCAGATAGATTCTAGGTCCGAACTTTATGTAATTTGCTGAGAAAATTTAGATACATTTTGATTCTATGGTCTAAATAAAAGTTAAGGGCCTATGTCAAGGTTACTCCTGGAATTCTAGAACAGAGTTATCAATTGACACAAGTCTACCTTTCAAACACATTCATCATATGCATTCATTTTATACTAAAATTTCTGGATGACGATTATATTTACATGCTCAATTATTTCCCGCCATTTTCTCTCATTGTCATATAAAATATCAAAAGCAACAACTAATCACATTCCATATCAAAAATAAAATCACATCAAACCTTAATTCATAATTACACATATATGAACAACATGTAAGATTTTTATCAATGAAGCACATACCTAATCATCCTTGGATCTTCTTTTTTTCCTTTTTTTCCTTCCCTTACTAATTTGCTTTCATTTTATTTTCCTACACAACCAATACCATATCTCAATCCTATTATCCATTTTCAAAGCTTTTCAGGCCTACATAAAATTCTAATGCTCCTAATATATTTTATACTTTAATTTAGCCAAAATGTCCCCAAGTTAGACTTCCTTCTTCATATGTCATGGCTGCCAAAAACCTTGTTAACCTTGAGGGTTATTTCCGTCATTTTGATGATAATAAATAATATAGCAATATTGTATTTAACATACTTATTTTTGTAAGTATATTATACAGGACATGAATTAAAATAGCAAGAATGGAGAATTGGAAGAATAATCCTTGAGAAACAAAAAAGCAAGAAGTAGCATGTTCACTGCCGTGACTCTAGGAGTCACTCCCGTGAAGGAAGCTAACCGTTACCAAAACCAACATTTGAAGTTCACGGCCATGAAGGAAAAACAAACCGTGAAGTAAGCATTTCAGTCACCCCTGTGAAGAAAGGTGTCACCCCCATGAAGCTTCATGAAAATTTCATCCCAGAGAGCTTCACCACCAGAGTCACCACTTGGATCACGGCTGGAAAGATTGTCACCCCCGTGAATGAAGGTGTCACCCCCGTGAAGGCCTCATGCAATTTCATCCAGAGAGCTTCACGACCAGAGTCACCACTTGTCTCACGGCTGTGAAAAGTGTCACGCCCGTGAATGATTAATGTCATGCCCGTGACTCTATATGTCAAGACATACCAAAAAGCTTCACGACCAAGGTCACCACTTCAGTCACGGCTTGGGAAAAACTGTCACCCTCGTGATAAGCATATTCATGCCTGTGACCAATGAAAGAGAAAAATGTCAGGCGCGATTTTTTGGTTGGTACAACAGCTAGTTTCTTATTTAATGCACCCCAACGACTATATTCAGCTATGGGAGTATAAATGGAAGTCATTTATACATTAAGAAACAAGAGAATGATAAGAAAAAAAAGATTAGCATATACTTCAAATCACAAGCTATCTTGTACTTTTATACTTTGAGAACAAATCTATTCTCTGTAAAAATGTTTTTGCTCCTTATATTTGAGCAATAAAGATTTATAAGTGGTTCTCTCTGTAATCTTTACTCAAGTGAGCATTGGGTAGTTCTGGGTTAAGAGAAGAACACTTGTAAGGGTTAGTTGTATGAACCTCCAAAACACAAATTAAAAGGTTGTTTGTGTGAGCCTGTAAAACACAAAGTATAGGTTGTTTGTGTGACCCTGTAAAACACAAAGTGTAGGTTGTTTGTGTGAGCCTGTAAAACACAAATGAATTGATTATTGTGTGAGCCATTAAAACACAAGGGATTTCTGGGTTAGGTGTGAGCCATTGTGAGAAACACCATAGTTGGGAGTGAGCTTGTAAAACTCCATTGTAACACTTAGTGTGTTAGTGAAACTCCCAATTGCGATTGGGGAGAGGAGTAGGGTTTGTTAATACCCGAACCTCTATTAATCTTTGTGTCTGATTTTCTCTATCCTTTCTAAAATTAACAATTTTATTTCTGCACTTTAAAGTTTAATTTTTGAAACTCCAATTCAACCCCCCTTCTTGGTCTAATATCTGGGCAACAATTGGTATTAGAGCTTTGTCTAGCATCGAAGCCTAAAAAGCGCTAGTAAAGAGTAAGATATGGCCAGTGAAGGATTCCAGAGTCTCAAACCGTACTTTGATGGAGCAAATTATGCCCATTGGAAGTTTAGGATGGAGACATACTTGGATAGTGAAGGAATTGAAGTCTGGGAAAGTGTAGAAAAGAATGGACACCACTAACTAGAAGAGGAGCTTATGGTGAAGAGGAAATCCTATCAAGAGATGATTGGACAGAGCCCCAAAGAAGAGCAAATTTCAAAAACAAGAAGGCAATGACAATTCTATCAAGCTCATTATATATTGAAGAATGTGGGAGAATACAACACTGCTCAACAACATATAGTATGTGGAAGACATTGGAGAACTATCATGAGGGAACTAAGCAAGTCAAATCCAAGAAGATTCAACTTCTAACCTCAGAATATGAGCTCTTTAAGATGAAATCCAATGAGTCAATCACTGACATGACTAACCGTCTTCTATCCATTATAAATGAAATGAGGAAACTTGGGAAGCATCTGAGTTTGGAAGATGTAAGCAATAAAATCCTAAGAAGTCTTCCTCTTAAAGATTATGGTTCAAGAGTTCCTGACATAGAAGAAGCAATTGAAGATATGAGTATCATGAATACTGATGTGCTGATTGGCAAGCTTCTCACACATGAGATGGCAGTAAAGAGAGATAGAGAGCTTGAAGTAGAGCCAGAGAAAAGAAAACCCTTAGCACTCAAAGCCTCTACTTCAAAATCTCAAGAAGAAAGTGAAGATGATGAAGAGATGAGTGATGATGAAAATGAGGACATCGTTATGCTTTCAAGGAGATTAAAAAGAATCATTGAGAAGAAAATGAGCAATTCCAGAAAATTCAGGCAAATAAACCTCAAACAAACTTCAAATGATACACACAGAAGTAAGGAAGAGGTAAAATGCTAAGGACATATCAAACCAGAATGTCCAAGGCTCAAGAAGCATAAGGGCAAATACCAAAGAGACAATGGGGAGAAAGGTCACAAAGCCACATGGGATGACGAAAGCTCTTCAAGTGAAAAAGACGATAATGAAAGTGAAGAAGTCAACCTATGTTTCATGGCTATTGAGGATCACGTATCGGTCAAAGTAAGATCACTACACTCATACTCTTTCAATAATGATAGTAGTGATAATGATAGTAATAGTGATAGTGATGATGATGATGATGAGCAAAGCCTAATAGAAGAATTAAATATACAATTAGAGAAATATAGAACTAAATTTAGTATCTATAGAAATAATATCTCTAATTTGAAAAATAAGATAGATGGCTTAGAAAAGGAGAACATAAAGCTTAAATCATCTAATGAATCTCTTCAAAAGTCATTAGATGAATACTCATCAAGACCCTCAACAACTTCACTGTTAAAAGAAAATAATACTTTGAAAAATGAAGTTGAAGAACTTAGAAATTCCATTTCTAAATTTCACAAGGGTAAAGAGAGCTTAGATACTCTCATTGTGTCTCAAAGACCACCTTTAGTTAGACATGGTCTAGGGTTTAAGGACACATCATCATCTTCTAACAAAACAATATTTGTTAAGTCTAAAGAACATAACATCTCCATACCTGTTAGAACTACATCAAGAAATAAGAATGTTAAACCCTATATACCGAAAAAGAATCATGCCTTAATATATAGGAAGAATGTATCTAGAAAAATGCAAATTAATCATGATTGTGCATGCCATTGTTCTCAAAATCAGTCTAATCAAATTATGGCATTCAAATACATTGTAAGACCAAAAAGCAAGTTTACACCTAAACAATGTAATTACTGTATGAAAATGGGTCATATAAATAAAAATTGCTGGATAAGGAAGGCTCATTGGGAACCTTCATGTACTAACCCCCAAGGACCCAAACTCATTTGGGTACCTAAATATCATACTTGATTTGTAATTCTGTAGGTATGCCTCAAGTCCACAATAAACAAGAATGCATGGCTAGTAGACAGTGGATGCTCAAGGCATATGACAGGAGACAAAGAACTCTTCAATGAAATCAAAAGTATTGATGGAGGTAAAGTTACCTTTGGAAACAATGCAAAGGGTAAGGTAATTGGCATTGGTTCTATTGGTGTTAATGGTACTACTTTTATTAAGGATGTTTTACTTGTTGATGGCTTGAAACATAACTTGTTAAGTGTAAGTCAATTATGTGATAAAGGAAACAAAGTAATCTTCAGTTCAAATGAATGTCTTGTAATCTCTATTGATGGTCAAGAAATATTTAAAGGAAATAGAGATATCAATACGTACATAATAAACTTACATGAACTATCTAACCTTTCCTCTAAGTGTCTTGTGACTACTAGTGATGAATTTTGGCTATGGCATAGAAGACTTGGTCATGCTAACATGGATTTAATACAAAGTCTCAGCACAGGAGAGCTAGTAAAAGGATTAACAAGAGTTAAATATGAAAAAGGCAAGACATGTGATCCTTGTCAAAGAGGAAAGCAACACAAGTCATCTTTCAAAGCCAAAAACATAGTAAGTACTTCAAAACCTCTTCAACTCCGACATTTATACTTATTTGGACCTACTAGGGTTGCTAGCTTAGGAGGAAAACATTATGAATTTGTCATCGTAGATGATTACTCTAGATTTACTTGGGTAATTTTCTTAGCTCAAAAGAGTGATGCTTTTGAAAATTTCAAAAACTTTGCTAAAAGAGTTCAAAATGAAAAAAGGGTACTGCATTTCAAAAATAAGAAGTGATCATGGGAAAGAATTTGAAAATGAAAACTTTGAAAGTTTTTGTCTTGAACATGGAATTTCACATAATTTCTCATCTCCTAGAACACCTCAACAAAATGGAGTATTTGAAAGGAAAAATCGAACATTAATTGAAATGGCAAGAACAATGCTTAATGAATATGAATTACCAACTTATTTTTGGGCAGAAGCCACAAACAGTGCATGTTATATTTCAAATTGAGTTTTCAAAAGGCCTCTTTTAAACAAAACCTCATTTGAGATATGGAATGGAAGAAAGCCCTTGGTATCATGCTTTAGAGTATTTGGATGCAAATGTTTTATATTGAACACCAAGGACAATCTTGGAAAATTTGACTCTAAGTCTGATGATGGTATCTTTTTAGGATACTCTACAACCAGCAAAGCATATAGAGTATTTAATAAAAGATCATTAACAGTGGAAGAATCCATGCATGTTGTTTTTAATGAATCTAGTAGACTTGATCTTGTGAAAGGTAGTGCTCTTGATGATGTTGTAGATAATATGGAAAAACTTGTCATTGAAAATGGAAAAGAAGAAAACGATCAAGAAAATTTACTACCTCAAAATCAAGAACAAATGGAGCAATAACTTCCAAAAGAATGGAGAATGAACATAAATCATCCAAAAGAGCAAATAATTGGTGATCTATCAAGGGGAGTAAGTACTAGATCTCATTTCAAGCATTTAGTCACTGACATTGCTTTTATTTCACAAATTGAGCCTAAAAACATTGATGAGGCTCTTAATGATGAAAGTTGGGTAATTGCCATGCAAGAGGAACTCAACCAATTTGAGAGAAATAAGGTATGGAACCTAGTACCAAGACCCAAGAATCATCCAATCATAGACAGCAAATGGGTATTTAGAAATAAGTTAGATGAACAAGGGTTAATAACCAGGAATAAAGCAAGACTAGTTGCAAAAGGATATAATCAGGAAGAAGGTATAGACTATGATGAAACATATGCACCTGTAGCTAGATTAGAAGCTATAAGAATACTCTTAGCATATGCATGTCACATGAATTTCAAACTTTTTCAAATGGATGTGAAAAGTGCATTTCTAAATGGTTATATAGATGAAGAAGTGTATGTAGAACAACCACCAGGTTTTGAAAGCTATGATTTGCCAAATCATGTTTTTAAACTTTCAAAAGCTTTGTATGGTTTAAAACAAGCTCCAAGAGCTTGGTATGAGAGACTAAGTTCTTTTTTATTAGAAAATAGCTTCACAAAGGGAAATGTTGACACTACACTGTTCATCAAAAAGCATAAGCAAGATATACTAATTGTTCAAATTTATGTTGACGATATAATATTTGGTTCTACTAATGAGCTGCTTTGTCAAGAATTTGCTAAGTGCATGACTAGGGAATTTGAAATGAGCATGATGGGAGAACTTAACTATTTCCTTGGTCTACAAATCAAACAAAGCAATGAGGGCATATTCATCAACCAATCCAAATATGCCAAAGACTTAATCAAAAAATTTGGTATGGAAGGATGCAAAAATGCCAAGACTCCTATAAGCACATCAACAAAATTGGACAAAGATGAAAAGGGTAAGAGCATTAATGAAAAGCTTTATAGAGGTATGATCGGATCACTTTTATATCTCACTGCCTCTAGACCCGATATTATGTATAGTTTTTGCTTATGTGCGCGATTTCAATCATGTCCTAAAGAATCTCATCTAAATGCTGTAAAAAGGATTTTAAGATATTTACATGGAACATTGCATCTAGCTTTATGGTATCCTAAGAATTCATCTTTTTATATTATAGGATATTTAGATGTAGACTATGCTGGTAGTCTTTTAGATAGAAAAAGTACTCTAGGTACTTGTCACTTCATTAGAAAAAGTTTCAGTTGCTCTCTCAACTACTGAAGCTAAATATGTAGCAATTGGATGTTGTTGTACACAAATTCTTTGGATGAAACAACAACTTAAGGACTATGGTCATGAGATGAACCATATACCTATAAAATGTGACTACACTAGTGCTATAAATCTTTCAAAGAATCCTCTTCAACACTCTAGAAGTAAACATATTGACATTAGACACCACTTTATTAGAGATCATGTTCAATATGGAGATGTTGAATTAGAATTTGTATGCACAAAAAATCAATTAGCAGATATTTTCACTAAGTCTCTAAATGAGGAAAGATTTAATTTCATTAGAAGAGAACTAGGTATGATTGATGGATTAACCTTGTAATTACAAGAATATGAAAATTTAATTGTTGATCTTAAAACATATCACAAGTTATAAGATAAAAAATTTGATGAGAATTCATGCTTTATGAAGTAAAATCTTTTTTGAAATGATTTAGTCTTGTTGCAGAACTTAATTTCAATTTGATGAAAATTATAGGGGAGTCACGTCCGTGACTTATACTCATGCCCGTGACTTAAGTGGCCCAAAGAGGTAGTGTCGTTCACGACTTTAGTTCACGACATGCTTCACGGCTTCAAGTGGTTAAACATAGTTTCACGGCTTCAGTCACGCCCGTGGATAAGAACATTTTTGCCCGTGACGCATTTTCACTCCCGTGAACAATTACGCCTCAAAAACTCACAGAAGCTTTCAAGCTTTAGGTCACGGCATGATTCACGGCTTCAAGTAGTGAAACATAGTTTCACTGCTTGAGTCACGCCCGTGGATAATAACGTTCATGCCCGTGATGAAGTTTCACACTCGTGAATAATTACACCCAAAACTCATAGAAGCTTTCACGCCTTGTGTCATGGCTTGCTTCACGGGCATAAGAAGTGAAATTCAACAGTTCACGCCCGTGACATTATATTCACCCCCGTGACCTCTGATCATTCACGCCCGTGATGTTCATCGATCACGCACGTGAACGTATTCATGCTTTCATTCACGGGTGCAACACTGCTTTAGCAAACCGTGAACACGACTATTCACACCCCTGAAACGATAAGTCACACCCGTGAATGTATCAAATATATAAGAAAACAACCGGTTACAATCTTCATTTCAACTCTCCATCTCCCAAAACTGCTCTCATTTACTCTCATTCATTAAGACATTGAAGATTTCAACCCCAAAGCCTTGATATTTCACTATAAATACCACCAAAAGTTTGAATCTTCAGCAGAAATCATACATTTCTAGGGTCTTTCATCATATTTTCCTTCAAATATTTTTCTTTAACTCCATAAACAACTAAATCTTCAAATATGGAGTCTGCTTCATCAAAGGGAAAGAGAAAGAAGTCCCATGCACCGAAGAGGTATTCAGATTACCTCATGAACATCATTCCAGAAAGTTGTCATCCTTGGTATGCAACTTTGAAGAAGAGACCTATTTTATCATCAAGTTCCTTCGAATGGCAGGCAGTCCGTAATCTCGGGCTTGAGATGGCTATGATAGAGCAACTTCAAGCCTGTCATCTAAAAGAATTTGTTGAAATTCATCTGCCAACTCTACGGGAGCCAACGCTGGAATTTCTCAGCACCTTGCAGGTTTCACCAACTGGTGTGGTGAAATTCCAACTCTGCAATAATGCAAACACCCTCAGCTCCATCGCATTTGGAGAATTGTTCAACCTATCATCTGATGGCATTCTAAATGAGACTGAGGTAGAATTCTCTGCCGCTGCAGCCTGGACTCATTTTGGATATAACTGTAGCTGGGACGTAAAGAAGACAAAGAGCACTCATCTCGTGGCCCCAGTACACAGGTATTTGCATAGGTTTCTAACCTATAACATTTTTGCTCGGGGTGAAAGCAATGGAACTATTAGGAAGTCAAAACTCTTCCTATTTGAGATGGCTCGCAGGGGAGTCACAGTGGCACTTTCCAGATGGTTTGCAAACCATTTTCTCTCCATTGCCACCAAGCCCACAGGAGATATCTTGATTGGGGCATATGTCACTCATATGGCAGTGAAGCTCAATTACTTGAAGCTGGATAACCATCACTTCAACATCATTCCTGCACATCCATGAGATAGGTTGGATATAGAATCATTCATCAAGATGGGAGCAGCTGTCAGAATCGTTTTTCAGAACGATATCTTCTACCGCTTCACTGATACTGCTGGAGAGATTATCTGGGAAGATCATGACATGGAGGATTTTAAAGCAGGCCTCCAGGGAGTCCAGCAGAAAAAGAGGGCTCAGATTGAGGAAGCACCTCCAGCAATCGAGCAGGATATTGGACAGTCCTCAGCCTTCACACCATCTTTAGCGCAGCAGGTGGTCGACCTCTTGGCACAATGTTTCGAGCAGCTGCAGACTTCCATGGATGAGAGGTTGGAGAACCTCAAGGACTTCATGGAGTCTCGGATAGACAGCCTTGAGGCTGAAGTAGCTAGGCTTAGTGATAGGATGTCTGGCTAGGAGATAGGCTAGAGTGTAGCCTAAATTTGATCATTTTTTTTATGTTTGCTTATGTAGGAAATCTTAAATTTCCTTTCTTAGTTTGTATCCTTTACTTTATAATATATATTTTCTTTTGTTTACTTCAATCTACATATTCTTTTTGATTGATGACAAAAGGGGGAGAAAACTAGCAATATATGATAGGTAATATTTGATAAGGGAAAGTAGTATCAAACTAGCAATATAAGAATTGTGAATCAAAAAGTGATCAGGCTTTGAATTGATTTAAAAATCTTGATTCAACTTTTCAGATGCAAAGTAGATAATTGAAAAACTGAGTGTTTATATACTTTAAATATACCTTAAGTACACTTTGCATACACCTTAAAAGCAAGTTACAAATAAAAACATGCCATGATATACCTTAAATATACCTTACATATACTTTATGTCTTGAAAAGGAATTATGTTATGCATTGGATATATTTCTCATATAACTTGCATATACTTAAAAACTAGTTTAAAGCTACATCTTTATTTACTATTCTTGCATATTATAATTTTTATCCTAAGTATATTTTAAGGGGGAGACTTCTCAAAATCACATATTGCTAGATTATTTGTCACCATCAAAAAGGGGGAGATTGTTAACCTTGACGGGTATTTCCGTCATTTTGATGATAATAAATAATATAGCAATATTGTATTTAACATACTTGATTTTGTAAATATATTATACAGGACATGAATTAAAATAGCAAGAATGGAGAATTGGAAGAATAATCCTTGAGAAACAAAAAAGCAAAAAGTAGCATGTTCACTGCCGTGACTCTAGGAGTCACTCCCGTGAAGGAAGCTAACCGTTACCAAAACCAACATTTGAAGTTCACGTCCATGAAGGAAAAACAAACCGTGAAGTAAGAATTTCAGTCACCCCCGTGAAGAAAGGTGTCACCCCCGTGAAGCTTCATGAAAATTTCATCCCAGAGAGCTTCACCACCAGAGTTACCACTTGGGCCACGGCTGGGAAGATTGTCACCCCCGTGAATGAAGGTGTCACCCCCCTTGAAGGCCTTATGCAATTTCATCCAGAGAGCTTCATGACCAGAGTCACCACTTGTCTCACGGCTGTGAAAAGTGTCACGCCTGTGAATGATTAATGTCACGCCCGTGACTCTATATGTCAAGACATACCAGAAAGCTTCACGAGCAAGGTCACCGCTTCAGTCACGACTTGGGAAGAACTGTCACCCCCGTGAAAAGTATATTCACGCCCGTGACCAATGAAAGAGAAAAATATCAGGCGCGATTTTTTGGTTGGTACAACGGCTAGTTTCTTATTTAATGCACCTCAACGGCTATATTCAGCTATGAGAGTATAAATGGAAGTCATTTATACATTAAGAAACAAGAGAATGATAAGAAAAAAAAAGATTAGCATATACTTCAAATCACAAGCTATCTTGTACTTTTATACTTTGAGAACAAATCTATTCTCTGTAAAAATCTTTTTTCTCTTCATATTTGAGCAATAAAGATTTATAAGTGGTTCTCTCTGTAATCTTTACTCAAGTGAGCATTGGGTAGTTCTGGGTTAAGAGAAGAACACTTGTAAGGGTTAGTTGTGTGAACCTCCAAAACACAAATTAGAAGGTTGTTTGTGTGAGCCTGTAAAACACAAAGTATAGGTTGTTTGTGTGACCCTGTAAAACACAAAGTGTAGGTTGTTTGTGTGAGCCTGTAAAACACAAAGGAATTGGTTATTGTGTGAGCCATTAAAACACAAGGGATTTCTGGGTTAGGTGTGAGCCATTGTGAGAAACACCATAGTTGGGAGTGAGCTTGTAAAACTCCATTGTAACACTTAGTGTGTTAGTGAAACTCCCAATTGCGATTGGGGAAAGGAGTAGGGTTTGTTAATACCCGAACCTCTATAAATCTTTGTGTTTGATTTTCTCTATCATTTCTAAAATTAACAATTTTTTTCTGCACTTTAAATTTTAATTTTTGAAACTCCAATTCAACCCCCCTTCTTGGTCTAATATATGGGCAACAAACCTTATCATAGTTCCCAATTTATTTTCTTTAAATCAACACTCAATTCACATTTTACATATCACCAATTGTGTTGTTCCTACGTTGATTTCAATTTTTTCCAAATTAACTTAAATAAGGCAGCCCCTCATTCCTCCATTAAATTTATTTTTCTCTAGTTTTTAAGTCATAAAATAATTAACTAATATCAATTATCATTAATTCAAAGTTTAACTACACTTTCATCATCTAGTTGCAAACTTTAAATTTCTAGTTCCAATATTGTAACCTTAATCTATCAAACCTAATCATATCTATCATCCTTATGGGTCTCAAATGAAAGGAAAAAGATTTAATTTAAAAAGAATAAACTCACCTTAATGGTTCTTCAAGGTGGACCAAAATTCCCCCTAAAATATCTCCCTTTTCTTGTCTTTTTCCTTCCTTCTTGCTCTTTTGCTCCTTTTTTGGCAAGAACATCTTAATTCCAAATTTTCCTCTCTCAAAACTAATTTTTTCCCTGTCGTTTGCAAGCTTATATTGAAGAAAAATGGTGGCTTATGGAGGGACTAAGGTGGACAGCCAAAGGGTGGGAGAGAGGAAGAAGATAAGTGAGATATTTTGATGAAAGAATGGAGAATTTGTCATCTTTTGACTTTTATACCCAATTTAAAGAGTGAGTCCCACTAATTAATATTAATCCTAATTCTCATTGGTTCATTAACTTAATTAATCTTGATTAATTTTTAAACTTTGAGAAATTCCTTATTTGCCACAATTCCCCCCATCTTCACACTTTTTCCCCTAACAATTGCCATAATACCGATTTTATCGATAGAAAAATTTATTTTTTTTCCAATTCTAGCACTAATCTTTTTAATTCCCAAATAATAATACCCTTAATTATTTTTTCTTATTATTTGTCATTTTTTTGTGGGTTCAAATTTAGACTCCGATTGAACCTGCGTACCCTACTACGGTCACGTGCAATCGAGACCTAAATCACTGAATGTTACATATTTAATATCATATTTCACATTAACATCACAAAATACACTTTTTAAACCTTAGGTTCTATGGTTCCATCCTAAGTTCTAGTTTTCATTCATTAACTTAGTTTAAAATTCTTATTTTACTTATCAAAGGGGTTTATTCGTTAGGTTTACTCAACCCATAACCCAAACTTGCTTAAGTTTTCTTCTATTTCATATAAAGGTTGGATGATATGACGAAGTGGAAAGGAAAAGAAGGAAAGAAAAAGCATTTAGATCACCAAGTCTCTTCTTTAAGAGATATGCCTGAATCCACTAAGGTTCCACTTTTGGCCTTCTTTTTTCCCACAAAATCTGCTATATTCTTTCAACTTGTTCCTTTTCTCTTCTTTCTTCAAAATCCAACAACTTTAAAGGTTTCAACTTATATTTTAGTAACAAGGGAGAAAAAAAGGGATGAAAAGATAACAAAAAAGGGTTGGTGTGTGCAAAGGAAAGAAAATAAGGTGAATGAGCAAATGAAGGCATGTTGGTAGCAGGTTAAGATATGGGGGAAAGAGAAAACAAAACCCTTTTATACCATTGTTTCTAATGCGATTCAAGGCCATGACTATAGTGTCATGGGCGTAAATATGGACATATCAAAAAATTTTATTTTCTTTTATAATCTCTTTTTCCTATTGAAATTAGATGTCTTATTACAGTTGCTTAACTATTTTAATTATCTTATAGGCCCCACTAATGGGCGTTACAAGCTTTCATAACATAATATCAAACTAATGATCATCATTTTTATTAATAAAAAATAATTAATTATCAATTGACATGTCTAAAATCTATATTGCGTATATTGTCTTATCTATATTTATACTATCTATATAACGAAGAATAAATTTCCTCAATAGACTGCCAATTAGCATTATAGAATTGAAATTTCTCCAAAAAAAACAATGCCATTTTACATATTCCTTGAATATACATTTTGGAAATCAATTATTTTCATTGTAATTTATTACACAACTAATTTCTAGCATTCAAATTATTGTAATTTAATACACAACTAAGCATTAAAATGTTACCAAAATACAAATTATTATCATTTGACATTTATTAACCAATTAATTTGTTATAGATAAATGGCCAAATACACCATCAAAATATATTCCTTGAGATTTAGATATTATTTCCAAATGAGAATTGACATCATTAAAATTTATCATACTAATATTGCAATTAATACAATGAGTATTGGGCTACCATATACGATTTTTTTTCTCCAAAAAATCTTTGCTTTTAAAGTTGTAGTTGAATTGAGCCGAGTAGAGCCGAATATTGTTGAGCTCAAGTTTGGTTTGTTTAAACCTATCATAGACTCGAGCTTAATTTGAGCTTTTATATTTGAGCTCAAGCTTAGCTCATTTCAAAATTATTAAACTCACAAGCAACTCTAGCTTGATTCATAAATAGCTAATTTATTATGCCTAAAACGCTTAGTTCGAGTTTGGCTCGTTAACTAATAATACCAAAACTTGAGTTTGACAGGTTAACTAATAATGAAAAAAGCTCAAATTCAAGCTTGAGCTTGATAACAAAATATCATATAAATAAATGTTAAACAAATACGTTTATGAGCTTTTAAAGGAACATGTTATTGAGCTTTTAAATAAATACATTAGTGAGTGTTTAAGCGAACACATTCACGAGTTTTTAAAAAAATATATTTATGAGCTAATGAACCAAATAGTATTAATTTTGTGCTCAAGCTCGAGCTCAAAAATATTTTTGAGCTCGAATTTTAGCTTGAGCTTGACTTATTAAGATTAACAAATGATCTAGAATGAGTTTTCTTTTTTCCGAACTAAGATTTGAATAGCTCGCGATAGGTTTAATTCATTAACAACCCTATCTACTTTCATATTTTCATTTTATTTTCTCTACCTAGCCTACTCCTTAATGCTCATTAATGGCAAAACGGTTGATATCTTTCTATAAGAAAAGATGAGAAAGCATTAATGCAAATGTCTCAACTTTTCTTTTGAGAGTCTTTGCTTTGGTTATAGATTTTTTACATTAAATTATGAGCAAGCAATTGGTCTTCCTTTCAAATCCATTTGAGATCACATTATCTTATTCATTTGATAGAAATATGGATCTTTAATTTCTTTTTAGATTTTCTTAGGTTTTTGTTGAGTGTTGCTTGATGTTTTGAGAAGGTTTTAATTAGAAAGTGAAGCTAGCACAAAAATTTGTTTTGATATGAACTTTTCCTAGCCCAATTTTATTTGGCATGAACCTCTTCTTTGTAGGTTTGTGAGAGAATAACTTCTTTGATTATCTCAACGTCAACATGTAGTGGTTTATTTTATGGATTCAAGGACATATATTTTGACTTAGAGCCATTTATTTCTAGTAAGTTTGTTTCAACAAGTAGAGGTAATGAAATCTATGTAATTTTTTGGGAAAGTTTTGTGAGTTTTTAAGTTGTATTATCTATTAGGTTTGCAACATTTTGTTCTTAGGAATTGTTTAAAAATTAGTCCTTAATTTTTCACATTATTGACCCTAAATTTGATCAATATATAATGCAACTACAAATAGTTTTTGCCCTTTAACCTACCACCTTCATACATGAAGGATTGGAATGATTTTGCATATAGCATAAAATTAAGCTATGAAAGGTATGAGACAAATCAAAATAGAAAAATAGATGCACATACTTCTTATATTCAATTTATGAACAAAATATAAAATGTTATATAACAATTAAATTTTATAAGTATCTTTTCAAATATATCACATATTTCACTCTCATGTATGCTTAGAAACACTAAGTGAAGTTCCATTTTTGTATTGTGAATTTAAAACTATGAGAGTTTTAAAAATGGGAAACCACTTAAACATTCCTCTATGAAACAAATAGGCATGAAAAATACGACCTAAATCCAAAACCCCTAACATTCTTTTACACCTTAAGGAGGAAAATGTATCGAAAGTCACAACTTTCATTAAACAACCATTCTTAGCAGTCCTGCTTTCTCTATTTGAGCTTCTTTGATAATATGTCTTATTTTTCTATGTTTGGATCGAACTATCCAAATGTTTCGAAAGCTTTATCAAGATAAGGGCTTTCTATCCTACCTGGTAGATTTATAAACATCAGATGGCATACTTTTGCTTTAAAACATGTGTAACTATATAAGATATTGACTTATAATAAGTAAAAATAGTTAAGTGTTGTTATTATCTTTCAATCTTCCCTTCCAAAAGTAAGGCAATTGTTTAATGCTTTTTTTCTCACTTACTCATTCTCGATAGTGGTCATGAAAGCATTGGTGGTTCCAATGCTAACTTAAAGGCATATAGCTGTAATATAATCTAGAGCATAAAAAAGATCGAGCTTGCAATCTTAAACACTAGTGCATTTTAACTAATTCGATCCAAGTTAGGGAGCTCATATCATCTCCAACATACAACGAATTATCTCATGATGGATATGAGATCTTCTTTAATAATAATCCAAATCTTATTTAGGAAAGCAAATGCAACTCTATAACCCCACCAGGCCTCATAATTTAGTAATGTTCCCTTCTATAGAATTTTTGAAACTCTCATTAACTAAAAACTAAATATTACAAGCTTAAATTTCTTTTATAGCACAACTATTAACACTTAATTAATAGTATACTAATTACAAAAAGTTAATAGAAATTAGTTTAACTTTTATTTTTGTTTAACATGTGTACTTGCCTACTGAAATAAATAATTAATTAAAATTACAGCTTAAGAGCTTAAAATATAAGCTCCATTTCCCTCCTCAAGCTACAAAGTATGAATATTGAGTACTTCTAGCTTGGAAAGAAACATACGCAAAGTAGATTGAGATTGAGGCTTAGTGAAAAGATCTGCCAATTGATGAATAAATTTGATAGAAAAAATCTTAAGTAAGCCAACAACAATCTTTTTGCAAATGAAATGGCAGTCAAGCCAAATATTCTTAGTCCTTTCATATAGAACATGGTTATGAGCTAAGTTAACTACTAATTGATTATTACAGAAAAGCAATACAGGTTGTGAATGAGGAACATATAGGTCTTATAACAAATACAAAAGCCATTACAACTCACAAGTTGTATGAACTATAGCTCGATATTCAACCTCAAATTTTGAGTGAGAAATAATGCTGTCTTTTTGGATTTCCATGAAACTAAAATGGAGCCCATAAAAACACACATGTTAATGACTAATCTTGATCTTCTGGTTTCAGGGCAAGTAGTCTAGTCAGTATCTAAAAAAACTTGTAACTAAAAAGTAGAATCTGAGGGAAAGAAAATACCTTAAGCATCAATGCATTTGAGGTACCTCAGAAATTAATAAGCTTCCTTCAAATGATATGCAATAGCTTTATCTAAAAATGACTGAGATACTGAACATGAAAACTCAAAATTTGGTCTAGTATGAGTTAAGTAAATGAGATAACCAATTAGTCTTCTGTATGTTAAAGTATTAAGAATAAGAAAAGAGTGATCAATTTCCTTGTTTTTAAATTATTCCATAAGAGTAGGACTAGCTTATAGTCCAAAAAACCAATGTCCTGTAAAATTTCCATGGCATGCTCCCTTTGGCACAAATAAATGACATCCATTGAATTAGTGGTAGAATCACAAAGCAAATGAGGATGAATTAGAAGATCTAGTAAATAAGGAAGGATATGATTTTGCTTGGATGAATCCTTATCTAAGTAAACCATTGGTCAATTTTACATTCCACTGTCTCCTAGCCTACTTGAGGCCATAGCGACTTTTGAAGTTTGTAAACATATTTACTAAAAAATAGAAAAGCCAGGGGTGGCTTCATACAAACTTCCTCTAATAAATCCCCATGTAAAAATGCCTTATTAATGTCCAACTAACGAAGGAACTAGTTTTTAACATAAGCAATAGCAAATAAGGTTATGATTGTTGACATTTTGAAGGTAGTTTCAAAATAATCAAGCCCTTCTTATTGGGTGAAACCCTTAGCTACTAGCCTTGTAACACCTTTTAATTATGGCCTATAAGATATGCTGGTAATAGAGAATTAAATATGTGATTTAGGGTATTAATGTATGAAAACATTTTAAAAATAGATGAACATAGATGTGTATATGGGAATGTCAAAGGATTCATAACCCTGAATGGGTTATCACGGCCATGAATGTCGCAGTTTAAGGTTCACTCCTGTGAATGGTTTGTTGTAGCTATGAATAACATGGTTTAAGTCTTCACGCTTATGAATTATTTGTTCATGCTCGTGAAAGTTGAGTCATAGCCGTGAATACTAGTCAAGTAAGAGCAGGTGAGGAAGATACATTTTTCTCTTTCTTCCATCCTTCGTGTTTTCTTCAGGCCTATCTTTCATTCCATCTGTTATAGACACATAGTCTACCATAAACACATTTAACCAACCTTACAAGCCACTCTTTGCTCATTCATCTTCTCCACCCTCTCTCCTTCCATTTCCACAAAGCTTCAAGGTTTGAAACAATGGTAAAAGCTTAAAATCATGAGGGAAGAAGAGTGTTTTTAAAGGATATGATATAAACCAAAGAGGAAATGTTTTGGTCTGTAAAAAAAAGGAAATAAAAAAGGAATATGATTAAACCAAAAAGAGAGAAGAGACAACCCAAAAAGAAGGATAAAACTAGATTGAGCTTGAAGAGATTAAAGGAGAATCATTGATTAAGGTTAGTATATATGTACATTCAACCTTAGAAATACTATTTGAGTGTTATGGTAGCTTTTATGAAAGAAAATGCGTGTATGATTGTTAATATAACATAAAAAGTATGGAAATGCATAAAGGTGAATTTCAATGTAAAATGGTTGGAAATGAGAGTTTGAAGCCTTGTTGAATCTAATATTGTGCTTTGATTTGTTTAAAGGCATAAAATTTATGTGTCTTATATACTAGAATATTGATATGAGTGATTGACATTGGTCAATATTTAAAGCATTATGTGAAAGTGAAATATTGTGTCTTGAATCATTTTGGTGCCTTTTTTGCACCTTGAGAAACACAGGTTTACACCCGTGACTAGGGTTCACAATTGTGGAACCACTATTGAAAAAAGACAGTTCGAGCAATAGATGGTTCTTGTTCGCAAATGGATATTCACAGACATGAATCATTACACCTAGAAATGTTCAAATTGAATAGGTTTGTTTATGCCTTGAGTCATGACCAAGATGCTATCAAAGTATGGCTTCACTTATTCATGCCCATACTTGACTTGTGAATTGTAAATTGGGATTTTCATGGGCAGAGTTAGGATCAGGTTCACAGTTGGTAACCTATGAAGGTTAGTTTTCACACCTCGGAATGATATAGTCATGTTAGTGAACATGAGCACAAAATATGGACATAATCGTTCATGCCCAGAATCACAGTCAGTTTCACAACCATATAATCCATGAAGTATGGCTTCATGCTCGTGAAAAGACTTTTCATGACTATGAATCAAAATGGAAGAAAAATATGAATAATGATGAGTGTCATGTTTTGATATGTTTTCAAATATAGTATGCTATGATGTTTTCTGCATTTAGAAACATGTTTTGAGTATATAATACACATGAATTAGCATATAGGGTATAATAAATGGGACAATGGTTATATTTACATATTAGTATACAAAGATGTGAACTAGGACATGAATAAGATAATAAATGGTTAAAGTCACATGCTTGCAACACAATTTCATTCATAATTATGTTTAAGGTCTATTACATGAAAGCTTGCCATGAATGCATGTTATAACATTATGTGTGAATAATCATGTTCAATTTGTGTAAACATTCATATACATACATGTATGACATACACACACACACACAAATACGAACCAATATATATATAGATGAAAAATGGAATGAGGCTTACATATATGCATAGTATGCAATGAAATGAAACATGAATGATATATATTTATGTGATTTTTGATGCATGAATCAAGGTTGATTCAAATAAATGTGGTATACCTTATGAATTCTTATTATAATATGGTATGAACATGAACATAAGGTATGGTAATGGTTAATGCATGGTATAAATATGATGGATGATATAGATATGGTTAAGCCCAATACTCTAACTAAGTCTAGAGATAGGATAGATGACATGTTGTTAAGAGGAAAACAATACCAAGAGATCTAGGTTGGTCAATATAGATTTATCTTTTATGGACAATGGCTTAAAGCTCAGGTGAGCTCATTTGGATTGGAAATGTATGCATACTACTTTTTACTCAGGTAGGTGACATGAGGGGCTAGGGCTTAAGCTTTGGATTTTATTATTCATATTCATATTCATTTTCATTTTAGTCTAGTTAAAAGTAAAACATGCAAAGATAAATTTTAGTCTAGTTAAAAGTAAAACATGCAAATATAATTATGGCAATAAGTGTGGTGTACATGTATATTTATATGGATAACGATCTTATATGCTATGATTAAGCGTGTTGGATTTTGTATGGCTACTCTTAAATATGACTTAGTGTAATCATGCATGAGTGTGATCATGTTTATGATAAATCTATTTATGGATGTTAATAAGATTAATAGGTATTATTAATAAAAAAATATATATTGAGCATGATTGTGAATTATTGTATAAAATGATGCATGCTCACATGTTAAGCTAGTGGTATGATCACTAAACACATTTATGCATGATTGTGTTTAAGAATGCATGGATACAAAATTACACATTACAATTTGATAAATGCATACTTGTCTACCTATGAAAGTGCATTGAGAATTTATGTGTCAAGTATTTATATACCAAGGATATGAGTTAGACATGAGATATGATATGCATATATGAAAACTATTGTGATTATGATGTACATGACATATATGCACATATATACCATTAAGCACAAGTTGCTTAACATATGGGTTTTTTTATACGTGGGTTGGAGTCGAATAATTGTTAATGACAAAATAGGAGAGCGTAAAGGAAGAGTCATAGACCAAATCTAGTTTGGGTGGGTGATACACTAATGAGTCTTTTATTTTTGATTTCATATGTTAAAAGGATTTGTATTTCCCTTTGGGATGTCATTTTTAACTTTGAAGCTATTTGGAGCCCAATACTATATTTCAATGTGATGGAATATTTATTTTACTTTCTTTTTTACTGTTCTTCATATGGATTTTAAAATAGTAATCTTGTCCATCGTACAAACAAAGCGATTTATAAAAAAAGTTTCATTTTATACAGATTTTAAATACAATTCTTTGTGATACTCTCTTACATAATTGAAATTGATTTGATTATATGAGAATGTGTTATATTTATTGGTATCAGAACTTAGGTTTAGACATTTCTAGACCTAAATAGGTTGTGGGTGTATCACATGTTCATGGTGTGTGCTATATGACTCTAACCAGGGGTTTTTTTATCAAGCGTAAGTATCATATGATATTGAACTAGAGAGTTCTTTTTCTTTGTTAAAGTAGGCTTAGTGTAATAGTCCAGTCGATTATAAGACCTTGAACTAATAGGGTTAAACTAGTATTAGCGGGTATATTTATATATTGTTTTGGATTAAGGTTGCTATGAATCCAATAAGAAGAGCATGGATACAATTTAAGCACGGGTTAATGATCTTTTTCAAAACTTAAATTGAGTGGCTTCATCCACATCAAAATTTGACAAGCTATAATTGTGGAATCCCTAAGTTGTAATGTCGTGAAGACAATAATTTGGGTACCTATGAGTAATAGATAATAAAATTTGCACGAGTATTTCAATAATCTAAGTGTTCATTATAACAAAAGTAAGGGAGTGTAGTTCTTAATATCAGAAATATGATTGTGGCACATGAAGAATTATGTTATTAAATTCAGAGTGGATACTCAACATTTAATGAAATTTCTTAATCGAGTTACACAATTGATTGGATCAATAAGATTTGTATTGGCAATAAGAGATAGAAAATCTAGTATGTAAGACAAAAATATGATTGTATTGAAGTTAGAGCCGAAGTTGTTAGGCTCAATAGATGTGATACATAAGATATAAACAATGAACCATAAAATGTCAAGGATACAATTGGAGGTGGAATGAAATAATTGTCTTGGGATTTATATCTTGAATTTACAAGTTAGATGATTGGGATAGAATATTAAAGGGCCTACAATAGTACAATCTCTACAACTAGTAAGGGAAACTAGTCAGACAACATATGAGATCAATAGTAAAAAATAAAAAGTGTGTTGGATGATATGATACAGACACGTTAAGGTAACTAAGTTCAGTGACGGATCTCGATTCCATCCAAGAATGCATGTAAGTATTTGCAATGATACATTGACCCAAAATAGTTCGATGATAAAGGAGATGGAGTACGACGTCCTAAATCTAGGACAAAGAAACATAAATCAAAACTGACCAAACACACATATTCATAAGTGTATATATATATATATATATATATATTAACAATAAGTGGTATAAAGGAAAAAGGTGATAAGCTATAATTGTTAAAAATAGAGGTTGGTCAAAGAATTCTAATAAGCTAAGGAATTTTTTAGGGTAGAAGAATTACTGATTGTTGTCATTATCCTTGTCACATAAGCAGAGGTTTTAAGTTTAAAAAGAACAACCAGATCTGGAGAGACATACTAATATAAAGTAAGGTGATCAATGCATTTTAAAAGCTTTGATAAAGATACATCAATAGAGATATAAAGTTTGACATAGGTTTATTACAGAGGATCCAATTCCAATTCCACATTATAAGCATCTATGACTGGATTGAATGGACTAGCAATACAATTTTAAAAGTTGTCAGAATCATATGTTATCTGAATTTTATATCACACACGCTTATTTCAGTTAAATGAAGACAACCATAGATGGTGAAAAATCTTGAATCAAATGACCAGTTATGATCATGTAAAGACAGAAAGTGAAGTTAAGTTTACGAACCATTCTAAAACATAGTATTATGGATGAATAGAAGTATGACAAAGAGTTGTTAGAAACATAGTCTGGACTTTCTTTGTAACATCCACAAATTAGGGCCTAGAATTTATATGTTAAATAAGGTATATTAAGGGTGTAGGGGAAACATATGTGAGGCTATGAGTATTAAAAACCATAATTGAAGAAAAAGATGAGAAAAAATGAAATTCTCAGCATTCACGCCTATGAATGTCTTGAATTTTAGTTTCAAAAGCTGAGGATCTTAACGACTGTGACGCAAATGTTCACACCCATGACAATAGGGTTCATGCCCATGAAGACATGTAGGTTTAAATATGGTAGCATCATATTTTTGGTAGAAACTCATATAAAATCACTTCTAACCCTAGCCATCACACTCAGAAACCTCAAAAATAGATCTCCCTCATTCCCTTTTCAACTCTGATAGATTAAACTTGAAATAACTAGACAAAAATAAGAAATTTGGTATAAAAATTGAGGAGTGTGATAAGGAGCTTTCGAACATGCTTTAAAATGTAGATAATCAACATTTATTGTTAAAATAGAGGTAATAAGGGTTATTTTCATTAAACTTTGATAGTTTTTCTTTGGATTAATGGGAAAGTTAGGTTTATAAGCTTGAAATCAATTAAAATTTAAGACCTTGGTTATTTATGGCATAATTAGATGAATATCAGAATTTGTATTTTAATATAGCCTCTAATTTCATTTTAAGGGATAAAACAGAATGTGGAGAATTCCACTAAAGGTAGTAGATGCGAGAGTGTCAAGTATTAGGGCTCCAACATTAAAGTTTGTGTATATAAACATTTTTATTCCATTTTATTATGCATGTGATATTTTAGTTGTTGTTAATGGTATAAATGGATGGTAATATTCTGAAATGCATGTTGAGGTTGATATGGGGGAAGACGAATATGGAATGTTGTTATATGTTGATAATTAAGGCATTAAGCCTAAAATAAATGGTTAATTGTGATTAAATGGATGTTTTAGTTGTGTTCAAATGCTAAAATTATGTAAAGTGTTGATAGGGATACTAACATTGGTTAGCTTTAGATCCTATGCATATTGTGTGTGAAATTGAGTGAAATCAGTGCTGAAATATTGTTTTTGTATAATGAATCACACCCGTAAAGCCAAGCTGAGCCTATGAAAGGAATTCACACCTATGAAGCCAAACTTCACTCCCCGTGAAAAGTATGAATTTCACACTTGTGAATAAATGTTCACACCTGTGAAGGTTCAAGAGTCAGTCACGGATAGACAAACAGTGATAGGAGGTTTCACGGGCATGAATATACTATTCATACCCGTGAATGCCCTGTTTCTAGAAAAGAATAAATGGATTCATATGATGAGATTATTTGGGTATGACATGCATACATCTTTGATATTATTAAGTGAAATTGTATACAATATGATAACTTGACTGAGGAACTTGATTATACATATGGTGCTCTACGTCACAACATGTTATGTGATGATCTTATGAAATTATGGAATATGACGTAATTGATACTGGTAATATAAACATGAATAAGAATGTCCATTCTCTATCTAGGGACTAGTTAGGATAGTTGTCATGCCATTTAGCGAGTTACGATACCGTAGAAATATTTATGCATGCAGTTATTATATATTTGCTGATCAGGGTGGCTTAAGTTTGTGTCATAGTGCTTCTAACTTGAGAAGCTCAGTGGTAGCATATCCAAATTAGGGACAAAGTGACTTCAGCTTATGTTAGAGCACTCTTATACCCATTTGCATGCAGTCTTTGCTCATCAGGTGGTTTAAACTCATGTCAGAGCACTCTTGATTTGAAAAGCTCAGTGTAGCAATACAGACAGATACAGTAGTGAGCATAGTGGCTTAAACTCATGTTAGAGCGCTCCTATTTCATAAATGACATCTGAGTAGTCCATATTTTGAGTATTGGGATATGAAATCAAAAACCATTAATGTAGAAAGTTAATTACAGTTATAGAGATCAGTAAATTTGAATACATGATAATATATGGATATGTTAGATGATGAGTAATACTATTTTGATAATGAACTCAATTATGAAGGTTGAATATTATGCAAATTAATATGTTTAAGCCATCTTATGAATATTGCATGTTGATAATATGGCCAAGCACACAAGTATGTTATTAAATATGAAATGTTATAGTAATATTTCAATGTATGATAGAATTTAAATGTTTATATGTATCTCTAAGCTTTCACTTGCTTAGAGTATGATTTTTTCTATATGCAGGTTTGGAGATTAAAATGTGGTTGGCGAAAAGAAAAGACAAAGTCAGATAGAGCAGTCGGAGTTGACTCGAGTTGGGTCTATCCTTTATCCATAAATTTTAATATATTAGTTATTTTATTTTCCGTATATCATGGAATATAGGCTATTAATTTATGTTTAACTAAAGACATGTATTTGAGATTATAAATTTGAATTAGCACAAATTTTGAAATAAGGGATTTTTATACCCCAGTCATTATTGTTATGATTATGGATGTGATCCAGATATATATATGAGTATGATTCAGAAGTGAAACTATTAGTATGGAAATACATTGAAAAGTTTTAATTTAAATAAGTAAATCAGTTTTAATCGTATGACATCTGTTTGTACACCGGGTTATTTCCTTGTCTGTGCAAAGGGTGTTACATTGTTACACCCTGAGAGAATGATTTCTAATGATTTGAAAGGCAGAAACAATTTTAGGAGTTGAGACATTCACTTGATATTGAGGGTTGACAGGTAATGTAATAATAAATAGAGGTACAATGTTATCATTAATATATGAGAAGAATTGATACATCTAGGCTATCATAGGTATATAAGGTTTCCCTATATGAAAGGAGTTGAACTTATACCAAATGAATAAATGATGATTGAACTAAGATTGTAATAGGATTGTAAGCTACAAGTGTAACAACGCAAGTGGGATGTGTATAGATAGTAAGTAGATGGAGATCGTAACAGGACTATGCGTTAGATTTGTATTAACCCAAGAATATTAAAAGATTTTTGAAGTTACGAGTAATAGTTGTATGAGTAAGAGCATAAGGGTAATAAGGGTCTGGGGCTCAAATTTCACATAATTACCAATCAAATAAATTTCAATGATGAAATTTTTTAAGGGGAGAGAAATGTAATATCTGTTAATTAGGGCCTATAAGATATATTAATAATAGAGAATTAAATATGTGACTCAGAGATTTAATGTATGTAAAACTTTTAAAAATAAATGAACATGGATATATATGTGGGAATGTCATAAGATTCACGCTCGTGAATGGATTGTTGTAACACCCCCTTACCCTTCTAATAACAGTTGGACTTGAAAATGTCACATCCTCTCTATCTCTCTACACCTATTCAATTTTTTTTTATTTCACATATATTATTTATCCTCATAAATCATTTTAAATTCTGAAATTTAAAAAATTTTCTAAATATACATAAGATTATTTACAAACTATAGACAATTTAACTCTTAACAAATACATGGTCCATATACTATATGTAATATGTGCTTTACAAAAGTTATATACATACAAAAGTACAAAAACCCCAACCCAAATTGGTAGTTTTATCTACTACACTATTCTGGTATGGGCCCCAAGGGCTCTACGAATTTATCTACAATCATGCCGCTCAAATATCTTTAATTTGCAACATGCGCGAGAGAAAAGAAAATTGTTGTGCAAAGCTTTCATTTAGTTGTGTATGCTTCATGGCAATAAAAAGATAACAATAATAATCGTATTTTAAATATCATAAATAAAAAATTTAGTGAAATAGAAATCAACAACGATTTTATCAAGTCCATATGATACTTACTGATTTTCAAATATTAAAAACAATATATGTACCATTTATTCATTCATTTCGCTTATTTAGTTGCCCAATATTATGTTGCCAAGACCAGACTCTAGGTAGACACATAAGTCTCATAACCTTATGGTCATTGCGACCTTATGGTTGTGGAAAATTAGCCATTTTTAGGCTTGAGTAATAAATATATGTATAACTGAATATTATACGTCTTCATCACTGATGGGGCCATCAGGCCTAAATAACTACCCCTTTATATTAACTTTATTTCAATATTTATCATTTATCCGAAATTTTTCATCTCATATCCGATTCTTATCTTTTGTATTTCTGATATGTTCATGTTTTCTCGTTGGTATTTCATTATTTAAAATCATACATGAACCACTTTGCATCAATATTCATAACACAAAATTTCCAATTTCAGAATTCATTAATAGACGTGCACAAGCATAATAAAACTAATTCATATTTCAATTTAATTCAAAATAATGGTTATTGCCATAAAGCATGCACAAACCTGGATAAACCCTTGTTTAGGTTTGTTGGTCCTTATCTTTATCGTACATAAGCACATGTACTGCAAATGCACTTGACAAAATATTTGAGATTTAATATCACGCATCCGAAAATAATAATAATCTTTTTAATAATCGGCAGACTATATGTTTTTAAAATTAATATGACATCTCTCATGTTAATTTGTATTTCTATGTCTGCATTTATGTCTAATTAAAAATTCATATGTCTTCTTCTACTACCATTTGAACTATTACTTTAATTCACATTTTACGAGGTCGGCTCAATATTATCCAATTTACAAATTAAACTAACTTATCATAGGATCATAAGGATTTAATTCTTTATGGGTATTTTAAGCAGTGTATAATATTTCTACTTCATATTTCACAAATTCACAATCTATTAAATATAAATTATCTCATTACCATATTAAATTTTCGAAGTTCAGCTGAGCTTCACAATTGGGCCCAACAAAAATGTCACAGTCCATTTGGTCTGCCCTTATTTCGGTCCTACTTGAATTTTGTCACAGTTTTAGTTTGTTAACCCCAACCTACATGCGAAAAATATTCACATGTTAAGTAACTCATGCTTAGTAGTACATAACAACATGCAAAGTATATAATAATGTGTACGATTGAATGATTGATACACATACCGAAAAAATGTATGCATGAATATATGAGTCTCATCACATACTTTTTATATTACCTTATAATATAATCTCTTGCAATTACAACTCAACTGTATATCATTCTACTTATTAACATCCATTCAAAAAATACCAAAATAACATTAATTACTCAATTTGAATTTATGGTATAATTTGCCTCATCTATTTTATTATTTAAAATTTTTCTCATTTAAGTACTATCCGAATTTAGACTCTAGTCATATCACCTTCACTTCAATCACGAACGCATTTGGTTTCTGATTGGTACAACACATCTAGTTGTGAAAACACGTATGTTGATCAAGATCTAAACTAATAGACGTGACAATTGTCATAACAATGAATGTTATGGTTTAAGGTTCACTCTAGTAAATGGTTTATCACAATCGTGAATAATATAGTTTAAGTGTTCATGCCCATAAAATTATTTGTCACCACTGTGAATATATGACTCACTCCCATGAAGGTTGAGGCATGGTCGTCAAACATCCATATACATATATGTATGATATATATATAACTCAGGAAAGAAAGCTACTGGAGGGCTTCGGGTGAGAGCTTTGGATTTTATTTACCCACATCCAATTTACTCCAATTAAGAGTAAAACATGCAAATATAATTATAGTATTAAGTGTGGTATACACTTGCATATTTCTATGGATCACAATCTTATATGCTATGATTAAGCATGTTGGATTTTGTACAATTACTCTTAAACGTGACTTGGTGTAATTATGCATGAGTGTAATCATGTTTATGATAAATCCATTTATAGATGTTAATAAGATTAATAGGTATGATTGATAAAATATTTTTAAGCATGATTGTGTATTATGTTATAAAATGATGCATGCTCACATGTTAAGCTAATGATATCATCACTGAATACATCTATGCATGATTTTTTTTAAGAATGCATGGATACGAAATTGCAAGGTACTAATTAATCAAACTAATGAATTAACTATTTTTCAGCTCAATTTTTAGGTTAAATTACAAATGATGTATTTAATAATCTAGCCTTAGCATATTCATTTAAAGTTAAATAATTGGTGGTCAAACAACTATCAAACTAGAAACTTATTAAGCACAATTGAAATGAAGAAAAATCATGCATTCATTAAAAAACAAAAACAAAATCATACAAACTGGGGTTGCTTACTAAGCACTCATTAAACCATTTAGCCTAACATCTTAATAATAACGATCTTGTCTATTTTCATGATGAAGCTAAGCATTAAAGAAAATAAAGATGAGAACCACTAGTACAGAAATATGTTATGTGTTGGCTATATTAGACTTTATGCATCAATTAAATGAGTGACGCATATAAGCAGGACACATATGAGTTTAGTTTTATGCATCGATCAAAATGACTAATACATATAGTCTAGTTATGTGCGTCGGCTATAAATAAAAGCCGACGTATATAGTATTTTTTTAAAAAAAATCAAATTATATGCATTGGCTCTACCTTTTAGCCAACACATATAGTATGATTTCAATTTTTTTTTTAATTATATGCATAGGTTTTTCTTATAACCAATGCCTATTATTCATTTTTTTAAAATTGTAGAATATATTAGCACTGCCATATATGTTAGAGTAGTGCTCTAAAGGCAATCACCTTTAGCACTTATTATACAAATTTATTTGATTAATAAAAAGGTTTTTTCATTAATTTGATGTTCATTTGATATATGAATTGATAAGTGATCTTAAATCAATTAATGAAGTCCTTGATACATAACATATCTATTGAGATTCTTATCATGTGTAATTATATTAATATCAAAATTATCCCTAGTCATAGGATTAATTGTCATATCCGCTAATTTAGACCTATGTCACGCGAGTTGTTAAATCGACTCGTAGGTTTGACCAAAATATAAATTTAGATTTTTATTGAAAAATAATTAAAATAATGGCAATTAAGTATGAAGATTTTCTAATGAAGTGTTTAAAATATCTAAAGATGTTAAATTTCGGTAAAAGACTAAATTGCAAATTTTGAAAAGTTTAGGGGTTAATTTGCAATTTACTGAATTTTTAAGGATTAATTAGGATAACCATCAATTAAATACATGAATTGGGACATAAAAATGCATGTGGAGGCCAGCCACACCAAGTGGCAAATTTTAAGAAGCCAAGTAACATACATGTATTAGATATTAAATGTAAATAATCTTAGGTGTCTCCATTAATTAATTAATTAATTTTGTCTTCTTTCTCTTAATTACTCATCCTTCCTTATCTCCTTATATCTAGAATTTTCTATCATTAATTGTCTCCCACATTTTCTTGAAACACAACACACCAAATGTTATACAACAATTAGCCAAGTAATGTGCATGAATGAGGGATTAATGAAAGTTTCTAGATGATGCTTAGGTGTCCCCCATCTTAATATCTTTTATCATTTTCTTATTGATTGTTTATTCTTCTTCCTAATCTCCTTTCATTGAGAAATTTCTGCCTCCCAAACCAGCCCATGTTTTCCCTTGTTCGTCCATAGCCAAAGCTTAATTTTAGTGAAAGAAAGTGAGAAAAGAGAGAAAAAGTAAGGGAAAATTCCATTTTCAAGCTCAAGGAAGCTTAAGAGAGTAAGGAAAAAGAGAAAGATTAGGGTTTATGAAGTTTTAATAATATGATTTTAAATTTTCAGAACTCAAGTTAAAAAATGAGCTAAATCAAAGGAGCAAAGGAAAAGAGAAAGAAAAGAGAAAAAAAGAGGTTTGTGCATAACCTAAGGCAATAACCTATTTTATTTTATTTTTTTGCATGATTTGATTATTTGGCATGTTGATAATTATGAATTAATAGTATTTTGTGATGAAAATCTTGGGGATGCATGTTTGCTAGACTTAGGATTTAATTTGGTAAAAATTGAATGTGATTAGTTTGTATGTTCCTTGCTGGAAATGGATGAGCAGTAAGCACTTAAACTGTTATAACTTAATTTATGGAACTCGGTTTTGCATGTTGATTATTGGGTTTGAAATCTAAGACATAGGGCTATAAATTTCATGCAGACTATAAAACCTGAATATATTTGTAAATGTACAGAAAAATTCATAAAGCTTGGACTTAGAATCTGTCCATAAAATTTTATGCATAATTGTTAGTGACCAGTCAGTGTTCATTTTATCATAATTTTTGATACAGAACTCAGAATTAAGTAATTCAAATTGTATATTAAATTTAATCTCGAGACCGAAAATTGTTAAGAATATCATATAACTAAATTCAGAACGTAACAAGATCAAAATTAAGGTCCAAAATAGAGAACGGAATCTGCCAGTGGTAGGGCAACATGTGAGTTGAGGAATGAAATGAGTAATATAATGTGAATCTTGATATATTATATAAACATTATTTTAATTGAGTAATTATGTGATTATTTTGAGACATTACATGCATGAAAAGTGTGAATATAATTGTTATGAATTTTAATGAAATTGTATAAGCCCTATAACGCCTAACTAAAACCAACTTAGGATAGTTTGGCATGCCAAATAGGGGGGAGTATGATGAAAATGATTAAATCCATTAATGGTATGATTATCTACTTTAGGTTTGGTATTGTTATCTACGTCGGATTTGACATTGTTATCTACGCCGAGTTTTGCACGGTTATCTACACTGGTAATGACACTTATATGCGAATATCATATTACCCGAATGACATTCCTAAGTGCCTGGATCACAACTCCTTATCTTAGTCAGTGGTTCATAGGTGTCTTGGGCATAAATGAAAACATAAATAAAGAAGTTATGAAACATAAATGAATTATTGAAAATAAAAATAAAATTATGAATTGTGACATGGATAAAAAGAAGATTTAGTGTCATGGGCAATAAAAAACTATGGATAATAATGAGTTGATAAAGTAAAATAAATATAAGATATAAAAGAATAAATTTATGAAATGTAAGTTGCATGAAAAAAATGATTGAGTATAATTTGTGTCATGCATTAATAGATGATTGAGTGTTATGGACATGAACAAATTATTGGAAATAAAAAAGGGAATCATGAAATGTAAAATGAATAAGAATGATGATTTGATTATGTTAAACAAAAATGATATACAATAAAATAAATTGATGTTATGCATACTAGAATATTATGAAATGTATGTTTGCATGATTTGATCATAAATTGTTATATGACAATGCATGTAGCATTAAAATAGTTTATTGCCTTATTTATATGCACCACTAAGCCAAGGGCTTAGCGTGAGAGGTTCTCTCGCGCAGGTATAACAAAGAATTAATAGATATTAGTAGATAAAACTAACGGTGACCTAATCCGTAGAGCAGCATATTTCAACCACTGTGGGTCACACAAATTTTGTATATTATCTTTTGAATTTTATTTTATAGTATTTGTAAAATAAATAGTATATTTTTGTAAAGAACATGTTATTATATAAAAATATAGTTTATCTTTCTTGTTATATTTCTTTTATACTGCAAAATAAATAAATAAATAGTAAATAAAGAAAAAAATATATACAAGTGGTTTTCATTTATAAATAATTTAAGAAAGATATTTTAAATGATGAAGTCAGCATAGCACTCCCTCATCCGGGCATGAGCTGCTGGGGTGATGGGGTGTTACATTAATGAAACATGACATTATTAATCCAGAAAGACTAGCATATGTTACACTCCTTGATTGGATCTAGTAGTAAATCTAATAATCTATAAACATAAGATATTTAAAGTTAATATGTGGATGCTTGCTAAGTGTAGTTAAGTACATTAAATGACCAACTATGAGACAATCATATGGATAATTTATTCAAATGTCAATAATAGTCTCATCATAGCAATGGTGCAAGTATCTTTAGACTTGAGGTACTCAATGGTGCAAGTATCTTTAGACTTGAGGTACTCAAGGATATCTTAAATATTGATTCTGCATTTTGATATTATTCCTTGTTGCCTCAGAGAGGTTCCTCATAGGGTGGGGATTAGAGACATCTTAATGTAGATTGTTGTGGTTTGCTACAATCCAACAAAGTGAACATTTTAAGAACAAATAAGAAATTACAAAGTATAATTTCTAACCTCTATATTTATATAAATTAGTCTTCACGTCACCCTATAAATTGTGAGAATTTTGTTCATCTATTTTTTTATTTTAAATATTTGAATATTTTCTATTTTAATTAATATATTCACTTGATGAATAAATTCTACTATTTTGGTTTTAAATTCATATATATTTAATTGATTTAATAGAATGGTAAATTAATACTCTTAGTGAATTAAATTGTTAATGAGAGTTTATGGATATATTCAATCTATTTTAAATAAATGAGCTTGTGTTTTATTGAATAGAATTGGTAGCTTTTCTAATTATTAATGTTATTTTCAATCTAAATCTTGAGAGTTTGTTTAAGGATAAATAAGGTTTATTTATAGTGCTTGCTCACTTAAACTACAATTAAGGAAAGATAGAATATTAGAGCTTGCTAATATTCATAACTAATTTATTTAATTTGGAAAATCATCTTTTTATTCAATGATCAAAATATTTAAACAAATTCTAAGATACACCTTGGCTGGATTTTTACTTGATTGATTTGATTTTGTTATTTTGCATTTTATTTTCATCATCTTTGAAATCTCCCAATTTTTATTTCTTTATTTTAAAATTTCAGATTTAATAATAATCAATCCCTGTGGATTCGACAATACTCTCACTATATACAAATTTTATATTATGAGTAGAAATTTATTTTTGACTAGTTTCAACAGCTATTGTAACGTCCACAAGTTAAGGCCTAGAAGTTAAGTGTTTAAAATGGTATAGTAAAGGTATATGGGAAGTATATGTGTGATTATAGGTATTAAAAACCATTAAATAATGAAAAATATAGAAAAAATAAAATTTATTGTGTTCACGCCCGTGATAGAGTTAATCACGGCCATGAATATCGCAAAATTCAATTTCTGAAGTTGAGGATCTTCACGACTGTGACACTATAGTTCACACCCGTGAAGCCCTGCAGATTTATATAAGACAGTTTCGTGTTTTGATAGAAACTCATGCAATTTCAATCTAAAACCTTAGCCACCACACTTTGAAACCTCAAAAATATATTTCCTTTCATTTCCTTTCGATTCTATTTTTTGAACATGAAATCCCCACCATAAACGATTTCGGTATAAAAATTGAAGTTAAAAATTCAAGAGGATTAGAATAAGTTTTGAATTGTTAATCTATAATCGTCAAAATATAGGTAAGGGAGGATGTTTTTCGTTAATCTTTGATTGTTTCAATTCAGTTTAATGGGAGAATTAGATTTATTGGCATTAAAATCAATGAAAAATTAAGGTTTTGATAGTTTATGGCTTAAATAGATGCAATGATAGAAATAGAACATAATATGGTCTCTATTTTCATGTTAAGGATTGAGATAGACAGCGGAAAACCCCACCAAAGGTGGTAGATGCGAGAGTATCGAGTTTTAGGGCTCTAATTAATGAGGTTTGTATATATATGCATTTTAATTCGAAAATATTATGATGATGATATGAATTATGATTCTGGTATGTTAAATGACATGAAATATTGATATGCTAGTTGTTAGTATTGAGGTAAATGGCTTGTAATATTATGAAATGCATAATAAGGGTGATATGTTCATAATATGAATTGATGTTATGATGTTGACAAATCAGGCATGAAGCCTAGTTTGAATGACTGAATATGATAATATGCATGTGTATGGTTGAGTTTATATTCTGGAATATGAAAAGTGTTGATAGAAGTGACTAACATTAGTTAATTTTAGTACATTGCATGTTGTGTGTGGAATTGGTTGAAAACAGTGCTGGAATTTTGTTTCTATTTGATGTATCATGCCTGTGAATGTATGAACACAATATGGCCATGCCCGTGAATGTATGAAATCATATGGTTACGTCCGTGAACAAATGTTCATGCCTGTGAATGATCATGACTGAATTACATGTAGACAACCCGTGACAGAAGGTTTCACGCTTCTGAATACCCTATATCCAAAAATGTGCAAATGGATTTATATGATGAAAACTATTTGAGTATGATATACACACACACTTGTCATGATTAAATGAGATTATATACAATATAATGACATGATTATGGAACATGTTTTCGCACTAGGTGCTATAAATTACAGGAATGATGTGATGATTATGTGAAATATTGGAATGTGACATAAATGATATAAATATCTAGAAAGTAAAAAACATATGCCCATTCTCTATAGGAGGACTAGCTAGGATAGGTGGCATGCCATTGAGAGGGTTACGGTACCGTAGAATATTTTATGCATGTAGTTTTTTCTCATCAGGGTGGCTTAAGCTTGGGTAAAAGCACTTTTGATTTGAGATGTGGAATTTGCACATATGCATGTAGTTATTATGTTACTCATCAAGGTGGCTTAAGCTCAGGTAAGAGCATTTCTGATTTGATATGCGGAATTTTCAATACAAACAGATACAAATAGTGAGCAGGGTAGCTTAATGTTACATCCCGCTCAAATTGTCCCTCACAATCCAAATAAATTGTGATACAAAGTGATGGAAGGTGCTAGAAAGCACTGGAATATTCTAGAGCATGTTAAATGGTTCATGAAAGATGTAGAAGTCTCTAGAAGCTTATGGAGCATCCTAGAATTTACATGAAGGAACTAGACAATCCTAAAAGACTATAGAGTTGACTAGAAGGTCCTAGAACTTTATGGCATGTTGTAGACACTCTTGTACATTCTAGAATTGGTAGGATCTAGAAACTTGTGGCATAACCTTAGGCTTGGTGCCACATTATAAATAGGCCTTTTGGCCTTCATTCGTATCATCCTTGAAAATCCTTGGAAATCTTGGGAAGTTGTAAGATAACCTCTCTAGAGTAATACAAAGCATTCTTCACAAACTCTCTTGTGTTCTTGCTTTGCTCTAGAATCCTCTAAATCTCTAAGTTCCTTTCTATTATCTTTAGAGTGTTTTGTCGGGTTGGAAGGCAGGCTTAGTGCAACGGACTGTGCTAAGTGCCGCACGATTGCTAGTTGAAGTATAAGGTCATAACACTTGGCATCAGAGCTTTTGTTTGAAGCTTTACTATTTTGGCATAATGAAGGCTACTGCCCCAGCTACACCTAGTGTGGAAGTTCCACCAAGGGAGCATGGTAGTGAGGAAGTTCGGAAACCACTATCTAAGGAGTGTCGAGCCAAGTTGAAAGACATGATTTCTAGCTTGGAAGCACGTTTGGGAGTGCTCTGGACAGCTTGTGGTAGCTGTTCCACTGAGTGGACAACTTGGAGGAACATTGCAGCGGCTTGGAGGCCAAAGATGCAGAGATCCATGCAGTGGTCAAGATGTCCCTCAACGAGCTAGATAATGGGTTAAGGCAAGAGATTGATGGGTTGAAGGTCAAACTTGCCAAGGTACGTAATCTCTTCTAAAGAGAAATTTCCAATGTGTTGCTTAGAGTTTAGGATATGGGTGGCGATCTAGCACTATATAAGAGGACTATGGCCTTGGGAACTAATACAACCACCATAATTGAGGCCAAAAAGGTGAAAGTTCCCAAGCCAAAGACCTTTAATGGTGCTAGGAATGCTAGGGAGGTTGAGAACTTCCTATGGGGGTTGGAACAATACTTTGAGGTTATTGGCATAACGGACCATGCCAATAAGATCTGAACCCCTACCATGTACCTGTCCAACACTGTTACGTTGTGGTGGAGACGAAGGCATGGAGATGTGCAATATGGGGTGTGCACAATTGACACCTTTGAGGACTTCAAAAGGGAGTTCAAAAGTCAATTCTTCCCCGTAAATGCTAAAGAATAGGCAAGGGGTCGACTTCGATGACTAAAATAGGCGGGTAGCATAAAGGAATATGTGAAGGAGTTCACAACCTTGCTACTAGAAGTCCCTGACACATCGGACAAAGATGCATTATTCTTGTTCATGGATAGTCTCCAATCATGGGCTAACCTTGAGCTCAAGCGACGTGGTGTCCAAGTCTTATCTTTGGCCATTGCGATTGTTGAAAGTCTTATTGATTACTCCTCAAACAAAGAATGCCCAAGGGCAACGGATAGAAAGTTTGGTGGAGGAAAGAGTGGAGGAGGCCATGCTAAGAGTCAAAGCCACAAAAATCACAAAGAAGGCTCCTCATTCAAGCTGCGAGATAAAGGGAAGGAAAAGGAATAACATGGTGCCTCAAAGCCCCGTGTGACGTGCTTCATATGCGACGGACCGCATTGGGCATGAGAATTCCCAAAAAGAAAGGCATTGAATGCTTTAGTTGCTTCCACTCATGATCAAGATGGAAGTGAGGCAGATGAAGGTGCAAAGATGGGATCTTTGCAACTGTTTAATGCATTGTAGAGTGCCCCGATGACCCCTAAGGGACTCATGTTTGTGGATGTAACAATCAATGGGAAAGTCGCCAAATCCCTAGTCTAGTACCGACGGAGAGGACCACCAAGCCTACTACCCAAATTCTCTTAGCACTTCAATTCAAGATGGGATTGAAGAAGGAGAAAGAGAGTTACTTAGCCATTCTTAAGGAGTATAATGATGAGGAAGCATCACCATAGCCAAGCTTGCCGATGGAGGTGCAAGTTGTCTTGGATGAGTTCCAGGATGTGATGCCTCAGACGTTACTGAAACGGTTACCTCCAAGAAGAGCGGTGGACCATAAAATTGAGCTAGAGCCTGACATAAGACCACCAACGATGAGTCCTTACCGGATAGCAAACTTGGAGTTGGCAGAACTGCAGAAGCAACTGTTAGATGCTGGCTTCATTAGACCTTCCAAAGCCTCATTTGGTGTCCCAGTGTTTTTTCAGAAAAAGAATGATGACTCACTAAGAATGTGCATTGACTACCGCGCTCTAAATAAGATCACGATAAAGAACAAATATTTTATCCCACTCATTATTGATTTGTTTGATCAATTGGGGAACGCAAGATACTTCTCGAAGCTGGATTGCAGTCGGGATACTATCAAGTGTGCATAGCCAAAGGGGATGAACCGAAGACCTTATGTGTAATAAGGTACGATGCTTATGAGTTCTTTGTTATGCCCTTTGTTCTCACTAATGCACCCGCTACCTTTTTCACTCTCATGAATAAGCTTTTTCATCCCTACCTCAATCGGTTTGTGGTAGTATACCTTGATGATATTGTAATATATAGTTGGACTATGGAAGAACATCTTGAGCATTTGAAGAAGGTGTTCGAGGTCCTCAGGGAAAATGAGCTACATGTTAAGAAGGAGAAATGTTCCTTTGCCCAAAATGAGGTGATGTTCTTGCGTCATAGGATAAAGTATGGGAAGTTTATGATGGATGGAGACAAGGTGAAAGCCATCTAGGAATGGGAACCTCCTACTAAGGTCCCTGAGTTAAGGTCTTTCCTTGGACTTGATGAACTTGGACTTGTGAACTACTACCGGAGGTTTATCAAGTCATATTCAGCAAGAGCAGCCCTTCTAAATGACCTGCTGAAGAAGAACAAGACTTGGGAGTGGACAAGCAAGTACCAAGCCTCATTCGATGACTTGAAGAAGGCCATTAGCGAAGAACCGGTGCTTTGCCTACCAAACCCCTCTAAGATGTACGAGCTGCATAAAGATACCTCAGACTTTGCCATTGGGGAAGTGTTGATGCAAGAAGGGCATCCAATAGTATATGAGAGCCGCAAGCTCAATGACACCAAATGCCTCTACACGGTGTAAGAAAAGGAGATGACCGTTATCATCCATTGTCTAAGGGTGTGGCGACACTACTTATTGGGTTTTCACTTTGTCATCATGGCTGATAATGTAGCAACCAAATACTTTCAGACTCAGAAGAAGTTGAGTCCCAATCAAGCTCGGTGGTAAGACTTGCAGAGTTTGATTATAAGCTTGAGTACAAGCCCTGTAAGGCCAATGTTGTGGCTGATGCACTAAGTCGAAAGGCGGAGTTAGTAGCCTTAAGTAGACCAAGCAGTCCATTGCTGGAAAAGATTAAAGAAGGGTTAGAGCATGATGCCCTAGCTTAAAACCTCTTTGTCCTCATCAAGGAAGGAAAGACAAGGCGATTTTGGTTAAATGATGGACTACTCTACGCCAAGCGGAATCGCATCTATGTACCTAAGTGGGGTAACTTGAGAAAATAGCTGATCAAGGAGTGCCATGATTCACTATGGGCTGGACACCCAGGTATGAGACACACATTTACCTTGATCAAGTCTATCTACTATTGGCTTCAACTACGGAATGATGTTGAAGCCTACGTAAGAACTTGTCTTGTTTGCCAACAAGACAAAATGGAGCAGCATTCACCCGGTGGCTTGTTAGAACCACTGCCTATTCTGGAGAGACCATGGGAGAGTGTCTCAATGGACTTCATCACTTGTTTGCCAAAATCAGAAGGCTTTGGCAGTATAATAATAGTCATCGATCGCTTCAGCAAGTATGCAACCTTCATACCTACCTCGGTAGATTGCACTACGGACGAGACTGCACGGTTGTTCCTCAAACATGTTGTGAAGCATTGGGAAATTCCATCTAACATCGTGATGATCGAGACCTATGATTTATTGGGAAGTTCTGGACAGAGTTGTTCAAGTTGATGGGATCAGACTTGAACTTCTCCACAAGCTTTCATCCACAAAGAAATTGACAGACGGAACATGCCAACGCTCTACTGAAGCTCCATCTTAGGCACTTTGTTAGTGCCAACCAACATGATTGGACTAAGTTGCTGGATGTAGCCCAATTCTCTTACAATTTGCAATAAAGTGAATCCACTGGCAAGAGTCCCTTTGAGATAATTATGGGACAACAACATATGACCCCTCATGCTTTAGCCACAAGCTATGAAGGAAAGAGTCCTGCTGCTTTCAAATTCGCTAAGGCATGACATGAGCAAGCTGAGTTATCCCGAGCCTATTTGAATAAGGAGTCTAAAAAGATGAAGAATTGGGTTGATAAGAAAAGGAGGATGGTCGAGTTTCAGGAAGGAGATTTGGTCCTAGTCAAGTTATTGCCCCAACAGTTCAAGTCCTTGTGGAAGGTTCATAAAGGGTTGATGTGGAAATACGAAGGACCATTTAGAGTACTTAAGCGGGTTGGTAAGACACCTTACAAGCTACAACTCCCTCCTAAGCTTAAGATCTACCCTGTCTTTCATGTAAGCATGTTGAAGTATTATCATGGAGACGAGGAAGATGTGAGTCGAAAAGAATTGAAGACGACACCCACTGCGGTAGTAACCTCATTTGATAGGAAAGTTCTATCTTGGCAGACCGCCTAATTTGGTGTAGAGGTGTACCAAGTTATCGGGAATACTTGGTCAAATGGAAGAATGCCCCAGACATAGAGGCAAGCTGAGAACCTGAATACTCTTTGTGGTAGTTCAAAGATCACATAGAAAGGTTCAAGCTTAAAGGCACAACGAGGGCATTGCGAACTTGAGTGGGGGAGGGTGTTACATCCCGCTCAAATTGTCCCTTAAAATCCAAATAAATGGTGATACAAAGTGCTGGAAGGTGCTAAAAGGAACTGAAATATTCTAGAGCATGCTGGATGGTTCATGAAAGATGTAGAAGTCTTTAGAAGCTTATGGAGCATCCTAAAATTTGTATGAAGGAACTAGACAATCCTAGAAGACTCTAGAGTTGGCTAGAAGGTCCTAGAACCTTGTGGCATATTATAGACACTCTTGTATATTCTAGACTTGGTAGGATCTAAAAACTTATGGCATAACCTTAGGCTTGGTGCCACACTATAAATAGGCCTTTTGGCCTTTATTTGTATCATCCTTGAAAATCCTTAGAAATCTTGGGAAGTTGTAAGATAACCTCTATAGAGCAATACAAAGCATTCTTCACAAACTCTCTTATGTTATTGCTTTGCTCTTGAATCCTCTAAATCTCTAAGTTCCTTTCTATTCTCCTTGGAGTGTGTTTATCGGGTTGGAAGGTAGGCTTAATGCAACAGATTGTGGTAAGTGACGCACGATTGCTAGTTGAAGTCTAGGGTCGTGATATTAAGCTCAAATAAGAGCACTCATGTTTCATAATATATATTTGGGTAGTCTGGGTATAATGTGTTGGGCTAAGAAACCAAAAATTGGAAATACAGTACAATGAAATTGTTTATATAGTATATTGAAAAAATGAATTAGAGTACAAATACATATTGGGTAAATAATGTGAAAACTAGAAATCAGATTTATATAAGAAACCTATAATTTGAATGTGTTATACATGATGAAGTTTACTATGCTTATAATGATATAAAAATGTTATGAATGGAAAGTATTATGAATATGATGAAATGGCTTCATTTGTGCAATATATGCAATCTATGTATTGAAATCAATTTGATTTAGTATGAATGAGTTCATTTGTGAATAGATATATATATGACAATATGATCAGGTACATAGGTATGCTCAGATTATGAATGCTATATTAATATATGAATGCATGTTAGAATTTAAATGTTTATATATACCACTAAGCTTTTAGTAGCTTAGCGTGTGACTTAATTGATGTAGGTTTGAAGCCAGTAGACTGTTGAGTTGATTTGAAGAAAAGCTAGAGTCATTCAGAGTTGACCCATGTTGGGTCTGTTCTTTTATTCCATTCATTTCATTTGGTATTCTGCATACTATAAAGTAGAGACATAGTTATTTCTTTGCTTAAATAAAGGCATGTAATAAACATTGTTAACATACCAATTTGAACAATGAGTTTTTCTATTGTATCTGAGGGAAGTTTTATCAAACCATTCGCTAACTGAAAACCTATGTTGGTTGACTTTAATTTTCTTAAACCTAGTTGCTTAAAAATTGAGTAAGACATTAAATTCATACTATCATCTAAATCTAACATAGTATTTGCTTTTACTCCTCCCAATGTAATGTTAACAGTAAAACTTCTAGGGTCTTGCTTCTTTTTAGGTAATGCTGAGATTACTTTAGGTTTTTCCATGATCTTTTTTATGTTTAAAGACCCCTCTTTCATAGATTTTGTTGGTGAAGATATTTTCTTTACATAATTGAATAAAACTAAGTCATTTTTATCTTGGTAAGATGTCTTACCTTTATTATATTCCATTTGTTTAAGGAAAGGTGGCTTATAGGGCTTAACTGAGGTGTTGGGACTTCTTCCAGCATTCTCTCCCATTTTGTTTTTATCCTTAGAAACTTTAATTCTTTGGTTTGCAATTCACGTGTACCTATAAGTGAACAATACTCTTTGTCAATTTTAGAATTTACTTCATCATTACAAGTGTTATTGTAATCCTTTAAATGATATGTCACCTATACTAAGCTAGTCGTCAACTAGAGAATGAGCATTTATAATCATATGCTGGTTATCTACATAATTTATAACTCATTTTACGATTTCACACAATCAACTTATGATTCCTTATAGTTTAGAGTACAATATGTAAATCCATGTAATTCCTTAATTCGATGCACAAAAAACATATCTATGTTTACATTCAAGTTATCATACTGTATATTATCTCATTTAATCATATCAAGTGTGTGTGCATATCAAACTCATGTAATTCTATCATATAATCTAAATAATTTTTTTTTGGATACAAGGTATTCACGGGCATGAAGCTTTCTTTCATGGGTTGTCTACCTATGTCTGGCTTTGTGTCCGTTCACAAGTGTGAACCTTGGTTCATGGGCATGAATATCTTTTATGATATATTTATGGGCGTAAGGCCTACTTTCACGGCCTTAAAACATCAGTCTGAGACAATTTTTCCAACATTGTTTTAAGGAAGTTCCACACACAACATGCAATGGTTCTAAGGCTAACCAATGTTAGCCACTCCTATCAACACTTTCAAGCAATATACATTTAATTAGACACGTAAAATCATTTAACCACTCAAAATGGATTCCATGCTCAAATCCTCAACCATAACTTCCATACATCTAAATTATCAATGATCATAGTGTATATCATATTCAACATAATTCATACTATATTTCCAACAACTATGGTAACACAAAATAGGTCAATTAATATATCAATTTCATCATACAACACACAACATACCATATTTCGAATTAAAATGTGAATATGTACAAACCTTAACTATTACAGCCTTAAACTCAATCTCTCACATCTGTCGCCTCTAATGGTTGTCTCCACCTTTTACCTCAATCCCTACTACAAAATTAAAGACCAAAAATACCATATGTTCAGTGTATGAACATCTATATGCCATAAACTATCAAAACCTTAACTTAAACCCTTTAAACATCATCTCTTATTGAAGACAAATTGAACCATTTAAAGAATAATGAAAAATGTGGCCTTTTTCCTTTGTATAGATGATTAAAAAATGGTTCAAGTGTTTCAAAACTATTATATATCTCTTTGATTCTAACTCCAACTTCTATGGTGAAAATCTTATTTCTATTATATTTTTAAATCCCTTATTTGGTGGGGATTTCATATTTTATTAATCAAAATTGATGGGAATTGAAAGGAAAACATTTCAAAGGTTCAGAAGATCTAGTGGCTAGGGTTTTGGGTGAAAGAATCATGAGTTATGTCAAAAATACGAAACTGCCAAATTTAACTGAAGGGCTTCATGGGCGTGAAGCTCTTTAGCTTCATAATCCAAGTTTTTCAACATTCATGGCCGTGATCCTATCTTTCATGGGCATGAACACTGGAAACATCACTTATTCATACCTTTTTAATTATTTTCATATTTCCCAACCCAAACCATACTTATACTTCCATATACCCTTTATATACTCTTACTAACACATTATTCCTAAGCCCTAACTTGTGGGTGTTATAATCACCATTCATAGATATATGATTGATTTGTTCTATTTGGCTAGGTAACTTTCCTTTTTTATTTTTTTGAACTTCCTGTGCTATTTGCCCAATCTAAATTTTTAGCCTTTTGAATGAAACTTTTATGAATGAAGCCTTTTATATGTTCTCTTATACTTTTCTTGAGTTGCTAATATGAAACTATTTAATGTTTCTTCTAGAGATGGTTTTCTATGTACACTAGTAGGTCTAATTTGGTTTGGATATGGGTATAAAGGTTGATTTGAAAACTCTTGATAATAGTATTGTGAATTTGGATTTTGATTTCTGATGACTTGAAGCATGTTCTTATTAGAATTTCTTCAAGAGAAATTAGGATGGTTCCTCTAGCTAAGGTTATAGGTATTTGAGTATGGATTATTTTATTGTCTTGGCTGGAAGGAATTTAAGGCGTTAGCTTACTCCACTTCATTCCTTGTCAAAGGATCAAAAGAAGCACACACACTACAAGAAAACTGCATTTTAGCGACAAACAAATCTGTCACTAAATTTAAGAATTCCATCTCTAATTTAATTTAGCGACAAAATTGCGACGGATTTAATCTATCTCAGAAATGCTCCTTGCAAGTCATATAGCGACAGAATTTTATTTTTTCGCTAATGTTATTGTCGGTATTAGTGACGAAATATTTGTCACTGAAGTGTGGTCGCAGGAATTGTAATGACGACAAATCAATGAGGGATTTTGAGATGAAATATTTGTCGCTATTGAGCTACAAATTTATATCCGTTGCTATTTAGCTATGAATTTTTTTCGTCGCTAAAGTTTATAGGGCATTATTGCAATTAGCGACTAATTTTCAGTCGTCGCTAATTGTGACGAGCATTTAGTGACAGCGGCATTCCGTCGCAAATCCATTTTTTATATATTATATTTTTTAATTTAATTATTTTTGTAATTTTAAAATTCAATTAAATGAAAAACAAATATTTTTTAACAGGATTCATAAAATAAATATTAAAATTTTTTAGTCCAACATGAAAAATATTCAATAATTGAAAATACTACAATATTGTTAATATATAGTCCTACATGCTATCAGAGTGAGGTGGATCGTTATGTGGAGTTGATGAAATGTGGGTAGCATGAGTCATCTCTGGTATCAGCTGTGGCATCTTTGCATGCATCTTGTCTCGAAGCTCAAGTTGAAGTCCTTCGCGCATCTGTTCTCGCATTTGCTGCTTTTGTGACTCCAACATAGTCTTAATGTCCTACTGCATATCATGCATAATAATAGCACACAACTGCTCTATACTAATATCTCTTGATGTGGTAGTGGAGTCAAAAGAAGAGGTACTAGTGTAGAAATGTGCTACCTTTGTGCCCATCCCTTATAGACGTCATTTTTTTGGCCACCAATAGCCTCTAAAAATAACTGCCTCAAATCTGGCTCACATGGCTCGTTGGATCCCTCCACTGGTTGAGAAGCAATCTCTCTAAGGGCTTGTACTCGATCCTTCACTACAAATTTTAAGAAGAAAAAATATAAATTCCATGAGATTAATCAAAAAAATGAGTAAACAAAATTTTAAATGAGCAACAGCTTTATACCGCTGGTCTAGATACTCAATTCCTTATGAAGTCTTTCTAGTGTGTTTTGCCTCAAAGAGTTCTATAGGATTTGGTTCACGTCCTAACTCTTTTGCCTGATCATAAGAATAAAATAAAAATAAAAACACATTAACTACAAAATTACAAGCATAATACATAAGTAAATGAAAACAAAGACATTAACATACATTTTACAACCTAAATATATAAATAAATAACAAATTCAAATTAAATTATCACTATCAATATATCATCTGCATGTTATGCTCAACCATAGATATAGAACCCCCTGTATGTCGTGAGAGACCTGAACCTGAGTCGCCCGTCTTAGTAAGTTGTTCTTAGAGGCAATGGTAGATTTTTGCTTGAACTCAGGAGTTGACCATTCTTTCTGCCAACTATTCCAAACTTGCTCTGGAACACGTGGTGGTTTACTGCCAGAAGATCTCCACTTGCTCAAAGTATCACTATAACGTGCAGTAGCCTGTTGTAACCATCTACGCTTGATTACCATCTCAAGTTCTGGATCCTAAGTAAATTCCTTCTAAAATAGAAATAAAAAAAAACAACATATAAGACAAATTTTTGTTTTGTAACATTCAATTAAGATTAATATTTAATATCAAAATAAAATTTTGGTAGAGTTTTGTCTATAACATAAGTAACTTGACCCGAAGTATAATGTCTCTAACAACCAATTAAACACAAAAGACATTAAATATTCAATTTCAAACTGAAATTTGGCAGAGTTTTGTCTATAACATAAGTAATCTAACCTGAAGTACAATGTCTGTAACAACCAATTAAGCACAAAAGACATTAAATATTCAATTTCAAACTGAATATTTTGGCAGAATTTCGTTTATAATATAAGTAACCTGACCTGAATTATGAGGTCTCTAACAACCAATCAAGCACAAAAGAGATTAAATATTCAATTTTAAACTGAAATTTTGGCAGAGTTTTGCCTATAACATAAGTAACTTGACCTGAAGCATAAGGTCTCTAACAACCAATTAACCATAAGAAATACATTTTTAACAAAGTCATATTCACGTCGTCACATTTTTTACTTAAATAATTGGATTTTACCTGAAACTCATGCCAATAGAAGTCTCTAACATCGTCAGGCATAGTCTTCCATGCATGTCCTCTATCACTCAAATGAAGTAAAAAACTACCATAAACAATACATCCAAAATAGACTAAATGCATGAATGAAAAGATTTCAAGAAATTATAATAGTAATATTACCTTCTAGGATTGAGATTGAGTTGTCATCTACCATTGGTTGACTCAATGACTGATGCTTCAAATTGTAAATGTAGGGCTAGAGGAGATGATGTAGTAGGTTGTGATGTGGGAGATGCTGATGTAAAACCTCTTAAGATTGACATAGTTGCTAATGGAGGAGCTAATAATAATAGTTATTGTGGTGGTGTTGATTGTTGTGGTTGTGCCAATGACTGTGATGGTGTTGATGAATGTGGCGATGGTTGTGATGGTGTAGATGATTGTGGTGATGGTGGCATATGAAGTGGTGGAACTGGTGGTCGATTTGAGAAATTACTCTTTTTTGTCGATCTCTCTTCTTGTTTTGTAGGCCCTCTGCCTCTACCATGTAATATGTCTTCAGATGATGTGTGACCCATCTGCATATTAATCACTCAATAACAACAAACAATATCAAAAGCAACAATGAACATAAATATCAATTACTACTTAAAAAAAATAATAATAATAAAAGCAATACAGATGTAACAATTTACAAACATATCTCAAGTAATTAAATAATTGTGAATAGTACATAATACCAAAAAGAAAATAACATCTTTGGTTTAGCCATTACACCTAATCACTATCATGATCGTTAGAATCCCACTCATCCATATTAGTTTCTTTGACATCATCATGTGATTCAATTTCAAGATCATGCTCTTCTTCTTCTTCATTATCCTTTTTTATATCAATAAATGCACCTGTTGAATCAACTAAATTATCACTTTCATCATTTTTAATAACTACATTGGATATCAATGTCATCTATGCTAATGAATATCAATGTCATCTTTTTGGAAGGTTGTTGATACGTTGGAAAGCTGACTATTTGATGTTGCTTATGGAATTTCAAATTTAGCCCTAGCTTTAATTTTCCAAACAGCCAACCACTCACTTATTTCACGTTTGATAATTGGATATGTGATAAAATTCACTTGACAAGCTTGAATCTCCATAACAAATGGCTCGTACCTGTTAAATCTACATTTTTGATTCACTTCGACCAACTTATAATGTGGATGCACTTTTGTACCCAAATTTGGCGTTGGATCAAACCACTCACACTTGAATAGCATAGTTCTATTAATTGGTAATGCAGGGTACTCCAACTGAACAACTTCAATCAAACGACCATAATAGTCACATTCATTTGCACTATAATTTGAGCCTTTTATGCATACACCACTGTTCATTGTAGATTTACCAGATGCATGTACTTCAGTATGATACTTGTATCCATTCACATAATAGCCTGAGAAAGATATAATTTTAGGTAATGGACCTTTTGCTAAGTCATTTAGGAACTAATTGGATATGTTGATTAATGGATTGTGTGCCTAAAACAAATGTCATCAATTATATAAGCTAACATTAAAGTAGAATTCTTGTTAATTGTCAATAAAAAAATGTTTGAAAGAAAATTAGTACTCACGCGTTTATTAAACCAAGTTGGGAATTCCTTTTCAAGTTTAGCATCAATCTTTTGAGTAGAAATGTTCACTAGAATTTGCTTCAACTCCTCAATATAAATTCTTCAAGGTACAACAAAAAGCATTAATTAAATTTTATAATTTACCCAATACTCAAATGAAAAGGTTAAAATTTATTAGGAGTTTATGACTTACTTAATAAAAGGTGCAACTTTATTGCAATTAAGAAGAATGTATGATTGTGCAACAACATATTCTTCCTCTGTAAAAAATCGGGATTTACTCTTTTTAAAGGCTCGGCTTGGTTGTGTGAATATGGATAAGTTGCCTTCATATTCTTCTATTCTATATTGACTATCATCATCATTGTGTGACACTTTTCGGTGCCGTGTATTCATATGATCCTCAAAATAGTAAGAACAAAACAATGAAATTTCTTCCACCAAATAAGCATTAGATATTGAACCTTCAACTCTAGCTTTATTTCGGACATTGTTTTTCAATCGTTGAAGGTACCTAAGATATTAAATTTATAAGTATGGTAAATCTAACACAAATAATAATGATATGCATTATTATTAAGTTCTTTTATATTAACTCTTGAAATGATATATCCATCGGTATTGTATTGGACCTGTTATTCTTGCATCATATGGTAAGTGTACCGGTATATGTTCCATGGAAGTAAATAAGCTTGGAGGGAATATATGCCCAAGCTTACAGAGAATAATAGGAATCTCTTATTCAATCCATGCCATGTCGTCATTGGTCATAATAACATATGTTAAATCCTTAAAGAATAAGCTTAATTCTGTTAATGCCTTCCAAACATTGTTTTGGAAGTAGTTCATGAAATGCAATAGATATTAAACGCTGCATAAACACATGAAAATCATGGCTTTTCATCCTAAACAACTTAACTTTCCTCATATCAACACATCTAGCCATATTTGACACATAACCATCTGGAAATCTCAAATTTCTTAACCATTCACATATGACTGATTTTGATTGATTATCCAGCGTGCAACAAGTTTTAGGATATTTTCCCTTACAGAATCTCGTTCCAATACTGGTCGACAACAGTATGCATTCAACTCCTTTCGAGATTTGTATGTATCTTTTGTTTTCCCATCAACATTCATTACAATGTTAAAAATATTATAAATACATTTTTCTAAATACGCATTACATCTAAGTTATGTCGAATGAGAAGGGTACTCCAATAAGGAAAATCCCAAAAGATACTTCTCTTCCTCCAACCACATTGCTTGCAAATAGGGTCATTAGTTCTCTCGGCATCCTATTCTGTTACCTTCTTCAAACCCAACTGATCAATTTCAAATAATATTTTACTTCCAGATCTAATATGGGGTGCTTCTTTTGTCACTACCTTATTCTTCATGAATGATTTTTTGCTCCATCAGAATGGATGGTCTTCATGTAAGAATTTACGGTGGTTGTCAAACCACGACTAGTTTATACTCTCTGAAAGAGTAAATGCATCAGTCTGATTCATACAATAAGGACAAGCTAACCTTCTAACAGTACTCCACCCACACAACATCGCATATGCAGAAAAGTCACTAATTATCTACATAAGAGCATCATGCATTTGAAAATTTTGTTTTATCAAAATTGAGCCATAGATGAATAAGTTATGATATCAATGGTTACAAGTAAACATCCAACTTATCCTTAGGTTTAGTTGGCCTAGGAATCAATATAGTTAAGAACATGTAAGCATCCTTCATACACAACCAATGTGGCAAATTGTACGGAGTCACAATGATTGACTAAGAAGAATATTGTTGTCCAAATTGTCCAAATGGTTGAAAACTATCAGTGGAAAGACCCAATCGAACATTTCGAGTCTCTGATACGAATTCTAGATGGGTATCATTAAAATGTTGCCATGCAAGGGAATCAGATGGGTGGATCATAACCCCATCTTCAATTTCATGCTCAGCATGCCACCTCATTTTCGCTGCTGTGACATTGGATGCAAACCATCTTTGCAATCTAGGAGTGAGGGGAAGTAATATATCTTCTTTTTAGAAGTAATTGTTTTGCTACTATGACATTGCCTTTTGTATTGAGGATGACCATAACACTTACAACTAGTTAAAATATTATCTTCACTCCAGTATATCATGCATCCATTTTTACAACAGTGAATCTTTTCAACTAGAAAACTCATTCCTTGTACTAATTGCTTTGTTCTATAGAAGTTTTCAGGCACCAGACTTCCTTCAAGAGTAATCTCTTTCATTAATCGAACCATGTCATCAAAATTATGTTCAGATATATGGTATTCTGATTTCATGTGCATTAATTGAGCAACAAATGATAACTGTGAACGACTTCTGCATCCAAGGTACAAGTCCTCATCTGCAGCCCTAAGTATATCATAAAACTTTAGGGCACTTGAATTCGGTGTTTCTTCCATGTAAGTTTCATTGAATGCTTGACCAGCAGCATCCATAACCATGGAATGGTACCGACTGGATGAATCTGCATAATCAAATGCAGCAGAACCTTCACCCATATAATTGACATTGCTATTCAAGTTACTTCTAACTGCTTGTTCCCTATGCAAAGTTCAATAATAATAATTCGATACAAAACTAGATCTATACAAATGCAACTTAACTGTATCTAGGTGATGAAACATGCGATTTTGACACTTGCAATGAAAACATGGACACCTTATCCTATCATTGTCCACCATTTTCGGGTGACTGCATGCAAATTCTATGAATTGTCTCATACTAGTCATGAACTGTGGGTTCAAAAGTCCATCCTTCAACCGTTTATACATCCGTTGACGATCTAGCGTCATTTTTTTATTACCTCTGTTAAATCAAAAAAACATTAAAATTGATTTGAAGTTTGAAATTGTAATTGATAAATCATAATAAAATCAAACTAGGTTTTTGTCTATTATTATAACTATTGCTATTAACTTTCATAAAGATTTCAAGTTATACTAATATAGCTTTAGAGCAACTTAGCTATTCTTTCAAGTGAACGATAATTTCATGAATGTACTAATATTATGTAAGTACATATTAGCTCGTAACACATATGAAGCTACTATTTAACATTCTAAGTTTCTAATTAGAATTTATATAATTGACATTAATCATAAACTAGTCAATCTAAAATCCCATATATACTGTTATTCATCACTTATCAGAATTAAATATATAATTTTAATAATTGTAAAATATCATACCAAACGTCATCTCATTATTAGTAATTAAATCAACAAAATATTCTAAAATAAAATTATCCTGACTATATTTTAACTATTTTTATTAAACTTAGTAATTAAACTTAACTATTTTATTAAACTCAGTAATAATGCAATTACGTTATCTTAACATAACTTAAACATATTACTACTACACATATAAAATAAACAAAGGTCATGCCTCATATAAACTATCATATCTTTCAAAAAATATCAAATCAGCAACATAAAATATTTTTTTTCAATTACAGAACAAGAAGCATAACTACCACCAATATAATTTTTTACCTAAATTATCTATAATATGTTCTAGCTTTATATTATTTATATAATTATGTAATATGTAATATGTAACTTATTCATATAATTAATTAATAATAAGTTCTACAATATGTTCCAACATATCAAAATTAAATTAATACAAAGAAGTAAAATAAAAAAATCTGCAAAAAAACAAACAGTAGCTACCTTCAATGGTCGGAAGAAAGGTGCTGCAGAAAAATCGGAACTGGGAGGCAATCGAGGCTGGGAAATGATCAAGATTAGGAGATGATCAGAGCTCGAACAGGACCGGAGCTGGGAGACAGGAGCAGAGAAGTGGCACAAGACGACCAGTGCAGAGAAGTGCTGACCATAGTTAGACACAAGACGACCGGAGCAGAGGAGGGAGACAATCGGAGCCAGAGGAGCAAGTGGGACATGAAAATTTAGGCTCCAAACAAGGGAGAGGGAGAAACGCCAGCTAAGGGGAAAAATTGAGCCAAAAATTTTGGCAAACTTTGGGTTTCAGGGTTATAATAAGTCTAGTAAAAATAATGTCATTTCATGATGGGAAAGAAACGACATCGTTTCTTTAATTTTTAGCAACGACATACACTGTCGCTAACTAATAGCGATAGCTGGTTCATTGCTAATGTTTGGGATGGTAGATGCCATTCTTCTTTTCAGCGACGACACATTTCCGTCGCTAATTTAGCGACGATTATTAACGATAACTATTTTCCATTGCTAAAATATAAAGATAAACTGACCTTATGATTTAGCAACGACATTGTTTGTAGCAACTTTTGCAACAAACATAATTTCATCGCTATTCTCTCAAATTTGCAATGGTTTTTATCCATCGCTAATGGCTCTCGCAAATTCGTCTTTACACCGTCGCAATTTTTGGCGCCATATTTTCTCGCCATATTAGCTAAAACATTTAGCTACGGTCATAGTCTGTAGCAAATTTTTCTCGATAATCTATCGCTAATTTTGACGTTAGTTTTCTCAATTATTTTTTGTTAATTTCACTCATTGATCCGTCATTGATTCGAAACTAAATGCTACGGATGACAATCTGCCACTAAATTTCATCGCTATTCTTTTCTTTTCTTGTAGTGACATATCAACTCTATGGTCATAAATACTGTAAATTCCACATACATGATTTACATATGCATGTTTCTTATTGGTTAGCATTCGAACTTGTTTTGTGAGTTCAAAATTTGTAATGCCAACTCATTACCACTAGAAACTTCATGCATTGCTAATTTCCTTCCTTTGATACCTTTTTGTTGAGAATTAACTCATAGTAATTCAAATATGTCATATACATCTACTGTTATTTTTTTCTCCTATAGCTCTTCCACTTGCATTGTCAACCATACACTGATATTATTGGCTCAATCCATCATAGAATGACTGATTTGTTATTGGTAAAGAGTACTCATAGTGAGGGCATTATAAAAGAAATATTTTAAACCTATCTTATGCTTCATGGAATGTTTTAGAGTATTTTTTATAAAAATTTGTAATTTATGCTCTCAACTCCTTTATTTGGTAAGAATATAATTTATTCATGAATTTATGATAAACTTTAGTGCGGTTACTGAGAGAGTTAGAGGATAAAGTCATTAACCACACATTTGCTTTATCTTTTAAGGTGTAAGAAAAACACATCATTTGTAGCTGGTTTTCATTTAGCCCATTTAACAGAAAAATATTGATTGTTGCATAAAATTCTCTTATAAACGCCAAAAGGTCTTCATTAGTTAGCCCATACAAGGATGACAACATGTTCAAATGTATTCTTTTCAGCTCATAATTCCTAGTTGCCTCTCCTAACATGATACACGAGGTAGTGTTGCCAATTATTGGTCTAACATAGTCTTTCATGGCCATTTGCCTCTACGCCTTAGCTTCTCTTAGTGGAATTTCCATCAATTTTGTCACTACCTCTTCTTCAAAATTCTCAAGATTTTCAAAATTTTATTCTTTATCTTCAGAAGGTCTTTCTTCTGGTCTTTGTGTTATGGATTTTAATTCGTAATTCTTTTGAGTGGATACTTCTCCTAACTTTGGTCGTTTACTAGTACTAGGCATAAAACTAAAGTCAACAACTAAACAAGAATTAAAAACAAAATACAAATTGTAGAAAATTATGTGAAACTATCTAAAAGACAAACATTGGCAATTAAGTTTACTAAGAATCTTAATTGAAAATAGTTCACTGGTAATAACACTAAAAACTTGATATAATTCAAAGTGTACTTGTAAGTGCACTCGATTGTAATACAGATAAATTACTCCTGAAATCGATCTTTTAAGAAATTTTTATAGGGTTAAACTCTTAATTAATTTTAAATTATCAATGAACAATGAATTAAAATATTAAACAAACTAACTGAATATTTTAAATTGATTAAGCCAAGATAGGAGAATTAATTAATAATTAAGATTACAGTAGAGAGTGACAAAGAAAATTAATCAGAGAAGAAACATGAACTTAGCTCACAACTACGAATTTGCATGCCCTTAATAATTAAAAACTAATGAGTGTAGATTTTATGACTCTCGTTTTTAAGGCACCAATTAATTAAGCTAATGAATTAACTAGTATTCAGCTCAATTTTAAGGTTAAATTATAAATTGTGTGTCTAATAATCTAGCCTTAACATGTCCACTTAAAGATGAATAATTAGTGATCAAACAATTATCACACTAGAAACTTATTAAGCACAGTTGAAATTGAAGAAAAATCATTACCTGAAATTCCATGAGGTAAACTTTTTTATCCTCTATGTCTATGTATCCCCTATAACATAAAACAAAACTAGAATTTATAATTTAAAAAGTCCTACTCGAAATCTAACTCTAAAGATATAATTCTTCCTAATTTAAGAGATAATATTCCGTAAAGTTAATCCTCATATCAATATTTATCTTCAAAGTCTAGGCCCCATTTGTTTAGAATAGGAGTTGGATTATGACTGGACTTTGCAGCAAAAAAGGGCATCACGTGCGTGACACACTCACGTGTATGACAAGCTTCTTTTTTAGTTCAGTAATCCTCATATGCATGCTAATTCCTTATGAATATGATAGGAAATAGAGACATGTAAACAAAAGGTTGGACTTCAGGAACTTTGTTCCCGCAGCAGAAGTGAAAGAATCCATCATAGCAACTCCTCACGCATATGACACCTCCTCACATGCTTGACACCTTGTTGGCTAAACACTCCTCATGCGTGTGACACCTTGTTTAATATTGTAATTTGTCTTCAACTTCTGTAAACACAAAATAACAACCACTACGTACCTAAAATATGATTAAAAAACTTATAGTTAAACATTAAAAACATGAATAAAAATTAGAACAAATAAGAGTACATCAATTTCTCACTCATAGATTGGAACCGAATAGTTGTTGTTGACAAAGAAGAAGAGTCCAAAGGAAGAGTTATAGGACAAAACCCAGTTTTGGTGGGTGGTATACTAATAAGTCTTTTATTTTTTATTTCATATGTAAAAAGGATTTATATTTCCTTTTGGATTGTCGTTTGTAACTTTGAGGCTATTTGGAGCTTAATATTGTATTTTAATGTTATGGAACATTTTATTTTGCTTTCTCTTTTACTGTTATTCATATAAATTTTAAAATATTTATCATGACCATGATGCATACAATATGATTTATAAAAGAAATTTCATTTTATATAGAATTTAAATACAGAGTTTTAAGACACTCTCTTACATTATTGGAATTGATATGATTATATGAGAGGGTGTTGCAAGCCTAGTCATATATCTTTTCACTAACCCATCTGCCTGAGATTTAAAAAACCCACTTGTAATACTCAATTTTTAGTTAATGAGAATTTCAAAATATCAAAAGTGAAGACCAGCAAGAATTCAAAGCTGCTTATGAGTATTTTGTTTTTATGATTCATAAAAATGATGAAATTTTTCTGTGTACATATGTTGCCCATTTTTTGGGACTAAAAAATATTTTTGTGTACTCTATTCGGTCAATTTTATATTACTTATATGAAAATTCTTTTTCAAATGGGTTTTTTGTTAGATTTGAGTGGTTTACTTTTTAATATGTAATATATGTAACGAGCCAATAGGACTTGTACATTGTAAGGAGGCTAGGTGCCTCACTTGTATTTCTTCTGGCTTTCTACATTTCATGATCGGGGGAATGTGTTTGCCATCAATTGTTTTGAGCCTGTAAATGCTCATCCAATAACCTCAAAGATTTGAAACAATCCTTTGTTTTTTTTTTGGTACAATTTGAAATAGTCCTTTATTTTGTGAGAGCTAGCCAAATCTTGTGTTTCCTCTAAAGCTCTGTCGGCCCAATATAGGACCAAATTTCCTTCTTCAAAATGCCTTACTTTGACCTTCCTATTGTATTATAAAGCTACCTTTTTCATAATGTCACTAAAAATTTGTATTTTTCTCGTACCTCTTGAATCAGCTAAAGTTCCTGCTATTGAGGCTTCATATTTCATTTCATTGTTAGACGATTTAAAGTTGATTTGAGATTATATGGTGTGTAAAACCATGCATTCCTTTTAGCACAATTCCCACTTCAGATATTTCAGCATTTAATGCTCTATCACATACATTTTCCATATTTGCAGTTCTTTAGTGCACTTTGACTGATCGAATATAGTGAATTTAGTAATGAAATTTGTCAAGACTTGAACATTGAGAGCGAACCTAGGCTCGAACTTGATATCATCTGCTTGTAACTTCATTGACAATTCCACCAATTTGCTAGTGGTGTTTAGTTTTTAAAGGATACTCCTTAGTCACTGATCAATTGTAACTAGGACCGACACAATAGTCTCTCCATATGTGGATAGGTTTATGTAATTCCTCTCATTTCTTCAATCTACTGCTGAGGTGCATATTACTAAGGAATAATTTAATCTCCTCAAATGTTGCCTAACATTCATGTAATTTTTAAAGGACTCTACTCAGTATTTGATTTGTTCTTACCACAACGATATGACTTTCAAGGTATATTAAAAGATTCTTCTTAGACATCATAAGTGCCAGCGTGAGCTGTTTAGTCTTTAGTCTTCTCACTTCTAAGATTGAACCTTAGAGGAGTTGGCTAGCATAATATATTGGTTGTTGATCTTTTTCATCTTCTCTAACTAAGATTGATGCAATCATCTCTCTAGATGTTAAATGGGTATAGGTACAAATCCTCTCCTATCTTCAATCTGCTAAAGGGCATATTACTGAGGAATCATTTGATGTTCTCAAATGGTACCTAGCATTTAGCTGTCTGATTGAACTTTTGAATTCTTTTTATTACCATAAAGAAGGGTAAGCATTTTTTCACTTAGCTAAAGATGAATCTTCCCAAAGCAATTATTGTTTTGGTGAGTTTATGTACCTCCATAATGTTCGAATGTGGAAGCATGGCCATATTGCGTTGATCTTTTATGGGTACTCCTCAGTTCTTTGTTATGACACCATAAATCTGAGGAATTTGCTTGATTTGACTAAAAATACACACTTTTCTGGGTTGAGCTTTATTTTGAATCAATTTAGGATCGAAAATACTTCTAGTTTCAACGACCCATCCTAAAGAAGACCAATCAATAGGGTTAGAACACTACCCACCTACATTTGGCACAAAGAAAAATATATTCTTCTAACCCTTTACATGGTGAATTTTCCTACAGGGCAAGAAAAGTAAGGAGGAAAAACAAATTTTATTTTCTCTCCTTATTTTACTTTTTTTTATGTTTAAATTAAAGCAAAATAATAAAGGAGAGACAAGAAAAATAAATATATTTTTCTTCCTTATATTTGGATTGAACTAAAATAATATGGGAGAGAAAGGAAAATAATATCATATATTTACTTTTTTACCTATCATTGAATACTATTTGTTATAATATAGTATACCTTTTTTTACAAAAAATAATAAATTTTATTAATTTTGTAAAATTCAATTATAGTAAAAAAGGGATAAGCTTTGGAAAAGAAAAATGGGAGAGAGATATCAACTTTTCTTTTTTAGGTTTGTTTCATGAAAAACAATTTAATACATCTAATCTAAGTGTTCTTTTTTTTAAAAAAATAAAGAAAAAAAGTTTATGTTGCGCCCACCTTTACTTGAAGTAGACCTAAAATTCAATGTTTTAGTTTACCCTATTCCTTCTAAGATGTTTTGATTTCACACCATTTACATAATTTTTTTAAATAATTATATTGTTTTTAATAATTTACCCAATTTGAGCTGCAAATAATTATATTGTTTTTAATAATTTACCCAATTTGAGCTGCATCACTTATAGGAAAGCATGAACATCAAATTCGGAAAATTAGAACTGCCCGAAGGATTAAAAATATAATTTTATGTTCAGTAGTAAAATTTTTCACCTAATTCCCTCTTATTTTCTCTTCATTTTAGAGAGAAAAGTGAACCAAGAAAAATAAGGGTTATTTTTCTTTTTTTCTATTCCCAAATTGGATAAAGTAAAAATATATTCATATTTTACCTTCACTACTATTATAACATCATTCGATATAATTAAGAATAAACTTAATTATATCAAAGAATGTTATGATGTATATGATTTCAAAACGTCATAAATTAAAATGTTGATGCACCAAAACTATGATGACTTAATAAAATCATAAAACGTCATTAAAAGACTTAAATACAAATAAATATTTAATATAGTAACAAAGAACAAATCATTAACCAAACACTTTTACAAAATGAATAATTATAAAATTATATATTTTTGAAAATAAAAACATATACATCTATAATTATCCAAATCTAATATGCTCTTAGGCATCATCTTCTGTCGATCAAGACCTAGGCTTCGAACCTGCACATAGGAATACTCATACACTAAACAACCTAATATTTAGTGGTACACAACATGCAAAATAGAACATACATATACAAAATACATAATACACTTACTGTCATACCAATGTGACTTATCTCTTCCTCCGCATATACAACATGTTATATATTTATGATGTCATACCTCAATATTCTCAACACAATATCCAATTGCACATAGCATAACTGTAACACCCTTATAACACTTATTCTATACGTACGTTACGTGGGTAAATACAATTATAGCCGATGTATGCCAAATTTTTTTTTTTCTATCTTAATTTAATAACTATAATATTACCAACACTTAATTAATCATTTTTACTTTTCCAAAAATTTCAGCAGCATAACGGCTACAAACTAACTAACCCACCTGCCAAGCAAACAATCCACAACTCATTTTTGAGCACAACAATTCACACACAATGCAATATATTTTTCATTCAACCCCAATTCTCTAGATATATAATAATTCATAAATATTCATTTATCAGAATATATACATAAATTCATTCATACAACATCATATCTAAATTCATATATACATGTCATTTTATATAATAACCTACAATTATGTCAATATTCCGTTAACTCCCAAAAGTTGTATGTCTGCTCCTGCCTTTCCTGTCATTACCTGCACGCAGTCAAATAATTACGTGCTGAGCATTAATATGCTCAGTGGTGATTACTAATCTAAAAATTTCAACTACTTGTATTTTCATTCAATTGTATTTTTAATATACTATTCAATTTTTATCATTAATATATAATTCATTTTATTCTTTTTAAATTCTCTTAATTCACTATTTAATACCTTAATTAATTTTATCAATTTTTTTTCTCAATTTTTTTTTCTTTTTAATCCTTCTTTTCTTTCTTCTTTTCAATTTTTTTTATTTGTTACAAATTTCACTTAAATTCTTAAATTTTTATTTATTTACAATTATACCATTAACTATATATTATTTACACTTTTGCCACTAACATTATTACTTTTATTATTTTTATATTTATTTATTTGATTATTTATCTTTACTACACAATTTAATATCTATCTTGTATTTCTCATTTTCATTATTTTTCTTATATTTTTCACTTATTTCATGTTTATCTTATTTTTCATTTTAATCACTTTTCTCATATTTTATTCATAATTGTCACTTTAATCATTTCATTCACACTTGCCCCTAGTTTCAATCCGATAAAAAATTTTCGGACCGGATACATGGGACGTGGACCCCAATAGTCCACTACACTGAAGAGTAATCCCGAAAGATCACCGGATCACTATATTGTATACTGAATCACTGAGTTACAATTACTGAAGTAGACTATCATTGGCTACATAAGTGAGTCTCCATGACCCGTACCGCGGTAATAGTATCCCTATGGCTAGCCAATTATATCATGAGCTAGATTTAACCATCAGAAAAATAACTAAGGGCATTATTTTATTTCTTCAATTCAATTTTTATTAAACCATAAATTTTATTATTTTTACATTATTAATCACTTAATAATTTATTCTTTCATAAAAATTTTCATTTAATTAGCAAAGAAAATATTAATATCTATTTTTTTGTCTATATTTAATTTTCATCATTAAATTTTTTTTTCAATTTCTAATTATTCATTTCACTAATTAATACATTCATTATTCCATATATATCATAATATTACACTAATATGTCTTTATTCCTTAATATTCATTTTTCACATAATAAGTTCACATTTTACAATTTCCACTAATTAATTTTTTTAATATAAATTAATCATTCTAATTCACTTTTCATAATCCATTAATCATGTTTTAAATATTAATTTAACAATTACATACAAAATACGGAAATTTCTAAATTTTCATAACCCTAAATTATACTTAATTAATAGAAATAATTAGATTAAGAAATCACTAACCTTAATTCCTTATTTTAGGCCTTCCTAATCTTCCTTTTCCTTTCCTTTGGAAGCACCTTTACCTTGCTTTGAACCTACCATGGATAAAATTTTTCCTTCATTAATCCACCATTAATTTACTTTCTTAGCTCAAATAAACTTCATAATTATTATCTACATATCTTAAATTACCTATTTGAACCATTAAATTAATTTAAAACCATAAATTTTGCTTACCTCAAATTAATATCCTAAACTTTCTCCTTTGATTTCCTTCCACTTTAGCCTCCCAAATGAAGAATAAAACTTCTATTAGCTATTAGAGAGGTTGAAATTAATTTTGGGTGGTTGATTTTGGTGTGAGAATTGAAGGAAAATGAAGAAATTATTAGAAGCAAAATAAGGAAAGCATGACACGGGTAAGAAAGGGGAAAGAGGAAGAAGATGATGCAGAATTTCCTAGAGAAATCTGCTAATTTGGTCCCTTTTATAGCGGTCTTAAATGGGTGGGCTTGGGCCAAACAAAACCCAACCAATTTAGACCTAATTATGCACTATAAATTATTTTTTCCACTTTCCAAACTCAATTTCATCCAAATTTGATTCCATAATTCATAAAATATTTCTATATGTCTACACAAAAAATTTCAACTCAATCAGAGTTCATTTTCTGTCCAGCTCACTTAAATCGGACAGATAATTCAATTTTCGGTATTACTGTAAAATTCCGTTTTCACTGTCAAATAATCCTAAATATTATTTAGAGTCTATCTATATCTTAAAATAAATTTTTGGATGTCGTTTGCTATTTTTCATAGTTCGGTCAAATTACGGTCAACCAACTATTTAATTAAGACGAATCCTTTTTTTTCTTAATTTTGACTTTTGAGGACTTATTTAACTTCATTTTCACTCCAAATTTTACCTTCAGACTAGTCATAATCTATATTTTCCGATGATTAAATAAAATATTTTTCACCCACGGGTGTATACCGGGTATACTGATCAATCTCGAAAACTACAATTTACGACTAACCCGGTATTTGGGTCATTACAATAACAATGTAAATAACCATAAAATATACAAATATATACCACAATTAGAAATTATTAATTACCTTCTTTATTGTCCGCTTTACCCTTAATCTACATCTCTCACCCGAACTCTTAGAACACCTACCTGAGCTCCCCAGATACCCGTCTAAGAAAAAAGATTATGCACATATCAAGCATTGAGAGAAACACACTTGGCTTAACCTTGCCCTTCTTGAATCTTGAACATGACTAACCTAGGTTACTTGGTACCAATCTCCCATCAATGACACATCATCTCTCATCGCTTTAGTCCTAGTAAGAGTATTGGGTTTAATTGTTTATCACATCACATACCATTTTCATAACGTATATTATCCATAGTTCTCATAATCATAATCATAATATGCATTTTTATAATATGTTATAATCATAAAACAAATGTACTCCGCCTCAAACCAAATCAAACTTAATTCACATCCAAAAAATACACATTTCCAAGATTAAGCAACTTCACGCTCGTAAATATGCTTTCACGGTAGTAAAAAATCTCTTCATGGATAGTTTATCTATGAATCAAACCGTGATTCATCTATGAATTAGCAACATGTTTAGGTCGTGATCACCCTTTACAGGTGAAAACTAGACCGTGATCCCTACCATGAAGTTGCTCGTGAATGGATATGCTTCAGCAACAAACTTATATTTATGAAATTCACACATGAACTATCAGTTCATGGCTGTGAATCTAGAAATTTTTCTAGAAAAATAGAGCATCAACAAAGCATTTAGAGAACGTCTCCTTAGCCTCTAGAATGTGAACTGAGCTCACAATACTCTAAAACAAACTCTTCCCTTACAACTCACAAACCTACATTTCTCACTCTTTTCTCTAACTTTCCTTAGGTAGAACTTAGTTTTTGAATCTCTAAAAACGGAAGGAGGGAAAAACAAAATAAAAAAATACATATCATTTCAATGAACAATCAAAGTTAATTGTTCACTTAGTTCATGATTGAAATCAATTTTCTCACTGTCACTACATTCAACATCATATAGGATTTGGTGGGGAAGGGACGAATGATAACCATTTTTACATCATATAGGATTTGGTGGGGAAGGGACGAATGATAACCATTTAGAAAAATCATTTGACTTCGAATATCATATAAACATTAAGGATAGAGCTTTTCCCTTGTCACTTTGAATGCACATCCTTTTTTTTTTTTTTTCTGAGTCAAAATTGTGAACATACATCTAAATTAATATAACTAGAAATACTTATTTATAAAACAAATTAAAAAAAATCTCTTTGAAATTTTAATAAATTACAATCAGAAATAAATTTTTAAAAAACTAAAAGATTATATCAATTCATTTGATACTATATAAATTTTACCATATACTTTTTTATATTTGAAATATTTTTATATGAATTTTTAATATTTTATGTATAGTATAATAATATTTTTTAAGAGTTTAAAATTTACACTCGTTACCAATGACTGTAAATATATATTAACCAATATATTCAAGTCATAATATTCTTAATTGTTATCTCAAACAACATTTTTATTAAATAACACGAAGTAAACTATTAATTTTTTAAAAAAAATTATTTTTACTTATAATTTGTTAAGCCTCATTATAGTTTTTTTGTAATTTGTTCTTATTTATTAGCTTATCAAGGTGTTTGTTAGATTGTATAAAGAGGATAAAGGACATGCACATAAGGCCTCTACAATTCATGGAGTAAAAATTTAAGCTCAAAAACTAGCAAATCTGATCCACTCAAACACATCTAAAACATAAAACTATACAAACAAGTTCAATACATCCTTTTTGTGACCTTGAAAAAAAAAGAACATGTGGTTTTTGAAAATACTGAAGTTTTGTTGACAAATCTTAATCGCAAGTTTTTGCTCATTTAACCTGTCAGTTAACCTTATGCATAAATCAGTTTGTCACAAATCGCATTGCTCTTGAAATTAGGCAGCCGCTCATCCAAATATTTGATTGTAGATTGCAGATCTTTGTCATTTGCGCTCCGACAAAGCCTGGCAGTTTCAATCAATTTGGAACAAACTTGCAATATATCATTACTCTCCTGTCCAAAACAAGAAGGAAGCCAATAAAGATTGTTATTGAATGCCATCAGGGTGACATTGATTAACAAACAGCACCTGTATCATTAAACATTGAACCAATTTTATAAAGCATAGTGGGCATATAGTTCTGCAAAAAAGGCTGTTAGGGGGCATATCTCTTTAGAAGCAAGTAGAGTCATGTCACCCTGGCAAAATGGATTCATATAATATCAAAATGCAATCATCCTTAGCAGTCCAATGCAATGGCAGGTCTAAATTCCATTGCCATAACATGCCAAGTGCAATCCACAGGAAGGAGATGGTGTTGTCATGTCCCTCTCCTTTCTTAAACATCAAAATATGGAACTTACTTGGAAGGATAATGCTATGTAGTTGCATGCTTCAAGCGCCATGCTTCCACGAGCAACCTTAATTTCAGCAATTCACATAATCAGATGGTAATAATGGGTTCAACATTGCAAAATAAACCTTGCATGAAAGTCACAGTTACCTTAGATGGCTCTTGTTCTACAAAATTAACTAGATTCTGAAGAACACACTTGGACAATGAGATAAGTTTATGTACATACGATGAATCACCAAAGAATTGTATGTCATTGTCCAGAATCTGAATTAAAAAAAGTCAAAAAAATATTAGTCACGTGATATAACATCAAACAGTTCAAATCTGTACATGTGCTACCACGAAATGCATGCAATTGTTGACTCAGACTGCTGCAAGCAATAAATCAAGGAACATGCAGCAGTGGCCCTCAGAGAAAGTGTAAACTCTAAACCGTAAGCAATACATGCTAATCATTTTCCGTCCATGTCTTTAACGACGTCTTATAAACAATACATCTATAGTGGGAAAACTTTACTAGACTATGATACCCATGAAGATTTATTTTTTTATGATGATTTATTTTTTAGAATTTTATCATTTAGTAAAACAAATAATTTTCTTGATATCATCTAATAAAAAAATTTTAAAACTGAAGTTCCAAACCCATCTTTTTGAATAATAATATTCTTATAAATATAATAAGAAAATTATTTATTGTTTTATTCCTCAAAATATTTATCCATGTCCATTTTCTTTTATATTTGTATCTTTAGCATGGTTATATATAATTTTAATATGAGAATTTTTTGTATTTTTTTATATTTGTTTTTTAAGCAAAATGACAATTTTGAAAATAATAGTCATTAAACGCTACACTAAAATAATATTAAAAAAAACTTAAATGTGAAAAATAAGTAAATTTATTGAAAATAATATATTATGTGTAACGCATGTGCACATCAAACTCGTTCTAATCAAACAGGTAATGATGAAATGTCTTCAGCAATGTCTTATCCATGCAAATATAAATAATGGCAATATATCTGCCTGAATAAACATGACAAGGGTCATGTTTCTGTAATCCATCCTATCGTGTTTTGCTGGTTGCTTCATACTAGTCACTTGAGAAGAAAAAATAATTATAGAAAACATACTTATAGTCCAAATGTCACATGGACTAGGGAATTACATTTCAAAATTTACGCAACTTGGACCTTAAATAGCAAGAGCTATAGAAATAACTGTACCTCTGAGCAATTCGCATGGTATGGGAGCTTACTTTGAGAAAGTGTTGCCAACAATGGAATTATTGCACAAAATATCCTTGTCTTGATTCTTGTTGTCATCCTACAAAAACAATTGAAGAAAATAGCAACCGTAATGAGAAATTTTAACTAAAATTTTGAGTATCAACACTTAAACATGAAATATAAGAGACTTACCATGATCTGGAATTAAGGAGAGAGAGAATGCTAATTGGGAATTTTGTAACCCCTTCATCAGAAATACCTTTCATATGAGAAAAAGAATACTGACAAAATGTTAAAAAAGCAAAATAAAATACTCCAATGGGTGAAAAAGAATGATGGATTGGACCAGCTGATAGCATGTCACAAACAAAAGATCAATTCTGAAAGTACGTAACATGTGAAATTATTTTACAATTTTCAAATTATTCATATTTTCATTCTCATTTAAACTCCTAATACAGTGTTGCACATGTTCAGCTGCATACTGTCAGATCTAATTAGATGATATCAAGACCTATGTAAAGATTATCTCGCAAAAAGTGACCTAGATAGATTCTACAAGCTTGTGCAAAGACCTCCAATTTAGATATCTATTTTCACATATATATTAATTTCATTTCTGAAGTCAATAATGTCTTATTAAAGGGTTCACACAAGAAATTAATTATAAAATTGCAAGCAGCCGCTTCAAATAACAGTAATGACATAAGCACATGATTTGAATATTTTCTGAAGAAAGATTTCAAAGACCTGGAACCATAACCAAGAGGCTACATAATTTCTGAACAGAGGAGAGTATTCCATCAACATTAGTTGGAGTCCAGGAGCCTACAGAATGGAATAAGCCAATTCAGCAACCAAATAAATCAGAATATCACATCACTCTCAAAGCAAAGAGAATCACACTTGCAGCTCTGCATATTAGAATCTGAAAATGTGAGAAAAATCCGCTTAAAATCGGTAAGGCAGAACACATAAACCAACATGACAGATTTTGTTTTTCAAGTGTTCTTTGTCATACCAAAACAACATAATGTCACATGCTCCAATTTAATGGGCCATTGATAAAAGCAAAACCTATCTTTAATGTACAAAAAAAAAGAAAGATGTAACAAAAATATTAACTTCAGAATTTTTCAATTTCATGCATCAGGAGGAGAATTATTTCATTAGACTGGCGTATCCCCTTCAGCACTTTTCAATACGTCATTTCTATGGGAGTCATGACAAGCAATTGGATATTTGTAATTTCTTTTATAGTTATTTGCTTGAAGAATTCAGTAGTTAATGCTATAGAATCCTAATTATAATTATGTCAAGTAGCTGTTTGGGAAGCCTAAAATATAGCCTTCCTATTTTATGTAATAACCAATCCTATTTAAAGGATGTGGAATACAACGTACTAAGCAGAATTTCTATTAAACCAAACAGATCTGTAGTTCTCTCAAATGAATTCCAAGGTTTCAAGCTCCCTATAACGAGCTTGAGATATTAGCGAAATAGGTCGATCAAGTAATAAGAATAAAAAGGGGTTGCCATTTAACTTGGATTTTCCAATTAATCGCCCAGTGACATGATCTGTCTCTCGAAATCTTAACAATTTGGTATCAAAGCCACTCACAATGGGTGATAACATCAGATCTTTATTACAAGAAGAACAGGTAGTGACTAACGCTAGGTTTGCGAAGGTGTACAGTCAGTTCCAGCAGCTGTCACTGCAGTTGCAAGAATTAATTTCAGGCCTGAATTGGACGACGTACAAGGGGAAACCTCTGCCAACAGCAGCAACACCATGATTGAGCAGCGTGCGGCACTTCAGCAACATGCAGAAACTATGCAGGTACAAGCCTTCGTGCATGAACAGCCCCTGTTGAGTTTGATAGACTTGGGAAGCACAAACAATTTCCTCAGTGCCACAACAGCACAACACCTAGGAGTGCAAATCCGTCCACAACCCAATGATAGTGTCACCGTTGCTAATGGGGAGAAGTTCCCAACAAGGGGATTTGTTCACAGGTAAAATTTTCGATGAGAATGTCAGCAACTTCACAAATATTTCTCAACAATGAACAATAAATCTTAGACAATGAAGGCGAAAATGGTTATTCAAAATATCACTATTGTTGTTCATGGAAGAAATGAGAACAAAACAAGAATTAACAGAAAAGAAGAAATGCAAGAAAGAATATCTGTGCAGAAACACAGAGCCCAGGGACCAGCCCCTTCTTCTTGCCAAAGGCTTGAAGACCCAAGGATTCCTATTGCCAAAAATCCATCTATTCCCTCTCTCCCACTGACTATTTATAACTGATTCATTCTTACGTGTCCTCTCTCTCTTCTTATTCTACAATATTCATGTCTAAAACATGGGCCTATGTGTGAACTGGATTATTTCTGTTCATTCTCTATCAATTTTCTAATGCTGGCCACACTTTCCTATCTGACTTCTTTACTATTATCTTGGATGAATTTGATATTCTTGAACTTAAGGGGTATTTCCGTCATTTTGATATTAACAAATAAAATAACAATAATATATTTAATAATTCTTGTGTTCTAAGTGTGTTGAACAAGATATATCTTGATTAGAATTTGATGCAAGATTCAAAGACAACTTTTGAAGATCAAAATTAGAAGAAATAGTAAAGTCACGCCCGTGAATATAGTTTAAGGCTAATTTTCCACCATTCAAAGTTCACGGCCATGAAGGATCATACCGACCATGAATGATCAAATCAGTCATGCCCGTGAGATAACATGTCAAAATCTTCCAAAGAGTTTCACGACTAGAGTTACCACTTAGACCACGGCTTGAAAGAATATTTACACCCATGAAAGTATAAAGTCACGCCCGTGATCAAACACTTCAAATTCTTCCAGAGAGCTTCACGACCAGAGCCACTACTTGGACCATAACTTGGAAGAATATTTACTACTGTGACACATATATTCACACCCGTGAATGAGGACAGAAAAACATGTCAGACGCGAAGTTAAGAGTTTGCTCAACGGCTATTTTTGCATTAAATGCACCAAAACGGCTATAATTCGCAGATGAAGTATAAATGCAAGTCATTTATGAATCCTAAGGAGAAAAACAACAATTACTTTGAATCTTTAATCTTGTTGTAGCCTTGTGCATTAATTATTTTTTTCAGCAAAACCTTTATTTTTTGTAAAAACCTAATTGCTCATAATTTCTAAGCATTGTAGGTTGGTGAGTGTTTTCATTGTTAACAATTACTCAAGAGAGTTTGGGTATATTGGGTTAAGATTGAAACACTTGTAAGGGTTTATTATGTAAGCCATAAAACACAAGGAATTAGTTTATTGTACGAGTCATTAAAACACAAGAAACACAAGAAAAGATATCAAAAAGATAATGGGGAGAAAAGTCACAAAGCCACATGGGATGACGAAAACTCTTCAAGTGAAAAAGATGACAATGAAGGTGAAGAGGTCAACCTATGCTTCATGGCTTTAAAGGATCACTTCACGGATAAAGTAGGTCCTTCTTACTCATACTCATTTAATAATGATAGTAGTGATAATAATAGTGATAGTGAAGATGATGATGAGCAGAGTTTAATATAAGTATTGAACTAAGAATTAGAAAAATATAGATGTAAATTCAATACTTACAAAAATAATATTTTAAATTTGAAAATCAAAATGGAAGTTTTATAAAAGGAAAATCTTGATCTTAAAACTTCTAATGGAACTCTTCAAAAATCATTAGATGAGTATTCCTCTAGACTCTTAACTAAATCCTTACTTAAAGAAAACAATATTTTGAAAAATGAAGTTGAGAAATTTAGAAACTCTATTTCAAGATTTCATAAAGGCAATGAGAGTTTAGATACTCTCATAGTGTCCAAATACCACCTTTAATAAGACATGATCTAGGATTTAATAGAACATCATCTTCATCTCACAAGACCACTTTTGCTCAGTCTAGTGCACCTCAAACCTCCACAATAAAAGTAATAGTCCCAAGGGCTAAAAGCACAACACACACTAAACCCCATATTTATAAGAAGAATGGTCAAGGATTGCATAGCTTAAAAAGGAGACCTCAAAAGGTCAATCATGCCTTCATGTATAAGAGGCATGCACCTAGGGAAGCACCAGCTCATCATGTATGTGTATGTCACTGCACACAAATACCTTCTAAAAGAATGTTAAGACCAAAAAGCATGTCCAAACCAAAAAATATGTTTAGAAGTAAGCAATGTAATTATTGTATGAGACTCGGTCACATCAACAAACATTGTTGGATAAGAAAGGCTCATTGGGAACCTTCATGTGCTAACACGCAAGGACCCAAGTTCATTTGGGTACCACTAAACCTAAATTGTGATTTTATAGATATGCCTCAAGTCTGCTATAACAGATAATGTTTGGCTTGTGAATAGTGGATGCTCAAGGCATATGACCGGAAACAAAGAACTATTCAATGACATTAAAAGTATTGATGGTGGTAAGGTAACCTTTGGGAACAGTGCTAAGGGTAAGGTAATTGGCATTGGCTCTATTGATATTAATAATACTACTTTCATTGATGATGTTTTACTTGTTGATGGTTTGAAACATAATTTGTTAAGTGTGAGTCAATTATGTGATAAGGAAAACCAAGTAATATTTAGCTCAAATGAATGTCTTGTAACCTCCTTTAGTGGCCAAGAGATATTCAAAAGAAATAGAGATGTCAATACTTACATAATAGACTTACACAAAATATCTAACATTTCCTCTAAGTGTCTTATGACTACTAGTGATGAATTTTGGCTATAGCATAGAAGGCTTGGTCATGCAAGCATGGATTTAATTCAAAGTCTTAGCAAAGAAGAGCTAGTAAGTGGACTTCCAAGAGTTAAATTTGAAAAGAATAAGACATGTAAACCTTGCCAAAGAGGAAAACAATACAAGTCTTCCTTCAAATCCAAAAATATTGTAAGTACCTTAAAGATTCTACAACTTTTGCATTTAGATCTTTTTGGACCTATTAGAGTTGCTAGCTTATGAGGTAAACACTATGTTTTTATCATCGTCGATGATTACTTTAGATTCACTTGGGTAATTTTTTAGCTCAAAAAAATGATGCTTTTGAATCCTTTAAAAACTTTGCTAAGAGAGTTCAAAATGAAAAATGATATTTTATTTCAAAAATAATAAGTGATCACAGTGAAGAGTTTGAAAATGAAAATTTTGAAAACTTTTATCTAGAATATGGTATTTTTCAACTCCTAGGACAACTCAACAAAATGGGGCATTCGAAAGGAAAAATTGAACTTTAATAGAAATGACTCTAACAATGCTCAATGAATATGGATTACCAACCTACTTTTGGGCCGAAGCCACCAATATTGCATGTTATATTTCAAATCGAGTTTTCAAAATACCACTTTTAAACAAAACTTCTTTTGAGTTATGGAATGGAAAAAAACTCATGATATCATACTTTATAGTATTTGGATGCAAGTGTTTCATATTAAATACCAAGGACAACCTTGGAAAATTTGCCTCTAAATCCGATAAGGGTATCTTTTTAGGATACTCTACCACTAGCAAAGCTTATAGAGTCTTTAATAAAAAGTCATTAGTTGTTGAAAAATCTATGCATATTGTTTTTGATGAATCTAGTAAGCTTGATCTTGTGAAAGATAGTGTTTTTGATGATATTGTAGGTACAATGGAAAAGTTTGATCTTGATTATGAGATAGATGATAATGATCAAGAAAACTCACATCAAGATGTCTCTCTACCTCAAGCTCAAGAGCAAGACAAATAAGAACTTCCAAAGGAATGAAAAATCACAAAAAATCACCCCAAGGAATAAATCATTAGTGATCCTAGTAAAGGTGTAAGTACTAGATCTCATATCAAACTCTTAGATTCTAACATTGCCTTCGTCTCTCAAATTGAGCCTAAAGATATTGATGAGGCTCTTAATGATGAAAGTTGGGTGATTAGTATGCAAGAGAAACTCAACCAATTTGAGAGAAGTAAGGTATGAATCGTAGTTCCTATACCCAAAAAGCATCAAATCATTGGTAGTAAATGGGTATTTAGAAATAAACTAGATGAACAAGGTTCAATAACTAGGAATAAAGCTAGGTTGCAAATGGTTATAATCAAGAAGAAGGGATAGATTATGATAAGACCTATGCTCCAGTAGCTAGATTAGAAGCTATAAGAATTCTTTTAGCATTTGCATGCCATATGAATTTTAAACTCTTTCAAATGGATGTCAAAAGTGTTTTCTTAAATGGTTTTATAGAGTAGGAAGTTTATATAGAACAACCCCTGAGTTTTGAAAGCAATAATTTGTCTAATCATGTTTTTAAACTTTCAAAAACTTTAGATGGTTTGAAACGAGCTCTAAAAGTTTGGTATGAAAGACTAAGTTCTTTCCTTTTAGAAAATAATTTTTCAAAAGGAAATGTTGACACAAATTTATTTATTAAAAAGCATAAGCATGATATTCTAATTGTTCAAATTTATGTTGATGACATCATATTTGGGTCTACTAATGAATTACTTTGCCAAGAATTTGCTAAATGTATGACTAGGGAATGATGGTAGAGCTTAAGTTCTTCCTTAGTCTACAAATAAAACAAAGCAAATGAGCGCATATTCATCAACCAATCCAAGTACGCCAAAGAATTAATCAAGAAATTTGGAATGAAATGATGCAAAAATGTTAAGACTCCAATGAGCACATCAACAAAATTGGAAAAAGATAAAAAGGGTAAGAGCATTAATGAAAACCTCTATAGAGGTATGATCAGATCACTTTTATATCTTACTGTCTCTAAGCCCGATATAATGTACAGTATATGCTTATATACTAAATTTCAATCTTGTCCTAAAGAATCACATTTGAATGCTGTAAAAAGAATTTTAAAATATTTACATGGAACATTGCATCTAGGCTTATGGTATCCTAGAAATTCATCCTTTCATATCATAGGATATTCAGATGCAGATCATGTCGACAGTCTCTTGGATAAAAAGAGTACTTTAGGCACTTGCCACTTTATTGGTGAATGCTTAGTTTCTTGTTTTAGCAAGAAACAAGTTTCGGTTGCCCTTTTTACCGCTGAAGCGGAATATGTGGCAGCACGATGTTGCTGCACACAAATCCTATGGATGAGACAACTTAAGGATTATAATCATAGTTTGGACCATATATCCATCAAATGTGACAATACAAGTGTCATAAACCCATCTAAGAATCTAATTCAACACTCTAGAAGTAAGCATATTAACATAAGACATCATTTTCTTAGAGATCATATTCAATATGGAGATGTATTAGAATTTATCGATACAAACAATCAATTGGCATACATTTTCACCAAATCTCTTAATGAAGAAATATTTTACTTCATAAGAAGAGAGCTTGGTATGTTTGATTGATCAACCTTATCTTAGGTATGATTGTCAATTGTCAACCTTGAATGTTAATTTCCTTCTTATGATGCTCTTTAATTGACTAATTTTTAAGGTATGAAGTGGTTAACATGATGGGAATATATGTTCTAAGACAGAAACATCTTAGAAATCTTTTAGTCTTATTTTAGACTTAGTTTTATTAATTGAAGATTTGAGGTAATTCACGCCCATGAACCTAATCGCAAAAAGCTTCAGTAGTTTTCACGTTTTGCTTCAAAACATCCTTCACGGTTGGAGGTTGTGAAGACTATGTTTCACGCCCATGACTCTTTTCATCACTCCATGAAAATCCTGATTCACACCCGTGACACGTATTCACGACCGTGAACATAGACAACAAATAATTACAGAACCATTCACGTCTTGTTTCACGCGTTGCCTCACAGTTAGAAGTAGTGAAGATTGCTCTTCACGACCATGACTCCTTTTGTCACCTCCGTGAAATTCATAAGTAACGTCCGTGACTATTTAATGCCACGACCGTGAATTGATTTGTATCCTTTTTCACGGCTAGAGCGCCTCTTCAACAAACCGTGACCACAACTATCCACGCCTATGATGAACCATTCAAAATAGGGGATCGGGAATCTTTGTCCCTATATGGTGCAGAAATAGGGTGGGGTCGAGGACAGGAATAGTGAACTTTGCCCCGAACCCACCTCATTGCCATTCCTATTCTCCTATTCCATTGGCCTGACATCCTTAGCTCAAGTTTAGAATGCCTTTGTGAATGCCTTTGGCTCAATCTCCCAAACAGCCAACTTCAACTTCACATTGATCTTCAGGAGTCGAAGAAAAATAACCTCACAGTCTCAATATTTGCAAAAAGTAAAGGCTACGGCTAATGAATTAAGTGCAGTAGGAAAACCCCTATCATCAACCGAATTTTATGCCACAATCTATAGTAACATTGGCTTAGAATTCCACACAATCATCATTGTTTTAAACATCAGACTGGAACCTGTCCCTTTCTATGAGCTTCATGGGCAGCTTGTCGCCCATAAGATTCTTCTGAAAAGTCATGAAGAACTTCCCACCGCCAATACTATTCAAAAGCCTCCTATTCTTCCTACACCAAAGGTTGTGGCTAAACAACCTTTTAGTAGATTCCTTTGTAGGTTGTGTCTATGGAAGGCGTGACAAGTAATTGGATATCCTCTAATTTCTTTAGTAGTTATTTGCTTAAAGAATTTAGTAGTTCATTTGCTATAGGATTCTTATTATAATTATGTTAAATAGCTATTTGGGAAGCCAAAAATGTAGCCTCCCTATTGTATGTAATAATGAGTCCTATTTAAAGGATAGCATGGAATAAAATGTACTAAGTAGAATTTCTATTAAACCTAAAGGATCTGGAGTTCTCTCAAACAAATTCCAAGGTTTCAAGCTCCTTTTAACGAGCTTTAGAGATTAGCAAAATAAGTCAATCAAGTCAAGTAATAAGAATAAGAAAAATGGTTGCTTATTTGCTTAAAGCATTTAGTAGTTTATTTGCTATAGGATTCTTACTATAATTATGTTAAGTAGCTATTTGGGAAGCCAAAAATGTAGCCTCCCTATTGTATGTAATAATGAGTCCTATTTAAAGGATAGCATGGAACAAAACATACTAAGTAGAATTTCTATTAAACCTAAGAGATCTGGAGTTCTCTCAAACGAATTCGAAGGTTTCAAGCTCCTTTTAATGAGCTTAAAAGATTAGCAAAATGGGTCAATCAGGTAATAAGAAAAAGAAAAAGGGTTGCCATTTGACTTTGATTTTTTAGTCAATCGTCCAGTGATAATTCGTCTCTCAAAATTCTAACAGGAGCTTCTTTTAGTTGGCAATTGCTACTATTTCACCAACAAAATAATTGGCTCAACATGAATTAAAACAATTTGTTAGCTAAAGGCTCTACTAATAAATTTGCATCTTAATAGGAGCTCATAAGTCATAACTCATTACAACTAGGAGTTAGTAAAGTACATAAGCATTATAGAGCCAAGTAAATTTGTGCTTAAGTTGTGTATTGAATTTGCTTTAACAATGTAAAAGCAAAGTGCCAACAAGCTTATATGAATCCGAGACAAGTAGTACCCAATATAGAAATCTAGTAACTGGCCATGCTACATTAAAAAGCATCTCTGCAGCTATATTTGTGGAGGTGTATGACTAGGTACAAAAAAGGAGAGAAATGTACCTAGTCTATGTTACTGTTGAAACACAAGCTCCCCATTTCCTTAACCAAACATAGCCTTTAGTTACTATGTTCCAGGCAACTAGGCATGGCAAGCCAGCCATTTAAACAAAACAAAAAGTTTGTTATTACAACAATATTCAATAAAGATTTCAAACTCCAACACAAGAAAAAACAACCTGCTACATGAACATGGCACTTAGAATTGGGTTTTCAAGAGCAGCTGTTTCTTACACTTTGATGATCTCATTGACAGTAAACAAAAATCAGAATCCATTCAGCCTATTTTGACATTATGCGCCCTTTACCCCTGGGGATTGTAGAAAAATGTCAAGGAGACACTTTTTTACGGTTACTTTTGGGATAACAGTATGTTTTTATTTTTTCTTTAAATTTTTGAACACTAAAACGGCAACCTCAGAATTTTTTCTTTCCAATAAATTCACATCATAGGAGGTGGAACTAGCATTGAACACGCATAAATTTGCAAATATAAGATGATTCATGCAGTTTTCAGGCACAAATTATAGTATCATGTTTAATTTTTTTTTAACAGAGAAAAAAAGGGTCATCCTAAAGGATTGATATGAAACTCCTTAGAGGACAAAAAACATAATCACAAGCATCAACTTCTGCTATCACACCCTGCGACCATGGAATATGATTGCAAATGTTTACTGATGAGCAGAAATGAAACTTACCATCTGTGCAGTATAAATTTTCAAAGCAGCTTATGGCAGAAACAATCAGCCCATCTGCATGAGAATTTAACCCACCCAACAAGGCAACCTGAGATATTGAAACAGTTAGAATAAATTGAGAATTCACTCATATATTGGAGAATTACATCAAAAGGAGGAACATTACCTCAGCAGTTTCGAGATAAAGATTTAGCTGCCTAACTTGAACTGAAATAGAAGGTATAGTAACCTCACTAAATGCTATGCATGATTTGACAAAACTGAGTTGCTTGTTTCCATCTTTCAAAGCTTTAGCTGCCAAATAATTGCTCGAGTGAATCAGAGTTTCCTGCGAGTAAATTCTAAGTGTTAGATAAGTAGACAGACAATGAGGAACCACTGCCTTTTCCCAAAACAAGGGCTTATTATCATCTCTTAACCAATAAAACATAGATGTGATCTATGTTGGCATCCAATACAGGTACATATCTAGAAGTCCAACTGATTACTTTTCAAAATTTAGGATATGTAGATATGGCTAAAAAGGATCCAAAATTAGGATGAATATGAATATACATCTATACACATATAAAAATGTAAATATTTAATTTTCATATATAATAATTTAAGTTAAAAATTGATCAAATTATAACATTTAAATTGCTAAATAAAATAAAATTTAAATACTTCATTTCACTTTAAGATAAAATATTTTAAACTCCAAACTTAAAAGTCCAAATCACAAAAAATGACAAAATGATATCACATAACTTAAAAAGTTTAACAAATTAACATTAAACAAAATAGTAATGAACAAAAAAATTCTTTTAAACAGGCTCGAAGCGCATATGATATCCACTTTACAATAGGTTCGAAGCACCCATGGTACAGGTCCGAAGTTTTTAGTACTTGGACAAATCAGTCATATCCTCTCTTAAAGTGAAAGATCCGGGAAGGATCACATACCCATACCCATACCCATACCATAACCTAAGAACATAGGTACTTCTTCATTTTTGAAGTGTCCAATTAACATAGGATGTGATTGAAGTAAACTTCATCAACTAATTATTAGCCGAAAATGGCATTGTGACAACCTTAGAAGTGTGTCATATAAAAAACTGTTCCATTAAACCCATAAGAGGGCATGCCAAAACTACTTCTACATTGTTTCCTCTTTGCCGAGGTTATTTGTTGGTGACCTTAGAAATTATCTGAGTGTTGGTTTACGGACATCTGGCCTCATTCACAATTATTACTGCCCTTTAAATCTATGCCTAGTACTGACCAGGATTACTCTTACATACTATTCAATCTCAGCACTATCTTTCAATCTATGCCTAATACTGACAAGAATAATTCTTACATAGTATACAATCTCGGCACTGCACTATGTTTCAATCTATGCCTAATACTGATAAGAATAATTCTTGCATAGTATTCAACCTCCGCACTATCTTTCAACTTCTCTCTGGCCTTCATCCCACGTCTACTGCACCATAGCTGGCAGGTATAGATTCTATTATCCTGGTGTCATCTTTTGTCCCTTTGTAGGTACCAAAAACTTCAGGAGAACGTCATGTACTTCACCCCAAAACTTTCAATAAACTTAAAGAAAAACAAGATCGAGCTATTCTTGACACAAAAAAGCCATGTTGCCAGATTATCATTAAGAATCCTCCTCTATGCAGTTATTCATGTTTGACAAGCTTAAATAAAAGAAACACTAAAGGCATAATTCCAAACATAATGCAGGTGCAATCAGAATATGTAGGGATAGCTGAAAAGGCTGCAGTAAGAGCTTGTATTAGAAAATATTAAAACAGGAAAATTCTACCCTTGCAGGCTTGCAATTCTTGATACATTTTTGGAAGACATGAAAACTAAGAAAAGATAACAGGCTCAGTTTTGGTACACTCACTAAAGAAAGATAAGACTGACCTTAATTTCATTTATGCTACCAAAAGCTCCACGACATTCAACTAAAAATGTTAACTGCTGTTCCATCTCTTCCCCATAGTCAACCTTAAAGCCAAAGAAAAGATTGTGAATCAACCTAATTGATAGCTAGAAGATGCTTGCTGGAAATGTAAAACACAAGGAATACAACAGCTAGCAAAAATGAATTACCAACTGGACAAAACGAGAAATGAGGTGTGCTGGATGCTGATTGTCGTCGTCCTTAATATTTGCAAAGTCCATACCATTGTGCAGAGACTGAGAAATTTCAAAAAGCATCTGTATGGTTGATGTATCATGTATATGACCATTCCTGCTGAAGAAAGAATCATAGCTCCTACCAACACATTTAAATTAAAGTGCTCACTACACATTCATGAGACTTCCCAGAATAAAAAGGTTTCTTAAGATGAGTTACATAAGCACTTACAGGGAACCACCAGTAATACAGGATATTAATGTCATTTTAGAGCCTGAGCAGGTGGTGGCTGGTTAGGATGAGATAAAGAGCTAAGAAAAAGATGTACCTTGTTGCCATTTTAAGAATTTGCATATCAATGACATTCCGAGAGCTCCCATATAATACATCCAAGATCTCAAGAAAATTTTTCTGAGACATTAATAAAATCCAATTGGCTATGAGTACTTGCAATAAATTTAATTATGGTTGATAATGAAACTAGAACTAACGAAGTATTCAAAAATCATTTGTAAGAGTACTAAAAGTAAGAGTTATACATCAAAGTAGAAAATAAGGGAAAAGGAAATGAAGGAAAGTTCAGTATCATACCAAAGTAAGTACATTATCTAAGTCCTTAAAATGAGAAAGAAGCTTCAGCAAAATGGACTGCAAGCTTCCCTGTTCATCTTCTACAATCTCTTTATTGCATACTCGTGCATAAAGACCCTCTAAAATGGTGATCAAATAGTTCTCCTGGCATTATCATTAGATTCAGCAAAAAGAGATGCATATGAAAAATATTGGGAAATGGGAATTTTATTCAGCAACCAATATTTGCAATGCTGTATTCAAAATTGATGGGATAAAATATGACAAAGCTGAAATGAATCAGCTAAAATGAGAAGACGGCTGAAAAATTTACCCAGAATAACACAGAAAAGGAATACCATAGAACTTTTTCTTTAGTTTTTTATTTTTTTTTGATGGTAAGGTCCAACTATTGAATCCAGAACCCAGAGCTAAAATCAAGTTGAAAGAAAATCTCCAAGATGATATATACAGAAGACTTCCATTCCACTTACTTTAAGAGAAATAAAACATCTACATAGTTTACCCTTCTTGCTTCAATACTGCAGTTGAAGCAACTTTTGGATATGGTCTATTTGTTTTTTATTTTTAATTTTTTTTAAAAGAAAAGCATTACTGTTCTAGACATAATCCAGGAACTTGTTCCTTAAAGATTTTGCTTTAAATCCCCACCCAACTTGCTCAATCATTCAGAGTATTTACTGTGTCATTCTGTTACGGACACATTTATAGGAAGAAAATATGGGAGGCATGGGACCAGAGGCAACCAGCAGCATTAGAAAAGGGAATTTCACCGGTATTGACAAGTTGTCTATTACCAATAGTAATCCTAAAAAAGAGTTTATTTCCAGAATAGTTATTACTACTAGTATTCCTAATAAATTTGTTATTAGAAGTTTATTTCTTGAAGTTTAAGTTCTCCTATTTTACATTATGTAACCTCTATTTAAGAGAGGAAGAATTGAGTAATAAAACTAAACAAAAATTATTCTAATCATAGAGGTTTAAGGCTCTTCCTTTTTGCAACAAGTCTAAGGTTTGAGAACTCACTTAAACGAGTTAGGCTCTACCCTAATCATAAGTTCCTCACATGATAGGAATAGCAATAAAGGGAAGGCTACTTTTAACCAAGCAGAGTTTTCGGTTCATTGCCTGGTGAGACTATCAGTGACTTGGGAACATAACACATTCCATGGCCCGATAGTTTTAATCTATTCATATTCATTAGACAATGTTTCATTTACAGAATCAGTGAGAGAGCAGGAAACATACTGTAAGCAAAAGGAAAGAAGTTCTCAATGTTCAATAAACACAATTAGGCAAGCCATCAAAAAGAAATAAAATTTTGAAGGAAAAGGATAATCAAAATCACCAAAGAGCTCAACCAGTTCCATAAAAATTGATGACAAACAAAAACCAATAGTTGCACAAGTAGTGCAAACTTACCATTTGATTTTGAAGAATAATGTCCATGTAAGCATCTGCAACCTTCAAGTACTCATCAAGTTCATCATATTGACTAATGACCTGGTATTATAGTTATGTTTCAGAATAGTAATATGTTCAAAAATAGAACAAGCAAGACCATGCTTGAAAAAAAAATGAAAAAGAAAAAAGAAACAAGAACCATAAATATATGGAACTAGATATTGATAAAATAGCAATAGCATAATGATAAAGAATTTCTAATTACCCCTTAGCCCTTTTAACCTACCTTACGTGTCCCTTTCTTAATTCTGGAATCTTCTATCAACCCTACCAATTCTCTATCACATAACTACATGGGAAATCATTTACTAAATAAAATCAACCTAACAGTATAAATGCCTGATCTCTCATGACACACCTGTAGGTCCACAAAAACCCACATCAAGCTACTATTTACATTTCAGATTGGGCAAAGTATGCATGACTTCACCATAAACATATTGCAAACCTAAAATAGAAAAATGATTTTGAAGGTAGAGCAAATGAAATTCTACAGAAATATGTTGTCTGCATGCACAACTTAACTCAACTAAGCCTTAACCCCAAATTTGTTGGGTGTTGTGAACCTGCTAACTTGCAGGTTCTTTGCGCAAATTAACAGCATACCATTTATTGTAGACTTGTAATAACCCTCCTCTTTTATGTTGAGCTAAAGGGAAAATAAGGGTATATATGTAATTTTTGGATTCTTAAATTTGCAACTCCCAAATGCAAAAGATAACCGCTTCCACTTTCTCCATCCAGATTTTGTCCAAGACTCCCTCGGTGTCAATGTTAAAGCTACTGTCATCCTCTTATTTTTAAATTTTCCCTCTTTTTATTTTTATTTTTAATAATTCTTTTTATCTATTGGATTGCCTTTTGCCTTTTTAAACAATATCTAGCTTGAAAGAGTGCTAAAACATTCCCTTTGAAGCTTCCCAGTATCATATTGATTGGGGGAAATTTGGCATGTAATTATCTTCACCCAAGGCTACGTATACCAATTGCAACCTATGTTGCTTACAATAGGTTACGGGAACCTAATAGGAGTACATATTTAGAAGTTCGGTTTCTTATTTTTTAAATTTTAAGATACCTAAGTATGACTAAAAAACTACCCAAAATTAGGGTACGGTATGGGGATACTTATATAAATATAAATATAAATACATATATATATATATATATATGTAAATATTTTAATTTTTATATATAATAATTTAAGTTAAAAGATAGATCAAATTACAATATTAAATTGCTAAATAAAATAAAATTGGATAAAATATTTTAAATTACAAACTTAAAGTCTAAAATTCAAACTACAAACAAACAATAAAATAATAATTCTAAGTCTATTTAAATTATAAATCAGCTCAAGTTTGTTATATAATCTATAATAATTTTTATCACCATCACAAATCAAAGCCTCCAATTGTGGGTCATTAAGAGATAATTCTTCTAACTCCACAAAATCATTCTCCTCCAAATTCATTTAATCTAGACCTGTAATTTAAATGAAACCAGGATAATGAGTATCAATTTTTAAAGTGAAGGATTCAGTAAGGATTCTATACCCATACCAATATCATACTTCAACGGTACGGGTATTTTTTCAAAAATAAAGTATTGGAGTAACATAGATTGCAACATTTTGTTTGGGATTGAGAGAAACAAGTTTTAGTACAATGATAAAAGAATATCTGAGGGAGAGGGGTAATGGAATCAGAAAACTATGGGAGTGAAAGAACCAATGAATTGAAAATTATGTAAATGACCTTACTTTTTTATTTTTTCACTTCTAAACATAAGAGGAAGGGCTTATTCAGTCCATAAAATATGGAAATGCTGTTAATTTGACCAAACAACTGGCATATTAGCAAGTTCTATTCTATGTGTACAAACACACAAACGTTCCCCCCATCACCCCAACAGGATATGAGTCCAAAACATTCAATTCAGAATTCCAATATCAAATCCTAAGGTGTCCTCTAGGAAAACATGTATATTCTCTTATGATAAATAAACATAATTGAACTAAGAAATCTTGATGGTCCGAAGTTGACAAAGCAGTACTTTAAAAATAAAATTTACCACCACATTGGAAGTGCTAGCAAGATAATCTGTTAAATAAGTAAAATCAACTTCCAATGATTTTCAGTTGTTTTTAGCAACTTTTTTCTCTTTAAGACAACAAGTAACTCCTTTTTTAACTGATGCACAACAAAACCCAAAACCAAAAACAGCACTCAGAGTTGGATAAAAATAAATAAGCCCCAAGATTTTGATGGCTGGGAAAACATTCAATCGCCAATTCAATCAAGGACAGCATGTTCTTCCTTCCATAAAAAATAAAATATATATATATAAAAAAAAAAAGCAACAATTATAATAATGAAAACTTAAGCATTTGGTTGGCTTACCTACCCAAAATACAAAGAAAAAAATAAAAAAACACTTAAAAATAAATAAATAAATAAAACCCACTCATACAAAATTGCACCAGACATGCACAAGAGGTAGGTTAAAACTAAAGATTACATTATAAAAACTACATAAAGTGTTAAATGCTAGATGAATAAATGAGATTTGAAAATCAAGTAAACTAGAACAAAAAGTTCAAAATACCTGAATAACTTCATCCATTACTGAGTTCAAGGTGTCCGTTTGAGATCTACTTTCGCCTAGTCTAAATCCAAGTAACCTATAATTCAAACACTATATAACCATAAAATAAAATTAATAATTCAAAATGAAATATAGATGTTTAAATGGAAAAAAGGAAAAGAAAACATGCAGCATGCAGCATAACTGCATACGGCTTTGTGTTTTCCAGAAGTATGCAAAAGCCTATATCATGAGAGTTGATTGAACAATACCTTATCAAGAGAATAATCATCACTGAATTTAATGAGGTGCATGATATCTAGAACCTTGGAGCTGACTACTTCAGTTGGAAGTTCCTTCAGCAGGTTGTGAAGAACAATTGAGACACAAAAGAAACTCCTAGATGAATCCACTTGATTCCTTCCAAATCCAAGCTCCAGAAGTACTGAATCTACTTGCCTCTTTCAATATAATCAAAAGTTTATTCAGCATATAACAAAGAAAAGCTATTCATGTTACAGTAACAAAAAATAATGAGATCACTAGTGCACTACAATTGGAGTGTTACTAAATAGACAAGATGAACAACAGTGACTTCATGGCAATGGTAGAGAAAAAGAACTCAAAAAATTCTAGATAGCCTCAATTACTTTACAGTATTCTGCTTGTACTCCTAAGAGTTCAACATTAGAATTTTAAAAAAGAATGCAAAACCAACACTGTATGGATCTGCTGCCATAATTTACATATGAGAATTCTCAGAGTAGTGTCAGTTACAAGTCCAACCATGAGCACAATTACAAAAGACGATATATTACTGACCTGAGATGCATCCTCAAATATGCATTTCATAATATATTCAATAGTTGGTTCAATCAGACCGACAAGCAATCTTGATTTGCCTGCAAAATGTCCACTTGATGTTTCCTTTGCTGAGAAAAGACGAACCAATTGAATTTTGATATCACTAAGACATGTAACCAGGTACCCTGTTAAAGCAAAATTATCACAGTTAAATTTTCATAATAAACTCAACATAACATTTAATAACCAATAATACTCATTTAACCCACTAAATATGTCTAAGCCAGGCTGTGAGGCTTTAGTCAATAATCCAATGTGGATAAAGCATTCATGAAGGTAACTTCTAGTTACTGACTAAGTTAGTAATACCCAATCTAACAAGAAGATTTCAATTTACTGACGAAATTTGGCTTTTAGGCTTTTATGTGAAGTTTGCAAATTTTTCATTTTGTGAACATAACAAACATAAATCTGGTGTGCTTGAAACTTTCCTCAACATGTACATTGTGCATGCTGAAAAACCAACTTTTATTGGTCTTGTTCTTCAGTTTTCCCTCTAAATCTCTCTCAACGACTCAGTTCCTGATTCAACCTTACTAGTATTTTGCTTTCTTTTAACCCCACTCCATATTTATTTGGCATAAACTTTTTTACTTCTTCTCCCTTTTACTTCTGGAAGTGAATAACTATCTAAATGCATTGCAGAGCTCATACACAACCAATTTTACAAACACCCTTTATTTGTGGGAATTATTCTGAAAAGAGAGCGAGTTATAATTGTATCACTAAATCCGCAACAGAAATTTAGAAGTCATGATTTTTCAAACCCACTACCTAAACTATATATGTTATACTTCTGAGCTGGCAACATTTAGCATCCATATATAAAATCTACATGAATGTCCTTATTTAATTTATGAAAAGAAGCAATGACGCATACCCTTGTCAAATGTAGGCAACTTTCGTGCACAGTGGGCCATATATAGACTGCAATAGGTTGATGCCAATGGATCTGCTAATCCTCTTATCATCTTAACCAGGCGCTGAACATTGTCTACAGGATGGTCATGAAGAAAACGCCAGCAAGGTAATATTGCCAACTCTATATATCTGAAATGCAACATTCATATATAAGCAGCAAAAACATCTTATATAAACTTATAGTTGCAAGCCTGTGCATTAAGAAAAATTATGAATTTATCACAAAAGGGAAAACTTTGCCAGTCCAAATGAGATTTGAACCATTCTTAAGAACAAGAAAAATTGAATGCAGACCACAGAACCTCAATCCAGCAAGCAGTTGCTAAAATACGACCTGATTGTCTTGTACTAGAATATGAAGGTGCCAAAAAATGCTTGGTAATAATAGCAGTAAGTTTGTGCTCACTTAAAAGAAATTCAATATTCAAGTGCACCAAGACTACTGTCAAGATGTGAAATGTAGACAGCTCCTATAAACTAAATTTCAGCTATGAATTTGATCCATTGTTGAATTCTCAGGCAACAGACTAAAGCCTATCATAAGGATGTATAATTTTTGAAAAATGCATATTTCCTTCAATATTCTTATCTATCCGATACTAAAACAACAACTCATTAAAGAGGGAGGAGAACAAGCCTGAAAGAAAGTTATAAAGATTCTTCGGAAATGTGCTGTACCAGCCATTCTATAAATATGGATTAAGAGAAATATTAGAGCCCTTAAGTATTAAAATTTATCATGACAGTTCTGTAGTTATTTTCCCCTCTCACATATGGCATTGTGCATCTAAATTCTATAAGATACATTACTACACAAGACATGATAAAGTAGAATTGAAGATAATTCTTTTTGTGTGTGTGTGTGCGTGTGTGGCTTGGGGGCGAGGGAGTTTGCTCCATCCGTGGATTTCATTTGTTTGTCATTTTTTTCTCTCAGGAAGATGCTTACCTCCTTTGCATTGAATAGGCATTTGATATGACACAAATAGTTAATGAGAAAACACAAATTTGAAATAGAAGGCCTGAAGATCCTTTATTAATGAACAATCAAGGAAAAAAGTAGCACCTCCATGAGACTAGAATTGCTGAAACATGTAAAGATTAAATAGAATGAAGAAAGTTAAAGATAAGGACTTCACATGCGAGGAAGAAGCTCTCGGATGGACCCAACTTTGCAGAACCAGTTATAGCAAGTTTCCTTAGCATCGCAGCAAATATCACTTGCTTTAAAATTCTCTGCCAAATAATTCCAACAAAGGTTTCAGGAAAAACTATGAAGCTGCTACAATAACTAATTATGTTCTAAATCCCTGACAAAAAAGAGTTAATTTAATTGATCTAAAATGAGAGTGCAAGTTCTGAAAAACATAGATGACTTCATTACTAATATTCTGTATGCCATCAGTATATGACAATGCAACCCAGTTGGATCTTACTTTAGAGAGTCCAACATAACATCAACACTATTTATTTTAATCATGTTGATCTGCATTAATAAATAGATGCACTGCACATATCAACTCATAGACACACAACAATTATCTAATGTGTTTTGCACATACTCTCACTCACATAATACATGCATATACTATACATCTGCAAAACCCTGTTAATTGATTTGAAAGTAAGAAACAGACGGACATCAAGTATCTTCAAATGAGAATATAATAGTCAGTATCTCAAGATTCATCTACAAATTACACATGGAATTTCTTCCCATTTATTCACAATGAGTTTGATATCTAATCCTTAAAAAAGATCAAGCCTGCTTGCATCACTACTAAAGGAAAAGGTGAGTCTGATTGAAACAGAAGAGTGAGCAGAAACCAATTATGGACCTGATAATGTGCAGAGAAAGGCTCCATCTTCAGCAAATTCAGCTTTCTGCTTGATGCGTTTCCATACCATATCTCCAAGCATGTCCAGTACATCCGTTACAAGAAAAAATAATGTTGGATAAAACTGTAGAACTGATGTATCCATCAGAAGCTTGGCAACCTGCCAACAGAAAAGGTGAAGTTTTTATTGATCTCTCAGTAGCAACCATACTCATAATTTCTTCATGTATGATTTATACATGCATAATGCATATGTTATTTTGACTTTAGTCCATAAAAAATCTGAACAAAGTCTGTATCCCAGCTAAAATATATCTTCAAGCTATCCTTCATATGGGGCTAAATTAGACTCGCAAACTATTAAATATTTATAAATCATAGACCAATGCAATTTTAGTTCTTAGTCAACTGGTTGAAGAAACACTAATGAACAGGAAACAAATTGGCTCCTGTCTTCCTATCAATGAAAAACACAAAATGGAAACTAAAATCAACCAAGAGCATGATTTAAGGAGAAAAAAATCAACTAACTGACAAATAAAAACCAGCTAAAATCTTACCTTAATGGACAACTTCAAAGCTGTCACACGATCTTCAGCATGCCAAGCACACATAATTTCATCCTTAAGCTCATGTAATCGTGAGACATATTCCTGCTGAGTGATGACCTTGGAATCATCTTCCTGACCTTGTTGTAAATCATTCAATTCCTCAATTTGTTTTGAAGATTTCTCATATGCTGCATGTTCATGTCTTCTATCAAGTACAGTAAGAATATCATAGTAAAAGAAAATGAATAAATAAACAGGAAAATATAGTCATATGTATTTTCAGCATTGTCAAATGTAGGGGCATTCATCTTATGAGTTACAATATAACTTTGGTAGTAAGTAATTTATTGCAGATTTAGGTACATAGTAAGGTGCTTGAGGATTAATTGGCTTCATACCTGGGAGATCAACTACAGAGAATAATTTCTTACTCATTATATTAATAAAAAGAAATTTCACATGGCCTCAATAAATGTAGGGAAAGCACATAACTCACTAGAAGATAGTTTTGCAGCATTGTCAAAAAAGAAGTGCTAATTAGATATAATAATGCAATTAAGATGTGTGAAAGAAAGGATAAAGCATATACAAGAGCACATTTCTTGGTGAATATTTTTCTCCCAATAACGTAAAGCTGATAAATGAAACTTGATCTAGGGTTCACAAGAAGCTGGGGAAGGGTTTCAAGCTAGTAGCACTAGAAAACAAATGGACCCCTGCAATTGTCAGAATTTATGGTTTGACAGAAAGCAGAGTTAAATTTGACAGTGAAAAAGCAATCACTCTATCTTTGTTTAATCATATAAAAGTGAGAAAAATAAGGCCAAAGGAGATGGATTTAATGGAGAAGTATGATTGTCTTTTGTGTGATAAAAAATCCAAGCTGACTTCAAGGCAAATTATACAAGACCACAATTTACTCATCCAAGATTCAAGGTGGTGAAAGTCGAACAATGATGGAACTGTGTGTCCTTACATGCGGCAGAGACCACAATGCTACAATGGATTTGCAAACAAGTTAGAAAAAGTCATATAAACAGTGCATTCTCAGATGGAACTAGCACACATTTGAACCTATAAGTAAACAAAAAGGATAATTTGGGATTGTTTGGTTATATCTAGTGTGCATCAACAAATGTACCAATAGGAAATAATTAAATTCAAGCAACACAAGTGATAAAATAAGTAGACCATGGATAATATGGGCTGAAGTGATCAAGAAGGAACTAAAATTTTTAGATCTTTTTTCAAAATTTAACCCTAAAATAAAATGAAGGAAAATAATTCATAGAGATAACTACAATCACTCCTTAATTCTATTATTTCTACCTCCATTTCACAAAAAAAAGCGTTTTCTCTATGCCAACAAAGATAAGAGAAGACTGTTTAATGAATAGGTAATTCAGATTACACTCCCCTGGATCTGTTATCAATATGTAGACCAGTCCATGAGGTGTGTGGGTACCAGAATTCATGGCCAAGTCTATCTATAAGTGAGCATAGACTAGAGAAAACTTTTAAGATATAGAAATGAAATGAGGAAGGGCCACGGGTTCTGTAATCAGAGAAGAGAATGGGAAAATAATATGATTCTTATTTTCCATACACATAGGTTACATATATATATATACACACAATAGGATCTCTAATAGAAAACTAATCCCTACAATTATTCCTAAATATATTAGTGAAAATATCTCCTAATTGTTCTCCAGTCTTTATATAACCTGTGGCAATGAAACCTTACTGCATTTTCTCACATACGAAGTGACAATCAATTTCAATGTATTTAGTCCGTTCATGGAATACAGGATTAGAAGCATTATGAAAGACAGCTTGATTATCACACCATAACTTTGTTGATACTCAAGTTTTAAGACATACTTCAGTTAAGAGTTGATATATCCACATAATTTCACACAAAGATTGTGTCATAGCCCTATATTCTGACTTTGCACTTGATCGTGACACAACATTCTGCTTCTTATTCTTCCATGAGATCAAATTCCCTCCGACAAACACACAATATCCCGATGTAAATCTTCTATCCACTTTGAAACCTGCCCAATCTACATATAAGAAACACTCAATATTAGTGTTACCATGATCTATATACAGGATACCATGTCCAGGTGCCCCTTTCAGGTAACACAAAATTTGTTCTAAGGCTATCCAATGATGAACTGTTGGTGATGACATAAACTGACTCACAACACTGACAGAGTTTGCAATATCTGGACGAGTCACTGTAAGATAATTCAATTTTCCAACTAATCTTTTATATTTCTCTGGATCTTCAAAAAGTTCATCTTTTGTAACCTGCATATTGGGAATCATTGGGGCACTACAGCGCTTTGCTCCCAACTTCCCTGTCTCTAATAGTAAATCAAGCACATACTTTCTCTGGAATAGGAGAATACCTTTCATACTCCTTATAATTTCCATACCCAAAAAATATTTCAGAATCTCTAAGTCTTTCATGTGAAACTGAGCATGAAGAAAAGACTTAAGAGATGAGATTCCTGCAATATCACTTCCAATAATGACAATATCATCTACGTACACAACTAGAAGAATAATGTCAGCTTCAGATTGTCTGTAGAAAACAGAGTGATCAGATTTGTTTTTTATCATGTCAAACTTCTCAACAGCTTAACTAAATTTGTCAAACCAAGCTCATGGACTATGTTTCAAACCATACAATGATTTACGAGCTGACAGACTTTCCCATACTTACCTTGAGCAATAAACCTCGGAGGTTGCTCCATATAAACCTCCTCCTAAAGATCACCATGAAAAAAGACATTTTTTATATCGAGCCGATGCAAAGGCCAATTATAAGTAGCTAGCATAAAGATAAACAATCTGACAAATGTTAATTTAGCAACGGGAGAAAAAGTGTCAGAATAATCAATCTCATAAGTTTGAGCATATCCTTTGGCAACAAGACATGCTTTCAAATGAGCAACTGACCCATCAGGATTTACCTTAATCGTAAACACCATTTACATCCAATAGTCTGTTTCCCTGGAGGTAAATTGACCAAGTTCCAAGTACCATTGTCGTCTAAAGCATTCATTTCCTCCAACATTGCATGATGCCATCCAGGATCAGCTAATGTCTCATGAACAATTTTGGGAATAGAGATGGAATGAAGAGAAGCAATAAATGAACAAAGAGAAGAAGACAAATAGTTATAAGAAACATAAGCAGAAATAGGATAAATACATTGACGTTTACCTTTGTGTAAGACAATTGGAAGATCATCACTCGAGACGAGATCTAATGACGAATAAGCTGGTGCAGGACATAAGTTCTAGAGTACACTTCAAGAATGGGAGGTTTGACAAGAGCCAGTTCAAGGATAGGGTTAGAGGATGTGATAGTATAGACTAACAATTCATCGTTCTCCCCTTGACATTCTGGACTACAAGATGCAAAACACGGTTTGTTTTCCAAGAAAGAAACATCAACTGAGACTAGATACTTGTTAAGAGTAGGACAAAAGCATCGATATCATTTCTAAAGACGAGAATAACCAAGTAAAATACATTTCAAAAATTTTGGATCTAATTTAATAACATGTGGGCAAACATCCCGAACAAATCACATGCAACCAAATACCTAGGTTCAATAGGAAATAATGACTTTTTTGGGAAAAAAAATACTATAAGGAGTCTCACCATGAAGAATAGATGAAAGCATGCGGTTGATCAGAAAGCATGTTGTTAAAACGGCATCAACCCAAAAAGTCTTACAGATATTCATTTGAAATAACAAAGCTCTTGCAATCTTAAGAAGATGTCTATTTTTCCGTTCTACAACTCTATTTTGAGATTAGTATCAACACAAGAAGTTTGATGCAAAATGCCATTTTGGATCATGTAAGTTTTCAAAAATGCTGACAAGTATTCTTTCACATTATCATTTTGCAATGTATGGATTGAAACATCAAATTGAGTTTTAATCTCATAAACAAAAGCACAAAAGTGATAAAACAGCTCAAAACGAGTTTTCATTAATATAACCAAGTCACACGAGAATAATCATCAACAAAAATAACAAAATACTTAAATTCAGTTTTAGACAATACAATACTAGGACCCCAAACATCAGAATATACTAATTCAAAAGGCTCTTTTATTGACTCTTAGACTAGAGCTAACACAATGGTGTTTAGCAAACTTACAAGACTCACAATCTAATGAAGAAACTCTACTAAACTGGGGACAAAGCTTTTTGAGCAATGGAAGAGAAGGATGGCCCAACCTACAATGCACCTCAAAAGGAGATGTGACACCAGAACAAGCAATAGATTTAGGTATTTGTGCGTCAAGAACGTAGAGACCTCTAGACTTTATGTCCTTTACCAATACTCTTCTTCGTCATAAGATCCTGAAATAAGCAATAATCAGGGAATAATAAGATGCAACAATTAAGATGATGAGTCAATTGACTAACAGAGATTAAATTGAAAGATCATTTAGGTAAATGTAAGACAGATGATAAAGTAAAGGGGTTGGGGTAACTGAACCAGACCCACGAACATAAGATGATGACCCATTGCTAAAGTAATACTAGAGATAGATGAATGAGATTGAAACATAGAGAAAATGCTAGAATTAACTATCATATGATTTGTGGCACCAGAATCAATTACCCATGTGAAGAATGAGGAAATAAGACATGCATTTGATTTACCTAAATTGGCAATGGCAGTTATGGGAGTAGATGAAGCTTTCAATGATTCCTGGTACTGAAAAAACTTGGCAAATTCATCTACAGAGATAAGGACTGATTTTTCAGAAACAACATTAGTATATGCTAGATGAGTCGATTGAGGTTTCTGACTTTTGTTTTGAAGCTTCCTACAGTCATGCTTCATATGTCCTGGCTTAAGGCAATAATGGCGCACAATTCCTCCTGAATCCTGTGTGTGAGTTTCAAAATTGTTGGACCCTACTACTTTGTTGCCATTCTCGGATTGGGAGTTGGGACCTCCCATAGTCATAACTATGATTTCGGCTAACAAGAGTGCCACTAAATGGGACAGGTGGAGTACCTTCAGTGCGAAGTACTCTACTGAAAACATCTTGGAAAGAGAAAATTTCAGAACCAAAGAGAATTTGAGATTTTGTAGTCTCAAATTCAAAAGGAAGTCCTGCCAAAAAACTCATAACAATCATCTACTCCATTTGACTCTACTGAACCTTCACATCAGAACTAAATGGCAGCAACATATTAAGTTCCTCGTAGGTTTTCTTGAAATCCATAAAATAATTGGTAAGAGACTTATCCTGTTTCTCTGCACGATAAAACGCTTGACATACCTCATAAATGCGAGAAACATTCTATTTCCCGAAATATAAGAAATCAAGATAATCCATTAATTCTTTAACAAATTCACAATGATTAATCAAACCAATTACCTCACTATCAATAGAATTTTGAATCTGCAAGAATAATCAAGCATCCTCCTGTAGCCATGTTTGCCTTGATTCATCTTTCGGTGGATCCTCAATCATATGAGTATCCTTATCGATACTCCGCAAATAGAGCCGAACAGTTTTACTCCAATCTAGATAATTAGAGCCATAAAGCTTGTGTTCAATGATTTTGGACATCACTGGAATTACATCAGATACCACGACTCCTTTTTTATCCGACATAACTCAAATAGAACAATTGTATAGATTCACAACAAAATTAAAAAATTGTCTCAAGGCACAAATAGAGACCCAATAATCAAATCAAACACAAGATCACCAAAATAAAGAATGGAGCACAGTTACATGTAGGAATAACCAGGACGATAGCGGCGAGAGTGACCAGAAGGTTGGACGGTGCCAGACAAGCCTTCACACGCCAGCGAGTGGCTCTAGGACAAATTCTTGTGTGGCGTGTGAAGTGCACTCACGGAGCGTCTAGTCACTAAATTCAGGGGAGAGGTTTATCGGCAGTCGGTGCACCTCCCTAAGTGGACGGTAACGACAAAAGGCCACTCCAAATGGATGACCCAAGAAGAACAAACCCTAATGCTAGAAAATACCAGCAGATCCAAGAAGAACTATAAAACAATTTACTAATTTACTGCAAATTTTTGACACCCAGAAGCTCTGATACCATGTAATCAGATAAGAGAATGGGAAAATAATATGATTCTTATTTTCCATACACATATGTTACATATATATACACACAATAGGATCTCTAAAATAGGAAAATAATCCCTACAATTATTCCTAAATATATTACTTCCTAAACTATATTATACAATCTGTAACAGGTTTTATACTTATGAAATACATAAATGCACCCTCGGGGTTAATACATAAATGCACCCTCAACTTATCAAAAAAGTCAATTGTACACCTAAACTTAGCTAGTGACCTATTGCACACCTTAACATCACACAAGTGGCACATTTGCACACTCCATTGCACAGGTGGTAGGCGGGTGAACATTAATAATCAAGAGGCACGTTAAGGTGTGAATTCTCAAAGCCACATCAAAAAATGTTCACACATCAGATAGAGATGAATAATCTCTCTCCTTCTCCTTATTTATAGAGTTACAAGGTTTGTAAGAACCTTCTTAAGAAAAGGATTTTCGTACTCCATTAAAATTCTGATAGTAACTACAAGACTAGATAAAATCACTGAAACAAAATAGAAATTGCTATCCTGCCACCCATTAAACTTCCTAAATCAAATCAGCCAGCCAAAATGAATAACTTCACAATAATGGTCTACTTGTAAGCATCCAACCACCAACTAGTCACAAGAAGGATTTCCAATCACAAACAATATTCAATAAGCAAAGTAACCTCTGAAAATCCAGGCAGTAAAACAGTAAAAATTCTCTTAAACAATTGGAAAACATCATTATAACAAGAATTTAAATTCCTAACCTAGTCAATAAGGACTCCTGCTCCAACAGCCTCCTTGATCTCCTTCTCAGCAATCTTGGAAACAAGCTTGGCCTTGAATCCAATTGACTGATTTTCAAGCAAAATCCCTTTCCCCAAAACCTTACCAAATTGGGTGACATCAACCAGGGGCACATTATCCTTAGAGGCCCCATCCTTCACGTCTAGAGGAATGATGGACCAAAGTTTGTTGATATTGACAATTGAGCAATCAAATTTGTTGCATAACTAGGGGAAGTACCTCAGATTAGAGATTAGGACAGAAACCATTGGAGAAGGAGAGAGGAGGAGAATGTCAATGTTGGAGAGAGAGAGAGAGAGGGGGGGCTTGTGAGGAAAGAGAACATATGTAGAATTAAATTCTTTCACTGCAAAAAGTGAATTAATTTTGCTCATTTAATTTATTTTAAATAAATGCCACGTAGGTCAATATTGACCCATTGACCAGCGCCATGTAAAGCATGTGTATTCTACACCACTCTAATTTTCTGAAAGTCTAATGGAGTGTGCAAATGTGTCATTTATGTCAAGTTAAGGTGTGCTATACGTCACTAGCTAACTTTACATGCAACTGGTTCTTTTAACAAGTTGAGGTACATATTTATGTACTAACCCTTTAAAAACACCAAATAATTTGAATGATAATCTTCTTCCATAGTAGGCAAAAAAGAAATGAGTTGTTTATAAACAGGTTTAAATGACACTGTTGAGATAGCTAAATGTTAAAATAACAAATGAATATATCCAACAAAATGTGGAACTGGTGCTAACAAAGGAAAATCAGAGAGAAGATTGCAATTTAATGCCTAAATTTCATATGATAGGAAAAATGACTATATTTATAAAAAGGCACAATAATTTTTTTTATCTCTCTTCCTATTTATTTGGAAACAACAAAGAGAAAGAAACAAGCGAATCAGTAGGTTTCCTGCCATTATTTTAAAAAAATATCAATTGCAGCAAATTCCATATCTTCAAGGCAAATTTCCCATATTACCATAAAAAGGAAAAGGGATTAACTCAGTAGCTTCCTTAGCATCCACTTCATGCTTAACTAATAAAATTTTGTACTAACAGAAAGGGGAATGGGGCTGAAGAAGGAGACTGAAGATAAACTGTATTGATGTTATAAGGAATTAGCATCTCATGGAGCAAAGTGAGAAAATATAATGAAATGACGAGAAAAAAGATTCATCCAGTCAAGCCAAATACTCAAAACTAAGGCTTAGACTTGAGCTAAAGTGAGAACAATGCAGTCAATAAGCAGGAAATTGAAGTCTAAACAAACAAACAAAAGCTATCTACTAGAAATTCTTAAACTTTTAATTAAAACAAATAAAGCAAATGAACAAACTGTACAATACCTTTGCCACTTTTTATTATCACATCGGGCATCTGTTAAGAAAATTTCAAACAAAAAAAGTCTCAATATTAGGAGTTCAAAGCAGAATATTAACAGAAAAAAACTACACAAAAAACAAAAAAGGAGGAAAGATAAATTGCTTACTGAAGAAACAGAGATAATTTTAGATACACGAAACTTTTGCATTAAGAATCTCTTAAAAGAGGTCCACTCCTTTGATGGAATTTGAGAAGTAGCTCCATTGGATAGACTAACAGTAGGAGCATTCTCAACATCACGTGCATCCTCATTGAGAATTGATACATTAGCATCCCCTCCTCTCAACGGATCATAAAAATCATTATCTTCATGGTTTTCAACAACAGCCTACAATTAAAAACCAACACACCCTATTAAGAACATGAGAATTTTATGGATGCAACCAAATAATAGTTAAAACCAGCAATTTTGCACCCTACTTACATTATATTGGGGAAATTTTATCAAAGTGAACGATATAAAAGTTTGATATTTATAGAGAGATTCATTAGGACCTGGTTCAGGAGAGATGGTGATGAAGATGGAGTGAAGAGAGGATGGTGATCGGCGCGTGAGCGAGGGAGCGCTTTGGCTTTCTGTTCAGCTTTGTAATCTCGAGGCCTGAACTCCATGCGATCACCAATACTGGTGTCAGTTAACTCCGTGTGCAGGTACTTTTGGTCTCTCTGCTCCATTTTGAGGTAGAGATAATACGACCTTCTTTCAATTTCTTCCCGAAGTAATTAAAAATAAAATTTTAAGACTTAATCCATCCAGGTTCCTGAACTTTTGGTTATTTTTCTACTGAGTTTGTATATTTATTAGAAAAATATAATATTTTTCTATATTTAATTATACCATTAGAAAAATATTTTTTAGTATTTAGTTTGTAATAGATTTTTTAAATTTTTAAATTTATAATTACTATTAATTATATAATTATAAATAAAAAAATATATAAATGTCATCAAACTATATAAAAGAATATATATATATATATATATATATATATATAAAATAAAATTATATACCTATTAAATACATTATAACCCGTCCCTTTGTTACTGTTCAAATGAACAGTACTTATCAAATTACCATTATGTCCTCTACTTTTGGAGCTGTCACCGCAACAAAACGGTGTTGTGACCTTGATTTATACCCAAAATTATATCCTTGCAATAGATGAGCAAAACGTCTCCGTTTGAAGTAGTGAAATAAAAACCTAACATTAATCTTATTCTGCTCACATCTTTTTCCCTACAGTCGCCTCTTCTATTTTCTTTTTATTTTTCTCTCTATTGTTGCGCTTCTTGCTTCTGATTTTCTGATCTTCTTGTTGGATTACCTGTTTCCAGTTCTTTTTTGCTGAAAGATTTCATATTATAATGCTTGATTTTTTATAGTGCTTGAGTTTTTTTTAAAAAAATTCTTTTTTACTGAAGCATTTCAGATTATAAGGCTTAATTTTTTATAGTACATGAGTTTTTTTTTAAAAAAAACTTTGATCTTTTATTTTAGTTTAATCTCTGGATTTTTTTAAAAAAAAAAACTTTTTTTTGCTCGATCTCATCTGAGTTTTTTTTCTCTTGACTTTTTTTTTTTCTTACAGACGCTTCTTCAATCGTGACCCCCGCCAACCCACACTACGCTTCTCTATGGATCGCTCCAAATCTATTACATGATCACAGGTATCGTCAGCTCTTTTTTTTATTTGCTGAAGCGTTTCAAATTATACTGCTTCATTTTTTAAAAAAAAAACCTCTTCTTTAGCTTTAATCTCTGAATTTTTTTTTTACAAAAATTTTTTTTGCTCGATCTTATTTGAGTTTGTTTTTTAATTTTTTTTATTTAGTTTAATAGTTTAATATGTGATTTTTTTTAGTAAAAACTTTATTATTTGCTCGATCTATTCATATATTTATTGTATCTATAGTTGGAGTATTGAATTTTGGATTTAAAAAAGGTTCTTGTATATTTTGTATTCATTATAATGTAGATCCTGGATCTGTTATTTTTTTATTTTTAATATATTAACTGTTTATTATTTAATTAAAAAAAATTTCTTATTTGTTTTTTTCTTCCAAATCAGATATTTTTTTAATTTTATGTTGATTTCTAACTTTTTTCAGGTACCAGTATCAGATATGTCATTTCTTTTTCATCTGTATTTTTAGTTTTCTCTCTTTCTCTAATGTTAGATCTGTGTTTTTTAGTTTCATTCGATTTCTGTTGAAGCAATGGAGGAAGAATCTGGATTTGACAGCTCAATAAAGCTTATCGAAGTTGTTTCTTGCAATGTAAAGATTATTTCATCTTTTTATTTTTGGTATCATTTTGTTTCTGATTTTCTACAAAAGATTTGTATTTCTTTTGTTTTCTTTTAGATTCATCGGTTTGTTTTGGATTATGATAATTATTGATGAGTTTTGTTATTGATTAATCATGATTAATGATTTTATAGCGAAAATATAATGAATGATTGCAATAGAAATAAAGTCTTTTTTATTTCTCAACAATTTGGGGTATAGTTTTTTTTTTTTTTTGCCTCATTATTGGTTTATAGTAATGCCTTCATTTTTTTTACTATGGAATGGAAATTTAATATTATGTTCTTCTTCATTTCTCTATTTTTCCAAGCTATATATTATCATTTTGTTTTTGAGTTTCTAAAAAAGATATATTTTTTTGGGTTTTCTATAAGATTAATGAGTGTTTTTTGGAATCTGATACTTTGATAGTAATGTCTTTATTTTTTTATGATTCTTTCTTAATTTCTAACCCAATTAATAATAAATTAACAACTTCAATAAAAGTATCAATTTATCATTGATTTAACCTATCATGATTAGAATTTGGACACGTTATTTGTAGAGTTTTTTATACTATTCCCTCTACTCACTTATAATCTTTTTTTTTTTTGCACCTCCACATTATATTAGCAGCGGCGGCAAAAGTGTTTAAAGTAAAAGAATTTTCAACAATCTAAAGTGAAAAACAATGTACATTTTTGTTCATTTTAAAGCTTTGATTTCATAGATTTATAGATCTAATTCTTTTTGCACCCACATGTATTTATCTTTTTTCTTAAGATCTTTGTCATTTTCATCTCCTCTAATTCTTCAGTAGCTGAACAAGTACTGCATAAAAGTGCTAAATTTATGCTGCAAGTTTTTAGTTATTATCTTTGATTTTATTTGTTCATGTGTTTGATTATAATTTGATTTCAAAACTTCTTTATTTATAATACCAAACCTTACTTTTTTTTCTTTATTTAAATTTTACCATTTTTTAAAAGTTCCTTATTTTGTTGTAGTCTTTGGGTTTGTCGTTGGAAATTTGTATTGTTTCGTATGTTTTGTCGCTGTGTAAATTTTTTTTTTCCTTAAATATGCATTTTTCTTTCCTAATCTAATAGGTACTATGCATCTTCTTCCCTCTATTGTCTTTTTATATTTGCAAACCTTTTATATTAGTCTCTTCAATATTCTTATTCGCTTTTTAGTTCCTTCTAAATAAATGTATTTAATGTATTTTTATTCTTTCTATCTCTAACTATTAGTGTGTTTATAACATAGTTATAGTATTTATTATTATAGCATCCAAAAGGTTTTTTAAATTTTTTTTTGTTTGTTATGAACCTTTGCTGTTTAATTTTGATTTTACTTTTTAGTTTTAAACTTTTATTAATTAGCCTATTTATAATTGATCATTTGATTTCTCTGTTTTTATTTTATTTATATTGTGTTATATTTGTTGCTTTTTTCTATGATTTATGAACTTTGCTCTGTATTATTTTGTTTTTTTATACTTTATTAACTTCGTCCATTTACTTTTAACTAATATAATTAGAATTGTCATTTGGTATGTAAGTTGCTTTCTATGTGTGACATAATGAATTAATTTGATTGGAACGACAATCATTGATCCCTTCCTACATTTTAAAGTTATTTTACTTTATTAGTAAAAAGAATATGCGTATCAGTTTTTACAAAGTAGAAAAAATAAATTTAGTTTTTTTAGTTTATACTGACTTCACTCACTCATGTATATGTTTATTGATTCTTTTATTTATATGGTGTTCACTTAGATGTATATTGTACGAATCTCACTTCTTCATATTCTAAATGTTGTCCTAACAGAGCTAGGAATGCCCCACTTTGCATGTGATACCCAGCCCGGTCAAGTCTCTCTCTATCTCTTTATTTTTTTTAATTTGTTTTTCAGCTTGCTCATGGGATACTGTTGATCTCCTTATTTTCCATTAATTTTTGAGGTTTTTTTTTATATAGATCCTGCTTTTTTTACTCAATTTGTTCTTTTTTATGCTGATTTCTCTCTCCATCTCTCTTTCCTTTTTAAAAAAATTTCTTTAGCTTTCTTATGGGACATTGTTGATATGTTGTTCTTTTATTTTGATTCAATTTATGATTTTTTTAATTTTTTTAGAGGCGTTTCATCGATCACTTATTTTACATCCATCAGTCAGAAATTTTAGTCATGCTTATAGGTACATCTTGATTTTTCTTTTTAATTAATTTTAAAATTTCCTTTTTTAGATTGTCTGTTATTTTCGGGTTTGACATTGAAATTTTGTGTAGCTTTGTATATTTTGCCTTTATAGAAAATGACGATATGATATGGTTGTCTTGGCTATTTGTTAGAGCTAGAGAATAAATTATTTATGCCTAAAATATTTTTAAAAGTTAATGATTGTTTATTATCTCTTTCTTTTGTTTAATATATTTTTATAATTTAAGTATGGAGAAATGTAGCAACAAAACGCATACTTTAAAATTTCAATCCAAACTTATATCAATAAGATATAATATGACTTTTTTGACTTTTTTTTAGGATTTGATAATTGATTGATGATGTCTATAATGTTTTAGGAAATTATTATTTTTATTATATTTCTATTTTGTTTAATATATTCTTTTGGTTTGATTTCTGATTTTTTTAAAAAATTTATTTTGTTAGGGCTTAGGAATTGATTAATTATGCCTAAAATATTTTTGGTTTGATGTCTGATTAATTAGGGCTTGAGAATTGATTAATTACGCCTAAAATGTGTTAGAAAGTTAATTTTTTTTATTATTATATCTCTCTTTTGTTTAATTTATTTTTACCATGTAAGTATGTACAAATGTAGCAACAAAACACATACTTTTAAAGTTTTAATCTAAACTTATATCAATATGATATAACATGATTGTTTTGACTTTTTCTTAGAGTTTGATAATTAATTAATTATGTCTATAATGTTATACAAAGTTATTTATTTTTTATTATATCTTAATTTTTTTAATATATTATTTTGGTTTGATTTTTGATTTTTTTTAAAAAATTTTATTTTTACAAATGCTTTTTCAATTGCTTTTTCTCCATTAATTGATCAGAAATTTTAGTCAAGCTCACAAGTATATCCTATTTTTCTTTTAAATTTATTTTAAATTTTCATACTCTAGATTGTTGGTGATTTTATGGTTTGACATTGAAATTTTTTATAACTTTGCATGTTTTGCCTTTGTATGAGATTTTTGAGGAAATGTTCTGGTAGTATTGTGATTTTAGGTTTTGTTGTAATCTTAGTTTTTATTTATAGTCCAATGGGAACTCAATCACATAAAAACTAATTATTCTTCTTCTTACAACAACTGATTATTGAAAAAAAATGAATTTGTTTTAGAATAATCATTTAAAATAATTTGTTATCCCTTTAGCAAGATTTACCCGTAATGAAAAATTTTTTGGCCATGTGGTATCTCATCTATATTTTTTTAGTCTTTTTTTTATTCTATATCAGATCTACAATTTTTGATGTTCTGTTTATTTTGCATTGACTTTATCCATTGAATTAAGTATATGATATAATTAGATTATTGATGGTCTATTTACACATTTGTGCATGAATTACTATTTTGAAGTTTAACTGTTTGTTTTGTTGCTTTTCAAATTGTCAAATTTTCATAGAATTTTAAAATTGTACTAATTGGATGATTATTGCTTATGAAACATGGTTTAAATTGAATTGTGATGATTGTTATTGACATGAGATGTGTTTATGCATTTTAATCTTTTTTTATATTCTTCAGTTTGAATTGGAAGTTGTTTGGTGGTTGTTTCATTATTGATTTAAATATAAAAAACTCCTTATGCCCAAAGATATTTTTATGTATCTGTTGGTCTTTTAATGCTTTTTTATTTGGAAAAAAAAATCATAAACGTTTGTTTCTTTTAAGTGTTGTTGAGTTGTCCTAATTTCTTTTTTTAGTTTGATTTTTGTTTTTTTACTTTCTTTTTACATATGTTTCTTCAATCGTTTTTATTAATTTAAGGAGCTAGATGACATAAAGAAGCCGATGGAGGATAAAGTTGCTGCTTTGCATGAAATGCAAATCAAACTCATAAAAGGAGATAAGCTATAGGCAAGTTATTCCTTTCTACTTTTTATGGATAAAATATCCAAATAAATGAATTAGTTAGTGTTTAGTTTTTTTTCTCCTTTTTAACATTTTTATAGAGTTTCTTTATAATCTTGATCATATAATCTTTAGATACTGAAAGATTTACTTGATATGAAAATATTTTATAATTATTTTAATTATTTTAGATGATTATGATGAGTTATGTAAGTTGTTTTATACATATTACATACTGACTATATATGTTCTATACCCATAATTTGTATTTTCATTGTTCCTAAAATCTGCATAGATTTTAGCAAATCTAATTCATTTAATACAGGATTTTGTCAGAATATCTATTTCATTAAAGATTATTGATTTGTTTGATTTTATAATTTTTGTAATTATTTTGCATGGATTATAATGTATGCATGATGTATGTTATTCAATGTCATTATATATCAATCCCTACTCTGTTTTTTTCCTTTTATGAGTCATAATAGTATATGTGTATTAATACATGTCTCATAGACCCATTAATTATAATCCTGATGTGCAATGATGTTTCATAATTTCAGTGTATCAAACTAATTAATGACTGCCTATTAACTGTATCTGGACCTTTGTATAATTTACTCTTTTACCTTGATATACATTTTATATTTTCATTAAACTTTATAGATGGTCAATCTAGAATAATTAATGATTACATATTAACTGCATCTGTTCCTTGTGTAAATTACTCTTTTACCCTGATATGCATTTATATCTGCTATAAATTAGACATATAGCATCAGATTTTTGCATCCTCATCTTTCCTCAACATAGAATCGTTTATGTATAGTCATTAAATATATCTATTTACTGCTGGATTTTTCATCTTTTAAGTTTTTGTCCACTCTGCTTTAAGGTAGTTACTTATGCAGTATTTTTATCATACATTTTTTATATGCAGTTATTATAAACATGTTTTCTATAAAATCTTTTTATCTTTTAATTGAATAAGAAATTTTCTCCATTGATTTATGTTGTGGTATTTGCATACAATATTTTCCCAATCTAAGGTAGCCTATTACAAAACATATTTCCTCACTATTGCCATATTCATAAGATTATTTTAAATATCTTTATTTCGTGTGCAGTGTGATTATGATAATTCTAAAGAACTTTGGCTTATTTATAACTTAAATAATAATTAATGAAACAACTCAAAATTTTTTAAAATTTAATAACTACTTTTTTTTATCAAGTTTCTTTCTTAAAAAAAATTAGAAACAAATATTAGTTTTTGAAGTACTATATTCTGATTTTGTTGATATGATGATTTACTAATTTTTTTATTCTTATTTGACTATTTATAGATGTATGTTTTATAATATCTTTTGTTGATATAATAATTTACTGATTGTCTATTCTTATTTAATCATTTATAAATGTCTATTGTTTTATAATATTACATATCAGTACCAAAAAAAAATTATTGTTATCCTTAGGATATTCTAAATATTAGTTATTTACAATTATTTTTTTTCCAATCATTGTTTTTTTCCCCTTGACCATGTCTAATTTTTCTTATTATTATTTTTATAGATGTCTGTCGTTCACATAACTCTTAACATCATACTGGATGCTCTCTTAGAACAATTAGAAATGCCTTCTGCAGCATATGACTCTCAAATCTCCACTGAAGGCATGTTCATATGCACACTATATTACCCTCACCAAGATAGCACCAGATCTAGATTTTTGTCATACACTGTTGGTATAAGTACTAACAATGCTTTAGAGGCTAAGAATATGGCATCCATGATTGCCTTAGATCATCTCAAGGCTTTGTATGGTATTGAAATTGCAAACTATAATTACCGAGACCTCATGGTATTCAAGTACAATGTTGATGTAGCTGTAAACACAAAATTAACAGCCCTCAGAACATCATATGAGCATCTGACCACTGACTATGTTTCTTTGACTAGAAAGTATGAAAAGCTGGAGAAGATAATGAAAAAAGTTAAGAGCATTGTAGAAGGACTGACACACTTAGTTTAGCTAGCTGTAATAATAAAACTTGGACTTTACCTTTTTTTTTTTTAAAGTAGTACTTTGGCTAATTATAATGTTTCCAGAACTTTGCTTTTTTCTTTTGTATAATTTTGCTTTTTTTTTGTTTAAAGGCCAACACTTGGACTAATTCTGATGCTTCCAGAATTTTTTCTTTTTTGTATAATGTATTTGGTGTTTCCAGAATTTTAGCTTTTTGGTATAATGTACATATGATATTTTATCTTAATGATAAATTTCATCTTTATTATGCTTAGCACAATTACCATTATTGTATTATGATTTTTCCCCCTATCATAATCAAATTACTAAATGAAACATGTAATAGGTTTAAAAAAAATAAAATAAAACCGGCAGATTGATATGATTTTTCTCCTTATTAGAAATTATCAAATAAAGCATGTAACAGGTTTAAAAAAATAAAAATAATAAAAAAAGAGACAAATGGATGATGCATGAAAATAAATAGTTATTCACAATAAATAAATTTCCTTTTAAGTTAATGATTAAAAAATTGTTGCAAAATAGGTAGGATCAATAACCTTATCGCTTCACATAAATTGACACATATAAGATATTACTATTTCCTACTTTAGATGTTTGAATTTTTATCAATCATAATACTTGGATAAATTACAAAAAAATCCATATATGAAAATGGATACAATAGATACTTTAGGTCTTTTAAGGAATGAATTAAGACCAAATTAATAGGTAAACATATTTTTATATCAGTTAATGATTTTCTAAATTAAAAAAATATATATGATAAAAAGAGTAAATAATATGCTTACATATGTAAAAAACCAACAAGTCTCATTTATCTAAGTCCATATAAATAATTAAATTAATAAAAAATATCGAACATAATACTTTTTTTTATTATAATTCCACACAAAATTAACATTTAAGTGATTACTCTCATGTTTTTAAATAACAATTAACTTTAATTAAATAATTAAAATTTAAATATAATTATCAAATATTAATTTTTAAAAAATTCCCCCTGTAATAATAATAATAATAATAATAATGATGATGATGATGATGATGATGATGATGATGATGATAATTCCATCAATATTTAGTTTAAAATTTAAATTTTAAAATAAAGCTATAAACTATTTTTTACGCCTCTTACATACTTTTTAAGGTTCTCATTTAAATTTTAAAAAATTAGAATTATTTATTAATTAACACTAATTTCTGTCTTTTAGAAAAAAATAATAAAAAGCTTTCCATAATAGTACATCCATCTAAATATTTGTTTTACCTTTAAAAAAAATAAGATAAAATTTATATATAAATTTAAATGCATATTATTGAGTTAAGGTAAAAAAAATAATTGGTACAACGTTTTAAATGGAAACAAAACATTGTAATTACTTATAAATATCTTCCTTACAATTCTTTGCTAATAAATAAATTTAATATTCAAAATAAAATTTTCTTTCCATCACAGTAACTAAACTATTACAATAGTGTTGTTAATTATGACTATTAAATCTAATGCATTTATATTTAATTAATTTTTTTTAATTAATTTAAATTTTAAAAACATTCATTGTGTTTTTAAAAATGATATTCTTAAATTATATTGCACCGTTAAATTTGCTATTAATATATTTAACATTATTTAATTTATAAGTTTTTAATTTATTTTGCAGAGTTGTAATTACGGTGCTTTTTACACGATTTTCTTATCTTACTAACCATTGCCTCTAAACTAGCTGCTAATCAGGTTTCAAGTTTTTTTATACATTTTCAAATAAAAATTATTTTTCTTTGCACATTATCTTTTATCAATTTATGCATGAATTGTTATTCATTTATATTTATTCACATATTATGCAATAATGATAAATTATTTATACGTTCAATGCATACAATTTTATTCATTTACTTTTATTAGATTTACGTTTCTATCATTTTGTTAGGACTTATTTCATATTGAAAATACATGAAACGCTCAAGACGTTCTGATGTTTTCAATTCACAATTCACACAAAAAATCGTTTTGATTTTGACCTCGGACAACCAAAAACAAATGCCGAAAATCTCCACAATCAACATACTTATTCAGGTATCTAACAATTAACAATTCTATTTCAAAAATAATTTTTAATTAAAAAAATACTAATTATATTTTATGCATTGTAGCATCACTTTTAATAGCTTCACAAGGTGAACAGTCTAGCAAAAATAGCGAAAATACTCTTATCTCATTACCATTAGTAATGGATAGTTGCAATAGCAATGAACAGTCCAACTTGCGACCCTTCCGTAATCCAAGTATAAATTCATATAATACTATTTAACTTTATTAATATTTTCTATTTATTTTTTTATCCACCTTAATAATTTTATTTTAATTCTACTTTTTCCTTTTACATAGGAGCCTACCTTGAAAAATCAGATCTAGGCATTCCAAGTAATGAATGCATGTATTGACAAGCACTACATTGGCGGGATGAGTGTTTGAAAAAAAAGAAAAAAACTTCTCAATTTATTTGTCCTATCTGTTGTAGACAAGGAAAAATACACCTTCCATTGCTTAAACAAACTCCATTGTTTCTTGATAACTTATTAAATTATCGTAATAGTCCTGTTGCTTCTAAATTTAGAGAAGACATAAGAATTTATAATGCTATGTTCGCTATGACTTCAACTGGAGGAAAAATTGATTATGAAATAAATAAAAAATCCGGTCCTTATGTATTTATAATATGTGGTCAAAATCATCATCTTATTGGTTCTTTATTACCTCCAGATGACACAATACCAAAATTTGCACAATTATATGTATATGATACCGACAATGAAGTTAAAAATAGAATGTCTTCTTTTATGCCAGAAGATTCCAATAGGACTATTAATGAATTAATAATAGATGGAATGATTAAAATGTTTGACACATATAATGAATTAGTTAAATCTTTTAGAATGATTAGAGATAGATTTAAGGATGGCGATTTTCAACCAGTTAAATTAAAATTATTAGGCAAACGCGACCAAGATAGTTCTCAATATACTGAACTGTCATGTTCAGAAATAGCAGGTTTGATAATTGGAGATTTTGAATTATATGATAAAAATAGAGATATTATAGTAGAACATAAATCTGAAGGTTTAAAATGAATCAGTGCTTTACACCCAAGTATCATGTCTATGCAGTATCTTATTCTTTTTCCTTTCGGAGAAGATGGCTATAGAATTGATATTGAATATATTAACAATATTGGTCCAAAATCAACTATTAGAAAATGTATTACAATGCATGAATATTATGCATATAGAATACAACAGTGACATAATGAAGGTAAAACTTTAATAAGAGGTGGTCATTTATTCCAACAATATATTGTTGATGCATTTTCATGTGTTGAAGAAGAAAAACTTGATTATATACGACGAAATAAAAAAGAATTAAGATCTGAGTTTTAAATGGAAATTAAAAATGCAATTTTAAATGGTGATGTCAATGCCTATGATATTGGAAAATCTATAATTGTACTACCTTCGAGCCATACAGGAAGCCCACGATATATGATTGAGCATTATCATGATGCTATGACAATCTGTAAGTTTTATGGTCATCCTGATTTATTTATAACATTTACATGTAATCCTTTATGGTCTGAAATTCAGCATATGCTAAATTATATTCCCGGACAAAGACCTGAAGATAGACCAGATATTATTAGTCGTGCTTTTAAAGTGAAAATTGGTCATTTAATTTATGACCTTAAAAAAATAAACACTTTGGCAAAGTCATAGCTTTATTATATACTATCGAGTTCCAGAAAAGAGGACTTCCCTATATACATTGCTTAGTTTGGTTGCATAAAGATAATAAACCCAATACACCATCTAATATATATTTGATAATTTCTGCTGAATTACCTTATAAAGATAAAGATCATGAGGCATATAATATTGTTTCAAAGTTTATGTTGCATGGCCCATATGGATATTTAAAACCTTCTGCCCTTGCATGAAAAAAAATAAATGTTCAAAATTTTTTCCTAAAAAATACCAAGAACAAACAATTATTGATGCTAACGGATTTGCAATATATAAACGTAGAAATGATGGTAATTTTGTTTTTAAAAATAATGAAAAAATTGATAATCAATTTGTGGTTCCTTATAATAAAGACTTGGTATGTAAATATGAAGCTCATATATGCATTGAATATTGTTGTAGATCTACAATGGTTAAATATTTATTTAAATATATTAATAAAGGAACATATAGAATTCATGTTATAGTTGAAAACATTTGGAACTACTCCTGTAAATTTAGAAAACAATAATTCTAAAGTAATTGATGAAATTAAAACATTTTTAGATTGTCGATATATTTCACCATGTGAAGTAGCATGGAGATTATTTGAATTTCCGATACATTATAGAGATCCTACTGCTGAAAAGTTAACAGTTCATTTAGAGCACATGAATCGAATCCTATTTGACTCTATACATAATTTAAATCATATTGCTAATGATACACGTTTTAGTCGAACTATGTTCACATAATGGATGCATACCAATAGTATATATGAAGATGCTCAAACTCTCACATACGTGGAATTTCCAACTAAGTGGGTTTGGAATAGCAAAGATAAACTATGGACAAGGCGTAAAAAAGGGAATTGTATAGGTAGAATTGTTTATATTCATCCAAACTCAGGAGAGTTATATTACTTAAGAATTCTTTTGAATATTGTAAAAGGCCCTAAAACTTTTGTTGCCCAGATATTAGACCAAGAAGGGGGGTTGAATTGGAGTTTCAAAAAATTAAACTTTAAGGTGCGGAAATAAAATTGTTAATTTTAGAAGGGATAGAGAAAATCAGACACAAAGATTTATAGAGGTTCGGGTATTAACAAACCCTACTCCTCTCCCCAATCGCAATTGGGAGTTTTACTAACACACTAAGTGTTACAATGGAGTTTTACAAGCTCACTCCCAACTATGGTCTTTCTCACAATGGCTCACACCTAACCCAGAAATCCATTGTGTTTTAATGACTTACACAATAACCAATTCCTTTGTGTTTTACAGGCTCACACAAACAACCTACACTTTGTGTTTTACAGGCTCATACAAACAACCTACACTTTGTGTTTTACAGGCTCACACAAACAACCTTTTAATTTGTGTTTTGGAGGTTCACACAACTAACCCTTACAAGTGTTATTCTCTTAACCCAGAACTACCAAATGCTTACTTGAGTAAAGATTACAGAGATAACTACTTATAAATCTTTATTGCTCAAATATGAGGAGCAATAAGATTTTTACAGAGAATGAATTTGTTCTCAAAGTATAAAAGTACAAGATAGCTTGTGATTTGAAGTATATGCTAATATTTTATTTTTCTTGTCATTCTCTTTTTTCTTAATGCATAAATGACTTCCATTTATACTCCCATGGCTGAATATAGCCGTTGGGGTGCATTAAATAAGAAACTAGTCGTTATACCAACCAAAAAATCGCGCCTGACATTTTTCTATTTCATTGTTCACGGGCGTGAATATGTTTGTCACGGGGGTGACAGTTCTTCCCAAGCCGTGACTAAAGTGGTGACCTTGGTCGTGAAGCTCTCTTGTATGTTCTGACATATAGAGTCACGGGCGTAACTTTAATCAGTCACGGGCGTGACACTTTTCCTAGCCGTGAACCAAGTAGTGACTCTGGTCGTGAAGCTCTCTGGATGAAATTGAATGAAGCCTTCACGGGGGTGACACATTCATTCACAGGGGTGAACATCTTCCCAGCTGTGACCCAAGTGGTGACTCTGGTCGTGAAGCCTCTAGAATGAATTTGCATGAAGCTTCACGGGGGTGACACCTTTCTTCACGGGGGTGACTGAAATGCTTACTTCACGGTTTGGTTTTCCTTCATGGTCGTGAAATTCAAATGTTGGTTTCTTGGTAACGGCTAGTTGGCTTCACGGGAGTGACTCCTAAAGTCACGACAGTGAACATGCTACTTCTTGCTTTTTGTTTCTCAAGGATTATTCTTCCAATTCTCCATTTTTGCTATTTTAATTCATGTCCTGTATAATATACTTACAAAAACAAGTATGTTAAATACAATATTGCTATATTATTTATTATCATCAAAATGACTGAAATACCCCTCAAGGTTAACAATCTCCCCCTTTTTGATGGTGACAAATAATCTAGCAATATGTGATTTTGAGAAGTCTCCCCCTCAAAATATACTTAGAATAAAAAATATAATATGCAAGAATAGTAAATAAAGATGTAGCATTTTAATTAGTTTTTAAGTATATGCAAGTTATATGATAAGTATATCCAATTCATACCATAATTCCTTTTCAAGACATAAAGTATATGTAAGGTGTATCATGGCATGTTTTTATTTGTAACTTGCTCTTAAGGTGTATGCAAAGTATACTCAGGTTATATTTAAAGTATATAAAAGCCCAGTTTTTCTACTTTGCATCTGAAAAGTTGAATCAAGATTTTTAAATCAATTCATAGTCTGTTCACTTTTTGATTCATAATTCTTATATTGCTAGTTTGATACTACTTTCCCTTATCATATATTATCTATCATATATTGCTAGTTTTCTCCCCCTTTTGTCATCAATCAAAAAGAATATATAGAGTAAACAAAAGCAAATAAATATTATGAAGGAAGGGATACAAGCTATGAAAGGAAATTTAAGATTTCCTACATAAGCAAACATAACAAACAAAAAATGATCAAACATAACAAATTTAGGCTACACTCTAGCCTATATCCTAGCCAGACATCCTATCACGAAGCCTAGCTACTTCAGCCTCAAGATTGTCTATCTGAGACTCCATGAAGTCTTTGAGGTTTTCCAACCTCTCATCCATGGAAGTCTGCAGCTGCTCGAAACGTGGTGCCAAGAGGTCGACCACCTGCTGTGCTAAAGATGGTGTGGAGGCTGAGGACTGTCCAATGTCTTGCTCGATGGCTGGAGTTGCTTCCTCAATCCTAGCCCTCTTTTTCTGCTGGACTCCCTAGAGGCCTGCTTTAAAATCCTTCGTGTCATGATCTTCCCAGATAATCTCTCCAGTAGTATCAGTGAAGAACAATTCTGACAGCTGCTCCCATCTTGATGAATGACTCTATATCCAGCCTATCTCGTGGGTGTGCAGGAATGATGTTGAAGTGATGGTTATCCAGCTTCAAGTAATTGAGCTTCACTGCCATATGAGTGACATAAGCTCCAATCAGGATATCTCCTGTAGGCTTGGTGGCGATGGAGAGAAGATGATTTACAAACCATCTGGAAAGCGCCACTGTGATTCCCCTACGAGCCATCTCGAATAGGAAGAGTTCTGAATTCCTAATAGTTCCATTGCTCTCTCCTCGAGCAAAAATGCTATAGGTTAGAAACCTATGCAAATACCTGTGTACTAGGGTCCTGAGATGTGTGATCTTAGTTTTCTTGACATCCCAGCTGCAATCCGTGCCAAAATGTGTCAATGATGCAGGGGCAGAGAATTCTACCTCAGTCTCATTCAGAATGCCATCAGATGGTAGGTTGAATAATTCTCCAAAAGCGATGGCACTGAGGGTGTTTTCATTTTTACAAAGTTGGAATTTTACCACTCCAGTTGGTGAAACCTGCAAGGTGCTGAGAAATTCCAGCGTTGGCTCCCGTAGGGTTGGCAGATGAATTTGAACAAATTCTCTTAGATGACAAGCTTGAAGATGCTCTGTCATAGCCATCTCGAGTCTGAGATTATGAACTGTCTGCCATTCGAAGGACCTTAATGATAAAATAGGTCTCTTCTTCAAAGTTGCATACCGAGGATGGCAACTTTCGGGAATGATGTTCATGAGGTAATCTGAATACCTCTTTGTTGCATGAGACTTCTTTCTCTTTCCCTTTGATGAAGCAGACTCCATATTTGAAGAAATTTAGTAGTTGATGGAGTTGAAGAAGATTTTGATAGAAATTTTGATAAAAGACCCTAGAAGTGTATGATTTCTGCTGAAGATTCGAACTTTTTGATGGTATTTATAGTGAAATATCAAGGCTTTGGAGTCGGAATCTTCAATGTCTCAATGAATTAGAGCAAATGAGAGCAGTTTTGGAAGATGGAGAGTTGAAATGAAGATTATAACCGGATGTTTTCTTATATATTCGATACATTCATGGGCGTGGCTTGGGGTGTCATGGGCGTGAATAGTCGTGTTCACGGTTTTCTGAAGCAATGTTCCACCCGTGAATGAAAGCGTGAATGCGTTCACGGGCGTGATCCATGAACATCACGGGCGTGAATGATCATAGGTCATGGGGGTGAATATATTGTCACGGGCGTGAACTGTTGAATTTCACTACTTATACCCGTGAAGCAAGCCGTGACACAAGGCGTGAAAGCGTCTGTGAGTTTTTGGGTGTAATTAATCACGGGCGTGCCACTCTGTCACAGGCGTGACGGTTCTTTGCCACGGGCGTGACAAAAGTCATGATTTCAGGTCATGAAACTTATATATTTGGACTCCTCACACCTCAAACTTTCTTTTGGTACCATCCGATCGTCAATCCGCTGCCGTCAAAAATTTTACGGTAACCGGAGTCCGACGACCACTAATCGGTTTTTTTGGGCAGAATCTTCGGCTCGTTAAACAGAGTCATCCAGTACAAACCACACCTCATAGTTGTTTTAGATAATGAAATATGAATTTATTTGTCAAGTTTAGATATAATTTTTATTATTAAAGTGATTAATTAATTTAGTTGAATTGAATGATTAATTGCATAATTATTGGAGTTTATTGGAGATTATTTGGTGAATCAGTGGATTTTATATTATTAAATGGAGGTGATTATTATTTAAGTTTAAATATTAATATATTAGGTAATTAAATTAATAATCGAAGATTATTAATTATGGAGTTAATTGGAGTGTTTAAAAGTGGAAAATAACTTTTGGAATGGAAAAATTTATTATGAGTTACTGAATATTTTTTTGGTGAAATTGATGATGGAGAATGAAAGAAAATGAGTTAAAATGATTAAAGGAATTTATTTGGAAGTTTTAGAGTATTTATTTAAGGTATGAGAAGTTTTGAGTTGGAAATGGAATTAAAGGGAAAAATATTAAGAAAAATAGTTTTAGAGAAAAAAATAAAGAAAATAAAATATTATAAAGGAAAATAATATTTAAGATTTTTGGTCACATGGAAAAATGTGTTGATTACAAAAATCGTGATCTATGCGTTAAAAACGCATAATGAGGAGAATTTTAGTTATAGGAGCTTGAGATACATGAGAGCGGGCAATCGTTGAAAAATTTAAATGGGTAGTTAAATTCTATATTAATTTAGTAATTTTTATTGACTCGGTAATCAGTTAGAAATTTAATGATTATTCAGGTGCACCGTCAGAACAGGCACCAGGAATAAGTAAACGGAAGGAGCGAGCAGTCTCCGGAAAATTTCTGTAAAGGTCTGTGCATTAACTTATAATAGATATCAAATGTGATTTAAATATATTTTATATGCTTATTGGCATGAAATGAAATTATATTTTAGAAAATAATTATATATAACATTTATGAAAATATTAAATGTTTGGAAAGTTATTGGAAATATATTTTATGAAAAAAAAGTATTGTTATAAAATAAATGTGTTTTTCTTATATGGTGAATTTTTATGCTATTAAATAATTGTATGAGAAATTGGTAAGATAAATGCTTTGATACTTTATGTATGTTAATAAACCCATATGTTAGCCTGGACAATAAGCTAGGGAATTGTTGGCATGCCAATAGGGTAGAAACTCCATGGCCTGTGGTTATCTTGGTCATGCGAGGTATTGTATGGTCCTGTGGTTATCTTGGACCACACATTATTTAATTACCGATCCTGTGATTATCTTGGATCGAGGCTGGTTCTGTGATTATCTTGGATCAGATGATATTTATTGGGGTTATGTAATTATCTTTAACCCTGGTCCTGTGATTACTTGGATCCTGAGATTCCATCGTTTGATGGTACCCCTTGTTTCTCTAGGGGTAAGTCTATGGTCTATTAATATATGGGTTGGATAAAATTTCTATTTTAATAAATGATTAAAATCTTATTGTATTTATTTTATACTTGTAATATTAATACCAATAGCTTGATTTCGGTATTTTTCATTGAATGATTTATATCTACTTTTATGCACAAGTAGATAATTTATTAATAGTTTTGATATATGAAAAATTTATTTCAGAATTTTATTGATTTTAAAATGTATATTTTCATTCAAAGTAATTTTTATTATAAGTTTTTGCACCACTGAGTTTTATACTCAGCGCGAGAGTTTATTTTCTATCGCGTAGATTTTAGTGGAGCTGAACGACTACAGAGATATAAATAATAGTCGTCGTTGGTATAAGTAGACCCCACATATTGAGCCAAGCAGCAGTGGCAGTCACCCCGCTAGGGTGAGTTTTGCTATAAATGTATTTTACCTATTTCACATAATGTATTTCAACATATATAAAAGCTATTTGTATAAGCATGTAGAATTAAGACCATGGTATGAGAATAGTGGGAGAACAAAAAACAATTTATCTTATTTTGTTAATGTAATATAATATTTATTAAGTTTTATTTATGCCAATATATAAAAATATTTATATAAGTTTTAATAATGTATTATTTTAAATAAATATATATGGTAACATTTCTTATCTGACCGTGTACGACAATGTATACGGGTAGGTAAGGGGTGTTACACCACCTATACTAGTTAATCCTCGAATAGAAAATGAGCATTCTTAATTAATATTAAGCAAGTCATCAATGTTCATAGATCAATTCATAATTTCCACATCACACTCTGTGTATAAATCATAATAATCACTCTCACATTCATGTTTAGGTTATCATATTATTTATTATCTTATTATAACTTATTAAGTGTGAGTGTATACCAATATGATATAATTTCAGCATAGAAATCAGAATATCAAATTCTGGTTACAAGGTATTCACGGGTATGAAGTCTTCTTTCATGGGTTGTTTATAGGAGTTAGCTATGACTTATTTTTTCTAGACATTCATGGGTGTGAACATCTTCTATATGACCATTCACGGTAGCAAATAATTATGCGTATATGTACAAATCTTAATTGGAGCCTTAATCTCAACCTCTCTCTCATTTCTAATGTATCTAGTGGGATTCTCTACCCTTTGTCTTGGTCCCAGACACAATATCAAAGACCTTATTATAATCTATTTATATCATTATAGTTATTTAAACCATTAACAATGTAAAAATCCTTAATTAAACCCTTTAAACATCATCCCCCTATTAAAAACAAATGAAACCATTGAAAGAATAATAGAAAACATAATCCATTAGCTCTGTATTGACGATTACAGATTGATTCTATGGTTTAAAATTGTGTTCTAATACTCCTTAATTCCGACTTCAATTTTTATAGTGAAAGCTTTGTTTCTAATATGTTTTTAAACTCTTTTATGGTGAGGATTTTGTTTTTTATCAATTAAAGTTGAAAAGGAATGAAAGGGAAATGATTTTAAAGTTTAGAGGTTTGATGGCTAAAGTTTAGGGGTAAAAAATCACGTTTGTATGTTAAAAAAACAAAGTTATCAAATTTATACTCCAGGACTTCATGAGCGCAGATGTTTCTTTAAGACTGTGAATCTACTTAACTCCTAAAAACTGAATTTTACGATTATTCACATTTGTGACCTTACATTCACGAATGTGAACATTATGTAACTTTATTTTTTTAATATCTTTTAAACTATTTTCATGTTTCAAAACTCATAACCACTTATATGCACTTAAAATACCCTTATTACATGTTATTTGTAGGCTCTAACTTGCAGACGTTAGATTTCTCTCCCCCTTAAAGAATTTAGTCCTCGAAATTACCTTATGTACTATTTCTGAATAGTTATGGATATTGGACTTCCATTACTTCTTCACTTTCCCATGAAGCCTCTTCTATTATAAGATTTCTCCATAAGACATTGACTAATAATACTCTTTTTTCCTGAGTTCATTGATCTCTCTGGCTAAGATACATACTAGTTCTTCTTCATATATCAAATCAGGTCTTACTTTGATACTCTCAACTGGAATAATGTGAGAATGTCATATTTGTTAATTTAAGTCCTGAGTCATACGTATCGCTAAATTAATGTCTCAGACCGATCGGAGTCTAAATTCATATTTTTGACTGGAATTAATCAAACTAATGATCAATAATGATGAGAAATATTAAATAAAAAATTTGAAAAATTTTAGGACCAATTTGCAAATTATTAAAAATTGGAGGACTAAATGAAGTATTTAACTTTTACATATAATTTTGGGGACATTTAAATATGGAATGGCTGGCCACCCTAAAATAAGAGGAGATTAATGTGTTAATTAAACATAATATGGTGTTATAAGGTCAAATATGGTGGGACCTTACCTCTTCTTCTTTTTCTTTTCTTCTTCTTCCTTATCTCATTTTACTCACATTTTTTGCATTCTTATATCATTACCATGCTAGCCCCTAAACCTCTATAGCCAAAGCTTAGTTCTAAAGAGAGAAAGAGAGAGAGAAGAGAGGAAAAGACAAGTTGAAGGCATTTTTATGCATAGAAAGGCTTGAAGAAGCTAAGGAAAGGAAAAAGAGTAAGAGAAGAGGAGAGGGAAATCTCTAAAGAGTTGATCAAGGGGAGAAAAGAGTAAAGGTAAGAATTTATTTTTTCTCTTTTATAAGTTTTTCTAAAGGAACATATAGTTTTGAGCTCATTTAGAGCTTGTGGTGGAGGATAGAAAGAGTTTGAGGTTTTTAGAGAGATAAGATAAGATTTAGATAGCTATAATATAGTAGAGTTTTGATGATTATTTATGATGTTTTAGGAACTCAAAGTGATAAAAGAACAAGCTCAAAGGAGTAAAGGTAAAGAAAATGAAGCATAGAAAGAGAAGTGAAGCAAAAAGAAAGGTTAATGTATAGTTTAAGGCGATAGTCTATGATTCATTATAAATTGCATGATATACATATTTGACATGTGAATTGATGATTGTAATGTATTGAAAATGAATTTTTGCATATGAATTCAAAATAACATGATAGATGTGATAATATATAATTTGGATATTGTATGTTAGGAAGTTAAGTATATTGGAAGTGTGTGTGTGTGAATGTGGTAAAATCTTTATATGTTAAATAATGAACTCCAGAAAATATATCTTTTGGTAGTTTCATGATTTTTGGAAGCTTAAAGTGAATATGGTGAAAGAAGTGTCAATTTTCAACAGTTAGTCACGGGCGTGAAGAATCATGCACGGGCATGAAAAACTAAAATTCATGGATGTAAATAATTACTCATGGGCATGATGTTTTGCATGAAAATACCACTAATCATCCATATGCATTCATGGCTTGGGTAATAGGCATGAACATTTTGACTACGGTCATGAGGTAGTGTGTTTGGCATTGTTCACAGTCCTGAATACCCTATTGTTTTCATAATTTGTGTATTTGATAAGTAAATAAGTAATGTTCATACATCATATTATATGAAAGGAAAATGGAATGAAGGAAAATAAGATAAATATGAAATTGAATAAGAGAAAAATTATGATATAATGAAATGAACAAAGAAAATAATGAGTTTGACAAAGAAAAGAGATGATAATTTGATGGTAATGAATTAAGTCCAATAACACCTAGCTTTGAACTAGAATTTTAGATAGTTTAAGCATGTTAATCGAGAGGTATATTAATGTCAGTGATGACACATTTATTAATGTCGATGATGACATATTTATTAATATCAGTGATGACACCTATATACTAATGCCGATGATGGGACTTATATATGCATACCATAATCCATAGGTGGTACTCTGAAATGCCTTCAGACAAATTTCTTTATTCTAATTAGTGGTTCATAGATGTTATGGGTATAAATAAAATAAAAATGATATAATAAAAATTGTATATGTATGTAAGTGAATTATTTGTTTTTATTTAGGAATATGAAATGGTAAGCATCCTTGGTACATGCAAGATGAAAAATGAAAAAAAAATTGTATGACAAGGAAATAAATGTTTTAATAGTAGAATAACTTAGTATGTTTGTATGATTCCATATTGCATAAAAGTAGTTTATTGCCTTATCTCTAAGCTTAGAGCTTAGCGTGAGAGTTTTTTCTCACACAAATCTAGAAAAAAGTAAGCGGAGATCATTAGATAAAGACAACGGTGATCCTACCAAGTAAAGCAGTTGAACTCAAAAACAATAGGTCACGTTTTTTTGTATATTTAGTTTGTAAATTATTTTTTTTATGGTTTTGTAAATTAACTTTACGTTTTATAAATGATTTGTTTATAAGTAAAATGTATGTCATTTCTTTTACCCTATTTTATATAAAAATTATATTTTTTCTATCATTTATTAAATAATTTTTTGAAAAAGATGACGTAGCTCTCCCTTATTTGTGCATGTGCTGCTAAGTGAAGGGGTGTTATAGAGAGGGATCTAACCTATGTCTCCTTAACATAAAGATATGGAACACATAATAAATCTTGCTTAACTCTAGTGGTAGAACAAGCATATAAGTAACTGGTCCCGCTCTCGCTTGAATCCCATAAGGCGTAATGAACCTCATGCTCAATTTGCCTTTTTTCCATAATCTCAAAATCTCCTTCCATAAGGAAAATTTCAGGAAAATATTTATCTCCCATTGCATTTTCTATATCTCTTCTCTTAAGATATGCATAAGATTTATGCCTGTCGAAAGCTTCCTTTAGTTGGTCCTGTATTACCCTTACCTTTTTCTCTGTCTTCTATACTAAGTCTGACCCCACTAGCTTTCTCTCACTAAGTCTAGTCCAACATAAAAGTATTTGGCACTTCCTACTATATAGTATCTCATAAGGAGCCATTTTAATACTATACTTATAGTTGTTGTTGTAGGCAAACTCCATCAAATGAAGATATTTGTTCCAACTACTCTCGAACTCAATCACACAACTTCTCATCATATTCTTTAGGATTTGTATAACCCTTTTTGATTGCATATCTATTTGGGGATGAAAAGACATGCTAAAATTGAGCTTGGTACCCAAATATCTCTGTAGACTATCCCAAAATTGAGAAGTAAACATACGGTCCCCATCTGAAACTATAGAGACTATAACTCCGTAAAGTCATACTATCTCATTAAATATCTCATGATAGGTAAAAAGTGAACTGACTTTATAAGTCTATCTACAATAACTATACAACATCATATTTCTTAAGTGTCACTAGCAACCCAATCACAAAGTCTATAGTAATTTGCTTCTGTTTCCATCCTCGTACTATGATAGGTTGCAGTAATCTTGATAGTACGTGATGTTCTGCGTTGACCTGCTGACAATTCAGGCATCTAGTTATGTAATCTATGATATCTCTCTTCATGATTACTCACTGTACTTACGTTTTCATATCATGATACATCTTATTGCTTTTTGGGTGCATCACATATCTAGTCTTATATGCTTCCTGTAGGATTCTATGTCTTAGCTTATTAACATTAGGCATACATAAATGGTCCTAGTAATATAACTCACCATCTAGTTCAACTATATACCCTGGTATCTCCTTCTTAAAGGCAAACTTGGCTGTCTCAACTAGCTTACTATTTTGTCTTTGTGCAACATAATCTTCTCATTAAGTGTAGGCTAGATGTGCAATTTTGTCACCATCTTTCTCCTTAGAGTATTAGGCACTACATTGGCCTTGCCTAAGTAGTAATTAATAACACAATTATAATTTTTATCAGTTCTAACCATCATTGTTATCTCAAATTAAGATCTCTCTATATAGGAAGGTATTTTAGACTTTTATGGTTTATGTAGATGAAACATTTCTCCCTATAAAGATAGTGGCACCATATCTTCAATGTCAAGACAATGATAGACAATTTCAAGTCATGTGTGGGGTAATTTTTCTCAAGTGCCTTCAACTGTCTAAATGCATATGTTACCACCTTACCCTTTTGCATCAGTACACACCCCAGTCCATTGTGAGACACATCACTATAGATGACATACGCTTTATCAGGAACTGGCTATGTCAAAATTGGAGCCTCTATTAACATCTTATTCAGACTATCAAAACTATCCTGACATTTGACTGTCCACTCAAATTTCACATTTTTCCTCAATAGTTTGGTTAAAGGAGAAGTAATCATTGAAAAACCCTTAACAAACCTCATGTAATATCTAATTTACCAAAAAAAATATCTCATGATTTTATTCACATTACGGGGAGGCTTTCAACTCTTAACAGCCTCAACCTTACTAGGATTAGCCTTTATACCATATGATGACAATGTGTCAAAGAAAAACTACATCATCAAGCTAAAATTCACATTTTGAGAACTTGACATATAATTTCTGCTCCTTAAGTGTTTGTAATACTATTCTTATGTGCTGATCATACTCATTAGGTATCTTAGAATACACCAGAATGTCATCGATAAAGACTACAATACACTAGTCTAGGTAGAGTCTGAATACCTTATTCATCAAGTCCATAAAGACTGCTAGAGCATTGGTCAATGCAAAAGGCATAATCATAAACTCATAGAACATATATTCGGTTTTGAACGATGTGTTAGTTATGTCTTCTGCCCTAATTCTCAGCTGGTGATATGTTGATATCAAGTCAATCTTTGAAAACACACTTGCACATTTCAACTGATCACACTAGTCACTAAATCCATAGCAACATATATCTGTTCTTGATTATCACTTTATTCAGCTACATATAGTCTATGCATAGTCTCATATACCCATATTGTTTTCACAAACAATATTGGTGCACTCTATGAAGATACATTTTTCTTGATATAACCCTTATCTAACAATTCTTGCAACTGGGCTTTTAGTTCTTTCAATTTAGATGGTGTCATTTTGCATGACACTATTGATATTGCTGTTGTGTCTAAGATGAGTCCTATAGATAACCCAACCTCTCTATTAAGTGGTAACCCTAGTATATCTTCAGGAAAAATATTTGGAAATTCTCTAACTATAGGGATATTTTTAAGATTTGGACCTTTCTTTCTGCTGTTCACAATGTGAGCCAAATAAGCTTCACATTCTTTCCTCATTATTTTCTCTACCTTCATCATTGAAATCACTCATGGAGGCTATGGAAATAACTTACCTTCCACTTTCATATCTTCATGTTTAGAGGTTTTAAGTACCACAAAATTTGCCTGACAGTCTACACTATCCTATGTTATGAAAGTCAATCCATGCCCAAAATGTGATTAGACTCATGAAATGACAACTCTATCAAATCTGTCGGAAATTCTCTCCTATGAACAATTAAAAGACATATTTTATATACTTGGTTCACTATCATATTGTGCCCTAAGGGGTTTGTAACCTTAATCTCATATTCAAGATTCTCACTAACCATAGCATAATGTATAGGTGTACTTGTGCATATATAAGTGTGTGTGGAACCTGGATCAATTAATGCACAAATATCTGAGTCATAAAGAGAAAAAATACCAACGATCGTGTCAGTAGCTTTGTGGTCCTCTCTGACCCTCATAGCATAACCTCTAGCTGGAACTCAATCTAGTTCTGGCCTATTAACAGTTTCAAAGACTGCCTGGGTAGGTCATGTATGACATTCTCTAGTCTGTTGTCTGGTCTGAGCTGGAGCTGACAATGTCAGCTGAGTAAGTACACTACTGGTAATTAGAGGACAATCCCTCTTCATATGTTCTTTAGATTCGCATTTGAAATAAACATTTGTGTTCTTCCCTCACTTACCTCTAGGACTCTTATGGCAGGTGCCACAAATTGAAATACTCTCTCTAGTGGTATGAGTTTAAGTACTACCTACAGCAGATGTAGCTCTAGAGGGCTAGCCCTTCCTGTATAGTCCACTCTATGAATGGCTCTTATTCTATTCCTAATTTCTGTCATAAGACTATCATAGGTAGTACCGACTTTTCTTGCTTGTAGACTGTGCCACTAGAATTACTGTATGTTTGGAGGCTTCCTCTGCTCTCTTTCTATTCCCATTTTCCTCACTAATAGTGAATAAATCAATAGAATAAAGTTGGCATGCCGAAATGCAGTCACAAAATCACCGATATCTAAATTAAGGCCATCATTAAATCTTCTACACTTGTCTCTCTCATATGTGATCAATTCTGAAGCATACTTACTCAATCGTGTAAACTCCCTCTAATACTCAATCACATACATCTTGCCTTACTTGAGGTTCAGAAACTTTCTCTTCTTCTTACAATGTAGATCCAAAGGACATACTGCTTCTTAAACTCAGCAAAAAAGAAGTTCCATGTCACTGGTTGTGGAACATTTGGTTTTAATAAAATTGAGTTCCACCAATCATAAGTATCTTCCTGCAGTAGGATATGGCATGCTTTGCCTTCTATTCAGTGACTCTCTCAATCTTTTCTATCAAGTACTCAACAGTAGGATCATCATATTTGTCCGTGGCTCCAAACTTATGGAGTTTGTTTAGTTGCACCTTTGGCTTTGGTGGTGGAGGTGGAGGAATATGTATTGGTTATAGTACAACTCTAGCAATCTGGTGCAGCAAGCTTGCCATCTGCTACATCAAAGGAATTTGGCCCTATTCAGTCTATTCTAGAGCCTATTAGTTCGGGACTCATACTGCATCTGGACCCTGAACATTAGTTGCTCTAGGTTGGTTTGGTGCCCAAGTATGTGGAGAGCTAGGGCTCTCAGCCATATCATTCGATTTAGATGCCATCTCACTCTAATCCTACAAGTTGACGGAGAAGTAGCCCAAATCAGAGTCAGAAGAGACACATGTATGCATGCATGATAACCCCATTATCCACTTAGGTCTAGAACTGCCTAAACCTAAGCTCTAATACCACTAAATGTAATATCTACCCATATAGTAGAATATAATCACACTATACAAGAAGATGCCACATGACTAGATGCATTGTAAATCTATTCTATTTAAAACTTTTTATGTCTGATGTCATATATCTGTATCATGTTCACATTATCTATATAGAACATTTCTCTGTATTGGAATCAGAATCCATTTATATACTACAATTAAATTAAGAATCTATAAAAATTCCTATATTCTTATTGAAAATAAATTAATTCAATACATGTCCTTATTTGTTAAAAACATGAAACTAACTGTATCTATCTATGCTATGAGAATATCACAAATGAGATAGAATGAAATAAAGAAATCCAACCAAAACAATGAGTCTTAACTTTGACTGCTCTGACTCGCTAGAACTCTTCTTTATGTCAATTCAACTATTTAATGACTTCAAACTCGTATGCAGGAAAACCCACATGTTAAGTTGTGAAAAACTTAGTGATACATATAAGCATAAAAGTTATAATATGCAATCATATAACATCATGACATTCATATCCATATACATATTTGTGTGCTTTATAATGCCATCATATAACATCATACTTAATTCATGCTAATTTGATTATATTATAGTACATTTATGACATATATCACATAAGTAAATCCATATCATCACATTTATCTAAATATTCCATCATAGAAGACAAGTATCTAACTTCTAGCTCCATATGTTTGATTATAGGTTTTTCGTATTCCTTTTCCCATGATGTAACTATATTTGGATTCCATATTTCTAATTCACTGTCTATATTACTAGTTTTATAGTTTCACTGTGTACTAGTTTACAGTTTAACATGTTCTACTTTACAATTACTGTGTACTGCCTAACACTCTAGATCTAGACTACTTGGATGTGGATTGTGAAACAATAGTGCTTTCACCAAGCTTAAGCCACCCTGATTAATAACTATATCTGTCTATATAGTGCTCAATTGAGTTTCTCAAATCAGGAGTGCTATAACCTGAGCTTAAACCACTATGATGAGTAAATGTAATAACTGTATGCATATGGGATCAATGACGCTCTAACCAAGCTTAAGTCACATTGTCTCTAAATAATTAGGAGCACTCTAACTAGAGGTTAACCTCTTTGATTTAATACATAATAATATTCTGCTGGACCATAATCCTCTCAATGACATGCCACATATCCTAAATAGTCCTCAAATAGAGAATAGGCATTCTTAATTAATATTGAGCAAGTCATCAATGTTCATAAATCAATTCATGATTTCCACATCACACGATATGTATAAAAGCATAATAATCACACTCACATTCATGTTCAGGTTATCATATTATTTACCATCTTGTTATAACTTATTAAGTGTAAGTGTAAACTAATATGATATAGTTTCATCATAGAAATCAAAATACCAAATTTTGGTTACAGGGCGTGAAAACTCCTTTCATGGGCTCTCTGTCGTGACTCAATCATGACTGATTATGTGTGGACATTCATGGGCATAAACCTTAGTTCACGAGCTTGAATATCTTCTGTGTGGCCAATCAAGGGCTAAAAGCTTTCTATCACAACCGTGCAATATCAGTCTATGTCAATCCAACATTATTTTAAAGTAATTTTCACACACAATCATGCAAGACTCTATACCTAACCAATGTTAGCCACTCCTTTCAGCACTTTCCATCATATTTCAATAATAAACAACTTATACATGCACATTATATCCATTAGCCAATCATACAAAAATTCATACCTCAATTATCAACCACAACATCCATAACCATTAATTACTATTACTTCTTATGAATTCAAAGTATAATACAATATATCAACTCAATTTCAACATTGAATATACCAAACTATGCCAAGAACATGTCAAATAACATATAATATCAAAATTAATACACAAGCAGCTATAAAAGCAAATAATTATGCGTATACATATAAACCTTCATTGGACCCTCAATCTCAACCTCTCTCTTGCGTCTACTATTTCTGGTGGGATTCTCCACCCTCTGTCTTGGTCCTTAACACAATATTAGAGACCTCATTATAATATATTTCTGCCATTATGTATACACATTTTGAGTACATGGAAAGAATGCAGCTGCTTCAAACACCACACCATCTAAATAATCAGTGTCATTGCATGAGGTTCCTGAAATAGTTGTAGATGAAGCAGAGGTTGAACTTGCTGATAAGGACTTATCCTAGAAGGATGAGCAAGAAAAGAACAACTCTCCTATGAGTGAACAACTCTGCTTCTTAAACTTAAAATAAAACCAAAATATATAATCTAAGAAGTTTTACTTAAACTCTAATTCTAAAGATACAATTTTCCTAATTAAGAGATAATTTTCCCTAAATATAATATTCAAATCAACGTTTATCTTTGAAATTTGGCCCTCACTTAATTTGAGTGGAGTTTGATTATGACTGAAATTTTGTAGTAAAAAGGACAGTTATGCATGTGACAAAACTCTCTTCAGTAAATCACTCAACACGATCGTGAAAATTCCTCGAGTGCATGATAGGTAAACAAAGTAGTGATGTGCACACAATTAAATCCACATGCAATAGAAGGTTGAGCTTTAGAAACTTTGTGCTAGCGATCAAAACATGCACTAGTAACAAGAACAAAAGAAAAAAAAGCCATCACAACCATAGACAATCCTCATGCCCATGACATATTATCACATGAGTAAGGCTGCAAAGCTTGCTCTCTCTCCTCACGTGCATGGGGGATTTGGTCTTTTTATGTACTTCAACTCTTCTTCCTGCAATCACGAAATAAAAATAATTAAGTACTTAAAACATGATAAAAATCTATTATTAAACATAAAAAAATATTATAAAAATTAAAATAAATAAGAACACATCAAGTCATTTTACAGAGCATTTAGTCATTTTCTTTAGGTAATTCTCTTTCCAATTCTACATGTATGTCTGCTCTATTCTCACTTTAATAAGTAGGTCATTATGATTGATAATATAGTTTCATATATATTTAACATTCAATTTTTTACCTTGTCACATGTTTGTCACATGGTACCAACTGTAAAAGATTTTGTTTCATTTCAACAAATCAACAAATCATTCACTGTTGATGCTTTTCTCTTTTTGTTAGACATGATTATGAGTTTAGACTTTATCTATTGCAATTGGGATCATACTTATGTAATTTACCCCCAGAACGGTAGAAATTGAAAAAAAAAAAGGAGGGTCTGATTGATCACCTTTTCCATATTTTAAAAGGGCTCTGTTAAATCTAACAACAAAATTCTACACTTTAATGTCAACCCATACACCATGTCATATTTTGTTATTTACTTTTTATTTGGGGTCAAATTCATCTCTGCTAAGAAAATATTATTCCAAATGATAATTAATTTTAGATAAAAAAAAGTCTGATCTAATAATTTTTTAACTTTTAATACAAGTTTATTATCTTGCCACACTACCAATCTATATTTGAGAAATGCTATTGTGGCTTGAGATGAAAATTTATTAGAATTGCCATTGTAATAAGAAGATAAGGATAAATAATATTGAGAAAATTAAACCAAGAAAAAATAAAATAAAAAAAGTTCCTTAAGAAGTCTTTCAACTTATCTTAATCAACAATAGTCTCAGCTAAAGCCTGAAGAGAATTAAAAAATAAAAATAAAAAAGTGGTAAAGTGAATATAATCCATTATGGGTAGAGTTGATTAATATGGATTAATCTGCTACCCAACGAGACATAAACAACTTTGTTAATAACATTGGAATATATATGAGATATTAACAACTTTGTTAATTGATTTATAGGGATAAATGTTCATTGATTAGGAGAAAAAAAGAAAGAAGAAAAAAACACCATAAAGGCTAGATTTTCTCTTTTACATTTGTTGTGTTTGTTTTCTCTAACTCATTCTACACCTATATATATATATATATATATATATATATATATATATATATATATATCATATTCAATTATTTCAAAAGCATTACCCTCTTGGTTTTCTAAGAAAAGTTTGTTTTTAATTGGTCTATAGAAAGTTAATAGAAAATTCTAATTAATAAATTAATACTATATAAATATATAAATATATTATTGGCAGGAAATTATATCAATATATGAGAAGACATACTGAATGTGTGGGATAGATTTAGAAGATTATTTGTATTTACTAAATTTAGAAAATTATTTGTATCCAATGTTGACCTAACCATATCTATGATTGATGAGTTTAATATTCTACTGATATTTAATGCAATAACATTAGTGAGTATCACATTTTGAACTGCATTGCTCTTAACTTTTTGGTCACCATCTTTTCTTTTATCTGATATGCCAATATCATTCTTGGCCCATATGGTTTTAATAACAAATGGTTGTCCCTATTGAAATTTTGAAATGATTTGCGAAAATTGGGTTCCTTTATAGTCATCAAATTTAGCATGGGTTTGCATTTGTTTATACTTGATTGATGTCTTATTTAAAGACAATTATGGAATTTAACTTTTATATTCTACCCTTTCTGGAATTTAACTTGATTGATGTCTTGAGCATGGTAAATATTTTCCTTTGACTGCAAATGTGCAAACTCCTGAAGTGGAACAAACTTGTGCTTCTTTTAGTGAAGAGTTATAGAAGAGATGCATATGTCCTAGTTTTTGTAAGGATAATGTGGAGTACCTTGGTGGAATTCATCATCATCGGGTAAGTGTTGTAGAAGAGATTGCTTTGAATTTTTCATAAGCTTTTTTTTTTTTGCGTTTTTTGGATTCTATATGGTATAATTATACTCGTAATGCTTCAGTTTTATGAAGGTATATTATGTGGAAAAGGAATGATTGAATTAATGACTTTTGGCCATGTAATTCTATAACATTTATAATATTAGTAATAAATTGTGGTCTTCCTCTTTTTCTGAAATGTAATATTATTTGACTTCTTTTTTTAGAAATTTGAATTAAGCTATTATGGTGCATTTGTTATATATATATATATATATATATATATATAGCTGTGGGAAAACTATTGTATTTTTTTTCAATAATCTCAAGAATAGCAATGGATGAATGCATTAGCAATATAGTAATGGCATAATCCATCACTATATTGTATTCTTTAAAGTAATTAGTGAAGGAATTGAGTCAACTAAATTAGCGATGGATACATTTGTTGCTAGTTTTTTCAATATATACTAATTTAGTGACAAATACATCCGTCTCCAACTTAGTCACAAAAATATTTTGTCACTAATTTATAAAAACATATAACAATAGCAATGGTCAAATTCACCACTAATTTAAATGCAACTTAAATCCATTTGCTTATTGGTTTTCGAACATATAATCTATTGTCCAAAGGACAATAAATTTTACCGATAGGCATAATAAAATTAGTGACATATTTTCCGTCATTAAATTTAACGATGAATTTGTTTTTTCTTGCTAAAAAATTAGTGACTAAGTTGGTAGCGACGGATCACGTCCATCACTAGAGACATTTAGTGACAGATTTTTACAATTTAGAGATAAAATTATCCGTTGCTAAATGATAATTTTTTTGCATTGATAGTTATGATCTCTCATTGCCTTTTGTTCTTTAGCTAACCATTCACATACCCCTATAAGTATTCTCTTTTGTTTTGGTAAAATTTGAGATTACCGTAAGATTTAACTGATTTTGACCCAATTTTTGAATTTTACTTATCATAATAATTTTTGAACTTTGAAGGATATTTATATTATTTTGATGATTACAAATAATTGGGCAATAAGGAATTTAACCATATTTTATGTTCTAAGTGTGTTGACAAGTTATACATTTCTAAGACCATGAAACAAGTTGATTGAAATTACTTGAAGTTCAAAATAATGAAAATCAACAAAGATTCATACGCGTGAAGAAGATATTCACTCCAATGAACAATATCATGCCCGTGGTGAAGAATCGCTACAACCGTAAAAATAGCAATTCATGTTTGTGACTAATGGAGTAATGCCCATGAATCAGTTAACACCAAATCTGTTCATTTAAATATTCATGGAAGTGAAGCACTCTACCACCTGTGAAGCTTGACTAAGTCATGTCTATGAAGAAATATGTCACGCTTGTGGAAGACTTCTAATTTCTGGACAGAATTGATCACAGCCAGTTTCACCACCTCAGTCATGGCTACAAAAAACAGTTAAGCCCGTGAATATCAAGTCAGATCTATGAACCTAGAAAGAGAAAGTTATTAGACATGAACAAGAAAGTTGTTGAATAGGTATTTTTGCATTAAATGCATCCCAAACGACTATATTTGTTAGGAAAAGTATAAATACAACATATTTATGACTTTCAAATGTTAGAAAAAAACAAGAAAAAATGTGCATTCAATCTTTTAATCTTGTATAACCTTGTGCATTTAATTGATTTCACTAATCTTATCTTTTATCTTGTAAGAACTATAATTACGCATAATTATTGAGCTTTTTAGTTGGCGAGTATTTCATTCTTATAATAAATTACTCCAAAATGAGTTTGAGTGAGTTGGATTGTGGGTAAAACATTTGTAAGGGTTTTTGTGTGAGTTATAAAAAATAGAAGGATTTGGTTGTTGTGTTAGCCATTAAAATACAAGGGTTTTTCTGGGTTAGGTGTTAGACAAGATAGCAAAATACCATAGTTAGGAATGAGCTAGGAAAAACTCCACTTGTAACACTTTGAGTGTTATTGAAATATCCAATTGAGATTGGGGAGAGAAGTAGAATTTGTTAATACTCGAACCTCTATAAATCTTGTTTGCTAAATTTCTCTCTCTCTCTCTCTCTCTCCCTCTCCCTCTCTCTCTTTCTCTCACAAATCATTCTTTGGTAAAATTAACTCAAGCAAAATTTTAACTTACCAACCAATTCAACCTCCCTTCAATGAAAGGTTTCATAATATTAAGCCTTTCTTTGATGGAGCAAACTATGCAAATTGGAAATTCAAGATGGAAACTTATCTTGATAGTGAAGGAGTAGAAGTTTGGAACACCATTTGAAAGGGATGGACACCTCCAACAAGAAGGAATGCCGAAGGAGAAGATGAAATTGTTCCCAGAGATGATTGGATCAAGTCCCAAAAGAGAGAAAATTGCAAAAAAAAAGAAAGTCATGATCATTCTAATGAGCTTTTTATCACTTAAAGAGTGTGGTAGAATCTAACATTGTCCAAACACTTACTCCATTTGGAAAACATTGAAAAACTACCATGAGGGCACAAAACAAGTAAAGTCCAAGAAGGTTCAATTTTTTGTCACTAAACATGAACTCTTCAAGATGAACCAATGAGACCATAACTAAAACGACAAATTGAATTCTTGCTATTGTCAATGACATGAGAAAGCTTAGAAAGCATTATAATTTGAAAAATGTAAATAACAAGATTCTAAAGAGATTTCCTGTGAAAGATTATGACTCAAGGATTAGGAGTATTGAGGAATCCAATGAAGACTCGAGCATAATTCCTACTGATGTACTTATTGGCAAATTCTTCACTCATGAAATTACTCTAGTAAGAGAAAGAGAGCTTGAAGGAGAAAATGAAAAGAGATGGTCTCTAGCACTTAAAGCTTTAACCTCTATATCTATAGATGAAGATCTTCTTAGTGATGAAGAGTTGGTTGATGAAAGAGATGATCAAATGACCTTACTTTCAAAGAGAATCAAAAGGTTGATCAGCAACAAGGGACTACTTAAAACCTCAAATGACTACTTAAAAAAGTCATTACATGAATTTTCATCAAAACCTTCAACTAATTCTCTAATAAAAGAAAACAATGCTTTAAAAAATGAGGTTGAAGAGGTTAGAAATTCAATTTCTAGATTTCATAAAGGAAAAAGATTTTAGACACTTTAATTATATCTCAAAGACATCTCTTAATGAGATACAGTCTAAACTTGAATGGAGCATCATCATTATCCCCATCTAAAACTATATTTGTTAAATCAAGCACACCATAAACCTCTACTATTGGGGAAATAACCCTAAGAGCTAATAGCAAAGCACACACAAAACCCTCAACTCAAAAGATGAGTAGCCAAGGGTTACATGGCCTAAGAGGGAAATCTCAAAAGGTCAATCATGATTTCTTATACAAAAAGCATACACCTAGAAAAACACCCACAACATATAAATGTTTATGTCATTGTGCACATACTCCACCTAAGAAAGTAGTAAAGCCTAAACCTAGTGCAAAGTGGGAAAATATATTTAAATCTAAACAATGTCACTATTACATGAAGTTTGGGCGTATAAATAAATATTGTTTTATAAGAAAGACTCATTAGAAACCTTCTAGTACTAACCCCTAAAGATCCAAGTTCATTTGGATACCTAAAAACCAAAACTAAATTGTTATTTTGTAGTTGTGCCTTAAGTCCACATCAAAGGAAAATACTTGACTAGTGGATAGTGGATGCTCAAGGCACATGACTAGAAATAGAAGTCTTTTCACTCAAATCAAAAAAATTGATAGCGATAAGGTAACCTTTGGAAACAATGCCAAACGAAAGGTTATTGGCATTGGCTTAATTGGTTTAAATAATGCTTTTTTTATTGAAAATATTTTACTTGACAGTTTAACGCGTAATTTATTAAGTGTAAGTCAATTATGTGATAAGAAAAACTAAATCACCTTTACCTCTAATGAATGTCTTGTGACCACCCTAAATAGTCAAAAGACATTTAAAAGAGATAAAGATGAAAATACTTACATAATAGATTTACACAAGTCATCCAACCTTTCCTCTAAGTGTATTATGACGATTAGCGATGAAACTTGACTATGAAAAAAAAGGCTTAATAATGCAAGCATTGACTTAATTCAAATCCTTAGATAAATGGACTACCAAAAGTCATATTTGCAAAGGATAAGACATGTGAACTATGTCAAAGAGAAAAACAACACAAAATATCTTTCAAGTCTAATAATGTAGTAAGTACCTCTAGAACTTTACAACTTTTGTATCTTGATCTTTTTGGACCTACTAAAGTTGCTTGTTTAGCAGGTAAACATTATGCTTTTGTTATTGTTGATAATTACTCTCATTTACTTGGGTAATTTTCTTAGTTAAAAAGAGTGATGCTTTTGAATCATTTAAAATTTTGCCAAAAGAATTCAAAATGAAAAAGAGTATTTTATTTCTAAAATAAGAAGTGATCATGACAAAAAATTTGAAAATGAGAATTTTGAAAATTTTTGTTTAGAATATAATATTTCTCATAATTTTTCAACTCCTAGAATACATCAACAAAATGTGGTTGTTGAAAGAAAAAATATAATTCTAATTGAGATGACTAGAACAATACTCAATGAGTATAATTTACCAACCTACTTTTGGGTCGAAGCCACTAATACCACATGTTATATTTCTAACTGAGTTTTCAAAAGGTCTTTTTAAATAAAACTTCTTTTAAGCTATAAAATGGAAGAAAACCATTTATCTTAGATTTTACATTATTTGGATGCAAATGTTTTATATTAAATACCAAGGATAACCTTGGAAAATTTGCTTCTAAATCCGATGAAAGTATCATCTTAGGATACTCCACAATTAGCAAAGCTTATAGAGTCTTTATGTGATACCCTTATAACAATTATTTTATACGTACGTTACATAGTCTGATACGATTATCAAAATTGTTGGTATCTTCTAAATTTGATTATAATCAATGTATGTAAATTTTTTTCTTAACTTAATGACCATAATATCATTAGCATTTTATTAATTTTTTTATTTTTCAAAAATTTTGGCAGTATACCTATTATAAATCTAACTATCATACCTGCATTGCAAACAATTCACATACTATTTTGGGCACACCAATACAAATATAATATAAAATTTTATTCATTCAATCACAAGTCAACATTTCATTCTTATACACATATCCATACATATTTTCGTGTATACATGTCATTTTTAGTAATATCCTACTATTATTTTGTCATTCCATTTGCTCCCCAAATGTAGTATGCTTTGCTCCGATTTTTTCCTAGCAATTACCTGCACGCAGTCAAATAATTACGTATTGAGCATTAAAAATATTTAGTGGTGATTACAAATATAAGGATTTCCATTATTATAAAATTACATACATCATGCAATATCATATTTACTACACTATTCAAATTTTACTTTTTAATATATTAATTATATTTTTTCTCAATATTATATTATTACTTATCATTCATTATCTATTTAATATCTTTATTAAATTAATAATTTATTTTTTTTCAATCATGTCACTAGTTTACATTTATTAACACTTTTGGCACTAACTATATTTTTTTCATTTATTTTCTTTTTAACTACATAATTTAACATTTTTCTTCCACATATATTTCATTTTAAAATTTTACTATTTTTATCATATTTATCACTTTTATCATTATTATTATTATATCATTTTTATGATATTTATTATTATACCACTTTTATTATATTTATTACTTTTATCATTCTTCTCATATTTGTCACTTTTATCATATTTGCCCTTAGTTTCAATCCGATAAAAAAAATATTCGGACTGGATCTATGGGACGTGGACCCCACAAGTCTACTACACTGAAGAGTGACCCCAAAAGACCACCCAAGTAAGAAAAATATTAAATTATTCTTCTTCATATTTCAACTTACATCCAATTTTCATCATTAAAATTTTTCTTTCACTTCTAATAATTCAATTTACTAATTTATACATCAATTACTACATATGTACCATAATATTATACTAAAGCATAATTACGCCAAAATATGCATTTTTACACATAATATAGTCATTTTTTCAAAGTTTCACTAAATAATTTTTTAAATTGAATTTAACCATTCTAATCCACTTTTTATATTTTCTTAATCATATTTTAAGTTTCTGTTATCATTTACATGCAAATCACATAAATTCCCTAATTTCCATAACCATAATTCAAGCTTAAACAATGGAAATAGGTAGATGTTGAAATCACTAACCTTATTTCCTTTCTCTAGCCTTCTTAAGCTTCCTTTTTCTTGGCTTTTTCCTTTAAAGCACCTTCACCTCCTTGATAACCTACCATGGCTGAAATATATACATTATTAATTCACCATTATTTTTCTTCCTTAACTCAATCTAACTTCATAACTATCATCTACATATCTTAAACTATCTATTTGAACCCTTAAATAAATTTAAAACTCTTAATTTCTCTTACCTCAATTTTGCATCTTAACTTGTCTCTTTTGATTTCTTCCGCACTAGTCCTTCAAATGAAGATTAGAGACTTCCACTAGCTACTAGAAAGATTGAAATAATATTATGGTGCTTGATTTCGGTGTAAAAATTAGAGAAAATGGAAGAAATTTGGAAGAGAAAATGGGAGAGGATGGTTTTGCCAAGAGGGAAGTGGTGAGGAAGAAGATGAGGTAGAATTCTATCGAGAGAATTCTGATTCCTTGAGCCTTTTATAGTGGCTTAAGATGGGTGGGTTTTGGTCAAACAAAGTTCAATCCATTTAGACTCAATTAAGTACTCTAAATTATCTCTCACTTTCCAAGCTCAATTTCAACAAAATTGGATTCTATAATATATATATATATATATATATATATATATATATATATATATATATATATACACATAAAAAATTTCAACTTAATCGGAGTTTGTTTTCTGTCCGGCTCACTCAAACCGGACTGATTAATCAATTTTCAGTGTTATGGTAAAATTCATTTTTCACTGTCAAATAATCCTAAATATTATTTAAAATCTATCAATGTCTTAAAATAAATTTTTAGATGTCATTTGCTATTTTTCATAGTCCGGTCAAAGCATAGTCAACTAATTTATTAATTAAACTGGGTCCCGTTTTTACTTCGTTTTGACTTTTGATGACTTATTTGACCTAATTTTCATTCCAAAGTTTATCCCCAAACTAGTCATAATCTATATTTTTTGATGATCAAATAAAATATTTTCCCGAATGGGTGTATTTTTGACTCCGAGTATGCTGATCAATTTTGAAAACTACAGCTTATGACTAACTCGATATTTGGGCTATTATAATTCTCCCCTATCAATAAAAATTCCGTCCTCGAAATTTTACCTATATTGAATAGTCGTGGATGTTGTTGCCTCATTGGTGCTTCTGGTTCCCATGTGACTTCTTCCACATTGTGGTGATTCCATAACACATTCACTAATGGGATTTGCTTGTTCCCGAGTTGTCTAACCTCTCTGGATAGGATCTTTAGTGGTTTCTCTTCATAAGTCAGATAAGTCTGTATCCGAATTTCTTCTGGCTTGATCACATGGCTAGGATCTGACCTATACCTCTGTGGCATTGACACATGGAACACATCATGAATCTTTTCCAACTCTTGAAGCAGCTTTAATCGATAGGCTACCAGTCCCACTCGCTGTATAATCTCATAAGGGCCTAAAAATTCTTGGAATTAGTTTGCCCTTCTTGCTAAATCTCATAACTTTCTTCCAAGGTGATACCTTCAGAAACACTTGATCTCTGACCTGAAATTTTATATTTTTTCTTATTAAATCTGCATATGATTTCTGTCGATCTATGGCTTCTTTCAATCTATCCTTGATCACCCATACCTTCTCTTCAGTTTCACGAACCAAATCGGTCTCCATTAGTTTCTTCTCATTTAATTCTATCCAACATAAAGGAGTTCTACATTTTTCTCTCATAAAGTGCATCATATGGTGTCATTTTGATGCTAGACTGATAGCTGTTATTGTAAGCAAACTCGGCTAATGGAAAATAATTTTCCTTACTACTTTCAAACTCAAGGACACAACTTCTCAATAAATATTTGAATCACATGTTCCGATTGCCCATCAATTTGGGGATGAAAATCTGTACTAAAATGAATTTTTTTTCTTCAATATTTTTTGCAACTTCTTCTACATCTAGGAAGTAAATCTTGGATCCCTATCTGAAATAATGGTGGATGACACTCCATGGAGCCTCACTATCTCGTTAATGTAGATTTCTGTCAACCTAGCCCGTGAATAGTCCATCCGTATTGGTATGAAATGGGTTGATTTAGTGAGTATATCAATAACTACCTAGATGGCATCATGCTTCCTTCCAGTCAAAGGCAGTCCCATCACAAAATCTATGGTTACTCGATCCCATTTCCATTCTAGTATCACGATAGACTGAAGTAAATATGATGGAACTTGGTGTTCAGTTTTCACCTGCTCGCATATCAAGCATTTGCTCATGAATTATGTCACAACACATTTCATTCTTGGCCACCAATAGTGTACTTTCAAGTCCTGATACATTTTATTACTACTAGGATGTATTGCATAGCTGCTATGATGAGCTTCTATGAGAATGTTTTTCCTCAATTCATCTTGATCGAGTACACATAACCTCCGGTTGAAATAAAGGTTGTCATCTTCACCCAAAGAATAATCACCCTCATTGCTCTCTTTTACTCTGTTCACTATGGCAGTCAAGCAATCATCTAACTTTTGTGCTGCTTTCATTTGCTGAAGAAAGTCTAGTTTTACTTGCATTTCTGCTATTATCGTTCCGTCTTGTGCTATATCCAATCTGACATTCATCACCCGAAGGGTTGCCATAAATTTTCTACTAAGTGCATTAACTATACACTCACCTTTCCTGGATGATAATTGATTAAGCAATCATAGTTTTTTATCAATTCAAGTCAATGCCTCTGTCTCAAATTAAGTTCCTTTTGTGTGAGCAAATATTTCAAACTTTTATGATCTGTGTAACATAGCATTTCTCACCATAGAGGTAATGTCTCCAAAATTTTAAAGCGAGTACAATTCCTGCAAGTTCAAAATTGTGAGTAGGATAGTTCTTCTCAAGAGTCTTGAGTTGTTGGGAAGCATATGTAATCACTTTACCTTTTTGCATCAATACACAACCCAACCCATTCTTGGAGACATCACTATAAATCACAAAATCCTTGCCAAATTCTAGTTGAGTTAATATTGGGGCTTCTGTCAACATATTTTTAAGCTCCTCAAAGCTTCCTTGACATTTATCCATCCAATCAAACTTAATATACTTCTGTAACAATCGAGTGAGTGATGCTGCTATGGTGGAAAAGCCTTTTACAAATCTCCTATAATACACAGTCAAACCTAAGAAACTTATAACTTTTGTAACAGTCTTACGTATTCTCCATTGTAAGATTGCTTCAATCTTCTTTGGGTCCACCTTAATCCCTTCAAATGAAACCACGTGACCCAAGAAGGATACTTCATTCAACCAAAAGTCACACTTGCTGAACTTTGCATACGGTTACTTTTCTTTCAATATCTGCAAGACAATTCATAGTGCTTGTCATGTTCTTCTAGTGTCTTCGAATAAACTAGAATATCATCAATAAATACCACCATGAATTGGTCTAGATAAGGATGAAAGATCATATTCATTAGATCCATGAAAGCTAATGGGGCATTTTTAAGCCCAAATGGCATGACTAAAAACTCATAGTGGCTATATCTTATGTGAAAAGTAGTCTTGGGCACATCTACTTCCTTTAATTTCAATTGATGGTAGCCCAATCTTAGGTCAATTTTTCAAAACACACCTGCTCCCTTCAATTGATCAAATAAGTCTTCAATACATGGAAGGAGATACTTGTTTTTGATTGTCACTTTATTTAGCTGTCTGTAGTCAATGCATAATCTGAGAGACCCATCATTCTTCTTTACAAAGAGTATTGGTGCTCCCTATGGTGAAATGTTGGGTTTAATAAAGCCTTTATCAAGCAATTCCTACAGCTGAATCTTCAATTCTTTGAGTTCTGTGGCCACCATCCTATAGGGTGCAATCAAAATAGGTGTTGTGCTTGGAGCTACATCAATAGTGAATTCGACTTCCCTGTCAGGTGGTAAGCCTAGTGGTTCATCAGGAAAGACATCTGAAAAATCTCTCACTGTAGACACATTTAAAATCTTAAGATCTTCCTTTTTAGCTTCCACTGCATAACACAAGTAAGCAATGCACCCCTTTCTTATGAGTCTCTTGGCAGCTGTAGCTGAAATAACATCAGATAAAAAGTCTTTCCTTTCACCCACAATAGTAATTTCCCAATCATCGGAGAGTTTAAGTGTCACTTTTTTCTGTTTACAATGCACTGTCACTTGGTGGGCAGATAACCAATCCATCCCCAATATCACATCAAACTCGCGAAATGGGAGTTCAATTAGGTTAGCTAGAAATTCATAACCTTGTGCATTAATGGGACAATTCATATACAACTTGTTCACCACAACACTATTTCCTAAAGGATTACTCACTAGGATGTCCTACTCTAATTGTGAATCTCTTAACCTTTTCCCACATGCAACATCAGTATTTATGTAGGAATTTATGGAACCAGGATCAACAAATGTATAAATAGAATATGTCATAAGCATAAGTATTCCTACTATCACCTCTGGAGCATCCTCCTCTTCTCTGGCTCTCACTGCATAATTAAGGCTTGTGACTTGTCCCTGACCTTAGGGTGGTTATGCAAAAGGTCTAGATGCTAATGGATTAAGGGTTGCTCCCCTACCTCAGCCTCTGGATGGTAAAGATCCAACACCGGATGCTGATGATATAGTCGTAAAAGCTTGAGCCATTGGAAAATCCCTGACCTGATGATTCTTTGAACCACACTTGAAACATGCACCAGTCAAATATCTGCACTCTTTTGGGTGAGATCTACCACAATGACAATAGGTCTAAACTACACCTCCCCCTTTGACTTTAGGTGTACTGCCCATAGAAGTAACTGAGGCATTGCCACATAATGTATTTCCTTGTCCATGCCCTGGTGCAATTGATGTATAACTCTGTGATGAAGTTGGTCCCCTAGACCTCTTACTCTGAGTACCCGAACCACTGAACTATTCTAACTTTCTCTTCAGTGGAAACCAAGTTTGTCCATTAGCCTCATCTCTCTGGATACTTTCCACCTTAATAGTCGCTTCTACCAAAGCACACAAATTTGGATGATGTCTTGCACCCACTATCTGTCTGATCTTATTATGGAGACCCCTCTGAAATCTCTTACATAACTTTTCTTTTGTGAACTGATAATCATCCAGATAAGCACTAAGGCACTCAAACTTGCACTCATATTTTGCTATCATCTTATTTCTTTGTCTGAATTTCCAAAAAGCATATTTCATCTCTGCTTTATACTCTGACCCTATGTATTTCTTTTCAAACTGGGCCAAGAAGAAATTTCAATTCAACTGTTCACCTAGGGTATGCTTGCAGACTGAGTCGCACCAAATGAATGTAGGTCCCTAGAGTAATGCAGCAGTACCTTCAAAATTCTCTTCAGACGGGCTATGAGTGATTTCAAATAACCTCTTAATCTTGAACAACCATTCTTCCACCTGTGGAGGAGTTAAATGATCACGACTATAGAAATATTCAGCTCTCAATCTCTTCAAATGCTTCAAAATCAACTTCTTTTTAAGTAGAGCATGAGGTTGCACCTGTACCGCTGGCTGTGGCTGTTGAGCTTATTTAGCCTGCATTCTATGTTGAATGTAATTAGCCATAAGATTGAGAAAATCTGGTTGTGGCGATGGAGGTGGTGCAACTAGTGGAGTGACATTCTGTTGCAAGGCCTCAGCTTGCCCAACGCCAATTGACGCTTCACTCTCACCATCCCCAACACCTTGACCTTGTTGGGATGCCATTTTTCACTATAAAACAAAGAAAGGAGCAAGCATTCGCTAGACTTATAACACATTTCATTCAACAATTGACATGTATATTCTACTATTATTTTGTCTTTCCATATGCTCCCCAAACATAGTATGCTTTGCTCTGATGCCTTCCTAGCTATTACCTACACATAGTCAAATAACTATGTGCTGAACATTAAAAATGCTCAGTGGTGATTACAAATCTAAGAATTTTCATAATAACCAAATTACACACATCATGCAATATCATATTCACTACACTATTCAAATTTTTCTCTTTAATATATTAATTATGTTTTTTCTCAATATTTTATTATTATTTACCATTCATTTACTATTTAATATCTTTATTAAATTAACAATTTACTTAATTAATTTTATAGCTCTTTTTTTTTTTCGATCCTCAATTTAATTTTTCTTTAACTACAAATTTCATTTTGGTTCCTAAATTTCCAGTTATTTATAATCATGCCATTACTTTACATTTATTTATAATTTTGCCACTAACTATATATTTTTTTAATTTATTTTCTTTTAAACTACATAATTTAAAAATTTTTTCCACTTATATTTCATTTTAAAATTTTACTATTTTTGTCATATTTATCACTTTTATCATTATTATTATTATACCATTTTTATCATATTTAACATATTTATTATTATACCACTTTTATTACATTTATTCCTTTTATCATTTTTATCATATTTGTCACTTTTATTATTTTTATCATATTTGCTACTTTTATCATTTTTTTATACAATTGTTTTTTCATATTTGCCTATAGTTTCAATCTGATAGAAAATCTTTGGACCAAATACATGGGGCATGGACCCCACAAGTCTATTATATTGAAGAGTGACCCCGAAGGACCACCCAAGCACTGTACTATACACTTATCATTGAATCACTATCACTAAAATAGATCGTGATTGGTTTATATAAACGAGTCGTCATGATCCGCACCGCGGTAATGGTGTCTCTATGGCTAACCAATTATATCCTGAGCTAGATTTAACCATTAGAAAATAACTAAGGGTAATACCTTATTCATTTAATTCAATTTCCATTAAATTCCAAAATTCCATTTATTTTACATTATTAATTACCTAACATTTTATTCATCCACAACCAATTCATCTCTACCATAATCTTTTTTCATACTTTTCATTCTAATATATCAATATTTCATCATTAATACTCAATTAAGTCATTAAACTCACTAAATACACTTTATTCATTATATTTCATTTCATGCATAAAATAATCACTAATTAGAAAATATTCAATATATATTTTAAAAATTTTCAATAAATTTCTATACACTGAATGTTACATCTTCTTGCATTTTTTACTTAGTTTTCATTTAATTAGTAAGAAAAATATTCAATTTTTCTTCTTCATATTTCGGCTTAGATCCAATTTTCATCATTAAAATTTTTCTTTCACCTTCTAATAATTCATTTCACTAATTTATACATCAATTACTACATATGTACCATAATATTACACTAAAACATAATTACGCCTTAATATGCATTTTTACACAAAATATGATCATCTTTTCAAAGTTCTACTAAATAATTTTTTAAATTGAATTTAACCATTCTAATCCACTTTTTATATTTTTCTAATCATGTTTTAAGTTTCTATTATTATTTACATGCAAATCACACAAATTCTCTAATTTCCATAACCCTAATTCAAGCTTAAACAATGGAAATAGGTAGATGTTGAAACCACTTACCTTATTTCCTTCCTTTAGCCTTCATAAGCTTCCTTTTCCTTGGCTTTTTCCTTTGAAGCACTTTCACCTCCTTGATAACCTACCATGAACGAAATATATACATCATTAATCTACCATTATTTTGCTTTTTTTTTTTTTAACTCAATCTAACTTTGTAATATCATCTACATACCTTAAACTATCTATTTGAGCCCTTAAATAAATTTAAAACTCTTAATTTCTCTTACCTCAATTTTGTATCTTAATTTGTCTCTTTTGATTTTCTTCCACTCTAGCCCTCCAAATGAAGATTAAAGACTTTCACTAGCTACTAGAGAGGCTGAAATAATATTATGGCACTTGATGTTGGTGTAAAAATTATAAAAAATGGAAAAACTTTGGAAGAGAAAATGGGAGAGGATGGTTCGTGAGGAAGAAGATGAGGTAGAATTCTATCTAGAGAATTCTGATTCCTTGGGCCTTTTATAATGGCTTAAGATGGGTAGGCTTGGGCCAAACAAAGTCCAACCTATTTACGTCCAATTAAGCACTATAAATTATTTCCCACACTTTCCAAACTCAATTTCACCCAAATATATATATATATATATATATATATATATATATATATATATATATATAATTCTTTTTAACTCAATCGGAGTCTTTCTTATCCAGCTCATTCAAACCGAACTGATTAATCAATTTTTGGTGTTATCGTAAAGTTTATTCTTCACTGTCAAATAATCCTAAATATTATTAAAAATATATCCATATCTTAAAATAAATTGTTAGACGTCGTTTGCTATTTTTTTATAACCCGGTCAAAGTACGATCAACTAATTTATTAATTAAATCGGGTCCTATTTTTCTTAGTTTTGACTTTTGAGGACTTATTTGACTTTATTTTCACTCCAAAATTGTATCTTTGAACTAGTCATGATCTATATTTTTCGATGATCAAATAAAATATTTTTCACCCATGAGTGTATTTTTGATCTCGGGTATGCTGATTAATTTTGAAAACTACAGTGTATGATTAACCCAATATTTGGGCCATTACACTTTAATAAAAGATCATTAGTTATAGAAGAGTTTATGCATGTTTTTGATGAGTCTAGTAAACATGATCTTGTAAAAGGTCATGATAATATTATAGGTACAATGGATAAGTTGGGTCTTGATCTTGAAGAGGATGATGAAATTTCAAAGAGATATAATGATGATGATCAAGAAGAGCAATAACAAGAGGATCATCAAGATAATCTACTACCTCGAGCTTGAGAGTGAGGCACCCAAGAGCTTTAAAAAGAATGGAAATTCATAAGAAACAACCCTATGGAGCAAATAGTTGGTGATCTCACCAAGGGTATAAGTACTAGTTCTAATCTTAAGTTTTTAGATTCTAATCTCCCTTTTGTCTCTCAAATTGTGCTAAGAAATATTGATGAGGCTTTTAGTGATGAGAGTTGGGTGTTTCATATGCAAGAGGAACTCAACCAATTTGAGAGAAATAAGGTTTGGACCTTAGTTCAAAGACCTAAAAACTATCCAATCATTGGTAGTAAGTGGGTCTTTAGGAACAAATTGGATGAGCAATGACATATAACTAGAAATAAAGCTAGATTGGTTGCCAAAAGGTACAACCAAGAGGAAGGCATAGATTATGATGAGATCTATTGTGCAGTTGCTAGATTAAAAAGCCATTAGAATTCTTTTAGCTTTTTCATGCTACATGAACTTTAAAATTTTTGAAATGGATGTCAAAAATGTCTTTTTAAATGCTTTTATAGAGGAGAAAATTTATGTTGAACAACCTGCCAGTTTTGAAAGCCATACATTGCCAAAACATGTATTTAAATTCACTAAGGCGTTATATGGTTTGAAACAAGCTCCAAGAGGTTGATATGAAATACTTAATGCATTTCTTTTATAAAATAAATTTTCAAAAGGAAATGTAGACACTACTCTTTTCATTAAACAATATAAGCATGACATATTACTTGTTCAAATTTATATTGATGACATTATCTTTGGATTTACTAATTTATTGATTTGTCAAGAATTGCCAAAGTGTATAAGTAGAGAATTTGAAATGAGCATGATGGGAGAGCTCAAATTCTTTCTTATTCTTCAAATTAAGCAAAACAAGGATGACATCTTCATCAACCAATCCAAGTACACCAAAGAACTATTAAAACAATTTGGAATGGAAGGATATAAAAGTGCCAAAACTCCAATGATCACATCAACCAAATTGGACAAAGATAAGAAAGGTAAGGTTATAGATGAAAAACTTTATAGAGTTATGATTAGATCTCTTTTATACCTTACCACTTCTAGACCGAATATAATGTATAATGTATGCTTATGTGTAAGATTTCAATAATGTCCTAAAGAATCTCATATGCATGATGTGAAAAAATTTTAAAATATATACATGGCACAATGCAGTTAGGATTATGGTATCTTAGAAACACTTCATTTCATATCATTGGTTTTTCGAATGCTGATTATGCCGGTAGTCTTTTATGAAAAAGCATGTTCGGAACTTATCACTTCATTAGTGAATATTTAGTTTCTTAGTTTAGCAAGAAACAAGTTTTGGTTGCATTGTCCACTATGAAGCACAATATGTAGCAGCAGGTTATTGTTGCACTCAAGTTCTTTAGATAAGACAACAACTCAAGGATTATGGTCAAGAGATTGATCATATTCCCATCAAATATGATAATAAAAGTGCTATAAATGTTTCTAAAAATATTGTTTAGCATTTTAGAAGCAAACACATAGACATTAGACATCATTTTATAAGAGATCATGTCCAAAACAATGATGTTGTGTTAGAATTTACTGACACAAACAATCAATTGGCTGATATTTTCACCAAGCTTCTCAATGATGAAATGTTTTGTTTTATAAAAAGGGAGCTTGGTATGCTTGATGGGAGCACTTTATCTTAAAAAATGGTTTAAAAGGCATGCATTGCATTAATCATGCATTTTGATGCGAGCCTTAAGTGATTGTATCATATTTGATGATTTGCATGTTCAAATTTTGTGCTGAATAATTATTTTTCATGAAAAAGCATGCTTAATTTGATTAGGAAGAATTCGTGTATCACATCTTCATGTTTGGAGTTCTTTTATTTTTTTGTCATGTTTTAGGTCTTCACGACCGTGAATTAATATTCATGGTCGTGACTCAAGTTGCCAAAAATGGCAAAGGCGTTCATGTTTTGGATCATGTCTTGAGTCAGAGTTTGTGCTCATGAATATCTTTTTTCGCACCCGTGACTATTTTATATCATGGTTGTGAACTTAACATGCTTCAAATGGCAAAAACGTTCACGCCTTTGGTTACATGATGAGTCACCATTTGGTCTTCTCATGAATATGATTATTCATGCCTGTGAACATTTCTTCATGACCATGAATCCATCGATATAAAGCTTGAAATGTCACTATTTCTCTCATTTCTCTCTTTTCAAAATCGTGATAGCCGCACCCTCTTTCCCATTTTCGTTCAAATCCAACCTCCCAAGCACCGTTTCACAGCAAATCATCGTTATATTCATCCTTTAAACACCACAAACATCCATTTCATCTATATTTCTTCAAGATTCCTTAAGTTTTCTTACTAAAATCAAACCCTAAGTGTCACTTTCATCCCTTTCAGTTTTCTTCAAGGATTTTGACCACAACTATGGCCTCTGGAGCTTGTTCCTCGAAAGGGAAGAGAAAGAGCATGACCCCAAAGCTTTATACAAGATATCTACACAATGTTCTACCCCGACACTACCATTGGAAATATGCTTCTCTTAAGAAGCGACCTATTTTATCCATCCAGATGTTTGATTAGGGTGGCATTAAAGCTATTGGCCTTGAATCAAACATTGAATCTGGCTTTGGCAATGTGAATTGTTGGAATTTGTAGACATCTACAAGTACACTTTCAAAAAGCCAACCCTGGAGTTTCTAAGTACCTTACAAGTATCCCCTGTGGGTAAGGTCACTTTCCAGCTCTGCAAATAAGAGAAATCTCTCACCGTCTCAGAATTTGTAGATATCTTTAGGCTACAACATGAGAGCTTGATAAATGAATGATAGGCAAAGGATTTTAACCCTTCTACAGATTGGCATAACTTTGGTAGTGATTGCAGTTTGGATGTCAAGAAGACTAAGTACACTCACTTAAAGAACCCGTTTCTCTGTTACATTCACTAGTTTTTGAATACTCAATCTTTGCCCGAAGTGATAGCAACGGGCAGTCAGGAAGTCATAATTACTTCTTTTCGAGATGGCTAGAAAAATGAACCAGTTGCCTTGTCAAGATGGTCTGCATCCCATCTTTAGTCGATAGCCTCGAAGCCAACAGGTGACATTCTTATAGATGGCTACATTACTCATCTAGCAATTGAGCTTGGGTTGATGGATCTTAGTAATCATAACTTCACCATTATCTTGACATCCTCCAGAGATCATTAGACATCAAATCCTTTATCAAGATGGGAGCCATAGTGAGAATCATCTTTTAGGATGACACCTACTATAGGTTTATCACCCATATAGGTGAGATTTCATGGGACCTAGAAGATTTAGAAGCATTTAAAGTTGGTCTTTAAGGGTCATAGCAGAGAAAGAGAGCTAGAGTTGAACCTTATAGAGTTTCAACAGATGTTGCAGATGCTCCAATAGTTGGTGAAACATCTTCATCTCAATTGGATATGGCTTAATAACTTATGGCACTTCTCATTCCTTACTTCGACATGCTTCAAGCAAGCATGGATTACTTCGAGCAATCCATTGATCAGAAGTTAGAGAATCTGAAGGATTTTATGGAGTTGAAAGTTGATAGCCTCGAAGAGGAGATAACTCATCTTTTCGAGCAAGTTTCTGGCTTCAAGCCATGATTTATCTTTTCTTTAGCTTTAGTTTCATGATTTAGAATCTTGTTTTATGATCATTAGGATCCTTAGGATCATTAGATAGGAAAGCATATTTTGTTTGTACTCAAACTCATATATGTATTTTTTTTGCTTATGTAATGAAATATGAGATTTGTTTTATATTGACTATTTTCTTCTCTTGATTGTCTCTTTTTGATTGTGACAAAGGGGGAGAAGAAATGCAATATGCTTAACAAGATATACTTGACATATATTTTGATATGCTTAATATAAATGCCATTTAACATAAAATATACTTGACATATACCTTCCATATACTTGGCATAAATGTTATAACCAATGCTTATTTAAATTTCTTTTGAAACTTCATTTCCTATAGGCTTATGGTTTAAAATATGGTATCCTTATGTTCTTTATAATTCATATTTATTAAGCATCTTTTGAGGGAAAGAAATTTATTTTTCCTTAAGCCACATATTGTAAAATTATTTGTCACCACAAAAAAAGGTGAGATTATTGAACCTTGAGGGATATTTCCATCATTTTGATGATCACAAATAATTGGATAATAAGAAATTTAACCACATTTTGTGTCTTAGGCAAGTTATAAATTCCTAAGACTATGAAAAAAATTGATTGAAATTAATTGAAGTTCAAAAGAATAAAAATCAATATAGATTCACATGTGTGAAGAAGACATTCACGCCAGTGAACAATGTTATGCTTGTGGTGAAGAATCGCCATAACCGTGAAAATAGCAATTCACGCCCGTGACTAATAAAGTAATACATATGAATCAGTTAGTGCCAAGTTTGTTCATTCAAATGTTTACGGTAGTGATGCACTGAACCACTCGTGAAGCTTGACTAATTCATGTTCGAGAAAGACTTCTCATTTCTGGATAGAATCAATCATGACTAGCTTCACCACTTTAGTCACGACTATGAAGAACAATTACACTCGTAAATATTAAGTCACGCCCGTGAACCTGCAAAGAAAAAGTTATCAGGCGTGAATGAGAAAGTTATTGAACGAGTATTTTGCATTAAATGCATCCTAAACGGTTATATTTGTTAGGAAAAGTATAAATACAACATATTTATGACTTCCGAAAGTTAGAAAAGTTAAGAAAAATGTGTATTCAATCTTATAATCTTATATAGCCTTGTGTATTTAATTGATTTCACCAATCTTATATTTTATCTTGTAAGAACCATAATTGTTTAGAATTGTTGAGCTTTTTGGTTGGTGAGTGTTTCATTCTTATAATAAATTACTCAAAAGTGAGTTTGAGTGAGTTGGGTTATGATTGAAATATTTGTAAGGATTTTTGTATGAGACATAAAAAATACAAGGATTTGGTTGTTGTGGTAGTTATTAAAATATGAAATTTTTTCTGGATTAGGTATTAGCCAAAAGAGTAAAACACCATAGTTGGGAATGAGTTAGGAAAAACTTTACTTGTAACACTTTGAGTGATAGTAAAACACCCAACTGAGATTAGAGAGAGGAGTATGGTTTATTAATATCTGAATATCTATAAATTTTGTGTGCCAAATTTCTTTCTCTCTCACAAATAATTTTTTGGTAAAATTACTTTAAGCAAAATTTTTAATTATCAACCAATTCAACTCCTCTTCGTGGTTATTGTTTTGGACAATATAGTTTATTCTATACATAAGTCATTTTTCACCATTTTCAATCCCTTATGCTTATACTACACATTATGCTCTTACCTTTAACATCGTTCCATTTGACACTTTTTACGAGTTATGCTACTTATGTTGCTTATACCATTAAATTTTGCTATATTTGCACTTTTTTTTATATGGTTACTTAACATTATTTATTCCATTTTAAAACACTATACAATTCTATGTGCATTTATTTGTACCTACATTCCTTATTACACTTAGTGTACAAACATAAGTTACTCACACATACTTATACATAAATTTTTGCTTGATTCTTTTAGTCCTTACTTGGCGATATTCTTATTCATAATGTACTTTGTAGCAGTTTACTCTAATATGTACCAATTACTCATGTAACCACCATTTGTTTACCGTGCATTCAGTTGTTAATAGTATACACAATTTGGTATAATATCATATTTGAGTGTTCTGATTATTCAACATGTAGTAGCATTCAATAATAATAGCATGCAAACTTGGTATATCTCATTTCCTTTCTTATATGAGTTTTTTGTATTAATTCATCTATTGTCCATCATTACCTAGATAAGACTTAGGGAGACACAAGACTTCACGGGCCACTCGGCCTATATAATGAGCCATTAGGCCTATATGAAAGGGTTATTTAGCCTATATAAACAAACCATTCGGCATATATGAATAGGCCATTTGGCCTTTATAAAGGAGATGAACGGACTATTCGGCCTATATAAACAAGCCATTTGGCTTATATAAATGGGTCATTTGGCCTAATATAGTTGAGTAATGCCTTATCCTAATTGACATTTCAGCCTGTCTCTCAAGTCTAGGTTGGGCATAACTCAAAGTTTATATCATCACACTTCGTTAGAATTTCATTATTATTGCCACTGCATACACCATTGCATACATTTATATATGTTCAATTATAACAATTCATGCATTTACTTGCTAAATTTGTAACAACATGCATTAATAAAAGCATTCAATTAATGCATATAATGCTTCATCAAGTTTTCGACTATGTAGCACGAACATAGACACAGATACGGGTATGGACACGAAGAAACGATATTTCTAAAAAATATAGGACACGGACACTGAGGAGAAACGTGTAAATATTAAAAATATAGGGGTAAATTTATAAATAATTAAATTTAAAGAATATAATTACAAAATTTTATTTTTATATGATATTAAACAATAAAAACATACAATTAAGTATATTGAACAATTATTATTCAAGTATAAAAGAGTATAAAAATATTATCATAATAATAAACTTAAAAAAAGAAATACAAATTTCATAACCACAATTTATAAATCACAACAAAAAGTCTAAAAGTTCAAAAATTTTTATAATAAAACAGTAAACATGTTTTATAACCTCAAAATAAAAAATCTCAATAATACCAATAAGAAAATATGTTTTTTTATGGTACTTCCTCAACATTACAATCTAAGTCTTGAACATTCTCATTTCCCTCTTCAACAAAAAATATAGATTCCAACTCTGGTTCATCTAAGGTGAGATTAGCAACTTCAAGAACACCTACTTCATCCATGCTTCCAAATTCATCTCCACCAACATCTCACATTTTTGTCTTTTCATTACAATATTCTGAGGTGCTCCTTGATATAAAACAAAGATTATTATGAATATAAACCAAGTCCTCCGCACGTTTTGGAGTTAATTTATTTCTTCTAAATGAATGAATAAATGAATAAGTACTCCAATTTCTTTCACAGCAAGAGGAAGAACTAGGTTGTCCAAACACTTTGAAAGCTAGCTTTTGAAGTAAAGGTGTAGATGAACCAAAGCAAGCCCACCACTTTCTAGGTTCTGAATCATACTTGCAAGCAATAGAATCTGGATATCTAAATGACCCAATCTTAAGTGAAAAACTAGCAAATTCATCATTAGCTTTAGCTCGCTCATCATGATTGGAAAATATTCTTCTAAACCACTTAATTCGTTCAGAGGATACTTTTTTATCCATATGAGGACTTAATCTACCTTCTCCCTCTTGAAGCCATTTATCACTATAATACCTTCAAAGAGAAATTATAAAGAAACAAACATCTAATTATAAAGAAATAAAAAAAATCAAATGAAAAAGAAGAAAGGCAAAAATGAGAATTAATTTAAAAAATCACCTTGCATTTAGTGAGTGAGCTAAACAATGAAGTGGTGTATTGTTTTTTTCCCAACGCTTAACTAGAATGGAATGAACTACAAAATAGAATGATGAGAATTCATGGGGTTGTTTTCCTTCATGCTTAAAAATAATTTTCTTCACCTTTTCAATCATAGAGTCCCACATCTCATAAATCAAATGAAGACATGGCTTGTTTGTATCACAAACTCTAATCATTTCATAAATAGGTCCAGTAACAACAATAATATAACTGAGATCTTCCCACCAATTCTCATCTAACACTTTGTCACGAACAAACCTAGCTTTTCTTTGATCATCATCTCGATATTGCACCCAACTCTCACTCAAAACCAGTGCTTCTAAAACACATTTTATGAGTTTAAATCTTTTAAGCATGACAACAATAGAAGCAAATTGAGTATCAGCAACTGCAAGCAACCTGAAAAAGCTAAATTTATTGAACATAGCTAATCTCATTGAATGTTTCATAATAAAATTTTTGATTTGCAAAGCATCCCCATGAATTTCAGTTATCCAATAGCACTCTTCATATATATCTTGATTAGTTTCCACATTCTTAGCAGCACATATATTCTTCAAAGCAATATTAAGTGTGTGCACAACACATAGAGTCCAATAAATATGTGGAAAGATGCCTTCAATGATTTCTCCAACACCTTTACAATTTTTGGCATTATCAGTTATGACTTGTACCACTTTTTCATGTCCAATCTCATTAATTACCTCTTTCAATAGATCAGTAATAAAATATTTATCTTTCGCCTCACCTGAGCAATCCATAGATTTAATAAACATATGAGTTGAATCAGTAACAACTATTATATTAATTAATGACCTTCTTTGTGGGTCACTCCATCCATCACTAACAATGCTAACACCCTTTTCATTCTAAGTACTTTTGATTGGTTCTAATAATCTATCTACATTTGCCTTCTCTTGTTGAAGCAATGTAGTTCTCAATTTATTATAACCCGGAGGCACATATCCACCTAATGCATGATTAGCAACAAATGCATATGAACTCATATAATAGGGATTTCTAGCCAAATTAAATTGCAACCCTCCAGTGTAAAACATTCGAGCAATTTCAACATCTAATTGGTTTCTAGTTTGTATATCAAAAGCTCTACCTATAGGAGAATCATCAACTCTTTTTCTTTTTAAAGCATCTGAAATATTTAAATCAGTTACATGCAATGAAAGACTTTCAAATATACTACCAGAAGTAACACTAGTAGGCAATATAACTCACTTAGGTTGGGAATTCAAAATTTTATTCGTGATTTCTTCTTCTATTTTTTTCATCTCAAAAATATCTTCACTTCTAACTTTTGTATATGGACCAATCCCTTTCCCAGATATTTTTAGTAAATGAGATCTTACTCTAGTATAAGATCCTTGCTTTTCTTGGCCACAAAAGTTACATATCCACCTGTAATTTCCTCCAGTCTCTCCAGTCTTTTGAAGTTTTTTAACATATTTCCACAAAGGTGTTTGATCATCATCCTTCATATTTTTTTGCTCACTACTTATGCTTTGACTAGATTTTGAACTTTTTGTACTTCCAGAACCAGAATCCATAAATTTAATCTGAAAATTAAACCTAAATAAAAATTAAAACTTAAAGAATAAATATAAAACAAATTTAACTAAGAACATGACAGCAAAATAATTGTTTGTATTTTCTAGGATTAAATTAAAGTACAATCAAATATTAGAATTTATGAAACTAATTACATGTGGATTGCTCATGAATTTATATATTAATTAAGAAAATATAATTTTATAAAATCAAATGTTGGAGGAAATTTATATTTAATTATATTAATTATAAAAGCTGGAGCAAAATAAATATTATATTAATATTTAATTACATTAATGATGATTCTCCTATAATACAACAATTTCCACCCATTGTTTCTAATTAATAAATAATATAAACAAATTATAGCTATAGGTACAACAATTTCTGCCCCTTATTTCTTTATTAATATACTTGTACTTTATGCAATTTAAAGTAAACCCAAATTGTCCTAGTTAACCGTTTTAAGCTTCTTCCATGATTTTCTTCAGTTTTTGGTCCTTTCTTTAGTTTTAAGTTGTCTACTCCTCACTTTCCTTAATTTTTTTCACATATTTATCCAAGACCCTATGGATTAAGTGATAGCAGACCAGTGCAGAAGTCAGAAATTGATGATAGAAGCAAAAAGATTTAGGAATAACTTACAGCAGCAATTACTAGACAGTGGACACCAGCGAGTCAGCGACTGTCGAAGTTAGAGATTGGGGGAGAGCTTGTTAGTTGTGGCGTCGGGCAGAGAGGAAAGGAAGAAAAGCCGAATTTTTTTTTTGTAGAAGAGACGTTAACTGATCAATTTATAAGAGGAGAATCATAGAAGAGAAATTTTTTTTTCAGAAGAGTCCTGATAAATTAAGGACTTGAGGGGAGAAAAGTGTTTCTCATCCATAAACGCGTGTCCAATTTTTGTGAAATTTTGACACCGGACCCAGGATGTTTTGTGTTCGTGTCCACCGGTATCGGTGTTGGAAACGTCTCTGATACGATGACACAATGATGGTTCAGCGTTTCCGTGCTTCATAGGTTTTCGATTCAATAGACATTCTACACATTTATTTATGTTTTGATAAATGATTTGGTTCATTAACTTTATTAATGTTATTAACTCATGACTAATCACATTATTATCTATTTCAACTCACACAATCCACTTTTAAAACATTACATAACATCTACACATTATTATTTCTAGTTATCAGACATTTTTCCCTACTAAAGTCATTTACCCTTTTTAACCCACCTATGTTTATTCTTATGTAATGATTCAAACGTTGATTCATATAACGATTCTTATACTAAAGCATGTTATAACATTAGTACCTTTTTATTAACACAATTAATTCAAATTAAAAATTGTTTACAACTGTATTCATGCTTATTCATGCTAATTGATTTTTATTACTTTCAAATTTAACGAACTACCTGACCATTACCATAAAGAATGCATATATCTTTTTACGCTTTTTTATCCTCCTCTTCATCCTTTCCCTTCATCGAGCGTAGTCTTTCTGGGCGTCGGCTTCCCTCAGATTCTGTACCTTTCAAAGTTCCCACTTAAGCATGTTAAAAATCCCTCTCTACCTCACGGTTTAAGCCATGGCCGAAGTTATCTCCCACCATTTCCTTTTCTTTCTTCTTCTTCTTCTTTTTTTGCCAATTTCCTTCGTTCTTGTTCAAGGGATGGCCTTCACTTACTCCAATTGGATCTTTTACTTCATTTCTAGTTAAATGTTATAGAGAATTTGAGGTGGTTTAAGCTTGAAAGGGTTCAGGTAAGTAAAAAAGATGATGGTGATGAAGAAATGAAGGAATAATTGTAAGTGTGCCCAACCATACTCTTAATATATATGATAACTAATATGCTAACAAGAATAATTAGGTGCTAATCCTTTACATGCATGATTCCACGTGGTGAGAGAAGGATTTCTTCACATAGTTATGACATAATTCCTCATTTTCTTAAGTCTAAATTTAAACTCCAATCTCTGACAAACTTCGATTGCGGAATGCATAAAGTTTTTAGTTGGTCCGGCATATCCGGTCTTAAGACACGTGACAATCCAAATACAGAGAGAGCAAAAAATCAATAAGAACCAAAATTAGACCATCAATGCAGGAAAAAAGAGAGATGTCAAGAATTCAAATGGAAATCAAGATGAAATTCCTAGAAAAGAACCCATAATCAAAAAACTAGTTAACAAAAATTCTATGCCTAGAAAAGAAACCACTTCCACAAGTTCACAAAATGAAGCTAAAATTAGCAATGGAGATTGTCAAGTACTTAACGTAACCTAACCCCAGATTGAAAATTAGAGATTAAAAAGTTTGGAAATACTATTGGTTTTATTAGCAATAAATGTCTTATTGACCACAAAAGAAAATGGAAACAAAATTTTATAACGGGAGAATAAAGTGGAAATGGCTAAAAATGGCTAACCTGAACTCAAAGGGGGAATCAAATTCTAGAACGCGAATCTTAGCACCAACTTCTCCTAGAACCCGAAGCATAACAAAGTGGAATTACAAAGATTAATTGCAAGAAGTAATCACTTTGTCATAACCAACGATAGTATATTGGGAAGAGTACGTGTGCAATGGAACAACATATAAATGAAACTGAATTGCCGTCAATATGAGAAAGAAAGCTTCTACTTGATGACCAAATTTTTCTTTAACCCGGTAAATCAAAATGTAGAATAAAGCCCGTAGAAATAGTTATAAAACAAAGCAGACTGAAGAAAAAATAATAAAGTAAATACCTAAATACATGAAAAACCTGAACGTAAATAAAACGATAGTGCAAATGCTAGACGGACTACACTCCATCAATTAAAAAGAATAGAAGAGAAATCATAGTTATAAAAGTTCTGAAACAATAAACACTTCTATTGTACTTGGTGACAATAGGAAAAAAAGGAACTGCACCCAACCAAGCATGTATCAACTATCAAGAAGGAACAAATTGACGCACTTAAGAAAAACTCGAAATACCAAAAAAGATAAATTACCCCCATTGAACGGTGACGGACTCATAATTCCAATACTCCTTAGGCTGGATGATGTTGACGTCAATATAAACCCTAGCTATTGATGGGGCGCCAAGTCGCCAAACAGATTTCCCGATTTTCTTTGCCAGCGTATCAATCAAATAAGCCACAAACTTCAATCGATGGAGATGTGGAGTTGATGGTTTGCCCTCCTGCTTATGCCTTTGCTGAAATACAGTAGCTCTCAATGCCAATCGACGGAGGAATGTTATCGGTGATTGAGGAGAGATGAGAGAGGATTCCAGGTGAGAAAGAGTGTAGAGAGAGAGCATATACTTTTGAGAGAAGAGGGAGAGCGGCTAGGGTTAGTGAAAACGGGAGGAGGATCCACAAAATTAGTACCATGACATTTGGTAGCTACGTGGTGGCTGATTTAATAACTTTAAAGTGATAAAATAGCGAACACAACTAAAGCGGATTCTAAAATCATTTTAGTGACCACCCTAGTTGTGCTCGCTGATCACCACTCTCAATTTAGTGATCACAATACAACGGTTGCTATTTAACGACCCCAACTAGTTGCTAAATCGTCGCTAACTTTTATGTAGTTTTTTGGTATATGATTTAGCGACCACTATATGGCTTTGTCACTCATTGGTTGCCATTTGATATCTAATAAAAAAAAACACAAGTTTGGTCTTCCTGTGGTCACTAAGGGGTGGCTATGTGCTGTAATGGATGGGATAACCAAGTAAAGGCACCTATAAATGACAACTGAATCAGACCAATTGCATTTGAAAATAAAATTGCATTTGAAAAGAAATTAGTATTAGAGACAAAATACCATATTGCTAATATATGAAAAGTACTAAAGGTTAAAGACGGACAAAATTCCTTGTCGCTAATATATGAAAAGTGCCATGGCTTGGAGTCAATATCCCACATTGCTAATATGAAAAACTACCAAGGTTAATAACTATAGGTAAACTAACTCTAACTTAAAACTATTTTGAGAAATGATAACCATAATTATTAAGCCCTAAGTCACACTCTTACCTATTTAGTTTTGCATTCCTATTTTGATACGACTATTATATCATTATAAGTACACCTCAATTGTGAATCAATAATATTTAGTTTGTACCGCAATGCCTTCATGTAAATACGTACGCCAATGATGAGGGGAATGACTTTGGGATTACATTTCCTTTGAATAGGAGGCACACAAGTGCTTTACACCTTTCACCGACAGAACCAAAATTGAAACACCCCCATCTGGGTATTCTTCTTGGATTTAACCAGTGAATTTCTTCTGGAATATGTTTTTCCATTCATAGGCTTTTGCTTTTTTTAGGTGAACTATATAAATTTGCATCAGTTTTCCTCTGCTTTATGCCTCATATATCTTACATTCTTATGAACCATTGTATGCCTTCTCTCCATTTCTATCAACAGAACAGTTATTGTTCGTGGTTTAGCCATTGGTAAATTATATCGTAATAGAAGCAGTTGTTCAAACACGAGGCTAAAAAATTATAAAAAAATAAAAAAATTACCCAAAATAAATCCAAGAATAAAAGGTAAGGGCCTTGTAAGCATAATATAAGAATATAATCCTTTCACTGTTATATTTTGATTGATAACGGTTTTTCATATCAATTCTTAATTATTATGTGACAATTAAAAATGTCAGAAATTATTCCATTCAGTTATAGAAATATAAGAACCTAAAAATATTATCACTTTAATTTGGCTAAGAGTTTTTTCTTGAGTGATTATTGAAAAGAAAACAAGCAAGCCAGAGCCGGCCATGCTGTAAACAATAAAAAAAACTCCATACCAAGTACATAGAACCCAGATTAAATAAGATATTAAAATAGAATATAATAATTTATAATTAGAATAATTAAATATAATAATATAATAATTAAATAAATTAATAATAATTAAATAATAAAATAAATAAATAATAATAAATAATTAAAATAAATAAATAAATAAATAATTAAATTAATTAAATTTAAATAATAATAATAATTGAATAATAAATAAATTAATAATTAAATAAAAATAATTAAAATAAAATAGAAATTGATTAATAGAAATGAATTATATTATATAATAATTTCAGTAAAGAACTTTGTCTTTGTAAAGAATATGAGAAGTAATTTAACTTATCAAGTGGTGAAAAAAATAATAAATTTCAATGATTTTCAGTCATCAATTGTTTATTTTTAATTCAAACCTAAAAAAGTCAAACATTTAGGTTCCACAAGGGTTGAGGTCAACGTTAATTCCTTCGCACTAAAAAAATTAACTTTCCTGTTATACCACTCCAATCAATGTTTAACAAATGATTACGTACTTCTGTTGTAAATTACAACTTGTTATGATTGTTTCAAATGCAAGAGAAATAATTTAATTGCAGCTAATTAAATAGTTCGTCCCATATCTAATATTTTCTTAATTTTCTCAATTTTATAACTATGAATATAAATAGAATAAATTTCATGATAATAATTGATGGAAAATGTCTAGTTATACCCTTAAAATATAGGAGAAACGATGATTGACATATATTAATTTTTAAAATTTTAAACTCCAATTTCTATTAATTCCGGAGCTCTTGATAAATGATAATTAAAATTTTAGAAAAGCTTAGCTAATTTTTAAAATAATAATAAAAAAGGGTCAAACTATTGCTTGTCTATTGACACTTGGTGCAATTTCATTCATCCCCTAAGTACTATGATATGAGTGCATTATATGACACTCAATATAGACCTTGTGATATTAATACTTGAAAGCTAGTTTACTTGAATTTTGTGTTTGACCAATAAAAATTTAGCAATAGATTGTACAGAAAATCAACCTTAATTTGGGGTTAAGTTTTGTTAATTTTAAAATTTTCACTAATTAATTTCTTAAATGCCAATGTCCCACTTTGCTTCTTCCATACAGCATGGCGATATTTCTTCAAAATCGACCATTTTGACACCGAGGTTGGTCTATTATCGGGGGCTGCCCATGTAGCCTGCCACTGCAATGAAAAGTCATTTTTGCCCTTTGATTTAGATCCTTTAACCTTGTGATGGAAATGTTAATTTTATTTTTAATGAAGATGGGATGTGTTTAAGAGAAAAAGAAAAAAAAAAGGTGGATGAAGTATTAATTTATTTTTCGAACTTATTTGTGGAAACATACTTTTCTTAAAATAAATATTTTGATCTAATAAGAACGTAAATTTTTTAATTTGCAATAGAAACTCATAACGTACAAGAATTTTGAAAAAAAATATATATAACAAATTCATCCTTTCGTCGAAGAATTCATCCTTTCGTCAAAGAATTTATCCTTTTGTTTGTTGATCAGGATTATTTATGTCCAGTAGATAGATTGCCTTGACATCAAACACAGGATATTTTTATGCTCGATTTTATATGATAATTTTTTTGCCAAATTTGGTATAAAAATAAACTCAATAAAAAATAAACTCAAAAACATATATGCAGGTCTGATATTTAAAAATATATATATATTTCCAGAGTTTCAACTCAAAAGATAACTCATGACGCCACATAACCATCCATTTTAAGGAAAATATACACTATTTCACCTATTTTCTTTGAATTTAAATTTAATTAATTTATTAACAAAATAAAATAATCTAGTTTTATTTCAACATAAATTCAGTACTTAAATTTCTAAAAAAGCCAAATAATTCTTTGTGTGATAAATGCGTCTATTTACATGACCTTGTGATGATGGAGTAGATAAAAAAGAATGTAATATAAAAGGGGCAGTTAATTAATATTTTTGTATATAAAATTTTAAAAAACCAATTCATTTTTATGAAGGGCAAAACAGTCTTTTGGGAAAATGTGAATGAGCAAAAGAGTGCCCAAAGAAACTTTCCTAAACCTTAGAAATTAGACCACACTCTTCGTAGCACATTCCAAAAGGGCACCAAAATTTTACGCGTCAACCCTCCCCTTTAGTCACACTATAAACCCTAAGTCCCCCACCCTTCCTCGCCAAACCTCTCTCTCTCCTTATCAACCAAACACTTAAATTCTCTATTTCTCTCTTCTTTCTTCCCTTCATAGCTTTCTTCGAAGTGTGGTTCCACATAATTGATAACTATGAAGCTAATGAAAGCAATATTGATCATGGTCATAACAATGGGTTTATCCATCACTCTCACGGTGAACCGCATCGGCCAAGTGGAAGAAGAAAAACCACCATTTCTTAGTGATGATGGTTCAACCACATTTTCGTCGAAAGCATTTGAAGAGCCAAAGCCAATGCCTTCGAATAAGTTGAGCCGTTTCTTGGCAGAAGACAAGAACCCTAGGGCAGCTGACCATTGCCACAAAGATGAAGAAGTATGCTACCTTTTAGGCGGCAAAAACTACACTTGTTGCAACAACAAATGCTTCGATTTAACAACGGATAATAGCAACTGTGGCGCTTGCAAAAACAAATGCCATTTCACACAAGCTTGTTGCAGGGGACAATGTGTTTATCTTTCTCTTGATAAGAGGCATTGTGGGAGCTGCAACAACAGGTGCAAAAAGGGAGAATATTGCCTATATGGGATGTGTAGTTATTCCGAATAAATTTTAAAAGTAAAATAGCAAAATTACATAAATTATTGATGAGAGATTCGTCATTTAATTAATCATATAATTATATCATACAATAAAGAGCTACATTTCATTAGTAGTGGTAGCAATTATCACACTAATGTTTTTATATTTATACAGTTAATTATCAATTAAAACTATTTTACCTGCTAATAATCTTCAAGGATTTTATCTATATGCAATACTATTTAAGAATTTTACTTTTATGTGTATTAATATCTTCTTTGTTCTTGTTGCATATATACAAGTTCTTTTTGATCAAAGAAAGAGAAAAATATATTGTTGATATTAACTGTATTATGTTGTTTTAAAATAATTAATTGGTTCCTCTTTATTCTGGAACATGGAATATGAATTAATTTTCTTTGTTATTTTTCCATTTTGGGTATATAAATACACATAAAAGGGTGCACAAATATTATCACCGTGCCCCTTAATCTTTTCTACATTGTCAATGAACTTGAAATTAATTCTTGGATTAATTATATGGAATTATTCTGTTATATATATTATTGCAAGAATTGTAAATTAAAATGCAATCATAGCTGGATTACAACATTAACAGAATTTTCATATTGGTTATAATAAATCAAAATATGAAATCGATTATTACAAATTGAAGGATATTTCCTCAAAAGTTAATTATTACAAAAATAGGTTTTCATATAATTAAGTTAATCCTCCAATTCTTCTGTGTAACCCAGAAAAGAAAAGTTGCGCAAAAAGCAAAGAGAATTTCACATAAACTAACAAAAATAAGAAAATAAATTGCAAAAGCAAGATCAATTTTTTTTAATGTCTGGAAAACAGACACTTCAAGTTTAAGTGTAGACAAGGAGAAGCTTTTAATTAAGTATGGAGAAAACTAAAAATGGTGTGGTTTTAGAGAAATTTTTTGTCCCTTCCGTCTCCTCTCTTCCTCTCAAAAAATCCTAGTCATCTCCTACCTTTTTTCTGTTCTTTAAGGATTGTTGTTGGCTTTTAGTGCCGACAGTAGCCCTCGCTTTTTCCATTTTCTTCATTTTATATATAACAATATCATATATCTCATAGTTCATTGAAGATCTGAGATTTACATTGGTATTTTTTATTATTTTTTTCTCTTATTGAATTTTAGTTGTCTTCTTCATAATAAAAATTTATGTTATCGTGTATAGTGAGGTTTTATTTGTCCTTATCTATTATGAGATGAGACACTCTTCTACAAATGACTTGGTGTGGTTCATGTTTGGATGAAGATTTTTTTTGCTGATAGTTGTTAAGCTATCGACTTGTCAGAAACGATGACTACAATAATCATATTTTTTCTGCTCTATTGACGCTAAATCCGCATTGCTATTATTATTGTTATTGAAATAGTTTGTCAAACCCAAATTGTTATTAGGTATCACTTCATCTTTGATTATGGATTTGCACTAACTTATTTATTATGAATGAATTTCATACTATTATTCAAAAAAATAAAAGTATGGAGAAACCTTATATTGAAGATGAAAGACTAAGTGTTTTCAAAAATTCCAAAAAAAAAAAAAAACGAATTAATTGGATTTTCCATGTAATTCGGTTAATCTCACATACGGTGTTGTGTAGAAAGCAAGCAGTTTTTCATAAGCAATGGTGGCTTCATATGCATGTTCAATGCGTGCTACTATTGCCTTCAACCGATAAGCCAGGCTTTATTTTTTTAGTTCAAACTTGCAGTTTACTAAATGTTTAGAATAAGATTAAATCTCTGTTTGTTTCTATTTTTTTTTTCCCTCACGTAATCAGTTTAACCCAAGATTAATTCTTGAAATAAATTAGTATGCAATTTTCATTGTGACGCTATTTTTCACATTTACTACTACTACTAGTCAGTACATAATCAACTGCAAGATTATAATAATAATTTATGATAGTTAAAGATATTGGAAAAAAAATAGTTGAAAAAAAAAGTTCTCGAGGGTGAATTCAGCGGATTGACAACAAAACAAAACTTAGTTGTACTATTGATTTTTTTTACTAGATTTCAACCGAATTATATTATTGATTTTAAATTTGATGGATCTAGAACTTATAGCAATATCTTAATCAAAAACTTTACTAAATTGTACCTAATGTTTTTGGAATTGAATTATACGGAAAAAAAATTGATATTTAAATATTTATGATTAAGAATAAAATAATTTATATATACTAATATAATATTTTTATACTTTTATTATACAAATATAATATATTTTAAATTTACAACTATAAACACTTTAATCCATAAAATTAAATTTATAAATTTATTAATTAGTTAATAAAATTAATGATATTCGTAATATAATGAATTTAAATAATTAAACATTTTTAATATGTTAAAAATAATTTTATGTATTAAAAATTTTATGAAGATGATGTAGATAATTGAACCAATGAACTCGTTGTAAGTTTAAGATAAGTTAATCATAAAAAAAAATTAACTATTTTTATTGTTAAGTAAATAAAAAAATATTTATAAGGTGTTGCTAGTTTTTATTTTTTATTCTAATTTTTTTTATCACTAATTATATTTTTTTTGCATTTATAATTTTTCTAATTATATTTTGTAATAAATCTAAATTATGTATTAATATATATCTAGAAAATCAATTTAAATGCAATCTATAGCACAACAATCTAATTTATAATAACTATATTATAATTTTATAATAAATCAATCTGATTTACTATTTATTTCAATTATAGTAAATGATTTTTTTGTCATATAATTGCAATATATTAAACTTAAATGATTTCAGACTAGTCGCTTATTCTAATTTCTTCAATTCATATTTACTTATTTTTTATTTATTCTTTTAATTGTCTTGAGTTTGATATTAATAGTTATATAAAGGTATGTGACACATTTCAAATGTGAATTATTCTCAATATATATATTATATATATATATATATATATATATATATATATATATATATGATAAAATATATTTTGATTGGTACACTAAGATTTAATTAGAAACTACTAATATCTAGTATTCTAGTAATAAATTAATTAATCTCTAAGGAATATTATATAAAAAATGATTGCTTTTTCAATTTAATCTCATTCTAAGGGAAAATCATTAAAAAAAAGAAATTTGAATTTTCTTGACTAAATTCTCTATAATTACTCTCAAACAATTTTCAAATTATAAATACATTAATGTTAAATCAAATCTATTAATTATAAGTCTATCATAAAATATGAAGTCACTTACTCTACATGTGTCTAATTCAACTGCACATAATTTATTTTTCAAATTCTTATTAACCACTGAGTTCTAGTTTTTAACCATATTAATTATTGTTCTTCTATTAATTTAATTAATTTAACTACAACAAGTTTTATTGTCTGATTTCTTTGGAATTACTGATATTTTTTTCTTAATTATATTATTAGATGACTAATAAAAAAATAGTTTATTTAAATAGTTGTTGTAAATTAATCAAACAACATAATCAAAGTTAATAATTTTTGTTCTAATATAGCTAGTCTAGTAATGTACCTTTTTTATTATTTAAAAATATATTCCATATAAAATTTAAAATACTTGAGAAAGTAATTTAAAATCAAGAAATCCTAAATATATAAGAGTATATTCCATATAAAATTTAAAATATTCGAAATAGTAATTTAAAATTAAAATATCTTTGTATATAAGCTTAAGTTTATTATCTTAAACCCTAAAGCAGTCACCCTCTTATTCTCCTTTTCCATAGCTGCAATCGCCCTCTTATTCTCCATACTTTCCTTTTCTCCATAGCCACAACCACAACACTCTCTTCTCTCTACTGCCCATCACTCTATCAATGGTCTTCCTCTTTCTATTGAAAGAGTCTATTGCTACTTAAGTTTCTTATCTTAAACCCTAAAGCAGTCACCCTCTTATTCTCCTTTTCCATAGCTGCAATCACCCTCTTATTCTCCATACTTTCCTCTTCTCCATAGCCGCAGCCACAACACTCTCTTCTCTCTACTTCCCATCACTCTATCAATGGTCTTCCTCTCTATGCTGAAAGAGTTTATTGCCACTCACTAGTCTCCTTGTTTTGAGTACTCTCTAGAAGCCGCAAGACATTCACAACAGTCAGTTGCCTCTATGTGTGCATCCTTTTATCGAGAATCACTTTTGCCTTTGTCTGTCTTTTCTTCTACCCTCACAAAATCTTTCTCAAGTATTAACCTCTAGGTTGTCTCCTTTCATTTTTGTCTATTGTGCTAATTTGTTTGATTTTTGTTTTCAATTTTTAATTTGAAGTAATCTAATAATTTTGTTTTTTGTGTTTTGGATTTTGTATAGCCACTCATTATGGTTCTAGTAAGCTTATGTAATGGATAGTTGCATTTGGGTTTTATTGTGTTTCTTAGAATCATCAAATTCTATTGTTTCTATAGATTTTTGATTTGTCATAGATATGGTTCTAGCTTACATTAAATTCTTCTATTTCAATCTGCGATTGGGTTGAAACTTAGAAATTATTAGTTACTGTACTGATATGTATAGTAGCAATATTTTGGGAATATATATTAGGCTAGTAATGGTTATAGTGAAGTTTTAGGAATTGTAACATTTTGGCTAAATTTTCTAATTTTTGGGAGGTGATTCAAGATTTTTCTTTAATGGCTTTCTTTGACTTTCTGATTATTTAAGCAAAATTTTTTCTTTTAATTCATCAGTTGATCTCTTTTAATATGCTTTGAAAGCCTTTCAATGATATTGCTTCCTCATATATGATACTTGGCATGTGTAATTAAATTGATGTCTCCAAATATAAAAGTTGTTTGTTATATCAAGATCTAATGTAACACTCTTTCATATAGCTAGAATAAGTCCAACTATATAAAAAAATGTGGCGATGCCACATGTCGAAAATCTAGTATAGTTTAAAATCTTTCTTAAAACATGGTTTTACAAGTCATTCAAAAACTTGTTTCCTTTTTAAAGAAGATGTTTTCTTTTCAAACCTTCATGTTTCCATGAATTTTTCAAAATCAATATGTTTCCATCTACTTAATCTTATAATGTTTAACTTTCAAAAACTTGCAATGTTAGGGCATTACTATTTTCTCAACGGATAAGAAATCATAAATTTTGCATGCATAACTTTATTTTACAATTATTACATGCCCAAATGAATCTTCATTTAAATGAAAGAAACATAAATTCAAAATGATAATCCCTCTTTGATCATATGATCTTATCTATGGACTATGAGGTGACTTTTCTTTTCTCTATCAAGCTTTTTTGTTTAGCTCATAACCTGCATATGAGAGATAACCCACACGTAAAACAATAATGCTTAGTCGTACACTATAACATGCATATGTAAATATACAATCATGTATTTAAATCTACATAACATATAATGACATTTTAATTGTGAATGTATTAATTGTAACTACCATGGTTTATTTTTAGTCTATTTTTTTATCTCTAAAATACCGACCCTTTTCATTTTCTATAAATATATATATATATATATATATATATATATATATATATATATATATATATATATATGATAAAATATATTTTGATTGGTACACTAAGATTTAATTAGAAACTACTAATATCTAGTATTCTAGTAATAAATTAATTAATCTCTAAGGAATCTTATATAAAAAATGATTGTTTTTTCAATTTAATCTCATTTTAAGGGAAAATCATTAAAAAAAAAAAGAAATTTGAATTTTCTTGACAAAATTCTCTATAATTACTCTCAAAAAATTTTCAAATTATAAATACATTAATGTTAAATCAAATCTATTAATTATAAGTCTATCATAAAATATGAAGTCACTTACTCTACATGTGTCTAATTCAACTGCACATAATTTATTTTTCAAATTCTTATTAACCACTGAGTCCTAGTTTTTAACCATATTAATTATTGTTCTTCTAGTAATTTAATTAATTTAACTACAACAAGTTTTATTGTCTGATTTCTTTGCAATTAATGATATTTTTTTCTTAATTATATTATTAGATGACTGATTAAAAAATAGTTTATTTAAATAGTTGTTGTAAATTAATCAAACAACATAATCAAAGTTAATAATTTTTGTTCTAATATAGCTAGTCTAGTAATGTACCTTTTTTATTATTTAAAAATATATTCCATATAAAATTTAAAATACTTGAGAAAGTAATTTAAAATTAAGAAATCCTAAATATATAAGAGTATATTCCATATAAAATTTAAAATATTCGAAATAGTAATTTAAAATTAAAATATCTTTGTATATAAGCTTAAGTTTATTATCTTAAACCCTAAAGCAGTCACCCTCTTATTCTCCTTTTCCATAGCTGCAATCGCCCTCTTATTCTCCATACTTTCCTCTTCTCCATAGCCATAACCACAACACTCTCTTCTCTCTACTGCCCATCACTCTATCAATGGTCTTCCTCTCTCTGTTGAAAGAGTCTATTGCTACTTAAGTTTCTTATCTTAAACCCTAAAGCAGTCACCCTCTTATTCTCCTTTTCCATAGCTGCAATCGCCCTCTAATTCTCCATACTTTCCTCTTCTTCATAGCCGCAGCCACAACACTCTCTTCTCTCTACTTCCCATCACTCTATCAATGGTCTTCCTCTCTATGCTGAAAGAGTCTATTGCCACTCACTAGTCTCTTTATTTTGAGTACTCTCTAGAAGCCGCAAGACATTCACAACAGTCAGTTGCCTCTACGTGTGCATCCTTTTATCGAGAATCACTTTTGCCTTTGTCTGCTTTTTCTTCTACCCTCACAAAATCTTTCTCAAGTATTAACCTCTAGGCTGTCTCCTTTCATCTTTGTCTATTGTGCTAATTTGTTTGATTTTTGTTTTCAATTTTTAATTTGAAGTAATCTAAGAATTTTGTTTTTTGTGTTTTGGATTTTGTATAGCCACTCATTATGGTTATAGTAAGCTTATGTAATGGATAGTTGCATTTGGGTTTTATTGTGTTTCTTAGAATCATCAAATTCTATTGTTTCTATAGATTTTTGATTTGTGATAGGTATGGTTCTAGCTTACATTAAATTCTTCTATTTCAATTTGCGATTGGGTTGAAACTTAGAAATTATTAGTTACTGTACTGATATGTATAGTAGCGATATTTTGGGAATATATATTAGGCTAGTGATGGTTATAGTGAAGTTTTAGGAATTGTAACATTTTGGCTAAATTTTCTAATTTTTGGGAGGTGATTCAAGATTTTTCTTTAATGGCTTTCTTTGACTTTCTGATTATTTAAGCAAAATTTTTTCTTTTAATTCATCAGTTGATCTCTTTTAATATGCTTTGAAAGCCTTTCAATGATATTGCTTCCTCATATATGATACTTGGCATGTGTAATTAAATTGATGTCTCCAAATATAAAAGTTGTTTGTTATATCAAGATCTAATGTAACACTCTTTCATATAGCTAGAATAAGTCCAACTATATAAAAAAATGTGGCGATGCCACATGTCGAAAATCTAGTATAGTTTAAAATCTTTCTTAAAACATGGTTTTACAAGTCATTCAAAAACTTGTTTCCTTTTTAAAGAAGATGTTTTCTTTTCAAACCTTCATGTTTCCATGAATTTTTCAAAATCAATATGTTTCCATCTACTTAATCTTATAATGTTTAACTTTCAAAAACTTGCAATGTTAGGGCATTACTATTTTCTCAACGGATAAGAAATCATAAATTTTGCATGCATAACTTTATTTTACAATTACTACATGCCCAAATGAATCTTCATTTAAATGAAAGAAACATAAATTCAAAATGATAATCCCTCTTTGATCATATGATCTTATCTATGGACTATGAGGTGACTTTTCTTTTCTCTATCAAGCTTTTTTGTTTAGCTCATAACCTGCATATGAGAGATAACCCACACGTAAAACAATAATGCTTAGTCGTACACTATAACATGCATATGTAAATATACAATCATGTATTTAAATCTACATAACATATAATGACATTTTAATTGTGAATGTATTAATTGTAACCACCATGGTTTATTTTTAGTCTATTTTTTTTATCTCTCAAATACCGACCCTTTTCATTTTCTATGTAACACCCTATAATTAGGGCTTATAATTTGTATTGGTCTTAGGGAGATGAGTATGTGATTTAGAGGAGTGGTATGTTTGAAAGAGAAGTTAAAAAGACATGAAAAAAGAGAAGAAAATAGTATGCCACAGAATTCACACACTTGAATGGTTGGTCACGACCGTGAATAGTGAGGTTTGAGTGTTCATACATGTAAATGATTTGTCACGATTGTGAATGTCATAGTTTAGGTGTTTACACCAGAGAAGTTGTTTGTCACGATCATGAATTTGTGAATCACGCCCATGAAGGTAGAGTCACGACTGTGAAAGCTAGTCAATAGGAGTAGGTGAGATAGACACATTTTTCTCTCTCTTTCATCCTTTATTTCTGCCACAAACCTACTCCTTTTACCCGTCCTTGCATGCCACTGCCAACTTCTTCATCTTCATCATCTTTTTTATTCCATTATCAAAACATTTTAAAAGATTAATCATGGTAAAAGTTTGAGATAAAAGAGGAAAGGAAGAGTGTTCTTGAGGGAGGTAATTTAGAAGATAAGAGAGGAAGAGCAAAGCTTTATGAGGAATCATTCTTCAGTTTTTGTGGGTTGAAGGTGTTAAAGACAAAGAGAAATAAGCACAAAGGGGAAGATATGCTTAGATCAAGCTTAAAATGGTTAAAAGAGGACCCTTCATTAATAATTAGTACATATGTATATTAAATTTCAATCATGCTCTTTGGATGTAGAGTTATGTTTCCTTAATGTCCTGAAAATACATGTTTGTAGGTTAAAATCATGTTAGGCATGATATGCAATTGATATTTAAGTAATATGAGGGTTATATGTTAATGCTAGTGTTGATGAGTTTGAGAACTAAATCTATTTATGAATGAGTTTTAAAATATGTAAAAAGGTAAACAAAGCATGGATTTAAGATATATGCATGTTTGTATATTGATAGGAGTGATTGACACTAGCCAATCTTAGAAACATTTCATGTGGTTTGGAGTGCTCTATTTGGGCATAGTTCCGTATGCTAGATTTCTTAGATTCATGTATGTAAACCATGTGTCATGGCAGTTAATGCTTTTATTTTAGATTTATGGTTTTTAGATAAAAGCATTCACACTTTGTGTCATGATCTGTGTCATGCTTGTGACATATTGCTTAAGATGGTAAATGTCAATTTATGAGATCAATAGGTTACATGAATGAGTCAGGACTAGATTCATAAGTTGTAACTCGTGAAGGTCATCTTCACACCCTTGAATGTTTAGTCATAGTTGTGAAGGTAGTTGTTTCATACCTGTGAACTTGAGAGTCACGATTGTGAACATTGTATGCCTATTAAACTTGTTACATGATGTTTAATGATTGGGAATTATATGTTTCTAAAATGGTTTTAGACATGAGGTGTCACGGTCTCTATTAATATTAAAGCATAGTATGAGTGATATAATGTCATAATACATGTTAAATTTATAGATAGCCATAATACATGATACAATTTTACAGTATGAGATGCATAAATTGTTATGGAATTATTTTATGACATGATAAACATGATTTTGGCATAATGTATGGGCCGATAAATTGTTTACATTACTAAGCTCAGGTGAGCATGTAATGGTTATATGATATCAAAGTGTATGAACCAAGATTGGCTTTAATGATGGTAAACCCACTTTTTCTATTATTCTTAACACTGGATGAGCATATAAACATTTGTGGTGTGATAATATTTAGTACATAAGGTATGCCTGGTATGAATATGAGCATAAGGTACGGTAATGGTTAATGCTCAACATAATATTGGATAAATGGTAAAAATGTGGTTAAGCCCAATACTCTAACTAGGACTAGCGTTATGATAGATGACATGCCATTAAGGAGAAATAGTACTAGGTGACCTAGGTTGGTCATTGTAGATAAGGGCTTCAATCTCAGGTGAATTCCCTTAGTTTGGAAACACATACCTTCTTTTATCTCAAGTAGGTGACTTAAGGGCTACTTTTATATCAGACAAGTGTTTTGAGGGATTCAGACAGGTGTCCTGCGGGGTTCAAGTGAGAGCCGTGGATTTACTTGTATCCAGTTTAGTCCAGTTTAGAGTAACATAGGCAATTTTTTTAAGGTAATAAATATATAAATTTTTGTATGATCTATGGTGATTGATTTTCATCATGAATGAGATATGTGATTTATTGGCACATTGGTTTTTTGTGTTTTGAAATTTTTGATATAATGATAGTTGACATGAGATAATAAACATGGTGATTATAGTATGTAATATTATATGCTTTTGAGATAAGTAAGTAGGGAACATGAATCTAACATGCTATTTTGGATTATTATAATATGAGCACATTCATAATATAAGAATGTTAATAAGGTAATGATCTAAATATGGTAAATAATGAATATGAGTATGAGCACATAGAATGTACCGAGTTTATTATGCATGTTTTAGGCATATGATGATGGGTAAACCTATGTTCTTAAATGAAGATTATGTAGGGTTGTGTTTTAACATGACAAGAAAGGTATGCATGTGTATATGTTAGAGTATATATATACAGTTGTTGTTATATGTACATATGTACCGCTAGGCATGAGTTATTTAGCATGTGAGTATTTTTCAAATGCATATTGGAGCTAGTAAGATGGTTGTTGACAAAGAAAAAGAGCATGCAGGAAGAGTCACATGAAACAACCTAGTTTGGGTGGGTGATGCATAAAAAATGTCTTTTATTTTGATTTCATATGTTAAAAGATTTGTATTTTTCCTTTTCAGGATGGAGTATGTAAAATTGAGGCCTTTTTAAGCCCTATACTTTATTTCAATGTGATGACACATTTATTTTGTTTTGTTTTCTATTATTTTTTACATGAATTTTAATATAGTCATAATGGCCATTATGCAACCAAAGTGATTTAAAGAAAAGTTTTATTTTAATTGGATTTTAAAAAGGATGGTTTTTGTAACACTCACTTATATAGTTGGTTTAATGCTAATTATATAAAAGGTGTTACATTCTATATTTTATCACTAAAGGATATTTAATTGTATGTTTAACATCTACATTATAAGGTTTACCCTTATTCGAGTCATTTGCTAACTTATTTTCCTAACCTTATTCTTTCTCAGTGTAGCATTTTGATATCATAACTTATAACTTTATCGCAGTTATATTCCAATATTTCTATTCACTTCACAATAAGGACCTCAATATGTAATTATGGTTATTGTTCATAACTATGTCATTTGTGATACCTTAAGTTCTCAGCACACAAATGTTCCTTGTTTACACTTACTTTATGCATGCAATTTTACCTAAGGATGATCATAAATCAATATTATCATAACCTATTCACATAATTAACAACTAACATGTGAATCTTTAGTGATAGTTTCTAAGTGGCATGCCATATGTAAGTCAATTTGATGTCACAAAATTGCCTATGTAAACATCATGTTCATAAATATCAATATCAAAGCATAAAATGTACCTCTTATTCATTCACTTATGTGGCAAACTATACAATACATACCAATCGTATAAAGAAATTTCATAAAATAAATTTAAACACAAAAATTATATGATTAAATAATAACACCTTGTAGGTTATATCAAATTATTCATATACTACAATTATGATATTAAACTTGAATTAATGTTTACTTTTCATTTATTTGTTTGCCCATAACACTCTAAATTAGACTAAACTGGATACACGTCGGGAGCAAGGTTGCTCACATAAGCTAACAATTGACCTTTCTCAATTGAGCTTCATCAATTAAGGGTGTTCACACAAGCTGACATTTAAACTATTAACAGAAGTTCATATCTTATATAAGCATGCATAATTGGATCAGGAGTGCTCACACAAGCTGATATAAACCTCTCATCCATTAATCATATTATCATGAATTTGGAGCTCTCATACATGTTGAGATTGACCTCATGATCGAATGTCTCACAATACTATCTGCCTTTTAATGGCATTCCATTTATCTTAACTCTGGTCCTAAGTTAACATTGGGCTTATCTATTTCAATACTTGTTCCATATCTCATGTTATCATCATCATCACATTCTTATTTGCTCACACAAGCTGATATTGAAATCAATATTTCATATATTGTGTGCTCATATCACATTTCATTTTCTTGCTTTTCATAAATTGCATAATTTTATGCATATTTTATGATAATTATTTTACATACATATTAAATAATTCATAATATCCATGTAAATAACATATCATGACATCATAGGTCATATCATTATGTTTATATATCATTCATGTCATAGTATGGCTTTAGAATTGGTCTGTAATACCCTATCATATCATCATCATGATCATTTATGTCTTGTAAGCTTTAAGGGGTATTTCCATTATTTTGATGATAATAAATAGTTGAGCAATAAAAAATTTAACCATAGTTTGTGTTTTAAGTGGTTATACAGGTTAAATGTTCCTTAAACCACCAAAGCCAAATTAATCAAGTCAATTGAAGTTCAAAAGTGAAATTTAGAAGACTTTCATACCCGTGAATAGTATAATGCTCATTACTACAAATAGTCGCACCAGTGAAATAGGCCTTTTACACCTATGAAAGAAATGGTCATGCTTGTGAAGACTTATGTGAGCCAAAGTTTCATATTCAATTGTTCATGGTTGTGAAGAATTAGCCTACCTGTGAAGCACAAATTGTCACGCCCCTAAAAGACCTCTTATAGACCCAATGCTTAGTATCATGCCATCTAACGCCCTTCGAAGGTACGATGTCCTGAAGACTCGCACTCTTCTAAGTTCTAGATCCTTTGATTGGAACTGTGTATGTGCTTGTGGTATTGAAGCTAATGTTAGGGTTTGGCTAACCAATTTGGGTCTTCTAGAATTTGTTGATATCTTCAAACCCACATTTAGGGAGCTTATATAAGAATTTTTAAGCACACTTCACTCATATAATTTTGGAAAAATATCATTTCAATTATGTTATGAGAGTATGGAATTATCTATTGATGGGTTTGCAAGCATATTTAAGTTGTCTTGTGAATGGTTGATGAATGACATTGATGTTGTAGATTTTAATACTACTGAGATTTTGTAGTCATGTTGGGAGAGACTTTGCTTGGAATGTAAAACTGACAAAAAACACACATCTTGCTACTCTTGCAATAAAATATATCCTTAGTTTTATCACCTAAAGCATCTTTACATGAGGAGATAGTAAAAGAGTTGTTCGCAAGACTGAGCTTCTATTTTTGAATACGCTAGACTACAGTAGTCGATAGCCATGACTCGTTGGTTTGCAAACCATCTATTATCCATAGCTATCAAACCTATATGAGACATTCTAGTAGGTAGCTATGTGACTTACATAGCAGTGGAGCATCACCTGTTTGATTTGGATAATCATTCTTATATTGCTCTACCTATATTAGCCAAGAATAAGCTAGATATTGAGTCTTTCTTAAAATGCGAGTTGTAGCCTTTATTCTTTATTAGGGAGACACTTTTTATAAGTTTAATGATCCTCACAATGAGGTTATATGGGAAGATGGAGATTATGATGCCTTTAAGGCAGACTTGCAAGGTAGACATCAACATAAGAGACCTAGCATTAAGCCCACAAGTGTTCCTATTAGTGAGACATCCTTTTTGACTACTCCTAACATGGTACAAAAAAATCATTGTTCACTTTGACCAGCGCTTTGATCTTTTCTAGTAGCATATTGGAAAACTTAGGGAGCATTTTGACACTTGTATCACAAGAATGGATAATGAGATTGCTAGCCTATAAGATCATCAATCATAAAGACCAATCCCGATCATCTATCCATTTTTTTATTTTTCATTTATTTTTATGTTTTATGGACTTTTCAAAAACTATATTTCAAACATTTGGACATATTTTGGATTGTATTCCAAAAACTATTAAAATTGTATTCAAATGCTTTTGATGATATTTTAGATTGTGATTGGATATTTTCACCTCTTTGATATTGATTTCTTTTTTATAGCAACAAAAGGTGAGAAAATATTTAATTGTGGCTTGGATATTGGTTATGATCTGAGCTATGTTATGATCATTTTGAATGAGATTATTTTGGATTTACAGGTGATGTGATATTGGTATATAGATAGGTATATGCAGGGCATATGCAAACTATATGTCATGTGATTATATGTTTATTGATAAATTAATAGCATGACAACAATTATTTTGGATATATAGGTGATGGGATATTAGTATATAAATAGGTATATGCAAAGTATAAGTCATGTGATTATATGTTGATTAATAAATTAAAAACATGACAATATATGAAAATATGCATTGACATATTGTAAAATATATTTTGAATAACTTGGGAAAATTAATTTGAACTTGATTGAACTTATCTTTCTAGTTTAATATTTTGTGGCATGTATTTTGAATATGCACATGTTGAGAGGGAGAAATATTTTCTCCTTAGCAATATATTTGTTTGTCATTATCAAAAAGAAAGATTGTTGAACCTTGAGAGTTATTTCCATTATTTTGATGATAATAAATAATTGAGCAATAATAAATCTAATAATCTATGTGTTTTAAGTGTTTAAATAGGTTAATTATTTATTGAATCGTCAATGTTAAAGAAATCAAGTCCATTGAAGTTAATATTTACAAAAGAAAGTTGTTCTCGCCCATGAAGCTAAGTGTCATGACTATGAAAATATTGAAAGTGCCAAATATTTCAAAAATTCAATTCAATAATGGTCAATATAGTTGTTCATGCTTATGAAGGTCAAGCCCAAGAATTTCAAAATTTAGATTCATTCGCGACTTTTTGATGGTGTAGTTCACGGTTTGTAAAAAACTATTCACGCCTATGAATACTAAGCTCCAACACTTTGGAAATATGAAGAACTAGCAATTCACACCCATGAAATACAAGCAATGCTCATAAAAATATGAAAATATGATAGTTACAGCATGCTCCAAAGTAGTTGAACAACTAATTTTTGAATTAATGAATTTTCAATGGCTAGATTTCAAATGGACTCTATAAATACCTTATTATTCTAAAAATATATCAATTAGTAAAGCAACAAGAGTTTTATTATATTGAAAAATCCTTAGGAAGTCATTTGTGAGAGTTTTATGATTTAATTGTTTATGCTTTCTTGTATTTATTCTCACTTTGATTTTATAAAGCTCAAGTGATCTTGGCAGGAGCGGGAGGTATAGTGGAGGAGGATTTATGAGTTGCAGGAGGAGAATTGAAAAGGGGAGGACTGAGAGAGATAGAGGGGAAGGAAGGAGGTGAGTTGGTTTGGTAGTTACGATGAGGGTTAGCCTAGGAAGAAAATGGATGATTTTGGTGAGTAAAGCTATATCACATTCTTTAATTCAGGAAACGTGTGATAACATGTTTAATAAACTAATACACATGTCCACCGTTGATAAAAATGTTGACTTTAGACCCATGTTCAATGAGAGATCCATTTTAGTTTTATTTTCCACTAAATATCATCATTTGATTTTTTGTTAGTTCACTTACACTTTATGAGCTCCTTATTTTATATATTCTCCGACTTTTCCGTTGTCTGATTCACATTGTTTTATATTTGAATTTTAAGAAAATGAGAATGTGTCATTTTCAATTAAAATTTTTATTTGCGTCTTTGACCACACCTTCTTCATAACATTTAGAATATGAATATATTACCACCTTTTTCAGAGTCTAATAGTCGTCTGAGAATAGAGATCATTCCATTATTAACTGTGTTGGGTAAGGTGTGCATGTAATTGTAAGTCCTAATGTAGGATCAAGTCACAATCGAATGTCGTGGATACTTGGGTTGTACATGATAAGTCTAACGACAATTCCTTCCCTATAATTAATTGCTTTTAGATAAAATGGCAAGTGTCTGAAATCTAACAAAGTGTTCTAAAAAACAAAAGTGCCTAAATTTTGCAAAAGTTATCAGTTATAAATACTCAATTCCCAATATCATTTTTCTCCTTCTCCTTGTCCTAATTATAGGTGTCTTCTAACATATTAGTAATCTAGTACAAATGTCTTTCTCATACATATATAATATAGAAGATGGTGTCCCAGAGAATGAGTTTCTTGATAATTCTTATGACCTTTTTTTCTTTCAACAATATTACTTCATCACTACCACTTGAAAATGCTAATGACAATTATAAAGCATCAACTTAAGAATTTTAATATAAAAGTAGAGGATTTAGCCGTCTTTTTGCTAAAAAAATCCAAAAAATTGCAATAATTATAAACTTGTAATAAGTTCTCAAGGATATTTTGTCATGGTAAGGCAAGTCCTGGGCCTCACAGATCTAACAAGAAGTGAGAGGGTTGGTTGTTTTTGGGTTAAGAAATACTTTGTTAAAGTTATATTGTTTTGAACATATAATTTTTAATTTTTTTATTCTATTGAATTTATCTATTAATTTTATATTTTATATAGAATTTCTAATTAGCCAAAATGACAATATTTTGGTTTTATGCTTAGCGACGAATGCAATCTATCGTTAATTAGTGACAGATTCCAGTCCATTGCTAACTATTAATAAAACAAAACCACGTAAGGCTTAGCAATGGATACAATCCATGACTAATCTTTCAAAATAGCGTCATATTCCAGGTCGTGGCTAACTATTAATAAAAATAAAAACTACTAAAGGCTTAATGGCGAACAAAATTCATAGCTAAAAATATCATATTAGCGATGGATTTCAATATGACTCTAACCATTGATAAAAAAAAATACAAAAGGTTTAGTGATGGACACAATCCATTGCTAAACCAGTTGACCAATTTTTGTCAACACTTTAGTAATTGATTTTAGCAACAAATATTATGTCCCAAAAAATCATTCCTAATTTGTTGCTAGTTTTTAATTTTTTTTTTTATTAAATTCACTCACATTACCATCGTTCATCCGACACTAATTAGCAATAGATCTTGCCATCACTAAATTCCCTAGTTATTCTACATTTTTCTTATAGGGTAAAATTTATAATTCCATTTAAAAATATTTACATCTCAGCCATTATAATTTACATTTCCTCGACTTTGCAAAAATATGCCCATTTTTCCCTTTCATTTCTTTTAAACCAAAAATCTTTTTTTTTTTCAATTTTTTGATAATACAGTTCATTTGCTACTTTTACCTAATATACCCTTATTTAATATGTGCCTTATTATGAATATATAATAATTACAATTCTTTAATTTCATAAGATGCTTTTTAATCTGTGCGAAAATAGAAGTAAATTTATTTTAATTTTATAAGACAGGAAGTAATCAATATAATAAAATTAATAAAATGTCTGGGTGAAAAGCAAACTTTCTAATTTTTTGTAGGCTCAAAAGGCTATAAATAGTTTATTGGTTTTGATGATAACAAAACAATGAAGAACATATTTGTTGTAAAATAAATTCTGCATCAATCTACAATGAAGAAGAAAATATCATGGAGCTGAAAGAAAACCACTAAAGGTATCAGGGAAAAAAATTCAAGAAAAACAAGAAAACCCTTAGAAATTATTGTAAAACCATAAGAGGAGCTAGAGACTTGTATTGTATGCAAAACACTTTTTTTAAAAGGAAATTTAAATGTTTTAATCATAAGAAAATACATTTAAGTTATGGCCTTATAAAGTATGACCAAATTTGAGCATAATTATTAACGAATCCATTGATCAGAAGTTATTTCTTTAAATCTTCACAGTGCTTAACCCAAATTTGGCACAAAGAGAGCCTTGACATCCCCAGCAATCATTTCATCACAATATTCTTTAGTGTTATAATGGCCTAAAAAGATAATTCTTTTATAGAAAACTATGGAAAGACTGGCATATTTATCTCATTCTTTAATTCTGGAAACGTGCAATAACACATGTTCAATAAAATAACACACGTCCACTCATGATAAAGACTGAAGCTTATTAACTTTAGATCAACATTCAACGGGAAATCCATATTAATTTTTCTCCACTAATATCATCATTTGATATTTTATTTTATAGTCTCCCACTTTTTTTTGTTGTCTCTTTTAATTAATTAATTTGTTTATATTTAAATCTTAAGAAAATGAGAACGTGCCCTTCATTCTCTATAAAATATTATATTTTCCTCTTTCACCGTCTTCTTCATATTTAGAATATGAATTTATTACTTCCTTTTTTTAGTTTAATAGCATAGTTGGAGGATGTAGACCACTCCACTATTAATAGATTTAAAAAGCAGAAGGCCTCAATTTTACAATCAGCTATAAATACTCAATTCTCCTTTCGTTCCTCTGCATCTCGTCTTGCTAAGAATTAGTCCCTTTTGACTTATTACCAATCTACTACAAACATCTTTCTCATATATGCACAACAGAAGATGGTGTTAATTAAGAGGATTTTCTTGATGCTTCTTGTGACCATTTCTCTTTTCTTTAGCAACATTTCTTCATCTCAATTGCTTGAAAAAGGAGCAGAAGCTAATGCCAATTATGAAGTAACAAATCAAAAATTTGAATCTAAAACTGGAGGATTTAGCCGTTTTCTTTTTCAAAAGAAATCAAAAAAATCGCGAAGATTAGAATGTAATAAGTTCCCAAGGATTTGCCATGCTAAGGGAAGTCCAGGGCCTCAGTGCTGCAAGAAGAAATGTGTTAATGTCTTGAAAGATCGCAACAACTGTGGTTACTGTGGGAAGAAATGCAAATATAACGAGATATGTTGCAATGGCAAATGTTTGAACCCTTCTTTTAATAGGAGACATTGCGGAGGTTGTAATAATAGGTGCAAAAATGGGAGTTTTTGTGCTTTCGGCCTTTGCAACTATGCATAGAGGAAAGTGGAATTCATTTTTAGGTAGATAATTAATTACACAGTCAAATTCTTTTTAGGAGAAAGAATAATTGTAGCTGACTTTTGTATTTGACTTAATTATTATCAATTTACTATTTTTTATTGTTTTATTGGTTGTGAGCTTAAATTAAATCTTTTTCCCTAGTTAATGGACATGCATATGCCTATGGAAATTGAGAAGGTCATCACTTCATAGGTTAGTGATGAACTGATCAATGTTTTATCGGTTAAAAAGAACGGGTTAAATTTAAAATTGGAACTTTTGTAGCTGTTTCAAGCATGCTACTGTCAATTTAAATATTGATCTCAATGAACAATACATTTTTGATAATAAAGGCCTAATAGTACTTGTTATTATTGGTCATTTTTTCTTCTAATTTATTTTTAATACACATTGCTTCTGTAACTTTTGTGTTTTAACAATCAATCTCTTAATTAGTTCTTCAATTTCTTGTTCAATTAGTCTTATTAATATGATGTGACGCTAATATAGTATATTATTTAATCAAAACCATATTAGCGCCACGTTATCATATTGTGGCTAGTTGAATACAAATTTAAAAAAATAATGGACTAATTGTAACAAAAAAGAGTACAAGAAACAATTTCTACAAAAACAATAAAGTGACTAGTTGAATAAAATATAGGAGGCTATATATATTAGGTTATTTGTAAAGGCATGAACTCCTCGTATGGAAAGAGTTAAAGCTCACTTTGAGAAATACATAGAACTTCTTAATAAGAAGTCTATGAACAAAAATTTAATAGGAGGATATCAAATCGATACCAAATATGAAATAATTCTATAATCCAAATTCTAGCGGTGAGACTTGATATCCTTTAAATATCCTATTCATTTATATATAATTGATTTGTTGGCATTCAAAGATGGTATATATGATATATCAGAACCATGATAAGTTGTAGTCGAATTAGTTTAAAATTTTATTTATAAACTTAATTTAGGCAAAAAAAAAATATAAAAAATAAATTGAGACAATGATTTAGTGAACATCTATGTCAACATCATGGTTGCATCATGTCAGCATATTATCACTCTTTTTATCCAAAATATAATAATTAAAGTGCAGTGGTAATATAAAAAAAAAAAGGTTCCCGGAGCAATGTGTACAGAAATGAATTTAGAAAGTAAAGTGACAAATGGCCTCACATCTATTAAACCATTTTAATTTGTTAGGCTATTGTGACCAAGTTTGTGCTTATTAACTAATCGATTAAGGTTAAATTATATTGATTAAGCTCCATTTCTAAGTGAAATTATTTTCATTAATCTCCCATAGTGCTTAACCCAAAATTGACAAAAATTACTCCGAGTGTTGAAGCACAGTAAGAGAGTATTTACATTAATTCTCACCAACAATGTCACCACAATATTCAGTGGTGATATAATGACATAAAAACAATTCTTTTTGCCATTAAAAAAGAATTATGAAATGAGAGTGACATCTTTATATATCACATTCTTTAATTCAGGAAACGTGTGATAACAAGTTCAATAAACTAATTCACATGTCCACTGTTGATAAAAATGTTGACTTTAGACCAATAATCAATGAGAGATCCATTTTAGTTTTATTTTCCACTAAATATCATTTGATTTTTTTTTTTAGTTCACTTGCACTTTATGAGCTCTTTATTTTACATATTCTCCAACTTTTCGTTATCTATTTCACTTTGTTTTATATTTGAATTTTAAGAAAATGAGAAATGGGCCTTCCAAATGCTCTTAACCCTAAACTTCTTGTCCCTCATCCCCTCAACCAAAGCACTTCCCTACCAATAACCGTCAATACAAATAGTTAGCCAGCCACAAAAAAACAAACTCCAACCATCAGTTTACCTAGAAAACTTCCCACCCAACTGGACACCTGCAGAGCGCCTTCAAGAAATATGGAAACTTAAAAGGGGTATGTATATCTTCCAAATAAACTCACCAAAAGAGGTAGGAAATTTGGTTTTCTTAGGTTACACCACCAAAGCAAAACACAGGAATGGGTCTCCATTATACGATCAATATAGATCGGAATGTTTGAACTAAGCATATGAAGCTCACTATGACAGACACCCAAAGCCAATAGATTATCCAAGAGTCAAGTCGACAAATAATAGAGAAAATACAAGCAAAAGTTTTCAAAATAGCCTTAGGGGATGGAAGAACTTATGCTGAAGTAATCAAGGGGACAACTTTTCAATAATAGACAGATCAAGATTTCAACAAAAAACAATAGAAGAGTGAAAATTTTGTATTCTTATTTTCAACAGATGCAATTAATGAAGGATGTTTCAAGAGGAGTTCGATAGGAGTGGTGTTTCATCCAAAGCTCATATAGTCAGTTCAAAGAAGAAGGTATTACAGATTGTGATATTAGACCTATGGGAGGATGTCAAGTGCTTCTTACATTCCCCACCTAATAACCGATGTTGAGTATGCTAGAAAAGGAAAAAACATGGTTATGTAATTGGTTTGAGTTTTGTCAAGTATGGGGGCAAAATGATTGCAGTAGACATCAATTTGTTTGGCTTCGTAACCTTGGCACACCTCTGCATGCTTGGGGTCAGAACTTTTTCTTGCTTTTGGGAAATTTTAGAGATAAGTATGCATACCTTCATCATAGTACTAAAAATTAAATGAGGTTTGATATTGCTAGAATCATGATCTGCACAACTATGCGTGATTTTATCAATGAAAAGATCCATTTTCGTATTGATACTGAGTTATGTCAAATACACATTATAAAAGAACCATGTACTAAATATTTTATACATGAAGGTGAGAAAAATTATTCATGGTAAATTCCCTTACTTTTTAAGTCCATCAGATACGGTTCTATCATCCACTAGTAATCAATCATCTTATCTTGTTCCCAGCTATGTTGTATTAGTATGAGCAATGAAGTATTTTCCTTGCATAGACTTAATGAACTTGAAGATGTCTCAGTGGATAATTGCTTTAGGGATTCTCAAGAAGTGGAAGAGGAACAGTCTTATGGCCACCAACCCAATGCAACACGCAACAATGATAATGATTATGACTTTTTTGATTGTATCAAAAAGACAACAAATAGTTCGTTAAACAGTGTATCCACCACAATTACTGAAACAACCTGGATGTTAAACCAAAATAACCACTCTAACACCGAAACAATGTACACCTATCAACCCACTGCCCCATAGGAAATCCTAACATTTACTCCTTTACAGCACATAACATGAATAAAACCTAATTTATTTTATCTCATATAGCCCAAGACCTCAAGCCTATTTTTTCTTCCCCATTAAAATAGCCCATACCTTCATCTCATCCTTATCCAACCCTCAAACATTGTCCTCAACAGTCCAATTTTAACTATTAGGCTGTCCCCACCCAACTCTTCTCCATTGTTAGATGAAACCCTCATTTGTAACTTCTCCAAAACTGGATGAATAAACAAATAGAGAAACAAAAGTGCAAGTTAATTATGGAGCTCATAGAGATTTATCCCAAAACTGGAAAGGGAGGAAGAAAGAGAAAAAGAGATTCAACAATCGTATTCTTGAGGAGACCGATAGTGAGATTGCAAGAGTTAACCTCAAACACAAAGCAGTTAGATCAGATCATGATATTGATGATAATGCTGATTCTCTTTCATTGACGCTGGCTCGAAAATCTAATAATCCCCAAGTTCAGGAAGCCAAGTTGACGCTTGAGCTTGGACACTGCCTTAGATTTAAGTTTGATGCACCAGACTCTAAAGTATTACTCACACTTTTTGATATCATCTAGAATGAAATCATGTTGGGAAGAAGGGTCACTAGTTGATCTAAATTCCAGCTCATCCTCTTAACAATATATTAATGGTGTCGTTGGTCTCATGGAATGCTAAAGTCTTTGGGGCACCTTCAAAATGCACCCATATAAAATGAATTATAAATTCTAGAAAAGCAGAGATATGTGGCATTTTAGTAACAAAAAGCTCGAATGTGGATTTATCCACTATTCAAAAAATATGGGGTACGAGAACCATTGGATGGCTCTCTTATTGCTGATTGACTTTCTGGTGGAATTTTGTTGACTTGGAGTAAAGAAAATTTCAGCCGTAGTAGCTCCTCCTCTCATGATCATTGGGTTGAAATCCAAATGCAATTTCTTTCCTCTAATTCTTATTATTGCATCATTTCTGCATATGCCCCATCAAATGCTAGTTTATAGGCTCTCATATGGGATGATATTGTCGTTTTTTGGTAAAACTTGCAGGATACACCAATACTCATCATGGGCAATTTTAATCAGATCCAAGCTCCAGAAGATAGAAGGGGTAACTCATCAATTAAAAAAGGTATGAAGGCCTTTAGAAGATTCAAGAATGCTTTGAGTTTGTATTATATGCCTATGAATGGTAGGAGATATACTTGGCAAAACACAATCAGCTAAGATTGACTGGGTTTTCATTTCCTATCATTGGCTTATAAGGTTCCCTCATTGAAGGCTGACTGCTTTATGTTGTGGTCAATCTGACTATAATTGTCCTTGGGTTTCTTTAACAAATATAGATTAGGGGCCTATACCATTCAAAGTCTTGGATTGTCGGTGGACTCATCCAAATTTGCAAAACACAGTTGAAAAGCTTTTAGGAATATTGATCAAAGTGTTGTGGCAACATCGAAGAAATTAGACTCTCTAGAGAAAACTACAGAAATATCTTAGTGTATATGAGCAACCTGAGTACTCCAAGTTAAAAGATGAAAATGGTTTTCTATGCAGACAACAAGAAAGTTCATGGAAGCAGAAATCTGGTATTATTTGGCGTAAGCCATGGGACAGAAATACTCAATATTTCTATGTTCAGGCTTCAAATAAATGGCACAAAAATCACATTTGGCAAATTGTTAATGGGAAAAGGGTTATATAGAAGATGCAGAAGAAGTTAAGAAGTCTTTTGTAGAGCACTTCAGCAAAAGGTTTACACAATATGATGCTATCAAGGTGGAATTCAGAAAATTAAAGCTCTATACCTTGTCTCCTCAACATGAAAACTTACTTGAAATTCCATTTTCGATAGAAGAAATTAAGAATGCAGTTTGGGATTGTGACTCTCAAAAGATTCTGGGTCTAAATGGAGTAAATTTCTTTTTCTATAAGAAATCTTGGGAACTCATAAAATGGATTTGCAAAAGTTCCTAGATAATTTTTATCAGTTTGGCATACTTCCTGAAAAATATCAAACCTTCTTTTATTGCTCTTATGCCAAAGAAATCAGCTCCTAAAAAAGTGGTAGAATTTCGACAGATTAATTGAATACATGGTATATACAAAATTGTGGCATAAATTCTTGCAAACAGATTAAAAGTGGTGTTGCCTTATATAAGTAGTCATAATCAGTCAGCTTTCATTGCAGAAAGGTTAATACTGGATGGGTTCCTAGTTGCAAATGAGGTTACTGAGTTTTGCAAAAAGGTAGTGTCAAAATTTACATCCTTAAGCTTGACTTTGAAAAAGCTTATGATTCAATCAGATGGAGCTATCTAAATAGCATCATGGGCAAGATGGGTTTTGATCAGAAATGGAGGACATGGATCATGGTTGTCTGTCCTCAACTAGAGCATCAATATTACTTAATGGGACTCATACGAAAGAATTTATGATGTCAAAAGGATTAAGTCAAGGAGAGTCTGTCTCCTTTTCTATTCCTAATTGTGGCAAAACCATTAAATGCACTCATTAATAAAGCTTGTGCTGTGGGAAAATGAGTGGTATCAATCTTCCTTTCGGTGTCGCACTTGCAATTCGTTGATGATGTTATTGGTGAAAATAAGTGTGTTTTTTATGGTACATTTGGTGAGCGTGCTTCTCATTTGCTGCTACATTGTAGATTTTCATGGAAGATATGGTCTTTCTTTATAAATTGGTGGAAATGTCAGTTTTGTTTGCCAAGAAGCCTTAGCTAGCTCGTTGAACGGTGGAAGTTCTTAGTCCATGGGCATTTCAGAAGAAATTTTGGATGGGAATTCTCTTTGCTATACTTTGGTCTATTTGGCTACATAGAAATGAGGTTTACATTCAAAAAAACCATCTATAATTGTATTTCAACGTATATCAATAAGGATGAAAGCTTTGAATGAATTGTTTCCACATACAGGCTCCCAATTGGTGAGCAACTCAAATACCATATTGTGATGGAGCAACCAATGTAAAAAAAGAGAACCAGGAGCTTGGAAATCTCTCCCGGTATGAGTCTTGAAATGGAACACTGATTGATCTGCATTGGGGAAACTTGGACCAAGTGGAATTGGAGTGTTCCTCACAAAGGAAAATTTTAAGCATTTTCTCATGTCCTTCAGGAATTTTAGAATCAAATGAAGCTAAAGTTAAAGCTATTTTAAGAGCTCTTCAAATGACTGTCATCTATTCAGACTTATAATGATATTGTTGGGTTTCAAATCGATTCAGATTCGACAAATGCTATTAACTCGATCCAAAATAAAAATCGGACGGCCTTTGGCGTCTTTGTAATCTCTTCAGTGAGAATCTTATTAAGCCATTATCACCGGTAATTTTTACATACTCACTAAGGGAGTCGAATTTTGTAACTGATACACTAGGTAAGCAAGGTGTGACACAACAGAAAGAGTTTACTGCTGCCTTTGTTTTAAGTAGATTTATTTCGTATCCATTACAATGTTCATCTTACAACCACACTTTCTTGTAACTCTATTTTAACCTGAAGCTAGTGGTTTTATTCTTTTCTAATTACTTTAATACCTAATATCACATCAACAGAACCCAATATCAAATATTTGCATAAAATATTATTTAGTTTCATTAATGCAAGTCATGTTAGATCTAAAAATAAGTAAAGCATCAACATATAAAGTAATAAGAACTTTATAATCATCAGTGCATTTATCGAAAACACAATTTTCTATTTTACTACATTTAAAGCCAATGGAACTAATTTCCTTTTGAAATTTCTTATACCATTATTTAGGTGCTTGTTTAAGACTATATAAAGATTTGTTGAGTTTACATATCTCGTGTTTTTCACCTTTCACCACATAACTTTCAGGTTGTTAAATATAAATTTTCTCATCTAACTCACCATTGAAAAAGGTCATCTTGACGTCCATTTGATGAACTTCCAAATTGCAAGTAGAAGTAATAGCAAACATAATTCTAATAGTAGCAATCTTAGTAACAGGAGAGAGTGTATCAAAATAATCAATACTTTCCTTTTGACTATAACATTTTACTGCCAATCTCGCCTTATATCTATTTATACTATCATCAGCTTTAAGTTTCTTATTTAAAACCCATTTACAACCTATTGTCTTAGCATTAGGAGGAAGTTCTATCAATACCCATGTGTTATTATCATGAATAGATTTAATCTCATCATCTAAAGTCTTTTTCCAAAGATCAGCATCAGGTAGGGACATAGATTAGGATCATCTTCTAATAAATATGCAAGTATATCATGTCCTAAATCCTTTTCTATTTTATGTTTCTTACTTATCCTAAATTTAGTAGATTCAGGAATATTTATTTTGTCAACTAAACTAGAAGAATGATCAGTTACATTTTTAGACCAAAAATTAAAATTTTCTACATCTTTAGTTTGTATATTAAATTCTAATTCATTTGACAAATCTTTCTCTAATTCTAACAAATCAGCATCTTTAATAGTTAACTGCTCAAAATAAATAGCATGAACAGATTCAAACATACTATTGATATGTAAATTAAGAAATCTAGATGTCTTACTATGCATGGAATAACCTAAGAAAATATACTTAGTTGCTTGACTTAATAATTTAGGTCTTTTTTATGTAGATTTTAGTATATAAGCAGTATAACCTCAAACTTTAAAATAACTAATGTTTGGTTTCCTATTATTTAATAACTCATAAGGTGATTTATTTTGCCCTTTATGCAAAATTCTATTACTAGTATATAATGCTTCACCCTAAAAACTACAAGACAAATTAGAATGAAAAAGAATTGCACTTACTATTTCTAATAAAGTTTTATTCTTTCTTTCAGCTACTTCATTTTGTTGAGGAGAATTAAAAATAGAAAAATCTCTTGCTATTCCATGTTGTTCACAAAAAGAAAGAAATTTTAAAGAAAGAAATTCACCACCTCTATTTGATCTAATTTTTTTTAATTTTCTTATTAGTCTTGTTCTCTATTTCTTCCTTAAATATTTTAAATTTTTCAAAACCTTCATCTATTGTTTTAAGTAAATAAACATATGTATATTTTGAAAAATCATCAATAAAAGTTATAAAATATTGTTTGTCTTTTCTAGTCAAATGATCTTTATTGTCACACAAATCAGTATGAACTAGTTCTAAAAAGGAAGTGGTTTTAAAAACTAATTTAAAAGGTGACTTTGTGATCTTTGCTTATGCACAATATTCACAATTACTTGTAGTATAAATATTTGAAGACTTAGGAATATAATCATATGAAATCATGCAATGCATAGAATTACTACAAATATGACCTAATCTATAATGTCCTAAATTATTCACATCATTAACAATATAAGCAGAAAATTAGATTCTTTATTAATACTTAAAACATACATATTATGTTTAGCATATCATTTCCCAACAAGTGATCATTTCTTAGTAATGATCACTTTTTGGGAATCAAATTCAACTCTAAAACCATTATCATCAAGCTTCTTAATGGAAATAACACTATTTCTAATTCCAAGTATATGATACACATTTTTAAGTGTTTGCACTTTTCCAAAAGAAAGAGAAAGTTGCATAGTGTCAATTCTCATAACAGCACAAGTGGAAGAGTTACCCATAAACATATATTTTTCTCCGTTTACTTCTTCATATGTTTTGAAATTATTTTTGTATAAAGTTGCTTCAGAATCTAGCCACCATTTTTTCATCTTTATCCACCATTTTTTCATCTTTATCAACCATTAAAATTGGTAAGATTACTATTCTAAACTTATTGGAGGATATTAAAAATAATTTAGAAAAAAAAAAAGTAGAAGTAGAGAAAAAAATTATAGAAACAAAAGATAGAATTTAGGCAAGACGTTTCCAGGAAACTTTCTTTAGAATAGTAATTTCCCCACTAGGTGCAAATGAAATTTATAGAAATTCTATTCCTAGGATACAATGCCTAAACAAGAAATCAAAATCGTACCTTTGATTTCTTCTACCACAAGAACTGAACACAAATGGAAGGAAAAGAAAATAGGTAAGGCATAATTATTTTTTTTCAATTTTGTTGTTGGAGGAGAAAAATAAATTGTTGAAGAATTGTTGAAGAATTGTCGTTTTGTTGTTGTTATTAAATTGAAAATTAACTATATATATAACAAAGATTTTACGTTACATGCATGTATATAATAGATTAACATTGTTAAATTGGTAGTTAATTGTACCGTTGATCCTATCTTATTAGCCATTGGTTCAATTGCTAAACCAAATGAGCAGTTACTTTAATCTTACAGACGCAACTTTTCACTAATACTGTTGGTCACTTTGATTTAATTTATTATAACCGTTGCAGATGCAAAATTTGCAGCAGTGACCATTCAATTAAATATTATTTAATTATTAAATAATATAATATATTATATATAACAGTTTTCCCAAAACTGAAAAGGGAGGAAGAAAAAGAAAAAAAAAGATTCAACAAATGTATTCTTGAGGAGACTGATAGTGAGATTGCAAGAGTTAACCTCAGACACAAAGGGGTCAGATTAGATCATGATATTGAAGATATTGTTGATTCTATTTCATTGCCGCTAGCAAGAAAATCTAACAATCCCCAAGTTCAGGAAGCCAAGTTGATGCTTGAGCTTGGACACTACCTTAGATTTAAGTTTGATACTCCAGACTCTAAAGTATTACTAACTCTTTTTTATATCATCTAGAATGAAATCATGGTTGAAAGAAGGGTTACTTGTTGATCTGAATTTTGGCTCATCCTCATCAACAATATATTAATGGTATCTTTGGTCTCATGGAATGCTAAAGTCTTTGGTGCACTTTGAAAATGCACTAATAAAATGAATTATAAATTCTAAAAAAGCAAAGATATGTGGCATTTTAGTAACAAAAAGCTCGAATGTGGATTTATCCACTATTCAAAAAATATGGGGTACGAGAACCATTGGATGGGATCTCTTATTGCTGATGGACTTTCTGGTGGAAATTTGTTGACTTGGAGTAAAGAAAATTTGAACTGTAGTAGCTTCTCCTCTTATGATCATTGGATTGAAATTCAAGGGCAGTTTTTATTAAAAAGTCAAAGATTTTGGCCACCGAAAATCTATAAAAATTGAAGTTTTTTTGTTGAAAAATTTGCACATTTGTGCCTATAAAAGGCACTGCAAATTGAGAAGAATGTATAGTAAGGGAGAGCAACAGAGAGCTTCCCAATCCTGAGAGAAAAAGAAATAGTGAAATAGAGAAAAAAAATTATTTTTCTAATTTTTAAAGAGATAGTGTATTTGTTCTCTTCTTAATTATTAGATAGAAGTTGTAATTTTCTATTTTATTTTATAGTGAATTCTTCTATCCTTGTCCGTGATTTTTATCATAATTTATTTTGCGAGTTTTTCACGTAAATTTTGTGTGTTCCATTTTTATCTTTAATTTTCTCAAATTATTAGCTATCGCCTTATTCTATCCAGTTCTAATTTTTCTAACAAATGATATCATAGCCTTATTTGGGTATTAATATTTACTTATTGTATGCTATGTGGTTGCCACTAATAAGTGGAACCTCCACATTAGAAAATAAGCTAGATTATTATTTACCCTTAAAGATTGTTATAGAAGCAATGACGGCAAAATTTGAGATCAAAAAATTCAATAGGAGTAATTCTCATTGTGGAAATTAAAAATGAATACTATCTTGAGAAAAGATAATTGTTTGGTAGCTATTAGTGAAAAGCCAACGGAATACAAAGATTATGCTAAATGGAACAAGATGGATGGAAATACTATTGCAAATCTTCATCTTGCATTAATAGATGAAGTATTATCAAACATAAAGGATAAGAAAACTTCAAAGTAGATTTGAGATCATCTCACAAAGCTATACAAGGGCAAGTCACTTCACAATAAAAATTTTCTTATAAGGAAATTATACACTCTGCGGATGTCAAAATCTACTTCAGTGACAGAACACATCAATGTGTTGAATGCTCTATTTTCTTAACTCACATCACTGGATTATAAAATAGAGTCAACTAAATGTGTTGAACTTCTGCTCCAAAGTCTACCAAATTGGTATAATTAACTCATCATCAATCTAACAAACAATGTCCTCATGGACATTTTGAGTTTTGACAATAATGCAGCTGCTATTCTTAATGAAGAAAATCGGTGGAAAAACAAAGAAGACATGTTATCAAGTTCACAATAAGCAGAAACCTTAATAGTGATGAGAGAGATATCAATGGAACGTAGCTCAAGTGGGAGCTAAGATCATGCTAGATTAAAGTCAAGGAGTAAGAAGAATCTCAAATGTTACCATTGTGGCAAAAAGGGTCACTTGAAGAAGGATTGTTAGAGTTTAAACAAGAAAAACTCAAATCCTCAAGGAAATTTTGCAAGCACATCCAATGAAGGTGATGTTTTGTATTGTGAAGCTACGACAACTAGTGAAGAAGGCATAAAGACATTTGTTGATGTGTGGTTCATTGACTTGGGAACCACATTTCACATAACCTTTCGAAGAGAATGGTTCCATCAATATGAATCTATCACTAAGGGATCTTTGTATAATTGTAATGATCATGCATTAAAGATTATCGGTCATCAAGTTGAAGTTCCATGATGGCATAGAACGAAAAAGGAATCATGAAGGTGATTCGAGATGCGCTTGTACTAATGAAGTGAGAAAAAATGACTGTCAACTTGTACATATTGAAGGAAGAAACTTTACTAGAATGAGAAGCACCAGTTGCTTCAAGTAGTTCACGTGAAAGATCTATAATAGTTTGGTATCAGAAACTTAGTCATATGTTTGAGCAATGAATGAAAATTCTTGTGGAGCAAAATCTACTTCCAAGTCTCTAAGGTGTCCTTAGCTTTTTGTGAGCAGTGTGTTACAAGTAAGCTGCACATATTGAAGTTTAACACATCAAATTTTAAAAGTATACAAAATTCTAGAATTATTTCACTATGATGTATAGCAAGCACCAGTTATGTCTTTGGGGGGAGTAAAGTATTTTGTATCCTTCATAGATGATTATTCTAGAAGATGTTGGGTGTATCTTATTAAGAAGAATACAAATGTATTTTTAGTCTTTAAAGTATTCAAAGTATGGGTAGAACTTGATTCTGGAAAAAAGATGAAGTATCTAAGGATAGATAATGGAGGAGAATATACCAGCCATGAGTTTGCCAAATTTTGCAATCAAAAAAGCATCAAAATGCAGTTCACTACAGCATACACTCCTCAACAAAATGGAGTGGCAGAGTGGATGAATAGAACTTTGTTAGAAAGAACAAGAGCAATGTTGGGAGCTGCAGGCTTGGAAAAATCTTTCTGGGTGGAAGCAATAAATACTATCTGTTATGTGATAAATCGGGCCCCATTAATAACAATTGAGATGAAGGCACTAATGGAGATGTGGATTGGGAAGAAGGTTGATTATTCAAACCTCTATATATTTAGAAGTCTTGTGTATATGATGTACAACGCCTAAGAAACTACAAAACTGGATCTAAAATCTAGAAAATGTCTATTATTGGGATATGTTGATGGAATAAAGGGGTATCGCCTGTGGAATCCCACTACCCACAAGGTTGTAGTCAATAGAGATGTTATCTTTTTAGAAGATAAGATAAACAACAAAACGAAGAAAGAGATGATAGTGTAGTGAAAGAAAATTTAAAGACTACAGTAGTATACGTGGAAAATGAAGTTGAGCAAAAGAATTTTCTGTAGCAGAACTAGAGCACGAGGAGCAAGAACCAGTTGTTTCTGAGGCACCAGAACATCGATGATTAGATTGCTCCAAAAAAACAACCAGGTTGGCACTTTGAGTTTATTATAGAGAGCAACATTGCATATTGTCTTCTAACAGAAGATAAAGAGCCATCAACTTTCCAAGAAGCATTGAACAATTCAGATGCATCTCAGTGGATGACAGCAATGCAAGAGGAAATGAAAGCTCTTCATAAAAATAAAACTTGAGAATATGTTTCTTCAACATAAGGAAGAAAACTTATTGGAAACAAATGGGTGTATAAGATCAAACGTAATGGCTAAGATCAAGTGGAGCGGTATCATGCAAGATTGGTGGTGAAAGGATATGCTTAAAAAGAAGGTATTGAATTTAATGAGATATTATCCCCAGTGGTACAACTAACAACAATCAGAGTAGTCTTGACAATATGTGCTATATTTAACTTACATCTGGAGCAGTTAGATGTCAAAACTGTTTTTTTCATGGAGATCTTGAAGAAGAAATTTACACTCTCCAACCTGAAGGATTTGAATAAAAAGGAAAAGAGAACTTGGTTTATAGGTTAAACAAATCTCTTTGCGGTATAAAATAGACACTGAAGTGTTGGTACAAGAGATTTGATTCCTTCATCATGAACCTTGGATATAACAGACTTAATGTAAACCCTTATACATATTTTAAGAGGTTTGGCAGAAATGATTTCATCATTTTGTTGTTGTATGTAGACAACATGTTGGTAACAGACCCCAACAAAGATCGTATTGTAAAATTGAAGGCACAGTTGGCTACATATTTTAAGAGGCTTGGCAGAAATAATTTCATCATTTTGCAGTTGTATGTAGACGACATATTAGTAGCAGACTCCAACAAATATCGTATTGTAGAATTGAAAGTACAGTTGGCTAGAGAGTTTGAAATGAAGGACATTGGACTAGCAAACAAGATTATAAGAATGCAAATTCATCGAGATAGAAATAATAGGAAGATTTGGCTTTCTTAAAATAATTATTTGAAGAAAATCTTATGACGCTTCAATATGCAAGATTGTAAGCTAATTTCCACCTCACTTCCTGTTAATATCAAGTTATCCTCTAGTATAAGTCCTAGCACAGAATCAGAGAGGATGGAGATGTCTCGAGTACCATATGCATTAGTAGTATGAAGTTTAATGTTTGCTATGATTTGTACAAGACCAGACATTACATAAGGAGTAAAAGTGGTTAGTCGATACATGGCGAATTCTAGTAAAGAGCATTGGAATGCAGTGAGAAGAGTCCTAAGATACATTAAGTGGACCACAGATATTGCATTGTGTTATGGGAGATCAGACTTTATTTCAGAGGATATGTTGATTTTGATAATGTAGGTGATCCTGATAAAAGCAAATTCACCACCGAATATATGTTTGTACTTGTTAGCAGAGCTGTAAGTTGGGTTTCAAAACTGTAACAGTTGTGGCTACATCAACAATATAAGCAGAATATGTAGCAGCTACTCAAGCTAGTAAAGAAACAATTTAGTTAAAAATGGCATTGGAAGAACTAGAGTATGAATATGAGAAATTTTCTCTATTTTGTGACAGTCAAAGTACTTTGCATCTTGCAAAGAATCAAACTTTTCATTCAAGGACAAAATACATTCAAGTGTAGTACCATTTCGCTCATGAGAAAGTAGAGGAAGAAATAATGAATATGTAGAAAATTCATACAAAAGACAACTTAGCAGATTTCTTGATTAAAGCAGTCAATATTGACTAGTTTATTTAGCGTTGATCCTCTAGTGGTCTAGCAGAAACATAAGCGACATTAATGATAAGGAAGAAAAAATGGTGTGAAGATATGATTGACACAATCAAATCTTCAAGTGAGAGATTTGTTAAAAAGTCAAAGATTTCAAAATTTTTGAAAATTGAAGGTTTTTTTTGTTCAAAAATTTGCACATTTGTGCCTATACAAGGCACTCCAAATTGAGAAGAATGTATATCAAGGGAGAGCAATAGAGAGCTTCTGAGAGAAAAAGAAATAGAGAAAAAAAATATATTTATTCTTCTAATTTTTAAAGAGAGAGTATATTTGTTCTCTTCTTAATTATTAGAGATAAGTTGAAATTTTCTATTTTATTTTATAGTGAATTCTTATATTCTTGTCTGTAGTTTTTTTATCTTAATTTGATTGGGGGATTTTTCACATAAAATTTGTGTGTTCCATTTTTATCTTTAATTTCCTCAAATATATTAGCTATAACCCTATTTTATCCGGTTATAATTTTTCTAACAATTTCTTTCCTCTAATTCTTATTATTGCATCATTTCTGTATATGCCCTTTCAAATACTAGTTTATAGGCTCTCATTTGGGATGATATTGTTGTTTTTTTTTGGCAAAACTTGTAGGATACACCAATACTCATCATGGGCAATTTTAATCAGATCCTAGCTCCAGAAGATATAAGGGGTAACTCATCAATTGAAAAAGGTATGAAGGCCTTTAGAAGATTCAAGGATGCTTTGAGTTTGTATTTTATGCATATGAAAGGTAGGAGATATACTTTGACTGGGTTTTCATTTCCCATTGGTTTATAAGGTTCCCTCATTTAAGGCTAACTGCTTTAAGTTGTAGTCCATCTAACTATAATTGTCATTGGGTTTCTTTAACAAATATAGAATAGGGGCCTATACCATTCAAAGTCTTGGATTATTGGTGGACTCATCCAAAATTTCAAAACAAAGTTGAAAAGTTTTGGTTGAAGATATCGCAAAGTCTTCCTTTAGCCGAAAAGATGAAGCAGCTTCAAAATAAATTGAAAATTTAAAACACTTCAGTTTTTGGGAATATTGATCAAAGTGTTGTGGCAACATCGAAGAAACTAGACTTTCTAGAGAAAACTACCGAAATATATTAGTGTATATGAGAAACCTAAGTACTTCAAGTTAAAAGATGAAAATGGCTTTCTATGCAGACAACAAGAAAGTTCATGGAAGCAGAAATATGGTATTCTTTGGTGTAAGCCATGGGAAAGAAATACTCAATATTTCTATGTGCAGGCTTCAAATAAATGGCACAAAAATCACATTTGGCAAATTGCTAATGGGAAAAGGGTTACATAAAAGATGCAAAAGAAGTTAAGAAGTCTTTTGTAGAGCACTTTAGCAATAGGGTTACACAATATGATGCTATCGAGGTGGAATTCAGAAAATTAAACCTCTACCCCTTGTCTACTCAAGATGAAAACTTACTTGAAATTCCATTTTCGATAGAAGAAATTAAGAATGCAGTTTGGGATTGTGACTCTCAAAAGGCTTCGGGTCCAAATTGAGTAAATTTCTTTTTCTATAAGAAATCTTGGGAACATATAAAATGGGATTTGCAAAAGATCCTAGATGATTAATATCAGTTTGGCATACTTCTTGAAAATATCAAATCTTCTTTTATTGCTCTTATGCCAAAGAATCCAGCTCCTAAAAAAGTGGAGGAATTTAGACAGATTAGTTGAATACATGGTATATACAAAGTTGTTACATAAATTATTGGAAACAAATTAAAAGTGGTGATGCCTTAAATAATTAGTCATAATCAGTCAACTTTCATTGCAAGAAGGTTAATACTAGATGGGTTCCTAGTTGCAAATGAGGTTACTGAGTTTTGGAAAGAGTGGTGTCAAAAGTTACATCATTAAGCTTGACTTTGAAAAAGCTTATGATTCAATCAGATGGAGCTATCGAAATAGCATCATGGGCAAGATGGGTTTTGATTAGAAATGGAGGACATGGATCATGGTTGTCTCTCCTTATTTGGAAGCCACATCAATCAGGCTTCTATTTAGTTAAATCCCTCTATTTCTATCTTATGAACTAAAGGCCATTCAATGCACATATTTCTCCATATGTTTAGATCAACATTGCCCCACCAGATGTTGAATTATTAACCTGGCTGGCATGTAAAGCTCATATTTCAAGCAAAGACTTCTTATTTTTCTATTAGTGAAAATAAGTATTTTTTGTGGTACATTTGGTGAGTCTGCTTCTCATTTGCTGCTACATTGTAGATTTTCATGGAAGATGTGGTCTTTCTTTATAAATTCATGGAAATATCAGTTTTGTATGCCGAGAAGCCTTAGCTAGCTCGTTGGATAGTGTAAGACCTTAGTCCCCGGGCATTTCAGAAGAAATTTTGGATGGGCTTTCTCTTTGCTATTGTTTGGTCTATTTGACTACATAGAAATGAGGATACATTCAAAAAAAAACCATCTACAAATTTGGTCTACAACATTGTGTTTCCATATACAGGCTCCCAACTGGTGAGTAACTCAGATACCATATTGTGATGGAGCAACCAATGTAAAAAAAGAGAACCAATAGCTTGGAAATCTCCCCCAGTATGAGTCTTGAAATGGAACACTGATTGATCTCCATTATGGAAAACTGGACCAAATGGAAATGGAGTGTTCCTTAGAGATGTCAAAGGAAATTTTTAAACATTTTCTCGTATCCTTCAGGAGTTTTAGAATCAAATGGAGCTAAAGTTAATGCTATTTTAAGACTTCTCAAATGACTTTATCATATATTTAGACTTATAATAATGTTGTTGGGCTTCAAGTCGAATCCGATTCGACAAATGCTATTAACCCGATCCAAAATACAAAAGGAGGGCCCTTGGCATCTTTGTAGTCTCTTCAATAAGATTCTTATTGAGTCATTATCACCAGTAATTTTTCATTCTCACTAAGGGAGTCAAATTTTGTAGCTGATGCACTAGCTAAGCAAGGTGTGACATGACAGAAATAGTTTACTACTTTTGTTGAAGTAGATTTATCTCGTATCCATTAAAATGTTCATCTTGTAACCACACTTTTTTGTAACTCTATTTTAACCTAAAGCTGTGGTTTTATACTATATCTTGTTTTATGTATCAGTTCTAGGGAGGGGTTTTTTCATCAACTTGAGCTCTATGCTTAAGTGGATTTTTCCCCTCACTTTTTTTCATTAATATTAATAAAATTTCTCTGCTTATCAGATAAAATAAAAAATAAAATGAGAATGTGCCATTTTGTATTAATTTTTGTATTTATATCTTTCACCACACTTCTTCGTAACATTTAGAATAAAAATCTATTACCACATTTTTCATAGTCTAATAGTGGTTGCAGGATATAGACCATTCCATTATTAAGTGCTTTAGAAAATGAAAAGGCCAGAAATTTGCATAAGTTATCAGCTATAAATACTCAATTCCCAATATTATTCTTCTCTCTCTCCTTGTACTAATTATAGGCCTCTTCTAACATATTAACAATCTAGTACAAACATCTTTCTCATACATACACAATATATAAGATGGTGCCCCTTAAAAAGAGTTTATTGATACTTCTTATGAACTTTTCTTTTTCCTTTAACAATATTAATTCAACACTACCACTTCAAAAAGGAGAAGAGGCTAATGAAAATTATGAAGTAACAACTTAATAATTTGAATCTCAAAGTAGAGGATTTAGCAATCTTCTTGCTTAAAAAAAATTTTAAAAAAAATCCAAAAAAATTGCAATGATTATAATCTTGTAATGTAAGTCAAGGGCCTCACTGCTTTAAGAAGAATTGAGAGGACTGGTATAGAAGGAGCCAATGAGGATATGAACACCATTCCTACTGATGTGCTCATTGGCAAGCTTCTAACACACGAAAATTGTTGTACTAAGAGATAGAGAACTCAAAGGAGAACCAAAAAAGAGAAAAGCCTAGCATTCAAAGCCTCAACCTCTAAACTCAAGTAGAGATTCCAAGTGAGGATGAAAAGAGTGAAGAAGAAAACAAGGAAATTGTCATGCTCTCAAGAACGATACAAGGAATGATTAATAAAAAATATGTCAATTCTAGAAACTATAAGCAACAAGCTTGAAAATACTCTTTAAAGGACTCATCACGAAAGAAAAGCAAAGAAGAGGTGAAGTGCTATGAATGCAAAAAGAAGGGACATATTAAAACCGATTGTCCTAAGCTCAAGAAGTATAAGAAGAAATCCCACAAGGAAGATGGGAACAAAGGCAATAAAGTTATATGACATGATGACTCCTTAAGTGAAAATGAGGTAAATAAAAAGGTAGTGGCCAAATAGTGCTTCATGGCTCTAGAAGACAACTCCACTGATGAAGTAAGCCCTTATTATCAATCTTGTAATGATATTGATGATAATAGTGATGAATGTGATATTATTCCAATTATGAACCTAGAGGTAGAAATATATAAAAATAAAATTAATTTTTATAGGAAAGATAACTCTAAATTAAAAAATGATTTAAAAAATTTACAAAGAGTAATTTATGAGCTTAAAACCTATAATAATTTTTTTTAAAAGTCATGAGATGAAATTTCTTTAAAACCCTTAACTAAATATTTACTCAAATAAAATAATGCTTTGATTGAAGTTAATAAGCTTAGAAATTTTATTCCAAAATTGCATAAAGGAAAAGAAAGTTTGGATACATTTATTATATCGCAAAGACCTCCCTAAATAATATATGGATTATGGTTTAATGAAGCATCAACATCATCATTTGCACCTAATATTACTTTTGTTAAAGCTAATACATCACAAACCTCTTCCACTGAGGTAATAGCCTCAAAGGCTAAACATAAGACAAATACAAAGCCTCCTACTCAAGGAAGGGTAATAAAAGGTCACATAGCTCAAGAAGAAAACCTCCAAAAGCCAATCATGTTTTTATATATAAAAGACATGCACCTAGGATCTCACACACTACATATGAATGTTTTTGTTCCTACACACATCACGCACCTATGAAAGTAGTAAGATCTAAACCTCATACAATGTGGCAAGATCTTATTAAAACTAAAAAATGACATTATTGTATAATATATGGTCATATCAATTTACACTATCCTATAAGGAAGAAACATTATAAACCTTCCAAAGTTAACCCCCAAGGACCCTAATATATTTGGATACCTAAAAACAAGACGTAATTTATTTTCTTGTAGGTGTGTCTAAAATTCATAACAAAGGAAGATGTATAACTTATTAGTAGTATATGCTCAAGACATATGACTAGGAGCCTATTCACCAAAATCAAACAAAATTGATGGTGGTAATGTTACTTTTTGGAAACAATGCTAAGGGTAATGTAATATGCATTCGTTTTATTAGTTTAAGTGGTATTTCCTTAATTAAGGATATATTTCTTATTGATGGTATGAAACATAATCTTTTAAGTGTAAGTCAATTATATGATTAAAAAAAAAATAAGTCACATTTAACTCCAATGAATGTCTCATAACCATCATAAATAGCCAAGAGATATTCAAGGGAGATAGAGATAACAACACTTGCATAATTGATTTACACAAGTTATATAACATTTTCTATAAGTTTCTTATATCTATTAGCAATAAATCTTAACTATGATATAGAAGGCTTGAATATACAAACATTGAATTAATTCAAAATCTTAGCAAAAAGAAGTTATATCGATGGATTGGCAAAAGTTAAATTTATCAAAGATAAGATATTTGAACCGTGTCAAAGAGAAAAGCAACACAAAACACCCTTCAACTCTAAAAATACTATAAATACTTATAGATTTTTACAACTTTTGCATATGGATTTATTTGCTCCTAATTAAGAGGTAAATACTTTGCATTTGTAATTATTGATGATTACTCGAGGATTACCTGGGTATTGTTTTTGGCTCATAAGAATGAAGCTTTTAAGTTTTTCAAAAACTTTGCTAAGAAACTTAAAAATGAAAAAAGGTATTGTATTTCTAAAATAAGAAGTGATCATGACATATAATTTGAAAATGAACTCTTTGAAAATTATTGTTTGGAAAATGGAATTTACATGATTTTTCAACACCTAGAACAACTCAATAAAATGAGGTTGTTGAAAGAAAAATTGAACTTTAATAGAAATGGAAATGGCTAGAACAATGCTTTATGAGTATGGTTTATTAACTTATTTTTAAACAGAAACCAATAATACTGTTTGTTATATTTCAAACTAAGTTTTCAAAAAACCAATCTTGAATAAAACTTCTTATGACTTTGGATTAAAAGAAAACCCAAAATTTCATACCTTGGAGTGTTTGGATGCAAATGCTTTATATTGAACACCAAAGATAACCTTGGAAAGTTTGTTTCAAAATCATATGAAGGCATATTTTTAGGATGTTCCTCAACTAGCAAAACTTATAGAGTTTTTAATAAATAAATAAAAAGACATTAGTTGTAGAAGAATTTATGCATATTAATTTTGATGAATCGAGTAACCTTAACCTAAGAAAAGATAGTGCTCTTGATGATGTTGCAGGAACAATGGAAAAACTCAATATTGATCATGAGAAAATTGGTAAATGTTTAAAGAAAGAAGAAAATGATGATCACTAAGAAGAACAACAACAAGAGAAACCTTTACAAAATACCCAAGAGCTGCTAATGGAATGGAAATTTGTAAGAAACCATCCAAAGGAGCAAATTATTGGTGATCCAACTAAAGGTGTAAGTACTTACTCTAAACTCTAAGGTTATAATCTTGCATTTGTTTTTCAAATTGAGCTAAGGAATATTTATGAGACTCTTAATGACAAAAGTTGGGTGATTGCTATGCAAGAGGAACTTAACTAATTTGAAAGAAATAAAGTTTGGACTTTAGTTCAAAGACCTAAGGATTACCCAGTCATGGGTAGTAAATGGGTCTTTTGAAATAAACTAGATGAGCAAAGTTAGATAACTAGAAGCAAAGTCAGATTGGTTGTTAAGGGGTAACTAAGAGGAAGACATAGATTATAATGAAACATTTGCTCCAGTAGCAAGATTAGAAGCAATTAGAATTCTTTTAGCATATGCATCTCATATGAATTTTAAACTTTTTCAAACATATGTTAACATTGAACTCTTAAACGATTTTATTGAAAAGAAAGATATGTTGAGCAACCACTTTGTTTCAAAAGTTGTGAATTTCTTAATCATATTTTTAAATTCATTAAGACCTTATATTATTTAAAATAAGCACTTAAAGCTTGGTATGAAAGGTTTAGTGCATTTTTTTAGAACACGGTTTTTCAAAAGAGCACGTAGATATGACTATTTTCATTAAAAAATATAAACATGATACTTTAATTATTCAAACTTATGTTGATGATATTATTTTTGGAGCCACTAATGAACTTTTTTGTCAAGATTTTGCTAAGTATATGACTAGAAAATTTGAAATGACTATGATGGATGAACTCAAATTTTTTCTTGGTTTTCAAATCAAGCAAAGAAAAAAAGATATTTTCGTCAAGCAGTCCACATACACAAAAAAAAATATTAAATAAGTTTGGAATTGAAGAAAGCAAAAATGCTAAAACTCTAGTGATTACATCAATTAAATTGGATAAAGATAAGAAGGGTAAGTCTATTGACGAGAAGCTCCATCGAGGTATAATTGGCTCTTTTCTTTATCTTACCACTTTCAGATCTGATATTATGTACAATGTATGATTATGTGCTAGGTTTCAATCTAGTCTTAGAGAATCACATTTAAATGTTGTAAAAAATATTTTAAAAATCTTCATGGCACAATGTAATTAGGTTTATGATATCTTAGAAATACATCATTTCATATAACTAGTTTTTTGGATGTTGATTACGCTGACAGTCTTTTTAGATAGAAAAAACACTTCCTCACTTCTGCTTGAAAATGGAGAAGAGGCTAATGACAATTATGAAGTAAGAACTTAAGTATTTGAATCTCAAAGTAGATATTTTAGTTGTCTTCTTGCTAAAAAAAACCAAAAAAATTGCAATGATTCTAAACTTGTAATAAGTTCTTAAGGATTTGTCATGGTAAGGTTAGTCCTGGGCCTCATAACTATGAGAAGAAGTGAGAGGGTTGGTTGTTTTTAGGTAAGGAAATACTTTGTTAAAGATATGTTGTTTTGGATATGTAGTTTTTAATTTTTTATTCTATTGAATTTATCTATTAATTTTGTATTTTATATAGAATTTCTAATTAGCCAAAATGACGTTTTGATTTCATGTTTAGCCATAAAAGGCATTGTTAATTAACGACGGATTACAGTCCATCGCTAACCATTGATGAAAATAAAACCATGTAAGGCGAAACAATGGACACAATTTGTGACTAATCTTTCAAAATAGCGACAAATTCCAGTTTGTGGCTAACCATTAATAAAAATAAAACTACTAAAGGCTTAATGGCAAATAAAATCCATAGCTAAAAAATCATGTTAGCAATAGATTTCAATTTGTTGCTAACCATTAATAAGAAAAACACAACAGATTTAGTGACAGACAATTCATTGCTAAACCAGTTGAATAACGTTGAATTTCAGTCCATTGCAAATTTGCTCCACCAAACTGTAGCTAAATCATCACATATTTAACTACCAACATTTGCCACCAAAGTTTGCAACCGGCTACATTATGTCGTTAAATTTTCATCAATAATCTCTCACAAATCCATTGCAATATTGAGCAAAAAAATTTTTCTAACACTTTAATAACTGATTTTAGCAACAAATATATTGTCGCTAAGTTGTCACTAGTTTTTTTAATTTTTTTATGAGGAGCTAGAGAGTTGTTTTGTATACAAAACGCTTTTTTTAAAGGAAATCTAAATGTTTTAATTATAAGAAAATACATTTAAGATATGGCCTTATAAAGTATGACCAAATTTGAGCATATTTATTAATGAATCGATTGATCAGAAGTTATTTTCTTAAATCTTCACAGTGCTTAACCCAAATTCTGCATAAAGAGAGCCTTGACATCCCCCAGCAATCATTTCATCACAATATTCTTTGGTGTTATAATGGCCTAAAAAGATAATTCTTTTATAGAAAACTATGGAAAGAGTGGCATATTTATCACATTCTTTCATTCTGGAAACGTGCAATAACACACGTCCACTCATGATAAAGGCTGAAGCTTGTTAATTTTAGACCAACATTCAACGGGAAACCCATTTTAATTTTTCTCCACTAATATCATCATTTGATATTTTATTTTATAGTCTCCCACTTTTTTTGTTGTCTCTTTTAATTAATTAATTTGTTTATATTTAAATCTTAAGAAAATGAGAACGCGCCCTTCATTCTCTATGAAATATTATATTTTCCTCTTTCACCGTCTTCTTCATATTTAGAATATGAATTTATTACTTCCTTTTATTAGTTTAATAGCATAGTTGGTGGATGTAGACCACTCCACTATTAATAGATTTAAAAAGCAGAAGGCCTCAATTTTACAATCAGCTATAAATACTCAATTCTCCATTCGTTCCTCTGCATCTCAGTCTTGCTAAGAATTACCAATCTACTACAAACATCTCTCTAATACATGCACAACAGAAGATGGTGTTAATTAAGAGGATTTTCTTGATGCTTCTTGTGACCATTTCTCTTTTCTTCAGCGACATTTCTTCATCTCAATTGCTTGAAAAAGGAGCAGAAGCTAATGACAATTATGAAGTAACAACTCAAAATTTTGAATATCAAACTAGAGGATTTAGCCGTTTTCTTTTTCAAAAGAAATCAAAAAAATTGCGACGATTAGCATGTAATAAGTTCCCAAAGATTTGCCATGCTAAGGGAAGTCCATGGCCTCATTGCTGCAAGAAGAAATGTGTTAATGTCTTGAAAGATCGCAACAACTGTGGTTACTGTGGGAAGAAATGCAAATATAACGAGATATGTTGCAATGGCAAATGTGTGAACCCTTCTTTCAATAGGAGACATTGCGGAGGTTGTAATAATAGGTGCAAAAATGGGAGTTTTTGTGCTTTTGGCCTTTGCAACTATGCATAGAGGAAAGTGGAATTCATTTTTAGGTAGATAATTAATTACACAGTCAAATTCTTTTTAGGAGAAAGAATAATTGTAGCTGACTTTTGTATTGTGAGCTGAAATTAAATTTTTTTCCCTAAATTCTTGTTAATGGACGTACATGTGCCTATGGAAATTGAGGTCATCACTTCATAAGTTAGTGATGAACTGATGAATGTAATATATAGAATGAGAGGTCAAAAAGAACCAGTTAAAGTTGTAAATGGAGCTTTTGCAGCAGTTTTAAGCAAGCTACGGTCAATTTAAATCTTGATCTAAATGAACAATAAATTTTGATTATAAAGGCTTCATATATCTGGAGCTCCATGTACTTATTATTATTGGTCATTTTGTCTTATAATTTATTTTTGGTAAACGTTGTTCTTGTACTGTTTTTTACGTACATCTTAATTTTTCAATTTCTAGTTCAATTAACCGCATTAATCTAATGTAATGCTAATAGAGGTGTCACAATCCGATGCAATTCATGAATTGGAAAATCTCTGGAAATATATTGAAATGTCGGAGATTTTTAAATATAAATTTTGTATTGTATTGCAAAAATTAAATATTCGTATTATATTATCCCAAAAATTCGTGACAATTCCGTATAATTCTCCGGGTTTTTCAATATTAAACAATACAGTACAAATAGTTCAGTATTCGGATAATATAACTAATAAAAATACAAAAATCTAACCACAATCAAACAAAACTTGATACATATAGATAAGGTTAAAACCTCTAAATTCTCCTTCCCATCATTCGAAAAAACATATTTAAACATATGGATCAATAACCAAATTAATTACAACAATCTTTTCGAGAAATTGAACCTAACAAAAAAAAGGAAAAAAAATCTTCAATTGAAACTTGGCAATCAAATTCAATGTGTCAAGTTTGTTGGATCATAAACTTGATCCATTATTGGAGCCCAAACCCAAATCCAACCAAATTGGAGTCAAAGTCCATAATAAAGGTCCAAAATTATAAGTCATCTACCTAGAATTTTCTAGAGTGTAGTAATTATGCATGTGAATCATTTGGTAATTTAAAATATTATTAGAATGATGGAGAAGGATGGAGAAGAATGAGGTGTATGGTTATTATAATTTTGGATTATTTTATTTGTGTGGTGTAGAATTGTTCTTAAGTAGTATAAATACCCCTCCCCATTTTAGTTTTAGACATCAAGAAAAATTAAAATCTTCTAAGTGAGTGAAGAAGCAAAATTTTATAAGAGTGAGTTGTAGTTTCTTGTTTGTTGAGTGAGAGTGTTTTTGTAATATTTGCTTGAGTTTGAATAAAAGTTGTTTGTGTGAGTATTTTATTTCCAACAAAGTGGTATCAGAGCTAGTTGAAAAATATACACTATTGCATATCAAATCGGAGGTCTCGACAAAAGGAATTCGACACCGTCAGAATTGCCTCGATCGCAGTTCAAACGCGCCGCCGGAATAGTGCTATCAGAAAACTGAGTTAACTCATAAAGTTGAGTTGAGTTGACCGAGCTATCCCTTTCAAAGTTTTTCGACGTTCCGGATTCATCCGCGCAATCAGATTTTGCAAATTCTTATTATATTGAGAGATATGGCAAATGGTATGACACCATTCCAAGTCCCGACACTCAACAACAACAACTACGACAATTGGAGTATCAAAATGAAGGCACTTCTTGGATCACAAGACGTGTGGGATATCATAGAGAAAGGCTACAACGAGCCTGCGGATGATACTGTTTTTGCTACTCTTACACCAGATCAAAAGGCTACTTTGAAGGATTCAAGAAAGAGAGACAAGAAGGCTCTCTACCTCATCTATCAAGCTTTAGATGATGATGGATTTGAAAAGATTTCAAGTGCAAGCTCTGCTAAAGAAGCGTGGGAGAAGCTGCAAACCTCTTACAAAGGATCCGAGCAAGTGAAGAAGGTCCGTCTCCAAACATTAAGAGGTGAATTTGAATCCTTACATATGAAAGTATCTGAGTCTATTTCTGATTATTTCTCAAGAGTAGTAGCTGTTTCTAATCAATTAAAAAGAAATGGTGAAAAGTTAAAAGATGTGAGGATAATAGAGAAGATACTTCGTTCGTTGGATCCCAAATTTGAGCACATCGTCGTGACGATTGAAGAAACTAAAGACTTGGAAGAAATGACAATCGAGCAACTCCAAGGATCATTGCAAGCATACGAAGAAAAACATAAGAAGAAGCAAGGATTTACTGAGCAACTCCTCAAGCTGCAACTTAAGGATATGCATGAAAGTCAAGGCAATGATAGAAACCAACGTGGCCGAGGTAGAGGTAGAGGCCATGGACGAGGTGGAAGTCGCGGTCATGGACGAGGTTGGAATTACCACAACAACAATTCCAACAACAACTATGAGAAAGGAGAAAGCTCAACACGAGGCCGTGGGAGAATCAATCCGAACTCAAGGTATGACAAATCTCAAGTTCGATGCTATAATTGTCAGAAGTTTGGGCATTATGCTTCAGAATGTAGAGCTCCCAACAACAAAATTGAGGAGAAGGCCAACTACGTGGAGGAGAAGACAGATGATAAAGAAACTCTTCTTTTAGCACGAAAGGAAACTGATGGTGGCCAAGCAAATTCCTGGTATCTTGACAGTGGTGCAAGCAATCATATGTGTGGAAGGAAAGACATGTTCGTGGAGCTAGACGAGTCAGTAAACGGAAATGTTTCATTTGGAGATGATTCCACAATAGCAGTGAAAGGGAGAGGTAACATCCTTATCCGTTTAAAAGATGGGAGACATCAGTTTATTTCCAATGTCTACTATGTGCCCAATATGAAAAGTAACATCTTGAGTTTAGGACAACTGTTAGAGAAAGGTTATGATATTCATATGAAAGATTATAATCTTTCTATAAAAGATGATAAAAATAACTTCATTACTAAAGTGCCGATGTCAAAGAATAGAATGTTCTTGATCAACATACAAAACGATGTTGCAAAGTGCCTGAAAGCTTGCTACAAAGATGTATCATGGCTTTGGCATCTTCGATTTGGGCATCTAAATTTTGGAGGTTTGGAGCTGCTATCTAAGAAGGAGATGGTAAAGGGACTACCTCGCATCAACCATCCTGACCAGCTTTGTGAAGGGTGTCTAGTTGGGAAGCAATTCAGGAAAAGTTTTCCAAATGAGTCAGAGTCAAGAGCCAAGAAGCCACTCGAGCTCATCCATACTGATGTGTGTGGTCCAATCAAGCCAAGCTCTCTCGGTAACAGTAGCTATTTTCTTCTTTTCATTGATGATTTTTCAAGAAAAACCTGGGTCTATTTCTTGAAACAGAAGTCAGAAGTTTTTGAAGTTTTCAAGAAGTTCAAAGCTGCAGTGGAGAGAGAGAGCGGTAGAAAAATCAAAGCCATGAGATCTGACCGAGGTGGAGAATTTACTTCCAGGGAGTTTCAAGAGTTCTGTGAAGCAAATGGAATTCGGCGACCAATGACAGTTCCTAGATCCCCCCAGCAAAATGGCGTGGCAGAAAGAAAGAACAGAACAATCCTCGACATGACACGAAGCATGCTCAAAAGCAAGAAATTACCCAAGGAATTTTGGGCAGAAGCAGTGGCGTGTGCAGTTTACTTGTTAAACCGATCTCCAACAAGAAATGTATGGGGAAAGACACCACAAAAGGCATGGAGTGGAAGAAAGCCTGGCATTTCCCACCTGAGAATCTTTGGAAGTATAGCTCATGTTCATGTACCAGATGAGAGAAGAACGAAGCTTGATGATAAAAGCGAGAGTTTTATCTTCATTGGCTATGATGCTAATTCGAAAGGCTACAAGCTATACAATCCAGACAATAAGAAAATTGTGATTAGTCGAGATGTGATATTCAATGAAGAAGGAGAATGGGATTTTAGCTCTCATACAGATGACTTCAATTTCTTTCCTCAATTTGAAGAAGATGAGCTAACACCAATAGAACAACATGGAGAAGCCCAACAAGAGACAACAACTCCACCCACTTCACCAACCACTCAAGGAGACTCATCACCTTCATCATCATCAAGTGAAAGAGTTGTGTCACGCACACGAAGTCTTAGAGATCTCTATGAGGTAACCGAACAACAAGATAACCTTACATTATTTTGTCTGTTTGCTGATTGTGAACCAGTGAGCTTTCAAGAAGCAGTACAAGAGAAGAAGTGGAGAGATGCGATGGACGAAGAAATCAAGGCCATCGAAAAGAATGACACGTGGGAACTCACTTCCCTTCCCAAGGGACATAAGGTGATAGGTGTCAAATGGGTGTACAAAACAAAGCAAAACGCTAAAAGAGAGATTGAAAGGCACAAGGCGAGGCTAGTTGCTAAAGGATATAGTCAAAAGGCTGGAATTGACTATGATGAGGTATTTGCTCCTGTTGCTCGATTGGAAACTATTAGACTAATCATTTCTTTGGCAGCTCAAAACAAGTGGAAGATACATCAAATGGATGTAAAGTCTGCCTTCTTAAATGGAGTTCTTGAAGAGGAAGTCTACATTCAACAACCATCAGGCTATGAATTCAAAGGCCATGAAGACAAAGTGTTAAAGTTGAAGAAGGCTCTTTACGGGCTAAAACAAGCACCAAGGACTTGGAATAGCCGAATCGACAAGTACTTCCAAGAGAATGGCTTCAACAAATGTCCCTACGAGCACGCTCTATATATCAAGATCAAAGATGGAGATATTTTGATTGTGTGCCTCTACGTGGATGATTTAATCTTCACCGGAAACAACCCAAGCATGTTTAATGAATTCAAGGAAGTGATGATGAAAGAATTCGAGATGACAGACATGGGGCTCGTGGCGTACTACCTCGGTATTGAAGTTAAGCAACAAAAGGATGGAATTTTCATTTCACAAGAAAGCTATGCAAAAGAGATCCTAAAGAAGTTCAAGATGGAGAACTGTAAGCCGATAAGCACACCAACGGAATATGGAATCAAGATGTCCAAACATGAAGAAGGCGAAAGTGTAGATCCAACATTCTTCAAAAGTTTGGTGGGAAGTCTACGCTATCTAACTTGCACGAGGCCTGATATTCTTCATGCAGTTGGATTGGTTAGTTGCTACATGGAATCTCCAACAACCACCCATTTTAAAGCTGCAAAGAGAATTCTTCGCTATCTGAAGGGTACAATTGATTTTGGTTTGTTCTATTCAGTTTCTAATAATTATAATCTTGTTGGATATAGCGATAGTGATTGGGGTGGAGACATAGATGATCGAAGGAGTACTACTGGATTCGTATTTTTCATGGGAGATACTGCTTTCACATGGATGTCAAAGAAACAACCGATTGTCACACTGTCCACTTGTGAAGCGGAATATGTTGCTGCTACCTCATGCGTTTGTCATGCAATTTGGCTTAGAAATCTACTGAAGGAGATAGGTATAATACAAGAAGAGCCGACCAAGGTTTGTGTCGACAACAAGTCAGCCATTGCCTTAGCAAAGAATCCAGTATTCCATAATCGAAGTAAACACATTGATATTCGCTACCACTATATAAGAGAGTGTGTTGCAAGAAAGGATGTGCAAGTTGAATATGTGAAGTCACAAGATCAAGTTGCCGATATTTTTACCAAGCCACTGACAAATGAAGACTTCATAAGATTAAGAAATTTAATAAGGGTTACAAGATCAAGTTTAAGGGGGGGTGTTGGATCATAAACTTGATCCATTATTGGAGCCCAAACCCAAATCCAACCAAATTGGAGTCAAAGTCCATAATAAAGGTCCAAAATTATAAGTCATCTACCTAGAATTTTCTAGAGTGTAGTAATTATGCATGTGAATCATTTGGTAATTTAAAATATTATTAGAAGGATGGAGAAGGATGGAGAAGAATGAGGTGTATGGTTATTATAATTTTGGATTATTTTATTTGTGTGGTGTAGAATTGTTCTTAAGTAGTATAAATACCCCTCCCCATTTTAGTTTTAGACATCAAGAAAAATTAAAAGCTTCTAAGTGAGTGAAGAAGCAAAATTTTATAAGAGTGAGTTGTAGTTTCTTGTTTGTTGAGTGAGAGTGTTTTTGTAATATTTGCTTGAGTTTGAATAAAAGTTGTTTGTGTGAGTATTTTATTTCCAACAAAGTTTCCACTACCCAGTAGTGAGCCAATTCTTGCTGGAAAGACTAAGCAGCTAGCATTGAGAGGTTACAAGAATTATTCTTGTAATTTTAGCTTATTGAGGTCAAGTATAACAAGGATGAGTATAAAGCCAAGTATATCAAGTATAATCAGAACTATTCTTATAATTTTAGCTTATAACAAGGATGAGTAGTAAAGCCAAGTATAACAAGGATGAGTAGTAAAGCCAAGTATAACAAGTATAATAAGAATTATTATTATAATTTTAGCTTATTGAAATCAAGTATAACAAACAACAGAGATATTGAACTTTCTAATTTACCATCAAATTCAAGCTACTCTCCCTTCAACCCATTCCATAAAATTGGCAAAATGAATAAAGAAGGAAAACCAAGCTCACTAGCCTACGACAAGGAACTTTCTACAAATAGTTAGCTAACATTCTACAAACATAAATGTAAGAAAAAGAAATGGCAATCAACAAAACCAATCAAGTAAGTTGGGAGCTTGAAAATACGAATATCAACAAAATTTGACATGGAATTCATAATACAATCGATTAGAGGCATCTTGCTCTTATCCTAGAGTGAGACCTAGGCATAACTGCACATCAAGGACATGAGATCCAAAGAGCACCACAGTTGCAGCAAACTATTCATCTCTATCAAAAGTTATAACTATGCAATCAGCTAGAAGATCAGAAGTCACTGATAATTTTTCTTCTTTTATTGCGAGGAGTTAAAAGGCAACTCAATCCACATCCATACTCATTTTCCTTGTAGCTGCTGGACCAGAGCTTGATGGTGCGGTCATGTGATACAGTTGCAATACAACCATCTACAACCAAACAACAATATCCCTTATTGAATAATGCACAAACAAGACAGTTTTACAAAATAAATGGCTGGAAATATTAATAAAAAAATATATCGAAGTTATAGGATGATTAGAAACAAGCAGCAGGATATGAGCTATCCTACATAGCTGTAAAATTATTTCTCAGCAAAATACAAAATTAAGGCTCCAAATACATAACAAGGTAATACATAAATAATAACATGACACGACAATATGCACAAAGAAGGTTTTCTGAGCACTTTCCAAAACTAAAAGCCAATTGGCAATGAAAGCATAACAAGGTAATACGTAAAGTTAAGGTTCAACAAAATGCAAAATTAAGGCTCCAAAATGCATAACAAAGTCATAACATGACAACGTACACAGAGAAGGTTTTTTGAGGACTTCCCAAAGCTAAAAGCCAATTCGCAACCCAAATCCTCTGCTTCACACTTAAAATCCAGCACTTCGACACCCAAAAGAATATCTTCTGGCTCTTCTCGTCTGCAATAGGGAAATTTGCTAGACTTGATTCAAAATGGAAAAAAAAGAAGAAGAAGAAGAAGAAGAAGAAGAAGAAGAAGAAGAAAAAATGGAAAAATTGATGAATATAGAGAGAAGCGCCTCAAGGGAAAATAAACCTTGATTACGAAAGGAGAAGAGTCAAAAGCTGAAATTTGGGTTTAGAATTGCCACAAACCTTGATGTTTATAGTTTTCTCCTGTCGGCCGCAATTCTGTTCAAGCGAGGGAAATGTCTTTATTTCCTTTCGAATCTTCATTCTCAGGAGCTTCCCTATTCACTTGCTCCTCTTCCTTCTTCGTTTCCTTCGGTTGTTACTTCTCTTCTTCGGGTTTTGGCTCCAGGAAAGAAACAAACTAAAACCATAAAGTTGGGGTTTTGTTGCAAGAAAAAACTAGAGATTGCAGAGAGTAACTTTTGACTTGAGTGTGAGTGCATGTGATCTGACTGAGCAAAGAGTCTGAACTACGGATAGAAAATTTGTTTGGGAGAAAGAGGTTTGAGCGGGCTCGAATAAGGAAATAGGAAAGACGGGATTGGAAATTTTTGGTTTTGGGTCTCTCCCACCTCACTATTATTAATTTATATTATAATTAAATTTTAATTTTTTATTACTTCGCTCTAAAATATTTTATTAAAATTTAATGTCAATTGTAAATAATTGATGCCGCAACCCCTTAAAATTTAAATATAGACAATCCCTAAATCAATTTATAATCAAATTTTCAATTCTAATCAATTCTTAATTAAACTCTTTACTCTCAAATCAGTAAGATATTGGTAACAAATAGTATAAGAAAAAATTAGAACATGCACAAGTCAATACTAAGATAATAAGTAAAATATTCCTTAACATATCAAAGTGTTGAACACACATTTCTTGAAGAAAACTTCTCAAATCTTTATTAATCATGCAATATGATGTCATATACATTTTTGGGAGGTTGTATTCCTCTTAAGAAGTTAAAGTCTCATAAGGAAAATGAATTTTAAAGATATCTAACCCTAATCCCTTAAATATTGGGATTTACAGCTCATCCTATCTAAATCTCTTAAAGGTAAGGATTTGACAACTAACTAATATGAATCATTTTCTAATAAAGAAAAACTAAATAAAGAACCTAAATAAATAATGAGGTGGCGGCATGGGTTTGTTTCCAAAGGCCCACATGCCTAATTAGCTAAACTAAGGCCCATGTGACTTATTTTAAATGTCACATATCTAATACAAAAAAATAGCTTATGGCCAAAACTTGACTTAGGCCCGAAATAGATAAATAAGCTCATATTGCTTGAATCCACATGATATGCACATGCCTTACACATGTCTCTTACACATGACTACCACATGACTTGCACATGACCTCCACATGACATGCACATGACTTTAAAGATTAAAAATATTTGCAATGGGCTAGCCAACAAGTCCATATTATTAGGCTAGTTGTCTTGGTCTTCACATGCCCAAATAAATGTTATAAGCTTTAAGTCGCCCATTGATGATGTCATCAAGTTTGATCCATTCCACTTCTTTGATATCTCTTATCACCAAGCTTTATACATATGTTTGTAAGGTTATCTTAAGCTTATTTGCTTTTGATCTTGTGATTGGTCCAAGTAGCATAACCAATCTCCCATCTTATTGGCATGAAGAACAATGATCCATGCCTTGACTTGCATCATTCTCTCCCTCCTTGAAAGGATTTGTCCTCGAATCACTACCTACATTATCAAAAGGAGAAAGGCCACCAATATTAAAAATAGTTAAGACACCATACTCACCAGGAATATCAATCTTATAGGCATTGTCATTGATTTTCTCAACCATTTGAAAAGGTTCATCTCCTCTTTGATGTAACTTGGATTTTCTTTGGTTAGGAAACCTTTTCTTCCTAAAATGCACCCAAACCCAATCTCCAGGTTCAAATTTCATAACCCTACACCCTTGATTGGCCTTTTATGCATAACTTTTATTTTTCATTTTAATGTACTGCTTTGCTTTCTCATGTATGGACTTAACCAATTCTTTCTTCTTTTGCCCATCTAAGTTAAAAATATCATTCAAAGGTAAAGACAACAAATCCAAAGGTGTCAATGGATTAAAACCATACACAATCTCAAATGATGAATAACTTGTAGAAGAATGAATGCTTCTCTTATATGCAAATTCAACCAAAGGCAAATAATATTGCCAAGTTTCCAAATTCTTACCAACCACAACACGTAATAAAGACCGTAAAGTTCTATTAATAACTTCAGTTTGGCCATTAATATGAGGATGACAAGATGTAGAAAATAACAACTTATCCCCCAATGTTTCCCAAAGAACAAGCCAAAAATAACTTAAGAACTTAGAATCTCTATCAGAAACAATTGTCTTTGGTACACCATGCAAATGCACAACATTCCTAAAGAACAAATCAGCAATATGTGTAACATCATCAGTTTTATGACATGCAATAAAATGTACCATCTTACTAAACCTATCAACTGCAACAAATATGTTATCCCTACACCTTTTAGTCCTAGGAAAACCTAATACAAAATCTATTGAAATATCAATCCAAGGTTGACTAAGGATGGGTAAAGGAGTATATAACCTATGAGGTTGAGTCTTAGATTTGGCTTGCCTACACGCCACACACTTAGAACACAATTTTTCAACATCTTTTCTCATACTAGGCCAATAAAAATGTTCTTGCAATATGTCAAGTGTCTTAGCAATACCAAAATGACTCATCAAACCATTATTATGAGCCTCACACATAAGCAATTCACGCATGGAACAATTAGGCAAACAAAATTTATTTTCTCTAAACAAGTATCCATCATGCCTATAAAACTTTTGAAAAGCATATTGCTCACATGCAATATAAACAATAGCAAAATCAGAATCAGAAGCATACAAGTCTCTTATATATTTAAATTCCATTAATTTAGAATTCAAAGTAGTAATAAGAGTGTATCTCCTTGATAGTGCATTATCAACCACATTCTCTTTACCTTGCTTATACTTGATTACATATGGAAAGGTCTTAATGAACTCCAACCACTTGGAATAGCGTTTATTCAACTTACCTTGACCTTTTAAATGCTTCAATGACTCATGGTCACTATGAATCACGAATTTCTTAGGCTAAAGATAATGCTGCTAAGTCTCCAAAGCCCTCACCGATGCATGCAACTCCTTATCATTAGTGAAATAATTGAGTTATGCATCATTCAACATCTTACTAAAAAAAAGTAATTGGATGCCTACCCTGCATCAAAACAACACCAATACATATCCTAGAGGTATCACATTCAATCTCAAAAGTAAAATTAAAATCAGGCAAACTCAAAACAAGTGCAGAACAAAGTTTATCTTTCAAGGTACTAAATGCATGTTCATACGCCTCACCTCACTTAAATCCCACACCTTTGTTAGTAATCTCAATTAAAGGAGCAGCAATGATACTAAAGTCTTTCACAAACCTCCTATAAAAACTAGCAAATCCATGAAAACTCCTAATATCACTTACATTCCTAGGGGTCGACCTATTTTGAATAGCCTCAATCTTTTCCTTATCAACCTCAATCCCATTAGCACTAACCACATATTCTAGGAATATAAATCTATCCATGCAAAATGTGCACTTTTAAGCTTAGCAAATAACTTTTCCTTCCTAAGTGCATCTAAAATAGCCCTAAGATGACATGGATGCTTATCAAGTGATTTTCCATATATCAAAATGTCATCAAAGTAAACAACCACGAATTTTCCAATAAACTCACGCAAAATATGATTCATTAACCTCATGAAAAGTGCTAGGGGCATTAATTAGCCAAAAATTTCATATCTACTAATTTAGGCCCCCGAGTCCGCAGGTTGTTAAATCGACTCGTCGGTTCTACTGGAGTTTAAATTTGGATTTTAACCAAAAAAATTAAAATAATGATTAATAATTATGGAAAATACTTAATAAAGTATTTAAATGATTTAAAAATATTAGTTTACAGTGAAGGACCTAAACGCAAAATCTATAAAGTTTTGGAGGCAATTTGCAATTTATCGAAAATTGGAGGATCAATTGAGATGTGTATTAATTAAATGAATGATTATGGAAATTAAATACATGCGATGGATGGTCAAACCAAGTGTCACACATTAAGAATCTAATTAACATAAATATCTATATATTTATATGAAAATCGGACCCATTTTTTAATTTTTGTCTTTTTCTTCTTTCTTTCTTCTTTTTCTCTCTTCCTTATCACTTTTAATATAGAATTTTCTACCCTTAGTATAATGCCCACTAATTAGTCTAAGGTAGAATAAGTATGTGGTATACATAGAAAACTCAAGATAGACAATAGAGATTAAAATTGATGGAATAAATGACTAAATTAGAAATTAAAATAAATTAAATTGATTGATATGATAAATTTCATTAAATTAGACATATCACATAATAAAATTACAGTTTAATAAAAGCTAGTGGAATTTGGTACTTGTAAAAAAAATGATAAGGCGGTTGAATATGGTTATCATGGGATGGGGGAATGTATTTGGATTAAATATATTTATTGAACTTCTACACATTTCCAGCAACCTTATATCCACTCTTCATTTTCTTCAAATCACCAGCCTCTATTTCTTCATCCCCTCTTTCATGATTTGTAAGAAATTCACTCCAAATAGATTTGTTCTTAGCAAGTAATCCTCTCTCAATTGTTCTTATGTTTTTAGAATTATTAGGACTGTGTAGTATCAGTCTTTTGTACTCTAGTTTTGAAAGAGTTATCAACCAAATTTGAAGAAGCTTAAACATGAAAGTTGTTCATATATGTGTTGTTTATATTTCTGTAAAATTTCATGAAATTATTTTGGGTATATAAAGAGATAAATTTGTTTAGGTGAGATTGGTTCAGGGAAATGTGTCAATAGAATAATCTACCAGTTTTGCTTAATTTGATAATCTTAATGGCTGGATTTAAGGTTTTTTAAAACATAAAAGTTGAAGATCTATGTGTTATTTAGGTGTTTATAAAATTTCATACAAATATATCTTGTTTAAACTTAGTTATAGAAAAATCAATTATGGTTGTTCCTTGATTGAGCTGTTTCCTTGTACCTGTGCATCTCCGGTAAATTCGTGTTCCTTTTTGAGCTTCTTAAAGGTCGATTTTTCCAAAGTTCAAAACATAAAATTTTATTTCTATATCTTATCTAAGTTTTTGTGAAATAGTTATCTAAAAATGTTATTTATTTTGTGAGTTAGGACCTTAACAAGTGAACTGGTCAGGTTGTCATTCTATTCCGAACCAGTTATAGATCCTCTAGTATTTGAGAATCTTAGAGACAAAATCTAGACATATGGTAAACATACAAAATGTTCTAAATTAATGTATCTAACTATGTAAAATTTTTTATAATAATTTAATATACATAGTGAAAGATATAAAATTTTAAATATAGCACCCCAAAACTACCTAAGGGTAGAAAACATAGTAACATTTACAATTATACTAAAAATTTTGTAATGGCTCATAAATTCTGCAATTTTAGTATGTTTTAGTCTTATATGTTCAATTTAATTAGGAATAGGAATCATATAAATTAGATAAGTGTAAAAAAAGTTATAGAGTTAATAGTCCTCAAAGGTCATATGACCATTTAGAAGAAATTTTAATTATTTATTTAAACTATAATAAAAATAAGTATTTTAACAAGGTATTAATCAATTATATTTTTATATTAGGCCCTCAATAAGAGGAAGAGCAAGAAAAGTAGACAAGCTCCAGATTTTAGATTTTGGAAAAGCTCAATTGAGATTTGTACATATATGCATTTTAGTTTACCTTATTGCATGCTTGTGTGTTAATTGAATAAGTTGCATATTTGAATAATGTATTAAAATGTGTAAATATGAAATGGTTGATAAGGGATAAGATGACCTGCTAGGAAATATAAATGAAGGAAAAATAATGTAGGTGACATATAAAATATGATAAATAAGATGTTAAAGAATATATATATATATATATATATATATATATATATATATATATATGGTTGTTGTGATAGAAGGTTTTTAAAACCTATATATGAACATTGAATTATTGATAAAATGTTGTGTGATTATCATAACATAGGACTTAGGTTGAGGATTAAATGAAATGAATTAAGTGCTTAATTAATGAAATTTCATGTTAATGCATGTATAGACATATGGATGAATAATTGATTGATAAAATATAGAAAAATTTTTGTTTAAGATTGTAAATGTGTGTTAAGGGGTGTGAATGTAGAATATGTAACATAATATATTTTTCAATATGAATTAGTATATGATTGATTAAAAATGTGATAATTATTAATGGTAATTATTGAATAATTATGACAATATAGAGTGAAGTTAGAAAGTCATGTATGACATATGTATTTGATATGAAAAGAGAGATTATATGGAATGCTTGGACTCATAAAGATATTATAAATTTTGGTTATATATTAAAAGATTTGTTGGCTTTGATTGTATGAAAAACTAATTAAAGTATGCAAATATTACTTTAATGGTTATATATAATGGCATATCATATGATTATATGATTTTAAAGTTTTATAATCATATTTTCATTATAAATATAAAGGGAACATTGATTCCAGTAAATTAATATATAAAGAAAATAAATAAGTAATAACCTTAATTGTCCGATTCTCAACCTGTAGACTAATTAGGAATAGATGGTGCACCATTGCGGGGGCATTACGGTACCGGTATTGATATGGTTTAGGAACATGGTGGTGATAGCCCCGAGCGCACCCATGTCCTAATTGTACACATCTGATGTGATTATACTCGGTCATGAGGCTTAAGCCCCACGAGCGCTCTTGACTTGAGACTATAGTGATTAGGGTACTTAAGCTCTACGAGTGATCGTCACTTGAGACTATAGTGATTAGAGTGCTTAAGCTCCACGAGCGACCTTACTACACCTATATCCGAACAATCTAGGAATGAGATTTGGGCTATTTATATCAAAAAATTATATATAAATTAATTAAAAGATATACATGTACACGTTAAGGGATAAATGTATGAGATAACGTGAATTATAAATATTTATTAAATTAAGTTAAATTTATAATTGAGTTATATATATATATATATATATATATATATATATATATATATATATATATATATATATATATTATCAATGAATTTGGTAATATTGTATAGTTATGTGTTTGTTCCTGTATAATATATGTTAGATTATTGTGAACTGCATTATGAATTATCTACTATGCATTTTTGGTAATTGTATATTAAAATATTTAGGCTTATATGAATTGAAATTTGAGTTAACTAAACTAAAATAATTTTAGAGAAATCAATTAAATTAAAATGAGTTATAGAAACTAATTAAATTAAAATAATAAGCATATGTAAAAAAAATTATTTAAATTAAGTCTATATGTGGAAATTTAATAAATAATTTAAAGGATATGGTAAGAAAGATAATAAAATATGGAAACATAAGAGGAGGTAGAATGTTTAATATTTATGTATTACATATGGTTTAATATATGCAATTCATGTCTTGATGTAAATATAATGATAATATAATGGAACATAAATTTTATTTTATTATAATATTTTCTAAATTTTTATGCAATGATTTATTTTAATTATGTCATGATTTTTATGACGCGTGTTTGTGTGACTGCATAGAAAATTTTAAATGTTTATATGTATCACTAAGCTATAAATGATTTAGCGTGAGTTTTTTCCACGCAGGAAATGGAGCTTGCAAATAGCAAACTATGAAGTTGATATAGGAAATACAAGTTCATACTAGAGGAGACACGTCAGGATTGGTTGAGGGTCAGATGCATGTATATTTTGCATTTTGTTCATTATCATACATATGGGTTTGATATACATCTCTTGTATTTTGGTATTATATCTATATAGTTAGATGTGAGATAAAAGCCGTTAATTTTGATAGTTATAATGAAGTATAATATTTTATGTAAAAGGATGGTGTATTATGATAATTGAATTCGCATGTATATTCAAATATAAAAAAAATATCAATTAAGTTATTAAATGAAAATTTTAAACTTAGGTTAGTTTCATTTAGCTTGTATGTGTCATTCCGCTTATTTGATAAGATTATTCCTATTATATAGGTGGGATGCCACACTTAGCTTATCTCCCATGTTCCTCAATTTTCCTCCATAACCACGCCTTGTAAAGAGAAAGAAAGTGTAAAAGAAAAAGAGAAAGACATGGAAAATGATATTTTCATGCTCAAAGAAGTGAGAGTAAGTTAGTATAAGGCTTAAAAGTGGAAAATGAGATTCGACCATGGAAACTAGTAAGTGAAGGAAAGGTGATTTTTCATCTCTTTTATTAGAGTATGTTATGGAAAAAGGTAGAGAGATTAGAGGTTAGAGAGGGTTTATAAAGAAAGGTTATTGATGATGTTTCTTATATGTTTAGGAGCTCAAATTGACAAAGAACAAGCTCAAAGTAGCAAAGGAAAAGAGAAAGAAAAGTGAAGAGAAAGAAAGTGAAGAGAAAGTTTTAGGTAAATGCATAACTTAAGGCAATAGCCTATATTTTATTATAAAGTTATATGATTTGAGTATTTGGTATATAAATGATTGTTAATTATTAGTATTTTGTGATAAAAATTCTTGGGATGCATGTTTGCTAGACTTATCCATATTTGATAAAAATTGAATTATGTGTTTGTGTGTTCTTTGTTGGATTATATGGAGCAGTTTGTACGTATTTTACTATAACTTAAGCTCTGGGATTCTAGTTTATGTTTTTTTTATTGGGTTTGAAAGTTAATACAGAGGCCAAAACTTTTATTAAGAACATAAAACATTATTTTGAACCTAACTATGTTGAATTTTAACACAAATGTAGGACTAGAAAACTATCCATGAAATTTTGAGCAACGATTTTAATGACCAATTAGTATTCATTTGATCATATCTTTTTCTATAAAACTCCAAATTTAGTGATTCAAGTTTCATATTAAAGCTAAGATTTAGGGATAAAATTCTTAATTTGACCTTGTAATTTAATTCTACTAATAATAGGTCCAAAATTAAGGTCTAAAACAGAGCATAGAATCTGCCCGTAACAAGGCAAAATATGAATTGTGGTATTTGATGTGAATAATAATATGGACCTTGTTATATTATGCAAATAATATTTTTATTGATTAATTATATGACTAACTAAGCTATTAGATGCATAAAATATGTAAATTTAATAATTATGAATGTTAATGATAATAATTAAGCCCTTGAATATGTAGTGCAGAACTAGAGTCTTAGATAGTTTGACATGACAATCAAGGGTCTGTTAATACCGGTGAAGACACTCATAATAATATCGGTGATAACATATATATTAATACCAATGATGACACTCATATTAATGTTGGTGATGACACATATATTAATATCAGTGATGACACTTATATTAATGTCAGTGATGACACTTGTATGTGCATACCATTATGCCTGGGTGACAACTTTATCATGTCTGAATAGTCAATCCCGTTATCCTGATTATTGGTTCCTAGGTGTTATAGGCATAAATACGTTAACTTGGTATAAAAAATTTTATATATGAATTAGTTGTTCATAAATATGAATTTAAAGAATAATTTGTTTGCATAAGATGATTATGTAATGGTTGCATATAAAAAAATCACATTTGTATATGTATAAAGAATATGAAAAAATAATAAATATATATAAATAATAAAAAGATTATTTAATTGGATATATATGTATGATGACATATTATGGCGTATTGTATGAGTATAGTTTATTGTCTTATTTATATGCACCACTAAATCTAAACATTAGTGTGAGAGTTTCCCTCGTGCAGATATAGAGAAGAATAATCTAAAGATAGTAGATAAAACTAACGGTGACCCAACCAAGTAAAGCAACTCACTCCTGATATCGTGGGTTACATAATTTTTTGTACTTTTGTTTTAAAGTTTTTTTTTACAATGCTTATAAAATAACTGCACGCCTTGTAAATAATACTTTATTATATAAAATGTAATTTGTTTTCTTATTATGATTTCTTTTATACTATAATAATAATAATAATAATAATAATAATAATAATAATAATAATAATAATAAAATATACGAGCTACTACCTTTTATATATATATATATATATGAAATAATATTTTAATTAATGAAGTCGGAATAACACTTACTTATCCGAACACGTATTGATGGGGTAAGGGGATGTTACAGTGTTTGGTATCAGAGCCCGATTTGGATGGTTTTGGAATATAAAAATATTCAAAAATAATTATGACATGTTTGTAACTACAATTGAGTATAAAAATTGTTGCTTAGTAATTGAGGCCGTTACTTTTATGATATAGGTAGAGTATGGCTTCAGGTCACAACAGATTACTGTTGAAGGAGCCAAAAGTAATCAACCTACCGAAATAAAGGCTTCATCTCGACCAAGTCATCGCTGAGCTACTGCATCGAGATATGGCGCTAGCTCATCACAAGGACAGTTTGTTGTTGGCACAGGACAGATAAAGTTTATGAGGAACATGATAGATTTGGTATAAAGAGCATCATAGCCAACCCCGTATGTGTTACAATTTGAGAGACTGAGGAAGTTAAGGGCACCCGATCTCTGCAAATATGTTGGTGGCATTGTATCCAATGAAGCTGATAAATGTTGACGATTTAAAGATGGATTGAGAGACCCGATCAAGCTACAGGTTTCAACCGTACTCCTGATAAGTTTTTCTAGTTTTATAACATCTACTAGAATAGTTGAGAGAGTTCTAGCAATACAACAGCCAGCACAAGATAGAAGGGACCATCAAGTGGCAAGAGAGCCAGATCTTTCAGTGGCCAATTTCAGGTTAGGGGTTCCAATAGGCATTCTTCTTTCAGGTGGGGACAGTCTACGAGATTTGTTTCTTCAGTAGCAAGTGCATTGACATAGGCACCACATAGATCTCTACCTCTACCAGATGTTAGCATTGTGGTTGTCATCATTCAAGAGAATATTGGTAGATGACAATAGCATGCTTGAGGTGTGGCTCTAAAGATCATATGAGAAAAAATTGTCCTATATTATATTATGGCAGAGGTTTAGAAAGCATTGAACCGATACAGATGCAAGCTTTTAGGCAAGGTTGAGGTCGAGGGCAAGGTAGAGGAGTTCAATTGAGGGCCAGTCAATTTAGATCAGAGACAGTTGAGCGGCCAAAAGGTAGTAGAGCTGCCCTAGCCAAGACGTATGTTATGCGAGGCCAAGAGGAATATGATGCACCAGTGTCATAATTACTAAATTCTTTCTCTTTGGCTCTGACATACATGCATTGATAGATCTGGGGTCAATGCATTCATACATATGCACACCACAATAGAGTCGATAGGGTTTAGAACCACAAGCTCTAAAATTTGAGATTCTCGTGATTAACCCATTAGGGCATAGTGTGAGGGTTAACAAGGTGTTTATGGGTTGCCCAATTGAAATTCAAGGTAAGCAACTCCCAGCAGACTTGATAAAGTTACCATTCCACGAGTTCGATGATTTTGGGAATGGATTGATTAGCTCGTTATGAAGTGGTAGTGGATTGTGAAAGGAGACAGATCATCATTAGAATTCTAAAACAAGATGAGATAGTAGTGATTGGTGAGAATAGAGGATATCTAAACAATATGATATCAGTGTTGAAAACTCAAGTCCAAAGTTGGTAGATATTCCTACTGTTAGTGAGTTCCTTGATGTGTTTCTAGAGGAGTTGCCAAGGTTACCGCCCGATAGAGAAATTGAATCTGCTATCGATTTGGTACCTGACACCACTCATATTTCCATTATACCATATAAGATGGCATCAGCAGAGTTGAAAGAATTGAAGATACAGATGAAAGAATTGTTAGATAATGGATTTATACGACCCAGTGTATCACCGTGGGGTGCTCCAGTGTTATTTGTGAAGAATAAAGGTGGCACTTTACATCTCTGCACCGATTACAGGTAGCTTAATAGGGTGACTATTAAGAATAAATACTCGTTGCCCAGGATTGATGATTTATTTGATCAGTTAAAAGGTGCAACTGTATTTTGAAACATTGATCTTCGATCGGGGTATCATCAGTTGAAGATGAAAGAGTCAGATGTATCTAAAACGACATTTAGGAATCGATATGGTCATTATGAATTCCTAGCTATGCCATTTGGATTGACGAATAAACCAACAACTTTTATAGACCTAATGAATCGAGTGTTTATGCCATATCTTGATTAATTTGTAATGGTGTTTATTGATGACATTCTTGTGTACTCTAGAGACCGAAAAGAATATGATCAACATCTCAGAATAGTACTACAAACATTGAGGGATAAGTAGTTATATGCAAAGTTATTAAAGTGTGAGTTTTGTCTTGTAGCAGTCAATTTTCTGGGCCACGTAGTTTCAACATAAGGTATTCGGGTTGACCCTAGTAAAATCAAAGCTATTCTTAATTGGAAACTACCTCGTAATGTGACAAAAGTGAAAAGTTTTCTCGAATTAGTCTGATATTATAAAAGGTTTGTGAAAGGATTTTCATCCATAACGACTCTTTTGACTAAATTGTTGAGAAAATAGGTTCGTTTTGAGTGGACAAATAGGTGTCAAGCAAGTTTTGATCTATTTAAGTCGATGTTGACTAAAGCACCATTTTTGACCAACCTATTTTAGGAAAAGACTTTGTTGTGTACAATAATGCTAGCCATAATGGGTTGGGTTGTGTCCTTTTATATGAAGGAAAAATAATTGTTTATACTTCCAGACAACTTAAAACTCATGATCTTAATTATCTGACGTACGATTTGAAGTTAGTTGCTATTGTTTTTGCTTTGAAAATATGGAGACATTATCTGTATGGGGAAAAATGTTATATCTATATAGATCACAAAATTTTTAAGTACCTTCACTCAGAGAAAGAGTTGAATTTGAGACAATGAAGATGATTGGAGTTGATTAAAGATTATAAGTGGGTGATTGACTATCAACCAGAAAAAGCAAATATGGTTACAGATGCACTAAGTAGGAAGATTTTAGCTGAGACGCAAGTACAATCCACCTTGATGTAAAGGATCAAAGATGCTTAAAAGCAAGATGAAAAACTAGTAGAGATAATTGAGGTAGTGAAAAAGGGAGAAAAGCATGAGTTTTCATTTATAGAAGATGACACAATATACTTCAGAAATAGGATTTGTGTGCCCCGTATAGAAGAGCTAAAGTCTGATATTTTAAAAGAAGCATATGAAATGGTATATACAATGCATCTAGGTGGGAACCAGATGTATCAAGAAATGAGAACTCAATACTGGTGGTTAGGAATGAAGAAAGATATCACAGAGTATGTTGGTAAGTGTCTAACCTATCAATAAATGAAAGTAGAACACCAGTTGCCCATAGAATTGCTATAACCAATATCAATACTAGAATGGAAGTGGGAAAAAATCACGATGGATTTCGTGTCTAGTTTACCAGTGACTTAGAAGAAGTATGATGCAGTGTGGGTGATGGTGGATCGAATGACAAAGTCGACACATTTTCTACCAATTCGGATGGATTATACATTGAACAAACTAGCCAAGATTTATGTGAATGAGATAGTAAGACTTCATGGAGTACCAATGTCTATCATCTTCAACATAAATCTTCGCTTTATGTCGCAATTATGGAAGAGCCTATAATAAGCTTTAAGAACTCGACACAGTTTCAGTACAGTCTTTCATCCATAAATGGATGGACAATCTAAGCAGGCAATCCAATTATTAGAAGACATGATGAGAAGTTGTGTGCTTGAGTTTAAAGAAAGTTGGGATCAATATCTACCTTTTATGGAGTTTGCCTATAACAATAGTCATCAGATCAGTATAGGCATGTCTCCTTATGAGGAATTGTATGAAAGAAAGTGTAGGACACCAGTTTATTGGACTGAGTTGAGTGAAAAGAAGTTGATAGGGCTAGAGTTAGTGCAAAAAACAAAAGACAATGTTAGAATTATCAATGAAAGATTGAAGACAGCTCAAGATCGACAAAAATCATATGCCAACCTGAAAAGGTGAGATATAGAATATGTTATGGGTGATAAGGTATTTCTAAAGGTTTCTCATTGGAAGAAAGTATTGAGATTTGGTAAGAAATGAAAGTTAAGTCCAAGATTCATAGGTTCTTATGAAATTTTGGAAAGAATTGCACCGATGGCATAATAGTTAACACTTCCACCAGAGCTGGATAGAATCCATAATGTGTTTCATGTGTCGATGTTAAGAAGATACAGATAAAACCCGACTCATATTATTCCAGCTAAAGAGATAGAAGTTGTAACACCCCCTCACCCCAGCAACACATGCCCGGATAAGGGAGTGTTATGCTGACTTCATCGATTAAAATATCATTCTTAAATTATGTATAAATGAAAATCACTCGTATATTTTTTTCTTTATTTACTATTTATTTACTTTGCAATGTAAAAGAAATCATACCATGAAAGATAAAATATATTTTTATATAATAACATGTTCTTTACAAAACGTGTTATTTATTTACAAATACTCTAAAATAAATTTTAAAAGATAATATACAAAAGTTGTGTGACCCACGGTGGTTGAAATAAGCTGCTCTACTGGATTAGGTCACCGCTAACTTTATCTACTATTTTCTATTTATTCTCTACTATATCTGCACGAGAGAAACTCTCACGCTAAGCTCTTGGCTTAGTGGTGCATATAAATAAGGCAATAAACTATTTTATGCAACATGCATTGCCATATATCAATTTATGCTCACATCATCTTTTCATGCAAATATACATCTCCTAATATTCTCGCATGCATAAATCTCAAAATTATCCATATCACAATTCATTGTTCCTTATTATTATATTTTTTTATATTTTATTTTATTTTATTTTCAATCCTTCTTTATAGCCCACAATACTCAATCATCCTTTTATCCATGTCATAATTTATAATTCCATTTTTATTTTCAATAATCCATTTATTTTCCATAACTTCTTTATTTATGCCCAAAACACCTATGAATCACTAACTAGGATAACAAAGTTGTCATCTAGGTACTTAGGAGTGTCAGCCGGGCAATATGATGCACGCATATAAGTGTCATTACCGGCTTCAATAATAGTGTCATTACCGGCTTCAATAATAGTGCAATTATCAGCTTCAATAATAGTGTCATTACCAGCTTCAATAATTGTGTCATTATCGGCTTCAATAATTATACCATTAATGGTTTTCATTATACCCTGTTTGGCATGTCAAACTATCCCAAGTCTAGTTCTAGTTAGGTGTTATAGGACTTACACAATCTCATTAAAATTCATAACAATTAAATTCACACTTTTCATGCATTTAAAGACTCAAAATAATCATATAATCACTCAATTAAAATAATATTTACATAATATAACAAGTTTCACATCATTTTACTCTTTAAATTCAACAACTCATATGCTGCCCTTTCACTAGCATATTTCATTCTCTATTTTGGACCTTAATTTTGGTCCTATTACAATATGAATTTAGTTCTATGGTCTTCTTAAATATTTTAGGTCTGGATCATAGTTTTAATATTCAACTTGAATTACTTAATTCTGAGTTTTGTATCAAATGATATGATAAAATACATACTGACTTGTCACTAACCATTCTGCCCAAAATTTTCTGGACAGATTCTAAGTCCGAATTTTATGAATTTTTCTGGACAATTATAGACATATTCAGTTTTATGATCTGAATGAAAGTTATAGCTCTATGTCTTATCTGTCAAACTCAAAAAAGAACATACAAAAACAAATTCCATATATTAAGTTATAACAGTTTAAGTACTCATTGCTCATCCATTTCCAGCAAAGAACATATATATGAACTATCTTCAATTTTTACTAAAATTAATCCTAAGTCTAGCAAACATGCATCCCAAGATTTTTAAAACAAAATAATATTAATTCAGAATCATCAACATGCCAAATAATCTAATCATGCAAATAAAAAAAATATACTATTGCCTTAGGTTATGCACAAACCTTTACTTTTCTCTTTTCTTTCTCTTTACTTCTCTTTCTCTTTTTCTTTGCTCCTTTGAGCTAGATCCTTGTCAATTTGAGTTCCTAAAACATAAAAGAGATAATTAAAGCTTCCTTTCATCAAATCTCTCCTTTTCCATAATATGTTTTAATCTCTACCTTTCTTTACTTTTTTTAGCTTCCTTATGATCAATTTTGCATGAACTTTACTCTTCCATGCCTTTCTCCCTCTCTTTCTCAGTTTCTCTTCTTAAAACAAGGTTTGGCTATGGAAGAACAAGGGAAAACTTGGGGATGGTGTAGAGAACATAATTTTCTAGATGCTAAGTGATAAGGAAGAAGTAATTAATTAAGAGAAAGATGACAAATTGCATTAATAATGGGACACCTACGATCATTTGCATTTAATGTCTAATTCATGTATGTTAATTGGCTTCTTAAAATTTTCCACTTGGTGTGGCCAACCTCCACATGCATTTTATGTCTCAATTCATGTATTTAATTGATGATTAACCCAATTAATCCTCTAATTTTTGGTAAATTACAAATTGACTCCTAAACTTTTCAAAATTTGCAATTTAGTCTCTTACCATAATTAAACATCTTTAAATACTTTAAACATTTTATTAAATATTTTTTATAATTATTTTCCATTATTTTAATTTTTTTCCAGTCAAGATCTTAATTTGGACTCCGATCAAACCGATACATCAATTTAATGACACACGCGATCCATGCCTAAATTTGCGGATGTGACAGACATACAGACCGACTTGACATATGAAGAGGAACCAGTGGCTATATTAGCATGTGAAGAGAAAGTTTTACAAAACAAGAAAGTTCCATTAGTTAAAGTGCTATGGCAGAATCATTCTACAGAAGAAGCCATATGGGAAAGTGAGGAGATAATGAGGAAGAAATATCTTCAGTTGTTCAACACAAAATGAACAAGTAAAATTTTGAGGATGAAATTTATTTTAAGGAGAAAAGGATGTCATATCCGCTAATTTAGGCTTAAATCTTGCATATTGTTAAATCGACTTGTCAGTTTGACTGGAGTCTAAATTTGGATTTTGACCAAAAAATAATTATAGAAAATACTTAATAAAGTATTTAAAGTATTTAAAAATGTTAGTTACGGTGAAGGACCTAAACACAATTTTTGGAAAATTTTAGAGTCAATTTGTAATTTATCAGAAATTGGAGGATCAAGTGAGATGTGTATTAATTAAATTAATGATTATGGACATTAAATATATGTGATGGCTAGACAAATCAAGTTTCACACATTAAGAAGCTAATTAACATAAATATTTAGATATTTATATGAAAATGGAACCCATTTTTTAATTTTGTCTTTTTCTTATTTCTTTCTTCTTCTTCTTTCTTCCTTATCACTTTTAATCTAGAATTTTCTACCCTTAGCTTATCTCCCATGTTCCTCCATAACCAAACCTTGTAAAGAGAAAGAAAGTGTGAAAGAGAGAGAAAAAGATATGGAAAATGATATTTTCATGCTTAAGGAAGTGAGAGTAAGTTAGTAGAAGGCTTAAAAGTGAAAATAAGAAAAAAAAAAGAGAGAAAACTTTAAGGTTCGGCCATGGAAGCTAGGAAGTGAAGGTAAGGTAATTTTGCTTCTCTTCAATGTTTTCTCTAAAGAAAAGTATGATTTATATGTTTTTTATTGGGTTCACAATTTAAGATATAGAGATAAAACTTTGATGAAGAACATAAAACATTATTTTGAATGTAACTATGCTTAATTTTGGCACAAAAGTAGGACTAGAAAACTGTTTATGAAATTCTAAGCAACGATTTTAATGACAGGTTAGAATTCATTTGATCATATTTTTTTCCATAGAACTCCAAATTTAGTGATTCAAGTTTCATATTAAAGCTAAGATTCAAGAATAAAATTCTTAACAAGAATTTGTAACTTAATTCTGCTGTTGATAGGTCCAAAATTTAGTCCAAAATAGAGTATAGATCTGCCAATAACATGGCAGATTATGAATTATGAAATTTGATATGAATAATCTGGACTTTGTTATATTATACAAATGATATTTTTATTGAGTAATTATGTGATTAACTGAGTTATTAAATTTATAAAATATTTAAATTTAAGAATTATGATTTTTAATGACAATAATCAAGCCTTTGAATACCCAGTGTAGAACTAGAGTCTTGGATAGTTTGGTATACCGATCAGGGATCTATTAATGTCGATGATGACACTCATAATAATACTAGTGATAGAACATATATTAATACCGGTGATGACACTCATAATAATACTAGAGATGAAATATATATTAATACCGGTGATGACACTCATATTAATATCGGTAATCACACATATATTAATGTCGATAATGACTCTCATATTAATACCAGTGATGACACTTGTATGCGCATACCACTATACCTAAGTGACAATTTTATTATGCCTGGTTGGTCATCCTGATTAGTGGTTCCTAAGTGTTATAAGCATAAATACGTTAACTTGGTATAATGATTTTATATATGAATTAGTTGTTCATAAATATGAATTTGAGGAATAATTTATTTGTATAAAATGATTATGTAATATGTATAAAGACTATGCAAAAGTAATATATATATATATATATATATATATATATAATAAATAGATTATTTTATCAAATATATATGTATGATGACACATTATGATATATTGCGTGAGAATAATTTATTGTCTTATTTATATGCACCACTAAACCTAGAACATAGCTTTAAAGTTTCTCTCGTGCAGATATAGAGAAGAATAAACCAAATATAGTATATAAAGCTCATAGTGACCCGACTCAGTAAAGCAGCTCACTCCTGACACCGTGGGTTACACAACTTTTTGTATATCTGTTTTGAAGTTTTTTTTATAATGTTTGTAAAATAATTGCATGTCTTGTAAATAATACTTTATTGTATAAAATATATATTTTTTTCTTATTATGATTTCCTTTATACTATAATAATAATAATAATAACAAATAAAAAAATATATAAGCTACTACCCTTTATATATATATGAAATTAAAATTAAAAAGAAAAAATTGTTAAAAATTAACATTATATGCTTTCTTTTCATTATAATGTTTTATTTTATATTTTATAATATCTTTATTTATATTATAATATCTTTATTATTTTATTTATTATTATTTATTATTTTATTTATTATAATATATCTATTATTTCATTTATATGTTTTATTTATATTATATTCTAATATATCTATTAGAATATTCTATTATAATATATATAATTCTAATATATATTAGAATCTATCTTTATCTTTATTTCGAATTTCTATCTTTATAATTTCGAATTATTTATTATTTTCTAATTCTATTTTTATTCTATTTTTCTATTTTTATTCTATTTTTTAGAATATATTCTATATTAGAAATATTAGATTAGAAATATTAGAATATTTCTAATATAGAGTATTATTCTAATATAGAGTATTAGTATATTTTATATAGTTTCAAGTTATTTTATTTATTTTATAGAGTTATAGTTATTTATAGAGTTATAATATAGTTTATTTGTTTATTAGTTTATTATAAATTAGTTTATTATATAATGATATATAATGATAAATTGGCTCATAAATTGCCAAATTTTCTTATTTTCCATTATTCCAATCAAATCAATTGTAAATATTAGATTATAAATCAATAAAAGAAAAAGTAAGTGGACCTAACCTATTGTATCCTGACTATATCTACTATTCTGACATTAAAATTCGATATAGATGAAATTGAAACAGTAGCTCTGTTTTTTCTTTCATTTTCATATTTCTTTTTAGACTCCGAAAAAAATATGTCGATACTTCTGATTAAATCTTCTTGCTCCTAGTTATTCTATAGGAATAAATCACTATTCCCTTCCTCCATGGAAAAGTTTATTCGAAGTCATAACATAAGACATAGAAAATACTTTTTCAATATCTTTCTTTGATTCCAGAACACAAGATCAATTTATATTGATATTGATATTTCTACCTATATAAGATTTATATATAATAAGATTGATATCATATCATAGCTTCATGTATCAAATATTTTCATATCAATACATACAATACAATATTTTTTCCGACAAAAGAATAAAGTATAAAAATAAAATAATAAAATATAGGATACTATAACAAAATACAGGATACTATAACAGTTTAATGCACATAGAAATTGAAAGAATACGTAAAAATAAAAGTAAAAATAAAAATATTGATTTTTAGAAATCTCATGAACAAGATCCAAGAATAAGATTAGTTTGATAGAATGAGAGACATAAGTCTGAGAATCAACTAGTAACGAGAGGGGAGGGATCGGTTGTTCCTCAAACAATTCTTTCAAAAAATTCATGATTCATATGGTTATTAAGACTATAATAAGAAATAACCGAATTGAATTCATGAATTTAACTAAGTCGGGTTATGGACCAATAAAGAATTTTTTTTTCTTCGAAACCCATTAGAAATTCAAAGGGTCAGTGTACGAAAAATCAAATCATACATAAATGATAGAAGCTTCAAAGGCCCTAAAAATGCTATGAGGTGTTCGGAAATGGTTGAAGTAGTTGAATAGGAGGATCACTATGACTATAGCCCTTAGTAAATTTACCAAAGACGAAAATGATTTATTTGATATTATGGATGACTGGTTATGGAGGGACCGTTTCGTTTTTGTAGGTTGGTCCGGTCTAAGGAAACATGGAATCTATCCTTGGCAAAGGATACTTATCATCTTTGAGAAAATGATTCAATGGCACAGATTGGCCAGTTCTTATTTGGAAGGTTGCAACTTCTTAACCGTCGCAGTTTCTACTCCTACTAATAGTTTAGCACATTTTTTGTTATTACTATGGGGTCCTGAAGCACAAGAAGATTTTACTCGTTGGTGTCAATTAGGCGGTTTGTGGACTTTTGTTGCTCTCCATGGGGCTTTTGGACTAATAGGTTTTATGTTACGTCAATTTGAACTTGCTCGATCCGTGCAATTGTGACCTTATAATGCAATTGCATTTTTTGGTCCAATTGTTGTTTTTGTTTCTATATTCCTTATTTATCCACTAGGTCAATCTGTTTGGTTTTTTGCGCCTAGTTTTGGTGTAGCAGCTATATTTCGATTCATCCTCTTTTTCCAAGGGTTTTATAACTGGACGTTGAACCCATTTCATATGATGGGAGTTATCGGTGTATTGGGCGCTGCTCTGCTATGCGCTATTCATGGTGCTACTGTGGAAAATACTTTATTTGAAGATGGTGATGGTGCCAATACATTTCGTGCTTTTAACCCAACTCAAGTTGAAGAAACTTATTCAATGGTCACCGCTAACCGCTTTTGGTCTTAAATCTTTGGGGTTGTTTTTTTCAATAAATGTTGATTATATTTCTTTATGTCATTTGTACCAGTAACCGGTTTATGGATAAGCGCTCTTGGAGTAGTCGGCCTGGCTCTGAATCTACGTGCCTATGACTTCGTTTCTCAGGAAATCCATGCAGAGGAATTGATTAATTTAATTCAATTGACGTGAATTTGAATTCAATTGATTAAATAAATATTTGGGATTAAATCAATTAAATTAAACTAAAATTAATCTATAATTGATTAAAATAAAGTTTAATCGATTAATTTAACATAAATTAGAGTTTAATTGATTAAAATAAGGTTTAATTGATTCAATTGAAGTTGAATTGATTAATTTGAAGTTAAATTGATTAAATCATTACTGAATTGACATCTTTAAATTGAGTTTATTTCAATTTTAATTGATTTAAATTATAGTTTAATTGATTTATTTAAGGTTTAACTCAATAATATAATATTGTTTCATATTTATTTTAAAAATTGGAAACTATTTACTGTTGGTCAATTTTCATTGGTAATCTCTTGACAATACATTGGTAATTAAACTCTTACAAAAAATTTTAAGTCAATTTTGTCTCTAATTCGTTGGTAATCCATTAATAAATTGATATTTTTTATAGTGATAATTTAGACTAGAAAATTCAATATTTTTTTGTTAATGATTTTTCCATTAAAATGATATTAAATTAAAAAGGTACTCAAATATTATAAATTATTTATAAATTTATTTATTTATTTATTAACTATAATGTCATATATTATTAATTTCTTATTTAATTAGGGTTTAATTGATTAATTAAACTTAATTTGATTATATTGAGTTGGGTTCAATTGATTAATTGAACTTAAATCAAATATTCAATTGATTAAATTAGAGTTTAATTGATTACTTTAATTTAATTGACATGAATTGAAATTCACTTTATTAAATTAATATTTAACTAATTAAATTAGGGTTAAATGAATTAAATTATACTAAAATTAATCTTCAATTGATTAAAATAAGATTCATTTGATTCATTTAACATAAATTGGAGTTTAATTGATTAAAATAAGGTTTAGCTTATTCAATTGAAGTTCAATTGATTAATTAAAGTTAAATTGATTAAACCATTACTAAATTGAACATCTTTTGATTAAATTGATATTTATTTCAATTTAAAATGACTTAAATTATAGTTTAATTGATTTATTTAAGATTTAACTCAATAATATGATATTGTTTCATATTTATTTTAAAATTTGGAAACTATTTATTGTTGGTAAATTTTCATTGGTAATCTCTTGACAATACATTGGTACTTAAACTCTTGCAAAAACTTTTAAATCAAATTTGTTTGGTAATCTATTGGTAAATTAATATTTTTTTGTAGTGATAATTTAGAATAGAAAATTCAATATTTTTGTTAATGATTTTCCATTAAGATGAAATTAAATTGAAATATGTACTCAAATATTATAAATTTTTTATATAATTTATTTATAAATTTATTTATTTATTAACTATAAAGCCATATATTATTGATTTCTAATTAAATTTCGGTGTACCAATTCAAAGATGATTTATCATTATTAAACTTATATATATACATATATGTTAAGAAGAATTCACGTTTGAAATGTATCACGTAACATATATAACTATCAATATCAAACTCAAGACAATTAAGAGAACAAATGAAAAATAATTAAATATGGATTGAAAAAAATTAAAATAATCAATTGACTTGAAATCATTTAAGTTCAATATATCACAATTTCATAAAAAATCATATTCATATATTTATTATATTGATTTATTATATATATAATACACTTATTATGAATTTAGAGTTATTACATAAAATAATTAGAAAAATAATAAATGCTAAAAAAATATAATTAGTTCAAACTAGAAATATCATATAATTATTTTTTATTTACTTATTAACAGAGATAATTAATTTTCTTAATAGTTAGCTTATCTTAAACTTGGATAATGTTTTTTGAAATAAATTTACATGAAAGTTATGAGTTCAATTCTCTACAATACTATCATAAAATATTTAACATACTAAAAATTTTTAATTATTTAAATTCATTATTATTATTATTAAATTCATATTAATTTTATTAACTAATTAATAAAATTTTAATTTTAAGGATTAAAGTGCATATAATTATAAGTTTAAGTTATATTATATTTGTATAATAAAATTATAAAAATTTGTAAAAATATTATATTATTATATAAATTATTACATTTTTAATTATAAATATTTAAATATAAATTTTTTCGGTACAATTTAGTTCTAGTACAGTTCAGTGCAATTTAATACTATTCTTGATTCAAATATCACTATAAAATCCAATTCTGACAAATTTAAAATCAATGGTTCAATTCAATTCGTATCTAGTAAAAAAAGGTCATCAATTCAATTCAATTCTGAATATTTTGTTTTAGTTTTTCGGTTCGGAAATATCAAAGTTCTGTATACAGCCCTAAACGCTAATATTGCACGTCATTTATTTAAAATAATAATAGTGTCACGTAATCATATTATGGTTGATTAAATCCAAATTTTAATTATTAAAGGACTAATTGTGACAACAACAAAAAAAAAAAGGTACAAAAAAACAATATCTACTAAAAATATGTGCAGAGGACAAGAGACAAATTGTTTCAAATATATGAGGCTCTATATATGGAAAGAGTTAAAGCTCACTTTGAGGAATAATTAGAACTTCTTAATAAAAATCTATGTACAAGAATTTAATAAGAGGATATCATATCGATACCAAACACGAAATAATTCTATAATTGAAATTGTAGCGATGATAGGCTCTATATCCTCTAAATATTGTATTCACTTATAATTGGTTTGTTGGCATTTATTAGATGGTGCAGCGAGCGTACAATATATCATAACCATGGCAAGTTGTAGTTGAATTAATTTAAAATTTTATTTTTAATAGGCCAAAAAAAATTGAGACAATATTTTAATGAACATCCGTGTCAACATCATTCAAAAATGTTAATTTGTACTTGTCATGGGAGTCAAACTTGTTTAATGAAAAATCATTCAAAAATGTTAATTTGTAGTTGTCATGGGAGTCAAACTTGTTTATTCATAATCTTATACCATTAGCCTACTTATGTGGTTTCAAAATTATGATCATTTTATTTTATATCAATAGTTAACTATTTATAAATAAAAATATAAATAAAAAATTTAAAATATGTTATCAATTTAGTATTTATTAGTATAATATTTTCTAAAAGTGATCCTAGCTAAAGTTATCTATATTATTTAATATATATATATATATATATATATATATATATATATATATATATATATAATCAATAAAGTTAAATTTAATTATTTTTATTTTTATTTTAAATTAGGATAATTTTTTAAAAAGATCATTTTTAAAATCATTTGATTTCTATCAATTTTTTTAAGAAATAAATATATAGTATAATGTAGTTTTTTTAAAAATTATTTTTATACATTGATTTTAAAATAAAAAATATATTAAAAAATTAATTAATTAATTATATTATTTATTAAATTAATAGTTATAAATATAAACACTATATTATATTTAAGAAAATTTTTAATATAGTTTTTTAAAAATTATTTTATATATTGATTTTAAAATTTTTTAAGAAAAGTTTTAATATAGTTATATATTAATTTGAATTATTAATATTTATTACCAATATACATTACTATGTATTACTTTAAATATTCAAAAAATTATTAATATTATTTAATAAATATATATGTTTGATAAATTTAAATTTAAATATTTGTATTTTTAATATTAATATATACTATAAAATTTTCATACGAAAAATTTTAAATTTTATTTTATTTCAATAAAAAAAAATTTATTTGAGAAATGAATGCATGTATTGAAAATTCTCTTTTGAAAATTATTATACTTGAGAATATGTTTTGAATATGATTGTGTATTAATTTGAATTTGAATATTTAACCTATTGAATATACTATTGTGCATGAAATATGTCTAATATAAGTATTTTTACATTTTTTTATACATAAAATATGTTAAATATTATATTATTAAAGAATTTCATATTTGACCGGTTTGATTCCAATTCAATCCGGTTGAACCTCTAACCCTTAACTCTCTGTTTTTTTTTAAACTTGTTTGTCAGACCGAATCTGAAAATATTGGCTAACATTATTCGAAATCATAATAGTATTAAAAATATGTAAGAGAAATAATAAAACATAAATTCCATGGAGATTTTTATATAGAATTTTTTTTTCCATCAATAAAAAATATATTTGAGAGAATACATCAAATTGAGCAAGTAAGCTAAAATTACTTTTTATTATAGATTTATTATACTTAAAATAAAGATAAAAAGATACCCCATACCTTTTTTTTAATTCCATTTTTATATCCAATTTTTTTGAGACAAAGATACCTTTTTTTTTGCCTCTGTGTGTATTTTATTTGACTGAATTGGTTAAATAGTTTTATTTTTTTAATTAAAAATGAAGGAAAATATTAAAAATTTTGTAATAAACAAACAAAATATTAAAATTGTGTTCCGCAAAAGAAAAATATAGAATAATTATTCTTTTACTCGTCTCACTTTTGTGTTTCTTCCCTGTAAGGTACTAAAATACTACCGTGGGTCTCCTAGTTGACGGTCTACCCCGATGGTAATTAATCAGGAAAAAAATTATTTATATTGTCACTTTTACTTTTTTCTTTTTCTTTATCCTAATAACTGCAAAATTATCCTCAACATTAAGATAATAATGAAAATACTCTTAATGAACCGTTTTGTAAATAAATGAAAAATGAAGAACACATTTAATAAGGGAAAATGTTAGGACTCAAGGTATATTCTTGTATGTCCCATAGATAAGGCAAATTTCTTGCACTGTCCAAATCCAGAATTATTTCTCAACCATCATATCATCATTTATCTTGCTAGCAAATTTCTTGTCAGGATCTAAGGTATAATCTTAAATAGAATATTATACAATAAATATGTCCAAATCTTTTTGATCCCCTCAATAATAATTCATTGTTATGATAAATCATATAATATTATTGGTGTACCTCACATTTGCTAAATATATATCTCACATATATTCAACATATACTACATATATACTAAATATATACTGTAAATATAATAAATATATACTGCAATTATACTATAAATTTTTGTTTTAAGGGAAAATATCCTTACTTATCCAATTATACTGTAAATTGTTAAAAATATCAGTATATATTTCTATTCTATATTAAAAGAGAAAAATGAAACCTCTCATTTAAATTTGTATATAAAATATAAATGAGTAATTTACATTTATAAATAAAATAAAATATTTGCATATTCAATATATATTTTTATACATCATTGTGTCACTCAGAAATATTAACACACAATAAAAAGTATATGACAAGCATATAATACTTATATATACAGTATATGTTTTATATATCAATATAACATATTTTTAAATAAATCTAAATATCATAATTCTAAAATTTATATTTTTTTGAACAAATAGAACTTTTTTTAAAATAAAATCTCCAATTTTTAGTAATTTTTTTAATAAAAAATTATCAGGATTGTCTTTTATTATTTCAGATATTTTTATTGTTTTTAATTGTAATAAAAGTTATTATATTGAAATAGAAAACAATATATGTGAGGTATATGTAAGGTATACGAAAAATATATCATAAAATATATATTGAATGAATAAATAAAAAAATTAATTTTTTATTTTCTTTATAGCTTTTTATAAAATTAATCATCTAAGTAATTAATAAATGAAAAACATACTAAAACCCGTGATATTATAACTTTCCTTTGCTTAAACTTTTCATTTTAAAAAAACAATTTGATTTGTAATTAAATAGAAAAATATATTCAGTATATATTTATTTTATAAGACATATACTCAGTTATGATACAAAATAAAAAGATATTTCCAATATATATGGAGATAAAAATATATTTTCAGCGAAATATATGTTATTTATAGCCTTTGAGTAATTGACAAAAACTAAAAATTGTGTTTGATTGATTAATGATTTTAATATAATAAAATACAAAATTTTATTTGTACCAAAAAAAATCAATTTATGTGGCATAATTTTCCGAGTATTTTTTATAAGCCTATCTCCACCATTGGATCTTTATCTTATAACCTCAAAAGTCCAATATGAGTACTTTTTCTTGTGTGAAGCTACGTGTTTCAATTGCAATTTAGCACGCAAATAACAGAGATTGATTTTTCTCACACGCATGTGGTCTTTTCCTATGCTTATGCTTCCTCTTACGTCCATCTCCTTGTATTTTCTACAGTAAGGTAAAGGAACCCAGGTACTTGTGCTTTTCATTTTTTATTATTGTATTTTTTTTCACTTTTGTATTCTTATCAATCTTTCGGCCTACCTCGCTCTGTCACACTTTCCCCTTCTCCTTTTCTCCACTTTTCATTGTTCACCCTTCTACCTAGCCTCACATGAAATTACAACTTTTGCAGCTCGCAGCACCTCCGGTGAGACTCTTGCCTAAATCTATCAGCATGGACGCCGGTGTGATATCAGTCTGTTCGATACTCAACAAAACCCTCACACAGCTCATTGAAGAACACTTCAAGTACACGTTTTCCACCATTTAACTCGACAAAGCTTTTTTGTATTAAAAAACCAACCAATCAAAGCTTTATCACAGGGATTAAGGGTCATTGTTTTTGAAACAGAATTAAGAGCCTTTTCAAAAATCTGGATGCAAAGCGTAGAAATGGAAGCTAAATGTTGGGAAAATGTATTTTTTGAATACTTTAAAATCAATGCGATAAAAGGGAATATGATTCTTAATTTGGATATTTTTGTCATGAGCCAAAATGAAAACTATATAATTTAAAGGTTAAGTCCTAAATATAAAGTTTAAACATATTTCATGTAAACTCATACTAATTAATTAATAGTCATATATTTTTAAATAAAGGATGAACTTAAATTACTAATTAACTATTACCTATTATTTACTTATAATAACAGATTCAAAAATAGATTTATAAATAAAGGAGAAGCACTCTACAATTGACCTAAATTGTATTGATTAAAAAGAATTATGAAAAGAGTGGCAATGTAGCATCTTTATATATCACATTCTTTAGTTCAGGAAACGTGTGATAACACGATCAGTAAACTAATACACATGTCCACCGTTGACAAAAAACGAGAGATCCATTTTAGTTTTATTTTCCATTAAATATCATCATTTGATATTTTAGTTCACTAACACTTACACTTTATGAGCCCTTTACTTTAGATATTCTCCCCCTTTTTTGCTGTCTGTTTTAAATTTTTTATTTGCTTCTATCACCGCACCTTCTTCGTTGCATTTAGAATATGAATCTATTACCACCTTTTTCTTAGTCTAATAGCCGCTGGAGGATATAGACCATCCCATTGTTAAGTACTTTAAAAAACTTTTGCATAAGTTTTCAGCTATAAATACTCAATTCTCCACATCATTCTTCTCCATCTCCTCGTACTAATTATAGGTCTCTTCCAACATATTAGCAATCTAGGACAAACATCTGTCTCATTGTACATACACAATATAAAAATGGTGTCTCTTAAGAAATTTTTCTTGATACTTCTTGTGATCTTTTCTCTTTTCTTCAACAATATTACTTCATCACTACCACTTGATGCGAAAGGAGTAGAAGCCGCTAAGGACAATTACCTTCATCACTGCTGCAAGAAGAGGTGTGTTAACGTTCTGTGGTTACTGTGGGAAGAAATGAAAGTATAATGAGATATGTTGCAATGTTAAATGTGTGAATCCTTCCTTTAATAGGAGACATTGTGGAGGCTGAAATAATAGGTGCAAAAATGGAAGTTTTTGTACCTTCAGCCTTTGCAATAATGCACAGAGAAAAAGAAGTTTATATATATATACACACTTTCAAATTCATTTTTGGAGAAAAAAATACATATTGAATCTTTGACTTTTTTATTTGTCTTATAATCCATTTATAATCTTTATTTGTTGTTTTATCAGTTATTGTTTATATGCTGAAACAATATCTTTTTGCTTAGATTCATGTTGGAGTTGCGTTAGTTACATCAATCAACAACTACTCCCTTACTCTATATGTCATTATTCTTCCTTTTCCTGATCTAAAATTGTCTTTTGGCATATGGTATATCATTTTATTCCATTTAATTCTTGTCCTTCTCATGATGTATAATGTTCAAATTTCAAGCAAGTTTTTGTGATTTGCTGCAATCCTATAATCAAACTTTAAATATTGAACATTAGCGGTTAAGTTTTAAAATCTAATTATATATTAATATATCATCTTTTCTGTAGACTCATACAATAATTCCTTGAAATACGTTGTGCTGATAATTGTCAATTTTTTAGTAACTCAAGATGCAGAGGAGGGTAAATCGGCGAATAAGATGGGAATGCTCGAGGCCTTTGATGAAACAATTGTTAGGAAAAATCTCCACTATTCTTATTCAAGAATTATTCCATGATTAGGTTTAATTATTTGGAAAGTTGAATAGTTCCGTGAATTAATTAGATATTAATCACGATTATGGCTTATATATCTATAATGAATCTAGTCAGGTTAATGTATCTAGATTGACTTTAATTAATTAAGTTCTAGGATTGTGTGATACTTTAATGAATGTGATAAGAGTGCATAAGTTTACACGTACATAATTAATATTAGATTTGAAAAGTCATTTGGGATTTGAAGGGTTATTTGGTACTAGCCATAAATAGGCATCAATACTATTGAATTTGTATGTACAAATGAATAAACATATGAATGAGTGAATGCATAAATGAATGAATGAGTAAGTGAAAATTAATTTTTATATTTTAATAGAGCTTCCTATCAGATTTATGTTCTCAATTACTTAGTGTATTTATCAATATATTTCATGTTCAATTAACAAGTTGTTTTTGAATTCATTATATTAGTTCCAAATTCAACAAATGGTATTAGAGCTTTATTCTTGAGAGATCTGTTGTTTAATCCAATCAAAGATGTCTTCAAGTGAGCAGATTGGTTCTAGTCCTCCAAAGTTTGATGGAAGCAACTACCATTTATGGGCTTTTAAGATGCAGTTATATCTCAAAGCCCTCAATTTATGGAAAGTAGTGGAGCTTCATTCTAATCCATCTCATCCACTTTAAATAATATTAAAATACATTATAAGGTGAAGCATGCAAAAGAAGCCAAAATCTTTGACCTATAATCTTTGAGACAATTTTCACAAGAATCACTAGTATTAAATCTCCAAAGGAAGTATGGGATAAATTGAAGTTGAAATTTGAAGGGACATAGTGAAGTCGGTTAATTTAAGAACTTTGAAGTGAGAGTTTGATCTTGTGAAAATGAAGGAAGAAAAAACTATTAGACTATGCTTTAAGGCTATTTATATAACATCATCTTCTATAACAAGAATTAACCCAACTATATAAAAGAATATTACAATGCATATGATTAAAATACGATAAATTAAAAACCTTTATGTTCCATGATTATGATGACTAAATTAAAACATTTGAAGAAGTAAAGTAATCTCAAATCACCATTTATTTACCAATAATAATGTTTGGGCTTTCATTAGCACTAAGGTTTACAAAAATATTAGTTATAAAATTACATGTCATCTAAAACCCAAAAGTATGTACAAATGTAACTAAACCCATTTATCAAAATATAAACCAAATACAACAATAAATCAGTACGTATCACCAATCCCTCAAGCTTGCCCTCTAACTCTTTACTTTAGCTTTTCTCTTTACCTCTTTAATCCCTAGGCTTCGAACCTGTGTATGAAAAAATACATACACGCTAAACAACCTAATGCTTAGTGACACATAACAACATGCAAAGTATGCAAACATTTAAAATATGCATTGTATAATAATTGACATACCATTTTTTGTACCTCATATATCCGCTCATGCAATATCCATTATATACATGAATGTCATGCCCTAAAGTAGTCATACAAGTTCCAAGATAGTCATACATGGCATAACAAGTTATCATCCATATAACAAACAAGTGTACACTACACTGAATATCATACAACCATTTACCTGATTTACTTTTTACTAGACTAAATTGGATATAGGTAATAAAACCAAGGTTCTCACCTGAGCCCTTGAGACCCTCAGAACACCTGTTTGAGCTAAAAATGTATGAGCACATTTCTAAACCAAGGGAGTTCACATGAATTTTTAGCCCTTAGTGAAACACCCGTAAATTAGGGCCTATAAGCTATGTTAATCCTTTAGGGTGAGAGAAAATGGGTAGTTGGTGTTTTAAAAGTTTAATGTAGTTGGTGTTTTAAAAGTTTAATGTAGTTGGTGTTTTAGAAGGTTAAGTTTTTATGTAAAAAGTGTTTTCACATCCATGACTATAGGTTCACGACTGTGAAAGTCATGAATGGTGCAAAACAACAAAGTTTAAATGTGGTTGAATCGTTTTGAAGTAAGGAGGACATTCACACCCGTGAATTGTTTAGTCATGGTTGTGAATGACGATTCACACCTGTGAATGCAAGTCGGTTAGCTATGTGAGTAGCTACACTTTTCTCTCTCCTCTAATCCATATCTTTGCTTTAGCTTTACTTGCTTTCTATCACCCTAAATTCCTATCTAACACATGCAAGACTTCTTTTCCATCTCCCTTACCTCATTTTTAACCTAAACACCATTATTGAAAGCTTGGATAGCTTGATATCTAAGGGATTTGAGAAGAGTTCTTGCAAGGTTGATATAGAACACGATTTTTAGGATGGTTTTAGTTTGTTTTCTATTATAAGAGTCTTATGGGGATGTTTTCATGTTCTTAAGACCTACTAGAGAGCTTGGAAACTCATCCTAAGGGGAGGAGCAGGCTTGAAAAACTTGAAGAGTTAGTCAATGCTTCATTATTGATAGAGGTACGTACATATTGGCATATTAATTTTTTTCATGCATTTTGACATGTGTTATATGTGGTAAATGCAAAATAAAAATATAAAGTCATGATTTGAATGACAATGACTTGGTTGTGTAAGTTATGAATGTTAAAATGATGCAAAAGGTGATTATGGTATTAATGAGTTTTAAAGTGGCATTTTAACATGATTTATGGTTCAAATGGGTTATGTGTTGTTATAACAAGTTGTTGATATGTTATATGGATTGATATATTCATAGGGGTGATTGATGTTAGTCGATCTTATATCCTTAAATATGTTGAATGATTGGTTATATTTTTAAGTCAGGCCCGTGGAATGAGTGTTTAGAATGGATAGTAGCTTTCACCCCTTGTTTCATGGTTAAGAAAGTCATGAAATGCAATGGTTAATGCCCATGAACATTTAATCATAACCATGAACATCGAGACCATATATTTCATGTTCAAACTCATTTTTCATAGTTGGTTTCATGGTCAAAAAGATGTGAAACATATGTTAATGCCTGTGTAGCATTTATCACGATCGTGAATAATGTGTGCTTTGTATGTAGTAGATTTTACATCTTATTTGATGAGTAAAACACCTGTGAAGCATTGTAAATGTATAATATGCAATTTTTAGTAATGATGATACATGATGGTTTTGTTTAAGCATATGTTCTAAGATATATGTACACATGGATAATAGCATGTGAATGATGCAATAAGGTATTTATGTATGGTAATGTGTTGATGCATTAATGGGATTAAATGTTGATAGCATGTTTATAATAATGGAACTAAAAGATAAAGACTATGATTTAAATGCCTAGTTCTATAATCTATGACTTGATATATGATAGACGACATGTCATTGAAGGGATTATAATACCATAGGATATATTAATATTGATATAAGGATAATATGGCTTAAACATAAGTTATAAGTGCTATTGACTTGAGGGGTTCGGATGAGCAGATACAGGTAGTGAGTAAGTTGGCTTAAGCTCGAGTTATGAGCGCTCCTATTTCACAACCCACATCTGGATAGTCAAGCTTATATTTTTTGGCTAAATTAAAAAGACACTTATGTTTTATTTTTGTATATGATAAGTATTATGCATAAAAGTAATAATGATATTGTAAATTGGAAATATGGAAATAGTTGAATACTTATGTTGTTACTTATGGTTTGTTATATATGGATTCTACATACGGTTTATAAAAATGGGTATAAATGCATGTTATATCTTTTTGTGGCTATAGCGCAAGTATGCATGATCACATGTAAATGATATGAATATGCATGATAAGACATGATATATTATTGAATTTTTATGCATATATGTACTATTAAGCATGGATACATATTGTAAATTGGAAATGTGGAAATAGTTGAATACTTATGTTGTTACTTATGGTTTGTTATATGTGGATTCTACATACGATTTACAGAAATGGATATAAATGCATGTTATATCATTTTGTGGCTATAACGCAAGTATGCATGATCACATGTAAATGATATGTATATTTATGATAAGACATGATATATTGTTGAATTTTTATGTATATATATACCACTAAGCATTGGTACATATTGTAAATTGGAAATGTGGAAATAGTTGAATACTTATGTTGTTACTTATGGTTTGTTATATGTGGATTCTACATATGGTTTCAAGTGTAATAGAGTTCAAGGGAAGTTAGGACAAATACCTACCATTGATGGAGTTTGCCTACAACAACAATTATCAGTCAAGCATTGAAATGACTCATTATAAGACATTTTACGGTAGAATGTGTCGAACACCATTGTGTTGGATAGAACTCAGTGAGAGAAAGCTAGTTGGACCAGAGTTAGTGTAAGAAATATAAGAAAATGTGAAGATTATAAAAAAGATTGAAGACAACTTCAGATAGGCAAAAATCATATGCAGATCTCAAAAGGAGAGACATATAGTGCAAAGTGGGAGACAAGGTGTTTCTCAAGGTTGTCCCTTGGAAAAAAGGTCATCAGATTCGGAAAGAAGGGCAAGTTAAGCCATAGGTTTATTGGACCTTATAAGATCTTATACAGAATTGGACTAGTTGCCTATAAATTTTCTTTACCACTAGAGTTCAGCAAGATCTACAACATTTTTCATGTTTCCATGTTACGAAGGTACTGATTAGATCTTTCTCATATTATTCCAACCAATAGCATCGAAGTAAGACTAGATTTAACATACGAGAAAGAACCAATAGAGATCTTGGCTCGTGAAGTTAAGGAGTTAGGGAATAAATGAGTACCACTAGTCAAGGTGTTATAGAGGAATCATTCAACTGAAAAAGCAACATGGCAAAATGAAGAAGTGATGAAGACACAATATCCCCAGTTGTTTCAACATAAAAAATCAGATAAATTTTGAGAACGAAATTTCTTAAGGAGGAGAGAAATGTAACACCCATCAATTTAGATTTGGATAATTAACATGTTTAATTATGGTAATTAAAATTATTTGAGACTAAATTTGGAAATAAAATGTAATAAAAAAATTTATAAGTGAATTTTTATTAAGTTATGTGTGTTAAATAAAAGAGATAGAAAGGTTGGGTAAGTTAATAATAATAAGGTAAAAACCAAGGATTTAAGTGGATATTTGGAAAAAACAAGGGGGGACCTAATAGGGTATTTACCATGAGTATAAAAATATTATTTTCTTTTTCTTGTTATTTAAAATTTCAGAACCCTAGCATTCCTCCCACTCTTCCATACACAAATTTTCTCGTGTTTCACCTATTTTCTTCTTCCTCTTCCTCTTCCTCTTCCGCTCCCCAAAACCTTAAAATAGGTATAAAAGTTTAAGGTTTGAAAAGGTTAAGATTTTATTGTGTCAAGGTTTGTACATATGAACATATTTATTCTTTTGTGCATTTTATTTACATTTCAATGATCCTTGATATTGAAGGATAAGTGAACAAATAACTTATTGTGTTTGCTGATTTTGTTAAAATTCGTTTGGAACAGTCTTGATATATTTGGTCATATCTTTTGTTTTGGAACTTGGATCAAAATGAAACTAGTTGAAAATGAAAATATATATATATATATATATATATATATATATATATATATATATATATCTAAATTTATGAAGATTATAAATGATATATCGGATTTTAAGTTTGTCTAAAAATTTTGATAAATTCTCTGATCTGGAAGTACCTAGAAAATTCATGGTAGTTATTTTCTGAACATTTTATGGTATTTTCATTATATCTTTTATTATGGAACTTGTATCATGATGAAACTAGTTGTAAATTAAAATGGACACATAGATCTAAAACTTTTATAAAGAATATAAATGTTATATCTGATTTTAAGTTGGTTTAAAAATTTCTATAAATTCTGGGATCTAGAAGTACCTAGAAAATTATGAGTAGTTATTTTCTAAACATTCTATAGTATTTTAGTTATATCTTTTGTTCTGAAACTTGGATTGGGATGAAACCAGTTGGAAATAAAAATAAACACATAGATCTAAAATTTTATAAATAGTGTAAATACTATATTTGATTTTAAGTTTGCCTAAAAATTTCTACAAATTCTCGGATTTGGAAGTACCCAGAAAATTCTGGGTACTTATTTCTGACCATTCTATAGTATTTTAGTAATATGTTTTATTCTAGAACTTGGATCGGGATGAAACTAATTGGAAATAAAATTAGACACATAGATATAAAAAATTTATAAAGAGTATAAATGCTAGTTATTATTTATATTGGACCTAAAATTCGATACAAAATCTCGGACCTAACAATATTCTGAAAAATACTTGACATTTTTACTGAGAACTATACGATTATTTGGACATAACTTTAGCTAGCAAATTTAGATTTATATGATTCTTTTTGTATATGAAAAATAAGACTAATATCTAAAAATTCATAAAATATTATAAGGTCAAATTCGAATAAAAAAATAGATGAAAGATGCAATCTAAAATCATGGTAGAAATCTGTCCAGAAAGAAAAATTTAGTGATTTGGTATTTTAAATATTTGGTGACATATATATATATATATATATATATATATATGTTTTAATTTTGAATAATATGATAGTAGTTATATTTAAAATTCTTATTGTGTATTGACTAAATTAATATGATAGGTTGTGGTTTGAGGTTTCAAATAAGATTGAGAAATTTTTATATGTATATGACATGTAAACTAAAAATTATTATGATATGTGAATTTTGATGAATTATGTAAACAATAAGATGATAATATCAATTAAGCCTAATTCTCTAATATAGGACTAGAAATAGGATAGATGACATATCATTGAGGGGTTTACGATACCGTATGAATTTATGATGATATCGAAAATTTTATTATAAGGACAAGATGACTTAAGCTCGAGTGAGAGCGCTCTTGATCCTAAATGCATGCAATTATTTATTTTACTTAGTCAAGATGACTTAAGCTTGGGTGAGAGCGCTCTTGACTTGAAAAGCTTGATTGATCACTTATACAGACAGATACAGATAGTGAGTACGGTGGCTTAAGCTCGGGTGAGAGCGCTCTTGTTTCACAACCTACATCCAAATAGTCCGGATTTAGAGTTTTAGGGCTATAAAATATAAAATATAAGAATACAAAAAAAATATATGAAAAAAATCAGTTATCAGGTAAATGAAACAAGAAAATAGAAATCACAAATGAGGTATGAATATGAATTTACCTTTGTAAATTATGACATGTATATGTGTTAAACCGGTAAACCAGGTATGCAATATTCCATATTGGTATATAATAAATTAATTTTTTTTGTTTATATTGCTATAAAAAGGACTGTGATATATGAATTATTATTTTATTTATATGCAAAATTGGATAATATGAACATGAAATTTTTATAACATATCATAAGTGTATGTATGAATATTTGTACACATATGTACCACTAAGCATTAGGTTGCTTAACATGTGAGTATTTTCCCATACGCAGGTTCAGAGTCTATAGAGAAAAGTTGACAGGAAGAGAATCAAACCCACACAGAGTCAAATAAAGTAAATCCATGTCAAAAGGTTGGTGCTTTACATGACATACATTTTGTTCTTGTCCACATGTCACGGGTGATAAGTATAATTATGGTTTTCAAAAGTTTTATATGTCCTTTTATGATGTAAACATGTAATTTTATTTGAATCATATGTATTTTGTAAACATCGGAATAATGAAAGCCCAAACTTATATTTGAAAATATGGACATGGTTTATTCATTCCACATATAAAATATATTCATTAATTGAATGACATATTGCTGTTATGTAAAAAACATAATTAATTAATTAACATATGAAAATATAATAACTAAAATGGAATAAATTTTAATTCAATTGAATTTTAAGATAATAGACATGTGACATTTTCCTATATAGTTGAGATTATTCCTAACTATATGAGAGGGTGTTACATACATAGAATATAACATGTGGGATATATGATATGAAATTTATGTGTTGGTATGAAAATGCATAAATGAGATATAATATTGGTAATAGCATGTGATATAATGAATCAAAAGATACAAGGTTTTATATACCCAATTCTCTAGTCTTAGACTTGTCATGGGGTACCTAACACATCATTAAGGGAGGAAATGGTACCGTAAAGAGCTACTTTGTGATTGATATAAGGAATAGTGGTTAAAGCTTGGGATATGAGTGCACTTGATCCTAGATTTGCTAGCATGCTATATTATTTTCGGTCAATGTGACTTAAACTCGAATAGTTGAGCGCCATTAACTCTAGGGGCTCAAATGAGTTGATATTTTGTGAGCAAAATGACTTAAACTCATATTATTGAGAGCCTCTATCTCATGTCTTGCATCCGGATAGTCAAGTTTAGAAAGTCTCAAGCTAAATGGAAACTAAATGTATGATATATAGTAATTTAAATGGAAACTAAATGTATGATATATGGTCAGCTAAATGGCAACTAAATGTATGAGATATGGTCATCTAAGTGGAAAGTTATATGTAAGCTAAATGAATGCTAATATGAGGTAACATGATATGGTCTGGTAATATAGGTATGTGTATGTGTACAGTATACATGGATTTTATGGTATGTCTATGGTAAGATAGGTATGTTGATATGACATCGAAGTATGTAATAGTCAGAATGTATGATTCTAGAAATGATCATGGTGTGAATGACGTGACATTATATGATATTATATAAATATAAAATTTTTATGCACATATATACTACTAAGCATTAGTTTGGGGTATGTTTACATTCATGGTATATTTTGTATTTTATTTATGTCATGTGATTTTGGATTTTTGGATTTACATGTCTTTTCGTTTTAAGAACATATAATGATTCATATGATGTATTTTATAATACAAGGCTAGTCAAACCAAAAAACATATTTTATATTTTATATTATATTGATCATTTGATCGGAGTTTTATCTTTATGATGAATTTTGATCCTTTAAGTGAATAATTATGTCTAAACAGATTTTAATTGTGAAAAGTTTTAATTTAATCAATTTTTACAAAACAATCCATAGCATCCATCAGCATAGATGGAGTTTTTTCGGCTATGTTAGAGGGTATTACAACATAAATTTTATATTAAACATAAATTACATCTATGTAAAAAAAATATATATATAACTAGTAAACAATATAAGAATTAAATAAACCACACCTAAATTCTCACCATTTTCTTTCGTATCCTAGCAAAAATTCTTTTGCTTGTTGTGTGTATATTTTTTAGTCTTTTCCAATTATTGGCATTTATTTCAATGATTTTCTACATAAAGATTACTGTTATTATTAACTTAGCCTTAAAATGTTGTATTGACATCATAAAGTCATTTGACAATAAAAAATTCTTATACCTTTACATCAGTTGAATTCCAATGTTTCAATATTTTTGAACGATTTAACAATATCAGCTTATCAGTTTTGTACTTATAATAGTGCTTCTTTTTCACCCTACACTTGTATGCCCTCTAATCATCTCCGATAGTAGATAGAATCCATTTTTTTGCCTTTAGGAGGGACTATATATTTTTTCTACATGTACAATCAAATTTGATTGTATTACGCAATATGATAAAGAGGTTTATTAAGGAAAGAAATTAGATAACAAAAAGAAAAGGATGCTATTAACTTGAACATATTTCCATAATGCGTTCTTCATAGGCATTTTATGCCAATTAGCCTCAGTCAATAGAGCAAGCATTGCATTCCGATCCAATGTTCCTAAGAAGCTACCAAAATCATTTAGAGTATTCTCATCTGGTCTTATTGGCTGGTTTAGTTCATTTAGGAATATCGGCTTTCGGTTCTCCTCTGTTCGTGAATGAACTTCACTCGCAGTTGTCTAACCTCTTTTTTCATGATGAAGTTCCTACATATATGCAATAAACATAAGTTTATTCTATATTTGCAAACATAATCACATATTCAATGTGGCAATTGCAAATGTTTTTGTTGCACCTTTATTTTCATGTTGAGAATTTAAACTTATTGCCAATGCTTATAGAATCACATCTGCCTCTATTGTTGAATTTTGATTTCCTTCATGTTGATCTTATTCTACATGTTTTTTTATCTTCCTGTTGAGTCCCAATCTCTGTTTCTTCTTGCTCCACTTGTACTTCATGCTCATTTGTATGACCGAATTGAAGTTGTTTTCAAGTTTGATGCCTCAAATCTCATTGTTAAATTTGTAATTGTTTTCTTCCATATCCTATCTCATCTCGTTCAAACTCTGCATATGTTACATGTATTTGTTTTTGTTGTGTCTTTAAGTATGAAGAGATAGACTTTGGTTTCATATACTTTTTTGCCGCCTTCATTTTTAATGTCTCCAAGAAGAATGAGTAGCATAATAAATGAAAAGTTTGATGTTCAGGTCAAATCTAAACAAAATATGAAAAAAAAATTAAAACAACAAAATAAATGTATTTGCTCATGATTGAATTACTGCATATTCAAATTTAGATGTGCAATGTGCCATTCAACAAAATAAGAATGTGTCATTCGAAATGGATTGAACCCATCACTTGCAAGTGCTAACCTCACATTATGAGGGTCTTGAGCAAACTCAAGGTATAAATTATTAAACTCTTTCCAAGCCATTGCATCAACTGAATGCCTCAAATTTTCGTCATTAGGACAATTTGTTGCATGCCATCTTATAGCAACAACAATCTCTTCACACATAAATAACCTTTGTAACCTAGGAGTAAAAAGGAAAATATCGTAATTCCTTAGCAGATATAAGATTATTATTATTTCCTACACACGTCCTCAAATTTCCACTTAGAAGAACCATATATAAGACAATTTACTTGCATTTTCATGCTCATCCATAAATAATAAATAGTTGTTTGGACATGCATGTATTTTTTGATAATCGAGACCCAAATCTCTCACTGTTTTCTTAGTTCATTGAAAGAATTTGGGATTGCAGCTTCAAAAAAAGCCTCTATTAATAGATCAAGAAGGTCATCAAATGCCACATTACTTATCCCATGAAAACACTTGAAAAGATATAATCAAATCGTGAAAGAAAGTCTTGAGAAATTCTTATACCCTGGATAAAGCTTTGTTGCCCTTCCTCTATTAACTAGAAAAATTTCTTGGCCTCTACATTTGGATCCTGACTAATCCTTCGGTTTTTTGTGTCTCCTCTAGCTTCATTTCTATAAATATCATGTAATATGTCATCCATGTTATCAAGAGGATCAAGCCCTTCATTATGAGATGGAAGCTATTCAGAAAATATTGACAACCATTCTTCATGAAAAACCCACTCAGTATAGTCTTGAAGGAACCCATAGGTAATCAAGTGATCTCTAATTGTTGTTCTATCCTCTTAATAACGGTTACAACACTTTTTGCAAGGGTAAAGATTTTCTAGTCATCTTTAACTGTTGTTCTATCCTCCCAATAACGGTTACAACACTTTTTGCGAGGGTAAAGCATTTCTTGTCCTTGAACTGTCCTTCGAAATGCCATATCTAAGAAACTATCAACCCCACTAATATATATCAGGCTAGCTCTTGAAAGAGTTATCAAATCTTTATTGTTAATGTCCACGACTTTCAATACCTACTAGAGTACAATAAGGTTTTCACACTTTTAGATCTATCATTAAGAGAAAGTTAGTGAGTTAACTACCATATACGTTTAGATTTAAAATGTTAGAGGAACTTATTATTTCTTTTAAAGTTTTTTAAATAATCCTATTCACTAAAAACAGAAAAAGTTGCTTCTCGAATTATACCAGTTTGTTCAATAAGCATGAAACAAATCATCATATCAATTGTTTTGGCAGAAACTAAATTTCATTTCCATAGTCATGAGTAGTCTATGTTAAATTTAATATTCACGAATTTAAAAACTCACAATACTCTATGCGAGAGAGAGAGAGAGGGTAGAGTGAGGGAGTACAAGCACACAAGTGATCACCATCAACTTTAATTAAACTCATCCATGAGGCTTTAAACAAGATTTCCAGCTTATATTTCCCATCACATGTATGCCATATGTCATTATATTCTTACACTAATATGAATTTACTATTTATCATTGATGAAAAGAGTATATCTATATCGCAAAATAACACTCATATTAAATTGAAATGGTTTCAAAATAAATTATTAGAAGTAATATGAAAACTATCATAGTAGCAACATAATCCCTTAACTAAGATATATAATGGCCCAGAAACAGTTGATTTCATACCTGGAAATGATAAGACACAAGTTTATATGTGAGCACAATATGTACTACATCAAGTATTCCAAGCTGATTAGACAGTAGTGAAAAGAAGGCACAAAGTTCCATAAGCTTTGCTTATCGGTGGAAAAGAATTATAGTATATGAAAGAAATAGGCAACAAAATTTGCAATGTTAAGGCTTCCAAATGGATGTACAACAAAAGTTGTGCCAACTATAGAGCTAACACAGAGCACCTTAAACCATCACTGCCAGGAAATTCTACGAGTCTTATAATCATCAGTATCACGATCATTACCTGAATGAAGAGGATATTATTGGTGTTAAGAGTTGGAGTGGTCGAAGTGGCGTTCTACGAAATCAGGGCCATCGATTGTAGGATGTTTTTATTTTTAGACGAGCCTGTAGTTCTGAAGAGTCTTTGGCTAAAATCAAGAAGAATGATGCAGTCATGGCAGTCTGCGACGGTAAGAAAAAGGTGAGAGGAGAAAGTCTCGGTGGAGAGGACACCCCAGCGGAAGGGGAGAGGAGTCCAGCAAATAGAAGTGGTGAAAGGGGAAAGATAAGAAGAAGAAAATGATGAATTGGAAGAAGGATAGGAAGGAGGAGGGAGAGGGATTGTGGAAATAAATCGACGAGAATGGGAATTGATGACGGATATGTAAGATGTCAAAGGAGGAGCGGCGGATAAGGTGGCGATAGAGATAGTAACGATGAAGAAGGACAAGCAGCGTTAGGGACTTAAGGTTCAGTTTTTTCATTTTATTTTTTAAAATAAAACAACTAATGTTGATGTGTATTAACTTAATGATTTTACTATTAAATTTGCGTCTGACTTTGTTACCTATTTGTAAGTAATAGGTTCAGGAATAGTTGATTTCTTTACTATATAAGCCATGTATGTGAGAAAGAATTGGTGTGGTAGCTGGTTGTGTATTTGGAATAACAGGGAATAAGTTGTGAGAGGTACTGGGTGAAGGAAGGATCATTGAGAAAAGCATTATAGACATAATCTTGTAGCCAACAAGAGGGTTTTTTCATTTTTGTTATTGGATCTCTGTGGCAAAGGAACAGAAGGAGAGCACGTGGTAGAACCATGAGACTGATCTGCAGTAGCAGAGGGAGTATCTGCAGTAGGTGTGAGAGTGGGAAGGATTTCATCCTGATGTGGTTGATCATTATCATCTGCTATGCAAATTGTGAAGTTGTAGAGGATACTTTGAAAGGAAAATTAGTTTCATAGAAAATAACATCTCTAGATAAAAAAATATGCGAAAGATCTAATTGTGAATTTATTTTTATAAGGGGAGACATTTACAACATAGCATAGGCAACCAAAACTCCTAATGTAAGTGTGATCAGGTGGTTAATGGTAAAGGACTTCATATGGGGTTTGCCAGTGCAAAATTGAAGTTGGAAATCTGTTTATGACGTGAACTGCAGGGTGAATGGCCTCACCCAGAATCTCTTAGGTAAATTTGATTGAAACATGAGTGCCCTTGCTATTTCAAGCAAGTGCTTAAGTTTTCTCTCAACTAATCCCTTTTGTTGTGGAGTATATGGAATAATTTTCGAGATGAATGATGCCCAAGGACTTAAAATGTGATGTACGTTTAGGTGACAGTCCGGATTGCATATTTCAGTCATTTGAGACTGGAAATGACTACTTCAAATCAATGAGTATCACGTGTCAAGTAAATTACATTTGGTGCACTAATTTCCCTCCTTTCTGGGTGAATGACCCGAACAATCCCACTACATCAGGACCCTTTCGACGTTGCACAAAAGCCATTACTTTACGTTCAGCTAGCACTAAAAAGGCTACTCCTAGTAGAAGTGGTAGAATTATTCCAAGTATTTCAGCTGGAACAGCTATGTACGTTTTCGATTTTAACTTGTTGACTTTGAGTACTGGTAAATTCAGTACCATTGATGTGTCCTGATAATGGTAAAAAAGTTTGCAAGTGTGATAGGAACTTGTGTTTTGTGTTTTTAGAGGAAAACCCAAGTGGCACGACTAAAATCATCAACTATGGTTAATAAGTAATGTGCTCTTGTGTATGTAGGTTATTTATAAGGTCCCCATAAGTCAATATGTGAAAGATAAAAAATTTGGCTTGCATGAATTTGACTGGGAGTAAAGGGCAGGGGGCAGCCTATGTTGTTTTGCCTTATGACGTGTATCACAAATTGGAATATCTTTTCTTGAATGAAGCTGGAGTTGAGAGATATGACTTAAAACAATAGCTGAGGAATGACCTAAATAATTATGCCAGATATGAAAAACATCTTGAGTTTTATTATTTGGAGCTATAACAATACAATTTGTTTTGGTACATTGATTAGAAAGAAAAGTTGAATTTGTCCGAACATACTGACTTTATTACATGACAATAGAGGTACAACATAAGATTTTATAAGATCATCTGAGAAGGAAGACTGATCTAGGATGTTCATGGTAAAAAGTATTTTTTCTTCTGCCAAGACTTGATCAGTCCTCGGTCCTGTAAGATGCAATGAGTAGAGTAAAAGTTAAAGATTACTAGCCTACCATTTGTTAATTTGTTAACTGATAACAATTTGTACTTAAATGACGGTATATATAACACATCATTAAGTGTAACCTTATCTGATTGTGTTACACTTCCAGTTAGGTTTGCCAATTTGATTGATCCACCTGGTAAGTGAACAGGGGCTTTCTTTAAGGTAGGTTTCAAGTTATTCAAATAGTTCAAAGATTTTACACATATGACTCTGAGGCTCTAGTATCAATTATCCATGTTCCCATGCGTATCAAACAGTTAAAGCATAATTCAGCTGCATGCCTGCATAATTGGAAGTACGTGGAAAATTGACCTGTCCTCCATCAATATTCATTTTGCCTTTTAAAGCCCTTGCTACCTCTTGCTAAATCATTGCTACAATTGTTGAATTCATAACTTCATCTTGTCTTATATTTTTTGTGTCACTATTGAAATCAATTGGATTATCCATGTCTGCCTCTGCCAGAGTAGAATGCTGCCTTTTTCTTCCTATTTTCCCTCTTTGTTCCTTCAAATCCTTATACCAATCAGACACAACATGTAACTGAAAACATGTTTCTTTAGTGTGTCCATTTTTGTCACAATATGTGCAATGTCGTTCCCCTTTTTTCTTTGAGTTATTTCCTCCTCTAAGTACAAAACCAGCTCCAACATCTGAATTCTTCACTAGCATTGCATTCGTGTCAAAAGTTTCATCGTCTATATGCACCTCTCTTTGCTTCTCTACCCTTAATATCATGGAATGAGCATGATTAATGCTAGGAAGTGGTTCCATGACAAGTATTTGGTTCCTGACATGGTCATAGGTGTCATTTATTCCCTTTAAAAACTACATTAGTTGATTAGATAGGTTTCTTTCCTCTATAACTAAGATTGCCCCACATGTACATTCTGAAATAAGCATCAAACAGCTTAGCTCATCCCATAAACTCTTTAGTTTGCTAAATTACTCCATAACAGGCATGGATTCCAGGCTAATAGAGCTAATCTCTCTTTGTAATTGGTATAGAAGAGATCCATTGCTCTCTCCAAACCTTTGCTCTAATTATTCCCACAGTTCTCTAGCTGAACTGATATAGAGAAAAGATTCCACAATCTCTTTCGAATTGAGGTTAAAATCCATGACTTAACCATACAGTCAACATGAGTTTGTGGTTCAATTCTTCAGTATTAATATTTTGGTTTAATTACTGAGCCATCTACAAAGCCCAATTTCTACTTAGCTCTTAACACAATCTTCATCACATGCTTCCAAGATAAGAAGTTCTTACCGATCAAAGTATTTGTGACCAAAATGATAGCTAAATGGTTAGAATTTTGCAAGAGAAACGAATATCATGTGTTATTTACTGTGGCTCTAACTGGAATCGCCATCACGAGTAGGTATACAAAGATAGCAATAAACAACGACCGATGAAGGATTATCTCCTTGTAAGAGTCGATTAAGACTCTAGATTAACAAGCAATCAAGAAATGAAGAAAAAAATTCATTTGCTGAGTTATCATGGCTAAGATGTAACAAATATTTCAGAGGGTGCCCACGCTTTCTGTGATTAATGAATTGATATTTCTCTCTTCCTCTAGATTCTCTCATTTCTCTCTTCTCTCTGTTCTTATTTTGCTGATTCAACTTTTGGTTGAATTATTTGGTATTAGAGACTTCAATTCTCTAGCCCTATTATGCTCCTGCAAAATCCAAATTGTTCTTATCAAGGGCAGTCTCTGAGAATACTCGTTCACAGTATATGAACAAATTTGAGGAATCAATCTGCCATATGGTGAAAGGGATGTTGCAAGAGAATAACCAGAGGCAAGAACAATTACTAACCCAGAAACATGAGCAATTGATGACTGGTATGGTGAGTGAATTGAAGTCCCTTTTCTCTTCCCTCCATGTACCCCCTCAAACCCAGAATCAATTACTAGCTTCCTCAACTCATCCATCTACTAATAAGGACCCAATCCCAGAAAATCATATGAACCCTCATGCGTATACTTTTATCGATCTCACCCCAACCTAACCCAGCTGCCAATTGTAACAATTATCAAATGGCTACCTGATTCACTAAAATTGAGTTCCCACGGTTTGACGAGAAAGATTTAGAAGGATGGCTCTTTAAGAGAGAGATTTTTCTCAATCGACCTCACTCCTTTGAATGCTAAAGTGAAATTAGTAACGATTCACTTTGAGGGATGAGCTCTAAAGTGGCATCAGTCTTATGTTAAAAATAGGCACAGAGTAGGAGAGCCACCATGAGAGGAATATGTTGAGGCCCTCAAAGGTTGTTTTGGAGAACAGGTCTATAAGGATCCTATGGCAGACCTGCAAGCGTTGGTACAAATGGGAATTTGCAAGAATACTTGGAGGAGTTCGACATTCTTTCTCATAAAGTAACCTTAACAGAGGACTTTTCCTTGAGTTGTTTCTTGCGCGGATTGAGGGATGAGTTGAGGATACCAGTGAGGATGTTTGGTCCAAAAACTCTATAACAAGCTTATGCTCTAGCAAGGATGCAAGATTTTTACCTGGCTACTATGAAATCGCCCAAAACCTATCCAAACAGATCATTCCCAACTGTTACTATTCCCTCTACTAGTGTAAGCCCTACTGCTAGAACCTCAGTTACTAGGGCCCTCCTATTGCCTACACCTAACATTCCAATCAAACACAACTTCTAATATATCAATACCCAAATTCTCCCATTTAAAACTAAAAGACTGACTGATGAAGAACTTAATGATAAAAGGGCCAAGAATTTATGTTTTTGGTGTGATAAAAAATTTATTTCGGGTCACCAGTGTAAGAAGAGATAACTCCACATGGTAGTGGTACAAGATGAGCCTAAGGAAGAGTTTAAAGCTAGTAAGGAGACTTTTTCATGGGTTTGTGAAGAGAACTGTGAGCCTGTGCCCTCCTTGTCCCTTCATGCATTAAGGGGATTTACTGAGAAGTCTTATCAGATCATGAGAATAGTAGGAAAACATAAGAAGAAATCAATTCACTTATTAATTGATTCTGGTAGCACTCATAACTTCCTTGACTTGTTGGTGGCCAAGGGACTTGGATGTAGACTGTAACCCATTGCCCCTATTAAGGTTGTTGTAGCTAGTGGTCAAAAGGTATCTTGTATGCATGTTTGCAGGGGATTTTCATGGGAAATACAGGGTCAAAACTTTATGGCAGACTTTCTAGTGATGCCTCTAGGAGGATGTGAGATGGTGTTGGGCATATAGTGGTTATCTACCCTTGGAGACATTGTATGGAACTTTAAATAGCTTTGCATGACATTTTTTGTGGATGACAATGATCACAAACTTCAGGGTGTTAATTCAACTTCCATAAGAATGGTGACAACCAATACAATGAGTAAACTACTGTAATGCTCACCCCCTGCCTATGCCATTCAATTGGTGGAAAATAAGTCAGCAACCCAGGAGGAGACCCACACTGCTATGGTAAAGAATTATGAACTTGCTTAGCTGCTATTAGAATTTGAATTTTTATTTCAGGAACCCCAGACCTTGCCTCCTTATAGAACTCATGACCATAGGGTACCACTAGTAGAAAGCTTTAAATCTGTGAACATTAGGCCATATAAGTATTCACCAATGCAAAAGAATGTAATCGAAGGTATGATCAAAGACTTATTTGAGAGAGGAGTAATTCAACCTAGTGTTAGCCTTTTTTCCTCTCCAATAGTGTTGATTAAGAAGAAGGACAATAGTTGGAGAATGTGCATTGACTATAGAGAATTAAACAAGCAAACCATTAAGGATAGGTACCATATCCCTGTCATTGAGGAGCTACTGGATGAACTTCATAGGGCCATTATTTTTTCCAAGATAGATCTAAGGGCAGGTTACCATCAGATTCGAATGCATGCTGAAGATATTCCAAAAGCTACATTTAGGTCTTATGATAGGCATTATGAATTTATAGGAATGCCTTTTGGGCTTACTAATTCCCCCTCCACATCTCAGAGCTTAATGAATGAGATTTTTCAGACCATTCTTGAGGAAGTTTGTACTTGTATTTTTTATGACATCCTTGTCTACAACAAGGATTTGCATACTCATTTAGATCATCTCGGGTTGGTATTCCACAAGTTGCATGAACACCAGTTATTTACCAAGTGGAGTAAGTGCATGTTTGGGGAGGCCTCAGTGAAGTATCTAGGCCAGATCATTAGTGAGAAGGGGGTTTCAACAGATCCAAAAAAAGTGGAAGTTGTTGCTAATTGGTCTGCTCTTAAGAATTTAAGACAATTGAGAGGGTTTTTGGGTCTTTCTAGTTACTATAGAAGGTTTATTAGGGGGCATGGGGAAATGAGTAAACCCCTAACAGACTTGTTAAGAAAAGATAACTTTTCTGGTGTCAAACGGCAAAAGTAGCCTTTGAAAAACTAAAAAAAGCACTCATTACTGCCCATGTGCTAGCATTGCCCTCACCTAAAAATTATTTGTGATTGAAATTGATGATTGTGAAGTAGGAATTGGAGTTGTTCTAATGCAGGAGTCTCATTCTATAGCTTATCTCAGTAAGGCTTTGGCACCTAGGTATTAATTACTCTCAGTTTATGAAAAGGAGTTATTAGCAGTAGTGTATGCAATAAAGAAGTGGGATCATTATGTAGGTCACAAGCACTTCATGATCAAGAAAGACCACCACAACCTCAAATTCTTGTTGGAGCAGAGGATCACAACTACTCATCAGCAAAAATATGTTGCTAAATTATTTGGGTATGACTTTGAAATCTCTTACAAGAAATGGAAGGATAACATTACAGCTGAAGCCCTTAGCAGATTTCCAGTTTCTGAACTAGCTGCATTGACTCTTTCATCCCCTGTGAGTGGATTACTACCCGAAATTGAGGCTAGTTGGCAGCATTATTCTAATGTCCAGGCTATAATCAAAGCTTTACAACTTAGTAACATGAATTAGAGTCCCTATTCCTTAGTAGATGGATAACTGAGAAGAAAAAAGAGGTTAGTGATAGGGAATGATAAGGAACTCAAACAGAAGTTGATGCAATTAATGCATGATTCCTCCTTAGGAGGGCATTCAGGAATGCATGTCACAATCAACAGAATCAGGTTGTTGTTTTATTGGAAAGGATTGGAGATAGATGTAAGAAACTACATCAGGAACTGCACAATTTTCCAAACCTGCAAACTAGAAAATGTTAACACTCATAGATTGTTGCAGCCCTTACCTACTCCTGAAGGAATATGGACAAATATCAACATGGACTTCATAGAGGGGTTACTAAGATCTCATGGCAAGGATGTCATCCTAGTGGTGGTGGATAGACTAAGTAAGTATGCTCATTTTATGGCTCTCAGTCATCCTTATTCTGCTACTATTGTGGCTCAAGCATTTTTGGTCAACATTTTTAAGCTTCAAGGCACATCTGCTTCAATAATTAGTGGCAGAGACCTTATTTTTGTTAGTTCCTTCTAGAATGAACTGTTTAAGCTGCAAGAGGTAGAGCTCTTGAAATTTTCTGCATACCATCCTCAAACTGATGGTCAGACAGAGGTCGTCAACAAGTGCTTGGAAACTTACCTCAAATGCATGATTGGAGAGAATCCCCATCAATGGTGCAAATGGTTACCATTAGCAGAATGGTGGTATACCATTTGAAATAGTTTATGGCATGCCCTCTCCCGTAGACATTCCTTATTTTCCAAAAGACTCTGAAATTGGTGCAGTGGATTAGTTCCTTCAAGATTGAGAAGTAGCCTTGCAAATCATGAAGTACCATCTTTCAATAGCTAGAATCGTATGAAGCAACAAGTTGACTCCCATCACACATTTGAGGTAGGAGATTGGGTATACTTGAAGCTGCAACCGTACAAGCAGCTGAGTGTATCGCAAAGGAAGTATTCTAAGCTTACTCCCCTGTATTATGGACCCTATCTTGTGGAAGACAAGATTTGAATAATGGACTATTGACTTCAACTTCCATCTAGCACTTAAGTTCACCCAGTTTTTCATGTTTCTCAATTGAAGAAGTGTCCTCCTCCTTCTGCATCTATAACAACTGATTTACCTGCTCCACCTTATGCATCTCCAGTTCCAATGGCCATATTGGACAAGAAATTAGTGAAGCGTGGCAACCAAGTTGTTACAAAGGTACTGGTCCAATGGTCAGACATGCTACCAAAAGATATTACATGGGAGTTCTTGTTTGACATTCAGCAGCATTTCCCACACATCAACCTTGTGGACAAGGTTCTCTAAGAGAAGGGTACTGATATGAGTAAATTAGCTATTGAGTATGAAATGGTGTCGTGAGCTTTTATAGCCATTAGTTATTTTTTTCTCTCTTTTCTACTTTCTGTTATTTTCATTTGCTGAGTTGTCTTGGCTAAGCATGTAACGAATATATGCACCTCATTTCAGAGGGTGCTCACGCTTTCTGTGATTAATGAATTGATAGTTCTCTATCTTCCTTTAGATTCTCTCATTTCTCTCCTCTCTGTTCTTATTATGCTGATTCAACTTTTGGTTGAATCACTTTGATACCATGATCAAATCTAGCTATAGTTACTTATTAGAGAGAAAACATAGAATTGGAGAATGATGAATGCTGATCTATATTGCAGAAAATAACTGCCATACAAATATATACTACTACTCTACCAATAAGAATATGACACATCATCACAAGCTAACAACTTGAGCTAACCAACAGCTAACAGTAAAACTAACAGACGTCTACCATCTCTAACTGAATACTAACAGCTGAATAACTTAAGCACAGCTGCTACTCAAAACTTGCTAAGCTCTTTGCTTTGCTGATTGTGAAGTTGCTGATGAGATGCTGAACAACTCTACGGCCGGCTTTCTAAATTGTGTACATGTTGTTATGTGAGAAACCTTAAATCACATAATAATCAATTTCAGCTTGTTGCATATTTTAAATATGTGTAATAATATAGGTCAAGGAGTTTGACTTTTTTGCAGATGTAATTGTAACGAGATCATTGCCTCATTAATTCTCCTTTTAATTTGGCCATCTCATTATGCTAACAAATAACTTTTAAGTACATGAAATTACCTTTCTTGACCCTTGAAATTTCTACCAATAACATATATAAAACAGAGAGATTTCATGAATAAATACATTGATATGCATGATTCGGCCGAAAGACTTCTGCATATAGTGTGAAATCGAATACCACTACCAGCCATAAACCCCAGAAGGCCAGTGGCTGGCGGCCGCCTCCTAATAGAAATAAATAAAATATATAATTAGCAGCCGAAAAAGTTTAAAGGTTGGAACATTTTAGAATTACGACATTTGACCATCAATTTATTATTATTTATTTTTCTTAATTAATTAGAGTAAATCCTCTTTCTTTATTTTCTGTCTTGCACAAATATTTGTATACATATATATATAGTTCACCAACGAGTGCATTTTGGATATTAATTCATCGACTGAATTGAGAAATTAACAGAAGAAGATAAATGGCAGCAGCTAATCCGGTGATCAAGGTTGCATCTCTTAGTGGGTCGCTTCGTAAAGCTTCAATTAATACTGGTCTCATTCGCTCTGGTACTCTTCTCTCCTTGAATTTAATTTCTATGAAATTAAATCAAATTTTAAGCATAAAAGTCGCTGAATTTAATTGCAAGTTTGGACATATATCTAATAAATTTCTCAAAAAGTTGAGAAAACTAATAAACTGTTTTGGATCAAGCTAATTTTACTCGATGCATTTTATTTGATATTAAAAAGGAACTCAAACAGTTGAATGTTTATTAATATGTGATTAATGTGTTTTATTTATCTATAATTGATGTACAAGTCGTTTGATTTTAGCAATGGAGCTGAGCAAGGAAATGGGGGCCGGAATAGAAATTGAGTACATAGATATTTCCTCTTTGCCTATGCTCAACACTGATCTTATTGTGAATGGAACTTATCCACCGGCTGTTCAAGCTTTTAGGCAACAAATTCTGAAGGCTGATAGCATTCTTTTTGCTTCTCCTGAAAACAATTACTCTATTTCCGGTAATTAATTAATATTTTTTATATATATATTCTTATCAGTTCTTTTATTTGTCAACCTGTACATATTAATTCTTCTTTTTTTCTTTAATAAAAAAAATGGGTACGTAGCTCCATTGAAAAATGCAATAGACTGGGCCTCTCTTGCACCAAACTGTTGGGGTGATAAGGCAGCGGCCGTGGTAAGCGCTGGAGGAGGTTTCGGTGGAGGGAGATCACAGTACCATCTGCGGCAAATCGGAGTTTATTTGGATCTTCATTTCATCAACAAGCCTGAGTTGTTCTTAAATGCATTCCAGCATCCAGCCAAGTTCGATAACGATGGCAATTTGATTGACGATTCAGCCAAAGAGAAACTGAAAGAAATTCTTGTTGCCTTGCGTGACTTTTCTCTGCGCCTCAAAAAGTAGAGGATCAAATCATAATAAAATTCTCCTATCATACTGTTCTTTTTCAAATATAGCATGTCACGGAATTGCAGAAATTCCATCGCTTATCAATAAAAACCATAGATTTAGACTAGCTCATTTGTCCTATTTATATTTAGTGGGTGTTTGGTTTACCTACCCAAATTAAGCTTTAGCTTCCGAAAAGTAATTTTAAGGAGTGTTGTATCGCAAGTTTTGTATGTCAGCAATGAAATTACACAATGCCAACTATTTACAATTAGCAAACACTACCAAAAAAAAAATTGCAAATAGCCACTACAATTATATGGTTTATTAAAATAAAAATTATACAATGACCACTTTACAACCACATTGTGACCACAATATTTGGTCATTACGTTTAATAACACTATTTTGTGCAAGATTTTGCGATAGATTTGAGATCATAGATGATCATAATTTAATGACCACAAATATTGTGTTCACTAAATAGCGACCAAATTGTTTGTGGTTGCTACGTTGATAAACTAAAACGACTTATTAATTTATTGTTTAAGTTTCTGGAGTTAGCAACCACATCTAATATGGTCTCTATGTTGGGATCACATTTGTCTGTAATCGCTATTTAGTGACCACATTTATTTGTGGTCACTAAATTAGTCATCACATTGTTCATGATCACTATTTTTTATTATTTATGAATTCAACGATCACAACTAATATAGTCTCTATTTAGTGAGTATATTTATCTGTAATCACTATTTAGTAACCATATTTATCTATGGTCGCTATTTAGTAATCACATTTATTTGTGATCGCTAAATTTGTGATCACATTATTCGTAGTCACAATTTTTTCTTATTTATAGATTTAACGACCACATATTATGTGATCACTATTTAGTAATCACATCTATGTGTGAGCGCTATTTAGTAATCATATTTATTTGTGGTCGCTATTTAGTAACCATATTTATCTGTGATCGCTATTTAGGAACCATATTTGTCTATGATCTATAAATTAAGACTTCCCTTTGCCATTGAATTAATTAAATACTTTATATATCTAATTTAATATATTAAAGTTCCATTGAAGTTTTAAGTTAATATTAAACTCCAATTTGATACATTGAACTCATAATTAAAGTGTAATTTAATCCATTAAGGTTGAATTTAATAATGAATTATTAATTAAATTTAAGTTCAATTAATTAAATGAACTCCAATTTGATTTAATTTGATCAATGGAACCCCAATTGAATAAATCAATTGAACTTTAGTTTAATTTTAACTTAATCAATTTTAGTTTAATTAATACACTGTTTTAATAATAATTATTATTATAATATTTATTAATATAATATATAATATTTATTAATATATTTAATATACTATGTATATATAATAATAAATATTAATATATATAATTAAGACTTTCTTTGATTGGATTAATCAAAAAATTAATGTATCTAATTTCATATATTAAAGTTCAATTGAAGTTTTAAATTAATATTGAATTTCTATTTAATCAATTGAAGTCATGATTAAAGCACAATTTAATCAATTAAAGTTGAATTTAATAATTAATTAATAATTAAATTTAAGTTCATTTAATGAGATGAAATCCAATTTGAGTCAATTTGATCAACGGAACCTCAATTTAAGTGCAATCTATTCAATTGAGATTGAATTTAATAATAATTTATTCAATTTAAGTTCAATTAATTAAATAAACTTTAATTTGACCAATAAAATTTGAATTTAAGTGCAACTTAATCGATTAAAATTAAATTTAATAATGATTTATTCAATTTAAGTTTCAATTACAATTGAAGCCCATTTTAATTCAATTTAATCAATTGAAATCCAATCTAAAATTAATTTAATCAATTCAGATTCAATTTAACAAAATTTTATTCAATTTAAGTTCAATTAATAAATTAAACCTCAATTTTATTCAATTTAATAAATTTAACTTCAACGTCTAATGTATTGAACATCAATTTAATCAATTTAAGCTAAATGTAATTTAATAAGATTATATTTAATAATGATTTATTAAATTTAAGCTCAATTTAATTATTTTAAAGTTTAGTTAATAAACTAATATCTAAATTGAATGCCAATTTAAGTCTAATTTAATCTTTTAAATCAAAATAATCCCTAATATAATTTAAGTTCAAATTAATCATTTCAATCTAAGGAATCCACATTTAAATTGATTAATTAAAGTAAAACAAATTGATTAATAAATTTAACCATAATTTGAATCAATGTTGTCAATTAAATCTAAATTTAATCAATTGATTCATAATTTAATTAATATAAGTTCAAAGAGAGTTAATTTAAATGTCAATTTAATCAAATTATTAAATTGAATCTCAAATTTAATCAGCTAAGAACCCTAATTTATGTCAATTGAAATAATTTAATCAATTTAATTCAAATTTAAGTCAATTTCAACAAATTAAATTCAGTAGAGTCTCAATTTAAACACTTAGAATTATATTTAAAAATAGTTTATTCATTTTAAGTTCAATTAATTAAAGTTCAATTTATATTCAATTTTAATTATTTTAAGTTAAATTAGTAATTTAACCAATTGAGTTCCAATTGAATTAATTGAACCCAATTTAAGACTATTAAAGCAAATTAATGAGCTGAATTCCAATAACTTAACTCAATTAAACAATTGAACCCCAACTTGATGAGCTGAATTCCAATAACTTAACTCAATTAAACAATTGAACCTCAACTTTATCAAATTAATTAATTTAAGTTTAATTAATCAATTAATGATATGAATCATATGATAGGTAGTTTAATTAATAATTATAATTTTCATTAATATATATATAATTATAATATAATTTTAATTCCATAATTATAATATATGATTAATTATTATAATTATAATATAATTTTAAGAATGGACCAAAACGATACAGTTTCTACCTGCTCTCAAGTTTCCTTTTATCAGTCAATAAAAATATCGAATAAAAGAATGAGAAATAACCATAGATACAGCCGGCTCCCTCCCATCTCTTCTCGCTTATGCTCTGGTCTCTTATTCTTCCTCCCCTCTTTCCTTCTCCATCTTTTATAGCTGAATATCTATACAAAAGAACCCTAGATCCAACCGACTACCCCTTATCTCTTCCCCACTTCTACTGTGCTCTCCCTTTCTTCCTCCCCCTCTTCCTTCTTCATGTCATTTAAAGCTGAATAAAGAATTAAAAAAATAGCCCTAACTCCAGCTGTCTCCCCCCTATTTCTTCCTCACTTATGCTCTGCTCTCCCTTTCTTCTTCCCCCTTTCCTCCTTCATATCGTTTAAAAGTTCATATATCAATTAGATACCTAACATTTCAAGTTGTTCTAAATTGAGTCAATTCAAACAATTTTTCAGTCAAAGATTAACGGAAGTACTAATGGGAACATAGCACTAGCTAATGGACAAAGTTTTTTTTTTTTTTTTCCAATTTTCTAACATCCTACAAGTACAATTTATTGGCTGCAGTTTATTGGCTGCAGGCTAATATGTATTCACACTGAGTAAACCCTTAAAGAGATAAAGCGCTCCATTCAAAGTGCATACAATCCAAAACTAACAATATACTAAGTGAAGCAAATTAAATTCGAAAGAATTAAAGATAAGAGAATCCCCTTTTTTCTCCCTTTTTTGTGTCATTGAAGTACCCAACAAGAGAATTTCCTGTTAGATGGGTAAAGCACAAAAAAACAATTATAAACCAACACGAAACACGAGATATCTTGACCTATGAGTATATATGTATTCTGAAAAATAAAATATTTAGGAGCGGTTTGGTATCCATTGTGTTTTTTTTTTCTTTAACTGTCCAAATTTTACAAATTTATATTATTAAAAAAATAATTGAATTAGTGATATATACAAGTAAAACCCATACACGTTTTTTTTTTCTTTCATTCTTATAGTTTTTCCACTAAAAAATAAGATAAATAAAAAAAATTCGTATTTAATAATACTAACTTTAAGGCTCGAAATACACCATAAAAATAACTCATCTAAATTAGCTTAAAAAAATAAAATTGTACAACTTTTAAAAAAAAAAAAAAAAAAATCCAACATTTCAAGTCTAAGCTTCTAAACTATTTGAACTTGCTTTTTTGGCATATGGTCATACCGAGAGCTAGACATATTTAGAACATGAACTTTACAGAACTATATAATTAAATGAATAATACACAGGATTGAATATCTATATGTATTGTCCAATATCACAAAATTACTGACTTTGATATTATATCAAAAATGAATTTTGTTACTTACTCGCCCTGAAAATTTTAAAAGGAGAACCGAGAGGAATGCACAAAGCCAATATAATGAGAGCATTCATTGTTTGATTATTGAAGTACATTTTTTTCTTTATATAAAATAAAAATATTAAGAGATAAAAAGCTTCTATAGACTACTAAATTAAAATTCTTTCACATAGTGCTTGTAGATTGAAATTTACTATGTCCACCTGGGCAACAAATAACTTTGTTTTCTTTTGCTCTAATATATCTCCGGAACTTTTTTTTTTTTTTTTTTTAAATTTTCCTTTTGATAACACTAGTGACATTTGCTATACCAAAAGATATGGTCGAAGACAAGGGGGGCTCACAGGAGCACGGACCCCCCGAGCCTAAGAAAATTTCATACATGTATATAGAGGTTTAATCTAAATGTTAAAAAATTTAATTAGACTGTTAAAAAATATATATTTTATCTCTCAATCCTATGTAAAATCTCTCTTTATCCCTCCAATCAAATGATTATAGCTTTTTCATTGACAAAAGAATAAGATTTCATTACTAGATAAATATTTTGGGATTCTAATATTTATGTTTAGTATTTTCATGTAATAAAAATTATAATTATATTTTTATATTCGGTCTAATTTTATTGAGAATATTTTTAAAAATATAAAACATTTTATTGACAAAATTAAGGAATAAATTTCAAATATTAATAAATTTGAGATATTAAAAATTATTATATAGAAATCAAAATTTTATTCTTAAATATTTTATCTACCAAACTCAAATTTGGAATAAAAATTTCATTATCTACTTAACAGAATAAATGGTAGAAAAAGTTAACAACCTTCGTTGTGAGAAAACCTATCACATGATTTGGATTTTTTAAGTAGAGCTTTTGCTCAACTATATCCGCTAATGATTACTGCACTAAGAAGGCATTAACTTTACCAAGTTCCCAAGTAATATTAGCAATGCCATGTGTGAGGCATTGCCTTTTGCAAATTAGCAATTTTACCAATCATATTGATCAGCCAGTCTGATACAAAAAAACAGCTTCTTCTTTTTCGGTCGAACGATTTTAAAAAATAAATAAATAAAACAGCTGAGAGGAACTAAGCGCCATGAGATATATGCATTACTTGTTAACAGCTCTTTTTTAAGCAACAATGGAATAAAGTCGTAAATTGCTAAAGTAATTAACCTTATATATTAAATTCCCCAACACAAAAGCTACTTGAAAAATTAGTTAAAAAAAAAAGACAGCTGCTCAAACATAACCCTTAACATCATCCTCAAAAAATGTATTCTTCTCCCATGATAGCAATCCTCATATTGGCTGCAATCTCCACCATCAATGCCCATTTCACTCCTTGTACAGAGTCATTCATACTGGCAATACAAAATAGAAATCTTTCAAACTGCAAGAAATTAACCACTCTGGAGGCGGAGTTCGCGTGGAAAATCAACGAAAAAAATATGCAACAAATCGAGATCGTCTTCGGGACAAGACTTTACGACGGATTGGGATGGCTAGCGTGGGGAATCAATCCAGGGAAGCTTCCACAAATGGTGGGAACCAGAGCAATTATTGGTATAAGGCACCCAAATGGATCATTTCTTACTGATACTTACCATGTTACTAAAGATACCAAAATTGGCTGCAAGCTACTGCCTGCAAGACTCACTAATGAAGCAAAGACAGATGATGAAGTGATATTCCAAAATTTATCAATGCATTATTTAGCTCAATTAGACTACTATTTAATACAAGGGAGTGTTGTTGTTCCACCTTATTTGGAGATTTCTAAGCTGAATCATGTATGGCAGATTGGATATTTGGGAGATGATGAAATGCCTCTCAACCATCCTACTATCCTCCAGAATGTTGATAGTACTGAGACTATTAGCCTTCGCACTGGCCGCCCCGTTAACCATGTTGGCCTAAGCAGGCAATATTTACGAACAGTAAGAAGTTAACTTCTCATTTTCATAATTTCCTCTTTTTATTGCTTTTGCTATATACATGCATGACTAATAGTGTCACACTGTTTTTATGGATGGTATAAACACAAAAAGAAAAGGGAAAAAGTGACTACTGGTAGCCAATGTTACTGAATCTGGTTGGGATATTGAACCGAATTGATGATTAAATCGCTGTACAATCAGCTTTTTTATTTATTATTTTTTATAAATAGTGAACTATATGACAAAATTATAATATCATGAATTATTTAATAAAATTTTATAATACACTTATTGTTTACAATACTATATATTTTGTTTTAATATTTTTTTTGTCGATTACTTTGTTTCAATAATTAAAGAAAATAGATTATTTCTAATATTTTTGAACGATTATCATTGAGGCCACTCATATGTTATATATTAATTTAGAAACAAAATCACTTTTATATTAATTAAATATTTTAAGGAAGTTTAATTATTAACTGACCCTTTTTTTTTTAAAAGGCACGCCTACATGGGCCACTTTAATAGAGTAAGGATGTCATTGTTGAAGCTCATAATAGAAGGGAAAATTCAAATTGTACTCTAATTAATATCAAATGTTGAAGCAATATATTGTTAAATTTTTCTGCAACCTCCATCAAAAGTGGAGCAGAAAATTTTGACAAAAATTATCTTTCTGCCTATAAATAGACAGATGTTCTTCATTTCATATGCATTGCAAATTTATTTGAGAAAGACAGTGAGGAGAAAAATTCAGAGATAAATTTTTCTTACAAATTTATTTGAGAGCAGACTTTTGGAATTTTTTCAAAAATTGGAGAGTGACAAAAATAGTAAAAAAAATATTTTTTTGGAATATTTTTGGAAAATACTTGTGTACCATTATTTTTTAGTTTATCTCAAAATTATTGCATAACCTCTAACCTGTGATTAGAGAAGACTCTCTTTTTGTACCCATTAATTTTCATTAGTGAAAGAAAAAATATTCAGAGTATGTCCCATGGACTAACCCAAATTAAAGGGTGATACACATTAAATTGCTAGTATTATTTTTGCTGATTATTTTTATTCATATTTATTTATATTATTTTATCGATGTGCCCATCAATTGGTATTAGAGCCAGCTTGTCAGTCTTATAAAATTCGCAATATGCTCTTTGATTGCAGTATTGACTGATTTTCCACATTAGAAAATATTTTATTTGATTACTGTCAGTTGAAGGATTCTTAATTTTTTTTAATGGAGACAAAAGGAATAAGATGATTAGCTTAGATGTATAAATTATCACATATGGAGAAGCAAAATAAAAGATCTCCTATTTGTGATGAAAATGCATATGTCTATGTTTACTACAACTAAATTGGAAGACAAGATAGATGAGGAGTAGCAGTTTCAGCACGAGCAAGTGTGCGGCTATATCTAACAGTTCATTGATGACAATGTACAACCACATCTGCAATAAGACTCATGCCCGGAAGCTATGTCAAAGACTGGTAACAATAAATTATTTTATTTGACGAAATTGACACAATCGAAATACAAAGAAGAGACTTTCATAACAAATCATCTGAATGAGATGTAAGGGATCATGAACCAGCTATCTAGAATGAGCATAAAGTTGGATGACGAAATTTTTGCTCTACTAGTATTAGACTCTCTACTAGATTTGTAGACTTTGAAGATTTTAATTACTAATACTACACCCAAAGGTGTACTCAATATGGAATTTGTTAAAAACAGTATCCTAAATAAAGAAATGAGAATGAGATCTCAAAACTCATTTTTTTTTATTTATCAAAACTAGATGTTCTGGTTATAGATTCTAGAGAAAAGATCTAGTCTAGGCAACATATGTCTAGAGAAAAAAACAGAGGTAAATCAAATAGATATGCCAATGTTGAATAACATTACTGCAAAAAGAAAGATCATATCAAGAAATACTGCCAAAAGTTCAAGAAGGAATAGAAAAGGCAAGGAAGTAAAGCAAGATGACAACAATGATGATGACGTGACAAGCACCATGAAAAAATTCAATATCATTTGTGATGATACTATCAATTTCACATCCCATAAGACCAGTTGGGTAATTGATAATGGCGCTACCATTCATGCCATGCCTTGAAAGAAATTCTTCTTATCTTACACAGTAGGAGATTTTGGTGCTGTAAAAATGGGAAATGATAATCTGTCAAAAGTTGTTGACAAATGAGATATTTTTCTGGAGAGTAAGAATGGTACCATATTAGTCCTAAGAGATGTCAAACATATTTTAGATATTCGCCTAAACTTGATCTCTACAGGAAGACTGAATGATGCAGGTTTCTGCAGTACCTTTTTCAATAACCAATGGAAACTCACCAAAGGTTCCTTGGTAGTGGCTAGATGTACAAGGCATACTACCTTGTATGTAATGCATGCAAAGCTCTCTAACGATATTGTAAGTGTCGTGGAGAAAGACAATGGTGTTGAATTATGGTACGGAAGACTAGGCCATATGAGTAAAAAAGAAATCACCACCTTGGTCAGGAAGAAAATATTACCCAGAATGGATGAATTGCATTTAGAGAAATGCACTTATTGTTTAGTAGGAAAGCAAAACAGAGTTGCTTTCAAGAGTTTTCCTCTTTCCAAAATGATGAATGTGTTCGATTTGATTTATTCAGATTTATTTGGGTTAATACCAAAGTCACTGTGTGGTGCTCAGTACTTTATGACTTTCATTGATGACCATTTGAGGAAGACATGAGTATATACTTTAAAGACAAAAAATCAGATGTTAAATGTCTTAAAAAAATTTCATGCATTAGTTGAGAGACAGACTGGGAAGAAGTTGAAGTGCATCCGAATAAACAACAGTAGAGAATACATTGGACCATTTGATGCTTATTGCAAAGTGTATGGAATTTGACATCATATAAGGCCTCAAAAAATACTGCAGTTGAATGGACTGGCTGAAAGGATGAATATAAATTTTATGGAGAGAGTAAGATGTTTGCTCTCACATGTAAAATTGCCAAAAAATTTTAAGGAGAAGCTTTACTCACGACTATGTATGTGTTGAATCTTTCACCCTATATCCCTCTAAAGCTAGATGTTCCAGAGAAAATATGGTCAAAAAAAGATGTTTTCTATAATCATCTATGGGTGTTTGGTTGTAAGGCTTATGTGCACATCCTTAAGGATGAGAGGTCTAAGCTTGATGTCAAAACACGACAATGTATTTTTATTAGCTATGACAAAAATCAGCTTGGTTACAAGTTTTTATGATATAGTGGAGAAGAAACTTGTCAGAACTCATGATGTTGTTTTCATTGAGAATGAGTCCATTGAAAATATTGTCAGAAAGAATAAGAATTCTCTTGATTTCGATGGTGACTCAACATATTTGGAATTGATTCCTCTAACACCGGTGCCAATACATGTTGGGGATGAAGATTATGTTGATCTGCTTGAAGAAAATGATGTTCCCATCGAAAACCTAGAAGTTGATGTTGAAGATGATGATGTTCATCATCAACCAATACATGTGCCCTCTCTAGTTCCTTTGAGAAGGAGTAGTAGAGAAAGACAATCTTATACAAGGTATTGAGAAAATGAGTATGTGTTACTCATTGATGGAGGAGAACCTGAAAGTTTTAAAGAAGTTATAACTGATGAACACAAGTAGAAATGGGTTGAAACCGTGCAAGATGAATTGAAATCCTTGCATGAGAATAAGAAATTTGAACTAGTGAAGCTACCCAAAGACAAGATAGCTTTGATGAATAAATGGGTGTTCAGAATCAAACATGAAGAGAAGAGTTCTCATCCAAAATTCAAAGCTAAATTGGTTGTCAAGGGGTTTAGCCAAAGAAAAGGGATTGACTTTGATGAGATTTTCTCACCAGTTGTAAAAATGACATCTACTCCTACAATGCTGGGATTCGTAGCAAGTCTTGATTCAAAGGTTGAGCAAATGGATGTCAAAACTATCTTCCTATATGGTGATTTGGAATAGGAGATATATATGAGCAACTTGAGGTTTTCAAACATAAAAGAAAAGAGGAATATATTTGTAGATTGAAGAAAAGCTCATACGATTTGAAGCAAACATCAAGACAATAGTACAAAAAGTTTGAGTCTATTATGGGGGGCAAGGATATGAGAAGACTACTTCAGACCATTGTGTTTTGGTGCAAAAATTCTCTGATAAAGATTTTTATTATTTTTTGGCTTTATGTGGATGACATGCTGATTGTTGACCGAAATATTTCCAGAATTAACAACTTGAAGAAACAGTTGAGCAAGACTTTTTCCATAAAAGATTTAGGGCTAGCAAAAAAAATTATTGGCATGAAGATTGTCAGAGACAGAAGCATCAAAAAATTATAGTTGTCACAGGAGAAGTATATTAAGAAAGTATTTCAGAGATCTAAAATGGACCAAAGTAAAACGATTAGTTGTCATCTTGCTAATCACTTTAAACTGGATTTCTACAGACGAAGAGAATGATGAGATGGACAAAGTTTCATATACTTCAACAGTTGGAAGTTTGATGTATGTTATAGTGTGCACACAAACAGATATCGCTAATACAGTTGGAGTAGTGAGCAGATTCCTTTGAAATCCTAAAAAAGAACACTAGACAGCAGTAAATTGGATTTTTACGTATCTTCGGGGTATTTCCAACATATGCTTATGTTTTGGACATACTGAACCTGTATTGGTTGGATGCACAAATGCGAATATGATTGGTGATGTATACTCGAGAAAGTCTATATCAAGATACTTTATCACTTTTACAGGGGGAGCTGTGTTATAGTAGTTAAATTTACAGAAGTGTATTGCATTGTCCTCTACTGAAACATAGTTTATTGTAGTAATAGAAGCATATAAAGAGTTGTTATGGATTAAAAAATTCTTGAAACAACTTAGGTTGCAATAAGACATATATCAGTTATTTTGTGATAGCCAGAGTGTTATCCATGTTGGAAAGAATGTCTCATTTAACTCAAGATTAAAATATATTGATGTGAGATATCATTAGATCAAGGAAGTGATGAAGAATAATTTATTACAACTTGAAAAGATCTATATAGAGAAAAATGAATCAGACATGTTAATAAAGATTATACCAAAATCGTATTTTGAATTCTATAGATTAGCTAGTGGAATGGTATAGCCCTTATATTGTCGGGAGAGAGAGATTTGTTGTGTCGGAAGCATGAGTTTAAAATTTTAGTAGTGGATCCCTCTAATATGTGGGACCCACCACTATTTAAAAATAAAAAGGTCAAATTTTTCTGCAACCTCCACCGAAAGTGGAGCAGAAAAATTTGATAAAAATTATCCCTCTACCTAATAGGCAGATGTTCTTCACTTTATATGCACTTTAAATTCATTTGAGAAAGACAGTGAAAAGAAAAATTGAAAGAATTTTTTTTTTTTGTGTAGGAGAGTACGCTTTTGGAAATTTTCCAAGAATTAAGAAGTGATAAAAATAGTGAGAAAAATATTTTTTTGGATATTTTTGGAAAATACTTATGTACCACTATTTTTTTATTTATCTCAAAATTATTCTATAATTTCTAATCTGTATCTAGGGAAAGCTTTTTTTTGTATCCATTAATTTTCATTAATGGAAGAAAAAATATTCGGAGTTTATTCCGTGTACTAACTCAAATTAAAGGGTGAAATACATTAAATTACTAGTATTATTTTTACTGATTATTTTTATTTACATTTATTTATATTATATTATCCGTCTTGCCCATCAATAGGTGCATGGGATATTGAACATTGCGGGATGGGGAGTGATCCTGCCAATTGGCGTAATTGTAGCAAGATATTTCAAGTATCCTTTAGAATGTGGAAAATGGTGGATTAAACTTCATTTGGGCTGCCAAATTGTTGGTTATAGTATTGGAACTGCAGGCTGGATTGTTGGCTTGGCTCTCGGCAGAGCTTCTAAATTCTATTCCTTCAAAATCCATGGCCTTTACTCCATTTTCATCTTCATATTTACAACATTACAAGTAAGTTATTATTCATATTATCTTTATTCAAATAACTTATTGACTACAATTAGCTTTTTTTTTTTTAATTTTTATTTTAGATAGTCTAATTTAGTTTTCATATTTTATATATATTTATATTGTAACTTATTTTTAGGACAACTATAGAAAACCCTAATGTATCATCCATTTTGCTCCTGATGTTTTTTTTCTTTTTGTCACAAGATTTTGTACTTAGGCAATGCTATATATTATTTCATTAACCATAGATGAAATTTTGACGTGACACTTGGTTGTCGGGTTCACTAAAAGTGCTACATTTCCTTCCACTATTAAAATATTGCAATTTATGATGGATATATCCGTCTCTAAATTTTCATATATATCAAAAAGTAAAAAAAGAGACATTTTTTTTTGAAGTTAGGAACATATCATGAAGATAAAATCTATAGCAAATTGTAATTCTTAGTAGTGTGAGTAATGCATAGCCACATGAAATTAGTGGGCTCGAGAACTAAATTTCACCTTAGAATTTCATATATTTTTTTATGGGAAAATTGATGGACAAATAGTTAATTTCAAAATTTTCAAACATTTTGGGTCCAATTGAGATGAAAAAACAATGGAGGATGGATTACAAAATAGGTGACACGTAGGAATTTTCCATTTCTTATAAAGTTTATGGTGTTTTGTAATGAATTTTTGCAAGATGTTGGCATTGCGATTAAGACCGGCGGAAACAGATGAGTACAGGAAAAATTGGAATATGTATCATCATTTTCTGGGATATGCATTGCTTGCTGTAATATCAATAAATATATTTCGTGGGATAGGCATCTTGAAGCCAGCGTACACATGGAAATGGGCATACACAGGAATTCTTGTAGCTTTTGCTGTCACTGTTGCAGTTCTTGAGATATATACTTGGACTAAGTTTAAAGCCACAAATAAGACAACTAATCCAGCGCAAGAGGGAGGTTCTGCTAGTGGTTCGTTCATGCCAACACCTCGTCCATGATTAGAGATACAGCATATTATTTTTCCATATTTTGCTAGTCTCATCTTGAGGTCCAAACCTAAATGGTTCATTCTTTTATTTGTATAATTTTTTTTTTTCGTTTTCCAGTTTTGTGTTATTTTTAAAGTTGTGCTATCTGAAGGACCTCAATTACGATTATTATTTTCGACTTTAATAAATTTAGTTTCATATAATTAGAAAAGGGAAAATACTCATGAACATCATGTCCCTAAAAAAATATGGATCGATTTAATTATACCTGTTATGTATATAAAGTAATTATATATTTTACATATATGATAAATTATTATTTGGTTAATTTATGATTATCGTTACAAGAAAATTGAAGAAAGAAAGGAAAAAAAAAACAAATTGAAGTATATTAGGTGGATATTTACTAGTTCTACTGAATTAATTCATTAGACAGCTTTCTTATTTTTCTTTAATTATTTTGCATTGCATCTCATTTATATATGTTTTAACTTTTGGTTTTCTTTTTTAATTCTTAGAGCTTTTACTATATTTATAAATTCATAATTTTTAAAAATTAGTTCAACCTAAGACCCATTGAAATGAGTGTTAAATTTAGACATATATATATATATATATATATATATATATATATATATAAAGTTAAAAATTTGAAGCTACAATATATTATTCAAATTTTAAATTTATAGTTCATTAGAATGACTGAATGAATATTAGGTTTACAATTTTTTTTTTATGAATAATATTTAAATTCAACTCTAAAGTTGTGTAAAAGTCATTTGATACCCATCGACGTTTCGGATGACTTATTGCATACTTAAATTTGTAAATTATATTTTAATTGTAATATTTATATGAAACTGAGGACACAGAAATAAAAGGCTTTTTATTAAAAAAAAATCATAAACAATCCACCATGCTCATTATATGTAAAAGGTTTTTTTAATAGAAAAATGAAAAATAAAAGGAAATTAATCTAAACACAGACACTCCTCTCTCTTTCTATGAAGGCAATTTTAGCAGAAATGCTATGTGACGAAAATATTAGAAGATGTAACTAGGTAAAACTGAGATTTGAATGAGCTGGCGTAAATGTTTTAACCTTTTGGTGGAGACAACTCATTGATGTTTAGAAACTGAATCCATTGGTGGAAAATATTTCTTTTATATGTCTAGTAATCCAAGTATGACCATTTTAAATATTGGCATTAAAGTTAAAAGAGCTTATGTAGATGTGAATACAGACAAACAATAATTAAAATAAAATAATAGCAGCTAGAATAATTAATATAAACACATTATTAATAAAATAATAAAGTAATAACCCTACATCATACAAGGTAAACAGTCAGTAATAATAATAATTACATAATTTCACAATCCTAGGGAAAATATGATTAATTCAATATTTTCAACTTTATAAGATCAAAATAACTTTATAACAAATATTATTATAAAATTCATGCAATTGACTCCAATTAAATTAAGGATATAACTTTAATTAACATGCCAAAATCTTGCTTTCAATCCATAAAATCAAAATTAAATATGAAAATTATGAAGTGAAAGATCAAAATAAGGATTTGAGTTGAGAATTATTACCTTCAAATCTTACCTAATTTTAAATGGTTGAATCCATCAGAATCTTTAGGAAAATACCGAATTGATCGAGAATCAACCTCTCAAACCAAGAAGATTGTGTTCTGAACTCAAAACCACTTGCAGAACTCAAGAAAACTCACAAAATACTCGAACATGAGTTGTCTAGCTAATTGTACTTAAAAAAAATGAGATTTCTAAATTTATTGTTGAAGTTGAATATGAGGGTGAAACGAGTATTTATGGCCCTTAAAGTTCAGTGATGGCCACTCTAAGGGCTCTTTCAAAGCTTCTTGAAGGTCTGGAGTCCATCTCTATCTCAAAAATCAATTATTTCTATCCATGTTTTAGAAATTGCCCCATTTCTATGAATCGTCACGAGACACTCCATGACCATCGCTGTAGCACTTTCTTACCCTTTTGTTTAACTATCGAGTAAGGTGATACTATGTCTTGCTTAAAATATATTGCATATCAAATAATTATTACACACAACCCTACCTATATAACAATTATAATAACTTCATTTATAATGCTTGCTAATTTGAATTTTGGATCGCAAACGATCATAAGGTATAATTGTACTTTTTGGAGTCTAAATTTAGGTTAAAATAGTAATCTGGATATTTAAGAAAATAATTAAGTCATTAAAAATGATTAGTTAAAAAGTAGAGACTTAATTAAAGACAATGGAATAAGCACATGGCTAGTGGCATTATTTTAAATATTTGAATGCAAGAGTTTTATAATAATTATTTGATTTGGACTAAGATATGATTAGTTAATTTTATGTGTAGTTGAGATCAAAGGGGAGATGTGGCAACTTCTAGACCTTTGATTAAAAAGGGAGCAAGATGGTAATTTGGAGGGAACCAAAAGAGAAATTTTACATATGGGTATAAAAGAAAAAAGGACATATTTTCCCATTTTTCCTCACTTTTTCGGCAGCCGTTAGCTCTCTTCTCCCTCTCTTATACGCCATCTTCCTCTCTCTCACTTCTTCATTTTCTTCTCATTCTTAATACAAATCTTAGCCAACACTACAAGAAAATTGATTTATAATAAAGAGAAAAACCGTGGTTAAAAGCTCATTTCCTATCACAAAAACACTTTTAATTATGGAAATTTGCTGTCATGATTCGTGGTTACTGCCTCCGTGGGTAAAAGTCAATAATGATGGAAATAGGTACCGTCATTAATAAGTATGTAATGAAGATATATTTAGTGCATTATAAAGTATTTTTAATGATGCCAAAATTTCATCATTAAAACTATATTTACCTTTCATTATTTAATAAGTTATGAACTAAAATTTTTCTAATTTATATGTATGAGTGCCCTTAATTAAATGTTAATTTTAAATTATTTTTTTGGTCATTATTTGACCTTTACCTATATTTTTGTAATAATAAAATTTATAATTTTTATAACTATATAATCAATAAATAATTTTATATAATGATTGGCATTCTCAACATTAATAAAATTAAAAATATCAAATATTTCAATTTTATAACATAATATTTGATATTAATTCAACCAAAATATATAAGATATTTGTCATAAGAGGGCATATTTTTACCCTCACTAACCCACCCGCGCTAACCTAAAAATCTCCTAAAGCTTATATTTTAATCTCACTTAATAATGGATTAAAAATCTTGTAAAGCAAAAAAATTGGGGCCCACTTCCAAATCTCCTATAGAAATCTCTTCATTTTTCATTCAATTGAGCCATTTCCTTCTTCATTTTCTACGGCACACGTTGGCTTCATCTTTTTCCATAACCAAGTTTTGCATACACCACTTTAGAGAGAGAAAAGTCAGTGTTGCTTTTCACAAAGGTGTGTGTAAAGTATTCTACTGTGTAGAACAATAGTTCATTACACTCGTAGAATTCATCTTTTCTCCTTAAAAACCTTTTTCCCTTGAAGACTTCCATATTAGAAAGCTTTATTAGTCAAGACATTTTAATTCATTTTCTTAAGAGCAAACTATTTAGATTTTATTTGAAAAACATTTTGGATGCAATGCAACCCTAGCTCCTCAATGTTCTTACATTCAGTTCTAAGAGTCTTCACATCATTCTTTAATATCTTTTTCATAAAATCTTCAATTCTCCCTTTAGAAATTTGATTATATCTTTTTTAAACTCCATGAGACATCATCTTCTACACTGTATTTGCAAAATTAGTTTTGTAACAAATATGTTCTCCATTGTTTTGTTATCATCAAAATCAATAAGATATTTGTAGCCTTTTGAGTCAACATATACTTACCTTGAAGATTGGTTATTACATTAAACTCTTCAAGCAAGCGACATAGCTCTTGAGTTCTAAAACAGAAGACATAGTTTTTGGGACTCTAAAGTTTTGCACGACACTTAAAGGAGTCAATATCAATCTTCACATCAAGTACTTCAAGTTATCATACCTTTTATCAAAAAGCTCATTTCAAAGCGATGAATCCAAATTTGAAGCAAAGGTTTGAGGGTAAAAGCAAATTGAGAAATCATAGTTGAGTTGATTAATTTAATTAGTTATACAAATTTGATGTTAAAATTGAAGAAAAATGATATTTATAGTAGTTTAAACCCTTGGGGGAAGGGGAACTAGTAAAAAAGGTTTACAGTCATTTCAAGCATGAAAGAGGAAGAAGGAAAGCTATTATTTTATCAAGCTATTATTTTTTAGAGGAGTGCTCTAAAAACAATTACCTTTAACACTTATTGTACAAATTTATTTGATTAATAAAAGGCTTTTTCATTAATTTGATATTCATTTGATATATGAATTGATAAGTGATCTTAAATCAATTAATGAAGTCCTTGATACATAACATAGCATGAAGGAAATCATGAAATATTGAGATTCTTATCATGTGTAATTATGTTAGTATCAAAATTATCCCTAGTTATAGGATTAATGAGATGAGACATTATTAATCTGGACCGACTAGCATATGTTACACTCCTTGATTGGATCGAGTAGTAGATCTCATAATCTATAAACATGAGATGTTTAGAGTTAACATGTGGATGCTTGTTAAGTGTAGCTAAGTACATTGGATGACCAGTTATGAGACAATCATATGGATAATTTATTCAAATGTCAATGATAGTCTCATCATAGCAATTGTGCAAGTATCCTTAAACTTGTTAAACTTGAGGTACTCAATGATATCTTGAATATTGATTATGTATTTTGACACTATTCTTTATTGCCTCAGGGAGGTTGCTCATAAGGTGGTGATTGGATACAACTTGAGGTATTCAAAGGTAATTGGGTAACCAACAAACGATTCACCACTACTGATAGAAGGAGTATATACCCAGGGCCTCTTGTCGGGTTCATTACTCGGGAATCTCTGGTCGGAGTGGAAATGTCATAAAGATAGTCTTCAATGACATATCTAATAGAGTAATGAGCCTCAGAGACAAGAACTAACATTACTTGGACTAGACGTGACGTAATCAGTCTAGTGGGAGTTGACACATGTCCATACTTTGAACCAAGTGGGGTATAGAATGGTGAAATGAATAATTGGATGAAAATTGTCTATGGAAAGGTTCGTAGTCAAACTACCGAATTTTTGGTCAATTGGGGGTCATGATGTGTTCCTAGATATCGCTCATGACTTGTTTAAATTAATTGTTAATTTAAGTGGCCAACATAACCGGGAACCTAATAGGTCAACGCATTGAAGATATGGAGAATGAGTAAAATGGTTTTGGATATGATCCAAAATATGAGAGAATTCTTTCGGGATGGATCGCGATGAGATTGCACTGGAAAAATCGTTCAGGAGGGTCACAGGCCTGCGCGGGCTAGACAGGCTGCTGGCCTACCTAGCAGTAGCCCGCAACTAGCAGTAACGCGCTGCTACCTCCCTCCCATTGGCCAACGGGTGAATTTGGCCTTAATTAGGCCAATTATGGCCAATTACTATTCATTCATTTCACTTTTCTCCATTTTTGACTTTTTATCTTTTCTTTGAATTTGATTCAAATAAAAAGACATCAAATGACAGAAAATCGACATGAAAATATTTTTTTTGTGAAAAAAAAATATTTTTAAGACTCAACAAAATTCTTTCAAGAACACTTTCAAAGCTAGCACTTTGAATTTGTTCAAACTATTTCTTTTGATAGTTTCTTCTTCATTCTTCACATGGATTATCATTAGAGACATACTAGTGTGGATTGTTGTGGTTTGCTACAACCTAACAAAGTGAGGATTTGAATAATAAATAAGAAATTACAAGGTATAATTTCTAACATCTATGTTTATATAAATTAGTTTTAATAGCACAAGTATGATCTTTTGTTTTGGATTTTGAAAATTTTATTTTTCTGCTGCGTTTATGAATCTGATTCATTCTCCAAAACCCTTTTGGGGTTATGCATTAGAGACCGCCATTTATATCTTAAATGGAGTTCATTTGAAGTCAGTTGATGTTACTCCATATGAGATATGATATAATAAAAGACCCACATTTTCTTACATAAGAATTTGGGGTTGTCCTGCTTATGTAAAGCGGACAATGTCAGATAAGGTAGAAGCTAAGTCTGACCAATGTCTGTTTGTGGGATATCCAAAAGCATCATATGGATATCAATTTTACTACCCCTTGGAACAAAAAAGTTTTTGTTTCAAGACATGCTATTTTTTTAGAGAGATAATTCCTTATAAAATGAGATAGTGGAAGCAAAATTAAACTTGAAGAAGTTCAGGATGCTCAAACAGATGCTGATCAACTGCTTGAACCTGAGCTTGTTACTCATGCAGATGATATAACAGCTCAACCTTCTGAAGCACAAGAGTTTCATAGGTCAAGTAGGATATGTACTATTCTAGAGAGATATGGATTTCTCATTAATGAATAGAACGACGTATTGCTCATAGAAAATGATGAGCCTACAACCTATGAAGAAGTTTGGAATAGTTTAGAATCTGACAAATGACTTCAAGCCACGAAGTCAGAAATGGACTCCATGTATGAAAACCAAGTATGGACTTTGGTTGACCAACCAGAAGGGATAAAGCCTATAGGGTGCAACTGGATTTTCAAAAAGAAAAATGACATGGATGGCAATATGATTACCTATAAAGCTAGACTTGTTGCTAAAGGTTATCGTCAAAGACAAGGAATTGACTATGATGAAACTTTTAGATCAGTAGCTATGCTTAAATCCATAAAAGTACTCCTAGCCATTGCTACTCATTATGATTATGAGATATGACAAATGGATGTGAAGACAACTTTCCTTAATGAAAATATGACTGAGGATGTGTACATGACACAACCAGAAGGGTTCATATCCAAAGATGGCAAAAATGTATGTAAGTTTCAAAGATCCATTTATGGATTAAAGCAAGAATCTAAGAGTTAGAACATTCAGTTTGATGAGACAATCAAACAGGTTAGTGGGAGTGCAATCGTATTTCTTGTGTTATATGTAGATGACATATTGTTAATGGAAAATGATGTCTCAGACTTACAATCAGTCAAAATTTGGTTATCCAAAAATTTCTCTATGAAAGACCTTAGAGAATGAGTCTATATTTTGGGGATAAAGATCTATAGAGATAGATCTAAAAGATTGCTTAGTCTTTCATAGTCTACAAACATAGATAAGATGCTAAAGAGGTTTAGTATGAAGCAGTCCAAGAGGGGATATATTCCCATGACCCATGGGATTACTCTCTCAAAGTCTTTCTGTCCAAAGACACAAGATGAGAGAATACACATGAGTTTGATTCCATATGCTTCAGCTATAGGATCAATCATATACGCTATGATATCTACAAGACTCGATGTATCATATGCACTGACTGTCACGAGCAGATACCAATCGAACCTTGGTGAGGGTCATTGGGTGGTTGTCAAGAAAATCCTTAAGTACTTAAGAAGGACTAATGATGTATTCTTATCATATGAAGATGGAGATCTTATTGTGAGTGGGTATACTGATGTTGTCTTCCAATCTGACAAGGATGACTCAAAATCTTAGTCAGGTTATATATTCACACTAAATGGTGGAACAGTTAGTTGGAAGAGTTCTAAACAGAAAATGACTGCTGATTCCACAATCGAAAGCATAGTACATTGCAGTTTCTGAAGCAGCAAAGGAAGCAGTTTAGATAAAGAAATTCATCATAGAACTTGGAGTAGTTCCCAGCATTATTGATCCAATACAATTGTATTGTGATAATAATGGAGTCATTGCCCAAGCAAAGGAGCCACAATCTCATTAGAGATCCAAATATGTACTCAGAACATACCATTTGATTAGAGAAATCATTGGTAGGATGTAAAGATAGAAAGAGTGCCCACTGATTAGAATATTATTGATCTTTTAACTAAGTTAATTCCCCAAAAGAAATATGATTCTTATGTACTCGGCTATGGAATTAAATACAAAGGTAATTGGCTTTAGTACAAGTGGGAGCTTGTTAGAGGAGTGCTTTAAAGGCAATCACCTTTAGCACTTATTGTACAAATTTATTTGATTAATAAAAGGCTTTTTCATTAATTTGATATTAATTTGATATATGAATTGATAAGTGATATTAAATCAATTAATAAAATCCTTGATACATAATATAGCATGAAGGAAATTATGATGAGATCATGATATTCAGATTTTTATCATGTGTAATTATGTTAGTATGAAAATTATCCGTAGTCATAGAATTAATAAGACGAGATATTATTAATTCGGACAAACTAGCACATGTTACACTCCTTGATTGGATTGAGTAGTAGATCTCATAATCTATAAACATGAGATGTTTAAAGTTAACATATGGATGCTTGCTAAGTGTAGCTAAGTACATTGGATGACCAGCTATGAAACAATCATATGGATAATATATTCAAATGTCAATGATAGTCTCATCATAGCAATGGTGCAAGTATCCTTAAACTTGAGGTACTCAAGGATGTCTTGAATATTGATTCTGTATTTTAACACTATTCCTTATTGTCTCAGAGAGGTTTCTCATAAGGTGGTAATTGGATACAACTTGAGGTATTCAAAGGTAATTGGGTAACCAACAAAGGATTCACCACTTTTGATAGAAGGAGTGTATACCCATAGCCTTTTGTCATGTTCATTACTCAGGAATCTCTAGCCGGCGTGGAAATGTCATAAAGATAGTCTTCAATGACATATCTAATAGAGTAATCAACCTTAGGGATAAGAACTAACATTATTTGGACTAGACATGACGTAGTCAGTCTAGTGGGAGTTGACACATGTTCATACTCTGAACCAAGTGGGGTATAGAATATTGAAAGGAATAATTGCACGAAAATTATCTATGGAAAGGTTCGTAGTCAAACCACTGACTTTTTTGTCAATTGGGGGTCATGATGTGCTGCTAGATTCCACTCATGACTTGCTTAAATTAATTGTTAATTTAAGTGACCAACATAACCGGGAACCTAATGGGTCACACGCATTGAAGATATGGAGAATGATTAAAATGCTATTGGATATGATCTAAAATATGAGAGAATTATTTCGGGATGGATCGCGATGAGATGCTCAGCGCGCTGCTGCCTCCCTCTCCTTGGCCAACAGGTGAATTTGGCCTTAATTAGGCCAATTGCTATTCATTCATTTCCCTTTTCTCTATTTTGACTTTTCATCTTTTCTTTGAATTTGATTCAAATAAAAAAGACATCAAATGACAAAAAATAGACATGAAAATATTTTTTTTGTGAAAAAATTATTTTTAAGAAACAATAAAATTCTCTCAAAACACTTTTAAAGCTAGCACTTTGAATTTGTTCAAACCATTTCTTTTGATAGTTTCTTCTTCATTCTTCGCGTGGATTATCATTAGAGACATCCTATTATGGATTGTTGTGGTTTGCTACAACCCAACAAAATGAGGATTTGAATAACAAATAAGAAATTACAAGGTATAATTTCTAATATCTATGTTTATATAAATTAGTTTTAATGGCACAAGTATGATCTTTTGTTTCGGGTTTTGAAAATTTTATTTTTCCGCTACTTTTATGAATCTGATTCATTCTTCAAAACCCAACAAGAGTTGGTCAGCTCTCACACCATAGCATTTATGGTTGGCTGGCCATGGATGAAGACTAGCTGGTCCTTAATAAGGGTTAGCTGACCATCACTTAGGTTGATGGGGTTTTGGGTGTTTCTTGAGGAAATTGATAGCCAATCATGATTATTATTGTATTTTTATAGGATTGAAAGGTCATAAATGGTATTATACAAATCTAAAATGAGAATTTTTAGTTAACAAAATGGATTGGAATGTGTAAAACATAAAGTATAAAAACAAACTAAAGCTCCCTAAAACTTGATAATCTTGAGCTCCTTTGAATGCTTGGTCCCCACTCTCCAAAGCTTTAAGCTCTAAATCCCTAATGGTGAAATACTTCAATAAATAGTTAGTAATAACTGCTAGAACGAATTGCAATAGTGGCCTACAAGTTCTCTTCAACCACTTAATCTTTGAAGTTTGCACACAAGGAATAAATTTATACTTCTTAAAGTTTAAGTTGCACTTTAACTCTAAAAATACAATCTTTTCCCTTCTAAAATTATTAAAAAAACACATAAAAATAAGCTCTTAATTCATCAGAATCTATCCTTTCTAATATGGGCCCACTTACTTAAGACAGGAATTTCATTGCCCATTGGACTCTGAAGCATCATTGACCGTCACGTGCACAACAATATAGCACACACATTACAAGTTGGCACATTACAGTAATGACATATTCATTACACTTTAGCATGCTTGCAACAACATATTAGAATGATGGCAACAACCCGCCAACATTGAAATCGTGTGCCCGTGATAGTGTATTGAGGTTCAAGATCATCGTGCCTGCATCAAAGCTTCATGCCCACGCTACATATAAGCTGGGCAACACTCCTACACTATGTCTGCATGTCTAATGTTGGGTTTTGAACATGCATCTCATACATGACACAATGGAAATATAAAAATTTAATCAAAACCAAAACCCAAAGAACACCTTATGTAATTTAAAATTGGATCATACCATATAATAGGAGAAGTTGATTACCTTTGTTTGCAACTCTTGATCTTCCAAGTTGTGAGCTTTTCCTTCTTTGTAGGGTTGTAGCAAACCACAACAATCCAAAACTAGGATTTCCTTTAAGAGTATCCATATGAAGGAAGAAGAAGAAAATCTCTAAGGAGATGGGGTGACAAAGGTCTAAAGTGCTAGCTATGGAAAATTATCTTATGAAAGAGAAAAATGAGAAAAAGAAAAATAACTCTTATTTTTCTTAATAGGGAAGCCATGAAATTGACTCTTTAAAAGGAGTATTTATACACTTTCTAATCCCTTTTAGGGTTCAAAAAAGAAAAGCCCTAATGGACCCATTTTTCTAAGGTATAAGACCTAATGTTGACCAAGTCAACAATCCTAATCCAAATTGGATTTGACCCATTTTTATAACTCTTATAAAAGGCCCAATCATCTTTCTTTCTCATTTGGTTCTTATCTAAAATCCATTTTACATTTTCTTCATTCCCTTTATGCTTTGACCTAATAGGTTTTTTGGTCATGTTGGCAGCTCAAGTCTCAGGAGGAATCTTAATCCAATTAGGATTCTACAAATCAAACACTTTTGACCCATAATGGGTTTCAAATAAATTTTTCTTGACTTAGCAGATCATGAGCGATATCTAGCAACACATCATGACCACACAATTAATTAGAAAGACAGTGATTTGACTTTTAACCCTTATATAGACAATTACCGTGCAATTCATCCTTTCACTAAACTATAGTTCATTTGGTTCGGAGCATGGATTGTGTGTCAAATTCCACTAGACTGATTACATTACATCTAGTCCAAATGATATTAGCACTTATCTATGAGACTTATTACTCTGATCAGATATGTCCTTAAAGACCTTCTTCAAGACATGTCCACCTTGGCCAAGGATTTCTAAGTAATGATCTCTACAAGAGACCATAGGTATACTCATTCTATCAGAAGTGGTGAATCCTTTATTGACTACTCAACTACCTTCGAATACCTCATGATATACTCAATCACCACTCTATGAGAGACCTCTTCAGAGGCAACAGGGAGTGAAGTCAAAGTATAGGATTCAATATCTAAGATAACCTTGAGTATCTTAAGTATAAGGACACTTACACCATTGCTATGATGAGACTATCACTCACATTAAATAGATATCCATGTGATTGTCTCATAGTAGGTTATCCAATGTATTTGGCTACTCTAGCAAGTATCTACATGTTAACTCTAAACATCTCATGTCTTCAGCTTATAAGATCAGCTATTGACGTAGTCAATGAGTATAACATGTGTTGGTCTATCTAGATTAATAATGTCCAATCTTGTTAATCTTATAACTAAGGATTGTTTAGGTATAAACACAATTACACATAGTAGGAATCTCATTATCATTTCCTTCATGTTATGTTAAACACCAAAGACTTCATTAAATGGTTTAAGATCTCTATCAATTCACATACAGTCAATACCATATAATGAAAATGCCTTTTATAAATAATAAATGAGTATATCAAGTGCCCAAGATGATTACCTTTAGGGCACCTCTCTAATAATCTCTCACTTGCACTAAAGCCAATCACCTTTATACATTATACCATAGGCAAGTACATGACTATCATTTTTTTTAGGAAGTGGCTTAGTGAGAAGATCAGCTATATTCTAATCAATGGGCACTCTCTCAATCATTACATTATGTCTACCAATGATTTCTAAAATCAAATGGTAATGTGTGAGTACATGTTTGGACCTTTGATGAGACTGTGGTTCCTTTGCTTATGCAATGACTCTATAGTTTACATAATACTAGGGTATTAGAACAATAATGTTAGGAACTACATCGAATTATATGATGAATTTTTCTTATCCAAACCACTTCTTTAGCTGCCTTAAAAGTTGCAATGTACTATGTTTCAGTTGTGGAATCTAGTCATCTCCTGTTGGAACTCTTCCAACTGATTCCTATATCATTTAAGGTGAAAACATAACCTAACTAGGATTTAGAGTCAACCTTGTCAGTTTGAAAGCTAACATCCGTATACTAGCTTACTTTAAGCTCACCCTCTCCATAAACCAAGAATGCATCCTTAGTTCTTCTCAAGTACTTAAAGATATTCTTGACAGTGACCCAATGCCCCTTGATGGGATTTGACTGATATCTGCTCGTGAAACTCAAAGCATATGATACATCATGCCTAGTACATAACATAGTATACATGATGGATCTAATAGTCGAAGTATATGAAATCCTACTCATGTGTGTCTGTTCATCCATTGTCTTCTTCTTTATAGGAAACTACATTACCTTTTATGTCAGTCTTCTTCTTGAAGACCCATTTGTACCCAATGGGTTTAATCCCTTCAGGTGGGTCAACCAAAGTCCATACTTAGTTTTCATACATGGAATCCATATCTAACTTCATGGTTTTTAGTCATCTATTAGATTTATTCAAAACTTCTTCATAGGTAGTAGGCTCATCATCCTCTATGAGCAATATGTCATTTTGTTCGCTTATGAGAAATCTATATCTCGCAGGAACAATGCATATCCTACTTGATCCATGAAGTTCTTATTTTTTATTTGTTTGAGCATCTTGAACTTCATCAAGCTCAATCTTTCTCCCACTATCTTCTTTTAGAAGAAACTTTTTCTCTCAGAAGATAATATGCTTTAAAACAAACACCTTTTGTTCCAAAATGTGGTAGAATTGATATCCAAATGACTCTTTTAGATATCCCACAATTAGACACTTATCAGACTTAGCTTCTAGCTTATCTAAGATCGTCCACTTCACATAAGCAGGACAACCCCATACTTTTAAGTGAAAAAGAATAGGTCTCTTGTTAGTCCATATCTCATATGGAGTAATCTCAACTTACTTAGAAATGACTCTATTTAATATATAAATAAAAGTCTCTATTGCATGACCCTAAAAGAACTTAGGCAGTTATGCAAAGCTCATTATTGACCTCACCATGTGTAACAAAGTTTGGTTTCTCCTTTCAGCCGTACCATTATATTGCGATGTGTAAGGTGGGGTCCATTGAGATAAAATCTCATTATCTCTTAGATAACCTTGAAACTCTTGACTTAAGTATTCCCCACCTCAATATGATCTAAGTGCTTTAATACATTTGCCAAGTTATTTATCTACTTCATTTCTAAATTCTTTGAAATTTTTAAAAACTTCAGATTTGTATCTCATTAGATACAAATACCCATATCGTGAATAATAATATCAAAACTATTTACGTTATGTAAAAATATACAATTCATCAATTATAACATTTCCTTCATTAAGCATGCTTGAAATTCTTTAACAATACAAGATACACTATTTAAAATATCAAATTAATAATTTACATTTTTTTTATTTGATAGCCCATGACATCTTAGACTAGAACTAAACACTGGATATAGGGTTTCTATTCTCCAATAGTATACTCAACACCTACTTAATTATTTTATAACTTGACATTTAACACCTATATTTTTAATAATAACTCAACACTTTTTTGATGTCTACATAATTTCAAACTCAGCACTATTTCTTAATATCTACATAATTTCAAACTCAGCACTATTTCTTAATGCCTACATAATTTTAAACTCAGCACTATTTCTTAGTGCCTATGTAAATTAAATCTTAGCAATATTTTCTAGTGCCTACATTTCTACCTTTTTTTATTAGCATGTCAACTTATCCTAATTTCTAGTTCTCGACTAGATGTTACATAACTTAATTATATTTGTTACCTTTATTGTTATTTACATAAATTATGTATGTAATACTAATATAATTTCACATAAATGCATTAATCACTATTAAATATTTTACAACATCATACTTGCTCATTTAATCTTTATAACTATAAGAAAAGTCAAATAATATATTTTTCTATCACAAACTTCCATAATCAACACATATACAAGCTACACTATTCTGGACAACATTTATTCCTTATATTTACATTTTCATCCATTTTTAGATGGAATTTGGACAAGGGATCAACTAATAAAATATAGGTACTTGTCTTATCTTTAATTTCCAATTGGAATCATATTAAACTGAATTTTTTTAATCGAAAGTTATGAATTTTTCTCTAAGTTATGTTTATTCTATTCTGCCTAGTATTTTACTGGATAGATTTCTAGTTCGAATTTTGAGTTCATTTTACACCTAATTTCAGACATATTCAGGTCTAATGGTCCAAATGAAAATTGAATTCCTATGTTTTAAATTTTCAACCCAATAAGAAACACTCAAAAATCATTTACAGAACTCAACTTATGACCACAAAAGTCGACAATGTTCATAAGACAAATTTTCCAGCACTTCAATTAATTCCTACAATTTCCATCTTCATGTATAACCCTCATATTCAAATTTTTATTTTCACATTCATGACATCATTTAATCACAAATTCACCACAAAATAAAAATATCAAGAATTACATGCACAATTACACATAATATCATAAAATCAAAATCAACATTTTCCATATTGAATTTTTGCCAAATGTACATACCTCAAAAAGTCTACTTTTCTTCACTCTTCTATTCTTCCTAATTAGCTTTCTCCTTGTCCTTACTTCCTCTTTGATTATGGTCCAAAGATTGTTCACCTTCTTGGCCTAATAACAAATTTCACACTAATCAAGCACTAAATACACTAATCAACCCTTAATCACCATTAACATATTAATGATCCTAAATTACTAACTTTAATGGTAATTATCCCTAAAATCAAAGAAAAAGGAGAAGAAAAGTGAGAAGATAAAAATCTAACCTCACTTTTGTAGATTTTCAAAATGACCAAAATTCTTCATTCTCTTTTTCTCTTCTTTTCTTCTTTCCTCTACCGCTGTTTGTCTCACTATGCTTCATTTTTGTTGTTGATCTTGCCTTAATTCAACTTTCTCCATCTAAACCTTAGCTTTAATTGAAGAAGAAGAAAAAGAATTAGAGGGATGTGGGTCACGACAACAAGGGAGAAAGAGAGAGAGGATTTAGTTTGTTTAAGATGAGGAAGAAGAAGAATAAAGGCAAAAAGTGAAATTTGACTTTTATAGTTGGATTAGGTAGGTGGTTAAGATTAATAGATATTCTTGTCCCTCATTGGTCCATTAATTTAAATCACTCTTACTTTATTTTAATCCAAAGAATATTCCTTTTCTTAGATAAAGAATATTCTATTTTTATATTTTCTTAAAATACTATGTCAAAAACATTGTAAATTCTAATTTCATTCAGCAAAAAATTATTTTTTTCTAAATTTTAGTTCCGAACTTCAAAATTCTCAATTAATAATAACCAAAATATTTTTCTCATATTTTATTATCATTTTAATGTTTTTCTTTCATGTCTGAATTTAGACCTCGATTGGTTCGATGTACTGAATTTCGGTCAATCACGATCGTGGCCTAAATTATCGGGCATTACATCTTTTGCATCTAATCTTTGTAGTAGCATTTCAAGTCACAATCTGTACTATTTATTCAACACTTTTGGTTTCATGGAAATTACAGTCATAAAATCTTATTTGCGAGCATCCACTTTTACTTGGTCATGACTTTGAAAACCTTTGAGATTTCTCTAAGTATATAAACTCCAATTGTACTAAAACTTTGTGTCCTACAAAAATATACTCAATGGACACACATTACTGACTATTAATTTGATTGTCAATGTGAAAACATATATCTACCCTACTTAGGGTAATAGATGTGATTGGCAAACTAGTAAAAAGTTTAAAATTCATGGCTACATGTGCACATAGAACAAATTTTATTTTTTTCACTATTGCAGAATATGAATGTAATATTACAAAAAGCATTTTATATATTAGCTATAATTTTTGGGGAATTAGGGGTAGGTGAATGTTTTCTTTCGATTTTACAAACTTAGGGCTGTATATATATGTGTTATATTTGAATCAATGTGATATATAGAAATTCCTCATTTTACTCTCTGACTACATTGTATCAGAGCCTTTCTAAAATAAGTTTGAGTGTCATTTTTCTTGCCCTAGAGAGAAAGAGTTTTTTATGGCTCACCATCATCTAGTGAATTTGGTTTGTCATTACTTGCCTTACGAGAAGTGCCATCCTTCAATCGGAGCTTGCCTAGAATTTGGTGACCAACGACCTTGCATATGAGTCACATGTGTCATTCGAATAATTTTGCTACAATACCACGTGTTAGCATGCGAGGACACATGCCTTGCTAGAAATCACTTTAGTCGGTCTCATTTTACTCATTTTAGTAGTACAACATCTTCCCATACTAGTTGGGTCTACATTTGTGCAGTGTGAGGCCTTTTACATTACAGATTTTGTTTCTCTACTCTTTTGGTATTCGGTATAATTTTGAGTTGTTCGTTTGATTATTTAGAAAAAATGTGGATAAGAAATTTGTTACGATATTTGCTGATGAATATGTTGCATACTAAGATTTTCTAAAATCTTAGCCTAGTCAGCCTTCTCATTTATCTACGATCGTTGAATTTGGTAAGCCCAATACATGTCTTGTTAGAGAGGTACCCTAAAGAAAATCATCTTAGGCACTTGATGTACTCATTTATTATTAATGAAAATGCATTTTCATTATATAGTATTCATTGCATATGAATTGATAGAGACCTTAAATCGTTTAATGAAGTCCTTGGCATATAACACAACATGAAGAAAATCATGATAAGATTCCTATCATGTGCAATTGTGTTTACACCTAAATTATCTCTAGTCACAGGATTAACAAGATGAGACACTGTTAATCTGGATAGACTAGTACATGTGATACTCATTGACTAGGTCAAACAATTGATCTCATAAGCTGTAGGCATGAGATGTTTAGAGTTAACATATGAATGCTTGCTAGAGTAGTCAAGTACATTAGATGATCTACTATGAGACAATCATATGGATGTCTATTGAATGTCAATGATAGTCTCATCATAGAAATGGTGCAAGTATCCTCAGAATTGAGATGCTCAAGTTTACCTACGATACTGAATCCTATTCATTGACTCCACTCCCTGTTGTCTCTCAAAAGTTGCTCATATGGTGGTGATTGGGTATAGCATGAGGTGTTTAAAGGTATTTGATTAGTCAATAAAAGATTCACCATTCCTAATAGAAGGAAAGTATGCCTATGGCCTTTTGTAAAGATCATTACTTAGAAATCCTTGGCCATGGTAGACAAGTCTTGAAAAAGTTCTTCAATGACATATCTGATAGAGTAATGAGTCTCATAAATAAGAACTAATATCATTTGGAGTAGGTGTGACGTAGTCAATCTAGTGAGAGTTGACAAACAGTCCATACTCTAAACCAAATAAGGTATAGCTCGGTGAAATGATAAATTGCATGGTAATTGTCTATGGAAGGGTATAGTCAGGCCACTGACTTTGCAGTCAATTGAGGGTCATGATATCTTACTAGATATCACTCATGATCTGCATTAAATCATGTGATGATTTGAGTTGCCATCATAATTGAAAATTTAATGGGTCACACACGTATAAGGAATAAAGGAAATGTGAAATGAGTCTTGGATTGGATCTAAGAACAAGAAAAAGAAAGTTGTGTGAAAGAGTTTCATGTATAAGAGAAAAGGGGTTGCATGTCGTGCATGTAATGGTTGTCATATGCAAGTGACATGTGTAGAGTGCCATTTTGTTGTGTGCGTGAGGATTCCTTGTGTGAACAAGAGCATTCTTGTAGCACGTGAGAGGATTCTCTCACTCACCCAATATCAAGCCCTTTTCCACAAGTCTGTCACATGCTCGATGACATCCTTGCAAGCAGGACGATCTTCGTTTATACATAATTTCACTTTGAATGGAAGGCCAAACGTAGGGTTTTAAGTGTCCTACCCTAATTATGTTTAGAGGACTTATAAATACCTTCAAAAGTACTAAAAAGAGTGTTTCCACCTTGAGAAATTAAAAGTTATTCTCTTTTCTTCTTCCATCTCTCTCAAGAGATTAACCTCTATTGCTAGCACTTTATTGGTTGATCACCCCATCACTTTTGTAGTTGTTTCTTTCATTCCTTCGTATGGATTACTATTAGACACAATCTGACCTCAAATTGTTGTGGTTTGCAATAACCTAACTTGAAGGAAAGGCTCACAAGCTTGGAATAACCAAAGATTAAAAAAAAAAGGTAATTGGTTTCTCCCATTAGATGGTATGATCCAATTTTAATATACGTAGGGCATTCCATGGGTTTTGGTTTTGATTAATTTTATATTTTCTATTGTGCCATGTATGAGATGCATATTCAAAACCCAACATGTCTTGTGTCTTCCTCTTCCAAATAGGCTATTAATTCTAGTGCCATATACTGTATGACATGTATAGTATGTTTTTTATCTTTCAAAAACACACATCTACCTCTAGTGTTACTTTAGCATATGGATCCAATCTATATGTTGTTGGGTCTAGCTTAATTATTTCCACTAAAACACTTCCTTTGTCAGTTGTTCTTAGTTTATCTCAATTATATTTCATTTTAATTTCTATTAGTAAATTTACTCATACCCTAAACTATTGTCTCTCTTTCTTTCTTAATTATTGTTTACTTTAGGATCTTATGACAAAGCATATTATTGGTAAGGGACATAAGTCAAGTCTGGGGGCCTTTACATCCTTGATACAAAAGTTTTGATCCCCATAGTTTGTTTTGGAATAGTCACTCCATTTGAAGCACATTATCGGTTCAGTCATCATTCTCTTTTTGTGTTAAAGAAATTATGTCCTCAATTTCAATGTTTGTCTTTATTAGATTGTAAGTTGTGTCAGTTTGCAAAACATCATCGTCTTAGTTCAAGTCCAATAGTCAATAAGTGATTTAGTGCTTCTTTTGAGTTACTTCATTCAAATGATTGGGGTCTTTGTCCTATTACAACCAAAACAGGGCTTGTCTTTGTCCTATTACAACCAAAATAGGGTTTAAGTATTTTGTTACATTTATTGATGATTATTCTCGTATGACATGGTTGTATTTAATAAAATTGTTCTGAAGTATATTCTCATTTTTCTGCTTTCTTTGCTAAAATTAAAACTCATTTTAATGTCTCTATTCAAACTTTGAGAAGTAACAATACTAAGGAATAATTATCTACCCTTCAAAATTACATGACTTAGCATAATATTCTTCATTTGACTTCTTGTGTTGATATACCATCTCAAAATGAGGTTGCTAAATGAAAAAATTTACACCTTCTAGAAACTACAAGGGCATTATTGTTTCAAATTAATATTCCTAAATGTTTTTAGGCAGATGTTGTCTCTACAACTTATTTTCTGATCATGAATGACATCGTCTGTTCTTAATGGTGATACACGTTATCATGTTCTTTTTCCAGAAAAAGCGTTATTTTGTATTGAACCTAGGACAATTAGGTGTACTTATTTTGTTTAGAATGTTCGTAGGCACATTATAAAATTAGATCCTAAATCATTGAAGTGTATTTTTTTTGGGTATTCTTATGTCTAAAAGGGATTTAGGTATTATTGTCCTACTCTTGACAGGTATCTTATTTCAACTGATGTCACCTTCTTAGAAACTACTCTATTTTCTTCATCTACATCTTACACAAGTTAAAGAGGATGATGATTTGTTGATCTTTATTGCTACATCTTTAGTTCCTAATCCTATTGACTTTATTCCTGCTCAGCCCAAGTCTCATGTAGCACAAGTCTACTCACATTGAATTTCTCCCTTAAAACCATGTCTTGTGCCAACTGCACCCACTTCTTTGTCATCAGATCTAATCCCTTATTCTGTCAATCTGGATGACCTTTCTATTACTCTTCAGAAAGGCAAACGACAATATTTTTTATGTCTTATAATCATTTGTCACCATTAACCTATTCTTTTATTGCCTATCTGGATTCCTTTTTTTTTTTTTCCTAAAACTGTTCATGAGGTACTATCTCACCCTAGATAGTGTTAGGCTATGATTGAGGGTATATGAATTTTGGTGAATTTGCCTACAAGGAAAAAAGAAATTGGTTGTAAATAGGTGTTTGCAATAAAAGTTAAATCTAATAGATCAATTACATGCTTGAAAACTCATTTAGTTTCTCAATGATATGCCCAAATTTATGGCATCGATTATTTTGACACTTTTCACTTATTTCTAAGCTTACATATGTCAAATTATTTATCTCTATGGTTGCCATTTATGACTATCTTCTGCATCAACTGAATATCAAAAATATTTTTCTTAATGGTGATCTTCAGGATGAGATTTATATAGAGCAATCATATATAAATCTAACTACATAGCGTTGGTTTGAAAATTTTATCCATGTTGTTAAGAAGTTTGGAATGAGAAAATTCAATCTAACTACATAGCGTTCTACAAAAATTCTGCAAATGACATTATTCTATTAGTTGGGTATGTGGATGACATTGTCATTAGTATAGTCACAGTACAAGTATCTCATCCATTAAATAATTTCTCCATAGCCAATTTCATACTAATTGGGATGCTAAAAATTTTTTTTTGGGTGTTAAAGAAAAAAAAAGGAAATTTTCTTATCTCTAAGAAAATATTTGCTTGATTTATTGTCTGAGACAGGAAAATTGGAGCTAAACTGTGTAGCACTTCAATATGTCTTAATTTGCAACTAACATAGCAACTCATAAAAGGAGAATTGTTTCAGGATCCTGAGAGATATAGTTGGTTGGTTAGAAAACTCGACTATCTTATAATGATCCATCTAGATATTGCATATTTAGTTAGCGTTGTGAGTTGGTACATGTCTTCCCCAACTATTCTTCACTAGGCAACATTAGAACAAATATTGCATTATTTAAAAATAGCAGGTAGGTGAGGCATTTTGTATGGCAATCATGGTCAAATTAGGATTAAGTGTTTTATTGATGCTGATTGGGCATAATTAAAGGATGATTAAAGGTCTACTTTAGGCTATTGTATTTTTTATAAGAAGAAATTTAGTTTCGTTGAAAAGCAAGAGCATGTTGTTGTCTCACATGCAAATATAAAATCAAAATACATGGCACAATTTGTATGCAAAATTATGTGTATATATCAGCTCCTGATTGAAATAGGTCTTAAGAATTTGGTACTAGCTAAGCTATGGTGTGATTATTAGACTACTTTTCATATCACATCCAATTCAGTGTTTCATGAAGGAATAAAATATATTGAGATTAATTACCACTTTGTTTGTGAAAAGATTCAACAAGGTCTATTATCCACTGCTTATATTAAGATAGGAGAACTACTGGGTGATATCTTTACAAAACCTCTTAATGTGTTTCAGGTTGAGGTTTTTTGTGACAAGCTATGCATGATCAATATTTATGCTCCAATTTGAAGGGAGTGTTGCAAAATAGGAATGTAAAATTTCAAATCACACACACCTAAACTTCAATATCACTTGCTTTTAATTCCTTAAATAGTTAAAGGGCATTTTCTTATTAGGGAGAGCAGTTGGAGATCATGAAAAATAGACAATTATAACATAAAGAAATGGCTCTTGAGATTTCCTTCCTCTGTTGCTGCAGAGAAAAAAATCAATAGATAAATAAATTGCTTGTCCTAACAAAGGCAATGGTATTGAATTGTGATATTAAGAACCATTCATAAACAGTCTGCAATAAGCAACAGTTTCTTTTCTCATGATGAAGATGGACAAACAGAATTGGTGAAAGTTCTTATTCAAAGATGTTTGATCAACAAATAGAAGGATTTGGGTCTTCCAATAAACGATGAAGATGATGTAGATCCCTTTCAAAGAAAAGGGACTAAATCTATCATTGTTGTAGGGTCAGTTTGTATTTGTGTTTGAAAAAAAATTTCGGTCAGTTTGTATTTGTGTTAGAAAAAAAAATCCGAAATTTAAAACTGTTTTTGAAAAAATATATATATATATTTTTCAGAAGCAATTTTATGAAAAATTATTTATAAAAATTTTAAAAATCAGTGAATTAAATTAAAAAAAATTCTAAATTTCTTTTTTAAATACTCAACAACAATTCTGAATACATCCATAAAGTATAATTTCAGGAATAATTTCATTTGATTTCATCATTTACTTTTATAATAATTTCCTAAAAAAATTATTTACTTCGACTATAATTTTGTTTAATTCAATCTAATTCTCTGATTATAATCTTAGATCCAAGAAACCTTTTCGTTGGTTCCGAAATTCCTGATACGAATCTCTATAATTGTAATTAACATCGCCAGAAATTGGGAAATTGTTTGACTAACTTCCCCAAATTTTCAGTTAATACGTTACGTGTACAAATGTCACATGTTTCGATGCATATGGCTACCCATAATCCACTATAGCACAACTAAGTCAACAAACTAAGCAAAATAAAAAAAGAGTAAAGGGCCATTTTCTGTTTAGTTTATGAAACTATATGCAACGAAATAAGAAAAAAATTAGTTGTAAAATCTGCTTAAGGATATGAAAGGAAGACAATAATATGTAATTACCGTAATCAAATGCTGTCTGACTATTACATCATGTGAAAATTGAAATTTTCCGTGAAAGTAGGCAAAAGAAAACCTTGCTTCTCAAACCTTCTCTCTGTTTTGGAATCATTATTGCCTAATTTTCCAATTTTCAACCGAATATTTTCCTAATGGAGCCCATTTTTTTACCTGCATTCAGCAAATTTTGGTGTTGAATTTTGACATTTCAGAATTCAAAGTATGAAATCAAATGGGTTGATCTGCTGCAAATGTAGGCGCCAAACCATTATAAAAAGAATTGTTGTTCTAGTTTTGGAGCATCAAAGCTGAAAGATGGCTAACACATACCTGCTTGTGTTGCTTATGGGTGTGGTGGCTCTAATCACTCATTGGCTCATTTCCACAAGCCATCTCACCATAACCACATCTCACCAGCTTTCAGTCCCAAGCTTGCCCCTGAGCACAACCCACACTTCGACAAGCCTACTCCTCCTAAGCCTGGCCATGAGCACAAACACCCTAAAGAAGAGCACAAGCCATTAACCCCAGCTGAATCTCCTAAATCTGGATTTTTTTCTACCAACCCATAAGCCACTGCTACATTATGGTGATTTTCCAGCACACCCTCCAGTGAAGAGTGGTGAAGGTCCTCACATGCCACCACATTGGAGGAAGCCACCTACTGCCCACCACATGGCACCCCCACCAATTCATGCCTATTGAGCCATTATATATGATTATCAACCCATGAATTATTATCTAGAAATAAGAGCTCTTATACATATTTACTCTATGCTTTATCCTATTGGGTGGAGTATAGAGCACGGCTTTAGCCTATTTCCATATTTTTGTAATATATTTTTGAAAATGGAAAACGTAATGGACTATAATAAGATTCTTTTTTCATTTTCCAGGACCTGCACAAGATTCTAGATTTTTAATATATATATATATTATAATAAAAAAATAAATACAAAACCATGTTCTTCTTTTTTCTTCTATATATAAATTTACATATCTTTTTTTTGGCTTAAATTAAAGTTTATTTGCCACTTTAAAAATATAATTAAAATTTTAATTTTCTATTATGTCAATGTCTTATTAGGCCATCTCCAATACATTGCGCTAAAATGGTGTAACCTTTACACCAAAATAGTATAACTACAGTAAATTTATCTATAACTCATTACACCATTTTTTACATCAAAAATAATATTTTATATATATTCCACTTTAAACATTATTCCCTTTATTTCGTGCCCTCTCTCTCTCCCTTTCCCTTTCCTTTTCCCTTTCTTCTTCCTTCTTCTTCTTCGCCTTCAACTCACTTTTTTTTTATCTGAAATGACGTAGCTACAGTGCAACGCCAAATATGGCGCGATACTGTATTGATGTTCGGTTGGAGTTCAAACTTTTTACACCATTTTTTATTTTTTCCTTATTTGTGCACCAAATTGGTGCTGGTTGGAGATATCCTTATATATTTTTTATTTTTCTAATATCTTATTAGTGCAGTTGATTGGAAATTTATTAAAAATACATATTAATGAATTTTTTTTGTAAAATAAAAATGAATATATATTTTGAAATCGAGGTAAAAATTATATTTTAAAAAACATAATATGAAATATAAATATAAATGCAAATAGAATTTCATTTTTATTTCTTAATAAACAAAAATAAATCAAACAACATGACAAAATCAATAAGTTTCATTTTCATTTCTATTTTTATTCTCATTTCAACTCTTGAGCCAAATAGGGGTGTACACCTATGCACGAGCCCTTGAATTTAGATTTCAAATAATTAAATAACTTCATTAATTCATATCATTACATTTATCGTTTTTTTTTTTTTTTGTGATTCAAGTATCTATTAATGGGCATTTACATTCCATGATATAAGTTGGTATGGTCCGTGTGGATATGCATGCAATGCAAATTCATGCAGAAAAGGTTCACTCAAGTCATGAAATCAATGTATATATTAGGAAGATATATATATATATATATATATATATATATATATATATATATATATATATATATATATATATATAATTGTAATGAATGAATGAAATGTCTTATGGTGAATCTATTCCCTTCATAATTTTTCATAGAACTTTAAATAAATTAAATCACTCGTGAGTTATTTAGGTCTTGGTTCGGAAAAAAAAAGTTTGTTGAATGTTGTTTGTTACTGTAAATGAACCGAGAATATGTTTGTTTAAAAGTTTGCAAACATATTCAATTAAAAGTTCGTAAATATGTTTATCTAAAAATTCACAAACGTGTTTATTAAGTATTAATTTATATTAAATTTTGTTATAGAGTTCAAACTCAAGTTTTGTCATTACTAATTAGCAAATTGAACTCGATTTTTCGTTATTATTAATTAACAAACTAAATTTAAGCTAAACTCAAACTCAAATATAAAAACTCAAGCTCGAGTCTATGCTATTTTTAAACAAATCGAGTTTATTTACAGCTCTAGTTTTTTCATGGGATCAATTATGGAATTTTCGAGATATTAGGGAAAATTAAATAATCAGCAATATAAAATAAGTTAAGATGCAAAAAAATCAATAAAACATTACTTTAAGAGCAATTTTGCCTTCTGCTCTTAAAATGTGCAAGTTTTTGTCTTGCCTATACTCTGTCACTCTGTTGTCTCATCCGTCCCCAGTCGGTTTCTATGGTGAGACAGAATGCACTTCGACTATTTGACAGAAAAAGAAAAAATATATTTGAAAATAAAGTTTTTTTTATTTTTTAATTCTTAAAAATCTGATTTATTTAGGTATGACGTATCCAATTGCTTATCGTCCATGCAGGGACGAATTTTTATACATATATATATAGAGAGAGAGAGAGAGAGAGGTTTAGTCTAATATATATATATATATATATATATTAGTTCTCAATTCTATATAAAATCTCTCTATCCCACCAATCAAATGATTCTAGTTTCGTTTGTGCTTCCATGCAATCTATTTTTCTGTTCAGCATCTAGTTGCAGTGGTTTTGATCATGTTATCAGAAGTGGAGAGAAAAAATAGATAAATAAAGTGATTTTTTTCCAATTAATTTTGAATAAATCGTCTTAGTCAAAATAATTCAAATTTGCTCAATTTTAGGAGTTAGAAATGCAATTTTGGCTTTAAAAAATTTCACCCTTAATATTTTTTCACCTTACCCTATATAAAAATTTATGTAAAGTAAAGGAATTGGACCATTGAAATTTGAAAACAGAAAAAATGGTGCTCTATTGTTTCATGCTGGAATTGAGTAGGGAATAAAAGATTAAAAGAATTCCTCAACTTCCTTTGTTTTGATATCAAATAAGAAAATAATAATTTGATTTTCTTTTTTTTTAAGAGTAATAATTTGATTTTCAATTACTTGGCAAACCCAAAAATCATTTTCCACCAAATTGGCAAAAAATACAACAAATTAGAAGCCAAAAATATGTAGAAAGTTGAAGTTACATATACAAACTTGCATTTCATCTTCAATTTGCTAAATAGATAAAACCACCTATGGTATGCACTGACATTGATCCACATACATCTATATGTACAAGGCCAATAGCCCATGGGCACGTTCACTCTTTCCACTAAAAGATGATTTTATTATCTTTCCTAACAAGCAAGATTCACATGTATCATATAATTCATAATCAAATAACCCTAAGTCACAATACTTGTGTAACTTTGTCATGTGCCTCTTATTTAAATGGCCAAGATGACAGTGCCATAAATATGATGGTTTTAGGTTATCCATCTTTTATTTTTAATTATTGATATTGAGGATTGAAGTAGGCATGTCAAGAATGTAAATCCCATTACATAATGCGTCAGTTCCATAAAGAATATCATTTAACCATATAAAGCAATTATTGTCATCAATAGTTAAATGAAAACATTTTCTATTTAAACAAGAAACACAAATAAATTATTTCTTAAAATTGGAACATAATAACAATTGTCTACTTAGGAGTGTTAATACATAAGTTCCTATAGCTATTGCAACAATTATTGCTCCATTGCCAATACGTAGGTCTAACTCTCCTTTCTTGAGTTGTTTACTGTTTTTTAGGCCTTTCATATATGTGCATATGTGAGACCCACATCAGGTATCCAACACCCATGTGTTATTAGCAAAAACAATATTAACCTCAATAACATAAATACTTGAAGTAGAAGGTGCACCCAATGTCTTATCCTTCTTCTTCTTTAAAGACTTTAGATAGGTCTTGCAGTTCATCTTCCTTTGGCAACTCTTGTCATAGTGGAAGTAAGTCCTTTTTTATGTCGTCTATATGCTCTTCTTCCTCATCATCAATGTACATTGCATTTGAGATATCCCCTCTACCATCTTGGAGCTAAAAAGCAATTTAGATATCTCATATCGCTCAGTTCGAGCTTACTTATCAAAATGCTCCTTTAGATGATACACAATGGTATTTGTATCCATAGTTTCATGCTACTTTTGAAGCTCGGGAGACATAGAGGTGAGTATAATGCAACTTGCCAACTCACTATCATCCATATGCTTCTTATATGCCAACTATTCATCAACATATGCATTATTAGTAGGAGGGGAGGGAAATGACTCTTCCAAGACATAGGCTATTTTTTTAGTTTTGAGAACGATTTTCAAATTCCTTAGCCAAACAAGAAAGTCTGGGCCAGTCAATTTATTGGAATCAAGAATTGAGCATAAGTTCACGTTTGATGACATGATTCTAACCACCTTGATATAAAGAAAGATCATGTTAGAGAATGTACTAAATGCATGAATATAAGGTCTTTAATAAATGCGCATTATAACTCCCACTATTTTATTGTAAACCCATAGCCCTCACTATAAATCCGATATAACTTGTTGGAAGCTCTCCTAGTAAGTAGTATCCAATATCACTAAGAATGACTTTGGTTTTGCCCAACAAGCCACCTGAGGTCAATTAGTAGGTATCTCTAACAACCTAGACTTTAAATGAACTTTGGTTCTGTCATATTAATGGAAGGCATTGACCTTAATATAATTTAGGAGGGATTTCTTTATTTAGGTCTCATCATAGCAATTTGGCATGCACAATATATTCATTCATCACATATAAATATATTCAAGATAATTACACTAATTATATGGTCATGATTATGCATAAATATATTCAATGGAATAGCATAATAAATATCCATTCATCACATATAGATATGTTCAAGATAATTACACTAATTAAGGGTAGATGCATGAAATTACAACACCAAAATAAAAAATAATTTCCTATTCTAATGCTCTTTTGTGTTTGGCACCATCTTCTTAGTTTCTTACTCTTTTACATAAATTCTTCATAAGAAAACCTCAAGTTACATTTTAGAGGATTAAAATGAGAGGAGAAATACAATGCTCTATTTACCAAAAATAAAATTTTATGCATGATCAATCTCATTAGTCAAGTTTATAATCATACCATCATGCTATTCCATACACCCTTAGCATACATTCTCTAATGTATAATTAAAGGTAATCAATTAAAGTAACAATTTGGATTCCCTTTGTTTCAACTCTTGAAACTTTATTTTGATTGTTTGGCCTTTTATTGTAATTCATCATAATTCATTATTTAATTTCATTAAATAATCATATGAACATTTAGAAATACTTTTTAAAAGGAAATCATGCATTTTAGATATACATTTGATCATATCAAAAAGTTTTCTAAAATTGCATACTTTGCCAATAAAGTTATTACTAATTTAATGCATGCAATTATTAAATCCGAATTTAATAATTAAATTTCATTTAATATTAAATCTAAACATGACCAATAGTTAATTTATATTTTAAACTATCTTAATTAATTATTAATTTGATGCCAAATAAGATTAAACAATCCTAGTTATAATTGCATATTAGAATCCTAGTCAAACAAGGACTTTGAAAACTCTTTTCAAATTCAAATCAAATTACATTTAAAAATTTCCAAAATTTCCAAAATTCTTTCTTATCATTATAAGCAACATGTAATTAGTTTAAACTAATTAAATTCATTCATTAGATAATCTAAATCATTCATTATTCAACTAGTAAACCAATTATACAAAATTACTTAAATTGAATCATACATGAATTAGGATTCTTTAGAAATTTAACCACGAATTTAATTTGACTCTAGCATGAAATTGACATATTAATAACATCATGAATATCTTATAAACACAAATTAAGGTTATGATCATTAAGTTCCATGCCATTAAACAATACAAAACAGTGTCATCACATGGTAAGATTCTCAACCTAGTTACATATTTTGTTTATTCCATTATCAAAAATAATTTTGTATCATAATAGGTATTGTCCAGAAGTTAAAACACATTCTTAACATGTCATAAATATGTTTGATTAATCAAATTAATGATCCAAATTTAAACAGCCTCTCAAACAACTCAATTGGAACAACTAGGTTCATAAACCCTAAAAATTCAGCAACTATGCATAACTTCAAATTTTATATTTAAATCAAGTTCAAACCTTTTAATTATCATCAACAACATCTAATATCATAATATTAACCTATCATTGAATTAAAATTTAAATTTGAGGCTAAATAGAATCAAATTCGTTTTTAACAAAATGAGGGAATCCAAGTTGTTCCTTTAACAATCAATTTCATTGATGCTTTAATTAAATCCGAATTAAATTTACATAGGGTGGATTTAATACCAATATTGGGTTTTGAACATGCATATCATATATGGCATAGTGGAAATTTAAAAAATTAAGCAAAACCAAAACTCAAAGAATGCTCTATGTAGTTTAAAATCATACCATACCATCTATTGGGAGAAGTTGATTACCTTTGTTTGCAACTCTTGATCTTCCAAGTTGTGAGTTTTTTTCTTCTTTTTTGGGTTGTAGCAAACCACAATAATCCAGATCTAGATTGCTTCTAACAGTATCTACACAAAGAAAGAAGAAGAAAACCTCCAAGACGATGGGGTGACGAAGGTCTAAAGTTATAAAAGAGAAAAGGGAGAGAAAAAAATAACTCTTTTTTTTCTTAATGGGGCAGATACAAAATTGAATCCTTAAAAGGAGTATTTATACACTTTCTAATCCCTTTTAGGTTTGGAAAAATAAAAGTCCTAATGGGCTTATTTCCCTTAGGTATATGACCCAATATTGACCAAGTCAAAAATTCTAATCCAAATTTGATTTGTCCCATTTTATAACTTTTATAAAAGACCCAATTCTCTTTCTTTCTCATTTGGATCTTATCCAAAATCCATTTTAATTTTTTTCATTCTCTCTATGCGTGTGACCTAATAGATTTTCTAGTAATATTGGTAGCTTTAAGTCTTGAGAGGAATCTTAATCTAATTAGGATTTTACAAGTCAAATACTTTTGACCCATAATTGATTTCTAATAAATTTTTATTGACTTAGTAGATCATAAGCGGTATCTAGAAACACATCATAACCACCTAGTTAACCAGAAAGTTAGTGGTTTGACTTTTAACCCTTCCATACACAATTACCGTGCAATTTGTCATTTCACCAAACTATACCTCATTTGATTCAGAGCATGGATTGTGTGTCAACTTCCACTCGACTGACTACATCATATGTAACACCCCCTCACCTCAGCAATACATGCTCGGATAAGGGAGTGTTATGCTGACTTCATCGATTAAAATTATCGTTTCGTATATATATATATAGGAAAATAAAAGACACTCATATATTATTATTTTTTCTTTATTTACTATTTATTTACGTTGGTGTAAAAAAAATCTTAATAAAGAAACACAATACATTTTATATAATAAAGTATTATTTACAAAATATGTGCTTACTCTACAAGTACTATAAAATAAAATTCAAAACATAAATACAACAGTTGTGTGACCCACAGTATTTGATACAATTTGCTCTACTGGATCATGCCACCGCTACCTTTATCTACTATCATCTGCTTATTCTCTATTAAATCTGCACGAGAGAAACTCCCACACTAAGCTTTTGGCTTAGTGATGCATATAAATAAGGCAATAGCCTTTTATTGCCCATAACACTAGATCATCTAATTATCCATGTCACAATTCATAATTCCATTTTTATTTTCAATGATCCATTTATTTTCCATAACTTCTTTATTTATGCCTAAAATGCCTATGAACCCCTGACTAGGATAACAGAGTTACCATCCATACACTTAGGAGTGCCCTCCCAGGCAATATGATTTGTCATAAAAGTGTCATTACTGGATTCACAATAGTGCCATATCGTGTCATACCTGACGTAGATAACAGTGTCATACCCGGCGTAGATAACAATGTCATACTTGGTGTAGATAATAGTGGCATACCCGACATAAATAATCATATCATTAATGGATTTAATCATACTCCCCCCTGCTTAGTATGCCAAACTATCCTAAGTTTGGTTCTAGTTAGGTGTTCTAGGGATTACTCAATATCATTAAAATTTATAGTTATTAAATTCACAATTTTCATGCATTGAAAGACTTAAAAAATCATTCGATTAAAATAATATTTACATAATATAACAAGGTTCACATTATTTTACTCTTCAAATTCCACAACTCATATGTTGCTCTGTCATTGGTAGATTTCATTCTCTATTTTGGACCTTAATTTTGGTCCTGTTAAAATCTGAATTGTGTTACAAAGTCTTCTTAATAATTTTATTTTTGGATCTTAGCTTTAATATTAAACTTGAATCACTTAATTCTGAGTTATGTATCAAAAGATATGATAAAATGAACACTAACTGGTCACTAACAATTCTGCCCAGAATTTTTTGGATAGATTCTAAGTCTGAAATTTATGAATTTTTCTGGAAACTATAGACATATTCAGATATTATAGTCTCACTAAAAATCATAAACCTATGTCTTAGCTTTCAAACCCAATAAATAACGTACAAAAATGAATTCCATAAATTAAGTTATAACAATTTAAATACTCACTGCTCATCCATTTCCAGCAAAGAACATACAAACTAATCACATTCAATTTTTACCAAATTAAATCCTAAGTCTAGCAAACATGCATCCCAAGATTTTTATCACAAAATACTCTTAGTTAAGAATCATCAACATGCCAAATAATTAAATCATGCAAACAAAAATAGCTATTGCCTTAGGTTATGCACAAACCTTTACTTTTTCCTTTTTATTTCTCTTTACTTATCTTTCTCCTTTTCTTTGCTCCTTTGAGCTAGCTCCTTGTCAATTTGAGTTCCTAAAATATCAAAGAGATAATTAAAACTTCCTTTCATAAAATCTCTCTTTTTCCATAATATGTTTTAATCTATACCTTTCTTATGATCAATTTTTGCATGAAATCTACTATTCCATGCCTTTCTCCCTCTCTTTCTTACTTTCTCTTCTTAGAACAAGGTTTGGCTATGGAATAACAAGAGGAAACGTGGGGCTGGTGTAGATAATAGAGTGTTTTAGATACTAAGTGATAAGAAAGAAGAAATTAATTAAGAGAAATATGACAAATTTCATTAATAATGGGACACCTAAGGTCATTTGCATTTAATGTCTAATTCATGCATGTTAATTGACTTCTTAAAATGTGTCACTTGGTGTGGCCAGCCCACTCCATATGTTTAATGTCTCAATCATGCATTTAATTGATGGTTATCCCAATTAATCGTCCAAGTTTTGGTAAATTGTAAATTGACCCCTAAACTTTTTAAAATTTGCAATTTAGTCCTTTGCCGAAATTTAACATCTTAAAATATTTTAAAAAATTTATTAGATATTTTCCATACTTAATTTCCATTATTTTAATTATTTTTCGACAAAAATCCAAATTTAGACTTCGGTCAAACCGACGAGTCGATTTAACAACTTGTGTGACTTAGGTCTAAATTAGAGGATATGACATCCTCTCCCCCTAAAATAAATTTCGTCCTCAAAATTTACCTATTCATTCTTTGTTGAACAACTGAGGATATTGCTTCTTAATGACTTCTTCGCTCTTCCATGTGGCTTCTTTTGTAACATGATTCTGCCATAGCATTTTAAGTAATGGAAGTTTCTTATTTAGTAAAATTTTTTCTTCACGTGCTAATATATCCACCGGTTCCTCTTCATATGTCATATCTGTTTGCACTTCTATCTCCTCAGTTGGTATGACATGAGTCAGATTAGACCTATATCTCCTTAGCACAGATACATGGAATAAATTGTGAATCCGGTCTAACTCCGGTGGAAGGGCTAAACGGTATGCCACGGGTCTGATTCTTTCCAGAATCTCATAAGGACTAATGAATCTTGGACTTAACTTTCCCTTTTTCCCGAATCTCAATACTTTCTTCCAAGGTGAAACCTTGAAAAACATTTTATCTCCTATAGTATACTCTATATCTCACCTCTTGAGGTCAACATATGATTTATGTCGATCCTGAGTTGCTTTCAATATTTCTTTGATAATTCTAACCGTTTCTTCTGTTTGTTGCACTAACTTTGGCCCTATCAACTTTTTTTCACTCAACTCAGTCCAACAAACTGGTGTCTTGCATTTTCTTCCATACAATGCCTCATATGGAGCCATGCCTATGTTCGTCTGATGGCTGTTGTTATAGGAAAACTCCATAAGAGGTAGATATCGCTCCCAACTTCCCTGAAATTCAAGCACACAGATTCTCATCATGTCCTTTAACAATTGGATAATCCGTTCTGACTATCCATCTATTTGTGGATGGAAGTTGTACTGAAATTGAGTCGAGTTCCCAAAGTTTGTTGTAGACTCTTCCAAAATTGTGAAGTAAACCTGGGATTTCTATCAGATATGATGGACATTGGCAATCCATGCAACCTCACTATCTCATTTACATAAATTTCAGTTAGCTTGTTCAATGAGTAGTCCATTCTGACTGGTAAGAAATGTGTCATCTTTGTCAATCGATCCACTATCACCCATACTGCATCATGCTTTCTCAAAGTCACCGGTAAACTAGACACAAAATCCATTGTGATTCTTTCCCATTTCCACTCTAGAATCGGTATTGGTTATAACAATCTCGTAGGTAACTGGTGTTTCACTTTCACTTGCTGACAGGTTAGACACCTAGCAACATACTCAATGATATCCTTTTTCATCCCTGGCCACCAGTATTGAGTTTTCAAATCTTGGTACATTTTGTTCCTGCCTGGATGCATTGTATACACTACTTCATATGCTTCTTTTAAAATATTAGATTTTAGCTCTTTTATATTGGGCACACAAATCCTATTTTTGAAGTATACTATGCCATCTTCCGTCAATAAAAACTCAGGCTTTTCTCCCTTTTCCACTGCCTCCACTATCTTTACTAACTTCTCATCTTACTTCTGAGCATCTTTGATCCTCTGCATCAAATTAGATTGTATTTGCATCTCAGCTAAAATCTTTCTGCTTAGTGCATCTGCAACCACATTAGTTTTGCCTAGTTGGCAGTCGATCACACAGTCATAATCTTTAATCAACTCCAACCATCTTCGTTGTCTCAGATTTAACTCTTTTCGTGAAGGAAGGTACTTAAGACTTTTGTGATCTGTATAGATATAACATCTTTCCCCATATAGATAATGTCTCCAAATCTTAAGAGCAAAAACTATCGTAGCTAACTCCAAATCATGTGTCAAATAGTTAAGCTTATGAGGCTTAAGTTGTCTTGAGGCGTAAGCAATCACCTTTCCTTCTTGCATTAGAACACAACCTCTACCATTATGACTAGCATCACTGTACATAATAAAATTTTTTCTTGGAGTAGGCTGAGTCAAAATTGGTGTTTCAGTCAACATTTCCTTCAGATGATCAAAGCTTGCTTGACACCTATCTGTCCACTCAAAATGAACCTCTTTTCATAGCAGTCATGACAAAGGAGTCACTAAGGATGAAAATCCCTTCACAAACCTCCTATAATATCCGGCTAATTTAAGGAAACTTTTCACTTCTGTCACATTTCAAGGTGTTTTGCAATTAAGAATAGCCTCAATTTTACTAGGGTCAACCCGAATACCTTCTGTTGAAACTACATGACCCAGAAAACTGACTGCTTCAAGCCAAAACTCGCACTTAGATAGCTTGGCATACAATTGCTTCTCCCTCAATGTTTGCAGCACTATTATGAGATGTTGATCATGTTCTTCTCAGTCTTTAGAGTAGACAAGGATGTCATCAATAAACACTACTACAAATTGATCAAGATATGGAATGAACACTCGGTTCATCAAGTCCATAAAAGTTGCTGGTGCATTCGTCAATCCAAAGGGCATACCTAGGAACTCATAATGACCATAACGACTCCTGAATGTCATCTTAGGTACATTTGAATTTTTTATATTTAGTTGATGATACCCTTATCGAAGATCTATCTTTGAAAATATGGTTGCACCCTTCAATTGATCAAAGAACTCATCAATCCTAGGCAGCGGATACTTATTCTTGATAGTCACCTTATTAAGCTACCTATAGTCGATGTAGAGACGTAAGGTGTCATCTTTCTTCTTTACAAATAATACTGAAGCACCCCACGGTGATACACTAGGTCATATAAATCCCTTATCTAAAACTTCCTGCAACTATATTTTCAGCTCTTTCAACTCTGCTAGTGCCATCCTATATGGTGTAATGGAAATAAGAGTGATGTCGGGTACCAAATCGATAGCAAATTTGATTTCTCTATCCTATGGTAACCCTGAAAACTCCTTTGAAAACACATCAGCAAACTCACTAACAGTAGGAATATCCACCAACTTTGGACTTGCTTTTTCCATATCAACCACATGTGTTAAGTATGCTTCACATCCCTTGCTAATGAGTTTCTGAGCTTTCAACACTGATATCACATTGTTTGGATATCTTCTATTCTCACCCTTCACCGCCATCTCACTTTGTTTTGGAATTCTAATGATCATCTGTCTTCTTCCACAATCCACTGCCACTCCATAACGAGCTAGTCAATCCATTCCCAAGATCATATCGAACTCATGGAATGGTAGCTCTATCAAGTTTGCTGGGAATTTCCTACATTGAATTTTGACTGGGCAGCCCCTAAACACCTTGCTAACCCTCACACTGTGCCTTAATGGATTAGTCATAATAATCTCAAATTCTAAATATTGTGTTTCTAAACCCTCTCGACCCGGTGGTGGTGTGCATATGTATGAATGAGTTGACCTCATATCTATCAATGCATGTATATTAAAGCCAAAGAGAAGGAATTTACCAATTAAGACATCAGGTGCATCCTACTCTTCTCGACTTTGCATGGCATATGCCCTGGCTAGGGTAGCTCTACTACCTTCTGGCCTCTCAACTATCTCTGATCTAAACTAACTGGCCCCTAATCGGCCTCCTCCACCTTGCCGTCAACCTCAGCCTCTACCTTGCCCAGAAGCCTGTGTCTATCTCGGCTCAGTGCTCCCTGAACCTCTGCCATACAGTAACAAGGGACAATCTCTCGTCATGTGGTATTTACAACCACATCTAAAACATGCTTCTGTCATCCACCAACACTCTCCTGGATGAGGACGGCCACAATGCTAATATTTTGGTAGAGGTAGAGATCTATGTGGTGTCTGTGTCGGTGCACTGGCTGCCGCAGAAACAAATCTTGTGGGTTGTCCCCGCCTGAAAGAAGAAGGCCTGCTAGAACCCCCAGCCTGAAATCAACCACTGAAAGATTTGGCTCTCTTGCCACTTGACTGTACTCTACTAGGTTGTGGCATGGGTCTCCTGAACCTTTTGTTGCCCATAAATTGAACCAAGAAGGGAGGTTGAATTGGATATTAAAAATTCTGAACTTTTAAGTGCAGAAAGAAAAGTTAAGTAGAGTAGGGATAGGAAGATATCACATAAGAAATTTTATAGAGATTCAGGTGTTAACAAACCACTCCCCAATCTCAATTGGGAGTTTCACTAACACACTAAGTGTTACAATGGAGTTTTAAAAGCTCACTCCCAACTATGGTGTTTCTAACAATGGATCACACCTAACCCAGAAATCCCTTGTATTTTAATGGCTCACACAATAAATCAATTCCTTGTGTTTTAATGGCTCACACAAATAACCCTTACAAGTGTTCTACTCTTAACCCAATATACCCAAACTCACTTGAGTAGTAGATTACAAAGAGAAACACTCACAAATCTATAATGCTTAGAAATAATGAGCAAAAAGATTTTTACAGAGAATTAATGTTTGTTTGAAAGAAATTAATGCACAAAAGGCTATAATAAGATTTTAATTTGAAGTAATTGTTATTCTCTTATTTTGGAATCATAAATGACTTGCATTTATACTTTCATGATGAATTATAGTCATTTGGTTGCATTTAATGCGAAGATAGTCATTGCACCAACTTTTAAATTCTCACCTGACATGTTTCTCTTTCCTCTTTCATGGTCGTGAAAATGTGTGTCATGGTCGTGAATGTTCTTCCAAGCTGTGACTCAAGTGGTGACTCTGTACTTAAAGCGTTCTGGAGGAATTTGACATGTTTTCTCACGGGCATGACTTTTTTCTTTCACGGGCGTGAATATCCTTCCAAGCCGTGGTCCAAGTGGTGACTCTGGCCGTGAAGCTCTCTGGAGGAATTTGACATGTTTTCTCACGGGCGTGACTTTCTTTCACGGGCGTGACTGATATGATCATTCACGGTTGCTATGATCATTCATGGCCGTGAACTTTAAATATTGGGTAGTTGGCGTTAATCTATATCACGAGCGTGACATAAACAATCACGGGCATGAACATGCTATTACTTCAATTTTTGACTTTTAAAGTTAGTCTTCCATTCTTGCATCATATTTCATACCTTGTTCAATAAACTTAGACAACAAGTATGTTAAATACATTATTGCTATTTTATTTGTTAGCATCAAAATGACAGAAATACCCCTCAAGGTTCAACAATCTCCCCCTTTTTGATGGTGACAAATAATCTAGCAATATGTGCTTTTGAGAAGTCTACCCCTCAAAAGATGCTTAAAATAAAAAATTACTAAAATGCAAGAATTTTTAAGAATGATGAAGTGTAGCGTGGATGTTTGCTTCCTAGTTTAGGTATATGCAAGGTATATGCAAAGTATATCCAATGTATACCAAATTTTTACTTATAACTAGTTAAGTATATGCAAAGTATATTTAAGGTATATTCAAAGTGTATCAAGTTGCTTGCATTTAACTTGCATATTCATTTAATTCAATTATATTGCTAGGTTCTCCCCTTTTTTATCAACAAAAAGAACATAATAGATAAATCATAAGGGAAAAAACTAATGCAATTATATTAATATCAAATGAAAAAAGTACAAAGTTATTGAAAAGTAACTTAAAGTCCTACATTAGAAATACTAGAAACTAACAAGAAAAAACAATATCTAGCTAGATTTGGAGCCGGATATCCCATCTCTAAGGCAGGCTACATTCCACCTCGAGGCTCTCCATGTGAGACTCCATGTAATATTTGAGGTTCTCTAACCTCTCATCAATCAAAGCCTGCATTTGGTCAAAAAAAGGTGCTAATAGGTCAGCAACGTGCTGAGCCAAGTTTGGTGTGGAGGCCGAGGATTGTCCAATTTGCTGCTTAACCTCTAGGGTCACCGTCTCGACTCGAACTCTTTTTCATTTCTGGATTCCTTGAAGGCCAGCTTTGAAGTCATTCGAATCATTGTCTTCCCAAACAATCTCACTAACTATGTTGGTGAAGCGGTAGTAGATGTTATTCTCATGAACTATGCGAACTGCCGCTCCCATTTTAATAAAAGACTTAACATCTAGTCAATCTCTAGGATGTGCTGTTATAAGGTTGAAGTTGTGCTTTTCTAGCTTCAAATACCCAAGCTTTATAGCAAGGTGTGTTATATACCCACCAATCAAAATGTCTCTAAAGGGCTTCATGGCAATAGATAGTTGATGGTTTTGAAAACCATCGAGATAAAGCCACTAATAGGCCTCTTTGAGCCATCTCCAGTAGAAAGAGCTCGGATTTACGAATTGAGACATTGTTGACCCCTTTGACAAAGATGCTATAGGTTAGAAACCTATGCAAGTACTTGTGCACTGGTGATCGAAGGTGAGTGCTCTTCGACTTCTTGACGTCCCAGCTGCAGTCAAGTCCGAAATGAGTCTAAGCCTGAGTGGCATAAAACTCCACCTCACTTTCATTAAGTATACCTTCAAATGGAAGGTTGAACATGTCACCAAATTTCGTTGTAGTGAGGGTGTTCGGATGTTTGCAGAGTTGAAATTTCATAGTGCCGATGGGAAAGACTTGTAGGGAGCTAAGGAACTCGAGGGTAGGTTCCCTTACCGTTGGTTTATATATATCAACAAAATATTTTAGATGACAAGCCTGGAGTTGTTCTGTCATGTTTGTCTCGAGACCAAAGGTCTTGACAGTGTCCCACTCAAATGACCAAGAGGAAAGGAGTGGTCTTTTCTTGAGAACCGAGTACCTGGGATGCCAGTGCTCCGGAATGATATTGAGAAGTTAGTCCGTGTACCTTCTTGGAGTATAAGACTTCTTTCTAGTGCCTTTGGAGGAGCCGGGTTCCATATTTTGTTGTGAAATTGATTCTTAAAGAGAGAAAAAAATCTGATAGCCAAACCTAGCAATTTTTGATTTCTAATGATTGAAATAGTTTATGAAGGTATTTTAGATGGAGAATATTGCTAGGGGGCCGAAGGCCAGAATCTATGAAATGGTATTTAATGGTGATAAATGAGAGAAGTTTGAGAGTTAGAAATGAGAGAAATAACAGTAGAAAATGTTTTAGAGCCAACATGTTCACGGGCGTGAAATCTAAGTCACAGGCATGAAATGTTGTGTTCACAGTTTATTGAAGACACACTTTACCCGTGATGAAGAATATGAAATGATTCACGTTCATGACATTTAATGGTCACGATCGTGAAGGACAATCTTCACTACTTGTGATCGTGAGACAAAGTGTGATTCAAAGTGTAAACGCTTCTGTAAGTATATGGTGGAAATGTTCACGGTCGTGAACAGAGAGTTTCACGGGAGTGACATAAAAAGGTTATGGGCTTGAAACATAGTCTTCACTACCTTCAACCGTGAAGCATGTCATGAAGCAAGGCCCGTAAGCTACTAGAGCTTTTGGTGATCATGATCACGGCTATGAATATATGTCACGGGCGTGAACAACCTGAAATCCTTATTACATAATATTGAGTTTCAAACAAGACCAAAGGATTTCTAAGGTGCTTCTTTCCCCTATAACATATATTTCGATCAAGTTAGCCACTTCATACCATAAACAATGAGACAATAACACCAAATTAACAATCAAGGTTTGACAATTTGGCAATCATAAAGTTAATCCATCAATCATACCAAGCCCTCTTCTTATTAAGTTAAATCTTTCTTCATTTAGAGACTTAGTGAAGATATCTTCCGATTGATTGTCTGTGTTCATAAATTCCAATACAACATCTCCATATTGAACATGATCTCTAATAAAATGATGTCTAATGTCAATATGCTTACTTCTAGAGTGTTGAATGTGATTCTTAGATAGATTTATAGCACTTGTATTGTCACATCTCATAGGTATATGGTCCATACTATGACCATAATCCTTAATTTATTATTTCATCCAAAGGATTTGGGTACAATAACATCCTGCAGCCACATACTCCACTTCAGTGGTGGAAAGAGCAACTAAAACTTGCTTCTTGCTAAACCAAGAAACTAAGCATTCACCAATAAAGTGACAAGTACCTGAAGTACTCTTTTTATCCAAGAGACATCCAGCATAATCTGCATCTGAATATCCTATAATGTGAAAGGATGAATTTCTAGGATACCATCAACCTAGATGCAATGAGCCATGTACATATTTTAAAATTCTTTTCACAGCATTCAAATGTGATTCTTTAGGACATGATTGAAAGCGAGCATATAAACATACACTATACATTATATCGAGTCTAGAGGCAGTAAGATATAAGAGTGATCCAATCATACCTCATAGAGCTTTTCATTAATGCTCTTACCCTTTTCATCCTTGTCCAATTTTGTTGATGTGCTCATTGGAGTCTTGGCATTTTTGCATCCTTCCATTCCAAATTTCTTAATTAATTCTTTGGCATACTTGGATTGGTTGATGAATATGCCCTTATTGCCTTGTTTTATTTGTAGACCGAGAAAGAACTTGAGCTCACCCATCATGCTCATTTTGAATTCCCTAGTCATACACTTAGCAAATTATTGGCAAAGCAATTCATTAGTAGACCCAAATATGATGTCATCAACATAAATTTGAACAATTATAATATCATGCTTATGATTTTTAATGAATAAAGTAGTGCCAACATTCCCCTTTGTAAAATTATTTTCTAAAAGAAAAGAACTTAGTCCTTCATACCAAGCTCTTGAGGCTTGTTTCAAACCATATAAAGCTTTTGAAAGTTTGAATACATGGTTAGGCAAATTATAACTTTCAAAACCTGGTGGTTGTTCTACATAAACTTCTTCATCTATAAAACCATTTAAAAAAGCACTTTTGACATCCATTTGAAAGAGTTTGAAATTCATATGGCATGCATATGCTAAAAGAATTCTTATGGCTTCTAATCTAGCTACAGGAGCATAGGTCTCATCATAATTTATTCCTTTTTCCTGATTATATCCTTTTGCAACTAACCTAGCCTTGTTCCTAGTTATTGAACCTTGTTCATCCAATTTATTTCTAAATACTCATTTACTTCAAATGATTTTATGCTTTTTGGGTCTAGGAACTAAGGTCCATACCTTACTTCTCTCAAATTGGTTGAGTTCCTCTTGCATAAAAATCACCCAACTTTCATCTTTAAGAGCCTCATCAATATTTTTTGGCTCTATTTGAGAGACAAAGGCAAGATTAGAATCTAAAGGTTTGAGATGAGATCTAGTACTTACTCCCTTTGTAGGATCACCAATGATTTGCTTCTTGGGGTGATCTTTTGTCAATTTCCATTCCTTTGAGAGCTCTTGCTTGTTTTCCTCTTAAGCTATCTTGATCATTTTCTTCTCTTTCATTTTCAAGATCAAGTCTTTCCATTGTACCTACAATATCATCAAGAACACTACCTTTCACAAGATCAAGCTTACTAGATTCATAAAAAAAACAACATGCATATATTCTTTAACAGCTAATGAATTTTTATTAAAGACTCTATAAGCTTTGCTTGTGGTGGAGTATCCTAAAAATATATCCTCATCAGATTTGGAGGGAAATTCTCCAAGGTTGTCCTTGGTATTCAATATGAAACACTTGCATCCAAATACTCTAAAAGCATGATATCATGGGCTTTCTTCCTTTCCATAGCTCAAATGAAGTTTTGTTTAAGAGATGTCTTTTGAAAACTCGATTTGAGATATAACATGCAGTATTTGTAGCTTCATCCCAAAAGTAAGTTGGTAAACCATACTCATTGAGTATTGCTCGAGCCATTTCAATTAAAGTTAAATTTTTCCTTTCGACCACCCCATTTTATTAAGGTGTCCTAGGAGAGGAAAAATTCTATGAAATGCCATGTTCTAGACAAAAATTTTCAAAGTTTTCATTTTCAAATTCTTTGTCATGATCACTTCTTATCTTTGAAATACAATATCCTTTTTCATTTTGAACTTTTTTAGCAAAGTTTTTAAAAGTTTCAAAGGCATCACTCTTTTGAGCTAAGAAAATTACCCAAGTGAATCTAGATTAGTCATCGGTGATGACAAAGGCATAGTGTTTACCTCCTAATCTTGCAATCCTAGTAGGTCCAAAGAGGTCTAGATGCAGGAGTTGTAGAAGTTTTGAGGTACTTACAATGTTTTTGGGATTTGAAAGATGTTTTCCTTTTTGGCAAGGTTAACATGTCTTGTCTTTTTCAAATTTGACTTTTGGTAGTCCTTTTACCAGCTCTTATTTGCTGAGGCTTTGAATTAAATCCATGCTTTCATGACCAAGCCTTTTATGCCACAACTAAGATTCATCACTAGTAGTCACAAAACACTTAGATGAAATGTTAGATATTTTGTGTAAGTATATTATGTAGGTATTGACATCTCTACTTCCTTTAAATATCTCTTGGTCATTAATAGAGGTCACTAGACATTTGTTGGAAGTAAAGATTACTTGGTTTCCTTTATCACATAATTGACTTACACTTAACAAGTTATGTTTCAAACCATAAACAAGTAAGACATCTTTAATGAAAGTAGTACCATTAATACCAATAGAGCCAATGCCAATTACCTTACCCTTAGCATTGTTTCCAAAGGTTACTTTACCTCCATTAATACTTTTGATTTCATTGAAAAGTTATTTGTCTCCGGTCATATGCCTTGAGCATCCACTATCTACTAGCCAAGCATTTTTGTTTATTGTGGACTTGAGGCATACCTATAGAATCACAATTCAAGTATTGTTTTTAGGTACCCAAATGATCTTAGGTCCTTGGGGGTTAGCACATGAAGGTTCCCAATGAGCCTTCCTTATTAAACAATGTTTATTTATGTGACCAAATTTCATACAATAATTATATTGTTTAGCTCTAAATATACTTTTTGGTCTTACAATGCTTTTGAATGTCATATTTCTATTAGGTAGAGTTTGATAGCAATGGCATGCACAAGCATGATGACTTGGTGCTTTTCTAGGTGCATGCTTCTTATACATAAAAGAATGATTAATCAAATTAACGAACCAAATTTAAATAGCCTCTCAAACAACTCAATTGGAACAACTAGGTTCATAAACCCTAGAAATTCAGCAACTATGCATAACTTCAAATTTTATATTTAAATCAAGTTCAAACCTTTTAATTATCATCAACAACATCTAATATCATAATATTAACCTATAATTGAATTAAAATTTAAATTTGAGGGTAAATAGAATCAAATTCGTTCTTAACAAAATGAGGGAATCCAAGTTGTTCCTTTAACAATCAATCTCATTGATAATTTAATTAAATATGAATTTAATTTACATAGGGTGGCTCTGATACCAATATTGGATTTTGAACATGCATATCATATATGGCATAGTGGAAATTTAAAAAATTAAGCAAAACCAAAACTCAAAGAATGCTCTATGTAGTTTTAAATCATATCATACCATCTATTGGGAGAAGTTGATTACCTTTGTTTGCAACTCTTGATCTTCCAAGTTGTGAGTTTTTTCTTCTTTAATGGATTGTAGCAAACCACAATAATCCAAATCTAGATTGCTTCTAACAGTATCTACACAAAGAAAGAAGAAGAAAACCTCCAAGACGATGGGGTGACAAAGGTCTAAAGTTATAAAAGAGAAAAGGGAGAGAAAAAAATTAACTCTTATTTTTCTTAATGGGGCAGACACAAAATTGAATCCTTAAAAGGAGTATTTATAAACCATGTCTAATTAAGGGTGGTCTTTGAGACACAACGAGAGTATCTAAACTCTAATTTCCCTTGTGAAATTTTGAAATGGAGTTTCTAAGTTCCTCAACCTTATTTTTCAAAATATTGTTTTCTTTAAGCAAGGATTTAGTTAAGGGTCTTGAAGAGTACTCATCTAATGATTTTTGAAAAGATTAATTAGATGATTTAAGCTCAAAGTTCTCCTTTTCTAAAACATCCATTTTGATTTTCAAACTATAAATGTTATTTTTATAAGTATTGAATCTACTATACTTCTCTAGTTCTAGATTCAATACTTCTATTAGGCTTTGCTCATCATCATCTTCACTACTACTATCATTATTGAATAAGTATGAGTGAAGTGATCCTACCTTATCCGATATGTGAAGCATAGGTTGACCTCCTCACTTTCATTGTCATCCTTTTCACTTGAAGAGCTTTCGTAATCCCATGTGGCTTTGTGGCCTTTTTCCCCATTGTCTCTTTGGTATTTGCTCTTGTGCTTCTTGAGCCTTGGACAATCCAGTTTAATATGTCATTTCTTCCCATATTCATAACACTTTACTTCCTCTTTACTCCTTTGAGAGTCATTCGAGACCTGTTTGAAATTTCTTTGCTTGAATTTTTTGGAGTTGCCCATTCTCTTCTCAATTATTCTTTTCATCCTTCTTGAGAGCATAACAATGTCCTCATTTGCATCATCACTCTTTTCTTCATCATTTTCAACTTCTTCTTGAGATTTTGAAGTAGAGGCTTTTAGTGCTAGAGGCTTTCTTTTTTTCTAGCTCAGCTTTAAGCTCTATATCTCTTTTTACTGTCATTTCATGTGTTAGAAGTTTGCCAATAAGCACATCGGTACTCATGACACTCATGTCTTCATTGGCCTCTTCTATAACAGCAACTCTTGAACCGTAATCTTTGAGAGGAAGACTTCTCAGAATTTTGTTATTTACATCTTCCAAGCTCAGGTGTTTCCCAAGCTTTCTTATGCCATTTATGATGGCTAGAAGACGATTCGTCATATCGGTGATTGACTCTTTGGATTTCATCTTGAAGAGTTCATACTCTGAAGTAAGAAGTTGAATGTTCTTGGATTTAACTTGCTTTGTACTTCATGATAGTTTTCCAATTTTTTGCACATACTATGTGCAGTTTGACAATGTTGTATTCTGCCACATTCTTCAATTGATAATGAGCTTGAGAGAATTGTCATTACCTTCTTGTTTTTGAAATTTTCGCTTCTTTGAGGCTCTATCCAATCATCTCCTGACATGATTTCTTCTTCACCATCAACTCCTCTTCTAGTTTGTGGTGTCCATTCTTTCCGAACACTATCCCAGACTTCAATTCCTTCACTATCTAGATATGTCTCCATCCAAAACTTCCAATGAGCATAATTTGCTCCATCAAAGTAAGGCTTGAGACTTTGAAATCCTTCATTGGCCATTTTCTTGATCTTTGTTAGCATTGTTAGGCTTTGATGCTAGACTTTGCTATGATAACAATTGTTGCCCATAAATTGAACCAAGAAGGGGGGTTGAATTGGATATTAAAAATTCTTAACTTTTAAGAGGTTCAGGTGTTAACAAACCCTATTCCTCTCCCCAATCTCAATTGGGAGTTTCACTAACATACTAAGTGTTACAATGGAGTTTTACAAACTCACTCCCAACTATGATGTTTCTAATAATGGATCGCACTTAACCCAGAAATCCCTTATGTTTTAATGGCTCACATAATAAATCAATTCCTTGTGTTTTAATGGCTCACACAAATAACCCTAACAAGTGTTCTACTCTTAACCCAATATACCCAAACTCACTTGAGTAGTAGATTACAAAGAGAAACACTCACAAATCTATAATGCTCATAAATAATGAGAAAAAAGATTTTTGCAGAGAATTAATGTTTGTTTGAAAGAAATTAATACACAAAAGGCTACAACAAGATTTTAATTTGAAGTAATTGTTATTCTCTTATTTTGGATTCATAAATGACTTGCATTTATAATTCCATGGTGAATTATAGTCGTTTGGTTATATTTAATGCAAAGATAGTCGTTGCACAAACTTTGAAATTCATGCTTGACATGTTTCTCTTTCCTCTTTCACAGTCGTGAATATGTGTGTCATGGTCGTGAATGTTCTTCCAAGCCATGACTCAAGTGGTGACTTTGGCCGTAAAGCATTCTAAAGGAATTTGACATGTTTTCTCACGGGTGTGACTTTCTTCTTTCACGGGCATGAATATCCTTCCAAACTATAGTCCAAGTGGTAACTCTAGTCGTGAAGCTCTCTGGAGGAATTTGACATGTTTTCTCATGGGCATGGCTTTCTTTCACGGGTGTGACTGATATGATCATTCATGGTTGCTATGATCTTTCATGGTCGTGAACTTTAAATATTGGGTAGTTGGCGCTAAGCTACATCACAGGCGTGATATATACAGTCACGGGCGTTAACATGTCATTTCTTTATTTTTGTATACATTATTGCTATTTTATTTGTTAGCATCAAAATGATAGAAATACCCCTCAAGATTCAACACCTTCTATCTTGTGCTGGTTTTTGTGCTGCTAGAACTCTCTCAACTGTTCTAGCAGATGCTAGTAAACTTGGAAAACTCATCAGGCATAGGGCTAAGACCTGTAGCTTAATTGGGTCTCTCAATCCATCTTCAAATCCTCGGTATTTATCAGCTTCTATAGACACAATGCCACCAGCATACTTGAAGAGATGTGTAAATTCTCTCTCATATTTTGTTACCGACATGTTCCTTTATTTTAGCGGCAAAAACTCTCTTTTCTTTTCGTCTGTGTAGATAGGAGGAATGTATTGCTCTTTGAATTTCTCTAAAAGAATTCCCAGGTCATGGGATTAGGTGACTCTGTGCTCTGTGATTCAGATCGCCACCAGTCATATGCATGATCCTATAACAAAGACACTACATATTCATATTTATGCTCATCTGTGTAATGCAGCTGATCAAAAACTCTCTCTGCCCATTCTAGCCAAAACTCTGCCACTGAGGGGTCATCTTCCCTTTTACCATAGAAATCGGGTTCCTCTAGATTCCTCAGCCTCTCAAATTGTAACATAGATAGGGCTAGTTGTGATGCTCTTTGTAACAAATCTATCATGTTCCTCATAAGCTCTGTTTGTTCTGTGCCAACAATATATTGCTCTCGCGATGAGCCAGCACCAAATCTCGATCCACTAGCTCAGCGATGATTGGGTCGTGATGAAGCCTCTGTCCTTGTAAGCTCATTACTTTTGGTTTCTTCAGCCACCACTTGACGTGATCCCGAAGCCATCACTTACCTATATAGTAAAGTAACGACTCCAATCAGTAAGCATCAACTTTAATATTTAATTGTGGGTACATACGTGTCATAATTATTTTTGAAAACATTTTTTTTAATCCCAAAACCGCCCAAATGAACTCTAATACCAAAAACTATAACACCCCCTCACCTTCGCAATACGTGCCCGGATAAGGAAGTACTATGCTGACTTCATCGATTAAAATCATCATTTCGTGTATATATATATATATATATATATATATATATATATATATATATATATATATATATATGAAGATAAAAGACAATCATATATTATTATTATTTTCTTTATTTACTATTTCATTTACGTTGGTGTAAAACAAATCTTAATAAATAAACACAATACATTTTATATAATAAAGTATTATTTACAAAACATGCACTTACTCTACAAGTACTATAAAATAAAATTCAAAACATAAATACAACAGTTGTGTGACCCACGGTATTTGATACAAGCTGTTCTACTGGATCAGGCTACCACTACCTTTATCTACTATTGTCTGCTTATTCTCTATTAAATCTGTACGAGAGAAACTCTCACGCTAAACTCTTGGCTTAGTGGTGCATATAAATAAGACAATAAACTATTTTATGCAGCATGCATTGTCATATATCAACTCATGCTCAATCATCTTCTCATGCAAATATACATATCATGGTATTCTAGCATGTATAAACATCAAATTATATTCTTTTATCTCATACTTGTTTATTTTATTAACACATCATTATATAACACATCATAATTAACCATGTTACAAGTCATTATTCCTTTTATTTTCCTTAAACTTTTTATGTCCACAACACCCAATCATCTTTTCATGCACACAAGCATTTTATAAATTTTATTCTTTTATATCTCATATTTAATTTATTTTATCAAATCATTATTATCCATAGCCTTTTATTGCCCATAACACTAGATCATCTTTTTATCCATGTAACAATTCATAATTCCATTTTTATTTTCAATAATCCAATTATTTTCCATAACTTCTTTATTTATGTCCAAAACACCTATGAACCCCTGACTAGGATAACAGAATTTCCATCCAGGAACTTAGGAGTGCCCTCTAAGGCAATAAGATTTGCGCATATAAGTGTCATTACCGGCTTCACAATAGTGTCATACCCAGCGTAGATAACAGTGTCATATCCGGTGTAGATAACAGTGTCATATTCGGCATAGATAATAATATCATACCCCGCATAGATAATCATACCATTAATGGATTTAATCATACTCCCCCCTGTTTGGCATGTCAAACTATCCTAAGTTTGGTTCTAATTAGGTGTTCTAGGGCTTACTCAATGTCATTAAAATTCATAGTTATTAAATTCACACTTTTCATGCATTTAAAGACTCAGAATAATCACATAATCACTCAATTAAAATAATATTTACATAATATAACAAGGTTCACATCACTTTACTCTTCAAATTTCACAACTCATATATTGCTCTGTCACTGGCAGATTTCATTCTCTATTTTGGAACTTAATTTTGGTCCTATTAAAATCTAAATTTAGTTACAAAGTCTCTTAAACATTTTAGGTCTAGATCTTAGATTTAATATACAACTTGAAACTTAATTCTGAGTTCTGTATCAAAAGATATGATAAAATGAACACTGAGTGGTCACTTACAATTCTGCCCAAAATGTTCTAAATAAATTCTAAGTCTGAAATTTATAAATTATTTTGGACAATTATAGACATATTCAGATGTCATGGTCTAAATAAAATTTATAGTTTTATGTCTTAGCTTTCAAATCCAATAAATTACGTACAAAAATGAATTCCAGAAATTAAGTTATAACAGTTTAAATACTCACTGCTCATCCATTTCTAGCAAAGAACATTCAAACTAATCACATTCAATTTTTACAAAATTAAATCCTAAGTCTAGCAAACATGCATCCTAAGATTTTTATCACAAAATAATATTAATTCAGAATCATTAACTTGCCAAATAATTAAATCATGCAAATAAAAATAAAATAAAATAGGTTATTGTCTTAGGTTATGTACAAACCTCTACTTTTTCCTTAGGTTATGACACCTCTCTAACATCTACAAATCTACTGTGTATGCAACACCAAATTGATGCAGGTGACCTCCTTATGAGCATGACAGTGTTTCTTAAGCCTGTATAATTTTCATAGTTCCTCTAAAACTTGTAAGCACATAAAAATAAACAACTAAATACCTAAAATAAGCTAAAAACTTACAACTTAATATTAAAAATACTAAAGCAAACTATACTAAAAAATGACACTTCATGTTATGCCTAAATTGAGTGGTTTGCACCCCTATAATAAAAATAAAATTTTTGGTTACCAGGCTTTCATAGACATGAATGGATATTCATGGCCATGAAACCTTTTTTCATGGGTTATCTACCTAAGACTCAGTCGTGAACATCATCTGTGTGGTCATTCATAGGCATGAACAACATGCTACGACTGTGAATCGTCAGTTTATATTGAATTTCAACCCTATTTTAAAGCAATTATGCATACTATATGCAAGGGCTCTAAAGTTAATCAATGTTAGTCATTCATATCAACACTTTTCAATATTTTCCATCATTATCAATCTATACATAAAGCATATTATCATAATTAAACAATCAAACTAGGTTCAATACCTTATTTAAACATCATAACATATATACAAACTTAATTTCCATAATTCCTTATGCACTCAAAGTTTAACACATCACATGCTAAAGTTTCAGCAATTCCTATATACCAATATATGCAAAACAAACATGTCATCTACACAATTCATCACACAAATAATTAAATAATAGAATTTAGACGTGTATATATACAAACCTTAATTGGAGCCTTAATCAAATTCTCTATATTGTCTCTAACTTCATTGGTGGGTTTCTCTACTTTCTTTCTCAATTTTTACCATGCGTCTATCCTAGGTAGTACCAACCCTTTTATCGGTAAACTAGGTCACTGGAGCCATTGTCTTTCCGGAGGTTCCTCTACTCTTTTTCTCTTTCTCTTTTCTACACTAATGGCAGATGAAACCAGCTTAGTGAAACTAACATGCTAGAGTGTTGTCATATAATCCAAATCTTTGCATTAAGAGCATCTTCAAATCATCTACACTTGTCTATCTCCCTTTAATACTCTGTCATAGTTACCTTACCCTGCTTGAGATTCAAAAACTCTCCATTCTTTTCATCTATGTAGATCCAAAAGACATATTTCTCTTTAAATTCAGTAACAAAAAAGTCATGTGTCACGAGCTAAAGAACCTTTGGTTTCATCAAGACTGACTTCCACCAATCATAACCATTCTCGTGTAGCAGGGATATAACATACTTGGCCTTTTGATCAGTGGCCACCTCAAACTCATCACATACTCTCTCAATCTTTTCTATCCAGTACTTAGCAGCAGTAGGATCATTATCATTAGTTCCCAAAAGTTCTATGGCCCCAAACTTACAAAGCTTATCTAGTTGCACCTTTTAGCTTCGGTGGTGAAGGTGAAGGTGGAGGAACTGGTGTTGGTTATGGTATAGCTCTAGCAATATGCTGCAACAGACCTACCATTTACTGCATCAAAAGATCTCGCCCTAATTAGCCTATTCAGAGGCCTAATGGTTCGGGACTAGTACTACATATGGATCTTGAACACTAGCTACACTGCCCTAGTTTGGTGCCCTGATATGTGGAAAGCTATGGCTCTCAACCATATCATTCGATTCAAATGTCATCTTTCTCTAGTTCTACAAGTTGAAAGAGAAATAGCTTAAGTCAAAGTTAAACGAGACACATTTATGCATGCATAATAATCTCATTATCCACTTAGGTCTAGAACCATCTAAAGCTAAGCTCTAATACCACTAAATGAAACACCCACCCATATAATAGAACATAGTCCCACTATACAATTTTTCCTATCTCACATCATATATTTATAAAATATGTATAATAAAAAAATATCCATGATCTATATAATTCATTCATATATTGTGTAAAACCAATTATAGGCCGAAATATGGAGAAGAATAATTTATTTATTTTTCTTGCTGACTAAATGAAAATTTAGTCATAAAATACAAGAAAAAATGACATTGAGTGTATAGAAATTTATTGAAAATTTTTAAAACATATATTGAATATTTTTTAATTAATAATTATTTTATGCATAAAATGAAAAATAATGAATAAAGTGTGTTTAGTGAGTTTAATGACTTCATTAAGTATTAATGATGAAATATTGATATATTAGAATGGAAAGTGTGGAAAAAGATTATGGTAGAAATGAATTGGTTATGGATGAATAAAATGTTAGGTAATTAATAATATAAAATAAACGAAATTTATGAATTTAATAGAAATGGAATCAAATGAATAAGGTATTGCCATTAATTATTTTCTGATGGTTAAATCTAGCATAGGGTATAATTGGCTAGCCATAGGGACACCATTACCGTAGTGCAGGTCATGACGACTCGCTTATATAGGTCAATAATGATCTACTTCAGTGATAGTGATTCAATGATCAATGTACAATGCAGTGTTCGGGTGGTCTTTCGGGGTCACTCTTCAGTGTGGTAGACTTGTAGGGTCCACGTCCCATGTATCTGGTCTGAATATTTTCTATTGGATTGAAACTAGAGACAAATATTGATAAAAGTAACAAAATAGGATAAAAATGATAAAAGTGATAAATATGATAATGGTAAAGATGAAAAAATATGAAAAATAATAAGTTATGTAGTTAAAAAGAAAATAAATAAATAAATAAATAAATATATATATAGTTAGTTAGTGGCAAAAGTAAAAATAAATGTAAAATAGTGGTATGATTGTAAAGAAATGAAATTTGTAACAAAAGAGAAATTAAATAGATGATTGAAATAAGAAAAAAAGAGTTACTTAAAGAAGTAAAATGAAAGGACTAGATTGAAAGAAAATGAAAGTTTAGGAGCAAATTGAAAAATATTATTAAGTATAATTGCTAATTTATTTATGATATTAAATAATGAATTAAGGTTAAATATAATAAAGTAATGATAAAAAGAATATTAAATATATTAAAGAGAAAAATTTGAATAGTGTAGTGAATATGATATTGCATGAATGTATGAAAATGTAGATAAATGGAAATCCTTAGATTAGTAATCACTATTGAGCATTTTAATATTCAGCATGTAGTTATTTGACTATGTGTAGGTAATAGTTGGAAAGGCACAGGAGCAAGCGTAACTCTTTTGGGAGCAACTGAAAGAATAAGATAAAAAAATAGGATAATATTATGAATGACATGTATATATATATGTATGAATATGTAAACTGGAGTGAAATTATGTATATATTCCAATAAAGAATATTTATGAATTATTATGTTTGTAAAAAATGACATATTAAGTTTTGTTGAATGAAAAATATTTTATATTATATTTGAATTGTTGTACCCAATATGAGTTGTGGTTTGTTTGGAGTACAGGTAAAATAGTTAAAATTATAGCTGTTATACTGTCAAAATTTTTGAAAAATAAAAAGAATTAATAAAGTGTTAATGATTTTATAGTCATTAAGTTAAGAAAAAAAATTTACACATATCGGCTATAATCAAATTTAGAAGAGATCAACAGTTTTGATAATCGTATCAGATTACATAATGTATGTTTAGAAAAATTATTATAAGAGTGTCACATGTACTATATATATACATGTGTGCTCAATCATGCCATCATATCCAAATATTTCATACATACATAATCTATTGAATTAAAACACAAAACATGCTATAAGACATATATGAATTCATTTAACCTCATTGATGTAGCAATCATATCATATAAATGCCAAATTCCATTTCATTTTTTCCCTAAACTTGATTACTAGTTTTCCTTCCTCCTTTATAAAATATAGTTGTATTTGGTTTCCATATTTATGATTACTTTCCTAATTACTGATTTTAACATTTCACTGCCCAATACTTTAGACTCGGACTACCCAAATGTTAATTGTGAAATAAGAGCGCTCTTACCTGAGTTTAAGCTACCCTATTCACTAACTGAATCTATTTGTATATTGCTCAATCGAGCTTCTCAAGCCAAAAGTACTCTCACCCAAGTTTAAGCCACAATGTCCTTAAAATATAAATCCATATGCTAGATATTCTACGATACCAGAACCCTCTAAATGACATATAATTTATTATATGTTAATTCTTATATAGAGAATGAGCATTACTAATTAAAATCTGAATATTCGTATAATTTATAACTCATTTCATGTTTTGACATGTTAATTACGTGATACTTTCTAATTTAGAGCATATAAAGTATATACATATTTATATTCAAATTATCATACTATATACCATCTCATTACATTATGAAGGTGTGTATGCATACTAATTTCTTATAATTCTATCATAGAAATAAAAATAAAATTTCTAAATATAGGGTTTTCATAGTCCTGAAGCCTTCTTTCACGAGTTATCTTCTCTTGACTCAACTGTGAACATCTTTAGTGTGGTCATTCAAATGTATGAACAACATGTCATAAGCATGAATTATCAATCTGTGTTGAATTTTAGCTCTATTTTTAACGCAATTGTGCATACAACATGCAAAGACTCTAAGTCAAACTAATATTAGTCACTTTATCAATACTTTCAACAATTTTCATCATTATCCATCTATACATAAGCATATTATTATAATTAAACAATCAAACTAGGTTTAATACCATATTTCAACATCATTACATAAATACATACTTAATTGCCAAAACTCTTTATGCATTCAAATTTTAACACATCATATACTACATTTCCATCAATTCCCATATGCCAATATATATGTAACACTCCCTCATCCAACAGCACATACTCTGATAAGGGAGTGCTACGCTAACTTCATTGGTTGAAATATCATTTTTAAATTATGTATAAATGAAAATCACATGTATAAATTTTTAATTAATTACTATTTACTATTTATTTACGTTGGTGTAAAAAAATCTTAATAAAAAAGCACAATATATTTTATATAATAAAGTATTATTTACAAAACATCCGATTACTTTACAAGTACTATAAAATAATGTTCAAAACATAAATACAACAGTTGTGTGACCTATAGCATTTGATACAAGCTGCTTTACTAAATCAGGCCACTACTACCTTTATCTACTATCGTCTGCTTATTCTCTACTGAATCTGGCAAGAGGAATTCCTTCGTTAAACTCTTGCCATAGTGGTGCATATAAATAAGGTAATAAACAATTTTATGTAGCATGCATTGTCATATATCAACTCATGTTCAATCATCTTCTCATGCAAATATACATATCATGGTATTCTAGCATATATAAACATCAAATTATATTCTTTTATCTCATACTTGTTTATTTTATTAACACATCATTACATAACACATCATAATTAACCATATTACAAGTCATTATTCCTTTTATTTTCCTTAACCTTTTTATGTCTACAGCACCCAATCATCATTTCATGCACACAAACATTTTATAAATTTTATTCTTTTATATCTCATATTTAATTTACTTTACCAAATCATTATTATCTATAGCCTTTTATAGCCCATAACACTAGATCATCTTTTTATCCATGTAACAATTCATAATTCCATTTTTATTTTCAATAATCCATTTATTTTCTATAACTTCTTTATCTATGCCCAAAACACCTATGAACCCCTAACTAGGATAACGGAATTACCATCCAGGCACTTAGGAGTGCCCTCTCAAGCAATATGAATTGTGCATATAAGTGTCATTACTGGTTTCACAATAGTGTTATACCCAGCGTAAATAATAGTGTCATACCCGACGTAGATAATAATGTCATACCCGGCGTAGATAATAATGTCATACCCGACGTAGATAATAATGTCATACCCGGCGTAGATAATCATACCATTAATGGATTTAATCATACTCTTCCCTGCTTGGCATGCCAAACTATCCTAAGTCTGGTTCTAGTTAGGCGTTCTAGGGCTTACTCAATGTCATTAAAATTCATAGTTATTAAATTCACCCATTTCATGCATGTAAAGGTTCAATTAATCATACAATTACTCAATAAAAATAGTATTTGCATAATATAATAAGGTTCACATCATTTTACTCTTCTAATTATACAACTCATATGTTGCTATGTCACTGACAGATTATATTCTTTATTTTGTACCTTAATTTTGATCATGTTAAAACGTGAATTAATTATAAAGTCTTCTTACCTAGTTTAGGCCTGGATCTTAGATTTAATATGCAACTTGAATCACTTAATTCTGAATTCTGTATCAAAAGATATGATAAAATGAACACTGACATGTAATTAACAATTCTGCCCAAATTTTTCTGGATAGATTCTAAGTTTGAATTTTATGAATTTTTCTAGATAATTATCGATATATTCAAATGTTATGGTCTAAATAAAAATTATACCCTTATGTCTTAGCTTTCAAACTCAATAAAGAACATACAAAACACAATTTCATAAATTATGTTATAACAGTTTTAATACTCACTGCTCATCCATTTCCAGCAAAAAACATACAAACTAATCACATTAAATTTTTTGTCAAATTAAATCCTAAGTCTAGCAAACATGCATCCCCAAGATTTTCATTACAAAATATTATTAATTCAGAATTGTCAACATATCAAACCTCTCTTTTCTTTTCTTTTCTTTCTCTTTACTTCTTTTTCTCTTTTTCTTTGGTCATTTGAGCTAAATCCTGATCAATTTGAGTTCTTAAAACATAAAAGAGATAATTAAAACCTCACTCATTGAAACTCCATAACCCTAATCGCTCTCTCTTTTTGCTCTTTTATGCTTGAAAATGACTTTTTCCCTTACTTTTTCTCTTTTCTCACTTTCTTTCACTAGCACTAAGCTTTGGCTATGAAGGAACTTGAAGAAACGTGGGCTAGCTTAGGAAGGCAGAAATTCTCAATGCAAAAGGGATAAGGAAGAAAAAGAAATAATCAAGAAGAAAATGACAAAAGTCATTAAGATGGGGACACCTAAGCATAATCTAGAAGGTTTCATTAATGCCTAATTCATGCACATCACTTGGCTAATTGTTGTATGCTACTTGGTGTGTGGTACTTCAAGAAAACATGGAAGACAACTTAATGATAGGAAATTCTAGATATTAAGAAATAAGAAAGGATGAAGGAACAATTAAGAGAACAAACACAAACTTAATTAATTATGGGACACCTAAGCTCATGTGATTTTAATATCTAATTCATGTATTCATATATGTCAATTGACTTCTTAAAATTTGCTACTTGGTGTGGTCGGCCTCCACATGCATTTTATGTCCCAATTTATGTATCTAATTGATGGTTAGCCCAATTAACTCTTCAATTTTTGATAAATTATAAATTGACCCATAAACTTTTCAAAATTTATAATTTAGTCATTTTTCAAAATTTAACATCTTTAAATATTTTGAACACTTTATTAGATATTTTTCATACTTAATTACCATTATTTTTATTATTTTTTGATAAAAATCCAAATTTAGACTCCGGTCAAACCGTCAAATCGATTTAACAATTCGCGCAACTAGGGGTCTAAATTAGTGGATATGACAATATACCAAATAAACATGACATTTACACAATTCATCGTACAAAATAATTAAATAATCAAATTTAGATGCAAATATGTACAAACATTAATTGGAGCCTGCATTTGTTCTCTCTAGCGTCTCTAACGTCATTGGTGGATTTCTTCACCTTTTCTCCTGGTTCCTAAACAATAACAAATTTGAAATCATCATCTAAAACGAGTAAAACCTTCTATTAAGCCATAATCAAAATAAATCCTAACTTAATCCAATAATTTATGTCCTTTATCATAATTACTCATCAAAATTTGAATTGAACCCGAATAACGAAATATGATTCATTACCTCCGTTTCGATGGTTTCAGATTGGTTTTGGTTCAAAAATCAATTTCTCCCTTCTTAATTATGACCTTGATGTTACAGTAACATTCTTCATTCTAATCCGTTTTAATCATATTTATGGTGGGGATTTCGTATTATATTAACCAAAATTGCAGGGAATTGAAAGATAATCAATTGTGGCATTTAATGGTCTGTTTGCTTGGTTCTAGTTTGAGAAATCGTGAGTTTTCTATCAAAAAATATAAAACTGTCAAATTTAAATTGTAAGTCTTTATAGGTGTGACTATGTGTGCTACGACTGTGAAACTCCTCAGTTTTATAATTTCAAATTCCTCGACATCCATGGTCGTGATGTTATATACATGGACATAAATACTGAAAAATATCACTTTTCATATCTTAACTATTTTTATATTCCAAAATTTATAACCACTTATATACCATTTATCGACATCTAATATATATTATTTTTAGGTCCTAGCGGATATTACATCCCATAATGCCTAAACAAACACCATCTGATGTGCAAAATCAACATCAACATCATCTCCCTTCCTCTCCCAAACCAAGATCGAACGGTCACAACCACAAAAAAAACACTTATCCATCACCATTCAATACAACTGCATTTACAATAGAGTTGTGCTTCTTCATAGTAGCAGCCATACTATTCTTGCTTGATTTTCCAATTTTCTACCAAACCCTAATTAACCCATCAGCAAAACCTGCATAAACAGTACCATTATCAAATACAGTATCTTAACACTCTTGTCCCATGAAATCGATTACATTAACCCGCGATGCAAGGCCAAATTAGAAACGATATTCTAGTGTTGAATCCAAAACCGCTTCCTATAACAGTGGACAATGATATGATTTCTCAAGAGCATGAAATGGAGGAAATGGTCTTTGACAGTGGGGAAAGTGGAGAGAAGGCGGAGTCTTTTGGATGATTGAGAGATTTGTTGGGCTCTAATCTTGCAGTCTTGATGGGAAGTGAAGTTTTTAGAGTTGTGGAATGCTATGGATTTAATGGAGCTAGAAGTAGGATGGTGTGTCGTTGATAAATAAATAAAGACATAAATTTCATTGATTGAAGCCAAGTACAGGAGATAGGGGAATAAGGATAGCTTTTAAAACTGTAATATTTTTTTGGTTGATTGAAATGCTGCTTTAAAATGGTAATTTAAAATGGTAAAACGATGTCATTTTGTATCAGGGATAAAATTAAGTTCATATCGGTGCCAAAAAAAAAAATCCTCTTTTAATGTATTAATAGATTTTATTTTTTCTTCTTATTATATTAAATAAAAAATAAAAAAAATTTGAACGAATCCGGTTGGATTAGTCCAACCATGACACAATTAGATCTTAAAAACATTAACACCACATAAAAACCACTAAAAAAAGTATTGAAATAAATCATTAAGAATAATAATGAAGCGATTAAATAAACAAACATTGTGAATTCGTGTCCACATTTTTCCCCTTAAAATAAAAAAAAAAGAGCGAAAAATAAATGGCTGCTGCTCCAGCAATGGAGGGTGCAGCTCGTACGGCTCTCCGGTCGGTCATGCTTCGGGTTCGCCAAGCTGCTGAGCGGGCCGGAAGACTGCCCGAAATGGCACGTGTAGTGGCCGTGTCCAAAACCAAACCCGTTTCGCTTATACGCCAACTCTACGACGCTGGCCACCGTTGCTTCGGCGAAAACTACGTCCAAGAAATAATCGATAAAGCTCCTCAGGTCTCTCTCTATACTCACCCAATTATATATTACAAGTACAATATTGTTTTTTTCGCTGTTCCATAATATTTTTTTTTCTCTATTTCATTTGGAATCTTCTGGAATTGAACTGTGTTTTTCAGCTGCCAGAGGATATAAAATGGCATTTTATTGGGCATTTACAGAGCAACAAAGTTAAAACTTTATTAGGTATTAAATTAGTTATATTGTTGATTTTTTTTCCATATTTTTTGATATAATTTGTTATAGAACTGAAATTGAACTTCCATGGTAGCTCCTCTACCTTCCTTGTCTTTTTTTCTTTTAGTATCTCATTTGTGCAGTATAATTTTTCCGTATTAGTTTGGACTTTTTTGTGTGTGTGTAATTCGTGACATTAAAGAAAGATTTCGTTAAGTGAATAAGCAAAGAGCATGTATGTCAGTATTTGTGCAAGTGAGAGGTCCTTTACGCTCAAAATTGCAATATATCCCTGCTGAATTTTAGAATCTTTTTTTTCAAATAACTTTTGGGTTGATAACTCAAAGTTAGTCAATCATTTCAGTTGAACGTCTTTTATCCTTGAAACTGGTGAAAGGCTAAGGCCATTGATTGTACTAATGGGACTTTGGTTTAGCTTTGTAGGACAGCTGTTTGGTACTTAACAACTTCTCTAAGTGGGTTTGGTAAAACATCTCAAAGCTAGAAATTCTCCTGTGATTGTAGTCCAAATCAGCTGCTGATTGAATAGTGTGTTTTTCTTTATCTTGATTTCTATATAACAGTTCTTGCGGTTGAATCTGATTTGGCCAACTTATGCATGTACAAATTGATCTTGAATCCTCCTTTGTTCTTGCACATAGGAAATACTAGAAATTCTTACGGCAAATGGATGGGGATTGAGGGAAAATAATATTTTATGCATGCGCCATTTGATATATCTTTCTTAGCTGGAAAGAAAGCTAATTTTGCTTTGTGCTCACTAATTTATCCTAACTTTGTAACATATGATAATTCCACGAGACATGCTCTTATTCATACTTAATACTCATTATTTCGAGGGTTCCATTTCTATATACAGGTGGAGTCCCAAATCTGGCCATAGTTGAGGGTCTAGATAATCACAAGGTAAAGACTTTTGTCCAATATCTGTCATAATGCTAGGATGCAATGCAAGAGCCTTTTTATTTAAAAAAGTATTCAATATAATGGAAACATATTAAAATTATTATTTATGATGTCCTGAAAATCCGAACAGCTACTGCTGAAACATATGTTGGGTAACTATATATTTTAATTCATTATTCACTGTAATTGTGTGAATGTGCTTCTTTACATTAATTAGCTTTTCTTGCTTTATGTTCTCTTCAACCCATTTCAATTCACAATGAGTGGGTTGATACACTAATTTATAGCACTTCCTCTTTGAAAAGGCGCTCAAGAAATATTAACATATCTTTGTATTTTTTAGGTGGCAAATCTTCTTGATCGAGTAGTTTCAAGTCTTGGAAGAAATCCTTTGGAGGTTTTTATCCAAGTGAATACTAGTGGAGAGGCATGTGGGTAAAAAAAAATAATTAATCCATTATCAACTCTCCTGAATAATTCTCTTCGTAGTTTATATGAAATTAGTAATATTTTAACTGCACAAACTATTATTCCTCTTTGTTTGACCTCCTTTTACCCTGAAATCCATTGTTCAGATATCAGCAAAATGCTTATCCTTCACTTCTCAAGTAGTTTTTGTTGCTCCCACCAAATTATGGCTTAACTATTCTTATCATATGCCTGTTGCATTAATCAATGAAACTCTATTTATGAGAAAATGGCATGTTTCAATCATCTTGTTGTAAGTTTATTGCTATTTCTTATGGATGAATACTCTGAAGTGACTGAGATTATCATGCTGTCTGGATTAGTGTATGCATAGCCATCTCAGCAAAATAGCTTTTCTATTTTCACATTTGTTATTGGAATGCTTCTCGCTTCTATTTGTGGTGAAGTTTAGAGTGACTTATATGCTACTTAATTTTCTGGATTGATCACTGACTGACATTTGTTGCGCTGTTACAGCAAAATCTGGTATCGATCCTTCTGGTTGTGTAGCCCTTGCAGAACATATTAAACTGCATTGCCCAAATTTGGTATTTTCTGGCTTAATGACAATAGGGATGCCAGACTACACATCAACTCCTGAGAACTTTAAGGTAATTCTTCGCTCCTACTTTGATATAAATGTGTGTGTGTGTGTGTGTGTGTGTATATATTGTGGTTATATTGAACATTTTAATTGTTTTTTTGTTTCTGCTTCATGATTTCACATACTGATATACTTAGTTTGAGTGATTCTGCTTATATGGTCTCAGCACTCAAAAGAAACTTTTCTAATATCCCTTTGACATGGGAAAGAACTTTAGTGTACTCTGGATAATCAATTTATGGGTGGTTCCTTTATTTCTTTTTCTTGCTTTTCTCCCCTATATTCTTCTGGTTAAGGGCTAGCAGTATAGTTTATTTTAGATATTTTGTTATTAGTCGATATTTGTAAGGATCTTTTAATTTACTTTCATGCAACAGACACTATCAAACTGCAGACTTGAGGTTTGCGAGGCACTTGGAATGGGAGAGGACCAGTGTGAGCTATCAATGGGCATGTCTGGTGATTTTGAGCTAGCAGTAAGTTCAAATTCTGGTGTTTATAAGTAGAAACCAACTTCCATTGATTCCTGAGGCCATAATAACAGCCTTAATCTTCAAGCTTTCCATTCCTGAAAAGACTAATTTCATAAAGTTGCATGTATCTTTCTGCTGTATGACAGGGAACATTTTCAGTAAAAGATGGGTTACATGGTAGCCACTGAGTTTCTGCATTTATTCTGATACAATTCTAGAAATATAGGGAGCATTTTAATGATAACCTGAAAGTTCTTAGAGCATAGCCTTCGTTTTTCATGGAATTATTTGTACTTTTTAGGTTCCAGAGTAGCAGAGCTCATAAGTGAATGTTTATTCTCCTAATGATAATTGTAAACTCCTTTAGGGGTTGTTTTCCCCCCTCATTTAATTATTCTAGCATCTAAGGCCAGCTATGAAGATGGTTTTGCCGAATTCTACTAGTTCGAGTTTCACTTTTTTGATAGTGTTTCCAGAATGGATTAAAATTTGAACTGGATATCGCAGTCCACAATAATCAGCGAATTTGAAGCATTATTGAACTATGGAACTAATGACCTTTCTCTCTGATCCTTGCAGATTGAAATGGGCAGTACCAATGTGAGAGTTGGATCAACCATATTTGGGCCTAGGGAGTATGCGAAGAACCAATGATTAATGGCGTCAAGATGTGTATCTTGTTGTGCTTGAATGAAACTGCATATTAATTCTTGTTGTAAGAGTAAAAATTCCATGTGGATACCTTGTAGTTCAATTTGCAGCATTTATCGATTTGTTTGTAAAGGATGTGGGATTAGAGAAAAAAAAATCACATTTTAAATCATTGGATTATCGAGGATATTTGCTTCAATTTATTATTATGTTGCATTGTTTATTTAGCATATTTTCTGTGGGGGTGTTAGGTTTGGATAAAATAAGCTAAGGAATTCACTTGCTCTTTTTTCATTTTTTTTTTGTTAAATAAAAGGGATCTAAGTTCACAACACACCACTAACGGTCATAAGAAGTTCTGATACAACCATGGAAAAGTAAATTATAGAGTCCCAAAGGAGAAGAGAGGAACATGAGAACCAATAGAGAAATTATAAGCATACTTGGAGAAAGGAGAGGAGATAAGAACATGAAAACCAATGGGAAAATTATAAGCATACTTGGAAAAAATATCTGTTGCAAAATTAGCCTTCTCGAAATTAGCTTTCTCGATAAATTTGTCTGATGATGACCGCAAAATGCATCAGCTTTTGAATAGCCAGAAGCAAAGGAGCGCACATTCCGGCTTGATGCACCTTGCCCAATGCCATCCCTACAGCCGAACTATTATCACATTCAAAAAATGACATTTTTATGATGAAGCTCAACAGCTAGCTGTATGTGATGGTACGGCCCCCAAAGTTCAAATAAGATCACTGAACATTGGCCTATATTGCAAACAAATCCACTAACCAATCTTCCATCCTCATCCCGCAAAATACCTCCACAAAAACTATACCCTGATATAGCCACAAAGGATCCATCCGTATTAACCTTGATAGAGCCAGAATGAGGACATTCCCATCCAACCATGATTGCCCGCTGCTCACCTGAATTACTAACAAGGCTTCTTTTACACATTGCTGCATGAAAGGCTTTCGATTGGTTGGAAATCTCATGAAGAATATGATAGACACTGTTGTGCTTTTCTTGAAAAATAAATTTATTTTCGTCTCTCCTCAGTACCGCCCCAAATGAATCTTCGAATATGTTGTTCAATCTCATGACATGTTGCATAAAGGAGAGAATCCGTTTGAATGGCAAAATTAGGCAATAGCTCCCAGCATTGATTAACCAAGGGTAACTCTTCCTGCTGGCAAAAAAGAAGTCACATTCCACCCTGACAGCCTTTCTTTATCTTCTGAACTACATACTAATATGTTTTCTTGGTGACCCGTAAATATCAGCAGGGACGGAGCTACATGGACAAGAGTGGGGTGGCAAAAAAATTTTAAATGGTTTAATATATGGATAAGAGCTAGCAATTATATAATTTTTATTTTGTTCTTTCATATAATTGTTGACAGTTATATATTATTTTATATGTATAAAAATAAATTTACAAATATTACTTAATAATTCTATATATATGAGTGACCCAATAAAAATTTTCTGGCTCCGCCGCTAAACCGTAAGAGTGGGACACAAAGATATTTACCTAAATTAGCAATCTCTTGAATCCCTAGATGATTGCAAAGATCTTTTCTAAGGCTTCTATTCACATTTTAGAGGAATGCCGAATGGCACGTGTCTATGTTTTGATAATTTACATAATTGATTTCTAAGGAGCTCAAATTGGCCAAAATTTGCTGGATCTGCCTAAGGCACTAAGCATTCAGTTCAAACCATAGGACAATCATAGTTTCATTCACCATAACTCAACATCCACAAGACATCTGAACTTTCAATTTGGTATACATATAGATAACACACACACACACGTGTATGTATATATATATATATATATATAACTTTCATGTTTTGATCCTCCTAAAATACTGGCTCTATCATATTCAAAACTAAAGAACACAGTAGCTAACTTAGCTAGGGTTCACACTCAGACCAATTCTAATATGATGCCAATATCTTTTCATACACACAAAAGTTTGCAAAAAATATTTATATATACATAAATCTAAGAAATAAAAAAACAACTTTCATGTTTTAAACTTTCCCAGAATTAGTCTCTATTGGTATCAAAATTGAGGTGCAAATTATTGATTCAACTTAACCCTAATAGCTCAAACAACACTAGAATAATGGAGAGAATGTTACTTACCAAGAACGAACTTGAAAGGGATCAATTTTCTGCAAAACTCAACTGAAATAAGAAAGAAAAGAAGTTTGAAATGTTGTAAGAAGGAAAAGAAACGAAATTAGAGTGAGGGAGCCAGATTAGTGAGGAGGAAGATAAAGTCCACCTCCCACCTCCTCACTTTTGTTCTTTTCCCCCATTTTATTTCTTCATTTCATTTCTTTTTATTTTTCCTTTGTTTCTTTTCATTTTCACTCTATTAATTCAATCTAATAATTTTATTCACATAAATTTCAATTTCATGTCACCCTCAACTAAATTATAAAATAGACACGTGCAATTCGGCACAATTGCAAAATACTCAGACACATAGCTAATGCGTGTCGTGAACTTGTCCCTGTAAAAATACATATAAAGTGCATGTGTTCAAGTGAAATATATGAAAATGCATATGTCCAATTGAAATGCATGTAAAAATGTATATGTGGGATGTTGAGGATGTTACAAGGATTCTATGAGTCAAACACTTTTGGCCTATAATTGATTTTCAATCCATTTTCCTTGACTTAGCAGATCATGAGCGGTATCTTACTACACATCATGATCACCCAATTAACCAGAAAGTCAGTGGTTCGACTTTTAACCCTTTCATAGACAATTACTGTGCAATTCATGCTTTCACCAAACTATACCTCATTTGGTTTAAAGCATGGACTGTGTCTCAACTCCCATTAGACTGACTATGTCACATATAGTCCAAATGATATTAGTTATTATCTATGAGACTCATTACTCTATTAGATATGTCCTTGAAGATCTTACTCAAGACATGTCCATATCAGCTAAGGACTTATGAGTAATGATCTTTACAAGAGGCTATACGTATACTCTCATTCTATTAGGAGTGGTGGATCCTCTATTGACTACAATACATCATGCTATACCCAATCACCATACTATGAGCAACCTTTAAGAGGCAACAAGGAATGGAGTGTAATGCCCAATAATTTAGGCCACGGTCGCGGTTGACCGAAATCTAGTGCGTCGAACCGATCGGAGTCTAAATTTGAAAATGAAAGAAATAAATTAAAATAATAATAAGATATGAGAAAAATATTTTGGATATTATTAATTGAGAATTCTGAAGTTCAGAATTAAAGTTTGGAAATTTTCGTTGAATGAAATTGAAAATTGCAGTGTTTTTGACATAAATATTTTAAGAAGGCATAAAAATAGAATATTCTTTATCTAATGAAAGGAATATTATTTGGATTAAAATAAAGTAAGAGTGATTTAAATCAATGGACCAATGAGGGACAAGATTATCTATTAATCTTAACCACCCAGCTAATCCAACTATAAAAGTCAACTTTCACCTTTTTGCCTTTATTCTTCTTCTTCCTCATCTTAAACAACCTAAAAAACTCTCTTTTCTTCTCCTTCTGGTCGTGAATCTCCTCTCCCCTTTTTTTCTTTTTTTTTTTCTTTAATCAAAGCTAAGATTAGATGGGAAAAGGTGAGATTTAGGCAAGATCATTAAGGTAGTGAAGCAAAGTGAGCTAAACTAAGGAATAGGAAAGAAGAAAAGAAGAGAAAAAGAGAAAGAAGATTTTAATCATTTTGAAAATCTACAAAGGTGAGGTTAGATCTTCCATCTTCTCACTTTTCTTTTTCTCTTTTCTTTGATGTTAGGGTTAGTTACCATTAAAGTAGGTAATTTAGGGTTATTATTATGTTAATGGTGATTAAAGGTGGATTAGTGTGATTAGTGCTTGATTAGTGTGAAAATTGTTGTTAGGCCAAGAAGGTGAACAATTTCTGAACCATAATTTGAGAGGAAGTAAGGGCAACAAGAAAGCTAACTAGGAAGAAGACAAAAGTGAAGAGAAGTAGATTTTGTGAGGTATATGTATATTTGGCAAAAATTCAATATGGAAAATGTGATTTTTGATTTTGTAATATTATCTGTAATTGTGTATGTAATTATAGACATTTTGATTAAATAATTTTTTGAATAATTCTTGTTGTTTTGGAAATTTAAGACATATAGCTTCAACTTTCATTTAGACCATTAGATCTGCATATTCCTGGAATTAGGTGGAAAATAGACTCAAAATCCAAACTAGAAATTTATCCAGTAAAATACTGGGCAGAATAGAATGAACATATCTTAGACAAAAATTCATAACTTATGCTAAAAATTTCGATTTAATGTGATTCTAGTTGAAAATTAAAAATAAGACATGTACCTACATTTTCTTAGGTGGTCACTTGTCCAAATTCCATCTAAAAATATATGAAAAATGCATAGCAATATAAGACAGAAATACTGTCCAGAATAGGGCAGTCTGTATGTATGTGTTGATTGTGAAAATTTGTGATGGAAAAATATATTATTTGACTTTTCATATAGTCATAATGATTAAATGAGCAAGTATGATGTTATAAAATATTCAATGGAGATTAATGCATTTATGTGAAATTATATTAGTGTTACATACATAATTTATGTAAATAATAATAAAGGTAACAAATATTATAAAATCTTATAACATCTAGCCGAGAACTAGAAATTAGGATAAATTGACATGCCAATAAAATGGTAGAAATGTAGGCACTAGAAAATAGTGCTAAGATTTAATTTATGTAGGCACTAAGAAATAGCGCTGAGTTGAAATTATGTAGGCACTAAAAAATAGTGTTCAGTTCGAAATTACATAGGCACAAAAAAGGTGCCGAGTTATTGAAAATGTAGGCATTAAACGCTGAGTTATAAAATAATTATGTAGTCGCCAAGTATATTACTAGAGAGCATAAATCCTATATCCAGTGTTTAGTTCTAGTCTAAGATGTCATGGGCTATCAAATAAATAACAAAAAAATGTAAATTATTAAATTGATATTTGAAATTGTATATCTTGTATTGTTAAACAATTCCAAGCATGCTTATTGAATGAAATGTTATAATTGATGAATTGTATATTTTTGCATGATGTAAATAGTTTTGATATTATTTGAATATTTTTGGCATACTTAGTAAATTAATTGTAGTTTTTGAAGTTTTATTTTAGAAAATATTTATATAATTATTGGATAGTTGTCAAACGTACCACTAAGTTAGTAGCTTAGTGTGTGTATTTCACACGTAAATAAATAGACGTAGCTGTTGCGTTAGGGCGACCGAAGATAAGGGGAACCCTAAGATCAAATTGCAGCAGTTTATTTTCTTTTCGTATGTTTTGGAAATTGTATTGTAAAAATTAAATTTTAAAAATTTATTTTGATGTAAATTGTGGCATGTATGATTTATAAGGAGTGAATTTTGTAATTAATATATTTGGTATTATTGTAAATGTATTTCTAAATATTATGGTTTGATGAATGAATTCTTTTAAATCAAAATATTTACATTACTAGTTACATATTTAAATGAAAAAAAAAATATAGTAAGAAATATTTTGCTGATAATAAACTCGAAAATTGAAAAAAATACAATAATTTGATAATTGGTTATTTTTACAAAAACAAAATGAGCTTAGTAGCACTTTCATATATTATTAATGATTAGTAAGGTAAGGGAGCGCTACATGGAGTCAAAATATAGGATTCAATATCCAAGATAACCTTAAACATCTCAAGTCTAAGGATACTTGCACTATTGCTATGACGAGACTATCATTGATATGGAATAGATATGCATTTAATTGTCTCATAGTAGGTCATCCAATATACTTGACTACTTTAGCAAGCATACATATGTAAACTCTAAACATCTCATATTTCAGCTTATGAGATCAACTGCTTGACCTAGTCAAGAAGTATAACATGTGCTAGTCTATCTGGATTAACAATGCCCCATCTTGTTAATCTTATGACTAGGGATAATTTAGGTATAAACACAATTACACATGATAGAAATCTCACCATTATAATCTCATCATGATTTCCTTTATGTTGTGTTAAATACCAAGGACTTCATTAAACGGTCTAAGATCTAAATCATATTTATATATGTATGAACACCAATATAATGAAATTGTGTTTTAATAATAATGAATGAGTACATCAAGTGCCTAAGGTGATTACCTTTAAGGCACCTCTCTAACACTTAGGGAGTAGAAATTGTATGCCAAGCAATCAAAATGTGAGTTTTGACTTAAAAAGGCAGCCTTTCTTAGATGTATTGTGTCAATAGATGGTATAAGGGTTGATCCTAGCAGAGTAGAGGCATTTATAAGTTGGAAAGACTCCTCGTAATGTAACAGAGATAAGAGTTTCCTTGGATTAACTAATTACTGCAAGAAATTTGTTAAGGACTTTTCGATGATTACTTCTCCTTTGACCAGATTATTGGGGACAGGGTGTGAAATTTGAATGGACATAAAAATGTTAGGACATTTTCTCCAGCTGAAGAAAATGCTAATAGAGGCTCTCATTTTGACATAGCCAGTCAGTGATAAGGAGTATGACATCCATATGCTTTTCATAATGGATTAAGGTGTGTACTGATGCAAAAAGGCAAGTATACATCCAGGCAGTTGAAGACACATGAAAACAATTACCCCACACATGACTTAGAGTTAACAACCATTTCTTTACATTGAAGATATAATGTCATTATGTTTATAGGGAGAAATATTTCAATGATACAAACCATAAGAGTCTTGAATACAATTCTACACGAAGAGACCTTAATCTAAGATAGAGGTGGTGGTTATATTTGATAAAGGATTATAACTATGTCCTTGACTACTATCCAGACAAGGCCAACGTAGTGACCAATACATTAAGTAGGAAAATGGTGGCAGAATTGAACATCTGGCCTACAATTAATTAAGAGATCATGGATGCATAAAGGCATAATAATAAGTTTGTTGAGATAGTCGAGTTGGTCTCTAAGAGGGATAAACTTAGTTAAACAGTGAAGAGAGATGATGGGCTATATTATTAGGGTTGGTTGAGTGTGCCTAGTATTGATGAGTTCAAACAAATGATTTTTTGAGAGGCATATGAAACCAAGTATGTCATGTAACCGAGAAGCACTAAGATGTATCATGATTTGAAGAGTAAATACTGATGGACTAGTATGAAGTGAGATACTATAGAGTATACCACCAGATTCCTGACTTGTCAGCAGGTGAAAATAGAACATTAGGTACCATTAGGGTTACTATAACATATCACTATACTATAATAGAAATGGGAATGAATTACTATGGACTTCGTAAGTGGGTTGCTAGTGACACTTAGGAGATATGATATTGTATGGGTTTTTATGGATAGGCTTACGAAGTTAGCTCACTTATTGCCTATTAGGAGAGATTATTCTATGAAAAAATTAGTAGAGCTTCATGGAGTATCGATCTTTATTTTTTTGGAAAGGGACCGTAAGTTTACTTCACAGTTTTGGGGTAGTTTGTAGAGAGCTTTAGGTACCAAGCTCTAGCACAACCTTCCATCCTCAGATAGATGGGCTATCAAAGAGAGTTATATAGATCTTAAAAGATATGATGAAAAGTTATGTGATCAAGTTCGAGGGTAGCTGGGACATATATCTTCATTCGATTGAGTTTACCTACAACAACAGTTATCAGTCAGTATCGAGTTGGCTCCTTTTGAACACTATATGGTAAGAAATGCCAAACACCCTTGTGTTGGACAAAGGTTAGTAAAAGCAAGCTAGTGAGACTAGACTTGGTACAAGAGATAAAGGAAAAGGTATGAGTTATCCATGATACATTGAAGAGAACTTCAAACAAATAGAAATCATATGCGAATATCAAAAGGAGATACATAAAATATTCAATAGGAGACAAGGTTTTCTTAAAAGCTTCCTTATGAAAGAAAGTCTATAGATTCAGAAAGAATGGAAAATTGAGCTAGAGATTCATTAGGCCTTATGAGATTCTAATGAGAGTGGGACCCATTGCCTACAAACTTGCTCTACCACTAGAGTTGATCAAGATCCATGATGTGTTCCACGTCTCCATATTGAGGAGATACATGTTGAATTCCTCTCATATTATTCCAGTTGAAAGTATCGAGGTGAGACTAAATTTTACTTATGAAGAAGAACCAGTACAGATTCAAGCTAAAGAGATCAAGAAACTTAAGAACAAAGTAGTATCCTTAGTCAAAGTCTTATGGAGAAATCATGCAATGAAAGAGGCTACAAGGGAAAGTGAATAAGTGATGAAAGCCTATCATCCACAATTATTCAGAAATAGTACATTAGGTAATTTCGAGGACAAATTCTTCAAGAGGGAAATAAATGTTACACAAGTTAGGGCCTAGAAATAACATGTATAAGAGGTTATGGGTATTGAGAACATGAAAATGGGTAAAATAACTTAAAAAGTGAAAATTTCCAACATTCACGCCATTGAATATAAGATCACTATCATGAATATTGTGAAAATTAGAATTCTAAAACTAAGGAGCTTCATAGCCATGACACATATATTCACCATCGTGAAGATTTATAGTTTAAATTGGATAGCTTCATGTTTCTAATGGAAACTCATAATTTCCCTAACTAAAACCCTAGCCATTAGATCTTTTGAACCTTTCTTTCAATTCCCTTAAATCTTGATTAATAAAATACGAAATCCCTAGAATAAATGAGGTTAAAATCAATTAAAATCAAGTGTTTTTAGCAAAGCATTGAGGGCATAATTAAAGAGGAAGGAGAATTCAATTTTCAACCTTAAAACGAATCTAAATCATTGAAGTAGAGGTAAGTAACTATGTTTCCATTGTTTTTACATTGGTTTAATTTAGATTTAGATAGGGATTTGAATTTATAGACTTTAAACCAATATATAAGTTAAGGGTTGGTTAGTTTATGACATATAGGTGGTTCATATATTGAACATATGGTAATTTGGATTCTGTTATGGTATTAAGAGATGAGAAGGAAGGTGGAGATACTTGCCGAAAAGCTTAGGCATGCGAGAGAGATTGATTGTTAAAGCTCCAATTAAGGTTTGCTCATGTACACATTTAAATTCAATTAATACATTATTGTGTGATGAAATGTGTAAGTGGTATGTTATTTGGTACATATGGTTATATAAGAATTCTTAGAACTGGAATAAATGACACGATTGAATCTGAATTAGATAAGAAATATTGATACATGAACTTTGATAATGTTGTGACATTGAATATGGTTGTTTGAATTTAGTTATATTAGATCAATTAGTAACTTATTTATGTTTTCAATAAATAAGTTTTGAAGCCGTTAGACAATTGAGTTGATGAGAAAAATAGTCTGAGTTTGTTAAAGTTGACCCGTTGTCCTTTATTTATGTTTTCAATAAAGTCAAACATTTAGTTGAAATTGATTAAGTTACTTTATTTTATATAATATATGATTTTGTAAGAAGGGTAGTTGTTGCCCAAACTAGATTGTTTTCAATTATGGATTTGGATTTTATTTCAAATACAGATAATCAATCTTATACATAATACAATATATAATATATCTTTACTACAAGAAGACGCTTATGACTGATGGAAGTTAGTTTTAGTAAAACCAAAGACTCCTTAGCTAGTGACTTGGAACTTTTTTATTACTAAGTTTAATAAGCAATGTGTACCTCGAATCTACATAGATGACAGGAAGAGAGAGTTTTTAAATCTTAAGTAAGGCAAGATGACTGTGACTAAGTAAGTATGTTTTAGAGTTTGTTATAGATGAGATAGACAATTGCAGGAGATTTGAGGATGACCTTAATATAGAGATCAGGGACTTTATGAAAACACTATAGCATGTCAGTTTTACTAAGTTGGTCACTTCCACATGAATGTGGAAAAGAGAAAGTGAAAGAGGGTAAAGGAAGCCTCCATGCAGGCAGTAGATTCAGTGGCCTAGGCTATAAGCAATAAGGGCTGGTATTACTCAAGATAGTCACAAGGTAGGAGTCAGGGACAGAAAAAAAGTTAGACATTGGGTGGATCACATAGGAGGGGCATCCCTCTAGAGCTACATTTGCAGTTAGTAGCATTGAGACTCATGCTACCTGAGCAAGTGTCCAAGTTTGTGGCACTTGCCATAAGAGCCATAGAGGGGAATGCTGGATGAAAACATATTCTTACTTTAGATGAAATTCTAAGGAGTATATGAATGAGATTGTCTTCTTATTACAAGCAGTGCACCTACTCAAACTACACAGTCAACACCAACTCAAATTCATTGAAAAGGTCATTCATGACCTACCCAAACAACCTTAGTGACTATTAAAAGGCCAAGACCATACCGAGTTCTAGCTAGAGCTTATGCTAAGATGGCCAGAAAAGACTAAAAAGCTATTGATGTGATTATTGGTATGTTTTCTTTACACAACTCATATATTTGTGCATTAGTTGATCCGAGTTCCACACACTCTTATATATGCTCAAATACTCCTAGAAAACATAACATGGTTAGTGAAAAACTTGACTATGAGCTTGAGGTTACAAACCTCCTAGGGCATAGTATGATAATGAACTTGGTATATAAAATGCATCCATTAGTTGTTCATAAAAGAGAATTCCCTGCATACGTAATAGAGTTACCTTTTCATGAATTTGATCTCATTTTGGGCATGGATTGGCTTTCATAGCATAGGGCAGTCGTAGACTTCAAGAAAAATTTTGTGATAATTAAAACACTTGAATAGGGCGAGGTGCAAGTGGAAGGAAAGTTTTTCCCATAACCTCCATAAGTTATTTCTCTAATGAAAGGTAAGAAAATGATGTGAAAGGGATGTGAAGCCTATTTGGCTCATGTGGTCGAGACAAAAAAAAGATGTCCAAATCTTAAGGATATCATTATAGTTAGAGAATTCTCATAAGTTTTTTCAGATGATCTACTAGGATTACCGCCGGACAAAGAGTTAGAGTTCTCAATTGAGCTTACACTAGGCACAACACCCATATCAATAACGTCATACATCTGAGTTGAAAGAGCTTAAGACTCAATTATAAAAACTAATAGATAAAGGATTCATCAGGTTGAGTGTATCTCAATAGGATGCACTAGTACTATTTGTGAAAAAGAATGATGAATCTATGAAGTTATACATAGACTATAGATAATAGAATATTGTGACAATCAAAAATAGACATTTATTACCATGTATTGATGACCCATTTGACTAGTTGACATGTGTGTTTTTAAAAATTGAGTTGAGATCAGGGTATCACAAATTGAGAGTTAGAGTAGAGGACATAGCTAAGACAATGTTTAAAACCAGATACGGGCATTATGAGTTTGTAGTTATGCTCTTTGGGTTAACTGATTCTCCGACAGTCTTTATGGATTTAATGTAAAGGATATTCAGGCCTTATCTAGATGAATGCATCATGATCTTCATAGATAATATTCTAGTATATTCTAAGACACCTGAGGAGCATGATCAACACTTGAGGATAGTGTTGCATGCATTTAGGGAACATAAATTGTATGTTAAGCTCTTGAAATGTCAGTTTTGGCTTGAAGAGGTGGCTTTTCTTGGACGTATTGTGCCCACTAAGCATTGATCCTAACAACGTAGAGGCAATTATGAGTTGGAAGCCTCATTGTAATGTAACAAAAATTAAGAGTTTCCATGGGTTAGTTAGTTACTATAGAAGATTTGTTAAGGGCTTTTCAATGATTGCTTCTCCTTTGATCAAACTAATAAGGAAAGATGTGTAATTTCAGTAGACATAGAAATGTCAGGAAAGTTTTGATAGGCTGAAGAAGATACTAATAGAGGCTCCAATTTTGACACAACCACTATCTAATAAGGAGTATGTCATCTACAGTGATGCTTTTCACAATGGACTAGGCTATGTACTAATGTAAGAAGGCAAGGTGGTAGCATATGCATCCAGACAGCTAAAGACACATAAGAAAAATTACTCTACACATGATTTATATTGACTTTCCTTTTTCATTTTTAACTACCGTGATTCCTGGTTTCTTCGAAACTATATGTACTGGCTTACCCATTTGCAATCCGTAATAGGATATATAATTCTTTCATCGAGCAGCTATTGCACCTTTTTTTACCACTTTTTCCATATAAGGATTTAATCTTCTTTCAATCTCCCTCACAACTTTGGCATTATCCTTTAAAATGATTTTATGCATACACACGGTAGGACTAATGCCTTTAATATTTAATAATCCCCACAAAATTACTTTACTAAGCCTACTTAATTCCTTAATTACAACTTCTTCTTCATTAGGAAAAAGATCATATGCAATAATTACTGGGTAAGTGTTCCATTTTCCTAGAAAAACATATTCCAAAGTGGAGGAAAGTTCTTTTAGTTATGCTATAAGTGGTTCAAGATCACTCATCTATATTTTAGGTGTGAAGGGGTTCAATTGCAATTTATCATCCACCAGTTCAGTTAGGTCAGGGCTGTTATGGTTTCCTAACACTTCATCCAAATTATTATCCAATTTATCTAAAGTTAAAGCTAACTTCACCTTATCCTCTTGCTCTTGCAAAAATATATCATAAACAAGTAAGTCCAAACAATCAATATGGGAGCATTCATCATAAAAGGCATTAAAGGGATAAGGAATTCAATCAAAAACTTCAAATTCCACAGCCTCCCCTAAAATAATCATTGTGAGCTTGCCATTGTCAACATCTATTATTGTCTTAGTGGTTTCCATGAATGGTCTACCAAGAAAAATGGTCTGGTGTTTTTCTCTCAAAGGATATTTAACTTTAAATTTCCATATCCAAGACAACAAAATCAACATGTATAATTAACTTGCCAATTTGTACAATGAGATCTTCTACTATAACTTTGGGATATTTAACTGACCTATTAGCAAGTTGAAGGCATATAGAAGTAGGTTTAATCTCACCTAAGCCTAGCTATGCATATATTGAATACAACATTAAATTGATGCTAGCTCCCAAGTCTAAATAGCCTTGGCTAACTTCTTATCTCCTATATTTATATCTACAATAAAGCTCCTAGAATCTTTCATTTTTTTAGGAAGTTGCTACTAAAAGACTACACTTGCTGTCTCAGAGACTATTATTTTCTCATTAGTGCCATACCTTTCTTTTTTGTAGAAGTCACCTTTGAAGAATTTGAAATAAGAAGGAATGTTCCTAATAATATCCAATAAAGAAAGATTAATTTCCATTTTATAAAGCATATTAAAAGTTTCAGAAAATTCCTTATCCTTCTTGCTCTCTTTCAGTCTACTATGGAAAGGAATAGGCAATTTGTAAGGTTCCTTTGCTTTATGCAACTCAAATTTTGCAAAGGATTCCTTTCTATTCTCTTGTATGCCATTCTTTTTTTCCTTTCTAACTTTCTACCTATGTCTTCTCTTTTGGATTCTCATTCTTTTCATCTACTTCTAGGGTCATACATGAAATAGAAGAATCATATATTTTAGTATTCAAAGCAATCTTGGTATCCTATACCTTACCACTCTATAGTAATGAGACTGTTTTCACTTGTTCAAATTGTTTCAGAAGTTGTTCCTTCTTGTTTTCATACATGGCTTCTGCTATATGCCCAATCTAGATTTTCAATCTTCTCAAAGTTAGTTCAATAGATTCCACCTTTTTGTTAGTTGGTTCTATTTTCTCTTAGGTAACTATCGTGAAATTCTAAAGGGCTTCTTTTAAAGACAACTTAGATGCATATTAAGAAATCCTTATTGGTATTGGTTAGGGTATGAAAGTGGAGTTTCAAGAATTGAGGTTCTATTTTTTGGTATGGATAATGGTTTTGATTTCATAGAATTTGATATGGGTATTGACCATTGTTCTTCCATGAAAAACTAGGATTGTTCCCTCAACTAGAGTTATGAGGAAAATTGTTTTGATATCTAGATTGGGCGGTCTCCATGCCATAAATGTGCCCTATATCATTCCCTAAAAAAGGTTTGATTGAAAACAAACATTAGCTCCATAAACCATAGAGATTGCGACTACCACTTACCTCAGTTGTTCGCCCATCTCTATTGGTGACCAAAATCCTCACTTGATTTGTAAGCTCGACTATCTGAGAAAGCAAATCATTGTCACTATACTAACTCATTATCTCTATAATGAAAAACTGAAATAAAATAAAAAATTTTAACTAATAAAAATATCTAAAACAATCAAAAACATATTAGCGACCCAATTAACAAAGAATTCAATCAATAGTTCCCCAACAATGGTGCCAAAAACTTGATGAATTTAAAGTGTATTCACAAGTGCACAAGCCAACTGTAATGCTAGCAAGCTCACTCCTAAGGTCAATCTCTCAAGGAACTGTCGGCTTAAATTTCTAATTAATTTTATTAAATCCTAAACACTATAACCAAGTTTCATGAATTGATTAAATTAAAAAAAATAAAACTAAATGAGTAGGCTATCGAATGAATCTAATGAATTAAGTTCTTATGAGACGAAATAAGTATTTATCTCGCATTTCCAATTTACAATCCCTTTCCTAATTCAATTAAGCCCCATGAAGTAAGTTTTCAATGGCTCTCACCCTAATTCACCAATTACCCAAACTAATGGTGTAACTAATGTCCAATCCAATTTTTAGGTTAAATTAAAAATGATGTTTCTAATAATATAACCTTAATATGTTTGTTCCAAATTAAACAAAAGATGGCCAGTCAATCATTCAATCTAGAGCTAAATAAACACAATTGAAATTGGGAAAGAAATCATACTTCATAAATAATAAAGGGAAATTCATATAAAGTGGGTTAACTCACTAAACGCCTAATAAAAATTAGCTTAGGATTGATACTACATTTATCATGTTAATAACAAAATCTATATTAAACATGTTATAGAAAAAATAAAAATCATAGAACTAAATTGCTCCCCTAAAAGTTGATGAAGAATTAAATACAAGTTCGGTTGTTCTTTGAATCTTCAAGCTATACTCCAAACCAAACTTTAAGAACCAAAATAGCTCTCTTCAATGATTAAAAATTTTCAGGGATAGTATAGAACAGGGTGGCCTACGAGTTCTCATTAGCCACCCCCTCTCAGAGTTGCAAAATGTCTCCCTTCAAGTTTTATAGGAAAAACTCTTTCAAATTCTAAAAGAAACTATTTTATACTACCCAAAGTTTTAATTGCATTCTAATTTTAAAGATACAATATTTTCCTTCTAAATATGTCAATAAAATCTCCAAAAATAAGTTCCAGAATTAATTCTCCATAATATTGGTCCAATTGTAAAAGGCAGACTTTCATCGCATATTGGACTCTACAGGATCATTGATTTTTAAGCATATGAAACTTCCTCACAAATGCTATAGGTTGACAAGACAGATAAACTTTCATGCTCACAATATTTCAACATGCTTGTGATTTTAGATTGGAGCTTGCTCCTTGACATGCCTACACTGAATCCCCACGCTTGCGATAGAAACTTCAGCTAGAAAAACTTCACACTAGTGCTGATGCTTCATGTGCATAACAAAGGAGAATACAACAATAACACATAACCATCCTCACAGACGTGACATGGTGTCACACATATGAGGCCTTGAATTTCCCCTTCCCTCATGCACGTGAGGCCTTTCATTTCTCTGCATTTCCTCCACACACCTGCAAACACATATTTAAGTATCAAAAACCTATAATTAAACATGAAAAATATGAATAAAAACTATACTAAATGTAGACATATCAGTGAGATATATTATTAGACCAGACTATGAGTGCCCAGTATAATGAGATGAGACTGAGGATTTGTCACATCATTAGTTTAGGCCCTAACCAATATGCATATTTTGTGATCGGATGCATCAGACCGACTGAAAATCTAGTTGATATGACTAAAGTCTAAATTTAGACTAAGAATAAGTGAGAAAATTAGCTATGAACAAGTGATATTAAATTTTTCACGAAACGGAAGAAAATGGGTTCGATTGTAAAAATATGCAATTTTTGCACTACAGTGAATCGCGAACAAAGGACATCCGGGCATAGAGAATATTGAGATGAACTTTTCGGTACAATTTCATATCAAAACTCCACGGTTTAGGACACAAAATTAAAGAAATAAAATTTAAGGTCTGGTTCCGCAAAAATATAAAAAAATGCGATTTTTGCTTAGGTGTTTTGATTGCAAAACCGAAATACCAATATATAGAATAAATTATTTCGTGAATACTAGTGTATTTAATTGCAAGATATTAAGTTGTTTATGGCTTCAAATCGAAGAAATAAGAATATACGACATGACTAAAATATAAGTAGTTGATTATTTGAGGACCTTTTTGGATATTTGACTACGGTTAAGTTTAACGAGGATTAATTAGATTAAAGTATAACTGATTAATCAACTTTTGATGCATGTGTGCCATTTGTTATGCTTGTCTTCTAATGATATTCATTAATCAACATATAAAAAAAAAATTGGCCTTATCTTTTTTTTAACACTTTTTTTCTTTTAATATGAAACAAACCCCAATTCATTCTCATTTCCTCTAATGGTCAGCTCCATTTACACCCCTAAAACTGAAACACTTTGAGCAAATTTCCTTCATTTTCTTGTAAACTCCCATTCTCCAAAACACTATTCTAAGTCAAGTATTTGCATGCTTTGAAGACATAATCCAATTTACCACAACTCTTAGGGAAGTGATAACATCCAAGTGAAGAAATGGTTCGATCAAGCTCAAAGCGGAGGGGGGGGAGGTTAGATGGTGATGCATATTGATTTTAAGGCATAGAGAAGTGTTGCATATGGAACATTCAAGTGAAGATAGAGAGATTCAGTGGTAAAGGGTCTCAGTTGTGAGGAAATATTCAAAGATGAATTTAACTTTGATTTAACTGAACTAATTCTTTATGATTCTCTTCCAGATTTCCATTCTTCTATGTTTTGAATGATGAAATCCTAACATTCTCCTTGTCCATTTTCCCTTTTATGATTATATGTGATGGTTGTAGCTAGATGACATAAATAAAAAGCCTATGGTCATGTCATGGAAAAGAAGGGGGCTATCGGTTTCTATTGTAAAATAATATAGCTAAAATCTATTGGAAAAATATAAATATTAAATTGGGTAATTGTGATATTAAACAACTAGGAAATGAATTTGTTGATTGAGGGAGTTGATAAAATTTTGAGTACCTGAAACAACTATAAAAGGAATAGAAAATCTTTTGAGGTTATGCCACAACCGAGAAGTAAAGATGATGCTGAATTCAAATTTTTCCAAAGTTAAGAGATTAATTATGAGACCTTTCTTGGCCAAAGCTAGGGCAAACAACTCTTAAGATACATAGACTTATTATATTGAAGAGAGAGACAAACATGAATTTTGTATAGAATTAGTTGTGGTCGAGACACAAGGTCGTGATTTTGGGTTATGAACTAAGGGTAATTAATAAAAGAAAAGTAAGTAGAGGTTAAGTTAAAATTGGACTAAGTTGAGACACATGATAAAGAAAATTGATACCATAAATATTTGTTGTCCAGACAATGAACCAAGAAAGGAGTTGAATTGGTTAGCAAATAAAAATTTGTTTAATTGAAAGTGCGGAATAAATAAAATAGAGGAAGGAAGGAGAGATATCATAAACAAGATTTATAGAGGTTTGGGTATTAACAAACCCTACTCCTCTCTCCAATCTCGATTGGGTGTTTCACTAACACACTAAGTGTTACAATGGAGTTTTTTAAGCTCACTCCCAAATATGGTGTTTCTCTCAATGGCTAACACCTAACCTAAAAATTCCCTTGTGTTTTTTCAATGGTTGACACAAAAACCAATTCCTTGTGTTTTATGACTCAACATAATAAACTCATACAAGTGTTTCACTCTTAACCTATATACCCAAACTTACTTTTGAGTAATTGATTACAATGAATACACTCACTAACCTACAATGCTTAGAAATTATGATCAATTAGGTTTTCACAAAAATAGAGGTTTTTTGAGAAATAATTAATGCACAAGGCTACAACAAGATTAAAGATGTAAAATAATTGTGTTCATCTTGTTTTTCCTATTTTTCTTTATGTTCTTCTTGTTGGGATTCATAAATGACTTGCATTTATTCTTCCTCTGTGAATTATAGCCATTTGGGTGCATTTATTGCAAAAATAATCATTGAACTAATTCTTAATTCGCACCTCACATGTTTCTCTATCTTCGTTCATGGGCGTGACTATATGTATCATAGGCGTGAATGTTCTTCCAAGTCATGGTCCAAGCGGTGACTCTGACCGTGAAGCTTTCTAGAAGAATTGGAAATGGTTGATCACGGGTGTGACTAATACTTTCACAGGCGTGAATATTCTTCCAAGCCATGGTCCAAGTGGTGACTCTGGCCATGAAGCTCTCTAGAATAATTGGACATGTTGGGTCACGGGTGTGACTTGTTTGACCATTCACAATTTGTTTGATCCTTCATGGCTATGAACTTTGAATGGTGGAAAGTTGACGCTCAGCTATATTCACGGGCATGACATTAGTAGTTACGGGTATGACTTTGCTATTTCTTTGATTTTTATCTTCAAATGATGTCTTTCAATCTTGCTTCATGTTCTAATTAAAGTATATCCTGTTTAACACACTTAGAACACAAACATTGTTAAATACATTATTGTTATTTTATTTGTTACCATCAAAATGGTGGACATACCCTTCAAGGTTCAACAATATTTAAGACAGTGAACTTTTGGAGGATAGATACACCTCAAGAAATGTAAAATATAACCATATTGTGACAAATATTAGACATGGACATATAAACCATTAATTGCTACTAGAAAAATTAGTTGATAATGGAATTGAATGTGGGCCGAGACCATGAAAGATAAAAATGGAGTCTTCAATTATATTTTGGACCTCATTAAGGTAAGAATGGACTTTTGGAACACAAAATGAAGTTTCAAAGTTATGCTTGGATCTCAATTATAAATGGAACAATTGGTGTATTTTATACCAATAAGTAAACAAAAAGGCATTAAAAGAGCCTAACCCAAGGCTATGGTATTACTTTGGGACCCAGAATTAAGATAAAGACAATCATACAATTTTAATATATTAATCGAGCTAGCTAGAAATTTATTTGAGACAAAAAAAAAATAATTCATATAGAGAATAATTAAGGTTGTGAATTTATTTTGAAAGCATGACTTGTCTCGATACATATAAGAATACTGTGTTGTGGTGTATATTAGACATAGGTACTGGGACCATTAAATTGACCTAAATCTTAAGACCACGAATTAACGTGAGAGATGTTGGGTTTTTATTAAAAAGGGATAATTCTTCGATGATTATAATGATGATGATGATGATGATGATGATGATGATGATTATTATTATTATTATTATTATTATTATTATTATTATTATTATTATTTTCTGGATGCCTGATATTCAATTACTTATATTTTATTGGGCACACCTTCTATAGAAGTGTCAGTATCAGATAAAGGAAAAGGGTCAACAAACATGATAAATGACTAATTAGGTTTGTGCAAACTCTTATAGTAATGACTAAATATGTATTTAAATTGATTATAATATCAAATATATCTTGTGTTATAAAATAAAATATGTTATGAAATGAATTTCTATTTTGAGAAATGATTATATGAATTGAAATGAATTTATAAAATGATTATTGAAAATTTTAACTTTGTAACTACTTGAAATGAAATAAAATGAAAGGATTTTTTTGATATTTTTTTTTCTGATTTTAGCCCATATATTATCCTAGACATGCACTAGTGTTTTGTTGGCATGCCAATGACCCATTTTGGTCAGGTTAAGTCATGTAAAAAAATGTAAATATGTAAATTAAAAAGTTAACCTTGCATATATAGGTATATTTAATAATATCATATAGGTGTGACGAAATAGGTAGATAATGAGATCAACTTACCTAACTATTACGTAGGAAGGTAAATGGGTGTTATAGGATTCTTTGGGATGCATATGAATCCATGTATGCTATGCACCCGGAAAGCACTAAGATGTATCATGATTTGAAAAGTAAACACTGGTGGACAAACATGAAGAGAGATACCACATAGTATACAACTAAATGTATGACTTTTCAGTAGATCAAAGCAGAACATAAACTACCATCAGGGTTACTCCAACATATCACTATACTAGAATGGAAATGGGAACAAATTACTATAAACTTTGTGAATGGGTTGCCAGTGACACCTAAGAGATATAATCACTTCTTGCCTATCAGGAGAGATTATTCTTTGAATAGATTAGTAGAGATTTATGTTAATGAGATAGTACAATTTCATTGAGTACAAATCTCTATTGTTTCTGAAAGCGACCCTAGGTTTAAATCATAGTTTTGGGATAGTCTAAAGAAAGCTTTAGGTACCAAGCTTAAATTTTGCACGACCTTCCATCCCCAGACAGATAAACAATTAGAAAGAGTTACAAAGACTCTAGAGGATATGATGTGTTCCATATCTCCCTGTTGAGGAGGTAGAGTTATCAATCTAGTATCGAGATGGCTCCTTATGAGGCATTATATGGTAGGAAGTACCAAACACCCTTATGTTGGATAGAGCTCAATGAGAAAAAACTAATGGGGCTAGATTTAGAGACAAAGAAAAAGGTACAGGTTATCTAGGATAGATTAAAGGCAACTTCAGATAAGCATAAATCATATGAAAATATCATAAGGAAAGACATGAAATATGCAGTAGGTGACAAGGTTTTCTTGATAGTTTTCCCATGGAAGAAAGTCTTGAGATCCAGAAAGAATGGAAAATTGAGCCTGAGATTCATTAAGTCTTATGAGATTTTAATGAGAATGGGACCAGTTGCCCATAGACTTACTTTACCACCATAGTTGAGCAAGATTTATACTGTGTTCCACATCTCTATATTGAGGAGATACAATTTGGTACCCTCTCACATTATTCCAAATAAGATTATCGATAGGAAACCGAATTTGATTTATGAAGAAGAACTAGTGCATATTCTAGCCAGAGAGATCAAGGAACTTAGGAAAAAATGAGTACCCTTAGTCAAAGTCTTATGGAGAAATCATGCAATGGAAGAGGCTACATGGGAAAGTAAAAAAGTGATAAAGTCTAGCATCCATAATTATTTATAAACAGTATATCAGGTAATTTTGATGATGAAATTCTTTAAGATAGAGAGAAATGTAACATCCAGAAGTTAGGGGCTAAAAATAACATGTAAAAAAGGAATTTTGGGTGTATATAGATGGTATAAAAGTGGTTATGGGTATTGAAAATATGAAAATGGTTAAAAGGAATTAAAAGTGAAAATTTTCAACATTCATACATGTGAATATAGGATTACGGTCATGAATGTCATGAAATCATAATTCTGAGATTGAAGAGCTTTACTGCCGTGACACACATGTTCACGCCTGTGAAGATCTATAGTTTAAATTGGACAATTTCATATTTTTTTTATAGAAACTTATGATTTTCCAAACTAAAACCATAGTCACTTGATCCTCTAAACCCTAGAATCGATTTCCTTTGAATTCCCTTCAATCTTGATTAATAAAATATCAAATCCCAACAGTAGATGAGGTTAAGATCGATTAAAATCAAGTGTTTTCACTAAAGCATTTAAGGCATAATTAAGGAGGAAGGATAATTCAATTCTAAACCTTAAAACCAATTTGAATCATTGAAGCAACAATAAGGAATTATGTTTCCATTGTTTTTACATTGGTTTAATTCAAATTTAGATGGGGGATTTGAGTTTGTAGATTTTAATCCAATACATATGTTAAGGGTTGGTTAGTTTATGATATATAGGTGGTTCATATACTGAACATATGATAATTTAGATTCTATTATGGTATTAGGAGATGAGAAAGAAGATGGAGGTATCCATTATACAACTTAGGCACATGAGAGAGATCGATTGCTAAAGCTCTAAGTAAGATTTGCACATGTACGCATTTAAATTCGATTAATATATTATATTGTGATGAAATGTGTAAGTGGCATGTTATTTGGTACATATAGTTATATAGGAATTCCTATAACTGAAATAAATGGCATGATTGAATCTGAATTTGATATGGAACATTAATACATGAACTTTGATAATGCTGTGATATTGAATATGGTTGTTTACATTTAGTTATATGATATCAATTTATTACTTGCATAATTATAGTTTTGAAATGATGAATTATTCTAGAAAGTATATAAAAGAGTGGCTAACATTGGTTAGTCTTAGAACCTTTGCATATGGTGTGTATATTTGCTTTAAACAGTGTTGGAATTTGATACAGGCTATTGTTGCACAACCATAAATAAAGGTCTCATGCTCGTGAATGACTACACAGATGGTGCTCACGCCTATGAATGTTCACATAAAACCAGTCATGGCTAAAAACCTATTAAAGAAGGTTTCACGATCGTGAATGCCCTATAACTAGAAATTGTATCTTAAATTTTAAGATGAAATTACATGATTTTAGTATGCACACACACCATGAATTATTAAATGAGATGTATACAGTATGATAACTCATACTGGAATATGGATATGCTTTTTATGCATTATATCACAAGATGTTATGTGGAATTCAAAAATGGACTATGGAATGCGATAAATAATATGATCTTATTTATTAATGTACATTTTCTATATGAGAACTAGTGTAGGATAGGTGGCATGTCACTAAGAGGATTACGGTACCATAGAGTATCTATACATAGATTATTTTATATTTTAGGAACAAAGTGGTTTAAGCTCGAGTAAGAGTCCCCTTGTCCCATATGTATGCAATTATTATATTTTACTTAGTCAAGGTTGTTTAAGCTCGGTGAGGGCACTCTTGACTTAAGAAGCTCAGTTGTGAACCATATAAATAAATATAGTTAGTGAGTAGGGTGGCCTAGCTCGGGTTAGAACACTCCCCTTTCATAACCTACATTTGTCCGGGTCTAGAGTATTGGAAAGTAAAATATAAAATAGGTAATAAGAAAATTAAATTAAAAACATAGAAAATCGGATACAATTATAATCTATACAGAAATAAGGAAAATAGTAACTAAGTATATGACACTAAAAAATAGGATTTGACATTATATGATATGTTTGCTACTTCAATATAGTTATACAGATTCATGTGTATCTTATATTATGAATGTATTGTGGATATATGGAAATAGTTATATGAGTATGGATACATGTATATAGTTTCATTTAGTGAATTAAGGCAGGTATGTATGTTAAACTAGTAACCAGGTACACTGAACTAGAAAATGGAAGTTTATGTTATAAGTCATGTATGTATTGTAAATCAGTAAACAAAGTATGGATAAAGTATTTTGTTATGTGATGGCATGATGGAGCACTTAGGTATGTATACAGTACATTTATATATGCTATGATTATTAGTGAAAGCATGTTAGGATTTTTATGCTTATATATACTAGTAAGCTTTCAGTAGCTTAACATGTGGGTTTCCCTGCAAACAGGTTTGGAGCTGTTAGACAGTTGAGTTGACAAGAAGAAGAGTTTGAGCCCATTAGAGCAGTCGAAGTTGACCCATTATCTTTTGTTGGTTTCATTTATTTCATTTGTGATTTTCTCATGGCATAGGAAAGAAATAGTCATTTGTTTATATTTTCAATGAAGTCAGATATTTAATAAAAATTGACTAAGTTTCTTTATTTTATATAAATTTGGATTTTGTAATAAAGATGATTGTTGTCCAAACTAGATTATTTTCAACTATGGATTTGGATTTTATTTTAGATATAGATAATCAGTCTTATACACAATACAATATATAATATATGGATTTTGCATGTTATATAGGTACAATGAATAAGATACGAATTTTTTTTTAACTGGAACATGTGATATCCATTCATATAGTGGGATTATGTCCTGCTATATGGGTAGGAATTACACCTATAAGATATATTGAAAATAGAGAAGTAAGTATATAGTAAAAGTAATAGATATAAAAAAAAGTTTAAAAAGAGACGATCATAGATAAGTAAGTTGAGATGTTACAGGATTCGCGTTTGTGAATGGTTTGTCACGACCGTGAATAGTATAGTGTAATGATTCACTCCCGTGAATAGTTTGTTATGATTGTAAATTGTGTAGTATGATAATTTTGGTTCGCAAAGATTGTGTCGTGACCATGAATGCTGGTCAACCATGAGTGGGTTAGAAAGACATGCTTTCGCTTTCTTCCATTCCTAATTTTGCTCAAACCTACTCCCCACTCCTTTTTCTTCTTCCTTACATGCCACATTCTCCTCTCCCATATTTTCTATCCTTCCTTTTTCCTTCTCACAAGATTCAAACCATAATTTAAAAAGAAAATCTTAAAATCAAAGGGGTAAAGGAAGAATGATCTTGAGAAGTTGGGTTAGAGTTTTCTTTAAAAATGGCTTTTATGTTTGATTTATGATATAAAGGACTAAAAGGGATATTTTGTTGTGTTAGATGTTGATAGAGGCGGTGAGAATCATAAAGAGGAAAGACAAGCTTGAAAGCTTGAAGTTGTTACACTAAAAGAAAATGAGAAAATTGCAATGCCAATTAGCGACACGGACGCCACAATGATGTGTCCGCAATGCAAGGTGACAATAATTAAAAGTTAAATTTAGTAGCGCCACATGACGATTTTCTCTTAGCAACACCTAAAGGACACCAAAATTTGGCGGCAGTTTGCATTGCTAGCTTAGTCGCTATTTAGCGATGCCTTAAAACGATATCACTAATTAAGCTACAAGGTGTACCATATAGCAATGACACTTTTTGCATCATTATTGGCGTCACTGATATGGTAAATGAAACACACCGTTTTATTTGTAAGATTACTTTTTAGAGACACTTTAGCATCTCATTAAAACTCGTCCCCTGTCCCTTCCTAAAACTCAAATCCTACCCCAAATGATAAAATTTCACCGGTAACGCTCTCTTCCATCCTTAAAGCGCGCGATAGGTCGCTCCAGCTCGCCTTCCAATGCTCTCTCTTTATCCCTCTCCCGTTTATTTATTATTTATTTTTTTATTTATTTTTGTCCTATGTTATTTATATCTTTAGACAATGCAAAATTAGGGAAGAAAAAGCATTATTTGATGTTTATATCTTGTGATTTTTATTTTATTTTGGTATTTGAGATTTCGAATTTATAATTTTAGCCATTAAATTCTTTCAAAGACATATAGACCATATAAAAAAATATTATTATAAAAGAATTAATAAAAAAAGAATTCACTACTAATTTGAAAAATTAATTTAATAGGAAAACAATACTATGAAGATTATATAATTAATAAGACGAATTTTATAATAAAAGTTAAAAGTTCATCAATTTAATTATTTCAAAAAATAAAAGAGTTTTTTTTAAAAAACTCAATTTAATAAACTCATTAGGATATTTACATAAAATTTAAATGTATATAATAGGGATTACATTAAAATAAAAATAAATGCATAATTTTTTTTTTCATATAGACATTAACAAAAATCATAAAAGACAAAGTCCAATTATTTTTATTTTCCTTGCAAAATTACGAACATACGATTAGAATCCAAAAAGTTTGTGTGGAAGGAAATTAAAAAAAAAAAAGGATAAAAATAGAGATGCCCACTTGGCAAAGAAGGTGAGAATCAAATGACCGACCAAAAGTGGGGAAATGCCTTCTTGCATCGACAATAAGCCTAGCTTAGTGAACTTTTCTTCCTCCACTTTTAGTTTGAGGCATTTCCATGAGCCAATGCCAATCACCAACAAATCACAGAAATGGATAATTACAAAAATTTTAATAAATAAGTTATTTCTAATATTGGATGTATAGATCCTAATTAATTTGCCCAATTGTGAAACAGGTAATTACATACTTTTTAGGTGACTATATACATTGAATCCAACAACTATGACCTGTGATATAAACATAAACATAAAGCCTTTTTGACCCTATTCATTAATTTTAAAATCCAACATACCACTTTGGTAAATGAAACCACTCTGTAACTCCTCAAATCCATCACATTTCTTTTATCAGTCCCACATAAGGCAACAAATAGAAAATAACTGGCAATTCTTTTGTCAAAATATATTTAATGATAACATAAGAATACACTGTATAAGAGATTCAGTCACAAAAAAGTATTTTAAAATTATGTACCAAATTATTAAATTGCGAAATAATCCTCCAAATAGAATTTCCAACAAATATAAATTATCGCAATAATAAAATACTTGTTAATTTTAATTATAAAATAATAAATTTATCTATAATGTCATAAGTTTTAGTAAGTTAAAGAATATATCTTCTCATTGATTAGGATGGATTCTAAATTTTAAGCTTCAAATTAGCTTCAAATTATATTCAAATTATAGATATAATTAATCTTCAAGTTTATTCTTATCTACAACAGAGTAGTAACATGCATAAGTTTGGTTGCATGGTTTGCATTGTCTTAATTTTAAGAATTTAATTTATTATTATTGGACTATATAATTTCTATGATTAGTATATTGTTGACATATGTCAATACTGTTCGATAATTAGGTTGTTCTTATATTCCAAGTAGCAAAGTATGAATTACCCCGTGAGTGGATGTATTCTACACTTAAAAAGGGTCTTTTGAATCTGAATATCGTTAGGAGTTTGGATGAGCTTATAGAATCTGTATGTAATCAACCAAATAGGATAGATGGTGAAAAGATTAAGTGTCCATGCCCACCAAAAAGGTATCAAAATATAGCGTTTAGGTATGTGAATATAGTCAAATAGTATATACTTAGGAGTGGTTTTGTGTTAGATACTTATGAGTGGACAAGACATGGAAAAACCGATAGAATAGGTGAGCCAAACCACAACCATTTGGTTGACCAAGATAATGTATCTAGTTATGAAATTGTATATCATGAAATGGTGATGGGTCCATCATTCAATCCCTCTCTTTGCGAGAAAAAACTGAATCCAGAAGCCTCAAAATTTTACGATATGCTCAATGTTATTAATAGTAGGGTCATTAAAAGAAGCCTTACCATCTCAAAATGTGGTTGCTGAGAATTTGTACTCAACCAAACAGTTATTGCACAGATTTGGTCTACCGGTTGTGAAGATTCACTATTGTAAGAGCAATTGTATGATATTCTAGGAGAAAAACTTAGAACTGAGTCAATATAAGATATATGGACATCCATAGTACAGGATGAACCAAGAACATTATGGTAATGAAAGGAATAGTAAACTTATCCCCTATAAGAAGATGCATTATTTTCCTTTGACACCACATTCACTTAGATTGTATAAATTGAAAGCAATGGTTAGAGAAATGTCGTAGCATGTAAGGTATGAGATTGAAGAGGGTGTAATGTGTCATCCAACATATTTTATTGTCTGAAAATATTTTACTCAGATTGTATGATTCAAGGCCCACAACTGGAGAAATGTGGTGACATATAGAACATGAGATTGAAGAGGGTGTGATGTGTAATCTATTAGATTCTATCACCTGAAAATATTTTAATGATGTTCATCTTGAATTTGTACATGAAATTAGAAATGTTAAACTCGGGTTATGCACTGATGGATTCCAAACTTTCGGTCAATTAAGGCAACAATATTCATGTTGGTCAATCATTATTACTGTATATAATTTGCCTTTTGTTTATGCATGATGAATTCTTCAATGTTTTTGACTGAGTTGACTCCTAACCCTTGAAATCTAAAAGCAAAGTTTGATGTATTCTTGCAACCGCTAGTTGCAGAGTTGAAAATGTTATAGGATGATGGAATTACTACTTAAGACATATCACTGAAGTAGAATTTCAATTTGAGAGTGGCTCTAATATGGATCATTAGTGACTTCCCAATATTCAATGTTGTCTAGATGGACCACTATTGGACATTTAGCGTGTCACTATTGTATGATTGAATCAGACTCATTTACATTGTCCAAAAGTGGTAAGCAATCATGATTTGAAAATCACATAAAGTTCTTACCACATAATCATCCTTTTAGAAGAAATAAGAACTCATTCCTTAATAATTAAGTAGTAACAAAAGAGGCATCACCAATTATTTCTGGAATAGATATATTATACATCATTGACCATTTGAGTATGAAAAAAGGGGCTTTAGAGATTAATGGTTCTATTAGTAAAATCTACGGTTGGAAGAAACATAGCATCTTGGGGGATTTGCAGTATTGGAGTATAAATCTTATTTGACAAAATCAAGATGTGATGCACATTGAAATAACTTATTTGAAAAGATATTCAACTACCTTTTTTAGGAACATATTTCACAGACGTGACTCCCTTATCACATGTGTGAAATCTAATTTTGTTTATGCATTCACGACTATGAAACCTGTGTCATGGGTATGAATTTGAGAATTTTCATGGTAGAAACGAGCCAAAAAAGAGTATTCACTTACCACAATCAAATGCTCTAAAAATTAACCAATGTCAACCACTCCTATTAACATTTTACCTCATATAAGATATCAACAACATGTCTTAAGTACATTTAAACATGTTTACCCTGCAATCATGATAAACATGTCAACTTTAACACATTAACTTCCATAGTTAAACAACCATGACATTTTAACACATAACATTATAACAACCATGCCATTCTCATTAATAACATGCCTTTACACTTTCATAATATATTTACCATATAAAACACATGCTAAAATGTATGAAAGACAAATTAATATTTAAATATATACATACCTATACAAAATGGAGCCTTATCTAACTCTTCAAGTTTTTTAAGCTTGTCTATTCCCTTGGAATTTGTTTCTAAGCTCCCTAGTTGATCCTAAAAAGACAAACATGTTCTTATCAAATCGATATAATTGAAAACAAGCTTATACTAATCCTAAAATTGAGTTCTACCATAACTTTTACAAGAACTCTCCAAAAGCTCTTTATCTTTCAAGCTTTTACAAACATCAACAATGGAAGATTAGGATGAAAAAAAGGTAAGGGAGGAGGAGAATAAGTCTTGGCATGTCAAAGGAGGATTATGGGAGGTGATGAGCTATTAACATAGAGATGTGGAGCAGATGAAAGAGAAAAGTGTGGCTACAACTTGGCCAACCGATCTACGTTCATGGGCATGAATCGTCAACCACGGCCGTGACTAACAATTCATGGTCCTAAATGTCCTCTCCACTCTCAAATACAAAATGATCCTACCACATTCAAAACTCTGTTATTTTTAATTCTGGCATGGCTTTTACTGGCGTGAATACCTAATCATACGCATGAAATCTTTCTTTTTCACAAAAACTTAACCATTTTGAACACCTCATATCCATCATCTCTCTTTAAAACCGATTTAACTTATAGGCCCTAATGTACAAGCATTATAGGATAACATGAAGTTAGTATAACATATGTTTTGTTTTTATTGTTTGGATCCTTAGAACTCACAATTTCCATTGAAACTTGATTTTGATGATTAATGTTTAGAGTAATGTAATACCCTCTTACCCCACTTCTGTCTAGCAAGGTAAGTGAGTATTACCTGTCTAACTGTTTTATAAATTTAATGAAAAGAAGTAACATTTGTTTTCAAAATTAGACACTGAAATATAAATTAATACAAGCAAAAATATTTAAAATTTTATTTATTTATAAAGTACATTAATTTACATTATAATTCATGTCTATAATACATACTATAGGAAATAAAACCATAATTTAATTTAAAAACTTGTTTTTATAAAATATACCAAAAAGAAAATCCAAAGTGTTTTGCTGCTTCCTTCCGGGTACCCTTCTTCTTCTAACAATCTATTTTCTACGGCTACCCTTCTAAACCTACGCGAGAGGAAACCACCTGTGCTAAGCTAATAGCTTAGTGGTGCTTCAATGATAAAACTTTTATATACGCATATTTGATTACATGTCATTTATAAATTTAACAAGTAAGACACAAAATAAAGAATTATATAAAATCAAACAATTTCATTAAGCATGTAATATTTAACAATTTAATTCATATAACATTATTATAATGACATACTTTAACATGATATTTATCTTTCATTTTTTTGTGCCCATAACACATATAACCGAACAAACTAATAGGAATAAAGGGGTTGCCATTTCTGGCTTTCATAATATTGCGCTGAGCACTTTATAATAATAATGTCATTATTGGCTTTTGTAATATTGTCATTACCGGCTTAATAATTTTACGCCGAACGCATTTATCAATTTGTCATTACCGACTTTTATATTTGGCACCGAGTGCCTAAAATCCCCTGATTGACATGCCAAACTATTTTCTATTCTAGTTCTAGCCAAGGTATCTTTGGGCTTAACTATTTTTTTTATTAATTCACAATGTTTTCAAAAATGCCAATATTATTCAATTATCATAATTATGCTTATTTATTTTTGTTCTTTATTCCCATTATTATTGCACTAAAATCTCATGCATAAATAATTTGTTAAATATTTATAATTACCATCAAATTAAATATTCACATTAATTATTACATATAATTAACATACCACATGCTAAAGCCCAATTTTTCACATTTTTACCTATGACAGATTTCGGCCCTGATACTGGGCTTTATTTGTAGCCCATTTATAATTCGAATTGAGAGTTCTAGTCTTCTAATAATTTTTAGCTTATTGTCTTAGATTTTAGATGCATTAAAAATCACTCAAATCCCAATTTGCTATCAAAAGGTATGAATATTTGAATACTGCATCATCACAGAAATTTCTGCCCAGAATTTTCTGGACAGATTCTTGGTTTGAACTTCATATATTATTCTAAGCAAATATAGACATAATTAGATTTTATGGTCTGAATAAATATTAAATCCATGTGTCTTAGCTTTCATTTCCAATAAAGCACGTACAAACCAGAATTCCATAACTCAATTTATCATCAAAATAGTCAGGGTTGTTCCTGGAATTCTGTACGAGAGCCATCACTTGACATCAATCCATATTTCAACCACATTCATCATTTGCATTCATTTTGATACTAAAATATCCAGAATTACAACTATATTCATATGTCTCAATTATTTCACACCATTTGGTCTCATTGTCATATAAAATATAAAAAACAACAACTAATTACATAACACATCAAATACACAATCATATTAAATTTAACACATAATTACACACATATGAACATCATGTAAGATTTTTATCAATGAAGCACATACCTAATCAACATTGGTTCTTCCCTCAAACCTTATTTTACTTCCCTTATTAGCTAGCTTTCTCTTTGCCTTTTTCACCCTCTTGAGGGTCTCTCACTTGTTCACTTATTTTTCCTACACAACCATACCATATTTCAATTCCAATATCCATTTTGAATGCTTTTCATGTCTATATAATATTTTAATGCTCCTAATATGTTTTACACCTTAATTGAGCTAAAATGTACTAAGATTAGACTTCCTTCTTCATATGTCATGGCTGTCCAAAAACCACATCCTAGTTCCCACTTCATTATCTTCAATTCAACACTCAAATCCTACTTCACTTATCACCAATTGTGGTGTTTCTATGTTAATTTTAATTTCTCCCAAATTTCATTAACTATTGCAGCCCTTCATTCATCCCTTAATATCATATTTTCTTTAGTTTTTAAGCCATAAAATAATTAACTAACATCGATTATCATTAATTCAAAGTTTAACTACACTTCCATCAACTAATCACAAACTTACATTTTCTAAGTTCAATCTTGCAACATAACCTAAATCTACCAAACCTAATCACATCTATCATCAATATGGATCTCAAATGGATGGAAAAAGGTTGAATTTAAGAAGAATAAACTCACCTTGAGGATTTTCTAAGTGGGTCGAAATTCCCCCTAACCAATCTCCATTTTCTTGTTTTCCTTCTTTCTTGCTCCTTTGCTCCTTTTATGGCAAGAACACCTTAATTCCGAATTTTACTCTCTCAAAACTACTTTCTTTCCTCACTTTTTCAAGCTTGATTTTTAGGAAAATGGTAGCTTATGGAGGGCTAGAGTGGACAGCAAAGAGAGGAGAAAAAAAGATGAAGAAGAGTTAGATATTTTGGTGGAAGAATGGAGAATTCCTCCCATTTTTGACTTTTATACTTTGATTAAGGTGTGGGTCCCACTAATTAAAATTAATCCTAATTATTATTGGTTCATTAAGTTAATTAATCTTGATTAACATTTAATCTTTGAGAAATTCCATATTTGTCACATCTTCCTCCATATTCACACTTTTTCCCCAAACAATTTCCATAATGCCAATTTTGTCCAATGGAAATATTATTTTTTTTTTCTAATTCTACCCTTAATCTTTTTAATTTCCAAATAATAATACCCTTAATTATTTTCCCTTATTATTAGTCATTTTTTTATGGGTTCAAATTTAGACTTTGATTGAACCTGCGCGCCTCACTACGGATACGCGCAATCGGGGCCTAAATTACTGGATGTTACAATTCTCTCCCCCTTAAGAAAAATTTTGTCCTTGAAATTTACTTGATTAGGTGGAGCTGAATAGCTGAGCATACTGAGTTCTCATCATTTCTTCACTCTCCCAAGTGGCTTTTTCTACTGCATGATTGCGCCATAGGACCTTTAGTAGTGGTACCCTCTTGCTCCGTTGTTCCTTGACTTTTTGAGCTATGATTTTCACTGGCTCTTCAACATATGTCAAGTATGGTTATACCTCTATTGATTCCAGTGGTATTACATGTGCTGGATTTGATTTGTATCTCTTTAACATTGAGACACGAAACACATTGTAGATCTTATCTAATTCTGGTGGTAAGGCCAACCTATAAGCCACTGAACCCACATGTTCAAGTATTTCATGTGGTCCAATAAATCTAGGACTCAGTTTCCCCTTTTTACCAAAATGAAGTACTTTCTTCCAAGGTGAAACTTTCAAAAATACCTTGTCTTTGACAACATATTCAATGTCTTTCCTCTTCAAATCGGCATAGGATTTTTGTCGATCAGTTGTAGCTTTTAACCAATCTTGAATTAATTTCACCTTCTCCTTTGTCTGCTGCACTAATTCTGGCCCCATTAATTTCTTTTCACCAAGTTATGTCCAACATAGTGGTGTTCTACATCTCCTTCCATACAAAGCTTCGTATGGTGCCATGCCGAGACTAGCTTGATAACTATTGTTGTATGCAAATTCCATCAATGGTAAATGTTTATTCCAGCTACCTTGAAAATCAATTACACAGATTCTCAGCATATCTTCCAACAATTAAATAACTCGTTCCGATTTCCCATCTGTTTGTGGGTGCAATGTTGTACTAAAAGTAAGTCGGGTTCCTAATGCTTACTGTAGACTTTTCCAAAATTTTGATGTGAATCATGGATCTCGATTAGAAATAATAGATATTGGCACCCCATGCAGTCGAAGTATCTCATTAACATATAATTTTTCTAACCGGCTCAATGAGTAATCCATCCGAACTGGCAGAAAGTGAGCTGATTTAGTAAGCCTATCAACAATTACCCATACTGCATCATGCTTCTTTTGTGTTAAAGGCAAACCAGATACAAAATCCATTGTAATCCTTTCCCAATTACATTCTAGGATAGCAATGGGTTGCAACAATCCATATGGTACCTGGTGTTCTGCTTTCACTTGGGCATGTCAAGCATTTTGTAGTATATTCCACGATATCCTTCTTCATTTCTGGCCACCAATAATTAGTCTTTAGGTTCTGATATGTTGCCCAGATATTAAGCCAAGAAGGGGGGTTGAATTGGAGTTTCAAAAAATTAAACTTTAAAGTGCGGAAATAAAACAATTAATTTTAGAAAGGATAGAAAAATTTGACACAAGTATTTTTATAGAGGTTCGGGTGTTAATAAACCCTACTCCTCTCCCCAATCGCAATTGGGAGTTTCACTAACACACTAAGTGTTACAATGGAGTTTTACAAGCTCACTCCCAACTATGGTGTTTCTCACAATGGCTCACACCTAACCCAGAAATCCCTTGTGTTTTAATGGCTCACACAATAACTAATTCCTTGTGTTTTACAGGCTCACACAAACAACCTTCACTTTGTGTTTTTACAGGCTCACACAAACAACCTTTTAATTTGTGTTTTAGAGGCTCACACAACTAACCCTTACAAGTGTTCTACTCTTAACCCAGAAATACTCAAAGCTCACTTGAGTAATGATTACAGAGAGAAACACTCACAAATCTTAATTGCTCAATAAATGAAGAGCAAAAAGATTTTTACAGAGAATAGATTTTGTTCTCAAAGTATTGAATGTACAAATAGCTTGTAATAAGATTTTGATTCAAAGAATATGTTATCCTCTTGTTATCTTCTTGTTCTGAATGCATAAATTACTTCCATTTATACTCCCAGGGCTGATTATAGTCGTTGGGGTGCATTAAATATGAAACTAGCCGTTGTACCAACTAAATAATCGTGCCTGACATTTTTCTCTTTCATCATTCACGAGCGTGACTATGGTTGTCACGGGCGTGACATTTCTTCCCAAGCCGTGACTGAAGTGGTGACCTTGGTCATGAAGCTCTCTGAAATGTTTTGACATATTGAGTCACAGGCGTGACATACACCTTCACGGGCGTGACAAACTTCCCAGCCGTGATCTAAGTGATGACCTTAGTTGTGAAGCTCTCTGGAATGTTTTGACACATTGAGTCACGGGCGTGACATACACCTTCACGGGCGTGAAAAACTTTCCAGTCGTGATCTTAGTGGTGACCTTGGTCGTGAAGCTCTCTGGATGAAAATGACATGAAAATTCACGAGTGTGACAGTTTTATTCACGGGCGTGACTAAAATGACCTCTTCACGGTTTGTTCTTCATTCATGGCCGTTAACTTCAAATGTTGGTTTTGGTAACGGTTATTCTTCCAATCTCCATTCTTGCTATTTTATTCCATGTCCTGTTTAATAGACTTAGAAAACAAGTATGTTAAATACAATATTACTATTTTATTTGTTATCATCAAAATGACGAAAATACCCCTTAAGGTTTAACAATCTCTCCCTTTTTGATGGTGACAAATAATCTAGCAATATGTGCTTTTGAGAAGTCTCCCCCTCAAAATATGCTTAGGATAAAAAAATTTATAAGTGTAAGAATTGTAAAGAATGATGTAGTATTGAAATAAACTTAACTAGATTTTAAGTATATGCAAGTTATATGAGAAGTATATCCAATATATACCATAATTCCTTTTTAAGGCATGAAGTATATGTAAGGTATACTTAAGGTATATCATGGCATATTTATTTTTGTAACTTGCATGAAGGTATATGCAAAGTATACTTAAGGTATATCTAATGTGTATAAAGCTCATTTTCTCAATTTTATACTTTGCATCTGAATTTTTTTGAATCAAAGTTTATAATCCCTTTTAATCTATTTTAATGTTAATTCATAATTCAATTTTAATTTTTGATTCAAAATTCATTTACCTTAATATATATTGCTTAGTTGCTAGTTTGATACCATTATTCTCCCCTATAATATATTGTTAGTTTTCTCCTATATTGCTAGTTCATTCTTCTCCCCCTTTTGTCATCAATCAAAAAGGATATTAAAAAGATAAACAAAGCAAATATATTATATAAAGAGAAATACAAACAAAGTTAAATAAATTTCAGAAAGGAAATTGAAAATTTCCTACTCAACAACAAACATAAAAGAAATAAAAAAAGCAAAAACAAGCAAATTTAGGCTACAATCTAGCCTAACTCCTAGCCGGACATTCTATTTTGAAGCCTAGCAACTTCAGCCTCAAGGCTGTCCATTCGAGACTCCATGAAGTCTTTGAGGTTCTCCAACCTCTCATCCATCGAAGTCTGTAGCTGCTCAAAATGTGGTGCCAAGAGGTCAACCACCTGCTACGTTAAAGTCGGTGTGGAAGCCGAGGACTGTCCGATGTCCTGCTCAGCTACTAGAGGTGCTTCCTTAACCCAAGCCCTTTTCTTTGGCTGGACTCCTTGGAGGCCTGCTTTAAAGTCCTCCGTGTCATTGTCTTCCCAGATGATCACCCCAGCAGTGTCGGTGAAGCGGTAGAAAATATCATTCTCGAAAACGATTCTGACAGCCGCTCCTATCTTTATGAAGGATTCGACATCCAAGCGATCTCGAGGATGTCCAGGGATGAGGTTGAAATGATGCTCATCCAGTTTCAGATACTCAAGCTTCACTACTATGTGGGTGACATATGTACCAATCAAGATGTCTCCCGTGGGCTTGGTGGCAATGGATAGAAGATGGTTTGCAAACCATCTAGAAAGTGCCACGGTGAGTCCTCTGCGAGCCATCTCAAAGAGGAAGAGCTCTGATTTCCTGATAGTCTCATTTCTTTCTCCTCTAGCGAATATGCTATAGGTCAGGAACCTATGCAAATACTTGTGCACTAGGGACCTGAGATGTGTGCTCTTTTTCTTCTTGACATCCCAGCTGCAATCGGTGCCAAAGTGAGTCCAAACTCGAGGGGCAGAGAATTCTACCTCACTGTCATTTAGGATGCCATCTGATGGTAAGTCAAACAATTCTCCAAATTCAATGGCACTGAGGGTGTTGGGATTGTTACATAGTTGGAATTTTACCACACCAGTAGGTGATACCTGCAGGGTACTGAGGAATTCCAGTGTTGGCTCCCTCAAGGTTGGCTGGTGAATCTCCACGAATTCTTTCAGATGACATGCTTGGAGTTGCTCTGTCATAGCCGTTTCAAGCCCTAAAGTTCGGACTGTCTGCCATTCGAATGACCTTTATGACAATAGAGGTCTCTTCTTCAAAGTGGAGTACTGGGGATGGCATTGCTCCGGAATACGGTTCATGAGGTAATCTGCATACCTCTTAGGAGCATGGGACTTCTTTCTCTTTCCCTTGGATCAAGCAGTCTCCATTTGATTTGAAGAAATAGGTTTGTGATGGATTAAAAAAATTTTGACAGAAAAGTTTTATGGAAACCCTAAAAATGTATGATTTTTTTATGAAGATTTGAACTTTTAGTGGTATTTATAGGAAAAGTTTGAGACTTGGGGGCCGGAATCTTTAATGTCTCAATGAATGTGTGTAAATGAGACCGGTTTTGGGAGTTGAAGAATTGAAATGAGAAATATAACCGGTTGTTCTTTTATATACTCGATACATTCATGGGCGTGAAGTGTATTTTTACGGGCGTGAATGGTCGTGTTCATGGTTTGCTGAAGGAGTGTTCCACCCATGAATTAAGGCATGAATAAGTTCACAGGCGTGACCTTTGAATATCACGGGCGTGAACGACACTGCCTCTTTTGGCTATTTAAGTCACGGGCGTGAACATACGTCACGGGCGTGACTACCCTAAAATTTTCATAAAATAAAATTAAGTCCTAAAAACAAGACTAAATTATTTCAATAAAGATTATATCCCTTAAAACATAAATTTGCATCAAAATTTCTATCTTATATCTAGTGTTATGATACAAAAATAACATCATCAATCATAATTTAGCAATCACAAGGTTAATCCATCAATCATACCAAGTTCTCTTCTAATGAAATTAAATCTTTCCTCATTTAGAGACTTAGTAAAAATATATGCTAATTGATTTTCTATGCTTATAAATTCTAATGCAACATCTCCATATTGAACATGATCTCTAATAAAATGGTGTCTAATGTCAATATGCTTACTTCTTGAGTGTTGAATAGGATTCTTTGAAAGATTTATAGCACTTGTATTGTCACATTTAATAGGTATATGATTCATCTCATGACCATAGTCCTTAAGTTGTTGTTTCATCCAAAGAATTTGAGTGAAACAACATCCAACTGCTACATATTCTGCTTCAGCAGTTGAGAGAGCAACTGAAACTTGTTTCTTGCTAAACCAAGAAACTAAGCAATCTCCAATGAAGTGACAAGTACCTGAAGTAATTTTTCTATCTAAAAGACTACCAGCATAGTCTGCATCTGAATATCCTATAATATAAAAGAATGAATTCCTAGGATACCATAAACCTAGATGCAAAGATCCATGTAAATATCTCAAAATTCTTTAAGCCAATGCCCATATCAAGTCCTGAAGGTTATTTTGGACATATTTGATTCTTTGCTTTTCAGTTGGTGATACCCAGATCTGAGATCAATCTTAGAGAATACTCCTGCTCCCTTTAATTGATCAAACAAATCATCAATTCTAGGTAGTGGGTATTTATTTTTAATCGTCACCTTGTTCAATTGTTGGTAATCAATACATAATCGTAAGGTGCCATCCTTCTTTTTCACAAACAACACCAGAGCACCCCATGGTGACACACTGGGTCTTATGAATCCCTTGTCGAGCAATTCCTGTAATTGAACCTTCAACTCTCTCAATTCTGCAGGTGTCTTTCTATAAGGAGTAATTGATATCAGGGTTGTACCAGAAATTACATCAATCGCAAACTCTATCTCCCAATCTGGTGGTAACCCCGGTAATGCTTCAGAAAACACATATGGAAACTCACATACTATGGGGATGGCCTTGAGTTCGAGGCTCCCCTTCCTAGTATCTATCACATGGGCCAAATATGCCTCACATCCCTTCCTAATGTATTTTCGAGCTTTTAATGCAGAAATAACACTGGTCAAACATGTTTGACCTTCACCCTGAATGATAGTGTCATCCTGTCCGGGAATTTTAAGTACAAATTTTCTAGATCGGTAGTCGACTATAGCTCCATGCTTTGTCAACCAATCCATACCTAGAATAGCATCGAATTCATGAAAAGGCAATTCTATTAAGTCTGCTGGAAATTCTCTACCGTGAATTATTATTGAACTATTTCTATAAATCTGATTCACTTTCACACTATGTCCCAGTAGATTGGTCACAACTATCTCATATTCTAAGGTCTCAAGTATCATGTTCCCTTGTCTAAGTACAGTTGTGCTTATGTATGAATGCGTGGAACCAGGATCTATCAATGCATGTAAATCAAAATCAAATAGGGAAAGTTTACCAACTATGACGTCTGGTGCATCCTGGTCCTCACGGGCTCTCATTACATATGCCCAAGCTGGAGCTCTACTACCTCCGGGTCTGTCAACTATCTCAGATACCCCCTGACTATGTCCGGTACGACCACCTCTAAACTGGCCTCGACCTATACCGGTGCCATAGTCTGTGCTGGTGCCATACTGCATGTACTAAGTCTGGGACAATCTCTCTTCATATGGTCAGTAGCTCCACATCTCAAACATGCCCCAGTTAACCACTAACACTCTCCTGTATGAGATTTACCACAATGCTGACACATAGCCGAAGCTGGCCTCTTGGGAAATGATGCTGGTGAACTAGTAGATGATGATGCGTGTCTAAAATGCTGAACCTGCCTACTAGAAAATGTCTGCCCAGCCGTCCATGATTGAAATGGTCTGGGTACTATTCGTTCTTTCCTACCCGATGTCTGGGCCACACTAGCTATTGATTTCTTAGAGAACTCTTCTGTCTTCAGCTTTTTCCTCCTTTCAACACTAATATCAAAGGACACTAAATGTCGTAGATTTGAAGACGGTCTCGATGAGGAGATTGGATATTTTCGAGCTTTTAATGCAGAAATAACATTGGTCAAACATGTTTGACCTTCACCCTGAATGATAGTGTCATCCTGTCCCGGAATTTTAAGTACAAATTTTCTAGATCGGTAGTCGACTATAGCTCCATGCTTTGTCAACCAATCCATACCTAGAATAGCATCGAATTCATGAAAAGGCAATTCTATTAAGTCTGCTGGAAATTCTCTACCGTGAATTATTATTGAACTGTTTCTATAAATCTGATTCACTTTCACACTATGTCCCAGTAGATTGGTCACAACTATCTCATATTCTAAGGTCTCAAGTATCATGTTCCCTTGTCTAAGTACAGTTGTGCTTATGTATGAATGCGTGGAACCAGGATCTATCAATGCATGTAAATCAAAATCAAATAAGGAAAGTTTACCAACTATGACGTCTGGTGCATCATGGTCCTCACGGGCTCTCATTACATATGCCCAAGCTGGAGCTCTACTACCTCTGGGTCTGTCAACTATCTCAGATACCCCCTGACTATGTCCGGTACGACCACCTCTAAACTGGCCTCGACCTGTACCGGTGCCATAGTCTGTGCTGGTGCCATACTGCTTGTACTAAGTCTGGGACAATCTCTCTTCATATGGTCAGTAGCTCCACATCTCAAACATGCCCCAGTTAACCACTAACACTCTCCTGTATGAGATTTACCACAATGCTGACACATAGCCGAAGCTGGTCTCTTGGGAAATGATGCTGGTGAACTAGCAAATGATGATGCGTGTCTAAAATGCTGAACCTGCCTACCAGAAAATGTCTGCCCAACCGCCCATGATTGAAATGGTCTGGGTACTATCCGTTCTTTCCTACCCGATGTCTGGGCCACACTAGCTATTGATTTCTTAGAGAACTCTTCTGTCTTCAGCTTTTTCCTCCTTTCAACACTAATATCAAAGGACACTAATGTAGCAAAATCTATATGCTAGTGGGAAGCCACTAAATATCCAATCTCTTCATCGAGACCGTCTTCAAATCTACGACATTTATCAGCTTCATCTCCAATAATCCCAGTAGCATACTTGCTTAGCCTAGTGAACTCAATCTCGTACTCAGCTACTGTCATACCTCTTTGTTTCAAATTTAGAAATTCTCGCTTTTTCTCATCCATATAAATTCTTGACACATATTTCTTTTTAAACTTTGCCATAAAGAAATCCCATGTCTGAGGGTTCGGAGTCTGAGGTTTTTCTAACACTAACTTCCACCAGTCATAGGCATGCTCCTGAAGGAGGGGCACTGTATATCTAATCTTATACTCCTCTGGACACTACAGCTCCTCAAACATTTGTTCTGTCTTTTCCAACCAAAATTTTGCTATGGCTAGGTCATCATCTTTCTTGCCCATAAAATTCATAGGCCCATATTTTCTTAATTTATCAATCTGGGGTTTCGGTTGAGGTGGGGGAGCTGGTGGTGCTGGTGATAGCACAACTTGTGCTATCTGCTGTAACAAGGTAGTCATCTGTTGCATAAGGGGTACTTGACCCTAGTTAACCTGTTCTTCAGCATGTTGTGGAGCTATAACACTAGGCTCCGAGGCTCTAATTGATGCTGACGGTATATGAGCAGTCGAATCAGCTATATTATCACCCTCTTGTTCTTCGTGACTTTGTTTTGATTCTGAATCCATTAAAACCTATAATGTTAGAAGAAGGGTCCCTTATTAGAATATAGCAGCTTAAAATAATGCAAATACTGAAAACATTCACTTATCTTCCCATACCCACTAAATAAGAATGGTTAATACCTATAGCTCTGATACCAAAAATTGTAACACCCCTTACCCCACTTCCGTTCTACAAGGTAAGTGAGTATTACCTGTCTAACTATTTTTTAAATTTAATGAAAAGAAGTAATATTTTTTAAAAAATATTGCAGACACTGAAATACAAATTAATACAAGCACAAATATTCAAAATTTTATTTATTTATAAATTACATTAATTTACATTATAATTCATGTCTATAATACATACTACAGGAAATAAAAACCATAATTTAATTTAGAGAATTTTATTTTATAAAATATACCAAAAAGAAAACCCAAAGCTTTTTGTTGCTTCCTTCCATATACCCTTCTTCTTCGGACAATCTCTTTTCTACAGCTACCCTTCTAAACCTGCGCGAGAGGAAACCACCCACGCTAAACTAATATTTTAGTGGTGCTTCAATGATAAAAATTTCATATACGCATATTTGATTACATGTCATTTATAAATTTAACAAGTAAGACACAAAATAAATAATTATATAAAATCAAACAATTTCATCAAGAATGTAATATTTAACAATTTAATTCATATAACATTATCATAATAACATACTTTAACATGATATTTATCTTACATTTTTCTTATGCCCATAACACCTATAACCGAACTAACTAATAGGAATAATGGGGTTCTCATTTCCACTTTCATAATATTGCGTCGAGTGCTTTATAATAATGTCATTACCGGCTTTTATAATATTGCCATTACCGGCTTAATCATTTTGTACCGAGCGCATTTATCAATTTGCCATTACCGATTTTTATATTTGGCACTGAGTGCCTAAAATCCCCTGATTGACATGCCAAACTATTCTCTATTCTAGTTCTAGCCAAGGTGTCTTTGGGCTTAACTATTTTTTTTTATTAATTCACAATGTTTTCAAAAATGCCAATATTATTCAATTATTATAATTATGCTTATTTATTTTTGTTCCTTATTCCCATTATTATTGCACTACAATCTCATACATAAATAATTTGTTAAACATTTATAATTACCATCAAAGTAAATATTCACATTAATTATTACATATAATTAACATACCACATGCAAAAGCCCAATTTTTCACGTTTTTACCTATGACAGATTTCGACCCTGATTTTGGGCTTCATTGTTAGCCTAATTATAATTCGAATTAGGAGTTTTGGTCTTCTAAAATTTTTAGATCATTGTCTTAGCTTTTAGATTCATCACAAGTCACTCAAATCTCAGTTTTCTATCAAAAGTTATGAATATTTGAATATGACATCATCACAGAAATTTCTGCCCAGAAATTTCTGGACAGATTCTAGGTTTGAACTTCATACATTTTTTTAGGCAAATATGGATATAATTAGATATTATGGTCTAAACAAATATTAAATACCTATGTCTTATCTTTCATTTCCAATAAAGAAAATACAAAACAGAATTCCATAACTCAATTTATCATCAAAATAGTCAGGGTTGTTCATGGAATTCTGTATCCTAGCCATCAATTGACATCAATCCATATTTCAACCACATTCATCATTTGCATTCATTTTGATACTAAAATTTCCAGAATTACAAATACATTCATATGTCTTAATTATTTCACACTATTTGGTCTCATTGCCACATAAAATATCAAAAACAACAACTAATTACATCATCAAACACACAATCATATTAAACATTAATACATAATTACACACATATGAACATCATATAAGATTTTTATCAATGAATTACATATCTAATCAGCCTTGGTTCTTCCCTTAAACCTTATTTTTCTTCCCTTATTAACTAGCTTTCTCCTTGCCTTTGTCACCCTCTTGAGGGCCTCTCACTTGTTCACTTATTTTTCCTACACAACCATACCATATTTCAATTCCAATATCCATTTTCAATGCTTTTCATGTCTATATAATATTCTAATGCTCATAATATGTTTTACACCTTAATTGATCTAAAATGTACTAAGGTTAAACTTCCTTCATCATATGTCACGACTGCCCAAAAACCACATCCTAGTTCCCACTTCATTATCTTCAATTCAACACTCAAATTCTACTTCACTTATCACCAATTGTGGTGTTTCTATGTTAATTTCAATTTCTCCCAAATTTTATTAACTATGACAGCCCCTCATTCATCACTTAACATCATATTGTATTTAGTTTTTAAGCCATAAAACAATTAACTAACATCAATTATCATTAATTCAAAGTTTAACTACACTTTCATCAACTAATCACAAACTTACATTTTCTAAGTTCAATCTTGCAACATAACGTAAATCTACCAAACCTAATCACATCTATCATCAATATGTATCTCAAATGGAAGGAAAAAGGTTGAATTTAAGAAGAATAAACTCACCTTAAGGATCTTCCAAGTGGGCCGAAATTCCCCTTAACCAATCTCCCTTTTCTTGTCTTCCTTCTTCCTTCTTTCTTGCTCATTTGCTCCTTTTATGGCAAGAACACCTTAATTCCTAATTTTGCTCTCTCAAAACTACTTTCTTTCCTCACTTTTTCAAGCTTGGTTTGAAGGAAAATGGTGGCTTATGGAAGGCTAGAGTGGACATCAAAGAGAGGAGAAAAGAAGATTAAGAAGAGTTAGATATTTTGGTGGAAGAATGGAGAATTCCTCCCATTTTTTACTTTTATACTTTGATTAAGGCGTGGGTCCCACTAATTAAAATTAATTCTAATTATTATTGGTTCATTAAGTTAATTAATCTTGATTACCATTTAAACTTTGAGAAATTTCATATTTGCCACATCTTCCTCGATATTCACACTTTTTCCCCAAACAATCTCCATAATGCCGATTTTGTCCATAGAAAATTTTATTTTTTTTCTAATTCTACCCTTAATCTTTTTAATTCCCAAATAATAATACCTTTAATTATTTTCTCTTATTATTAGTCATTTTTTTATGGGTTCAAATTTAGACTCCGATTGAACCTGCGTGCCTCACTACGGTCACGCACAATCGATGCCTAAATTACTGGATGTTACAAGTAATGAGTAAACTCTTACTATTCTTACATATTGTTTTAGTTTTTTAAGCATTACCATTGCATGCATAATTGAACTTGATATCTTATTATTGAGATTAATGTTATATGCATACAAGTTCCAAATAAACAATATCTTCCATGCTAATATTAATATCATCATTAACTATGTATGCATAGGTTTGTAGAGAGCCATCACATAGCTACCCGAATATCTTATATTGTGAATGAAAGAGTGGACACTCTTCGGTAAAGGATAGAGTGGACGAAGGGGGAACCACATGGAAGGGTGTGTCTTAAGAAAGTATAAACTTATACTTAGTAGAATTTCAAGTAAATGCTAGCAATAATTAGAACTCAATGTGTATGCAATGTGTTATAATGTTTGAACTTTTTTGATGTGTGGATTCTAATAACATAATTTACTTTTTTCTCATGCTGAAGTGTTTTGAGTGACATGCTCCCTTTAATGAAATTGTAAGAGTGGCTTAGGAGGCGTTACTTGGATATGATGAACAAATGGAGGAAGAAATGTTGCCCCTCATATTGTGGAAGATATATGGCAGCATTGGACTGACCAATGGAGCATGCCAAAATATCGTACTTTGTTAGCTAGGGCTACCGCGAACCAGCTATATGAGAAAGTTAGTCTAGGATTGGATCCCATTCAACATAGTGTAGGTTCTATTTTTATTTAGGAGCATAGATGTCGAGTAGTAAGAAAATTCTCATAATCTGGATGTACAATTTATCAACCTTGAAAACTTAATTTTTTTATTCATTTTTCAAATTAAGAAGGAGGGCAGGGATTCAAAAGTAATTCACCTTTTCTAGAAGTGTTTCACAAGTCTCGCTTCTCAATCTTCCTCGCTTAGAGATCATCTATCCATTTTCTAATGTATTTTATATACTTATATTATAATTTTATTCTTTTATAGGCTTTTCTAGATATATTGTTTAATAAAATTTTGGATTAATGTTGTTATTGAATGAATTATTATTAGAATTAATTGAAACAATGAATTTTTTTTTTATTATGATGAGTATTGAATGGTATTATTATAATGATTAATACGATATCCAAGTTGATTGCTATTTTTATAAGCAAGTTATTTTTTAAGCAGGTCAATTTTTTAACAAAAATATTAGAAAATAAACTTTTAAGAATGCCAAAATAGGCGTTTCAAAAAAAATGTTGGCGATAAGGCATCGCTGCATTGTTGCAAAATGTGAAACAAAGAATTTTTTATCACCAATATTAGCGTCGCTAAGGCATACTTGCCACAAGATTTTTAGAGACTCCCCATTCGCGTCTTTATGAATTGTTAACCACATTTAGCGATGCTAAATAGAGGCTCTATTCTTGTAATGTTAATGCTCCATTTTTAGAGGTATATACACTTTAGTATACAAAGTTCTTTTGTGCATTTTGTGTGCTTGGTATGCTTAAATTGCATTTTTTGTGGTTGTTGAAGTCATTGGTTGTATTTATGGGTATTAAATGTTAGGGATGAGTTATGGTTTGATATTAACATTAAATATGGTGAATTGAGCAATATGATATTTATATGAGTTATTGGCATCGAAATGTTATGAATTATGCATTAGAAAGTTGATAGTAGTGATTGATATTGGTCAATCTTTAGTGACTTGTGGGTGCGAATGATAACACCCTGTTTTGCTATGTTTTGTTATGATTTCTGCATTTAAGAAATCTAGAATTCACACCAGTAAAGAGGTATTCATAACTGTGAATCCCATTACCTAGAAATATTCAATTTGAATACATTTGTTCATGCCTAATTTAATGCCCATGAAGGGTATTTTACAACTATGAATGAGGACCTTGGACAAACATTATCATTCATAGGCATTTTTATAGCATTCATGAAGATTTATTCATGACCATGAATCTAGAGGTGTATGTGTTTAATTTGAGAGGTAAATTACATAATTCATTATATGTTAAAGCATATATTTTATCATCCTGGTAGCATGGTATGAGCATGGGAACGTGAGATATTACAAAGTTTAATGCATATTATAAATATGATATGATATGAGTAAACTTGAGTTGAGAAACCATTATTAAGAATACCTATGCCCATTTCTATAACCTACGACTAGAGTTAGGATAGATGACATGTTATTAAAGAAAAAATACCCAGAGACCTAGGTTGGTCAAAGTTGATTTATTACTTTTAGACAATGGCTTTTAAGGTGAGGTGAGCACACTTGGTTTATAGATGTATGCATACTAATTATTAGCTTAGACAGGTGTCCTATAGAACTCGAATGAGAGCTTTCATATATACATTATATATGTATTTGGTTTAGTCCTGCTTAGAGCAATGTGGGCAAATAGTTTTAATGAAATAAGGATGGCGAACACTTGTATAATTTTATAGTTCGATGGTCATTGGTATTCATAATGCATGATGTACATGATGATTGGGCATATTAGTTTCCATTAAATCTTAATATTGTTGGTATAACGAATATTGCAAGAAATAGTAAGCATGATGGTTATTGTAGGTCTGATGCATGATAGAAGGATTGTGAATATGTTTGACAAGTACATCACGTTAGTATATTCATTTTATTTGTCATATCTGTGTCTTGTTGCCTGTATACTCTGCATGCTAATATGTACCACTAAATAAGTTTTGCTTAAGGTGTGAGTATTTTTCTCTCACACATAGGTCAGAGTAATTCTTAGGGACCGACAAAGAAGCAGCCCAGGGAAGAGTCAAGGGACAAACCTAGTTGGGGTTGGTGATATACCATGATTTTTTTGGTTTTATTTATATCATAGGGATATAGGTTTAATTATATTGTTGTACATGCTTTTAATTTTAAATGATTTTTAATTTTATAACTATGGTATTTCGTAAACTTTTGGGACTGATGGAAGCCCAAACGGTGTTATTATTATTATATGAAGATTATAAATTGCATTATATCTTGTGAAGTATTTAGAGTAGACATCATGACCATGATGTAAAAAAGTTTTAAATTTATTGTATTTTTCTTCATGTGCATTGTGACATTCTTTTATATAGTTAGGGAATTTCTGATTATATAAAAAGGTGTTATACCAAATCTTTGTTCTAATTCAATTCATAACTCCTAATTAAGTTGATAAAGAGAAAGATTCAACAATTTCTTTTGAAATGGAATTAAAAATCCAAGATTAAACCTTAAATCCTACCCAGTTCCATGATATCACTCAAAGTGTACTCGTAAGTGTACGAACCAATTGTAATACTGACAGACCCACCCCAAGGTCGTTTCCCATAGACTTGTTCATCTTAAATTCTTAATTAATTCTAGATTACTAATAAAAAAGAAAATTAAATCTTAAACACTCTAATCAAGTTTAATGAATTGGTTGAACTAATATTAGTAAACTAACAATAACTAAAATGCAATAGAAATTGAAAAATGTAACCAATGAAAATAAACTGGATGAAAATAAATAGGTACTTAGACTATATCCCCCAACTTGAACTCCCCTTAACAATTTAGTACCAATGAATTCAGATTTTAGTGGTTATCACCTTAAATTACTAATTAATCAAACCAATAACTTAACTAGTATTCAGTTTAATTTTAAGGTTAAATTAAAGGTGATGTTCCTATTAACTTAACCCTAAGATTTTCATTGAAAGTTTAACAATTGGTGATAAGACAAATATCAAACTAAAAATTTAATAAATACAATTGAAATTGAAAGAAAATCATTCATTAAAAGATAAATATAGGTCCATACAAATTGGATTGCTTACCAAGCACCCATATAATTATTTAACCTAACATCATAATAACATTGATAATGTTGATATTGATAACTAAGTTAAACATGGAAACAAGAAATAAAGATATAAGAAACTAAAAATTGCTCTCTAAATTGAATCCTCGAGTTGAAGGATATTTTGCTATAAACAAAACTAGAAACAAGGACTGCTACTAAAGAAAATCTCTCCTAAAACTCTACTTAAAAGTTTGAATTTATAACCTAAAAGTCTTAGTTGAATTATAACTCTACAAATATAATACTTCCTAAACTAAATATATCATAATCATCTTCCCAAAAAGTAGTTCTTCCCAAATCAGCATATATCTCCAAAGTGGACTCCACTTGATCAGAATAGGTGTTTGAAAGTAACTTGACTCTGTCTCATAAATCTTCATCATGCACGCATAAAGTTGACACGCTTGCAATGCTCTTGAACTACATAACAATATCACGCCACTGACATAATTGAATGCTTGCGACAATAGAATAGGATTATGGCATTGACACGCCTGCATTGAAACCATGTGCCCGCAACAGGAAGTTGGCTTTAAGATCATTGTGCCCATGCCAAATCCTCGTACTCCGTCTATGTGGGAAGAACACCGCATTACACCTACACGGTCATGACAATTAATGAAGTGGGAGGCCTCCAGAGCTTCATGTCTGCATTATTATTTGCAATATCTGTAAATACAAAAATAAACAGTTAAGTATCGAAAACATTCTAAAAAACTGCGATTAAACATTAAAAATATAAATCAAAGCTATACTACATAGAAACACATCATTCTACACCACATATTTTTTGTATAAAATCTGGTTTAGGCACAGTTCCATCAACAAAGCCTAGTTTCTACTTTGTCATTTCCAAGACAAAAAATTCATACTGATCAATGTGTTTGTGATTAAGATTATTTCTAGATGATTAAAATTTTGCATAAAATGATCTATATTTTATACTCTAGCTCCTACTGCATTCGCCATCGACCAACTTCATAAAGTAAAAAAAAAAAAAAAAGTTGAAATAGTAACTTCGAACAAATGTCAATGATAGTACGATTCTTCTATAAAAGAAAATAGATCAGAAACAGATGAATGGGATCAAAAACTGCTATGATACGATGAAAAATTGTAAATAAACTCTGTTTTTATAGATAAAAGTGTAATAAATGAATGAAAACTATTGCATTCAATCAATGAAAAAAGATTACAACCATCTACTTGTATACAATTCTATAGCTAGAAACTAAGCTAAAAAATCGGAAGAAAAGTCAATTAATTCTAATAGAATAATTGTCTCTAACAAACTATCCTGCCTAACATAAATATGAAACAAGCAGCAAAAATACACTTGTGCTTCAATTGCAGTCACGCCCTTTCGTTATCATATTCATCTCGTGCTAACGCCAGCGAGTCATGCCTGCGCTTCTTCAGCTCAACTCGCACTCATGCCTCAGAGATAGCCTGCGCTTCTTCAGCTCAACTCGCCCTCATGCCTCAGAGATAGCAGTCGCGACTGTACCTTCATATTGCTCTTTTCGAGTCAGCATATTGTACACAGTATTACTCATTCCTTCATTTCAAAAATGAGGATTCTACATAAACTTGTCTCTTACAGAAATTAATTTCAATTTTAATATTTTTTTTGACACCATATCAATTAATTTATTATTAATTTTCACGTAATTTTGCACTTATTTCCGCTTGAGCTATCAACAACATTTGATGTATTCCATATTATAATGAAGTGGAAAGTAAAGATTGTGCCTGTCAGAAATCGGTTCCAATATTTGTTAATAGCTCCAAATCTACAATTTGTTTTTAAAAAGATTACTAGAATAAAACTGCATGAACATGGAAAATCATGTTGCTCTCATCATTATTAGTTCGGAGAAATTCCAAAAACCTTAATTTTGGCCAATTTTAGTTTTAGAAAATTAATAATTATAAATTTTGTAAATAGAAAATTGGTGAGGAAAAATGGTTATAAATAAGTTTACAAAGTTTAACTGCAAATATATCTTGTATTGATTTTTGTTTAATTATATTGGCTATATGTATTTTTTTTTAAAATAGAACATTCATATTAGATAAAAACATGTTTTTTTGTTATTTTTTTATTTTTTTTGTTCAATGCAAAAGTGAATTATATAATTAATATAAGTACTTTTTTATACAAAATTAAATAATTGAAATATAAGAATTATATTTCATTGTAGTATAATATCAAGATTCAAACTTTGTTCAATACTAATTCAGTTACAAAAAGACTTTAAACAATAATAAGGTGAGATAACTATTGACGCAAACTATCAAAGAGCATTTGTGTTGAGAGACTAGCTTATGGAATTAATCTTGTAGTCAGGCAAGGAAAGTGGAGACCTATTCGACTTAATAGGTTTATGTGTTAGCTAAAGTTTTGTACAAATATCACCTTAATATGTTATTTATAGAGTGAGATAAATCCTTCACAAGTTATACTAGTCTAGAAGTCAACTTTGTTATGAACCAATGAAATGTTTCTTATAATTTTAGGACATTAGAGACATAATTGATAAAAAATTTAAACATATAAAATGTTCCATTTTAACCTATCTAAGTTTCTACCAAGTTTTATTTTAATCTAACTTATAGATTGTAAGATATGATTGACCAAATGTGGTACCTTAAAACTACCAAAGGGCAGAAACAGTGCAAAAAATAAAACACAATTGGAAATTCTACCAAAATTTGTACAATGCTTCAATGTCTCTGAAATTTTAGTACGTTATATAATTATATGTTAATTTTAATTAGGAATAAGAATCACATAAATTGGAAAATTCTAGAAAAAGTTATTAGCTAAGCAGTCTCATAAGGTTATACTGCCCCATAGGAAAAACCCTAACTATATATATAAACTATGCACATTAATTTGTTTAAGCCACATTAAGTTTCTCTAGTCATAAATTAATCGATTATATTTCCATATTAGGCTCATCACATATTGGAGACTCACAAGGAGAGGATAGACAATAAGTTAAGGGTCAGAATTAAAGGACAAAAGTGAGTCTAATTATCAATTGAATTTTGTAGTACATATGAATATTGCTTGCTATGTGATTCATATGATTGTCATGATTTGTCCTTGATAATATGATGATGGATAATTTGTGACATTTTTGGTACATATAGGTGGTATACTTGTGGTATATTTGAGGTATATGTTTGATATATGTGATAAGATACAATGGTTGATGAATGCTTAAGTAGAAGTACATATGCATATCGACATAAAAGGCGTTATGGCTAGTTAATTGATTTTGCAAAGCAAAAGAAGATGCCTATGACCCAAAAATGTGCAAATGAAACAAATGATCAAGCTAGCTAGCAAATGCAAATGCAAATGTTCATATGGAAACCCGGGGCAATGTCCGTTTAACTTAGTCACAACAAAATCAAATGAGCAAAGCATGATCATAAGTAAAGAATAGTGATTATATTTTTAAATTTCATTTGTGATTATATGATAAAGGTGAATGTAATGGAATATATATGGTATGCATTGGATGTATGATGTGTTACTATAAGTTGTTTGGTACTTTAGAGCTCATTTGATGATTATTCTCACTGAGCCGCAACTCATTAGTTTACATAATTTTTTAGGTAAAGAAAAGTGTTAGCTCTTTTTCATTGCCATATAGAAGACATGGATCAAAGGTCACCACTGAGCCTTATCACTCTCTCTCTTTGCATTCCACACGAGCATGAAAATATGTCATATGTATTATGGACTTATATGTTTGAATATATATAGTCACTCTGGATTAGTTTTAAAATGTATAAATGAAAGCAACTCATAATCCTTTAGATGTAAAGTTTAAGTTTTAATAGATGTGATATATTATATTGTGGTGAAAACCTCAGTGTCGACTTGCAAAGTCATTGAATGATATTATTGGATATGATGAAAAAAATTTACTAACACTGTTAATAGGATCTTATGTCTTGTTAGTATGCCATATGTGATTGCCTAACACATGCATAGGTCATACTCAAATGAATAAGGTGAAATGTTACAATCCTATTTGGATTAGAATTCCTTATGAGACTTCAATTGCGAATATGATCAGAAAACCTATTAGGTCACATACATAGAGGGAATGAAGAAAATGTAAAATGGGTTTTGGATAAGATCCAAGTGGGAGAAAAAGAGAATTGGGCCTTTTATAAGAGTTATAAAAATGGGCCAAATCCAATTTGCATTAGGATTGTTGACTTAGTCAATATTATGCCATATATCTTATGGAAAGGGCCCCATTAGCATGGCTGCCCCTCTAACCCTAAAAGGGATTAAAAAGAGTATAAATAATCCTTTTAAGGAGTAAATTTCATGGCTTCCCCTTTAAGAAAAATAAGAGTTATTTTTCATCTTTCACTTTTATCTTTCATAAGACAATTTTCTATAGCTAGCACTTTGGATTTTTGTTACCCCATCTCTTTAAAGGTTTTCTTTTTCTTTCTTATTTTGGATACTCTTAGAGAAAATCCTAGATTTGGATTATTATGGATTGCTACAACCCAACAAAGAAGGAAAAGTTCACAACTTGGAAGATCAATAGTGCAAACAAACAACTTCTTCCATTGAATGGCTCAATCCGATTTTAAATTATATAGGGAATTTAATGGGTTTTGGGTTTAATTAAATTTTATGTTTCCACTACCATATGTATGAGATGCTTGTTCAAAACCTAACACTAAGTGTCTACAACACTATTTTCAAGTGTTGATCATGCTCCTCAAGTGTCTTAGAATACACTATAATATCATCTATGAAGACCACGACACACTAGTCTAGATAAGGCCTAAATATCCTATTCATTAAATTCATAAAGATTGCTAAAGCACTAGCTAACTCAAAAGGAATAACAACAAACTTATAATCCCGTATTTGGTTCTAAATGTATTCTTAACTATGTCCTCCGCTCTAACTTTCAGCTGGTGATACCCTGATCTCATATCAAATTTTGAAAATATACATGTTAACTAGTCAAATAGGTCATCAATCCATAGTAATGAACATTTGTTCTTGATTATCACCTTATTTAGTTGTCTTAGCCTATGCATAACCTCATAGAGCCATCCTTTTTTCATAAATAATACAAGTGCACCCCATGGATATTCATTTTGATGAATCCCTTATCTAGTAGTTCTTGCAACTTAGCCTAAAGCTCTTTCAAATCGAATGGTGCCATTTTGTATGGTGTTATTGATATAGGTGTTCTGCCTAGAGTGTGCTCAATTGAGAACTCAATCTTCTATCTAGCGGTAACCCTTGTAGATCATCTGGAAAAATATATGGGAATTCTCTAACTGTATTGATATCCTTAAGATTTTGACCTCATTTTTTAGTGTCAACCACATGAGTCAAATAGGTTTCACATCCCTTTCTCATCATTTTATCAACTTGCATCAAAGAATTAACTTGTAGAGGTTGTGGGAACAACTCACCTTCCACTTGTACCTTGCCCTATTAAGGTGTTTTAAGTATCACAAATTTTTCCTTTGCTATTTATGATTGCCTCATGCTATGAAAGCTAATCCATGCCCAAAATGGCATCAAATTCATGAAAATGCAACTATATATGGTATGCAGGGAATTCTCTCTCATGAACAACTAATGGACACCCTCTATATACCTGATTCACTATTATATTGTGCCCTAGGGGGTTTGTAACCTCAATCTCATAGTCAAGTTTTTCATTAACCATGTTATGTTGTGTAGGAATGTTTGTGCATATATAAAATTATGTGGAATCTGGATCAACTAATACACAAATATCTTAGTCATGTAAGGAAAACATACCAACAATCACGTTAGTAGTTTCCTAGTCATTTCTAGCTTTCAAAGTACAAGCTCTAGCTAGAACTCGACCTGGTCATAGACTATTAACAATCTCTAAGGCTACCTAGGTAAGCCTTGAACAATCTCCTCTAGTCTATTTCTAATCTGAGTAGGATTCGACTATGTAGTCTTAGTAGGTGCACTGCTAGTAATCAAAGGACTATTTTGTGTTGTTTGATTTAATATGTTGTAACTTAATGACCAAAACCTTAATTCATGATTATGATATATTCATGATATTATTATGATGTCAATTTTATGCTAATGTCAAATTAAATTTGTGTTTAAAGTTCCTATAAAATACTAAGTTATGTATGATTCAATTTAGGCAATTTTGAGTAATTGATTTGCTAGTTAAGCTTATAATGATTTAGATTGTCTAATGAATGAATTTAATTAGTTTAAACTGATTATAAATTGCTTAAAATGATGATAATGAATTTTTGAAATTTAGAAATTTTTTCAAAACAATTTAATTGGGATTAGAATAGGGTTTTCTAAGTCATTGTTGGATTAGGATTCTAGTATACAATTGTAACTAGGATTGTGCAATCATATTTGACATCAAACAAGAAACTAATTAAGGTAATTCAATTATGAATTAACTACTAGTCAAATTTAATTTAATTTTTAATGTGGTTTAATTATTAAACTCAGATTTAAATGTTGCATGCATTAAATTGGTGGTAACCTAATTAGCAAAGTAGACAATTTAGAAAACTTTTTTATATGATAAAACGTATTCTTAATTTACATGATTTCCTTTTAAAAAGTGTTTCTAAATGTTTATATATTCATTTAATGAGATTAATGATAGATGTAGGATGAATTTCACTAAAGGACAAACAATCAAAATAATGTTTCAAGGGTTGAAATAAAGGGAACCTAAATTGTTACTTTAATTGATTACCTTTATTTATGCATTAGAGAATGCTTTCTAAGGGTGTATGGAATGACATGATGGTGTGATAGCATGATTATGGACTAAAACAATGTAATTGATCATACATAGGTTTTGTTTTGGTAAATAGGGCCTGCGAGTCCCTATGTTCTCAATTCTATCTATTTTATTTCTCTTGTCATCTTACTCCCCTCAAATGTAACTTGAGATTTTCTTATGAATAATTTGTCTAATTAGATTACATAGGATTATAATGGAATTGAAATTCGAAGGAGCAAAAAGCCAAATATATGGTGCCAAAAGCAAATGAGCATTAGAATAACAAATTATTTTCTATTTTGGTGTTGTAATTTCATGCATCTAATTAGGTGAGACCTAGTAAATCCTTTCATGGCTCAAAGGATTGATGTTAGATATTTCCATAATCATTACCATATAATTAGTGTAATTATCTTATATATCTAGATGTGATGAATATATATATTGCCAAACAACCATGATGAGACCAAACTAAAGAAAATCTATCATAAATTATATTAAGGTCAATGCCTTCCACTAATATGGTAAGAACCAGAGTTTTTTTAGAGTTTGAGTTATTAGATACATCTAAGCCCGCTCTACACAAATATGTTTAATCTATCAAAATATAATTTCATGATTAATAGGTCAACTTTAACTAGTTACATTGGCTTGTTGGGCACACCATAGGTCAATGTGAATTATAGGGAGTATTGGATAAGTGTACATGAGATGTGCACATATCAAGAGTTGATAGTCCAATCATTCAGCATTTGCATAATACGATGCAATCGGTATGAGATACCTATGAAATGACCTAAGGTGGCTTGTTAGGCACACCCTGTTAGAGGAGTGCTCTAATGACAATCACCTTTAGCATTTATTGTACAAATTTATTTGATTAATAAAAAGACTTTTTCATTAATTTGATGTTCATTTGATATATGAATTGATAAGTGATCTTAAATCAATTAATGAAGTCCTTGATACATAACATAGCATGAAGGAAATGGTGATGAGATCATGACATTGAGATTCTTATTATGTGTAATTATGTTAGTATCAAAATTATCCCCAGTTATAGGATTAATGAGATATGACATTATTAATCCGGACATACTAGCACATGTTACACTCCTTGATTGGATCGAGTACTATATCTCAGAATCTATAAACATGATATGTTTAGAGTTAACATGTGGATGCTTGCTAAATGTAGCTAAGTACATTGGATGACCAACTATTAGACAATTATATGGATAATCTATTCAAATCTCAATGATAGTCTCATCATAGCAATGGTGCAAGTATCCTTAGACTTGAGGTACTTAAGGATATCTTGAATATTGATTATGTATTTTGACACTATTCCTTATTGCCTTATGGAGGTTGCTTATATGGTGGTGATTGGATACAGCTTGAGGTATTCGAAGGTAATTGGGTAACCAACAAATGATTCACCACTCCTGATAAAATGAATGTATACCTATGGCCTCTTGTCTTGGTCATTACTCGAGAATCTCTAGCCGGAGTGCAAATGTCATAAAGATAGTCTTCAATGACATATCTAATAGAATAATGAGCCTCAAGGACAAGAACTAAAATTACTTAGACTAAACGTGATGTAGTCAATCTAGTGGGAGTTGACACATGTCCATACTCTGAACCAAGTGGGGTATAGAATGGTGAAAGGAATAATTGCATGAAAATTCTCTATGGAAAGGTTCGTAGTCAAACCACTGACTTTCTGGTCAATTGGGGGTCATGATGTGTTGCTAAATACCGCTCATGACTTGCTTAAATTAATTGTTAATTTAAGTGGCCAACATAACCGGGAACCTAATGGGTCGCACGCATTGAAGATATAGAGAATGAGTAAAATAGTCTTGGATATAATTCAAAATATAAGAGAATTATTTCGGGATGGATCACGATGAGATCGCATGGAAAAAATCATTTGGAAGGGTCACGGGCCCGTACGGCCCCGTGTGAGCCAGGTTGCCAGGTTGCCTAGCGAGCCACCTGGGCTGCCCTGCAGCAGCCCGCAGCAGGCCTAGCGCATTGCTGCCTCCCTCCCGTTGACCAACAGATAGAATTTGTGAAAACAATGACCAATTACTATTTATTAATTTCTCTTTAAATTTTATTCAAATAGAAAAGATGTCAAATCCCATAAAATAGATATGAAAATATTTTTTTTTGAAAAAAATATTTTTAAGACAACAAAAATTTTCTTAAGAACACTTTCAAAGCTAGCACTTTGAATTTGTTCAAACCATTTCTTTTAATAGTTTTTTCTTCATTCTTTGCTTGGATTATCATTAGAGATATTCTAACATGGATTTTTCTGGTTTGCTATAACCCAACAAAGTGAAGATTTGAAGAACAAATAAGAAATTACAAGGTATAATTTCTAACATCTATATTTATATAAATTAGTTTTAATGGCACAAGTATGATCTTTTATTTTGAATTTTAAAAATTTTATTTTTCCATTGCATTTATAAATATGATTCATTTTTCAAAACTCAACATTGATATCAGAGCCCCCTTGTGTCCATTAAAATTAATTTTAATTGAAAGTGCAATGAAATTGCATTGTTTTGATGATTTTGGATCAATATGTTTTGAAAAATTAAAATTAATTTGTAAAATATGCTTTACACATTTTTCTTTCTCTAATCTGATCATGGGATGATTAAGGATGATTATTCTGATTGAAAAATTATTTGAATGTGATTCAAATAATTAATTTTAGATTTATTTCAAAAGTGCATAAAATTGCCTTGTTTATGAACATATGTTGTTGTTTGGCTTAATTGATGGGGCTGATTATATTTTTCTTGCAATTTGATTATAAAAATATTATTTAGAAATATTGAGAATATCTTTATGCCTTTGGAAGTGTTGAATAATTAATTAAAAATTATTTTAATTAATTTTTCAAACAAACAATAAAAGGAAACTGTTTTAGCATACCCAGTGGGGTTGTTTTGTTTGATTTTTTTTGTATGTGTTTATTTTATTTTCAGCACCATGAAATATTTTTTATGTGATTAACAATATGTTATGTTGATGTTAGATGCATTCCAAAATTATTTTACAAGCATTTGAAATTTTAAAAATTTCTTGATGTCAAATTAGTCATTTTAAGTGTCTAAGTATGTTGGTTCATTTGTCTTAGTAATTTTGCCTTGTTGCAAAAATATTTTGATAAACTTGAGCTGACCTAAAGATGATTAGAATGAAGATTTGAAGTTATGAAAATTTTTAGAATTTTTAGAAATTAATTTTGAATTAATTTAAGTTGTGCAATTGTAATTCTAGTATGACTAGAAATTAGTATGTATATTAAAATTAAATTGTTTAATTTTAACATCATAATATTCTGATTTTAAGGAGAATTAATTTTGAATTATTTCTAGAAATATGGAATTTAATTTAATTTGATTAAATATTAAATTCCACTTTAAAATAACATACAAAATTAAATTAATCGAAAGAACACATATAGGCAATTTTGGTTCAAGCGTTGAATCGATTTACAAATTGAAATAAAAAATTGTCATTTTTATTTTGTGCATTAGAGAATGCATATTAAGGGTGTATGAAAAGACATGATGGATTATTATGGACTTAGGCTCAATGTGATTGACCATGCATGAAATTATTTTGTTTTATGGTAAATAGGGCCTGCGTGCCCCTAACTCTCTTTCTTTCTTATGTATTTCTCTTCTCATCTTATTCCCCGCAAATGTAAATTGAGGTTTTCTCTAATTTGAAATATGTAATCAGATTACATAGGATTAGTATAGAATGAAGATACAAAGGAGCAAGAAGTAAAAGAGGTGGTACCATAAACAAGAAGACTTAGAAATAGGAATTTCATTTCTATTTTGAGTTGTAAATTCATGCATGTACATAGGTAAGACCTACTCAATTTCTCTTTGGCTCAAGGGATTGACCTTAGTATGTCAATAATCATGCCATATAGTTAATTTAACTGTCTTTATATATCCATGTGATGAATGTATGATATATAAGAGCATGGAATAATAACTTGATGAGACTTAACAAAGAAATCCCTCGCTAAATAAATAATTAAGTCTTACGCTTTCCATTAATATGGGGAGAACTAGAGTTCTTCTAGAGTTAGGATTGTTGAGTTGCCTCAAGCTCACTCTATAAGAATATGTTTAATCCATTGAAATTAGATTTCATGATTAATGGGTTAGACTTAACCGATATTATTAACTTGTTGGATTTGCGCCAAGGTTAATGTGTATTGGAGGCGAGGTTGGGTTTGTATACATGAGATGTACACATATCAAGAGTTGATAGCCCATGTATATGCACACATCAATAAGTTGATAGCACAAGATTCAATAGTTGGATGAATAATGCAATTGGTATGGATTAGGTACCTACCAACGAAGGATAGCTTGTTGAGTTGCCTTAAGATTATTCTTAGCTAGTTGGATATCGACCCACTAGGAGAACTTCCATATAAGTTCTATCGGGTTCATAGTGAGGGATATGGATTCGCAATAAAATAGTGGGAGTCATAATGCAATTTATTAAAGACCTAATAAACATGCATTTTATGTACACATGTTTTATTTTACTTCTAGGTTGCTAGAATCATCATCATGACAAGTGTGAATTTGCAATCACTAATGGAATCAAATAAGTTGACTGAGCCTAATTTTTTGGATCTGAAAAGATTGGCCATGTCTTAGATGAGGGACTCCTTAATCTCCCTGTTGCTAATGCTTCTGAAGATGTTCAGAAGGCATATCAAAAGCATCTCGATGATAGTGAGATGGCAAGCTGCATTATGCTTGCTACAATGTCAGCTGAGTTACAAAAGCAACATGAGGCTATGGATGGTAATTCCATAGTATACCATCTAAGAGAGCTTTTTGATGAGCAAACACATTCTGAAAGGTTTGAAACTTCGAGGTTGCTCTTTTGCACAAAGATGGTTGAGGGGACGTCTCTAGTGCAATATGCATTGAAGATGAATGGCTATATTGAGAGGTTGGCAACCATAGGATTTGTGATGGACCATGAATTTAGTATTGACTTAATTCTAACCAGTTTGTCTTATAGTTATTCACATTTTGTGCTTAACTATTGGATGAACCAAATGTCTACCACTATTCCTGAGCTGATTAACTTGCTCAAAACTGTTGAGCCATCTGTCAAGAAGGACAGTAAGGCTGTGATGCTGGTGGACTCTTCAAGTTCTAAAAATAAGAACCTTAAGATGAAGAAGAAGTCCATAAAGCCTAAGGGAGGTGTGGCCAATAAAAAGGCCAAGGAGATTGCTCCAAAGGAGACATGCTTCCATTGTGGCAAGGATGGCCATTGGAAGAGAAACTGCAAGGCTTACTTGGAGTTCTTGAAGACGAAGGCATCTGATGCCCCATCTACTTCCGATATTTTACCATTGAAATTAATACTATTTCCGATAATAATATATGGGTATTAGATACCAGTTGTGGCTCACACATGTGCACTGATATGTAGGGCCTAAGAAACAGTAGACAACTCAATAAGGGAGAGTCAGACCTACGAATTGGAAATGGAGCAAGGGTTGTTGCATTAGCTGTAGGAACATATGTATTGAGCCTCCCTAATGGGCTTATATTAAATTTGGATAATTGCTATTATGTACCTGCTTTGACTAAAAATATTATTTCTGTTTCAAGTCTAAATAAAGATGGTTTCCTATGTTATTCTATTATGTTGAATGAAATTCTTTATGCTAGTGGTACATTATGCAATGGAATATATATATTAGATATGTCAAATCCAATTTTAAACATCGATGACAATAAAAGGCAAAAACAAGATATGTTGAAATCATCTTACTTATGGCATTGTCGCCTTGGTCATGTAAGTGAGAAATGCATGGCTAAGCTACACAAAAGTGGTAGTTTAGGGTCATTTGATTAAGAATCATATGACACATGTGAATCTTGCTTATTAGGCAACATGACTATATTACCCTTTAAGGGAAAGTGTGAACGTGCTAATGGACTTTTAGACTTAATACATTCAGATGTATGTGGTCCAATGTCTACACATGCTAGAGGTCGTTTCATCTACTTCATTACTTTTATCGATGACTACTCATGATATGGGTACATGTATCTTATGAGATACAAATCTGAAGCTTTTGAAAAGTTCAAAGAATTCAGAAATGAAGTAGAGAAACAACTTGGCAAAAGTATTAAAACACTTCGATCAAATCGAAGAGGTGAATACTTGAGCAAAGAGTTTCTAGATTATCTTAGGGATAATGGGATTTTATCTCAATGGACTCCACCTTACATGCCACAACACAATCGTATGGCTGAAAGAAGAAACCGAACCTTGTTAGACATGGTAAGGTCTATGATGAGTTTTGCGGAACTGTCTAAATCCTTTTGGGGTTATGCCTTGGAGACCACCATTTATATTTTAAATGGAGTTCATTCAAAGTCAGTTGATGTTGCTCCATATGAGATATGGTATAAAAAAAATCTCACATTTTCTTACATGATAATTTGGGGTTGTCCTGCTTATGTGAAGCTGACAATGTCAGATAAGCTAGAAGCTAAGTCTGACTGATGTCTGTTTGTGGGATATCCAAAAGCATCATATGGAATTCAATTTTACCACCCCTTGGAACAAAAGGTTTTTGTTTCAAGACATTCTATCTTTTTAGAGAGAGAATTCCTTCTAAAAAGAGATAGTGGGAGAAAAATTGAACTTGAAAAGGTTCAAGATGCTCAAACAGATGCTAATTGACTGCCTGAACCTGAGCTTGTTACTCATACAGATGATATAATAGCTCAACATTCTGAAGCACAAGAGCTTCTTAGGTCAAGTAGGATACGTACTGTTCCAGAGAGATATGGATTTCTCATTAGTGAACAGAACGATGTATTGCTCATAGAAAACGATGAGCCTACAACCTATGAAGAAGTTCTGAATAGTTCAGAATCTGACAAATGGCTTCAAGCCATGATGTCAGAAATGGATTCCATATATGAAAACCAAGTATGGACTTTGGTTGACCCACCCAAAGGAATAAATCCTATAGGGTGCAAATGGGTTTTCAAAAAGAAAACTGACATGGATGGTAATGTGATTACCTATAAAGCTAAACTTGTTACTAAAGGTTATCGTCAAAGACATGGAATTGACTATGATGAAACTTTTAGCCCAGTAGCTATGCTTGAATCCATAAGGATACTCTTAGCCTTTGCTACTCATTATGATTATGAAATATGGCAAATGGATGTGAAGACAACTTTCCTTAATGGAAATCTGACTGAGGATGTGTACATGACATAACCAGTAGGCTTCATATCCAAAGATGGCAAAAAGTTATGTAAGCTTCAAAGATCTATTTATGGATTAAAGCAAGCATCTAGGAGTTGGAATATTTGGTTTGATGTGACAATTAAACAGATTGGTTTCTCACAAAATTCGGATGAACCATGTGTTTACAAGAATGTTAATGGGAGTGCAATTGTATTTCTTGTGTTATATGTAGATGACATACTATTAATGGGAAATGATGTCTTAACCTTACAATCAGTCAAAATTTGGTTATCCAAGAATTTTTCTATGAAAGACCTTGGAGAGGCAGTCTATATTTTGGGGATAAAGATCTATAGAGATAGATCTAAAAGATTGCTTGGTCTTTCACAGTCTACATACATAATTAAGATATTAAAGAGGTTTATCATGGAGCAATCCAGTAGGGGATATATTCCCATGACCCATGGGATTACTCTCTCAAAGTCTTTATGTCCAAAGACACAAGATGAGAGGACACACATGAGTTTGATTCCATATGCTTTAGCTATGGATCAATCATGTATGCTATGATATGTACAAGACCCGATGTATCATATGCTCTGAGTGTCACAAGCAGATACCAATTGGACCCTGGTGAGGGTCATTGGGTGGTTGTCAAGAATATCCTTAAGTACTTAAAAAGGACTAAGGATGTTTTCTTGGTGTATAGAGATGGAGATCTTATTGTGAGCAGGTATACTGATGCCAGCTTCCAATCTAACAAGGATGACTCAAAATCTCAGTTAGGTTATATATTCACACTAAATGGTGGAACAGTTAGTTAGAAGAGTTCTAAACAAGAAACGACTACTGATTCCACAACCGAAGCAAAGTACATTGTAGCTTCTGAAGTAGCAAAGGAAGCAATTTGGATAAAGAACATCACAGAACTTGGAGTAGTTCCTAGCATTATTGATCCAATACAAATTGTATTATGATAATAATGGAACCACTGCACAAGAAAATGATCCACGATCTCATTAGAGATCCAAACATGTACTTAGAAAATACCATTTGATTAGAGAAATCATTGGTAGGAATGATGTAAAGATAGAAAGAGTGCCCACTGATCAGAATATTGTTGATCCTTTAACTAAGCCACTTCCCTAAAAGAAATATGATTCTCATGTACTCACATATAGAATTAAATACAAAGGCGATTGGCTTTAGTGGAAGTGGGAGATTGTTAGAGGAGTGCTCTAAAGGCAATCACCTTTAGCACTTATTGTAAAAATTTATTTGATTAATGAAAAGGTTTTTTCATTAATTTGATGTTCATTTGAAATATGAACTAAGAAGTGATCTTAAATCAATTAATGAAGTCCTTGATACATAACATAGCATGAAGAAAATCATGATGAGATCATGATATTAAGATTATTATCATGTGTAATTATGTTAGTATCAAAATTATCCCTAGTCATAGGATTAATGAGATAGGACATTATTACTCCGGACATAGTGGCATATATTACACTCCTTGATTGGATCAAGTAGTATAACTCATAATCTATAAACATGAGATGTTTAGAGTTAACATGTGGATGCTTACTAAGTGTAGATAAGTACATTGGATGACCAACTATTAGACAATCATATGGATAATCTATTCAAATGTCAATGATAGTCTCATCATAGCAATGGTGCAAGTATCCTTGGACTTGAGGTACTTAAGGATAACTTGAATATTGATTCTGTATTTTGACACTATTCCTTATTTCCTCAGGAAGGTTGCTCATAGGGTGGTGATTGGATACAGCTTGAGGTATTCGACGGTAATTGGGCAACCAACAAAGGATTCACCACTCTTGATAGAAGGAGTGTATACCCATGGCCTCTTATCGTGGTCATTACTCGGGAATCTCTGGCCGAAGTGGAAATGTTATAAAGATAGTCTTCAATGACATATCTAATAGAGTAATGAGCCTCAAGGACAATAACTAATATTACTTGAACTAGACGTGATGTAGTCAGTCTAGTGGGAGTTAACACATGTCCATACTCTGAACCAAGTGGGGTATAGAGTGGTGAAAGGAATAATTGCACGGAAATTGTCTATGGAAAGGTTCGTAGTCAAACCACTGACTTTCTTGTCAATTGGGGTCATGATGTGTTGCTAGATACCACTCATGACTTGCTTAAATTAATTGTTAATTTAAATAGCCAGCATAATTGGGAACCTAATAGGTCACACGCATTGAAGATATGGAGAATGAGCAAAATAGTCTTGGATAGGATCCAAAATATGAGAGAATTATTTCGGGATGGATGGCGATGAGATCGCATAGAAAAAATCGTTCGAGAGGGTTATGGGCCCGTACTGGACAGGTTGTTGGCTTGCCCAGCAGCAGCCCGCAACAGGCCCAGTGCGCTACTGTCTCCCTCCTGTTGGCCAACGGACAGAATTTTGCCTTAATTAGGCCAATTATGACCAATTACTATTCATTCATTTCCCTTTTCTCCATTTTTACTTTTCATATTTTCTTTAAATTTGATTCAAATAGAAAAGACATTAAATGGTTGAAAATAGACATGAAAATATTTTTTTGTGAAACAAATATTTTTAAGACAACAAAAATTCTCTCAAGAAAACTTTCAAAGCTAGCACTTTGAATTTATTCAAATAATTTCTTTTGATAGTTTATTCTTCATTCTTCGCGTGGATTATCGTTAGAGACATCCTAATATGGATTGTTGTTGTTTGCTACAACCTAACAAAGTGAAGATTTGAAGAACAAATAAGAAATTATAAGGTATAATTTCTAACCTCTGTATTTATATAAATTAGTTTTAATGGCACAAGTATGATCTTTTGTTTCAGGTTTTGAAAATTTTATTTTTCCGCTACATTTATGAATATGATTCATTCTTCAAAATTCAACACACCCAAGGTCATTCTTACTGATGTTGGATATTGACCCACTAGGAGAGCTTCGATTCATAGTGAGGGCTAGGGTTTCGCAATAAAATAGTGAGAGTAATAATGCACATTTATTAAAGACCTAATAATCATGCATTTAGTACATTCTCTAACGTGATCTTTCTTTACATCTAAGTTGATAGAATCATGTTATCAAACTTGAACCTAAGTTTAATTCTCAAATCCAACAAATTGATTAACCTAAACTTCCTTGATTGGCTAAGAAATTTGATAATAGTTCTTAAAGTCAAAAAGATTACCTTTGTCTTGAAAAAACCATTTCCCTCCCCTTTTGTTGATGATGCATTTGTTGATGAATAGTTGGCATATAAGAAGCAAATGAATGATAGTGATTTGGTAGGTTGCATTATGCTCACCTCCATATCTCTTTAGCTTGAACATCAACATAAGAATAAGGATGCTAATACCATCATGTATCATTTAAGGGAGCATTTTGATGAGCAAGCTCCAATCAAGCAATATGATATATCTAAATTGTTCTACTACTCTAAGATGATAAAGGACACATTTTTAGTGCAACATGCTTGTTGCACTAAAGATGTATAGGTGCATTGAGTGACTGGCTACTTTGGGATTTGTAATGGATCATGAGTTAAATATAGACTTTATTCTCCAAAGTTTGTTTGATGGTTATGCACACTTCATGTTAAACTATCAGATGTATAAGATCTCTACATCGATCCCTAAAAGGTTGTGATGCCGGTGGACACTTTTGGTTCTTTAAAGAAAAAAGACAAGAAAAAGAAAAAGTCCATAAAGACCCAAGGGGCGCGGAAAAATTAATTTGTCTTTATTGTGGCAAAATTTGCTCATGGAAGATAAACTATAAGCTCTATCTAGAATCTTTAAAGAAGAAATGGTAAGACATTGGATGCACCTTTTACTTCAAGTATTTATGTTACTGAGGTTAATATTATTTCTAATAATAATATATGGGTATTAGATACCGAATGTGGGTCTCACATATGCATATATATGAAAAGCCTAGGGAATAGTAGACAACTCAAGAAAGGAGAGTCAGACCTACGTATTGGCAATAGAGCAAGAGTTGTTGCATTAGCTGTAAGAACCTATGTATTGACACTCCCTAGTAGGCTTGTTTTCAAGTTAGAATATTGCTATTATGTTCTAGTTTTAACTAAGAATTTTATTTTTGTTTCTTGTTTAAATAGAAAAGGTTTTCATTTAACTATTAATGACAATGGTTGCTCTATAGGTTGAATGACATTCTTTATAAAACTGGCATGTTATGCAATTGAATTTACATTCTTGACATATATAATTCAATCATCAATATCAATAATAATAAAAGACAAAATTTGGATAACCTTAAACCATTATATTTATGGCATTGTCACCTCGGCTATATAAATGAAAGGCGCATGACTAAGCTACACAAGAATGGTGACTTAAGGTCATTTGATTATGAATCACATATGAATCTTTTTTGTTAGGAAAAATGACAAAATGACCTTTTAGTAGAAAGGATAAATGTGTTAATGAGCTATTAGACCTTGTACATACAGATGTATGTGGCTCAATGTCAGTACACGCTAAAGGTGGTTTTATCTATTTCATTACCTTCATTGATGATTATTCACGATTTGGGTACTTGTATTTGATGAGATACAAATCTGAAGCCTTTGAAAGGTTCAAGGAATTCAGAAATGAAGTAGAGAAACAACTTAGCAAAAATATTAAAACACTTAGATAAGATTGAGGTGGTGAAATTTAAGCCAAGAATTTCAAGGTATCTAAGAGATATTGGGAGTTTTTCTCAATGGACTCCACTTACATGCCACAACATAATGGTGTTGCTGAAAGAAGAAACCAGACCTTGTTAAATATGGTAAGGTCCATAATGAGTTTTGTAGAACTACATATGTCCTTTTGGGGTCATGCACTAGAGATTGTTATTTATATATTAAATAGAGTCCCTTCTAAGTCAGTTGATGTTACACCGTATATGATATGGAATAACAAGAGACATATTCTTTCACTATGAAAAGTATGGGGTTATCCTATAAGCTACAAGCTAAGTCTGATAGGTGTCTATCTATGGGATATCCAAAAGACTCATTTGGATATCAATTCTACCACACTTTGGAACAAAAGGTGTTTATTTCAAAGCATGTTGTCTTCTAAGAGAAAAAAGTTTCTTTTAAAACAAGATAGTGGAGGCAAGATTGAACTTGATGAAGTTTAAGATTCTCAAACATATGCAAATCAACTGACAGAACCTGAATCAGTTAATCATACAGATGAAGTAAAATCTGCACCTTTTGAAACAGAAGAACTTCATAGATCTAGTAGGATACACAATATTCTTGAGAGATATGGACTTCACATAATTAAATAGAATGACATATTGCTCATAGAGGATGATAATCCTACTTTCTATGAAGAAGTTCTAAATAGTACAGATGGCTAAAAGCCATGTAGTCAGAGTCATATTCCATGTATGAAAACCAAGTATGGACATTAATTGACCCACCTGAAGGGATAAAACTCATTAGGTGCAAATGGGTCTTTGAGAAGAAGATTGACATGGAAGGTAATATACATAAAGCTAGGCTAGTAGCTAAAGTATACCATTAAAGACAAGGCATAGACTATGAAAAAATGTTCTCTCCAATTGCTATGCTTAAATCCATCAGGATACTCTTAGCCATTGTAGCTCACTATGATTATAAGATTTGGCAAATGGATTTGAAGACAACTTTCCTTAATGAAATTCTGATTGAGGATGTGTATATGACACTTTAGTTTCTCACAAAATATGGATGAACCTAGTGTTTACAAAAAGGTTAGTGGAAATGCAGTCGTAGTCCTAGTATTGTATGTATATGACATACTTTTTATAAGAAACAATGTCTCAGTCCTTCAATTAGTCAAAATTTGGATTTCTAAGAATTTTTCTATGAAAGAATTTAGAGAAGAAACCTATATATTAGGGATTAAAATTTATAGAGATAGATCTAAAAGGTTGTTTGGTCTTTTCGAGTCTACATACATAGATAAGATGCTAAAGCGGTTTATCATGGAACAATCCAAGAAAGGATTTATTCCTATGACTCATGAGATTATCCATTATAAGTTTATGTGTCTAAAGACATAGGATGAATGGGTGTGCATAAGTAGGATTCCATATGCTTCAACTATTGGATCTACATGTATGTTGTTATGTACTAGAACTGATATATCATATGTTCTGAGTGTCACAAGTAGATATCCTCAAATCCCTATGAGGGACAATGGGTGGATCTTAAGAACATCCTTAACTACTTAAGAAGAACTAAGGATGAATTATTGGTTTATAGAGATAGTGAGCTTAAAGTAAGCAGACATACGGATGCTAGCTCTAAACTAATAAGGATGAATCCAAGTCTCAATCAGGCTCTGTTTTTATGTTAAATGGCATAGCAGTTGGAAGAGTTCTAAATAGGAGACGATTGCAAATTCTACAATCGAATTAGAGTACATCGTAGCTTCTAAGGCAGCTAAGAAAATGGTTTGGTTAAGAAAATTCATCATAGAATTAGAAGTGGTTCCTAGCACTGTTGATCCAATACCTTTAAATTGTGATACAATGGAGCTATTGCATAAACAAAGGAGTCACAATCTCATCAAAGATCCAAACATGTACTCAGACATTACTATTTGATTCAGGAAAACATAGGTAGACATGATTTAAGGATAAAGAGATTTACCACTAATCAGAATAATGTTGATCCTTTCATTAAGCCATTTCCCCAAAAGAAATATGAAAGTCATATACTCGCCTATGGTATAATGTATAAAGGTGATTGGCTTTAGTACAAGTGGGAGATTGTTACAGAAGTGCCCTAAAGGTAATCACCTTAGGCACTTGATGTACTCATTTATTATTAATAAAAGGCATTTTCAATAAATGGTATTCATTGCATATGAATTGATATAGATCTTGGACCGCTTAATAATGTCCTTAATATGTAACAAAGCATGAAGGAAATCATGATGAGATCACGATGATGAGATTCCTATCATGTGCAATCATATTTATCCCTAAATTATCCTTAGTAATAGAATTAACAAGATGGGACATTATTAATCTAGATATACTAGTGCATTTTATATCCTTAACTAGGTCAAGCAGTTGAGCTCTTAAGCTGAAGACATGAAATATTTAGAGTTAAAATGTAGATTTTTGCTAGAGTAGCCAAATACATTGGAAAACCTATTATGAGACAATCACATAAATATTCATTCAATGTCAGTGATGGTCTCATCATAGCAATGGTGCTAGTATCCTCAGTACTGGAGATGCTCAAGGTTATCTTTGATACTAAATCCTATACTTTGACTCCATTCCTTATTGCCTCTTAGAGGTCGCTCATAGGGTAGTGATTAGTATAACATGAGGTATTCAAAAGTAGTTGAGTAGTCAATAAAGGTTTCACCACTCCTGATAGGAAGATAGTACACCTATGGCCCCTTGTAAAGATTGTTACTCAGAAATCTTTGGTCAGGTGGACAAGTCTTGAAAAAGGTCTTCAAAGACATGTCTAATAGAGTAATGAGTCTCATAGATAAGAACTAATACCATTTGGACTAGATGTGACATAGTCAATCTAATAGGAGCTAACACACAGTTCATGCTCTAAACCAAATGAGGTATAGTATGGTGAAAGGATGAATTGAACAGTAATTGTCAATGGAAGGGTTTATAATTAGACCACTAAATTTTTGGTCAATTAGGGGTCATGATGTGTTACTAGATACCACTCATGATCTACTTAAAATCATTTGATTATTTGAGATGCCAACATAGCCAGGAACCTAATGGGTCATATGCATACAAGAAATGAAGGAAATGTGAAATGGGCCTTGGATTAGATCCAATACATGAGAGAGAAAAAATTTGACCAAGCATCATTGGTCATAGTCATGACAAAGGTTATCATGAGCGTGACAACAAGTATATCATAGCCACGACAAATTAGTCATGAATGTGAAAGCCCCGATATTAGCTTTTATGATTTTAGATTTTATATTTTGAATAGAATTATTATGCATTAGAAGCTTCTGCCTAACCCTAATATTATTAGAGGATATATATCTAATGCTTTTAAGAGCCAAATTCATGGGTACCACCTTGAGAAATAAAAGTTATTATCTAATCTTCTTCTCCTTCAAGTTGAAACACCATTGCTGGAACATTGGTTCTTTGACATCCCAGTCTTGGATTATTATGGTTTGCAACAACCTAACTTGAAGGAAAGACTCACAAACTTAGAAGATCAAAAGATACAAACAAAGGTAATCAACTTCAACCATTTGATGGTATGCAATCCGATTTTAAATTACAAGGGGAATTCTATGGTTTTTAGGTTCAATTAATTTTAAATTTTCATTGTGCAATGTATGATATGCATGTTAAGAACCCAATAAGTAGTACATGCCCTTTTTTCCTGTAGACTGGGCTACTGAAGCTACTGTCTGAAATAAGGCTACCTTTACCCTTTTTTTCTTTCTTTTTCCATAGTGACGATGGAAGTGGCCAACTTAGTAAAACTAACATGTTGGAGTGTTATCACAAAGTCTTCAATCTCTACATTGAGGCCTTCCTCAAATATCTTGCTCTAATCTATCTCATCTATAACCAACTCTAAAGTCTCTTCAAATACTCTGTCTTCTTCTCATCTATATAGATTTGAATGACATATTGCTCCTTAAACTTAATAACAAAGAAGCTCCAAGTCACTGGTTAAAGAGCCACTAGTTTCAGCAAAATTGACTTCCATCAATTATATGTTAGAGAAGTGCTCTAAAGGCAATCACCTTTAGCACTTATTGTATAAATTTATTTAACTAATAAAAGGTTTTTTCATTAATTTGATGTTCATTTGATATATGAATAGATAGTGATCTTAAATCAATTAATGAAGTCATTGATACGTAGCATAGCATGAAGGAAATCATAATGAGATCATGATATTGAGATTTTTGTCAAGTGTAATTATGTTAGTATCTAAATAATCCCTATTCATAGGATTAATGAGATAGGATATTGTTAATCCGGACAGACTAACACATATTATACTCCTTGATTAGATCAAGTAGTAGATCTCATAATCAGTAAACACGAGATGTTTAAAGTTAACTTGTGGATGCTTGCTAGGTGTAGCTGACTGCATTGGATGACCTGCTATGAGACAATCATACAGATAATCTATTCGTATGTTAATGATAGTCACATCATAGAAATGGTGCAAGTATCTTTAGACTTAAGGTACTCAAGGGTATATTAGATACTGATTCTGCACTTAGACACTAGTCCTTGTTACCTCAAAAAGTTTTCTCATAGGGTGGTGATTGGATGTAACTTGAGGTATTCGAAGGTAATTGGGTAATCAACAAAGGATTCATCACTCCTAATAGCAGGTTCGTAGTCAAACCACTGACTTTTTTATGAATTGAGGGTTATGATGTGCTGCTAGATATCGCTCATGACTTGCTTAAATTAATTGTTAATTTAAGTGGCCAATATAACCGGGAACCTAATGGGTCACACACATTGGAGATATGGAGAATGAGTAAAATGGTCTAGGATATGATCCAAAAATATGAGAATTATTTTGGATCGGATCGCAATGAGATTGTGGGAAAAAATTGCTCAGGAGTAGTCACAGACCTGTCTAGCGTGCGCAGCACTGCGCTGGTGTTGTGTTGTCGTTAGGCCATAATTGGCCAATTATGACCATTACTGTTCATTCAAGTCATTTTACTTCTCTTTTGAATTTTGATCTTCTTTCTGAATTTGATTCAAATAAAAAATACATCAAAAGGAAGAAAAGAGACATAAAAATTATTTTTGGTGAAAATTATTTTTTGAGACACAATAATTCTTTCAAGAACATATTCAAAGCTAATACTTTGAATATTGTTGAAACCATTTCTTTTGTAAGTTTTTTTTTCATTCTTCATGTGGATTATCATAAGAGACATCATAGTGTCGATTGTTATGGTTTGCTATAACCCAACAATGGGAAGATTTGAAAAACAATTAAGAATTTACAAGGTATAATTTCTAACCTCTATGTTTGATAAATTAGTTTTAATGGCACAAGCAAGATCTTTTATTTCAGGTTTTAAAAATTTTAATTTGTGTCCATTAAAATTAATTTTAGTTGAAAGTGCAAGGGATTGCATGGTTTTGGTGGTTTTGGATCAATTAGGCCAATTATGGACACTCTACAAGAATATGTTCAAACCATCGAAATATGATTTTATGATTAATACTGACTTTAACTAGTTACATTGACTTGTTGGGCACACCCAAGGTTAATGTGAATTAAAGGTAGTATTGGGTAAGTGTACATGATATGTGCACATATTAAGAGCTGATAGCCCAATGATTCAATAGTTGCATGATATGATGAAATTGATATGAGATACCAACCAATTGACCTAAGGTGGTTTGTTGGACATACCCAAGGTCATTCTTAGTGATCTTGCATACTGATCCACTAGAAGAGCATCCAATGGGTTCTCTTGGATTCATAGTGAGGGTCATAGGTTCTGTTAAACCTTGAGGGGTATTTCCCTCATTTTGATGATAACAAATAATATAGCAATATTGTATTTAACATACTTGTTTTTGTAAGTATATTAAACATGACATGAATTAAAATAGCAAGAATGGAGAATTGGAAGAATAATCCTTGAGAAACAAAATTCAAGTTGTAGCATGTTCACTGTCGTGACTCTAGGAGTCACTCCCGTGAAGAAAGCTAACCGTTGTACCAACCAAAAATCGCTCCTGACATTTTTCTCTTTCATTGTTCACGAGCGTGACTATGCTTGTCACGGGGGGTGACAGTTCTTCCCAAGTCGTGACTGAAGTGGTGACCTTGGTCGTGAAGCTCTCTAGAATGTTTTGACATATTGAGTCACGGGCGTGACATACTCATTCACGGGCGTGACAATTTTCCCAGCCGTGATCCAAGTGGTGACTCTGGTCGTGAAGCTCTCTGGATCAAAATGCATGAATCTTCACGGGGGTGACACCTTTATTCACGGGGGTGACTGAAATGCTTACTTCACGGTTTGTTTTTATTTCATGGCCGTGAACTTCAAATGTTGGTTTTTGGTAACGGTTAGTTTTCTTCACGGGAGTGACTCCTAGAGTAACGACAGTGAACATGCTACAACTTGAATTTTGTTTCTCAAGGATTATTCTTCCAATTCTCCATTCTTGCTATTTTAATTCATGTCCTGTATAATATACTTACAAAAACAAGTATGTTAAACACAATATTGCTATATTATTTGTTATCATCAAAATGACGGAAATACCCCTCAAGGTTTAACAATCTCTCCCTTTTTGATGGTGACAAATAATTTAGCAATATGTGATTTTTGAGAAGTCTCCCCCTCAAAATATACTTAGGATAAAAAATTTATCATGTGCAAGAATAGTAGATAATGATGTAGCATTTAAATAAACTTTAAGTATATGCAAGTTATATGAGAAGTATATCCAATTCATAGCATAATTCATAAATTGCTAGTTTTCTCCCCCTTTTGTCATCAATCAAAAAGGATATGAAGATTGAAGTAAACAAAAGCAAATATATATATCATAAATGAAAGGATACAAACTAAGTTAAAATATTCAGAAAGGAAATTTAAAATTTCCTACACAAGCAAAACATAAAAATGACAAACAAACTAAAATGATCAAATTTAGGCTACACTCTAGCCTCTCATAGCCAGACATCATATCACGAAGCCTAGCTACTTCAGCCTCAAGGCTGTCCATCCGAGACTCCATGAAGTCCTTGAGGTTCTCCAACCTCTCATCCATGGAAGTTTGCAGCTGCTCAAAATGTGGTGCCAAGAGGTCGACCACCTGCTGCGCTAAGGATGGTGTGGAAGCTGAGGACTATCCAATGTCCTGCTCAACTGCTGGAGGTGCTTCCTCAATCCGAGCCCTCTTTTTCTGCTGGACTCCCTGGAGGCCTGCTTCAAAATCCTCTGTGTCATTATCTTCCCAGATAATCTCTCTAGCAGTGTCAGTGAAGCGGTAGAAGATATCGTTCTAAAAAACGATTCTGACAGTCGCTCCCATCTTGATGAACAACTCGACATCTAGCCTATCTCGAGGATGTGCAGGAATAATGTTGAAGTGATGGTCATCTAGCTTCAAATAATTGAGCTTCACTGCAATATGGGTGACATATGCCCCAATCAAGATATCTCCTGTGGGCTTGGTGGAAATGGAGAGAAGATGGTTTGCAAACCATCTGAAAAGTGCCACTGTGACTCCCCTGTGATCCATCTCAAATAGGAAGAGTTCTGACTTCCTAATAGTTCCATTACTTGCTCCCCTAGCAAAAATGCTATAGGTTAGGAACCTATGCAAATACCTGTGTACTGGGGTTCTGATATGTGTGCTCTTTGTTTTCTTGACATCCCAGCTGCAACCGATGCCAAAATGTGTCCAGGCTGGAAGAGCAAAGAATTCTACCTCAGTCTCATTTAGAATTCCATCAGATGGTAGGTTGAAAAATTATCTAAATGCGATGGCGCTGAGGGTGTTAGGATTATTGCAGAGTTGGAATTTCACCACTCTAGTAGGTGAAACCTGCAAGGTGCTGAGAAATTCCAGTGTTGGCTCCTCAGACTCGGCTGATGAATTTCAACAAACTCTTTGAGATGACAAGCTTGTAGTTGCTCTGTCATAGCCATCTCAAGCCCGAGACTACGGACTGTCTGCCAATCGAAGGACCTTGATGATAAAAGAGGTCTCTTCTTCAAAGTTGCATACCGAGGATGACAATTCTCTGGAATGATGTTCATGAGGTAATCTGAATACCTCTTAGGTGCATGGGACTTTTTTCTCTTTCCCTTAGATGAAGCATACTCCATATTTGAAAATATTTGTTGTTTGATGGAGTTGAAAATAATTTTGACAGAAAATGTGATGTAAAACCCTAGAAATGTATGATTTCTACTGAAGATTCGAACTTTGGGTAGTATTTATAGTGAAATTTCAAGTCTTTGGGTTCAGAATCTTCAATGTCTTAATGAATGAGAGTAAATGAGAGTGGTTTTGGGAGATGAGAAGTTGAAATGAAGGTTGTAACTGGCTGTTTTCTTATATATTCGATACATTCACGGGCGTGACTTATGGTTTCACGGGCGTGAATGGTCGTGTTCACGGTTTGCTGAAGCAGTGTTCCACCCGTGAATGAAGGCGTGAATAATTTCAAGGGCATGATCGATGAATATCACGGGCGTGAATGATCATAGGTCACGGGGGTGAATAAATCGTCACGGGCATGAACTGTTGAATTTCACTACTTATGCCCGTGAAGCAAGCCGTGACACAAGACGTGAAAGCTTCTGTAAGTTTTGGGGTGTAATTGTTCACGGGAGTGAAAAATCATGACGGGCGTGAAAGTCCATTTTCACGATCGTGCCTCAAGCCGTGAAACTAAGTTCACCACTTGAAGCCGTGAACCATGTCGTGAACCAAAGTCGTGAAAGCTTCTGAGTTTTTAGGGCGTAATTTTTCACAGGAGTGAAAATTCGTCACGGGAGTGAAAGTCCATTTTCACGGGCGTGACTCAAGTCGTGAAACTAAGTTTCACCACGTAAAGCCGTGAATCATGTCGTGAACCAAAGTCGTGAACGACACTACCTCTTTGGCCCATTTAAATCACGGACGTGAATATATGTCACGGGCGTGACTCCCCTATAATTTTCATCAAATTGAAATTGAGTTCTACAACAAGACTAAATCATTTCAACAAAGATTATACTTCTTAAAACATGAATTCTCATCAAAATTTCTATCTTATAACTTGTGATATGATTTAAGATCAACAATTAAAATTTCATATTCTTGCAATCACAAGGTTAATCCATCAATCATACCTAATTCTCTTCTAATGAAATTAAATCTTTCCTCATTTAGAGACTTAGTGAAAATATCTGCTAATTGATTTTCTATGCTTATAAATTCTAATTCAACATCTCCATATTGAACATGATCTCTAATAAAGTGGTGTCTAATGTCAATATGTTTACTTCTAGAGTGTTGAATATGATTCTTTGAAAGATTTATAGCACTAGTGTTGTCACATTTTATAGGTATATGGTTTATCTCATGACCATAGTCCTTAAGTTGTTGTTTCATCCATAGAATTTGTGTACAACAGCATCCAACTGCTACATATTCAGCTTCAGTAGTTGAGAGAGCAACTGAAACTGTTTCTTGCTAAACCAAGAAACCAAACATTCTCCAATGAAGTGACAAGTACCTGAAGTACTTTTCTTATCCAAAAGACTACCAGCATAGTCTGCATCTGAATATCCTATAATATAAAAAGATGAATTCCTAGGATACCATAAACCTAGATGCAATGATCCATGTAAATATCTTAAAATCCTTTTTACAACATTTAAATGAGATTCTTTAGGACATGATTGAAATCGAGCACATAAGCATACACTATACATAATATCGGGTCTAGAAGCAGTGAGATATAAAAGTGATCCGATCATACCTCTATAAATATTTTCATTAATGCTCTTACCCTTTTCATCTTTATCCAATTTCGTTGATGTGCTCATAGGAGTCTTGGCATTTTTGCATCCTTCCATACCAAATTTCTTGATTAAATCTTTGGCATATTTGGATTGGTTGATGAATATGCCCTCATTGCTTTGCTTTATTTGTAGACCAAGGAAATACTTAAGTTCTCCCATCATGCTCATTTCAAATTCCCTAGTCATGCACTTAGCAAATTCTTGACAAAGAAACTCATTAGTAGAACCAAATATTATATCATCAACATAAATTTGAACAATAAGTATATCATGCTTATGCTTTTTGATGAATAGTGTAGTGTCAACATTTCCCTTTGTGAAGCTATTTTCTAATAAAAAAGAACTTAGTCTCTCATACCAAGCTCTTGGAGCCTGTTTTAAACCATAAAAAGCTTTTGAAAGTTTAAAAACATGATTTGGCAAATCATAACTTTCAAAACCTGGTGGTTGTTCTACATACACTTCTTCATCTATATAACCATTTAGAAATGCACTTTTCACATCCATTTGAAAGAGTTTGAAATTCATGGGACATGCATATGCTAAGAGTATGCTTATAGCTTCTAATCTAGCTACAGGTGCATATGTTTCATCATAATCTATACCTTCTTCCTGATTATATCCTTTTGCAACTAGTCTTGCTTTATTCCTGGTTATTAACCCTTGTTCATCTAATTTATTTCTAAATACTCATTTTCTACCTATGATTTGATGATTCTTGCGTCTAGGTACTAGATTCCATACCTTATTTCTCTCAAATTGGTTGAGTTCCTCTTGCATGGAAATTACCCAACTTTCATCATTAAGAGCCTCATCAATGTTTTTAGGCTCAATTTGTGAAATAAAAGCAATGTCAGTGACTAAATGCTTGAAATGAGATCTAGTACTTACTCCCCTTGATAGATCACCAATTATTTGCTCTTTTGGATGATCTTTCATCATTCTCCATTCTTTTGGAAGTTCTTGTTCCATTTGTTCTTGATTTTGAGGAAGTGAATTTTCTTGATCGTTTTCTACTTTTCCATTTTCAATATCAAGTTTTTCCATATTACCTACAACATCATCAAGAGCACTACCTTTCACAAGATCAAGTCTACTAGATTCATTAAAAACAACATGCATGGATTCTTCAACCGTTAATGATCTTTTATTAAATACTTTTTATGCTTTGCTGGTTGTAGAGTATCCTAAAAAGATACCTTCATGAAACTTAGAGGCAAATTTTCCAAGATTGTCCTTGGTGTTCAATATAAAACATTTGCATCCAAATACTCTAAAGTATGATACCAAGGGCTTTCTTCCATTCGATAGCTCAAATGAGGTTTTTTTTAAAAGAGGTCTTTTGAAAACTCGATTTGAAATATAACATGCAGTGTTTGTGACTTCTGCCCAAAAATAAGTTGGTAATTCATATTCATGAAGCATTGTTCTAGCAATTTCAATTAATATTAGATTTTTCCTTTCAACTACCCCATTTTGTTGAGGTGTCCTAGGAGATGAGAAATTATGTGAAATGCCATGTTCAAGACAAAAACTTTCAAAGTTTTCATTTTCAAATTATTTCCCATGATCACTTCTTATTTTTGAAATGCAGTACCCTTTTTCATTTTGAACTCTTTTAGCAAAGTTTTTAAAATTTTCAAAAGCATCACTCTTTTGAGCTAAGAAAATTACCCAAGTAAATCTAGAGTAATCATCTACGATGATAAATGCATAATGTTTTCCTCCTAAGCTAGCAATTCTAGTAGGTCCAAACAAGTCTAAATGCAGGAGTTGAAGAGGTTTTGAAGTACTTACTATGTTTTTGGCTTTGAAAGATGACTTGTGTTGCTTTCCTCTCTGACAAGGATCACATATCCTGCCTTTTTCATACTTGACTCTTGGTAATCCTTTTACTAGCTCTCCTGTGCTGAGACTTTGTATTAAGTCCATGTTAGCATGACCAAGTCTTCTATGCCACAGCCAAGATTCATCACTAGTAGTCACAAGACATTTAGAGAAATGGTAGATAGTTCATGTAAGTTTATTATGTACGTATTGATATCTCTATTTCCTTTAAATATTTCCTGACCATCGATAGAGATTACAAGACATTTATTTGAAGTAAAAATTACTTTGTTTCCTTTGTCACATAATTGACTTACAATTAGCAAGTTATGTTTCAAACCATCAACAAGTAAGACATCCTTAATAAAAGTAGTACCATCAACACCAATAGAACCAATGCCAATTACCTTACCCTTTGCATTGTTTCCAAAGGTACCTTTGCATTGTTTCCAAAGGTAACTTTACCTCCATCAATACTTTTGATTTCATTGAAGAGTTCTTTGTCTCCTGTCATATGCCTTGAGCATCCACTGTCTACTAGTCACGCATTTTTGTTTATTGTTGACTTGAGGCATACCTATAGAATCACAAATCATGTATGATATTTAGGTACCCAAATGATTTTGGGTCCTTGGGGGTTAGCACATGAAGGTTCCCAATGAGCCTTCCTTATCCAACAATGTTTATTTATATGACCCATTTTCATACAATAATTACATTGTTTAGGTCTAAACTTGCTTTTTGGTCTTACACTGTGTTTAAATGCCATAATTCTATTTGACTGAATTTGAGAACAATGGCATGCACATTCATGATTAATTTGCATTTTTCTAGATGCATGCTTCTTATACATAAAGGCATGATTATTCTTTTTCTGTATAGAAGGTTTAACGTTCTTATTTCTTGGTGCATTTCTAACAGGTGTGGAGATATGAGATTCTTTAGATTTAACAAATATAGTTTTGTGAGAAGATGATGATGTGTCCTTAAATCCTAGACCATGTCTAATTAAGGGTGGTCTTTAAGACACAATGAGAGTATCTAAGCTTTCTTTACCTTTGTGAAATTTAGAAATGGAATTTCTAAGTTCCTCAACTTCATTTTTCAAAATATTATTTTCTTTTAACAATGAAACTGTTGAGGGCCTTGATGAGTATTCATCTAATGACTTTTGAAGAGATTCATTAGATGATTTAAGCTTTATGTTCTCTTTTTCTAAACCATCTATCTTATTTTTCAAATTAGAGATATTATTTCTATAGGTATTAAATTTAGTTCTATATTTCTCTAATTCTACATTTAATTCTTCTATTAGGCTTTGCTCATCATCATCACTATCACTATTACTATCATTATCACTACTATCATTATTGAAAGAAAATGAGTGTAGTGATCTTACCTTATCCGAGACGTGATCCTCAATAGCCATGAAACATAGGTTGACCTCTTCACTTTCATTATTATCTTTTTCACTTGAAGAGCTTTCGTCATCCCATATGGCTTTATGACCTTTCTCCCCATTATCTCTTTGGTATTTTCTCTTATACTTCTTGAGCCTTGGACATTCTTGTTTGATATGTCCTTTCTTTCCACATTCATAGCATTTTACCTATTCCTTACTTCTATGTGTGTCATTAGAAGTTTGTTTGAGGTTTCTTTGCCTGAATTTTCTGGAATTGCTCATTTTCTTCTCAATGATTCTTTTTAATCTCCTTGAAAGCATAGCGATGTCCTCATTTTCATCATCACTCATTTCTTCATCATCTTCACTTTCTTCTTGAGATTTTGAAGTAGAGGCTTTGAGTGCCAAGGGTTTTCTTTTCTCTGGCTCTGCTTCAAGCTCTCTATCTCTCTTTACTACCATCTCATGTGTGAGAAGCTTGCCAATCAGCACATCAGTATTCATGATGCTCATATCTTCATTTGCTTCTTCTATGCCAGCAACTCTTGAACTATAGTCTTTAAGAGGAAGACTTTTCAGGATTTTATTGTTTACATCTTCCAAACTCAGATGCTTCCCAAGTTTCCTCATTCCATTTATAATGGATAGAAGACAGTTGGTCATGTCAGTGATTGACTCATTGGATTTCATCTTGAAGAGCTCATATTCTGAGGTTAGAAGTTGAATCTTCTTGGATTTGACTTGCTTAGTTCTCTCATGATAGTTCTCCAATGTCTTCCACATGCTATATGCTATTGAGTAGTGTTGTATTCTCCCACATTCTTCAATAGATAATGAGCTTGATAGGATTGTCATTGCCTTCTTGTTTTTGAAATTTGCTCTTCTTTGAGGCTCTATCCAATCATCTCTTGATAGGATTTCCTCTTCACCATCAGCTCCTCTTCTGGTTGGTGGTGTCCATTCTTTTCGTACACTATCCCAGACTTCAATTCCTTCACTATCCAAGTATGTCTCCATCTTAAACTTCCAATGGGCATAATTTGCTCTATCGAAGTAAGGTTTGAGACTCTGAAATCCTTCACTGGCCATATCTTACTCTTTACTAGCGCTTTTTAGGCTTCGATACTAGACAAGGCTCTGATACCAATTGTTGCCCAGATATTAAGCCAAGAAGGGGGGTTGAATTGGAGTTTTAAAAATAAAACTTTAAAGTGCGGAAATAAACAATTAATTTTAGGAGGGATAGAGAAAATTTGACACACAGATTTATAGAGGTTCGGGTGTTAACAAACCCTACTCCTCTCCCCTATCGCAATTGGGAGTTTCACTAACACACTAAGTGTTACAATGGAGTTTTACAAGCTAACTCCCAACTATGGTGTTTCTTACAATGGCTCACATCTAACCCAGAAATCCCTTGTGTTTTAATGGCTCACACAATAACCAATTCCTTGTGTTTTTACAGGCTCACACAACAAGCTACACTTTGTGTTTTACAGGCTCACACAAATAACCTACACTTTGTGTTTTACAGGCTCACACAAACAACCTTTTAATTTGTGTTTTGGAGGTTCACACAACTAACCCTTACAAGTGTTCTACTCTTAACCTAGAACTACCCAAAGCTCACTTGAGTAAAGATTACAGAGAGAACCATTTATAAATATTTATTGCTCAAATATGAGGAGCAAAAAGATTTTTACAGAGAATAGATTTGTTCTCAAAGTATGAAAGTACAAGATAGCTTGTGATTTGAAGTATATGCTAATCTTTTGTTTTTCTTATCATTCTCTTATTTCTTAATGCATAAATGACTTTCATTTACACTCTCATGGCTGAATATAGCTGTTGGGGTGCATTAAATAAGAAACTAGCCGTTGTACCAACCAAAAATTGCGTCTGACATTATTCGCTTTCATTGTTCACGGGCGTGACTATGCTTGTCACGGGGGTGACAGTTCTTCCCAAGCCATGACTGAAGTGGTGACCTTGGTCGTGAAGCTCTCTGGAATATTTTGACATATTGAGTCACGGGCGTGACATACTCATTCACGGGCGTGACAAGTTTCGCAACCGTGATCCAAGTGGTGACTCTGGTCGTGAAGCTCTCTGGATGAAATTGCATGAATCTTCACGGGGGTGACACCTTTATTCACGGGGGTGACTGAAATGCTTACTTCACGGTTTGTTTTTCCTTCATGGTTGTGAACTTCAAATGTTGGTTTTGGTAATGGTTTGATAGGCAACAGGTTCGCAATAAAATAATGGGAGTAATTATGCACATTTATTAAAGACTTAATATTCATGCTTTTAGTACATTTTCTAAACATGATCTTTTTTTACATCTAAGTTGCTAGAATCATGTCATCAAACATGAACATATATTCAATTCTCAAATCTAACAACTAAAGAATTTGAGAATAGTTCTCAAAGCGGAAAAGATAGCATATGTTTTGGAAGAGCCATTTCCCTTCCCTCATGTTGATGATGCATCTGTTGATGAACCATTGGCATATAAGAAGCATGTGGATGATAGTGAGTTGGCAAGTTGCATTATGCTCACCTCTATATCATCCAAGCTTCAAAAGTTGCATGATACTATAGATGCAAATATCATTGTGTATCATCTAAAGGAGCTAATAAATGAGCAAGCTCGCACAGAGTGATATGATATATCTAAATTGTTTTTCAAAGCCAAGATGGTAGAAGTGAAATCTCCAATGCAATGTGCATTGAAGATGAGAAAGAAAGGTAGAGAGATGATATCAAAAGGAACTTGTCTTCATTGTGGCAAGAGTTGCTAATGGAAAATGAACTGCAAGTTCAATTTGGAGTCTTTAAAAAATAAAAAGGATAAGACATTGGATGCACCTTCTACTTCAAGTATTTTTGTTATCGAGGTTAATATTGTTTCTAATAATAATACATGGATATTAGATACTAGATGTGGGCTTCATATATGCACAAATATGGAAGGCCTAAGGAATAATAGGCAGCTCAAGAAAGAAGAGTCAGACCTACATGTTAGTAATGGAGTAAGAGTTGTTGCATTAGTTGTAGAAACTTACGTATTGACACTCCCTATTGGATTTGTTTTAAAATTAGACAATTCTTATTATGTTCCAATTTTAACAAAGAATATTATTTTTGTTTCTTGTTTAAATAGAAAATTATTTCATTTAACTATTAAAGGCAATGGTTGTTCTATGTGGTTAAATGATATTCTTTATAGAATTGGCACATTATGCAATGGAATTTACATTCTTGACAAGTCTAATTCTATCCTTCATATCAATAATAAAAGACAAAGGTTAGATAATCTAAAACCATCATATTTATGGCATTGTCATTTTGACCATATAAATGAGAGGTGCATGACTAAGTTAAACAAGAATGGTGACTTAGGGTCATTTGATTATGAATCATATAACACATGTGAATCTTTTTTTATTAGGCAAATGACAAAGTCACTTTTTAGTGGAAAGGGCGAATGTGCCAATGGGCTATTAGACCTTGTACATATAGATGTATGCGGACCAATGTTAGTGCATGCCAAAAATAGTTTTATATACTTCATTACCTTTCTTGATTATTATTCATGATATGGGTACTTTTATCTCATAAGATAATAATCTTAAGCTTTTAAAAAAATCAATGAATTTATAAATGAAATAGAGAAACAATTTGGAAAAAGTATTAAAATATAAGATCATATCGATATGGTGAATACTTAAGCCAAAAGTTTCAATGTTATCTAAAAGAAAATGGGATTTTATCTTAGTGGATTCTACCTTACACCCCACAACACAATGATGTGGTTGAAAGGAGAAATCGAACCTTGTTAGATATGGTAAGGTCTATGATGTGTTTTGCAGAACTACCTAAGTCCTTTTGAGGCCATGCACTAGATATTGTTGTTTATATATTAAACAGAGTCCCTTCTAAGTAAGTTGATGTTATTGTTGGATTTCGAAGGCAAATCTCATTTATAAACATAGTGGAAAAATAAAATTTTCAAAACCCGAAACAAAAGATCATATTTGTGCCATTAAAACTAATTTATCAAACATAGAGGTTAGAAATTATACCTTGTAATTTCTTGTTAGTTCTTCAAATCTTCACCTTGTTAGGTTGTAGAAAACTATAACAATCCATACTAGGATGCCTTTAATATTAATCCATGTGAAGATATGAAGAAGAAACTTACAAAAGAAATAGTTTGAACAATATTCAATGGTGCTAGCTATGAATTTGTTTTTGAGAGAATTACTGTCTCAAAAATTATTTTTCACCAAAAATAATTTTCATATCTCTTTTCTACCTTATGATGTATTTTTTTATGTGAATCAAATTCAAAAAGAAGATCAAAAATAAAAAAACAAAGAAAAAGAAAAATAAGGTCAAATGAATAGTAATGGCCATAATTGGCCTAATTAAGTAAAAAATGGCCTAACGGCACTGCGCACATTAGTGAACAATGCAGCCCACTTGGGCCTGCCGTTAGCGAGCCTGTGAACCTCTTGAGTGATTCTTTTCCTATGATCTCATCGTGATATGATCCAAAATAATTTTCTCATATTTTTGGAACATATCCAAGACAATTTTACTCATTCTCCACATCTCCAATGTGTTTGACCCACTAGGTTCTCGGTTATGTTAGCCACTTAAATTAACGATTAAATTAAGCAAGTCATAAGTAATATCTTGCAATACATCATGACCCCCAATTTATCAGAAAGTCAATGGTTTGACAACGAACCTTTCTATAGACAATTTTAGTGCAATTAATCATTTCACCATTCCATACCCCACTTGGTCCAGAGTATGGACTTGTGTCAACTCCTGCTAGACTGACTATATCACATCTATCCTAAGTAATGTTAATTCTTGTCCCTGAGGCTCATTACTCTATTATATATTTCATTGAAAAGTATCTTCATGATATTTCTACTCTGGCCAGAGATTCTCAAGTAATGACCTCAACAAAAGGCCATGGACATACACTCCTTCTATCAGGAATGGTGAATTCTTTGTTGATTACCCAATTACCTTTGAATACCTCAAGTTGTACCCAATAACCAACCTATGAGCAACCTCCCTGAGGCAATAAGAAATAGTGTCAAAATACAGAATCAGTATCCAAAATATCCTTAAGTACATCAAATCTAAGGATACTTGCACCATTACTATGTTGAGACTATCATTGACATTTGAATAGATTATCCATATGATTGTCTCATAGCAAGTCATCCAATGTACTTAGCTACACTTAGCAAGCATTCACATGTTACCTCTAAACATCTCATATTTACAGATTATGAGATATACTGTTCGATCCAATCAAGGAGTATAACATGTGATAGTCTGTCTAAATTAACAATATCCCATCTCATTAATCCTATGATTAGGGATAATTTATACACTAACATAATTACACATGATAAGAATCTCAACATCATGATCTCATCATGATTTCCTTCATGCTAAGTTACGTATCAATGACTTCATTAATTGATTGAAGATCACTATCAACTCCTATATCAAATGGACATCAAATTAATGAAAATGTCTTTTATTAATTTGATAAATTTGTAAAATAAGTGCTAAAGGTGATTGCCTTTAAAGCACTTCTCTAACAGTTGCTCCATATGAGATATGGAATAACAATAGACCTATTCTTTCACACATGAAATTATGGGGTTATCCTACTTATGTGAAGTGGAAAATGTCAGACAAGCTAGAAACTAAATAGATAATTATCTATTTGTGGGATACACAAAAGAATCATTTGGATATCAATTCTACCATCTTATAGAACAAAAGGTGCTTGTTTCAAAGCATTATGTCTTCTTTAAGAAATAGTTTCTTCTAAAAGAAGAAAGTGGGAGTAAGATTGAACTTGATGAAGTTCAAGATGCTCAAACATATGCAAATCAATTGACAAAACCAGAATTAGTTACTCATACAGATGAAGTAATAACTACACCTTCTAAAAATGCAAATACTTCGTAGATCAAGTAGGATACACACTGTTCCTAAGAAATATGAATTTCTTATAAGTGAACAAAATGATGTAGTATTCCTAGAGGATGATGAGCCTATTTGGTTTTAAAGCCGAATCTCATTTATAATCGCAATGTAAAAATAAAATTTTTCAAAACCCGAAACTAAAGATCATTTTGTGCCATTGAAACTAATTTATCAAACATTAAGGTTAGAAATTATACCTTGTAATTTCTTGATTTGTTCTTCAAAATTTCATCTTGCTTGGTTGTAGCAAATCACAACAATCCACACTATGATGTCTCTAATGATAATCCATGTGAAGAATGAAGAAGAAACTAATAAGATGAATGGTTTTAACAAATTTCAAAATACTAGCTTCGAATTTGTTCTTGAGAGATGTTTTTGTCTCAAAAATTATTTTTCACTAAAAATAATTTTTATGTCTCTTTTTTACCATTTGATGTCTTTTCAATCTGAATCATATTAAAAAAAATTAAAAGTCAAAAATGAAGAAAAGAAAACTTAATGAAAAATAATTGGCCATAATTGGCCTAATTGAGGCCAAATGTCGTTGGCCAACGGGAACAGTGTGCAACGTGCATCAGTGCGTTGTGCCGCGCATAGTAGGCCCACTGGTTTGCTTGGCCAGTGAGCCTGTGATCCTTCCTAAGCTATTTTTTCACGCGATCTTATCGCTATTCGACCTGAAATGATTCTCTCATATTTTTGGATCCTATTCAAGACTATTTTACTCATTCTCCAACTCTCCAATGTGTGTGTCCCATTAGGTTCCCAGTTATATTGGACAATTAAATTAACAATTAATTTAAGCAAGTCATAAGCTGTATCTAGCAACACATCATGACCTCCAATTGACGATAAAGCCAATGGTTTGACTATAAACCTTTCCATAGATAATTTTTGTGCAATTATTCCTTTCACCATTTTATAACCCACTTGGTTCAGAGTATGAATATTTGTCAACTCCCACTAGAATGACTGTCATATCTAGCCAGCATCCAGATGTTAACTCTAAATATCTCATGTTTATAGATTATGAGATCTACTAATTGATCCAATCAAGGAGTATAACATGTGTTAGTCTATCCGGATTAACAATATCCTGTCTCAATAATCCTGACTAGGGATAATTTAGATACTAATATAATTACACATGATAAGAATTTCAATATCATGATCTCATTATGATTTCCTTCATGCTATGTTATATATTAAAGACTTCATTAATTGATTTAAGATCACTATCAATTCATATATCAAAAGAATATCAAATTAATGAAAATTCCTTTTGTTAATTAGATAAATTTGTACAATAAGTGCTAAAGGTGATTGCCTTTTAGAACACTTCTCTAACAAGCTCCCACTTGTACTAAAGTCAATCCCCTTTGGATTTAATTCCATAAGCGAGTACATTAGAATCATATTTCTTTTGGGGAAATGGCTTAGTTAAAGGATCAACAAAATTCTAATTAATGGGCACTCTTTCTATATTTACATCATTCCTACCAATATTCTCTCTAATCAAATGGTATATTCTGAGTACATGTTTGGATCTTTGATGAGACCGTAGCTCCTTTGCTTATGCAATGGCTCCATTATTGTTACAATACAATTGTATTATATCAACAATGCTAGGAACGACTCAAAGTTCCATAATGAATTTCTTTATCCAAACTGATTCTTTTGCTACTTCAGAAGTTGCAATGTACTCTATTTCGGTTGTGGATTCAACAGTCATTTCCTATTTGGAACTCTTCCAACTGACTGCTCCGCCATTTAATGTTAATATATAACCTGACTAGGATTTTGAGTCATCCTTGTTAGATTGGAAGATGGCATCAGTATACCTGTTCACAACAAGATCTCCATTACATATATCAAGAATACATTCTTAGTATTTCTCAAGTACTTGAGGATATTCTTAATAGCCACCTAATGACCCTCACTAGGGTCTAATTGGTATATGCTCGTGATACTCAAAGCATATGATATATTGGGTCTTGTACATAACATAGTGTACATGATTGATCTTATAGCTAAAGCATATGGAATCAAACTTATATGTGTCCTCTCAACTTATGTCTTTGGACACATAATCTTTGAGAAGCAATCCCATGGGTCATGGGAATATATCCTCTCTTGGACTAATCCATGCTAAACCTCTTTAGCTTTTTTTCTATGTATATAGATTGTGAAAGACAAAGCAATCTTTTGGATCTATCTCTATAAATTCTTATCCCCAAAATATGGACTGTTTCTCCAAGGTCTTTCATAGAGAAATTATTGGATAACCAAATTTTGATTGATTGTAAGGTTAAGACATCATTTCCCAATAGTAGTATGTCATCTACATACCACATAAGGAACACGATTGCACTCCCACTAACCTTCTTGTATATCTAAGGTCCATCTAGATTTTGTAAGAAACCAAACTATTTGATTGTCTCATCAAACTGAATATTCCAATTCCTGGATCTTTGCTTTAATCCATAAATGGATAGTTGAAGCTTGCATACCTTTATGCTATCTTTGGATATGGTAAGGTGATTTTTCTTCTTTCCATGTTCTCTTTAAAGAAAGGTAGAGATTAGAACATGGTTTAAAGAAAGAGAGAGGGAGGTTAGGGTTATGGAGTTTTAAGGAAGTAAAGTTTCAATAATCTCTTTTATGTATTTTAAGAACTCAAATTGACAAAAAGCTAGCTTCAATGACCAAAGGAAAAGAGATAGAAAAGTAAAATAAGAGGTTTGTGCATAACTTAAGGCAATATCCTATGTTTTGTCTTTAAATTGCATGATTTGAGCATTTGGCATGTTTATGATTGTAAACTAATAATTTTTTGTAATAAAATCTTGGGGATACATATTTTCTAGACTTAGGATTAATTTTGGTAAAAATTGAATATGACTAATATGTATTTTCTTTGTTGAAAATTTCGGAGCAGTGAGTACTTAAACTATTATAACTTAAGTTCTGGAATTTGGTTTTGTGTGTTGTTTGTTAGGTCTAGAAGCCAAGACATAGGGCTATAACTTTTATTTAGACCATAAAACCTGAATATATCTGTATATTTCCAGAAAAATACATAAAATTCGTACATAAAATCAGTCTAGAAAATTATGGGCAAAATTGTTAGTGACCAGTCAGTGTTCTTTTGATCATATCTTTTGATACAAAACTCAAAATTATATGATTCAACTTGAATAGTAAATTTAAGATCCAGATATAATCTTAAGAAGACCTTGTAATTAAATTTGGATCGTAATAGGACTAAAATGAAGGTCCAAAACAGAGCACAAAATCTGCTAGTGACAAGGCAACATATGAGTTGAGGAATTTAATGTGTAAAATAATGTGAATCTTGTTGCGTTATAAAAATACTATTTTTAGGGCTATAACTTTTTGTTGCGTTATGAAAATTTAAGATCCACACATCATATTGCCCGGGTGGCACTCCTAAGTGCCTAGATGACAACTCCGTTATCCTAGGCAGTGGTTCATAGGTGTTCCGAGCTTAAAGAAGTTATTAAAAATATATGGAATCATAACTTGTGATATGATTAATTATGATGGATTATATAATGATGTTTTAATTAAGTAAAATATGTATGAGATAAAAGAATATAATTTGATGTTTATTCATGCTAAAATATTATGAGATGTATATTTGCATGAAAAGATGATTGGGCATAAATTGATATATGACAATGCATGTTACATGAAATAGTTTATTGCCAAGATCTTAGTATGAGAGTTTCTCTTGCACAGATACAGTAGAGAATAAATATAATATAGTAGATAAAACTAGTGGTAACCTGATCCAGTAAAATAACCTGTTTTACACACTATGAGTCACACAACTTTTGCATATTTTGGTTTGAACTTTATTTTATAATGGTTGTATAATAACAACACATTTTGTAAATAATAATTTATTATATAAGATGTATTTTTTTTCCTTATTATAATTTCATTTACACCATAAAGTACATAAATAGTAAATAATAATAATAATAATAATAATATAAAGAAAAAAATATATACAAATGTCTCATATTTATATATTTATATGAAATGATATTTTAACAGATGAAGTCAGCATAACACTCCCTTATCCGGATACATGTTGCTGGGGTGAGGGGGTATTATAGTCCACCAGCATCACAGCCTTACTATCCTTCGTAACATATGGCTCAGTTGTCTTGAGCATGTTAATTAGCTCAAGAATAATGGTGAAGATTTGGTTCATGCTATAGTTAAGCACAAAATGTGAAAATCTATCGAACAAACCAATTAGAATTAAGTCAATACTTAATTCATGGTCTATCACAAATCTCAAGGTGGCCAACCTCTCCCGATTTGGTTCATGCTGCGCATGTTGTGCCTACTGCTAGGACCCCTACCGAGTGATTTTTCCCATGATTTTATCGCAATCCAACATAAAATAATTCTCTCATATTTTTAGATTATGTCCAATACCATTTTACTTGTTCTTCAACTCTCTAACACGTGTGACCCATTAGATTCTCAGTTATGTTGGCCATTTAAATTAACAATTAATTTAAACAAGTCATGAGTGGTATCTAGCAACACATTATGGACCCCAATTGACTAGAAAGTCAATGGTTTGACTGCGAACCTTTCCACAGATAATTTCTATGCAATTATTTATTTCACCATTCTATACCCCACTTGGTTCAGAGTATGGACATGTGTCAACTCCCATTAGATTGACTAAGTCATATGTAGCCCAAGTAAGGTTAGTTCTTATCCTTGAGGCTCATTACACTATTAGATATGTCATTGAAGACTATCTTCAAGACATTTCCACTATGGTAAAAGATTTATGAGTAATGACCCCGATAAGAGGTCATAAGTATACACTCCTTCTATCAAAAGTTGTGAATCCTTTGTTGGTTACCCAATTACATTTGAATACCTCAAGTTGCACTTAATCACGACCTTATGAGCAACCTCCCTAAGGCAATAAGGAATAGTGTCAAAATGATGAATAGATATCCAGGATATCCTTAAGTACCTCAAGTCTAAGGATACTTGCACCATTGCTATAATGAAAATATCAATAACATTCAAATAGATTATCCATATGATTGTCTCATACTAGGTCATCCAATGTACTTAGCTACACTTAACAAGCATCCACTTCTTGACTCTAAGCATATCATGTTTACATATTATGAGATTTGTTGCTTGATCCAATCAAGGAGTATAACATGTGATAGTTTATCCGAATAAATAAAGTCTCATCTAATTAATCCTATGACTAGGGATAATTTAGATACTAACATAACTATACATGATAATAATCTCAATATCATGATCTCATTATAATGTTTTTTTCATGTTATGTTATGTATCAAGGACTTCATTAATTGATTTAATATCACTAATAATTCATATATCAAAATAATATGAAATTAATGAAAATGTCTTTTATTAATCAGATAAATTTGTATAGTAAGCGTTAAAGGTGATTGTAATGCCTGATAATTTATGCCACAATCACGGGTGACCGAAATCTAGCACGCTGAACCTATCGGGGTTTAAATTCGGATATGAAAGAAAAAACTAAAATTATGATAAAATATGAGACAAATATTTTGGATATTATTAATTGAGAATTTTGAAGGTCAGAGCTAAAATTTAGAAAATAATAATTTTTCGCTGAACGGAATTTGACTTTACGGTGTTTTTGACATACATATTTTAAAAATGAATAAAAATGAAATATTCTTTATCTAAGGAAATGGAAGTGTTAATAAGCTCAATTGTTTTACAACCAATATTCAAATCATTGTAATCTTTTTTTCCGCGTTTATTATTAGCGAAATATTTATTACTATTTTTTTCCATTTAAATATATAACTAGTGATGGAAATAGTTTGATTTAAAAGAACTCATGCAATTAAAACATAATATTTAGAAATAATACTAGATTTATAAAATTATAAAATTCATTCCTTATAAATCCTACATGCCACAAATTTACATCAAAAAAAGATTCTTAGAATTTAATTTTTACAACATAATTTTCAAAACATACAAAAAGAATTAGACTGCTGCAATCTGATCTTGGGGGTTCTCTCTTCTTCGATCGCCCTATCGGAACAGCTACTTCTATTTATCTATGCGTGAAATACACGCACTAAGCTTCTAGTTTAGTGGTACGTTTGGAAACTATCTAATAATTATATAAATAATTCTAAAATAAAATTTTTGAAACTACAATTAAAATTTACAATATCAATTTCATAATTCATATATACATACATATATATATATATATATATATATATATATATATATATTATTTATTTAATAGCCCACGATATCTGCTCTCCGAAACTAAATACTGGATACAGGATTTCTGCTCTCCGGAAGTATATTCGGTGCCTACATAATTATTTTATAACTCGGCCTTTAACGCCTACATTTCCAATAACAACTTAGCACCTTTTTGGTGCCTACGTAATTTCAAACTCAGCACTATTTTTTTTAATGTCTACGTAATTTTAACTCAGCACTATTTCTTAGTGTCTACTTATATTAAATCTCAGCAATATTATTTTTAGTGCCTACATTTCTACCCTTTTATTGGCATGCCAACTTGTCCTATTTTCTAGTTATCGACTAGATGTTACAGGGCTTAATTATATTTGTTACCTTTATTATTATTTACATAAATTATGTAGGTAACATTAATATAAATTCTACATAAATACAATAATTTCCATTAAATATTTTACAACCTCAAACATGCTTATTTAATCATTATACCTCAAAAATTTCACTTCTCTTCACTTTTATCTTCTTCCTAGCTAGCTTTCTCTTTGCCCTTACTTCCTCTTTGATTTTGGTTCAAAGTTTGTTCATTTCCTTGTCCTAACAACAAATTTTACACTAATCAAACACTAATCACCCTAATCCACCCTTAATCACCATTAACATATTAATAACCCTAAATTACTAACTTTAATGACAACTAACCCCAAAATCAAAGAAAAGAGAAGAAGAAAAGTGAGAAGATGGAAAATCTAAACTCACCTTTGATGATCTTTAAAATGACTCAAGTATTCTTTCTCTTTTTCTCTTCCTTTCTTCCTTCTTCTTCCTTGGTTTAGCTCACTTTGCTTCACTTCCTTGATGATTTTGCCTTAATCCCCTTTTTTTTCATCTAATCTTAGCTTGATTTGAAAAAAGCAAAAGAAGAGTAAATGGGGGAGGAGAAGCTCACGGCAAAAGAGAGAAAAAGGGAGAGAAATGGGTGTGATTAAGGTGAGGAAAAAGAAGAATGGCCAAAAAGTGCAAGTTTGACTTTTTATAGATGGATTAGGTGGGTGGTTAGGATTAATTACTAATCTTGCTTCCTATTGGTCCATTAATTTAAATTACTCTTACTTTATTTTTAATCAAAAGAATTTTCCTTTTCTTAGATAAAGAATATTCTATTTTTATGCTTTCTTAAAATATCTATGCCAACAACACTACAATTTCAAATTTTGTTCAGCGAAAAATTATTTTTTTTTTCAATTTTACTTCCGAACTTCAAAATTCTAAATTAATAATATCCAAAATATTTTTCTCACATCTTATTATTATTTTAATTTATTTATTTTTTATGTCCGAAATTTAGACTCCGATCGGTTCGACATGCCAAATTTCGGTCAACCTCGACTGTGGCCTAAATTATCGGGCATTACAATTTTTTCCTCCTTAAAAAAAAAATTTGTCCTCTAAATTTACCTTTTTAACTGGAGTGGAATAATTATGGATACTGAGCCTTCATCAGCTCTTCATTTTTCCAAGTCGCCTCTTCTAAATAATGATTTTTCCATAGAACTTTTACTAATGGTACCTTCTTGTTTCGTAGCTCCTTCATTTCTCGAGCTAGAATTTCCACTGGCTCCTCTTCATAAGTTAGATTTGATCGTATCTCTATAAGTTCTACTGATATGATATGAGATGGATCTAATCAATATCTTCTCAACATGGACACATGGAATACATTATGAATCTTATCTAACTCTAGTGGTAAAGCTAATTTGTACGTCACAGGACTTATGCGTTCAAGTACCTCATAAGGTCCAATGAACCTAAGAATCAACTTTCCTTTCTTTCCAAATCGAAAAATCTTTTTCCAAGGTGAGACTTTTAAGAATACTTTGTCACCAACTGTATACTCAATATCCCTCCTTTTTAAATCTGCATATGATTTTTGTCTATCAGCAGCAGCTTTCAGCCTATCTCTTATTACTCTCACTTTTTCCTCTGTCTGCTGTACTAGATCTGGACCCACTACTTTTGTTTCACTAAGCTCAGTCCAACATAGAGGCGTTCTATATTTCCTCCCATACAAGGCTTCATATGGTGCCATGCCAATACTGGCTTGGTGACTATTATTGTAGGCAAATTCTATCAATGGAAGATGTTTGTCCCAACTGCCTTCAAATTCTATCACATAACTCCTCAACATCTCTTCCAATATCTATATGACCCTTTCTGATTCTTCATCTATTTGTGGGTGGAAAGCTGTGCTGAAATTGAGTCAAGTACCCATGGCTTGATGCAAACTTTTCCAGAATTTTGAAGCGAACCTCGGGTCTCGATCTGAAATGATTGAAATTGGCACACCATGTAAACAGATTATCTCATTAACATAGATCTCTGTCAAATGGTTAAGTGGATAATCCATCTTGATCGGTAGAAAATGAGCTGATTTAGTGAGCCAGTCCATCACTACCCATATTGAATCATGCCTTTTTTGTGTCGAAGGCAAACCAAAAACAAAATCCATTGTAACTCTTTCCCATTTCCACTCCGAAATTGAAATTGACTGCAATAATCCACTCGGAACTTGATGCTCAGCCTTCACTTGCTGACAAGTTAAACATCTGGTAGTATATTCGATGATATCTCTTTTCATTCCTGGCCATCAGTAATATGCCTTCAAGTCATGATACATTTTGTTGCATCCTGGGTGCATTGCATAAATAACATTGTGAGCTTCCTTCAAAATATCTTGTTTTAATTCTGGTATGTCTGGCACACATAACCTGCCTTTTGCCTTAAACTCCCATTTGATTCAATAGTAAATTCTGGTTTTCCACCCTTTTTCACCATTTCAAAGATTTTCTTTAATTTCGTGTCCTACTTCTGATTACCCTTTACTTGTTGGATCAATGTGGGTTGAATATGCAATTCTGCCTAAATAATATATAAATAAATTATTATTTCATTTTTTTTATCTTTTTCACTTAATAAATTTAAGTTTTAATATTTACTTGCCAGAGTTTTTCTACTCAGAGCGTCTGCTACCACATTGGCCTTACCCGGCTGATAATCAATGATACAATTGTAGTCTTTGATTAATTCTAGCCATCGCCTCTGTCTCAAATTGAGTTCCTTTTGTGAAGGCAAATATTTCAGACTTTTATGGTTTGTATAGATATAACATTGCTCACCATACAGGTAGTGTCGCCATATTTTCAACGCAAAGACAATGGTTGCTAGTTCCAGATCATGTGTCGGATAATTTCTCTCATGAGGCTTCAGTTGTCTGGAAGCATAAGCGATCACTTTGCCTTCTTGCATTAATACACAACCCAAACCATTAAGAGAAGCATCACTGTACACCACAAAATCTTTTCCTGCAGTAGGTTATGTCAACACCGGTGCCTCTATCAACATTTTCTTCAACTTATCGAAGCTAGTCTGGCACCGGTCTGTCCACTCAAATCTGGTCTCCTTTCTAAGCAATTTTGTCAGTGGTGAGGCTATCATTGAGAATCCTTTTACAAATCTCCGATAATAACCATCCAAACTAAGAAAACTTCTCACCTCTGTCACATTCTGAGGCAGTTTCCAGTTGAGGATTGCCTCTACATTACTGGTGTCAACTCTGATCCCATCGGATGAGACAATATGCCCTAGAAAGGCCACTTCATCTAACCAGAATGCACATTTTGACAACTTCACATACAATTGATTCTCTCTCAAGGTATGGAAGACAATACGAAGATGTTGATTATGCTCTTCTCAGTTTCTAGAGTACACCAAAATATCATCTATGAACACCACCACAAACTGGTCTAAATAAGGCCTAAAGATTCTATTCATTAGATCCATAAATGCTACTGGGGTATTTTTCAGGCCAAAAGGCATTACTAAGAATTCATAATGACCATACCGAGTCCTAAATGTTGTTTTTGAAATGTTTGATTCTTTAATTCTCAATTGGTGATAACCTGATCTGAGGTCAATTTTAGAAAATACCCCTGCTCCTTTCAACTGATCAAACAAGTCATCTATTCTTGGCAAGGGATATCTGTTCTTAATTGTCATCTTGTTCAATTGATGATAATCAATGCGCAAACGAAAGGTGTCATCCTTCTTTTTCACAAATAGAACTGGAACACCCTAAGGTGAGACACTAGGCCTGATAAACTCTTTCTCTAACAACTCTTGCAACTGCACTTTTAATTTTTTTAGTTCAGCAGGTGTCATTCTATAAGGAGTGATCGATATCGGGGCTGTGTCTGGAAAGACATTTATAGAAAACTCTATCTCCCTGATAGGTGGTAACCCTAGCAAGTCTTCAGGGAAGATATCTGGATATTCACATACTGTAGGAATCTCCCTGAGATCTAGACTCTCTTTATTGGTATCTATGATATGTGCCAAAAACGCTTCACATCCCTTTCTGATAAGCTTACTTGCCTTCGTCATAGAAATGACATTAGTCAAGTATGGTCGGTTCTCACCCAGGACAATCACGTCATCCTGCCCTGAATTTTTGAAAGTCACTCTCCTATACTGACAATCCACCACTGCCTTATGCTGAGTTAACCAATCCATCCCCAATATTACATCAAACTCATGGAATGGCAACTCTATTAGATCAGCTGGGAATTCTACATTATGAGCTTTGATTGGACTGTTTTTATAGACTCGACTAACTTTCACTCCATGACCCAAAGGATTTGTCACTAATATATCACAATCTAATTCCTCTGCTACCATATTCCCTGACTAGGTGGTGACGTGCATAAATATGAATGTATAAAACCCGGATCTATCAGTGCAAATAAATCAGTATCATAAAGAGAAATTTACCAATAATGACAACCAGGGCATCCTGCTCCTCACGAGATCTCATAGCATATGCTCGGGCTGTGGCTCGACTACCTTCTGCTCTATTCACTGATTCTTATATACTCTGCCCAATCCTGCCGCTTCTAGACTTTCCATGTCCCCTACCTCGGCCTCGAGTGACATTCTGAACCTGCACTGATACTACATCGCCTGTACCTCTTCCTCTTGGGCAATATTTCTGTTTGTGCTCTATAGATCTGCAACGTAAGCATGCTCCAGTAATCCACCAGAAATCACCTGCATGTGATCTCCCACAATATTGACATATGACAGATATGAATATCTTGCTACCCGAAGCTGGTGCACTGGCTGTAGACCCCTCTGGCCTCGACTGCTGGCTTTGCCTAGCTGAAAGGGTTGATCTAGCACCCCGTGACTGGAAAAACCTAGGCACTGTCTGCCCCCTTTTACCTGATGTCTGAGCCATGCTAATTGTCGACCTCCATGGTGGTTTTTCTATCCTCTTTCTCTTTGACCTCTTTCCCACACTGATGGCTGAGGATACTAGTGTAGCAAAATCCTCAAGCTGAAGGGCGGTCACCATATTTCCAATATCATCATTAAGCCCATTCTCAAATTTACGACATCTGTCTGCCTCATCTGCAATGATTCCAGTTGCATATTTACTTAGTCGAGTGAACTTCATCTCATATTCAGCGACTGACATGCTTCCTTGCTTCAAGTCTTGAAACTCCCTTTTCTTTTCATTCACATAAACTCTAGGCACATACTTCTTACTAAAGTCTGCCTTGAAGAAATTCCAGGAAGGTGGTTTTGGTGTCTAGGGCTTTGATAAAATTGATTTCCACCAGTCATAAGTATGATCTTTTAAAAGGGACACTGCATATCAAACCTTCTATTCCTCTGGACACTCAAGTTCCTCAAACACTCTTTCTATGGACTCCATCCAAAACTCTGAAGTTGCTGGGTCATCCTCCCTCCTTCCCATAAAATCTGTGGCCCCATATTTTCTCAGCTTATCAATCCGGGGTTTTGGTTGAGGTGGAGGAGGTGGTGGAGCTAGTTATGGAACTGCTTGTACTATCCATTGTAACAAGTTTGCTATCTGTTCCATAAGAGGTTCTTGTTCTAAATTAGCCTGTCCCTATGCTCTCGGTGGAGCTACTACACTCGGCCCGAAATCTCTCACTGATGGAGGTTATCTGAGATTGGCTGAGTTTGAAAGACTGTTACTCAGTTCGTCTTCCGAGAAATCTTGTTCCGATCTTGAATCCATATCTACCTATAAACCAGAAGAAGGGTCCCAAGTCAGATAATTGCAGCATTTTATACATATGCATGAGACACATATTCAATTTTACACCCACTGATTAAGAATCAATTAGCCTGAGCTCTGATACCACTAAATGTAACGCTCCCTTACCCTACTAAACGTTAATAGGATATGAAAGTGCTAATAAGCTCATTTGTTTTACAACCAATATTCAAATCATTGTAATCTTTTTTTCGAGTTTATTATTAGCGAAATATTTATTACTATTTTTTTCCATTTAAATATATAACTAGTGATGGAAATAGTTTGATTTAAAAGAACTCATGCAATTAAACCATAATATTTAGAAATAATACTAGATTTATAAAATTATAAAATTCATTCCTTATAAATCCTACATGCCACAAATTTACATCAAAAAAAGATTCTTAGAATTTAATTTTTACAACATAATTTTCAAAACATACAAAAAGAATTAGACTGCTACAATCTGATCTTGGGGGTTCCCTCTTCTTCGATCACCCTATCGGAACAGCTACTTCTATTTATCTATGCGTGAAACACACGCGCTAAGCTTCTAGTTTAGTGGTACGTTTGGAAACTATATAATAATTATATAAATAATTCTAAAATAAAATTTTTGAAACTACAATTAATTTATTAAGCATGCCAAATATTTAATTAATAATAAAACCATTTTCTTCATGCAAAAATATTTAATTCATCAATTATGACATTTCATTCATTAAGCATGCTTGAAATTTCTTAACAATTCCAGATATAAAATTTACAATATCAATTTCATAATTCATATATATATATATATATATATATATATATATATATATATATATATATATATATATATATATATATTATTTATTTAATAGCTCACGATATCTTAAACCGGAACTAAACACTGGATATAGGGTTTCTACTCTCCGACAGTATACTCGATGCCTACATAATTATTTTATAACTCGGCATTTAATGCCTACATTTCCAATAACAACTTAGCACCTTTTTGGTGCCTACATAATTTCAAACTCAGTACAATTTTTTTAATGTCTACGTAATTTCAACTCAGCACTATTTCTTAGTGCCTACTTAAATTAAATCTCAGCACTATTATTTTTAGTGCCTACATTTCTACCCTTTTATTGGCATGCCAACTTGTCCTATGTCCTAGTTATCGACTAGATGTTACAGGACTTAATTATATTTGTTACCTTTATTATTATTTACATAAATTATGTAGGTAACATTAATATAAATTCTACATAAATACAATAATTTCCATTAAATATTTTACAACCTCAAACATGCTTATTTAATCATTATAACTATAAGAAAATTCAATTAATATATTTTCTATCAAAAAATTTCACAATCAATACATTTTTTTACAAGTTGTCCTATTCTGGACAGCATTTCTGCCTTATGTTGGTCTGTATTTTTCATCCATGTTTACATAGAAATTGGACAAGTGATAAAAAAAATAACATTTAGGTGCATTTCATATCTATAATTTCCAACTGGAATTACATTAAAAAGAATTTTTTAGCAAAAGTTATGAATTTTCTCCTAAGCTACGTTCACTGCAATATGCCCAGTATTTTACTGGACAGAATTCTGCCTTATATTTATTTGTCATTTTCATCTATTTTTAGATAGAATTTAGATAAGTGATCAACTAGAAATATGCAGGTACGCATCGTATCTTTAATTTCCAACTGGAGTCACATTCAAAATAATTTGGTAGCAAACGTTATGAATTTTCTTCTAACCTATGCCCACTGCAATCTGCCCAATTTTGTTTTCTTGACAAATTTCTAGTTCAAATTTGAGTCCATTTTTCACCTAATTCTAGGTATATTCATATCTAATGCTCTGAATGAAAGTTCAATATGTATGTCTTAACGTTCTAACCCAATAAGAATCACTTAGAAATGATTTCTAGAACTCAAGTTATGATCCCAACACTAGACATTGTTTATAAGACGATTTTTCCAACACATCAAATAATTCATACATTTTCCACTTTCATGCATCAACCTCATTTTCTAGTTTTTATTTTCACATTCATGGCATCATTTAATCACCACTTAATTTCTTAATCAAATATCCAGAATTTCATACACATCACAAAATCAAAATCAATGTTTTTATACATTGAATTTTTGCCAAATGTACATACCTCAAAATTTTCACTTCTCTTCACTTTTATCTTCTTCCTAGCTAGCTTTCTCTTTGCCCTTACTTCCTCTTTGATTTTTGTGCAAAGTTTGTTCATTTCCTTGTCCTAACAACAAATTTTACACTAATCCACACTAATCACCCTAATCCACCCTTAATCACCATTAACATATTAATAACCCTAAATTACTAAGTTTAATGGCAACTAACCCTAAAATCAAAGAAAAGTGAGAAGATGGAAAATCTAAACTTACCTTTGATGATCTTTAAAATGACCAAAGTCTTATTTCTCTTTTTCTCTTCCTTTCTTCCTTCCTCTTCCTTGGTTTAGCTCACTTTGCTTCACTTCCTTGATGATTTTGCCTTAATCCCCTTTTTTCATCTAATCTTAGCTTGATTTGAAGAAAGAAAAAGAAAAGTAAATGGGGAAGGAGAAGCTCACGGCAAAAGAGAGAAAAAGGGAGAGAAATTGGTGTGATTAAGGCGAGGAAAAAGAAGAATGGCCAAAAAGTGCATGTTTGACTTTTTATAAATGGATTAGGTGGATGGTTATGATTAATTACTAATCTTGCTTCCTATTTGTCCATTAATTTAAATCACTCTTACTTTATTTTTAATCAAAATAATTTTCCTTTTCTTAGATAAAGAATATTCTATTTTTATGCTTTCTTAAAATATATGTGCCAAAAACACTGCAATTTTCAATTTCGTTCAGCAAAATTTTTTTTTTCAATTTTACTTCCGAACTTCAAAATTATAAATTAATAATATCCAAAATATTTTTCTCACATCTTATTATTATTTTAATTTATTTATTTTTTTATGTCCCAATTTATACTCTGATCGGTTCGGCATGCCGAATTTCGGTCAACCGCGACCGTGGCCTAAATTATCGGGCATTACAATATTAGTGACAAATCCTTTGGGTCATGGAATGAAAGTTAGTCAAATCCATCAAAATAGTCCAATCAAAGCTCAAAATGTAGAATTCCCAACTTACCTGATAGACTTGTCATTCTATGAGTTTGATGCAATCTTAAAGATGGATTGGTTAACTCAGCATAGGGCAGTGATGGATTGTCAGTATAGGAGAGTGAATTTCAAGAATTCAAGGCAAGATGACATGATTGTCTTGGGCGAGAATCGACCATATTTGACTCATGTCATTTCTATTACAAAGGGATGCGAAACGTTTTTGGCAAATATTGTAAATACCAAGAAGGGAAGTCTATATCTCAATGAGATTTCTACAGTATGTGAATATCTAGATATCTTCCCTGAGGGCTTGCCAAGGTTACCACCTGTCAAGGAGATAGAGTTTACCATAGATGTTTTGCCAAGCACAACCCCAATATCAATTACTCCCTACAATATGGGACCTGCTGAACTAAAGGAATTAAAAGTACAGTTACAAGAGTTGTCAGAAAAAGGGTTTATCAGACCCAGTGTCCCATCTTGGCATGCTCCAGTTTTATTTGTGAAAAAAAAAGGATGACACCTTACTGTTATGGATTGATTATTGTCAGTAGAATAAAAGACAATTAAGAACAAATATCCATTACCGATAATTGATGACTTGTTTGATCAAATGAAAGGAGCAGGCATATTTTCTAAAATTGACCTCAGATCAGGTTATCACCAATTGAGGATTTGAGAGTCAAACATTTTGAAAACAGCATTTAGGACTCGATATGGTAATTATGAGTTCTTAGTAATGCCTCCGATCTAATAAATAGAATCTTTAGACTTTATTTGGACCAATTCGTGGTGGTGTTCATAGACAATATCTTGGTGTACTCCAGAATCAAAGAAGAGCATGATTAACATCTTCGTATGGTCTTCCATATTTTGAGAGAGAATCAATATTATGCGAAGTTGTTGAAATGTAGATTTTGGTTGGATGAGGTAGCCTTTCTAAGACATATTGTCTTAGCCGAAGGGATCGGAGTTGACTTCAGTAAGGTAGAGGTGATCCTAAACTGAAAACCGCCTCGAAATATGACAAAGGTGAGAAGTTTTCTTAGTTTGGCTGGTCATTATTGAAGGTTCGTGAAAGAATTTTCAATGGCAGCCTCACCACTGAAAAATTTCATAGAAAGGAAACCAGATTTAAGTGGACAGATCGGTGCCAAACTAGTTTTGATAAGTTGAAAAAAATGTTGATAGAGGCACCAGTGTTGACACAGCCTACTACGGGAAAAGATTATGTGGTGTACTATGATGCTTCCCTTAATAGTTTAGGTTGTGTGTTAATGCTAGAAGGCAAAGTGATCATGTATGCTTTCAGACAACTGAAGCCTTATAAGGAAAATTATTCGACACATGATCTGGAACTAGCAGCCATTGTGTTTGCATTGAAAATATGGTGACACTACCTATATGGCGGGAAATGTTATATCTATACAGACCATAAAAGTCTAAAATATTTGCCTTCATAAAAGGAACTCAATTTGAGGGAGAGCTGATGGATGGAATTGATCAAAGACTACAATTGTATCATTGATTATCAATTGGGTAAGGCTAACGTGGTAGCCGACGCTCTGAGCAGAAAAAACTGTATACCATCAAATGTTTAACTTGTATTATGAGCAATAAAATGTATTATGACTCGAAGGCATATTACTGGTGGCCAGGAACGAAGAGATATATCACAGAGTATACAACCATATGTTTAACTTGTCAAAAAATGAAGGTTGAACATCAAGTACCAAATGGATTATTGCAGTCAATTTCAATTCCGGAGTAGAAATGGAAAAGAGTTACAATGGATTTTATCTCTAGTTTGCCTTTGACACAAAATAGGCATGATGTAGTATGGGTAATGGTGGACCGGCTCACCAAATCAGCTCATTTTCTACCGATTAGGATGGATTATCCACTTAACCATTTGGTAGAGATCTATGTTAATGAGATAATCCGTTTACATGGAGTGCCAGTTTGAATCATTTCATATCGAAACCTGAGGTTCACTTCTCAATTCTGAAAAAGTTTACATCAAGCCATGGGCACTCTGCTCAATTTCAGCACAACTTTCAATCCACAAACAAATGGACAATCAGAAAGGGTCATACAGATATTAGAAGATATGTTAAGGAGTTGTGTGATGGAATTTGAAGACAGTTGGGACACACATCTTCCATTGATAGAATTTGCCTACAATAATAGTCACCAAGCCAACATTGGTATGGAACCATATGAAGCCTTATATGGGAGGAAATGTAGAATGCCTTTATGTTGGACCGAGCTTAGTAAAAAAAAGTAGTGAGTCCAGAGTTAATGCAGCAGACAGAGGAAAAAGTTAGAGTAATAAGAGATAGGCTGAAAGCTGCTGTTGATAGACAGAAATCATACGCAGATTTAAAAATGAGGGATATTGAGTATATAGTTGGTGACAAAGTATTCTTAAAAGTCTCACCTTGGAAAAGGATATTCCGCTTTGGAAAGACGGGAAAGTTGAGTCCTAGATTCATTAGACCATACGAGGTACTTGAACGCATAGGTCCCATGGCATACAAATTAGCTCTACCACCAGAGCTAGATAAGATTTACAATGTATTCCATGTGTCCATGTTGAGAAGATATCGATCGGATCCATCTCATATTATATTAGTAGAACCTATAGATATACGACTAGATCAGACTTATGAAGAGGAGCCAGTAGAAATTCTAGCTCGATAAGTAAAGGTGCTATGGAACAACAAGGTACCATTGGTAAAGGTTCTTTGAAAAAATCATAATTCATAAGAGGCGGCTTGGGAAAATGAAGAGGTGATGAAAGCCCATTGTCCACAATTGTTCAACTCCAATTAAAAAGGTAAATTTGGAGGAAAAAAGTTTTTTAAGCAGAGGAAAATTATAATGTCCGATAATTTAGACCACAGTCGCAGGTGACTGAAATCCGGCGTGCTGAACCAATCGGGGTCTAAATTCATACATGAAAAAATAAAATAACAATAAAATATGAGAAAAATATTTTGGATATTATTAATTGAGAATTTTGAGGTTCAAACCTAAAATATTTTTTGCTCAATGAGATTTGAATTTACGGTGTTTTTAAAACAGATATTTTAAGAAGAAATAAAAATGGAATATTCTTTATCTAAGAAAATGAATATTTTTTGGATAAAATGGAATATTCTGGAATATTTTTTGGATAAAATAGAATATTCTTTATCTAAGGAAATGAATATTCTTTGAATTAAAATAAAGTAAGAGTGATTTAAATTAATGGACCAATGAGGGATAAAATTATCTAATTAATCTTAACCACCCACCTAATCCAACTATAAAAGTCAATTTTCAGTTTTTTTGGTCATTAATTCTTCTTCTTCCGATCTTAAACAAAGATATTCTCTCTTTCTCTCCCTTTTTTCCATGACCACACCCTCACCCTTTTTTTTTCTTCTATTAAGGCTAAGATTTAGATAGAAAAAGATGGATTAAGGAAAAATCAATAAGAAAGTGAAGCAAAGTGAGTCAAACAAAGGGAGAGAAAGGAAGAAAATAAGAGAAAGAGTATGAAGGATTTTGCCCATCTTAAAGATCTATAAATGTGAAGTTAGATTCTTCATCTTCTTACTTTTCTCCTTATCTTTACTCTCATTTTGAGGTTAATTACCATTAAGATTGGTAATTTGGGGTTATTAGTGTGTCAATGATGATTAAGGGTTGATTAGTATATTTTATACTTGATTAGTGTGACTTTGTTGTTAGGCCAAGGAGGTGAGAAACCTTTGGGTCATAATCAAAAAGGGAATAAGGGAAAGGAGAAAGCCAATTAAGAAGTAGTGAATGGTGAATCAAAAGGGACTTTTTGAGGTATGTACATTTGACAAAAATTCAATATGGAAAAAAAATATTAATTGTTGATTGTATTATTATGTTGAGTATGTGAGTATGATATTATGTATAATTGTGTAAGAAATTATTGATATTTTGATTGAGTGATGAAATAGTGATTTAATGATGCCATGAATATGAAAATAAAATTTAAATTTTGTCAAAAGTACCTCTAAACTAGTAGCTTAGTGCATGTGTTTCATGCGCAAATTAGTAGAAGTAGTTGTTGCGTTAGTACCGACTGAAGAAAGGGGAATCCCAAGATCAAATTGTAGCAGTTTTTCTTTTTATATATTTTGGGTATTATATTATATCAATAAATTTGAAAATTTTTCTTTTTGTTGTAAAATATATGTGGCATGTAGTATTTATAAAAGTGTAAATTTGTAATTAATATAATGTATATTATTTGTAAATGTATTTCTACATAGTATAGCTTAATGTATGAATACTTTTAAATCAAGATATTTTACGATCAAGATATTTACATCACTAGATACATATTTAAATGAAGTAATAAAAAAAATATAATAATAAATATTCTGCAAATATCAAACTCAAATAAAAATAAATATTAAATAAATAAAATTTAGTTTTGGTTTTCAAATAATGAGCTTAGTAGCACTTCCCTACACTATTAATGGCTAGTAGGGTAAGGGAGTGCTACAGTGATTGCCTTTTAATGCGCTTCCCTAACATAGCTTACTACCTATGAAAAAGTTCTAAATAGTTCAAAATCTGATAGATGGCTAAAAGCCATATAGTCAGAGAAGGATTCCATATATGAATACCAAGTATGAACTTTGGTTGATCCACCTAAAGGGATAAAACCCATTGGGTGCGAATGGGTCTTCAAAAAGAAGACCGACATGAAAGGTAATATAGTTACCTATAATGCTAGGCTAGTAGCTAAAGGATATCATCAAGGACAAGGTATTTTATATGAAAAAACCTTCTCTCCAATTGTTATGCTTAAATCCATTAGGATACTCCTAGCCATTGCAACTCATTATGATTATGAGATTTGGCAAATTGATGTAAAAACGGGTTTCCTTAATGGAAATCTGATTGAGGATGTGTACATGACACAACTTAAGGGTTTTACATCCAGTGATGGCAAAAAGGTATGCAAATTGCAAAGATCCATTTATGGATTGAAGCATGCATGTAGGAGTTGGAACATTTAATTTGATGAGACAATCAAAGAGTTTGGTTTCTCAGTAAATAGAGATGAACCTTATGTTTACAAGAAGGTTAGTGGGACTGTAGTCATATTTCTAATATTGTATGTAAATGTCATACTTCTTATAGGAAACGATGTCTCAATTCTTCAATCAGTCAAAATATGGCTTTCTAAGAATTCTCCATGAAAGTCCTTGGAGAAGTAACTTATACATTGGGGATTAAGATCTATAGAGAAAGATCTAATAGTTTACTTGGAATTTCTCAGTCTACATACATAGATAAGATGCTAAAGAAGTTTAGTATGGAATAGTCTAAGAGAGGATTAATTCCTATGACTTGTGGGATTACTCTTTCTAAATCCATATGTTCAAAGACACAAGATGAACGGACATGCATGAGTAGAATTCCATATGCTTCAACTATTGGATCCATTATGTATGTTATGTTTTGTACTAGACCTGATGTATTATATGCTCTAAATGTCATGAGCAGATATCAGTCAGATCCCAACAAAGGGCATTAGGTGGTTATCAAGAACATCCTTAAGTACTTGAGAAGGACTAAGGATGCATTATTGGTTTATCGAGATGGTGAGCTTAAAATGAGCAAGTATATGGATGCCAACTTTCAATCTCATAAGGATGACTCCAAATCCCAGTTAGGCTATGTATTCATGTTAAATGGTGGTGCAGTAAGTTTGAAGAGTTTCAAACAAGAGACGACTATATATTCCTTAACCAAAGTAGAGTACATTGTAGCTTCTGAGGCAGCTAAGGAATCGGTTTCGATAAGGAAATTCATCACAGAGTTAGAAGTGGTTCCTAGCATTGTTTATCCAATACCTTCGTATTGTGATAACAATGGCATTACATAAGCAAATGAGCCATGGTCTCATCAAAGATCTAAGCATATACTCAGATGTTACCATTTGATTTAGGAAATCATATGTAGACATGATGTAAAGATAGAGAGTTTCCACTTATCAGAATATAGTTGATCCTTTCACTAATCCACTTCCCCAAAAGAAACATGATAGTCATTGTTTATGGGATAATGAATAAAGGCAATTAGTTTTAGTACAAATGGAAGATTGTTAGAGAGGTGCCCTAAAGGCAATCACTTTAGGCACTTAATGTACTCATTTATTATTAATAAAAAAGCATTTTCATTATATGGTATTCATTGCATATGAATTGATATAAATCTTATACTATTTAGTGAAGTCTTTGGTATATAACACAACATGAAAGAAATCATGATGAGATCATAATGATGAGATTCCTATCATGTGCAATTATATTTATACCTAAATTATCCCTAGACATAGGATTAACAAGATGTGACATTATTAATCTGGTTAGACTAACACATGTTATACTCCTTGACTAGGTCAAACAACTGCTCTCATAAGCAAAAGACATTAGATGTTTAGAGTTAACATGTGGATGCTTGCCAGAGTAACCAAGTACATTCGATATCCTACTATGAGAAAATCACATGGAGATTTTTCAATGTCAGTGACAATCTCATCATAGCAATGGTGAAAGTATCCTTAGAGATGCACAAGGTTATCTTGGATAATAAATCCTATACTTTGACTCCATTCTTTGTTGCCTCTTAGAGGTTGCTCACAGGGTGGTGATTGGACATAATATGAGGTATTTAAAGGTAGTTGAGTAGTCAATAAAGGATTCACCACTCTTAATAAAAGGAGAGTATACCTATAGTCCCTTATAAAGATCATTACTCAAAAAATCCTTGGTTGAGGTTGGATAAGTCTTGAAAAAGGTCTTCAAGAACATGTCAAATAGAGTAATGAGTCTCATAGATAAGAACTAATGTCATTTGGGTGGTCTTGATGTGTTGATAAATACTACTCATAATCTGCTAAGTTAAAGAAATTTGATTAGAAATCAAATATGGGTCCAAAGAGTTTGACTCATAGGATTCTAATTGGATTAGGATTCCTCCCTAGACTTGAGCGTCAATATGACCAAAAAAACCTATTAGGCCATGCACATATAAGGAATGAAGAAAATGTAAAATGGTTTTTAGATAAGATCCAAGTGAAATAGAAAAAGAATCAAGCCTTTTATAAAAGTTATAAAAATTGGTCAAATCTAATTTGGTTTAGGATTATTGACTTGGTCAACATTAGGCCATATACCTTAAGGAAAGGGACCCATTAGGGCTTTTCCTTTTACAACCCTAAAAAAGATTAGAAAGAGCATAAATATTCCTTTTAAGGAGTTTATTTCATGGCTGCCCTCTAAACAAAAATAAGAGTTGTTTTTGTCATCATCTTTTTCTCTTTCATAAGTCAATTTTCCATAACTAGCACTTTGGATCTTTGTCACCCCATCTCTTTAAAGGTTTTCTTCTTCTTCCTTTGCATGGATACTCTTAGAAGCAATCTTAGCTTTGGATTGTTATGGTTTTCTTTATCCCAACACAGAAAGAAAAGCTTACAACTTAAAAGATCAACAGTTTCAAACAAAGGTAATCAACTTCTCTCATGGAATGGTTCAATCCAATTTTAAATTACATAGGGCATTACATGGGTTTTGATTTTGATTAAATTTTATAATTCTGCTACCATATGTATGAGATGTATGTTCTAAACCCAACAATAATGATAGTCATACTTTTCTTAGATAGCTATTTTCACCTTTGAAGGTTGCGAAGCTTGGAACCTTGGAAAGTGGGGATCAACCATTCAAGAAAGGGATCAAGTTTACCAATTCCAAGGGGTTTTAGTTTCCTATTTTACTTCCTTTACTACTATAAAATGTCTAGAGCAGCTTTTGTTATCAATTTGATCATAGTGATAGTTATCCAAGGCCAGATTTTTCATGAGGTATTTAGTAGCTACTTAATTTGCACAAACTTTCCCATTATTTATGAATGAAGTTTGATTTTCTTCTCGATTGCAATTGAGTTTATTAATTTCAAATTAAATGATTGATTAACTACCTTCTATTTGATTTGGAATGGACATTTAGGGTTAGGTTATTAGACACATCATCTTTGATATAACATAAAACTTGAATTGGGCATTAATTATGTCATTAGTTTAGGTAATTGGTGATTTAAGGTGATAGCCATTGAAATCTCATTTCATTATGTTTAATTGGTTTAGGCAAGAGATTAAAAATTAGGGATGGTAACTAAATGATCGTTAGTTAAATTCATCAATCTCTATTTATTTATTTTATTTATTGTTAGTTTTTAATTCAATTAGTTCAATCTTAGAGATCATTGAAATGAATTTAGAGTATTTCAATTTATCCTCTTGTGTTCATTGGCAATTGGTATTTATTAGAGATTTAAGTCGAACTATTCCATAGGAAATGATATTGGGGATATATTTGCCACTCTATGATTGGCTCATATACTTGCAAGTAAACTTTGAGTTACATCATGAATAGAATATCACTGTTGTGAACAATGAGAACATAGATTTCTGGTTTTGGGCAGAATTGTTCACACCTAGAGTCGTATAGCTTCACACCAATGAATGTATTTTCATAACTATGAATGAATGATTATATGATTTATGTCTAAAATCCTTCATGAACAGATCTATAACATGGTTCATGGGTGCCAACCTGTGAAGGTAGTGTTCACGACCATGAAATACCTTTCATGATTGTAAACCAAAGTGAAAGAAAAATGAATAACGGTTAAGCTTCATGTTTTGATATGTTTTCAAAAATGAGTACACGTGCACATTAAATCAAAAAGATTGATGCATTTATGTTATAATGGTGCATATGGAATATGAGTATGACATATGGAAATATATATATATATATATATATATATATATATATATATATATATATATATATATATATATATATATATATATATAATTAAGTGAATGCATGAGATCCTAAGACTTGTTATGAAATTTTAAATTGTTATGAAATTTATGTTATGATATGATAACATGATCGTGGAATGAGAATCTATGAATGAATCATGATATGATATGAATTATTCACCTTGTATACATGTGTTTGATCATGACAAAGATGAGTTCGATCATGATATGCAAGCAATCATAAATATGCTTTCAATCAGGGTGGCTAAAGCTCGATCAAACATTCTTTATTGATAAGCTCAGTCAAACATATATATATATATATATATATATATATATATATATATATATATATATATATATATATATATATATATATATTCGGATAGTCCAATTTAGAGTAGCTTAGACAAAATTAAAAAAAAAATGATATGTCCATTTACAAATATTATTTAGACAAGTAGATGATATGATTGGTGTGAATCATTTGTTGAGCATGACTATTAAATTGTGAATTATGGTATAATATGGCGCTGCTCACATGTCAAGCAAGTTGTGTCATAATTGAATATATATCTATGCATGATCTTGGTTTAAGAATGTATGTATATTGTTATTACATGTGTTATTGAATGACTGTAAATTATCTATATGGAATAGTACACTGACAATTCACAAGTTTAGATAAGTACCAAGAAAGATATTGAGCTAAACTTGGCATATAAGGCTTGTACATATGAAATCATAGTGTAAAATGATTAATATATTACATATACATGCATATGCATATATATACTACTAAATACGAGTTGCTTAGTCTGTGGGTGTTTCCCACACATAGATTTAGAGACAACTAAAGAGTTGCTAACAGAGACAAAATCCCAATTTGAAGAGTCACAAGACAAACACAATTGGATGGGTGATACACCAATATGTCTTTTGTTTAAAGTCATGTAAACTTTTTAATCATATAATATATTTGAATATGTATTTGTAAACCTTGAGGCCAGTGGAGCCCAAGACATTACATTTAAAAGTGATAATGTCTTTTATAATTGCATTATCTTTTCATATTTCTCACAAGGGTTTTAAAATAGTCGTCATGGCCATGATACCACCAAAATTATTTTAAAGGAGATTTAAAGTTTATCGAATTTTAATTTGGTATCATAATACTCGCTTATATAGTTGGATTTATTCTAATTATATAAAAGGTATTACAGAATGGAACTGTGAATTTACAAAGCAACTCTTAGCTTTTGGATTTCATAAGTCCCCATCAGACCACTGTCTTTTCACTCTACTTTCTCTAAATAGTTTCCTAGCACTTTTTATTTATGTGGATGATGTTCTAGTAATAAGAATCTTAGAGTTAGAGATAGTGTCCATTAAGCAATACCTAGACAAAAAGTTTACCATTATAAGGATCTAACTTATGCTAGATACTTTCTTGGCATAGAAATAGTTTGATCCCCAATAGGTACTTATATCAACCAGAGAAAGTATATTATGGATATTCTTCAGGACATTGGAATGCTTGACAATAAACTAGCTCCTACTCTTTTTCCTAAGGGAGTCAAGCTAGTATAAGATGAAGGCTCACTCATTTCGAATCTAGAATGTTATTATAGATTGGTAAGCCAATTGCTCTATTTAAATTTGACTAGGATAGACATCAATTATTATGTCCAACAATTGTAATATCTCTTCATACAACTGAAATATTCACAACTATAAATGGAAATGTCACAAAATTTTATGTTCATGATAAAAAATAGTTAAGTTTCTTAAAATATAAATTAGGTGATGTTATAACTTTTTCCACTTCTTTTTTACAATATAATATATTTCTCCAATAAAACCATATTAAAAATTCATGTATGTCCTTGATCTTCATGAGATAACAATTTCAACTTTCATCCCACTAATGACAAAATAAGTGTTAAATATGTCAGACATTATTGATTCAAATTATTCTCTTTGAATAAACAAAATATAAAATATGGGCTTCAACTAGCCCTTAATGTTACAAAAAGAGTTTCAATTCATAAGTTACAAATTGGGGTATAACAATACCATGCTTAAATCAAAATCCAATGTTTTCAAAATGGAAATGGTCAAAATCAAAAGAATAGTTATACCCAAGGTCATTAATGTGATGTATACCCTTGTTCTTCTATCAAAGTTTATATGTTGACTCTATCCATCTTCTGTTGAATCCTATCTACATAGCTCCATCTAGGTGTGAAACAAAAACTCACATGTTATGCATTACATTTAGCAGTATACAATGGCAGTATAAGACATACATTAAAGACATAACATGCATGCAGCTATTGAATTTTATCATTCCATCATATTATCATGCATGGCATACTAAAGCATATCATAATCAATTGGCAATAACACATTTATCTCTATATATATAAAACAACATATTAACTCCATACATCATAATCAATTGTGTTGGTTCTTCATCGATTTCCCTATAACATTGTAAACAAGATTGACTAGTATAAGGGGTGGTTGGTCGTAGTATAAGTGTTGTCTAATCATAAGTTGGAATATAAGTGTCTGATCACATGCTAGAGTATACAATTACATATCTTTTCTTTTTATAAAATCATCATATATTCATATGTGTTTTCATAGGTTTATTATCATAACATATGTTCGTACCATGCAATGTCATCATTTCTCACCTTCAAACTTCATGATAAACAAATATACATCATACTGGCAAATTGCATGTCACAACTTAACATCTCATCATTCTAATCATGTCATGCATTGTTTTATGTATTCAAATTCTATATCATAGTCCTTCATTTATCATATTTAGTATATATACAAGATGTCTTCATGTATTTCATCCATATCACAACTCATCAATCAATTTTATTTTTGAGCAGAACAAATTGCGATGTTATTCTTAATGTTGCAATCGCGATCCATTTTTTATGACCAAGTTCTCAATCATACTTGTGCCTCATAAGCCTTTATATTTGTCAACTTTTATATCATTTATAGATCACAAATGGCGGTCACACCTTATTTAGTGCAGTCATGCTTAGGTCGCATTCATACCCACAAACCTTTTTATTTTTTAAGCTAAAATACATATATCTTACAAATATTAGAGCACAACCGTGATTAAGCATCACAACCCATGTCAGGATCATGCTACTCTCTTTGATTGGAACTATTATTGCAACGCTGATAGGTGTGGTCGCAAAAAGGGTAATATGGTCATGATTAGCTTATTATCACTGAAATTGTAGTCGAGCTTCTCCTCGCAAATCGTATTTGTCAAGGCATAGGATGGCACAGTCATGAAATGAAAATTGTAGCCGCAATTTACAAGGCATGTAATGCTTGTAAGTTAGGGTCTACGAATAACATGTAATAAGAGTATATTAAAGGTATATAAATGGTATATAAATGATTATGAGTGTTGGGAGTTTGAAAATGATTAAAAAGGATTTTAAAAGTGATTTTTCCTAGTGTACATGCCCGTGAATATAGGAATCACAATCACCAATGTCAAGGGATTTGGATTCTAAAGCTGAAGAGCTTCACAACCGTGACACACATGTTCACACCCGTGAAACCCTACAGTTTAAATTCAATAGTTTCATGTTTTTGACAAAAACTCACAAAATTTCAAAATCCTAGCCACCAGATTTTTTGAATTCTAGAATCATTTCCCTTTCAATTCCCTAGATTTTTATCCCGGATAAAATGAAATTAAAATCATAAATTAGATTAAATTGATTAAAATCAAGTGTTTCACCTTATATTGAGATCAGAATTAAAGAGGAAAAAGAATTCAGTTTTGAACCCTTAAAACAATATGAATCTTTGAAACAGAGGTAAGGACTTATGTTTCCTTTATCTGTACATTAGTATAATTTGGTTTTAGATGGGGATTAGAGTTGATAGACTTTAAACCCTATATTAAGTTACGATTCTATTTAATTAAGGTATAAAGATGATTTTTGATGGATTAGGCAATAATAAAGTCTCTGATCTTATGTTAGGGACTGAGGTAGAAGGTGGGGACAACCATTAAAGGTAGTAGGCAAGAGAAAGAGTTTAGATTAAGGCTCTAATTAAGTTTTGTATATATACACATCTAAATTTGATTAATCAATGGTTTGTGTGATAAATTATGTAAATGGCATGTTATTTGGTTCATAAGTATATATGGGAATTTTCTGGAACTGAAATAAATGGCATGATTGAGTCTGAATTAGATATGGAAGATTGATATATAAAGTTTGATAATGTTGTAATATTGAATATGGTTATTTGAATTTAATTATATGATATCAATTGGTAATTTGAAATGATGTATTATGCGAAACAGTGTTGATAGAAATGGCTAAAATTGGTTGGCCTTAGAACCTTTGCATGTTGTGTGTGTAATTGCCTTAAAATAGTGTTGGAATTTTGACACAGACAATTATTTCACAGTAATGAAAAGAAGTCCTCATACATGTGAATGGGCTCATAGAAGATGTTCATGCCTATGAATGTCAACACATAACCAGTCACGACTGACAAATCGTGAAAGGAGGCTTCATTCCTTTGAATTACCATTTAAGTCCGTGAATGCTTTGTAACTAGAATTTGGTAATTTGATTTTTATGATGAAATTGTATCATATTGGTATACATTTTCACCTAACAAGTTATAATGACATGGTAACAGTATGATAAACTGAACTTGAATGTGAATGTTATTATTTTGCTTTAAACATAAAGTGTAATATGTAAATCATGAAATTATCTATGAATTTTGATGACTTGCTCAATATTATTTAAGAATGTTCATTCTCTATTCAAAAACTAGCTAGGATAGGTGACAGGCCATTGAGGGAGTTATTGTATTATAGGATATGATCATGAATTTAATCAGGATGGCTTAATCTCAGGTTAGAGCACTCCTGATTGTTTAGGGACAAAGTGTCTTAAGCTCGGGTTAGAGCACTTTTGTTCCAATATGCATGCAATTACTATATTACTCAGTTAAGGTGGCTTAAGTTCAGGTTAGAGCACTCTTGACTTGAAAAACTCAGTTAAGGACTATACAAATAAATATAGTTAGTGAGCAGAATGGTTTAACCTCAAGTTAAAGCACTCATATTTTACAACTCGCATCTGGGTAGTCTGGGTTTAGAGTATTGGGCAGTAAATTGTGAAATATAGTAATAAGGAAAGTAAACCTAAAATATGGATATAGGATATAGTTACATCCTAGAAAGGAGTAATGAAAACCAATAACTAGGAAATGAAAATTTGTTTTATACAGTATGATTGTCAAACATAAATGATGAATTAGATTCACCCATGTGTATTATGACTTTGTTATACATTTTATGTCATATTCATATGTATAGAGATATGATGGCATGATCAAGCACACATGTACATACATCTATCTATACCATGATTATGATTAAATGCATGATAGAAGTTTTTGGCTTATATGTACCACTAAGCTTTCAACAACTTAGCGTGTAGGTTTCCTGCACTCAGGCCTAGAGCCATTAGATATTTGAGTTGATAAAAAAAGAAGATTGAACCCATTAAAGCTGTCAAAATCAAATGCGTGTTTGGGTTAGTTGCTTTTATTTCATTTACTTATGGTTTCTCATGACATCAGGTAGAGATATTTTATTCATTTATGTTTTATTTAATAAGGACACGTAACTAATTTGGTTTATGTTTTTAAATAAGAAAGAATTTTGTAATAAGGGTTGTTATTGCCCAAAGCTGTTATTTGATTATTATATGGTTTGATTTACACACATACAAAGGTTTTATACAGTTATTATAATGTAGATGCAGATATATGATACAAGATAGGGAAATTTTAATTGGAACAAGTTTATACAGATACAATCATATAGAGTCCACTTATATAATGAGAATGTGTCTTACAATGCAAGTAGGTGTTATATTTAGTGGTATTAGAGCTAAGGTTAGGCGATTCTAGACCTAAATGAATATAGGATTATCATGCATACATACATGTGTCTCGTCTGACTCGAGCTTAGGATACTTTTATATCAACTTGTAAGATTAGAGTGAGATGACATCTAAATTGAATGATATGGTTGGAATCCATGACTCTCCACATACCAGGGCACCAAACCAATCCAATGTGGCTGGCATTTAGGGTCTAGGTGTAGTACTAGTCCTAAACTAACAAGTTCTTAAACAGGTCAATCAAGGGAAGATTCTCTTGATGCAGCAGATGGCAGGTTTGCTATAGTAGATTGCTAGAGTTATACCACTACTAACACTAGTTCCATCACCTCCACCACCCAAGCCAAAGGTACAACTAGATAAGCTCCCTAAGTTTGGAGCTATTGATTTTCTAGGAACTGAAGATGATGATCCTACTGCTGTAAAATACTGGATAAAAAATATTGAGAGTGTCTATGATGAATTTGAGATCATTATTGACCATAAGAAAAAGTATGTCGTATGCATTAAATAAAATGGAAGAACAAGGGGAAACGTGGGGTTGGTGTAGAGAACATAGAATATTCTAGATGGAAGGATAAGGAAGAAGGATGAGTAACTAAGAGCAAGGTGACAAAATTAATCAATAATGGGACACATAAGCTATAAAAAAATCTAGATATTTCCTTGGGGTAATTAATGTGTTCATCTTACTTTGATGTATGATGATTCAAGAAGCAACGTGGAAGACAAGTAGTTGATAGGAAATTCTAGATACAAAGGGATAAGGCAGGATGAATGAGCAACTAATGAAAAAATGACAAAAATCAATTAAGGATGGGGACACCTAAGCCATATTCTAGATGTCTTCATCAATTTCAAATTCATGCATGTCAATTGGCTTCTTAAAATTTGCCACTTAGTGTGGCTGGCCACCACCTGCATTTTATGTCCCAATTCATCTTATTGAATTGATGGTTTTCCCAATTAACCCTCCAATTTTCGGTAAATTGTAAATTAACCCATAAAATTTTCAAATTTTGTAATTTAGTCCTTTACCAAAATTTAACATCTTAAAATAACACTTTATTAGATATTTTTCATACTTAATTTCTATTATTTTAATTATTTTTTGACAAAAATCCAAATTTAGACTTCGGTCAAACCGACGAGTCGATTTAACAACTCACGTGACTTGGGTCTAAATTAGCGGATATGACATCATCTACCCCTTAAAACAAATTTCTTCCTCGAAATTTTACCTATTCATTATTTGTTGAACAACTAAGGATATTGCCTTTTCATGACTTCTTCGTTCTCTCATGTGGCTTCTTCAGTAGCATGATTTCACCAAAGCACTTTAACTAATGGAATTTTCTTGTTTCGTAAAACTTTTTCTTCATGTGCTAATATATACACCGATTCCTCTTCATAAGTCATATCTATTTGAACTTTTATCTCCTCAGTTGGTATGACATGAGCCGACTCGGACTTATATCTTCTTAACATAGATACGTGGAACACATTGTGAATTTGGTCTAACTCCGGTGGAAGGGCTAAATGATAAGCAACGGGTCCGATTCTTTCTATAATCTCATAAGGTCTAATGACCTTGGACTTAACTTTCCCTTTTTACCAAATCTCAATGCTTTCTTCCAAGGCGACACTTTAAGGAATACTTTATCACCCACATTATATTCAATGTCTCGCCTATTTAAATCGGCATATGATTTCTGTCAATCCTGCGCTGCTTTTAGCTTTTCTTTGATCACTTTAACTTTCTCCTCCATATGTTGAAATATCTCAGGCCCAATCAACTTTTTCTCATTCATCTTGGTCCAACAAATTGTTGTCCTGCATTTTCTTCCATATAATGCCTCATATGGAGCCATGCCTATGCTCATTTGATGGATGTTGTTATAGGCAAACTCCATAAGAGGGAGATATCTATCCTAATTTCCCTCAAATTCAAGCACACAGCTTCTCATCATATCCTTTAGTAACTGAATAACTCGCTCCGATTGTCCATCCGTCTACAGATGAAAGGTCATGTTGAAATTGAGTCAAGTTCCCAAAGCTTACTATAGACTCTTCCAAAATTTTGAAGTAAATTTGGGATCTCTATCAGATATGATAGATACTGGCACTCCATGAAATCTTACTATTTCATTTACATAAATTTCAGCTAGCTTGTTCAATGAGTAATCCATTCTGACCAGTAAGAAATGTCTCGACTTTGTCAATCGATCCACAATCACCCATACTGCATCATGCTTTCTCTGAGTCACCGATAAACCAGACACAAAATCCATTATGATTCTTTCCCATTTCCACTCTGGAATCAATATCAGTTGCAGCAATCCTATGGGTAACTGATGTTCTGCTTTCAATTGTTGACAAGTTAGACACATATCCTTCTTAATCTCTGGCCACCAGTATTGAGTTTTCAAGTCTTGATACATCTTGTTCCTGTTTGGATGCATGGTATATACCGTATCATGTGCTTATTTTAATATTTTGGACTTCAGCTCTTCTATACTGGCCACATAAATCCTATTTTTGAAATATACTATGTCATCTTTCGTCAATAAAAACTCAGGCTTTTCTCCCTTTTTCACTGCCTCAACTATCTTTACTAACTTCCCATCTTGCTTCTGATAATCTTTGATCCTCTACATCAAAGTAGATTGTATTTGCATCTCATCTAAAATCTTCCTGCTTAGTGCATCTGCAATCACGTTAGCTTTGCCTAACTGGTAGTCGATCACACAGTCGTAGTCTTTAATCAACTCCAACCATCTTCGTTGTCTCAGATTCAACTCTTTATGTGAGGAAAGGTACTTAAGACTTTTGTGATCTATATAGATATAACATTTTTTCCTATATAGATAATGTCTCCAGATCTTCAAAGCAAAAACAATAGCAGCTAACTCCAAATCATGTGTCTAGTAATTAAGCTCGTGAGGCTTAAGTTGTCTTGAGCCGCAAGCAATCACATTTCCTTCTTGCATAAGAACACAACCTAAACCATTATGACTCGCATCACTGTACACCACAAAGTCTTTTCCTGGAGTAGGCTGAGCCAAAACTAGTGCTTCAGTCAACATTGCTTTCAGTCGATCAAAACTTGCTTGACACCTATCTGTCCACTCGAAACGAGCCTCTTTTCATTGCAGTCGTGTCAAAGGAGTCACTGAGGATGAAAATCCCTTCACAAACCTCCTATAATATCCATCTAATCCGAGAAAACTCTTCACTTTAGTCACATTTCCTGGTGCTTTCCAATTAAGAATAGCCTCAATTTTAGTAGGGTCAACCCAAATACCTTATGCTGAAATTACATGACCCAAAAAACTAACTACTTCAAGCCAAAACTCTCACTTAGACAGCTTTTCCCTCAATGTTTGCAGCATTATTCTGAGATGTTGATCGTGTTCTTCTTGGTCTCTAGAGTACACAAGGATGTCATCAATAAACACCATTACAAATTGGTCAAGATATGGCTTGAACACTCGATTCATCAGGTCCATAAATATTGCTGGTGCATTCGTTAGTCCAAAGGGCATAACTAGGAACTCATAATGACCATAACGAGTCTTGAATGTCATTTTAGGTACATCTGACTCTTTGATCTTCAGCTGATGATACCCCGATCGAAGATCTATCTTTGAAAATATGGTTGCACCCTTCAACTGATCAAATAAATCATCAATTATGGGTAGCGGGTATTTATTCTTGATAGTCGCCTTATTAAGCTGTCTATAATCGATGCAGAGATGTAAAGTGACATCTTTCTTCTTTACAAATAATACTGGAGCACCCCACATTGATACACTGGGTCATATAAATCCCTTATATAACAATTCCTGTAACTGTATCTTCAGCTCTTTCAACTCTGCTAACGCCATCTTATATGGTGTAATGGAAATAGTAGTGGTGTTGGGTACCAAATCGATAACAAATTAAATTTTTCTATCCGGTAGTAACCCTAGAAACTCCTCTAGAAACACATCAGAAAACTCACTAACAGTAGGAATATCCACCAACATCAGACTTGCTTTTTCCATATCCACCACATACGCTAAGTATGCTTCACATCCTTTATTGATAAGTTTCTGAACTTTGAACACTGATATCACATTGTCTGGATGTCCTCTATCTTCACCCATCACCACTATCTCATCTTGTTCCAGAATTCTGATGATCATTTGTCTCCTCCCACAATCCACTATCACTCCATAATGAGCTAGTCAATCCATTCCCAAGATCACATCGAACTCGTGGAATGATAGCTCTATCAAGTTTGCTGGGAATTGCCTACCTTGAATTTCAACTAGGCAACCCCTAAACACCTTGCTAACCCTCACACTATGCCCTAATAGGTTAGTTACAATAATCTCAAATTCTAAAAAGTGTGGTTCTAAACCCTTTCGACCCAATGATGGTGTGCATATGTATGAATGCATCGACCCCGGATCTATCAATGCATGTATGTCAAAGCCAAAGAGAAGGAATTTACCAATTAAGACATCAGATGCATCCTGCTCCTATCGGCCTAGTATGGCATATGCCCTGGCTGGGGTAGCTCCGCTACCTTCTGGCCTCTTAACTTTCTCTGATCTAAATTGACTAGGCCCTAATCGGCTTCCTCTGTCTTGCCCTCGACCTTGGCCTCTGCCTTGCCCTCGACCTTGGCCTCGCCATATCTCAAGCACACTCCTATCATCCACCAACACTCTCTTGGATGAGAACGACCACAATGCTGACATTCTGGTAGAGGTAGTGATCTACATGATGTCTGTGTCGGTGCACTGGCTACTGAAGAGACAAATCTCATGGGTTATCTCCGTCTGAAAGAAGAAGGCCTACTAAAACCCCCAGTCGGAAATCGGCCACTAAAGGATTTGGTTCTCTTGCCACTCGACTGTACTCCACTTGGTTGTGGCATGGATCTCCTGGACCCTCTATCTTGTGCTGGTTATTGTGCCGCTAGAACTCTTTCAACTGTTCTAGTAGATGCTAGCAAACTAGGAAAACTCATCAGGCATAGGGTTGAGACCTATAGCTTGATTGGGTCTCTCAATCCATCTTCAAATCATTGGCACTTATCTACCTCAGTGAATATAATGCCTCCAGGATACTTGCAAAGATGTGTGAATTCTCTTTCATATTCTATTACCAACAAGTTTCCTTGTTTCAGCATCAAAAACTCTCTTTTCTTGTCGTCTATATAGATATGAGGAATATAATGCCCCTTAAACTTCTCTAGAAAGAACTCTAGTGTCATAGGGTCAGGAGCCTCTGTACTCTGTGACTCTGATCGCCACCAGTCATATGCATGCTCCTGTAGTAAAGATACTACATACTCATATTTATGCTTGTCTATGCAATGCAACTAATCAAAAACTCTCTTTACCCGTTATAGCCAAAACTCTGTCATTGAAAGGTCATCTTCCTGTTAACTATAGAAATCGGGTGCTCCTAGCTTTCTCAGTCTCTCAAATTGTAGCCCAGATGAGGCTAGTTGTGATGCTCTTTATAGCAAATCGATCATGTTCCTCATAAACTATGTTTTCCCTATGCCAACAATAGACTGCCCCCTTGATAGGCTAGCACTGGATCTAGATACAGTAGCTTGGCGATGACTGGGTCGCGATGAAGTCTCTATTTCAGTAGGCTCAATACTTTTGCCTTCTTCGGCCACAATATGTCATGACCCTGAAGCCATACTCTACCTATATCATAAAATAATGGCCTAAATCAGTAAGCGGCAACTTTAATACTTAATTATGGGTACACACATGTCATAATTATTTTTGAAAACCATTTTAAATCTCAAAACTGCCCAAACCGGGCTCTGATACCAAAAACTATAACAGCCCCTCACCCCAGCAGCTTGTGCCCGGATGAGGGAGTGTTACGCTGACTTCATCGGTTAAAATATCATTTTTTTAAGATTTTGTATACATGATATATATATATATATATATATATATATATATATATATTTCGATTTTACTATTTATTTACTTTGCATTATAAAATAAATCATAGCATGAAAGATAAACTACATTTTTATATCATAACATATTCTTTACAAAATATACTATTTATTTTAAAAATACTACAAAATAAAATTCAAAAGATAATATACAAAAGTTGTGTGAACCACAGTAGTTGAAATATGCTGCTCTACAGATCATATCACCGTTAGTTTTATCTACTATTGTCTATTTATTCTTTGCTATACCTGAGCGAGAGAAACTCCCATACTAAGCTATTGGCTTAATGGTGTATATAAATAAGCCAATAAACTATTTTATGCAATCATACATTATCATATATTAACTCATGCTTAATCATCTTCTCATGCAAATATATATATCATGGTATTCTAGAATGTATAGACATCAAATTATATTCTTTTATCTCATACTTGTTTATTTTATTAACGCATTATCATATAACACATCATAATTAACCATATTAAAATTCATAATTTCATTTTTATTTTCTATAACTTCTTTATTTATGCCCAAAACACCCAATCATCTTTTCATGCAACTTACATTTTATAAATTTTATTATTTTATATCTTATATTTATTTTACTTTATCAAATCATTATTATCCATAGCTTTTCATTGCCCATAACACATATGAACCACTAACCAGGATAACGGAGTTGGCATCCAGACACTAAGGAGTGCCACCCGGGCAATATGATGTGTGCATATAAGTGTCATCATCGGCTTCAATAATAGTGTTATCACTGGCATTAATAATAGTGTCATCACCTGCTTCATTAATTATACCATTAATGGATTTCATCATACTCCCCCCTGCTTAACATGCCAAACTGTCCTAAGTTGGTTCTAGTTAGGTGTTTTAGGGCTTATGCAATCTCATTAAAATTCATAGCAATTAGATTCACACTTTTCATACATTTAATGTCTTAAAATAATGACTCAATTAAAATAATATTTACATAATATAATAAGGTTCTCATCATTTTACTCTTTTAATTCAACAACTCATATGTTACCCTGTCACTGGCAGATTCTATTCTCTATTTGGGACCATAATTTTGGTCCTGTTACAATATGAATTTAGTTATAAGGACTTCTTAACAATTTTATATCTACATATTAGCTTTAATATGAAATTTGAATCATTTAATTCTGATTTCTGTATCAAAAGATATGATAAAATGAACACTGAGTGGTCACTAACAATTCTACCCAGAATGTTCTAGACAGATTCTAAGTCCGAGTTTTATGAATTTTTCTGAAAAATTACAGACATATATGGACTTATGGTCTGAATAAAAATTATAGCCCTATGTCTTAGCTTTCAAACTCAACAAATAACATACAAAACCGAATTCCAGAAATTAAGTTATAACAGTTTAAGTGTTCACTACTCATCCATTTCCAACAAGGAACATACAAATTAATCACATTCAATTTTTACCAAATTAAATCCTAAATCTAGCAAACATGCATCCCCAATATTTTCATCACAAAACAATATTAATTCAGAATCATCAACATGCCAATTAATCAAATCATGCAAATAAAAATAAAATAAATTTCTTTACTTCTCTTTTTCTTTACTTCTCTTTCTCTTTTCCTTTGGTCCTTTGAGCTAAATCTTGGTTAATTTGAGTTCCTAAAACATTAAAGAGACAATTAAAACTTTATTTCATCCAATCTCTCTTTTTCCATAATATGTTTTAATCTCTACCTTTCTTATGATCAATTTTTTCATGAAATCTACTCTTTCATGCCTTTCTCCCTCTCTTTCTCACTTTCTCTTCTTAGAACAAGGTTTGGCTATGGAAGAACAAGGGCAATCATGGGGCTGGTGTAGAGAACATAGAATATTCTAGATGGAAGGATAAGGAAGAAGGATGAGTAACTAAGAGCAAGGTGACAAAATTAATCAATAATGGGATGCATAAGCTATAAAAAAAAATCTAGACATTTCCTTGGGTAATTAATGTGTTCATCTTACTTTGATGTATGATGATTCAAGAAGCAATGTGGAAGATAAGTAATTGATAGAAAATTCTAGATACAAAGGGATAAGGGAGGATAAATGAGCAATTAATGAAAAAATGACAAAAATCAATTAAGGATGGGGACACCTAAGCCATATTCTAGATGTCTTCATTAATTTCAAATTCATGCATGTCAATTGGCTTCTTAAAATTTGTCACTTGGTGTGGCTAGCCTCCACATGCATTTTATGTCCCAATTCTTGTATTGAATTGATGGTTATCCCATTTAACCCTCCAATTTTTGATAAACTGCAAATTAACCCCTAAACTTTTTAAAGTTTCCAATTTAGTCTTTTATCGAAATTTAACATTTTAAAATATTTTGAACACTTTATTAGATATTTTTCATACTTAATTGCCATTATTTTAATTATTTTTTGACAAAAATCCAAATTTAGACTTCGGTCAAATCGATGAGTCGATTTAACAACTCGCGTGACTTAAGTCTAAATTAGCGGATATGACAGCTCTTCATCTTTTTCATATCCTAGCTGCATTCCGAGCCAAAATGTGTCCAAGCTAGATGAGCATAAAATTCTACCTCATTTTCGTTGAGGATGCCATCGAAAGGGAGCTTGAAAATAGTGCCAAATTTTGCTGCAGTCAAAGTGCTAGCATGTTTGCATAGCTAGAATTTGACAGTTCCAATGGGTGAGACCTGCAATGTGCTAAGGTACTCGAGAGTGGACTAGTGTTGGATGATATATGTCCATGAACTATTTAAGGTAATATGCTTGTAATTGTTCTATCAAGCTTATTTCAAGACCAAGTATATTGATACAACTCCACTCAAAGGATCGTGATGAGAGTGTAGGTCATTTCTTTAGAACGGCATAGCGCAGATGGCAATGGTCCAGAATGACGTTGAATAGGTAATTGGTGTAGCATTTCAGAGCATGTGATTTCTTCCTAGTGCCCTTGGAAGAACCATATTCCATGTTGATATCTTTGAACAATGGAAGAGAAGAAATTTTCAAAACAAAATGTTGAAACCCTTGAGAAACTTGTGATTCTTTAAAGAAAAAGGGTTTTGAGAAAGTTTTATAAAGGGAAATGTAAGTGAGGAGGCCAGATTTTGTGAGAAATATTGAATGGAAGTGTTAAATGCCAAAATGTTGAGAGATGGAAATGAGAAAATACATAAAATTTCATTTTATAGTCGATAGCTTCATGGTTGTGAATAATTAGTCACGGGCATGAATCATCGGGATCATGGTTTGTTGAAAGGGCACTCTAGTTGTGAAAAGGAAGATGAATTAAGTCACAGTCGTGATTAAATAGTCACAGGCATGAAGATTGCTTTTCATGGGTGTGACAAATATTTTCATGGGCATGAAGCTTAGTTTTCACTACTTCTACCCGTGAAGCAAGTCGTGAAACAATTCTTGAATTTTTTTATGTTTTTATTCATAGCCTTGAATATATGTCACGGGTGTGAAGAAAGCTTTTCACGGGTGTGACAAGTATTGTCACAGGCGTAAAACTTAGTTTTTACTACTTCTACCCGTGAAGCACGTTGTGAACTAAAGCGTGAAAGCTACTGAAACTTTTTGCTATTAAGTTCACGGCTATGAATATATGTAATTGGCGTGAACCACCTCAAATCTTCAAAAAATAAAATTAAGTTTAAAACATGACTAGAAGATTTCCAAAAAGTTTCTATGTTTTAAAAACACATATTTCTATCATGTTAACCACTTCATACCATAAAATCAATCATGTAAAATGCATCATATGAAGGTTCACACAAAATTGGCATAAATAATTAATTAAGACAATGTTGATCCATCAAACATACCAAGCTCTCTTCTTATAAAATAAAAACTTTCTTCATTAAGAGATTTTGTAAAAATATCTGCCAATTGATTATTTGTATCAATAAATTCTAACACAAAATCTTTATATTGAACATGATCTCTAAGAAAATGATGTCTAATGTCAATATGCTTACTTCTAGAGTGTTGAATGGGATTCTTAGATAGGTTGATGGCACTAGTGTTGTCACATTTGATGGGTATATGGTCCAAACTATGACCATAGTCCTTAAGTTGTTGTCTCATCCATAGGATTTGAGTGCAATAACACGCTGCTACCACATATTCTGCTTCAGCGATAGATAAGGCAACTGAAACTTATTTCTTGCTAAACCAAGAAACTAGGCATTCACCAATAAAGTGACGAGTACCTAAGGTACTCTTTCTATCCAAAAGACTATCGACATAATCTGCATCCGAATATCCTATGATATGGAAAGATGAATTTCTAGGATACCATAAGCCTAGATACAATGGGCCATTTAAGTATTTTAAAATCCTTTTCATAACATTCAAATGTGATTCCTTAGGACAAGATTGAAATCTAGCACATAAGCATACACTATATATTATATCAAGTTTAAAGGCAGTAAGGTATAAAAGTGATCTGATCATACCTCTATAAAGCTTTTCATTTATGCTCTTCTTCTTCTCATCTTTGTCTATTTTTGTTGATGTGCTCATAGGAGTCTTAGCATATTTGCATCCTTCCATTCCAAATTTCTTGATTAACTCTTTGGTGTGCTTGGATTGGTTAATGAATATGCCCTCATTGTTTTGCTTGATTTGTAGACAAAGGAATAACTTAAGCTCGCCCATCATGCTCATTTCAAATTCTCTAGTCATACACTTAGCAAATTCTTAGCAAAGCAATTCATTAGTAAACCCGAATATGATATTATCAACATAGATTTGAACAATTAAAATGTCATACTTATGCTTTTTAATAAACAATGTTGCATCAGCATGTCCTTTTGAAAAATTATTTTCTAAGAGAAAAGAACTTAGTCCTTCATACCAAGCTCTTGGAGCTTGTTTTAATCCACACAAGGCTTTTGAAAGTTTAAAAACATGATTAGGCAAGTTATGGATTTCAAAACCTAGAGGTGGTTCTACATATGCTTCCTCTTCTATAAAACCATTTAAGAATGCACTTTTGACATCCATTTGAAAAAGTTTAAATGCTTTTTAATAAACAAGGTTGTATCAACATGTCCTTTTGAAAAATTATTTTCTAAGAGAAAAGAACTTAGTTCTTAATACCAAGCTCTTGGAGCTTGTTTCAATCCACACAAGGCTATTGAAAGTTTAAAAATATGATTAGCCAAGTTATGGCTTTCAAAACCTAGAGGTTGTTCTACATATGCTTCCTCTTCTATAAAACCATTCAAGAATGTACTTTTGACATCGATTTGAAAAAGTTTAAAATTCATATGGTATGCAAATGCTAAAAGTATTCTTTTGGCTTTTATTCTAGCTACCACAACATAGGTTTCGTTATAATTTATACCTTCTTCTTGATTATAACATTTTGCAACTAACCTAACTTTATTACTAGTTATTGAACCTTATTCATCTAACTTATTTCTAAACACCCATTTACCACCAATGATTTGATGGTATTTGGGTCTAGGAACTAAGGTACATACCTTACTTCTCTCAAATTGATTGAGTTCCTCTTGCATAGCAATCACCCAACTTACATCATTAAGAGCCATTTCAATTAAAGTTCGATTTTTCCTTTCTACTATCCCATTTTGTTGAGATGTCCTAGGAGTTGAAAAATCGTGTGAAATACCATATTTTAAACAAAAGTTTTCAAAATTTTCATTTTTAAATTCTTTGCCATGATATCTTCTTATTTTGGAAATAAAATAGTATTTTTTTTTATTTTGAACTCTTTTAGCAAAATTTTTGAAAGATTCAAAAGCATCACTTTTTTGAGCTAAAAAAATTTCCCAAATGAATCTAGAGTAATCATCAACAATGACAAAAGCATAGTGCTTACCTCCTAAACTAACAACTCTTATAGGTCCAAAAAGATCTAAATGCAAAAGTTGTAGAGGTTTAAAGGTACTTACAATAGTTTTGGATTTGAAGGATAACTTATGTTGTTTTCCTCTTTGGTAAGGTTCACATGTCTTATCTTTTTCAAATTTGACTTTTGGAAGTCCACTCATTAGCTCTCATTTGCTAAGGCTTTGAATTAATTTCATGCTTGCATGACCAAGCCTTATATGCCATAGCCAAAATTCATTACTAATAGACATAAGACACTTCGAGTAAAGGTTAGATATTTTGTGTATGTCTATTATGTAAGTATTGACATCTCTATCTCCTTTGAATATCTCTTGGCCACTTAAAGAGGTTACAAGACATTCATTTGAGGTAAAGATAACTTGGTTTCCCTTATCATATAATTGACTTACACTTAACAAATTATGTTTCAAACTAGAAACAAGCAAAACATCTTTAATAAAAGTTGTATTATTAATACCAATAGAGCCAATGCCAATTACCTTACCCTTAGCATTGTTCCCAAAGGTTACCTTACCACCATCAATTCTTTTGATGTGATTGGAGAGTTCTTTGTTTTCGATCATATGCCTAGAGCATCCATTATCCATAAGCCAAGCATTTTCCTTTATAGTGGACTTAAGTCATACCTATAAAACAATAATTCAAGTTTGGTTTTTAGGTACCCAAACGAACTTGGGTTCTTGGGGGTTAGCACTTGAAGGTTTCCAATGAGCCTTCCTTATCCAACAATGCTTGTTAATATGACCAAATTTCATGCAATAATTGCATTGTCTAGCTCTATATATGTTTTTTGGTTTTGACATGCTTTTAGGTCTTAACATCTTTTTATAATGAGTTTGTGTGCAATGACATACACATGCATGAGGAATAGGTGTTTTCCTAGGTGTATGCCTCTTATACATAAAAGCATGATTGGCCTTTTGATATTTCCCTCTTAAGCCAGGTAACCATTAACTATTCTTCTTTCAAATAGAGGGTTTTGTCATCCTATGTGGCTTTGTGACCTTTCTCCCCATCATCTTTTTGAAATTTTTTCTTGTGTTTCTTGAGCTTTAGACATTCTGGTTTGATATTTCATTTCTTCCCACATTCATAACACTTTACCTCTTCTTTATTTCTTTGAGAGTCATTTGAGGAGTGTTTGGGGGTTCTTTGTTTGAAGTTTCGAGAATTGCCAAGTCTTTTTTCAATTATTATTTTTATTCTTGTTGAGAGCATGACAATGTCCTCATTTTCATCATCACTCTTTTCTTCATCATCTTCAATTATTTCTTGAGATTTTGAAGTAGAGGCTTTGAGTGCTAAAGGCTTTCTCTTTTCTAGTTTGGCTTCAAGTTCTTTATCTCTTTTTTACCACCATCTCATTCATTAGAAGTTTGCCAATAAGCACATTGCTCATGCTCATGTCTTCATTAGCCTCTTTTATACCTGCAACTCTTGAACCATAGTCTTTGAAATGAAGACTTCTTAGAATTTTGTTGTTCGCATCTTCCAAGCTCAAGTTCTTTCTAAGCTTTCTTATGTCATTAATGATGGCTAGAAGATGGTTTGTCATGTCGGTGATGGATTTATTGGATTTCATTTTGAATAGTTCATATTCCGAAGTAAGAAATTGAATCTTCTTGGATTTTACTTGTTTGGTTCCTTTGTGATAATTTTCCAATATTTTCCACATGCTATATGAGGTAGGGCAATGTTGGATTCTACCACATTCTTCAATAGATAAAGAGCTTGTAAGGATTGTCATTGCCTTTTTGTTTTTGAAATTAGCTCTCCGTTGAGGCTCCGTCCAATCATCTCTTGAAATAATTTTTTTTTCACCATCAACTCCTATCTTGGTTGGTGGTGTCCATTCTTTACGAACACTATCCCAAACTTCAATTCCTTCACTATCGAGATATGTCTCCATCCAGAATTTCAATGAGCATAGTTTGCTCCATCAAAGTAAGGCTTGAGACTTTGAAATCCTTCACTGGACTTTTCTTGATCTTTGCTAGTGCTTATTAGGCTTTGCCTAGACAATGAACCAAGAAGGGGATTGAATTGGTTAGTAAATAAAAATTTGCTTAATTGAAAGTGCGGAATAAATAAAATAGAGGAAGGAAAGAGAGATATTATACATAAGATTTATAAAGGTTCATATATTAATAAACCCTACTCCTTTCCTCAATCTCGATTGGGTGTTTCACTAACACCTTAAGTATTACAATGGAGTTTTTCAAGCTCACTCCCAGCTATTGTGTTTCTCTCAATGGCTAACACCTAACCCAGAAATTCCCTTGTGTTTTTCAATGGCTCACACAAAAACCAATTCCTTGTGTTTTATAGCTCACACAATAAACCCTTACAAGTGTTTCACTCTTAACCCAATATACCCAAACTCACTTTTGAGTAATTGATTACAATGAAAATACTCACCAACCTACAATGCTAAAAAATTATAAGCAATTAGGTTTTCACAAAGAATAGAGATTTGTTGAGAAATAATTAATGCACAAGGCTACAACAAGATTAAATATGTAAAATAATTATGTTCTTCTTGTTCTACTTGTTATCCTTCTTTTTTAGATTCATAAATGACTTCCATTTATACTCCATCTGTGAATTATAGTCGTTAGGGTGTATTAATTGCGAAAATAGTTTTTGAACCAACTCTTAACTCGCGCCTGACATATTTCTCTATCTTCGTTCATGGTCATAACTATATGTGTCGTGGGCATGAATGTTCTTCCAAGTCGTGGTCCAAGTGGTGACTTTAACCGTGAAGTTCTCTGGAAGAATTGGAAGTGTTTGATCACGAGCATGACTAATACTTTCACATGCATGAATATTTTTCCAAGTCATGGTCCAAGTGGTGACTCTGGCCGTGAAGCTCTCTAGAACAATTTGACATGTTTGGTCACGGGCATGACTGTTTTTCATGAGCGTGATTGCTTTGATCATTCATGGTTGGTTTGATCCTTCATGGCCGTGAACTTTGAATGTTGGAGAGTTAGCGCTCAGCTATATTCACGGGCATGACTTTGGTATTTCTTTGATTTTTATCTTCAAATGATGTTTTTCAATCTTGCTTCATGTTCTAATCAAAGTATATCCTGTTTAACACACTTAGAACATAAACATTGTTAAATACATTATTGTTATTTTATTTGTTATCATCAAAATGACAACAATATTCCTCAAAGTTCAACATATACTATATTGTGGTGAAAACCTTAATGATGACTTGAAAAGCCATTGAATGATATAACAGGATATGATGAAAAAAAAATTATTATCACTGTTAACAGGACCTTATGTCTTTTTAGTATGCCATATGTGATTATTTGACATAAGGATAGGTTTTACTAAAATGCATAAGGTATGATGTTACAAAAATGGTGGTAAAGTTGCACATCCAGACTACACATAATCAGGAGATCATAGATGTATAAAGGCAGGATGGTAAGCTTATTGAGATAGTCCAAATGGTCGCTAAGGTGGAGATACCTAGTTATATAGTTGAGCTAGATGGTGGACTATATGATTAGGGTCGTTTATGTTTGCCCAGTATCGAGGAGTTGAGATAAAAGATTTTATGGGAAGCTTATAAGACCATGAACCTAGGAACCACTAAGATGTATCATGATTTGAAGGGTAAGTATTAGTGAATTGGTATGAAGAGAGATATAACAGAGTATACAACTAGATGTCTGACTTGTTAATAGGTCAAGACAGAACATTAGATACCAATAGGGTTACTACAACCTATCACTATAACGAAGTGGAAATGGGAGCAGATTACTACGGACTTTATGATTGGGTTACCGGTGACACCAAGGAGATATGATGTCGTAAAAGTTATCACGGACAGGCTTACGAAGTCAACCCACTTCTTGTCTATCAAGAGAAATTATTCTCTGAGTAGGCCAGTAAAGCTTTATGTTAATGAAATAGTATGGCTTCATGGAGTACTAGTCTCCCTTTTTTTAGACTTGGTAAGATCGGAGTGAGAATTAAGTGAATGGATTATATGTATATACATGCCAATTGATGGATGAAGTGTGTTATAATTCTAATGTATGCTTGCTCATTTCTTGTTTTATAGTGAATGATGGCATCCCAACAAGGTCAAGGTGTTGGGGACGGTGAGAGTGAAGCATCGATTAGTGTTGGGCAAGGTGAAGCTTCACAACAGAATGTCATTCCACTAGTTGCACCACCTCTACTACCATAACCAGATTTTCTCCATCTCATGGGTAATTATATTCAATATAGAATGCAAGTTGAACAAGCTCAACAGCCACAGGTAACGACACATGTACAGCCTCCGGCTCCACATAAAAGGAAGTCTATTTTGGGGTAGTTAAAGAAATTGGGAGCTGAAGATTTTTATGGACATGATCCATTGACACTTGTGCAAGTTGAAGAATGGTTATTCAAGAAAAAGAGGTTATTTGAAATTACTCACAGCCCGCTAGAAGAGAAATTTGAAGGTATTGTGGCATTACTTCAGGGTCCTACGTTCATTTGGTGGGATTCAGTATGTAAGCATTCACTAGGTGAATAGTTAAATTGGAATTTCTTCTTGGCCCAGTTTGAAAAGAAATATATAGGGTCAGAGTATAAAGCAGAGATGCAATATGCTTTCTAGAAACTCAGGCAGGGAAACAAGACAGTAGCAAAGTATGAGGGCGAGTTTGAGCGCTTCAGTGCCTACCTTGATGATTACCAGTTGACAGAGGACAGATTATGTCAAATATTTGAGAGGGGTCTCCATAACAAGATCAGACAGATAATGGGTGCACAACAACATCCAAATTTGCGCGCTTTGGTAGAAGCTGCTATAAAAGTGGAAAGTATTCAGGCAGATGAGGCTAGCAGGCAAACTTAGTTTCAGCAGAAGAGGAAGTTGGGATAGTTCAGTGGTTCGGGTGCTCAGAGTAAGAAGTCTAGGGGACCAACTACATCATAAAGCCGTACATCAGTTGCACCAGGGCATGGGCAAGGAAATACATTTTGTGGCAATACCTCAATCATTTTTGTGGGCAGTACACCTAGAGGCAGAGGAGCAAGTATAGTTCATACTTATAGCCATTGTGGTAGATCTCGCTCAAAAGAGTGCAAATATTTGACTGGTGCCTATTTCAAGTGTGGTTCAAAAGATCATCAGGTCAGGGATTGCCCAATGGCTCAAGCTTCTACGACTATATCACCAGCATCTGGTATTGGATCTTTACCATCCAGAGGCCGAGGTAAGGGAGCAGCCCTTAACCCATCAGCATTTAGACCTTCTGCACAACCATTTCAGGGTCAGGGATGAGCTATAGGCCGTACTTATGCAACGAGATCTAGAAAAGAGGAGGATGCTCTTAATGTGATAGTAGGTAAATTCATGCTTATGACTGATTCTGTTTATGCACTTGTTGATCCTTGTTCCACACATTCCTACATAAATATTGATGTTGCACGAGGAAAAGGGTTAAAAGATTCACAATTAGACCAGGACAACATAGTGAGCAATCCTTTAGGAATAGTGTTGTGGTGAACAGGGTGTATAGGAATTATCCCATTAGTGTGCAAGGTTATGAATTCCTAGCTAACTTAATTGAACTCCCATTTCGCAAGTTTGATGTGATATTGGGGATGGATTGGTTATCCACCCATCAAGAAACAGTAGATTGTAAATGGAAGAGAATGACACTTAAACTCTCTGATGATTGAAAAACTACTATTGTGGGTGAAAGGACAAACTTCTTATCATATGTGATTTTAGCTACAGCTGCCAAGAGACTTTATAAGAAAGGGGTGCATTGCTTATTTGTGTTATGCAATGGAAGCTAAAAAGGAAGATCTTAAGATTTCAGATATGCCTACAGTGAGAGATTTTTCAAATGCCTTTCCTGATGATTTATCAGGCTTGCCACCTGATAGGGAAGTTGAATTCACTATTGATGTAGCTCCAGGCACGACGCCTATTTTTATTGCACCTTACAGGATGGCGCCTACAGAAATCAAGGAATTGAAAATTCAATTGCAGTAATTGCTCGATAAAGACTTTATCAGACCCAATATTTCACCATGGGGAGCACTGGTATTCTTTGTAAAGAAGAAGGATGGGTCTCTTAGATTATGCATTGACTACATACAGCTGAATGAGGTGACAATCAAGAACAAATATCCCCTTCTATGTATTGAAGACTTATTTGATCAATTGAAGGGAACATGTATATTTTCAAAGATTGACCTACGATCGGACTACCATAAGTTGAAAGTAAAAGAAGCAGATGTACCCAAGACTGCTTTTCGCTCGAGATACAGCCATTATGAATTTTTAGTCACTCCATTTGGACTTACAAATGCCCCAGTAGCTATCATGGATCTAATGAATATGATCTTTCATCCTTATCTAGACCAGTTTGTGGTGGTATTTATTTATGATATTTTAGTGTATTCAAAGACGCTAGAAGAACATGACAAACACCTATGAATTGTCTTGCAAATATTGAGAGAGAAACATTTGTATGCAAAGTTCAATAAGTGTGACTTCTAGTTGAATTGGGTCATGTAGTTTCAGCTGAAGGGATAAAGGTGGATCCAAAGAAGATTGAAGCAATCTTATAGTGGAGAATACCTAAGACTGTTACAGAAGTCAGAAGTTTCTTAGGTTTGGCTGGGTATTACAAGAGATTTGTAAAAGGTTTTTCCACAATAACAGTGCCTCTTACTTGACTGTTGCAAAAGCACGTTAAGTTTGAGTGGACAAATAAATGTCAAGGAACCTTTGAAAAGATTAAAAACATGTTGACAAAAGCCCCAATGTTAACTCAACCAAAATCTGGCAAGGATTTTATGATTTACAGTGATGCCTCTAAGAATGGGTTAGGTTGTGTATTGATGCAAGAAGGTAAAATGATTGCATATGCTTCCCGACAACTTAAGACTCATGAGAAGAACTATCATACTCACAATCTTGAGCTTGCAGCAATTGTACTAGCCTTGAAGATTTGGAGACATTATCATTATGGTAAGAAATGTTACATTTACACAGATCACAAAATTCTGAAATATTTTGTCATATCCGCTAATTTAGACTAAAGTCACGCGAGTTGTTAAATCGACTCGTCGGTTTGACCGAAATCTAAATTTGGAATTTTATCAAAAAATAATAAAAATAATGGTAATTAAGTATGGAAAATATCTAATAAATTGTTCAAAATATTTAAAGATGTTAAATTTCGATAAAGGACTAAATTGTAAATTTTGAAAAGTTTAGGGGTCAGTTTGCAATTTATCAGAAATTGAAGGATTAAATGGGATAATCATATATTAAATGCATGAATTGGGACATAAATGAATATAGAGGCCAGCCACACCAAGTGGAAACCCTTAATTGGCCATATAACATGCAAGAATGAGACATTTAATGTATATAAGCTTAGGTGTCCCATAATTGATTAAGTTTGTCATTTTCTCTTAATTGCCTCTCTTCTTCCTTATCACTTAAACATCTAGAAGACTTTTATCTTTTTCTCAAATCAACCCATGTTTCTTGAAGCATAACACACCAAATGGCAAAGTTTAATAAGCTCATTAAGATACATGCATATAAAATTAATGAAAGCTTCTAGATGAAGCTTAGGTGTCCCCCCATTTTAATGACTTTTGTCATCTTCCTCTTGATTGTTTCTTCCTCTTGATTGTTTCTTCCTCTTCCTTATCCATTTTTCATTAAGGAAAATTCTGTTCTCTCAAACCAGCCATGTTTTCCCTTCTTCCTCCATAGCTAAACCTTGATTATAGTAAAAGAAAGTGAGAAAAAGAGAGAAAAAGTATGGAAAATTCCATTTTCATGCTCAATGTAGCTTAAGAGAGTAAGGAGAAAGAGAGATTAGAGTTTATGAAGTGTTAATAATCTATTTTTGAACTTTAGTAACTCAAAGTGACAAGGATCTAGCTCAAAGGAGCAAAGGAAAGGAGAAAGAAAAGTAAAGAGAAAGAAAAGAGAAAAAGAGAGGTTTGTGCATAACCTAAGGCAATAGCCTATTTTATTTTTTTTATTTGCATGATTTAATTATTTGGAATGTTGATGATTATGAATTGATATTATTTTGTGATGAAAATCTTGGGGATGCATGTTTGCTAGACTTAGGATTTAATTTGGTAAAAATTGAATGTGATTATCTTGTATGTTCCTTGCTGGAAATTGATGAGCAGTGTTCACTTAAACTGTTATAACTTAATATATGGAGCTCGGTTTTGTATGTTCTTTGTTGGGTTGGAAAGATATGACAAAGGACTATAACTTTCATTTAGACCATAAAACCTGAGTATGTCTGTAATTATCCAGAAAAAGTCATAAAGCTCAGACATAGAATCTGTCAAGAAATTCTGGGCAGAATTGTTAATAATGAGCAATAAGTACTTAAACTGTCATAACTTGAGTTCTGGAGCTTGGATTTATGTGTTATTTGTTATGTATGAACTCTAAGACATAGGGCTACAATTTTTATTTAGACCATAATATTTTAATATGTCTGTAATTGTCCAGAAAAATTCATAAATGTTAGACTTAGAATCTGTCCAGAAAATTCTGGGCAGAATTATCAGTGACCAGTTAGTGTTAATATTATCATATCTTTTGATAAATAACTCAGAATTATGTGATTCAAGTTGAATATTAAAGCTAAGATCCATATCTAAAATGTTTATTAAGAGATGGTAACTAAATTCAGAACGGAATAGGACCAATATTAAAGTCCAAAATAGAGAACAGAATCTGCAAGTGACAAGGCAGCATGTGAATTGAGAAATGAAATGAGTAAAATGATGAGAAATTTGTTGTATTATGTAAATATTATTTTAATTGAGTGATTATGTGATTATTTTGAGATATTACATGCATTAAAAGTATTAAATTAATTGTTATAAATTTTAATGAAATTGTATAAGCCCTAGAACACCTAACTAGAACCAACTTATGATAGTTTGGCATGCCAAATAGGGGGAGTATGATGAAAATGATTAAATCCTTTAATGGTATGATTATCTACACCGAGTTTGACAATGTTATCTATGCCGGGTTTTCCATTGTTATTTATGCCGAGTATGACATTATTATCTACGCCGAGTTTGGCACGGTTATCTATGCCGAGTTTGGCACGGTTATCTACGCCGGGTTTGGCACTTATATGTGCACATCATATTGCCCGAGTGGCACTCCTAAGTGCCTGGATGGCAACTCCGTTGTCCTATTCAGTGGTTCATAGGTGTCCTGGGCATAAATGAAAACATAAATAAAGAAGTTATGGGATGTAAAAGAATTATTGAAAGTAAAACGGGAATTATGATTTGTGACATGGATAATTAAAATGGAATTATGAATTGTGGCATGGATAAAAATAAGGTTTAGTGTTATACAATAAGGTGGTAATAAAATAAATAAGTATGAGATAATATAATATAATTTAATGTCTATACATGCTAGAATACCATGATTTGCATAAGAATGATGATTTGATTATGTTAAACAAAATGAGATACAATAAATTGATGTTATGCATACTAGAATATTATGAAATCTATGTTTGCATGATTCGATCATAAATTTTTATATGACAATGCATGTGACATTAAAAATAGTTTATTGCATTATCTATATGCACCACTAAGCCAAGAGCTTAGCGTGGGAGTTTTTTCACGCAGATTTAGTAAAGAATAAAAAGAAAATAGTAGACAAAGCCAGCGGTGACCTAATCCAGTAAAGCAGCCTGTTGCACACGTCGTGGGTTACACAACTTTTGTGTATTATCTTGTAAATTTTATTTTGTAGTATTTGTAAAATAAACAGTATGTTTTGTAAAGAACATATTACTATATAAAAAGGTAGTTTAACTTTTATGTTAAATTTCTTTTATAAATGCAAAATAAATAAATAGTGAATATTGGAAATGAAAAAAAAATGTACGAGTGATTTTGCTTTATATATAACTTATATAATGATATTTTAATTGATGAAGTCAGTGTAGCACACCCTCATTCGGGCACGAGCTACTGGGGTGAGGGGGTGTTACATATTTGCTCACATAGAAGGAACTTAATTTGAGACAGAGACGTTGGCTTGAATTGATAAAAGACTATGACTGCCTAATCAACTACCATCCAGGGAAGGCAAATGTAGTAGCTCATGCACTTAGTAGAAAATTTATGGCAGCTCTTTAGGTGATGAATATCAAATTGAATATGGCATAGGATGGAGAGATAATAGCGGAAATGCAAGTAAAACCAAACTTCCTTCAGCAAGTGAAAGCAGCACAAAAGTTAGATGATCGCTTGATTGTCATAGTGAACAGGGTAAAAGAGGGCAATGAAGGTGATTATTCTTTGGGTGATGATGGAAGTTTTTATTTCAACCAGAGGTTATGTGTACCGGATCAAGATGAATTGAGAAAGAACATTCTCACAGAAGCTCATCATAGCGGCTACGCGATGCATCCTGGCGGTAACAAAATGTATCACGATTTGAAAGTACATTACTGGTGGCCAGAATGAAACGTGATGTGATAGAATTCATGGGTAAATGCTTGATATCCCAACAAGTGAAAGCTGAACATCAAGTTCCATCGGAGTTACTTCAGTCTATCGTGATACCAGAGTGGAAAGGGGATCGAGTGACCATGGATTTTGTGATGGGATTGCCTCTGACTGTAAAGAAACATGATGTTATCTGGGTAGTCATTGATAGACTCACAAAATCAGCTCATTTCATACCAGTACGAAGGAACTATCCACTGACCAAGTTGGCAGAAATCTATATTAATGAGATAGTAAACTCCATCGAGTACCTTCCTTCATTATTTCAGACAGGGATCCAATATTTACTTCCCAGTTCTGGAAGAAGTTGCAAGAAGCATTGGGGATAAGACTTCATTTCAGTACAACTTTTCATCCTCAGACTGATGGACAGTCAGAGCATGTGATTCAGATACTTGAGCATACGTTGTGAAGTTGTGTCTTCGAGTTTGAAAGTAGTTAGGAAAAATATTTGTCATTAGTCGAATTTGCTTACAACAACAACTATCAGTCCAACATTAAAATGACACCATATGAAGCATTGTATGAGAGGAAATGTATAACTCCTTTATGTTGGACAAAATTGAGTGAGAAGAAGCTAATGGGAACAAACTTGGTTCGAGAAATGAAAGAGAAGGTATAGGTGATCAAGGATAGATTGAAAGAGCCATGGACAGACAGAAGTCATATGCAGGCTTAAGAAGAAAAGGTATAGAATTTTAGGTCGGAGATCAAGTATTTCTAAAAGTATCACCTTGGAAGAAGGTTATTAGATTTGGCAAGAAGGGCAAACTAAATTCGAGATTTTTAGGCCCTTATGAGATTATACAGTGAGTGGGACTTGTAGCCTATTAATTGAAGCTGCCTCAAGAGTTGGAAAAGATTTATGACGTGTTCCACGTGTCAATGCTATGAAGGAATACGTCAGACTCTAGCTACGTAATCAAGCCATAAGAAATTTAAATACAGGTTAATCTGACTTATGAAGAGAAACTATTAAAGATCCTGGCCAGAGAGGTTAGACAGCTCAGGAACAAGCAAATCCCACTAGTGAAAGTCTTATGGAGTCACCATAATGTGGAAGAAGCCACGTGGAAGCCATAACCTATAATGAGGCAACAATATTCATAACTATACAATACAGGTAAAATTTTGAGGACAAAATTTTTATTAGTAGGGGAGAATTATAATGGCCCAAGAACTGGATTAGTCATAAACTATATTTTCTGAAATTGATCAGCATATCAGGGGTTAAAAATACATCCGTAAGTGAAAAATATTTTATTTGATCATTAGAAAATAAAGGTTATGACTAGTCTGAGGGTAAAATTTGGATTGCAAATGATGTCAAATAAGTCATCAAAAGTCAAAACTAAAAAAAATGGGATCTGATTTAATTAAATAGTTGGTTGACCGTACTTTGACCGAGCTATGAAAAATAGCAAACGATATCTAAAAATTATTTTAAGACATGGATAGACTCTAAATAATATTTAGGATTTTTCGATAATGAAAAATGAATTTTACGGAAATACTGAAATTTAATTATCAGTCCGATTTGAGTGAGCTGGATAGAAAATGGACTCCAATTGAGTTAAAAAAAACTTTATAGACATATACAAATATTTTATGAATTATAAAATCAAATTTGGGTGAAATTGAGTTTAGAAAGTGAGAAAAATAATTTATAGTGCATAATTGGGCCTAAATGAATTGGGTTTTATTTGGCCCAAGCCCATCTAATTTAGACCACTATAAATAGGTTCAATATCAGAATTCTCTAGAGATAAATCTGCTCCATCAGAGATAAATCTGCTTCATCATCTTCTTCCTCTCCTCTCTCATGACCGAAACTGTCTTCTCCCATTTCTTCTCTAATTTTCTTCAATGTTCTTCAATTATAACATCAAAATCAACTACCTAAAAATAAATTCAGCATCTCTAGTAGCTAATAAAAGTTTTTACTCTTCAATTGGAGGGCTAGAGTGAAAGAAATCAAAAGAGAAAAGTTAGAATACCAATTTAAGGTAAGTGAAACTTATAGTTTTAAATTAGTTTAATGGTTTAAATAAGTAGTTTAAGATATGTAGATGATAAATATGAAATTTATTTGAGTTAAGGAAGCAAAATAATGGTGGGTTAATGAAAGAAAAAATTTTATCATGGTAGGTTCAAAAGAAGGTGAAGGTGCTTCCAAGGGAAAGGCTAAGGAAAAGGAAGCCTAAAAATGCCAAAGCAAGAAATTAAGGTTAGTAATTCCATAATCTACTTATTTCCAATAATTAAGCATGATTTAGGGTTATGAAAAATTAATAATTTTGTTGTGTTGCTTGTAAATGCTAATTAATACTTAAAACATAATTAAGAAATTATGAAAAGTGAATTAGAATGGTTAATTTTCATTAAAAAAAATTAATTAGTGGAAATTGTAAAATATTACCTTATTATGTGAAAAATGAATATTAAGGAATAAATACATTTTGTTGTAATATTATGATACATATGGAATAATGAATGTATAAATTAGTAAAATGAATAATTAGAAGGTGAAAGAAAAATTTTAATGATGAAAATTAATTATAAGCCGAAAATTGAAGAAGGAAAAATTAATATTTTTCTTACTAATTAAATAAAAATTTAGTCATGAAATGTAAGAAAATATAATTTTGAGTGTGTTTAAATTTATTGAGAATTTTTAAATGATATATTGAATATTTTTCTAATTATTGATTTTATTATGCATGAACTAAAAAATAATGATTAAAGTATGTTTAGTGAAGCTTAATAAATTAATTGAATATTCATAATGAAATATCGATATAGTAGAATGAAAAATGTGAAAAGATTATGGTAGAGATAAAATTGTATGGATAAATAAAATGTTAAGTGATTAATGATGTAAAAATAATGGAAATTATGAATTTACTGGAAATTGAATTAAAGGAATAAAATAATAAACTTAGTTATTTTTCTGATGGTTAAATTTAGCCCATAATATAATTGGCTAGCCATAGGGTCATGGCGACTCACTCATGTAGGCCAATGACAATTTACTTTAGTGATATTGATACAGTGATTCAGTGTACAATGCAGTGCTCAGGTAGTCCTTTAGAATTATTATTCAATGTAGTGGACTTTTGGATCCATGTCTCATATATCTGATCTGAAGATTTTCTATCAGATTAAAACTAGAGACAAATTTTAATAAAAGTAGTAAAAATGATTGAAGTGAAAAATAGGATAAAAATGAAATAATTGAAAAATGTGAGAAAAATAATAAAAGTGAAAAATACTTGAAAAATGATAAATATGAAAAATATGAAAAATGTGAGGAAAATGACATAAGTGATAAATTTAATAAATATGATAAAAGTGATAAGAATAATAAAATGGTATAATAATAATAATGATAAAAGTGGTAATTGTGAAAAAGAAAAAACAAATATAGTAAAATTGAAAAATGAGAAATAAGTGGAATAAAATGAAATAAAATGTTAAATTATGTACTTAAAAATAAAATAAATGAACAATAAAGATGTTAGTGACAAAAGTGTAAATAAATGTAATGTAATGACAAAAGTGTAAATAAATAGAATTTTAGTAACCGAATTGAAATTTATGTAATTAAATAGAAGATTGAATAAAAATAAAATAAAATAAAATAAATAGAAGAAGAAGAAAAAGAAAAAGAAAAAGAGTTAACTAGAGTGGGAAGGTGAGAAAATGGACTAAATTGAAAGAGAATGAAAATCAAGAGTAAAAAAAAAAGCCTATAATATTTATTGAGAAATATGGTTAATTGAATGAAGATATTAAATAGTAAACTAAAGGGAGAGAATATTAAAATATTGATAAAAAGAATAATAAACATATTAAATAGAAAATTTGTATAGTGTTGTGAATATAATATTGTATGAATGCATGCAACTATAGATTAATGAAAATTTTTAAATTAGTAATCACCACTGAGCATATTAATATTCAACATGTAGTTATTTGACTGCGTGCAGATAGTAGCGGAAAAGTCAGGAGCAAGCGTACAAGTTTGAGAGCAGACGGAATAATAAAATATTAGTAGGTTAGTATTAAAAATGACACACACACACACACACACACACACACACACATATATATATATATATATATATATATATATATATATAATTGCAAGAATGAAATGTTGTACAAATTATGATAAAGAATATTTATGAATTATTATATATGTAAAAAATGGAATATTGACTTGTGAATGAATGTAGACTATTTTGTATTATATATTGGTGTTGTTGTGCCCAAAAATGGGTTGAGAATTATTTGCATTGCAGGTGTGATAGTTAATTTATAGCCGTTATGCTACCAAAATTTTTGAAAAAATGAAAAAAATTAATTTAGTGCTAATAATATTATGGTCATTAAATTAAGGAAAAAAAATTTGGCACATATCGGCTATAATCTTACTAACCCATATAACGTACGTATAGAAAGAAGTGTTATAAGGGTATCATAAATACTGTTAACGCATTTGATGATTGGTGGACAAAAAAAATTAAGGTTAGTATAAAGTTATAGCAACTTGAGTTTTAAAGTTATTTCAATTATTTACCAGAATTTATACTTTCTAATATGTTTTCTATTTTTTGGATTATGTAGGTTAAATAAACTTATGAAAATTTTCAAAATCAAAAAATCCCTAAGAGTTTGCTAAAAAAATAGATATATTGCTTATGGATATTGTAGCTATTGGTGAGCATGCTTGAGCTTCATATATGGGTGTGTTAATTGATGAAGATAATAGATTTGATGGAGGTATTGGTAATGATACTATGCAATTAGTAGGTAGTAGTGATTCTAAAGAAGAATCTCAATATCTTAAGAATCTAAATCAACAAGTTAGTGGTGAGTGTCAAGAAAATATGAGAGGTAGCCATAATGAACATATTAAGGAAAGAAAAGAACAAAATTGATAGGTCGAGTAAACAAGTTAAGAAGGATGAAAATTTGAAAAAAAAAAAACAATCAAGTGGTTTAACAAAATTGTCACAACAAATTGATAGGTTAGTTGCTACAGTTGATAGTAGAGGCACCATAACTTCTAAGATGACTGACTTGTCTTGGTGTAATATTACTTAAACTTATATGGATCTAAATTCCCTACATAAATTGAGGAAAACAGTAAACTCTTGTTATTTGCTAATGAATTATTAGAAAACAAGATAAAGAGAGATATTTGCTTCCATTAATAAACTAGAAGCTAAATTAGCTTAGTTGAAATATCATAAAAGCAAGACTAGCATGTGAAATATTAATATTTATATGGATTAATATTATTGTTTGTATTTTTAAAAATTGATAGATTAGTATGCATGGATTTGTATTTGGTTTGTATTTTTAAGTATTGATGACTTTGAAAAACATTTTTTTGTTCTTTTATGTAATTTAGATATGGACAATGATGTGTGAACAAACCATGAAGATGGTGGTGGCAATAATGATGAAGATGGTATATTCAATATTTGTGATGAATATATTATTGACTAATTAGCGGTAGCAATAGCTAGTGAAATAACTCAGTACTATTATAAATATATCTACAAAGAATCTTGTATGGTTTTATATCAAACAGGACGCAAATAGTTAATGGAGTTATTGCAGGTCATAAAGATTGTTGTATTAAAATATTTTGAAGGGAAAAATAAATAATGATACAACTTAGTTTAAACTTACAAAATAAATATGGGTTAATATCATTAAAAAAATGTATTTGATGAAGAAATTTACAATTTTTTTTTATATATTATTGTTGTTAATACATCAAATAGGAATGTTCGGGAAAGATTTTAACATTCTAGTGAAACAATTAGTTGGATTTTTAAGAAAGTGTTACACATTATATGCTTTATATCAATAGATGTAATCAAGCTTGTATATTTATAATTCAAATATATTCCTCCAGAAATATTAAATGATTCAAGATATATGCCTCACTTTAAGATAAGATCTCGTATATTTTAATTTTTTGTTATATTTATTGCAATTTTCACTTAAAAAAATATTTATATTTTTGCACATATAACTGCATCAGTACTATTGATGGTACACATATTTGTGTATGTATTTTTTCTGATATACAAATTCTATATATTGGTAGAAAAGGAATCTTGATACAAAATATTATGGTTTATTGCAATTTCGATATGTAATTTACTTTCATTTGGGTAAGATGGGAATGATCAACTCATGACACAATAAGTTTTTTGGAGCAATCAATGATCCACGTATTAATTTTCCAAAGCCACTTGAAGATACATTTTAAACTTTATTACTTTTTGAAATACATGAATTTTTATTAAACATGAAAATTTTAATTAATTATTGTTATGCATTTATTGTAGGGAATATTATTAAGTTGATGCATGATATCTAAATAATAGATGATATTACCTAAATTTATTGTGGACAACAACTATCGGGACAAGATAAATTTTTCAATCGTGCACATTCTTCTTTACAAGAAGTAATCAAGAGGATTTTTGTAGTGAAAAAATAGATGACATATTTTAAATAACATGTCTGCATATCCTTTCAAAATACAAGTCAAAAGTTGTAGTTACTTCTATGACCTTACATAGTTATATTAGAAAGACATCAATAGGAGATAGAGTATTTCATGTATATGATAGAAGTTATGATTATATGTCTTCTAATACTATGTCAGATGTTGATGATATTTCAACTGAAAATCTGAGAGATAATGAACCATATCAAATTGATGATATTTGCAATGAAATTGCATGTAGTTTGTTATCTCTTAAGGATTAATTGTAAGAAAATAGTTTAAGTACTATTAAACCTAATATTATTGTATAATGTATGGATAATTATTCTAATATTGTAGTAGAATGCAAATGTTTTTTATTCTTTTTATTATTCATACAATTTTTTAAGAAAAAAAAACTATATTGTTATAAAATTAACATTTATTAGATTTAATATGAATTTTATTATAGCCAAACTGTAATTTTTAATATTTTTATGTATGTCTATTTTTGTTATTTTCACTTAAAAATATTTATAACAACAGTTTTTAACTAAAAATATAATACTATTTTTTTTTCTCACAACAGCTTACAAATTAGTTTACCAAATAGAAAAAATGTTTCTACCATCAGCACTTCTACTTTCAGCGCTTTTGAAATCAATAGAAGTAGAATCAAACAACTATGCCAAACAGACATTATAAATCATGTATTCATAACAATTGTTCTAGATGCATATTTCTACTCTAATTAATTATTTATTTTGCAAAAAAGAGTTTAAGTCACCGTTTACACATCATTCTTTAAATATTGACAAATTTCAACACATATAAAATAAATTCAAAGCCTCTCATAAGGCCACATATGCATCAACATTATCCTTACACACATTTCAACCTCATTTAAAGCTATCAAGCATAAAAATCATGTTTTCATACAAACAATTCTCTCATAAGGCTTTCACACATCATTTACGTATAACATTATAAAATTAATATACATATTCTCAATTTATTAAACAAACATTTTTCAAACAAAAATATGCAAAATATTATACAAATCATGTCATAAGCTTAAATGGGGTGTTATTATATATAAACCTCAACTTTAAAGCTTCAAAAATTACTCATTTAGCCTTTCTCAAGCTCTTGCACCCTTTTGGAGGTTGCTTCTAGCTTCACTTGGATTTTTTAACACGTAAAATACAATATTTACTCTATATTTCACTTTTATAATATAAAAATTACTCTTTTAGGTCTAGACTTCATAGTTTCATTCTTAGTTCCCCTTTTTACCTCAAAACCTCCTCAATGTCTCACTTTTATCATTTCTATAAACATAATAATTGAGTTTTTTTAATGTCAAAACTTAACTTAAGGCTTAAAAACTCTAACTTGTACCAACAATCACAATTTAGCAAATGAGATCTTTCAAAATTGAGAGTGGAGGAGAAAGGGAAGAAAAAGGGGAGAAGAAAAGTCTTAAACTCACCAAAAGTTCTCTTTCTTGGGCTGGACATAACTCACTTCTCTCCAACTCCTTTTTTCTCATTTTTATCTCTTCAAATTATTTTTCCTTTAGCTCTAATCCATTTTCTATCTTCATTTTCCCTTAGTTTTGCAGCAAAATAGGCAATTTTTTCTTTAGTTATAACTAAGGTTTAAGGATGAATGAAAAATAAATGGAGGAAGAAAGAATAAAATAGCATGATAATGAGTGTGAGAAAGAAGGTGTGTAGAAAATGTGAGTGAGAGAATAAGAAAGTTGCCCTTTTATAACTCCTTACTCAAATTACCATTTTACCCTTCTTTTATATGCCACATCTCTTATTGATTTTAAACTACACATTATTTCAGCTAATAAGAATAAAGTCTTTGGTTAACTAATTCATTTAAAATTATGCACTTATAAAATTACCACTATACTCTTAACATCCAACTTTTTCTTAATTAATCAAGTCCAATAATTTATTATTTACTTACATGTCCAAATTTTCTTTTTAATATGAATTTAGACTCCAATAAATATGGTTGTGTCCTTTTGATGCACTCGCAATTCGAAACCTAAATTAGCTGACATTACATAGCCAATATGTTGTTACTCAGTCTCATCAGACACTTTAAGATGCGGTTATATATTCACTCAAATACCTCAAGAGACATTTGACACTTGGTCTCTGTTATCAAGCTAAAAATGATATCTACTTAATAACCTATTTTGATATATATTGGGTCTCTTGTTTTACTACCTGCAAATCATTTATTGGTTATTGTAGCTTCCTAAGGAATGCCTTGATTTCTTAGAAAATGAAGAATCAGTCTATTGTCTCTGAATCATTTTGCATGGCAGAAATATAGAACTATAGCATTTGTTGCTTGTGAACTGTAATGGTTGAGTTATTTTCTTTATGATATGCATGTTTTGGTTTCTAAACCCTTTTTTTTTTGTCTAATAACCAATTTTTACTCCGCATCATTGCCAATCCATGTTTTACGAAAGAATAAAACATGTGGAGATAGATTACCACATAGTTCATAACAAGTTTAAAGAAGAATTTATGCATCCCCAATTTGTTGCTTTTTAATACCAATTAACATATATCTTCACAAAACCTCTCGCTTTAGCTTTATGATATCCAAGTTGGGATTGATTAATCATTGTTAATCTCCAACTTGAGGGGGTGTAAAATATATTAACACGAAAAGAGTGAGTGTGATATATGGAGGTACAATCACACTTAAAGGCGTGACCGCTATATTTGAGATGTGAGGGCAAGTTGAGTTGAAGAAGTGTGGACACAAGTTGTAGGTTTGAGTGCGATTGTAGTGTGAGCCCAAAATGAATATGGGAATGAACATGCACAATCAAGATTGAAGCGCATATGCAAATAAAGAGTACAAACACAATTTTGTTGGTTGTTTCATATTTATTTTAGGCGGTATAATTTGTTAGAGACAATTATTTTGTTAGAGAATTAATTGACTTTTCTTCCGATTTTTTAGCCTAATTTCTAGTTATAGAATAGTATACAAGTAGATGGCTATAATCTTTTTTTTTCATTGAATGAATGGAATAGTTTTCATTCATTCATTATACTTTTTTCTACTAAAGTAGAACTGATTTTTAGTTTTTTTCATACTAGATTGCGTCTACTTTATTTCACTGTAAATAAATACTTTTCAAGATGTTTATAGTACAGGAAAAATGTATCCCAACAGTTAACTTCCTAAATCAGAATTTTTTTTTTTGTATAAATGTTTTACAAAGCATATTTTATAGAAATGATGATCCTAACAAGGATAATCCTACCAGTAGACTATATGTTTGAAGGTCATAAGTTGTTCTTCCATCCATATATTTCTCACATTTTATTTACTTTGAAATTTTAATAATAATAATAATTATAATAATAAGTTATTCAAATATATACATATAATATATTATTCAATTTACAAAAAATTTTAACAATTCATACATCGCAATTATAGCTAGTGTAGTTATGCTTTTTTTTTTTTCAGTTTTTAAATGTCTGACTCCAAAATTTATATAATATATATAGTACTGAGTTGATTATCATTTATTAAGAAAAAAAAAAGAAAGGAAGGATGGAATGTAGGTCTGAGTTGACTCAGCGAGGAGGCAAATTATATGACCCCGGAGTTAACTCAAATATACAATCCCTGAGTTAACTCAAAAACCTCAAAAGCTTACCAGCCTTCCTATCTAAAACCCCGCTATATACTCGTCGTTCTATCCTCTCTCTCATTTTGTCTTAAAGATGACTTCATTTCTGTCAGTCGAATTTTCACTCTCTCTGTATTCAAACAATCTCTCTCTTCATTTTCCCTCCCAAACCAAACCTCAAAGCATCAATTTCCCCAACAAAATCAGATACAAAATAGCATGCACAGCTACAAACCAACCATCAAAACCACAGCAACAAAAACACTCCAAGAAGAACAAGAAAAATGAAATCGAAAGCGATAAAGGAATAGACCCAGTTGGATTTCTCACCAAACTAGGCATTTCACATAAACAATTTGCGCAGTTTCTCCGTGAAAGGTACATAAATTAAGAAATTTTGGACTCGAAAGAATATGGGTATTTTATTTGATTGAAGAGAGTTTAAGAAAACAGGAAAGAAAATTTTGAGGTCTAGAGATTGCAGAGTTTCGGTTCATGGATGCTGAGGCACGATAGTGCTCCTGTAATCTGTGTTATGAGAATTTTCTCTCATGGAAATGTAATGGCTGTTTTGGAATTTTGCAGGCATAAATCATTAAAAGATCTCAAGGAGGAACTTTTCGAGCGCAATCTTATGCTCAAAGACATGGCTTATGGGTTCGTTCATTTATAGCCATTTCCTTTAGTGTGTGTGAGTGACAGAAAAAATAAAAATGGAAAGGAGCTAACACGTGTAGCTGTAGACGGTACTGTCTAATAAGCTGGGGTTTCCTATTTAACCGGAAAAATTACAATCTGGAAAGCTTGGATAGTTCTTTCCAATATATTCATAAACTTCTAATGCTATTGTTATTAACTAGTTTACTGATTTTTTTTTTTTTGGAATTATTTTATTGAACTTTTCTAGCTGATTCCAAGTTGCTGAAATGATGTTGAGTTGAATTTGATTATCTTGGTTTTCATATGTAGATTTGAGCTGATGGGTCTGCATCGTCATCCAGAGCATCGGGCCGATTATATGGAATGGGCACCAGGTTTTACATGACTTGCTTACTTTGATCAACTGCTTGGACATATTTTAGACCACTATTCAATTTTTTATGCTGCAAACTTTTCGACTCCCTAGGTTGTATTTAACTGCCTAGTATGTATACTCAAATATTACTGAAAGAATGTTTGTGCATTTAACTCGTTGCTACTGGTTGCTGAATTACGTTTTTTTTGTAGTAAGTACCTTGAAATCACCATTATTATTGCATTTCAATTTTGCCTGTCTATTTTGATGGATCAATGTAAGTATATGGATGTAGGTGCTCGCTACTGTGCGCTGGTGGGTGACATTAATGGATGGTCACCAACAGAAAATTGTGCTAGAGAGGGTCACTTTGGCCATGATGACTATGGGTACTGGTTTATCATTCTTGAAGATAAATTAAATGAGGAAGAAAAACCTGATGATCTTTATTTTCAACAGTATAATTATGTGGATGACTATGATAAAGGTGATAGTGGGGTTAGCATTGAACAAATCTTGAAGAAAGCAAATGATGAATACTGGGAACCTGGAGAAGACGAGTATATTAAAAACCGTTTTCAAGTGCCAGCAAAGTTGTATGAGCAGTGGTTTGGTCCTAATGGACCTGAAACCGAAGAAGAATTAGAAGCAATACCACTGGAAGATGCAGAAACTAGATATAAGGCATGGAAAGAGGAGCACAAAGATGATCCCCCTAGTAACTTACCTCCATATGATGTGATTGATAGTGGAAAAGAATATGACATATTTAATGTCATAAGTGACCCTTTGTGGTTTGAGAAAATTCGAGCTAAGAAGCCTCCACTGCCTTATTGGCTTGAGACATGCAAGGGAAGGCAAGCATGGTTAAAAAAGTACTCTCCAACTATTCCTCATGGAAGCAAATATAGGGTCTACTTTAACACTCCTGATGGGCCACTGGAACGTGTGCCTGCTTGGGCTAGTTATGTACAACCGGGTAAAATTTTTTTTCCTGCTGAAAGTTGTTTTCTGCTTTTCTAATATTCTTGTCAATCATCAGATACTATTGTAGAGTACTTTTGCAGAATGCTCTTTTCAGTGTTGCTTGTGTGGCATTCATCAAGCTTTTTGGTTAATAGGAAAATTATCTTAAAGAAAGATAAATGATGCACACATGTTCATGAATAATTAGACTTTGTTGGTCTGATGCACTCAATTTGCTCTTTGGCTAACATTCAAATTATTTTAAAGAAAGAATGGTCATGAATAACTATATTTACTCATCTGCCATCTCCCTCCCTATTGTATACATTATTCAAAGTACTTACTTTGATCATCACAGCATTGGTATATCCATAAACATCTCCAATGGGGCCTGTATCTGAGTCTGTCTGTCAACCTGTTATGGTCCCTAAAAATGGATCGACTCACTGGACGATGCACAGTAAAGCCTTGTATGAATAAGGGATCTGTACCCTTGTTTCTTGTTTCTTGAATGACCTATTTTGCAAGAATGATTCAACTTGTTAAAGGGAGTTGATACCTTGGGACCTCGTTAGAGAGCTCCAGATCTCGTGATTTTGGGATAAATTTATTCTTATTTTTATTAATGAGAAAATTAACTCTCTTAAGTAGAGGTTTATAATGTTGAATTAGGAAATTATGAAAATAGGAGCCCTCTCTTTCCTTGACTGGATTGATCAAATCAGGTTCTTGAAGATCACTGACTTGTAACCATTCATCCTCTTTTTGGTCTCAAATTTTCTGTATAGCATGAGAGTGCCTCAATATCATAAATGCATCTGGAGCGAAGCATGTGTTGCTGCTGAATAGGATTCCTTTACACAGCAATTACTAAGCTCAGCCAATCTACAAGGAATAATCTTGCAGAATCAATGATTCTTAAATATCTTCTACTACGACAAATATGTTTTGTATTTTACTACTAATGCTTGGTTGATGTGAATATTGATCACCATTGCTAGGTACAAATGGGAATCAACCTTTTGCCATCCACTGGGAACCACCCCCAGAGTCTGCTTACAAATGGAAAAACAATCACCCCAAAGTGCCTAAGTCCTTGCGCATTTATGAGTGCCATGTTGGAATTAGTGGCTCAGAACAAAAAATATCTTCATTCAATGATTTCACGGAGAAGGTAGCTCTCTGCTTATAACTTCACTGATATGTTTCTTTCCGCATTACAATATGTACTTATTTTCTTCCATCCTGTCGTACATTTTTCTAAACAGGTCCTTCCACATGTGAAGGAAGCAGGTTACAATGCAATCCAGTTGATTGGTGTCGTTGAGCACAAAGATTATTTCACTGTTGGTTATAGGGTGAGCGAAACACAATTCTGCACTTTATCTTATTTGACATTGAATATCCTCTTAAATTTAAGAGTCCCTTGGTTCTTTCTATTGTTAGTTTGAAGTTGATAAGCAAAAATATGACTTCTAGGATCTCAATATCTATAATAGATTCTAGAGTTGAAAGAATTAGTTCTTTACAATTCTTTGATTTTGATAATAACCTATGAATTCTTTAAAATCTAAAGAATAATGAGTTTTAGATTATCAGGAGACTCTGCTACACGTTTAAATTTAAGCGGGATAGTTACTTCTGTTCAATGGTAAAAACTATGAGTAGAAGTTAAGTTGAAATTGATTGTGTATAATAGAAGCTAAATGTTGATTGCTATGGCTGCTTCAATTTTATTTTAATCTTGTTATCGGTAATGCTGTTTGTAATATGGGTCACATCCTCACCATGTTTAATTTTATAATACTGCTTTTTAACATGGTATGCCAATTTTTTTGACTGCTCACTCCAAATCATTATATTGACTTACATTTTCTTGAACCTGAAACTTGGTTATGGTTTCATTCAGTTCATTTTTTATATTAAGTTCCTTGATTATAATTAAGCATCTCCGTGGCGATTTAGGTCACCAATTTATATGCAGTCAGCAGTAGATATGGCACTCCTGATGACTTCAAACGCTTGGTTGATGAAGCACACGGTTGTCATTCTATATCTGATTCTGTTTATATGATGCATTAACTCTACAGATTTCATTTATTCTCTGCATGGGGAAAAAGAAATTTGGTCTGTTATAATACTTTCACTTACAATATTGTTTTGCAACGTTAAGTTATAATGGATATTCTTTTTAGTGTATGCATTTAGTTTTTTTGTTTAGCAACCTGCAAGATATAATTGACAGGTATATGAACAGAAAACAGTCCAGAATAGCAACAGCACTGGCTATGGATTCTAGCATTGAATATGCTGATTAGATGTACTAGTTTTTATATTCTGAACCAACGTAGAGTTTATACACAAAATTTTCCATATATTTTTTTCCTTTACATATCTTAATTTAGTTTTATCCTACTTAATACTCATTTAATGATTTCAACTAATATATTAGTTTGGCTTTCTTATTTCACAGGATTAGGACTACTGGTATTCTTGGACATTGTCCATTCCTACTCAGCTGCAGATGAGATGGTTGGACTCGCACTTTTTGATGGATCAAATGATTGCTACTTTCACACTGGTAATTCCATCCATTCGTAAACAAACCTAGTTGAATGTGCTTCTCACTACTTGCTGCCTCAAAGCTGCTTAATCAGAACTTATGTGATGTAAAATATGTTTACTTGCAGGAATTAATTTATTCTCTTGAATTTACAGCACTATGGTCCTAGATATTGAGGAATCACTTCAGTAACAATGTAATGTAGATAAGAGGCGTTGATGGTTTTAAAGAAATATTATGCTTCATTTTCATTTGTTGAATCACAACAAAAGCCCAACACCGTGATGCCTATATAATTTAGATAGTGGCTAATTGCTCATGAATCAGGAACTAAAATACATATTGATGACAGAAAATGTGAAAAGGAACATTGTTGAATGATAGCCAATTTCAGGCACTTGATATTGTACTTTATGCATCCATAGTTGTGGATTTCAATACTCATGGTGATTCTAATGCCCATGCTTTGTTGAACTGATTAGCTACATGGAAAATCAGGTTCTGATTTCACATGAAACCAAACAAATGTTAAAATTGACCAATCCATTACTGGTTCCATCACTTTTAGATACTAGAGCCCAAAGCAGAAGCCCCTTGGTTCATTTAGCACATAAGTGATTGTTACATGAATCAGAAACAAAAAACTAATAGATGCAAAGAAAAATTAGTCAGTTTATAAAAAAAAATGGGATCTTTATGTATTTTTGGATTGTATTCAATTATGCAACATTTAGGGTTTATGATACAATGAAGCTTTAAGATAGGGTGCAATGATCTTACAGATTGTCTAATGAAGCTTTGTTATTTTTTTTCCTGATTGGAGGTAAACGTGGACATCATAAATATTGGGGTACCAGAATGTTCAAGTATGGTGATCATGAAGTACTGCATTATCTACTCTCAAATCTTAACTGGTAAAATTCTGAAGTGTAAACCTATTTCAAATTTCTAAGTCATAACATTATGTATTCAAGCCAATTAAGAACCCTATTTTCTCTACATGTTTGTCATTGGCTGAATTTTGGAAAATAATTTGTTGTTTGTCTCGGTTGTCCTCTTTGGGTAGGTTTTCTTGGCATTGCTTATGTAGATGATTTTTAGCAGGTGGGTTGTGGAGTATCAAATAGATGGTTTCCAATTCCATTCTCTCTCATCAATGATATATACGCACAATGGTTTTGCTTCTTTTACAGGCGACTTAGATGAGTAAGGCATTTTTCATTTCCTACTTTTAAGTTTTTTTGTTTTTACATTTGTTTGAATGTTCTTATAAATTCTTCGTCTGAATGACATCATTTTAATGACTAATATATGACTAAAGAAATTGAAGTTTGCAACTAATGTGCATTTTTACTTGCTAATAACTTAGCTAAATACTTGTTTTAGGGCTGTATGTTGAATACTAAATACATGCTTTAGTGCATATCTTCCTGCCGAATAGCTTGCGTAACAACTCTTTTTGCTACTATCCGTTATCAGATATGACCAATGCAATCCTTACTAAGAACAATTATGAGGATAAATGAAAAACAAGAGCATAAAATAGTCAGATTTTTACTCATTCCAACATAATGACTATTGCCTGTGCTACCTGTGTTTTTTCTTTTAAATTGTAAGTTTTGGGTCTTCAGCCCCTCTAAATATGAGCCATAATCTCAACACATAATTTTCTAGTATTAACAACGCTGTTGAGTGCTTAAAGCTGTGGTTTCCATTTAAAGAGCAATTAATATTAAGGGAAAGAGCATTATTATGCTATGCTCATTATCATTGAACTTCTGTAATGTTATTTCTAGTTACAGTCTAGCACTATTGTTGATATTTGATTTTTTTTAAAAATTCCTCACTCAACCTCACAAATACTCCTATTTTTAAGCATTGTACACAAATGGCTTGTGGAAAATGTTTGTGAAAATTATTTCTATATGATTGCAGGTACTGTAATCAGCATGTTGACATGGATGCATTATTGTATCTCATATTGGCAAATGAGCTACTGCATGCTCTTCATCCTAATATAATAACAATTGCTGAAGATGTAAGTAAATATGGGCTGCATATTCCTGTTTGCCATCCCTTTTTATTTTTCTTTGAAATGAACTTCTCATGTTCAATCTTTTGGGATTTAACCAATCTTTATGCTGTAAAATTAGTTTATCATTTCCAACTTTTGAGTATTGGTTTATAGTGAATGGAATGTCCTGTACCAAAATAGGTATATGCTCCACTATATTGATAGTTGGCATTGGTTGGTTTCAATTGGTTATGTAACTCAAACGTTGAATGAAGTACGATATCTTGCACTGGCTGTGGGATGATAGTTCCTATTTTTATTTCATTGCAATTTGAACACTATGCATTATATATTGTGTTGGAAAAGGGAGAGAAATTGTACTTCCAATTTTTTCTTCAATCACAAAGAGTTACATAGACTTAAATCCCCAAAATCAAGGAATACAAAATGAAAAAATTAAAACACAAAAGGAAATAAAATCAAAATATACGAAAGGAAATATTCTATGATTATTTATTGATTTCCTCAAATCTCCTAATTTTCCTACACTCCTTAAGTTGGTGCATAGATGCCAATCATGCCCAACTTACTTATTAGATGCTCAAAATTATGTCTTGCAAGTCCTTTGGTCAAGATGTCTACCGTTTGTTGACTAGAAGGAACAAATGGTAAACAAATAGTTCCAGCTTTAAGTTTTTCCTTTGTAAAATTTTGATCAATCTCAATGTGCTTTGTCCTATTGTGTTGGACAAGATTATAAGTTATACTTATTGTTGGCTTACTGTTACAGTATAGCTTCAAAGAAAATTTCACCTTCTTGCCAAGCTCTTTGAGAATTCTGTGTATCCACATTACCTCAAAATTTTTTTGAGTCATTGCTCTAAATTCAGCATCTGCACTACTCTAGGCAACAACACTTAGCTTTTTATTTCGCAAAGTAACCAAGTTCCCCCACACAAAGTACAACACTCTAAAGTAGGTCTCTTGTCAATCATTGAACCTGCACAATTTGCATCAGCAAATACTTTAAGACTCATTTGATTAGTCTACTTAAAAAATAGATCTTTTCTAGGAGTAGATTTCAAACACCTTAAAATCTTGTATATGACCTCAAGATGTTCTTCATGAGGAGCATGCATGAATTGACTAACAACACTGACTGAGAAATCAATATTTGGTTGAGTATGAGATAAGTAGATTAATTTGCCTACCAATCTCTGGAATTTTCCAGTATCAATAGGAACACTTCCTTTTTCCTAAAACTTCACATTGGGATCCATAAGAGGCTCGGTCGTTTGCAACCACTCATTCTAGTCTCTTTCAAGATATCAATGATAAATTTGCATTGACATACAACAATTTCTTAAATATTGTAGAGCTCTCAAATCCTTGATCTCAAATTCTAATGCAAGACTTTTTTAATCTTTCCATTTCAACCATATCATCACCTAACATAAACCATTAACACAACCTTTCCTTCAGAAGAGGATTTAAAAAACAGTGTATGGTCAACTTGTCCATGAGAATATCCTTGTTTTATGACAAATTGTGTAAACTTTTCGAACCAAGCTCTCGAAGACTGTTTAAGGCCATATAGTGACCTTTTTAGTTTGCATACTCTGGAGCCAAATTTCTCTTCAAAACGTAGTGGACTATCCATGTATACTTCTTCTTCCAAGTCTCCATTGAGGAAGACATTCTTCATATGTAATTGTTGCAGAGGTCAATCTAGATTAGTAACAATAAATAAAAATACTCTTATAGTGTTCAATTTTGTAACAGGAGCAAAAGTCTGAGAATAATCTAAGTTATATGTCTGGGTGAATTCCTTAGTCACCAACTGGGCCTTGTATCTCTCCACTGAACCATCAGAGTTGTATTTTATAGTGAAAACCGATTTATAGCCAACAGTAGTCTTCCTAGTTGCCAATGTCATAACACTCCAAGTATTGCTCTTCTTTAGAGCTCTTATCTCTTCAAGTAATTTTTCCTTCCACTTTGAAATTTTTAGAGCCTTCTGTACATTGCTAGAAATTTATACACTGAACAATTGAGATGTGAATATAGCAAGAGATGAAGACAATTTTAAGTATGACATAAATTTAGATAGAGGGGTACAGACTCTAACTCTGTTGCGAAGGGCTATAGGGTTATCAAAATCAGAAGTTTTAGAAAGAGAATGAAAATTACATGTACTAGATTCGAACTGCTGGTTTGTCCTTAGTTTAGAATCATGGTTATGCTGAAGACCCAATTCTTTTTTCCTTTGGTTATGATTGTTCTTCGAGTAGACAATCCTTTTCCTTGTTTGGTTTCTTTCTGTGAATCTATTGCCTGTTGTTTTAGAATTATCATGTTGTGACATCCAATTAGGTGGTTCTTTATTCTCAATTTCTAGAGATTGTTGTTCAAAATTTTGATTTTCAAATGTAGGCATAGACTTAGGAGAAACATCACTCGCTGTAAGAGGATTTTCAATAAGTAAATCTTGATCATTTGTTGTAGGTGCACTAGACTCATAATCTTGGGAAAGAAAAACATCATTTGAAAAAAGACATCGTAAGAATTAACCAATGAATCTTCCTTACAATTATTTCCTTGGAGATGAATATCCTTTAAAAAAGTTTGTTTTTCAAAAAAGGTAACATCTAGGGCAACAAAAAATTTCTTCAATATTGGATCAAAACATTTATAGCCCTTCTGATTTGGGGAATAACCAATAAAAATACATTTTATATCTTTGGATTCAAGCTTTCCAATTTTTCTATGTTCATGAACAAATGTTGTATAACCAAATATTTTGAAGGGAGATTAGCAGAACGTCTAGTATTAGGAAATTTTTTTGTGAAAACTTGAAAAGTAGTTTGATATTGTTGTTGTAAAAAGTAATGCACGAGCCACCCTTAATAGATGCTTATTATTTTTCTTTCAGTAATACCATTTTGTTGAGGTATATCAATGGAAAAACTATGATGAATTATTCGTTTTTCAAGAAAAAATTTCCTAAGATCATGTTAAAATATTTTTTCATTGTTACTTATGAAAATTTGTATGTTAGTTTGAAATTGGATCTTCACCATATTTTAGAAATTCTTAAAAGCCCTTTCAACCTTTGATTTTTCTTTCAATAAATATATACAACAAAGTTGAGTATGATCATCAGTAAAAATAATGAACAATTTTTTGTTGGAAGGTGTACTTGTCTTATTAGGACCCTAAACATCATTGTGAATTATAGTGAATGACTTTGATGGTTTATATGGTTGTGAAAGAAAAAAAGTGTGATGGTATTTTACAAATTCACATATTTCACAATGAATCAAAGATGGATCTTTATTACCAAATAAATTGGGAAACAAATGTTTTATATATTTAAAACTTGGATGACCTAATTTGAAATGTCATAACATAACATTATTATCATAAATAGAAATAGATTCAAAGCAGGTACTTGTTTGGTGGGATTGTCGCCTTGATTGAGAACTATCATCAAAGAAGTAGAATACTCCACTCTGTTTAGCACTGTCAATCATCCTCCTTGAGTTCAAATCCTGAAATACACAGTGAGTTAGAAAAAAATGAGCTTGACAATTTTGATCATAGGCTAGCATACTAATAGACAATAAATTACAAAAGAGTTTGGGAACATGAGGGACATCGTGAACTGTAAGAGATGGAGACACTACAATAGAACCCTTTCCTGCAATAACTGAAACAGAGTCATTTGCAATTTTAATTTTTTAATTACCTGCACAAGAACTATATGAAAAAACAAGATTTGATGATCTTGTTATATGATCAGTTGCACCTGAATTGATGATCTATGTATGATCAGAATTGACATTAATGAAAGCAGTTTGCAAGTAATTACCTTTTTGAGCTAAAGAACTAGAATGAAATTTTTGAGACTTAGTAACCTTGTACAGTTGGTCTATCCATTCTTTAGTGAAAGGAAACAAACTTGAAGAAGATTGTTTCTCCTGATTTGAAACACTAGCCTGAAGTGGACACCCCTCTTCACTAGAATTTTTTATCAAATTTTTAGGGTTGCCATTTATTTTCCAGCATATTTCTCATGTGCCTGTACTGGTTGTGCCCATCAGATCTGTCTCCCACTGATTTTGGCATTCCATTAATAGACCCAAACACTAGCAGACCAAGAAATCCCTCCAAATCACTTCAATATTCATCATGAAGCCCATAAACATTATGTGGAAGGACAGGTGACGCCAGAGAAGACCAGAGTTGATTTTGCCGTCAGAAGCGCCTCCACGCACCAACGCGTGAAATCTGTGGTAGGAACAATGTGCGGCGGATATAGTTCACACGCTTACTTTCTGGTGACCGGATTTTTGGGACTGACTCAAATCCTGGCGGCGCTCTTCCTTGTGCCGGCGATGAGAACAAAATACCACTCTAAGAAGATGGTAACGGTGAGGCAGCCCTGTTCTAGGGTTTCCTCAAAACACAGAACTGGGTTTGTTTTTTTGAACTAGGCTCTGACACCAAAAGGGAGAGAAATTGTACTCCCAATTTCTTCTTCAATCACAAAGAGTTACATAAGTTTATAGAGGACTTAAGTCCCTAAAATCAAGTTATACAAAAGGAAAAAATCAAAATACAAAAGAAAAAAAATTAAAATATACAAAAGGAAATATTCTATGATTATTTATTGATTTCCTCAAATCCCCTAATTTTTCTGCAGTTTGCATCCATTAGCCTTATGATTTCTGCTTTTATCATCATTGCTTTAATTCGTCAGGTGTTTTTCAGTACATGAAGGATGCATGTTTGGACTGATAGAGTATAATTTTCATATCTGACCTGCTTAGGTTTGTAGCTAGTTGTGTGGCATTCGTGGAACTGTTCAAAGATGCAGTGTAGCTTCATCATTGCATTCATTCTGGCTACATCCTTAGCAATGTTGTGACAAGCTTTTGTGGAATCATCATGATATCTATTGCAATAAATAATCATGGCTCAGTGCCTTCGTTTTCTTCTAGAAATTAATTATTAGCTTAAGGAAATTTATTATGCTGGGGCATGAATGAATGTATAATTATATATTGATAAAGCTTTGTTTTGTTTTTTTTCTTAATTTTTTGGGGTGCAGGCATCCTTTTATCCTGGACTTTGTGATCCAACTTCACAAGGGGGATTGGGGTTTGACTATTATGTCAATATTTCTGCATCTGAGATGTGGTCCTCTTTTCTCAAGAATATTCCTGATGATGAATGGAGCATGAGCAAGGTTTTGTTTTCAATTATTATAGATACTCTAGTTACCTAGATGGGGTTTTGATGTTGAATATTAGTTCCTCACAAACAACTTCTTCTGTTAAAATATATATATTTTTTCGATTCTGTTACTTACGTTTATGGAGTTTGTTTGCACACTGCAGATTGTCAGCACATTAATGGGCAGCAGACAATATGTAGATAAGATGGTTATATATGCTGAAAATCACAACCAAGTAATTTTCCTTTTGAGTCTATTTTTAGTGATCAAAATGTATAATGGAGAACTATCGTTGCACACATGTTTTCTTAGCAACTACATTTTGCCATTACATTTTGCATGCCAGTCTATCTCTGGAAGGCAGTCATTTGCGGAGATATTGTTTGGTCAAATTGAGGACCATTCTCCTGGCTTGAGGGACTCATTGCATAGGGGATGTGCACTACACAAAGTAAGGGTTGTTCCATGTTATTTCTCTTGCTCCCACTTTGTGCATTCTGAATTTTAAGATCCTCTTATTATTTCTATGCATTTAAGAGTAGAATAAGCCATTATGGTTCTCAAAACATTTCCCTTTATCAACTTCCCTCTCAGGAGTGTTCTGTCTCTCTCTCTCTCTCTCTCAAGTACAAGCAAATTTTCAGTTAGATTGCTTTAATCTAAGACATTATGATTTTTTTCAATCTCTGATCCCTATTGGTATTGTTTTTGTTGGTTTTTTAAATTATTTTCTGTCATCTTGCGCAAGATGATTAGAATGATTACATTTACTATTGGTGGTCGGGCTTACCTCAATTTCATGGGCAATGAATTTGGGCATCCCAAGGTGTGGTTCTTTTATTTTTATTTCACATATTTTGTCTTTTAAGTATGGCCAGTTGAGATTACTGTAGCTTTCTCCTCCAGTTTTGTTGTTTCTTATAGTTATTAATCTTCTCATGTTAGAGGGTGGAGTTTCCAATGGCAAGCAACAACTTCTCGTATTCACTTGCTAACCGTTGTTGGGATCTGCTGGAAAATAAAGATTTGCATCGCAATCTGTTCTCCTTCGATAAGGTTAATTTTAACTCTTAATATATATTGTTATTTGTCAAAAAGTATCCATAACAGATCCTAAAACTATTCGAAGTGGCTTGGAAATTGCAGCAATTCTGGAATATGCAGGAAATTTTTAGCTCTTATGCAAATTGAGTATGACTGTTGTAATTGTGGACGTAAAGCGTATTCAATCAATATACAAGACTTTATGTTTATATTTGGAAAGTGGTATATATTCTGCATTATGTGTGTTCTGATCTTGAAGTCGTCCATCATCATTTTCATGAACCATATTTATATGTTGGCTATTGAGCAACAATGTTTGCTTGCTTTGTTAGCAAATTAACTTATTTCATATTTTCCAGGATCTGATGAATTTGGACGAAAAGCAAAGGGTGCTTTCAAGAGGTTTGCCAAGCATTCACCATGTGAACGATACTGCCATGGTATGGGAGTAATTTGTTTGGATTTACCTAGGTTGCTCAATGAAAACTTTTATGGTATTCATTTAAGTTTTAGCTGTCCAAAATGAGTAGGCAAGCCACATAAACTGAACACAGTTGCTCTTTCTGCTCGAGGCAGATAATTTAAGAACTGGATGATCTAAGGCTATATAAGTTTTGAAAGGTGCAGCCTACAGTTTATCTGTGGACTTGAATTTTTTTGTTAAAATATGTTTTGGGCTAATATTCACTTTTAAAAGTTGATTAATTGCTTTTTGTAAATGCATCATGTGGATTAGATGGTGTATCGCTATCTGACACTGTAAAATGTGCAACTGTTATGAATCTATCAGTTATATTTTGGATGCATGATTGCTTTGAAGACCACTTTGATTGTTAGAGTTTATCTCTCTGAATTTGTTCTTTTAGATTTGTTCTCATGCGTGGTAACATCTCCACTAAAGATACTCTTTTTAATTCAGGTAATATCTTATATAAGTGGTCCTCTTCTCATTGTATTCAACTTCCATCCAACCAATGCATATGAAAAATACAGTCTAGGGGTGGAAGAAGCGGGAGAGTACCAGGTAACTTGTAGTTTGATGCTTTTGAATGATTGTATTTAGTGGTAACATAAAGTGTGTGTTCAGCGTGATGCACAAAACTAAGACATTAAAATGACACTTCTCAAGAAGTCCCATTTGGATTTTTTGACTTCTGTGCAAAGAAATCTCATCAGCCACCATGTTCCCAAATGGGCCTCTTGAGTTTTAATCTCCAGTAGCTGAACATGATCTGGGCGGTCAAAGCCATTTGGTAACCAGTTGCACTTTTTTGCCAATTCAACCATTCTATTTGGAAAGATAATTAGTGATACCAGAATTTGTGATGGCTTACCTCCTGCATTTGAATACAAGTGTTCTTTATGATGGTGCAGATCATCCTAAATACTGATGAGAAGAAATATGGGGGTCAGGGACTTATAAATGTAGACCAGTATATTCAAAGAACCATAAACAGAAGGTAGCATCTTTCCCTTTTTTTTTAAACGCATTATACATTGTTCAATTTCCTTGTTTCTAGACCAATCTCACCATCCTGTCTTCTCAGAGTTGACGGCCTTCAAAATTGCTTGGAAGTGCCCCTGCCTAGTAGAACTGCTCAGGTTGGACAATGTTTTCCTTAGCTGTTATTTCAGTGTTGGCATCTGTCTAGGATCTGTTACAAGTTCAAAAAGTATTTTCAGGAGCTTTATTGACCACTATAATTTAGGACTCGGATAAACAACTGCTGTTTACATCTTGCATAAACCAAAAGAAATAATAACAATTTACAAAAATATTTACTGAGATTGTTTCCTAATTGTTGATATGCAAGGGATATGTAGCTTCTATCCAGTAAATTCTCCTATCATTAAGTGGATTGCCAGGCTTAAAAATTCAAATTCTTTCAAACCAAGTTCTACTTTACTTAAACCTGGAAACTGTGGTAAACAATTCTTCTCCAATGTCAAGTATGCTCTCTCATCAACTTGAATTATAAAAATGCCTTCATTCATTGTGAACATCTATCCATATTTCCTAGTTGTTTACCTATTGAGAGTGATAGTGCCTTTGCATCATGAATGCTGTTCTCTGGACCCAATAGTTTATATTTTTATGTGAAGCCAATGGTTGCACCCTGAAACAATTAGGATTTGAATGACTAAACGTCTGTCATTTCCCTCAAATCTACGTTCCCAAAATTCTGATGTTTGAACATTCTTCCTCATTTCTTGCAGGTTTACAAATTAACTCGCATATTACGAATATGAGCCCGTTTCATCATTTGCTTTCACAGACAATCTGCCAAGGTAGAATTCAAAAAGATGAATGATACCTACTGCTCATGAGGTTTTATATCATTTTTTTAAAATAATTACCGTTTCAAGGTGGGTTGCATGATCAGTGAGTAAAATAGATATAAGCCGGGAAGAACCATCCTTGCAAGCATAGAATATTAGCAGTCACCAGTTGCAAATAATTGGCATGATGCTTGAAGAATTGGTGGAAGTTTCGAAGACTCATCTTACTTCTCAACTCATTTGCAAATGGAATTGCCCCTTCACTCGTGAATTCTCTGGTTGATGCTTGGTGAAGAATACAATTTTGTGGAATCAATTCTAAATAAAGAAGCATTAGTGGAAGAACTGGGGCTGGAACTCTGGATTTGGAAATTTTCATATTGCATTCACAAAGACAGCGCATAGTGATTGTGAAGTTAACTTATCAATTCATTCTAACCCCCACCATACTGTATTCGGAGTTATAGCTTCATTATATATTTTTTTATAATAACGTCCTTCATTGTCAAGTTCTTTTTCTGATTAATTAGTTTTTTAAGTACATTGCAGAAAAGAAATGAAATATATGGTACAGAGTCAAAGAATTCAAGCATAAATATATGTCAATAAATATTTAAATAAATAAATAAACGTGGAATAGAATAAATAGAACAAAAAATTGTTGTTCATTTCAGCTAATGTTTTATGGAGAGCTCAATCTTCCTTGCCCATTCAGTTGCCCGTTCACACCTTTCCTCTAGATGCAATATTGCACAATAAATAGTTTCAGGAGCAAGCACGAAAAAAAAAACAATAATAAAGAATTTCAAATTAACTAACTGAAAATTTGATTGATTCTGTATCGCCTACTCGAGCAAGTTCCTCAACTGCTGGCCCACCACTCCTCAGATCAAGACCAAGCCAATTTATTCAGGGCTGTAAAAAAATTAACCAAATCTAATTGACTCAATCCAATTCAAACTTAAAATCATAGTTTAAGTGTATCATGAATGGTTATGATTTAGAAATTTTTATAAACCAAAATTTTAATTTGATTTTATATTAAAATATAAATTTAATAAAACCGAGCGTGTGTGTGTATATATATATATATATATATATATATAATTTTATCTAATTTAATCATTTTTTTTGCTTGTAGAAATTTCAGGATAAGTGTTAAATCTAATTTGGAGTAAGCTACTTTTGATGGATAAATGTTTTGGAATACTGTGGTTGAGCAAAAATTTACTAAACTAATCTACAAATTATATTTTGAATTTTCTAGAAGTTGAAGTGTGCTAAAATTTTATATTTTAAATGATTTTTATTTTGTTATTTTGATCATAATTTTAAGTTAATATTTGTTGAATTTTTTTGATATTTTAATTTTTTTTTTGTTCATTTTTTTATTTATCAAACCAACTAAACTAATTTCCAAATATATTATATTATATAAGTTTATCATAGAATAAAAATGTGTAAGTTTGTCTTGAACTTCTGGATCTACTAATGGACATACAACAATGTAAATATAAAAGGCAACAAAGGAATCTTGTAGAAATAAAGCAACATTTGACAATTTAAGGTTTGGCTGAAGTCATAGAACTAAAGTTTCTCAAGCAAATATTCTATGACCAATATTGTTATTTACTAGCATTACTTGGGCAATTTTTATAACACTTGTTTCAACATACATAAAATGAGAAAAATGGTCAATTTAACAGGCTTCTTTGATTTCGAATGAAAATTTCAAGGACTCTATGCTTACATTTGATAAAGACACATCAGTAGCCCTTCGAGGCCCATGCTTAGGTTGCTAAAGAAAAGGAAAGAACCCATAAATAGTATACGGATTTACCCGAAATAAGCAGAGCCATGAAAGGATGCAAATGATTCAAGGAAAACAACAGCCCAATAAATTGCAATTTCAATACAGAACATATAAGGCCTTTTAAAGAATAATAAACTGCTTTTATTGTTTTTAGTAAAAGCTTTTCTATGTTTCTACAGTAAGCTGCAGCCGTTCTTTCTTCTGAAGTTTGTAGATACTTCTTACTTCCATACCAGGCTACTAGAGCATGAGCCTCCATACGATGGATCCCGATAATTGTTAGATTGAAACTTCCAGCAAGTTTACGAGCTCTCTGCAATTAAAAAGAAAACAGATCAAGTAGAACGATAGAGTTACAAAGGAAAAAACCCCTATTTCAAAGAACTATAATTCCATATGGAAATGAATACACTAAAATCCAAACTCAACTTGGGACGTTAATAGTATACCTGATCAATGGCTTGTGAGTGTGCTTCTTCTTCCATTTTGGGAGCAACACACCCATATCGTGCAAGCAAGTCTGCCTTTGGTGAAAGCTTAGAATGAGTTAATTGAATGCACAATAATTTAAAAGAAACTGATTAACAGGCTGACTACAAAAAACATACAATACACTTGAGAAGACACTACTTGAATGATAATTTCACCATTGCCTGCAACCTAAAATCAGTAAAATCGCAACAAATAATCATGCAAACCTTGGAATGCTCATAAGAAAACATACAAGACAAAAACAGAGACACCAAATAGAGAATATTTAACAATTCTAGAGGGATCACATAAAATAATAGCAGCCTCCATCAAAACTCACTTTGTAACAAAACTCTTCCGAAACCTGAAACGTAAACAAAAATAAAATGAAAATTTAAAACAAAGGATTTAGGTTTTCCTTAAACTATGCAGCTTCATGAAGCACCATTCTTTAAGGATAGCCTTAGGAACTCCTTAACAAAAGATCTGCAAGGGAACTGCAACTAAAATGAAAAACATAGAGAGATTGAAGGTGAATTAGAATCACAATTAAGCAGTATTGTTTGGCCTCAAATTTGAATCAGTAACTAAAACCAAGGCATCAGCTTCTAAAAAGTACAAGAATGGACAAATGCAACATATATTCTTCATGGGTGTCAATATACAAATATCAAGTGCTTCGCAAAATCATCAGACATCAGCTTAGTTTCCTAATGCCGCATCCATGTTATATTTTCTCATGTCTTTTTAATTATTTTCTTTCAATATAACATATAAATTAAAAACAATTTATTAGTAATTTAATATCATTAAATTATTGAATATATAAAATATATAAGTAAATATATAGTTTTATAAATTGCAATGTATTTAGATAGTAAAAAAAACATACTTAATACTTATAGATTATAATTATAATCCATCAAAAGGCCCTTCAACACCAATGTCATCTCCCATTCATCTCTCATTCTTCAACAGCCTTCAGTGCGTCATCAATTCTTATTCCTTCTCTACAGATTCTGTTCAAAAAGGTCTAAAGATGTGTAGAATCACATCATCAGGTATGAATTTTAAGTTTTTTTTTTTTTACCGATATTTTTACAATGTCAGTGAAATATAATGATTAATTAGATAAATTCACATAATATTAATGAAATAAAATTCTCTATTGTTATAGTGTTGTCAATGTGCCAACATTATATTTAAAATTAATTTTGAACCGTGAAAATGTGCCTTTACTGGATATTGGCGTATGAATGATACCAACATTATAACTGAAGTATAGTCTTGAACCATGAAATTATGGCTTTGTTGAATATTGAGGATGTGAACGAAATCATTTTTTTGTTGTTGTTGTAGTGCTGTCAATGATACCAACAGTACATGTAAAGTTTATTTTTGTTTAACCTAATTTATGCCTTTACTGGATATTGAGGTTGCGAATGATACCAACAGTGTATGTAAAGTTCAGTTTTGAACCGTGAAATTATGGCTTTGCTTGATATTTGTGAAAGAAATAATTTCTTTGTTATTATAGGAGATTTATATTCTATATTACATTTATTAATATGAGATTAAAAAAACTATTGAAAAATATAAATTTCACTAATTTTTAATATATTTTATTATTAATTATAGTCATATTAAAATTTAAAAAACAATAAACCATATTCATATTAACACATAGCATGTTACAAAATTTTAAAAAATAAGTATATTATAAAATATTATAACTAACGACTCACAATTAACTAATAATAATAATAAAAATATTATTTTTATGGGATAAATAAAATATTAAATTTTTAAAAAATAATAATGATAAAAAAGTCAAATAAGAATATGATACCTAAATAGAAATATAACTTTTATAACTTTAACATCAACAAATATATTGGAAAAATACTCTCTCTTTTTATAATAATAAAAATATAATAATTATTTATTTAACTATAATGTTACAAGTTTGTTGATTATTTGGATGCTACTTATCGTTCTTTATATTTATTTGTCTCTTTTATTTTTAATAAAACTTTAATAAAATTTATATGTTATGAAAAACACTTTATTATGACATTGTATAAACTTTTATTTTTATCATATATATTTACATTAACGAATATTACACACATATATATACACTAAAATTTGACTCAATTATATATTATTTATTTTCTAAATTTTATCCTTCCGAAGTAATGCGAGGGTAACTAACTAGTATTACATAATGTATGGTAATAGAGAAATATGTATATGTAAGTAATTTTTGTAAAGTATGAGTGAAGTACATGTAAGGTATAGGAACAAGAAAACTAATATACATAACAATAAATTTTAGGAATATCTTATCAATTTTGTGTCATTAATTTTTTGGTAGAATTCAACAAAAAAAAAAAACTTTTCAAATGGAACTATAAGAAGGTATATGTTTAGTATATTAAGAGGATACAAACTTATATTTGATGCAACGTTTACATATATGGATTCCATACTAGTTTTCATCAATCACAAAGGTTATTGGGAAGAAAACAAAAACTATATTAATTTCAAGGTAAATGACATACTAATTCCAAAAGACTGCAACTATTGGAAACTTTTGGAAATTATTGGAAATGAATTGAATATCAGAAAAAAGATACATTGATGGAGATAAAGTATCAAGTGAAAGATGGTTACCCACCATTGAGGATTGAAAATAACAACAATCTTCAATTTTATTTGGAATTGAAAAAGAAGGAAGAAGACTTCACAAAATACCCATTGTGCATTGATGTTAGGGATAAGGAAAATGCTTTGATACTAGTGATGTGTCTCTTTTAAGTATAGTTTTTATTTATATTTTAATGTTTAATCATAGGTTTTTAGCATATTTTAGGTACTTAGTTGTTTATTTTTGTATAATCAGTATTGCAAAAAATAATGCATACATGAAAAATAGTGTCTGTTGCATGACAATTTGTCACACTCGTGAGTGAGCCACCCTCAGTAATCCTTTATCAAGGATATGCAGCTTTTACGCAGGTGCACGAAGTTCTTCCCATGCACTGCTAGCTTGAGGATTTGATACGAACACGACAATTTTGAAGCCAAATTACTATTGCGAGCGCATGGTTTCAACTCAGATGTGTTAGTGCCATGACTCTAATCTATTGTAGCAAGTGTGCAACCATGATGTGGCTGCCATTGCTATGCCATACAGGAGTGTTGTTGTAATAACCGCTAATTTAGGTTTCGAGTCGCACATGTTGCGAAATTGACGCGTTTGACTGATCGAAGTCTAAATTCGGATTTTTACGAAAATTCATTAAGAAATGGCTAAATTAAATGATAAATGCCTAAATAAGTGATATTAAAGTTTAAAGAAGTTGATTTACGGTAAAAGACTAATTTGTAAAATTTGATAAGTTTTGGGGTCAAATTGCAATTTACCAGAAATTGGAGAATTAATGAGATTAATGGCTAATTAACTTAAGAAATTTGGACATTTAAAATTGGGTTGGCCGGCCATGATATTAAAGGAATATGATTAATATTGATTAAGTGTAAAATTGGGAGAAAATGGTCAAATGATGGGTCCCACATGAAGACTTTTTGGGCACCCTATTTAAGGCTTTCTTTTCTTCTTCTTCTTCTTTTCATTTTCTGCTCCTTCTCTCTTTTCTTTACCAGTCACGCCAGCCACAATTTTTCCTCCATAGCTCACCTTGATTCTAGAGAAAGGAAGAGAAGAGAAGGGAAAGAGCAAGACAAGGTGATTTTCATGTTCCATAATTCATAAGAAAGCTGGAAAAAACAAGAAAGAGGAAGAAAAATCAAGTTTGGTGGAGAGAGAAAATCTCCAAAGTGGTGATCAAGTGAAGAAAAGTGTAAGGTAAGAAATATTTCTTTTTCTTCTTCATCTTTTCTAAAAGAAGTTTGAATTTTGAGCTCATCTAAGACTTATATGGAAAGAGATAGAAACTAGGGTTTTGAAAGAGAGAAAGAGAGTTAGGGTCTTGAGAAAATCATATGGAAATAATGATTTATGATGTTGTAGGAGTTCCAAATGACAAGGAACAAGCTCTAAGGATCAAAGGAAAAGAGAAAGCTACCTAAAAGAGTGAAGGAGAAATATTAAGGTTTGTGCATAATTTAAGGCAATAGCCTATTTTTGTTTGAAATAATGCATGATGAACATGATTTTAGATAAATGCAATTTCAAAAATGATGATGATTATGGCATGAAACCATAGGTTTAGACATATATGAATGAGATAATTGTGAGATTGAATTAAGGATGTATGTTAGAGAATCTTGTATGATCAAGACATTTACACGTATTGGAAAGTAATAAGTGGAGTAAAAACCTTAGAAATGCATGAAATAGAATTTGGTATGATTTGGATAATGTTAGAATGAATGAAATGTGAATATGCAGATTTCCTGCTGAAAGTCGCGGGTGTGACTATTGAGTCATGGGTGTGAACTTGAGGGTTCACGGTTGTGACTGATTGTGTCACAGTTGTGAATTTATGGGTGGAAATGGTATTATTCATTCCAGAAGCGTTCACGGGTTGGAATCACGGAAGTGAACTTATTCATGGGCGTGAATGAGTAATCACGACTGTGAATGCTTTTGGGTGATTCATTCCAGTAGCATTCACGGCTTGGGATTACGGGCGATTCATTCCAGTAGCGTTCACCGAGATCTAGTGCCAGCTCACTTCGTGAACATTCAGCTATTAATATGGGTCAGACTGAGCTCATGAAAAATATGATAGATTTGCTACAGAGAGCATCACGATCAAATTCGTCTGGATTACAATTCGAGAGACTGAGGAAATTAGGGGCATATGATTTCTATGGTAAACGGGAAGATGACCCCTCAGTGATAGAATTTTGACTGGAATGAGCAGAGCGAGTATTTAATCAACTACACTGCATAGATGAACAAAAATATGAATATGCAGTATCATTGCTACAAGAGCATGCTTATGATTGGTGGCGATCTGAATCACAGAGTACAGAGGCTCCTAACCCTATGACATGGGAATTCTTTCTAGAGAAGTTTAAGGAGCAGTATATTCCTCCTATTTACACAGGTGACAAAAAGAGAGAGTTTCTGATGTTAAAACAGAGGGATATGTCTGTAACATGTTGCCCAGATATTAGACCAAGAAGGGGGGTTGAATTGGAGTTTCAATAAATTAAACTTTAAGGTGCGGAAATAAATTTGTTAATTTTAGAAGGGATAGAGAAAATCAGACACAAAGATTTATAGAGGTTCGGGTATTAACAAACCATACTCCTCTCCCCAATCGCAATTGGGAGTTTCACTAACACACTAAGTGTTACAATGGAGTTTTACAAGCTCACTCCCAACTATGGTGTTTCTCACAATGACTCACATCTAACCCAGAAATCCCTTGTGTTTTAATGGCTCACACAATAACCAATTCCTTTGCGTTTTACAGGCTCACACAAACAACCTACACTTTGTGTTTTACAGGCTCACACAAACAACCTACACTTTGTGTTTTACAGGTTCACACAAACAACCTTTTAATTTGTGTTTTGGAGGTTCACACAGCTAACCCTTACAAGTGTTATTCTCTTAACCCAGAACTACCCAATGCTTACTTGAGTAAAGATTACAGAGATAACTACTTATAAATCTTTATTGCTCAAATATGATGAGTAATAAGATTTTTACAGAGAATGAATTTGTTCTCAAAGTATAAAAGTACAAGATAGCTTGTGATTTCAAGTATATGTTAATCTTTTGTTTTTCTTGTCATTCTCTCGTTTCTTAATGCATAAATGACTTCCATTTATACTCCCATGACTGAATATAGCCGTTGGGGTGCATTAAATAAGAAACTAGCCGTTATACCAACCAAAAAATCGCGCCAGACATTTTTCTCTTTCATTGTTCACGGGCGTGAATATGCATGTCACGGGGGTGACAGTTCTTCCCAAGCCGTGACTGAAGTGGTGACCTTGGTCGTGAAGCTCTTTAGTATGTTTTGACATATAGAGTCACGAGCGTGACTTTAATTAATCACGGGCGTGACACTCTTCCCAACCGTGAACCAAGTGGTGACTCTGGTCGTGAATCTCTCTGGAATGAAATTTGCATGAAGCTTCACGGGGGTGACACATTTCTTCACGGGGGGACTGAAATGCTTACTTCACCGTTTGGTTTTCCTTTATGGTCGTGAACTTCAAATGTTGGTTTCTTGGTAATGGCTAGTTGGCTTCACGGGAGTGACTCCTAAAGTCACGACAGTGAACATGCTACTTCTTGCTTTTTGATTCTCAAGGATTATTCTTCAAATTCTCCATTCTTGCTATTTTAATTCATGTCCTGTATAATATACTTACAAAAACAAGTATGTTAAATACAATATTGCTATATTATTTATTATCATCAAAATGACGAAAATACCCCTCAAGGTTAACATCATTGATGTGAATCTGAGTTTTTCGGATCTTTTAAATACAAAATAAGGCATTTAATTCAAGCTACACATAAGGATTCTAATGGTTGACCTTTGGCAACCTCTTTCTATCAACATACTCAATAATTCATACCTTAAACATGACATAACATTAATTAAACATCAAGAGCACATTTCATCATAATTGAACACATGAACCTCAAGAAAACATTTCATGTTCATTAATGACGCAAACAAACATTTATGATATCACCATCAATACTTCCATTTACAACCTTTTAGCATTACAACTTCCAACCATATTAGTCATTTTCATACTAGAACCTCATAAATACACCTTTGGCACATTTATTACAAGTTTCATATCAAGGCATCATTAATACTCATTTAAAGCACACTTAACATTCAATTCTAGTAACATCATGACATTAACTACATTTTTTGAAGCAATAAACATAATTCACTCATAAACATGCTATATTTTGGAATTTAAATGAATATATGTATTTATCTCTTTGGAGCCTCAAAAACCAAGCTTTAAATCAAGTTTGTTTATTCTCTCTTGGTGGGTTTCACCATCTCATTTTCCAACTCCTAACACATATAAACATATTTTATCAACATCCATCAACCATAAACTTAACTTAAAAGCCACAAAAGATTAAACCCTAACTTAAAACCTCCTGAATAACTTTTAACTCACAAAAACGCTTATTAAAACATGTTTTAACCCTTAAACAAGCTTAAAGAAGAATCTTTAGCCATAAACCTAACCCATTTGACAATGGGTTTCTACCAAAAATAGGTTTGACATGTAAAAGGGTATAAAACTTGTAAAAGAGAATGGGAAAACATGATTCCTTACCAAGATTGAAGGAAACACCATATGGTATAGGGCTTTTGACTTTATTTATTCCTCCTTAAGGTCAACCTTCATAAGAACATAGGCTTACTTATACTTCTCTCTTTCTAAAAATTGACAAATCTTATTTTTTAGCTTAGGATTTTATATTTTAAGTCTTATAATTGAAGGGAAACAAAAGGGTAATGTTTCTAGTGTAATGGCCGAGTGAGAGAGAAAACACTGAACTGATATCTTTTTATATATGACAATGTTCACGGGTATAAAGCACCCAAAAATGAGATTCACAATAATCACACTAAATTCACAAATATGAATATAAGACGCTTCCCTTTTCTTATTCCTTTTAACTCTTATAGTTTTTTTGTAACTCTTCTTACATACCAAAGCCTTCAAACACATACTTATAACTTTCAATCCACCTTATTTGTAATGATCACTAATTAGAGTCTAGTTAGAATAAGTGTGTGATATGCATAGAAACTACATGATTGACATTAGAGATTAAAATAAATTGAGTAAATGACTAAATAAGAAAAGAATGAACTAAATAGATTGATAAAGTTAATTTGGTTAGACATATCACATAATGAAATTACAGTTTAATAAAAGCTAGTGGAATTTGGTACATGTAAAATAAATAAATTAATTAAGTTAAAATAAATAAATAAGTTAAAAAAAAAAGAGATAAGGGGGCCAAATGTGGTCATTTGGGAGGGGGGAGTGTATTTGAGTTAATGACATTTATTACCATATTAAAACCAACCTTATCTCTATTCTTCTTCATCTTCAAACCACCAACCTCCATTTTTCATCATCTCTTTCATGATTTGTAAGAAATTCACTCCAAATTGATTTGTTCTTGGTAAGTAATCTTCTCTCAATTGTTCTTATATTTTTAGAGTTATTAGGACTCTGAAGTATCAGTCATTTCCACTCTAGTTTCGAGAGAGTTATCAACCGAATTTGAAGAAGTGTAAAATACAAAAGTTGTTCATATATGTGTGTTTTATAATTCTGTCAAATGTCATGAAATTATTTTTGGTATATAAAGAGATAAAAAATTTTGAGTGAGACTGGTTCAGGGAGACATGTCAACTGTTCTATTTATTATCAATAGTCATCATAATCTGAAGAGTTTTTATGTAATTAATCAAATTTAGAAATTTCAAATGATTTTATTTACTGAAAATAAACTTAATAATTACAAAAATTATTTTTAATATGATTTCAAAAAAAAATCATTATATTAGTATAATATACCTTAAAGTTGAAAGAAAAGCTAGAAGTGAGAAAGGTGTTTAAGAAAATGAGATATGATAAAATAATTCCTAAAACTCAATCTGATGGGATATGACAATCCGAGACGCAAAAAATATTTATGCATTGAAGATATAAAAGATATTTTTAGTTTTTTCTTTTATTACATTCATGAATTTCAAGATTTCATAGTGTGAATTTAGAATTATACAACTCTTATTGATATATCATTATGCAGAATATGCTTACTGTCGTTCTATATTTAATTGTAAGTTTTAAAAATCAATTTATGACCATTTTATAGACACATTCCTTTACTTAATATCACTTTAATTATTTAAATGACATAAAATATCTTACTCTTAATATCTCATATTATATCTAATATGCAATAATAAGAAAAAGCCAACGTGCATTTTTGTATTTCTAGTTGGAGTAATCTTTATTAGGAAAAGAGAAAATCGATTTATTGCATGTCTATAATTCAAAGGTTTTAACAAATGCAAATTACATATAGTTTTTTACGCCATTCAAATAATTCATATATCTCATGTTAATTTCTAATACTTAATTCCTGCTCATAATTTTTGCTATCCGAATTTCCATCTATACTACTTTGTAAAACTTTATCAATATTTACATGTTATATAGGTATTGTATAAAATTTTTTTCTGATGTGTATTTATGTTAACGACTCTTGCAAAATAATAACTATTTGAACCATTAACAAATTGTTATATATATTATCAGTTTTTTCTCTTTCTTTTAATAGTAAAATCATCTATTTGCATGTTTTAACTATATGGGACTCAAATTATTCAGGCTACTTCTGCTTTAATTTCATATTATTTTCTGCATTTAATGTTAACATTTTTCCTTCCGATGAATTAAGCCATTTGTCGACGCCACAGAAAAAACCTCCATGCGCATGTAAAGCACGTGTCTAAGATTCAATAAAATAAACGTAAACTTCTGCAGCTTAAAAATCGATTCTCTTCTGTAAAAGAACACAAGTTGCGAGAGCAACTACAAGAAACTGAAAGGAAAATTGAGGCCTATACTCTCACCGGGATGGCGAATCTCCCTCAGTCTCTCTCTATGAATGCCCCTTTTGGTGGACCTAGTGCTTCTACTCCTACGGCTACCGGAGCTCCAGCCAACAAGGACCGGAAGATGGCTTCTGCTGAGCACTTAGTTCTCGACCTAAGTAATCCTGATCTTAGAGAAAACGCCCTTCTTGAGCTTTCTAAGGTAAAAGTTAACGGTATCACTTCTCCGATGGTGTAACTTTTTGTTCTTAGATTCAAAATTTTTAGCTTTTAGAATAGAGATGAGATGAAGGACTTTGAAAATTGTTCACTTTGTGTGGGAACCGAATTATGCAGGAGGAGAAATGGGAGGGAAATCATGAAGGGGAAGTGAAAAGATATGAATTTGAATTTCTGTTTGATTTTGTGGATGGAGAGAGAAGTATGCGAAATTTTATACTATGTCAAAAATTAGAACTTTGAAGTTTCTATTTGCCTTTGTTTCTCCCCATTTTGGGAGGAAATGTAGGGGTAATTTCCCCTATTCTTTTGATCTTGATTTTGATTTTTTTTCCATTTCTCCTGCTTTGCCTGCTTCAACTGAACACCCAACGCTAAGAAATTAGATTAATTTCCTCTCACTTTCCCTTAATTTAGGTTATCATCCGTATGCATATCCTGTATTATGGCGAAGCAATGTGAAGAAGTGGTGGATTTCGCCTCTGGTTCTTACAGTACCAACTAACTTACAGATTTCTGCATATGTTAGTCTTGATAACAGACTCATATGTTGTTCCTATCATATGGCTTTGGCTTGAGCAGACTAGTTTTAGAGCCTAAAACAGGTGGAAGAGGGCAGTCTTGGAGGACACAACCAACTATCTAGAGGAAACAAAGGCATGTTGTTAGTATAATAGGTTGTTGAATATTGATAAGAGTGATTGACATTGGTCAATCTTAAAGATCTTTGCATGATTTTCAAGTAATGCTCTATTTTTTTATTTTGGAAATCCCAAAAATTCACTCCCATGAATGTTGCACATAGACACGTTTCATACTCGTGACAAAGGGAGTTGCATCTGTGAAACATGAATCTAGAAAATGCCTAGAACAGACAAAAGCTTTCACGCCTTGCATCATGGCTAGAGAAGTCATGAATGCATGAGTTCATACCCGTGAACATGTAGTCAAGGCTGTGAACGATGATATCCAGTTCTCACAGTTTGATCCATGATCATGAATGTTTGGTTTCACACCCATGAACTTATAGTCATGGTCATGAATGAAATGTATTTTGTCGATAGTAGCTTTCACATGAATGATCACAGTTTGGTTTATGGGTAAGGGGGTACCCGTGAATGACTTTCACAGCCGTGAACATGTTGTTCACGCCCGTTAACACTCTATTATTTTATATATATAGTTTATGATTTTTTATTGATATGTGATGGATTGCTTTTGATCACATGTGGATAATGTAAATGTGCTAATTGGTATATGTGAAGATGTATAGTTGGTAATATGATATTATTATGTGCTTATAAGCATGAATATTATGATCACTGAAAAGTAAAAGAAAAGAATATCTCCAGGTCAGTGCCATGCTTCACTTTTATGGCACCGCTATGAATAGGGTTGCTTAGTCACTATTCTAAGCTGTTTATGCATTATATTTACCAGCTCCCCACCTCAGAGACACTGTTAAAAGGTTGAGATGGGTGGCTGAGCATGACTGCCCTTACTACTGGCTCTACCTTATGGGAATGTCACTTATTCTGTTTCTTCTGTATCAGAACTTGCCATTCAGCTAATCAAAAACTGTTCTTGGATGTGTTTGTCTTAATTGGGGATTCAGATGTTCATTCTACATTATGGGGATCTAACTTAGACAACCAATGCTGCATCAAAAATTAGCAGTAGCTAACCATGTTACTATATCACAATTATCATTTAGGTGCTTCTACTTCTAAAAAATTGAACATTCTGAATATAATGAAGATGGCATTTTGTTCATTGTCCTTTTTTTATAAAGGCAGCTGAGTTGGCTAACAAATTTTTTCTAATCTCTTATATTGCATTTGAACCTTAGGGTTCTATTTTGAAACTACTAGCACATATAGTAGTTCAATCAAAACTCAGTTTAATCACCTGTACTGGTTTTATTTCGAAAGGTTGCTGGAATATATTGCACAGTGACATAGTAGTTGTCCGAAGAAGCTAACTATTTTTCTTATATTGAAAGTGATTTCAGTCCAAAATGAGTTTTTGTAAAGAGATTGAGCCTATTTTGTCCAGTAGTTTGTTTTTCGATGCCTTTATTTTGGCCAGCTGAGAGAAGCTGTACACACATGAAAAGGGTCAAACTATGACTTGTGTAATGAAGTTTCTTTTTCCTTTGTTCTAAACAAGGAATGGAATCATGGTTGGAGATATTAGATTTCTACAATACGTGGATTACACAATATTCATGTATCAATTTTACTAATATTCTTTCCTTTGAGTGGATGCAATTTGCTGCTGAATTATTTCAAGATTAGGCACCTTTCGTGTAGAATTCTTTTGGTACTATTGTTGCTCTCATACAGGTATACCTAATAAGCTTGTGTTTGTTTTGGTTTTTATCTTTTCTAGAAGAGAGAATTATTTCAAGATTTGGCTCCATTGTTGTGGAATTCTTTTGGTACTATTGCTGCGCTGTTACAGGTATGCTATTGAAGTTGGTATTTAATCTTGTTTCCTTGTCTTTACTCTTTTTATTTCCCCATGTTTGAGATAGTCAGTCATATTGTTACCTGATACTTTTAGCATAACTTCCTTGAAGCTTATAGCTTTTTGTTGTCAAATTATTTTTACTTGCTATCTTATTTCTCTATGTTGCAATGAGAAGGTGATAGCATTGTTGTAGAAAAGGATAATTTGCAATAGAACTAAATGAAAGAAGCTTGGGTGATATTCCTGGTGTGGTGGAAGTGTTATAGTACTTGTCTTTTACATTTCTTTTTTTGAAGTTGATTTTTCATCTTGTTAATTGTGCATATTATAGTGTGTGATTCATAGGTTACTTTTAGTTGGAGGGTAGCAAGTTCTTTACATTATGCCTATGCTTGTTGGAAGTTAATATGGATTGAATTTATAATCATCTGAGGTCTTTGCATTTGTTATTCCCACAGTGTTTGAACTATACATTTGCTTGCAGGAGATAGTCTCAATATACCCTGTTTTATCACCACCTAACCTCTCTCCCGCTCAATCAAATCGAGTCTGCAATGCTCTTGCGCTTCTTCAGGTCAAGTATTTCCATTATTTTCTGTATGGTTTTTACGTTCATCATATTACAAATGAAAACTGAAGCTGTGGCTCTGCTGTAAGTTTGTTCTATAAATGTACTTTCCCATGTTTTTCATTGTGAAAATGAAATTAAGATGATGTGGCACTTCTGTCTTCTGAACATTGAATTCTATAAAAATGGTTAAATTTGATCTTTAACAAGGGAATATTTTCCTAAGTATACTGAATATACTGCCATGGGAAGTGGGAACTCAAGCAAATGCCCGATATGTGTGGTGTTCTAAAAATAAAAATGCTTGTACATAAAGGCAATTAGCTTTGTTCCTATATTTTATTTCACGGCAGGTCATCTGCTTCACTTGCTCAAATACTCTAGAGAGAAACTTAGGCCTGAGTTGATGTTCGTAATCATTTTATGTTGTCTTGCAGTGTGTAGCCTCTCATTCCGATACACGGATGTTGTTCCTCAATGGTAATGTTCTTGATCTTATTCACTCACAAGTATAGCATTTAAGAAAAATCTTCCTTTTTAAAGTTGAATCTTATCCTTTGGGGTTAAGAAATCCTGTCAATGGAAATGTCACTTTTCTAGAAGCTCCATGGAAATTATATACTTTGATAAATATGACAGTGATAATTATTCCAACTGATACTTTTACCTTTTCAGCTCATATACCTTTGTATCTATATCCTTTCCTTAATACAACAAGCAAGTCAAGGCCATTTGAGTATTTGAGGCTTACCAGTTTAGGTGTCATTGGTGCCCTGGTGAAGGTACATCCTTACTGATGTTTTGTCATTCAAGTCAGTGTTTTATCCATCTATTAATTTGTTTATTCATTTTAATTGGATGGTGATCTTTGTTTTAATTCAAAGTATAATACCTAACTTTGACAAGATATTTGAAATTCGGAGAAATATACTCCTTGTCCACACACACAATACACACACACACACGTACGTAAATATATATATACACATACATAAATAACCGCTGATCATTCTATCACATAATTTTTACTTTTTTTTTTTAAATTTTGATTTTCTTTTCTTAACAGGTTGATGACACTGAAGTTATTAGTTTCCTTCTCTCAACTGAAATTATTCCATTATGTCTGCGTACCATGGAAATGGGCAGTGAATTGTCAAAAACAGTTGAGTGTTGATCTCACTTTGGCTCTTCCAAACAGCTAGAAACTACTTCTATAGTTGTTTCACCATTTATTAATTATTGAAAGTGCATTACTTTCTGCCTAAATATGTAAATCACACATTCGTAACGAATTTTATTTAATTTCTTTCCATGAAATAAAATTGTCTTTTCAGTCCATAGATGAATTTTCTCAAATCTCATTCTTTTTTTGGCTAAGATTTTGATTTTATACCAAGGAACACAAGGTGGTTTCCATAAATACCTTCTCCACTAATTAGATGTATTGTAGATTTGTGGAGTTGGAATTATAGTTTTAGAGGCCTATGGTAGCAGAAGATTTCACTTTCTGAATTATTGTCTGTGAGAAGTTCTTTGTGACAATGAAGGTCTAAAGATTGCCAAATTTTGCATTTATTTCTTGTGTAACAGACTATTGTACTTTTGAGTTTCCTTTTAGAACAAAGAAATAGGATTTCCTATTGTCATCCTACATGCACGACTGCTTTGAGAGATAAACTTGAGATTGCAAATATGACACTTTCTTAGAAATTCTCCTTTGTATATTGTGTTAGATCTATGTGAACTGGGCCAATGATGTGTTTTCCTGCTAATTTGAATTAAGTTGACTGTTAATAAATCTTGAGACACTAATGTGTTGCAAAGTTTGAAAAGCGGAGTTAGGCTAGTCTAAAAAATTCTTGAATAAAAGGTTTCTCTGTTGGCAGGTAGCGACATTTATAGTTCAAAAGATTTTGTTGGATGATGTGGGCTTGGATTATATATGCACTACAGCAGAACGATTTTTTGCAGTTGGTAGAGTATTGGGGAACATGGTTGCAGCACTTGCTGAACAGCCCTCATCTCGGCTGTTAAAGCATATTATTCGTTGTTATCTTCGTCTTTCTGATAATCCGAGGTAGATACAAATCCATATCAGTAGTGGCTCCAATTAATTCCTTGCCTCTCGCCCCCCTAATCCTCTTTTTATTCTTCTTCTTTGTCTTAATTAATTAGCTTGGTTAGTTTCTTCATCACAATTTGTTATTGAACATTTAGTTTGTCACTTACATGCTGTCTATTCTTTGTTCTTTGGAATTCAGGGCTTGTGATGCCCTAAGAAGTTGCCTGCCTGACATGCTAAGGGATGCTACCTTCAGTAGTTGCCTTCGTGTAAGTACTGCTTCTGCAATTTCTGATTTTCAGACGCATAACTTCTGATCCTTTACAGAAGGTGAATCTGTAGTTGTTATTCTAATAATCAATTGAAGTTTGTGGTATGAACAGGTAAGTGAATAGCAAATAGAATTTAATCTCTGTATTGAATCATGGAAGGAAATTATATAATTGAAAGAATACAAGCAAATCAGAGAGTGCCTGTATCTCTCAAGTGACTCGGACTCAAATGAAAAATAATCTCAAACTACCCCTGACCCAGCTAGCAGAAGATAGCTAAATAGACACAAAAGCAAACAAAATAAAATAATAAACTAGTAACAGACAGCCCACAACACCACATCAGCCCATTACAGAATTCCCCTTTCTTCTAGCATGTGTAGTGTATTGGGGGCTTAACATTACTTCCCCCCCACAGTTGCACCTTGTCCTCAAGTTGAAAATGTGGAAACTGGTTACATATCATGCCATAATCTTCCCAAGTAGCTTCAAAAGGGGGCAAATCCTTCCAATGTATCAATACTTCTAGCTCACCCAGCTGACCTTTGGATTTAGCTGGAACACCCAGTAAAGTAGCCGGATCAACCAGCAGCTCCAAATCTGCCGAAAGTTGGGGAGGCAGCAAGGGAGAGGTAGTAATGTACCCTTTTGCACTCCTTAACTGAGATACATGGAAGACAGGATGGACTATGGATTCCGGAGGCAGTTCCAAACGATAAGCTACTTTCCCTGTACGAGCCAGAATTTTGTAGGGGCCATAAAATCTAGCTGATAGCTTTTGATTCCCCTTATGCACCAGAGTTCTCTGCCTATATGGTTTGAGTTTCAAGAAAATCATGTCACCCACATTAAATTCCTCTTCCCTGTGGTGGAGATCCACTTTCTTTTTCGTACGTTGCTGGGCCTAGAGGAGATGCATTCGTAAGTCATCAAGTATGGCATCCCTTTCGAGAAGCAATTTATCCACTAATGAAACCACTGTGGCATTAGCACTATGACGGATAAGGGAAGGAGGATCTCTTCCATAGAGCGCCTTAAAAGGTGAACAACCGGTAGAAACATTATGGGCTGTGTTATACCAAAAATTAGCCCATGGCAGCCATTTGAACCACTGAGTGGGTTTTTTAGAAGTGAAGGATCTCAAATAAGTTTCTAAGCTCCAATTTACAACCTCTGTTTGTCCATCAGTTTGAGAGTGGTACGCTGCACTGCACTTTAACACTGTGCCTTGTAAGCGGGAGAGCTCTTGCCATAAAGTTCTGATGAAATCTTGTCCCTATCAGAAATGATTGAACTTGGAACTCCATGAAGATGAATTATTTCTTGCACAAACAGGGCAGCAACAGTTTTGAGCAGAATATGGATGTTTCAAACCAAGAAAGTGAGCATATTTGGTAAGCCTGTCAACCACCACCAAAATAGTGGTCATTCCTCCCGATTTGAGCAGCCCTTCATTGAAATCCATGGTTAATTCATCCCACACATGCGCTAGCAACGGTATAGGCTTCAACAAACCCATAGGAGAGGAGGTGAGAGTTTCATTCCTCTAGCATACCTGACAAGCTGCCACCCGTGGTGTTATGTCCCCTTTCATTCCTACCCAGTACAGCTCTGCAGCTATCCTTTTGTAAGTTTTAGTCTCACCTACATGTCCCTCAATAGGAGAGGAGTGGTACTATTCAAAGATGAGCGGAATGAACTGTGATCTTCTTGGGATCACCAGCCTATCTTTATAAAAAATCAGTTCATTGTGAAGGGAAAAACCTTCATGCTGTGACTCATCTTCCAACAGATCAGCCTTCAATCTTTGGAGAAATGCATCAGCCTCTAGTTCTTCTTTCATTTTAGTCCAGTCTCTCCAATTGGAAACCATCATCATGTTGCATTCCCTCAAATCCCCTTGCCTAGAAAGTGCGTCTGCTACCAAGTTTGAACCTCTGGATTTATACTGAATTACAAAATCATAACCCATTAACTTACTAACCCACCGCTGGTACTCATGTCCCACCACACGCTGCTCCAACAAGTGCTTTAGATTCTGCGGGTCTGTCTTAACTATAAATCTCTGGCCAAGTAAATAGGGACACCATTTTAAAACAGCCATCACAATGGCCATGAACTCCTTCTCATGGGCTGATTTTAGGTGGGCTTGCTGACCCAAAGTTTGACTGAAATAAGCCACTGGGTGCTGCTCTTGCATCAACACCGCTCCCACTACATAACCTAAAGCATCCGTCTCAATGGTGAATGTCTTGGCAAAGTCTAGCATTGCTAGCACAAGCATTGTTGTCATAGTTGTCTTGAGGGTTTGGAAGGCTATTTCCTCTACCTCATTCCACCCCAATTTGTCTTTCTTAAGTTGTTCCATTAGTGGCCAAGCTATGTGTCCATAACCCTTGACAAGCTTCCGGTAATACCCCGTTAAGACCAGGAACCCCCTCAATTCAAAAATATTTTGTGGTTGTGGCCAATCCAACATGGCCTGAATTTTTGATGGGTCAAATAAAACTCCCCTTGTAGATATCATGTGGCCTAAATATGCTAGGCTGGATTGCCCAATTTCACATTTTTTTAAGGTTAGCATAAAGTTGGTTTTTCCGTAGCAAATCAAGTACCCGTGAGACATGTTTGACATGCTCTTCAATTGTTGCATTGTAAATCAGAAAGTCGTTGAAAAACACGAGCATGAACTTCCTAAGATATGGCTTGAAAACCTGATTCATTAATGCTTGAAACGCAGATGGGGCATTTGTCAAACCGAAGGGCATTACTAAGAATTCATGGTGCCCCTCGTGCGTTCGAAATGCGGTTTTGTACTCTATCACCAATTCTGATTCTGATTTGATGATATCCATTTTGCAGGTCCAACTTAGTGAAAATGCAAGATCCATGGAGCTCGTCCAATAATTCATTGATCAGAGGAATTGGAAAACGGTCAGGTACTGTTTCTTTGTTCAAAGCCCAGTAGTCGACACATAATCTCCTGTTTCAATTCTTTTTTGAAAGGACTTGAGTTGTACCGAATAATTCCAGCAACAAGCTTCTCTTGGACAAGATGCTCAATTTCTGCTTTCTGGTATTGGGGATAACGGTATGGGCGAACATTTATTGGTGATACTCTAGCCTTTAAGTCAATTGAGTGTTCATGACCCCAGACAGGCGATAACCCCTGCAGCTCTTGGAAAACATCCATGTATTCCTACAACACTCCTTGTCCAGTCTCATGCAATGGTTGCGCTATAGTACCTAGGCATGTTATGGTGCCCAATTCCACCAACACTTCACGTCCTTCATGCCTCAGAGTCCTCATCATAGCTTTGAGAGAGATTAGAGTTTTACCTGAGTCTCCACGGAGAGTGACAGTACGATCTTCCAAACGAAATTTCAGGGTATGAGCCTTCCAATTGATATATGTACCCCCTGTGGATTCCAACCACTGCATTCCTAGGATAACGTCGGTTCTGCCCAACTATAATGGAAGGAAATCTTCGGCAACTTCAATACCCTATATGTGCAGCTATACCCCCTTACACACTCTATTTGTTTGAACATTTGTGCCGTTCCCAAGAACCACTTCGTACCCAGGTGTAGGACTCAGTGACATCTTTAGTCTTTCAACCAATTTCAAAGACAAAAAATTGTGAGTAGCCCCTGGGTCAATTAAAACAACCACCACTTGATCCCCTATTTCCCCTTTTAACTTCATCATCCTTGGATTGGTGAGTCTAGTGACAAAGTTCAGTGATACCTCAATCGGTACACATCGACAGTATCCAGCTCCACTTCTGGGGTTGGGTCTTCAACATCCTCTTTTGGCCGAAGCACTATGACGCTCAATTCTCTCCTTTAATAACGGTTGCTGGGCGTGAACCTTTCATTGCAGCGATAGTAGAGTCCGTGTTCCCTTCGATGATAAAATTTCTGCATTCGTCAGCCTTCGAATCGTTCCAGGAGTAGTGGGAAATTTGGGCTGCTGGCTTATGGCTTGCGATGGCGCTGAGAGTTTGGTTGAGAAATTACCTCATGCAGAAGCAGATTGCCCACTGAATTGGGGCTTAAAATGCCTTAGTTTCTCTTTGGCCCGTTGGGCCAGGTCCATGGCCTGCCCAAGTCCGGTAGGGCCCAACATTCTTACCTCAGTTCTGATTTCAAGTTTCAGTCTTGTGATGAATTTGCTGAGGAGAACTTGCTTAGATACTTCATCCAACGGCACTGCCATGGAGATGAAACGCCGACGATACTCCTGGATGGTCCCTTCTTGCCGGAGCTCCATCCAATGGCTGTGGAGAGTGCTGTCTTTGGAGTTTTGGAAGTGCTGGAGCAGCAACCCTCTCATCTCTGCCGAAGACATGATTGGCCGTCTCTCGTACTCCCATTGATACCAGAGGAGTGCATTGTCTTCGAAGGCCACCACTGCTGCCTCCAAACATTCATCATCAGTATATTTTTGATGGTCAAAAAACCTCTTGGCCTTCTGGAGCCATCCATCAAGGTTGTCCCCATTGAACAAGGCAACTCAAGCTTTCGATACTTCCTCTCCGGTCTAGGATTGCCAGCAACGAAACCCTTGTGTGTCGCCATAGATTGTCCAAAAACTGGTGTGGAGATTGCCTGTTCAAGGACTGGGGCTGTTTCTTCCTTCTCTTTTCCTTTCCCCATCGACAATGCCATCTTAGAGGTCCCTTCCTGCATTTTCAAAAGTTGATCCAATTTCGACAATAGACCATCTATGGTTCTTTTGATAGAACCCAGTTCACCTTCAACAGCATCGACTCTTGTGACCACATTCTGTCCAGAGTTTTTCGCCATTGCAACCAGTCTCCGATACCAAGTTGGTATGATCAGGTAAGTGAATAGCAAATAGAATTTAATCTCTATATTGAATCATGGAAGGAAATTGAATAATTGAAAGAACAAACTACAAGCAAATCAGAGAGTGCCTGTATCTCTCGAGTCACTCGGACTCAAATGAAAAATAATCTCAATACCCTCCCTCACACCATCTAACAGCTATATAGACTCACAAAACGAGATAACAAACTTAGGTTATAATCTCCAAACCCTGACCCAGCTAGCAGAAGATAGCTAAATACGGACACAAAAACAAACATAATAAAATAATAAACCAGTAACAGACAGCCCACAACCCATTACAGAATTCCCCTTTCTTCTAGCATATGTGTAGCGTATTGGGGGTAACAGTTTGATATGCTTCCGGATTGAAATTCAGTGATTTTGAGCTAACAATGCTGCAAACTTGTATATTTTTGTAGCAACACCAAGCCAGGAGGAGGAAAAGGTTCTGTTGGATGGTTTTTGCTGTTTCAGATTCTATAGCTAGTAATTTTTTTTTTGGAATGGTAACTTAGTTGAGTAAATTCCAATGGTATTGTTCATTAGTTACATGCATGAACGAGCAGTTAGAATCAATTTGTATTAAGCATGATTGGACAAATAATTACAGTTTCATGCACAGATGTCTGCTCAAACAAAATTTGATTTTAGGGGCAGTCTTTTTACCACTCTTTTAAGGCGGTGATTGTTTCTCTGCCTTACAGATTCTTGTAGTGGGCAGCGTGATAAATGCAGTGTAGACCTTGTCATGGTCTTGGGCCTACTTTGCCAGCCGGAATATTTTCCATGCATGGGCATAGTTTATATCCCTTGAGTCTGGCCGGAACCTGAGAAAGCCTGAAAACTTTTGAGCAAACATGGGAATTTTCCTTATTCCCAAACACGCTGGCATATAAATCAATTATAACGATATATATTTTACCTTTTCTGGGCTAGGTTTGGACAAAATTATAGGTTCTTATTTTCAGGTAGGATGAGGTGAAAGTTGGGCCTGTCACCCATTTTGAATGGGTCTAATGGCAATTCAATAATGCTTGAATTAATTGTTTTCTATATATGAAATTGTGCTTGGGGCTTACAGTCTGGAATCAGTTATCATGTTTATTTTCCTTTATGACATGCAAGTGTTTGAGCTTCAACTGACAGATGGCCTTTCTAATGGTTTCAGGAGGATCCAACGACAAGGCGATGGCTGCAGCAATTGCTTCATAATGTTGCAGTAAGTCGGGTCCCAGGGCTTCAGGGTGGAGGAGGGTTTGACCATATGCTGGTGAACTAAATTAAGCTTTGCAACATTCTGATTATGTTTCTTGGCAGCAATTCTTATTTTATCAATTCTTTGCAAATCCGGTGTCCGAAAGGCAAGGCAGACGAACCAGCATCTTGATTCTATTTTTTATGCGAGCTCGCATCCTTATGTTATTGTAATTAGTTAACGATTAGTTTCAAAAGAGAATGGCATGAAAGACAAAGAAAAGAGAGGGAAGAAAGCTAGCGTAGTTGTTTTGTCACAATGGCAAATCTGTCAAGTTAAGTTCTGCTAATGTGTAACGGAAGGAACGCAGAACAGCTCAAGCTGTTTATTTAGGGACGTTCTTCAACTCTGTGGCCTTTTACTGATTATAATTAACTCTGATCAATCGATCTGTAATATGGAAATACAAAATATTTATTTCATGTGTTTCTTGGTCTTTTTTACTTTGTTTTTTGTTTGAAGTCATTTTCTTGTTGCTGCTCCTAACAATCATTGTGAATTCGGGTTCGTAGACTGTATCAAAGAATAAGCTGCTTAGTGGCAAAAAAATATAGTTCAGCAAAAAAATTTATTATTAACAGTGAGCGAAATTCATATCTGTTCTGTTTAATTTGCTTTTAAAAAGTGAGAATTTTGGTGAAAGTCAATAAAATTCATTGAAACCAGGTAATTTTACCTTTTTCTATTTAATAAATATTAATCCATTAGGAAGCAAACGGATTACAAGAAATCCAGGAAAATTGAACAGATTCATTAGTCTCAAATTTATAACTTGCTTTACTTGAACAGAAATTGTGCCGCACTATTTCCATTTTTTTGAACCCAATTAGAAATATTATGCATGGATGAAGAGCACAATTAAAAATGATAATGCATAGGTGAAGAGTATAATTAAAAAGATGATGCATAACTGAAGCAGCAACAAGTTGATGAATAACAATAATGGGAACAACCTACAGAATCGAAACAGGATAACATGTGCCGCTTTGTTGGCAATTAAATGGAATGTAATTGCCTAGAAAGAATACAAAATTTTTAAACCAAATAAATACTCAATTATTGATTTAAAAAAGTGTACAAATTTTACAAGACAGACACTATTCATACCACTTAAAGACTACGCTAGTTTGTTGAAGTTAATCACAACTTTTCTTGCACTTTCAATCTTAAAATGTTCTCTCTTGGGTACTTCATAGGGACAAAGTTAGAGACAAAACTAAAAAATATGATTTGAGGGACCAATATTTTGGGTTTAGTAAGTATTGAACATTTAATGAAATAATTCTTACATATAAAATATTTTTGGACTTGGAAGGTTGAGGTAATACATACAGAGCTGGAATGAGACTTTTCCAATCGGAAAGACTTGTAAAGTGTTAAGAAATTCCAAAATTGGCTCCCGAAAGGTGGGTTGATAGATATCAACAAACTCCAGTAGGCCACACTTGCGTAGCCAAACCTTCATGTCAGAGGTAAGACCTAGTGTCTTGACACACCGCCAATCGAAGGTCTTTGTTGATAAGAGAGACCATTTTTTAAGGCAAACATATTTTGAATGGTAATGTCGGGGTATGACATTGAGTAAATAATCCGTATGAAGCTTTGGGTCCGTGATCTTCTTCTTTCCTTCTGATTGACTGGATCTTGAGACAATTGAAGAGTTTGAAGGTTTGAGAGAGAAAGAAAACACAAGCTTAGGGTTGAAATCAGACCCTAAATGTTAAAAAAAAAAAGTGATTAGGTGTTTTATGGTTGATTTCGACAAAGATTTATGGTAAAATGGTGTTTAAGAGGCCGGATTTGGCCAGAAAAGTTGAGGAATTGCAACTGTCATGAGGTTGAAGAGAGAAAGTGAGAGAAAAGAGTGAATTTCAGGTTTTATTTCAATCGATTCACAGTCGTGAATGAATGTTCACAAGCATGAACGATCGTGTTCACGGTTAGACAAGGTAGTGACTTAAACTATGACCCAGAGTATGAACAAGATTCTCTGAGAAGAGAGGCATTTTCACGGGAGTGAATAAAGGCTGTCATGGGATCAAGTTGTGATCCAAGGTATGAAACAAGCCATGATTGAATCTGTTAGTTTTGGCTACTATTTTCACGGTCATGAATACCTAAAATTTTATCAAAAAATAAAACTAAGTCTCATTCAATAATATGTGATACTTAAGCATTTCCTAAACATTTTTAAACATAAAAATAAACATTTTGTCATATAATATGATCATGCAAATCATCAAATACTCAATATATCACTCAAGGTTCACAATATAAGAATTATCATTTAAGACAATGTGGTACTATCAAGCATTCAAAGCTCTCTTTTTATAAAGCAAAACCTTTTAGTATTGAGAGGCTTGGTAAAAATATCAACCAATTGGTTGTTTGTGTTAATGAATTCTAATACAACATCTCCATTTTGGACATGATCTATTAGGATTTGATGCCTAATGTCTATATGTTTGCTCCTAGAGTGTTGGATAGGATTCTTAGAAAGATTTATAGCACTAGTATTGTTACATTTGATGGAAATATGATCTATTATTTGACCATAATTTTTAAGTTGTTGTCTAATCCAAAGAACTTGAGTGCAACAACATTCTGCTATTACATATTCCGCTTCAGCAGTTGATAAGGCAACTAGAACTTGTTCCTTGCTAAACCAAGAAACTAGGCACTCTCTAATGAAGTGACAAGTACCTGAAATGTTTTTTCTATCTAAATAGACTACCAGCATAATCAGCATCCGAAAGGCCAATGATATGAAAAGAAGTATTCCTAGGATACCATAGACCTAGATGTAAAGAGCCATATAAAATATTTTAAGATTATTTTAACAACATTTAAATGTGATTCTTTAGGAAATGATTGAAATCTAGCACATAAGCATACACTATACATAATGTCACGTCTAGAAGCAGTAAGGTATAAAAGACATCCAATCATACCTTTATAAGGCTTTTCATCTATACTCTTACCCTTCTCATATTTGTCTAATTTGGTTGATGTGCTCATTGGAGTATTTGCAATCTTACACCATTCCATTCCAAATTTCTTTAATAGCTCTTTGGTCTACTTGGATTGGTTGATAAAGATACCATCATTGCTTTGCTTGATTTGAATACCAAAGAAGAATTTAAGCTCACCCATCATGCTCATTTCAAACTCCTTAGTCATACACTTAGCAAATATTTGGCAAAGCAATTCATTAGTAGACCCGAAAATGATATCATCAACATACATTTAAACAAGTAATATATCATGCTTGTGCTTTTTAATAAAATGAGTTGTGTCTATATGTCCTTTTGAAAAATTATTTTCTAATAGAAATGCACTAAGCCTTTCATACCAAGCTCATGGAGCTTGTTTCAAACCATATAAGGCCTTAGTGAGCTTAAACACATAATTTGACAATGCATGACTTTCGAAACTGGGAGGTTGTTCAACATAGACTTCTTTTTCTAGAAAGCCATTTAAAAAGGCACTTTGGACATTCATTTGAAAAAGTTTAGATCTAGTTCTTACACCCTTAATAGGATTACCAAAGATTTGTTTCATAGGGTGGTTTCTTATGAATTTCCACTCCTTTGGAAACTCTTCGGTTCCTTGCTCTTGAGCTTGAGGTAATAAATTATCTTGTTGTTGCTCCTCTTGATCATCATCATTTTTTGTTGAGGTTTCATCATCCTTTTCATGATCAAGATCAAGTTTTTTCGCTGTTCCTACAATATCATCAAAAGCACTACCTTTCACAAGATCAAGTCTACTAGATTCATAAAAAACAACATGCATAGACTCTTCTAGAACTAATGATCTTTTATTAAAGACTCTATAAGCTTTGCTAGTTATGGAGTATCCAAAGAAGATACCTTCATTGGATTTAAAGGCAAATTTTCCAAGGTTAACCTTAATGTTTAATATAAAACACTTACATCCAAAAACTCTAAAATATGAGATCATATGTTTTCTTCCAATCCATAGCTCACAAAAGCTTTTATTTAAAAGAGATCTTTTGAAAACACGGTTAGAAATATAACATAGGATATTTGTGGCTTTGACCCAAAAGTAGGTTGGTAAACCATACCCATTGAGCATTGTTCGAGCCATTTCAATTAACGTCTTATTTTTCCTTTCAATCACCCCATTTTGTTGAGGTGTTCTAGGAGTTGAAAAATTATGAGAAATACCATATTCTAAACAAAAGTTTTCAAAAATTTTATTTTTAAATTCTTTGCCGTGATCACTTCTTATTTTAGAAATAAAATATCCTTTTTCATTTTGAACTCTTTTGGCAAAGTTTTTGAAGGAATCCAAAGCATCACTCTTTTGAGCTAAGAAAATTATCCATGTGAATCTAGAGTAATTGTCAATAATAACAAATGCATAGTATTTACCTCCTAAACTAGCAATTCTAGTAGGTCCAAAAAGATCTAAATGCAAAAGTTGTAGTGGTTTAGAGGTACTTACTACATTTTTATACTTGAATGATGCTTTGTGTTGCTTTCCTCTTTGACATAGTTCACATGTTTTATCCTTTTCAAATTTGACTTTTGGTAGTCCATTGACGAGCTCTCCTTTGCTAAAGCTTTGAATTAAGTCCATGCTTGCATGACCAAACCTTCTTTGCCTTAGTCAAGACTCAACGCTACTAGTCATAAGACACTTAGATGAGAGGTTAGATATTTTATGTAAGTCTATTATGTATGTATTGTCATCTCTATCTCATTTGAATATCTCTTGGACATTTAGAGTGGTTACAAGACATTTATTAGAGGTAAATGTGACTTGGTTTCCCTTATCACATAATTGACTTACACTTAACAACTTGTGTTTTAAGCCATTAACAAGCAAAACATCTTCAATTAAAGTTGCACCATTTAAACCAATAGAGCTAATGCCAATTACTTTACCCTTGGCATTGTTTCCAAAAAATTACCTTACCACCATCAATCCTTTTGATATGGATGAAGAGACTTTTTTTATCTGTCATATGGCTTGAGCATCCACTATCCACTAGCCAAGCATTTTCCTTTCATATGGATTTGAGGCATACCTACAAAACCATAATTTAGGTTTAGTTTTTAGGTACCCAAATGAACTTGGGTCCTTCGGGGTTAGCACTAGAAGGTTTCCAATGAGCCTTCCTTATAAAACAATGTTGTTTATATGTCTAAATTTCATGCAATAGTGACATTGTTTGGACTTATATATGCTTTTCCAATTTTCCATGTGTATAGGCTTTGTTATTTTCCTAGGTGGTGTTTGTGCACAATGACATAAACATGCATTTGAGATAGGTGTTTTCCTAGGTGCATGCTTCTTGTATAAGAAAGCATGATTAGATTTTTGAAGTTTCCCTCTTGAGACAAGTGACCCTTGATTACTCTTCTTTTGAGTAGATGGTTTTGTGTGTGCTTTGCCTATAGCCCTTAGGGCTATTACCTCAATAGTAGAGGTTTGTGGTGTACTTGACTTAACAAATATGGTTTTAGGTGAGGAGGATGATGATGCTCCATTAAAGCCTAGACCATGTCTCACTAAGGGAGGTCTTTGTGATATAATTTAAGTATCTAAACTCTCATTCCCTTTGTGGAATCTAGAAATAGAATTTTTAAGCTCATCAATTTCATATTAGAAGATTGAATTATTGTTTCTCTAACTTGTAGAAGTCATAAATGTGTTGTATTTATACGTCCAGATCAAATGTGGCTGTTCTGGGGTGCAATTAATGTGAAAATAGTTGTTCAACTGCTTTCCCATTTGCGCCTAACAAGTTTCTCTCTCCAAGTATACGAGCATGACTGAGTCTTCATGGGCGTGATTATTCTTCATAGCCGTGAATGAAAGTGATGACTCTAGTCGTGACTCATTTTGTCTAAAAATGAATGGTCATTCATAGGCGTGACTTGATTAATCTTCAAGGTTAGGCCAATGCTTCACTGTCGTGAACGTTTGAATGAACAGTCTTAGCACTTATTAGTTTCACGGTCATGACTAAGTCTTCATGGGTGTGAGTAGCTATTTTCATGGGAGTGGTGATTTTTCACCCCAAGCGTGACTTTTCGATTCATGGGCATGAGTCTTTGCTTATTTTTAATATCTTGTACTTCAATTCTTCTCTTTCAATTTGCTTCAAGGTTTTATTAATGCATAACCTGTTTAACACACTTAGAACACAAATGTGGTTAAATTTCTTGTTGCCTAATTATTTGTTATCATCAAAATAGTGGAAATATCCCTTATGGTTCAACAAGATAGTTCAAAAGAAAAAGTTTTAAATGAAATATATTTTTCACAAAAAAAGTTTCGTAGCATTCTCTTATGTATTCGGGATGATCCTGATTGCAAAGGAGGGCCTTATATTATATGATAGTTGGCCATATGCTGTTACAGTTTGATAGCAAAACCACTCTAGGTGCAATTTTGAATAATAGTAGGATAAACCTCAATTTAGAGGTTGAGTCCCATATAGGGGATGAATTTTAATATCTCTAGGCAAATCACACATCGATAAAACATTGGAGAGATTTTTAGCCAAATTTAAGAACTCAAACCTAGAGAGGTGCTAGCTCGAGGTGTCAACTTCCAATCCCACATTGGAAAGGAATGAGAAAGAAAGAGAGATTTATAAGTCTATGCATCAACTACTAATGATTTGGGTTAACCATTTTACGCCACATGGTTTGACCATTTGTAGGTTGTTACATGACAGTTGGGCATGGGCTGCTACAGTTTGGTATCAGAGTCACTCCATGTGCAACCTTGAACGATGGTAAGAAAAACCTTAAAAAAGACAGATTTCCATTTGGGGGAATAAATTGTAATATCCTTGGAAAAATCTGATATTGGCAAAACATGCAAGAGACTCTTGGCCAAATGTATGAACTCAAACTTAGAGCATGAGCACTCACACAAGCTTAAGACCTCATGTCCAACTCTGTTTGTGCTTAAATGAACTTTCAGGTTAGGTGCACTCATTCAAGTTTAAGACCCCCTAATTGAGTGTAATCATATAGTCATGTGGTATGCATAGATGGATCAATGACGCTCACACAAGTTTAAGACCTCTTGTCCTAAAATCATACCCCTTTCATTAGTTTTCATTATTCTACGGTACTGCATTACCCCTTTATGGCATGTCATCTATCATATCTCTAGTCCTAGATTAGACTAAAGGGCAATCATGACTGAGTCACTGGTAGACAATCCGTGATCGAAGGTTTCACACCCGTGAATATACCATTCACGCCCATGAATGCTCTATAACCAATAATGATTAATGGAATAATATGTTTGAGTTACATGAACATGGTTACATACACACTTGAAATGATTAAGTGAGATTATATGCCATGTGATAACATGATTGAGAACAGGGAATATGCACTAGGTGCTTATCATACAAAGTAATATGTAACGACTATGTAAGGATATGAATTATGACCTAAATGATAAAGATACTCAGACTGTAATTAAATATGCTCATTCTCTATTCGAGGACTAGCTAGGATAGGTGGCATGCCATTGAGCGAGTTACGGTATCGTAGAATATTTATGCATTCGGTTTCTTACTCATCATGGTGGCTTAAGCTCGGGTAAGAGCGCTCCTGATTTTAGATGCATAATTTCCACATATGGATGTAGTTATTATATTGCTCATTAGGGTAGCTTAAGCTTGGGTAAGAGCGCTTCTAATTTGAGATGCAAAATTTGCAATACAGACATATACAAAAAGTGAGTAGAGTGGCTTAAACTCGGGTAAGAGCGCTCCTGTTTCACAACCCGCATCCAAGTAGTCCGGGTCTAGAGTATTGGGTTAAGAACCAAAATTTGGTAATATGGTATACGAAAATGGTGTTAAGAAATTAGAAATTTGCAATACAACACAATGAAATTGGTAATACAATAATTGTTTATACAGTATATAGAAAGTAGTGAATCATAATACAGGTACATCCTGGACAAAGGATGTAAATATGATTTATATAAGAAACCAATGATTTGAATATGTGCTATATATGATGAAGTTTACTATGCTTACAGTGATATAGAAATACTATGAATGGAAAGTATTATGAATATGATGAAATGGCTTCATTTGTGCAATATATGTATTTTATGTATTGAAATCAATTCGATTTAGTATGAAAGAGTTCATTATGAATAGGTCAGACACACAGGTATGTTCAAATTATGAATGTTATTAATATGTGAATGCATGTTAGAATTTAAATGCTTATATGTACCATTAAGCTATCAGTAGCTTAGCATGTGGGTTTTCCTACACGCAGGTTTGGAGTCATAGACTGTTGAGTGACGTGAAGAGAAGACAAAGTCAGTCAGAGCAATCAGAGTTGATCCGAGTTGGGTCTGTTTATTTGTTCATGCATTTTATTTATTTTCTCATGTCATGGGATAAAGACAGTTAATTCATGTTTTAAAGGCATGTAATAGATTTTATTAAGTACAAGTAGTATGGATTTTTGTAATAAAGGATTTAAAATCCCAAGATATTATTTGAGACTAATTGATATCTTGTTACATTTAATGATTTATTATGATATATGATTGTCTAAAATTGCAAAGCTTATGACCTAAAAATCTTGATTTTTAGGAGATGTAGAAAAGTTTTAATTCAGATACAGTTGTGTGGCATTCATCTGTACAACGAGATTTTTCCTTGGCTATATGGAAGGATGTTACAGTAATTGTGGCCCTCATAGGTTAGTACTTATGAACTAAGCCTTGAATTTATCCGTGAACACTTATAGTCCAACTATCACATACAAGTATCCATTCACGATTGTGAAAAATCTCCCAAAGTGGTGAACAATAAGGTTCACAGTTGTGAAAAATCTCCTAAAGTGTTGAACAATAAGGTTCATAGTTGTGAAACATCTCCCAAAGTGGTGGCTATATGGAAGGATGTTACAGTAATTGTGGCCCTCATAGGTTAGTACTTATGAACTAAGCCTTGAATTTATCCGTGAACACTTATAGTCCAACTATCATATACAAGTATCCATTCACGATTGTGAAAAATCTCCCAAAGTGGTGAACAATAAGGTTCACAGTTGTGAAAAATCTCCCAAAGTGGTGAACAATAAGGTTCATAGTTGTGAAACATCTCCCAAAGTGGTGAACAATAAGGTTCACGGGTATGATGATAACTTCATAGATGTGAATCCAAGTTTGGCGGAATGTGGTTGTAAAATAAGTCATGACTCCGAGCGTGAATGAATCTACCTAAAAACAAAAAGTTGTGCTTCATAATGCACGGTTATGACATAGTATTCATGGGTCTGAATCCATGCTTCACGACATTCCTGATTGTGAAGTTGGTTATGATTCTAAGCGTGAATGTATTTTTCCAAGTTCATAACTTTGTACCTTATGATTCATAACCATGACATAGTGTTAATGGATGTGAATTTGTGAAATTTTAGTGTAGAAACATGCCTATAACAGAGCATTTCCACAATTTCACACAATACTAAATTAACCAATGTTAATCACTCCTATCAATATATAAGTGCATATATATCATAGTCTCTAGCATTTTCACCAATTTTAACACATTCAAAAGCTCAATCATTCCATTATACATCTTAAACACCAAATCATATATCAAGATGCATTTATCTCATATCTCATTAAATCCATCAAACTACCAAGGATTTAATGCACCAAATATGCATTTTAAAGTCATGGAAGCATCATACAACACAAATAACACATAAAATGGTTTGAATGCTTATATGTACAAACCTCACAAAATGGAGCCTCTTTTCTTCATGCTTGCTTTAAGCTTACTCTCCTTCTTGAGGGTTGTTCTTTTGGATTCTATCTCCTCATAACACAATAAAATATTCTTTTAACCTTTTTTCATCTATATAACACATAAAAAACCCTAAATTGAAGCTAAACCCTAACCCATTTGAAATGGGTCTTAAAAGAAACAAAAATGGTAGAAGAAAGAGAAGCAAATGATGGAAAGAAATGAGATAACTTCTCTTACCCAACTTTTCAAGAACAAAGGGCATGGTTTGAGTTTCTTAGCTTTTCCTTCTTTGTTTCTCTCCAAGAATCCATTTTCCTTGTTTAAGGCCTATTCTTTCCTTCCTCTTTCCTAAAAAACCAGCCATTACTATAGTTTTTCTTTAGTTTATAGGTGTTTTAAAGCTTTAGAATGGAAAAAAAATGGAGAAAAAGGAAGAAGAAATGAGGGTGGTGTGTATGCGAAGGAAAAAGGTGTGGCTCTTGGTAGAAAAATGAGAAAGGAGAGAAAAAAATGGATCCCTTTATAGTCTCACGAATCACATGATTCACAACACTAAAACCCTATTCAAGATAGTGAATATGTTGATTTCCAGATTGTTCTCACTCATCCCTTCATAATCTTATTTTATTATCCCTATTATGATTAACCATCCTTTGATTACTTCTTTTATTACTGAAAAATTATTTAGGCCCAATTTAACAGTATTATATTTTTCTCACCCTTAAGAAATGTCATACTCAAAATTTACCTATTTGGAGTTGCTGAAACAGTTGGGGATACTGTGCTTGTATCACTTCTTCACTTTTCCATATCGATTTCTTTATTGCATGATTCCTCCATAACATTTTGACTAATGGTACTTGCTTGTTTCTGAGTTCTTTAACTTCTCGAGCCAAAATTTCAACTGTTTCTTTTTCATATGTTAGGTCTGGCCTTACTTCGATGCTCTCAACTAGAATGATGTGATAAGGATTGGATCTATATCTCCTCAACATGGAGACATGGAAGACGTTGTGTTTCCTACTATTGTTGTAAGTAAACTCCATCAATGGTAGATATTTGTTTTAGATTTCCTCAAATTTCATCATACAACTCCTCATCATGTCTTTTAAAATCTAAATCACTTTCTCTGATTGTCCATTGATGAAAAACTGTGATGATATTGTTTGGTCTTAAATAGTCTTGCCATATTGCATGAGGTTTAGGCCTTGCTACTTTGTTAGATGCAACATGTGTATAAGAAAAAAATATGCATGTGTTTTTTGTGAGCTATTAGGTGCATGTTTCTTATACATGAAAGCATGATTGGTCTTTTAAGATTTCCCTCTTGACCCTTATGACCCTTTATCACTCTTCCTTTGAGTAAAGGGCTTTATGTATGGTTTGCTTTTAGCCTTTGAGGCTACTAACTTAATGGAAGAGATTTTTGGTGTGCTAGATTTAAAAATATAGTACTAGGTGATGAAAATGATGATGATGCTCCATTAAAGCCTGTTGCCCAGACAATGAACCAAGAAGGGAGTTGAATTGGTTAGAAAATAAAATTTGCTTAATTTAAAGTGTGGAATAAATATAATAGAGGAAGGAAGAAGAGATATCACACACAAGATTTATAGAGGTTCAAGTATTAACAAACCCTACTTCTCTCTCCAATCTCAATTGGGTATTTCACTAACATACTAAGTGTCACAATAGAGTCTTTCAAGCTCAGTCCCAACTAAGGTGTTTCTCTTGTGTTTTTCAATGGCTAACACCTAACCCAGAGATTCTCTTGTGTTTTTCAATGTCTCACACAAAAATCAATTCCTTGTATTTTATGGCTCACACAATAAACCCTTAAAAGTGTTTCACTCTTAACCTAATATACCCAAGCTCACTTCTGAGTAATTGATTACAATGAGAAACACTTACCAACCTACAATGCTCAGAAGTTATGAGCAATTAGGTTTTCACAAAAAGTAGAGAATTGTTGAAAAAAATAATTAATGCACAAGGCTATAACAAAATCAAAGATGAAAATAATTGTTGTTCTTGTTGTTCTTGTTCTTCTTGTTGGGATTCATAAATGACTTGCATTCATACTCCCTCTGTGAATTATAGTCATTTGGGTGCATTTAACGGAAAGTAGCCATTGAACCAACTCTTAATTACGCCTGATATATTTCTCTGTCCTAGTTCACGGGCTTGACTATATGTGTCACGGGCGTGAATGTTCTTCCAAGCCGTGGTCCAAGTGGTGACTCTAGTTGTGACACTCTCTAGATGATGTTTATACATGCTAGAATACCATGATATATATGTTTGCATGAAAAGATGATTGAGCATGAGTTGATATATGACAATGCATGCTGCATAAAATAGTTTATTGCTTTATTTATATGCACCACTAAGCCAAGAGCTTAGCGTGGAAGTTTCTCTCACATAGATTTAGTAGAGAATAAGTAGACGATAGTAGATAAAGGTAGTGGTGGTTTGATCCAGTAGAGCAGCTTGTATCAAAAACTGTATGTCACACAACTATTGTATTTATGTTTTGAATTTTATTTTATAGTACTTGTAAAGTAAGCGCATATTTTGTAAATAATACTTTATTATATAAAATGTATTGTGTTTCTTTATTATGATTTATTTTACACTACAAGTAAATAAATATTAAATATATATATATATATATATATATAAATGTCTCATATTTACATATTTATATAAAAATAAAATAAATATTTTAACCGATGAAGTTAGGATAACACTCCCTTATTCGGGAACGAGCTGCTGGGGTGAGGGGTGTTACATACACTTAGCAAATTATTGGCAAAACAATTCATTAGTAGACCCAAATATGATGTCATCAACATAAATTTGAACAACTAGAATATCATGCTTATACTTTTTAATAAATAAAGTTGTGTCAACATTTCCTTTTGAAAAATTATTTTCTAAAAGGAAAGAACTTAGTCTTTCGTACCAAGCTCTTGGAGTTTGTTTCAAACCATACAAGGCTTTTGAAAGTTTAAAAATATGATTAGGCAAATTATGGCTTTCAAAACCCGGGGGTTGTTCCACATAAACTTCCTCCTCTATAAAACCATTAAAGAAAGCACTTTTGACGTCCATTTGAAAGAGTTTAAAATTCGTATGGCATGCAAATGCTAAAAGAATTCTTATGGCTTCTAATCTAGCTATTAGAGCATAGGTCTCATCATAATCTATACCTTCTTATTAATTATAATCCTTTGCAACTATCCTAGCCATATTCCTAGTTATTGAACCTTGTTCATCTAGTTTATTTATAAATACCCATTTACTACCAATGATTTGATGCTTTCTGGGTCTAGGAACTAAGGTCCATACCTTACTTCTCTCAAATTGGTTGAGTTCCTCTTGCATAAAAATCACCCAATTTTCATCATTAAGAGCCTCAACAATGTCTTTAGGCTCAATTTGAGAGACAAAAGCAAGGTTAGAATCTAAGAGTTTGAGATGTGATCTAGTACTTACACCTTTAGTATGATCACTAATGATTTGTTCCTTGGGGTGATCTTTTGTCATTTTCCATTCCTTTGGAAGCTCTTGTTTTTCTTGCTCTTGAGCTTGAGGTAGAGAGACATCTTGATGTGGGTTTTCTTGATCATTATCATCTTTCTAATAATCAAGATCAACCTTTTCCATTGTACCTACAATATCATCAAGAACACTAGCTTTCCCAAGATCAAGCTTACTAGATTCATCAAAAACAACATGAATAGATTCTTCAACAACTAATGACCTTTTATTAAAGACTCTATAAGCTTGGCTAGTGGTTGAGTATCCTAAAAAGATACTCTCATTGGATTTAGAGGAAAAATTTCCAAGGTTGTCATTGGTATTTAATATGAAACACTAGCATCCAAATACTCTAAAGTATGATATCATGGGCTTTCTTCCATTCCACAACTCAAAATAAGTTTTGTTTAAGAGTGGTTTTTTGAAAACTCAATTTGAAATATAACATGCAGTATTGGTGGCTTCGGCCCAAAAGTAGGTTTGTAACCTATACTCATTGAGCATTGTTCGAGCCATTTCAATTAAAGTTCAATTTTTCCTTTCAACTACCCCATTTTGTTGAGGTGTCCTAGGAGTTGAAAATTTTTGTGAAATACCATGTTCTAGACAAAAGTTTTCAAATTTTTCATTCTCAAACTCTTTGCCATGATCGCTTCTTATTTTTGAAATAAAATATCCTTTTTCGTTTTGAACTCTCTTAGCAAAGTTTTTAAAGGATTCAAAAGTATTACTCTTTTGAGCTAAGAAAATTACCCAAGTGAATCTAGCGTAATCATCGACGATGATAAAAGCATAGTATTTACCTTCTAAGCTAGCAACTCTAGTAGGTCCAAAAAGATCTAAATGCAAAAGTTGTAGAGGCTTTGAGGTACTTATAATATTTTTGGATTTGAATGAGGACTTGTGTTGTTTTCCTCTTTGGCAAGGTTCACACGTCTTACTCTTTTCGAATTTGACTCTTGGTAGTCCACTTACTAGCTCTCCTTTGTTAAGGCTTTGAATTAAATTCATGCTTGCATGACCAAGCCTTCTATGTCATAGCCAAAATGCATCACTAATAGTCATAAGATATTTAGAGGAAAGGTTATATATTTTGTGTAAATCTATTATGTAAGTATTGACATCTCTACTTCCTTTAAATATCTCTTGACCACTAAAGGAGGTTACAAGACATTCATTTGAGGTAAAAATTACTTGGTTTCCCCTATCACATAATGGACTTTCACTTAACAAATTATGTTTGAAACCACCAACAAGTAAAATATCTTCAATGAAACTAGTATTATTTATACCAATGGAGCCAATGCCAATTACCTTACCCTTATCATTGTTCCAAAAGGTTACCTTACCACCATCAATACTTTTAATGTCATTGAATAGTTCTTTGTTTCCGGTCATATGCCTTGAGAATCCACTATCCACAAGCCAAACATTTTATTTTATAGCGGACATAAGGCATACTTATAAAATCACAATTTAGGTGTTGTTTTTAGGTACCTAAATGAACTTGGGTCGTTTGGGGTTAGCACATGAAGGTTTTCAATGAGCCTTTCTTATCCTTTTAGATGGAGTTTATGAGTAGTGACATGCACATGCATGATGAATAGGTGATTTCCTAGGTGCATGCCTCTTGTACATGAAGGCATGATTGGCCTTATGAGCTCTCCCTCTTAAGTTGTGTGACCCTTGACCATTCTTCTTATAAATAAGGGGTTTAGTGTGTGTTGTGCTCTTAGCCCTTGGGCCTATTACTTCTATTGTGAAGGTTTGAGGTGCAATAGAATTAACAAAAGGTGGTCTTGTTAGATGAAGATGATGTTCCATTAAATCCTAGACCATGTCTTATTAAAAGTGGTCTTTGGGACACCATGAGAGTATCAAAACTCTCATTGCCTTTATAAAATCTTGAAATAGATTTTCTAAGTTCCTCAACTTCATTTTTCAAAATATTATTTTTTTTTAAGCAAGGATTTAGTTGAAGGTCTAAAGGAATACTCATCTAATGATTTTTGAAGAGTTTCATTAGAAGTTTTGAGATCAAGATTTTCCTTTTGTAAAACTTCCATTTTTTTTTCAAATTTAAAATATTATCTTTGTAAGTATTGAATCTACATCTATATTTTTCTAATTCTTGGTTTAATACCTTTATTAAACTATGTTCATCATCATCTTCACTATCACTATTATTATCATTACAATTATTATTAAATGAGTATGAGTAAGAATGACTTACCTCATCTGTGAAGTGATCCTCTAAAGCCATGAAGCATAGGTTGACCTCTTCACTTTCATTGTCATCTTTTTTACTTGAAGAGCCTTCATCATCCCATGTGGCTTTGTGACCTTTCTCCCTATTATCTTTTTGATATCTTTTCTTGTGTTTCTTGAGCTTTGGACATTCTGGTTTGATATGTCCTTTCTTCCCACACTCATAATATTTTACCTCCTCTTTATTTCTTTGAGAGTCATTTGAGGAGTGTTTGATGTTTCTTTGTTTGAAATTTCGAGAGTTGGCAATTCTCTTTTCAATTATTCTTTTAATCTTCTTGAGAGCATGACAATGTCCTCATTTGCATCATCACTCTTTTCTTCATCATCTTCAACTTCTTCTTGAGAATTTGAAGTAGAGGTTTTGAGTGCTAGAGACTTTCTTTTCTCTGGCTCGGCTTTAAGTACTCTTTATCACCATTTCTTGTGTTAGAAATTTGTCAATAAGCACATTGGTAGGCATGACGCTCATGTCTTTATTGGCTTCTTCTATACCAACAACTCTTCAACCATAGTCTTTGAGAGAAAGGCTTCTTAGAATTTTATTGTTTACATCTTCCAAGCTCAAGTGCTTTCCAAGCTTTCTCATGCCATTTATGATGGCTAGAAGACGGTTCGTCAGTCGGTGATAGATTCATTGGATTTCATCTTGAAGAATTCATATTTTGAAGTGAGAAGTTGAATCTTCTTGGATTTAACTTGCTTGGTTCCTTCATGATAATTCTCCAATGTCTTCCATATACTATATGTGGTAGGGTAGTGTTGGATTCTGCCACATTCTTCAATGGATAGAGAGCTTGCGAGGATTGTCATTGTCTTTTTGTTTTTGAAGTTCACTCTACATTGAGGCTCTGTCCAATCATCTCTTGAAAAAACTTCTTCTTCACCATTAACTCCTCTCCTAGTTGGTGGTGTCCATTCTTTCCGAACACTATCCCAAACTTCAATTCCTTCACTATCGAGATATGTCTCAATTTGAAACTTCCAATGAGCGTAGTTTGCTCCATCAAAGTAAGGCTTGAGACTTTGGAATCATTCACTGGCCATTTCTTAATTTTTGCCAGTGCTTTTTAATCTTTGTTGCTAGACAAACTCTGATACCAATTGTTGCCCAGAGAATGAACCAAGAAGGGGGTTGAATTGGTTATGAAATAAAAATTTCTTAACTTTAAGTGCATAATAAAATTAAATAGAGTAGGGAAGGAAAGATATTACACACAAGATTTATAGAGGTTCAGGTATTAATAAACCCTACTCCTCTCCCCATTCTCAATTGGGTATTTTACTAACACACTAAGTGTTACAATGGAATTTGACAAGCTCACTCCTAACTATAGTGTTTCTCTCAGTGGCTAACACCTAATCCAGAAATTCCTTTGTGTTTTAATGGCTCACACAATAAATCAATTCCTTGTGTTTTATGGCTCACACAATAAACACTTACAAGTGTTTCAATCTTAACCTAATATACCCAAACTCACTTGAGTAATTGTTTACAATGAAAACACTCACCAACCTACAATGCTCAGAAGTTATGAGTAATTAGGTTTTTACAAAGAATAAGAGTTTTGCTGAAAGTTAGTTAATGCACAAGGCTACTACAAGATTAAAGATTCAAAGTAATTGTTGTTCTTCTTTTTATGATTCATAAATGACTTGCATTTATACTTCCTCTGCGAATTATAGTCATTTGGGTGCATTTAATACAAAAATAGTGGTTGAACCAACTTTTAACTTCGTGCCTGACATATTTCTCTATCCTCGTTCATAGGTGTGAATGTATGTGTCACGGTCATGAATGTTCTTCTTAGTCGTGGTCCAAGTGGTCACTCTGGTCGTGAAGCTCTTTGGAATAATTTGAAGTGTTTGATCACGGGCATGACTTTATACATTCACGGGCGTGAATATTCTTCCAAGCTGTGGTCCAAGTGGTAACACCGGTTGTGAAACTCTCTAGAAGAATTTGACATGTTATCTCACGAGCGTGACTATCTTTCACGGACGTGACTAATTTGATCATTCACGGTTGGCATGATCCTTCATGACCATGAACTTTGAATGGTGCAAAGTTGGCACTAAGTTATATTCACAGGCATGACATTAGTAGTCACGGGCGTGACTTTGCTATTTCTTCTGATTTTGATCTTCAAAAGTTGTCTTTCATTCTTGCATCATATTCTATTCAAGATATATCCTGTTCAACATATTTAGAACACAAGAATTATTAAATACATTATTGCTATTATATTTGTTAGCATCAAAATGACAGAAATACCCCTCAAGGTTCAACATGAATGAAAATTCCTGCTAATTGAGTTGGGTTCCCAAAGCCTACTGTAAGCTCTTCCAAAATTGCGATGTAAATATGAGATCTCTATCAGAAATGAAAGACATCGGTACTCCATGAAGTCTCACATTCTCATTTACATAAATCTTGGCCAGCTTGTTCAACGAGTAGTCCATCCTAACTAGTATGAACTGCGCTAACTTCATCAATCAATCCACTATTACCCATACTGCATCATATCTCTTTTGAGTCACCGAACAACTGAAATAAAATCCATAATGACTCTCTCCCACTTCCACTCGGGTCTAGGTATTAGTTGCAACAGTCTTATAGGTACCTGGTATTCGGCTTTCACTTATTGACATATCAAACATCTTTCTGTTTATTCGATAATATTCTTGTTCATTCATAGCCACCAATATTGAGCTTTCAAATCTTGGTACATCTTATTCCCACCTGGATGCATAATATACCTTGTCTTGTGAGCCTCTCTTAGGATATATGTTTTCAATTCTTCTATACTTGACATGCAAATCTTGTTTCCATAGTATACCGTACTGTCTTCTTTCACTAAATATTATGACTTTTCTCTTTTTTTTTGCAGCCTCAGCTACCTTCCTCAAATTTTCATCTTGTTTCTAAGCCTCATTAATCTTCTGTATTAAAAAAAGGCTCCACTCATATCTCAGCTAACATTTTTGTACTTAAGGCATCAACAACCACATTCATTTCTCCTGGTTAATAATCGATCACACAATTATAATCTTTAATCAATTCTAACCATCTTTGTTGCCTCCAATTCGATTCTTTATGAGTGGAAAGATATTTAAGATTCTTGTGGTCCATGTAAATTTAACATCTTTCTCTGTAAAAATATTGTCTCTAGATCTTGAGAGCAAAAACTATCACTACAAGCTCTCATGCGGCTTAAGCTATTTGGAGGCATACATAATTACCTTTCCTTCTTGCATTAGAACACAACCGAGATCATTATGAATAGCATCAATGTACACAATAAAGTATTTCCCTGGACTAGGCTGGGTTAAAATTGGCACTTTCATTAACATTGTCTTGAGTTGATCAAAACTTATTTGACATCCATATTTCCATTCAAAAAGGATATCTTTTTGTAGCAGCCATGTTAAAAGAGTTACTATGGATGAAAATCCTTTCATGAACCTCCTATAGTATCCGGCTAACTTGAGAAAAGTCCTCACTTCTATCACATTACGAGGTGGTTTCTAATTAACCATTTCCTCGATCTTGATAGGGTCAACTTGGATACCTTTTGCTAAGACTACATGACCCAGAAAACTTATTGCTTCAAGCTAAAATTTGCACTTAGATAGCTTTGCATACAATTACTTTTCCTTCAATGTCTGCAGTACTATTATGAAGTGTTGATCATGTTCTTCTCTGCCTTGCGAATGCACAAGAATTTCATCAATGAACACCATTACAAATTGATCAAGATATGGCTTAAACACTCAGTTCATCAGGTCTATAAATGCCACTAGTGCATTCATCAAACCAAATGGCATTACCATGAACTTATAATGACCGTAATGAGTCTTTAATATTGTCTTAGGTACATCTTACTCTTTAATCTTCATCTGATGATACCATTATCGGATATTTATCTTTCAAAATATACTTGCTCCTTTTAGTGATCAAAAAGGTCATTGATCCTATATAATGGGCACTTATTCTTGATAGTCACCCTATTAAGTTGCCTATAATAGATGCAAAGACACAAGGTGTCATCTTTTTTTTTTCACAAACAACACTGGAGCACCCCATAGTGACACACTAGGTCTTATAAAACCCTTACCTAACAAGTCTTGCAACTCTACTTTCAATTCTTTTAACTCCGTGGGTGCCATTTTATATGGTGTGATTGAAATAGGAGCAATGCTAGGTACCAAATCAATAACAAACTCTATGTCTTGGTCAGGTTCTACATCAGAAAAGTTACAAACAATAGGAATGTTAGCCAACTTCAAACTACTCTTTTTCATATGATCACATACACTAAATAAGTTTCACATCTCTTACTGATGAGTTTTCAGGCTTTCAACACGAATATCTCATTATCTGGATATCTTATGTTCTCAGTCATCACCATTATCTCTTTTTGTTTTGAAACTCTGATAATCATCTGCCTCTTTCCACAATCCACTATCACTCCGTGATGAGCTAACTAATCCATTCCTAAGATCACATCAAATTCATAGAATGGTAGCTCTATCAGATCTGCTGGGAATTGCCTACCTTGTATCTTGATTGGGAAAACCCTAAACACCTTGTTAACCCTCACATTGTGCCCTAATGGGTTAGTCATTAAAATCTCAAATTCTAAGGCCTCTAGTAATAAACCGTATTGACTCGATGGTGTGTGCATATGTAAGAATGTGTCAATCCTGGATCTATCAATGCATGAATATCAGAGCTAAAGAGAAAGAATTTACCCACTATGAAATCGGGTGCATCTTGCTTCTCACGGCCTTGAATGGCATATGCCATGGCTAGAGTAGCTTTACTACCTTTTGGCCTCTCAACTGTGTCTAATCTGAATTGGCTAGGCCCTACTCAGCCTCCTCTACCTTGTCCAAAAGCCTACATTTGTACTAGCTTGATGCTCCCCAAACCTCTACCAAACTATAACAGGGAATAATCACTCCTCAAATGATCCTTGGAGTTGTACCTTAAACAAGCTCCCATCGTCCACCGACACTCTCTTGGATAAGGACGACCATAATGTGGACATATAGGTAGAGGTGCAGATCTATGTGGTGCTTATGTTGGTGCACTAGCTACAAAAGAAATAAATCTCATAGGCTATGCCTGCTTGAAGGAAGAAGGCATGATGGAACATCTAGCCTGAAAATCGGTCACTAAAAGATCTTGCCTTCTTTCCACTAGATGGTCCCTCGTTTGGTTGACGCATAGGTCTCCTGAACCCTTTATCTTGTGCGGGTTATTGTGCTGCAAAAACTCTTTCAACTGTTCTAGCAAATGCTAATAAACTAGGAAAATTTATTAGATGTAGGGCTAAGACTTACAACTTAATCAGATCCCTTAAACCATTTTCAAATCGTCGACATTTATCAACCTCTATGGATACAATGCCACTAGCATACTTGAGAAATGTGTGAAAGTCTTTTTCATACTCTGATACTAAAATGTCCCCCTACTTCAGCATCAAAAACTCTATTTTCTTATCATTTGTGTAGATAGGGAGAATATATTTGTTGCCCAAAATAATAACAAAGAAGGGGGGTTCAATTGGTTAGTAATTAAAATTTTGTTTAATTCAATTTTACCAAAGAATAATTTATAAGAGAGAGAGAGATGATTCAACACATAAGATTTGTAGAGATTCGGGTATTTAACAAATCCTATTCCTCTCCCCAATCTCAATTGGGTATTTCACTAACACTCAAAGTGTTACAAATGAAGTTTTTCCTAGCTCACTCCCATCTATGATGTTTCTCTCTTGGCTAACATCTAACCCAAATAAACTCTTATGTTTTAATGGCTAACACAACAACCAAATCCTTGTGTTTTAATGGCTCACACAAAAAACCTTTACAAATATTTCATTCACAATCCAACTCACTCAAACTCACTTTTGAGTAATTGATTACAAGAATGAAATACTCACCAACCAAAAAGCTCAACAATTATGAGCAATAATGGTTCTTACAATAAGAATGGTGAAAAGAATCAAATGCTCAAGGTTATATAAGATTAGAAAATATAATGCACATTACTCATTTGTTATCTAACCTTTGGAATTCATAAATATGTTGTATTTGTACTTTTCCAAACAAAAATAGCCGTTTAAGATGCATTTAATGCAAAAATGCCCTTTCAACAACTTTTTCATTCGTGTCTGACAACTTTCTCTTTCCAGGTTCATGGGCATGACTATTCTTGTAACCGTGAATGAAGTGGTGAAGCTAGTTGTGAATGGTTCTATCCAAAAATGAGAATACTTTCATGGGCATGACATATTTTTTCATCCGCGTGACTTAATCAAGCTTCACGGGTGGTCCAATACTTAATTGCCATGAATGTTTGAATGAATAGTCTTTAGAGCTAACTATCTCACAGGTCGTTACCCATGAGTCACGAGCGTGAAAGTTGTTGGGTTTTGAAGAATGAATCACATTCATAATCGCAGTAGAAAAATAAAATTTTCAAAATCCGAAACAAAATATCATACTTGTGCCATTAAAACTAATTTATATAAATATAGAGGTTAGAAATTATACCTTGTAATTTCTTATTTGTTATTCAAATCTTCACTTTGTTGGGTTGTAGAAAACCATAACAATCCACATTAGGATGTCTCTAATGATAATCCACGTGAAGAGTAAAGAAGAAACTATCAAAAGAAATGGTTTGAACAAATTCAAAGTGCTAGCTTTGAAAGTGTTCTTGAGAGACTTTTATTGTCTTAAAAATATTTTTTTCAAAAAAAATATTTCCATGTCTATTTTCTGCCATTTGATGTCTTTTCTATATGAATCAAATTCAAAGAAAAGATCAAAAGTAAAAAACGGAGAAAAATGAATTGAATGAATAGTAAATTTGCTTAATGGCCATAATTGGCCTAATTAAGGTCAAATTCACCTGTTGGCCAACATGAGACACCAGCACAAGCGCTGGGCCTGCTGTGGGCTCCCGTTGGGCAGCCCAGCTGGCCCGCTAGGTGGGCCAGCAGCCTGCCTAGCCCGCGAGGGCTCGTGCGGGCCTGTACGAGCCCGTGACCCTCCCGAACGATTTTTTCCTTATGATCTCATTGCGATCCATCCCAAAATAATTCTCTTATATTTTGGATCCTATCCAAGTCTATTTTACCCATTCTCCATATCTTCAATGCGTGTGACCCATTAGGTTCTCGGTTATGTTGGCCACTTAAATTAACAATTAATTTAAGCAAGTCATGAGCAGTATCTAGCAAGACATCATGACCTCCAATTGACCAGAAAGTCAGTGGTTTGACTACGAACCTTTCCATAGACAATTTCCATGCAATTATTCCTCTCACCATTCTATACCCCACTTCATTCAGAATATGGACATGTGTCAACTCCCACTAGACTGACTACGTCACGTCTAGTCCAAGTAATGTTAGTTCTTGTCCTTGAAGCTCATTACTCTATTAGATATGTCATTGAAGACTATCTTTATGACATTTCCACTTCATCCAGAGATTCCCGAGTAATGACCACAACAAGAGGCCATAGGTATACACTCCTTCTATTAAGGGTGGTGAATCCTTTATTGATTACCCAATTACCTTCGAATACCTCAAGATGTATCCAATCATCACCCTATGTGCAACCTCCCTGAGGCAACAAGGAATAGTATCCAAATACAGAATCAATATCCAAGATATCCTTGGATACCTCAAGTCTAAGGATACTTGCACCATTGCTATAATGAGATTATCATTGACATTTAAATGGATTATCCATATGATTGTCTCATAGCTGGTCATCCAATGTACTTAGCTACACTTAGCAAACATCCACATGTTAACTCTAAACATCTCATGTTTACAGATTATGAGATCTATTACTCGATCCAATCAATAAGTGTAACATGTGCTAGTCTCTCCGGATTAACAATGTCCTGTCTCATTAATCCTATGACTAAGGATAATTTTGATACTAACATAATTACACATGATAAGAATCTCAATATCATGATCTCATCATGATTTCCTTCATCTTATGTTATGTATCAAGGACTTCATTAATTGATTTAAGATCACTATCAATTCATATATCAGATGAACATCAAATTAATGAAAAAGCTTTTTATTAATCAAATAAATTTGTACAATAAGTGCTAAAGGTGATTGCCTTTAGAGCACTCCTTTAACAAAAGGTGCATTTCATAGTTGTGGCAATTCTTCCCCACGGGCATGACAATGTTCACGGTTGTGAATATTAGCTTCACGGGTGTGAACCTTTGCTGATTTTCTTTCTTTTGAACTTCAAACAACTTCAATCAACTTGCGTCATGGTCTTAGGAATATGTAACTTATCTAATACACTTAGAACATATAATATGGTTAAATTCCTTATTACCTAATTATTTATGATCATCAAAATGGTAGAAATATCCCTCAAAGTTAAGCAATCTCCCCCTTTTTAATTGTGACAAATAATTTTCCAATATGTAGCTTGAGGAGAAATGAATTTCTCACCCTCAAAAAATGATTAATAAATATAAACTATAAAGAGCATAGGAATGCCACATTTTCAAGCCATAAAAGCATGTAAGATGCAAAGTTTTAAAAGAATTTCAAGTAAAGCATTTAATCATAACATTTATGCCAAGTATATGGAAGGTATATTTCAAGTATATTTTATGTTAAATGACATTTATATGTAAATAATATTGCATATCTTCTCCCCCTTTGACACAATCAAAAAGAGACAAACAAATAAACAATATAATGCAAATCTTATATTCCATTACAAAAACAAATTACATATGGAAGTTTATGTACAAAGAAGATTTACCTAATGATCTTAAGGATCCTAAGGAACCTAAAAGAAACATGATCCTAAGGCAGGAATCTAAAACCAAAAAAAGATAACTCATGGCTTGAAGCCAGATACTTGCTCGCTAAGATGAGTTGCGTCCTCCTCAAGGCTATCAACTCTCGACTCTATAAAGTCCTTAAGATTCTCCAACTTCATATCAATGGAGTGCTGAAAAGAATTCATGCTTGCTTGAAGCAAGTTTTGACAAAGAGTGATAAGTGCCATAAGTTGTTGAGCCATGTTCGGTTGGGATAAAGATGTTTCACCAGCTGCTAGGGCAACCGCTGTTTCAATCATAACTTGAGGAAGCTTGGCTTTGGCTCTCTTTCTCTACTGTGGCCTTTGAAGGCCAACTTTAAAAGTTTCTGAATCCTCTGATTCCCATGCAATTTCTCATGTAGGGGTTGTAACACCTGCAAATTAGGGCCTGGAATTTACATGTTAAATAAGGTACATTAAAGGTATATGGAAAATATATGTGAGGCTATGGGTATTAGAAACCACAAAATAAAGAAAAAGATAAGAAAAAGTGAAGTTATCAGCGTTCACGCCCTTGACAGTGTTAATCACGGTCGTGAATATTGCGATTTCCAGTTTTAGAAGCTGAGGATCTTCACAACCATGATGCATATGTTCACGCCTATGACACTAGTGTTCACGCTCATGAAGACCTGCATGTTTAAATATGGCAATGTTGTGTTTTTGACAGAACTCACGTAAAATCATTTCCAACCCTAACCGTCAATCTTCTGAAACTCTAAAAACAAATTTCCCTTATTCCCTTTAAATCTTAGATGATTAAACATGAAATCCTCACCATAAACACAGTAAAAACAGATTGAAATCGCACCTTTTTTATTGTAGATTTTAAATTTAGCAATTAGTAAGGTTATAACACATCCCGAACCCTAGAAATCGATATGTGTTCACAAAACAGAGGTAAGAAATCATATCCTCCATTGTCCTTTAATGTAGTTTAATTCGGTTTAATGGGAGATAAGGTTTATGATATTTAAATCAATTAAAAGTTAAGACTTTGCTTAATTTATGGCATATTTAGATGAATATCGGAATTTGTATATTAATATAGCCTTTGATTTCATGTTAGGGGATAAAACAGAAGGTGGAGAAGTCCACCAGAGGTAGTAGATGCGAGAGTGTCAAGTTTTAGGGCTCTATTATTAAGATTTGTACATATAAACATTGTTATTCAATTTTATTGTGCCTGTGATATGAAATACTAATGTGGTATCTTAAATGGTAATTCAAGTTGATATTTTTAGTTGTTGTTAATAGTATAAACGAATCATAATATGCTGAAATGCATGTTGAGGTTGATATTAGGGAAGATGAATATGGAATTGTTGTTATGTGTTGATAATTAAGGCATTAACCCTAAAATAAATGGCTAATTGTGATTAAATGGATGTTTTTGGTTGTGTTCAAATGTTAAAATTATGTAAAGTGTTGATAGGTGTGACTAACATTGCTTAGCTTTAGATTCTATGCATGTGATGTGTGTAATTGAGTGAAATCAGTGTTGTAATATCATTCTTGCATAATGAGTCATGCCCATAAAGCCAAGCTTCACTCCCGTGAAAGTATGAATTTCACATATGTGAATAAAGGTTCACGCCTATGAAAGTTCAAAAACAAGTCACTACTGAGTCACAGATAGACAAACCGTGACAAGAGGTTTTACATTCATGAATATACCAGTCATGCCAGTGAATGCCCTGTTTCTAGAAAAGAATAGATGGATTTATATGATGAAACTACTTGAGTATGATATGCATATACCTTTGACATGATTAAATGAGCTTGTATTTAATATGATAACATGACTGAGGAACTTGATTATGTACAAGGTGTTTTACATCACAACATGATATGTGATGATTTTGTGAATTTATGAAATATGGCGTAATTGATACTGATAACCTGAATATGAATAAGAATGTCCATTCTCTATTCAGGGACTAGTTAGGATAGGTGGTATGCCATTGAGGGGTTACAGTATCATAGAAATAATTATGCATGTAGCTATTAAATTTGCTCATCAAGGTGGCTTAAGCTTGTGTCAGAGCACTCCTTATTTGAGAAGCTAAATGGTAGCATATCCATATTAGGGACAAGGTAGCTTAAGCTCGTGTTAGAACGCCCTTGTACCTATATGCATGCAATATTTGCACATCAGGGTGGTTTAAGCTCGTGTCAGAGCACTTTTGATTTGAAAAGCTCAGTGGTAGCAATACAGATAGATACAGTAGTGAGAAGGGTGGCTTAAACTTATGTTAGAGCACTTCTATTTCAAAACCCATATCCGAGTAGTCCACATTTAATGTATTGGGCTATCAAACCAAAATCCATTAATACAGAAAGTGGATCATAATTTATGAAGATCAATAAATTTGAATACATGAATCAGTAAATTTGAATACATGATAATTTATGGATATGTTAGATGACGTACAATGCTATTATGATAGTGAACTCAATTTATATATTGCATGTTGATAATATGGCCAAACACATAGGTATATTATTAATCATGAATGATATAGTAATATGTGAATGCATGCTAGAATTTAAATCTTTATATGTAACATTATACTTTCAGTAGCTTAGCGTGTGAGTTTTTTTCTGCACGCAAGTTTGGAGTCGTAGACTGTGGTTAAGGAGAAAAGAAGACAAACCCAGTTTCAGAATTGACTCGAGTTGGGTCTGTTATTTTGTTCATGCATTTTGTTTATTTTTCCGCATATCATGGGATTGAGATAATAGATTCGTGTTTTAAATAAGACATGTATTTGGGATTACAAATTTGATTTAGCATAGATTTTGTAATAATGGATTTTTATGCCCAAATTATTATTGTTATGATTATGGTTGTAACGTATTCCCCCCTGGAGCCAGGAATAGCAATATGGACTAAATGTCCTGTCCAAGCCAAAGAGCTTACTCCGAATAGTCGTGACAAATGATGATTGAGACGAGATTCGGCATTTTTGAACCAGGAAACACTCGGTTTCGCTTATTTTGGTGTTTATCAATGGTGGTATACAATCGGTTTAAGTACTAACGAAGATCTTTATATTGGAGCTCTTTTTCTATTATTTTTTTCTGCCCTAGCCTTACTAGTGGGTTGGTTACACCAGATACATGAGGAATAGTTGTATATATATATATATGAGAATGATTCAGAAGAAGACTGTTAACATGGAAATATGTTGAAAAGTCTTAATTTAGACAAGTAGATTCAGTTCTAGTCGTATGGTATCTATCTGTGCAGAGGGTGCTACATTTGGTGTTATTAGAGCCAGGTTTAGGCGGTTCTAGACCTAAGTGGATTATGGGGTTATCATGCATGCATACATGTGTCTTGTCTGACTCTGACTTTGGCTACTTTTTTGTCAACTTGTAATATTAGAGTGAGATGGCATCTGAATCAAATGACAATGTTGAGATCCATAGATTTCCACATAATGGGGCACCGAACCAGCCCAATGCAACTAGTATTTAGGGTCCAGGTGCAGAACAAATCCTTGACCCACGAGCTCCTTAACATGCTGACCTAGACTAGATTCCCTTGATGTAACAGATGGCAGGTCTGCTACAATAGATAGTTAGAGTAGTGCCACCCACACTAGCACCAGTTCCTTCACCTCCACTACTGAGGCTGAGGATACAGCTGGACAAGCTTTGTAAATTTGAAGCTACTGATTTTCTAGGAATAAAAGATGATGACCCTACTGCTGCTGAATACTGGCTTAAAAAGATAAAAAGGGTATGTGGTGAATTTGATGTAGCCACTGATTAAAAGGCCAAATATGTTGTCTCTTTGTTACAGGAGGATACCTATGACTAGTGAAAGACAATTCTGTTGATGCCAGATGTTCCACAGCCTATGACTTGGGACTTCTTTATGGCTGAATTTAAGGAACAATATGTTCCTCTTATCTTTATGGATGAGAAGAAGAGGGAGTTTCTAAGTCTCAAGTAGGGCAAGATGATAGTGATAGAGTACTAGAGAGAGTTTACTCGATTGAGTAAATATGCCATTGAGATTATCACCAGTGAGAGAGACAATGCAGGATGTTTGAGCATGGCCTCAATGCAGAGATAGGCAATTTTATCCTTGCACTTCAGCTTGATAGCTTCACCAAGATGATCTCAACTTCAGTTAATGTGGAACAGAGGAAGAGGAAAAGAGTTGAGAAAGATGCTAGATAAATAATGACTCCAGTGGCCCAGCCTTCAGGCAAGAAGGGTCAGTTCCACCAACAGTCTCATGGCAAAAGTCAGGGATAGAACAAAGGTTATTATCAGGGAGATTCATATAGGAAGGGGTAGCCCTCTAAATCTACATCTGCAGTGGGTAGCAATCAGACACAGGCTACCAGAGATAGTATTCCAGTTTGTGGCACCTGCCACAAGAGTCATAGAGGAGATTGTTGGAAGAATACAAGTGCATGTTTTAGATGTGGATCCAAGGAGCATGTGAAGAGAGATTGTCCTCTAATGATTAACAGTGCACCAGCACAGACAACACAGTCAACTCCAGCTCAGCCCAGGCAACAGACTAGAGGTCCTACAGGACCTACCCAAGCAGTCTTTGAGACTGTCAATAGGCCAGGACCAGATCGAGTGCCAGCTAGAGCTTATGCCATGAGGGCCATAGAGGATCAGGAGGCTACAGATGTGATAGTCAATATGTTTTCGCTTTATGATTATGATATATGTGCATTAATTGATCTGAGTTCTATATACTCTTACATATGCTCAAGCACTCCTAGGCAACACAATATGGTTAGTGAAAATCTTGAATATAAGATTGCGGTTACAAATCCTTTGGGATACAATATGATTGTGAATCAGGTATATAGAAGTTGTCCTTTGTCTGTACAAGGGAGAGAATTCCCGGTAGACTTGATAGAGTTGCCTTTTCGAGAATTTAATGTCATATTAGGCATGGATTGTCTAGCCCAGTATGGTGCAGTTATGGACTGCAGGGAAAAATTTGTAATATTGAAAACTGCAAAACAGGGGGATGTAAAAGTGGAAGGTGAGTTGTTTCTACAATTTCCATGAGCTGTTTCATTGATGAAGGCAAAACACTTGATGAGGAAGGGATGTGAAGGGATGTGAAGCCTATTTGGCTTATATTATTGATACCAGAAAGGGAGGTCCAGAGCTTTAGGATATCCCCACAAAAAATGAATTCCCATATGTATTCCCTGAATATATATCGGGATTACCACCTAATAGAGAGGTTGAGTTCTCTATAGAGCTCACTCTAGGCACAACACCCATATCAGTAGCGCCATACAAAATGGCACCATCTGAGCTGAAAGAGCTTAAGGCTCAGCTACAGGAACTGTTAGAGAAGGGTTATATCAGGCCGAGTGTATCTCCATGGGATGCACTAGTGTTATTTGTGAAAAATAAAGACGGGTCTATGAGGTTATGCATAGACTATCGACAGCTGAATAAGGTGACAGTTAAGAACAGATATCCGTTACCACAGATTGATGACTTATTTGATTAGTTGAAGGGTGCAGATGTGTTTTCAAAAATTGATATGAGATCAGGGTATCACCAATTGAGAGTTAGGGTAGAAGATATAACCAAGATGATGTTCAGAACCAGATATGGGCATTATGAATTTGTGGTTATGCCTTTTGGGTTAACAAATGCCCTAACAGTCTTTATGGACTTAATAAGGGTGTTCAAACCCTACTTAGACCAGTGTGTAATGGTCTTTATTGATGACATTCTGGTGTATTCCCAGACACTTGAGGAGTACGATCAACACCTAATAACAGTGTTACAAACATTTAGGGAGCAAAAATTGTATGCCAAGTTCTCAAAATTTGAATTTTGGTTTAATGAGGTAGCTTTTTCTAGGACACATTGTGTCATCAGATGGTATTCGAGTTGATCCTAGCAAGGTAGAGGTTGTTATGAGTTGGAAGTCTCATCGCAATGTGATAGAGATCATAAGTTTTTCTTGGATTAGCTGGTTATTACAAGAGCTTCGTTAAAGGATTCTCTATGATTGCTTCTCTTTTAACTAGACTACTGAGAAAGGATGTGAAATATGAATGGATTGAGAAATGCCAGCAGAGTTTTGATAGTTTAAAGAAGATATTAACAGAGGCTCCGGTTTGGACACAACTAGTTTCTGATAAAGAATATGTGATCTATAGTGATGCTTCTCATGATGGATTGGGGTGTGTACTCATGTAAAACGGTAAGGTAGTGGGATATGCATCTAGGTAGCTGAAGGTTCATGAGAAGAATTACCCCACACATGATTTAGACTTGGCGACCATTGTCTCTGCATTGAAGATATGACATCATTATCTTTATTGGGAGAAATATTTCATCTATATAGACCATAAGAGTCTAAAATACATGCCTACACAGAGAGACCTCAATTTGAGACAGAGGCAGTGGTTAGAGCTGATAAAGGACTACAACTATATTATTGATTATCACCCAGGCAAAGCTAATGTAGTGGCTGATGCATTGAGTAGTAAGATGGTGGTTGAATTGCACCCTCGACCGACACTTAATCAGGAGCTTATTGATGCATAGAGACATGAGAGTAAATTTGTTGAGATAGCCGAGTCGATCTCTAAAGGGGAGAGATAAGATTATACAGTTGAATATGATGGTGGAATATATTATCAAGGGTCATTTATACATGCCCAACATTATTGAGATGAGACAGAGGATACTGCAGGAAGCACATGAGACCAAGTATACTATGCACCCTAGAAGCACAAAAATGTATAATGACCTGAAGAGTAAGTACTGGTGGATAGGCATGAAACGAGATATCACGTAGTATACTACCAGATGTTTAACTTGTCAGCAGGTCAAGGCAGAACACTAGGTACCATTAGGGTTGTTGCAACCTATTACTGTGCCAAAATTCAAATGGGAGCGGAATACTATGGATTTTGTGATTGGTTGCCGGTAACTTCTCAAAAATTTGATGTGTATGGGTTATTATGGATACACTTATGAAGTCAACTCACTTCTTGCCTATTATGAGGGATTTTCCTTTGAACAGACTAGTAGAGCTTTATGTCAATGAGATAGTACGACTTCATGGAGTGCCCGTTTCTATTATTTTAGATAGGGACCCCAGGTTTACTTCTCATTCTTGGGGTAGTTTGCAGAGAGCTTTGGGTACCAAGCTCAGTTTTAGTACAACTTATCATCCTTAGATAGATAGTCAATCAGAAAGGGTCATACAGATCCTAAAGGATATGATGAGGAGTTGTGTGATCCTTCTCATATTGTTTTAGTATAGGGCATTGAGGTGAGACCGGATTTAACCTATGAAGAAGAACGAGTTCAGATTCTAGCCAAAGGGATCAAGGAAATATGGTGTAATTGATACTGATAGCCTGAATACGAATAAGAATGTTCGTTCTCTATCCATGGACTAGTTAGGATAGGTAATTATGCATGCAGTTATTATATTTGCTCATCAGGGTGGCTTAAGCTCGTGTTAAAACACTAATGATTTGAGAAGCTTAGTGGTAGCATATCAGAATTAGGGACAAAGTGGCTTAAGGTCATGTTAAAGCGCCTTTGTACCCATATGCATGCAGTCTTTGCTCATCAGGGTGACTTAAGCTCGTGTCAGAGCGCTCCGGATTTGTGAAGCTCAGTGGTAGCAATACAGACAAGTACAGTAGTGATCAGGGTGGCTTAAGCTCTTGTTAGAGTGCTCATGTTTCATAACCCGCATCCAGGTAGTCCACATTTAGAGTATTGGGATATGAAACCATAAACCATTAATGCAGAAAGTGGATCACAGTCTATGGAGATCAGTAAATTTAAATACATGATAATTTATGGATATGTTAGATGACGTGCAATGTTATTCTGATAGTGAACTCAATTATGTATGTTGATGCAAGTTAATATGTTTGAGCTATCTTATGAATATTGCATGTTGATAATATGACCAAACACACAGGTATGTTATTAATCATGAATGATATAGTAATATATGAATGCATGCTAGAATTTAAATGTTTATATATACCTCTAAATTTTCTGTAACTTAACGTGTGAGTTTTTCCTACACGTAGGTTTGTAGCCATATACTGTGGTTGACAAGAAGAGAAGACAAAGCTAATCAGAAATGACCCGAGTTGGCTCTGTTATTTTGTTAATGCATTTTATTTTTTTTCCGCATATCATGTGATTAAAATAATAGATTCATATTTTAATAAAAACACATATTTGGGATTATAAGTTTGATTTATCACAAATTTTATAATTCAGGATTTTTATACCCAAGTTATTATTATTATGATTATGGTTGTGACCCATATACATGAGAAATAGTTGTATATATATGTGTGTGAGAATGATTTTGAAGAGAAACTGTTAACATGAAAATATGTTGAAAAGTCTTAATTCATACAGGTATATTCAGTTCTAGTTGTGTGACATCTGTCTGTGCAGCGGATTTTGGCCTAGCTACGCAGAAAGTGTTATAGGGATGATAAACATATAGTAGATGTTATATTGAAAGAGGATTCTCACTGCGGCTTCCATCTTAATGAAGGATTTGATGTCCGGGGATGCCAAAGATCCATCAACTTCAGTTCAATTGACATATGAGTAATGTAGCCACCTACCAAAATGTCATGGCTTCGAGACAATTGACTGAAGATGGATTGCAAACCATATTGTAAAGTGGCTTCTTCCATTTTTTGCTGTTGGCGACAATTGGTATTGAAATTTTACATATCATTGGTCATAATACACTCTTTACATAACAGCTACATCACAAAATATTCTACAATATCATTTCTACATTTTTCCAGTTTGTAGCTATAACATGTAAGCAAAGCTTTACTGAATGAAGAAAAACACGAAAATTCCAAATAACATGCGAATCTAGCTTATAGTTCAACCAACCACTATGTATATGAGAACCTTAGCAATTGTGACAAAGACAAGGCATCTGGACTTCAAAGATATGAGAAGCAGTCAAACAGGCCTAAACTAACTCCAAACCAAGCAATCATAGTCGCTTAGCAGGCACAACAGCTTATCTTGCGGGTTACTCTTGCAATGCTCGTATAATTAGTGAGGCAGCAGAATTTTGAGCATCTTTTACTCTTGTTTTCTCGTCTCCCATCATGTACAGAACACCATCCACAGTTGCAATTTGGACTGAGCAAACAAATTTCTTTTCATGTGCAGGACCCATTTCTTTCTCAATGCTGCATGTTAAAGCAAAGGGGACCAAAAAAAAATCATTATAGTTTGATCAAAATACTGATTGGGGTTAAAAGTTATTCTTCTTTTGTAGATGGCAAGCTTTATTTGACTTATCAAGCAGTAAATTCTCAATCGACACTGTATTTTAGCTAAATAAACAATTAGTTTTTTTGCTTGGCAGAAAAATGAATCAGAGTTAACAGTAATAATTAGCAAGACATCTAACCCTACAAAATTATCCCAAAAAAATACAATTCAAATTTTCTTCCTTATTTAAAATAAATGGTGTTCTACAGATCATGCTATATTTTTGCCCCACCTCAAGTTTTAATCCTAGGGTACAAGAAGTAAATTGCCTGAGAAAGGAACTCAACAGTTATTCATTCAAGATGCCAAAGCTAAGGGGATGAAATGGTTAAAAAGGTAAGCGGTTATAAGCATCTTACTGAAATGACTTCAAAAAAAAAAAAAATAGAGGGGCCAATCATGTAGCTGACCAACATAATTTGGAACCAAAATTAATTCATTTTTGAGTTGTTCGGGTACATACTTGTACAGGAAATGATATGCACTGATATGTAGATTGGTTCATAGCTGACGTGAATAACAATTAACATTTTGAAAATTATAGCCCTCATAGCTCTCTAGAGCAAGCAATTTCAAACTTGAGTTCTCACTAGGAACCTAACTTTGGTACCATGTTGAAAATGAGCCTTTAGTTTATCTCATTCTCAAAAATTAACTCAAAATGAGGATTGTCCATACCATTATAAGGAGCACTTACGGCATGTAGGTAACCAGTGTGGTGTATGCAACTTAATAATTCTCATTGACATTTGGTAACCAAAAAAAAATCAACATAGAGAACAGACAATTTAAAATCCATATTAGCTGCAAATGAAAGACAAAAGTTTTTCCAGGCACGACCTACCTACGTTCATTTCCACTGCACAATATACTCTATAATGTTCTTTTGCCATATGTTATTTTAAGAATAACACATTTGTATAACCAATATCATTTTCAAAATGAAAAAGAAAACTGAAAAAAAAAATTCTGAAGGTAAAACTACGCTATTGTAAGCACCATCTCTATTTATTATCTACGTTAGTCCTAAAGAGTAGAAGAGGGGGAAAATGGATAAAGGGCAGTGTAGCATGCCGTGGTGGGAGACTGAGATCAGTTTCCACAACTTAGACTATTTTATAAAATTGTGAGAATTATTAATTTGACACAAATCATTATACTAAAATTTCTGAGAATTTAAAATGATACACATATATCCAACAAACATGCCGCTGGTTTACAACATTGTTTAAGTTTCTTTTTTCTATGGTTGCTCAACAACTACAAAGCCAAACCGATATAATGCAAATTGGCAATAGCCATCTTCAAAGATTTTTCCTATCTGACCAGATTTAGATAAGAATACAAAAGGTTTTTTCTTGTCATGTAATTTCATGAGAACACAGCATGATAACACTTATTACCATTAGCAGCAAATCCTTAGAGCTCTCTTCCATAGGCTATAACAACTTCTTCGAAGCCTTGCCCAATTGTTAGACGCCCAACTACCACACCCATCAACAACCAAACTTAATAATTTCTAGCAGAAAATGGCTGAATGTTGTAAGACATAAAATATCAACCTAATGAAATATAATGCAGTATCTAGTTTACAAATATCTTTAGGCTACTTATGAATGTTTAAATATGTTATAGGTAGAACCACATACCTATAAATTGGTTTCGGCCATTTCTTCTTACCGCAGAGTTCATGTAACTTTTGTTTGGCACCTTCAATATTAAATGGCCCATTAATGCTATCAAAGACATCATTTAGACCAACATTAGACTGCATCAAATGTGATAACTTGGGCAAAGCTACCCTGGAAGCATTTATCTTTGCAATTTCCTTTTGTTCGGAAGAACCAGAGGCAACAAATTCACCATCAACGTATACACTAACAATATTTTTTGTTCCTTTCTTCCAGTTTATGATATCCACTTCCTTCCCTTGCTTTTGGCACATTTCATACAACATCGTAACTGGTTGTGGTTGGTGCTGTAAGTCTTCAAGCGTAACAATGGGCTCTAAAAAACCCCTAAATATCTGGATATGCAATAACAATAGAAATGCATCACAATCCAATTGCCATAAACACACACATGCTATAGGTAATCCAAACTCAGAGCCTAAAAGGAATATTTCTTTCTAATACTCAACCAACTACACACCACCCATAGCCTTTGAAGATCAAAATTGACATCAACATAGACTGCAGCAGCTACAGACTCCACAATGTCAGCAAGAACTTTAGGTGCTTTAACTGATCCGCCATAAGCAACAGCATCATCTTCTATTCTTACTGCATCAGTAAACTCCCTCACCTGTATTAGGGGAAAAGAAATTTAAAAAATTCAATAAGAAATATCTGCTAAAAAAAGGATCAATAACAGCCATCGAACTACATAATGTTAGAATACCTAAAATAGAGAAAAGAAAACCTAGAAGAATGCAATGAAAAATTCAATCTTGACATGATTTTTACCTTATCTTTAAGAGAAGTAGCATTATGTCTCATAAACCAATAAAGCCCATGCCTGATTGCGACTCGGGCAAGTTTCTCCGTACTGATATTGGCAGCACGCAATAGAGACAACTGCCCAGGATCAAGCTGAGGATAAGCTAGATAAATATGATTACTCAAGGCCAGTCCAAGAGCTGCATCACCTATAAACTCGAGTCGCTGATAGGAGGCTGAGTCCATGTAGGATGAGTGTGTTAAAGCTTGCTCAAGAAGATGCTTGTCTATGAAACTATAGTTTAAGATTCTTTCAATGGAAAAAACTGAAGCTTCCATTTCTCTGTGTGGACTGGCAAAAGGTAAACTTCTGTAAATAAAAGGCTTAAACAAACTAAGGCTCCTAAGCTGCATTTAACACTCTTATCTAATTTCAAAATTGTGGAGAGAGGAGATGTTGCTTAGACCCAAGCGATTGGAAAAATCAATATCAGGCACTCCTAAATTGCTGCTCGATATCTCAATTCATACATCAAAAACATGTTTCTGTAGCTATGATTTCCCCCTATCTTCCATAAGTCAAATTTCAGAGCTACAATCTGCTGTTGGCTAACTAAGATTCTATAGCTAAAATAATCTCTGTAAAAAGTTCTGCAGCAAATTGGAGTAGAATAAAAATAGAATGAATTGCTTTGTAGAATATATTTTGCTAAGAACACAGGATGATAAATCCCCATTTCCGTTTGCTGCAATTCCTAGGACTTATTTTTCTAAAATCCATAACATCTTTCTTGGACCTTGACCTATGTAAGCCCCTCCACCTCCTCCCCATCACATCCATCTTCATCCAACCGCACACTTCTAACCACAACCATTCCCTGCTGCCCAAATAGAAAAGCCCATAAGGTCCTATACTAGTCCAATACAGTTGAATTAAAAGCATACTAATAGGTTCCTCATTAAGTATACAATGCCTTTTTGAACAAACTCGTAATTGAAATTGAAAGCATGCTAATAGGTTTCACATTATATAACTTCTCAATGATACTGGTTACCAGAGTTCACAAAAGGGTAATGAATAATTTCCAATAGAAAATGGCTTAACGTTGAAAGACAAAGAGTATTCATATAGGCATTTATCCTGCAAATGCCTGTATGCAACTTTGGAATACTTAAAGTCAGCAAAAAGTAGAACTGCTTACATGTTACTTGGTTTCAAACATTTATTCTTGTCATGGAGTTCGCTATTGATGCTATCAAACAAATCAGACGAACCAACATTAGAAGGCATAAAATGTGACAACTTGGATAAAGCTGCCTTGGCAGCATTTAGTTTTGCAATTTCTCTTTGTCCCGAAGAACCAGAGGCAACAAATTCGCTATCAACATAAACACTAGCAATATTTTTTGATTTGTTTTTCCAGTAGACTATATCAACCTCCTTCCCCTGCTTTTGGCACAGCTCAAACAGCAATGTCACTGGTTGAGGTTGCTGCTGCAAGTCTTCATGTGTAACAATGGGCTCCAAAAGAACCCTAAATATCTAGAAACATAACAATAGTAGAAATGCATCATAATCAATCATATGAAAAAAACAATCTAATTTCAGAATCAAATAGAAAAAGTAATCTCTGTGAAAAAAAAACACACTGCCAACTACGCACCACCCATAAGCTTTGAAGATCAAAATTGACATCGACATAGACTGCACCAGCCAGGGACTCCACAATATCAGCAAGAACTTTAGGCGCTTTAACTGATCCTCCATGGGCGACAGCATCATTCTCTTGACTGACCACATCAGTAAACTCCCTAACCTGTGGTGGAAAAGAAAACGAGCACAATTTCAGCAAGAAATGAACAGCTAAAAACAAGACTAATTCTCATCAAAACATAATATCTACCTTATCACCAAGAGAAGTAGCAGTATGCCTAAGAAACCGATAGAGATCATACTTAATGGCGACGCGGGCGAGTTTCTCGGTGCTGATATTAGCGGCACGCAATAGAGACAACTGGCCAGGATCGAGGTGAGGATAAGAAAGAAAAACATGAATGGCCAAGGCAAGTCCTAGAGCAGCGTCGCCAACAAACTCGAGTCGCTGATAAGAGGCGGAATGCGTAACGGAAGGATGCGTTAAAGCCTCCTCGAGGAGGCGCTTATTTTTGAAGCGATAGTGCAAAATTCTTTCGACGGCAAAGACTGAAGCTTCCATTTAGACAGAAGGCAGCAATGGTGGCCAAAAGCTTCAGTTACGCGCCTGAACTAGTTGCGAGATAGAAAAATGTAGTTCTCGAAATTCTCAAACAACTGAATTTCAACAGAAAATAAGCTCTCAAGCTCCGAAATTTTACATTCAAAGTGCGTAAACAGTTCAAGCTAACTAAATATAACCTAGATGAAAAAGCCTCATAGAATCACAGACCTGTGACCTTCATGGCCCGAAAATATCCGCTCATAAAAAGAACCCCAAAGATCCAGATGCGAGAAAAAATGAAAATTGGGGCACAGGGAGCCACATCAAGTGCTTTTCCAGCATTAACAAAAGCACAACTAAAACGCACAAGATTATGTTGGCCAATCGAGACAGAGAAAGAGAGGTGAGAGTGAGAATAACAAGAAAAGCAAACCTGAATAAAGTTACAGGAGAAAAGGAAGATAGATAATTGAATGATGAAGTTTGGCACAAGAGACAGTATTCATTTTGTTCAACGTTTGGAAAAAAATGGTAATAAAGGAAGGTTTTAAAACTTTATTTGCTTGGGAGGAAAGATACTACAGAAAAAATACGAGGCAAACTCCCCCTATCTTGGGGTTCCAGTATTTTATATTATTTTATATTAAAAAAATATATAGACAATAAATATGTAAATTATAATATTATAGATATAAATATATATTATATCATATTCGTTAATATAGACCCTAAATCGTACTTATTGTGAAATCAACACGTTGAATCAGTTGAAATCTAAATTTGAATTTTCATAAGATAAGAGATATAATAATGATAATTAATTTATGGAAGTAATTAGTAAAGTGAATTATGTTTGAAGTTAAAAAGTTTGGGGGCAAGTTTGAAAAATTAGCAAAATTGGAGGACCAGATTGAATATTTATCTATTAAACATAATTTGGTCACATTTTACATAAGGTGGCCGGTCATATATACAAAAATAAAAAGGGGAGAAATATAATTTTATGGATTAATATGTTAATTAAGTTATAAAGATTAAATTTGGTCAAATGGGGATCTCATACTAAGACTTTTTCATTTCATCTTAATTCTTATTCTTTTTCCTTCTTGTCTTTATTTTATCTAGAATTTTCTACATAATCAGCCCCCTCATAACATTTTCTCCATAGCCAAAACTTCTTTTAGAGAAAGAAAATGGAAAATAGTGAGAGTAAGAAAATGTCATTTTTGTGCATACGAGAGTTAGAGGAAACTAAAGAGAGGCTAAAGGAGTGGAAAAGAGATTGAAAATAGGAGAGAGAAGCTCTCCTTGGTGTAGTTTTCTTTATCTCCATGTTCTTTTCTTATGAAAAAATGTGTTTTGAACTCATTAGAAGCATGTATTTATAAGTTGTAACTGCTAGAGAGGTGTCATAAGGGCAATCACTTTAAGCACTTAATATATTCATTTATTATTAATAAAAAATATTTTCATTATATGATATTCATTACATATGAATTAATATAGATCTTAGACCGTTTAATGAAGTCTTTGGTATGTAACACATCACGAAAAAAATCATGATGAGATTTCTATTATATGCAGTTGTATTTATACCTAAATAATCTCTAGTCATAGGATGAATAAGACAAAACATTGTTAATCCAAATAGACTAGCACATATTATACTTCTAGACTAGGTCAAGCAGCTGATCTCATAAGCTGATAATATGAGATGTTTAGAGTTAACATGTGGATGCTTGTTAGAGTAGCCAAGTACATTGGATGACCTGCTATGAGTTAATCAAATGGGTATCTATTCAATTTCAATTTTCATTATATGATATTCATTACATATGAATTGATATAGATCTTAGACCGTTTAATGAAATCTTTGGTATGTAACACATCACGAAAAAAAATCATGATGAGATTTCTATTATGTGCAGTTGTATTTATACCTAAATAATCTCTAGTCATAGGATGAATAAGACAGAACATTGTTAATCCAGATAAACTAGCACATATTATACTTCTAGACTAGGTCAAACAGCTGATCTCATAAGCTGATAATATGAGATGTTTAGAGTTAACATGTGGATGCTTGTTAGAGTAGCCAAGTACATTGGATGACCTGCTATGAGTTAATCAAATGGGTATCTATTCAATTTCAATGATAGTCTCATCATAGTAATGATTCAAATATCCTTAGACTTGAAATACTCAAGGTTATCTTGGATACTAAATCCTATACTTTGACTTTCATTCCTTGTTGCCTCTTAGAGGTTGCTTATAGGTTGGTAATTAGGTATAGTATAAGGTATTTGGAGGTAGTTGAGTAGTCAATAAAGGATTCATCACTCCTAATAGAGGAAGAATATACCTATAGCCTCTTGTAGAAATCATTACTCAGAAATCCTTGGTCGAGGTAGACATGTCTTGAAAAAGGTCTTCAAGGACTAATATCATAGATAAGAACTAATATCATTAGGCATCGAGTTGCATGTGTCATGAAATCAACGTGTTGGAGCAATCAAAGTCTAAATTTGAATTTTGATTGGATAAGAGATAAAATAAAGATAATTAATTCATGGAAGTGATTAGTCAAGTGAATTATGTGTAAAAAAGTGATAAAATATGAAAAAGAAATTTTGTACAAAAGCTAGAAAGTTTGGGGGCAAGTTTACAAAATTGGAGGATCGAATTGGATATTTATCAATTAAAAATAATTTGAGAACATTTTCCATAAGGTGGCTGCGCATATATACAAAAATAAAAGGGGAGAAATATAATTTGTAGATTAATATATTAATTAAGTGATAAAGATTAAATTTGGTCAAATGTGGGTCCCATACTAAAACTTTTTCATTTCTTCGCCACTATTCTTCTTCTTTTACCCTCCTATCTTCATTTTATCTAGAATTTTCTGCATAACCAGCCTCATACATATTCATAACATTTTCTCCTTAGCCAAAGCTTCTTTTAGAGAGAGAAAGTGGAAAATAGTGGGAGAAAGCGTAAGAAAATGCTATTTTTATGTATAGGAGAGTTAAAGGAAGCTAAAGAGATGCTAAAGGAGTATAAAAGAGCTTGAAAAGAGGAGAGAGGCACTCTTCTTCGTTTGGCCATGGTGGGATCAAGGTGAAAAGTAATCAATTTTATCCATCTTCATGTTCCTTTCTTATGAAAAATATGTTTTGAACTCATTAGAAGTTTGTATTTATAAGGTGTAACCTATATTGGAAGTGAGGGTTTTGGTAGCTTTGATGGTGGGAAAATCGTTTAAGAATGTTTAGAAACATTAAGGAAGGAAAAGGTTAAGTTTAGAAGGGTTAAAGTAGTTAAACCCTAAATAATGTGAAGATAGAGAATTTAGGAGTTTGGCTTAAAGAGAGAGAAAGTTGAGTCAAATTTATAATTTAAGCAAAAAAATATTTTAATGAGGATTTTGCAAGTTTTAGGTACTTCATGGGAGTGAAACAAAGATAAGAAAAGGAAAAGAACAAAGAAAAAAGAGAAAAGAAAGGCATAAAGAACAAAGATGAAAGTAAAAAGGTTAGTGCATATTTTTAAGGTAATACGCCATAGTTTTTGTGAAATTTGCATATTTGGCAATGAATTTACATGTGTTTCAATTATGTATGCTTGATACCATATTAGTGGGGTTAACTAGGGATGAATATGATGGTTAGTTGTAAGTAAACATTTATTTCCAAAAATAAATTGATAAAAGTTATTTTATAAGTGTTTGATGATAAGGATTGAAGGAAAAACATTAGTTGATTTTAGAAAAAAATGATTATATGATTGAATATGTTGTGTTATGTTGTTGCTGATACTGATAATCTATGAACAACTGGTAGAAAATTAGACATATCTTGAGTTTTGGAACTTAAATCTTTTGAATTTAATTTGGTTGGGAAGTTAACTTCTGGAACTATAATTGTTGTGAAGACACCAATTTGATATTCTAAATGTAGCTAGGCCATAAAGATCTCACAAAGTGTAACTTTGAATGATACAAGAGTAATTGAAATGAGAAACTTAAGCCCAATATATGTGTCTAACCTAGACTAGAATAGGCAGATAGGTTGACATGCTAATTAAGAATGATAGGCTGTAAAACCTATAGGCTTCATGCCTGTAGGTGTTTAATGCTTGTAGGCAATTTATTGCCCATTATTACGGATATTCTCTATCCCATAGTGCACACACATATATTCCCCTTTTTTTTTTTTTCTTTCAGTGTCTATTATAGGCATTTTGGGCATAAAAATAAGAATAAGAAAGAGAAATACAAGAGAAAAGAAGATATTTGAAAGCAAAAAAAAAGGTGACTAAGTAAAAATAAATAAAGGATAAGAAATAACTATGAATAAAAGTATGTAGCATTTTAATATTATAAAAAGTGTAACCCTGTTAATAATGAAATGCTTGTTACTAGTATATGACATGATATATATATATAAGTAATACACGAAAATCATGAGTATAATTTCGCATGATAACAGGTGATGCTAGGTAACGATAAATTGAATTAATAAAAGGAAATTAATGTGTTAAAGAACATGACATGTATGAACAATAAACAAAGGTGCATGAAAAGTAAAACTAGTATAATTATAAATGACCCAAATAGATGCAACTAAATAGATTTTAATCCTATATGAAATGCATATTTTATATTTGTCCTATAGTATATTGCCTATTTCCATGCACTTCTAAACATTTATGCTTTGTGTGAGAGATGTTTATTTCTCTCGCACAAGGTTAGAAGTGAAAGCATAATATAAAGAGTCGATAGTGAATAAGACAAAAGCTAGCGGGAGTCCAAGCCAAGGAAGTAGCCAAAAATCCCCAAATGTGGGTGATAATTCCTTTTGCAAATTTAGTTTTCAAAATTTACATTTTTGCCTGTTTGTATGTATTTATGTTATTTCTATAAGAAATTGTAACGTTTCTAATATACATCCATTTTTGTACGTAAAGATCAATGTTATTTTTAAACTTGGATGACAATTTGAGTTATGAAAACATGTTTTAAAAAAAGAAAATATATGCTACATTTCCTATAAACATGGTAAACAAGTATTCAAGAGGAAGCTTCGTAATATCCTCTTGTCTAATCGTCAGTACAGTAGAGTGAGAGGGTATTAAACATTCCATATAAAAATATTTACTATTTTTGTCATAATAGTTACATATACCAAAATATTTACAATAATTGTTTATTATATTAAGACAGATTAAGATTGTTTTTGTCTTAATACTTTAGACAATTAGTCCAAAAATACAGTTAGTCATCAATACATCTATTATATTAAACATATAAATATGTAATTAAGTATCTTATGTTTTAATACATTATGAATCATTAGTTCAAAAGTACAATATACCAAGACTACATATTGGTTAGTATATAGTTAATCTAGATGTCATATTTACAATACAAAAAGATTTTTCCAAAAAATGTGTCTCATACAAAAAGAACATTTGTCTTCATGCATCTACTTCAATTATATTATAGAGAGCTATTTTATTTTCTTTTGATCACTACTTTTTTTTATCACTTTTAAAAGAAAAGGAACAACAAAAAAAGAATGAATGATTATAATAGTTATTAGTTTTGTTGACAAATTTTGAAGATGTATAAAATATAAAATAGAATGAAGCTTACAAAAAAAAAATTCACTTGGTATATTTTCTCTTGTTTCCTTTTTCTCCAGAAGACATATTAGGAGTAGAATGAAATGGGTTTGTCAAATTCTTCATTTGAGATTAGCTGAAAATGAAACTTATGAATCATTTAATATTCCATAATAAAGTAGATAATGAAATGATTAGTTAAATTAAATAGTTAATTAAAGAACAACCTTCAATTTTTTTTTATTTCATATGAGATGATTGAAAGAGTTATTTCTTAATAGATGAGTCATTTTTCTGAATGACTAATTCCTTGAGTAAGTGAGTAGGCTTTGAAAAGAAAGCTTCAAGTTTGATTGGCTCAAATACAGATAGAGTGTTTAAAGCAGATAAGGTCATAGGTTGATCATGCTTTGAACTTGTGCTAGGAGAATGGTCATCATCATTAAAAGAAACTTTTGAGACTAAGAAATATGATTTCTTAGTAGTTATGCCTTTTGATCCAAAATAAAGTTTAAAAATCAAAGTTGAGCCTTTCAATTGGTTGATATGTAGTGGCAAAGTTTGTTGACCACTATAACACTTTTTTATTGTTAAGTTTTCGCATGATTTTTTAATTAATGCTAGAGCTATTAGACCAAAGATGGTAACATTGAGTGCTCCAGTATCATCTTCTAGAACACAATGTAACCTATACTTGAATATGCAATCAGATTTGTAGGGATTTGTAAATTTTTAAATTCATTACACATAAAATTAGTAAGTAAAAAAAAACAGAAAACAACTATATATATATATATATTCATTAATTTAAACACCGAGTCGTATGTGTCTCTAAATTGACGCATTAGACCGGTCAAAGTGTAAATTCAGATTTTGACTGGAATTAATCAAAATAATAGTTAATAATTATTAGATATGCTAAAAGTGCATATATATATATATATATATATATATATATATATATATATATATATATATATATATATATATATATATATATATTGTCACATTAAAAGTGCAAAAAAGTTAAATTACAGTAAAAGACTAAATTGTAAAATTTAGAAAGTTTTGGAGTCATTTTGCAAGTTACTAAAATTTGAGGATCAAATGAGATGTTTGCCAATTACAAGAAAATTTTTTGACACTTATATATATGTTAGCCGGCCATAAGCTTAATATCAAGATTTTGGGTAAAAAATGGTGGGACCCAGAGGTTGAAAATTTGTTATTTTTTTTTCCTTTCTTCTTCTTGCTTATCTGATTTTAACTTCATATTTTTTGTAGTTCTAAACTAGTCCCATGCCACCTTCCAAGTCCTCCATAGCCAAAGCTTCTTTCTAGAGAGAGAAAGAGAGAAAGTTGAGGGAGAAGAACAAGAAAACGCATTGTCATGCATAACAAGGCCTAAAAAAGCTAAGGAAAGGGAAGAAGGAAAGAAGAAGAGCAAAAGAAAAAGAGAGATAAATCTCTAAAGAGTTGATCAAGGGGAGAAAATAGTAAAATGAAGAAGTTCTTTTTTCTTGTACAAGTTTTTCTCAAGAAATATAAAGTTTAAAGCTCATTTAGAGCTTGTAGTGGAAGATAGAGAGAGATTGGATTTTAAGAGAGAAAAGATAGGGTTTAGAGAGCTATGATGTAGCAAGATTTTGATAATTGTTTTATGATATTTTAGAAACTCTAAGAAACAAGAAACAAGCTCAAAGGAGCAAAGAAAAAGGAAAATAAGGTTAAAGAGAGAAGGAGAGCAAGAGAAAGAGGTTTGTACATAATTTAAGGCAGTAACCTATTCTTTGTTATATAATTTCATGGTATGCATCTTCAATATGTTAATTAATAATTGAAGTACATTTAACTATGAATTATTGCATGAAAACTAAAAATTTACATGAGAAAGGTGATATTATGTGCATTGTTATTTTGGTTACCATATGTTAGGATTTGAGTTTGACAGAAGCATGAAAATATTGATAAAAACATTGAATGTCATGTTAAAAACTTGAGAATGAATGTTAATGGTGTCTAAATAGCTTGAAAAAGCTTGTAATGCATAAGGGAAGTGAAAGTGCAAATTTCTAGCAGTTAGTCACAGGTATAAATTGTCAAATTCATGGACGTGACTAAATTATATCACAAACATGAATTTTGCTTGGAAATAACACTTTTCATTCCAGAAGCGTTCACGATTTCAAACACAATTGGGTAATGGGTATGAACATTTTGACCACTGATATGTTCTTATTTGTTATAGTTTTTGTTTGTGTTTTTTTTAATGTTTAATTAGAGGATTTTATCATGTTTAGGTACTTAATTGTCTTTAATTTTGTGATTGCGGGAAGAAAAAGAAAATATGTAGAAATTGTGCCAAAAATATCACACACGTGAAATGAGAAGAAGCAAAAGTAAGGCCTCACGGACGTGGCACCCTATCACACGCATGAGGGAGGACCTTGGCCTTGAAAAAAATTCTTACTTTAAGATCTGTCACAGGCACATGGATTTGGACACGAGTGCAAAGTTTCTAAAGCTCAGTTTTCTATTGCGGGCATGTGGAATTGATTGTGGGTGCATCACTGCTTTGAAGTGCCTGTCATGCACAAGAGAAATCATCATAAACATGAAGAAGAAATGTTGGACAAGGTGTCATGCACATGATACCTATCACACATGTGACCTATCCTTATATGTTGTTTTCGTAATCGAATTCTAATTCTTATTCCGATCAAGTGGGGACTAGACTTTGAAGATAAATGCCTATTTGAATATCATTTATAGGGAAAATTATCACTTAAAAATGAATAATTATATCTTTAGAATTAGAGTTTAAGTAGGACTTCTTAGTTTATATATCCTAGTTTTCTTTTACGATTAGGGGGAGGGTATTCACACATAGAGAACTGTTAGGACCTCTGTGGTAGTATTTCAGGAAGTTTTCTTTTCATCTTTTCTTTTATGTTTAATTTAGCTATCTTAATAGATGTGATCATTGTTATTATGATGCTAGGTTAAATTCTTAAATGGATGTTTAATGAGTAACCTCAATTTGTATTGTTCCTTTTTACCTGTATTAATGAATGCATTATTTTTTTTTAATTTCAATTGAGCATAATAAGTTTTTGGTTTAATAGTCGTTTGATCACCAATTATTTATCTTTAAATGGATATGTTAAGGCTGGATTATTAGACACATCATCTGTAATTTAACCTAAAAATTGGACTGAACATTAGTTAATTCATTGGTTTGATTAATTAATGATTAAAGGTGAGAGTCATAAAATCTTCATTCATTGGTGCTTAATTTATTAAAGAATATGCAAATTGGGAGTTGTGAGCTAAGCCCATATTTTTATTCTGATTGGTTTCTTTATTCCTTTTTATTACAGTCATAGTTATTAATTTCTCTTCTTTATCAACTTATTAAAATTGGCTAGAGTATTTAGGTTTTTATTTCACTCTTCATTAGTAGTTTAAAAACAAATTAAGCATTTAGAACCACATAGCTCTTTGAGAGATCAACCTCAAGAGTAAACTTACCAAATTACATTGATTCCTACACTTGCGAGTACACTTTAAGTTACATAAAGTTTTTGGTGTCGTTGCCAGGGAGCTATTGTTTATTAAATTCTTAATTTTAAATTGCCAATGTTAGTCTTTTAAATAATTTCAAATAATTTTCTGCAATTTTTATTCTATTTATTTCTTTTCCTTTTTTTTAGTTACTGACTTTAGTTTTTATGCCGAGTACAAGTAAACGAACAAAATTAGGAGAAATATCCATTCGGAGAAATTATGAATTAAGGTCTAAAGCACATAGACAAGAAGAAGAAACCCTTGAAGAAAAACAAAAGATTTTTGAAAATTCTTAAAATTTAGAAGAAGTAGCAATCGAAGATATGACAATTTCACTAAGAGCAGTTGGTGAACAGAGGCAGTTAGCCATGAAGGATTATGCTAGACCAGTAATTAGCAATAATACCCATTGCATTGTGTTAGGAGAAGCAATTAGAAATTATGAGATAAAAAGTATACATTTGAACGTGCTTCCATCTTTCTATAGGTTGACTAATGAAGACCCTCTAACATTCATAAGAGAATTTTATGCAACAATCAACACTTTCCTTTTGAACGTGCTTAATGATGATCAATTGAGGATGAGGTATTTTCCTTACACCGTAAAAGATAAAACTAAGGCATGACTGATGATATTATCTCCTAATTCTCTGAACAACTAGATAGAAGTGTATCACAAATTCATGGGAAAATTCTATTCCCATCAGAAAATAAAAGAGTTGAGAGCTAAAATTTCCAATTTTTACCAAAAAGACTCTAAAACATTCCATGAAGCTTGGGATAGGTTCAAAATGCTTCTTTTATAGTGCCCTCACCATGGATAGTCTCTTCCAGTAACTAATCAGTCCTTTTATAATGGTTTGAGCCAACAATATCAGTGCATGGTGGATAATGCAACCAAAGGGTCCATAGGAGAAAGACATCATCCAAAGTCTATGAAATATTTGAACTTTTGGGAGCTAATTCTCAGCAAAAAAGTGTGAAAGGAAGGAAGATGATAGTGCATGAAGTTTCCAATGGCAATGAGTTTGCTTTATAGATTACTAAACTTACAAAACAAGTCAAAATATTAACCAATAAAGAACAAGTGTCTGTAAATCAAGTATGTGGCATTTGCATTATTTATGGACATAAAGCTAATATGTGTTCTTCCTTTACAGGAAATGATGTGGAATAAGCAAGTTCCTTAAACTCGTTCCAGCCAAGGCAACAAAATAATCCATATTCAAATACATACAACCCTGGCTATAGAAACCACCCAAATTTCTCATGGAGAAATAATGAGCAAAATCAAAATCCACAACTCCTCCAAAATCAAAATCAAAATCCACAGTACAACTACCAAGAGTCTTCAAATCAATAGTCCTACCCACATCCAAACCAAATTAGATATGTTATTACGTCTAGAAAATCATTATTAAAAGAAGCATTAAATAGCTTCATACTAGCAACTCAAGACAAGCAATAGAGAATGGATAAGAGGCTTGATTTAATAAAAGCTTTATTTAAAAGGCCAAAGATTCAAATTATGCTTGTTGATTTTGTGGTGATGGATACTAAGAATGAAAGTCTAAAAGAAGGTTCAAATATACTACTTGGTAGACATTTTATGGCCACAACAGACACACAAATTATTGTTAAACTTATAAAATTAAACATAACAATAGGGGGCGTAACTAATGAAATTGAGTTATGTGATCTGTCAACTCTTGCAAGTCAATATTTTTCCATTTTTCCCGTTGATAAATTTGTTTATGAAATAACCTGTGAGATGTTTAAGTATAGTGAAGTTGAGAATAGGGCAGGAGGGGCTGACAAGCTCCAAATTACTTTCAAACCTCCTTAAAGGAGCATATTCAGAAATGTCTTGCTTAGATAATACATGTGGTGCTTCTTGGGAGGCAACCCATGTTCTTCATGTTATTTTTTAATTGATTAGCTTTAAATTTTATTTTTGTTAATATTTTTAAGTTTCTACTTGAATTCTAACTCTAATTTGCGTTTAGAAATGCATTTAAAGAAGAAAAAGGCACTGAAATCCTCAAGACAAGGAAGGAAGACACGATCGTGAGGAATGGGTGGTGTCACGGACATGAGGGTCCCTCACATTTGTGACACCCCACTTTTGCTTTCTTAAATTGCTCATGTTACTATATTTTTTGAGCAGATAAAACCCCTCTCATGACCGTGCTCTCCTATTTTCCCAAATTCCTTCTTCTCTTTCATTTTCTCTCAAACATTCCCACACCATAGCTCCTAAATTACTTTTTAATTTTCCATTTTCTCTTCAAATTGGCACCAATTTTGAGAAACCCATAGGAATTTCAGTTGCATTAGTCAATTTTTATCAGAAATTAACATGCCCAGCACCTTATGCTTTTGCACCAGATTTTGGAGTGTCTTCCTCCTTCATCTTAGTGAGAAGTTCTTCATACTAGGGGAGCATTTCTTTTCCTTGAGGGGAAGGAATTCTATCTTTTGGGGTTCAAAGTTATTTATATTTGTGTGTTAAATTTTATGGGTTTTTATTTTTTTTAAAAAAAGTAAAATCTAAAAAATTTGTGTGTTGTGATGTAATTAATATGTTTGATTTCTTTTCTTTATTTTCTCATAAGCAAGTTAATGAAGAAATGTTATATCTTAATTTTATGTTAAATTTGTTTAGTTTGATTAAGTTTAAGATAGTTTTAATGCTAATCTCATACTTTAGAAATTAAAAACATTTTAATTTACTTAAACTTTGGATTATTAAATGTATTAAACTCATATATTGAGTCCTTAAACACCATATATAATCAAAAAGCTCAGTTAAAGTAGAGTTAACAAAAATAGTAAGATTGAGCATAAAATGCATTTGCCTTATCTACTCTGTTGTCCTACCAATGATAAGAGTATGCAAAACACCCTATATGAGCGTAGTATTTTTTTATTAAAAAAACAAAAACAAGAAATAACAAATAAAGTTCAAAAAAAGAAATGCACTATGACTTAGAGAAGAATTGTTAACTCTGATAAAAGTTAATCAAAAGAAAAATTAAAAGAGTTAGCAAATTAATAAGTGTGGGGGTTTAATATATAAGTTTTTGACTAGTGATGATCTATAGCTTGTTTAGATTATTTTTCACTATATATGTTGAGCCAATGTTGTGATTAAGTTGTTTTGATTTTAATTTTTGAATATGGAATTTGTATTAAGATTATTTTGGGCTTAGTTAAACTATGTGAATTTGATATAAGTCAGATTAATACATCAATGAAACTTGGGGATGATGAAAATTAGAATCGTGCATATTAGTTGTTTCACTATGAGTATGTTTTTGATATTTCTCTATGTTTAGATATTGATTGAGGGCAAACATTGTTTAAATTTAGGGAAGTTTGATATGTTGTTATTTGTTCTAGTTTTTGTTAATGTTTTTTTTTTACATTTAATTATAGGGTTTTATCATATTTAGGTACTTAATTATCTTTTAATTTTGTGATTGTAGGAAGAAAAAGAAAATATGCAGAAATTGTGCCAAAAATGTCACACACATAAAATGAGAGGAAGCAAGAGTAAGGCCTCACGCATGAGACACCCTATCACAGCGTGAGCTAGGACTTTGGCTGTGAAGAAATTCTTCCTTCAGGATCTATCATTGGCACATGGATTTTGTCAAGGGCGCAAAATTCCTAAGGCTCAGTCTTCTGTTCCGAGCATGTGGATTTGATTGCGAGTGCATCATTACTTTGAAGTCTCTATCACGCACAAGAGAAATCATCACAAGCATAGACAAGAAGTGTAATGCTCATAATTAGGGCTTAATAATTAATACGAATTAAGAGATATAAGTATGTGAGTAATAGTTATGAGAAAAGAGTTGAAAAGAGACAAGAAAGTGAAATGTCACCAGGTTCACGCTCGTGACAATACTTTCACAACTGTGAACCATCGTGAGATTTCTTACACTAGAGGCTTATGCCTTTTTTTTCTCACAGCCTAAAAATCAAAAAAGAACCCTAGAATTTGAAATTTTCTCACACCAGAGGCTGATGCCTTATGTTTCCTTTGACTCCCAGCCCTAAACACCTAATCTAAAGCAAAAGATCAAAGTTTAAGCAAGTTCTTGTGTAAGAGTAACATAAGGAATAGATGTTTTTGAGAAGGCCAAACCATAGAAGGAAGACAGGAGATAAATATTCCATCCCAATCGTGTTTCCTTCGATTGAGGTAAGGAATCATGTTTCCTTTTCATTTTTATAAGATTTCATAACTTTAATCATGTTTTGTTCATTTATGATAGAGACCCATTTCCAAATGGGTTAGGTTATGCTTGATCTTGAGAGTTTATGGTTAAAAATATTTCTTTAAGTTGTTTAAAGGTTATAGCAAGTGGTTGTAAGAAGTTATATGAGATTAAGGTTGTAAGAAGGGTTAAAGTTAGGGTTTTCATCTTTATGGTTTTAAAAGCTAAGTTTAAAGGTTATAGATTTTGATATAAATATATTATATGTGATAGAAGTTGAAAAAAGAGGCTGTGAAATGCACCAAAAGGATAAGCAAGCTTAAGTAAAACTTGGTTTTTTAGGCTCTATTAGAGGTATGTACATATATGCATTCAAATTCCCAAAATATGGCATGTTGTGTGTTAATTAAGTGATAATTGAATTATATGCTTTATATGCTAAGTGTATATGCCATGAGATATGATATGAAATAAGAAGTGTCATAAATGCAAGTAAGCCTTGAATGAGCAATGATGATGCTTTTTTGTATATGTAATAAATGTTTCCAAGATGTAATAAATAGTGTAATGAATGATGATGCCCTAATGGATGAAAGTGGTAAGTAAGAAATGTATATGGAAACATGAATGTTTGATGGGATGGCTTGTGAGTATGAGAAAGAGGTAATGTAGTAATTATATGTTTATTGATGCTTTAGCATGTCTTAACGTATGTTTGAGATGAATGTTGATAGGAAAAGGTTGTTATGGAACAACCATTCGAGACCTTGTATGTAAGACCACATCTTATGCAATTAAGTATAACCTATCCCTGTATCAAGTAATCACACATAGCATACTGGAAAGCTAAAATACCCTATTAATAATGGTAGTAAATTGTTTTCATATCCTGTAATATCATTCAATGACTTTGCAAGTTAACTTTGAGGCTTTTGCCACAATACGATATATCACATATATTAAAACATAAATTTTTCACATAATTATACCATTTATATGTACCACAAATGTCACAAATTATCCATCATCATATTATAAAGGAACAATCATGACAATCATATGAATCACATAGCAAGCAACATTCATTTGCACTAAAGAATTCAATTAATAATTAGACTCACCTTTCTCATTTGATTCTGACCCCTAACTTATTGTCTATCCACTCCTTGTGGGTCTCCAATATGTTATGAGCCTAATATGAAAATATAATCGATTAACTCATGATTAGGGAGACTTAATGTGGCTTAAACAAATTAATATGCATTGTTCATATGAATAGTTAAGATTTTTCCTATGAGGCAGTGTGATATTATGAGACTGTTTAGCCTATATATTTCTCTATACTTGACCAATTAATCTGATTCTTATTCCTAATTAAAAATAACATATAATTATATAACATACTCAAATTTCAGAGAAATTGGAGCATTGTACAAGTTTTGGTGGAATTTCTAAGTGTGTTTTGCTTTCTGCCCTATTTTATGCCTTTAGGCAGTTTTAGGGTACCAAATTTCTGCCATATTTTCTGCCTTTATGCAGTTTCAGGATACGAAATTTGGTTCATCATAACTTATAATATATAAGTCATATTTCTATGCAACTTTACAGAAACTTATATGGGTTCAAATGGAACATTTTTTATGTTTACAACTTTTATTAATTATGTCTCTATGGTCTTCAAATTATAAGAAATAGTTCACTGGTCCATAATAGAATTGGCTTCCAGACTAGTATAAATTCTAAAGATCATACATTAGCCTATACATAACATATTAAGCTGAACTTAGCACCCCAATTTAGATAAGGCATATACCTATAACTTTTATATTTTTATAATATATATAATCTACCTCTAAGGAGCTCAAAATAGCTACACAAGTTGCTGGAACTCCCCAGGGTACTAAGTAGGCAGTTCAAACTATGGAACAGTCATGGTTCCATTCACCATAACTCAAAATGTACAAGAAATATGAACTTGAAATATGGTATACAGATACATAACATATATATCTATAACTTTTATATTTTGAGATACTTCAATAATGGCTTTAGCATATTCAAAAGTAACAAACACAGTGGCTACCTCACTTAGGATTCACATCCGGACCAGTTTCAGTAGAGAGAGGATATCTCTTCCTATACACAAAATTTTGCAAACATGTTTACATATCCATAAATCTAAGACATAAAGAACAATGTTTTTGTTTCAATATTTTCCAGAATCAATTTCTATTGATATCAAAATCGGGGTGCAAGTCAGTGCCTATTAATGAACCTTAGCAACTCAAATCAACCATATAGCAATAAGAATTGATTATTTACCAAGAGCAAACTTTCAAGGGATCCATTTGCTTCAAAAACTAAGTGAAACAAGTAATGATTGAAGTCTGGAATGGAGAAAAATCAAGAAGAAAACGGGTTGGACTAAGGAGGCAGAAATGGGGGAGGAAGATAAAGCTAACTTTCTTTTCTTTTTGTCTTTTTGTCTTTTTGTCTTATTCTCTTCTCTTTTCTCTTCTCCCTTCTCTTCTCTTTTCTATTCTCTTTTCTTTTATTTTTCTTTTGTTTCATTTTCATTTTATTTTATCTATATTATTATTATTATTATTATTATTTACATATATTTATAATTCCACTAATTCACACAATAATACAACTTAATTATTTGACCCGATTTAACTAAAATAACAATGTAAAATATTTACTAATATTAATCTAGTCACCTTATTCAATTTATTTCTAATACTTTGTTATCCTCCTTTAGGTTATAAGTACACATGTGCGACTCGATACAATTGTCAAATACTAGGACACGTAGTTAGTGCGTGTCATAAACTTGTTCCTACGAAAACACATATGAAATGCGCGTGTTCAATTGAATTATTTGCAAGATGCATATGTTCAAATGAAATGCATGTGGGGAAAGTCGAGGATGTTACAATTCTCCCCTCCTTTTAAAATTTTGTCCTCGAAATTTAATACCTAGAAACAGGTGTGGATATTATTTTTTCATATTTTCTTTCGTTTCCCATGTCGCCTCTTCTAGTAAATGATTATGCCATAATACCTTAACTAAAGGTATTTCTCGGTTTCTTAGCTGTTTAGTCTTAAATACAATGATTTTCACTGGTTCTTCTATATAACTCATGTCCTCTGCAATCTCTATGGCTTGATTTTTAAGCATATGTGTAGGATATGACCTGTATCTTCTAAGTATGCTCACATGAAACACATTATGAATTTGAGCAATCTCTGGTGGAAAAGCCAATTTGTATGCCAATGGACCAACCTTCTCAAGAATTTCATAAGGCCTTATATATTTTGGGCTCAATTTACCCTTCTTACCAAATCGAATTATCCCTTTCCATGTAGATACACGAAGAAATACCTTTTCACCTAACTCATATTCCATCTCCCTTCTATGTTGATCAGCATAACTTTTCTATCTATCCTGTGCTACCTTTAGCTTGTTCTTAACAACCTTGATCTTATCCACTGTGTCTTGTACTATCTCTGGCCCTTCTAATGCATGTGCTCCTTCTTCATCCCAAATGATAGGGCTTCGGCACTTTCTGCCATACAATGCCTCATATGATGCCATCTGAATACTGCTATGATACTGGTTGTTGTAAGCAAACTCAATCAATGCTATATATTCATCCCAAACACCTCTGAATTCCCTAGAACATGCCCTAAGTATTTTTTCCAATGTCTGTATAGTCCTTTCAGATTGTCCATCAGTCTGTGGGTGGAATGCAGTGCTGAAGTTCAATTTTGTTCCCAATACATTTTGTAAACTCTCCCAAAAATGTGAAGTACACCGAGGATCTCTATCAGACACAATGGACACTGGAATTCCATGTAATCTGACTATCTCATTCATGTATAATTTTGTTAAACTCTCTAGTGTACACCCCCATCTGATAGGTAGAAAGTGTGTTGACTTGGTTCATCTGTCAATAATTACCCACACTGCATCATTTTTTCATGGAGTTCTTGGCAATCCATAGACAAAATCCATCGTTACTTTCCCCCATTTCCATTCTGGCATTGACAATGGATGTAGTTTACCAATTGGTTCCTGATGTTCAATTTTAATCTGCTGACATGTCAAGCATTTGGAAACATATTCTGCTATGTCTTTCTTCATTCTTGGCCACCAGTAATAAGGCCTTAAACTATGATAAATCTTTGTCATCCTTTGGTGCATTGCATAGGGTGCATTGTGTGCCTCTTCCATTATTTCCTGACACAAGTTCTCAGTGTTTGGAACACATATGCGTGACTTTAACATAAGTGTATCATTCTGCAAATGAAACTCTATATTATTTCCCTGCATTACCATATCAATTTTCTCACATAATTGAGGATATTTGTTTTGTGCTTCTTTAATTCTCTCATTTAGTATAGGTCTGACTTGAAGAGTAGCAATCAGTGATCCTCTATCATGCATATTTAATTCAACATTCATAGATCATAATTGAATCAAATATGGAAAATAGGATGTTTGCAAATGAGCTACACTGCTACTGGCCTTCCTATTCAATGCATCTGCTACCACATTAGCTTTCCCTGGATGGTATTCAATTGTACAGTCATAATCTTTCAATAGCTCTAACCACCGTCTCTGCCTCATGTTTAATTCTTTCTATGTTAGCAAATAGCCCAAGCTTTTATGGTTTGTGAAGTTTTGGAATGTCTCACCATACAGATAATGCCTCCAAATCTTCAATGCAAATACAACTGCAGCCAATTCTAAATCATGCACTGGATATGAGATCTCATATGGTCTCAGTTGCCTAGATGCATAAGCTATCACCTTACCATGTTGCATTAATACACATCCCAAGCCTTGGTGAGAAGCATCACTATATACTGTAAACCCACATGTACCTGTAGGGATGGTTAACACTGGTGCTGAGGTTAGCCTGTGTTTTAGCTCCTCAAAACTCCTTTGGCATTCTGGAGACCATTTGAAAGACACATTCTTTCTAAGTAATTTAGTCAAAGGGCTAGCAATTAAGGAGAATCCATCAAAAAATCTACAATAGTATTCAGCCAAACCCAGAAAACTACGCATTTCTGAAATATTTTTAGGAACTGCGTAATTTACCATGGCTTCTATTTTCTTTGGGTCAACCTCTATGCCTTTTTCCGACACCACATGTCCAAGAAACACCAAATGATCTAACCAGAATTCACATTTACTCAATTTGGCATATAATTGTTTCTCCCTCAAAGTTTGCAACACAATTTTTAAATGTTGTTCATGTTCTCCCCTATTCTTTAAGTACACCAATATGACATCAATAAATACTATCACAAACCTATCCAGATATGGTTGAAACACCTTATTCATTAAAGCCATAAATGTAGCTGGAGCATTAGTCAACCCAAATGGCATTACTAAAAATTCATAATGTCTATACCTGGTTCAAAAGGCAGTCTTTGGAACATCCATTTCTACTACCTTCAGCTGGTAATAGCCTTATTTCAAATCAATCTTGGAGAATGTTTGGGCTCTTTGCAATTGGTCAAATAAATCATCTATTATGGGCAATTGATATTTGTTATTCACTGTCATTTTGTTCAGTTGCTTGTAACCGATGCATAATCTCATTGTTCCATCTTTCTTTTTAACAAATAATACTGGAGCTCTCTAGGGTGATACACTAGGTCTGACATACCATTTATCAAGCAACTCCTACAATTGGGCCTTCAGTTCTTTCAACACAACTAGGGCCATTCTGTATGGTGACCTTGATATCGGTGTTGTTCCTGGTACTAGTTCAATAGTGAATTCCATCTCTCTATCTGGTGGTAAACCAGGTAGATCATCTGGGAATACATCAAAAAATTCCCTCACCACTGGTTTATTTGCAAGCAAGTTATCAATGGTTATGGTATCAGTCACATATGCAAAATATGCCTCACATCCTCCTTTGATCATTCGAAATGCCTTTACAGCTGAGACTAGGCATGTAGGCACAAGTTTTCTTTTACCCAAAAATACAACCCTTGGTTGGTTCGGTGATTCTAAAATTACTTCCTTAGTGAAGCAATTCACTATTGCATGATGCCTAGTTAACCAGTTCATTCCCAATATCACATCAAATTCATATATTTGCAATAAATTAGATCATCTATTAACTCAGCTTTATTAATGCATATCAAGTAATCACGATGACATTATTCATAACTATTACTGTTCCTAGTGGAGTACTCATATTTATGTCAATCCCCAGAGGCTTATGTTTTTGATGCAGTTTAAATGCCATATGCAATGATAAAAATGAATGAGTGGAGCCTGGGTCAATCAATGCATATGCTAACATATCATAAATGTAAATATTACCAATGACTACTTTAGGAGCATCAACTGCCTCCTGTCTAGTCATGGCAAACACCCTGGCCTGAGTAGGGGGTCTAGAACTTTGACCTTCAGATCTGGTCACTCCTCTACCCTTTGTACCAGTCCTGCCCCTGCCTCTTCCTTTGCCCTGTGTCCCGCTAGTAGGGTAGACCCTCGGTGCCTCAACTATAGTCTCAGATACTCCTATACCTCTACTAGTCTCTTCTAGTTTGGCTCTTTCTAGATAGTCTCTATACATGTGTTCCATTGATCCATAAAAATGACATGCACCTGTGAGCCTTCTACATTCGCTCGTATGTTGTTTACAACAATGAGTACATGTGGGCCTCTATTCAACATATTGGCTCTGCCCTCTGCCTGGGTAAAAAGAAGTCATAGCATGACCTCTAGAGCTCGAGTATCCCTCTCTATTACCAGACTATACTTGCATACATCTACCTCTCTTTCCCAACCTTCTACTAGACTCACCAAAGAACTCACGTGCTACCCTTTTAATTTGTTGTTCGCCAGCTTTTTTCATTAACCGTTCAGCTCTAAATGCAGCAGCTCTGAGTCTGGCAAAACTATCAAAATCAGTAGTTGTGATTCCATTTCTGATCTCATATTTGATGCCCTCCTCAAACTTTCTGCATTTGTCTCTTTCAATAGAGACCATGAAGGTGGCATAGTGGCAAAGTTTGTTGAACTGCACCTTATAGTTAGGAACGGACATGTTCCTCTGTTAGGAACTGTCTACCACCATTCATAGGCATTGCCTTGAAGCAAAGATATTGCATAATCAAATTTCTCCTCTAGAGTGCATCTCATCATATTAATTACTCTATGTGTTCTTTTAAGCCATGCCTCAGCTTCTGCAGGGTCTGTAGTGCCATTAAAATCAATTGCACCTTGTTTCCTCAACTTGTCATATCGTCTTTCCCCGTACATTGCCAGACCATGCACTTCTTGTTATGGGTTTTCGTAAGGTAGCTCTGCATGTGATGATTGGGAGGCATGCACCGGAGCTCTAGCTCCTGGTGCTGGTTGATATCTATGCAAATGAGGTGATACCTCATGAGAATTCATTTCGGTCGGCCTCTCTCTCCTTGGTGAATCATGTCTTATGATAGCCCTAAAATAAATGAAATTATGTCACTATATAATGTTCAACACATATTATGCACATGTTATTATGCTCTTATGCATTTGCATCTTCCCATGGAACCTATCCCTGCTCTGATACCAAAAATGTAAGACCACATCTTATGCAATTAAGTATAACCTATCCTTGTATCAAGAAATCACACATAGCAAACTGAAAAGGCAAATTACCCTATTAACATTGGTAGTAAATGTTTTTCATATCCTGTAATATCATTCAATGACTTTGCAAGTCAACTTTGAGGCTTTCGCCACAATACAATATATCACATATATTAAAACATAAACTTTGCACATAAGTATACCATTTATATATTCCACAAACGTCACAAATTATCCATCATCATATTATCAAGGACCAATCATGACAATCATATGAATCACATAGCAAGCAACATTTATTTGCACTAAAGAATTCAATTGATAATTAGACTCACCTTTCTCCTTTGATTCCGACCCTTAACTTATTGTTTATCTGATCCTTGTGGGTCTCCAATATGTTGTGATCCTAAGATGAAAATTTAATCGATTCACTCATGATTAGGGAGACTTAATGTGGCTAAAACAAATTAATATGTATTGTTCATATGAATAGTTAAAATTTTTCCTATGAGGCAATGTGATCTTACGAGACTGTTTAGCCTATTTATTTCTTTATACTTGACCAATTAATCTGATTCTTATTTCTAACTAAACATAACATATAATTATATAACATACTCAAATTTCAGAGAAATTGGAGCATTGTACAAGTTTTGGTGGAATTTCTAAGTGTATTCTGTTTTCTGCCTTTAGGCAGTTTCAGGGTACCAAATTTGGTTCATCATAACTTATAATATATAAGTATATTTCAATAAAAGTTTATAGACACTTATATGGGTTCAAATGGAACATGTTTCATGTTTAAAAATTTTATCAATTATGTCTCTATGGTCTTCAAATTATAAGAAACATTTTACTAGTCCAGAATAGAATTGGCTTCCGGACCAGTATGACTTCTAAAGACCATAACTTATCCTATACATAACATATTAAGCTGGAATTAGAACCCCCATTTAGATAAGACATATATCTATAACTTTCATGCTTTGATAATTTATATAATCTACCTCTAAGGAGCTAAAATGGGCTATACAAATTGCTAGAACTGCCCAGGACACTAAGCAGGCAGTTCAAACTATGGAACAGTCATGGTTCCATTCACCATAACTCAAAATATACAAGACATATCAATCTGAAATTTGGTATACATATACATAACACATATATCTAAAACTTTTATACTTCAAATAATGGCTTTAGTATATTCAAAACTAACAAACACAGTGGCTACCTCACTTAGGGTTCATATCCAGACCAGTTTCAATAGAGAGAGGATATCTCTTCCTTACACAATATCTTGCAAAAAAGTTTACATATCCATAAATTTAAGACATAAAGGAAAATTTTTTTTTTAACCTTTTCCATAATCAATTTCTATTGATATCAAAATTGGGGTGCAAGTCAGTGCCTATTAATGAACCTTAGCAACTCAAATCAACCCTATAGCAATAAGAATTGATTACTTACCAAGAGCAAAATTGAAAGGGATTAATTTGCTTCAAAAACTAAGTGAAATAAGGAAGAATTGAAGTCTAGAATGGAGGAAAATGAAGAAGAAAACGGGCTGGAGTAAGGAGGCAGAAATGGGGGAGGAAGATAAAGCTAACTTTTTTTTTGTTTTTGTCTTTTTGTCTTTTTCTCTTCTTCTCTTCTCTTTTCTCTTTTCTCTTCTCTTTTCTCTTCTCTTTTCTCTTATTTTTCTTTTGTTTCATTTTCATTTTCATTTTATCTATATTATTATTATTATTATTTATATATATTTATAATTCCACTAATTCACACAATAATACAACTTAATCATTTGGCCTGATTTAACTAAATTAACAATGTAAAATGTTTTCTAATATTAATCTAGTCATTTTGTTTACTTTAATTTAGTCACCTTATTCAATTTATTTCTAATACTTTGTTATCCTCTTTTAGGTTATAAGTACACATGTGCAACTCGATACAATTTCCAAATACTATGACACGTAGCTAGTGCGTGTCATAAACTTGTTCCTACGAAGACACATATGAAATGCACATGTTAAATTGAATTATATGCAAGATGCATATGTTCAAATGAAATACATGTGGATATGCATGTGGGAAAGGTCGAGGATGTTACATTGTACGTGACTTTGTAATAAATACATGTTGTAATGCTTGAACTACTGGAAAACCTAGATTCAAGTCTGTGACTAGGTGTTGACGATTGTGAATCTCATTAGAAGAATATGGTGATAAATGCGACTCTTTATTCACGCCTATGAGTAAAATGCATAAAATGGATAGAAGCTTTCCCGACTTAGTTCGCGGTTTGGTTCACGGATAGGGTTACCCGCGACTAAAGTGTTCACGACCATGAACATATAGTTCACTCCCATGAAGCCTATTTTAAATGATATATAATGTTTTCTTAAATGTTATGACATAATGGATATTCGTATACCTTCATGATAATATGTTTTAAGTATGTTTCTATGGGTATTGGTACATGAATGTTATACAATGAGTTTACATATGATCAAGTGTATATGTTATGTTATATAAATGTTATAATGAAGTATAATAAAAATAATATGAACAAGTAAAGCACAGACTCGATACTAGGACTAGAAGTAGGATAGGTGGCATGCCATTAAAGGGGTTTATGATACTGTAGTTATATGTTTACTCAGTTAATATGGCTTAAGCTGGGGGAGCGTCATTGACTTGAGGAGCTAAGACTGACATACATGATGATCGATAATATTGCATGCAAAAGTTATATATATTTAATTAGTTAATATGGCTTAAGCGCGGAGAACGCCATTCACTTGAAAAGCCTAGACTAGTACATGATTATAGACAGTGGCATGGTAGCTTAGCTCAGACAAGCGCCCCTATTCACAACCCGTATCCAAATAGTTCGTATTGATAGTTGTTGGGAAATAATTTTAAAGTGATTAAGGAATAAAATGAAATTGAAAAAGATGTTCAAAGATACAAGCATATAAGAATATACAGTTAAAAATGTTATATGCTTTTAAATAAGAGTTAAATGCTCTCTTTCATATTGTCAAAGCTTAGTAAACTATCGTGCCTATGAGGTAAGAAATTTTACATGATAGTATGATTATCACTCATGCCATGACGTTGTTTATGATACTATGATTATATATGACTTGATGTATGATGCGTAATTGCATGTATGAATTTCTATGCCTATATGTATCACTAAGCTTTTAGTAACTTAGCGTGTTGGTATTTTTCCACATAGGTCAGAGCCTAGTAGATAAAGATAGAAGTTTATTAAGAGAAGCTAGCCCAACATCAAAGACAACATATCAGACCCTACGAGGGTTGGTGATATCTCATGTCACATTTTTGTATTTTTGTACATGTCATTGTAAAGGGGTTGTTTACTTGTATACATGTATGTAAATGTAAGAATTATGTAATCTATGTCAATGACATATATTTTTGTAAACCCTTGACAAGGATTCGTTATATTTTTATTAAATTGTGATTGTAAATGTTAATTCATATATTATCTTTTCTTTATGTTTTACATAAGTCATCATAACCATGGTGCAAAGAAAAAGTTTTAAATTTTCACAGATTTTTTGCATACAGATTTTGTTGCACTCGCTCATTTAGTCAGGCTAATCCTAGTTAGGTGAGAGGGTACTACAAGAAGTGTTGAACAAGGTGTCATGCACTTGATAACCTGTCATGCATGCAACACCTATCCTTATCTGCTATTTTAGTTTCAGTCGTAATCGAATTCTAATTCTTATTTTGATTCAGTGGGGATTAGACTTTGAAGATTAATCCCTATTTGAAGATCATCTATGGGAAAATTATCTCTTAAATAGGAATAATTGTATCTTTAGAATTAGAGTTTAAGTAGGATTTCTTAGCTTATATATTCTAGTTTTCTTTTACGATTAGGGGGAGGGTATTCACACACACAAGAGTTATGAACTTTGTGGAAGCATTCCATAAAGTTTTATTTTCATCTTTTCTTTTATGTTTAATTTATGCATCTTAATAGACATGATCATTGTTATTATGATGCTAAGCTAAATTCTTAAATGGGTGCTTAGTGATCAACCTCAATTTGTATTGTTCATTTTTATCTATGTTAATGAATGCATGATTTCTTCGATTTCAATTGAGATTCTTAAGTTTTTAGTTTAATAGTTGTTTGAACACCAATTATTTAACTTTAAATGGATATGTTAAGGTTGGATTGTTAGATATATCATCTGTAATTTAACCTAAAAATTGGACTGTATATTAGTTAATTCATTGGTTTGATTACTTAATGCTTAAAGGCGAGAGCCATAAAATCTTCATTCATTAGTGTTTCATTCATTAAAGGATATGCCAATTGAGAGTTGTGAGCTAAGTCTCTATTTCTTTTCTCATTGATTTCTTTTATTCCTTTTTATTGCAGTCTTAGTTATTAATTTCTCCTTTTTATCAATTTATTAAAATTGGCTAGAGTGTTTAGGTTTTTATTTCATTATTCATTGGTAGTTTAAAAACTAATTAAGCATTTAGAATCATATAGTTCCTTGAAAGATCGACCTCGGAAGTAAACTTATAGTATTACATTAGTTTGTACACTTGCGAGTACACTTTGAGTTACATCAACCACGATCGTGAGGCAGTGTATCTGGTATTGTTCACGGCATGAATAAAAAGTCATAGCCGTGAATGCCCTATTTTTAATAATTTGTATATTTAATAATCATTCTGGAATATCAAATGAAATGAAATTAGATATTGCATTTGATAAAATGGGAATATTTGAATATGTGAACAAGTAAGATTGAGATATGTTGTGCATTATATGATATGAAAAGAATATGTAATGAGGATACAAAAAAATGAGGTTGATATAGAGAAAAAGTATGTGATGAATGAAACAAAAAAAGTATAAGATTAATAAAGAAGAAATAAGAATGAATGAGTAATGAGATGAATAAAGTCTGAGAGCACCTGAAATCCGTTTTCAGCTTCACTAGCCTCATATTACAAAATACATCATAAAATATTATTACATGTTCTTAAAATCCAAAAGACATGTAAAACCCCCCCAAAATATCCCATGACATAAACAAAATACATAATTCCATGAATGCACACACCCCAACTGGATGATCTCTTACTGGACTCTGGTGGCTTGTTGTTTTACCAGTCAACTCTTATCTACTGGCTCCTAACCTGGGTGGAGAAAATCCACAAGCTAAGCAAACTAATGCTTAGTGAAACATATGTGCATAAAAATTATACATTTAACTCATATCATACCATGTCGTGCAATTCACCTTATGATTATTCCTAGAATCAAACATTCTAGATGTGTCATGCATCAATGCAAGTTTATATGCCTATTAATACCATAGACATCATGTGACATTACCATGTATGTTATACACATGTACATATATCTCATACATAATACCATATCATATTACCTAATATTAGCGTTACAAAAAATTACATTTTAATATATTTACCAACCAAGCCTCTCAAACTTGTTACATTAATTTTTCTTGGCCCAAGATTCTCTATACAACAAACGTTAGGTCACATAACAACCATACAAAAGTTTCCTTTTTATATTCATTTAACTTCCATTTTTATATCACTCGAGACTTTCTATACTTGACTATTTGAATGTGGGACATAGGTCAGGGGCACTCATAGCAGAGGTTAAATCACCCAACTTACAACCTGTAACCACTCACCGAGCTCCTCAAGTCAATGACACTCCATAACCCAATCTTAAACCATAATGACTGAGTATAATAATACATGCTAGCATATCCAGGATCAAGTGCTCATAATACCTGAGTCATCTTGTCCTCATATAAAAGTATCTCATACGGTATCGTTTACCTCCCTTAATGGTATACCATCTATCCTATGTCAAGTCCAAGACTAGAGAACTAGACTTTTTATCTCATAACCATTTAAATTTCGATTCATTTTACCACCCATGCTATTACTAGCATTTATTTTTCCATTTATGCGTTATCATATACAATACATTAATTTTATATTATAAGTTCCACATGTTATTTACCTTGTATACACACATTCTATAACATGCCATTAATTCCCTTAACAAATAAATCATAAATCACAATTGTACATATTATACATTCACATAACTTCACGGGTGTGAACTATTTATTCACGGTCGTGAAAAAACCTTTCACGATTACCTTACCCGTGAACCATCACATGAATCACCACATAGTCATCACGGGCGTGAATAACTTATTCACGGTCATGACACTATATTATAACAACTTCCCAACTGTGATACCAACCCGTGAAATTTTGGGTTCATGCAGTTCATACCAATTCGACATTCAAGGCAGTGACACCCTTGTTCACAAGCATGAATCATACATTTCCAGAAACCTCAAAACAGAGTCATTCATGCATCTCATGCAAAAACTCTAAGATTAACTAGTGTTAATCCCTTCTATCAACACTTACATACTCATATCATGTCTACCACATGTTTTCACAACATTCAAGTCATTAAAATCTCATTCGTGGATCATTTACATCATAACATACCATATATGTCATTTTAACATTTAAAACATTATATCATGTCATTTATCATCCATAACATGTCATTTATCTTTCATTTTTATTTCCAAAAACACAACATACATTAATATGCATGAAAATTGAATTAATATGCTTATATGTACATACCTTTCACCAAAATGGAGCCTTAACTATCCTTTCAAGCTTTTCAAGCTTGATTTCCTCTTTATTATGGGTTCCCTTGCCCTCTAGCCGAACGTAACATCACAAACATGTTCTTATTAGAACCTTATAACTATAAACAATCTAAAACAAACCCTAATAATCAAATTCTACCTCAACTTTAGCAAACTCTAACAAAACTCCATTTTTCTCAAGTTTCCAAGCTTCAACAATGGTGTTTAGGGTTTTCAAAGCTAGGGAAGATGACTACGATGTCCTGGAGTGTGTCAGAAGTGATAAGAGGCAATGGAAAATTATTTTAAAGTAAGATTTGATGCAGAAGAAAGAGAAAAGTGCAGCTGGTCATGGTCAACCGACCTACATTTGACAAGCATGACCCTTACTTTATAGGTGTGAAATGCTTTTCACGACTATTACTAAATCATTCACAGGCATGAAAGTCCTCTCTTCTCAAATATTCGCACTATGTCTAAAACTCTGTAATTTGGACCATAGCATGACCTCTCACTTGCATGAACAATTATTCACGGGCATGAAAGCTTTCCTTTTTTAAAATTTTAACTTAAACTTTAATACACCTTAAACACCATCTTTTCCCACTCTAAGCACATATATAACTTATAGGCCCTATTTTACGAGCATTACACTATGGCTATTGTACTAGATCACATTCACGTTAGCTTTTTCTACTCTCTACCGATATATTTTTGTTATATCTGTGCGAAAGAAACTCTCACGCTAACCATTGGGCTTAATAATGCATACAAATAACAAAATATACTATATTACATGCAATCTGCAACTATGCCATTTTACATATATGTCATGCTATTATATATTTTTCTATGCTTATATGCATCATGTAGTCATCCCATACAAATACATTATCTTATCATGTTCATTTGTAGGTATAAGCACTTAACATGTGTAATACATATATAATATTCTTTTTTTCCACTGTAATTTCTCCCATAACACCTATAACTGAACCAATAATCAAGATAACAAAGTTGGTCATCCAGGCATAATAAAATTGCCACCCGAGCATAGTAGTATGAACTACAAGTGTCATCACCGGCATAATATAAGTGTCATCACCGGTATAATATATGTTCTATCATTAGTATAATATGAGTGTTATTACCGGCATAAATAGACCCCTAAATGATATTTCAAACTATCCAAAACCCATAATATGTGTTACAGGGCTTACCTTTGTCATTATAATATACATAACTCTTTTATTTCATATATTTAATGGGTCTAATGGCTCAACTAATAACACAATTACTCAATTTACAAATCATTCACATAATAAAATAAGGTCCAAATTATTTTACATATTAAATTCTTCAATTTATATTTTGCCATATTATTAGCAGATTTCATGTTTTATTTTAGATCTCAATTTTAGACCTGTTGCTATCCGAATTAAATTACAAGATCTTAGCTTTAATATTCAATTTGAATCACTCAATTCTAGGCTCTGTAGCAAATGTTATAGGCATTTAAACACCAATTATTCACTGAAATTCTGTACAAAATTTTCGAGAAAGAATTTAGGTCACACATTTACACCCAGATTTAACATAGCTATTATCAAAATAAAGTTTCATGTTTTCATAAAAGTTTTATTGTAACATTCAGTGATTTAGACCCCGATTGCGCGTGACCGTAGTGGGGTCCATTGGCTCAATCGGAGTCTAAATTTAAACCCATAAAAAAATGACTAATAATAAGAGAAAATAATTAAGGGCATTATTATTTTAGAATAAAAAATATTTAGGGTAGAATTAGAAAAAAATAAAACTTCCTATGGACAAAATCGGTATTATGACAATTGTTTGGGAAAAAAGTGTAAATATGGAGGAAGATGTGGCAAATAAGAAATTTTTTGAGCTTATGTTGCAAGATTGGAAATAGAAATTTAAGTTTGTGATTAGTTGATGGAAGTGTAATTAAACTTTGAATTAATGATATTTGATGTTAGGTAATTATTTTATGGCTTAAAAACTGAAGAAAATATAATGTTGAATGATGAATGAAGGGCTGCCATAGTTAAATAAATTTGGGGGAAATGGAAATTAACATAGAAATACCACAATTGGTGTTAGATTAAGGGTGAATTGAGTGTTGAATTGAAAAAAATAAATTGGGAACTAGGATATGCTTTTTGGGCAGCCATGACACATGAAGAAGGAAGTTTAACCTTAGTACATTTTAGCTCAATTAAGGTGTAAAACATATTAGGAGCATTAGAATATTATGTAGACATGAAAAGCATTGAAATTGAATGTTGGAATTGAGTTATGGTATGGTTGTGTAGGAAAAATAAGTGAACAAGTGAGAGGCCCTCAAGAGGGTGACAAAGGCAAGGAGAAAGCTAGCTAATAAGGGAAGAAAAAGAAGGATTAAGGGAAGAACCAAGGCTGATTAGGTATGTGCTTCATTGATAAAAATTTTGCATGTTAATTTGTATGGAATTATATGTTAAGGTTTGTTATGTTTGTGTTTTTGAGATGTTATGTGTTTTGTTGTGACTTTTGATATTATATATGGAAATGGGACCAAATGGTGTGAAATAATTGAGACATATGAATGTATTTGTAATTCTGGAAATTTTAGCATTAAAATGAATGCAAATGATGAATGTGGTTGAAATATGTATTGATGTCAATTGATGGCTCGGGTACAGAATTCCAGGAACAACTCTGTCTATTTTGATGATAACTTGAGTTATGGAACTCCGTTTTGTATGTTCTTTGTTGGAAATGAAAGCTAAGACACAGGGCTTTAATTTTTATTTTAATATCTAACTATGTCTAGATTTTCCCAGTTAAATGCATGAAGTTTAATCCTAGAATCTGTCCAGAAAATTCTGTGCAGAAAATTCTGTGATGATGCAGTAGTGAATTAATCATAACTTTTGATAAAAACAATTGGGATTTACGTGATTCTTGATGAATCTGAAAGCTAAGACAATAAGCTAAAAATTGTTAGAAGGCTAGAACTTCAAATTCGAATTATATATGGGCTAAAAATGAAGCCGAAAAATAAGTCTGAAATCTGCCATAGGTAAAAGCATACAATATTGGGATTTTTGCATGTGTTATAATTATATGTTATAATCCATGCAAATATTTACTTTGATGGTAATTATAAATGTTTAACAAATTATTTATGTATGAGATTTTATTGCAATAATAATGGAAATAAAGAACAAAAATAAATAAGCATAATTTTGATAGTTAAATAATGTTGACATTTTTGAAATATAGTGAATTAATATAAAAATAGTTAAGCCCAAAAACACCTAGTCTAGATCTAAAATAGGGAATAGTTTGGCATGCCAATCAGGGGATTTAAGGCACTCGGTGCCAAATATGAAAGCCGGTAATGACAATTTATAAATGCGTTCGGCGCAAAATTATTAAGCCGGTAATGGCAATATAACAAAAGCCGGTAATGACATTATTATAAAAGCGTTCGACGCTATATTATGAAAGCTGGGAATGACAACCCCGTTATTCCTATTAGTTAGTTCGGTTATAGGTGTTATGGGCACAAATAAATAATAATAATAATAATAATAATAATAATAATAATAATAATAATAATAATAATAATAATAATAATAATAATATCAAAGTATGTGATTTTTTTTATAAATGTTATATGAATTAAAGTTATTAGATATTGAGTGTTTGCAGAAATTTATTGATTTTATATAATTCTTTATTTTATGTCTTATTTATTAATGGATAATTAATATGTGAGGAAATATATATGTATGTAAAATATTTATCATTGAAGCACCACTAAGCTAGTAGCTTAGCGAGGGTGGTTTCCTCTCGCGCAGGTTTAGAAGGGTAGCCATAGAAAATAGACTGTCAGAAGAAGAAGGGTATCCGGAGCGAAGCAGCAAAAAGCTTTGGGTTTTATTTTTGGTATATTTTGTTAAAAGCTTTGTAAATTAAAATATCGTTTTTATTTCATATCATGTGTATTAAATATGTGAGTCACCATGTAAAAGAACATGATTTGAATGTAAATTAATGTACTTTATAAATAAATAAATTTTTTAATATTTGGACTTGTATGAAATTTTATTTTAGTTTATGCAATATTTTCAAAACAAAAATATTTACTTCACTTCATTAATTTTATAAAACAGTAAGATGGGTAATGCTCACTTACCTTGCTGAACTATAGTGGGGTAAGGGGGTGTTACAATTTTTGGTATCAGAGCTATAGGTTTAGATGGTTCTTACTTAGTGGGTATGGGAAGATAAATGCATGTTTTTAGCATTTGCATTGTTTTTAAGCTGTTATATTCTAATAAGGGACTCTTCTTCTGACAATATAGGTTTTAATGGATTCGGAATCAAGACAAAGTCGTGAAAAACAGGAGGGTGATAGTATAGCTAACTCGGCTGCTCATAGACAATCAGCATCAATTAGTGCCTCAGAGCCTAGCGTTATAGCTCCACAACATACTGAAGAACAGGTTAACCCGGGTCAGGTACCCCTTATGCAACAAATGGCTACTTTGTTACAGCAGATATCACAAGTTGTGCCGCCACCATCTCCACCACCTCCCCCACCTCAACCGAAATCCCAAATTGATAAATTAAGAAAATACGGGGCTACGGATTTTATGGGTAAGAAAGAGGATGACCCAGCAGCAGCAGAATTTTGGTTGGAAAAGACAGAAAGGGTTTTTGAAGAGCTGCAATGTCTGGAGGAGTACAAGAGTTTAAAAAGAAATATGTGCCAAGAATCTATGTTGATGAGAAAAAGCGAGAATTCCTGAATTTGAGGCAGAGAGGTATGACAGTAGCTGAGTACGAGATGGAGTTCACCAAGTTGAGCAAGTATGCTACTGGGATTATTGGAGATGAAGCTGATAAATGTCGTAGATTTGAAGACGGTCTCAATGAGGAGATTGGGTATTTAGTGGCTTCCCACCAGCATACAGATTTTGCTACGCTAGTGTCCTCTGCTATTAGTGTTGAAAGAAGGAAAAAGCTGAAGACAAAAGAGCATTATAAGAAGTCAACAGCTAGTGTGGCCCAGACATCGGGTAGGAAAGGACGAATAGTACCCAGACCATTTCAGTCAAGGGTGGCTAGACAGACATTTTCTAATAGGCGGGGCCAGCAATTTAGACCTGCAGCATCATCTGCTAGTTCACCAGCATCATTTCCCAAGAGATCGGCTCCGGTTTTGTGTCAGCATTATGGTAAAGCTCATACAGGAGAGTGTTGGTGGTTGACTGGGGCATGTATGAGATGTGGAGCTACTGACCATATGAAGAAAGATTGTCCTAGACTTAGTACAGTCAGTATGGCACCATCACAGACTATGATACCGGTACAGAGCCATGGTAGAGGTCGAGGTCAGTTTAGAGGTGGTCTTATCGGACAGAGTCAGGGGGTATCAGAGACAGTTGACAGACCCGAAGGTAGTAGGACCCCAGCTCGGGCATATGTGATGAGAGCTCGTGAAGACCAGGATGCACCAGACGTCATAGTTGGTAAATTATCTTTATTTGATTTTGATTTACATGTTTTGATAGATCCTGGTTCCACGCATTCATACATAAGTACAGCTGCACTTAGACAAGGGAACATGATACTTGAGACCTTAGAATATGAGATAGTTATGACCAATCCGCTGGGACATAGTGTGAAAGTCAATAAGATTTATAGAAACAGTTTAATAATTATTCAGGATAGAGAATTTCCAGCAGAGTTAATAGAACTACCTTTTCATGAATTCGATGCTATTCTGGGTATGGATTGGTTGACAAAGCATGGAGCTATAGTCGACTGCCGATCTAGAAAAGTTGTACTTAAAATTCTCGGGCAAGATGACACCATCATTCAAGGTGTAGGTCAAACATGTTTGACCAGTGTTATTTCTGCATTAAAAGCTCAGAAATATATTATGAAGGGATGTGAGGCATATTTGGCCAATGTGATAGATACCAAGAAGGGGAGCCCGGAACTCAAGGACATCCCCACAGTGTGTGAGTTCCCAGATGTATTTCCTAAAGATTTTCCGGGGTTACCACCAGATAGGGAGGTAGAATTTGCTATTGATGTGATTCTTGGTATAGCCCCGATATCAATTACTCCTTATAGAATGGCACCTGCAGAATTGAGAGAGTTAAAGGTTCAATTGCAGGAATTGCTCGACAAAGGGTTCATAAGGCCTAGTGTCTCACCATGGGGCGCTCCGGTGTTGTTTGTGAAAAAGAAAGATGGCACCCTTCGGTTATGTATTGATTACCGATAATTGAACAAGGTGACAATTAAAAATAAATACCCACTACCTAGAATTGATGATTTGTTTGATCAATTGAATGGAGCAGGAGTATTCTCTAAGATTGATCTAAGATCCGGGTACCACCAACTGAAAATCAAAGAATTAGATGTATCTAAAACAGCCTTCAGAACTCGATATGGTCACTATGAGTTTATGGTTATGCCATTTGGCTTAACGAATGCACCGGCTGCCTTTATGGATATGATGAACAAAATTTTTAGGCCTTATCTTGATCAGTTTGTGGTAGTTTTTATAGATGATATTCTGGTGTATTCGAGGGATAAGGGAGAACATGACAGGCATCTCAGAATAGTACTGCAGACTTTGAGGGAAAATCAATTGTATGCAAAGCTGTCAAAATATGAGTTCTGGTTGGAAGAAGTGGGATTCTTAGGGCATATTATTTCAGTTGAAGGAATCCGGGTTGATCCTAACAAAATAGAAGCAATTCTAAGTTCGAAGCCACTTCGCAATGTAATAGAAGTCCAAAGTTTTCTTGGATTAGCTGGCTACTATAGAAGGTTTGTGAAGGGATTTTCAAGCATAGCTGCACCAATTACTAAGTTGCTCAGAAAAGAAACTAAGTTTGAGTGGACAGATTGGTGTCAGGCAAGCTTTGAGAAACTAAAAGCCATGTTAACCGAAGCACCTGTTTTGACCCAACCTACACTAGGGAAAGATTTTGTGATATACAATGATGCCTCTCATAATGGGCTAGGTTGTGTATTAATGCAATAGGGTAAAGTAGTTGCTTATGCATCTAGGAAATTGAAGCCTCATGAGCTAAATTACCCTACTCATGATTTGGAGTTGGCAGCAATAGTGTTTTCTTTGAAAATTTGGGGACATTATTTGTATGGCGAGCGGTGCCACATATATACAGATCATAAGAGCCTCAAATATTTGCCCACACAAAAGGAATTGAACTTAAGGCAAAGACGCTGGTTGGAGTTAATCAAGGATTATAATTGTATTATTGACTATTAGCCAGGCAAAGCCAATGTAGTAGTGGATGCCTTAAGTAGAAAAACACTGGCAGAGTTACGGGTCCAACCTACTTTAAGGCAACAAGTGAGAAAAGCTCAGAAGCAAGATCAAAAATTGATGATAATTGCTGAGGCAGTGAAAAATGAGGAGAGACCTGAATTTAAGGTTGAAGATGATGGAAGCATAAGTTACAAAGGAAGATTGTGTGTGCCAAATGATAGCAGATTAAAGCAAATAATTCTAAAAGAGGCACATAATACAACTTATTCCATGCATCCAGGGAGCAATAAAATGTATCAGAACCTGAAGACTCATTATTGGTGGCCAGGAATGAAGAAGGATATAGTGGAATATACTACAAGATGCTTGACATGCCAACAAGTGAAAGCAGAATACCAGGTACCATCTGGATTGTTGTAGCCTATTGCAATTCCAGAATGGAAGTGGGAAAGAATTACAATGGATTTTGTATCTGGGTTGCCTTTGTCACAAAAGAAGCATGATGCAGTATGGGTAATTGTTGACAGACTTACCAAGTCGGCTCACTTTCTGCCAGTTCGGATGGATTATTCATTGAGCCGATTAGCGGAATTATATGTCAATGAGATAATTCGACTACATGGGGTGCCAGTATCTATTATTTCTGATCAAGACCCACGGTTCACATCAAAATTTTGGAAAAGTCTACAACAAGCATTGGGGACCCGACTTGCTTTTAGTACAGCATTTCACCTTCAAACAGGTGGGCAATCCGAACGAGTGATTCAATTGCTGGAAGATATGCTGAGAATATGCGTAATTGATTTTGAGGGTAGCTGGGATAAACATTTACCATTGATGGAATTTGCATACAACAACAGCTATCAAACTAGTCTCGGCATGGCACCATACGAAGCTTTGTATGGAAGGAGATGTAGGACACCATTATGCTGGACAAAACTTAGTGAAAAGAAATTTATGGGGCCAGAATTAGTGCAACAGACAAAGGAGAAGGTGAAATTAATCCAAGATCGATTAAAAGCTGCAACTGATAGACAAAAATCCTATGCCGATTTGAAGAGGAAGGACATTGAGTATGCTGTCGGAGACAAGGTATTTTTGAAAGTCTCACCTTGGAAAAAAGTACTTTGTTTTGGTAAAAAGGGGAAACTGAGTCCTAGATTTATTGGACCATACGAAATACTTGAACGTGTGGGTCCAGTGGCTTACAGGTTGGCCTTACCACCAGAATTGGATAAGATCCACAATGTGTTTCATGTCTCAATGTTAAGAAGATATAGATCGGATCTGACACATGTAATACCTGTGGAATCAATAGACGTACAACCAGACTTGACATATGGTGAAGAACCAGTGAAAATCATAGCTCGAGAAGTCAAAGAACTACGGAACAAGAAGGTACCACTGGTAAAGGTCCTATGGCGAAATCATGAAGTAGAAGAAGCCACCTGGGAAAGTGAAGAACTGATGAGAACTCAACATCCTCAGTTATTCAGCTCCACCTAATCAGGTAAATTTCGAGGATGAAATTTTCTTAAGAGGGAGAGAATTGTAACATTCAGTGATTTAGGCCCCGATTGCACGTGACCGTAGTGGGGTCCACTGGCTCAATCGGAGTCTAAATTTAAACCTATAAAAAAATGACTAATAATGGGGTAGAATTAGAAAAAAATAAAACTTCCTATGGACAAAATCGGTATTATGACAATTGTTTGGGAAAAAAGTGTAAATATGGAGGAAGATGTGGCAAATAAGAAATTTTTTAAAGTTTAAAATTTCATTAAAATTAATTTGTATTTTGGACCAATGGATGAAGAGCTTAATGTAGTCATGGAACCACTAAATACTCACCAAAAAAAGATAAATACCTCATTTTCTCCACTAATTAAAACCCATTTCCCTCATCTTCTCTCATCTCTTTGCCGTCCACCATAGCTCTCCCAAAAATCTCCATTTCTCTTCAAATCAAGCTTGAAAAAGTGAGGAAAGAAATAAGTTTTGAGAGAGGAAAAATCAGAATTAAAAAGTTCTTACTACAAAGTAGAGTAAAGAAACAAGAAAGGAAGAAGAAAGAAGAGAAATAAAAGAGAAATATTGAGGGGAAATTCGGCCAGCTTTGGAATGATCTTAAGGTGAGTTTATTCTTCTTAAATTCAATATTTTTCCTTCTATTTGAGACCCATAATGATGATGTGATTAGGTTTGGTAGATTGAGCTTATGTTGCAAGATTGGAAGTAGAAATTTAAGTTTGTGATTAGTTGATGGAAGTGTAATTAAACTTTGAATTAATGATATTTGATGTTAGGTAATTATTTTATGGCTTAAAAACTGAAGAAAATATAATGTTGAATGATGAATGAGGGGCTGCCATATTTAAATAAATTTGGGGGAGATTGAAATTAACATAGAAACACCACAATTGGTGTTAGATTAAGGGTGAATTGAGTGTTGAATTGAAAAAAATAAATTGGGAACTAGGATATGCTTTTTGGGCAGCCATGACACATTAAGAAGGAAGTTTAACCTTAGTACATTTTAGCTCAATTAAGTTGTAAAACATATTAGTAGCATTAGAATATTATGTAGACATGAAAAACATTGAAATTGAATGTTGGAATTGAGTTATGGTATGATTGTGTAAGAAAAATAAGTGAACAAATGAGAGGCCCTCAAGAGGGTGACAAAGGCGAGGAGAAAGCTTGCTAATAAGGGAAGAAAAAGAAGGATTAAGGGAAGAACCAAGGCTGATTAGGTATGTGCTTCATTGATAAAAAAATTTTATGTTGTTAATTTGTATGGAATTATATGTTAAGGTTTGTTATGTTTGTGTTTTTGAGATGTTATGTGTTTTGTTGTGACTTTTGATATTATATATGGAAATGAGACCAAATGGTGTGAAATAATTGAGACATATGAATGTATTTTAATTTTGGAAATTTTAGCATTAAAATGAATGCAAATGATGAATGTGGTGGAAATATGGATTGATGCCAATAGATGGCTCGGATACAGAATTTCAGGAACAGCTCTGTCTATTTTGATGATAACTTGAGTTATGGAACTCCGTTTTGTATGTTCTTTGTTGGAAATGAAAGTTAAGACATAGGGCTTTGATTTTTATTTTAATATCTAATTATGTCTAGATTTGCCCAGTTAAATGCACGAAGTTTAAACCTAAAATCTGTCCAAAAAATTCTGGGCAGAAAATTCTGTGATGATATAGTAGTGAATTAATCATAACTTTTGATAAAAAAATTTGGGATTTACGTGATTCTTGATGAATCTGAAAGCTATGACAATAAGCTAAAAATGGTTAGAAGGCTAGAACTTCAAATTTGAATTATATATGGGCTAAAAATGAAGCCGAAAAATAAGTCCGAAATATGCCATAGGTAAAAACATACAATATTGGGCTTTTTGCATGTGTTATAATTATATGTTATAATCCATGCAAATATTTACTTTGATGGTAATTATAAATGTTTAACAAATTATTTATGTATGAGATTTTATTGCAATAATAATGGAAATAAAGAACAAAAATGAATAAGCATAATTTTGATAGTTAAATAATGTTGACATTTTTGAAATATAGTGAATTAATATAAAAATAGTTAAACCCAAAAACACCTAGTCTAGAACTAAAATAGGGAATAGTTTGGCATGCCAATAAGGAGATTTAAGGCACTCGGTGCCAAATATGAAAGCCGGTAATGACAATTTATAAATGCGTTCGGCGCAAAATTATTAAGCCGGTAATGACAATATAACAAAAGCCGGTAATGACATTATTATAAAAGCGTTCGGCGCTATATTATGAAAGCCGGGAATGACAACCCCGTTATTCCTATTAGTTAGTTCGGTTATAGGTGTTATGGGCACAAATAAATAATAATAATAATAATAATAATAATAATAATAATAATAATAATAATATCGAAGTATGTGATTTTTTTTATAAATGTTATATGAATTAAAGTTATTAGATATTGACTGTTTGCAGAAATTTATTGATTTTATATAATTCTTTATTTTATGTCTTATTTATTAAATGGATAATTAATATGTGAGGAAATATATATGTATGTAAAATTTTTATCATTGAAGCACCACTAAGCTAGTAGCTTAGCGCGGGTGGTTTCCTCTCGCGCAGGTTTAGAAGGGTAACCATAGAAAATAGACTGTCAGAAGAAGAAGGATACCCGGAGGAAAGCAGCAAAAAGCTTTGGGTTTTATTTTTGGTATAGTTTGTTAAAAGCTTTGTAAATTAAAGTATCGTTTTTATTTCATATCATGTGTATTAAATATGTGAGTCACCATGTAAAGGAACATGATTTGAATGTAAATTAATGTACTTTATAAATAAATAAATTTTTTAATATTTGGGCTTGTATGAAATTTTATTTTAGTTTATGCAATATTTTCAAAAAAAAAATATTTACTTCACTTCATTAATTTTATAAAACAGTAAGACGGGTAATGCTCACTTACCTTGCTGAACTATAGTGGGGTAAGGGGGTGTTACATTTATCATTTCAAATCCAACAAATAACACACTAATCAGAGTTCCAGAACTTAAGTTATAGAAATATATGTACCGACTGCTCTATAAAATCCAACAAAATGCACAATCACATAATTCAAATGTTTTACCAAATTCATGCAAAAATTTCAAAACCAAAACCATTATAATTACAAACTGACATGCTAAACATTTAAATCATGCAAACACAAAAAGTATAGACTACTGCCTTAAGTTATGAACTTACCTAAAGCATTACACTTCTTATTTTCTCTTTACTTCTCTTTTTATTTTCCTTTGCTTCCTTGAGCTTGGTCTTCTCAACTTGAACTCCTAAAACACATAAAAATATCATTAAAAACCTTTCTTCATCATACCTCTCCAAACCCTTTTTTTCTCTCCTAAAATCCTAAACACTCTCTCTCCTCCAAAATATGCTCCAAAAGATCTCAAAACCTTATTTTGCTTAAATGAAAAATGAAGAGGAGAAGAAGAATACTTTACCTCAAGTTTTATCCTTCCATGGCCAAAACCTTAGGAATTTCTCTCTCATCTTTTCTTGCTTATCTCTTTGTTTTTTTTTTTGGCTCTCTTAAGCTTCACCAAGCTCTTTTATGCATGAAAATTGTATTTACTTATTTTTCTCACCATTTGCTCTCTTTCTCTCTTTCTCTCACTAGAACGGCTCATTTATGCTCATGTGAATGGAGGAAAGCTTTAGCCAAAGGTATAAAAAGAAACTTGAACTTTATAGAAAAATAGCTCTAAACTTAGAAATTGTTGAACCTTGAGGGGTATTTCCGTCATTTTGATGCTAACAAATAAAATAGCAAAAATGTATTTAACATACTTGTTTTCTAAGTCTATTGAACAGGGTATGGAATATGATAGCAAGAATGGAGAATGAAAGATTAATCTTAAAAAGATAAAATTGAAGAAATAGCATGTTCATGCCCGTGACCTTATGTGTCACGCCTGTGATGAAGCTAAGCGCCAACAAACCAATATTTAAAGTTCACGGCCATAAAGAAAGATAGCAACCATGAATGAACATTTCAGTCATGTCCGTGAAGAAATGTCACGCCCGTGAGAAGATATGACAAATTGTTCCAGAGAGTTTCACGACCAAAGTCACCACTTGGACCACGGCTTGGAAGGATGTCACGCCCGTAAACAAACACTTCAAAACCTTCCAAAATGTTTCACGGCCAAGGTCACCACTCAAGTCAAGGCTTGAAACAACAGTCACGACCGTGAAACACATAGTCACGACCGTGAAAGATGAAAGAGAAACATGTCAGGCGCGATTATGAGGGTTGGTGCAACGGCTCGTTTCATATTAAATGCATTCTAACGACTATAATTTGCTATGGAAGTATAAATGCAAGTCATTTATGCATCCAGAAAAAGAGAGTGAACAAGGAGAACATAAGAACAAGAGAATAGCTAATATTTTGAATCAAAACCTTGTTGTAAGCCATTTTGTGCATTTGATATTTATTCTTTGTGAAAATCTTTTTGCTCATCATTTATTGAGCAATATAGATTTGTAAGTGTTTCTCTCTGTAATCATTTACTCAAGTGAGTTTTGGGTATTTTGGGGTTAAGAGTAGAACACTTGTAAGGGTTAGTTGTGTAAGCCTCTAAAACACAAAGAAAGGTTATTTGTGTGAGCCTGTAAAACACAAGGTAAAGGTTATTTATGTGAGCCTGTAAAACACAAGGAATTGGTTATTGTGTGAGCCATCAAAACACAAGGGATTTCTTGGTTAGGTGTGAGCCATTGTTAGAAATACCATAGTTGGGAGTGAGCTAGTAAAACTTCATTGTAACACTTAGTGTGTTAGTGAAACTCCCAATTGAGATTGGGGAGAGGAGTAGGGTTTGTTAACACCCGAACCTCTATAAAAATTCTTATGTCACATTTTTCTATCGCAACTCAACTTAACTTTTCTTTCTGTACTTAAAAGTTAAATTTTTAATATCCAATTCAACCCTCTTTCTTGGTTCAATATCTGGGCAACAATTGGTATCAGAGCTTTGTCTAGCATCGAAACCTAAACAACACTAATAAAGATCAAGATATGGCCAATGAAGGATTCCAAACTCTCAAGCCTTACTTTGATTGAGCAAATTATGCTCATTGGAAGTTTCAGATGGAAACATATCTGGATAATGAAGGAATTGAAGTCTGGGATAGTATTCAGAAAGAATGGACAACACCAACTAGAAGAGGAGTTGATGGTGAAGAAGAAATCCTGTCAAGAGATGATTGGACAGAGCCTCAAAGAAGAGCAAATTTCAAAAACAAGAAGGCAATGATAATTCTCTCAAGCTCATTATCCATTGAAGAATGTGGCAGGATACAATACTGTTCAACTGCATATAGCATATGGAAAACATTGGAAAACTATCATGAAGGTCACAAAGCCACATGGGATGACGAAAGCTCTTCAAGTGAAAAAGATGACAATGAAAGCGAAGACGTCAACCTATGCTTCATGGCTATTGAGGATCACGTTTCGGACAAGGTAAGATCAGTACACTCATACTCTTTCAATAATGATAGTAGTGAGAATGATAGTAATAGTGATGATGATGATGATGATGATGAATAAAGCCTAATAGAAGAATTGAATTTAGAATTAGAAAAATATAGGAGTAAATTCAATACTTATAAGAATAACATCTCTAATTTAAAAAAAAAAATGGATGCTTTAGAAAAGGAGAACTTTAAGCTTAAATCATCTAATGAATCTCTTCAAAAGTCATTACATGAATACTCTTCAAGACCCTCAATAAAATCCTTGCTTAAAGAGAATAATACTTTAAAAAATGAAGTTGAGGAACTTAGAAATTCCATTTCAAAATATCACAAAGGAAAAGAGAGTTTAGATACTCTCATTGTGTCTCAAGGACCACCTTTAATTAGACACGGCCTAGAATTTAAAGACACATCATCATCTTCTCACAAAACTATTTTTGTTAAGTCAAGTGAATCTCACATCTCCACACTTGCTGGAACAGTGCCAAGGAATAAGTACACTAAAACTTCTATACATAAAAGGAATAATCAAAGTTTGGTAAGCCTAAGAAAGAAACCTCAAAAGACTAATCATGCCTTTATGTATAAGAAGCATGCATCTAGTAAAACACCAATTAATCGTGATTGTGCATGCCATTGTTCTCAAACTCAGTCTAATAGAAATATGGCATTCAAATACATTGTAAGAACTAAACAGTGTAATTATTGTATGAAAATTGGTCACATAAATAAACATTGCTCGATAAGGAAGGCTCATTGGAAACCTTCATGTGCTAACCCCTAAGGACCCAAGCTCATTTGGGTACCTAAAATTCATACATAAATTGTGATTCTATAGGTATGCCTCAAGTCCACAATAAACAAAAATGCTTGGCTAGTAGACAGTGGATGCTCAAGGCATATGACAGGAGACAAAGAACTCTTCAATGAAATCAAAAGTATTGATGAAGGTAAAGTTACTTTTGGAAATAATGCTAAGGGCAAGGTAATTGGCATTGGCTTTATAGGTACAAATGGTACTACTTTTATTAAAGATGTCTTACTTGTTGATGGTTTAAAACATAACTTGTTGAGTGTAATTCAATTATGTGATAAAGGAAATAAAGTAACCTTTACTTCCAACGAATGTCTTGTAACCTCTATTGATGGTCAAGAGATATTTAAAGGAAATAAAGAAGTCAATACCTACATAATAGATTTACAAGAAATATTTAACCATTCCTCTAAGTGTCTTGTGTCTACTAGTGATGAATCTTGGTTGTGGCACATAAGGCTTGGTCATGTGAACATAGACTTAATTCAAAGCCTCAGCACAAGAGAACTAGTAAAGGGACTGCCAAAAGTCAAATTTGAAAAAGACAAGAAATGTGAACCTTACCAAAGAGGAAAGCAACACAAGTCATCTTTTAAAGCCAAAAACATAGTAAGTACCTCAAAAACTCTACAACTCCTGCATTTAGATTTATTTGGACCTACTAGAATTGAAAGCTTAGGAGGTAAATATTATGCCTTTGTCATCGTAGATGATTACTCTAGATTTACTTGGGTAATTTTCTTAGCTCAAAAGAGTGATGCTTTTGAAAATTTCAAAAACTTTGCTAAAAGAGTTCAAAATGAAAAAGGATATTGCATTTCAAAAATAAGAAGTGACCATGGCAAAGAATTTGAAAATGAAAACTTTGAAAGTTTTTGTCTTGAACATGGCATTTCGCAAAATTTTTCATCTCCTAGGACACCTCAACAAAATGGGGTAGTTGAAAGGAAAAATCGAACTTTAAGTGAAATGGCTAGAACAATGCTTAACGAGTATGGTTTGCCAACTTACTTTTAGGCAAAAGTCACAAATACCACTTGTTATATTTCAAATCAAGTTTTCAAAAGACCTTTTCTAAACAAAACCTCATTTGAGCTATGGAATGGAAGAAAACCCTTGATATCATACTTTAGAGTATTTGGATGCAAGTGCTTCATATTGAATACCAAGGACAACCTTGGAAAATTTGCCTCTAAATCTGATGAAGGTATCCTTTTAGGATACTCTACATCTAGCAAAGCATATAGAGTATTTAATAAAAGGTCATTAACTGTTGAAGAATCTATGAATGTTGTTTTTAATTAATCTAGTAGACTTGATCTTGTGAATGGTAGTGCTCTTGATGATGTTGTAGGTACCATGGAAAGACTTGATCTTGAAAATGGAAAAGAAGAAAATGATCAAAAAAATTCACATCAAGATGATTCTCTACCTCAAGCTCAAGAGAAAACAGGCAAGAGCTCCTAAAGGAATGGAGATTGACAAAAGATCACCCCAAAGAGCAAATCATTGATGATCCTTCAAGGGGAGTAAGTACTAGATCTCATTTCAAACATTTAGCCTCTGACCTTGCTTTTATTTCTCAAATTGAGCCTAAAAATATTGATAAGGCTCTTAATGATGAAAGTTGGGTGATCGCACTGCAAGAGGAGCTCAACCAATTTGAGAGAAGTAAGGTATGGACCTTAGTACCTAGACCCAAGGATCATCAAATTATAGGTAGCAAATGGGTGTTTAGAAATAAACTAGATGAACAATGTTCAATAACTAGGAATAAGGCTAGATTAGTTGCAAAAGGGTATAATCAGGAAGAATGAATAGATTATGATGAGACTTATGCTCCTGTAGCTATATTAGAAGCCATAAGAATAATTTTAGCATATGCATGCAATATGAATTTCGAACTCTTTCAAATGGATGTAAAAAGTGCCTTTTTAAATGGTTATATAGAAGAAGAAGTTTATGTAGAACAACCACCAGGTTTTGAAAGTTACGATTTGCCTAATCAAGTTTTTAAACTTTCAAAAGCTTTATATGGTTTGAAACAAGCCCCAAGAGCTTGGTATGAAAGACTAAGTTCTTTTCTTTTAGAAAATAGCTTTACAAAAGGGAATGTTGATACTACATTATTCACTAAAAAGCATAAGCATGATATTCTAATTGTTCAAATTTATGTTGATGATATCATATTTGGGTCTACTAATGAATTGCTTTGTCAAGAATTTGCTAAGTGTATGACTAGGGAATTCGAAATGAGCATGATGGGTGAGCTTAAATATTTCATTGGTCTACAAATAAAACAAGGCAATGAAGGCATATTCATCAACCAATCCAAATATGCCAAAGACTTACTTAAGAAATTTTGAATGGAAGGATGCAAGAATGTCAAGACTCCAATGAGCACATCAACAAAATTGGACAAGGATGAAAAGGGTAAAAGCTTTAATGAAAAGCTCTATAGAGGTATGATCAGATCACTTTTATATCTTACTACTTCTAGACCCAACATAATGTATAGTGTATGCTTATGTGCACATTTTCAATCATGTCCAAAATAGTCTTATTTAAATGCAGTAAAAAGAATTCTAAAATGTTTACATGGCTCATTGCATCTAGGTTTGTGGTATCCTAGAAATTCATCCTTTTACATTGTAGGATATTCAGATGCTGATTATGCTGGAAGTCTTTTAGATAGAAAAAGTACTTCAGATACTTGCCACTTTATTGGAGAGTGCTTAGTTTCTTGGTTTAGCAAGAAACAAGTTTCAGTTGCTCTTTCTACCGCTGAAGCAGAATATGTAGCAGCAGGATGTTGTTGTACACAAATCCTTTGGATGAAACAACAACTTAAGGATTATGGTCATAGTATGAACCATATACCTATTAGATGTGACAATACAAGTGCTATAAATCTCTCTAAGAATCCCATTCAACATTCTAGAAGTAAGCATATTGACATTAGACACCATTTTATTAGAGATCATGTTCAATATGGAGATATTGTATTGGAATTTATAAGCACAGACAATCAATTGGCAGATATCTTCACTAAGTCTCTAAATGAGGAAAGATTTAATTTCATAAGAAGAGAGCTTGGTATGATTGATGGATTAACTTTGTGATTGCCAAATTGCCAAACCTTAATTGATAATCTTGTTTCTGTCTCATCTTACTAGATATAAGGTAGCTAATTTGATGGAAATATGTGTTATAAGGGATAGAATCTTCCTAGAAATACTTTAGTCTTGTTTTAGACTTAATTTTATTTAATGAGAATTTTAGGCAATTCACGCCCGTGACATATGTTCATGACCGTGAATTAAATCGCCAAAAGAACCAGTAGCTTTCACGACTTGCTTCACGATATGATTCACGGCTTAAGGTAGTGAAGACTATGTTTCATGACTACAAATTTTTTATTCACCCCCGTGAAACCCTTTGTTCATGCCCATGATGCATTTTCACGACCGTGAACATTTCCACAAAAAACTTACAGAAGCATTCACACTTTATGTCACGCTTTGGTTCACGATCATAAGTAGTGAAGTTTAACACTTAATGCCCTTGACTCATTTTTCACCACTGTGATAGTTCATCATTCACGCCTGTTACATTTAAACATCACGACCGTGATCAATTTCATGCCTCTCTTCATGGGTAGAGCATCTCTTCAGTAAACTGTGAACACGACACTTCACGCCCGTGACTAAATTTTTCACTACCGTGAATATGTCGGCTATATAATGTCTCTACCGTTATTTCTCACATTCCAACTCTCCAACTTCTCTCAACTTCTCTCATTTATCACCATTTAATGTCATTTTGAAGATTCCGGCCCCTAGCCACTAATTTCATCTAAAATATCTGCAAAAACCACTTCCATCATCAGAAATCATATCTTCTTAGGGTTTACTCAAAATTTCTGTCAAACTTTTCCACTCTTCAAAAGTTCATTCTTTTAATCAAGATGGAAACCGGTTCCTCCAAGGGTACTAGGAAGAAATCTAATGCTCCACGAAGGTACACGGATTACCTTATGAACATCATTCCAGAGCATTACCATCTTAGATACTCTGTGCTCAAGAAGAGGCCACTTCTTTCCTCAAGATATTTGAGTGGCAAACAGTTCGTACTCTCAGCCTCGAGACAACTATGACAGAACAACTCCAGGCCTGTCATATGAAGGAATTTGTTGATATTCATCAACCAACTCTGAGGGAGCCAACCTTAGAGTTTTTGAACACGTTACAAGTATCTCCTACTGGCACGGTTAAGTTCCAATTATGCAAGCATCTGAACACCCTCTCTGGCACAGAGTTTGGAGATTTGTTCAACCTTCCCTCTGATGGCATCCTAAATGATAGTGAAGTGGAGTTCTATGCTACTTAGGCATGGACTTACTTTGGTCTTGATTGCAGCTGGGACATCAAAAAGACGAAGAGCACTCACCTCCGATCCCTAGTGCACATGTATTTGCATAAGTTTCTGACCTATAGCATCTTTGCCCGAGGAGACAGCAATGGAGCAATCAGGAAGTCAAAGCTCTTTCTCCTAGAGATGGCCCAAAGAGGCCTCACAGTGGCTCTATCTCGATGGTTTGCGAACCATCTCTTGTTAATTGCCACCAAGCCCTCCGGAGACATTCTGATTGGTGGGTACGTGACCCGCATTGCCTTGAAGCTCGGATACTTAAAACTGGATGAACATCACTTCAACCTCATCCCAGGGCATCCTCGAGACCGACTAGACGTTGAGTCCTACATCAAGATGGGAACGGTTGTTCAAATCGTCTTTGAGAACAACATCTACTACCGTTTCACCAACACTGCTGGAGAAATCATTTGGGAGGACAATGACTCCGAGGATTTAAAAGCTGGCCTCTAAGGAATCCAGCAGAGGAAGAGGGCTCGAGTTGAGGTGGTACCTCTAGAGGTTGAGCAGGAAATCGGACAATCCTCTGCCTCCACACCAACCTTGGCTCAACAAATGGTTGACCTGTTGGCACCACGATTTGAGCAATTGTAGGCTTCGATGGATGAAAGGTTGGAGAACCTCAAGAATTTCATGGAGTCTTGCATGGACAGCCTGAAGGTGGAAGTTGCTCGTCTTAGACATAGGATGTCCGGCTAGATGTTATGTTTGTTTCTAGCTTGTTTGTTGTAGGAAATTCTAAATTTCCTTTCCGAATCTTAATTACTTTTGTGTTTGTACTTTTCTTTCTTAATTAATATATTTGTTTTATTTTCCATTATGGTTTAACTTTTTGATATTCTTTTTGTTGATGACAAAAGGGGGAGAAACTAGTAATATATTGTTTAAAGATAAGTGCAATACTTAATTTTGAATCAAAATGAATATGCAAGTATGCAAATGAGCTTCATACACCTTAAATATATCTTAAGTATACTTTGGATATACCTTGATGCAAGTTACATAAATGAATATGCACTTGATATATTCTGAATATACCTTAAATATACTTAATGCTTTAAGGAAAATTTTGGTATACATTGAATATACTTTGCATATAACTTGCATATACTTGAAACTATGAAGTATATTTTGATGCTACACTTCATCATTCTCTACAATTCTTGCACTTCAGCATTCTTTATTCTAAGCATTTGTTAAGGGGGAGACTTCTCAAAAGCACATATTGCTAGATTATTTGTCACCATCAAAAAGGGGGAGATTGTTGAACCTTGAGGGGTATTTCCGTCATTTTGATGCTAACAAATAAAATAGCAATAATGTATTTAACATACTTGTTTTCTAAGTCTATTGAACAGGGTATGGAATATGATAGCAAGAATGGAGAATGGAAGATTAATCTTAAAAAGATAAAATTGAAGAAATAGTATGTTCACGCCCGTGACCTTATGTGTCACGCCCGTGATGAAGCTAAGCGCCAACAAACCAACATTTAAAGTTCACGGCCATGAAGAAAGATAGCAACCGTGAATGAACATTTCAGTCACGCCCGTGAAGAAATGTCACGCCCTTGAGAAGACATGACAAATTCTTCCAGAGAGCTTCACGACCAAAGTCACCACTTGGACCACGGCTTGGAAGGATGTCATGCCCGTGCATATGAAATGTCACACCCGTGAACAAACACTTCAAAACCTTCCAGAATGCTTCATGGCCAAGGTCACCACTCAAGTCACGGCTTGAAAGAACAGTCATGACTGTGACACACATAGTCACGACCGTAAAAGATGAAAGATAAACATGTCAGACACAATTATGAGGGTTGGTGCAATGGCTAGTTTCATATTAAATGCATTCTAACGGCTATAATTTGCTATGGAAGTATAAATGCAAGTCATTTATGCATCTAGAAAAAGAGAGTGAACAAGGAGAACAAAAGAACAAGAGAATAGCTAATATTTTGAATCAAAACCTTGTTGTAATCCATTTTGTGCATTTGATATTTATTCTCTGTGAAAATATTTTTGCTCATCATTTATTGAGCAATATAGATTTATAAGTGTTTCTCAATGTAATCATTTACTCAAGCGAGTTTTGGGTATTTTGGGGTTAAGAGTAGAACACTTGTAAGGGTTAGTTGTGTGAGCCTCTAAAACACAAAGAAAGGTTATTTGTGTGAGCTTGTAAAATACAAGGTAAAGGTTATTTGTGTGAGCCTGTAAAACACAAGCAATTGGTTATTATGTGAGCCTGTAAAACACAAGGAGGTTATTGTGTGAGCCATCAAAACACAAGGGATTTCTGGGTTGGGTGTGAGCCATTGTTAGAAACACCATAGTTGGGAGTGAGCTTGTAAAACTCCATTGTAACACTTAGTGTGTTAGTGAAACTCCCAATTGAGATTGGGGAGAGAAGTAGGGTTTGCTAACACCCGAACCTCTATAAATATCCTTGTGTCACATTTTTCTATCCTTACTAAACTTAACTTTTCTTTCCACACTTAAAAGTTAAATTTTTAATATCCAATTCAACCCCCCTTCTTAGTTCAATATCTGGGCAACATAAATGATTTTAATGACCTTCAAAAGGTAGTTGAAGAGTTAAAAACCTCAAATGACTCCTTAAAGTAGTCATTAGATGAGATTTCCTAAAAAACATCAACCAACTCTTTCTTAAAAGGAAACAATGCTTTTAAAAAATGAGGTCGGAGAACTTAGAAATTCTATCTCTGTAGTTTACAAAGGGAAAGAGAGCTTAGATACCTTAATTGTATCTCAAAGACCTTCCTTAGTGAGATATGGTCTAGGCTTCAATGGAGCATTATCATCCTCCCTACATAGAACAACATTTGTTAAGTCTAGCACTCCACAAACCTCTCCTATTAAGGCAATACCCTCAAAGGCTAAGTGCAAAGTACACACAAAACCCCCTAGTCAAAAGAAAATTAGTGAAGGGTCATATGGATTAAGTGGGAAGCCTCAAAAGACCAATCACGCCTTCTTATATAAGAGGCATGCACCTAGAAAAACACCCACTACACATGTTTGTTCATGTTCCTGTGCACATGTTACCACTAGAAAAGTTGTGAGGCGTAAACCTTATGCAAAATGGCAATTTAAATATAAAAATGTCATTATTGTATGAAGCTTGGGCACATAAATGTTCATTATTTTATGAGAAATGATCATTGGGAACCTTCTAAAGCTAACCCCTAAGGACCCAAGTTCATTTGGATACCTAAGAACCAAACCTAAATTTTTTATTTCATAAGTGTCCACGTTAAAGGAAAATATTTGGCTAGTGGATAGTGGATGCTCAAGGCATAAGACCAGAAATAGGAACCTTTTCACCCCAAATCAAAAGGATTGATAGTGGTAAGGTAACCTTTGAAAATAATACCAAAAGGTAATTAACATTGATTCTGTAACACCCCCTTACCCCACTTCCATAAGCAAGGTAAGTGAGCATTACCCGTCTAACTGTTTTATAAAATTAATAAAATGAAGTATAAATTTTTTTTTTACGAAAATATTACAGATACTGAAAATAAAATTATTACAAATGTAAATATTCAAAATTTTATTTATTTATAAAATATATTAATTTACAATTAAACTATGTCTCTTACAATATAATTTACATCTATAATACACACTATATAAAATAAAACTATAATTTAATTTACAAAGTTTTCAACAAAATATACCAAAAAGAAATCTAAAGCATTTAGCTGCTTCCTTCCGGATACCCTTCTTTTTTTGACAATTCTACTATCTACGACTACCATTTTAAAACCTGCACGAGAGGAAACTACCCACGCTAAGCTACTAGCTTAGTGGTGCTTCAATGATAAAAATTTTACATACATATATATTTTCTCACATATTAATTAATCATTTCATAAATAAGGCATAAAATATGAAAATTATATAAAAATAAATAAATTTCATCAAATATTCAACATTTAACAACTTTAATTCATATAACATTTATCAAAATGACATACTTAAATATTATTATTATTATTATTATTATTATTATTATTATTATTATTATTATTATTATTATTATTATTTGTTGCCCAAATATTAGACCAAGAAGGGGGGTTGAATTGGAGTTTCAAAAAATTAAACTTTAAAGTGCGGAAATAAATAGTTAATTTTAGGGAGGATAGAGAAAATCAGACACAAAGATTTATAGAGGTTCGGGTATTAACAAACTCTACTCCTCTCCCCAATCGTAATTGGGAGTTTCACTAACACACTAAGTGTTACAATGGAATTTTACAAGCTCACTCCCAACTATGGTGTTTTTCACAATGGCTCACACCTAATCCAGAAATTCCTTGTGTTTTAATGGCTCACACAATAACCAATTCCTTGTGTTTTACAGGCTCACAAAAACAACCTATATTTTGTGTTTTACAGGCTCACACAAATAATCTATACTTTGTGTTTTACAGGCTCACACAAATAACCTATACTTTGTGTTTTACAGGCTCACACAAATAACCTACACTTTGTGTTTTAGAGGTTTACACAACTAACCCTTACAAGTGTTCTACTCTTAACCCATAACTACCCAAAGCTCACTTGAGTAAAGATTACAGAGAGAACCACTTATAAATCTTTATTGCTCAAATATGAGGAGCAAAAAGATTTTTTTTACAGAGAATAGATTTGTTCTCAAAGTATAAAAGTACAAGATAGCTTGTGATTTGAAGTATATGCTAATCTTTTGTTTTTCTTATCATTCTCTTGTTTCTTAATGCATAAATGACTTCCATTTATACTCCCATGGCTGAATATAGCCGTTGGGGTGCATTAAATAAGAAACTAGCCGTTGTACCAACCAAAAAATCGCGCCTGACATTTTTCTCTTTCATTGTTCACGGGCATGACTATGCTTGTCACGGGGGTGACAGTTCTTCCCAAGCCGTGACTGAAGTGGTGACCCTGGTCGTGAAGCTCTCTGGGATGTATTGACATAATGGGTCACGGGCGTGACATTAATCCTTCACGGGCGTGACATTATTCCCGGGCGTGAGCCAAGTGGTGACTCTGGTCGTGAAGCTCTCTGGGATAAAATTGCATGAAGCTTCACGGGGGTGACACCTGTCTTCACAGGGGTGACTTAAATGCTTACTTCACGGTTTGTTTTTCCTTCATGGCCATGAACTTCAAATGTTGGTTTTGGTAACGGTTAGCTTCCTTCACGGGAGTGACTCCTAGAGTCACGACAGTGAACATGCTACTTCTTGATTTTTGTTTCTCAAGGATTATTCTTCCAATTCTCCATTATTGCTATTTTAATTCATGTCCTGTATAATATACTTTACAAAAGCAAGTATGTTAAATACAATATTGCTATATTATTTGTTATCATCAAAATGACGGAAAATACCCCTCAAGGTTAACAATCTCCCCCTTTTTGATGGTGACAAATAATCTAGCAATATGTGATTTTGAGAAGTCTCCCCCTCAACATATACTTAGGATAAAAAAATTATAATGTGCAAGAATAGTAAATAATGATGTAGCATCAAACTAGATTTTAAGTATATGCAAGTTATATGAGAAGTATATCCAATACATACCATAATTCTTTTTTAAGACATGAAGTATATGTAAGGTATATTTAAGGTATATCATGGCATATTTTTATTTGTAACTTGCTTTAAGGTATATGCAAAGTATACTTAGGGTATATCTAAGATATATAAAAACTTATTTTTCCAATTATATACTTTGCATATGAAATGTTGAATCAAGATTTTTAAACCAACTCAAAATCAATTCACTTTTTGATTCACCAATTCCTATACCATTTTCCCTTAATTCCTATACCATTTTCCCTTATCATATATTGCTAGTTTTCTCCCCTTTTTGTCATCAATCAAAAAAAGATATGAAGATTGAAGTAAACAAGAATAAATATATATATAAAGGAAAAGGATACAAACTAAGTTAAAATATTCAGAAAGGAATTTTAAAATTTTCTACACAATCAAAACATAAAAATGACAAACAAGCTAAAAATGATCAAATTTAGGCTACACTCTAGCCTATCTCCTAGCCAGACATCCTATCACGAAGCCTAGCTACTTCAGCCTCAAGGCTGTCCATCCGAAACTCCATGAAGTCCTTGAGGTTCTCCAACCTCTCATCCATGGAAGTCTGCAGCTGCTCAAAACGTGGTGCCAAGAGGTTGACCACCTGCTGCGCTAAGGATGGTGTGGAAGCAGAGGACTGTCCAATGTCCTGCTCGACTGCTGGAGGTGCTTCCTCAATCCGAGCCCTCTTTTTCTTCTGGACTCCCTGGAGGCCTGCTTTAAAATCCTCCGTGTCATGATCTTCCCAGATAATCTCTCCAACAGTATCAGTGAAGCGGTAGAAGATATCGTTCTGAAAAACGATTCTGACAGCTGCTCCCATCTTGATGAATGACTCGACATCCAGCCTATCTCGAGGATGTGCAGGAATGATGTTGAAGTGATGGTCATCCAGCTTCAAATAATTGAGCTTCACTGCAATATGGGTGACATATGCCCCAATCAAGATATCTCCTATGGGCTTGGTGGCAATGGAGAGAAGATGGTTTGCAAACCATCTGGAAAGTGCCACTGTGACTCCTCTGTGAGCCATCTCAAATAGAAAGAGTTCTAACTTCCTAATAGTTTCATTACTTTCTCCCCGAGCAAAAATGCTATAGGTTAGAAACCTATGCAAATACCTGTGTATTGGGGCCACGAGATGAGTGCTATTTGTCTTCTTTACATCCCAGCAACAATTATATCCAAAATGAGTCCAGGCTACAGGGGCAGAGAATTATACCTCAGTCTCATTTAGAACGCCATCAGATGGTAGATTGAACAATTCTCCAAATGCGATGGCGCTGAGGGTGTTTGGATTATTGCAGAGTTGGAATTTCACCACTCCAGTTGGTGAAACCTGCAAGGTGCTGAGAAATTCCAGCGTTGGCTTCCACAAAGTTGGCTGATGAATTTCAATAAATTCTTTTAGATGACAGGCTTGAAGTTGCTCTGTCATAGCCATCTCAAGCCCGAGATTACGGACTGTCTGCCATTCGAAGGACCTTGATGATAAAATAGGTCTCTTCAAAGTTGCATACCGAGGATGGTAACTTTCTGGAATGATGTTCATGAGGTAATCTGAATACCTCTTCGGTGCATGGGACTTCTTTCTCTTTCCCTTTGATGAAGCAGACTCCATATTTGAAGAAATTAGTTGTTGATGGAGTTGAAGAAAATTTTTGACAGAAAATTTGATGTAAAACCTTAGAAATGTATGATTTCTGCTGAAGATTCGAACTTTTGGTGGTATTTATAGTGAAATTTCAAGTCTTTGGGGTCAGAATCTTCAATGTCTCAATGAATGAGAGTAAATGAGAACGGTTTTGGGAGATGGAGAGTTGAAATGAAGGTTGTAACTGGCTGTTTTCTTATATATTCGATACATTTACGGTCGTGACTTATGGTTTCACGGGCGTGAATGGTCGTGTTCACGGTTTGCTGAAGCAGTGTTCCATCCGTGAATGAAGGCGTGAATAATCTCACGGGTGTGATCGATGAACATCACGGGGGTGAACTGTTGAATTTCACTACTTATGCCCGTGAAGCAAGCCGTGACACAAGGCGTGAAAGCTTCTGTGAGTTTTGGGGCGTAATTGTTCACGGGAGTGAAAAAGCGTCATGAGCGTGAAAGTCCATTTTCACGGGCGTGACTCAAGCCGTGAAACTAAGTTTCACCACTTGAAGCCGTGAATCATGTCGTGAACCAAAGTCGTGAAAGCTTCTGTGAGTTTTTGGGGCGTAATTGTTCACGGGAGTGAAAAAGCGTCACGAGCGTGAAATTCCATTTTCACGGGCGTGACTCAAGCCGTGAAACTAAGTTTCACCACTTGAAGCCGTGAATCATGTCGTGAACCAAAGTCGTGAAACGACACTGCCTCTTTGGGCCACTTAAGTCACAGGCGTGAATATATGTCACGGGCGTGACTCCCCTATTATTTTCATCAAATTGAAATTAAGTTCTACAACAAGACTAAATCATTTCAACAAAGATTCTACTTCATAAAACATGAATTCTCATCAAAATTTCTATCTTATAACTTGTGATATGATTTAAGATCAACAATTAAGATTTCATATTCTTGCAATCACAAGGTTAATCCATCAATCATACCTAGTTCTCTTCTAATGAAATTAAATCTTTCCTCATTTAGAGACTTAGTGAAAATATCTGCTAATTGATTTTCTGTGCATATAAATTCTAATTCAACATCTCCATATTGAACATGATCTCTAATAAAGTGGTGTCTAATGTCAATATGTTTACTTCTAGAGTGTTGAATAGGATTCTTTGAAAGATTTATAACACTAGTGTTGTCACATTTTATAGGTATATGGTTCATCTCATGACCATAGTCCTTAAGTTGTTGTTTCATCCAAAGAATTTGTGTACAACAACATCCAACTGATACATATTCAGCTTCAACAGTTGAGAGAGCAACTGAAACTTGTTTCTTGCTAAACCAAGAAACCAAACATTATCCAATGAAGTGACAAGTACCTGAAGTACTTTTTCTATCTAAAATACTACCAGCATAGTCTGCATCTGAATATCCTATAATATAAAAAGATGAATTCCTAGGATACCATAAACCTAGATGCAATGTTCCATGTAAATATCTTAAAATCCTTTTTACAGCATTTAGATGAGATTCTTTAGGACATGATTGAAATCGTGCACATAAGCAAACACTATACATAATATCGGGTCTAGAAGCAGTGAGATATAAAAGTGATCCGATCATACCTCTATAAAGCTTTTCATTAATGCTCTTACCTTTTTCATCTTTGTCCAATTTTGTTGATGTTCTTATAGGAGTCTTGGCATTTTTGCATCCTTCCATACCAAATTTTTTGGATTGGTTGATGAATATGCCCTCATTGCTTTGTTTGATTTGTAGACCAAGGAAATACTTAAGTTCTCCCATCATGCTCATTTCAAATTCCCTAGTCATGCACTTAGCAAATTCTTGACAAAGCAGCTCATTAGTAGAACCAAATATTATATCATCAACATAAATTTGAACAATTAGTATATCATGCTTATGCTTTTTGATGAACAGTGTAGTGTCAACATTTCCCTTTGTGAAGCTATTTTCTAATAAAAAAGAACTTAGTCTCTCATACCAAGGTCTTGGAGCCTGTTTTAAACCATACAAAGCTTTTGAAAGTTTAAAAACATGATTTGGCAAATCATAGCTCTCAAAACCTGGTGGTTGTTCTACATACACTTCTTCATCTATATAACCATTTAGAAATGCACTTTTCACATCCATTTGAAAAAGTTTGAAATTCATGTGACATGCATATGCTAAGAGTATTTTTATAGCTTCTAATCTAGCTACAGGTGCATATGTTTCATCATAGTCTATACCTTCTTCCTGATTATATCCTTTTGCAACTAGTCTTGCTTTATTCCTGGTTATTAACCCTTGTTCATCTAACTTATTTCTAAATACCCATTTGCTGCCTATGATTGGATGATTCTTGGGTTTAGGTACTAGGTTCCATACCTTATTTCTCTCAAATTGGTTGAGTTCCTCTTGCATGGCAATTACCCAACTCTCATCATTAAGAGCCTCACCAATGTTTTTAGGCTCAATTTGTGAAATAAAAGCAATGTTAGTGACTAAATGCTTGAAATGAGATCTAGTACTTACTCCCCTTGATAGATCACCAATTATTTGCTCTTTTGGATGATCTTTCTTCATTCTCCATTCTTTTGGAAGTTCTTGCTCTTTGGTCTTACAATGTATTTGAATGCCATAATTTGATTAGACTGATTTTCAGAACAATGGCATGCACAATCATGATTAAATTGGATTTTTCTAGATACATTCTTCCTATATATAAAGGCATGATTCTTTTTCTGTATAGAGGGTTTAACATTTTTATTTCTTGGTGTAGTTCTAACAGGTGTGGAAATGTTATGTTCTTTAGACTTAACAAATACTGTTTTGTTAGAAGATGATGATGTGTCCTTAAACCCTAGACCATGTCTCACTAAAGGTGGTCTTTGAGACACAATGAGAGTATCTAAGCTCTCTTTACCCTTGTGAAATTTAGAAATGGAATTTCTAAGTTCCTCAACTTCATTTTTCAAAGTATTATTTTCTTTTAACAGTGAAGCTGTTGAGGGTCTTGATGAGTATTCATCTAATGACTTTTGAAGAGATTCATTAGATGATTTAAGTTTTATGTTCTCTTTTTCTAACCCATCTATCTTATTTTTCAAATTAGAGATATTATTTCTATAGGTACTAAATTTAGTTCTATATTTCTCTAATTCTATATTTAATTCTTCTATTAGGCTTTGTTCATCATCATCATCATCACTATCACTATTACTATCATTATCACTACTATCATTATTGAAAGAGTATGAGTGTAGTGATCTTACTTTGTCCGAGACGTGATCCTCAATAGCCATGAAACATAGGTTGACCTCTTCACTTTCATTATCATCTTTTTCACTTGAAGAGCTTTCGTCATCCCATGTGGCTTTATGACCTTTCTCCCCATTGTCTCTTTGGTATTTGCTCTTATGCTTCTTGAGCCTTGGACATTCTGGTTTGATATGTCCTTTCTTTCCACATTCATAGCATTTTACCTCTTCTTTACTTCTGTGTGTATCATTTGAAGTTTGTTTGAGGTTTCTTTGCCTGAATTTTCTGGAATTGCTCATTTTCTTCTCAATGATTCTTTTTAATCTCCTTGAAAGCATAGCGATGTCCTTATTTTCATCATCACTCATCTCTTCATCATCTTCACTTTCTTCTTGAGATTTTGAAGTAGAGGCTTTGAGTGCTAAGGGTTTTCTTTTCTCTGGCTCTGCTTCAAGCTCTCTATCTCTCTTTACTGCCATCGCATGTGTGAGAAGCTTGCCAATCAACACATCAGTATTCATGATACTCATATCTTCATTTGCTTCTTCTATGCCGGCAACTCTTAAACCATAGTCTTTAAGAGGAAGACATCTCAGGATTTTATTGTTTACATCTTCCAAACTCAGATGCTTCCCAAGTTTCCTCATTCCATTTATAATGGATAGAAGACGGTTGGTCATGTCAGTGATTGACTCATTGGATTTCATCTTGAAGAGCTCATATTCTGAGGTTAGAAGTTGAATCTTCGTAGATTTGACTTGCTTAGTTCCCTCATGATAGTTCTCCAATGTCTTCCACATGCTATATGCTGTTGAGCAGTGTTGTATTCTCCCACATTCTTCAATAGATAATGAGCTTTATAGAATTGTCATTGCCTTCTTGTTTTTGAAATTTGCTCTTCTTTGGGGCTCAGTCCAATCATCTCTTGATAGGATTTCCTCTTCACCATCAGCTCCTCTTCTAGTTGGTGGTGTCCATTCTTTTCGTACACTATCCCAGACTTCAATTCCCTCTCTACCCAAGTATGTCTCCATCCTAAACTTCCAATGGGCATAATTTGCTCCATCAAAGTAAGGTTTGAGACTCTGGAATCCTTCATTGGCCATATCTTACTCTTTACTAACTCTTTTTAAGCTTCGATGCTAGACAAGGCTCTAATACCAATTGTTGCCCAGATATTAGACCAAGAAGGGGGGTTGAATTGGAGTTTCAAAAAATTAAACTTTAAAGTGCAGAAATAAATAGTTAATTTTAGGGAGGATAGAGAAAATCAGACACAAAGATTTATAGAGGTTCGGGTATTAACAAACCCTACTCCTCTCCCCAATCGCAATTGGAAGTTTCACTAACACACTAAGTGTTACAATGGAGTTTTACAAGCTCACTCCCAAAAAATAAGAAACTAGCCGTTGTACCAACCAAAAAATCACGCCTGACATTTTTCTCTTTCATTGTTCACGGGCGTGACTATGCTTGTCACGGGGGTGACAGTTCTTCCCAAGCCATGACTGAAGTGGTGACCCTGGTCGTGAATCTCTCTGGGATGTATTGACATAATCCTTCATGGGCATGACATTATTCCCAACCGTGAGTCAAGTGGTGACTCTAGTCGTGAAGCTCTCTAGGATAAAATTGCATGAAGCTTCACGGGGGTGACACCTGTCTTCACGGGGGTGACTTAAATGCTTACTTCACGGTTTGTTTTTCCTTCATGGTCGTGAACTTCAAATGTTGGTTTTGATAACGGTTAGCTTCCTTCACGGGAGTGACTCCTAGAGTCACGGCAGTGAACATGCTACTTCTTGATTTTTGTTTCTGAAGGATTATTCTTCCAATTCTCCATTCTTGCTATTTTAATTCATGTCCTGTATAATATACTTTACAAAAGCAAGTATGTTAAATACAATATTGCTATATTATTTGTTATCATCAAAATGACGGAAATACCCCTCAAGGTTAACATTATTATTATTATTATTATTATTATTATTATTATTATTATTATTATTATTATTATTATTATTATTATTATTATTATTATTATTATTATTATTATTATTTTATTTTTCTTATGCTCATAACACCTATAACCGAACTAACTAATAGGAATAACGAGGTTGTCATTATCGGCTTTTATAATATTGTACCGAGCGCTTTCATAATAATGTCATTACCGGCTTCCATAATATTGTCATTACCAGCTTAATAATTTTACGCCGAGTGCATCTATAAATTTGTCATTTCCTGCTTTTATATTTGGCACCGAGTGCCCTAAATCCCTTGATTGACATGTCAAACTATTCTCTATTCGAGTTCTAGATTATGTATCAAATGGCTTAACTATTTTTATATTAATTCATATTATTTTCAAAAATTGATAATTTTACTTAATTTCACCAATAAGCTTATTTATTTTTATTCTTTGTTTTCATTGTTATTACATTAGAATCTCACACATAAATACTTTATTGAATATTTATAATTACTATTAAAGTAAAAATTCACATTAATTATTACATATACTTATCACACCATATACAAAAATTCAATATTTCAAGTTTTTACATATGGCAGATTTCGGCCCTGATTTTGGGCTTCATTTTAGCTCATTTATAATTCGAATTTGAAGTTCTAGTCTTCTAAAAATTTGTAGCTTTGTCTTAGATTTGTGATCCATCAAAAATCACTCAAATCCTAGTTTTGTATCAAAAGTTACGGCCAAATGAACACTAAATTGTCACTATAATTTCTGCCCAGAATTTTCTAGACAGATTTTAGGTCTGAACTTTATATATTTTTCTGGGAAAATTCAGATATATTTAGATTTTATGGTCTAAATAAAAATTATAGCCTATGTCTTAGCTTTTAGTTCCACTAAAGAACATACAAAACAGAATTCCAAAACTCAAGTTATAATCAAAATAGTCAAGACTATTCCTGGAATTCTATAACAATTCATCGAATGGGCATCAATCTACTTTTGAACCACATTCATCATTTGCATTGATTTTGATACTAAACTTTCTAGATTACAACTACATTCATATGTCTCAATTATTTTACACCATTCGATCTCATTGTCATACAAAATATCAAAAGCAACAACTAATCACATAAATATCAAAAACACAATCATATCAAACCTTAATACATAATTCCATACATATGAATAACATGTAAGATTTTTATCAATGAAGCACATACATAATCAGCCTTGGCTCTTTTCTTAATCCTTATTTTCTTCCCCTTATTAGTTAGCTTTCTCCTTGCCTTTGTCACCCTCTTGAGGGCCTCTTATTGGTTCATTTGTTTTTCATACACAACCATACCATATTTGAATCCCAATATCCATTTTCAAAGTTTTTCATATCTACATAATATTCTAATGCTCCTAATTATTTTATACCTTAATTTAGCCAAAATGTACTAAGGTTAAACTTCCCTCTTAATATGTCATGGCTGCCCAAAAACCTTACCATAGTTCCCAATTCATTATCTTCAAATCAACACTCAATTCACACTTAATCTATCACCAATTGTTTTGATTCTAGGTTAATTTCAATTTCCCCCAAATTACTCTAATTATGGCAGCCCCTCATTCATCCATTAACATTATATTTCTCAAGTTTTTTTAATACATAAAACAATTAACTAGCATAAATTATCATTATTTCAAAGTTTAATTACACTTTTATCAACTAATTACAAACTTAAATTTCTAATTCCAATCTTGCAACATAAGCTTAATCTACCAAATCTAATCACCTCTATCATCATTATGGGTCTCAAAAAGAAGGAACATGGTTGAATTTAAGAAGAATAACCTTAAGATTTTCCAAAGTGGGCCGAAATCTATCCCAACTCTTCTCCCTTGTTCTTCTTCTTTCTTACTTCCTTCTTGATCCTTTGTTCCCTTTGTAGTAGGAACTCTTTAATTCTGATTTTTCCTCTCTCAAAACTAATTTCTTTGGTCAATTTGTAAATCTTGATTTGAAGAAAATGGTGGCTTTGGAAGGCTAAAGTGGATAGTCAAAGAGAGGAAAAAAGAAGATGAAGATGACTTAGATATTTTGGGTGGAAGAATGGAGAATTTGTTCTTCTTTTTGACTTTATACTCAAATTAACATGTGGGTCCCATTAATTAAAATTAATCCTAATTCTCATTGGTTCATTAAGTTAATTAATCTTGATTAACATTTAATATTTGAGAAATTCCTTATTTGCCTCATCTTCCTCTATATTCACACTTTTTCCCCCAACATTTGCCATAATATCAATTTTGTCCATAGAAACTTTTATTTTTTTTCTAATTCTAGCACTAATATTTTTAATTCCCAAATAATAATACTTCTAATTATTTTTCCATATTATTAGTCATTTTTATGGGTTCAAATTTAGACTCCGATTGAACTTGCGCACCCCACTATGGTCACGTGCAATCGGAGCCAAAATTATTGAATGTTACAATTCTCTCCCCTTAAGAAAATTTTGTCCTCGAAATTTACCTGATTAGTTGAAGACGAATAACTGAGGATGCTGAGTTCTTATCCTCTCTTCATTCTCCCAGTTGGCTTCTTCTACTGCATAATTGCGCCATAGGACCTTTACCAATGGTACCTTTGTAACATCCAGTGATTTAGGTCCCGATTGCGCATGACCGTAGTGGGGTCTATTGGTTCAATCGGAGTCTAAATTTAAACCTATAAAAAATGACTAATAATAAGGGAAAATAATTAAGGGTATTATTATTTGGAAATTAAAAAGATTAGGGGTAGAATTAGAAGAAAAGAAAATTTTCTATGGACAAAATCGGTATTATGGAGATTGTTTGGGGAAAAAGTGTGAATATGGAGGAAGATGTGGCAAATATGAAATTTTTCAAAGTTTAAATGTTAATCAAGATTAATTAACTTAATGAACCAATAATAATTAGGATTAATTTTAATTAGTGGGACTCACTTCTTAATTTAGGTATAAAAGTCAAAAATGGGAGGAATTCTCCATTCTTCCACCAAAATATCTAACTCTTCTTCATCTTCTTTTCTCCTCTCTTTGCTGTCTACTCTAGCCTTCCATAAGCCACCATTTTCCTTCAAATCAAGCTTGAAAATGTGAGGAAAGAAATTAGTTTTGAGAGAGTAAAATTCGGAATTAAGGTGTTCTTGCCATAAAAGGAGCAAATGAGCAAGAAAGAAGGAAGAAGGAAGACAAAAAAAAGGGAGATTGGTTAGGGGGAATTTCGGCCCACCTTGGAGAACACTTAAGGTTAGTTTATTTTTCTTAAATTCAACATTTTTCCTTCCATTTGAGATCCATGTTGATGATAGATGTGATTAGGGTTGATAGATATAGGTTATGTTGCAAGTTTGAACTTAGAAATTTAAGTTTGTGATTAGTTGATGGAAGTGTAATTAAACTTTGAATTAATGATAATTGAAGTTAGTTAATTGTTTTATGGCTTAAAAACTAAAGAAAACATGATGTTAAGGGATGAATGAGGGGCTGTCATAATTAAATAAATTTAGGGAAAATTGAAATTAACATAAAAACACCACAATTGGTGATAAGTGAAATAGGATTTGAGTGTTGAATTGAAGAAAATGAAATGGGAACTAGGATGTGGTTTTTAGGCAGCCATGACATGTGAAGAAGGAAATTTAACCTTAATACATTTTAGCTCAATTAAGGTGTAAAACACATTAAGAGCATTAGCATACTACATAGACATGAAAAGCATTGAAAATGGATATTGGAATTGAGATGTGGCATGGTTGTGTAGGAAAAAAAAGTGAACAAGGGAGAGTCCCTGAAGAGGGTGACAAAGGCAAGGAGAAAGCTAGCTAATAAGGGAAGGAAAAGGAAGGATTAAGGGAAGAGCCAAGGCTGATGAGGTATGTACTTCATTGATAAAAAAATTTACATGATGTTCATATGTGTGTAATTATGTGTTAAAGTTTAATAAGATTGCGTGTTTGATGTGTTATGTAATTAGTTGTTGTTTTTGATATTTTATATGGAAATGAGACCAAATGGTGTGAAATAATTGAGACATATGAATGTAGTTGTAATTCTGGAAATTTTTAATATCAAAATGAACGCAAATGATGAATGCAGTTGAAATATGGATTGATGTCAATTGATGGCTCGGGTACAGAATTCCAGGAATAGCCGTGACTATTTTGATGATAATTTGAGTTCTGGAACTTCTTTTTGTATGTTCTTTATTGGAAATGAAAGCTAAGATACATGGATTTAATTTTATGTAGACATAATATCTAATTATGTCTAGATTTGCCCAGAAAAATGCATGAATTTCAAACCTAGAATCTGTCCAGAAAATTCTCGGCAGGAGTATTTGTGATGATGCAGTATTCAATTAACCATAACTTTTGATACAAAAATGGGATTTAAATGATTTTTAATGCATCTGAAAGCCAAGACAATACGCTACAAATTGTTAGAAGGCCAGAGCTTTAAAGTATAATTATAAATGGGCTAAAAATGAAGCCTAAAAATAGGTATGAAATCTACCATAGGTAAAAATATGAAATATTATATTTGTGCATGTATTGTGATAATTATATATAATAATTAATGTGAATAATTATTTTAATGGTAGTTATGAATTTCTAACAAATTAGTTATGTGTGAGATTTTAGTGCAATAATAATGGGAATACATAACAAAAAAATAAATAAGCATAAATATGATAATTGAATAGTATTGGCATTTTTGAAAATATTGGGAATTAAAATAAAAATAGTTAAGCTCAAAGACACCTAGGCTAGAACTAGAATAAAGAATAGTTTGACATGCCAATCAGGGGATTTAAGCACTCGGTGCCAAATATGAAAGCCGATAATGACAATTTATAAATGTGCTCGGCGCAAAATTATTAAGCCGGTAATGACAATAATACAAAAGCCGGTAATGACATTATTATAAAGTGCTCGGTGCAATATTATGAAATCTGAAAATGGCAACTCTGTTATTTCTATTAGCTAGTTCGGTTATAGGTGTTATGGGTATAAGAAAAATGAAAGATAAACATCATGTTAAAATATGTCATTATGATAATGTTATATGAATTAAATTGTTAAATATTACATGCTTGATGAAATTGTTTGATTTTATATAATTCTTTATTTTGTGTCTTGTTAAATTTATAAATGACATGTAATCAAATATGTGTATGTAAAATTTTTATCATTGAAACACCACTAAGCTATTAGTTTAGCACGGGTGGTTTCCTCTCGCGCAGGTTTAGAAGGGTACTGTAGAAGATAGATTGTCAGAAGAAGAAGGGTACCCGAGCAGCAAAAAGTTTTGGATTTTCTTTTTGGTATATTTTATAAAAAAAATTCTGTAAATTAAATTATGGTTTTATTTCCTATAGTATGTATTATAGACATGAATTATAATGTAAATTAATGTACTATATATATAAATAAAATTTTGAATATTTGTGCTTGTATTAATTTTTATTTCAGTGTCTTCAATATTTTAAAAAAAATGTTACTTCATTTCATTAAATTTACAAAACAGTTAGATAGGTAATACTTACTTACCTTGCTGAACGGAAGTGGGGTAAATGGGTGTTACAACCTTTTTGTTCCGTAGTTCCTTGATTTCTTGAGCTATGATTTTCACTAGCTCTTCTATATAGGTCAAGTCTCATTGTAAGTCTATTGATTCCAAAAGTATTACATGTATCGGATCCGATCTATATCATCTTAACATTGAGACATGAAACACATTATGGATCTTATCCAATTCTGGTGGTAAGGCCAACCGGTAAGCCACTGGACCCACACGTTCAAGTATTTCATATGATCCAATAAATCTAGGACTCAGTTTCCCCTTTTTACCAAAACGAAGTACTTTCTTCCAAGGTGAAACTTTCAAAAATACCTTATCTCCAACAGCATATTCAATGTCTTTCCTCTTCAAATCGGCGTAGAACTTTTGTCAATTAGTTGTAGCTTTTAATCGATCTTGGATTAATTTCACCTTCTCATCTGTCTACTGCACTAATTCTGGCCCCATTAACTTCTTTTCACCAAGTTCTGTCCAGAATAACGGTGTCCTACATCTTCTTCCATACAAAACTTCATATGGAGCCATGCCGAGACTAGCTTGATAGCTATTGTTATATGCAAATTTCATCAATGGTAAGTACTTATCCCAGCTACCCTCAAAGTCAATTACACAACTTCTAAGCATGTCTTCCAACAATTGAATAACTCATTCGGACTGCCCATCTGTTTGTTGGTGAAATGTTGTACTAAAAGTAAGTCGGGTCCCCAATGCTTATTGTAGACTTTTCCAAACTTTTGATGTGAACCGTGGATCTCGATAAGAAATAATAGATACTGGCATACAGTCGAATTATCTCATTAACATATATTTCTACTAACTGGCTCAACGAATAATCCATTCGAACTGGCAGAAAGTGAGACAATTTGGTAAGCCTGTCAACAATTACCCATACTACATCATGCTTCTTTTGCATCAAAGGCAAACCAGATACAAAATCCATTGTAATCCTTTCCCATTTCCATTCTGGCATAGCAATAGGTTGCAACAATCCAGATGGTACGTGGTGTTCTGCTTTCACTTGTTAGCATGTCAAGCATCTTGTAGTGTATTCCACAATATCCTTCTTCATTTCCGACCACCAATAATAAGTCTTCAAGTTCTGATACATTTTATTGCTTCCTGGATGCATAGAATAAGTGGTATTATGTGCCTCTTTTAAAATTATTTGCTTTAACCCACTGTCATTTGGCACACACAATCTTCCCTTATAACTTATGCTTCCATTATCTTCAATCTTAAATTCAGGTCTCTCCCCCTTTTTCGCTGCCTCAGCAATTATCATCCTTTTTTTTTTCTTGCCTCTAAGCTTCTCTCACTTCTTTCCTTAAAGTAGGTTGGATCCGTAACTCTGCTAAAATAAATTATGAGTCTAATTTTTAATTTATTAATAATATCTATATATTATATTATAATTGAGAAATGCTAGTGTTTTTCTACTTAAGGCATCAACTAATACATTGGCTTTGTCTAGCTGATAATCAATAATACAATTATAGTCCTTGATTAACTCCAACCAGCATCTTTGCCTTAAATTCAACTCCTTTTGGGTGGGCAAATATTTAAGGCTCTTATGATCTGTATATATGTAACACCACTCACCATACAAATAATGTCACCGTATTTTTAAAGCAACCACTATTACTGCCAACTCCAAATCATAAGTAGGGTAATTTAGTTCATGAGGCTTCAATTGTCTATATGCATAAGCAATTACTTTACCCTTTTGTATTAATACACAACGTAGCCTATTATGAAAGGCATCACTGTATATCACAAAATCTTTCCCTGGAGTAGGTTGGGTCAAAACAAGTGCTTCGGTTAGCATGACTTTTAGCTTCTCAAAGCTTTCCTGACACCGATATGTCCACTCAAACTTATTTTTTTTAGTAACTTGGTAATTGGTGTAGCTATGCTTAAAAATCCCTTCGCAAACCTTCTGTAGTAGCCAGCTAATCCAAGGAAACTCTGAACTTCTGTCAAATTGCGGGGTGGCTTCCAACTTAGAATCACTTCTATTTTGCTAGGATCCACACAGATTCCTTCAACTAACACAATATGCCCTAAAAATCCCACTTCTTCTAACCAAATCTCACATTTTGATAGTTTTGCATATAATTGATTTTCCTTCAAAGTCTGAAGTACTATTTTGAGATGTCTGCCATGTTCTTCTTTGTCCCTCGAATACACTAGGATATCGTCTATAAAAACTACCACAAACTGATCAAGGTAAGGCCTAAAAATCCTATTCATCATATCCATAAAGGCAGTTGGTGCATTCGTTAAGCCAAAACGCATAACCAGAAATTCATAGTGGCCATATTGAGTCCTAAAGGTTGTTTTGGACACATCTGATTCTTTGATTTTCAGTTGGTGATACCCAGATCTGAGATCAATCTTAGAGAATACTCCTGCTCCCTTCAATTGATCAAACAAATCATCAATTCTAGGTAGTGGGTATTTATTTTTAATCGTTACCTTGTTCAATTGTCGGTAATCAATACATAATCATAGGGTGCCATCCTTATTTTTCACAAATAACACCAGAGCACCCCATGTGACACACTGGGTCTTATGAACCCCTTGTCTAGAAATTCCTGCAATTGAACCTTCAACTCTTTCAATTCTGCAGGTGCCATTCTATAAGTTGTAATTGATCTTGAGATTGTACAAGGAATTACATCAATAGCAAACTCTATCTCCCTATCTAGTGGTAACCCCGGAAAATCTTCAAGAAACACATATGGGAACTCACACACTATGGAGATGTCCTTGATTTCTGGGCTCCCCTTCCTAGTATCTATCACATGGGCCAAATATGCCTCATATCACTTCCTAATGTATTTTCGAGCTTTTAATGCAGAAATAACAATGGTCAAACATGTTTGAACTTCACCCTGAATGATAGTGTCATCATACCTGGGAATTTTAAGTACAACTTTTCTAGATCGGCAGTCGACTATATCTTCATGCTTTGTCAACCAATCCATACCCAGAATAACATCAAATTCATGAAAAGGTCATTTTATTAAGACTGTTATTGAATTGTTTCTATAAATCTGATTCACTTTCACATTATGTCCCAGCGGATTAGTCACAATTATCTCATCTTCTAAGGTCTCAGATATCATGTTCCCTTGTTTAAGTGCAGTTGAGCTTATGTATGAATGCGTGGAACCAAAATCTATCAATGCATGTAAATCAAAATCAAATAAAAATAATTTACCAACTATGACATCTGGTGCATCCTGGTCCTTATGAGTTCTCATCATATATCCTTGAGCTAGAGCTCTACTACCTCCGGGTTTGTCAACTATCTCAGATACTCCCTGACTATGTCCGGTACGACCACCTCTAAACTAGCTTTGACCTCTACCACGGCTCTGTACCAATGCCATCATTTATAATGGTGCCATACTGCCTATACTAAGTCTGGGACAATCTTTCTTCATATGGTCAGTAGCTCCACATCTCAAACATGCCCCAGTCAACCACCAACACTCTCTTGTCTGAGTTCTACCATAATGTTGACATATAGCAGGAGCTAGTCTCTTGGAAAATGATGCTGGTGAACTAGCAGATGATGCTACGGGTTTAAAATGTTGTCCCCACCTACCAAAAAATGTCTGCCTAGCAACCTATGAATGAAATGGTCTGGGTACTATTCGTCCTTTCCTACCCGATGTCGGGGGCACACTAGCTGTTGATTTCTTAAAATGCTCTTCTGTCTTCAGTTTTTTTCTTCTTTCAACACTAATGGCAGAGGACACTAGTGTAACAAAATATGTATGCTAGTGGGATGCCACTAAAGATCCAATCTCCTCATCGAGGCCATCTTCAAATCTACGACATTTATCAGTTTCATCTCCAATAATACCTGTGGCATACTTGCTCAGCTTGGTGAACTCCATCTCATACTCAGCTACTGTCATACCCCTCTACTTCAAATTCATAAATTCTCGTTTTTGCTCATCCATATAAACTCTTGGCACGTATTTCTTTTTAAACTATGTCATAAAGAAATCCTATGTCTAAGGGTTCGGAGTCTGAGGTTTTGCTAACACCAACTTCCACCAGTCATAGGTGTGCTCCTGAAGGAGGGACACTGCATATCTAACTTTTTACTCCTCCAGACATTACAGCTCTTCAAAAACCTGCTCTGTCTTTTCCAACCAAAATTCTGCTGCTGCTGGGTCATTCTCTTTCTTGCCCATAAAATTCATAGCTCCATATTTTATTAATTTATCAATCTGGGGTTTTGGTTGCGGTGGGGGAGGTGGTGGAGCTAGTGCTGGCACAACTTGTGCTATCTGCTGTAATAAGGTAGCCATCTGTTGCATAAGGGGTACCTGACCCGGATCAATTTGTTCTTTAGCATGTCATGGAGCTATCACACTGGGCTTCGTAGCTCTAATTGATGCTGACTGTCTATGAGTACCCGAATTAGCTATATTATCACCCTCTTGTTCTTCGTGACTTTCGCTTGATTCCATATCCATTAAAACCTATATTGTCAGAAGAAATGTCCCTTATTAGAATATAGCAACTTAAAACAATGCAAATGCTGAAAACATGCACTTATCTTTCTATACCCACTAAGTAAGAATCGTCTAAACCTATAGCTCTGATACCAAAAATTGTAACACCCCCTTACCCCACTTCCATAAGCAAGGTAAGTAAGTATTACAAGTCTAAATTTTTTATAAAATTAATGAAATGAAGTATAAATTTTTTTTTTACGAAAATATTACAAATACAGAAAATAAAATTATTACAAATGCAAATATTCAAAATTTTATTTATTTATAAAATACATTAATTTACATTTAACCTATGTCTCTTACAATATAATTTATATCTAAAATACACAGTATATGAAATAAAACTATAATTTAATTTACAAAGTTTTCAACAAAATATACCAAAAAGAAATCCAAAGCTTTTAGCTGCTTCCTTCTAGGTAGGGCTGGCAATTCGTGTCGTGTCGTGCCTAATCGTGTCGTGTCTTAATCGGATATGACACGATTATACCAAACACGAATACGACACGATTAACTAATCGTGTCAAAAATTTGAAACACGAACACGACACGGTTAATAACCGTGTTAACACGACACGACACGATTAGACACGATTAACTTAACGTGTATAAATTATACGACATGATACGATTAGACACGATCTACTTAATGTGTCTAAACGGATACATTTTATACGACACGACACGATTATACACGATTTTACTTAACACGACACGACACGATTATACAAGAATAGACACGAATATTAAATTAAAAATTTAATTTAATCAATTTACATTTAATTAATAATTTTAATTTAATTAATTAAACTTTTAATTTAATTAATTATACTCCAATTAAATATATTCATATATAAATATGTATTATATATATTTGAATTTTGAGCAAGACTAAAATAATTAGTCATATTTTTATAATTGATAAAATAATATATTTTTAATCGTGTTTAATCGTGTCTTAACAGGTTAGACAGGTAATCCGTTTATGACACGATTTTTTTCGTGTCACAATCGTGTTGACACGGTTATGATCCATATCCGTTTAACTCATATCCATATACGGTTAAGTCCGTGTCGTTTCGTGTCGTTTAATCGTGTCGTGTCCAAAATTGTCAGCTCTACTTCTAGGTACCCTTCTTCTTCTGACAATTATACTATCTACGGCTACTCTTCTAAAACCTGCGCAAGAGAAAATCACTCGCCTTAAGCTACTAGCTTAGTGGTGATTCAATGATAAAAATTTTACATATATATATATATATTTTATCACATATTAATTAATCATTTCATAAATAAGGCATAAAATATGAAAATTATATAAAAACAAACAAATTTCATCAAATATTCAACATTTAACAACTTTAATTCATATAACATTTATCAAAATGACATACTTACATATTATTATTATTATTATTATTATTATTATTATTATTATTATTATTATTATTATTATTTGTTTTTATTGTTATTACATTAGAATCTCACACATAAATACTTTATGAACATTTATAATTAACATTAAAGTAAAAATTCACATTAATTATTACATATACTTATCACACCACATGTAACAATCCAATATTTCAAGGTTTTACTTATAGCAGATTTCGGCCCTGATTTTAGCCTTCATTTTTAACCCATTTATAATTCGAATTTTGAGTTCTGTTCTTCTAAAAATTTGTAGATTATGTCTTAGATTTTAGATCAATCAAAAATACTCAAATCCCAATTTTGTATCAAAATTTATGGCCAAATGAACACTGAATCATCACTACAATTTCATCCCAGAATTTTCTAGACAAATTTTAGGTCTGAACTTTATATATTTTTTGGAACAATTTAGACATATTTAGATTTTATGGTCTCAATAATAATTATAGTCCTATGTCTTAGCTTTCAGTTCCAATGAAGAACATACAAAATGGAATTTCAGAACTCACGTTATAATCAAAATAGTCAAGACTGTTCCTGGAATTCTATAACAATTCATCAAATGCGCATCAATCTACTTTTGAACCACATTCATCATTTGCATTGATTTTGATACTAAAATTTCCAGATTACAACTACATTCATATGTCTCAATTATTTCACACCATTTGATCTCATTTCCATATAAAATATTAAACGCAACAACTAATCACATAACATATCAAAAACACAATCATATCAAACCTTAATACATAATTCCATACATATGAACAACATGTAATATTTTTATCAATGAAGCACACACCTAATTAGCCTTGGCTCTTCTCTTAATCCTCTTTTTCCTTTTATTAGTTAGATTTCTCCTTGCCTTTGTCACCCTCTTGAGGGTCTCTCATTGGTTCATTTTGTTTCCTACACAACCATATCATATCTCAATCCCAATATCCATTTTCAAAGTTTTTCATATCTACATAATATTCTAATGCTCCTAATTATTTTACACCTTAATTTAGCCAAAATTTACTAAGGTTAAAATTCCCTCTTAATATGTCATGGCTGCCCAAAAACCTTTCCATAGTTCCCAATTTATTTTCTTCAAATCAACACTCAATTCACACTTAATCTATCACCAATTATTTTAATTCTAGGTTAATTTCAATTTCTCCCAAATTACTCCAACTATGGCAGCCCCTCATTCATCCATTACCATCATATTTCTCTAGTTTTTTTAAGTCATAAAATAATTAACTAATATCAATTATCATTAATTCAAAGTTTAACTACACTTTCATCAACTAATTACAAACTTAAATTTCTAATTCCAATCTTGCAACATAAAGCTTAATTTACCAAATCTAATCCCCTATATCATCATTATGGGTCTCAAATATAAGGAAAAAGATTGAATTTAAGAAAAATAAACTCACCTTAAGAGTTCCCAAATTGGGCCAAAATATGTCCCAACTCTTCTCCTTGTTTCTTCTTTTTTCTTCCTTCATTCTTGCTCCTTTGTTCCCTTTGTAGTAAGAACTCTTTAATTCTTATTTTTCCTATCTCAAACATAATTTCTTTCCTCACTTTTTCAAGCTTGATTTGAAGAAAAATTATGGCTTTGGAAGGCTAAAGTGGACAGCGAAAAATTCCTACCTTTCTATCTATCTCTGAGATGCTATATTCCACCCATATCCCAATTCCATTCATTTAATATCCCCTTTCCTTTGGTGTCATTGACATAAGAGATGTCGTTTCTAGTCTATCTCTTTCTATTTCTATATTATATTTCTATATATCTGGAAAGTTTAAATGGAAAGTTTAAAAATCATCACTAGAGGAAAAAAGAAGATGAAGATGACTTAGATTTTTTGGGTGGAAGAATGGAGAATTTGTTCTTCTTTCTGACTTTTATACTCAAATTAAGGAGTGAATCCCACTAATTAAAATTAATCCTAATTCTAATTGGTTTATTAAGTTAATTAATCTTGATTAACATTTAAAATTTGAGAAATTCCTTATTTTCCACATCTTCCTCCATATTCATATTTTTTTCCCAACAATTGCCATAATACCAATTTTGTCCATAGAAATTTTTTTTTTTCTAATTCTAGCACTAATATTTTTAATTCCCAAATAATAATACCCTTAATTATTTTCTCTTATAATTACTCATTTTTATGGATTTAAATTTAGACTCCGATTGAACCTGCACACCCCACTACGGTGACGCATAATCGGAACCTAAATTACTGAATGTTACATATTCAATTGGTTTAAATAATATTTCTTTAATTGAATAATTTTTACTTATTGATGGTTTAAAATACAATATTTTAAGTGTCAGTCAATTATGTGATTAGAAAAACCAATTCAAATGGATGTCTTATGACCACCCTAAGTGACCAAGAGATATTTAATGAGGTAGAGATGACAATACTTATATAATTGGCTTACACAAGTTTATCAACCTTTCCTCTAAGTGTCTTATGTCTATTAGTGATGAATCTTAGTTATGGCATAAAAGGCTTAAGCATCCAAGCATAGACTTAATTCAAAGCCTTAGCAAAGAAGAGCTAGTGGATAGGCTACCCAAAGTCAAATTCACCAAAGATAAGATGTGTGAGCCTTGTCAAAAGGGAAATAAATATAAAACATCTTTCAAGTCTAAGAATGTTGTCTTTACTACTAGACATTTACAACTTTTGCATCTAGATCTTTTTGAACCTACTAGAGTTGCTAGTTTATGAGGTAAACACTATATTTTTTGCTATTATTGATGATTACTCTAGGTTTACTTGGATAATTTTCTTAGCTGATAAAAGTGATGCTTTTGAATCCTTTAAAAATTTTGCCAAAAGAATTCAAAATGAAAAAGGTTATTTTATTTCTAAAATAAAAAGTGATCATGGAAAAGAATTTAAAAATGAGCACTAAAATTTGTATTTAGAATATGCTATTTCTCATAATGTTTCAACTCCTAGAACACCTCAACACAATAGGGCTGTTGAAAGAAAAAATATAACTTTAGTAGAAATGGCTAGAATAATACTCAATAAGTATGGTTTGTCAATCTACTTTTGAGTCGAAGCCACCAATATCACGTGTTATATATCTAATCATATTTTCAAAAGGCTTATTTTAAATAAAACATCTTTTGAGCTATGGAATGGAAGAAAACCAAAGATCTCGAACCTTAGAGTATTTGGATGCAAGTGTTTTATATTGAATATCAAGGATAACCTTGGAAATTTTACTTCTAAATCCGATGAAGGCATCTTCTTAGGATACTCCATAACTAGCAAAACTTATATAGTCTTTAATAAAAGATCATTAATTGTAGAAAATTCTATGCATGTTATTTTTGATGAATCTAGTAAACTTGATATTGAGAAAGGTATTGTCCTTGATTATGTTATAGGATCAATAGAAAAGCTTGATCTTGATCATTAAGAGGATGATGAGACTTTAAAGAAAGAAGATAATCATGATTAAGAGAAGCAACAATAAGAGGAGCATCTAGAGGAACAGTTACATCAAGCTCAAGAGCAAGGACCCAAGATGTCACGACCCAAAAATTGGCCATGACCAGCACATAGATTGACCACCCTCAACCTATGCAAGCCTCACAACTAAATTCCTTAATTGATAGTTCCAACATAAAATACTTCATTAATATAATTGAAAGTAAACTCTAAAATCATACTTACAAATTAAACAATTATCCCTTAAGTAAACCGTGGAGTCTCTAAAAATTACAAAATAAAAATAATTCCAAAGACCGTTTATTAAATTTGCTTGAGGAAAATCATAAAGTCGAGCCATACCAAAGTCTGTAGCCTTAAGGGAAATGAAAAAAGCTTAAACCAATCAGCAGCTAAAGATTGAAACAGCTACAAAATATTAAAACTCTTAAAAGAAAAATAAGACATAGTATGAGCATGCAACACACTCAATAAGTGATAATTATAGCATACAACATACAGAGGACAGGCAAATGTTCGGATGATTTTATAAATTCTTTCAATTTCCAAAATAAGCAATGGTCAATCGAATAACATTTATTCAATAAATAAATAAATAAGTAGATACATGAATAAATAAATAAGTAATTCAATCAATAAATCATAAAATTGGAAAACTAATGATACAATACTAAAAAGTGATAATAACGCACACCACCAAAGGCTAAATCATTGGTAAGCGTTCTACCAGTAACATATATATAAAAAAGAAAAAGATATTATCCATCAAATATGTCAATACAAATACTTCTAATGCAAGAAAAATGTTATATGATGCATGATGACAATGAGTGCAATCTTAAAGTTAAGATATATGGAGAGAGTCCAGATAATAGATATATAATTTGCTCACGGTCGAGTCAAATAATATATATATAAATTGCTTACGATAAAGTTAAATAACAAATAACTGTATAATATACTGGTTTGAAAATAATATTTATAAGCAAAATTCAGTCAACAATATTAGTCAAATTTCAAATAACAAAACCAATTACAATTTCAAGGGTAACAATTTTAATAATATTATTTTCGAACAAAAATCATAATAAATCAGTTCAGATAATTTTAAAATATCAATACAAAAGACATCAAATCAACAAATATTAAGAGCATGTTCTCGAATACGAAAAGCTCTATACAGGAGTTTAATAATAATTGAAATAGTAAATAATATAAAATAATCAATGTAATTAAATAAATTATTTTACAGAAAAATTGTTTATGTAAAATACATCACTAAATATAATTGTCAAAATAAAAATAAAAATAACAACTTAATAACTATTTTTTAATTGAAATTCATTCTCATACTAAAAAAATATTTAAAAATTTATTTTATAGAAAATGAATTGTGCACCATAATTACCATTCACCTGAAATCTAATATAAGCAGAGTCCAAAAAATACTACAGCTAATCAATCAACTTGTGGAGTATCTGGATTTTCTAATCAATATTATAGAGAGAGAAAAAATTATTCTAAGAATGTCCAATAATCTACTAGAAATTATTACTATTTACACAATGAAATATTAAAGTATAAAATGTATGTAAATTATAATTATATGTATAAGTTAATCAAATAATTATATTTAGAAATATATTATTTTATGTAAAAAAATTAATTTAATAGGGGAGGAAGAATTTTGCCAATAGAGAAATAAAAAAAATATATTTAAATTAAAATTTAATAATGGACAGAGTGTGTAAAAACAATCATCAAAACACTAGTACATATGACTATGGATGGAAGAAGGAAAGAAAAAAATGAATAGAAAACTATTGATGAAGAAACAAAAACGTTTGTACAACAATAAAAGAAGTAATGGACAAAAGAAAAAGAAAAAAAATAAAATAAAAAATAAAATAAAATTATAAAGATAAAAGTTACAGCAACTTAAATTAAAATCATTGTAGATGTCAAATCAAAAGGAAAATTGGTAAGAAAAAGAATTGCATGTACGGTATAACAATGCAATAATTTTGATGACGGTCGGTGTAAAGTAAAATCAATTGCATCAACACAATCTACGAAAAGACCTTTAACAACAAAAAATAATTATAATTAATGAAATAGAAAAGAAGAGAAAATATTGAAATTACCAATTTTTTTACAGTATTAGGATTTTTGTTTTTGGTGATTGAGGCATAAATTTGGGATCAGCATAAAATGGAAAAGACAATCAGAATGAGAGAGATATAAATAATCCTATTTAATTAGGGTTTGATTTTTAAATCAATCTATTTGGTTTCATAAAGAGTAGTTTTTTTTAAGTTTTTCGGTAACTATAATAATAATAATAATAATAATAATAAGTAGTACGGAATATTACATTTTCCCCTACAAGAAATTTGGTCCTCGAATTTAAGAAAAGAAAATTGTTAACTCGAGTTTCAGAATAGATGAGAATATTTAACTTGGATTTCGGACTCAATTTTTCACATGGCTTCCCTACTTAAGTGATTCCTCCGTAAAACTTTACCTGAAAGAATTTTTTTTTATTGAAGTTTCCTAATTTAACGACCCAAAATCTCTACTGGTTCTTCTATATAATACAAATCATCTCTAAATTACAGAGTATGAGGTTGTAAAATGTGAGATGAGTTTGGAATATATTTTCTAAGCATAAATATATGGAACACTGGATGCACATGAGAGAAATCCGGTGGAAGAGTCAATTGATATGATACTGCACTTACTTTTTTAAGAATCTCAAAAGGTCCAATATAGCGAGAACTCAATTTTTTCTTTTTACCAAATCTCATAATCCCCTTTATAGGCGACACTCTTAAAAATACATGATCACCGACCATAAATTCTACATCATTCTGCTTAGGATCAGCATAACTCTTCAACCTACTATAAGTTGTCAAAATCCTATTACGGATAAGATGAACTTTCTCTAATGTCAAATGCAACAATTATGGTCTAGTAAGTCATCTCCAACCTCATCCCAATAAATGGGTGACCTATATTTATGTCCACATAATGCCTCATAAGTTCTCAATGGTAATACCCATGCTTCCTAATAACTTTGGTCCTAACTCTTCCAATTTCTTTTAACTTAAGAGTCATGATGACCTATTTAATAGACATAATATCAAACTATGATAAAAAGGAGATTATACTATAGGATTAGAGCTTTGAAATTACATAGATATCTATAAGAGAGAAAAGAAGAACAAAGACAAATTGGACCCTATGCTCTACAAGTTTACAAATCGTAACCTGTCTCTAATACCACTTTGTCATGACCCAAAAATTGGCCATGACCGGCACATAGATTGATTACCCTCAACCTATGCAAACCAAATTGATAGTTCCAACATAAAATACTTCTTTAATAGAAATGTAATTAAAGCTTGAAGTCAAACTTATAAATTAAACAATTATCCCATAAGTAAACTGGAGAGTCTCTAAAGATTATAAAATAAAAATAATTTCAAGACAATTTATTAAATGTGCCCGAGGAAGATCATAAAGTCAGACCATACCAAAGTCTGTAGCCTCAAAGGAAATGAAGGAAGCTTAAACCGATCAGCAGCTAAAACTTGAACTAGCTGCAAAATACTAAAAATTTGAAAAGAAAAATAAGACTTAGTATGAGCATACAATGCGCTCAGTGAGTGATAATTATAGTACACAACAAATTGAGGACAAGAAAACATTCAAATGATTTTATAAATTCTTTCAATTTTCAAAAATAAGAAATGGTCAATCAAATAACATTTATTTAATAAATAAAGAAATAAGTAGATACATGAACAAATAAAAAAGTAATTAAATCAATAAATCATAAAATTGGAAAATCAATGGTACAACACTACAAAGTGGTGATACTCTATACCACCAAAGGTCAGATAATTGGTAAGCGAGCTACTAGTAAGATATAAATAACAAATATCATCTACAACAGATATCAATGCAAATGCTTCTAATGCAAGAAAAATATTATATGATGCATGATGACAATGAGTGCAATCTTAAAGTTCAGATATCTGTGAAGAGTCCAAATAACAAATATATAATTTGCTCATGGTGGAGCCAAATAACATATATATTAATTGTTCACGAACAAAAATCATTATAAATCAGTTCAAATAATTTCAAAATATCAATACAGAAGACATCAAATCAATAAATATTAAAGAGCCTGCAGATATCTAAAGCTCTATAAAGGAGTTTAACAATAATTGAAGTTATAAATAATAATAAAATAATCAATGTAATCAAATAAATTATTTTACAAAAAAAATTTTTATGTAAAATATGTCACTAAATATAATTGTCAAAATAAAAATGAAAATAACAACTTAATAACTATTTTTTTATTGAAATTCATTCTCATGCTAAAACAAATTTAAAAAAAATTATTTTACAGAAAACAGGTTGTGTACTATAATTACCATTTACCTAGAATCCAATATAAGTAGAGTCCAAAATAATACTATAACTACTCAATTTACTGATGGAGTATCTAGATTTTCTAATCAATATTATAAAGGGAGAATTTATTCTAAGAATATCCAATAATCAACTATTCGAAGTTATTACTATTTAGATATCGCACAATGAAATGTTAAATTATAAAATGTATGTAAATTATAACTATATGTATAAGTTAATCAAATAATTATATTTAGAAATATATTATTTTATGTAAAAGAAAATTAAATAAAAAAATTAATTTAATAGGGGAGCAAGAATTTTACCAATCACCGTTGAAGGGAAATGAAAAGAAAAATCAAGTTAAATCAAAATTTAATGGACAGAGTATGTAAAAAAAATCATCAAAACACTAGTACCTGTGACTATGGACGGAAGAAGGAAAGAAAAAAAATGAATAGAAAACTATTGATGAAGAAACAAAAACGTATGTACAACAATAAAAAGGAGTAAAGGACAAAAGAAAAAGAAAAAATAAAATAAAATTATAAAGAGAAAAAGTTACTGCAATTTAAATTAAAATCAACGTAGAAGGAGTAAAGGACAAAAGAAAGAGAAAAAAATAAAATAAAATTCTAAAGAGAAAAAGTTACAGCAACTTAAATTAAAATCAATGTAGATGTCAATTCAAAAAGAAAATTGGTAAGAAAAAGAATTGCAAGTACAGTATAAAAATACAATAAATTTGATGACGGTGAGTGTAAAGTAAAATCAATTGCATGAATACAATCTACGAGAAGAGCTTTAACAACAGAAAATAATCATAATTAATGAAATAGAAAAGAAGAGAAAATACTGAACTTACCAATTTTTTACAGTATTAGGGTTTTTTTTTTTATTAGGGCGGAAATTTGGGATCCGCATAAAATGGAAAAGAAAGTCCGAATGAGAGAGAAATAAATAATCCTATTTAATTAGAGTTTGATTTTTAAAACAATATATTTGGTTTCATAAATAGTAGTTTTTTAAAGTTGTTTGGTAACTGGAATATTAGAAATTAACTAATAATAATAATAATAATAATAATAATAAATACAGAATATTACACTAAGAGCTCCCAAATGAGTAGAAGTTCATAAAAAACTGCTCATGGAGCAAATTATTGAGATCCCACCAGGAATATAAGTACTCAATCTCATCATAAGTTTTTTTTTTATTTTAATATTATTTTTGTCTTTCAAATTGAGTCAAGAACTATTGCAGAAGCTCTTAAAGAGAAGAGTTGGATAATTTTTATACAAAAGGAAATCAACCAGTTTAAAAGAAATAAGGTTTGAAATTTAGTTCCAAGACCTAAGCACTACCCAATTATTGATAATAAATTGGTTTTAAGGAACAAGCTGGATGAACAAGGTCAAATCACCAGGAATAAAGGTAGATTGGTTATTAAAGGGTACAACTAAGAGGAATACACATATTATGATGAGACGTATGCTTCAGTTGTGAGATTAGAAGCCATTAGGATTCTTTTAGCATTTATATGTTATATGAATTTTAAACTTTTTCAAATAGATGTTCAAAGTACATTTCTAAATGATTTTATAGAGGAGAAAATTTATGTTAAGCAACTTCCCGGTTTTGAGAATCATGCATTGCCAGATCATGTGTTTAAGCTCACTAAGGTCTTTCATGGTTTGAAACAAACTTCAAAAATGTGTATAAAAGACTTAGTGCATTTTCCTTAGAAAATAGTTTCTTAAAAAGACATGTAAATAGTACTCTTTTATCAAAAAGTACAAGCATGACATTCTAGTTATTCAAATTTATATTGATGATATTTCTTTAGGTCTACTAATGAATGGTTTTATCAAGAATTTGTTAAATGTATGATTAAGGAGTTTTGAAATGAGCATGATGAGATAGCTCAAATTCTTCCTTAGTCTTCAAATTAAGAAAGCAATGAGGGCGTATTAATCATATCATAAGGAATCTCATTTGAAGGTTGTGAAAAGGATTTTAAAATTCATTCATGGCACAATGCACTTAGCCTTATGGTATCTTAGGAACACTTCATTTTATATCATTGGTTTTTCAAATGTTGATTATGTCAGTAGTCTTCTAGATAGAAAAAACACATATGTAACTTCTCACTTCATTGTTGAATGTTTAGTTTCTTGGTTTAGTAAGAAATAAGTTTTAGTTGTCTTATTCACTACTGAAGCAGAATATGTGACAATAGGTTATTGTTGTACTCAAATTCTTTGGATGAGACAATAACTCAAGGACTATGGTCAAGAGATTGATCACAATCCCATCAAATGTGACAATACAAGTGATATAAATCTTTCTAAAAATCTCATTCAACATTCTAGAAACAAACATATAGATATTAGACATCATTTTATAAGAGATCATATCCAAATAATGATATTGTATTAAAATTTACTTACACAAACAATCAATTGGCTGACATCTTCACCAAGCCTCTTAATGATAAAAGGTTTTGTTTTATAAAATGGGAGTTTGGTATGCTTGATAGGAGCACATTATCTTGAATTTTTTTTTTCAAAGATATACATTGCATTTAATCATGCATTTTGGTGCTTATATGTGAACATTAAGTGTTATACTATGTTTTGATAATATACTTATTAAATTATATGATACATGTCTGTATACCATGAAAAAATATATTTTATTTGCATAAAAAAAAGTTTTGTGAAACAAAAATTCTCTTTGGAACTTATTTTTTATTTTATATTTTTTAAGGATTCACCCTCGTAACTAGTGAGTCACGACCGTGAATGTTTTTGAACTAAAAGTTCCAGAGTCGTTCACGTTTTAGTTCACACCTAGGGTCACATCTTTAAAATCGTGAAAATTATTGTTTACACCTGCGAATATATATTCACAGTTGTGATGTACATAAGCCTTTATATACACATTCGTTCATGCCCTTGTTCACGATCAGTGTCACTCTCTATCTTGCCCATGAACATTCATTGTTCATGCCTATGAATATGTATTTAGAGCCATGAATTAAGCGATATAAAAGTTGTTCTTCACTTTTTTTCTCTCTTCTCTCTTACGGACAGTCGCAATCCTCTGGTTATTTTGGCCATTCCCAACCATTTCCTCACCCTTTTACACTAAAGCTCTATCAATTTTCATCATCTAAACAATCCATACTCATTTTCCCTTATTTTTCTTCAAGATTTCTCAAGTTTTATTGAATTTTTACAAGTTTTTGAAGGATCTCTTGAAGCTCTAGGCTTCGCCAGTCACGGTGTTTTTGCATCTTCTTCTTTTTTCACTAGTTTTTCAACCTCTACCATGGCTTTAGGAGCTGATTCTTCTAAAGGAAAGAAAAAAATCACCACAACTCGATATCTAACAAGCTCAATGTACACAATTCTCAATAGCCACTATAGTTCTAAGTACAATATTCTCAAGAAACGTCCCATTTTATCTTCCAAATTTTTTGATTGGGACTGTTTCAAGACCTTGGGTCTGGAAAAAGATATAAAAGAATGGTTAAAGAAGTGTGGGTTACTAGAATTCGTCAATATCTACCAACCTACTTTTAAAGAGCCAACCCTGGAATTCCTAATCACCCTGTAAGTCTTTCCGATCGGCCAGGTTTCATTCCAAGTTTGCAAATACAAGAAGACTTTCACTGCCATGGAATTTGCTGACATTTTCAAGGTACCACATGAGGGCTTGATTCATAAAAGTAAGGCAAAAGACTTATATCCCTCCTCAGTTTGGAGCATTTTTAGTAGTGAATGTAGCTGAGACATGAAAAAGACTAAGAGCACATATTTGACCAATCTGATTCATCGTTACATCCACCAGTTTTTCACATACTCTATCTTTGCTTGAGAGGATAGAAATGGCTTGATATGAAATTATGAATTGCTATTGCTAGAATAGGCTTGGAAGGATGAGCCAGTAGCCTTATTGAGATGGTTTACCTCACATCTCCTTTCCATCACCATGAAGCCTACTGGTGATATTCTCATCTGGAGCTATGTTACTCATTTGGTGCTGAAGTTAGGCTTTCTGAACCTTTAGGATCATTTCTACACTATCATTATGGCTTTTCTCGCGATCATCTCGATGTAGATTCTTTTGTCAAAATAGGAGCTGCTATCCATATCCTCTATAAGGATGAGATCTTCTAAAGGTTTACCACACTTATAAAAGAGATTGCTTGGAAGGCCCATAACTGTAATGAGCTCAAGGCAAGCTTACAAGGATTTCATTGAAAAAGCTCAAATGGAGCTTCCGGAGGTCCCAACAGATGGTACTGACACCCCTTCAGCTAGTGTAACATCCTTTTCTTCTACACTAGACTTGAAAAAGCAATTGATGGCTGTTTTTGTGCTCATTTTGACCTTCTTCAGATGAGCTTTGACTCCTTTCAATAGTCATTTGATCAAAAGATGAAGGGTCTTAAGGACTTTATTGAGTATTGACTAGAGAACCTTGAAGATGAAGTGGTCATCTACATGATCAGTTATTTGGAGTCAAGCCATGATCTATCCTAGTTTTAGCTTTTTCCTTAAGATTATTAAAATAACATTACATCTTTTATTATGTAATCAAACTACTTAAATTTGTTATCAAATCATATATCTTTTGAACTTAGTAATACATATGTTTTTGCTTTCATCTTGTTTATTGCTTCTTTTTCCTCTCCTTTTACTTTTTTTTTTTATTGTATCAAAAGGGGGAGAAGAATATGCAATATGTATATTAGGTATGCTTTATATATGCCTTTTATGCATGGTATATGTATTTTTCTTTAATTAAAGCATATAAAGTATATTAATGGCTAAGTGAACTCGTTTGAACTTTTTTGTTTTTATGTTTTTGGTTTAAGTTTGTGGCATGCTTGTGGTTATCTATATTAAAATCTTTATAAGCATATTTTGAGGGGAAGAAAACAATTTCTCCTTAAGCCACATATTGCACAATTGTTTGTCATCATTAAAAATGGGTAGATTGTTAAACCTTAAAGGTTATTATGATAATTTTGATAATAAAAAATAATTGAGCAATAAAATATTTAACTATATTTTGTATTCTAAGTGTTTAGATATGTTAAATGCTCCTTAAATCATAAAAGCTAGTTGATTCAAGTGGATTGAAGTTTAAAGAATAAATTTGAGAAATCAGTGAAGCAATTCACACCCGTTAATGCAAACAGTCACCCCCGTGAAGTTGTATTTTCATGCCTATGAAAGACAAGGTCACGCCCGTGAAGTTTGTGTGCGCCAAACCTTTATATTCAATTGTTCACGACTGTAAAGCTTATGGTCTACCCATAAAGCATAAATAATCATGCCCATGAAGGATTGTGTAATTTATGGATAGAAGTATTCACAACCAATTTTACCACTTCAGTCACAACTTCACCAAAAATATCCATGGCCGTGAAGCATAAGTCACGCCCATGAACCTGCATATTTAATGTTGACAAGCTAATTTTGCATTGAATGCACCCTAAATGACTTTATTTCTCAGAGAAAATATAAATATGACTTATTTATTAACTTCCAAAGGTTAGACAACAAATTATCAAGTATCTAATCTTTGAAATTCTATTTGTGCATTTATTCAAACTCCATTTTATTATGAAAACCATTATTGCTCAGTTTATTGAACTCTTTTAGTTAGTGAGTACTTTCATTCCTATAATCAAATACTCATTAGTGGGCTTGAGTGATTTGGATAGTGGGTGAAATATTTATTGTTGTGTAATCCATAAAAAAATATAAAAATTTGGTTGTTGCATTAGCCATTAAAATACAAGGGTTATTATTGGGTTAGGTGTTAGCCAATATAGTAAAACACCATATTTGAGAGTGAGCTAAAAAAATTTATTGTAAGACAATAAGTGTTAATGAAGTATCCAATTGAGATTGAGAAGAGGAGTAAAGTTTGTTAACACTCGAGCATTTATAAATATTGTATCTCTATCTCTTTACTTCTCTTTTATTTATTCTTAGTTGTTTGCTCAAAGCAAAATATTTTTTATCAACCAATCCAACCCTCTTCTCCCTTCTGATTATTATTTTGGGCAACATCTTTATAAAAGCAAAACATAACTTTGTATGCAACTACATGCCCATAATAATACGAAATTTGGACAAACCAAATAATTAAAACCATCCAAAATGTGCAACTTTGATAGATGTGGGGCCCACTCCTTACTATACCACCGACTTACTCGACTTCATAACTATATCTACATGTGGGACAACAAACTTACATACTAAGCTTACTTGCTTAATGGTGCATACTTACAGTAAAGCATTAAAAACACACATATATATACAAGCAATTTAACATACTAGTACTGTTGGGCCGCCCATATGGGCTTGACCCAGCCCAAGCCCAATTGAGTTAATATAAATAGGGCAGTTTTTCTTATGAAAAATAATCGTTTCCCATAAGTTACAAAATGTAACTTCCATAAGAAAACTTCATCTAAAATTCGGAAATTATCGGAAAAGGAATTTCTTCATCTCTATTCAATCTCAAGTGAGTCAAGGCGTTCATACTATATAATCAAGTCTGGTTCTAGTAATTTGACTCCATCCGAAGCATTGAAAACACACGATATACGCGCAACAAGTAAGTTTCTGCTACTCGAAAATTCTTACATTGGTATCAGAGCCCGAATTGTGCATTTTTGTGCTTAAAATCGTGATTGAGATTATTTTTGAGTAATTAATTATGAAAATCCAATTTTTTTTCAATTTTTATAAAATTAATTCTTCAGTATCATAGTTCGAATTTGGTATGGTTGGAAAGCTCTCATCACAAGCTTTCTAACGAGTATTTTTTTCATAATTTTCTGATGAGTGGTTGAATTTTTATTATTTTTCAAAGTTTCTGTTGAAGTTTTTTTAAATTTCTAGAAACTATCATTAAAAACAAATCCCACTCTCGAATAAATGATGTTTTGTCCAACCACAGCGTAAACGACCTTAAAACGGACTAAAAGTGGTCCTAGTAGATTTATAACTGTAAAAGACATGTAAAATTAGAAAAATAAAACAATGAAAAATAACCTCCGGAAGGCAGTGCGTGTATTGCACACGCCACCTCGGCATGTCACATGCTAGCGGTTGCTGATAATTTAATCCACATATCAAGCCACATGTCCTTGACATGTGACACATTCGGCCATGTGGATTCCCCCAGTTGGTCCACGAAAATGCTGACATATCGATGACGTGGTGGGTGATTGCACGTGTGGCAGTGCGTGGGGTCCGTGCAAGGGTATTTTTGATCCATTTTTTAAAAAAAATTCTAAAAATTTAATTTCCAATTTAATATATATTTTTTCAAAATTCTTTGATGACTGTTTGATAAAGAATTTGGAGAAAAAAATATGCAAATTGGAACATAATTATTAAATATATATATATATATATATATATATATATATATATATATATATATATATATATTGATGTCACATAAAATATGTCATATTTAATGGTGTCTAATGTTGGTGCAATTTATTCAAACATGTAGTGAGGAATTTGATGTTTCACGCTTTGAAGTGATTATGTGCATATAAGAAAAATCCAGAATATTCTCTTGAGAAGCATATTGATAAGATGTTTTATAAAATGTGGACTTTCTATATGATGTTTGGTGAAGACTATGACTTAGTTGTGGAACAATAGATGTCTATAGTTCTTGATTCCTTAGCTGATTCATGGAAAGAGGAAAGGAAAACACTTAAAGAAAGATTAAACGACTTAACTTATGAAAATCTTGAAAAAATTTAAAATTGGGAACTGGAGTGCCAGATATAAGATAGTATTAGGCGATCTAGCAAATCAATAAATAGTTTTCCATGGATGAAAAAGATGTCTGGTACGTTGGCAAAAAAAGAATTTGCTGAGAGGAAACCATAATGAATTGAACTCAACATTAGAAATGTTTAATTTTTTTATGTGACAATATGCTATTTCTTTTTTTAAGGACATGTAATGAATGTTTATCTTATTTTAAGCATATATATATATATATATATATATATATATATATATATATATATATATATATATATATATATATATATATTATTGTTATATTGCATGAAATGATAAAAGTAATAATGAATTATGCTAATCCTAATAATGATCATTGTTTCTAAATAGTTGAGATGACTGCAGCAAAAAAATATTATTGCTGACTTGAACTAAGGAGATAAGCTAAATAATAAAAACTATGACATTTGACATCGCACAATTCAGTATCTCCTAGAAGAGTAAGATATGCTAAAAACAATAACACAACTAATGGTTGAGCCTGAGCATGGAAGCACTGCTCAACATAGGCAGAATATGAAGGCATATCAAGCCTATAAGTGCAAGGACAGAATTGCTCGCATATTGATGTTGAGCAGCATGAGAAATGACTTGATGCTATGCTTTGAGAAACACCGCTCAGCCCAAGCAGTTTGTGATGCTATTAAGGTTCAGTTTGGTGGAACCTCAACAACAAGATTGCATCAGTTAAATCTGAAATTTGATGTCTATAAGAGGAATTCTAATCATACAATGAGGCAACACCTTACTGTCATGTCTAACATGATAAGTGAGCTGAAAGGTGTTAGCCATAAGATGACTGATAAGCAATAGGTCCAAGTTGTGATACGTTCTTTTCCAAAAGCCTGGGAACACATGCGTGTCAACCTTACCCATAATGACAATATCAAAACTTTTGATGATGTTGTTCGACATGTTGAGCCAGAAGAGGATCACCTTCTCGCTGATAAGCCTGAAGGAAAGGCTTATATGACTGAGTCTAAAGGCAAAGGGACTTTAGGCTTTGGGCAAAAGAATTGGAAGGGTAAGGGCAAATGGCAAGGCAAGGGAGGAAACAAGGCCAAATTTAGCGAAAATAAACGTAAGTGTGGGAAACGTGGTGAAAAGAAAGGCAAGAACATAAATTGCTTCAATTGTGGGAAGCCTAGTCACTTTACTCGTGATTGCACTAAGCCAAAGGTATTGTATGACCAAATTAGTCTCTTAGATTTATATGTTAGTAGTTGTTTGATGTTACCTGAAACAGTTCCTTATTGGACTGTAGACTCAGTAGCAACAGACACATAGCAAGGAACCGATCTGCCTTTGTGGAATTTCGTAGGATTCCAAAGGGGAGTAGAAAAATCTATATGGGAAATAATGTTTCGGCTAACGTGCTTGGGATCGGTACCTGCAAGCTAGTGCTGCGAGGAGGTCGTACACTTTATCTTCATGATGTGCTTTATGCTCCTAATGTTTGACGAAATTTAGTTTCTATTATTGTTCTACTTGAACTTTGTTTCAAAAATATTTTTAAAGATGGTTGTCTTAAAATACTTCTGGACAAAGTTATTTATGGTTCTGGACATATATTGAATGGTTTTATAGTGCTAGACACTATTTTTATGGATGTTAAGCAATCTATATTTGTTGTTGGCAATTCTAGCAATGTTTTATTAAATGATGATATTAAATGGTATGCTAGATTATGACACATTGGGCAAAATCGTTTAAAAAGGTTAGGAAAAGCTGGTCTTTTAGGATCTGTTGAGAAAATATATTTGCTTATTTGTGAGCATTGTCTGGCTGGAAAAATAACAAAGTTACCATTTGGCAAAGCCAAAAGAGCCACATTTCCTTTACAGCTTATACATTCTGACATTTATGGCCCAATGAATGTGAGAGCAAGACACAGTGCTCACTATTTCATCACTTTCATAAATGATTTCACCAAATACGGTCACGTTTATTTAATCTCTCATAAATCTAAAGCATTAAATTGCTTCATACGTTATAGTAAATTGGTTGAGAATCAATTAAATTTGAATATCAAATCTTTGCGGACCAATCGATGACATGAATATCTATCTGATTTATTCAAAGGTTGTTGTGGTGATAGGTATAGCTAGGCAGCTAAATATTCCTTCTACTCCGCAACAAAATGGCGTAGCAGAAAGAAGAAATAGAACCATATTGGACATGGTTAGGTCAATGATGACGCAAGCTAATTTACCCATTTCTTTTTGGAGGGATGCACTAATGACTGCTGCCTACCTTTTAAATCGTGTTCCATCAAAATCTATTCATTCCACCCCATATGAATTGTGGAAAAGCAAAAAGCCTGACTTAAACAATATACGCCCATGGGGTTGCATAGCTTATATCTATAATACTTCCCATGAATATGGAAAACTTGGTCCGAGGGGGATGAAGTGTACCTTTATAAGATACTCATAATTCTCCAAAGGATATATATTTTTAGGAGAAGACACAAATGGAAGAGTAACAAAATTTGAGTCATGATATGTCATTTTCTTATAAGAGGACTTTCCTGAAAGAGGTAAGATAAATAAGAATTTCCAACTTTATGAAATGGAAGATCCTGAGACCAATGGGAGTGCAAGAATGATTGATTTAGCACTCATAGAGTAAGAATTTAATACTCTTCCTGAAGCAAGTGGGAGTGAAAGGATGTTTGATTTTGTTCCAATGGAGCAAGACCATGAACAATCTCAACCTCGACATAGTAATCGTGACAAGATTCCCCATCGTCGATTTGAGATTGAGGGGAAAGCTTTTATCATTGCTCCAGATGAAGAAGAGCCTAAAATAGTACAACAAGCTCTCTTTGGTCCTAAAGCTAAGGAATGGATTAAAGATGGAAACGGAAATGGATTCGATGATATACAATCAAATCTGGGATTTGGTTGAGATACCGTCTGGTCATAAGACTATTGGGAACTAATGGGTTCTCAAAATTAAATATAAGGCGGATGGGATAATAGAAAGATATAAAGCTCGATTAGTATGAAGATACATTCTCACCTGTAGTCAAGTTTGCATCAGTTCACCTCATTCTGGCTATAGTAGCACGGATAGACTTAGAATTATATCAAATGGATGTTAAAACTTTTTTTCTCAATGGAGAACTAAATGAAGAGATCTATATGGATCATCCTTTAGTTTTTGAACTTAAAGGACAAGAGCGCAAAGTTTGCAAGCTTAAAAGATCCATTTACGGTCTTATGATGATGGAGGAAGACCATTGCGTGTATATTAAACGTTCTAATGACAGTTTTATAATTATGTCCTTGTATGTCGATGACATTTTAATAGCTGGAAATGATAAGAAGTTGATTGATACTGCCAAAAAATGGTTATCATCGAACTTTGAAATGAAAGATATGGGTGAGGCTAGCTATGTACTTGGTGTTAAAATCCTAAGGGATCGCTCTAAAAGACTTATGGGTCTATCTCAGGAGAGTTATATAAAGAAAATATTATAGCGTTGCCATATGCATGAATGTAAGCCCATGGATACCTTTATTGAAAGGAATTTGAGCTTTAGTCACGATATATGTCCCAAGACATTGGATGAAAATGAATGAATGTTTAGAGTACCCTACTCCAGTGCTGTTGGTAGTCTAATGTATGCAATGATGTGCATATGTCCAGACATTTGCTATGCCGTTGGACTAGTAAGCAGATTTCAATCTAATCCAGGTCCGAAACACTGAATGGCAGTCAATAGAATATTGATATATATAAAAGGAACTTCAGACTATGTTCTATGCCATTAAGGGAAAGATTTACGCTTAATTTGTTATATTGATGCTAATTGGGGAGGTGATATAGATCAGCGCAAATCGACTTCTAGATATGCATTCTTGCTTAATGATTGCGCAATTTCATAGAGTAGCAAGAAGCAATCTTGTATAGCTTTATCAACGATGGAAGCTGAGTATGTAGTATGTTCCTCAGCTATACAAGAGGCAGTTTGGTTGAAAAGGTTTTTGCAGCACTTAGAGATTGTCAAGTTAGTATCTGAACCTGTGACAATCCATTGTGATAGTATGACTACATTAGCTTATGCTAAGGATCCGAAATATCCTGTAAATACCAAACACATGCAGATTAGATATCACTATATTAGAGACATGATTGCGAAAAAGAAAGTGATTCTGAAACACATTTCAACAAACAAAATGGTAGCAGATCCATTTACTAAACCAATAGCTAAGGATGCATTTGCAAGACATGTAAAATACCTAGGCTTATGTAGAATGTAATCAATATATATATTATGTCAGATCACTTAGTTTTTACAAATAATATCTCGATTTAATTGTTTAATGATTTTTTAATTATATGAATATATTGTAAATACCAGTTAGTACAATTCGAATAAGTATGTCGATAGACTTAAATTGACTCATTCACATGAGTAATCGCCTCTGACGCTATAGAGCGAGTAGAGATGAGACCATAAATGCAGAGGCATTAAGTGAATGACTAAGACGCAGTGGGAGTGGTCTCAGTCTCATTAAGTTTTTTTAGGTCACCTTGATGAGGGTCAAGATGAGATTCTTCGTATATATAAGAATCGACATGAATGACTTCTCCTCCATTCATATCTCTATATAGAGGAAGCTGAGTGTGAAATTTGTTGTTTAACATTATTGAATGTGTAAATAAAAATTTCAGGTTTGGCGTATTCAGAGCGACAAGACTAATACTCATATGATGTTTATTATTTTAAACTAAGAGCAAGACATACACTCTTTCATATTTGACAATAAAAGAGTAGTTTCACCATAACATGCATTTCATACTATATGTGCTATACGACCTATTGGGAAGCGAAAGAATGGATCCTTATTTTTTTGCTATGTGAGTCCTATAAATTCGATAAATGAATTTCAAACAACTTTTATCCTTTGTAACTTTTGACTATATCATGATGTGATGAATTAATATTGGCTATCTTAGGATGTGTCCTATTGTCATGGAACACTTCGACTTAATGGAACACTTCTAGAAAAGCGAGTTAATTCAAATATAATTGATGTGAGAGCGAAAGAAAAAATATTTTTCTTATGCACTCCCTGCTTGTGTTCACCGGCCGGAATTATTACGCTTGATGACGTGAGAAGTAACTTAGAATACAAGTAATTGTAAGAATGATTTGAGTATGGATTCTTGAGGGATTGAATGATACTCAATTAAGTGTATTGAGAAAGATATTTGGGATAATTAAACACATTATCGAAAATAATTACATCTTTGGATTGATGTCTCATATATAGCCTATGATTAAGTATGTACATTGGAGCTCCCACAATTTGTGTGTTTCAGGTCGCACGGTCCGTTCGTCTGTATGAAAGATTATCTGTTTAAGTTTGAGATGTGAGATGACGTTTTAGATTGAGCCAAACCCACTTTGGCCGAGTAGGAGATGTTAGGTTTTTAAGATTTTTGGGCCGCCCATGTGAGATTGACCCAGTTCAAGCCCAATTGAATTAATATAAATAGGGCAGTTTTTCTTATAAAAAATAACCGCTTCCCATAAGTTACAAAACGTAACTTCTGTAAGAAAACTTCATCTGAAATTCGGAAATACTCGAAAAATGAATTTCTTCATCTCTATTTAATCTTAAGTGGGTCAAGACGTTCATATTGTGGAATCGAGTTTGATTCTAGTAATTTGACTCCGTCCCGAAGTATTGAAAACACACAATATACGCTTAATAAATAAGTTTCCGCTGCCTGAAAATTCTTACAAGTAAAATCAACAATTGACAACACAAATAATCATCTCAAGCTACAACACAATTTAAGTTTACAAATTTTTTGTATAATTCAATCACATTTTAGAAAGATATTAAAGTTCATATGTCTAGTTTGTATCACGAAAATATGACAATTTACCAATTACAGTAATATTAGCACTTAATAGAAAGCATCAAAGCACAATTCATTCAAAATTTATAGTATATGAATAAATAGGGTTATTATATTTATATGTATAATATATTTTAAATGTTTGTACCGTTAATTTAAAATATACTATTTTAAAAATTAATGTTTTCAAGTAAAAAAATAATGAGAAGAATATATGAAATGATAGCTATAAAAGTAAAAATTCGAAAAAAAATTTAATTGAATTCGTCATTCATGTCAAATATAAAATTTGTTTATTTTAATAGAATTGAACCAAAGAGAAACTTATATAAAATACTTTATTTTTTTAATAGTCATAAGTATTATCCCCAAATGATAGTGATTTCTCGTCTTCTAGGAGATGGAGATGGTAGTGATTCTGATTCTGTTTATGGAGGAAATTGTAGCTCCGATTTGCTTGTTGGTATGGATTATTGATCTGAAGGGCATAGAATCCATAGCAGAAGAGAAATCTGGCGCGTTCTCGGAAAATCTAATCGGGCTTCCATTGACATAGTACAACAAATTCTGGAATGAAAATGGTTTTTTTATGGAGAAATTAAGGACTTGGGCTTTTTTCTCGAAAGCTCTACATGATTATCTAAAATGGGTTTTGTTTCTAATTCTTCTCCAGTTCACATGTTATGTCATCTGTTTCTTTTTTAAGAAATTATCTTGTTTTTTCTTCTCCTTTTTATATTTTTTTTAATATGATTTATGCAGTTATATTAGACTCCAAACTTCAAATTAAAGATTTTACAGCAACACACAAGGATATAATAGAACTTCATGTAATATTGTATTTTGAATTATTGGACATTTAATTTTATATAATTTGGAAGGTTTATTACTGGACTTTTTTTTAAAATTAATTTGGTTCTAATAATTATAAGGATTAATTATCGAAAAATACTCAAACTGGTCGTTTAACAATTTTAGTACATCATATCAGAATTTGTAAAAGAACTAATTTTTTATTTCTAAAAATAGTTCAAGTATAAAAATACTTCGGCACTCTTCCTAAGTTGTAGTCAGATTTTTATGTGGCTTTTCTTTTGTAGTTTCTAAATTTTCAAAAAATACTCAAACTATTGATTGTTTAATAATTTTAGCACGTCTTATCAAATTTTGCAAAAAAATACTCATACTAATTTTTTGTCTTCAAAAATATATGTCGGTACAAAAATGTGGCAGCTCATATGTGGTTTTTCTTTTGTAGGTTTTTTTTTGAAAAAATGTACATTAAAGAAACCTCCAATATCTGCAATTAAACTAAATTTAATATAAACATTGAAGAAATTCAAAATTACACATAAAATCAAATTAAACATATAATCTTCAAAAATAAAATCGTCAATTGAATATTGAAATTTCTAAAATCTAAATAAAATTCAAAAATCTTATAGTCGCAATAAACTAGTAAGTAAAATCCATGAACATTTATAAATTCAAACAAATAAAATTTCAAGAATCATACAATAATTAATTCAAGAAAGAAAATTAACTCAAGAAATCTAAACAACAATGTTTTGTACTTTTTTATTTTTCCTCTTCAAATATATGTCTAATAAACTAAAATCTTCGAAATAAATAACTCATCAAAAAAAATATTGATGAACTAATTATAATTGAAAATTTTAAAAGTTTTAATTTTCAAGAAGAATGACGAAAAAATAAAGACAAATACGAATGGAACGCAATAAATCGAAAACTTCCCTGAAATTCTAATCGCTGGCCTCCGAAATGAGTACTGTGAAATGTGACACTTGCCAAAGGGAACCATATTTTAAGATAAGGATCCATGAATGGAAGCAGCCTCTAAAGATGGACCCTCCAAGGCCTATAGGTTGTATAATTGGAATATTTTTACGATTTTTCAAAGGGGAATAGAATAAAGAATGTACGGATATTATTAATTTATTATGACATGCACTACATTTGAGAACTTTATCATGAGAGAGGAAAAATGATGGAAAATAAATTTTATTTTTGCTCTTATTTTCATTTTTCAAATTTGAATTGAGGTAAAATAAGAAGGTAAATTAAAGAAAATACGATTTTTTTTATGCTTAATCAAAAGCTAATAACTAAAGATAAAAAATAATAATTTTATTATTTTTTTCTAATCTCCATATTTTCACCTCATTTCGAAGAGAAAGTAAAATATGAAAAATAAATCTTATTTTCTTTCCATTTCCAAACATAATAAAATAATTATTTTACACTTTTATTTTCCTTCCCTCCATATTTTTCTTTTATATTAACATAGGGATAGTGAGAGATGTAAAGTGAAAGAGAATTAATGAAAAAGGGTTTAACTTTATAACAAAAGAAGGCAAACGTGTAAAAGGTTGATAACCCTTTGAAAGAACACTCCTGGAAAGACTTGCCCCACTTGGCTTTTGGAAGAAAAACCTTCTTTAGAGAAATAATTTTCGGGTACTTAATTACCAATCTCAGTTCAGTAATTGTTTAGTTGTCGCCATTAATGCTTACGTACGTACGAGAAAATATAGGCTTCCAAGCATGGTTGTTTGGTTCCAGCTTCAGAAATCAAAATTGTAAAAAATCAAAATTAGAATGGTTTTTCACTTCCAATGATAATATATAGAAAGAGTTTTAGTTTGAGCAAAACTTTTCCTCTAAGATGTGTGGTTTCGGTGAATCACTTGACCTCTGATACATTCTTGATGAATATAATCAAAATGTGGTTGCTTTAGAACTATTTGGATCAATTAAAAAAAAAATTCTGAATTGCTTTTTTTGGGTCTAATAATAATAATAATAAATCTTAAATTTAGATTTTTTTTTAATTCATCAATTTTTTATTCTAATAATTTCAATCTAATTTATAATATAAAATAAATGCAAATATATATATTTCTAATAAAACTCCAAATTCTTTTTTGGAATAACAATTCATAGATTTGATTGTTGTTGATATCTTAAATGATAGAATAAATGTTAGCATTTAGAAGATTTAGGCTTTAATTAGTAAGTTTATGTACATTTATTTTTTTTAGTAACAATAATAAGAAAGAAACATTGGTTTGTTAACAAGGAAAAAGTACAATAATTAGAATTTTCATACCTTTATGTGCAAAATCTTTAAGGAAAATATACGCATAAAATGCATGCAGAATATACAGTAACATACTTTCCTAAAAATTGATTCAGTTCTTCAATACGTGACTCAAACTCAAAAATCACCGCATTCAATAACCCAACCATCTAAAATTTGCAAATTATTTCAAAGATTCTTGTTCATTGTGCATAATAGTTCCGATTTCAAAACGGTTAACATATTATTTAATAATTTATATGTGGGCATATTTTTAGTGTCCAGGTATTTTCTTTTTCTTCTTCTTTTTTCACTTATGTATTTTTTTAAAAAAGTTTTTCTATCTATTTTAGATTTATTTTAGAGAAAAAATATTTAATTTACATATTTAAAAAACATTATTTTTGATATATTTGTGTAATAAAATGGTTGAAAATAAAGATATTTGAACTAAAACTGAGAAATATAGAGAAAAAAATCGAGTTGCTGGATGTTGAAAAAAATAAATTTTGCTAGAAACAATAAACTTATAAGTGATAAATTTACAAGTTATAAACGACAAATATGTAAATGATGAATCTGAAAGTTTTAAAATATGATATATATATATATATATCTTTTATACGATAAAGCTGCAAGTTCAAAATAATGAACCTGTAAATTTTAAATTATGAACCTGCAAGATCTGAAAAATATTATTTGAGATAATAATTAGGAAAGTTGTAATTTGAATGTATTAGTTGCTCTACAGTTATAGTCATTGGTAACGAGTAGAAACTCTAAACTCTTATGAAATATTATCAGACTGTATATGAAATCCTAAAAAATTTATACAAAAATATCTCAACATAGAAAAATTATGTGATATTTTATACTATAATGTTTAAATTTTATACATTATCAAATGAATGAGTATTATATTAAAAGACAAGAAATAAATTGTTAATTTTTTAAAAATTTATTTTTTGCTATAATTTGTTATATATATAATACTTATTTATATTCTAACATAATTAATTTATGAAAATAATAAAATAAAAATATAATACTTATTTAAAATTAAAAAAATATATTTAAAAAACTATGTAATTAACTAAAACAATAAAAGTAAAAATTATTTTTTTATTAAAATAAGTAAGATTTTTTAATAAAATCTGGGATCAAGGATCTTCGTCCCTGTATAGTACAGAGATGAGGATTGATAATTTTTTTCGGTCGGAGAATGAGACCAGATTGAAATTTCGAAAGAGATAATAGGGATGGTAAAATTCCCTCCGAACTTACTCTGTTACCACTCTGCCCAATATCTAACCCAAACCCTAAAAATGGCATGATATAATGATTATTGATATAATATTTAATTAAGATAGATTTTATTATAAGAAATTAGATAAAGTATAATAAATAAACATAACAAAACTTCATTAATTAAATATTTGATAATTCTTAGAATCTCAGTCCACTTTTAATTAAATACAAAGGTTTATTATTTTTAATTAATAGTAATCTAATTATATCCCGTGAAAGAGATTTTCTAATTGGGTTTGAAATTTTTTTTAAAAAAATGATGATTATAAATTGCAGATATTCATATGATAAAATTTTCAAAAAGTTTAAAATATCAATTGACCCTAAATTTGACATGTTTTATTGTAACAGTCCTCAAATTTTTTGAATAACAACACATTATTTTTTACCTTCTCGACTTAGGGTTTTTTTAAGCACCTTTGAGAGCATTTAATTAAGTACATGTAAATGATATGTGCGCCAACGTGGAAAAACTAATAAACATATTCAATAGAATTTCATTTTATTGTGTGAATTTCACTTGCATGCCCATGTTGGTATTTTTTCTTAAAAATGTATTTAAAAGATAAAAAAAAAAAAAGAGTCAAGTTTAGGTGTCAAACTGGTCCGTTGAAAAGTTTTGGACATCAATGGCAAAATGTGCCAAATTCATACCAAATGATATATCAAGCCATTTTTAAAATATTTTTTAACTTATATATTCAATAACTAATTTAAAAAAATCTTAGAAAATTTCCTAAAATTAAGTCACTTTAATAAAAGTGAAAAAGTTAGATTTAATATATCAATGGATCCATGAACTTGGCATGATTCTACATTGTAGTACCTAGACTTTTTGAATGATCAATTAACACCTCAATTTGGTTTAAATGACTAGTTTGGCATCACAATTTTATTTTTATGTATCTTTTACTTTTATGAGAAAAATTGATGCATAAACCTTTTATGTATCATTTAAAATGTGTTTTGAACACTTTTATTAGAAAATTTGATGACATGAAACCTTTTGCATACATTCTAAAAAGTATTTAAAATGTATATATAGACCATGTTGAGGTATCAAATTAGTCATTCGAAAAATTCATTTGGTTACGTATCATCAATTTTTCAGTAAAAAAAAAGGTATTTGAAAGTGTAGAAAAACTAAGAAGTGTTAGCCTTATTATTTGAAATGTCTTTTGCATACATTCTAAAAAGTATTTAAAATGTATATATAGACCATGTTGAGGTATCAAATTAGTCATTCGAAAAATTCATTTGGTTACGTATCATCAATTTTTCAGTAAAAAAAAAGGTATTTGAAAGTGTAGAAAAACTAAGAAGTGTTAGCCTTATTATTTGAAATGTTTGGGACATGATGATACATCTTTCTAAATTGAGGGACCAATTGTATATTAAGCCGAAAAGTTACTTTTTTCCCCATATATATATATATATATATATATATCTGAATCGAGATGAAACACCACAAAAGCAACCATGGTTGCAAGGATATTATTTTCATCTGAGTAATGTGTATATAATCTTGAGACTTTGTATATCGTCTTTCAAATAACAACTGAAATCAAAAAAATATTTATGTATATATTTTATGCAAAGATAGATTCATTTCTCAAAAAGTAATTAATGGAACATCTCGTTGCTTTTGTCTCTCTCTCTCTCTCTCTCTCACTCTCTCTCACACACACACACCATTGCAAATAATATGTTAGAAAAATTTAATCTGAAGCATCTTTTACATTTTCAATCTATGTAAGTCCCACCAATTTGAAATTAGTTTTGTGTTGGAAAAATGGTGGACTTACAAGTTTTCACACACCCACATAAATAAATGAGAGATGGGAATTAGAGGAAAAGAGGAAGTATCTAAATAAAATTTTCCCCCTTATATTCACTTTTATACATAAAATGAAGGATTACAGATCTATACATAGTGCTCTAAAGAGCATTCTAGACTAGCAATTAATTATGAGGAACTATGAAGAGTCATAAAACTCTTAAAATTTTGTTCTAAATTACATATTACCAGCCTTAATTTATACTATTATAATTCTTTTTGTAGAATTCTAAAAGATAGAAGTATTAATGCATATTAAACTAGATATAAGTAGCTTTAATTTGGCTTTTGAATCATTCAATTTGGTTGAGAAATGTCCCTCCAAATGCCTTCTCAAAATTGTTGCAGGATTTTAGAATATCAAGTTTATATTTCCAACACCCCTCCCCCTCCTTCCCCTCCCAAAACTTGTTTTTTTCACAACTTCTAACATTATTTTTAGTTTTTGAAAAATATCATACTTGAGAGGCCTAATAAAAATATTAGTAATTAGGTTTAGAGACTTAATGAACACCAAATCAATTTCCTTTTTAGAAATGAATTTTCGAATAAAATGGAATCTTGTGTTTATATGCTTACCTCTATCAAACATCAGATTATTTGCTAATACTTGAGCAGACTTATTATCAATCATGATTTTTGTTGCTTCAATTTGCTCCAAATAAAATTCTTTCAACAATCTTCTCTGCTAAATAGCATGACAAGTAAAAACAATAGCTGAAATATATTCCAACTCACATATAGAGAGTAACTATGCTTCATTGAACACCATGATATTGCATTATTTCCTAAAAAGAATATAAAACATATAGTATTTTTCCTTTCATCATGATCTCCAATATAATCACCATCATAAAAGCCTATCAAATCGAATTCTTTCGAAGAAGAATAAAAATTCATGGAATAAGTTACAAGCCCAACTACAAACAAGATATATGGTCTTGTGCAAGTCAAATACCTTAGATTTCTCGCAAGACTTTTGAACATTATTAGATATATTTGATCTTTACCATCCAACTTTGTTCCATATCCATAAAAGTATTAATCGAATTGCAATCTAACATATTGAACTTCTTGAGAACCTCTTTTATATAACCTTATTAAGTAATGAAAATTTCATCCTTCATTTGCTTCACTTCAATTCCCAAGTAATGAGATATTAACCCCATGTCACTCATCTCAAACTCTCAACTTATCGAGCTTTTAAAATCTTCAAATATATTTGGGTTGTTGCATGTGAAGATAAGTTCATCCACATAGATACAAACAAACAACTGTAAGCCTTTAGTAAAACTACTTTTTTGGAAAATACTTGTTGAGTCGACTACTTCATGCTCTTGGTGTTTGTTTAAGCCCATACATGACTTTTTTTTAGCTTCAACATGTTATCTTCTTTACCTTTATCTTATATCCCATCAGCTACTCAATGTAGACTTCCTCATCTAAGCATCCATTAAGGAAAGTAGACTTGACATCCAATTGATGAATTTTCCAACAATTCTATGCAGCTAGAGAAAATCAATAGACGAATAGTCTCAAGGCACAATAAGAGCAAACACTTAATGCCTTGCTTTTGCTTATAGCCTTTGACATTGAGTCTTGCCTTATATCTCTTCACTTAACCTTTTGTATTTCTTTTTATTTTTTACACCTATTTAACTCCAATAGCATGATGACCATTTGGAAGAGAAACAAGGTCCCAATTGTCATTCTTCTCAATGGCTTGAATTTTTCATTCATGGCATGAATTCATTTCTCATCTTTACAAGCTTCTTCAAGAATTAATAGATCAACATCTGCAAGCAGATACATCAAATTAGTGTTATCATAAATATCATCAAGGCTTCAAAAGCCTCAAGGTCCAACATTTTTTAGTAAATATGTGGATGATGATGCTTGAGAAAATGGTATTGGTGAGGTTGGTGGAGGTAGTTCATCTCCATTTTCTTAGGTAATCTCATTTACTTCTTCTTCTTCAAAATTTAGAAGGAAATCATAAGATCCTCCTACTTGTGTGCTCCAATCCCATTATGCTTCTTCATCAAACTCAATATCTCTACTAATCATGACCTTTGCATTGTCTGGATTGAATAATTTGTAGCTTTTGAGTTTTCATCATATTCAATGAAAACAAATCTCTTGCTTCAATCATCAACCCTGAATTTTATTGCTTTGGAATATGCACATAAGCAATAAAGCTAAAAACTCTTAAGTGCGATACATTAGGCTTCAAACCATTCAATGTTTCTTGAGTTGTCACATTTTCAAAGCTTTATTGTTGGACTATGGTTTGAAAGATAAACTACACACGCAATTGCTTCAGCCTAAAACTCTTTTGGCATCATATTTCTTTTCGACATTGTTCTCGTCATATTAAGAATTGTTTGATTTTTGCTTTTGGCTACTCCATTTTGTTGGAAGATCTAATAACTATTAGAAAATGATGAGTTCCATACATATCACAAAAACTTTTAAAGTCATTAGAAGTAAATTCTACACCCCTATTTGTTCTTAAAGCTTTGATTGAACAATCACTTTCTCTTTCAACCAAAGCTTTGAACTTTTTGAAAGTATGTAAAGCTTTATATTTATTTTTCAAGAAATACATCCAAGTCTTTCTACTATAATCATCATTAAAAAGGATAAAGTAAGAGTTTTTACCAAGTGATGAGGGGTTAATAAGACGACAAACATCCTTATGAACAAGTTCAAATGGCTTGTGTCTTAAGATTGATTGCTTCAGAAAGCTTTTTATTAAGTGCTTGCCAAGTAAATATGTCTCACATAGAATTGCTCAAGGTTTTCTATGATTGGAATTAATTTTATCATCTTCTTTTCTCTTAAAGCTTTGAGCCCTTCAAAACTGTCAAATCTCATGTGTCATATCCAAACAAGATCTTTGACATAAGCCTTCAAACATATTGCCTCTTTATTTTACAAGTTTAAAAGAACACATCCTATTACTTGTCATATTCACCTTAGCAATAAGATTGGCATCACGATCTCTAAGTTAAAGTGTGTTTTCGTCCATATGAATCTTAAAAGTTGTCTAATACTCAAAATATTACTTTTCAACTTTAAAATATAATAAACAATAGGGAGAAGTTTATGGCCACCAAGTTTTGTTTTGAATAAAATGATACATTTGTCTTTGATGTTCACCTTCATATCATCACCAAAGTGTACATGCCTCATCACATTTGTGTCAAGCTTAACAAATTTCCTTTGATCACCCGTCATATAATTTCTAGCTCCATTATCAAGGTATCATGTGTTGTAACCTTTTGGGTCATCCTTTGATAAAAGTAGCAAAAATGTTTCCCTTCCGTCTTCATCATGTTCAACTAACTTTTTCTCCTCCTCTCCCTTCTTAGAATGACGTTCAACTTAGGATTTGTCATTTTTGTTTGGTATCATTTCTACAAAAATTGCCTTTTTCTCTACCTTGTGCTCTTCATTGGCCTTGTTGAGAATTTTGAGGTCTACTTTCATTAAGAGTCTTTTGCTCACCTCTTCCTTTTTCTTGACTCCATCCATAACCACAACCACATCATTTTCCATAGGACTGGCCTTTTCCTTTTTTCTTTGCATTTTTGGACTTTAAGGACAACTTCGTAAACAAAACTCATTTCACTACATCTTTCTTATCTCTATTCATTCTTTCTTCATGACCTAGTAAGGATCCACTTATTGCATCAATTATTATAACATTCATATCCTTAGATTATTCAGTAGTACCCACCACAAACTTAAATTTTGAGTTGAAAGAGCATAGAATTTTATTAGCAATATAACCATCTTGAATGGTCTCACCAAGTCTCTATCTATGGTTTACCACCCCTAAAACTCTTGCGAAGTAATCCAAAATGGAATTTTTCTCCTTCATCAATGGTGTTTCAAACTTAGCCCTTACGGTTTGAAGATGCACTTTTTTCACCTTGCGAAGAGTGTCCCATACTTTCTTTGATATGGTTTTATTAGCTACCTTCTCAAGAATTTCTTCAAACAAACCTTGATGGATGATAGTAGGTGCACATTGATCTTTCTTTCTTTCCTTTTCTAAAATTTCTTTCTCTGATTAAGTCAAGGTTGCTTTTGTAATGCCCATAAGTTAGGGCCTGAAATTAATGTGTTAATAAAGGTATATTAAGAGTATATGGAGGTATATAGTGGTTAAGAGTTTTGGTAATATGAAAATAATGAAAAAGATAAGAAAAAAAGAAGTTCTCAGCATTCACACCCTTGGTAGAGGTAATCATGGTCGTGAATGTTATGAAATTCAGATTTTGAAGCTGAGGAGATTCACAGCCTTTACACTAGTGGTCAGCCCGTAAAGCTCTACAGTTTAAATAGAACAATTTCATATTTTTTATAGAAACTTATGAAAATCAATCCTTAAACCCTAGCTACTAATCATCTGAAACCTAAAATATAGTTCCTCATCAATCTTTGTCAATTCCAGTTGATCAAATACTAATCCCAACCATAAAAATAGATTGGAAAATATATTAGAAATAATGATTTCTGTATAGGAATCAAAGTCAGAACCAAAGAGTATAAAAATATGATTTTGGAACGAAAACCCTTCCGAAATCATCAATACAGAGGTAAGGAATGATGTTTATATTAATATTTGATTTGGTTCAATTCAGATTAAATGAAGATTTAGGTTTATAGGCTTAAAATGAATGAAAAGTTAAGATTTTATAGTTTATGGCTTAAATAGACTCAATGGCAGTATTAGGCATTAATTTGGTATATGATTTTATCTTAGGAATTGATACAGATAGTGGAGATAACCCTCAAAGATAGTAGACGTGAGAGAAATTGAGTGTTAGTCTCTAAGTAATGAGGTTCATACATATACACATTTTAATTCGATCGATTATTTTGTACTTTGATATGTGATATGAATTCTGATATGTTATGGGGCACGTAATGTGGTTATAATAGTTGCCGAAATAGAGATAGTTAGCTTATTGAATACTGAAAATGCATAAAAAAAATTTATGTAATGACAATTGATTGTGAATGGATGTTATAGTATTGATTAATTAAGGTGTTAAGTCTAGTTTAATTGAAGAAATATGATAATATGCATGTTTATAGTTGTTCTAAATATTGAAAATATTGAGAAGTATTGATAGGAGTAGCAAACATTGGTTAGCCTTAAAATCAATGCATGTTGTATGTGAAATTAGCCTAAAACAGAACTCAAAGATTTTTAATAACTAATATTTTATGCCCGTGAAGTCAAGCTTCACATCCGTGAATATATGGAAATAGAATAGTCACTTATGTGAATGATCATAGAGTCAGTCACGGGTAGACAACCCATGATAAAAGGTTTTACACTTGTGAATATACTATTCACGTCTATGAATGCCCTATATCTAGAATTTGGTTAAATGAGTTACATAATTTGTAACACCCCATATTTTTTTAATTTTGCTCAATTAAGATTTTTTTAATTATTTTGGTGACTAAATATTTTTATTTGAGTAAAATTTTATTATAAATTTGAGATTTGTAAAAAAGTACAAAATTGCCCCTGAGTATATATATGTATAGAGAGAGAGAGAGAGATTTCAAAGATTAAAGTAAAAAAAAAATTCATTCTCTCTCATTCTCCCTACACGATCACCATCTCCGTTCATCAACCAAACGACATCCGATCTTCGCCAAATTCGAACCAGAAGTAGTTCTCCACGTCCTTATCACTCCGGCAATGTCTGATTTTCCAAAAACTGGCCTGATTAGCCTAATTATGAAAAACTTTATTGGGAGTTATGGAATACTATTTTGGTGAAATTGATGATGAAAAATGAAAGAAAATGAGTTAAAGTGATGATATGAATTTATTTGGAATTTTTAGAGTATTTATTGAATTAATGAGAATTTTTGAATCGGAAAGGGACATTAGAAGAATAAAGGAAATAAATGGAGAAAAATAGTTTTGGAGATGGAAAAATAAATAAAATAAAATATTATAATAGAAATTTTATATTTGAATTTTTGATCGCACCGGAAAATGTGATGACGACCAAAACTGGAATTTATGCATTAAACATGCATAATAAGAAAATTTTAAATTATAGGATCTTGATATACGTGAGAGGAAGAAATAGGCAAAAAATTTAGATATAGATATATATGTATATCGTGTAAGGTTTGGTAATTAATAAAAAAATTTTATCTCTAAGGGCGACGTCGGACCAGACGCTAGCCCGAGATAAAGGGAAAGAGCCGGCCGATACCGGCAAAATGTAAAAAGGTTAGTACAACTACTTTTATAATATTAGTCATGTAAATATATTTTATGTGAAAATTAGAATTTTTGCAATTATTGAGTTGAAAATATATTTTTGTATTCCAGAAAATTTAAATATTAAAAATTCTATTTGATAATAATTATTTTGGTATGGAAAGAATATTTATTAATTTTAAGAAAAATGAAGTGAATTATGAATATGAGAAATTTTTTCACATGTTAGCCTAGACGTGAACTAGGGTATTGTTGGCATGCTAATAGGGTATAAATTATGGTCCTATGCATTTTTGTGGACCAATGAAATATTGTGATTCTGTGCATTTCTGTTGATCACTTGATACATTTTTCAGTATTGTGCATTTCTGTGGACTGAATCATATTACATTTAGATCATGTGCATTTCTGTGGATCCTAAATTGAGATATAATATGATACCCCTTTGATTTTCTAGAAGCAAATATAGAATGTTATAATATGTGGGTATATGAAAAAGATATTATTAAGAAATCAAAGATATATTGAATTATGAATTAAATGGATTATAAAAATATTATATTATTGTCTTTACAAAAAGAGATTTGAATTTATATTTTATTTTAATGACTATTATTATAAGAATTTTTGCACCACTGAGTATATACTCAGCGTGAGAGTTTGTTTTCTCTCGCATAGGTTACATAAGTAGCAGATAACGTCTGGACTTGTAGATAAGGGACGCTGACTTGGGACCCACAAAATGGAGCACAACAGTAGTAGTGGTAGCCACGCAGAGCGGGTTGGTTGTTTTTTTTGTTGGATGTTGATATATATATATATATATATATATATATATATATATATATATATATATATATATATATATATATATATATATATATACAAGTTTTTAAAAGTTCATTATGACATGTATATGCATATGTAAATAATAATAATAAAAAAAGGGTTGTAATTAGGGTGTGTATATATATATATATTATATATTATTATATATATATTTTTTAAATTTCTTATATTAGATATGTTTTAAAATTAAAGAAGTATTTATTTTTGAAAAGATTATTATTTCCTGTAGCACCTCTTATCCGTCCGGTATACGGATGGGTGTATGGAACGGTAAGGGGTGTTACAATTTTATTGGTATCAGAGCATGGTTTAGGCAATTCTAGGATAACGAGGGGAAAATTAAGATTGTCTGCTCATGCATTGGTTTTTGAAAAATAATTTCAATGTATAAATATAACTGCTACTGCTTCCTAATGTGGGTCACTGTTGTGCTTTATAGGGTTATAAATTTCAAATGCGGAGGGTTATAGTAGAAACCTCAGATACTTATGAGCCACTTGACACTGATGCTTCATACCTTTCATCTCGACGGAGGACAGTTTGAGGGCAATGTATCCACCCGTAGATCGGATAGATCACATAGACATGAGTGACATGCGTCGGCCTCGGGTTCAGCTAGAGAGGAGCTGTTAGAGGATATGGCTAAGATCTTACGGCATTCTGCCAGACAAGCCACTGCTGAGATGGGATTTGAGAGACTTTGGAAATTGGGAGCTCTAGATTTCTATGGTCGCAGGAAGAATGATGCGGCAGCTGCAAAATATTGGTTGGAGAGGGTAGATAGAGTGTTTAGACAGATGGATTGCACATCGCGAGAAAAATATAGATATGCAGAGTCTCTACTGCTGGAGGGGGCTTATGACTGGTGGAAGGCAATACTATAGCGCCCTCAGACACCCGATCCACCTTCCTGGAGGTTCTTTCTTGAGCAGTTCAAAGAGAGGTACATTCCTTAGGCCTATACTGATCGAAAGAGACAAGAATTCCTGAACTTCAGACAATGGGATATGACTGTAGAAGAATACGAGAAGGAGTACACCTGCCTCAGTAAATATGCAGGGGCTATTATTGTTGATGAGGTTGATAGTTGCAGGAGGTTTAAGAAGGGACTGTGACCCCCTATTAGGGCTAGGTTGGCTGGAGCACAGATTAAGGAGTTTACTGCTACTGAGGCAGTTGAGGAGGCTGTGGCTGAGGAGATGAAGACAGTAGTTCCTATCCATCCCAAGAGACCATCTTTTCAGTCGAGTGCCAATTCATCCACCAGTAAGAAGACTAGGTTTTCTGATAGCAGATTCCATAAGGGATCTAGAGGTTCAAGCACATCAGCCTGGCGAGGACAGCCTGCTAGGTCAACACCATCAGTTGCAAGTACCCCGGGTTCAGTAGGGGGAAAATTTGTTTCGCGCCCTCAGTGTCAGCAGTGTGTCAGATATCATGCTGGTGAGTGTTGGCTGACATTCAGAGCCTGTTTCATTTGTGGGGCAATAGGCCACTTCAGGAGGGATTGCCCATACACAGACCAGAGTGCAGAGCCTACAGGGGAAATACCAATTTCGACACAGGGATCAGTACCTGTTAGAGGCCGAGGCAGAGGTCAGGCTAGGGGAGGTCGAACTGGATCAGTGCAGGCCAGGTTAGAGACTGTTAGTAGGCCAGGGGGTAGCCACACCGCACCTGCCCAAGCATATGCTATGAGAGCACGAGAGGAGCATGATGCCCCAGATGTTATCGTTACTAAATTCTCTTTACTTGGTTTTGATGTATATGCTTTAATTGATCCTGGATCTACACATTCCTACATATGCACTACTATATTGCCTGGGGAACATTTAGAGATTGAGACCTTAGATGATGATATAGTAGTGATGAATCCCCTGGGTCATAGTGCCAGGGTTAATAGAGTGCACCGACAGCTACCCTTAGTGAGTCAGGGTGAGCTATATCCCGCATATCTGATTGAATTACCATTTCATGAATATGATGTCATATTAGGGATGGATTGGTTAGTTCGGCACGGGGCAGTAGTAGATTGTGCTACCAGAAAGGTAATTTTTAAGAAGCCTGGGTGCAAGGATAAAGTGGTACAAGACATTATAATGAAGATGTCATCTAATGTTATTTCTGCTTTGAAGGCTCAGAGGTTGATTAGGAAGGGAAATGAAGCTTATTTGGCATATGTAGTGGATACCAGGAAGGAGAGTCCGAGGCTTCCAGACATTCCTATAGTTTGTGAGTTTCCTGATGTGTTTTCTGATGATTTACCAGGATTGTCTCCGGACAGAGAGATAGACTTTTCCATTGAATTGTTACCTAGTATTGCACCTATATCCATCACACCGTACTGAATGGCACCAGCAGAGCTTAGAGAATTGAAAGTGCAGTTGCAAGAGTTGTTGGATAAAGGGTTTATTAGACCCAATGTATCACCTTGGGGTATGCCTGTATTGTTTATAAAGAAAAAGGATGGCACTCTATGACTGTGCATTGATTACAAACAGTTAAATAAGGTGACAGTGAAGAACAGATACCCACTGCCACGGATAGATGACATGTTTGATCAGTTGAAAGGTGCAACGGTATTCTCCAAGATTGATTTGAGATCGGAATATCATCAGTTAAAGGTTAAGGAGAGTGATGTGACTAAAACTGCCTTTAAGACTTGGTATGGCCACTACGAGTTCCTAGTCATGCCATTTGGGCTAACGAACGCGCCAGCAGCATTTTATGGATATGATGAATAGGATCTTCAGGCCCTATTTAGATCAATTTGTTATATTTTTCATTGATGATATTCTGGTATATTCCAGGAATAGAGAGGACCATGATCAACATCTTCGGATTGTGCTTCAGACTTTGAGGGAGAAACAGTTGTATGCTAAACTATCGAAATGTGAGTTCTAGCTCGAGGATGTTGAGTTTTTTGGGTCACGTGGTATCAGTAGATGGGATCAGAGATGACCCTAGTAAGATTGAAGTCATTCTTAATTGGAAGCCGCCTCAAAATATAACTGGGATCAGAGTTGACCCTAGTAAGTTTTCTTGGGTTAGCAGGCTACTATAGACGATTTGTCAAGGGTTTCTCTTCGATAGCCGTTCTCATAACATGATTACTTCGCAAGGATGTTAAATTTAAGTGGACAGATAAGTGTCAAGCAATCTTTGATCAGTTGAAGACTATATTGACAGAGGCACCAGTTCTAACACAACCTACTGCAGGAAAAGAGTTTGTGGTATACAGCGATGCTTCAATGAATGGATTAGGTTGTGTACTAATGCAAGAGGGTAAAGTGATAGTTTATGCCTCTAGAAAATTAAAGTCGCATGAGAGGAATTATTCTACATATGATCTAGAGTTAGCAATTATTGTTTTTTCCTTGAAAATTTGGAGACACTATATGTACGGAGAGAAGTGTTACATATATACAGATCATAAGAGTTTAAAGTATTTATCTTCACATAAAGAGCTAAATTTGAGACAGAGAAGGTGGCTAGAGCTTATTAAGGACTACGATTGTGTTATTGATTATCAGCCTGGAAAGGCTAATGCTGTGGCTGACACTTTGAGTCGAAAGACTCTAGCAGAGCTTTGGGTTTTACCTACATTAGTCTTTCGGATCAAAGAAGCTCAGAAGCATGATTCCAAGCTCATTGAAATAAGAGAATCCATTTCCAATGGGGAGAAACCGGAATACTCAGTTGAAGCTGATGGTGGTATCTATTATAGAGGCAGACTATGCGTGCCTGATGTCTCAGAATTGAGATGAGAGATATTGAAAGAGGTGCATGAATTGACTTTTTCCATGCATCCTAGCAGCAACAAAATGTATCAGGATTTGAAGCCTTACTATTGGTGGCCAGGTATGAAGAAAGACATTTCAGAGTATACTACCAGATGTCTGACGTGTCAGCAAGTAAAAGCAGAACACTAGTTGCCATCAGGGTTATGCAACCTATTGCCATACCAGAATGGAAATGGGAAAGACTTACTATGGATTTTGTGTCAGGACTACCACTGACTCAAAGAAAATATGATGCAGTATGGGTGATTATCGATAAGTTGACAAAGTCTGTACACTTTTTACCAGTTAAGATGGACTACTCTATGGATCGATTAGCAGAATTGTATGTACAAAAGATAGTCCGGTTGCATGGTGTGCCATTGTCTATCATTTCATATAGAGATCCCAGATTCACCTCACTTTTTTGGAAGAGCCTACAGAAATCTTTGGATACTCACCTTCACTTCAGTACTGCATTCCATCATCAGACAGATGGACAATCAGAGCGGGTAATCCAGTTGCTTGAGGATATGCTTCGGAGTTGTGTGATTAAGTTAACAGGAAGTTGGGATAGGTACTTGCCACTGATGGAATTTGCATATAATAACAGTTACCAGACAAGTATTGGCATGGCTCCTTATGAAGCACTGTATGGCAGGAAATGTAGAACTCCAATTTGTTGGACTGAGCTCAGTGAACGAAGGATAGTGGGACCCGATTTGGTTCAACATACAGAGGAGAAGATTAGAATTATCAAAGATTGACTTAAAACAGCCAGTGATAGACAAAAGTCTTATGCAGACTTAAGACGCAGGGACATCAAATACGAGGTTGGTGACAAGGTGTTCTTGAAAGTATCTCCCTGAAAGAAAGTACTGCATTTTAGAAGGAAAGGCAAGCTGAGCCCCAGATTTATTGGGCCTTTCGAGATAATTGAATGAGTGGGACCAGTAGCCTATAGGCTAGCTTTACCTCCTGAGTTGGAGAAAATTCACAATGTGTTTCATGTATTGATGCTCATAAGATATAGGACGGATCCGTCCCATGTCATTCAAGTAGAAGAAATCGAGGTGCAACAAAATTTATCTTTTGAGGAGGAGCCTATAGCTATTCTGGCAAAGGAAGTGAAACAACTGCGAAATAAGCAAATACCTTTGGTAAAAGTCCTCTGGTGAAGACATTCAGCTGAAGAGGCAACATGGGAAAGCGAAAAAATAATGAGGACTCAACATCCTCAATTGTTTAGTAATAACCTATCATGTATGATTTCGAGGGCGAAATCTTTTAAGGGGAAAAAATGTAACACCCCATATTTTTTTAATTTTTCTCAATTAAGAGTTTTTTTAATTATTTTGGTGACTAAATAATTTTATTTGAGTAAATTTTTATTACAAATTTGAGATTTGTAAAAAAGTACAAAATTGCCTCTGAGTATATATATATATATATATATATTTCAAATATTAAAGTAAAAAAAATTTCATTCTCTCTCATTCTCCCTACACGATCACCATATCCGTTTATCAACCAAACAACATCCGATCTTCGCCAAATTCGAACCAAAAGTAGTTCTCCACGTCCTTATCACTCCGGCTATGTCTGATTTTCCAAAAACTGGCCGGATTTTTGGGATCGAAGCAGCAAAAATTGGATTCCGAGCTGCCCTTACATTTCACATATTTTCTGACTTCTTTTCTTAAATCTGACACCTAAAATGGACTCAGGTTGTTGAAAAACCTTGGTATGTGTAATTTAAGCTCTAGGAACCGCGGTTTAGGGGCTGACCGGAGCTAGAATTTCTCATCGGAGCCGTAAAAACTTTTATAGATCTACACGTTTTCAGCCACTTCCAAGCCACAAAACTTATATATTTGGACTCTTCACACCTCAAGCTTTCTTTTGGAACCAGTTGATTGTCGATTCGCCGCCGTTGAAAATTTTCCGGTGACCGGAGTCCGGCAACCACTAATCGGGTATTTTGGAAAGAATCTTCGGCTCGTTAAATCGAGTCATCTGGTATAAACCGCTCATCCTAGTTATTTTTAGATAGTGAGATATGAATTTATTTGTAAAGTTTAAATATATTTTTATTATTAAAGTGATTAATTAATTTAGTTGAATTGCATAATTAATTGCATAATTATTGGAGTTTATTGAAGATTATTTGGGGCATAATTGAATTTTATATTATTAAATGGAGGTAATTATTAGTTAAAATAGAATATTAATATATTAGTTAATTAAAGTAATAATCGATGATTATTACTTTAATTAGTTAATTAGAGTGTTTGGAAGAAGAAAATAAATTTTGGAATAGAAGAAAAAATTTAATACGAAATTTAGGAAATTTTTAGATTTTTAGCCTAATTATGAAAAAATATATTGGGAGTTTTGGAATACTATTTTGGTAAAATTAATGATGGAAATGAAAGAAAATGAGTTAAAGTGATGATATGAATTTATTTGGAATTTTTAGAGTATTTATTAAATTAATGAGAATTTTTGAATCGGAAAGGGACATTAGAAGAATAAAGGAAATAAATGGAAAAAAATAGTTTTGGAGGTAAAAAATAAATAAAATAAAATATTATAATAGAAAATTTATATTTAAAGTTTTGGTCGCACCGAAAAGCGTGATGACAACCAAAATCGAAATTTATACATTAAACAAGCATAATAAGAAAACTTTAAATTATAGAATCTCGATATACGTGAAAGAAAGAAATGGGCAAAAAATTTAGATATTGTTAGATATATATATATATATATATATATATATATATATATATATATATATATATATATATATATATATATATATATATATATATATATATATATATCGTGTAAGGTTCAGTAATTAATGAAAATTTTCTATCTCTAGGAGCGACGTCGGACCAGACGCCAGTCCGAAATAAAGGAAAAGAGTCGGCCGATACCGGCAGAACATAAAAAGGTTAGTGCAACTACTTTTATAATATTAGTCATGTAAATATATTTTATATGAAAATTGAAATTTTTGCAATTATTGAGTTGAAAATGTATTTTTGTATTCCAGAAAATTTAAATGTTAAAATTTCTATTTGATGATAATTATTTTGGTATGGAAAGAATATTTATTAATTTTATGAAAAATGAAGTGAATTGTGAATATGATAAATTTTTCCACATGTTAGACTAGACGTGAACTAGGGTATTGTTGGCATGCCAATAGGGTATAAATTATGGTCCTGTACATTTTTGTGGACCGATAAAATATTGTGATCCTGTGTATGTATGTGGATCACCTGATATATGTTTCAGTCATATGCATTTATGTGGACTGAGTCATATTACATTTAGATCTTGTGCATTTCTATGGATCCTAAATTGAGATGCAATATGATACCATTTTGATTCCCTAGAAGCAAATCTAGAATATTATAATATGTGGGTATATGAAAAATATATTATTAAGAAATCAGAGATATATTGAATTATGAATTAAATGAATTATAAAAATATTATATTATTGTCCTTACAAAAAGATATTTGAATTTATATTTTATTTTAATGACTATTATTATAAGAATTTTTGCACCACTGAGTTATATACTCAGCGCGAGAGTTTGTTTTCTCTCGCGTAGGTTACAAAAGTAGTAGACAACGTCTGAACTTGTAGTTAATGGACGCTGACTTGGGACCCACAAAATGGAACACAACAGTAGCAGTGGTAGCCACCCAGAGCGGTTTGGTTGTTGTTTTGTTAGATGTTGATATATATATACAAGTTTTTAAAAGTTCATTATGACATGTATATATTTATATGTAAATAATAATAATGAAGAAAAGGATTGTAATTAGGGTGTGTATATATATTATATATTATTATATATATATTTTTGAAATTTCTTATATTAGATATGTTTTAAAATTAAAGAAGTATTTATTTTTGAATAGATTATTATTTTCTGTAGTACCTCTTATCCGTCCGGTATATGGATGGGTGTACGGAACGGTAATAAGTATTACATAATTAATCTACCTAAGTATGATATACACACATATTTGACATATTTAAATGAGATTATAAACAGTATGATAACATGACCATGGAAAATAATTATTCACTTTATGCTCTAAATTACAGAATGACATGAGATGGTTATATGAAACTATGAATGTAACATAACGATATTCGATATGTAAATAAATATGTCCATTCTCTATTTGATGACTAGCTATGATAGATGACATACTATTGAAAGAGTTACAATACAATAGTATATTAATATTGTGTTAATCAGGGTGACTTAAACTCGGGTCAGAGCGCTCATGATTATTTAGAGACAAAATGACTTAAGCTCGGGTTAGAGCATCCTTATACGCATATGCATGGGGATATTATGATTACTCATCAGGATGACTTAAGTTCGGGTTAGAGTACTATTGATTTGAGATGCAAAATTTGCAATACAGTTAGATACAGATAATGAGCATGATGGCTTAAGCTCAGGTCAGAACACTCCTGTTTCACAACTCATATCCAGATAGTTCGAATTTAGAGTATTGGGTTAAGAAACTAGAAATTTGCAATACAGTAAACAAAAATTGTAATGTATAATATTTTAATATTGTTTTACTAAATCAGTGAATCAAAATACAGTCACAACCTGGAAAAGAAATGTGAAAACTAGAAATCAGATCTATAAACTCAGAAAATAGATAATTGCAATAGATAATGCTAATTGCTTTATATGCCATGGATGTATTGAAATCAAATAATTTCAGAATGAATGTTATTATTATGTGGATATATATATGTATATGATGATATGATTAAGTACACATGTATATTTATGAATATGAATGCTATGATATAATCTGAATGCATGCTAGAATTTCAATGCTTATGTATATCACTAAGCTTCCAATAGCTTAACGTATGAGTTTTCCTACACACAGGTTTGGAGCTAATAAACAGCTGAGTTGGCAAAGAAAGAAAACCAAGCCAATTAGAACAATCAGAGTTGACTCGTGTAAGTCTGTTCATTTATTTTATTGATTTCATTATTGATTATTCCGTATGACTAGGATAGAGATAGATTTTTGGAACATAATTTTTACAAGGACTTGTAATTGATTTTATTTATGGTTTAATAAGGCTGATTTTGTAATAAGTGCAGTAATTGTCAAAACCTGTTATTGATTCAGTTTATGATTATTATCCAAATACAAAAAAAAAGTTGTATGCAATATATTGTACATTGATGTTTTTAATTGTATGAGATATGCGGATGTGTGAAGTAAGTTTAAAAAAATTTTAATTCATAACAATTTAGACAGATACAGTTATGTAACATTCGTTTGTATAATGGGTTTACCCTACTGTACAAAGGGTGTTACAACTTCTTTTTTAGGCTCTTCAAAGCTTTTCTCAACTATATCCCATACTCCTTAAGAACCAAGAATAGTTTTCATTTCTATTGACCAACTATCATAGTTAAGTTTGGTGAATTGTGGATATTTGAATGATATAGAAGATACTTATAATGTCATAACTAGACTCTGATACAACTTTATTAGAAGATAGCAGACTTACAAGTTTTCACACACCCACATAAATAAATGAGAGATGAAAATTATAGGAAGAGTGGAAGAGAGGAATTATCTAAATGAAACTTTCACCCTTATATTCACTTTCATAAATAAAAATGAAGGATTATTAGCCTATATATAATGCTAATTAATGAAGAAATATAAAAAGTCATGAAACTCTTAAAATTTCATTCTAAATTAAATGTGACCAGCCTTCATTAATATTATCATAATTCCCCCTCCAGAAATATAAAAGACACGAGTATTAGTGCACATTAAATTAAACATAATTAGCTTTAATTTGGCATTTGAATCCCTCAACTTGGTTGAAAATGGTCCTTCAAATGCCTTCTCAAAGTAATTTTAGGATTCTAGAATATCAAGTTTATACTTCCAATATTTTGCTCATAAAAGAAATTAATAGATAATGAAAAGCAAAAAATATATAAGACCATGCATAAATCTCATTATCAATATTTATCTATAAGATAAATAACTAAAATTAATATATACAAAAGACAAAATAAAATTAATAAGGATGAACCATGAATCAAATACCATATATGGTTCACCTTCTTCTGTAATCTAAACCATAATAATGCCCTAAAAACCAATGATCACTACAATAATTAATTATATAAATAATCAAAGATCAGAATAAATCCTTAAAAAGCTTTCTGATAGAACCCATGAATCCTTTTCCACGATTCTTCTCTTTGCATCTTCAATTGTTTGTAGAAATTGCCAATGAAAGTTTCTGCTTTAGTGAATAATTCTTGCCCACTAATCTCACCAATTTCTTCTTCTTCTTTTTCTTCTTCTTCTTCTTGATGTTTTTCAGCCAAATGATCTTCATCTGCTGATCCTCCTCCAATGAAGAAAAGGCTGGGAACAGAAGGGCATTTCTTCAGTTTCTCCACCACCTTGACAGAACCAGTAATTTTTTCAGAAACAGATTTCTGGACAACCTTAGGCTGATCAGGAGGAACTGAGGTTGAAACAGGAACAGAAACAGCATGTATTTTGTTTTTGTCCTCTAAAATGGGCCTGGAGAAGAGTGAAGAGAGAAGGCCAGCTTCAGCACCTAGTGCTATAATAAGGAGATTAATGATCAAGTAAAGGTATTTAGGCCTTAATGAAGCTGATAAAAGAGGTGTTACAAAGAGAAGTGCAGCTAAGAGAAATAGCATTAGAATTTGAGACTTCTTGAATTTGCTCATAGCTACCACCCCCTTTTTTTTCCTTCTTGCTTTATGGGTTTTCAAGAGATAAAGAAGAAGAACAAGAAGAGGAGTTTGTGGTAGTAGAGTTCAGGTACGGGCTTAATACAATGACATATATATTTATAGTGAAATGGAAGTTGTCATGTGGTAAGAGTTTGCTGGCCTGGCTGTATCTGTTCACTATCTGTCAATAAAAGTACAAAAGAAATCTTTGAAATGGAAACAGTATTTTTTTAATAGATTGAAAAATCGAATAACGACAAGATAATACGATAATGGTAAAACAGTATATCTCATTTTACATATAAATTATGGGTGTGGATACAATTCTCTCTTTTATATTGTTAACAATCTGCAGTCTTAATTATAGATAGACAATTTGAACCTAATTCATGGTGTTTCTTCCTAAAAGTGATGGATTTTTTTTTTTTGCCTTGATTCTACTTCGATCCTAAATTTTTTTTGTTGGGAATGGAAGGCGAATGGTATATACATACTCTAACTTAATCTCATCCCGATTTATATATATATATATATATATATATATATATTAATATAATTAGTATTTTTTTAAAATAATAAAATAAAAATATAACACTCATTTAAAGTAACAAATATATATTTTTACTTAAATAATTATATATTTAATTAATTAATTAAAATTAAAAAAATAAAAAATATTTTTAACATTAAAATAAAATAAAAAAATTTAATAAAAATTGAGGAAACAGAGCAGGACTGGAGATTCAAGTCCCCATGTGGTGCGGGAACGGAAACCCTAAAATTTTTTCAGGTGGAGATAAGAGCGTACAGCGCAGGATTCGGGATTGGGGACTGAGAACCCCGTCCGGTTGCCATTCTTAGTTTTAATTGAGTTATTTTAAAATAAATTTTTTATTAACAATTTATAAAAATAGGTTTAATCTTAAAATATATTTAAAAAATGGGATTGATTTGCATAAAGCTAAAGAGGGAGTTTCGATTTTTAGTCGTGAAATTTTTTCCTATTCAGATGACGAATAAAATAAGACTAGAAGATCTAAAACTGATGACACTACTAATTGCAACTCGGGAATAAACCACACCAATATTTGTCATAATATTTGTTGTAGTAATACTAATATTGAATAATATATATAATCTAAAACTGATGGCGCTGCTAATTGCAACTCAGGAATAAACCAAACCAATATTTGCCATAATATTTGTAGTAATACTAATATATATGTGTATATTTGAAACTAATTAATAGCATCATCTCATATTCGGTTTCAAGTTGGTGCCTAAAAGTAATTATTAAATAATCATTTTATAGATCTTCTGTATTAGCTATTTTATCCGTGATCGGGAAAGAATTTTACATGACTAGAGACCAAAGCTCCCTCTTTAATTTTATACAATTAATCATTCCTATTTTTGTAATATGTTTAAAATAAAATCCATTTTTACGACTTAATAAAAAATAAATCAATAACTGATTTAGAATTTATTTTCAATAGAAGCAAACTAAATTTAATAGACAATAAATTAAAAATTATATAAAAAAATCGATGTATAGAAAAAAAATACAAAATTTTGACTACTCATATATATAATAATATGAATTCTAAATTATTAGAATTGTCCTATTCAATTACTCATATTATATATATATATATATATATATATATATATATATATATATATATATATATATATATATATATATAAAGAAAGTTTTTAGAGAATAAAAGAGATACTAGAAAATATTTTATGGAGAAATGAGGCAAGTGCTCCAATTGCCCCAACCTAGATTCATTCTGAAATAAATGATCCGTTTAATTGCTAATATCAATGACATACATTTTGTTTAGCGAGTTTCATTTTCAGATTCCCAATATTAATTCATTGATTATGTCAGCCTAACCATTAAAAATAGTGGTTTAGATTTTCTGTATATTATTCAATATGTAGTGAGCATATTCTTATTCAAAAGAAAAGAATGTGTATATCATGAGTGTAACATAACTTGGGTTTTATTCTTTAAAACCAACTAATTAACTTATTATAAGAAAAGGGAAGAAAAATGATACAGTTTCTTCAAGCAAAAACTAAATAAATTAAAATAAAAAAAAAGTATGTAAGAATTTAGGTGTAACCTAACCTAACCTAATCTATCTATTTTTTTTTTCATTTTTTTGAATGCCTAATCTAATCTATCCATTAATATAATATATATATGCTACCATTGAACTTTGAATAATGTTTCTATAGTTAATCAAACAATTTCCTAAAACTATAAAGTTAGCCGTGAAAATGGCAATCGATTATAGCATTTGCATGTACGAAATAAAGAAGAAGAAAATTTTCATATGCAACAAAAAGTAGATAAGGGTGGAAGCAAAGGGACAGGAGAACATGCAAATACAATATAATTGGACATTGGCTGATAAGGTCGGTGAAAGCATATTCTCATGCCCCTCCCTTCCCTCCCACATTAGCTTTCCATTTCACTTTATTTTGATTTATCTTTGAATGATACCAAGACAATTTGTGCAGTGGTCTATTCACATTGCCCTCACAAAAACATTAGGTTTTTTTAGATAAATTTTTACCTAATTCGTTTTATAATTTTATTTATAAATTAAATTAATTATAAAACGTTATTTAAGTAAATTAAATGATTACTAATTTACTTATAGTATATTCTTTGGTTGATTGGGTTCATGACTAAAATCAATTGTTCTGTATTCTGACTCTAAAAATGGGATCCTTGTTAGGACATCTGTGGGTCCTACAAATAAATTTGTGGGATTTTTGGTTCTTGAATCCTTGGAGAATATTTGTCCCGCCTACCCCTAATAACTTCTTGTTCTGCTAGTGCGGAAGTGGTCCGTTTCAAGGGCTTCTGCTCCGTTAGGGTTAGAGTCAGAATTTCAGCCCTGAGCTCCACATCTATTTGATATTTTGCCTTAGTGTGGCCCAGAAAATGCTTACCTATGCATAACCATTTTATATCTTTTATCTGAATGCATATTACTTAATAAATCTTATTCATTCGTAAAAGTGCATGTTTTTTCTAAAATTAAATTTTGATAAATAAATAAATAAAAAATAAATTTATCTATTATAATTTATATGTTTATTGTTTTGAATTTATGAATTCATCAGTTATAACTTACAGATTCATTATTTTTTATTTACATGTTTATCGTTTAGAAATTCATTATTTAAAAGTTACATATTTATCATTTATAAACTACAGATTTATTTTTTACAATTTACAAGTTCATCATTTAAACTTATTATCTTATCACTTACATATTAATCGTTTACAATTTACAACTTTATTATTTTAAATTTACAGGTTCATTTTTTCAAAACTACAAGTTCATTGTTTAAACCTTACAGGTTCCGTTTACAACTTAGTTATTTATTACTTAAACATTCATCATTTTCAATTTGCAAGTTTATAGTTTTAAATTTACAGGCTCATATTTTCGAATCTATAAGTTCATCATTTAGGACTTACATATTAATCACTTATAGTTTATAGGTTCATCACTTGCAGATTTATTATTTTTAACAAATTTATAGTTTTCAACTTGTCATTACAATATTTAAAAAAATTAAAAATTAAATATACAAATTAAAATTTTTTATCTCTCTAAAAACATAAAATATATAATTTTTTTTATCTCTGTAAATAAGAAAAATAAGAATATGCTGAAAAAGAATATGGTAAATGCATAGTTAAAAAATAGTATCGTACCAATTAATGATATACGAAACATCGTATACCTAGCTCCATGATATAATTTGCAACCCTTAGTGAATCATGAGTTTTGATTCCTGGTTGGGTCAAGTTGAGTAAAATTTTGAATTTAAATTGAACTACATGAAAGTTTATGTTATGATTCATAAACCATCGGTTTCAGCTTTGATTCAGATTTAAAAATCGTATGAGTCATAATTTACATTCTATTTTTTGAGACAATTCATTCACCAGTTAAATTAAAATTTTCTTGAAAATAAGTTTGAAGTTACATTTCTTAAGACTGAAATTATAGAACAAAGACATATTAAAATTTTATCCATATAAAACATTTAGAAAAATAAAGTTTAAAATTATTTTATTACAATTTAGAATAAAATTAAATAGAAAATACAACTAGGAATTGATAGGATAATTATAAATTTCTTACAATCATTGCAAAGTATTTTATGATAAATAAAAAACATTCATGCAACATAACTAATATTTGAGAACTATTAATTTTTCTAATTGAAACGGAAACAAATAAACATCTTCATCTTCTAATTAAGTAGAGTCAAAATAAAGTTATAAATTATATAAAAAATTAAATGTAGAGTTAAAATATTATAAAATAATGTAATTTTTAAAGAAACTTAAAGAGTTAAGACTAGTTTTGAACCGCTAATTACAATTCTAAACCTAATCAATATTTAGGAAAAATTCTTAGTTAACACAATTTATCACGTCATTTGTAAACTAATTCAATCATATAGTAATATGTATCCATGTTGTATTCACATCAACCAATAAAAATAAAAAAAACTAAATATATGTCAATTTATGATTGAATTAATCTGCAGATAATGTGATAGACTGAGTTTACTTAAATTTTTTTTAATATTTAGATTTAATAAAAAAAAAGGAACATGGATGGAATCCTCTCTTCAATCCAATTTATTCACTAATTCTGTTGAGTGTTGAAACTCACCATTGGTCGAGTAAATTATATTATGGATCCGGATGCATGATAATTAATATACTATTAATTGGTATGTTACCATTTTTGAACTATATATTTATCGTATTCTTGTTTTTCTTCAACGTATTCTTTTTCTTTTTCTTTTTTTTTTTCTTCTTATTCATAGAGACAAAAGAAAAAAATATATATTTTAAGTTTGCTTTTAGAGAAAGGAAATTTTTCATTTACATATTTGATTTTATTTTTAGTATTTTCTAATATTGTAATGATTGTTATTATTGTTTGAGATAAAAATATTTAATTTTGCTTTTTTTTTTTTGTGAAGAAAAATGGTTGAAAATAAATATATTTAAACTAAAAATAAGTAATATGGAGAGAAAAAATCGAGTTATTAGAAGTTGAAGATAATAAGTTTAGTAAAAATAATGAACATGTAAATGATAAATATATAAGTTATAAATAATGAACTTGCAAGTGATACATATAAGTTTAAAAATGAACTTGTAGTTTCAAAAATATAAATTTGTACATTTAAAATAATAAACCTGCAAATTGTAAATGATAAATCTGTAAATGTTTGAATATATAAAATCTAAATGATAAATATATAGTTTCAAAATGATGAACTTACAAGTGATATCTATAAGTTTAAAAATAATAAATATATAGTTTCAAAAAGATGAACTTATGAGTTATAAACAATAAATATGTAAATGTTTGAATATACAAAATCTAAATGATAAATATGTAACTTCAAAATGATGAATATACAAGTGATACCTGTAAGTCTAAAAAATAAAGAATTTACAAATTAAAAACGATAAATCTGTAAGTTGTAAATTATGAATCTGTTAATGCTTAAACATTTAAAATCTAAATGATGAACATATAGGTTCAAAAGGATAAACCTGTAAGTGATATCAATAAGATTAAAAATGATAAACCTACAAAAATCTAAACGATGAACCTGTAAATGTTGAACTTACAAAAATCTAAACGATAAATCTGTACTTTAAAAAAGATGAAGCTGCAAGTTTAAAACAATAAAACTGCAAATTCAAAACGATGAATACAAATTATAAATGTGAATCTGTAAGTATTGAGACAAAAATTTATAATTGATGAAATAAGTTATAACTGATAAACATATTTTATATTCATTAATTTATCAAAATTCAATTTCAAAAAAATTCATGTTTTTATGTGAAAGAAGGAGATCTATAATGCAATATTGATCCTAGTTCATGATGTAATAACTCCCTATATGTTAACCATGTTAACAGAATCTTTTTGTCCAAATCTACATAGAAAGAACAGAAGTCTATTTCCATGGGCTATTTTTCTATGACCCATCGACATAACAACCCAATCTCTCACTCTCGCATTCAGTGTTTGATGCAGATTGCAGAGGTCTTCAGTCTCAACTTTCATAGTGTATTTTTTTATTTGATTTTTCTTATGATCTATGACCCAAGAAAAGTGGGTCAAATAATTTTTTTTTAATAAAAAGTGCAAGCACGTTTTTCTCTTTTGAACTTGATCTGTGGCCAAGATATGGCAACCCTTTTTGCAAATTTCAAGTTTATGTTTATCCACAATGTGCCACTTTTTCCCTGCCCTCCGAGTATTAGATAATCATAACCATTGACAAACATTTTCTTAGTCAATTATAATGCACTAGTGACCCACAAATTAAGGGGCCACATTTTCCCACTTTTTGGATATCATCTATGGCCATGAGGTGGAAGCTGCATATTTTTTTTTGTGCCCCAAGAAAATCTCACCCAATTAATCTACGTTGGACATATTTCCTTCTTTAAAGGCTAAATGATTCGCTTTTATCCTTGAAACATACTAAGAGGTTTGAAATGGCAATTTCTCAAAAAAAAAAAAAAAATAAAGAAAGAAAGTATATGCAATGCACTGCATATTTTGCGTCTTTGCAAGCAACATAACTAAGGGTACAATTCAATGGATCCTTATCCTATGATGCTACTAAATACAAACTAATCCTCCATTCTCTTCTTTAGATAAACGTAAGCTAATTAGGTTTTATATGATACTCTGTGTCTCTGTGGAAGATGAGTAAGAAACAAATAAATAATCAAAGATTCCGAGATCTAGCAGGAGAAGAAAAACATTGCTTCTCACATGGGAAAGAAACTATAATAATCCACACCGGCATCCTGTTTATATCAAAATGTATTTGTATAGTCTTTCAGTTTTGGGTCATTTTCATTTGATCATTTAATTGAAGGGTAAACCTACTCTCACCCGAGCACCAATAATGCTACCTCACAATGCTAGCGAGTATTCCACTGTAATTCTTACCAAAAACCAATATCATCTCTATGTCAATTGCCAACGACTGCGAGTCACTCAATCACCTAACCAAGATAATCCCCCCACCCTGCTTCCTTTGTCACAAGAAGACAAATTAGGAAGGTTGCTAGAAATTCCACAGGTATATACCTTCAAATGGCAAACTTAAACTCTCATAATGCCAGATCATTTCAATAATTCTGTTGAAAATATATATCAAGTAAATATCGCAATAAGATTGTTAACTATAATGTATGGTCCAGTAGAAAGTGCAAGTCCTTTTTTTGAAAGGCGCTAAGTGCAAGTCTTTCTATAAAAAAATAAAATTGCATTCATAAAACGAGAATCTGGAGTACTTCTGTCTCGTAGTACTAAATTTGAAAAACAGTGTTGCTGCAGTCCACCATATTAGCATAATTTTTTGACGAAAAATAAGCTATAATGCCAATTAAATAGAAAACATAGTTGGTGTAGCATAATCTGTTAAACAGGAAAATAATAAAAAAAAAAGTAACTTTGTTTGTAGGAATTAGTAATGTCAATTGGATTCAAATTGACCCGCAGGTCTCCACCCTGTACTCTCCTCAAATGGAGTGAATTTTTTTATTTTATTTTTGATGGGTCGGAGAGGATTTTAGGGAAATCCAAAATGAAATTTAGTGGGAATGGGGTGGGAATAATATTGGTATATCCTGCCCCATGCCTATATATATATATGAATTATTTAAATAAGTTAAAAAAACAAATGAATTTTGTATTTTTTGAAACTATTGAGGAATATAATAGTATTTGTATAGTGAATATTTACTTTGCTAGTTATGTATGAATTGATTAATATTAACATTTTCATTAGTTAAGTATGAATTATGAAATATTAAAAAAAATAAAAATATTGGATCTTTTATAATTTTTTTGCTATTGTTTTGGATTTATTTTTGATATAAATGAAATTGATAATTTAAATGAATAATATCAAATATAAATTAAAAAAATAAATCAGGAATTCCCGACTCCACTTAGGGCTAGAATGAGGATTAATAATATTTTTTATCAGAGTATGGGGCAGGGAGGGTGCAATCCAATCCCAATGTTTCATGTTGTCACTCATATCCTAAATTAGTCGGTTTATCCGGACACCATTTCCTATTTTTAATATTGTAAACCTATACTTAAGCGAAGTATTATCTAATTAATAAGACCAGCAAAATTAATTCTAAATTAACGAGATCTGAAGCTCTCTCTAATGAGGTCCAACGGTGTCAACTCCCTTTAACAAGTTGAATCATCCTTGCAAGGGCACTCTAAGAATAAGAATAAGAGAACCAATCCTTTGCTCGAGCGTGACTTTATTGGGAATCGTCCAGTGACTAGATCTTGGTCTAGTTAATCTAACCTATGAGACCTCTAATTTAGGAGAAAGACAAAGTGTTTATCTATGAACTGAAAAAGGAATCGTCTAAATTTTCCACATTAATACAAAAACGTCATACAAAAAAAGAATATAGAAGGTATGTTCCCCGTATCGTGTCACTGGTGATCGAATTTGTCAGAGAAAATCCAAACTTTAGGACTCGCTGGAGAGAGATCCGAATCTCTTAATTTTCTAACACTACTGTCTTGTTTTATTGATTATGTCTCTTTAAATAGATATTATAAGCCTAAAAAAGTTTTGACGTACTGAACTTCAATTTTCTCTACCAGAATTTTAAGACAATAACGTATTTAGTGATAAAAATTCCTGAATAATCTAAAGGGAAACTTATCCACCTAATTGCAAATTTAATAAAGCCAAATATATGCACAATGTAAAATTTAAGTGGATTATATCTTCAACAAGGAATAAGAGTTGCAGAAAATCCTTCTGGAGAATCCTTGCATTTTTTTTTATTACAACATCTAAAATCTATTAAACAGAAAACAAAAGAAAATAATACTCATTCAAAACTCTGTCGCCCAGATATAAAAATCACCTTTTGTCGTCGTTCTTTTGAACCACTAAAAGAGCAATTTCATTGTGTAATGCTAGAGAAACAGGCAGAATATCCCGGAAATACAGCGCAACTTACTTTGCAATTAAAATTTCACATTCAAAACAAGCAATCTCCTAAGGTATACGGATATGGATATAGACACTGAAAAACGATATTTATAAAAAGTATAGGACACTGACAAGAGGAGAAATATATAAATATTAAAAATATATGAGTAAATTTATAAATAATTAAATTCAATATATATAAATGCAAATTATTATTTTTATATAAAATTAAATAAAATAATATACAAACAAATATATAGAGCAATGATTAATGTTACTCATAGATTTAAAACTTAAATAAATGTATTTTTAATTTTTAGAAAGTTACAAAACACACTCAGAATACTTCGTATCAGTGTTTGGCGAGTGTTAGTATTGAAAACGTATTGGAAACGCAACACGGTATATAGTTGGAGTGTTCATGCTTCATAGCTCAAAAATAACAAATCTGGGGAGGCTGAGAAAACAAGTTCAAAATTATCTTCCCCACCTTGAACACATTCATCATCAGGTCGGCTACTAAGTTCACGCTCATTGTCCTATGACGACAGTGCTTCATCAGAATCATCCCGTTCTTGCCTAAATTTATCATCTAGAAAATACAATAATAAGATAATTTATATAATAAAAGAACACTATTGAAAAGGAATTCGACAGCTCGATTGAGATACAGTCTCTCCTGTTGGAAATAAAATACTCACACAAACAACTTTTATTCAAACTCAAGCAAATATTACAAAAACACTCTCACTCAACAAACAAGAAACTACAACTCACTCTTATAAAATTTTGCTTCTTCACTCACTTAGAAGCTTTTAATTTTTCTTGATGTCTAAAACTAAAATGGGGAGGGATATTTATACTACTTAAGAACAATTCTACACCACACAAATAAAATAATCCAAAATTATAATAACCATACACCTCATTCTTCTCCATCCTTCTCCATCCTTCTAATAATATTTTAAGTTATCAAATGATTCACATGCATAATTACTACACTCTAAAAAATTCTAGGTAGATGGCTTATAATTTTGGACCTTTATTATGGACTTTGACTCCAATTTGGTTGGATTTGGGTTTGGGCTCCAATAATGGATCAAGTTTATGATCCAACACCCCCCTTAAACTTGATCTTGTAACCCTTAGTAAATTTCTTAATCTTATGAAGTCTTCATTTGTCAGTGGCTTGGTAAAAATATCGGCAACTTGATCTTGTGACTTCACACATTCAACTTGCACATCCTTTCTTGCAACACACTCTCTTATATAGTGGTAGCGAATATCAATGTGTTTACTTCGATTATGGAATACTGGATTCTTTGCTAAGGCAATGGCTGACTTGTTGTCGACACAAACATTGGTCGGCTCTTCTTGTATTAAACCTATCTCCTTCAGTAGATTTCTAAGCCAAATTGCATGACAAACGCATGAGGTAGCAGCAACATATTCCGCTTCACAAGTGGATAATGTGACAATCGGTTGTTTCTTTGACATCCATGTGAAAGCAGTATCTCCCATGAAAAATACGAATCCAGTAGTACTCCTTCGATCATCTATGTCTCCACCCCAATCACTATCGCTATATCCAACAAGATTATAATTATTAGAAACTGAATAGAACAAGCCAAAATCAATTGTACCCTTCAGATAGCGAAGAATTCTCTTTGCAGCTTTAAAATGGGTGGTTGTTGGAGATTCCATGTAGCGACTAACCAATCCAACTGCATGAAGAATATCAGGCCTCGTACAAGTTAGATAGCGTAGACTTCCCACCAAAATTTTGAAGAATATTGGATCTACACTTTCGCCTTCTTCATGTTTGGACATCTTGATTCCATATTCCTTTTGTGTGCTTATCGGCTTACAGTTCTCCATATTGAACTTCTTCAGGATCTCTTTTGCATAGCTTTCTTGTGAAATGAAAATTCCATCCTTTTGTTGCTTAACTTCAATACCGAGGTAGTACACCATGAGCCCCATGTCTGTCATCTCGAATTCTTTCATCATCACTTCCTTGAATTCATTGAACATGCTTGGGTTGTTTCTGGTGAAGATCAAATCGTTCACGTAGAGGCACACAATCAAAATATCTCCATCTTTGATCTTGATATATAGAGCGTGCTCGTAGGGACATTTGTTGAAGCCATTCTCTTGGAAGTACTTGTCGATTCGGCTATTCCAAGCCCTTGGTGCTTGTTTTAGCCCGTAAAGAGCCTTCTTCAACTTTAACACTTTGTCTTTGTGGCCTTTGACTTCATAGCCTGATGGTTGTTGAATGTAGACTTCCTCTTCAAGAACTCCATTTAAGAAGGCAGACTTTACATCCATTTGATGTATCTTCCACTTGTTTTGAGCTGCCAAAGAAATGATTAGTCTAATAGTTTCCAATCGAGCAACAGGAGCAAATACCTCATCATAGTCAATTCCAACCTTTTGACTATATCCTTTAGCAACTAGCCTCGCCTTGTGCCTTTCAATCTCTCTTTTAGCATTTTTCTTTGTTTTGTACACCCATTTGACACCTATCGCCTTATGTCCCTTGGGAAGGGAAGTGAGTTCCCACGTGTCATTCTTTTCGATGGCCTTGATTTCTTCGTCCATCGCATCTCTCCACTTCTTCTCTTATACTGCTTCTTGAAAGCTCACCGGTTCACAATCAGCAAACAGACAAAATAATGTAAGGTTATCTTGTTGTTCGGTTACCTCATAGAGATCTCTAAGACTTCGTGTGCGTGACACAACTCTTTCACTTGATGATGACGAAGGTGATGAGTCTCCTTGAGTGGTTGGTGAAATGGGTGGAGTTGTTGTCTCTTGTTGGGCTTCTCCATGTTGTTCTATTGGTGTTAGCTCATCTTCTTCAAATTGAGGAAAGAAATTGAAGTCATCTGTATGAGAGCTGAAATCCCATTCTCCTTCTTCATTGAATACCACATCTCGACTAATCACAATTTTCTTATTGTTTGGATTGTATAGCTTGTAGCCCTTCGAATTAGTATCATAGCCAATGAAGATAAAACTCTCGCTTTTATCATCAAGCTTCGTTCTTCTCTCATCTGGTACATGAACATGGGCTATACTTCCAAAGATTCCATGCCTCTTGTGGTGTCTTTCCCCATACATTTCTTGTTGGAGATCGATTTAACAAGTAAACTGCACACGCCACTGCTTCTGCCCAAAATTCCTTGGGTAATTTCTTGCTTTTGAGCATGCTTCGTGTCATGTCGAGGATTGTTCTGTTCTTTCTTTCTGCCACGCCATTTTGCTGGGGGGATCTAGGAACTGTCATTGGTCGCCGAATTCCATTTGCTTCACAGAACTCTTGAAACTCCCTGGAAGTAAATTCTCCACCTCGGTCGGATCTCATGGCTTTGATTTTTCTACCGCTTTCTCTCTCCACTGCAGCTTTGAACTTCTTGAAAACTTCAAAAACTTCTGACTTCTGTTTCAAGAAATAGACCCAGGTTTTTCTTGAAAAATCATCAATGAAAAGAAGAAAATAGCTACTGTTACTGAGAGAGCTTGGCTTGATTGGACCACACACATCAGTATGGATGAGCTCGAGTGGCTTCTTGGCTCTTGACTCTGACTCATTTGGAAAACTTTTCCTGAATTGCTTCCCAACTAGACACCCTTCACAAAGCTGGTCAGGATGGTTGATGCGAGGTAGTCCCTTTACCATCTCCTTCTTAGATAGCAGCTCCAAACCTCCAAAATTTAGATGCCCAAATCGAAGATGCCAAAGCCATGATACATCTTTGTAGCAAGCTTTCAGGCACTTTGCAACATCGTTTTGTATGTTGATCAAGAACATTCTATTCTTTGACATCGACACTTTAGTAATGAAGTTATTTTTATCATCTTTTATAGAAAGATTATAATCTTTCATATGAATATCATAACCTTTCTCTAACAGTTGTCCTAAACTCAAGATGTTACTTTTCATATTGGGCACATAGTAGACATTGGAAATAAACTGATGTCTCCCATCTTTTAAACGGATAAGGATGTTACCTCTCCCTTTCACTGCTATTGTGGAATCATCTCCAAATGAAACATTTCCGTTTACTGATTCGTCTAGCTCCATGAACATGTCTTTCCTTCCACACATATGATTGCTTGCACCACTGTCAAGATACCAGGAATTTGCTTGGCCACCATCAGTTTCCTTTCGTGCTAAAAGAAGAGTTTCTTTATCATTTGTCTTCTCCTCCACGTAGTTTGCCTTCTCCTCAATTTTGTTGTTGGGAGCTCTACATTCTGAAGCATAATGCCCAAACTTCTGACAATTATAGCATCGAACTTGAGATTTGTCATACCTTGAGTTCGGATTGATTCTCCCACGGCCTCGTGTTGAGCTTTCTCCTTTCTCATAGTTGTTGTTGGAATTGTTGTTGTGGTAATTCCAACCTCGTCCACGACAGCGACTTCCACCTCGTCCATGGCCTCTACCTCTACCTCGGCCACGTTGGTTTTTATCATTGCCTTGACTTTCATGCATATCCTTGAGTTGCAGCTTGAAGAGTTGCTCAGTAAATCCTTGCTTCTTCTTATGCTTCTCTTCGTATGCTTGCAATGATCCTTGGAGTTGCTCGATTGTCATTTCTTCCAAGTCTTTAGTTTCTTCAATCGTCACGACAATGTGCTCAAATTTGGGATCCAACGAACGAAGTATCTTCTCTATTATCCTCACATCTTCTAACTTTTCACCATTTCTTTTTAGTTAATTAGAAACAGCTACTACTCTTGAGAAATAATCTGAAATAGACTCAGATATTTTCATATGTAAGGATTCAAATTCACCTCTTAATGTTTGGAGATGGACCTTCTTCACTTGCTCGGATCCTTTGTAAGAGGTTTGCAGCTTCTCCCACGCTTCCTTAGCAGAGCTTGCACTTGAAATCTTTTCAAATCTATCATCATCTAAAGCTTGATAGATGAGGTAGAGAGCCTTCTTGTCTCTCTTTCTTGAATCCTTCAAAGTAGCCTTTTGATCTGGTGTAAGAGTAGCAAAAGCAGTATCATCCGCAGGCTCGTTGTAGCCTTTCTCTATGATATCCCACACGTCTTGTGATCCAAAAAGTGCCTTCATTTTGATACTCCAATTGTCGTAGTTGTTGTTGTTGAGTGTCGGGACTTGGAATGGTGTCATACCATTTGTCATATCTCTCAATATAATAAGAATTTGTAAGATCTGATTGTGCGGATTAATCCGGAACGTCGAAAAATTTTGGAAAAGACAGCTCGGTCCACTCGGCTCAACTTTGTGAGTCAACTCAGTTTTCTGGTAGCACTATTCCAGCGGCACGTTTGAACTCCGATCGGGGCAATTCTGATGGTGTCGAATTCCTCTTGTCGAGACTTCCGATTTGATATGCAATAGTATAGATTTTCCAACTAGCTCTGATACCACTTTGTTGGAAATAAAATACTCACACAAACAACTTTTATTCAAACTCAAGCAAATATTACAAAAACACTCTCACTCAACAAACAAGAAACTACAACTCACTCTTATAAAATTTTGCTTCTTCATTCACTTAGAAGCTTTTAATTTTTCTTGATGTCTAAAACTAAAATGGGGAGGGATATTTATACTACTTAAGAACAATTCTACACCACACAAATAAAATAATCCAAAATTATAATAACCATACACCTCATTCTTCTCCATCCTTCTCCATCCTTCTAATAATATTTTAAGTTACCAAATGATTCACATGCATAATTACTACACTCTAGAAAATTCTAGGTAGATGGCTTATAATTTTGGACCTTTATTATGGACTTTGACTCCAATTTGGTTGGATTTGGGTTTGGGCTCCAATAATGGATCAAGTTTATGATCCAACATCTCCACGGTCCAAAACCAGATTGAGTGGCCATAAGGAATTCATAGTTTCATAAAGTTGACTAAATTAGTTTGGGATCGACAAATGGTCAGGCTGAGATGAGTTCAGAGTGAAATTAATGTTTGACCAAGTTATGAAGAAAACTATATATATAGAAATTTTTGGAGTATTAATTTTGCTTCACTTACAATAGGAAGCAAAATTATAAAAGTCTGTAAGCACATGTCACAAGTAAAGATCATACCTAGAAGTTCCCTTCTTTTTTTTTTTTCCAGACACTACAGGAAAAAAGTGATTAATTATTCAACACTGCCAAAATTTCAAAGAAATTATGAACTGCAAAGTTGCCTATGTAGGGGAACACAATAACTAAGTTGTGAACAGTAAACTCATTCCGCCTGAACCCAAACAGAAGGCTAAGCATAAACTGGTCTCTGTTTGCGTGCAGATTGTCTGGCTAGAGATTCTAGAGAGGAACGACAATGTTCTTTTTAACAGAATATTATTAAATCATAGTCATAGTGCCAAAGCTGTGACAGTGTATTATGGCTTGAGAGCTGCCTGGGATGAGAGTGTAACTATACATAATTGGACATTGACAACCATTATCAAGCTGTTCGAGAGCAGAGGCGATGCTTCAAAAGTTGGAACCACATAAGCGTTGTTGTTAGCATGTAACATATGAATATGATAACATGACATTATGAGTGTAATTGATAAAATCAAAGAAATGAGCTCCAGATGCACTTAACAAATTATCAGAGTAATACATTGAGGTTAACATAGTTGTTCAAAATCAAAATTATAGGGATAGTAGCTCTGCTACTTCAGGTCACAGGCGCATCACATTACCATTGTTTACTCATTTAAGTAACAAAAGGATAAGATATTTACCACTAAATATTTACAGTCAATTAATGTTTCCATTTTCATCAACTCAACACAATATTCACGCAGACATGGTGCAAAATGGACTATGGAATGCTAAGACCAAAGCTCAAAGATTCAAAATCAAGCTACATATCAAAGCTAACCTATTGACCAAATTTCGGCTTCATATAATTGGTAGAAAGATGTAATATTTGTTATGAAAATATTATATTACCAGCACATTAGGAAGAAGAAACATCTTCACAATCAGTCAATTATGGTAGAAGAAGAGACTAGACTTGTAGATTGGGATTATCCCTTAACACCCCATCAAACCATTAAGCAGCTCATGAAGCCGAAGCTTATCTCTGAGTAATTGGAATCGATGAGTGCTTAAGGGTATGATGAAGATATCACCAAGCTGGTAGGTTGTGGACAAAGAATGAACTTCAAGGAAGGTTGACTTAATTTGCTCTCGTCCAAATGGACAATCAAGCTCAATATGTTTAATGTCACTAATACAATAACAACTTTAAGTTAAAGATTATATATGTCTGTTGTGGAAACGACAAATGTTTAAAATATAGATGGTGACATTTTTGTAAATATGTCAAGCTATATGTTAGTTATATGCATATGTTAATATAAATGATAGACATATAAAATGCAAGTTGTACTTTTAGGCATTTGTCTTTAGAAATAGTAGACATATTATGAAGAATAGATGTCTGACAAAAATAAAGAGCATACACCTATTGTTTACATATAAATATCATTAATAATTTTGAAAATTATTCATTTTTGTCCAAATTAATTTTAGAGAGTATAGTGTTAATTAAAAATTTTAATTAAAATAAGAAAAATTAATATTTAACCAAATAATATTTAAATTAATTAAATATATGTCAGACTTGGTTAGCTAATATTTTATATATATATATATGATCAATTAATTAATTAATATTTCAGTCAAATTTAATTAATTAAGGCAAAATTGAATTTAGTTTTTTTTAATTATTTTTAGTTATATATATATATAACAAATATTAAAGGCTGCTTATAATTATAGGTTTGTATTTGTAATAATAATAATAATAATTATTATTATTATATGGATAATTAAGTTTAATTTATATGATATATTAAATATTAAATAAAGATATAATAGACGTCTGACTTTATCTAATGCCAGACACATAAAAAATTTTAGGCGTATGTATTTATTTAATGACAGACGCATATACTATATAATATACGTATGTTATACTTTAAAACAGATGCCTATAAGTTTTTTTAAAACCAATACACAGGAGTTTTCATCTGTCGTCTCTAACAGTACTATATATACATGCATTTCGTCCGCAACAAATTGCACTACTCTGAAACTTTCTCATACATTTTGTCTCAACAAATCGAGCTCAACCACCGTTTCTCCCACACTAGAGATCTGCTCGCCGACAGTATTGGGTGAAGAAATTGGGTGTTTTGTTTCTACTGAAAAGAAGAGAGTGTTAAACCATTTTTAGGTAATTTTTGTTTTGTATATTTTATTTTGGTATGCAAAGTTTTTGACGAAATGTTTATCCCATGAAGTGTTTATTTTGCATATGTTGTTTCTTTTTTTTAATATTATTATTATTTTTAGATTCCTCATTACATATTTTCTTTCTTTTCTCTCTCTCTGTGTTTTTTTTTTTTCTATTTAGAAAATAGCTTAAGGGGAGCTGAGTTTTGTGAGGTGGAAAAATGAGAGGAAGGTCAGTATTTGAAAGTGTGAGAACAAGACGATGCTAAGTTATGGAAAGTGATGAACTGTAATAAATGATTGTCAAAATATTGAAATTTTCTAAATGCCTCGAAATAAAAATGTCAAAATGTGAATTATACAGTAATTTAGTGTTCATTGAGGGTTAGGTTCAGTTTTGACTTTAGAGGGGATTATTGGTGTAATCTTCTACTGAAAGCTTAGTGGTACATATAGACATAGAAATTCACTTACAATTATACATTATACATATTTCATGGCATCAGTAAGAATATCATGGCATGACAATAGAATCATAATATCATATAAACTATCTTACCTTATGGAAGTATAATTCGTTGAACATATATAATGATAACTATAGCATATAACATTTCACTATGTGCATAAACTTACTTGCAAACTTATGCCTTTACATTCATTTCATGTCACTGTATTCTTTACTTACTTTAACATCTGTGATATTATAGCCCAACAACTCTCAATACCGACTGTTCGGATATGGGTTGTGGATAGGGGTACTTTCCGAGCTTAAGCCACTTTGCCACTATCTATAAACATGTGCCAGTCTAGACAACTCAAGTCAATGGCACCAATCCAGGCTAGCCATATTGACTAAGTAAATATATAGCTTTTGCATGAAATATCATATGTAATAATGTGTGCCAGTCCAGGCTTCTCAAGTCAATGACGTTCTCCAAGCTTAAGCCACATTGACTGGATAAACATATAACTATGGTACCGTAACCCCCTTAATGATGAATCATCTATCAACTACTAGTCTTAGTATCGAGTTTGAACTTAACTTGTTCATATTTCTTTTATTACACTTCAATATAGCATTCTCATCATATATCATGTATACTTTGTTCATGAGGAAAATGCATCATGTAACATCCCCGTGTTGGAAATCATATAAGCATACTTTAATCGTATCATTATGAAACATGTGCATAGCCATTGCATTAAACAATTTGTAAATCTCATTTAAAGTAAGCTTCACGGGTATGAACTACATGTTCATGGCTGTGAAGGTCCATTCACAGGCACCCTTAACTGTGAACCAAATCGTGAACTATGTCGTGAATGCTTATATCTATTTTGTGCACTTTCTTTACCGACATGAAGAATATAGTCGGGCGTGACATTGTTCATAAGATGTGCAGCATCATACCTTATTCATTTCAGTAAAACCTATCCCTGTGTCTAGTAATGACATATGGCATATAGGTAAGCTAAATGAACCTATTTAACATTGATAGTAAATTCATTTTTTTATCATCACATCCATATCATCATTCAATAAATCTGCAAATCAACATATCTCACATATATTAAGACTTAAACTTTACATCTAAGGTTTACTAGTTGCATCCATTTACATATCATTGTATAACTTCGAGTAAATATATATGTATATTCATATAAATCCAAAATGTAGATGACATGATTCCATGTTCGTATGGAATGCAAAGAGAGAGGGTGGTGAGGCTCGATAGGTGACTTGTGTTCCATGTCTTCTATATGCCACTCAAAATGAGCTATCACTTTTCTTTACCTAAAAAAATATGCAAATTGATGATTTGCGGCTCAGTAAGAGTAATCATTAAACAAGTTCTAAAGTACCAAGCAACTTATAGTAACATATCACAAATCCAATGCATACCACGTATTCCATTTCATTCATCAGTATCATATAGTTACTAGTAAAATTAAAGCATGTGATCACTATTCTTTGTTTATGCTCATGCTTTGCTCATTTGATTTTGTTGTGACCAAGTTAAATAGGCATTGCCCTGGGTTTCCATGTGAATATTTGCATTTGCTGGCTAGTTTGATCATTTATTTCATTTGCACATTTGTTGGGCCATAGGCCTCTTCTTTTGCCTTGCAATGTCAATTAACTAGTCACAACGCCCTTTTAAGTCCTTATGCATATGTATTTGTATCTAAGCATTCATCAACCATTATATCCTTATCACATATACCATTCCTATATCATATATATACCTCATCTGCTATGCATATACCTTGCATATACTATACACATACCATGCATACATCACATATGTCATACATATACCTCAAATATACTATACATATACCACTTATACATACCACATACGTCACAATTATCCATCATCTTATTATCAAGGTTAATCATGACAATCATATGAATCGTATAATCACAAGTCAATTTACATTTCACATAGCAAGCAATGTCAATATGCACTAAAGAAATCATTTGATAATTAAACTCACATTTCTCCTTTGATTCCGACCATTAACTTATTGTCATCCCCTCCTTGTGGGTCTCCAATTTGTTGTGAACCTAATATGAAAATATAATTGATCAATTTATGACTAAAGAAAGTTAATGTGACTTAAATAAATTAATGTGCATAGTTCATATACATAGTTAGAGTTTTTCCTATAGGGCAGTGTGACCTTATAAGAATGATTAGCATATAATTTTTTTATAGTTGACCAATTAATCTTTTTCTTGCTTCTAATTACATTTAATATATAATTACATAACGTATTCAAATTGCGGAGAAATTGGATCATTGTACAATTTATGATGAAATTTACAATTGTGTTATGTTATTTGCCCTTTGGCAGTTTTAAGGTACCAAATTTGATCTTTCATATCTTACAATTTGTAAATCACTTTTAAGGTACCAAATTGGAGTTTTAAAAATTTAACTTTAAAGTGCGGAAATAAAAATTAATTTTATGAGGGATAGAGAAATTCGACACAAGGAGTTTTATAGAGGTTTGGGTGTTAACAAACCCTACTCCTCTCCCCAATCGCAATTGGGAGTTTCACTAACACACTAAGTGTTACAATGGAGTTTTACAAGCTCACTCCCAACTATGATGTTTCTCACAATGGCTCACACCTAACCCAGAAATCCCTTATGTTTTAATGACTCACACAATAACTAATTCCTTGTGTTTTGCAGGTTCACACAAACAACCTTTATCTTGTGTTTTACAGGCTCACACAAACAACCTTTACCTTGTGTTTTATAGGCTCACACAAACAACCTTTACCTTGTGTTTTACAGGCTCACACAAACAACCTTTCTTTGTGTTTTACAGGCTCACACAAACAACCTTTCTTTGTGTTTTAAAGGCTCACACAACTAACCCTTACAAGTGTTCTACTCTTAACCCAGAAATACCCAAAACTCAGTTGAGTAATAAATGATTACAAAGAGAAATACTTACAAATCTTTATTGCTCAATAAATGATGAGCAAAAATATTTTCACAGAGAATAGATATTGGTTATGAAAGTATTAAATGTACAAATAGCTTGTAATAATATTTTGATTCAAAGTATTTGCTATCCTCTTGTACTAAATGCATAAATGACTTGCATTTATACTCCCATAGCGAATTATAGCCGTTAGAGTGCATTTAATACGAAACTAGCCGTTGCACCAACCCAAATAATCGCGCCTGACATTTTTCTCTTTCATCTTTCACTAGCGTGACTATGTTTGTCATGGGCATGACTGTTCTTCTAAGCCGTGACTGAAGTGGTGACCTTGGTCGTGAAGCATTCTGGAAGGTTTTGAAATATTGGGTCACGGGCATGACATATATCTTCACGGGCGTGACAAACTTCCCAGCCGTGATCCAAGTGGTGACTTTGGTCGTGAAGCTCTTTGGATGAAATTGTCATGAAGGTTCACGGGCATGACATTTAATTCACGGGCATGACTTAAATGTGCATTTCAAAGTTTGTTGTCTTCCTTCATGGCCATGAACTTCAAATGTTGGTTTTGGTGACGATTAGTTTTTTCACGGGCATGACACATAGGGTCACGGGCGTGAACATGCTACTTCCTTAATTTTATCTTTCAAGGATTAATCTTCCATTCTCTATTCTTGCTATTTTATTCCATACCCTGTTTAATAGACTTAGAAAACAAGTATGTTAAATACAATATTACTATTTTATTTGTTATCATCAAAATGATGGAAATACCCCTTAAGGTTTAGCAATTTTCCCCTTTTTGATGGTGACAAATAATCTAACAATATGTGCTTTTGAGAAGTCTCCCCCTCAAAAGATACTTAGGATAAAAATTGATGAAATGCAAGAATTGTAAAGAATGATGTAGCATTGAAATAAATTTTCTAGTTTTAAGTATATGCAAGTTATATGCAAAGTATATCCAATATATACCAAAATTCTCTTTAAGTCATGAAGTATATGTAAGGTATATTTAGAGTATATCAAGGCATATTCATTTATGTAACTAGCATTAAGGTATATGCAAAGTATACTTAAGATATATCTAATGTGTATAAAGCTCAATTTCATACTTGCATATTCATTTTGAATCAAATTTTAAGTATTGCTAATTTCTCTCTACTTAACTCAATGTATTTGTAGGTTCTTATTTTTGATTCAAAATTCATTTATCTTAATATATTGCTAGGTTATCCCCCTTTTTTCATCAACAAAAAGAATATAAAGATTAAACCATAATGGAAAAACAAAGCAAATATATTAATATTTAAAGAGAAGTACAAACCAAAGTAAATAAAAGTCAGAAAGGAAATTTAAAATTTCCTACAAACAAAACAAATATTGCAAGGCTAACAGAAACATCTAGCCTATCATCTAGTCGGATATCCTGTCCTTAAGACGAGCAACCTCTGCCTCCCAGCTATCCATCTAAGACTCCATGAAGTCTTTGAGGTTCTCCAACCTCTCGTCCATCGAAGCCTGCAGTTACTCAAATCATGGTGCCAAGAGGTCAACCACCTACTGTGCCAAATTCGGTGTGGAAGCCGAGGATTTTCCGATGTCTTGCTCAGCCGCTGGAGGTGCCTTCTCAACTCGAGCCCTTTTCCTCTGCTGGATCCCTTGGAGGCCGGATTTGAAGTCATCCGAATCATTATCTTCCCAAATTATTTCACCAGCAGTGTCTGTGAAGCGGTAGTAAATATTGTTCTCATGAATAATTCTGATAGCCACTCCCATCTTAATGAAGGACTCGACATCCTATCGATCTCAAGGATACTCTGGGATGAGATTGAAGTGATGGTCATCCAGCTTCAAATAGCCAAGCTTCAAGGCCGTATGGATCACATATCCACCAATGAGTATATCTCCGGAGGGCTTGGTGGTAATGGACAGAAGATGGTTTGCAAACCATCGAGAGAGCGCCACTGTGAGACCTCGTTGGGCCATCTCAAAGAGAAATAGCTCTGACTTCCTAATGGTGTCATTGTTGTCTCCTCGTGCAAATATGCTATAGGTTAGAAACCTATGCAGATATTTGTGCACTAAGGACCGGAGATGAGTGCTCTTGGTCTTCTTGACATCCCAGCTGCAATCCGTGCCAAAATGAGTCCATGCTCGAGTTGCGAAGAATTCCACTTTGCTGTCATTGAGGATGCCTTTAGAGGGTAGATTGAATAAGTCCCCAAATTATGTGGCATTGAGGGTGTTCGGATTGCTGCAGAGTTGGAATTTCACCACTCCAGTGGGAGACACTTGCAAAGTGCTCAAAAATTCCAGGATTGGCTCCCTTAAAGTGGGCTGATGAATGTCCATGAACTCCTTCAAATGACAGGCCTAAAGTTGCTTTGTCATTGCCATCTCAAGCCCAAGAGTGCGTACGGTTTGCCACTCAAAGGACCTTGATGAAATGAGAGGCCTTTTCTTCAGGGTTGAGTACTGAGGATGGCAATGCTCTGGGATTCTGTTTATGAGGTAGTCTGAGTACCTCCTAGGAGCATGAGACTTCTTCCTAGTACCTTTTGATGAACCGGTTTCCATTTGGATTGAAGAAATGAACTTTGAAGGGTTTGGAAAAATTTGATAGAAAATTTGAGAAAACCCTAAGGAAAGATGATTTTTGATGATGGAAGTGACTTTTGATAGTATTTATAGGAAAAGTTTATGACTTAGGGGCCGGAATCTTCAATATATCATTGAATGTGTGTAAATGAGAGCGGTTTCAAGGAGTTGAAAGGTTGAAATGTGAAGAATAATCGTCGATGCATTCATGGGCGTGAATTATGTAGTCACGGTCGTGAAGAGTTGTGTTCACGGTTTACTGAAGGGGTGCTCTACTCATGAATAAGGGAGTAAAACTGTTCACGGTCATGAAATTTGAATATCATAGGCGTGAATGATGAACTGTCACAGTGGTGAAAGAATAGTCACGGGCGTGAAAGGTTGAATTTCACTACTTATGCCCGTGAAACAAAGCGTGACTCAAAGCGTGAACGTCTCTGTGAGTTTTAGGTGAAAATGTTCACGGACATGAAAATACATCACGGGCATGAACAAGGCTTTTCACGGGAGTGAATGAAGTCATGAACAGAAGCTTCACTACTTGAAGCCGTGAACGATGTCGTGAATCAAGTCGTGAAAGACACTGCCTCTTTTGGCTATTTAATTCACAGGCATGAACATATGTCATGGGTTAAGTCCTAAAACAAGACTAAATCATTTCTATAAAGATTCTATCCTTTATAACATAAAATTTTCATCAAATTTACTACCTTATATCTAGTGATATGATACAAAAAACAAGATTATCACTTAAGATTTGATAATTTAGCAATCACAAGGTTAATCCATCAATCATACCAAGTTCTCTTCTAATGAAATTAAATCTTTCCTCATTTAGAGACTTACTAAAAATATCTGTCAATTGATTTTCTGTGCTTATAAATTCTAATGCAACATCTTCATATTGAACATGATCTCTAATAAAGTGGTGTCTAATGTCAATATGCTTACTTCTAGAGTGTTGAATGAGATTCTTTGAAAGATTTATAGCACTTGTATTGTCACATTTAATAGTTATATGGTTCATATCATGACCATAGTCCTTAAGTTGTTGTTTCATCCAAAAAATTTGAGTACAACAACATCCTGCTGCTATATACTCTGCTTCAGCAGTTGAAAGAGCAACTGAAACTTGTTTCTTACTAAACCAAGAAACTAAGCACTCTCCAATAAAGTGACAAGTACCTGAAGTACTTTTTCTATCTAAAAGACTACCAACATAGTCTGCATCTGAATATCCTATAATATAAAAGGATGAATTTCTAGGATACCATAAACCTAGATGCAATGATTCATGTAAATATCTTAGAATTCTTTTTACTGCATTTAAATGAGATTCTTTTGGACATGATTGAAATCGTGCACACAAGCAAACACTATACATTATGTCAGGTCTAGAAGCAGTAAGATATAAAAGTGATTCGATCATACCTCTATAGAGCTTTTCATTAATGCTCTTACCTTTTTCATCCTTGTCCAATTTTGTTGTTGTGCTTATAGGAGTCTTGGCATTCTTGCATCCTTCCATTCCAAATTTTTTAATTAAATCTTTGGCAAATTTGGATTGGTTGATGAATATGCCCTCATTGCTTTGTTTTATTTGTAGACCAAGGAAATACTTAAGCTCTCGCATCATGCTCATTTCAAATTCCCTAGTCATACACTTAGCAAATTCTTGACAAAGCAATTCATTAGTAGAACCAAATATTATATCATCAACATAAATTTGAACAATTAGTATATCATGCTTATGCTTTTTAATGAAAAATGTGGTGTCAACATTCCCCTTTGTAAAATTATTTTCTAAGAGAAAAGAACTTAGTCTTTCATACCAAGCTCTTGAGGCTTGTTTCAAACCATATAAATCTTTTAAAAGTTTAAAAACATGATTTGGAAAATCATAGCTTTCAAAGCCTAGTGGTTGTTTTACATAAACTTCTTCTTCTATATAACCATTTAGAAATGCACTTTTCACATCCATTTGAAAGAGTTTGAAATTTATGTGACATGCATATGCTAAAAGTATTCTTATGGCTTCTAATGTAGCTATAGGTGCATAGGTCTCATCATAATCTATTCATTCTTCCTGATTATATCCTTTTGCAACTAATCTAGCCTTATTCCTAGTTATTGAACCTTGTTCATCTAGTTTATTTCTAAATACCCATTTACTGCCTATAATTTGATGATCCTTGGGTTTAGGTACTAAGGTCTATACCTTACTTCTCTCAAATTGGTTGAGTTCCTCTTGCATGGCAATTACCCAACTTTTATCATTAAGAGCCTCATCAACATTTTTAGGTTCAATTTGAGAAATAAAAGCAAGGTCAATGGCTAAATGTTTGAAATGAGATCTAGTACTTACTCCCCTTGAGAGGTCACCAATGATTTGCTCTTTTGGATGATCTTTTGTCATTCTCCATTCTTTTGGGAGTTCTTGCCTGTTTTCTTCTTGAACTTGAGATAGAGAATCATTTTGATGTGAATCTTCTTGATCATTTTCTTCTTTTCCTTTTTCAAGATCAAGTCTTTCTATGTTACCTACAACATCATCAAGAACACTACCTTTCACAAGATCAAGTCTATTAGATTCATTAAAGACAACATGCATAGATTCTTCAATAGTTAATGATCTTTTATTAAATACTCTATATGCTTTGCTAGTTGTAGAGTATCCTAAAAAGATACCTTCATCAGATTTAGAGGCAAATTTTCCAAAGTTGTCATTAGTATTCAATATGAAGCACTTGCATCCAAATACTCTAAAGTATGATATCAAGGGATTTCTTCCATTCCATAGCTCAAATGAGGTTTTGTTTAAAAGAGGTCTTTTGAAAACTCGATTTGAAATATAACATGCAGTGTTTGTGGCTTATGCCCAAAAGTAAGTTGGTAAACCATACTCATTGAGCATTGTTCTAGCCATTTCAATTAAAGTTCGATTTTTCCTTTCAACTAACCCATTTCGTTGAGGTGTCCTAGGAGATGAGAAATTATGTGAAATGCCATGTTCAAGACAAAAGCTTTCAAAGTTTTCATTTTCAAATTCTTTGCCATGATCACTTCTTATCTTTGAAATACAATACCCTTTTTCATTTTGAACTCTTTTTGCAAAGTTTTTGAAATTTTCAAAAGCATCATTCTTTTGAGCTAAGAAAATTACCCAAGTAAATCTAGAGTAATCATCTACGATGACAAAGGAATAACGTTTACCTCCTAAGCTAGCAATTTTAGTAGGTCCAAATAAGTCTAAGTGTAGGAGTTGAAGAGGTTTTGAGGTACTTACTATATTTTTGGCTTTGAAGGATGACTTGTGTTGCTTTCCTCTTTGGCAAGGTTCACATATCTTGTCTTTTTCAAATTTGACTCTTGGCAGTCCTTTTACTAGTTCTCCTATGCTGAGGCTTTGTATTAAGTCCATGTTAGCGTGACCAAGCCTTCTATGCCACAACCAAGATTCATCACTAGTGGTCATAAGACACTTAGAGGAATGGTTAGATAATTCATGTAAGTCTATTATGTATGTGTTGACATCTCTGTTTCTTTTAAATATCTCTTGACCATCGATAGAGATCACAAGACATTCATTGGAAGTAAAGATTACTTTGTTTCCTTTATCACATAATTGACTAACACTCAACAAGTTATGTTTCAAGCCATCAACAAGTAAGACATCTTTAATAAAAGTAGTACCATTAATACCAATAGAACCAATGCCAATTACCTTACCCTTAGCATTGTTTCCAAAGGAAACTTTACCTCCATCAATACTTTTGATTTCATCGAAGAGTTCTTTATCTCCTGTCATATGCCTTGAGCATCCATTGTCTACTAGCCAAGCATTTTTGTTTATTGTGGACTTGAGGCATACCTATATAATCACAGTTCAAATAAGATTTTTAGGTACCAAAATGGGTCCTTGGGGGTTAGCACACGAAGGTTTCCAATGAGCCTTCTTTATTCAAAAATGTTTATTTATGTGACCAATTTTCATACAATAATTACATTATTTTGGTCTAAACTTGCTCTTTCGTCTTACAATATTTTTGAATGCCATATTTCTATTAAACTGATTTTGAAAACAATAGCATGCACAATCATGATTAATTAAGGCTTTTCTAGATGCATGCTTCTTATACATAAAGGCATGATTATTCTTTTTATGTATAAAAGGTTTAATATGCTTATTCCTTGGTGCTGTTCCAACAAGTGAGGAGATGTGAGGTTCACTAGACTTAACAAAGATGGTTTTGTGAGAAGATGATGATGTGTCCTTAAATCCTAGACCATGTCTAATTAAGGGTGGTCTTTGAGACACAATGAGAGTATCTAAACTCTATTTACCTTTGTGAAATTTAGAAATGGAATTTCTAAGTTCTTCAACTTCATTTTTCAAAGTATTATTTTCTTTAAGCAAGGAAGCAGTTTAGGGTCTTCATGAATATTCATCTAATGACTTTTGGAGAGATTCATTAGATGATTTAAGCTTTAAATTAGTGATGTTATTTCTATAAGTACTGAATTTACTTCTATATTTCTCTAATTCTAGATTCAATTATTTTATAAGGCTTTGCTCATCATCATCATCATCATCACTATTACTATCATCATCATTATCACTATTATTATTATTTAAAGAGTATGAGTGTAGTGATCTTACCTTATTCGAGACGTGATCCTCAATAGTCATGAAGCATAGATTGACCTCTTCGCTTTCATTGTTATCGCTTTCATTGTTATCTCTTTCACTTGAAGAGCTTTCGTCATCCCATGTGGCTTTGTGACCTTTCTCCCCATTGTCTCTTTGGTATTTGCTCTTATGCTTCTTGAGCCTTTGACATTCTGGTTTGATATGTCCTTTCTTACCACACTCATAGCATTTTACCTCTTCCTTACTTCTTTGTGTATCATTAGAAGTTTGTTTGAGGTTTCTTTGCTTGAATTTTCTGGAGTTGCTCATTTTCTTCTCAATGATTCTTTTCAGTCTTCTTGATAGCATAGCAACGTCCTCATTTTCATCATCACTCATTTCTTCATCATCTTCACTTTCTTCTTGAGATTTTGAAGTAGAGGCTTTGAGTGCTAAAGATTTTCTTTTCTCTGGCTCTGCTTCAAGATCTCTATTTCATTTCACTGCCATTTCATGTGTGAGAAGTTTGCCAATAAATACATTAGTATTCATGATGCTCATGTCTTCATTTGCTTCTTCTATACCAGCAACTCTTGAGCCATAGTCTTTAAGAGGAAGACTTATCAGGATTTTTTTGTTTACATCTTCTAAGCTCAGATGCTTCCCAAGTTTCCTCATTCCATTTATAATGGCTAGAAGACGGTTGGTCATGTCAGTGATTGACTCATTGGATTTCATCTTGAAGAGCTCATATTCTAAGGTAAGAAGTTGAATCTTCTTGGATTTGACTTGCTTAGTTCCTTCATGATAATTTTCCAATGTCTTCCACATGTTGTAGGTTGTTGGGCAGTGTTGTATTCTTCCACATTCTTCAATAGATAATGAGCTTGAGAGGATTGTCATTGCCTTCTTGTTTTTGAAATTTGCTCTTCTTTGAGGCTTTGTCCAATCATCTCTTGATAAGATTTCTTTTTCACCATCAGCTCCTCTTCTGGTTGGTGGGTCCATTCTTTTCGTACACTATCCCATACTTCAATTCCTTCACTATCTAGGTATGTCTCCATCCGAAACTTCCAATGGACATAATTTGCTCCATCAAAGTAAGGTTTGAGACTTTGGAATCCTACTAGCGCTTTTTAGGCTTAGATGCTACACAGATCTCTAATACCAATTGTTGCCCAGATATTAAGCCAAGAAGGGGGGGTTGAATTGGAGTTTTAAAAAATTTAACTTTAAAGTGCGGAAATAAAAATTAATTTTAGGAGAGATAGAGAAATTTGACATAAGGATTTTTATAGAGGTTCGGGTGTTAACAAACCCTACTCATCTCTCCAATCGCAATTAGGAGTTTCACTAACACACTAAGTGTTACAATGTAGTTTTACAAGCTCACTCCCAACTATAGTGTTTCTCACAATGGCTCACACCTAACCTAGAAATCCCTTGTGTTTTGCAGGCTCACACAAACAACCTTTACCTTGTGTTTTACAGGCTCACACAAACAACCTTTACCTTGTGTTTTATAGGCTCACACAAACAACCTTTACCTTGTGTTTTACAGGCTCACACAAACAACATTTCTTTGTGTTTTAAAGGCTCACACAACTAACCCTTACAAGTATTCTACTCTTAACCCAGAAATACCCAAAACTCACTTGAGTAATAAATGATTATAGAGAGAAACACTTACAAATATTTATTGCTTAATAAATGATGAGCAAAAAGATTTTCACAGAAAATAGATATTGGTTATGAAAGTATTAAATGTACAAATAGCTTGTAATAAGATTTTGATTCAAAGTATTTGCTATCCTCTTGTACTAAATGCATAAATAACTTGCATTTATACTCACATGGCGAATTATAGCCGTTAAAGTGCATTTAATACGAAACTAGCCGGTGTACCAGCCTAAATAATCGCTCCTGATATTTTTCTCTTTCATCTTTCACAGGCATGACTATGTTTGTCACGGGCGTGACTTAAATGTGCATTTCTTGGTTTGTTGTCTTCCTTCATGGCCGTGAACTTCAAATGTTGGTTTTGGTGACGGTTAGCTTTTTCACGGGCGTGACACATAGGGTCACGGCCGTGAACATGCTACTTCCTTAATTTTATCTTTCAAAGATTAATCTTCCATTCTCCATTCTTGCTATTTTATTCCATACCCTGTTTAATAGACTTAGAAAACAAGTATGTTAAATACAATATTGCTATTTTATTTGTTATCATCAAAATGATGGAAATACCCTTCAAGGTTTAACATAATGAAACTTTGTAGGAACTTAGATAGGGAAAAATGGAACATTTTTTATGTTTAAAACTTTTTTAATTATTTCTCTAAGGTCCTTAAATTATAAGAAAGATTTCACTGGTATAGAACAAAATTGGCTTTCGGACAAGTATGACTTGTTAAGGTCATATCTTACTTTATATATAACATATTAAGGAGAAATATTTACCAAGGTTTAAATAATACATAATCTTATAACTTTAATGTTTTGATAAATTATATATTCTATCTATAAGGAGTCAAAATGACCAAATAAACTGTTGGACCTGCCCACGACATTAAGTAGGTAGCTCAAACTATGGAACAATCATAGTTATATTTATCATAGCTCAATATCCATAAGATATATGAACCTAAAATTTGGTATACATATAGATAACACTTGTATCTACAGCTTTATTATTTTGATCTACTTAAAATAAGGGCTTATCATATTCAAAACAATTAAATACACTAGCTAACTTAGCTAGGGTTCGCACTTGAATCAGTTCCAATTTAGATGCCAATATCTTTTCATATAAACCAAATATTGCAACAATATCTACATATCCATATATTTAAGACATAAAGGAACAACATTTATGTTTGAAATGTCTCCAAATTCAATCCATAAGGTCATCCAAATTAGAGTGAAATATACTGCTGCAACATAATCCTAACAATTCAAACTAACACTAGAACAGTGGAGAGAAGATTATTTACCAAGAGCAAACTTGAAAGGCATGAATTTGTTGAAAAACTTATGTGAAATAAGGAAGAAAAAAAGGTTGAAATAAGGGAAGAATAAGAATAAATGAAGCTAAAGTGAGGGAGGCAGAATAGTGAGGAGGAAGATAAGGTCCACCTCCCACCTCCTCACTTTTGTTTCTTCCTTTATTTTCTTTTTCTTTTCCCTTTTCTTTTGTTTTTATTTTGTTTCTTTTCATTTTTATTCTTTAATTTCATTTAATAATTTTATTCACATAAATTTCAATTTCATGTCATCCTCAACTAAATTATAAAATGAAGACCTGCAATTCAGCACAATTGCAAAATACTCAGACATATAGCCAGTGCGTGTCGTGAACTTGTCCCTATAAAAATACATATGAAATGCATGTGTTCAAGTAATGTATATGCAAATGCTTATGTCTAAATGAAATGCATATAGAAATGCAGATGTGGGAAGTCGATGATGTTACAATTCTCCCATTTTTTAAAAATTTCGCCCTCAAAATTTAATACTTGGAAATAAGTGTGGATATTTCCTTTTCATATTTTCTTCTATTTTCCATGTTGCCTCTTCTAGTGAATGGTTATGCCATAATACCTTAACGAAAGGTATTTCTCAGTTTCTTAGCTGTTTACCCTTGTATCAGATGATTTCCACTGGTTCCTCAATATAACTCAAATCATCTGTTATCTCAATGATTTGATCTTTAAATACATGTGTAGGATCTGACATGTACCTTCTAAGCATACTCACATGAAATACATTATGCATCTGAGCCATCTCTAGTGGTAAAGCCAACCCATACACCAATGGACCAACCTTCTCAAGAATTTCATAAGGCTCTATGTATCTTAGGCTCAATGTACCCTTATTGCCGAATCAGATTACTAAGAAAATGATGTCTTATGTCAATATGCTTACTTCTAGAGTGTCGAATAGGATTCTTAGATAGGTTTATGACACTTGTATTGTCACATTTGATGGGTATATGGTCCAAATTATGACCATAATCCTTAAGTTGTTGTCTCATCCATAGGATTTGAGTGCAACAACATCCTGCTGCCATATATTCCACTTCAGCGGTAGAAAGAGTAACCGAAACTTGTTTCTTCTTAAACCAAGAAACTAAGCATTCTCCAATAAAGTGATAAGTGCCTGAAGTACTCTTTCTATCCAAGAGACTGTTGGCATAGTCTGCATCTAAATATCCTATGATATGAAAGGATGAATTTCTAGGATACCATAAGTCTAGATGTAATGTGCCATGTAAATATTTTAAGATTCTTTTTACAACATTCAAATGTGATTCTTTAGGACAAGATTGAAATCTAGCACATAAGCATACATTGTACATTATATCAAGCCTAGAGGCAGTAAGATATAAAAGTGATCCGATCATACCTCAATAAAGCTTTTCATTAATGCTCTTACCCTTTTCATCTTTGTCCAATTTTGTTGATGTGCTCATTGGAGTCTTGACATTTTTGCATCCTTCCATTCCAAATTTTTTGATTAAATCTTTGGCGTACTTGGATTAGTTGATGAATATGCCCTCATTGCTTTGTTTTATTTGTAGACCAAGGAAGAACTTAAGCTCACCTATCATGCTCATTTCAAATTCCCTAGTCATACACTTAGCAAATTCTTGGCAAAGCAATTCATTAGTAGACCCAAATATGATGTCATCAACATAAATTTGAACAACTAGAATATCATGCTTATGCTTTTTAATAAATAAAGTTGAATCAACATTTCCTTTTGAAAAATTATTTTCTAAAAGGAAAGAACTTAGTCTTTCATAACAAGCTCTTGGAGCTTGTTTCAAAGCATACAAGGCTTTTGAAAGTTTAAAAACATGATTAGGAAAATTATGGCTTTCAAATCCTGAAGGTTATTCTACATAAACTTCCTGCTCTATAAAACCATTTAAGAAAACACTTTTGACATCTATTTGAAAGAGTTTAAAATTCATATAGCATGCAAATGCTAAAAGAATTTTATGACTTATAATCTAGCTACCGGAGTATAGGTCTTATCATAATCTATACCTTCTTCTTGATTATAACCCTTTGCAACTAACCTAGCCTTATTCCTAGTTATTGAACCTTGTTCATCTAGTTTATTTCTAAATGCCCATTTACTAACAATGATTTGATGTTTTTTGGGTCTAGGAACTAAGGTCCATACCTTACTTCTCTCAAATTGGTTGAGTTGCTCTTGCATAGCAATCACCCAACTTTCATCATTAAGAGCCTCAACAATATCTTTAGGCTCAATTTGAGAGACAAAAGCAAGGTTAGAATCTAAGAGTTTGAGATGTGATCTAGTACTTACACCTTTAGTAGGATCACCAATGATTTGTTCCTTGGGGTGATCTTTTGTCATTTTCTATTCCTTTGGAAGCTCTTGTTTGTCTTGCTCTTGAGCTTGAGGTAGAGAGACATCTTAATGTGGGTTTTCTTGATCATTATCATCTTTCTCATAATCAAGATCAAGCTTTTCCATTGTACCTACAATATCATTAAGAACACTACCTTTCACAAGATCAAGCTTACTAGATTCATAAAAAAATAACATGAATAGATTCTTCAACAACTAATGACCTTTTATTAAAGACACTTTAAGCTTTGCTAGTGGTTGAGTATCCTAAAAAGATATCCTCATCGGATTTAGAGGAAAATTTTCTAAGGTTGTCATTCGTATTTAATATGAAACACTTGCATCCAAATACTCTAAAGTATGATATCTTAGGATTTTTCCATTCCATAACTCAAAAGAAGTTTTGTTTTAAGAGTGGTCTTTTGAAAATTCGATTTGAAATATAACATGCAGTATTGGTGGCTTCAGCCCAAAAGTAGGTTGGTAACCCATACTCATTAAGCATTGTTCGAGCCGTTTAAATTAAAGTTCGACTTTTCCTTTCAACTACCCCATTTTGTTGATATGTCCTAAGAGTTGAAAAAATTTGTGAAATACCATGTTCTAGACAAAAGTTTTCAAAATTTTCATTCTAAAACTTTTTGCCATGATCGCTTCTTATTTTTGAAATAAAATATCCTTTTTTGTTTTGAACTCTCTTAGCAAAGTTTTTAAAGGATTTAAAAGCATCACTCTTTTAAGCTAAGAAAATTACCCAAGTGAATCTAGAGTAATTATCGACAATGAAAAAAGCATAGTGTTTACCTCATAAACTAGTAACTCTAGTAGGTCCAAAAAGATCTAAATGCAAAAGTTGTAGAGGCTTTGAGGTACTTGAAATATTTTTGGATTTGAATGAGGACTTGTGTTGTTTTCCTCTTTGGCAAGGTTCACATGTCTTATTCTTTTCAAATTTGAATCTTGGTAGTTCACTTACTGGCTCTCCTTTGTTAAGCCTTTGAATTAAATCTATACTTGCATGACCAACCCTTCTATGCCATACCCAAGATTCATCACTAATAGTCATAAGACACTTAGAGGAAAGGTTAGATATTTTGTGTAAGTCTATTATGTAAGTATTGACATCTCTATTTTCTTTGAATATCTTTTGGCCACTAAATAAGGTTATAAGACATTCATTTGAGGTAAAGATTGCTTGGTTTCCCTTATCACATAATTGACTCACATTTAACAAATTATGTTTCAAACCATCAACAAGTAAAACATCTTTAATGAAAGTAGTATTATTTATACTAATGGAGCCAATGCTAATTACCTTACCTTTAGCATTGTTCCCAAAGGTTTCCTTACCACCATCAATACTTTTAATGTCATTAAATAGTTGTTTGTTTCCATTCATATGCCTTGAGCATCCACTATCCACAAGCCAAACATTTTCTTTTATAGTGAACTTGAGGCATACCTATAAAATCAAAATTTAGGTGTGGTTTTTAGGTACACAAATGAACTTGGGTCCTTGGGGTTTAGCACATGAAGGTTTCTAATGAGCCTTTCTTATCCAACAATGTTTGTTGATGTGACCAAATTTCATACAATAATTACATTATTTAGCTCTAAACATGTTTTTCGGTTTTACCATGCTTTTAGGTCTCATTATCATTTTAGATGGAGTTTGTGAGTAGTGACATGCACATGCATGATGAATAGGTGTTTTCCTAGGTGCATGCCCCTTATACATGAAGGCATGATTGGCCATTTGAGGTCTCCTTTTTAAGTTATGCAACCCTTGACCATTCTTCTTATAAATAGGGGGTTTAGTGTATGTTGTGCTCTTAGCCCTTGGGCCTATTAATTCTATTGTGGAGGTTTGAAGTTCATTAGACTTAACAAAGGTGGTCTTGCGAGATAAAGATGATGTTCCATTAAATCCTAGACCATGTCTTATTCAAGGTGGTCTTTGGGACACTATGAGAGTATCTAAACTCTCCTGCCTTTATGAAATATTGAAATAGAGTTTCTAAGTTCCTCAACTTCATTTTTCAAAATATTGTTTTCTTTAAGTAAGGATTTAGTTGAGGGTCTAGAGGAATACTCATCTAATGATTTTTGAAGAGTTTCATTAGAGGTTTTAAGATCAAGATTTTCCTTTTGTAAAATTTCCATTTTTTTTTTCAAATTTAAAATATTTTTTCTCTAAGTATTGAATTTAGATTTATATTTTTCTAATTCTTGGTTTAATACTTCTATTAAACTCTACTCATCATCATCTTCACTATCACTATTATTATCACTAATATCATTATTAAATGAGTATGAGTAAGAAGGACATACCTCATCCGTTAAGTGATCCTCTAAAGCCATGAAGCATAGGTTAACCTCTTCACCTTCATTGTCATCTTTTTCATTCGAAGAGCTTTCGTCATCCTATGTGGCTTTGTGACCTTTCTCCCCATTATCTTTTTGATATCTTTTATTGTGTTTCTTGAGCTTTGGACATTCTAGTTTGATATGTCCTTTCTTCCCACACTCATAACATTTTACCTCTTCTTTATTTCTTTGAGATTCATTTGAGGAGTGTTTTTATTTTTGAGAGTTGCCAATTCTTTTTTCAATTATTCTTTTTAATCTTCTTGAGAGCATGGCAATGTCCTCATTTGCATCATTACTCTTTTTTTCGTCATCTTCGACTTCTTCCTAAGATTTTGAAGTAGAGGCTTTGAGTGCTAGAGGCTTTCTTTTTTCTGGTTCGGCTTCAAGTTCTCTATCTCTCTTTACCACCATTTTGTGTGTTAGAAGTTTGCCAATAAGTACATCAGTAGGCATGATGCTCATGTATTTATTGGCTTTTTCTATACCCGTAACTCTTGAACCATAGTCTTTGAGATGAAGGATTCTTAGAATTTTGTTGTTTACATCTTCCAAGCTCAAGTGCTTTCCAAGGTTTCTCATGCCATTTATGATGGCTAGAAGACGGTTCGTCATATCGATGATAGATTCATTGGATTTCATCTTGAAGAGTTCATATTCTGAAGTGAGAAGTTGAATCTTCTTGGATTTAACTTGCTTGGTTCCTTCATGAAAATTCTCCAATGTCTTCCACATACTATATGCGATAGGGCAGTGTTGGATTCTGCCACATTCTTCAATGGATAAAGAGCTTGTGAGGATTGTCATTGCCTTTTTGTTTTTAAAGTTTTCTCTGCATTGAGGCTCTGTCCAATCATCTGTTGAAAGAAATTCTTCTTCACCATCAACTCCTCTCCTAATTGGTGGTATCCATTCTTTCCGAACACTATCCCAAACTTCAATTCTCTCAACATCGAGATATATCTCCATCCAGAACTTCCAATGAGCATAGTTTGCTCCATCAAAGTAAGGCTTAAGACTTTGAAATCCTTCACTGGCCATTTCTTGATCTTTGCTAGCGTTTTTTAGGCTTTGTTGCTAGACAAGCTCTGATACCAATTGTTGCCCAGACAATGAATCAATAAGGGGGTTGAATTGGTTATGAAATAAAAATTTCTTAACTTTAAGTGCGGAATAAAATTAAATAAAGTAGGAAAGGAAAAATATCACACACAAGATTTATAGAGGTTCGAGTATTAATAAATCCTACTCCTCTCCCCAATATCAATTGGGTGTTTTACTAACACACTAAGTGTTACAATGGAGTTTTACAAGCTCACTCCCAACTATGGTGTTTCTCTCAATGGCTAACACCTAACCCAGAAATTCTCTTGTGTTTTAATGGCTCACACAATAAACAAATTCCTTGCACTTTATGGCTCACACAATAAACCCTTACAAGTGTTTCAATCTTAACCCAATATACCAAACTCACTTGAGTAATTGTTTACAATGAAAACTCTCACCAACCTACAATGCTCAGAAATTATGAATAATTAGGTTCTTACAAAGAATAAAGGTTTTGCTAAAAATTAATTAATGCACAAGGCTACAACAAGATTAAAGATTCAAAATAATTGTTGTTCTACTTGTTAGGATTCATAAATGACTTGCATTTATATGTCCTCTGCGAATTATAGTCATTTGGGTGCATTTAATGTGAAAATAGTCGTTGAACCAACTCTTAACTTCGCACCTAACATGTTTCTCTCTTCTCATTCACAGACATGAATATATGTGTCATCATCGTGAATATTCTTCCAAGTCGTGGTCCAAGTGGTGACTCTGGCCGTGAAGCTCTTTGGAAGAATTTGAAGTGTTTGACCACGGGCGTGACTTTATACTTTCACGAGTGTGAATATTCTTTCAAGTCGTGGTCCAAGTGGTGACACTAGCCATGAAACTCTCTAGAAGAATTTGACATGTTATCTCACGGGCGTGACTGATTTGATCATTCACGGTTGATATGATCCTTCATGAACGTGAACTTTGAATGGTGGTAAGTTGACGCTAAGCTATATTCACGGGTGTAACATAATTAGTTACGCGTATGACTTTGCTATTTCTTATGATTTTGATCTTCAAAAATTTTCTTTCATTTTTGCATCATATTCTATTCAAGATATATCATGTTCAACATACTTAGAACACAAGCATTGTTAAATATATTATTGCTATTTTATTTGTTAGCATCAAAATGACGGAAATACCCTTCAAGGTTTAACTTAAATCTTCCACTTTACAATTATAGTGCTTCAGTAACAGTGACTAGGGTGGGTGTCCAGATGACTAATGATCCACAAATGATATTTGCATTTATCTAAGCAAATCATTAATCTTATGGATGGCCAAGAAACAACCAACCATCACTCACTCATCCACTGAAAGTGAGTACAAGGTCATTGCTAATGCCATAGCCAAATTACTATGGTTGAAAAGCAAAAAGTTATTCTTTGGTATGATAATATCAGTGCAATATATTTGACAGAAAATCAAATGTTTCATGATCACACACTAGTACAGAATACATGTTTGTTATTTTGTATTTTATGTGTCTGTTAAATAGTAAACACATATATAGGAGACGCATATGATATGAATTTTGTTTGTCTGTCATTGGAACAAACACATATAATTTAATTATATGCATCTGTCGTGTAGTAATAGTAGATGCATATAATCAGGTTATACGCATCTGTTATTTTTAATGATAAACACGTATAATCAAGTTATACGCATATGCTATTTTTAATGATAGATGCATATAATCAAGTTATACATGTCTGTCACAACAAGTTGACAGACACCTATTGTCTTTTTTTTTTTTAAATTAAAGCTAATATATGCGTATACTATTTTTAACGATAGACATGTATAATCAAGTTATACATATATGTCATAACAAATCGACAGACACCTATTGTCTTTTTTTTAAAAAAATTAAACCTCATATTATACTGCTACTATTCATATATAACCTGCTTCAAAATTCATAATAATCTCTGGTCAAGGGTTAACATGCTTTATTTATGAAATTGAATTTAAATATTAAGTCGCATTTTTTACTGTATGTTTTATGCAAGTTGTCATGAACATAATGTGGAAAAAAGTTTTAAATTTTCACAGATTTTCCATATAACTATTTTCATAGTATCAATTTAATTAATCGGGTTTATCCTAGTTAATCGAGAGAGTGCTACAAGTCTACGACAGCATCCTCTACTGCCGATAATATTGTTCATATTGATGATGATGAAAATGATGATGAGCTTTCTAAGGAGTAGATACTTTATCTATTTTCAAATTATAATTACATTTATATTTTTGTTCAGTAAATATTTATTGTATTTGACTAGGATTTATATATTTAATTATCATTTGTACAATTTTGTTGTATTTATATTGTTACATATAACAAGATGTTGGCACTTCAAACATGATGTTATTTTTTATTGTTCACTAAACAGGGTTATTTTCTAGTGTTCAGTAGATAAAACCTAAAAAAATTAGCGGCGAACTTGTTTGTCGCAATATATTTAACCACAAAATATTAGCAATGGATTCCTAGTCATTGCTAAATAGAGACAGAAGAATTATGTTGCTATCACAAGAGATAGAGACAAATATTTTACATCAATAAAATAGTGATGGAACATATGTTGCTAATTCATTGCCATTTGTTTCATGGTCACCAACTTTCAAATGCCACTAGCGAAAAAATTTTATCTTTTAACGAAGGAACTTTTTGTTTAAATATAACAATGAATGAACATTCTATTGCCAAATAGTTAACTAACAACTATATAGCGATATAATTGGTCCGACATTATTCCATTTCTAAGTACTTTTAGCAACGAAATGAAGTATTTAACGATGGAATTTTTTGATGTTAAATCAGTTTTTTTAGTAGTGAGAGAGACTTAGATAACAGACATAATTGGGCTTTGAGGTTGCTCCATGTAAACCTCATCATTCAATTGCACTTGGAGGAAAGCATTGTATAAAACTAATTGTCTGATTGGCCAATTTTTTTTATTGTTGCAATAGCAAGGAGCAGGGAAATGGTGGTGATTCACAATAGGACTAAATGTTTCACTATAATCCACACAAAAGTTTTGATTGAAGCCTTTGGCCACTAAATAAGACTTATTGTGTTCCACACTACATCAAATTGTCTTTTTATCCTGTAGATCCATTTATTTCCAACAACATTTTTGTTAAAAGAACGAGGAGTCAAAGTCCAAGTGTTGGTCAATAATGCACATATCTTATCATTTATAGCTTTTATGCCACTCATGTTTATTTGCTTAGTTAGAAGTGTTAGCTTCAGTTTCCATGTAAGATATTGTGGGAGTTTCGAAAGCATTGAAAGTTGTCTTCTTTTGCATAATACATGGTCATAATTGCATGGGCCATGTATGAGTAGGATTAGGTTTGGGTGGTGTCTATAACTAAATTAAAGGCAATATGGTTGGTAGGATTAAGTGGGTTAGGATTTGTTGGGGATGAGATAGGACCAAGTACGGGTTCTAGATTTTGCTGAGATAAGGATGATGAGAGGAGGCAATAAGTGAAGTATTTGGTGAAAACTATTGCTAGTTGGAAATATTAAGAGATAATGATAAATTTGATGTTGAGATAGACATACCTGGTTGCATAGGGACAAGTAGGAATTGAAATTGAAATTTGCAACTAAGGATTAGGAAGGGATTGACCTGCAATGAACTGTAAGAATTTTAAATTTTAAATGGTCAAAAATTTATCATCAAATTTGACATGTCGTGCAATATGCACTCTTTCTATGTTAGCATATAAAAAAAATGCCACAATGATTAGAAGATAGACTAAGATAAATCTACACATTTTATTTCAATAATTAAATTTATGGTGAGTATAAGGTCTTAATAAATGGAACATGACACACCCAAAAATGATGATGAGATTTATTTTGTAGTGTTGCAGATGGCAAACAATTAATGAGAGTTTCACTAGTAATGGAGGCATAATTCCAAATTATTAAAAGGACATTGACATGTGATAGTAAAGTTAAACCAAAGTCGACCAAATGTTGAATTTTTCGTTCGGCCAACACACTTTGTTCATGAGTATAGAGACATGCAAGGTGATGAATAATACATGTCCATGTAAAATAATTGTGTAAAATTTGAAATTCACATCCCCAATCCAAAGTGAAAAGCTTTAATTTTGGTCAAATTTTGTCTTTCAATTAATGCCACAAATTGAAGAAAAATAAGGCAAACATCATTTCTATTTTTCAATGGAAAAATCTACATAAACCTAGTGAAATCATCAATAAATAAAACAAAATACTTTTGACCGAACATAGATGCAAGCAGAGCAGAACCATAGATATTAGAATGAATAATTTCAAAAGATTAGAACTTTTGTGATTAACAATCGCTAAGCGAAGTATAGATGCTTTTCCTAGAAGTTGAGGACCATAAACTAGAAGACACTTGGTCATATGGGAAAATTTATTTTCAAAATGAATTTGATACATCGTCCGATTATTTGCATGACCAAATGGACCATGTCAGTCTTGAAAATAAACTTGTTCACTTAAGAAAGCTTGTTTCAACATCAATGGAAGGAAATACAACCCCTGCTTACTTGATCCATGCAATACTGCCTTGCTCACCTAATCCTTAATCAAAAAATGCAAAGGCCAAAATTCAAAATAACAAGAACTGTTAATGGCAAATTTTTGTACAGAAAGCAAAGATTGCATAGTTTTAGGCTCTAAGAGAACATATTTTAATCAAAAATTAGAATTAGGAGTGGAATAATATGTTTTTGTTTCATAATGAGATATATGCAAACCTTGACCATTGCTTACTCATATTTGATCATAGCCATTGTAATTTTGAGCAACACTAATATTGGACATATCAAACGTTATTTGATGAATGGCACTAGTGTCTAAATACCAAGATATTACAGTGACAAAGTCATTCATACTACTAAACCAATGAGATTGATATGGAGATGGGTAATTTGCCTATGAAATATTGGCTTGACAATTGGAAAACTTAGATTGGTACCTTTTTCTACATTAATTGGTAGTATGATTTTTGTAAAAATAGTTATGTCGTGATCCTTTGTGATGAGAACATTATGTTAACGAGAGGATTGTTAAGAATTAGAGGAACTTTGATATTAGTTAACAGATGACACAAGCATTGAGGATGTCTGAAAGGTAGAATATGCAAGATTGGCCAAATGATTGTTTTGGGTGCTTTAGAGAAGTATGTTATGAGCCAATATTTGACTATCCAATTTATGAAATGAAACCAGTGCTGGGGAAATATTCAAATCAATAATGATGGTATAAAATTCTAAACAAATGTTGTGACAGACATTGGCATTAAGTTCAGCTTTTGTGATTTGACATCTTGCACGGTGGAAAGCTCATTTACTCACAATAAAGATATTAAGCTTTGGAATTGCAAAGATATTGAGAGACATTCATGTCATTTCGTTTTAGCTTTTGAAGTTCAATATTTAATTGAAGTAGTTTGTTCATGGAATGAAACTAGTTATGAGTGAAGATTCAAAGTAGTAATGATGGTAGAAAATTTTAAACCCATGTCCCAATAAAGTCATGTGTTCTTATTCACATATTGTTTTTGTGTAATTATAGTTTTTATCATGTTTTGCATACTTAGTTGTGTATTTTTGGTGATTACAAGTATTGTGGAAGAAGTGTATTGCATAATTAGTTGTGTATTTTTTGTGATTGCAAGTATTGTAGAAGAAGATAGGAGGGAGGGCCCTCATAGGCATGAAAAACTTCATGCATGTGAGGAGGTAAAGTGTTGAAGATGGAGCCTCAAGTGTGTGACAAACTGTCACACCCTTGAGGGTGGAACACATTTTCCCCTGTGTCGTGCATATAAGGCATTAGTGCAGACATGAGGATTTTGTAGCCTATCATTCTGTCGTAGGCACATGGATTCAGCATGGGTGCATCGAGGCCCAAATTCCAATATACTATCATGAGTGTGAAGTTTTTATTCTTTATCAACCTATAGCGTGCCTGAAGCCTTATTATGCTCACGGTGATCAACGATCCTATAGAGTCTAATATGTGGTAAAGTCTATCTTCTGCAATTGGGCCCTCATTATAGAGGATTAATTTTGGAGCTTGTTTTTAGAGATTTCACTAGCATTTTTAGAAGGAAAATATTGTATTTTTAGAAGTAGAATTCAATTAAAATCTAAGGAGTATAAATGTAGGTTCTTTTTTAGAATTAAGGGGGATTTTTGCTAAAACTTTAAAAAATGATTTGTTGCAACTTTTGAGAATGGTGGTTAAAGAGAACTTATAAGCTACCTTTATCATATTGTTCTAGCAGATTTTTCATTATTGAAGAGAACTACTTTGATACTTGAAGAATGGTTTGGAGTGTACCTTGAAGATTCAAGAACCAATCGATCTTGAGTTGGATTCTTTATCAACTTTCAGGGGAGCAATTTAGTTCTTTTATTTTTATCTCTATTGTAGCATGTTTAATATAGTATTTGATATTAACGTGGCCATTGTAGCATTAATGCTAGGCTAACTTCCATTGGGTGATTAGTAAGTTAACCCAATTTGTGTGAACTTCCCTTTATTGTTGATGAAGTATGATTTCATTTCCAATTTTAGTTGTGCTTATATAGTTTCAAATTTAATGGTTAACTAACCACCTTTTGTTTTATTTAGAATGAAGACATTAGAGTTTTATTATTAGAAACACCATTTTTAATTTAATCTAAAAATTAGATTGGGCATTAGTTACACTATTAGTTTGGGTAATTGGTTTATTAAGGTGAGAGTCATTGCAAATTTGAAAGATAAGTTAAATACCTACTTAGTCTCATTGGACCTTAATTCATTAGATTTATTTAGTATCTTGCTTATTTAGTTTTACTTTCATTACATCAATCAATGTTGTTGGACTTGAGGGTAATTTCACGTCATTTTAATGATAACAACTAATTGGGCAATTGGAAGTTTAACCTTATTTGGCATTATAAATGCTTAGACAGGTTAAGTGTTCCTTAAACCAGTAAAGCCAGTTGAATCAAGTGAATTGAAGTTCAAAGAAAAAATTTCAAAAGACTTTCACACCTACGACAAATGGGTCATGCATATGAAGACAATTCATGCCCATTAAATCAAATAGTCCCACCTATGAAATAGGCCTTTCATGCCCGTGGAATAAGTGGTAATGCTCATGAGGATTTATGTGTGCCAAATTTTCATATTCAATTATTCATGAGTGTGAAGAATTGGCCTACCTATGAAGCACGAATTGTCGCACTAGTGAATACTTAGTCACGTCTGTGAAAGAACATGCAAAATCTTCCAGATCCATTCAGACCAAGTTCACCATTTCAATCACATCTTGCCAAGAACATTCATGCCTGTAAAGATTCAATCATGCCTATGAATCTAGAAATGGAAAGATGTCAAACGCGAATGGAAAAGAGGTTGAATGGCTATTTTTACATTGAATGCACTCCAAATGGCTATATTTCTTAAGGGAAGTATATATATAACATATTTATGTTTGGGATACCATTTGAAAGGAATGAACACCTCAAATAAGAAAAAAATACTGAAGGTGACAATTAAATCATCCTAAGGGATGACTGGATAGAGCCCCATAAGAAAGCAAATGGCCAAAACAAGAAAGTCATGACAATTTTAATAAGCTATTTATCTGTTGAAGAATGTGGTAGAATTCAATATTGTCTAACTGCTTACTCCATTTGGAAGAAATTGGAGAACTACTATGAGAGCACAAAGCAAGTAATGTCTAAAAAGATTTAACTTATTGTCACTAAATATGAACTCTTCAAGATGAAGCCCAATGAGACCATAATCAAAATGACCAATCATCTTCTTGCCATCATCAGTGGCATAAGGAAGCTTGGAAGGCATTGCAATTTGGAAGATGTAAAGAACAAGATTTTAAAGAGTCTTCTAATGAAGGATTATGGCTCAAGGTTATCGGTATTGAAAAAGCTAATGAGGATTTGAGCATAATTCCTACTGATGTGCTTATTCGCAAGCTTTTTATCTATAAGAGTGCTTTAGCTAGAGACAAGGAGTTTGAAGGAGAAAATGAGAGGACAAAGCCCCTAGCACTCAAAGCTTCAACTTTGATGCCTCAAGATTAAGATCTTTTTAGTGATGAAAAGATGAGCAATAAGGGGAATGAACAAATAGTCTTACTTTTAAGGAGGATCAAAAGAATGATCACCAACAAGTATGGTTCAATCAAGAATTACAAAAAACATGCCATACAATTCACTCTTAGGAACTTCTTATCCAACAAAAGCAAAGAGAAAGTCAAGTGATATAAGTATAGGAAGAAGAGACAAATGAAGTCAATATGCCCCAAGCTCAAGAAGTACAAGAAGAGACCCAATAAGAAAGATGAAGAGAAGGATCATAAAGTCATATGGGATGATGACTCCTTAATATTTATTGAAGATGAAAAAGAAAAGTTAGCTAACTTGTGCTTCATGGCTATTGAGGACAACTCCATTGATGATGATTCATTGATAGCACGAAATTCGCATATTTTTCAATCTCGAACCCTTTTTCTCAATTTTCATATAAAATTTAATGTCGCATGTTCGTATTCAATTTTCTCACTTGTACATGGTCCAAATTCAAACTCTAGTCATCTCACTGCTATTTTGGTCACCAATGTTCTAGATTTTTTATGCATTTTGGTCATAAAAATGTGTATTTCACTTGGGGTCCAAACCAGAGGGTGTGATAACAAATCTATGGTATGGACTCTTTCCAATCTAGATATCAGGACAACCCTTACTTTACTTCTCATCAAATTGGTTGGGAGAATCATCATAATTTTTCATGGAAAACACTGAGCAAAATCCTTTTCAATTTTTTTGAAATCAATGCCATTATCAGTACCAACATTTAGAAACCTCAATTCAAGAGAATTCCACATTTGTACCCTAATCAACACCAACCATGACTTAATGCATTTAAAAATCTTTTTTTGGAAGAAACCCTTCAATATTTTTATTTTAGCTACCCAAGAGAAAATGAAAAGAATCGACAAAAGGATGGTAGAAACTCATATTGGACAGATAGCAAAAGCAGTGCAAGAAAATAAGAAGGAATAGCTTCTGAGTCAATCCAAGCAAGCTAAAGCAATCTTAGTACTATAGAGTGTAAGGTTTATGATAACAAGATTGCTTTGAACACTACAATGGGTAATTTTTCTACTTTAGTTGAGACACCAGATGAGGATAAGGAAGAGGAGTATTTAAAAGAGAGGGTCCAGCTAAAAAGTCATGAAGGAGAAGAGACTAGTGTGAAGGAGAATGAAAAAGAATCACTTGGAAGACTTGAGTTACATAAAATAAAGGAACCTTGCAAACCGCTTATACCGTTTTTCTAATTGACTGAAAGAGAGCAAAAACGAAAATGAATATTCTGAAATTTTTAATATGTTCTCTAAAGTTGAAATTAATTTACCTTTATTGGATGTTTTAGGAACATTCCTTTTATGCCAAATTGTTTAAGGAATTAACTTCTACAAAAAGGAGGTATGAAATAAATGAGAAAGTAACAGTGACTGAGATAGCAAGTGCAGTCCTTCAGTATCAACTTCCCCATAAAATGAAAGATCCTAGGAGTTTTACGGTAGATATAACTAAGGGAGACAAAAAGATAGCCAATGATATGTTAGACTTAGAAGCCAACATCAATTTAATGTTATATTCATTGTATAAACAACTGGGCCTGTGACACCCTCTCATATAGTTAGGAATAATCCCAACTATATAGGAGAATGTCACCTACCTATTACCTTAAAATTTGATTGAATTAAAATTTCTTTCATTTTAGTTATTATATTTTCATATGCTAATTATTTATATATATATATATATATATTTATTTATTACATGATAGCAATATGTCATTCAATTAATGAATCTATTTTATATGCGGAATTAACAAACCATGGCCATATCTTCAAACATAAGTTTGGGCTTTCATTGTCCCGATGATTACAAAATACTTATGATCTAATAAAATTACATATTCCCATCATAAAAAGACATGTAAAATTTTTGAAAACCATAATTATACTCATCACCCATGACATGTGGACAATAACAAAATGCATGTCATGTAAAGCACCAACCCTCTGATGTGGATTTACTTTATTTGACTCTGTATGGGCTTGCTTCTCTTTCTGTCAACTTCTCCCTATAGGCTCTGAACCTGCGTATGGGAAAACACCCACACGCTAAGCAACCTAATGCTTAGTGGTACATATGTGCATAAATATTCGTACAAACACTTATGATATGTCATAAAAATTCCATGTTCATATTATCCAAATTTGCATATAAATAATCATAAATAATAATCCATATATCACAGTCCTTTTTATAGTAATATAAAAAAAAAGAAATCAATTTATCATATATCAATATGGAATATTGTATACCTGGTTTACAGGTTTAACACATATACATGCCATAATTTACTAGGGTAAATTCATATTCATACCTCATTTGTGATTTCTATTTCCTTGCTTCATTTACCTAATAACTGATTTTTTTTCATATTTTTTTTTTAATATTTTTATATTTTATAGCCTCAAAACTCTAAATCCGGACTATTTGGATGCGGGTTGTGAAACAGGAGCGCTCTCACCCGAGCTTAAGCCACCCTGCTCACTATCTGTATCTGTCTGTATAAGTACTCGACCGAGCTTCTCAAGTCAAGAGCGCTCTCACCCGAGCTTAAGCCATCTTGACTGAGTAAAATAAATAATTGCATGCATTTTGGATCAAGGGCGCTCTCACCCGAGCTTAAGCCACCTTGTCCTTATAATAAAATTTTCCATATCATCATAAATTCCTACGGTACCGTAAACCCCTCAATGGCATGCCATCTATCCTATTTCTAGTCCTAGATTAGAGAATTGGGCTTAATTGATGTTATTATCTTATTGTTTACATAATTCATCAAAATTCACATATTCATAAAAATTTCCGATTTACATACCATATATGAAAAAAAATAATTTCTCAATCTCATTTGAAACCTCAAACCACAATATATCATATTAATTTAATCAATACACAATAAGAACTTTAAATATAACTACTATCATATTATTCAAAATTAAAACATATATATATATATATATATATATATGTCACCCAATATTTAAAATACCAAATTACTAAATTTTTATTTCGGGACAGATTTCTGCTCTGATTTTATATTGCATATATCACCAATTTCTGATTCGAATTTGACCTTATGGTATTCTATGAAGTTTTAGCTTAATGTCTTATCTGTCATATACAAAAAGAATCATATAAATCTGAATTTTCTAGCTAAAGTTATGTCCAAATAACTGTATGGTGCTCAGTAAAAATATGCCCAGTATTTTTCAGAATACTCTTAAGTCCGAGATTTTGTATCAAATTTTAGGTCCAATATAAATCACAACTAGCATTTATACTCTTCATAAAATTTTTGTATCTATGTTTCTACTTTCATTTCCAACTGGTATCATCCCGATCTAAGTTCCAGAACAAAAGATATAACCAAAATACCATAGAATGTTCAGAAAATAACTACCCAGAATTTTCTGGGTACTTCCAAATCCGAGAATTTGTAGAAATTTTTAGACCAATTTAGAATCAGATAGAGCATTTACACTCTTCATAAAAGTTTTAGATCTATGTGTCTATTTTCATTTCCAACTGATTTCATCTCTATCCAAGTTCCAGAACAAAAGATATAACCAAAATACCATAGAATGTTCAGAAAATAACTACCCAGAATTTTCTGGGTACTTCCAAAATCCGAGAATTTGTAGAAATTTTTAGACCAATTTAGAATCAGATAGAGCATTTACACTCTTCATAAAAGTTTTAGATCTATGTGTCTATTTTCATTTCCAACTGATTTCATCCCGATCTAAGTTCCAGAACAAAAGATATGGTCAAAATACCATCGAATGATCCAGACGAATTTTAACAAAATCAACAAACACAACAAGTTTTTCTTTTCACTTTTCCTTCAACATCAAACATCATTAGAATGCAAATAAAATGGACAAAGGAATAAATATGCTCATATGTACAAACCTTGACACAATGAAGTCTTAACCTCTTCAAACTTTAAGCTTTTATGGTTGTTTTAAGTTTTTGGGGAGAGGAAGAGGAAGGAGAGGAAGAAGAAGATGGGTGAAAGAAGAGAGAATTTTGTGTATGGAAGAGTGGGAGGAAGGCTAGGTTTCTGAATTTTTGGAAGAAGAAGAAGAAAATAACATTTTTATACTCATGGTAAATATCCTATTAGGTCCCCCCTTGTTTTTGCCAAATATCCACTTAAATCCTTGGTTTTTACCTTATTATTATTAACTTACCCAACATTTCTATCTATTTATTTAACACACATAACTTAATAAAAAAATTTACTTATAAATCTTTTTATTATATTTTATTCCCAAATTTAGTCTCAAAAAATTTTAATTATGATCATTAAACATGATAATTACCCAAGTCTAAATTGATGGGCATTACATTTCTCTCCCCCTTAAAAATTTTCGTCCTCGAAATTTACCTGATTGTTTATGTTGAAAATAACTGGGGATATTGTGCCTTCATCACTTCCTCGCTTTCCCATGTTGCTTCTTCAGTTGAATGATTCCTCCATAACACCTTGACTAGTGGTACTCGTTTATTCCTTAACTCTTTGACTTCACGAGCCAATATCTCCATTGGTTCTTCCTCGTATGTTAAATCTGGCCTTACCTCGATGGTGTTGGTTGGAATAATATGAGAAGGATCTGATCGGTACCTCCTCAGCATGGAAACATGAAAAACGTTGTGAATCTTGCTCAACTCTGGTGGTAAAGCAAGTCTATAGGCAACTGGTCCAATTCTATCTAAGATCTCATAAGGTCCAATAAACCTAGGGCTTAACTTGCCCTTCTTTCCGAATCTGAGGACCTTTTTCCAAGGGGAAACCTTGAGAAACACTTTGTCTCCCACTTCGTACTCTATGTCTCTCCTTTTGAGATCTGCATATGATTTTTGCCTATCTGAAGCTGTCTTCAACCTTTCTTGTATAATCTTCACCTTTTCTTCTGTTTCTTGCACTAACTCTGGTCCCACTAGCTCCCTCTCACTGAGTTCTGTCCAACACAATGGTGTTCGACACCTTCTACCATAAAGTGCCTCATAAGGAGCCATTTCAATGCTTGACTGATAGCTGTTGTTGTAGGCAAACTCCATCAATGGTAGGTATTTGTCCCAACTTCCCTCGAACTCTATTACACAACTCCTCATCATGTCTTCCAAAATCTGAATCACCCTTTCTGATTGTCCATCAGTCTGAGGATGAAAAGCTGTACTGAAATTGAGTTTGGTACCCAAAGCTCTTTGTAGACTACCCCAAAACTGAGAAGTGAACCTGGGGTCCCTATCTGAAACAATGGAGAGTGGCACTCCATGAAGCCGTACTATTTCATTTACATATAACTCTGCTAACCTGCTTAATGGGTAGTCCCTTCTGATAGGCAAGAAGTGAGCTGACTTAGTTAACCTATCCACAATCACCCACACAGCGTCATATTTTTTTGGTGTCAAAGGCAACCCAATCACAAAATCCATGGTTATTCGTTCCCATTTCCATTCTGGAATTGTGATTGGCTGTAACAACCCTGAAGGTACCTGATGTTCTGCCTTGACTTGCTGACATGTTAAACACCTGGTGGTGAATTCTGTGATGTCTTTTTTCATACCTGACCACCAATACTCATTCTTCAAGTCATGGTACATCTTGTTACTTCCCGGGTGCATGGCATATTTTGTCTCATGTGCCTCCTTTAAGATCCTCTGTCTCAAATCTTCCACATTAGGTATGCATAATCGACCCTGATAGTATAAACTGTTATCTGAACTAATTGTAAAATCAGGTCTCTCCCCCTTAGAGATTGACTCGGCTATCTCAACTAACTTGTTATCTTGCTTCTGTGCATCTTTGATTTCTTGGTTGAGAGTTGGACGAATGTGTAATTCTGCCAAAGTCTTTCGGCTTAATGCATCGGCCACAACATTGGCCTTACCTGGATGGTAGTCGGTCACACAATTGTAATCCTTGATCAACTCTAGCCATCTTCTTTGTCTCAAGTTCAATTCCTTCTGGGTAGGAAGATACTTTAAACTCTTGTGGTCGGTGTAAATAAAACACTTTTCCCCGTATAAGTAATGGCGCCATATCTTTAAAGCAAAGACAATGGCAGCCAGCTCAAGGTCATGTGTGGGGTAATTCTTCTCATGTGTCTTCAGCTGTCTAGAAGCATAAGCTACTACCTTGCCCTCTTGCATCAGTACACACCCCAGTCCATTGTGAGAAGCATCGCTATAGATAACATATTCCTTATCAGGGACTGGTTGTGTCAAAACGGGTGCCTCAGTCAACATCTTCTTAAGTCTTTCAAAGCTGTCCTGACATTTCTCTGTCCACTCGAATTTCACATCTTTTCTCAGTAGTCTGGTCAAAGGAGAAGCAATCATTGAAAAGCCCTTAACAAACCTCCTGTAATAACCGGCCAAACCGAGGAAACTCCTAATTTCTGTCACATTACGGGGAGGCTTCCAATTCATAACTGCCTCTACTTTGCTGGGATCAACTTTGATGCCATTTGCTGACACAATGTGTCCAAGGAAAGCCACATCATCGAGCCAAAACTCACATTTTGAGAGCTTGGCATAGAGCTTCTGCTCCTTGAGGGTTTGCAAAACTATCTTCAAATGCTGACCATGTTCTTCCTTATTCTTGGAATATACTAAGATATCATCAATAAAAACCACCACGAATAAATCCAAATATGGTCTGAAGATCCGGTTCATCAAATCCATAAAGGCTGCTGGGGCATTTGTCAAACCGAAAGGCATCACCAAAAACTCATAATGCCCATATCTGGTTCTAAATGCTGTCTTAGCTATGTCCTCTGTCTTAATTTTTAATTGGTGGTACCCTGATCTCAAATCAATCTTAGAGAAAACTCCTGCACCCTTCAGCTGATCAAAAAGATCATCAATTCGTGGTAACGGATATCTGTTCTTAATAGTCACCTTGTTCAACTGTCTGTAATCTATGCACAACCTCATAGACCCATCTTTCTTCTTTACAAACAATACCGGTGCACCCCAAGGAGACACACTTGGTCTGATAAAACCCTTATCTAACAATTCTTGCAGTTGTGCCTTTAATTCTTTCAACTCTGTCGGTGCCATTCTATACGGTGCAGCTGATATTGGTGTTGTACCTGGAGTGAGCTCTATGGAAAATTCAATCTCTCTATCGAGAGGTAGCCCTGGTAGGTCATCTGGGAACACTTCTGGGAATTCATTCACTATAGGGATATCCTTAAGATCTGGACCTCCCTTTCTAGTATCAATCACGTGAGCCAAGTAAGCCTCATATCCCTTTCTGATCATTCTTTGAGCCTTCATCATAGATATCACTTGAGCAGGTGGTGGAAACCTTTCGCCTTCCATTACTACCTCTTCTAGTTCTGGAGTTTTAAGAACAACTGTCTTAGATCGACAGTCCACTACTGCCTCATGTTTAGAAAGCCAATCCATGCCTAAGATAGCATCGAATTCATGGAATGGCAATTCAATCAAATCCGCTGGAAACTCTTTCTCATGAACTATCAAAGGGCAACTTTTGTATACCCGATTAACAATCACGCTATGGCCTAGGGGGTTTGTGACCTCAATCTCATATTCTAGATTCTCACTCATCATACTGTTTTGAGTAGGTGTGCTCATGCATACATAGGAATGTGTAGAACCAGGATCTATTAAAGCACATAAAACTGAGTCATGTAAAGAAAACATACCCACAATCACATCAGTGGCTTTTTGGTCCTCTCTGGCCTTCATAGCGTATGCCCTAGCTGGAGTCCTACTGGGTCCCGGCCTATTGATTGTCTCTGATGCAGCCTGGTTAGGTCCCGCTCGACCTCCTCTAGTCTGAGTCTGATTCTGAACCCAAGCTGATCCTGCAGTCTGTGTAGGTGCACTAATAGTCATCAAAGGGCAATCTCTTTTCATATGGCTCTTGGACCCACATCTGAAACAAGCACCTGTGACCATCCAACATTCTCCTCTATGGCTCTTGTGGCAGGTACCACAAATTGGTGCGCTCTCTCGGGTGGCCTGTGTATGTATGCTACCAGCTGCAGATGTAGCCCTGGAGGGCTGCCCCCTCTTGTGTAGTCCACCCTGTTTATAACTCCTATTATGTCCCTGACTCCTGCCATGAGACTGTCCTGGGTAGTATCGACCTTTCTTGCCAATAGATTGGGCCACTGGAGTTACTGTCTGTCTAAAACCTTCCTCTGCTCTCTTTCTCTTTCTCTTTTCAATACTAACCGCAGATGCAATCAGTTGAGTAAAGTTGACATGCTGAAGTGCAGTCACAAAATCCCCAATCTCTGTATTAAGGCCATCTTCAAATCTTCTGCACTTATCTCTCTCACTTATGATAATCTCTGAAGCATACTTACTCAATCGAGTAAACTCTCTCTGATACTCGGTCACTGTCATCTTGCCTTGCTTAAGGTTCAGAAACTCCCTTTTTTTCTCATCTATGTAAAATGGAGGAACATATTCTTCCTTGAACTCAGTGATAAAGAAGTCCCATGTCATAGGCTTTGGTGCCTTTGGTTTCAAAAGAACTGACTTCCACCAGTCATAAGCGTCTTCCTGGAGTAGAGATACGACATATCTTGCCTTTTGGTCAATAGGAACCTCCAGCTCATCAAGGACTCTTTCGGTCTTTTCTAACCAATATTCTGCTGCAGCAGGATCATCATCTTTCGTACCTAGAAAATTTGTGGCTCCATACTTACGGAGCTTGTCCATCTGTACTTTCGGTTTCGGTGGTGGAGGTGGAGGAACTAGAGTGGGTTGTGGTACCACTCTTGCGATCTGTTGCAACAAACCAGCCATCTGCTGCATCAAAGGGTTTTGATCCTGGTTGGCATGTCCAGGAATCTGCTGGGCTGCATCTGGTATAGCATCCGGATCCTGAACACTAGCTACACTGGGCTGGTTCGGTGCTCTAGTATTAGGAGAACTATTGCTTTCAGTAACTTCATGCGCCTGAATTTCCATATTCTCTTCTAATCCTACAAGTCGACAGAGAAGTAGCCCATGTTAGAGTCATATGAGACATACAATGCATGCATGATAAACCTTTAGCCCACTTAGGTCTAGGATCGCCTAAACCTCGGCTCTGATACCACTAAATGTGACACCCTCTCATATAGTTAGGAATAATCCCAACTATATAGGAGAATGTCACCTACCTATTACCTTAAAATTTGATTGAATTAAAATTTCTTTCATTTTAGTTATTATATTTTCATATGCTAATTTTTATATATATATATATATATTTATTTATTACATGATAGCAATATGTCATTCAATTAATGAATCTATTTTATATGCGGAATTAACAAACCATGGCCATATCTTCAAACATAAGTTTGGGCTTTCATTGTCCCGATGATTACAAAATACTTATGATCTAATAAAATTACATATTCCCATCATAAAAAGACATGTAAAATTTTTGAAAACCATAATTATACTCATCACCCATGACATGTGGACAAGAACAAAATGCATGTCATGTAAAGCACCAACCCTCTGATGTGGATTTACTTTATTTGACTCTGTATGGGCTTGCTTCTCTTTCTGTCAACTTCTCCCTATAGGCTCTGAACCTGCGTATGGGAAAACACCCACACGCTAAGCAACCTAATGCTTAGTGGTACATATGTGCATAAATATTCGTACAAACACTTATGATATGTCATAAAAATTCCATGTTCATATTATCCAAATTTGCATATAAATAATCATAAATAATAATCCATATATCACAGTCCTTTTTATAGTAATATAAAAAAAAAGAAATCAATTTATCATATATCAATATGGAATATTGTATACCTGGTTTACAGGTTTAACACATATACATGCCATAATTTACTAGGGTAAATTCATATTCATACCTCATTTGTGATTTCTATTTCCTTGCTTCATTTACCTAATAACTGATTTTTTTTCATATTTTTTTTTAATATTTTTATATTTTATAGCCTCAAAACTCTAAATCCGGACTATTTGGATGCGGGTTGTGAAACAGGAGCGCTCTCACCCGAGCTTAAGCCACCCTGCTCACTATCTGTATCTGTCTGTATAAGTACTCGACCGAGCTTCTCAAGTCAAGAGCGCTCTCACCCGAGCTTAAGCCATCTTGACTGAGTAAAATAAATAATTGCATGCATTTCGGATCAAGGGCGCTCTCACCCGAGCTTAAGCCACCTTGTCCTTATAATAAAATTTTCCATATCATCATAAATTCCTACGGTACCGTAAACCCCTCAATGGCATGCCATCTATCCTATTTCTAGTCCTAGATTAGAGAATTGGGCTTAATTGATGTTATTATCTTATTGTTTACATAATTCATCAAAATTCACATATTCATAAAAATTTCCGATTTACATACCATATATGAAAAAAAATAATTTCTCAATCTCATTTGAAACCTCAAACCACAATATATCATATTAATTTAATCAATACACAATAAGAACTTTAAATATAACTACTATCATATTATTCAAAATTAAAACATATATATATATATATATATATATATATGTCACCCAATATTTAAAATACCAAATTACTAAATTTTTATTTCGGGACAGATTTCTGCTCTGATTTTATATTGCATATATCACCAATTTCTGATTCGAATTTGACCTTATGGTATTCTATGAAGTTTTAGCTTAATGTCTTATCTGTCATATACAAAAAGAATCATATAAATCTGAATTTTCTAGCTAAAGTTATGTCCAAATAACTGTATGGTGCTCAGTAAAAATATGCCCAGTATTTTTCAGAATACTCTTAAGTCCGAGATTTTGTATCAAATTTTAGGTCCAATATAAATCACAACTAGCATTTATACTCTTCATAAAATTTTTGTATCTATGTTTCTACTTTCATTTCCAACTGGTATCATCCCGATCTAAGTTCCAGAACAAAAGATATAACCAAAATACCATAGAATGTTCAGAAAATAACTACCCAGAATTTTCTGGGTACTTCCAAATCCGAGAATTTGTAGAAATTTTTAGACCAATTTAGAATCAGATAGAGCATTTACACTCTTCATAAAAGTTTTAGATCTATGTGTCTATTTTCATTTCCAACTGATTTCATCTCTATCCAAGTTCCAGAACAAAAGATATAACCAAAATACCATAGAATGTTCAGAAAATAACTACCCAGAATTTTCTGGGTACTTCCAAAATCCGAGAATTTGTAGAAATTTTTAGACCAATTTAGAATCAGATAGAGCATTTACACTCTTCATAAAAGTTTTAGATCTATGTGTCTATTTTCATTTCCAACTGATTTCATCCCGATCTAAGTTCCAGAACAAAAGATATGGTCAAAATACCATCGAATGATCCAGACGAATTTTAACAAAATCAACAAACACAACAAGTTTTTCTTTTCACTTTTCCTTCAACATCAAACATCATTAGAATGCAAATAAAATGGACAAAGGAATAAATATGCTCATATGTACAAACCTTGACACAATGAAGTCTTAACCTCTTCAAACTTTAAGCTTTTATGGTTGTTTTAAGTTTTTGGGGAGAGGAAGAGGAAGGAGAGGAAGAAGAAGATGGGTGAAAGAAGAGAGAATTTTGTGTATGGAAGAGTGGGAGGAAGGCTAGGTTTCTGAATTTTTGGAAGAAGAAGAAGAAAATAACATTTTTATACTCATGGTAAATATCCTATTAGGTCCCCCCTTGTTTTTGCCAAATATCCACTTAAATCCTTGGTTTTTACCTTATTATTATTAACTTACCCAACATTTCTATCTATTTATTTAACACACATAACTTAATAAAAAAATTTACTTATAAATCTTTTTATTATATTTTATTCCCAAATTTAGTCTCAAAAAATTTTAATTATGATCATTAAACATGATAATTACCCAAGTCTAAATTGATGGGCATTACAGGGCCTAAGTGAGATTAAGCCTACGTCTATGCGCCTTCAATTTGCTAACAGGTCAGTTAAACATCCTAAAGGCATAGTAGAGGACCTTGTACAAATTGGTAAGTTAATTATACTGTTGAATTTATTGTTTTGGATGTGGAGACTTCTCCCTTAAGAGAAAAAAAAAAAAAAAAGCAGACCATTCTCCTTTGTAAGCCATTCATGGAAACCATTAAGACAATAATAGATTCTGACAATGGTAAGCTCACAATGACTACTTTAGGGGAGACATTCGAATTTAAAGTTTTTGATTCAATAACTTATCCTTCTAATACTTTTCTTAATAATGTTTTAATATAGATTGTTTGGACTCACTAGTTTATGATATGTTTTTTCAGGAATAAGAGGATAAGGTGACGTTAACTTTAGCCTTAGATAAATTGGATAACAATTTGGAGGAACTTTTAGGAAACCATAAAAGCTCTGACCCAGCCGAATTGGTGGATGATAAGCTGAATTTGAACCCTCTCACACCTAAAGTAAAGAAGTGTGACCTTAAGCCCCCTAAATTAGAACTAAACGAACTCCCTTCTACTCTTAAGTATTCTTTTCTAGGAAAAGAAAACACCTAAGTAATGATTATTGTATCTGACCTTTCTCCTAGTGAGTAAGAATCCATTATTAAGGAATTGAGTAGGCCTAGAAAAACAATTGGGTGAGGAATCTCAAACATTAAAGGTATTAGTCCTACTATGTGTATGCATAAAATAAATTTAGATGACAATGTCAAAGCTGTTAAGGACACTCAAAAAATGCTCAATCCTAATATGCAAGAGGTTGTTAAAAAGGAGGTTCGAAAGTTACTAGATGAAGGGATTATATATCATATTTCTAATAGAAAATGGGTCAGTTCAGTAAATGTGGCTTCTAAGAAGCCAGGAATTACATAAACAAAAAATGAAAAAGGGGAACTACTGCCTACTAACACCATGACGAGATGTAGAATGTGTCTTGTAGCACCCCCTTACCCTAATAGTCCGTAGTAGAGCAAGTGAGTTCTACCTAGCTTAATGTTTGAAAATCGATGCTCGATTTATTTCATTTTGAAACTCCAAGTATGATATTTGCGAAATATATATTTTTATTTTTATAGTGAATACAATAATCATCATAAAATTTCATGATTTAGAATGTACCCATTCATTAAATTAAAATTTTCAGAAAATACATTTACAATAATATTACTAATTATATTAATTATAAATTTACATTTTAATAAATCTTACATGCAATGGCCCAAATACTAGATTAATCGTAAAATGTAGTTTCCAAAATTGATCAGCATATACCAGTGGTGAAAAATATTTTATTTAATCATACAAAAATATAGGTTATGACTAGTCCGGGGATAAAATTTTGAGTGAAAATGAGCTCAAATAAGTCCTTAAATGTCAAAACTAAGAAAAAATGAGATCCGGTTTAATTAAATAATTGGTTGACTGTACTTTGACTGCGATATAAAAAATAGCAAATGATATTTAAAAATTTATTTTAAGACATGGATAGACTCTAAATAATATTTAGGATTATTTGACAGTGAAAATGAAATTTTATAATAACACGAAAAATTGATTTATCAGTCCAAATTTAGTGAGTCGGACATAAAATAGACTTCGATTAAGTTAAAACAATTTGTGTAGACATATAAAAATATTTTATGAATTATGGAATCAAATTTGGGTAAAATTGAGCTTGATAAGTGAGAGAAATAATTTATAGTGCTTAATTGGGTCTAAATGGGTTGTGCTTTATTGGGTCCAATCCTACCCACCTTAATCCACTATATAAGGACTAAAATATCATAATTCTCTAGAGAGAATTCTGCAACTCCTTCTTCCCCAAATTCCCTTGCATGGCCAAACTCATCGTTTCCCATTTATCCTCCAAAATTCTTCCAATTTCTCCAATTTTTACACCAAAATCAATCATCCTAATATAATTTCAACATCTCTAATAGCTAGAAAAAGCCTTTAGTATTTATTTAGAGGGCTAGAGTGGAAGAAAATCAAAAGAGATAAGTTTAGATACAAATTGGAGGTAAGTGAAATTAATAGCTTTAAATTGGTTTAATAGTTCAAATAGGTAGTTTAAGGTATATAGATGATAATTATGAAGTTAGATTGAGTTAAGGAAGCAAAATAAGAGTGGATTAATGATATACAATTTTTGGCCATGGTAGGTTCAAAGAGAAGTGAATGTGCTTCCAAGCAAAAGGCTAAGGAAAAGGAAGCCTAGAAAGGCCAAAAGAAGAAAATATGGTTAGTGATTTCAAAATTTACTTATTTCCATGGATTAAGCAAGAAATAAGGTTATGTAAATTAGGAATTTTGTGTGTTTTACATGTAATTGATAATTGATGCTTAAAACATAATTAAGGGATTATAAAAAATGAATTAGAAATGTTAATTTCAATTAAAAAATTAATTAGTGAAAATAGAAAAATATGACCATATTATGTGAAAAATGTATATTAAGTTATAAATACATTTTAGTGTAATATTATGGTACATATAAAATAATGAATGTATAAATTAGTGAAACGAATAATTAGAAGGTGAAAGAAAAATTTTAATGATAAAAATCTAGAGTATGCCGAAATATGAAGAAGCGAAAATTATTATTTTCCTTGCTAATTAAACGAAAATTTATTCATAAAATGCAATATAACATGATATTGAATGTATAAAAATTTATTGAGAATTTTTAAAATATGTATTGAATATGTTTCTAATTATTGATTATTTTATGCATGAAATGAAAAATAATGAATAAATTGTGTTTAGTGAGCTTAATGACTTAATTGATTATTAATTGATATATTAGAATAGAAAGTGTGAAGATTTATGGTAGAGATAAAAATTTTATGAAGAAATAAAATGTTAAGTAATTAATAATGTAAAAATAATAGAAGTTATGAATTTAATGGAAGTTGAATTAAAGAAATACAATAATGTCCTTACTTATTTTTCTAATGGTTAGATCTAGCCAAGGATATAATTGGCTAGCCATTGGGACACTATTACCATGGTGCAGGTTATGACAACTCGCTTATATAGGCCAATAATGGTTTACTTCAGTGATAGTGATTCAATGATTAGCATACAGTGCAATGCTCGAGTGGTCTTTTGGAATTACTCTTGAGTGTAGTAGACTTTTGGGGTCCACGTCCCATGTATCTAATCTGAAGATTTTCTATTGGATTGAAACTAGAGACAAATGTAAATAAAAGTAGTAAAAATGATAGGAGTGAAAAATAAGTGAAAAATATGATAAGAATGAATAAATGTGAAAATGTGAATAAATGTGAAAAATATTAGGAAAATGAATAAAGTGAAAATAATAATAATAATAAAATAAAAAATGTATAAGTAATAAATATGATAAATATGGTATAATAATAAAAATAATAAATATGACAAAAATAGTAAAATTGACAAAAGACAAATAAGTGGAAGAAAAATGTTAAATTAGATAGTTAAAAGGAAAATGAATGAAAATAAAATAGTTAGTTGCAAAAATATAAATAAATGTAAAGTAGTGACATGATTGTAAATAAATGAAAATTTAGGAACTAAAGTGAAAATTGTAGCTAATTAAATAAAATATTAAAAAAAAACAAGAGTTAATTAAAGTGGTAACGAGAAAAATGAACTAAATTGAAAAATAATGAAAGATCAAGATCAAATTGAAAAAAATTGGTAAATTTAATGAAGATATTAATTAGTGAATTAAATGTAAAGAATAATAAAACATTGATAAAAAGAATAATATATTAAAGAGAAAATTTAAATAGTGTAGTAAATATACTATTGCATGTATGTATGAAAATATAAGTCAATACAAATTTTTAGATTAGTAATTACCACTGGACATATTATGTTCAATGCATAGTTATATAACTGCGTATAGTTAGTAGCTGAAAAGGTAAGAGCAAACGTGCAAATTTTGGGAGTTGATGGAAGAATAAATATTGGTAGAGTAACATGTATATATATATATATATATATATATATATATATATATATATATATATATATATATATATATAAATGTATGGATATGAAGTTGTAGGAATAAAATTATGTATATATTCTGATAAAAAATATTTATGAATTATTATATGTGTAAGAAATGAAAATGTTGATTTGTGGTTGAATGAAAAATATTTTATATTATGTGTGTATTGTTGTGCTCAAAAGTGGGTTGTGAATTATTTGAATTATAAGTGGAGTAGTTAAGTTATAACCGTTATACCCCCGAAATTTTAGGAAAGTAAAAATGATTAATTAAGTACTAATAATTTTATGATCATTAAATTAAATAAATTAAGAAAACTTTTTTGGTACACATCAACTATAATTGTATTAATCCACGTAATATATGTATAAAATGATTGTTATAAGTGTGTCACATTACATGTCAAATATTTATTAAAAACATTTAAAAAGTAATTATTACAAAATTATATTTAAAATAGAAAAAGATGTTGCAATCTAGTCTATAAATTCTCTTTTTTCGATCGACACTATCACAGATTGCTACATCTACTAGCTTAGTAATATTTTTGGTAACTATCCAAAAATTATCCATTAATCTCAAAAAGATAGTTTTTTTTTACAAAGTATATTTCTAAAAATGCTAAAATATCTAATTAGATCAATCATCATTTAAATCATATAGAATAAAAAATTCATTAGATATAAAAATTTCACTCATCAAGGCATAATAAATTTCTGATAAATTTCACCAAATAAAAAGAGAAGACATACAAATCATAATTTTATATTAATTATTTATTTATTTCCATTTTTATTTACTTGATAGCTCACAATCTCCTAGATTACAACTAAACATTGAATATGGGGTGTTTGCTCTTCGATAGTACACTCGACACATACATAAGTATTAAGTAACTCAACACTTAACACCTATGTAAAGCAATAACATCTGAGCATGTTCTAGGGCCTACATAATTTATTTGTTTAACTCAATATTTTTTCGGTGCCTACATAATTTTAAACTCAGTACTAATTTTTAGTATTTGCATCTCTATCCCTTTTTCACATGGCAATCTATTCTAATTTTTAGTTTTAGACTAGATGTTTTAGGATTTAATCATTATTATAATCCATTACATATTAGTTACAGCAACATTATATTCAATTTTAATATAAATTGATATAGGTAGAAATAATCTCCATTGAAAATGCTTCTTTAACATTATACACATTCATTTTAATCATCACAAAATAAGAAAAGCTAAATAAAATATTTTTATATTATTAAAACTCAACATTTCAATCATTTTAGCAAACTACTTTGTATAATGATGCATTACATTGCACTGCATTTTTTTTTATCTATTTTTCAATGGAATCTATTGCCAAGACAATCACTAAGAGAAGATGGGGGATGAATTGGTGGATAATAAAATATTCCTTGCAAAGGCTAATTGAAAAATTATAAATAAGACAGAAAAGAGAAATTGAACACACGATTTATAAAGATTCAAGTGTTAATAAACTCCACCCCTCTCCACAATCTTAATTAGGTATTTTCATTATCTTACTCAATGAGATATACATGAATTTTGTTAGCTTACTCCAAACTAGATATTTCACTCTCATATCATGCCAAACCCAAACTCCCTTTGTGTTTTAATGCATAAACTATACAAAATGATCTCTAAAAGATTTCTCAATGTATTGAAGCTATTGTTGCTCTAATTGATATTTTTCCTTCAGAAAAATGAGTTATATATAGAGTTGCTTCAAAATCTATCTATTGTGGATGCATTAGTTCAAAAACAAGTTGTTCAACCACCTTGGAGCATACTTTAATGGTCACTGTTGAACCTTGAGGGGTATTTCTGTCATTTTGATGCTAACAAAGAAAATAGCAATTGTGGCGCCCGCAACCTCCTCACCCGAATTGCACGTGCCCGGATAAGGAAGCGTTGCCGCCTGACTTTCTCATACTTCTACTAATCGCTATATTATTTTTTTTTTCAATACTCAAGTATATATGGATATAAACAAAAATCAGAGTGCAATTTATTTACATAAAATAGTAATTTTTAACATCAGAGTAATTCTTAACAAACTTTAAAAATAGGTTTTACAAACTCAAACATTTCTTTAATATAAAAGCCAAATACAAAAGTTTCAAAACTTGTAACCCACTTTCTCAAGATTCGGCTGCTTTACTTGAATGGGATCACCACTTGCTTTATCTAGCGTCTTCAGCTACCTTTCTATATCTGCGTAGAAATTAAACTCCACGCTAAGCTCTAAACTTAGTGGTGCATATAAATAAGGCAATATACTATATCATGCAATAAGCATTAACAATTATCATTTTGTGCATTAAAATGTTTGCATACATGACTATTAACATATTCCTATTTCATACAAGTATAAATGTCATGCTCATATGGACAATGTTATTTTCATTTATCTTTAATGGCAAATTATTCTGTAAATCTCTTTATCATTACATTTCAATCTCATATCATCATCATTTTCTTATTCTTTCCTTTTCTTATTTTTCCGACATATCCTCATTATCTTGCCCACATCACTCTAAATTTTGGACTGACTGGATACGGTTATGGATCAGGAGCGTTCACACAAGCTTATGCCACCCTGTCCACTATCTTGCTCATAAGAGCTTTTCAAATCAATGGCGCTCACACAAGCTTATGCCACATTGATTGAGTATAATTTCATCATAGATGAATAACCGGATCAAGACCGCTCACACAAGCTTATGTCACCTTGTCCTCATTTATATGTGCTCATTGGAGTTTTCTCAAGTCAGTAGCGCTCACACAAGCTTTAGTCACACTGACTGAGCATCCCAGACCAATGGCGCTCACACTAGCTTTAGCCATATTGGTTGAGGTATAGTACGGTATTGTTCACTCCCTTAATGACATGTTATCTATCCTAATTCTAGTCCGCAAGTAAAGTAATGGGCTTCTTTATATTTTCACATCAATCATTATTCTCAAATTTCAACACATCCATTTTTTCTCATATTTATCAACATCTCAATTTTCTTATTTTGCAAACATATAGTCTTACTCATACATCTTTTCATTCATTTACTGGATTCATCAATATTCTCATGTTTATCATCTGTATCAGATTTCATATATTATCCAGGACAACCCATTTTTCTACATCAATTCATTTTTCTATATCACAACATATCACATTCTCACATCAATATATATATACCTATAGCTATATCCATATCATTCTTATTTCACTGGATAGACAATGACTTTCATTTACTTACCTCAATTCTTCATTTGATAACCACATTCATAATTTCAAATACAGAGCATTCACGGCCGTGATTACTAGTTTCACGCCTGTGAATTAGTTCACGCCCGTAATCCCAAGTCGTGAACGTTACTGGAATGAATCGCCCAAAACCATTCACAGTCGTGATTACTCATTCACGTCTGTGAATAAGTTCACTTCTGTGATTCCAACCCGTGAATGCTTCTGGAAAGAATAGTACCATTTCCACCCAGAAATTCACAACCGTGACACAATCAGTCACAACCGTGAACCCTCAAGTTCACGCCCGTGACTCAATAGTCACACCCGTGACTTTCTGTAGGAAATCTGTATATTCACCTTTCATTCATTCTAACATCATCCAAAACATACCAAATTCTATTTCATGCATTTCTAAGATTCTTTACTCCACTTATTACTTTTCAATACAGGTAAATACCTTGATCATACAAGATTTTCTAACATGCATCATTAATTCAAAGTCACACAAGAATCTCATTCATACATGTCTAATTCTATGGTTTCATGCCATAATCATCATCATTCTTGAAATGGATTTATCTAAAATCATGTTCAACATACATTATTTCAAACAAAAATAGGCTATTGCCTTAAGTTATGCACAAACCTTAATCTTTCTCCTTCACTCTTTTAGGTAGCTTTCTCTTTTCCTTTGCTCCTTAGAGCTTGTTCCTTATCATTTGGAACTCCTACAACATCATAAATCATTATTTCCATATGATTTTCTCAAGACCCTAAGCTCTCTTTTTCTCTCTCAAAACCCTAGTTTCTCTCTCTTTCCATATAAGTCTTGGATGAGTTCAAAATTCAAACTTCATTTAGAAAAGATGAAGAAGAAGAAGAAGAAGAAATACTTCTTACCTTACACTTTTCTTCACTTGATCACCACTTTGGAGATTTTCTCTCTCTACCAAACTTGATTTCTCTTCCTCTTTCTTGTTCTTTCCAGCTTCCTTAAGAGTTATAGCTATGAAAATCACCTTGTCTTGCTCTTTCCCTTCTCTTCCCTTCCTTTCTCTCTCTAGAATCAAGGTGAGCTATGGAGGAAAAGTTGTGGCTGGCGTGACTGGTAAAGAAAATAGAGAAGGAAGCAGAAAATGAAGACAAGAAGAAGAAGAAAAAGAAAGCCTTAAATAGGGTACCCAAAAAGTCTTCATGTGGGACCCACTATTTGACCGTTTTCTCCCAATTTTACACTTAATCAATATTAATTCACTTCCTTTAGTATCATGGCCGGCCAACACTATCCAAATGTGCCCAAAATTAATATGTTGATTATCAATTAATCTCATTAATCCTCCAATTTTTGGAAATTTGCAATTTGACCCAAAAACTTATCAAATTTTGCAATTTAGTCTTTTACCGTAAATCAACTTCTTTAAACTCTATAATCACTTATTTAGGCATTTATCATTTAATTTAGCCATTACTTTATCAATTTTTGTAAAAATCTGAATTTAGACTCCGATCGGTCACAGGCGTCAACTTCGCAACACGTGCGACTCGGAGCCTAAATTAGCGGATACTACAGCATTAATGTATTTAACATACTTGTTTTCTAAGTCTATTGAACAGGGTATGAAATATGATAACAAGAATGGAGAATGGAAGAATAATCTTAAAAAGATAAAATTGAAGAAATAGCATGTTCACATCTGTAACCTTATGTGTCACGTCTGTGATGAAGCTTAGCGCCAATAATCCAACATTTAAAGTTCACGACAATGAAGAATAATAGCAACCGTGAATGAACATTTCAGACATGCCCGTAAATAAATGTCACGCCCGTGAACAAACACTTCAAAACCTTCCAGAATGCTTCACGACCAAGGTCACCACTCAAGTCACGACTTGAAAGAACAGTCATGACCATGAAAGATGAAAGAGAAACATGTCAGGCGCGATTATAAGGGTTGGTGCAACAGTTAGTTTCATATTAAATGCATTCTAATGACTATAATTTGCTATGGAAGTATAAATTCAAGTCATTTATGCATCCATAATAAGAGAGAGAATAAAGAGAACAAGAGAACAAGAGAATAGCTAATATTTTGAATCAAAATCTTGTTGTAAGCCATTTTGTCCATTTGATATTTTCAAAACAAACATTTATTCGCTGTGAAAATCTTTTTGCTCATCATTTATTGAGTAATATAAATTTGTAAGTATTTCTCTTTGTAATCATCTACTCAAGTGAGTTTTGGGTATTTCGGGATTAAGAGTAGAACACTTGTAAGGGTTAGTTATATGAGCCTTTAAAATACAAGGTAAAGGTTATTTGTGTGAGCCTTTAAAACACAAGGAATTGGTTATTGTGTAAGCCATCAAAACACAAGGGATTTCTGGGTTAGGTGTGATCCATTGTTAGAAACACCATAGTTGGGAGTGAGCTTGTAAAACTCCATTCTAACACTTAGTGTGTTAGTGAAACTCCCAATTGAGATTGGGGGGAGGAGTAGGGTTTGTTAACACCTGAACCTCTATAAAAATCCTTGTGTCATATTTTTCTATCCCTACTAAACTTAACTTTTCTTTCTGCACTTAAAAGTTAAATTTTTAATATCCAATTTAACCCTCATTCTTGGTTCAATATCTGGGCAACAATTGGTATTAGAGCTAAGTCTAGCATCGAAGCCTAAACAGTGATAGTAAAAAAATCAAGATATGGCCAATGAAGGATTCCAAAGTCTCAAGTCTTACTTTGATGGAGCAAATTATGCTCATTGGAAGTTTTGGATGGAGACATATCTGGATAGTGAAGGAATTGAAGTATGGGATAGTGTTCGAAAAGAATGGACACCACCAACTAGAAGAGGAGCTGATGGTGAAGAAGAAATCTTATCAAGAGATGATTGGACAGAGCCTCAAAGAAGAGCAAAATTCAAAAACAATAAGGGAATGACAATTCTCTCAAGCTCATTATCCATTGAAGAATGTGGCAGAATACAATACTGCCCAGCAGCTTACAGCATGTGGAAAACATTGGAAAACTATCATGAAGGAACGAAGCAAGTTAAATCCCATAAGATTCAACTTCTTACTTTAGAATATAAGCTTTTCAAGATGAAATCCAATGAGTCAATCACTGACATGACCAACCGTCTTCTAGCTATCGTAAATGAAATGTGAAACCTTGGGAAACATATGAACTTGGATGATGTAAATAACAAAATCCTGAGAAGTCTTCCTCTCAAATATTATGGTTCAAGAGTTACTGTATAGAAGAAAAAAATGAAGACATGAGCATCATGAATACTGATGTGCTTATTGGCAAACTTCTCACACATGAAATGGCAGTGAAAAGATATAGAGAGCTTAAAGCAGAGCCAGAAAAAAGAAAGCTTCTAGTACTAAAAGCGTCTACTTCAAAATCTCAAGAAGAAGTTGAAGATGATGAAGAAATGAGTGATGATACAAATGAGGACATTGATGTGCTCTCAAGAAGGTTGAAAAGAATTATTGAGAAGAAAATGAGCAACTCTAGAAAATTCAAGCAAAGAAAACTCAAACAGACTTCTAATGATGCACAAAGAAATGAAGAAGAGGTAAAGTGCTATGAATGTGGAAAGAATGGACATATTAAACCGGAATGTCTAAGGCTTAAGAGCATAAGAGAAAATACCAAAGAGACAATGGGGAGAAAGGTCACAAAGCCACATAGGATGATGAAAACTCTTCAAGTGAAAAATATGACAATGAAGAGGTCAACCTATGCTTCATGGCTATAGAGGATCACGTCTCGGATAAGGTAAGATCACTTCACTCATACTCTTTCAATAATAATATAATGATAGTAATAATGATGATGATGATGATGAACAAAGCCTAATAGAAGAATTGAATCTAGAATTAGAAAAATATAGGAGTAAATTCAATACTTATAAGAATAACATTTCTAATTTAAAAAAATGGATGTCTTAGAAAAGGAGAACTTTATGCTTAAATTATCCAATGAATCTCTTCAAAAGTCATTAGATAAATACTCTTCAAGACCCTCAACTAAATCCTTGCTTAAAGAGAATAATACTTTAAAAAATGAAGTTGAGGAACTTAGAAACTCCATTTCAAAATTTCACAAAGGAAAAGAGAGCTTAGATACTCTTATTGTGTCTCAAATACCACCTTTAATTAGACACGGTACAGGATTTAAGGACACATCATCATTTTCTCACAAAACCATTTTTGTTAAGTCAAGTGAACCTCACATCTCCACATTTGCTGGAATAGCACCACACACTAAACCTTCTATACATAAAAGGAATAATTAAAGATTGGTAAGCCTAAGAAAGAAACCTCAAAAGGCTAATCATGCCATTATGTATAAGAAGCATGCATCCAGAAAAGCACCAATTAATCATGATTGTGCATGCCATTGTTCTCAAACTCAGTCTAATAGAAATATGGCATTCAAAAACATTGTAAGACCAAAAAGCAATTTTAGACCTAAATAGTGTAATTATTGTATGAAAATTTGTCACATAAATAAGCATTGTTGGATAAGGAAGGCTCATTGGGAACCTTTATGCCCTAACCCCCAAGTACCCAAGCTCATTTGGTTACCTAAAAAAACATACTTGAATTGTGATTCTATAGGTATGCCTCAAATCCATAATAAATAAAAATGCTTGGCTAGTAGACAGTGGATGCTCAAGGCATATGACAGGAGACAAAGAACTCTTCAATGAAATCAAAAGTATTGATGGAGGTAAAGTTACCTTTGGAAACAATGCTCAATGAGTATGGTTTACCAACTTACTTTTGGGTAGAAGCCACAAATACTGCTTGTTATATTTCAAGTTGAGTTTTCAAAAGACCTCTCCTAAACAAAACTTCATTTGAGCTATGGAATGGAACAAAGCCCTTGATATCATACTTTAGAATATTTGGATGCCAGTGCTTCATATTGAATACCAAGGACAACCTTGGAAAATTTGCTTCTAAATCTGATGAGGGTATCTTTTTAGGTTGCTCTACAACTAACAAAGCATATAAAGTATTTAATAAAAAGTCATTAACTGTTGAAGAATCTATGCATGTTGTTTTTAATGAATATAGTAGACTTGATCTTGTGAAAGGTAGTGTTCTTGATGATGTTGTAGGTATCATGGAAAGACTTGATCTTGAAAATGGAAAAGAAGAAAATGATCAAGCAGATTCACATCAAGATGATTCTCTACCTCAAGCTCAAGAGGAAAATAGACAAGAACTCCTAAAGGAATGGAGATTGACAAAAGATCACCCCCAAAGAGCAAATAATTGGTGATCCTTCAAGGGGAGTAAGTACTAGATCTCATTTCAAACATTTAGCCTCTGACCTTACTTTTATTTCTCAAATTGAGCCTAAAAACATTGATGATGCTCTTAATGATGAAATTTGGGTGATTGCAATGCAAGAGGAACTCTACCAATTTGAGAGAAGTAAGGTATGGACCTTAATACCTAGACCCAAGGATCATCAATTATAGGTAGCAAATGGGTATTTAGAAATAAACTAGATGAACAAGGTTCAATAACTAGGAATAAGGCTAGATTAGTTGCAAAAAGGTATAATTAGGAAGAAGGAATAGATTATGATGAGACTTATGCTGCTGTAGCTAGATTAGAAGCCATAAAAATACTTTTAGCATATGCATGCCACATGAATTTCAAACTCTTTCAAATAGATGTAAAAAGTGCCTTCTTAAATGGTTATATAGAAGAAGAAGTTTATGTAGAACAACCACCAGGTTTTGAAAGCTATGATTTGCCTAATCATGTTTTTAAACTTTCAAAAGCTTTATATGGTTTGAAACAAGCCCTAAGAGCTTGGTATGAAAGACTAAGTTCTTTTCTTTTAGAAAATAGCTTTACAAAAGGGAATGTTGACACTATATTATTCACTAAAAAGCATAAGCATGATATTCTAATTATTCAAATTTATGTTGATGATATCCTATTTGGGTCTACTAATGAATTGTTTTGTCAAGAATTTGCTAAGTGTATGACTAGGGAATTCGAAATGAGCATGATGGGTAAGCTTAAATATTTCCTTGCTCTACAAATAAAACAAGAAAATGAGGGCATATTCATCAACCAATCCAAATATGCCAAAGACTTACTCAAGAAATTTAGAATGGAAGGATGGAAGAATGCCAAGACTCCAATGAGCACATCAACAAAATTGGACAAGGATGAAAAGGGTAAGAGCATTAATGAAAAGCTCTATAGAGGTATGATCGAATCACTTTTATATCTTAGTGCTTCTAGACCTGACAAAATGTATAGTATATGCTTATGTGCACGCTTTCAATCATGTCCAAAAGAGTCTCATTTAAATGCAGTAAAAAGAATTCTAAAATATTTACATCGCTCATTGCATCTAGGTTTGTGGTATCCTAGAAATTCATCCTTTTACATTGTAGGATATTTAGGTGCTGATTATGCTGGAAGTCTTTTAGATAGAAAAAGTACTTCAGGTACTTGTCACTTTATTGGAGAGTGCTTAGTTTCTTGGTTTAGCAAGAAACAAGTTTTAGTTGCTCTTTCTACTGCTGAAACAGAGTATGTAGCAGCAGGATGTTGTTGTACACAAATCCTTTGGATGAAACAACAACTTAAGGATTATAGTCATAGTATGAACCATATACCTATTAGATGTGACAATACAAGTGCTATAAATCTATCTAAGAATCCCATTCAACATACTAGAAGTAAGGATATTGACATTAGACACCATTTTATTAGAGATCATGTTCAATATGGAGATGTTGTATTGAAATTTATAAGCACAGACAATCAATTGGCAGATATCTTCATTAAGTCTCTAAATGAGGAAAGATTTAACTTCATAAGAAGAGAGCTTGGTATGATTGATGGATTAACTTTATGATTGCCAAATTGCCTAACCTTGATTGATAATTTTGATTTTTGTCTCATCTTACTAGAAATAAGGTAGCTAATTTGATAGAAATATACGTTATAAGGGATAGAATCTCCCTAGAAATGCTTTAGTCTTATTTTAGACTTAATTTTATTTAATGAGAATTTTAGCCAATTCACGCCCGTCAGATATATTCACGACCATGAACTAAATCACCAAAAGAACCAGTAGCTTTCACGATTTGCTTCACGACATGATTCACGTCTTAAAGTAGTGAAGACTATGTTTCACGACTACAACCTTTTTCATTCACCCCCGTGAAACCCTTTGTTCATGCCCGTGATGCTTTCTCATGACCGTGAACATTTCCACCAAAAACTTACAGAAGCATTCACGCTTTGTGTCACGTTTTGTTTCACGATCATAAGTAGTGAAGTTTAATACTTCATGCTCGTGACTCATTTGTCACCACCGTGATAGTTCATCATTCACACTCGTGACCTTTAAATATCATAACCGTGATCAATTTCACACCTCTCATCATGGGTAGAGCATCTCTTCAGCAAACCGTGAACACGACACTTCACACCCGTGACCAAATTTTTCACGCCCGTGAAGATGTCGGCTATATAATGTTTCTGTCGTTATTTCTCCCATTCCAACTCTCCAACTTCTCTCAACTTCTCTCATTTATCACCGGTGAATACCATTTTGAAGATTTCGGCCCCTAGCAACTCATTCCATCTATAAATATCTTCAAAAATCACTTCCATCATTAGAAATCATATCACCTTAGGGTTTCCTCAAAATTTCTATCAAATTCTCACTCGTCAAAAATTTATTCTTTCAATCAAGATGTAAATCGGTTCCTCCAAGGGTACAAGGAAGAAGTCTCATGCTCCAAAAAGGTACACAGATTACCTTCTAAACATCATTCTGGAGCATTGCCATCCTAGATACTCAATGCTCAAGAAAAGGCCACTCCTTTCCTCTAGATCATTTGAGTGGCAAACCGTTCATACACTCGGCCTAGAGACAAGCATGACAGAACAACTCCAGGCCTGTCATCTGAAGGAATTCATTAATATCCATCAACCAACTCTGAGGGAGCCAACCTTAGAGTTTCTGAGCACTTTGCAAGTATCTCCTACTAGCACGGTTAAGTTCCAAATTTGCAAGCATCCGAACACCCTCTCTGCCACAGTGTTTGGAGACTTGTTCAACCTTCCCTCTGATGGCATCCTGAATGACAGTGAAGTAGAGTTCTATGCTACTCAAGCATGGACTCACTTCGGTCTTGATTGCAGTTGGGACGTCAAAAAGATGAAAATCACTCACCTTTGATCCCCAGTGCACAAGTGATAGGTTTCTGACCTATAGCATCTTTGCCAGAGGAGACAGCAATGGCACAATCAGGAAGTCAGAGCTCTTTCTCCTGGAGATGGCCCGAAGAGGCCTCACAGTGGCTTTATCTCAATGGTTTGCAAACCATCTTTTGTCAATTGCCACCAAACCCTCCGGAGACATTCTGATTAATGGGTACGTTACTCACATTGCCTTAAAGCTCGAATACTTAAAGCTGGATGAACATCACTTCAACCTCATCCCAGGACATCCTCGAGATCGACTAGACGTCATGTCCTTCATCAAGATGGGAGCGGCTGTTCGTATAGTGTTTGAGAACAACATTTACTACCGATTCACCAACACTACTGGTTAAATCATTTGGGAGGACAATGACTCGGATGACTTCAAAGCTGGGCTCCAAGGAATCCAGTAGAGGAAGATAACTCAAATTGAGGTGGCGCCTCCAGAGGTTGAGCAGGAAATGGGACAATCCTCTGCCTCCACACCAAACTTGGCTCAGCCAGTGGTTGACCTCTTGGCACCACGGTTTGAGCAATTGCAGGCTTCGATGGATAAGAGGTTAGAGAACCTCAAGGATTTCATGGAGCCTCGCATGGACAACCTTGAGGCAGAAGTAGCTCGCCTTAGAGATAGGATGTTCGGGTAGATTTTATGTTAGATGTTATATTTTCTAGCTTGTTTATTATAGGAAATTCTAATTTCCTTTCAGAATTTTAATTACTTTTGTATTTGGTTTTCTTAAATTAATATATTTTCTTTTGTTTTCCATAACTTTTTATCTTTTTGATATTCTTTTTGTTGATGATAAAAGGGGGAGAACCTAGCAATATATTGTTTAAAGTTAAGTGCAATACTTAATTTTGAATCAAAATGAATATGCAAGTATGCAAATGAGCTTTATACACCTTAAATATATCTTAAGTATACTTTGCATATACCTTGATGCAAGTTACATGAATGAATATGCACTTGATATACTCTGAATATACCTTAAATAAACTTAACTTGCTTTAAAGAAAATTTTGGTATACATTAGATATACTTTGCATATAACTTGCATATACTTGAAACTAGATTTTAATGCTACACTTCATCATTCTTTACAATACTTGCACTTTAGCATTCTTTATCCTAAGCATCTTTTGAGGGGGAGACTTCTCAAAAGCACATATTGCTAGATTATTTGTCACCATTAAAAAAGGGGGAGATTGTTGAACCTTGAGGGGTATTTCCGTCATTTTGATGCTAACAAATAAAATAGCAATAATATATTTAACATACTTGTTTTCTAAGTCTATTGAATGAGGTATGGAATATGATAGCAAGAATAGAGAATGAAAGAATAATCTTAAAAATATAAAATTGAAGAAATAGCATGTTCACGCCCGTGATCTTATGTGTCACGCTCGTGATGAAGCTTAGCGCCAACAATCCAACATTTAAATTTCATGACCATGAAGAATAATAGCAACCGTGAATGAACATTCCAGTCACGCCTGTTAATAAATGTCACACCCGTGAGAAGACATGACAAATTCTTCCAGAAAGCTTCACAACCAAAGTCACCACTTGAACCACAGCTTTGAAGGATGTCACGCCCGTGAGATTAAAATGTCACGCCCGTGAACAAACACTTCAAAACCTTCCAGAATGCTTCACGACCAAGGTCACAACTCAAGTCACAACTTGAAAGAACAGTCACGACCGTGAAAGATGAAAGAGAAACATGTCTGACGCGATTATAAGGGTTGGTGCAACGACTAGTTTCATATTAAATGCATTATAATGGCTATAATTTGCTATGAAAGTATAAATGTAAGTCATTTATGCATCCATAACAAGAGAAAGAACAAGGAGAACAAGAGAATAGTTAATATTTTAAATCAAAATCTTGTTTTAAGACATTTTGTGCATTTGATATTTTCAAAACAAACATTTATTCTCTGTGAAAATCTTTTTGCTCATCATTTATTGAGCAATATAGATTTGTAAGTGTTTCTCTCTGTAATCATCTACTCAAGTGAGTTTTGGCTATTTCGGGTTTAAAAGTAGAACACTTGAAAGGGTTAGTTGTGTGAGCCTTTAAAACACAAGGTAAAGGTTATTTGTGTGAGCCTTTAAAACACGAAGAATTGGTTATTGTGTGAGCCCTCAAAACACAAGGGATTTTTGGGTTAGGTGTGATCCATTGTTAGAAACACCATAGTTGGGAGTGAGCTTGTAAAACCCCATTCTAACACTTAGTGTGTTAGTGAAACTCCCAATTGAGATTGGGGATAGGAGTAGGGTTTGTTAACACCCGAACCTCTATAAAAATCCTTGTGCCATATTTTTCTATCCCTACTAAACTTAACTTTTCTTTTCGCACTTAAAAGTAAAATTTTTATTATCCAATTCAACCCCCCTTCTTGGTTCAATATATGGGCAACAGTCACATTTCTACATCTTCACAGGTCTCTTCAAAATTCTGGATCGCGATATTCACGAGCATGAAAGATTTCTTGCAAACCATGAAAGATGTTATGCAACAAGCCATGAATGATTCTAACTATTTGAACTTCTTCCACTCAACCTTGATGGGCATGACCAACCATCTTGACCATTATTGAATTGAATTTTTGAATTCTTTGGCGCTTCAACTCCTTACAGTCGTGACACTATGCTTCAGAGGCATGAAAAACTTCTTTTTTTTTCTGCAAATATTAGCTTCAATTCACTTGATTTCCTTAGCTTTGATGATCCAATAAATATTTAACAACTTAAAAAATAAAGTTTGGTTAAATTTCTTATTGTTCAATTATTTGTTGTCGTCAAAATTTTGGGAACAACCCTCAAAGTTCAACAATCTCTCGTTTTTATGGTGACTAATAATTGTGCAATATGTGGCTAAGGAGAATAAATTTGTCCCCCTCAAATGATACTTTTAAAAAAATAAAATTATAAATATCCAAAACATGCCACAAAATTATAAATTTGGTCAACTAATATTTGCCTAATATTAGTCAAAAGATTAATATATTATCTTTTGCTATCAAATTAATTTGTGCAAGGTTCAAATATCTCATATAGCCAAAAAAATAACTTGCATATACCAAATATTTAACATCACAATCACAAGTAACATTAAGAATAGCAAATCAAAAATCATGAGCATAAATCAAAACTCACAGTCACATATTAAATATTTTTCCCCCTTTATCATTATCGAAAAGGAATTAATACCAAAGGGGAGAAAATTTGTCCAAAAAAATATTTATGGCACTAGCGTTATTAGATTTGATGGAAATATGATCAACCACTTAAGCATAGTCCTTTAGGTGTTGTTTTATCCAAAGAACTTAAGTACAACAACAATCAGTTTCCACATATTTTGTTTTGATAGTGGACAAGGCTACTAAAACTTGTTTCTTACCAAACCAAGAAACTAAATATTCACATAAAAAGTGATCAGCTCCATATGTGTTTTTTCTATCTAAAATGCTACCAACATAATCAGCATCGGTAAAACCAGTCATGTGAAATGATGTGTTTCTAGGATACCATAAACCTCAATGCATTGTACCATGAAGATATTTTTAAATTTTGTTTACATCATTAAGATGTAACTCTTTAGGACAAGATTGAAATCTAGCACTTAAGCATACACAATACATGATGTCGAGTCTATAAGCAGTAAGGTATAAAAGTGATCTGATTATAACTCTATAAATTTTTTCATCTATAGTCTTACCCTTCTCATCTTTGTCCAAATTAGTTGATGTAATCATTGGGGTCTTTGCATTCTTGCATTCCAAATTTCTTTAATAATTATTTTGGGTACTTAGATTGGTCGATGAAAATTTTGTCTTTGCTTTGTTTTATCTGAAAATCGAAAAAGAATTTGAGTTCACCCATCATGCTCATTTCAAATTCACTAGTCATACACTTATCAAACTTTTAACAAAGTCATTAATTAGTAGCCACATAAATTATATCATCAACATAAATTTGAATAATAAAAGTGTCATGCTTATGTCTTTTAATGAAAAGAGTCATATCTACATGTCCTTTTAAAAAATAATTTTCTAGAAGAAATTCACTAAACTTACCAAGCTCAAGGCGCTTGTTTTAAATCATACCAGGCTTTAGTGAGTTTAAAAATATGACTTAGAAATTCATGACTTTTAAAATTAGGTGGTTGTCCAACAAATTCTTCTTATTCAATAAATCCATTTAAAAATGCACTTTTAACATCCATTTGAAATATTTTAAAATTCATGTGACATGCATATACTAAAAGAATTCTAATTGCTTATAATCTTGTAATCGGAGCAAAGGTTTTGTCATAATCTAAACCTTTCTCTTAGTTATACCATTTGGAAACCAATCTAGCCTTATTTCTACTTATTTGACCTTGCTCATCTAATTTATTTCTAAAGACCTATTTACTACCAATTACTAGATAATCCTTAGGACTTTGAACTAAAGGTCATACTTCGTTTCTTTCAAATCGATCGAGTTTTTCTTGTATAGTAATCACCCAAATTTTATCATTAAGAGCCTCATCAATAGTCCTTAGCTCAATTTGAGAAACAAAGACAATATTAGAATTTAAGAGTTTAGAATGAGTACTTACACCTTTGGTGGGATCACCAATGGTTTGCTTCCTTGGGTAGTTGCTTACAAATTTCCATTCCTTTAGAAGCTCCTGGGTTCTTTGTATAGGTTCCTTTTGTTTTTTTCCTTGATCATCATAGTTTTATTCTTTCTCTAAAGATTCTCCAATTTTCTCATGATCAATATTGAGTTTCTCCATTTCTCCTGTAACATCATCAAGAGAACTACCATTCCCAAGATTAAGTTTACTCGTCGCATCAAAATTAATATGCATAGATTCTTCTACAATTAAAGTTATTTTATTAAAAACCTTATATGCCTTGTTAGTTGAAGAATATCCTAAAAGATTCCTTCAATAGATTTTGAAGCAAAATTTCCAAGGTTGTCCTTAGTGTCAATCTAAAGCATTTGCATCCAGATACTCTAAGATATGAAATTTTGGGTTTTCTTCCTTTCCATAGCTCACAAGAAGTTTTGTCCAAAATAGGTCTTTCAAAAAATTAGTTTGAAATATAGCAAGCAATATTAGTGTCTTCTACCCAAAAATAGGTAGGTTAACCATATTCATTTAGCATTGTTCTAGCCATTTCAATTAAAGTTCTGTTTTTTCTTTCAACAATCTTTATTTTTTTAAGGTGTTATAGGAGTTGAAAAATCATGTGAAATACTATTTTCTAAACATAAGTTTTCAAAGAGTTCATTTTTAAATTTTGTATCATGATCACTTCTTATTTTTGAAATACAATAACCTTTTTTTTATTTTGGATTTTCTTAGCAAAGTTTTTGAAAGAATTCAAAACTTCATTCTTATATGCTAAGAATATTACACATGAACCTTTGAGTAATCACCCTAAAGTAATCATCAACAATTACAAATGCATAGTATTTACCTCCTAAACTAGTAGTTCTATTAGGACCAAATAAATCCACATTCAAAAGTTGTAAAGGTCTAGAAGTACTTATAATAATCTTTGAATTGAAAGGTGTCAATTCTTTTTGCATGCTATTCTAGACTTTGATCCCCTCGCTATCAAGATACATATCCATTGTGAACTTCAAATGAGCATAGTTAGACCCATCAAAGTAAGGCTTGAGATTTTGAAATCCTTCATTGGCTATTTCTAGATATTTACTATCACTAATTAGGCTTTGATGCTAGACATAGATCTAATACTAATTGTTGCCCAAACAATCACTAAAAAGGGGGAAATGAATTGGTGGATAATAAAAAATTTCTTGTAAAGGCTAATAAACAAACTATAAATATAAAAGAAGTAAGGGAAGAGAAATTCAACACACGATTATAAAAGTTCAGGAGTTAACAAACCCTACTCCTCTTCTCAATCCTAATTGAGCATTTCCACTATCTCACTCAACGAGATATATAGGAGTTTTGCTAACTCACTCCAAATTAGGTGTTTCACTCTCAGATCACACCGAACCTAATTCCCTTTTGTTATAACTGGCCAACACAAAAACCAATTACTTGTAGTTTATGGTTCACTAAAAAACCCTTACAAGTGTTCTAATCCCAATCCAACACAGTCAAATACACTCTTAAGTAATTGCATGATAGAATAAAATACTCAAACTCAAGATCAATTGAGCTTTACAAAATCAAAATGAGAATAAAATGAAATAATATAATATAAAAAATTAATTCATAAACTTTCAAAAATGATTTCTAAAGGATTTCTTAATGTATTGAAGCTCTTATTACTCTAATTGATGTTTTTCTTTCAAGAAAATGAGTTATTTATAGAGTTCCTTTGAAATCTAGCCATCATGGATGTATTAACTCAAAAAATAGCCATTTAACTACTTTGGAGCATGCTACAATGATCACATTTCTAGATTTTCATCGGCATGAAAGGTTCTTACAAATCGTGAATGATATTATGAAATAAGTTGTGAATGATTCTGGCCATTTGAACTTCTTACACTTGAATTTCACAGGCATGACACACTAGTCATGGGTGTGAATAATTGTTTTAGCCATTATTGAATTGAATTTTTGAATTCTTTGGCACTTCAACTCCTTCACTGTCATGGAACTATGCTTCATGGCCATAAACAACCTTTTTTGCAAATATTAGCTTCAATTTAGTTGATTACTTTGGCTTTGAAGGTCTGATAAATATTTAGCATGTTTAATCACTTAGAACATAAAGTTTTGTTAAATTTCTTACTACTCAATTATTTGTTACTATCAAAATTATAGGAACAACCCTTATGGTTCAATAGAATGAAGTCAAATGATAAACTAAGAAATTAGAGCTTAAGGTCTTATATTTAATTAGCAACTAAAATCATATCAATTCAATTTTTGTAGCAAAAATTATAGCAATTACAAGACACATTATTACTCATGCAAATTCTGCCCAGTATATTTCTGGGTAGATTTCAAGTCAAAATTTTAAGTCCATATTAAGCCTATATGCAAACCTATTCATATTTGATAATATAAATGAAAGTTAAATCCTTATGTGTTAATTTTCCATTCTACAATAATAACTAAAAAAACACATCTAGAATTCAAGTTATGAACCAATACGTAAACACTATTCATAAGGCAAATTTCCAGTGAACTTCAATTTGTCATACCTTTATGCATCATCAACCTAAACTCATTTCATGCATCAAATGACCAATGTCATCATTCAATTAAAATATCAATAAATTTATACTTAATCACACCTAACATATGTTTCCTATGCAGTCACCAAGAAATGGGGGATGAATTGGGAGGTAATTAAATTTTTTTTTGCAAAGACAAATAACCGAATTATAAAAGAAGTAGAGAAAAGAGTTGGACACACGATTTAAAGAGGTTCGGGTATTAAAAAATCCTACTCTTTTTTCCAATTGAAATTAGGTATTTTCATTATCTCATTTAACGAGATATATTGGAGTTTCTCTAGCTCACTCCAAACTAGGTATTTCACTTTTAGATCATAGCAAATCCAATTTTCCTTATGTTTTGACTAGATAACACAAAAACCAATTCCTTGTGTTTTTATGGCTCATGCAACAACCTTAATAATAATTGAATACAAAATTGTTGGAAAATAGAATTAAAAAAAGTTTAGCCACTTAGAGACAGTTGTTCTTCTCGCTATAACTATTTGGTGAGGTATTTATAGAGTTTTTTCTCCAATTAGCTATTACAAATAGTGGCTACAATTATTTCTAACATTCTAAAATATTTGAATTGAAAATTGCTTTATATGGTCAATTCACGGTCACTAGTTTTAAGTGCCTTATGCTCCTGTGACCCATGGAAGATTTTGGTTGTAATAACCATAAAATAAGGCATATGAGTTATGTGTTTATAGAGAAAATTATTGGGGTTAAGGTGTGTTAAATTTTAAGTTAAAATTTTGAAATAGAAAGCATTCACACTCGTTAAAAGTTGTGTTATGGTTGAAACAGTAGAGTTTTGAACATGGCAGTTGAAGAGAGGACATTCACACCCATGAAGTATTGTCATGATCGTGAATGGAATTTCACAACCGTGAAGTTAAGTGTCATGTCCGTGAATGTAGATTGGTTGGCTATGAGCAGTCGCACTTTTCTCTTTCCTATACACTTATCTTGCTTTTAAACCATTTCCACTACCTCAGATCATCCTTTGACATACTCAAAGATTCTTAGTCACCTTCTCCACTGCACTTAACCTTAAAACACCATGGTTGAAGCTCAAAATTTTGAGAAACATAGAGGTTTAATATAGTTTTTCCAAGATAGAGGTAGAACTTGGTTCTTAGGTTTTTGTTTAGCTTGTTTATGGTTATAATGTTCTGATAGGAACATTTCTATGATGATAGGTTCAGCTAGTGAGCAAAAGAACATATCACAAAGGGGAATACAAGTTTAAAAAGCTCGTTAAATTAGTTAAGGCTCCATTTTGGGGAAATATATGTACATATGAGCATATTAATTCATTTATCATGCATCTTGATATGTTTTTGTATGCTGTAAATGTGGATGAAATGAATAAGGCATCTTATGGTTGATAAATAACATGGAAAAAAGGATTTTAAAGTTAAAATGACATATAATATGTTATGGTTTAAAATGACCTAAAAATGGATTTAATGATCTAAATGTTGTTTAAACATGTTGTAGACATGGTATATGTATAAAAGTGTTGATAAGAGTGATAAATATTGGTTGATCTTTAGAGATTTTGCATAAAATGCATGTTTGCTCTGTTTCGAGTTGTTGGAAATGCATGATTCATGCTCATGAACAAGGATATCAAAGTCATGAATGTAGGTTGATGAACTTGCATGAACTTAGAATTTCATGATTTGGTATCACGGTTGGGAAGTTGTGATTACATAGTATTACGGCTATGATTAGGTAATAGTTCACGAGATAGTTCACAGGTAAGGTAACCATGAAAGTATACCTTCACGACCATGAATAAGTAGTTCACGCCCATGAAATAGGATGAATGTATTATATGTACATTTTGGTTTACAATCTTAATTAATGGTTTGTTAAATACATGTTATGATATGTATGTATATACGACAAATAACATGTGGGATATATGATTTGGCATTTATGTATTGGTATGAGAATACATAAATGAGATATAATATTGGTAATAGCATGTGATGAAATGAATTGAAAGATAAAAGCACTGAGTTAAATGTCCAGTTCTCTTGTCATAGGATAAATGGTATACCATTGAGGGAGGTGAATGGTACCATACGAGTTACTTTGATATGATATATTATATCATATATCATTGTCAATCAATGTGGAGGTGAATGATCTAGAATTTTCTAACATGCTATATTATTGTCAATCAATGTGGTTTAAGCTCGGGTTATTGAGTGTCATTGACTTAAGAGGCTCAGATGAACTATTACAGATTGTGAGCCAGATGGCTTAAGCTCAAATTATGAGTGCCCCTGTCTCAGTTTAGCATTCGATAGTCAGGTTTAGAGTTCTAGGGCATAAACATGTTTAACAATGAAAACTTGGAGAATCTTAGGCCTTTAGAGTTATGGGGCAGAAACATGTGTAATAATATAGCATTTAGTCATTGTTAAACATTTAGTCATTTGTGATATGCTCTCTGGAATGTTTTAAAACATTTAGTCACGGGCGTGACATACTCATTCACGGGCGTGACCAACTTTCCAACCGTGATCCAAGCGGTGACTTCGGTCGTGAAGCTCTCTGGATAAAAATGCATGATCATTCACGGGGGTGACCTTTTTATTCACGGGGGTGACTGAAAATGTCTTCTTCACGGTTTGTTCTTTATTCATGGCCATGAACTTCAAATGTTGGTTTTGGTAACGGTTAGCTCCTTTCACGGGAGTGACTCATAGAGTCACGACAGTGAACATGCTACTTCTTGAATTTTGACTTTCAAGGATTATTCTTTCAATCTCCATTCTTGCTATTTTAATCTATGTCCTGTATAATAGACTTAGAAGACAAGTATGTTAAATACAATATTGCTATTTTATTTGTTATCATCAAAATGACGAAAATACCCCTCAAGGTTTAACAATTTCCCCCTTTTTTATGGTGACAAATAATCTAGCAATATGTGATTTTGAGAAGTCTCCCCCTCAAAATATACTTAGGATAAAAAATTTATAATGTGCAAGAATAGTAAATAATGATGTAGCATTGAAATAAACTTAACTAGTTTTTAAGTATATGCAAGTTATATGAGAAGTATATCCAATATATACCATAATTTCTTTTTAAAGCATGAAGTATATGTAAGGTATACTTAAGGTATATCATGGCATATTTATTTTTGCAACTTGCATGAAGGTATATGCAAAGTATACTTAAGGTATATCTTGTGTATATAAAGCTCAATTTTTCAATCATATACTTTGCATATGAATTCTTGAATCAAAGTTTCTAAACCCTTTTAATCTATATCAATGTCAATTCAATTTTAATATTTGATTCAAAATTCATTTACCTTAATATATATTGCTAGTTTCTTCTTATATTGCTAGTTTGATACATTTTCCTTATCATATATTGCTAGTTTTCTCCCCCTTTTGTCATCAATCAAAAAAGGATAAAGAGATAACAATGAGATAAGCAAAAGCAAATACATTAAGTCAAGGAAAATATACAAACAAAGGTAAATAATGTTCAGAAAGGAAATTTGAAAATTTCCTACACACCAATAAACATAAATAAAAGAAACAAGCAAATTTAGGTTACACTCTAGCCTAACTCCTAGTCGGACATCCTATCACGAAGCCTAACCACTTCAGCCTCAAGGTTGTCCATCCGAGACTCCATGAAATCTTTGAGGTTCTCCAACCTCTCATCCATCGAAGTCTGCAGCTGCTCAAATCGTGGTGCCAAGAGGTCAACCACCTGCTGCGCTAAGGTCGGTGTGGAAACCGAGGACTGTCCGATGTCCTGCTCAGCTACTGGGGGTTCTTCCTCAACCCGAGCCCTCTTCTTCTGTTGGACTCCCTGAAGGCCTGCTTTAAAATCCTTCGTGTCATTATCTTCCCAGATGATCTCCCCAGCAGTGTCAATGAAGCGGTAGAAGATATCGTTTTGGAAAACGATTCTGACAGCTGCTCCCATCTTGATGAAGGATTTGACATCCAAGAGATCTCGAGGATGTCCAGGGATAAGGTTGAAATGATGCGCATCCAGCTTCAGATAATTAAGCTTCACTAGTATATGGGTGACATATGCCTCAATCAAAATATCTTCAGTAGGCTTGGTGGCAATGGAAAGAAGATGGTTTGCAAACCATATAGAAAGTGCTACTGTGAGTCCTCTCCGAGCCATCTCAAATAGGAAGAGTTCTGACTTCCTGATAGTCCCATTGCTTTCTCCCCTAGAAAAAATGCTATAGGTCAGGAACCTATACAGATATTTGTGCACTGGAGACCTGAGATGTGTGCTTTTTGTCTTCTTGACATCCCAGCTACAGTCGGTGCCAAAGTGTGTCCAGGCTTGAGGGGTAGAGAATTCTACCTCAGTATCATTTAGTATGCCATCTGATGGTAAGTCAAACAATTCCCCAAATTCAGTGGCATTGAGGGTGTTGGGATTGTTGCAGAGTTGGAATTTCACCACTCCAGTAGGTGAAACCTGCAATATGTTGAGGAATTCCAGTGTTGGCTCCCTCAAGGTCGGCTGGTGAATCTCCACAAAATCTTTCAGATGACAGGCTTGTAGTTGCTCTGTCACAACCATCTCAAGTCCGAGACTTCAGACCGTCTGCCATTCGAAGGACCTTGATGACAGTAGAGGTCTTTTCTTCAAAGTTGCATACCGAGGATGGCATTGCTCCAGAATGAGGTTTATGAGGTAATCTGCATACCTCCTAAGAGCATGAGACTTCTTTCTCTTTCCCTTAGATGAAGCAGTCTCCATTTTTTAAGAAATCGGTTTGTGATGGAGTTGGAAAAATTTTGACATAAAGTTTTAAGGAAAACCCTAGAAATGTATGATATTTGCTGAAGATTCGAACTTTTGGTGGTATTTATAGGGAAAGTTTGAGTCTTGGAGGCCGGAATCTTCAATGTCTCAATGAATGTGTGTAAATGAGAGTGGTTTTGGGAGTTGAAGAGTTGAAATGAAAGTTATAACCAGCTGTTCTTTTATATATTCGATACATTCACGGGTGTGAAGTAGGTGTTCACCGGCGTGAATGGTCGTGTTCACGGTTTGCTGAAGAAGTGTTCCACCCGTGAATGAAAGCGTGAATAAGTTCACGGGCGTGATATTTGAACATCACGGGCGTGATATTTGAACATCACGGGCGTGAATGATCATCCGTCACAGGGGTGAATAAAATGTCACGGGCGTGAAATGTTGCATTTCACCACTTATGCCCGTGAAGCAAGCCGTGACTCAAGGCGTGAAAGCTTCTGTGAGTTTTGGGGTGTTAAAGTTCACGGGAGTGAAAATTATTCACGGGCGTGAAAGTCTATTTTCACGGGAGTGAATGAAGCCATGAAGATAAGCTTCGCCACTTGAAGTCGTGACCCATGTCGTGAACCAAGTCATGAACGACACTGCCTCTTTGGGCCATTTAAGTCACGGGCGTGAACATGTGTCACGGGCATGACTCCCCTAAAATTTTCATCAAATAAAATTAAGTCCTAAAAAAACTAAATCATTTCAACAAAGATTCTATTCCTTAAAGCATGAATTTTCATCAAAATTTCTATCTTATATCTTGTGATATGATTTAAGATCAACAATTAAAATTTCATATTTTTGCAATCACAAGGTTAATCCATCAATCATACCAAGTTCCCTTCTAATGAAATTAAATCTTTCCTCATTTAGAGACTTAGTGAAAATATCAGCTAATTGATTTTCTGTGCTTATAAATTCTAATGCAACATCTCCATATTGAACATGATCTCTAATAAAGTGGTGTCTAATGTCAATATGCTTACTTCTTGAGTGTTAAATAGGATTCTTCAAAAGATTTATAGCACTTGTGTTGTCACATTTGATAGGTATATGGTTCATCTCATGACCATAGTCTTTAAGTTGTTGTTTCATCCAAAGAATTTGAGTATAACAACATCCTGCTGCTACATATTCTGCTTCAGCGGTTGAGAGAGTAACTAAAACTTATTTCTTGCTAAACTAAGAAACTAAACATTCTCCAATGAAGTGACAAGTACCTGAAGTACTTTTCCTATCTAAAAGACTACCAGCATAGTCTACATCTGAATATCCTATAATATAAAAAGATGAATTCCTAGGATACCATAAACCTAGATGCAATGATCCATGTAAATATCTTAAAATTCTTTTTACTGCATTTAAATGAGATTCTTTAGGACATGATTGAAATCGTCCACAAAAGCAAACACTATACATAATATCGGGTCTAGAAGCAGTGAGATATAAAAGTGATCCGATCATACCTCTATAAAGCTTTTCATTAATGCTCTTACCCTTTTCATCTTTGTCCAATTTTGTTGATGTGCTCATTGGAGTCTTGGCATTTTTGCATCCTTCCATACCAAATTTCTTAATTAAATCTTTGTCATATTTGGATTGGTTAATGAATATGCCCTCATTGTTTTGCTTTATTTGTAAACCAAGGAAATACTTAAGTTCTCCCATCATACTCATTTCAAATTCCCTAGTCATACACTTAGGAAATTCTTGACAAAGCAACTCATTAGTAGAACCAAATATTATATCATCAACATAAATTTGAACAATTAGTATATCATGCTTGTGCTTTTTGATGAACAGTGTAGTGTCAACATTTCCCTTTGTAAAGCTATTTTCTAATAAAAACGAACTTAGCCTCTCATACCAAGCTCTGGGGGCCTGTTTTAAACCATACAAAGCTTTTGAAAGTTTAAAAACATGATTTGGAAAATCATAGCTTTCAAAATCAGGTGGTTGTTCTACATACACTTCTTCATCTATATAACCATTTAGAAATGCACTTTTCACATCCATTTGAAAAAATTTGAAATTCATATGACATGCATATGCTAAAAGTATTATTATGGCTTCTAATCTAGCTACAGGTGCATATGTTTCATCATAATTTATACCTTCTTCCTGATTATATCCTTTTGCAACTAGTTTAGCCTTATTCCTGGTTATTAACCCTTGTTCATCTAATTTGTTTCTAAATACCCATTTGCTACCTATGATTTGATGATCCTTGGGTCTGGGTACTAGGGTCTATACTTTATTTCTCTCAAATTGGTTGAGTTCCTCTTGCATGACAATTACCCAACTTTCATCATTAAGAGTCTCATCAATATTTTTAGGCTCAATTTTTGAAATAAAAGCAATGTCAGTGACTAAATGTTTGAAATGAGATCTAGTACTTACTCCCCTTAATAGATCACCAATTATTTGCTCTTTTGGATGATCTTTCGTCATTCTCCATTCTTTTGGAAGTTGATCATTTTGTTCTTGATTTTGAGGTAGAGTGTCATTTTGCAGTAAATTTTCTTGATCATTTTCTTCTTTCCCATTTCCAATATCAAGTCTTTCCATATTACCTACAACATCATCAAGAACTCTACCTTTCACAAGATCAAGTCTACTAGATTCATTAAAAATAACATGCATGGATTCTTCAACCATTAAAGATCTTTTATTAAATACTTTATATGCTTTACTGGTTGTAGAGTACCCTAAAAAGATACCTTCATCAGACTTAGAGGCAAATTTTCCAAGATTGTCCTTGGTGTTCAATATAAAACACTTGCACCCAAATACTCTAAAGTATGATATCAAGGGCTTTCTTCCATTCCATAGCTCAAATGAGGTTTTGTTTAAAAGGGGTCTTTTGAAAACTCGATTTGAAATATAACATGCAGTGTTTGTGGCTTCTGCCCAAAAGTAAGTTGGTAATTCATATTCATTAAGCATTGTTCTAGCCATTTCAATTAAAGTTCGATTTTTCCTTTCAACTACCCCATTTTGTTGAGGTGTCCTAGGAGATGAGAAATTATGTGAAATGCCATATTCAAGACAAAAGCTTTCAAAGTTTTCATTTTCAAATTCTTTCCCATGATCACTTCTTATTTTTGAAATGCAGTACCCTTTTTCATTTTGAACTATTTTAGCAAAGTTTTTGAAATTTTCAAAAGCATCACTATTTTGAGCTAAAAAAATTATCCAAGTAAATCTAGAGTAATCATCTACGATGACAAATGCATAATGTTTTACTCCTAAGCTAGCAATTCTAGTAGGTCCAAACAAGTTTAAATGCAAGAGTTGAAGAGGTTTTGAAGTACTTACTATGTTTTTGGCTTTGAATGATGACTTGTGTTGCTTCCCTCTTTGGCAAGGATCACATGTCTTGCCTTTTTCATATTTAACTCTTGACAGTCCTTTTACTAGTTCTCATGTGCTGAGACTTTGTATTAAGTTCATGTTAGCATGATCAAGTCTTCTATGCCACAGCCAAAATTCATCACTAGTAGTCACAAGACACTTAGAGGAATGGTTAGATAGTTCATGTAAGTTTATTATGTATGTATCAATATCTCTATTTCCTTTGAATATTTCTTGACCATCGATAGAGATCACAAGACATTCATTTGAAGTAAAGATTACTTTGTTTCCTCTATCACATAATTGACTTACACTTAACAAGTTATGTTTCAAGCCATCAACAAGTAAAACATCCTTAATAAAAGTAGTACCATTAATACCAATAGAACCAATGCCAATTACCTTACCCTTTGCATTTTTCCAAAGGTAACTTTACCTCCATCAATACTTTTGATTTCATTCAAAAGTTCTTTGTCTCCTGTCATATGCCTTGAGCATCCACTGTCTACTACCCAAGCATTTTTGTTTATTGTAGACTTGAGGCATACCTATAAAATCACAATTCAAGTATGATTTTTAGGTACCCAAATGAGTTTGGGTCCTTGGGGGGTTAGCACATAAAGGTTCCCAATGAGCCTTCCTTGTACAACAATATTTATTTATGTGACCAATTTTCATACAATAATTACATTGTTTTGGTCTAAACTTGCTTTTTGGTCTTACAATGTATTTGAATGCCATAATTCTATTAGACTGATTTTGAGAACAATGGCATGCACAATCATGATTAATTTGCATTTTTCTAGATGCATGCTTCTTATACATAAAGGCATGATTAGTCTTTTGAGGATTCTTTCTTAGGCTTGCTAATCCTTGATTATTCCTTTTATGTATAGAGGGATTAATATGCTTATTTCTTGGTGTTTTCTTAACAGGTGTGGAGATGTTAGGATCTTTAGACTTAACGAATACGGTTTTATTAGAAGATGATGATGTGTCCTTAAATTCTAAACCATGTCTAATTAAGGGTGATCTTTGAGACACAATGAGAGTATCTAAGCTCTTTTTACCTTTGTGAAATTTAGAAATGGAATTTCTAAGTTCCTCAACTTCATTTTTCAAAGTATTATTTTCTTTTAGCAAGGAGGCTGTTGAGGGTCTTGATGAGTATTCATCTAATGCCTTTTGGAGAGATTCATTAGATGATTTAAACTTTATATTTTCCTTTTCTAAACCATCTATCTTATTTTTTAAATTAGAGATGTTATTTCTATAGGTACTAAATTTACTTCTATACTTCTCTAATTCTATATTTAATTCTTCTATTAGGTTTTGCTCATCATCATCATCATCACTATCATTATTACTATCATTATCACTGTTATCATTATTGAAAGAGTATGAGTGTAGTGATCTTACCTTATCCGAGATGTGATCCTCAATAGCCATGAAGCATAGGTTGACCTTTTCGCTTTCATTGTCACTTTTTTTACTTGAAGAGTTTTCGTCATCCCATGTGGCTTTGTGGACTTCATGATAGTTTTCTAATATTTTCCACATGCTATATGCAGTTGAACAGTGTTGTATCCTGCCACATTCTTCAATAGATAATGAACTTGAGAGAATTGTCATTGCCTTCTTATTTTTGAAATTTGCTCTTCTTTGAGGTTCTGTCCAATCATCTCTTGACAGGATTTCTTCTTTACCATTAACTCCTCTTCTAATTGGTGGTTTCCATTCTTTTTGAATACTATCCCAAACTTCAATTCCTTCATTATCCAGATATGTCTCCATCTGAAACTTCCAATGGGCATAATTTGCTAAATCAAAGTAAGGTTTGAGACTTTGGAATCCTTCACTGGCCATATCTTGATCTTTACTAGCGCTTTTTAAGCTTCGATGCTAGACAAAGCTCTGATACCAATTGTTGCCCAGATATTAAGCCAATAAGGGGGATTGAATTGGAGTTTTAAAAAATTAAACTTTAAGGTGCGGAAATAAACAATTAATTTTAGGAGGGATAGAGAAAATTTGACACAAATATTTATAGAGGTTCGGGTGTTAACAAACCCTACTCCTCTCCCCAATTGCAATTGGAATTTTCACTAACACACTAAGTGTTACAATGGAGTTTTACAAGCTCACTCCCAACTATGGTGTTTCTCACAATGGCTCACACCTAACCCAGAAAATTCCTTGTATTTTAATGGCTCACACAATAACCAATTCCTTGTGTTTTACAGAATCACACAGACAACCTTCACTTTGCGTTTTTACAGGCTCACACAATAACCTTTACTTTGTGTTTTTACAGGCTCACACAATAACCTTTTGATTTGTGTATTTAGGATCACACAACTAACCCTTACAAGTGTTTTACTCTTAACCCAGAAATACCCAAAGCTCACTTGAGTAAAGATTACAGAGAAAACCACTTACAAATCTTAATTGCTCAATAAATGAAGAGCAAAAAGATTTTTACAGAGAATATATTTTGTTCTCAAAGTATGAAAGTACAAATAGCTTAAATTCAAAGTATATGTTATTCTATTGTTATTATCTTCATTCTCTTGTTCTTAATGCACAAATGACTTCCATTTATACTCTCATGGCTGAATATAGCCATTGGGGTGCATTAAATACGAAACTAGCCGTTGTACCAACCAAAAAATCGCGTCTGACATTTTCTCTTTCATTGTTCACGGGCATGACTATGCTTGTCACGGGCGTGACATTTCTTCCCAAGCCGTGACTGAAGTGGTGACCTTGGTCGTGAAGCTCTCTGGAATATTTTGAAACATTTAGTCACGGGCGTGACATACTCATTCACGGGCATGACCAACTTCCTAGCCGTGATCCAGGTGGTGACTTCGGTCATGAAGCTCTCTGGATGAAAATGCAAGATCATTCACGGGGGTGACCTTTTTATTCACGGGGGTGACTGAAAATGTCTTCTTCATGGTTTGTTCTTCATTCATGGCCGTGAACTTCAAATGTTGGTTTTGGTAACGGTTAGCTCCTTTCACGGGAGTGACTCATAGAGTCACGGCAGTGAACATGCTACTTCTTGAATTTTGACTTTCAATGATTATTCTTTCAATCTCCATTCTTGCTATTTTAATCCATGTCCTGTATAATAGACTTACAAGACAAGTATATTAAATACAATATTGCTATTTTATTTGTTATTATCAAAATGACAGAAATACCCCTCAAGGTTTAACAATGGCATATTATGAATTTTTATTTATGTCATGGGATTATGGGTTTTTACATGTCTTGGTTTTAAGAACATGTAATGATATTTATTATGATGTATTTGTAAAATAAAGCTAATGAAGCCAAAATTTTATATTATCTTATTATTAATCGTTGGATCGGAAGTTTTAATATTATAATAGATTTTGATACTTTAAATGCATAATTATGTTAAACACGTTTTAAAATATGAAATGTTTTAATTTAATCAATTTTTCGCTAAACAACTAGTAGCATCCATCTGTATAGTTGAAAGGTTTTCTTAGCTACGTCGAAGGGTATTACATAGTTGGCTACTTGTGTAACAATAATGTCAGCTTGAATCTCGTGATCGTTAAAATAAATTTGCAATCACGGGACTCCTTATGTGATGATTTTTAGGGTCGCATATGAGATTGTGAACCTCTTTAGAATGAATAGTGCTTTGGTGGTGTTCCTTTTGCGGTCGTGAAATAATTGTTGCAGTAGAAAATTTTGATTGTTTGTGTGGAATCCCTCCAATTTTCTAGCTAAGCAGAAGACACGTGTTAGCAATTTATTGGATCAAATAACAACGATAACTTGAGTTTGAACTTCACAGTCGCATTAGAAAAAGTCGTCTTTGCGGTCAATCTCCCAGGTGCAAATGACATCACAAATTCTCTAGAAGTTTTTTCTAACATCTTGTAGTTGCGATTATGAAATTGTGATCACATAATTATTGGTTTATTCATGTCGCAGTCGCGAATTACATGACATAACAAGTTCTTTAAAATTGCACTAAGTGTTTAACGTTCAATGGTGTAAAAACTTTATTTTCTATCAAAACAACAATAGATAAAAACATTAATAACATTTAATTTAATTTTCAAGATTAAACTAGAGATTAATTATAATAAACAATGTAGCGACTGCACCTCCTCACCTGAACCGCACATGCCCGGATAAGGAAGCGCTGCCGCCTGTCTTTCTCATGTTTCATTTTTTTTTTACTCATGTATATATGGATACAAATAAAAATTAGAGTACAATTTATTTACATAAAATAGTAATTTTTAACATCAGAGTAATTCTTAACAAACTTTAAAAGTAAGTTTTACAAACTCAAACATTTCTTTAATATAAAAGTCAAATACAAAAGTTTTAAAACTTGTAACCCACTTTCTCAAGATTCGGCTGCTTTACTTGAATGGGATCACCGCTTGCTTTATTTAGCGTCTTCAGCTACCTCTCTATAACTGCGTGGAAATTAAACTTCACGCTAAGCTCTAAGCTTAGTGGTGCATATAAAGAAGGCAATATACTATATCATGCAACAAGCATTAACAATTATCATTTTGTGCATTAAAATATTTGCATGCATGACTATCAACATATTCCTATTTCATACAAGTATAAATGTCATGCTCATATAGACAATGTTATTTCCACTTATCTTTAATGGCAAGGTATTTTGTAAATCTCTTTATCATTACGTTTCAATTTCATATCATCATCATTTTTTTATTCTTTCTTTTTCTTATTTTTCTGACATATCCTCATTATCTTGCCCACATCACTCTAAATTTTTTTTGGACTGACTGGATACAGGTTATGGATCAGGAGCGCTCATGCAAGCTTATGCCACCCTGTCCACTATCTGGCTCATAAGAGCTTCTCAAATCAATGACGCTCACAGAAGCTTATGCCACATTGATTGAGTATAATTTCATCATAGATGAATAACCGGATCAAGGTCGCTCACACAAGCTTATGTCACCTTGTCCTCATTTATATGTGCTCATCGGAGCTTTCTCAAGTCAGTAGCGCTCACACAAGCTTTAGCCACACTGACTGAGCATCCCAGACCAATGGCGCTCACACAAGCTTTAGCCACATTGGTTGAGGTATAGTACGGTACCATTCGCCCCCTTAATGACATGTCATCTATCCTGATTCTAATCCGCAAGTAGAGTAATGGGCTTCTTTATATTTTCACTTCAATCATTATTCTCAAATTTCAACACATCCATTTTTCTCATATTTATCAACATCTCAATTTTCTTGTTTTAAAAGCATATAGTCATACTCATACATCTTTTCATTCATTTACTAGATTCATCAATATTCTCATGTTTATCATCTGCATTAGATTTCATATATTATCCATGACAATTCATTTTTCTATATCACAACATATCACATTCTCACATCAATATATATATATATATATATATATATATATATATATATATATATATATATATATATCCATATTCATATCATTCTTATTTTGCTGGATAGACAATAACTTTCATTTACTTACCTGAATTCCTCATTTAATAACCACATTCATAATTTCAAATACAGAGCATTCACGGCCGTGATTACTACTTTCACGCCCGTAATCCCAAGCCGTGAACGCTACTGGAATGAATCGCCCAAAAGCTTTCATGGTCGTGATTACTCATTCACGCCCGTGAATAAGTTCACTTCCGTGATTCCAATCCATGAACGCTTCTAGAATGAATAGTACCATTTCCACCCAAAAATTCACAACCGTGACACAATCAGCCACAACCGTGAACCCTCAAGTTCACGCCCGTGACTCAATAGTCACACCCGTGATTTTCAGCAGGAAATCTGCATATTCACTTTTCATTCATTCTAACCTCATCCAAATCATACCAAATTCTATTTCATGCATTTCTAAGGTTCTTTACTCCACTTATTACTTTCCAATACATGTAAATGTCTTGATCATACAAGATTCTCTACCATGCATCCTTAATTCAATGTCACAATTATCTCATTCATATATGTCTAAACCTATGGTTTCATGCCATAACCATCATAATTCTTGAAATTGCATTTATCTAAAATCATGTTCAACATGCATTATTTCAAACAAAAATAGGCTATTTCCTTAAATTATGCACAAACCTTAATCTTTCTCCTTCATTCTTTTAGGTAGCTTTCTCTTTTCCTTTGCTCCTTAGAGCTTGTTCCTTGTCATTTGGAACTCCTACAACATCATAAATCATTATTTCCATATGATTTTCTCAAGACCCTAACTCTCTTTCTCTCTTTCCAAACCCTAGTTTCTCTTTCTTTCCATATAAGTCTTAGATGAGCTTAAAATTCGAACTTCCTTTAGAAAAGATGAAGAAGAAGAAGAAATAATTCTTACCTTACACTTTTCTTCACTTGATCACCACTTTGGAGATTTTTTTCTTCCTCTTTCTTGTTCTTTCCAGCTTTCTTATGAGTTATGGAACATGAAAATCACCTTGTCTTGCTCTTTCCCTTCTCTTCCCTTCCTTTCTCTCTCTAGAATCAAGGTGAGCTATAGAGGAAAATTGTGGCCGGCGTGACTTGTAAAGAAAAGAGAGAAGGAGCAGAAAATGAAGAGAAGAAGAAGAAGAAAAAAATGCCTTAAATAGGGTACCCAAAAAGTCTTCATGTGGGACCCATCATTTTACCATTTTCTCCCAATTTTACACTTAATCAATATTAATCATCTTCCTTTAATATCATGGCCGATCAACACTATCAAAATGTGCCCAAAATTAATATGTTGATTATCAATTAATCTCATTAATCCTCCAATTTTTGGTAATTTGCAATTTGACCCCAAAACTTATCAAATTTTACAAATTAGTCCTTTACCGTAAATCAATTTCTTTAAACTCTATAATCATTTATTTAGGCATTTATTATTTAATTTAACCATTTCTTAATCAATTTTTGTAAAAATATGAATTTAGACTCCGATCGGTCACACGCGTCAACTTCGCAACACGTGCGACTCGGGACCTAATTTAGTGGATATTACAAACAATCTCCACCTTTTTTATTTTGACAATCAATCATAGCAAAAAAAAATATATGAAATTGAACTTGCAGCAATAAAATTAAGGTATTTAAATAAAATATAAATATTTCAAGTTTTAAGAAAAATCGAGGTCAATAGTATAAATAGATATGTGCTTAAATAGCTGATACCAAGTATGAGTGCTAATACAATGTTTACATTATATACTTTTATACTTCCCCCCCCTTTGGCAAGATCAAAAAGTATTTACCATAAGACTTAAAAGGTTATAAAGAAAAGTAGATATAATAAAAACTTTCATTAATAAACAAGCATTAAACATTGATTATATAAATAAAAGATTATGTAATGCAACACAAAATAAACATGGAAACATGGAATGCACTAAGATTTTTGATGTGAAATTTATGGATACTCCTTATCATGGATTTGATCTCCTTGTTATGGCTCATCTTCAAAATTCCTTGGGTAAACTTCCTATCCCATCCTTCTTTAGATGTCTTGAAAATCAAGATGAAGATACCTCATCATCTCAAAAGTTTTAAATTGCAATTCATACAATTAAGAAGGAGTTGGAACTTGTGGTTGAGGTGGAACTTGAGTTGGTACTTCTTTTTGAACTTGGGAGCCTTTTCCAATATTAAGTCATGCTCTTTTCTTTGAGATTTGTTTAGTGGAGACTTGTGTTCCTTATTCTCCCAAAGCATGCTTATAAGCATCTTCACCAATCTTTCTAATTATTTTGCAACTGAGAAGATAAGGTATGTCAATGAGATTGATGTTCTTGTCATGATATTCATTAAGAAATTTTTTGCTCTCTTGTGTAAGAAGGTTAAAATGCTTGGCTATAAGAGAAATTTGAGAAGTAATTAAGATAACTCCTCTAGAAGTAGTAGCAATATAAGCAATGGAAAGAGATATAAGAGATCATTTTGGGAGATTTTTCACTGTTATCTCCTTTAGCATTGATGTTAAAAGAAATAATTCAATGTAAGAACCAATAAAGAAACACTTAATATGTTTGGAACTAACATATTTGTTTAGGGTTTTCTCAATGGAAATTGATTTCCAAAAGTTAGAATAAGGAAGAATCATATCAGTTTCATTAAGAAAATTATAGGTAAAGAAACCAAAGATGTTAGCAAATTCGGCCTTGGTTAAGCCATACCTTTTCCCAAACATTGAGAATTTGATATTATGGAGACCAAATTCTTCATTGTTGGCCTTTTCTACTTCTAATGTTGCTAGAAATTTAGTAGTTAGAAAGTTGTATCCTTCAATGTTGTGCATCACAAACTTTACCCAACCAATCTTTTTAAAAGTATCCATGAGTTCTTCCTTCAAGACAAGTACTTCTATATCATTAAGATCTGGAATTTTATTAGCAATGAATTTCTTCTTTGTGATTACATAGTATTGTGCGAATTCTTCTTGAGTCCATGTGTTCATGATGTTGGCTTTTGTTAAAGGTTGATCTTGAGATGAAGTTGTTAGAGCTTTGCCCTTTAAAGCATGTGTTGTAGGTTTAGGTGCTATGGAAGATGAAAAGAACAAGTTAAGGTTGAAGATATGTTATAAAAAGGAGAGAGTTTTAAAGAGAGAAAGATAGGAGATTATTTAAAATGAGTAAAAGTGAATAGAATAGTGAAAAGTAACCTATTTGTAGTGAAAAAGGGATGTGTCTAATGCGTAGGAGCCTTAAAAGAGGTTTAAATTTCAAGATCTTGAAAGATGTAAAAATTCAAAATTTTTCTATTGACATGTGATTCGTGACAGTCAATAAGTATTCACGACCACAAGTAGTGTAATGGTAGTGAAATTTGAAATTTTGAAATGCTTCACAAGCGTAAAAAAGAAGCGATATAATAGTCAAAAAAGATGTTTAAATTTCACAGGTGTGAACTTTGTTTCGCGAGTGCGAGATTAACATATGTAACGGTTATGAAGAGTTTCAAATTTTATGAGCACGAGTTTTCCTTTCATAAGTGTGAAATGCATCTAATTACCAGAAACTAAAAAAGGTTCAATTCACGATCGTAAAGGTATTTTAGTGACTGCGAATTATTGGTTTTAAACAAAACTTTTTTTTTTTACAAAAAAGAAATGCATGAAATGAATTTTGGCACATAAAGCTAAATTGAATTAGAACATTATGCATCCATCAAGCATACCTAGTTCTCTTTTTATAAAACAAAAATTTTCTCCATTTAAAGGTTTGGTAAAAATATCGGCTAATTGATTATTAGTGTCAATAAATTCTATCACTACATAACCATTTGCACATGATCCCTAATGAAATGATGTATAATATCTATGTGTTTACTTTTAGAATGTTGAATGGGGTTTTTTGAAAGATTGATAGCACTATTGTTATTATGTTTTATGAGAATATGATCAACTACATGATCATAGTCTTTTAGCTGTTGTTTTATCCAAAGAACCTATATACAACAACAATTAGCAACTACGTATTCTACTTTGACAATGGATAAGGCTACTGAAACTTGTTTTCTACTAAACTAAGAAACTAAATATTTATATAAATAGTGACAGGTTCAAAGGTGTTTTGTCTATCTAAAAAACTACCAATATAATCAGCATCCGAAAAACTAGTTATTTGAAAGGATGTTTTTCTAGGATACAATAAACCAAATGCATTATGCCATTAAAATATTTTAAAATTCTTTTCACAACATTTAGATGTGACTATTTAGGACTAGATTGAAACCTAGCATCCAAGTATACACAATATGTAATTTCAAGTCTTGGAGCAATAAGATATAAAAATGATCTAATCATACCTCCATAGAGTTTTTTATTTATAGTCATTCTCATCCTTGTCCAATTTAGTTGATGTGCTCGTTAGGGTTTTTGCATTATTCTATTCCAAATTTTTTTAATATTTTCTCTATGTACTTGGATTGGTTGATGAAGATACCTTCTTTGCTTTGCTTGATTTGCTTTACATTTTTCCATTCCAAATTTAAGTTCTCTCATCATTTCAAATTTCCTAGTCATACATTTAGCAAACTCTTGACAAAGCAATTCATTAGTAACCCTAAAAATAATATCATCAATATTAATTTGAACAATTAAAGTGTCTTGCTTATGTTTTTTAATTAAAAAAGTTATATCTACATGCCTTTTGAAAAACCATTTTCTAAAAGAAATGCATTAAGTTTTTCATACAAAACTTTAGGTGTTTATTTTAAACCATATAAAACTTTAATGAGTTGAAAAATATGATTTGGAAACTCATGATTTTCAAAACCATGTGGTTGTTTGACATATCCGTCTTTTTCAATAAAACCATTTGAAAAACACTTTTAACATCCATTTGAAATAATTAAAAATTCATGTGATAGACATAGGCTAAAAGAATTCTAATTACTTCTAATCTTGCAACTAGAGGAAAAGTTTCATCACAATCTATGTCTTCCTCTTGGTTATACCTTTTAGCAACCAATATGGCCTTATTTTTTATTATTTGACCTTTCTTATCTAATTTATTTCTAAAGACCTACTTGCTACCAATTACTGGATAATCCTTAGGTTTTTAAACTAAAGTCCAAATTTTGTTTATTTCAAATTGAATGAGTTCCTCTTGCATAGTAATCACCCAACTTCCATGATTAAGAGTCTCATCAATATTCCGTGGCTCATTTTGAAAAACAAAGGCAAGATTATAATCTAAGAGTTTAGAACGAATACTTACTCCCTTGGTAGGATCACTAATGATTTGCTCATTTGAATAGTTTCTTACAAGGTATGCATAGTTTTCTCTTGTTGTTCTTCTTGATCATCGTGTTTTTCTTCTTTCTTTGAAGATTCACCAGTTTTCTCATAATCAAGATAGAGTTTTTCTATTTCACCTGCAATGTCATCAAGAGAACTACTTTTCCTGAGATCAAGCTTACTTGTTTCACCAAAATTAATATGCCTCGATTCTTCTACAACTAATGTTCTTTTATTGAATACTCTATATGCTTTGCTAGTTGAAGAATATCCCAAAAAGATGACTTCATCAGATTTTTGAGGCAAATTTTCTAAGGTTATCATTGATATTTAATATAAAGCATTTGCATCCAAATACTCTAAAATATAAAATTTTGGATTTTTTTCCATTCCAAAGCTTAAAAGATGTTTTATCCAAAATTGGTTTTTAAAAACTCGGTTTGAAATATAACAAGCAATACTAATGGCTTCTACCCAAAAATATGTTAGAAACCATATTCATTAAGCATTGTTCTAGCCATTTCAATTTTAAAGTTCTATTTTTTCTTTTTACAACCCAATTTTATTAAGATATTATAGGAGTTGAAAATCGTGTAAAATGTCATTTTTTAAATGGAAGTTTTCAAAGAGTTTATTTTCAAATTTTGTACCCTGATCACTTCTAATTTTTGAAATACAATAACATTTTTCATTAGATTTTCTTACAAAAATTTTTGAAAGAAATTAAAGCTTCATTTTTATAAGCTAAGAAGATTACCCTTGTAAACCTTGACTAATCATCAATAATTATAAATGCATAATATTTATCTCCTAAACTACCAATTATATGGGGACCAAATAAATCCATATGCAAAAGTTATAATGGTCTATTAGTAGTTACAATATTCTATGAATTGAAAGAGTTCTTGTATTATTTTCCTCTTTAACATGGTTCACATGTTCTATTTTTTATGAATTTTATTTTTTACCAAGGCTTTAAATTAATTTAATACTTGTATATCCAAGCCTTCTATGCCATAGCTAAAATTCATTGCTAATATATAAGACACTTAGAAGAAAAGTTAGATAACTTGTGTAAATTAATTATGTAAGTATTTCCATCTCTTTTTCCTTTGAATGTCTCTTGACCATTTATGGTGGTTATTAGATATCCATTAGAATTAAAAGTGATTTGGTTTCCCTTATCACATAATTGACTAACACTTTAAAGATTATGTTTTAAACTATAAAAAAAAATACATCCTCAAGTAAAGAAACACCACTTAATCCAATGGAACCAATGTCAATTACCTTACCCTTAGCATTGTTTCCAAAGTTAACCTTACCACCATCAATTTGTTTGATTTCAATGAATAGACTTTTATTACTTGTCTTATGTCTAAAACATCCACTATCAACAAGCCATGCATTTTTCATTTTTTATGGATTTTAGACATACCAATAAGAAAACATAATGTATATTGTTTTTAGGTACCCAAATGTACTTAGCTTTGGAAGGTTTCCAACATTCCTTCCTTATCGAACAGTGAAAATTAATATGACCATATATGACATTGTTTAGTTTTAAGAAGTTTATGCCACATTGTATGAGGTTTAGGCCTCATTACTTTTAAGAGTGCATAATGTATACATGAACATGCATGTGAAATGTGTAAGTTCCTAGGTACATGCCTTTGATATATAAAAGCGTTATTAGATTTTTGAGGTCTACATTTTGAGCCATGTGACATTCGAATATTCTTTCTTTAAATAGGAGTTTTTGTGTGTGCCTCATGTTTAGTTTTTGAAGCTATTAACTCAATAAAAGAGGTTTCAGGTGTACTAGATTTAATAAATAGAGTACTAGGTGCATATGATGTTGATGTTCCATTAAAACCCAGTCCATGTCTTACTAAGAAAGGCCTTTGTGTGACAATAAGAGTATCTAAGTTTTCTTTCCCTCTGTGAAATTTTGAAATAGAATTTCTAAGTTCCTCAACTTCATTTTTCAAAATATTATTTTCTTTAAGTAAGGAATTAGTTGAGGATCTTGAAGAAAATTCTTCTAATGACTTTTTGAGAGTATCATTGGAGGTTTTTAGTTTAATATTTTCTTTTTGTAAGACTTATAAATCTATTTTTAACTTAGAATTATTATTCTTATGAATTTTAATTTTATTTCTATATTTTTCTAATTCTAGGTTCAAAACTTCTATAATACTATGTTCATCATCATCATCATCAATATTGTCAATATCATTACAAGAGTGAAAGCAAAGACTTACCTCATCCATGAAGTGGTCTTCTAAAATCATGAAACATAGGTTGGCCACTTCCTCTTCGTTGTCCTCTTTTTTGCTTAAGGAACTATCATCATCCCATATGGCTTTATGACCCTTACCCCATCTTTCTTGCAGTACTTCTTATTATCTTTTTGAGTTTTGGACAATCTAGTTTTATGTGTCATTTCTTTCCACATTCATAGCACCTCATTTATGCTCTTTTGTGATGAGTTATTTGAAGATAATCTTGAAGCTATTTGCTTACAGTTTCAAGAATTGTTAAACTTTTTTCGATCATTCTCTTTATTGTTCTTGAGAACATGGCAATATCCTCATTTTCATCTTCACTTTTTTCTCCATCATCTTGGGTCACTTTTTGAGATTTTGAGGTTGAAGCTTTGAGTGCAATAGGTTTTTTTTTCCAATTCTACTTTAAGTTCTTTATCTCTCTTGACAGCCATATGTTAAAGCTTACCAATGAGCACATCGGTAGGCATGGTACATCCTCAATGACTTTTTTATACCAGGGACTCTTGAACTGTAACCTTTGAGTGGATGGCTTCTTAGAATGTTATTACTAACTTTTTTAAGTTTCATATGTTTTACAATCTTCCTTATCTCATTGATGATAGCAAGAAGACAGTTCATCATTTCAGTGATGGACTTGTTGGGTTTCATTTTGAAGAGTTCAAATTCTTATGTGAGAAGTTGGATCTTCTTAGATTTTATATGTTTGGTTCATTAGTAATAATTCTTTAGTGTCTTCCATATACTGTATGCGGTGAGACTATTGAATTCTACCACACTCTTTAATGGATAGAGAGCTTGCAATGATTGTCATTGACTTTTTGTTTTTGCCATTTGCTCATTTTTGTGGTTATGTTCAGTCATCTCTTGGGATGAGTTATTCTTTACCATTTTCTCCTTTATTGATCGGTAGTGTCCATTATTTTCTTACACAACCCCATATGTCGATCCTCTCGCTATCAATATATGTCTCTATCATGAACTTCTAATGGGCATAGTTAGCTTCGAAAGACTTCTCGCGATGAGTCTCACAAGTGCAAATGACATCACAAATGTCTTTAGAAGTTTTTGCTGACATATATCAATTGCGATTATGAAATTATGATCACAAGATATTGGTTTCTTCATGTTGCGGTCGCAAAGTTATGGGTTGCATTCACGAATTACATGACATAATAAGTTCTTTAAAATTTCACTAAGTGTTTAACTTCCAATGATCTTGAAACTTTATTTTCTATCAAAACAACACTAGATAAAAACTATTAGTAACATTTAATTTTATTGTCAAGATCAAAATAGAGATCAATTACCATAAGGCTAACAACATCATACTTCAAGCATAACAACATAATCAATAATAATATCACATTCATTCACATTTAACATTCATTTGCCATATTGAATTTTTGTCAAAGTACTCTCCTAAAAAATTCCTTATTTCTTCTTCCTTATGTTCTTTCTAATTGGCTTTCTTCTTCTTCTAATATCCTTTTGATTGGCCCAAATGTTGCTCACTTCCTTAGCCTAACAACAAATGTTACACATATTTCATTTTATGGCTTATAAACTAATGTTATATATGAACAAAATGCCTACATAAGCTTCTAATCACTTTTACTCTATATTAGGTGCATAAACTCCTCTTCTAATCCATTATTAACCAACATACACAACATCAACCCTTAACTCATACTAGTCAAGCATTAGGTACACTAATAAAACCTTAATCACTATTAACATACTAATAACCCTAATTATTATGGTAATGAACTTCAAAACGAAGCTAAAAAGGAAGATAAGTTAAAGAGTATGAATGAACTACATTCACCTTTAAAGATCCACAAGTTGGTCGAACCACTCTTCCTCTTCTCTCTTTTTTTTTTTTTTGTTTAGCTCATTTTCCTTCACTTTTTTGTTGATCTTGCTTTGATCTACCTTTTTTCACTTTTATTTCTTACCTTGAATTGAAAATTTGATAATGAAGAAAGGCTATAGAGATCATGACAATTGAGGGAGAAATGGAAAGGAACTTTGCTTCAGATGAAAAAGAAGAAGAACTCAATGTATAAATGTTAACTTTTATACCTAAATTAGCTGGAGTGGTTAAGAATAGTTTAAGCAAATCTTGACTCTCGTTAGTCCATTAATCTTAATTAATCTTAATTAATCTTACTTTATATTAATCCAAAGAATATTTCTTTCCTTAAATAAAGAATATTCCCTTTTAAAAATGTTTGTCTCAAAAATATAGTAAATTCAAATTTCATTTGATGAAAAATTATTATTTTTCTAATTTTAGCATCAAACCATTAAATTCTCAATTAATAATTCATAAAATACTTTTCTCATATTTTATTATCATTATATTGTTTTTTTCATGTCCAAATTTAGACCTCAATAAGTTCAACACACCGAGTTATGGTCATGCGCGACTGTAGCTTACATTGTCGGATGTTACATCTATATACTATAGAAAGTTAAACACAACTACAAAGAAAGACCATTGTTCTCTCCCATTTGTTAATTAGATTTTAGAAAAGTTATATGGACATGCTTTTTACTATTTTCTTGATGACCTTTTAGGTTATTATTAAGTCCTTATTGCACTTGAGGGTCAAGAGAAGACCATTTTCACTTGTCCATTTGACACATTTTTTTAGAAGCATGTCATTTAGCTTGTGCAATGCCCCTGCACATTTAAAATGTGTATATTTTCTATTTTTTCTAATATGCTTGAGAAATGCATTAAGATGTTCATGGATAATTTTTCAGTTTTCGATACTTCTTTTAATGCATGTTTGAGAAATTTGGCACGTGTGCTTGAGAGATATATTGAGAGCAACATGATTTAAGGTTGGGAGAAAAGTCATTTCATGGTTAAGTCAGGAATTGGTTTGGGTCATGTAGTTTCTAATAAGGGAATTGAAGTAGATAAGGTAAAGGTAGACTTAATTGCTAAATTACTACCACCTACATCTATCAAAGGAATTAGAAGTTTTCTTGGACATGCTGGTTTTTATAGGCATTTCATTAAGGATTTCCCTAAAATTGCATGCCCTTAAACAAACTTGCTTTCTAAATATGTGGATTTTATGTTCGACAATGATTGCTTTGCTACCTTTGAAACTTTGAAAGAGAAATTGGCCACTGCACTAGTAATAGTAGCATTTGATTGGTTTTTGTCTTTATGCTAGTAACTTTGCATTTTGAGTTGTACTTGGGTTAAAGGTTAATAAGGCATTACATATTATATACTATGCTAGTAGAACACTAGATGATGCTAAAGTAAATTATTATACCATTGAGGAGGAACTTTTGGCTGTAGTATTTTCCTTAGATAAATATAGATCTTATTTACTAGGATCTAAGGTTATTGTTCACATAAATCATGCAACTCAGATATACCTTTTGACCAAACCAAATCCAAAATAAAAATTTATTAGGTGAGTACTTTTATTGCAATAATTTAACCAAGAAATAAAGGATAAAAAAGGTAGTGAGAATTTGGTAGCTAACCATTTATGTAGGTTAGTTTCTGATTTTGATGTTATAGCCTTTAAAAAAGAAATTATTGAAACATTTAAGATAAGCATTTTTTTTATGTTACTGATGCGCCACGGTATACTGATATTGTTAATTATTTGGCGTGTGGTATCCAGAGGCCTGATATGACTTCCAAGAAAGAAAAGGTTCTTGTCTTTTTGTAGGCATTATTACTGGAAGGATCCATACATTTTCAAGTACTATATTGATTAGATCATTAGGAGATGTATTCTAAAGGAGGAGCAACAAAGTATTCTAGCCTTTTGTCATGAATTCAGGTTGGGGGTCGCTTTGGTGGTAAGAAAATAGATCACAAGATTCTACGATTAGGTTTCTTCTAGCTTACCTTATTTAAATATGCTCATAATGTAACACTTATAATTAGGGACTAGTAAATAAGATGGATTGAGGAAAGATAAATATGTGTTTAAGAGTTTTGTTAAGGGAAAATAGTTAAGAAAATATGAGAAAAAAGTAAAGTACCATGTTATTTGTTTCGAAATGGTTCATACCCATGACAGATCAAGTCACGCCCGTGAACATCATTAATAAAATCTTAACAATTCTTCTTTCTTTCTCTCACAACCTAACTTAAAAGTGGACCTAGAATTCAAAGTTTTTTCACACTAAAGACCCATGTCTTATGTTTTTCTTTGATTCCTAGAGCAAAACACCTAAACTCATATTAAAGATCAAAGTTTAAATAAGTTATTATGACAAATGAGCATAAAAAAGTGGTGTTCTTAAGGAGATCAAACCAAAGGAAGAAGATAGGAGTTGAATCTGACATCTAGGTGTGTTTCCTTTGATTGTGGTAAGGAATCACATTTTTCTTTCATTTTTACAAGCTTTTATAGCCTTAATCATATCTAGTTCGATTATGGTAATGACCTATTTCCAAACGGGTTAGGTTATGACTTAATCATGAGAGTTTATGATCTAAGGCTCATGTTTAAGTTTGATTAAGGTTATAGTATGCTTAAGAGATGAGCTAACTGAGATTAAGATTGTTATGAGGTTTAAAGTTAGGATTTGTATCTTTTATGGCTTTAAAAGTTAAGTATACGATTATTAGAAAGTGTGAAGATTTATGGTAGAGATAAAATTTTTATAAAGGAATAAAATGTTAAATAATTAATAATGTAAAAATAATGGAATTCATGAATTTAATGGAAGTTGAATTAAATAAATATGATATTGCCCTTAGTTATTTTTCTGATGGTTAAATCTAGTTCATGATATAATTGGCTAGCCATAGGGACACCATTACTGCGGTGCGGGTCATGACAACTCGCTTATGTAGGCCAATGACGGTCTATTTCAATGATAGTGATTCAATGATCAGTGTATAATGCAGTGCTTGGGTGGTTTTTCGGAGTCACTCTTCAGTATAGTGGACTTTTGGGGTCCATGTCCTATGTATCTGGTTCGAAAATTTTCTGTCGAACTGAAACTAGAGATAAATATGAATAAAAGTAGTAGAAATATGGTAAAAATGAAATAAGTAAAAAATGTGAGAAAAATGATAAGTGTGAAAAATATTATAAAAATGATATAATTAATAAATATGATAAAAGTGACAAAAATAATAAAAATGGTATAATAATAATAATGATAAATGTGATAAATGTAACAAAAATAGTAAAATTGAAAAATGAAAAATAAATGGAATAAAAATATTAAATTATGTAGTTAAAAGGAAAATGAATGAAAAATAAAATAATTACTAGCAAAAGTGTAAATAAATGTAAAGTAGTGACATAGTTGTAAATAAATGAAAATTTATGAACTAAAATGAAATTTGTAACCAATTAAATAGAAGATTGAAAGAAAAAGAGAAAAGAATAGTTAATTAAAGTGGTAAAGTGAAAATGGACTAAATTGAAAGAAAATGAAAGTTCATGATTAAATTGAAAAAAAACTTAATTGAAAAAAATTGGTAAATTTAACAAAGATATTAATTAGTGAATTAAGGGTAAAGATTAATAAAACATTGATAAAAAGAATAATATATTAAAGAGAAAATTTAAATAGTATAGTAAATATATTATTGCATGTATGTATGCAAACATAAATCAGTGAAAAATATTTAGATTAGTAATCACCACTGAGCATATTAATATTTAGTACGTAATTATTTGACTGCGTACAGGTAGTAGTGGAAAAGACAAAAGCAAACGTGCAAATTTTGGAATCAGATAGAAGAATAAAATAATAACAGGTTACTATTTAGAATGTCATGTATATATATATAGTCGTAGGAATAAAACTATGTATATATTCTGATAAATAATATTCATGAATTATTATATGCGTAAAAAGGAAAATATTAATTTGTGATTAAATGAAAAATATTTTGTATTATGTGTATATTGTTGTGACTAAAAATGGATTGTGGATTATTTAATACAAAATATATTTTCATTCTTTACAATCAATTTTTTGGCACAACAATGTACACATAATACAAAATATTTTTCATAAACTTAATTTTTATCAAATATCATCATAAGTCTAGGAAATATGCATCATCGTAATTTTAACATAAAATACTACTACTTTAAAATTATTTACATGTCAAATACTCAAATAATATAATTTAATGATAAAAATATAGACTATTGTTTTAAGTTATACACTTACTTTTTTTCTTTGATCTTTTATCTCTTTCTCTTTTCAATTATATTTTCTCTCTTTTTGAATATCTAAAATATATAAGAAACTCGTCAAATATCATTTTCTCATCATATATCTCTAACCTCTATTTTTTCTCTTTAAAACCCCTAAAATTTTTCTTTTCAACACAAAGCTCTAAATAAGTTTAAAACTTCATATTCCTTTAAAGAAACTTAAAAAGAAGATGAAGAACATTTTACCTCAATTTTTTTCTTCTATGATTGAAACTTTGAGGATTTCTCTCTCTTATTTACTTATCTTCCTTTCTTTTTGCTCCCTCAATTTTCCTTAAACTCTTTTATGCATGAAAATGGTTTTTTTCCCTCACTTTTCTCTTTTTATTTCTAATTTTTTCTCACTAGAATGAATCTTTAGCTATGGAGTAATGGTGGAAATGTGGGGTTAATTTAGGAGTGCAAAAAATTCTAGATTAAAAGTGATAAGGAAGAAAGAAGGAAAATGAAATGAGAAGAAAATGCCAAAGTAATTAATGATAAGTCTCATTTTCATATAAATATCTACTTTAATGCATGACACTTAGTGAGGCTTGCCAATTATTCTAATTAGTCCTCAAATTTTTAATAATCACAAATTGACATTGAAATTTTTTAAAATTTATAATTTAGTCAATTACTATAATTTAACATTTTTAAATACTTTGAACACTTTATTAAGTATTTTTCATAATTAGTTATCATTATTTTAATTATTTTCTAGTTAAAATCTAAATTTTGACTCCAATCGATTCAACGCATCGGGATAGCAACATGCGCGATTTAAAACTTAAAATAGCGGATATGACAAGAGATAAGCATAGCAACACCGTTTTTGGTATTGATAAAGTAATAAAAATGAATGCCAATAAAGTAATTTTGGTTAGCACGGTTTTATTGAACAATGTAAAGTGGATGAGTTTTAATGTCGAGTAATAGATATATAATTCTTATCATACTATATTCTATAAATTTCATAATATATATCATAATAATATTCCTTAATCTTGCACTAATTTAATTTTGGATTATTTAGGTATTTCATTCCAAATTTGCACGAGGTTTATGATTTAAAGCAATTCCATTAATAAATATATTTAAAATAATTTGGAATTAGAACAAAACCAATATAGCAATAATATGATATCAGAAAATATAATAAACATATCAATTTGATATAAGAAGTTTAATTAATTAAGTAAAAATCATTTTTACCAACTAAACTAAATAGCCTTAAGTAATTTGACCATATCTACAATTAATTTTATAACCTTTAATTAGCATGATGAAATAATATAATATCCAAAATTTTAAAGCATATGTATGATTTAAATTATACCATTAACCTATCAAATTAATTGAAATTATCAAACAATGAGATTTAAGTTAATACATATCATAATTTTTTTGAATAAATTAAAATTTAATTAATTAATTAAGTTGGGATTCAGAAATTAAAATTATCGTGTTGTTAGTGCTTAACAATTTTTCCCAGGTATAAAGGAAATCTTAAAACCTTTCTTTCTCCCTCTTTCTCCCTCACCCCCGCATACAGCCAAAGCCGGCCGCGCTTCTCCTCGCCGCGCCAGTCGCCGACCAATATTTTCCTTTCTTCTCCATCGCGCAAATTCATCACATGCCCCAGATTTTTCTCTTTTCTTCTCATCTGCTCGCCACTTACCACTGAGAATGCTTTAAAACTTGGTGAAGTTTTTATGGTTGGTTTGCTTGAGCAATTTTAACTGTTATATGCGTTACTTGTTGTGATTCTTTCCCTTTTTTCTTTCTTTCTTAATTATTATTATCTTTCGTTTTCTGAAGGAAGCACTAATAAACCAAACTTGAATTGTATTATCCTGGAAAAGAATTTTTGAAATGCGAAATTAATTGGTTGAGCAGTCAAAGACCATGAAATGTTTTCTGAGATTGTAGATTATAAGGGTTGATTAATGAATTTAATTTTTTAGTGGAACTTACAAGTTCATGATGTAAAATTTCTTACTATCAGTGATCTTATACTGATCTAAAAAAAATAATACACAAAAGTGAATGCCCATGCTGAATTTCCCAATGTATTGTTTTTGTACTAATTTATTTAAGTAATCCGGTTATTGTTTGTGTTATGCGTTTTTATGGATTTTATGACTTGAAATTGATTTTTTCTTTCTTTTTCCTACTTCCATTTGATTTTTTTGGTCTCTGTCATCGATTGTGACAAATTCAATGGTATCTGTAACTATCTTGGTTCCCTAAGATTTATTTTTATAATTTTTGGGGTCTTACATGGTTAAATGTTTGTGGTTATTGCCTTTTGAATAAGAAAAAAGCATGGAATGGTATTGATTCTTTTCTTCTTTATTTGTGTTTCTCTCTTTTTGTGGTTTTATTTCAATCATGTAGTGATTCCTATGAGAAATTTATGGTTGTTCTCATCCTTAATAATATTTTATGCCAATCTTTATTAAAATTGTTATATAGGCATATAATTGGGTGGAACATTTGAAAAATGGACTCATATTGCGTAAAAAGAAGTTGAAGAGCATAGAAAATGTGCACTTGCATAAGAATTCAGTAATTATGCAAAAAAAGAGAGTAAAAAATGAGAATTATTTTTTTATTTTGTTATATATTGTTTAAACATAACCAATAACATGGGGGTTGGCGACTAGTTTTGATAAAGGGCAGGGCTTTTTGATGCATTTAGGGTTTTGAATTTTTCCCTTTATGGATTCTGTGCTTTATCATTATTGCATTTGGAGGAAACTGATTAACAATGCCAGTACTGCAGGTTTTTTTTTTCTTTTCTGCGAACACCTTTCATAAAATCATATGATAAAGGAATATAAAATCTAGAAATCTTTTGGATTTTGGAGGTTTTATTGCCAAGTTTTAAACCGTAAACGACATTTGAAATTTTGAGGTTTTATTTTTTCCTTAATTTTATTGTTTTTGGACCTTTTTTTTCGGAATTTTATGTATTATTGGAAGTCTTTTTATTATTCTTTTTTTGGAGGCCAAAGGAATTCTTCTCAGAAGTTTCACTTTGTATCTTACTTGAACTTTTAGAGAAAAAGCAAGAGATTACGCGGAGAGAGAAAGGTACAATGTTGGCTATTGGCAGCTATACTACCAGTTCACATGCAGGCACTAGTTGCAGTCCTTTACTCAGAGAGCTTCAGGTGTCTTTCTCTCAGGACTTTCCATTCCTTTGTCTCAATGGATTTTGTGAAAAGTAGCCATTTTTTTGTACTTTGTATGTTTGCAAGTTTGATGAGACATAGGTGAAAGAAACCATATGAACATAGGCTATTTGATATTAAGAACAAAAATTTAAAGGCTGAAGATCAGATGAGTGGCTATTATAAGCAATGCTGTAAATGTGGAAAAACCTTAACCCTTGATGAGAGAGAGGAATAATGATGTTGAATGATGGGAAGTTCAATTATGTTGACTTGGGCCTATTTTGATGACAAACTGATTATTTTCTTGGAATTATTTTCTATTATAATTTATTATTATTGTTTAAGATAAGTTAGAACTATGTAAGAATGCAGTCTGTTAATTTCATTGTAAATGTCATTTACTTGACAATTTTACTTCAATTTTACTTTTGTTGAATTATTATGCAGAAATGTGTTAAAGAAACTTTTTTTTAATTGCATCTTAACTTTTCAAACATATTGCATTTTAATTTATAAGAAATGTTGCAACTAAAGGTTTTTGATAGTTGTAGTATACTTTTATTCTTGTTGAAGTTTATGCTTTGAAAAAAATGGAGTGCCATCCATGATCAGGAATGAAAGCCTTATGATTGTGACTGACATTAGTAAAGATGAACAGCTGAATTTTAATTTCTTACAACTTAGATGTTCCAACCAAGCAATGTCTTAAAAACAATACAAGTATCAGATTTTCAAGTTTTTGGAATCACAGAGAAGGAAGAAACTGATGAAAAGCAACTTTCAAATTGAATAGGTTTGGTCAAACTAAATTTAACATTTAGAGGAAAAATAAAATAATATGCTGCAAACATTATGTTAGTGCATTTTTTTTTCTTGTGGATGCTTTGTTGTGGATGCATTTGTGGGAAAAACTTTTAGTAGCCGAGGCACTTAGCTTAAATAACATTTAGCTTAAATGGGATATCAATAGAATATGAATTCCTATTCCTAATGATACTAAGTTTGCCCATTTTCATTAATTTCCTATTTTAGGGTTGTAAACCTCTATTTAAGAGAAGTAATTTTCTCATGAATGAAACAAGCAGAATTTTGTTCCAACTCACAAGATCTGAAGCTCTTTCCAATGAGGTCTGAAATGTCAGCTCTCTTTTACGAGTTGAATCATTCTTGCAAAATAGGTCATCTAAGAAATAAGGGTGAGGCTAAAGATTTGTTACTTGGTTGTGAGTTTGCTGTGAATTGTCTGGTGACTCAATCCTTGTCTAAGGAATCTAACACACTTTCATGCCTTGTCAACTAAATAAAAAATATTACATGCGTAGGTATCTGCAGGTCAGAAATTGCTAAAAAGTTTTTGGCTGAGCAGCAAGTGTAATTTATTGGGGAAAGGTCTGACTTTAGCAAAAAACTTTGAGCTGAAGTGTTCAATGGATAAAGAAATGGATACAAGTACTTCAGTTTTGAGTGATGGTGTAGCAGAGAGCTTAAAAGGTTTGCATTATTATATCGTTTATGCAATTTATACCTGTGTTTTATTTGATGTTTGCAATTGCTAATTTTATTCCTATTTTGTAGAAATGGATATTAAGGAGCCAAGTATTTCGACAATATTGATGAACTTTGATAATGATTTTGATCCTTATAATGCAATGAGTACACCTCTTTACCAAACAGCTACATTTAAACAGGTAATGCTGATGAAATATTTTTGCTAATTGTTATTCCAAAATTGTGACTGACATTGATAACTGCACTGTTGGACTATAAGTGAAAATACATTGGAGGCAAATGAAAATATTTTCTGAGATCAAATAGTTAATTTGGTTTATCTAAAACCAAGTTATGAATGCAAAACAAGCATTTCGGTTGTTGTCCATTTATTACCCTAACTAATTATCCTTGCCCTCGAAGTGATTTAAAGAATGGGTGAATATCTCTTAGCATATTGAAAAAAATAAGCTTAAACAATTTAGACCGCTTGACTTCCAAAAAGCTGAATTTGCTGTTACTGTAATATATAGGGCCGTTAGCTTTTCCGGTTTAATATATAGGGCTCTTGGGCTTGAGACTTGTTTGACCTTCATTTTTTTTTTTTTGAGTTGGATTCAATTTTTAACTCAGTTCATTTCCATTGATAATTTTGAAATGGTGATGACATATGAGGATAATGGGACGTAATAGGTATAATATCAGTTTCTTTTAACATTACATAGACAGGGGTACAAAGTGTGTGGAGAATTGAGAGTCAGATACACTGCAAAAGTTTGGAGGAGAAACTTACATTCTCGTAGATGTAGAAGTTTAGAAATGCTGATGCACATCATGTGAATCATATTTTCTTTTTCAAAATTATTTATCTGTGTAGCTGGATGGTTAGATAGATTACTACCATCATTTCATACATTTATGACAATATACACTTCTTAATTTTCTTTTTATGGTTTTTTTTTTCATTTCTGTTGATGTATCTCTCTGTGACTCTGCATTTGTTCTGTTTATGGGTTGTAATGAACTTTATGTCTATTTCTTTGTGTTCTGTTATAGAAATATCTTGTGTGGCATGGTATTTCCATTTTTTGTTTTATCATATTCTTATCTTTTATATAATGTATTTCAGCCTTCAGCTATAGAAAATGGCCCTTATGATTACACCAGAAGTGGGAACCCTACCAGGGATGCTTTGGAGAGGTGCATTTTGCATGTTTGTGCACATGATGCTCTGAAAAAGCACTTTTTAATAATTTTCAAATGGATGTACTTTGTTTAGTTTCTTTCTCATGGAAGCTTAGTTCTATTTGTATTCTTATTTCTTAGCCTCTTGGCAAAGCTGGATAAGGCTGATCAGGCATTTTGCTTCACAAGTGGAATGGCTGCTTTGGCTGCTGTCACTCATCTCATTGGAACAGGTACTTTATTGTTCTCTTTTGCGGTCTGTTTTATATACACACACTAACATTTGCTTTTTCTGTTAATTCAAGTTATTATCTACATTTTGAAATTTTAGTGCAAAGAATTGACAAATAAGATCATAGGTTGATACACATTCTTGTTCATGAATATTTGAAACTTGAGTTCATTTGGTGCAGCCTCAGTTTATTATTTTATAAAGGATGAGTTCTGAAGCCTGTTTATGGATATGAGGTGCTATACCCTATATTTACCACATGAAAATTGACAGTATTTTTGCATTCTTTATTTAACACAAATCGTCAAGGTTATGTTATTTTAGCACATTTCCCTGGTGCCCAAGGTGTATTTTGCCTTAAAAGGATGCAAATTGATTGTGGGGATTAGTTTAGGAGTATTCATGAGATAAGCCACCGATCCGATTCACATATTCAAGGAGGGGTAAATAGGCAATTTCAGCCAGAGAAGTTGTTATTGCTTTGCTGGTTATTTCTTTTTTTTGAATATTCCTTTTTATGTTAGTAAAGGGAAGGGTGGTGTGAGGCGTGTGTGGATAGAAGCTATAAAAAAGAGGGAGTGAGCATTAGTTGAGGTAGGCATCAATTCAATAAGATTTCACTGTAGTAAGGAGAGTACTAGCCTCTCAAATACCAGCCATTATCAATAAACAATCAAGTTTTCCTTCTCATGTGTGAATCCTATTCTTGTTGTTTGTATTGAATTATTGTGACAGGGTTGAACTTATCATTTTGGTATCAGAGCAAGAGATGCCTCCTAAAGTGAGTGATCGTGCGGATTTGATGGCAGACTCATTGGAGATGGTGAAATAGGATTTAAAGGGGTTTTGTGCAGAATATCAGGAAGTAAGGAAGAAGTTATCATTGTTGGATGAGCTGCTGAAGTTGATGAGAATCCTTCTCGGATCTGGTTTGGTGAAGGAACCCACACTGGGAATGGATTTATGATTGGGGTCCTCTCATGTGCCGCCGGCAACACCAGTCCCTCCCACTCCAGCAATGAACGCGGTGATAGAAGATGTCACTGTTACAACCACTTCGGTGATAGTCGAGCGAAAGTTACGACAGCTCGAGCTACCGATTTTTACCAGCGAAAATCCAGATGGGTCAATATTTAGAGCCGACCATTTTTCGCAGCAAATGACTATGATGAAACTGCTAGGATTAAAGCTGCTGCAATGAGCATGGATAGTGATGCCTTAGCTTGGTTCTAGTGGGCAGATGGCAGAAGAGGGTTTCAATTTTGGAAGAGTTAAAATTGGCAATTCGGGAGAGATTTCAGTCTTCCCAGGCAGGTACCTTAGTGGAACAATTTTTGGCAGTCCGGCAGACGTCCACGATGGCTGAATACTAGCGACACTTCGAATTTTGTGCAGCTCCTTTTAAGGAAATTCTTAAGGATATATTAGAAGGCACCTTCATCAATCGGTTGAAAGGGGAGGTGAGGGCTGCAGTGAAACTGTTAAGGCCAATGGGCTTGGGCAAAGTAATGGACATGGTCCAAAGAATAAAGGACTGCAACTTGGTCCTCTCTGGTACATCGTCCCAACCCATTACCCAATTATTTCCAACATAAAATAGTCCAATTAACCAAAACACAAACCCAAACCCACATGCTAAAATGCCAAGGCTCCCTTCAATTCAACCCAACTCTTCAATCCAATTTAGAAACCCCGTCACACTTGTTGATCCTAGGAACACTACCAGCACCGTCCCTCCTCCTATAACTCATCCTTTTGCCAAAGCGTTGCCTTGACACTACTGAAAATCTCTCCGAGTCGGATATCCAAAGCCTTATGCTTCAAGTGCGATGAGAAATTCCATGTCAGACATCAATGCAAAAACTGGGAACTGCATCTGTTAGTCATGTTCGAGCTAGAAGCGGAAGAGAATCGGCCGAAATTGGAAGAATTTCCTTATACTGAAGAGGAAGGACAACCGACTCTGGAAAAAGTGGAAGTTTCGCTGAATTCTATTGTGGGTGTAACTACTCCACGTATATTGAAAATGAGGAAAAATTTAGGGCATTGAAGTGGTGGTTTTAGTAGATAGTGGAGCCACACATAACTTCATCTCATCTTCTTTAGCTCAACGATTGAGGTTGTCGGTTGAACAAACAGCTGATTATGGCATTTTGATGGGGACGGGAATTGCAAAAGCTAGACAAGGCATTTGCCGAGGAGTGGTACTGACTTTAGAAAGGGTGGATATACATAAAGAATTTTTACCACTCAATTTGGGAAGTGCGGATGTTATGTTGGGGATGCAGTGACTGAGTTCGTTAGGCTCAATGATAATTAATGGGAACACCATGACAATTCCCTTTAAATAGAAAGGCAAGAGTGTTTTCCTCAAGGGTGATCCAACTTTATGCCACACACTTGTCTCATTCAAAGCCCTCAACTGAGCTTATATACCTTCAGAGCCCATATACTTTGTGGAGTTCAGTACTTTGGACACTTGTTCGCAAGCACCTTATTCTTTTGTTCCTGTTGAAGTACAAAAGATAATCGATTCAAATCCAACAATCCTTACTTGGCCAAGTTGCTTGCCACCGTCAAGAGCACATGATCAAAAGATTGTTTTACAACCAAGTGCAACCTCTGTTAATGTGAGGCCATATCGGTACCCTCATTGTTAGAAAGAAAAGATTGAGAGGTTGGTTTGGGACATGCTGGCAACCAGTATCATCCAACACAATGACAGTCCCTTTTCTAGCCCAGTACTGTTGGTGAAAAAGAAAGACGGGTTGTGTGGATTACAGAGATCTCAATAGAGTAACAGTTCTCAATAAGTTTCCGATCCCAGTTATTGATGAAATTTTAGATGAATTACATGGGGCGAAGTATTTTTCTAAGCTGGACCTCACATCAGGATATCACCAAATCAGGGTTAGAATTGAAGATGTGTTGAAAACGGCCTTCCGAACTCACGAGGGTCATTATGAATTCAAAGTAATGACCTTTGGACTAACGAACACACCAGCAACCTTTCAAGCTCTCATAAACTCAATTTTTTGGGAACAACTTCGTAAGTTTGTGCTTAATTTTTTTTTTTATTTTTATGAAATATTGGTTTACAGCCTTGACTTGGGATCTCATGTACAACATTTACAGATGGTTCTTAGCATCCTCAAACATCATCAGTTGTATGCCAATTCCAAGAAATGCCAATTTGGGCAGCAACGGCTGGAGTGCTTGGGGATATCATCTCGGCTGAAGGTGTAGAAGTTGATCCCTCCAAGGTGAATGCCATGCTAAATTGGCCAACTCCTAAAAATGTGCGAGAGCTCCACGGATTTCTAGGCCTCACGGGGTATTACTGGTGCTTTGTGCAACACTATGGAATGTTGGCTCATCCTTTGACAAATCAACTTAAAAAAAGCTTTTCACTGGACCCTAAAAGCCGAACAAGCTTTTCAACAACTCAAGATTACTATGACCACGGTACCAGTGTTGGCATTACCAGATTTCACCAAGCCTTTTATTATTGACATTGATGCTTCGAGTCGTGGAGTCGGAGTTGTGCCTATGCAGGATCGCCGCCCAATTACTTACTTTAGCCAAGCTCTCTCTTTATGGGCTAGCAATAAAGTTGTGTATGAATGGGAATTAATGATGATAGTGTTTGGTGTGACAAAATGGGGGCATTACTAGTTAGGAAGACCATTTATGGTTCGCACTGATCAACGAAGCCTTTGATATCTATTAGAGTAGCAAATTATTCCCCTGGATCAACAACGGTGGCTAACTAAATTGATGGGGTATAATTTCATCATCGAATATCGGCCAGGCCTGGAAAACAAAGATGTGATGCACTCTCTCACTTACCTATGGCTGGGGAAGCTTCTGTTTTAGTTATTCCTCATGCTTTTCAAACTTTGGATCTACAAGCTTAAGTGTTAACTGACCCTCAACTATCAATGATAATTAAAGAGCTCCAACAAGATTGCACCAAGCATCCTGGGTACTCCATTGTGCAAGGTAATCTATTATACCATTGCAAGCTAGTTGTGCCGACTTGCTCCTCACTTATTCCTACCATTCTCTATGAATGTCATGACATTGCTATTGGGGGCCATGGTGGATTTCTTAAAACCTATAAAAGAGTGGCTTCCATGGTGTATTGGCAAGGGATGAAGAAGCAAATACGGGAGTATGTCACTAAATGTGAGGTTTGGCAGCGCACTAAGACCCCCACCTTGTCTCCAACGGGTTTATTACAGCCATTGCTGGTACCAAACAACATTTGGGTGGACATTTCTTTGGATTTTATTGAAGGTTTTCCCTGCTCATTTGGCATTTTAGCGATTCTGGTTGTGGTTGATCGCTTGAGCAAGTATGGCCATTTCATTGGTCTCAAACATCCTTATACAACTACCTCCATAGCTGAAATTTTTGTTAAGGAAGTGGTGCACTTACATGGATTTCCCCGGTCCATGGTGTTGAATAGAGACAAAAATCTTTCTCTGAAAATTTTGGGCAGAATTGTTTAAAGTTCAAGACACTCGTTTGAAATATAGCACGACATATCATCCACAAACGGATGGCCAGACCAAGGTACTTAATCGTTGTTTGGAGGCATACTTATGTTGCTTTGCAAACTCCAATCTTAAGAGCTGGGAAAAATGGTTCCTTGGGCAAAGTATTCTTATAATACTTCTTTTCATTCGGCATTGAAGACCACTCCTTTCCACGTGGTATATGGAAGAGCTCCCCCTCCATTGCTGTCTTATGATAAGGGAACTACCCCTCTCTCACTTGGATGAACAACTTATTTCCAGAGATTTGATGCTCAAGGTAATTCGGGATAATCACCATCATGCACAACAACTCATGAGACATTATGCGGATAAACATCACAGGGTACTCACTTCTCAGGTTGGAGATATGGTTCTACTTAAGCTTTAGCCATATGGACAACATTCTTTGGCCAAACACTTTAATGAAAAGTTGTCTCCATGATACTATGGCCCTTTTAAGGTGTTGGGAAGGGTGGGAGCATCCTTCCTCTTGTATACACCTAGTTTTCCATGTCTCTCAGATGCATCCTGCGGTTGGTTTTGGCTCTAATGCACTTCCCATCAGTAACCTTCCACCTACTCTTGCTATTGACTTGTCATTGTCATTGCAACCAATTTCTCTTTTGGGTGTGCGAAAAAGCCTTACTTCCTCAATGGGATTGGAGGTACTTGTCCATTGGGAAGGCAGACCATACCCCATTATGAAGATTCCTGGGAAAATTATGAAGTTACTTGTGAGCACTTCTCGGATTTCCACCTTGAGGACAAGGTGACTCTTTGGGCAGGGGGTATTGATAAGCCACAGATCCGATTCACATATACAAGCTATGTTACTCCGACACTTTATTTTTGAAGAAATACTCATACCCTTCAAGTATGATATTGGTATGAATATGAAAACCTTACTGAATTTGTCGCTTTAAAAGTGGGTATTCATAATCCTGATTTCATTTAAATTACAGATGCAGATCAAATGAACTTGAAAGATATTGATTTTGTGGAGTTGGAAAAATTATCTCTTAATGACACACAATTAGAAACTGTGATTTGTGGTGATGACAAAATTTAATATAGATAATATAACAAACTTGAGATGATTTACAATTTAAATGAGTTTAGAATTATCATTTTTTGTTTGTTTGTTTGTAGTTTGAATTTTAGACTTTAAGTTTGCAATTTAAAATATTTTATCAATTTTATTTTATTTAACAATTTAATATTATAATTTTTCTAACTCCACAAAATCAATTTCTTCTAAGTTTATTTGATTTGTACTTGTAATTTAAATGAAACCGGTATGAGTACCCATTTTTAAAATGAAGGATCCGGTAAGGATTTTATACCTATATTAATATCATACCCGAAGGGTATGGGTACTTTTTCAAAAATGAAGTGTCAGAATAACATAAGTATGCAAGTCCTTTCAGATTTGTTACAAGGTACCATAGAGCAGCTCCAACCGCATCCAAGTGTTGGACTTGTCAATATTAGGAGATTCACACCTTATTTTCAGTGTCCAGTATTCATTGTGTGTGTATAAGTGTCAAAGTACTTCAAGGCGAAGGAAGAGTAGTATGGATTATGATGTCCATTAATTTACCTTTAGTAATGAGTTACAAGGTCTTTATGATGTAAATGTTTATATATGTTTGTGCAAATTGCGTGCCATTTGTATCCTGAAAGATCATCATTATGTTTCTCTGTTTCATGGAAACAGCCCTTCATTCCTCTTGAAATTTTTGTAATTGGTTGAAATTTCATCTTAGGTGAGGAAATTGTTGCTGGAGATGACATTTATGGTGGTTCTGATCGGTTGTTGTCTCAAGTAACCCCAAAATCTGGAATTGTTGTCAAGTTAGTATAGCCTTACCCCTCTTCCTTTCTTCTAATTCTGATTTTGCAGCAATTGAATAAATTCTGAAATGGTTCTGCTCAACATGAAAAGGCGAGTAAATACTAGCAATCTAGATGAGGTTGCATCTGCAATTGGACCTGGGACAAAGCTTGTGTGGCTAGAGAGCCCCACAAATCCTCGTCAACAAATTTCTGATATTCGCGTAAGAGGTTTTGCTTGTAATTTGTTTTTGATTTTGACCTCTTTGGAAAAATATATTCATTAGTCTTCCCATTGTAATTGTGTTTAGGGTTGCAAATGAGTCAACCTAAGTTTTGGCTAGTTTAGACTTGACTTGTTAAAAAATGAGCACAAAATTTAGGCATTGGCTAGCTCATTTAGTAAACTAGCTGAGTTGAGCGGGATATAGTTATGTTCATATAAAGCCTCACAAGCCTATATGAGTTTGTGTGAAGCCAAATTCTCTCTCATTATATTTATATTAAGAAAAATAATTCTTAGATTTATTTGGAAGTACATAATTGTTTTGTCTACCTAGTGTTATATTTCTTAAAATATTATTAAAAAGGTAGTTGAGTAATAAAATTTGTCAATGCACATTATTTTTGAGTCTTAAATATAATACATTTTAAACAACCGGATCATGGCTCTAAACAAGTTGAATGTACCCTTGCTCCACAAATTTAGGTTTGAAGTGTATATACATGAATGAGTTTGAATGAAGCCTATATGAAGCTTAGCGGCCAAAATGTTTTATTTATTTATTTTTTTTTTTTTGCCACATTAACTGCATGTAAGGTAGACAATAGCCATGCCTGTCAATGCCATTTAAAAGAAAGGATACAATTGCAGTTATTTTTTAACGTTAGCAGTAAAATTGAGACAGAAAGAACATTAGGGGTAAAATTAAGAATCCTAAAAAGGTCAGGGGTATTTTTACCCTTTGACCCATTAAAAATATTTGTTCTTTTTGCCACCAAAAAAGCCACATTAGCTGCCATGTAAGGGAGATAAGGGCCATTCAATGCCATTAAAAAAAGGTGAAAATGATATTTTTTTTTTAACGTTATAGGTTAACTTGAGACCTAAAAAGAGTTAGGGACAAAATTAAGAATCCCTGAATAGGCCAGGGGTAGTTTTGCCCCTTATCTCCAGTTAAAATTTAAGTACTAAAAAATATATAGTGATGGAGGGACTAGAATTTATTGAAATTCAAAGGTTGAGGACCGTTAATTCGTTTTCGTATTTTCAGGATTCAAATGTTAATTTTAAAGGTTATATGTATAATAATGCAAGTTTAGTTTATGTTTTTGTAACATAATAAAGTGGAGTAATGTTAAGTCTTGACATGGACATAAAATATTTTTCTCTATTCTCTTTCTTTTTTTAATTATATAAACTAGTTTGCTCATCTTTTTGTCAATTTATTTTTTAATTTTTTTAGAAAATTGCAAAGATGGCACACACACATGGCGCTCTTATCTTGGTAGATAATAGTATTATGTCTCCTGTACTATCGCAGCCACTGGAACTTGGGGCAGGTAAGTGTCATATTTTAGTTGTGAGAACTGCAATACATGATAATGCTGTTAATTTTGATTTATTTTTGCTCCTTGCAGACATAGTGATGCACTCGGCTACTAAATTTATATCTGGGCACAGTGATGTTATGGCAGGAGTGCTAGCAGTAAAAGGAGAAAGGTTGCAGCTCTAAGCTCATGTATTTGTAGTGCATATATAATAAAAACCTGAAATTTTCCTTTCATTAGTTTCAAGTTTTTAGCCAATCCTTGTGTTCTTATTTGCAATGTTGAGTATGACAGCATGCCTTGCTGTGTTAAAGTCAATAGATATTATCGTTGATACAACTGCAGAGATCCAAAACATGTAATGCACTTTCTTTTCTAATTTGCTTAAGATATTTATCTGTAGCTATCTATGGAGCTTCACTATATGTTGTTATTTCTCATCTAAAATTCTGTTAAGGTTGAAATAAGTGGATGGAAATTGCTTACAAGTTTTAATTTAAAATTATTTCTTTTTCCAACGGTGTTTTCTGTGATTCTAAGATATTCCTCGTGCATATTGATAAGGATGTTGCCCTCACATGCACACCAGTTTTAAAATTGTATTTCAGTTTTAAATTGTTTCAAAATAGCATGTTGATCAGCATGTGTATCTAAGTACACTTGTCTTCTGTCCCTTGTTACTTGTTTGTGATTGTTATTTTTTCTTATTAATCACAGCAAATTGAATTAACTACCTGGAGATGTTATCATTCGACCATCAATTTATAAATGCTGTGTCATGAATTAGTATAACATTTTTTTTTTCTGAAGTTTCTCTCCCACCTGTTGCACATTGGTGAATTTCCTATTGTTTCCACTTTCCAGTTTGGCCAGAAATCTATATTTCCTACAAAATGCAGAAGGTTCCGGGTTAGCACCATTTGATTGTTGGATTTGTTTAAGAGGCATTAAGACCATGGCTCTACGTGTGGAGAAGCAACAGGTGCTAAGCAAATACCTTTGGAGTGGACAATTTCATTTTTCATTTTTGTTTTGAGTTGTATGCTTCTAGAACCCCTTGCAAATTTTATTTTTGCAGAATCCATGTTGACATAAACAGCATCAGCAAAATATGTGAATGCTTGGATAATAGATTTTGGGGTTAATTACTATTTACATCATCCCAAAATCTATTATCCAAGCATTCACATGTTTTGCTGATGACATAATACACTAATACCCTCTGAGGTTTTAAAATTATGCTATTAACTCTATCTCTTTTATCATATTACATTAATATGTTATTCTGTTAAAAAAAATGTTAAATTGTTGTGAAATGACAAAAAAACCCTTTTATAGTAATTTTTTCTAATAAGGGAAAATTACTATTTATCCCATGAGATTTGACATGTTACACTAGTATGCCCCCTGAGATTTTAAAATTTATACTATTTTCTTGAAGTTAAAGGTAGTTTTGGAAATTTTTAATTATCTAGCTCTCTCGTTAATTGTAAAACCATTAAAATTGATGGAAAGACTATATAGTTTGACAAAATAATATTGAAGGGGCAAATAACATAATTTTAAAATCTTAGGGGGTACTAGTTTATTATATCAAATTTTAGGAGGTAAATAGTAATTAATTCTAGATTTTATTAGTGGTGCTAGCATCAAACCTTATAAAACCCTCCCATTACTTTGAAGTTGCAGCATTTTGGTTTTGAAACTGTTGTATTCTGATTAGATGCTAAATACAATAATGCAATGAACATGTAAATGCTACTAATGGAGTTGGGACCTTAGAGCCATTTGATTGGGAGGGGAAAATAATTGATTAAGATTGAATATTGTCATTTGGTTGCTGATTCAAATTGAATAATCTATTGTTTGTTAGTTGATTAAGATTGAACAATTTTAATAAGAATTGAATGGCACTACGCAACTGGTGAAAATTTGAAGGCATTGAGCAATGATAATCTCAATGGCTGGTGATTATAATGTTAATCATTTTTTAGCTTTTCCACCAATCTAGTTTTTAGAATTTTGAACAGTACCTACCTTGAAAACATTTTTCAATCATTTGGAGACCAGCCTCTACCCTTTTATTTGGTGCTCTTTCACTCTACGTGTGTGCACACATGTATTTTGGTGTTTCTTTAGGGGTTCTCTAAATTATTTGCTCTGCCTAAGCCTCATGTTGTTTACTGATGTCTCAACGGTACAACAGTTGACCGAAAATTTAGGAACTAAACTCATTTTGAAAATTATTCATGGTGGTGTTCTGATTTCTAAATATTAGTGGATCTCCTTAACATCCTAATTCTTCCAGTTTGTTTCTACTAACCTGTTTAAAGAACCTTGAAGGAATTTCATAATTGCTATCTTCCTGCTTCTCCTTAATACATGTGTTTATGCAATAATTGGCGGGCGGTAGAGATTTCAAATATATAGTTTTGCCTCTCTGGCAGGATAATGCACAGAAGATTGCTGAGTTTCTTGCATCACACCCGCGAGTGAAGAAAGTGAACTATGCTGGTCTTCCTGGTCATCCTGGACGGGATTTACATTACTCTCAGGTGTTGCCATAAGATGGGTTTTTGAGATTATGCTTCAGTTTGAAACTGTTTAGGTAATAACTCCGTTGTTTTTCTCTTGTAGGCAAAAGGTGCAGGATCTGTGCTCAGCTTTTTAACAGGATCTGTGGCACTCTCGAAGCACATTGTTGAATCTACAAAATACTTAAGCATAACTGTCAGTTTTGGTAACCATCCTTCCTACTCAAGCTTATGCAAGACTGAAATATCATAATTTCATTTTCAGAGCCAGTATGTATATATATATATATATATAATGAGTTTGAGAATCATCATTTGGTAAATTGGATTTTTCAGAAGTGATTTTGTTTGCATGGCCTGTATGAAGCTCTATTTGTTCTGTGATTATATGTTTCAGGGAGTGTTAAGTCCCTTATAAGCATGCCTTGCTTTATGTCCCATGCAAGTATACCAGCAGCAGTGCGAGAAGCCAGAGGTCTCACCGAAGATCTCATTCGCATCTCTGTGGGGATTGAGGATGTGAATGATCTAATTGCTGACTTAGATCATGCACTAAGAACTGGGCCATTATAGGCAAATTTTGGCGTTGCATATGTCCCCTAAAGCGAATCTGAAGCTCACTCTGCCCTCAGGTGCAAATGATGAAACTAGATATCGGAATGATTTGGATTGATTTCTTAATCATGAAATTCAATTTTTCTTGGAAAATCTTTCATATAACTCGCAAGTTTTGACTTGTAAGATTTGGGATTTTACAGTGGTTATTCGAGGGATAGGAATTTAGGATTTGAGGCTGTGAAAGGGCAGGTTTATGATATAACCAACTAAAGCAATCATTTTTTAAGAGATACATCTATAACTCCTTTGAAATCACACCAGTGGAGAGAATTACACAACTCGAGTAATATTTAATTGAAATCTTAAAATGTTACACACTTATAGAACTAAATTAATCCTAAAACTTTGAGTTAGACTCAGCAGAACTGATCTTGATCATTTGAAGAATGAAATCTTCACTCTGAAAAAACAATTTATTTATTTTTTGCAATTTTAAAACCTATAGGGATTTAGAATTAAAAAAAAGTGCAATAAAAGCGTTGCTATTTTTATATTACTTTCTTCAATTTTTTGAGTAGCACTTATCTATTATTTTTTTTCATGTGGGTTTCAGAACCTTAAAAGTGAATGTATGCGTTCAAAGGATGAAGAAAATAATAGAAAAAGTAATAAGAGGAAAATAATTAACATTTCTCTAATTTAATTAAAGAATTAAAGAGATTAATAAGATTAATTTCAACAATCTAGAAATTTAGAAAATACCCCTGCTTCCAAAATATTTCACGCATAAACAATATGATTAAGGGACCAGGACTAAATTATATTAGTCCTTAGACTAGCCTTAAATAGCGCCAATGCGTGCAATCCGCAAAGCATCTTCCAAATTTGAACTCTGGATTTTCATTAAGTTGCTGCATATATTTCCTTTAAAGTAAAATTGCTCTCACTTTTTCTCAAGATTATTTATAAGGGATATACTTCTCTTGTAGCTTAGCTTTCTTTTCCTCCCATAAATTAATTAGGTTGTCTGAATTTTTTCCTACCTTGCTCAACAACATTTTTATTCTTTCCATTCTGTATTCCTCCTTTTATAAGACTCCATAGAATGAATCCAATTACAAAATAAGGTGGGATTATGTCACACCCATCCTTCTCTTTATAAGGATAAGTCCATACAACATTCTCCATCATATAGTATTTATCATAACTCATATATCTAATACTCATTCAAATAAAATCACGAGTCATTCTACAATTATTATGGGTATCACTTCCACAAATTTTTTCTATTTTAGAAAAATTTCTAAAAAACAACAAATATGTATAAAAGTTGCATCATTTTTCACTTGTTGTGTGTGTGTATATATATATATATATATCGATTGTTTACTATTTGCATCACAATTTATATCACTACTAAAAAAAGTAAAATAGTAGTCACATTTAGAGACCGCATAAATATGGTCTTTAAATAAAGACCAAATTAAGACCATATTATAACAACTAAAGATCAAATATTAATTAATTAAAATAGTGACTACAAAGAGACCAATTTATGACAACATTGCGGCCACAATCTAGCGATCACAATATTTGGTCACTACACTTAATGCCAATAGTTAATGCAAAAATTTACGATAGATTTGTGGCCACATGTAGTCGTAATTTAACAATTATAAATAGTGTGGTCACTAATTAAAGACCACAATATTAGTGGTTGCAAAATAGAGGTCATTTATTTATGGTCTCTAAGCTAGTATATTAACATAGCTTATTGATAAGTCGTAAGTTTATAAACTCAACAACCATATTTACCTGTAGTTTCTATTTAAAAATCACATTTACTCACATTTATGGTTAGAAGTAGTAGTTATTTAGAGACAACATTTACTTATAATCTCTATTTAGAGACCACATTTATCTGTGATCTCTATTTAAAAGCTGCATTTACCTATAGCCTCTATTTAGAAACATATTTATTGTAGTTACATTCTTGTAATTGCTATTTAGAGACTATATTTACTTGTCGTCATTGAATTTCGACCATAAACATGTGTGGTCGCTAATTACTTACCACTTTTCATTGTAGTTGATGTTTTAATAATTATTATTATTATAATTAGAATATTTATTAATATAATATATAATATATTTAATATAATATGTAAATATAATAATTAATATTAATATAATAATAAATATAATTTTTACTAATATATATAAATATATAATAAATATAATAGTGATTGGAATAATTAATATATCAAATTTAATATATTAAAGTGCAATTGAAATTTGAAATTAATATTGAACTCTCATTTGATCAATTGAACTCATGATTGAACCACAATTTAATCAATTAAGGTTAAATTTAATAATAATTTATTAATTAAATTTAAGTTCAATTAATGAAATGAAATCAAATTTGATTCAATTTGATCAATAAAATCCAATTTGAGTGCAATTCAATAGAATGAGGTTGAATTTAATAAAAATTTATTAAATTTAAGTTTAATTAATTAAATGAACTCTAATTTGATTCAATTTGATCAATAAAACTCAAATTTAAATGCAATTTAATCATTTGAATATTAAAATAATAATGATATATTCAATTTAATTTCAATTACAATTGAACACCATTTTTAATTCAATTTGATCAATTGAAATGTACTAGAACCGAATTGAAATGTATTATTGACTTTAATTTTAACGAATTTAGATGTCATAGTGATATATAAATTGAGAACTGTACTAAATTGTATCGAACTGTTTTTAAATCGAATTTTATTAAAAAAACCAATATTCAATGGTGTACTAAAAAACCAATTCTAATTAATAATGAAATAGTTTATATATAATAATATAATATTATTTATAAATTTTATACTTTTATTATACAAATATAATATAATTTAAACTTATAATTATATATACTTTAATATATAAAATAAAATTAAAAATTTATTAATTATTTAATAAAATTAATATCACATTTATAATAATAATTAACTCAAATAATTAAATAATTTTATATGTTAAAAATAATGTTATATGCTAAATATTTTATGATGGTAGTGTAGAAAATTTAATTCATAATCTGTGTAAGTTTAATATAAATAAAGTAAAAATATTGACTTATTAAGTTATTTAATTATTTAATTCCTTATTACTTATTAATGTTTAAGTTAATTAATTAAGCTAATTAATTTAATAAATTTAACATGTAATAGTAATAAAATTTTTATAAAATTAATAAAATTAAAATACTATTAAATTTATCGTAAAATAAACAATATTATATTACTTACAATATTATATAATATATAAAATAATATTAAAATTAAAAATAATATTACTTTACAACTCGACAATAGGCAAAATAAACCTCGAAACGATGTTTAATATTTATTAATTCTGATTTGTTTAATATTTATTGCTATAGAAATATTTCTGCTTTGAAAGATGTGTGCACGTCTCTTCCCACTTCTGCCATTATTCCCTTCTCTCTATTTTGAAAGTCCATCTTCTACATCTGCCATACCCAAAGCCACGAAACCCGTTCTCTGCTGAAATCAGCTCACCCAAAGCTCAAGTCATGGCGTGGACGGAAGCAGCGGCAAGGAAGTCACCAGCTCCACTTCCACTGGCGATCTCACCTTCACCTACGTCACACCCAGCAACACCACCGTCATCTGATTTTTCCTTCGACAGCGACGCACGGACCAAGATCTCTCTCCGAACAACAATGCTTCAATCAGCTACATCACCGGTCATTGGTTTCTCTCCAGATCGGTGACTCTGCTAGCTCCAGCACCTTATTTTTCTTCAACTGACGGCAAGGCTTCAAACCATAGCAACAGCAGATCTGATTCTCCATGGAAAACGAAGACCAGCCATGGATAATCTCAAGAAGAAACGCAACCCAACATTCATTTTCACAAAAATGATGATTTGAAGAATAATGGGAGCTCAGATGTTGATGATTCACAAAAAGGAGTTTAAAAACCATGATATATCTATTTCGGGTTCTGAAAATTCATCAGAAATTTCTGCCTCTCAATAATATTTGTACTCCAGTGAAGATTTTTCAAGCAAAAATGGGGCAATGGAGAACCAAAGTGGACTGAAAATGGGTCTGATTCGAAGGTTTGAAAAATCAGAGGATCGTAGTGCCGACACTGACCGGGTAAAATCTCATTCTCTGCTGATTTTAAAATTGTGAATTGCAAAATTCTTGAAAAATTAACGGGCATTGTGTGAAGATAGATTAAAAAAGCAAAGTTTGGAAAAATTAAATGCTGAAATGAGATTTTTGTCTTACATTGGTTAGATAATTTTTTGACATTAAGATAGCAATATCTGATTTGAAAATGGAAATGAAGTGTCTAAAATTCAAATGACTTATTTTTATAAGTAAGAATTGCAAATTTGTGAATTTTTGAATTATGCTTGAACTTTGTGAGAGTGATATGTTTAAGCTATTGATTGTAGTTGAATTTGTTGAACTTTCAGCTTGAATTGTTGGATAGTGGTGCTTGAATAGGTTGATTTTTGATATTAAATAGTTGTTATTTTGTTTTTGAACCTGATCTTGAAATATTTTTGGTGATTGTCTAAGTATTTAGAACTTTTGAATTCTGGAGTTTACAATGAAAGTAATTGTGATGGTTAAATCACTTGAACTGAAGTGATTTTGTGTATCCGAATGGGTTTATATATGTTGGTATAAAATAGTAATTGCTGGTTTACTAAATTGAAATATTCTTTGATATTTTGAATTTTTTAAAAAGAGGTAGCATGATTTCTCTACTTTGGATTTTGTTACAGAAAATTGATTTATGGATGGATATTGGATACTTGAACTTATATGTGATTTGATGTTTAAACTTGTGAGATGATTGTGTAAACTGTTTTAGTATAGATTATGGAACTGATCTTAGAAGATGTGAACCTATTTGATTTTGAAAAATAATAGTGAATGTATAAAAAGCTTGAGCTGATTGTTGAAATCGTATATAAATTTTCAAAATTCTCAGTGATGGTATAGTGTTTAAGAAGGAGAGAGAGAGAGTGCTTCTTGAACTTTTGAGTTATAATATATTGTTGACAGATTAAAATGTAGTGTGCTCGTGTTATTTGAACTTTTGACTTTTTGAAATGATAGATCCAAGTGCTTTTGTTAATACATCATTGACTGGTTGGACTAAAATGGTTGGAAGTTGAAGTTTAAGAAAATTGTTATATTAAGCTTATGAATATGTTTGTCACAAATTTAAAGGGATAAATGAATGCGTTTTTGTATGGTTGCTTGTTTAATTGTGATAAGAATTTTAAATGCATTGCTTGTATGTTGAACAAATAAAATAGTAGCCTAATTATCTTATCAGGCCAAAACTAAAAAGAGGAGAAATTGTTCAAGTTTCTTGGTGTGGTTGTACATGATATAAAGTCAGTTTGGTTTTTTGAATACAAATGTATGGAGCTATGAGTTTATTGTAGTTGAAACCTATAACTGGTTTGATTTTGGTTTATGATAGATTGATTTGGTAAATTGGTAAATTGAAAATGGTAATAGAAGAGATATGGTAGAATTTGAATGAGTAGGATTGAAATTGTGTAAAGTGGAATTGCAATTTGAGTTTATTGTAGTTGAAACCTATAACTGGTTTTATTTTGGTTTATGATAGATTGATTTGGTAAATTGGTTAATTGAAAATGGTAATATAAGAGATATGGTAGAATTTGAACGAGTATGATTGAAATTGTGTAAAGTGGAATTGCAAATTAAATTACCAAAATGAAGAGCTTGCATTTAAATTGCATAATTTTAGCTATATAACCTGGACTGAAGTGATTCCAGTTTCTATGAGAAGATAAGACATAGGCCTACAACTTTTGTGGAGACTAAAAGTAGAATTCTATCTGTAACAAGGTTAAAATTATACTATAAAACAGGATATTAAAACTGTTGGAAACTACCGTTGCAGTTTTTAATGGAACATCTCTTAATATATATATATATATAATATCTTTTTTTTCTAGAACTTGGATTTCTGAAATTCAAAATTATGTAGGAAGCTTAAATGTAAAACTTTAATGAATCACAAGTCTAATTCTGATTACCCCTCTATCTCAAAACTTGATTAAAAAACAGGACCAAAACTGCCTTGATTATATTGTGCTGCCAATAAATAATTTGCCTTAATTTTTTCTGTAGAACTCCAATTTAAATGATTCAAAAACCAAATAAAAACTTAAAACTTATGGGCACAATTTTGTGAAGATCATCAAAAATAATAGTGAGGAAAGCTAGGCGGACAGTACAATATTGAACAGTGCATACTTTATGGTTGGGCTTCTTGAATGTGTTGGTTGTAATAAATCTTTAAAATATTTGTGATTGAATTAATAATGTTTGGTTAGCAATATTAATAAAGTATCTAGTTAGTTTGATGGAATATTTAAGTTTTGGTATAAATTACTTAACCAAAGGAGTAAAATGGTTGTTTGGGAAATAACCAAACCAAAAACCCTAAGTAAATGAATGGAATAAACTTGATGTGGTCTAATTAGATGAGTTGTAGTTAATGAACTAGATATGAACCTACATCGTGATATATGATTTTTGGTATGAAAAAGATTGATTGTAACAAGGAATCAAGTCTTGGCCGAATTATGGTGTGAGTATGTTAATAAATGCATTACTTTTCTAGTGAGCCAAATTAGTTTTAACTGTATGTTGAATTAATGGTGAATAAACTGTGACCAGGGTGTTTTTAATCCTAGCTAGGCAGAAGTTATATAGAATAAAATTTTATTTTTTGACTTATTTAAGTTGGTTTGTTAATGCATTAATGCATGTGAGAGTAAATGATCGAATTGGGTTGGTTAATTTGTGAGAAGAATTTGTTAGTGAAATTGTTTGATTAAGTGTGCTATTATTTCAAACAGATTTTGTTATGCGATGCCATTATGGCAAAGTGACAATCATATAATAAGTGGCTTTAGTGCAAGGCATGAAATATCTTATATCATTTTAATAGGCTCATTAGTGGATTATAGAGCTTGAGGCGTTGCAATCTGAACTATAGCAGCAAGTAGACACTTCAGTCGAGTGTGGAGCAAGAAGTGGAGGAGAGGATGCACTAGATGATGGAGCGTCTTATGACACAAAACATGTGCCCTCACCACCATCCACACTCAGACAGTAGCCGCAAGCAACATTTTGATGATAAGTTGTGTCTAGATAATCATCAGTCATGATCTGTGCTTTCAATTTTTTTATTGACTGTATTTTTTATTTTTTTACAAACAACACTTTTTTTTTATGTCGTTAAAATTTTATTGTATTTCAAATTTTATATTAATATAAATAATACTGATTTTATATTAAATAAATTAATAATAATATAAATAATTATTATTAATTAATGATATAACAAATTAATAATAAATATAATAAATAATAATTATGACATTAAATAATAGTAATAATAATAATTTACATATTAAATAAGTTTAATAATAATGATAATAATATTAATATTAATATAAACATATATAGTGAGCAATTTATGGTCATAATTTGTGATCGCTAATTTGTTACTATTTTACTGTGGTTTCTAAATTGTGCCTACATTAGATACCAAATTTTTAGACTGTTATATTGTGGTCGTTATATGACTGTAATTTAGTCCATTTGGTCTTCCAAAAGCATGATCGTATAGAGGCTAAATTTACTTAGCGATTGAATTTTTGTCAACCATTGGTTATGGTCGTATGGTTGCTATAGTTGTTTAGCAACCACTTAGAAACTATTTTTTATAGCAATTATTTGTTAATTTTTTTGTAGTATATATTGATATGACCAAGATATTAAATGATCCAAATATATCATTATCACACTTATACGGAATATTTGTACAAACTATGAATTCAAAATGTCTAAAACTTATATTAGTAGCTCAATCTCATCTAGTGGATTGGGAAGAATAATATGAGGGGTGAGTACACTTACTCAGTGAGTGAATATAAACATAATAAAAGTAATATAATATGTTTTTAATTATAAAATATGCATAAAACATACTAATATAGCTGAATAAATATTAATTCTCCATCATACTGTTCATCTTATAAAATCAAAAATAAAACATCTATAAGATAACATAACTGAATCTTAAATTAAAAGTCTTTTGATATCACAAAAACAATCATTGTTCACTCAAATATGTATCAGTTAAATCCCTAGCATTCAAGAGGCATAAAGGTATGTAATGATGACAATAACTAACATTTACTAAGGAGCACTAGCATCCCAACATAAGAGGTGAGTTTCTTTGACATCTCCTTATCCTTTTGTATTACAGCCAAGTAAGTTGGCATCATTACTCAACCGACTTACGTGTCTGTACAGGACTTATGGACACATAACACTCATAACTAAAACACATCTCATGAAATGGAAACATACATCTTATAAACGTCAAAACTGTATTATTACAAATTGTTATCTTTCATAAACCTTGTTTACAGACATATTTGTAATGTTTGTCTTATGTACATGACCTAAAAATAAAATACAAAGACCAACTCTAATTGGGTGGCCACTATTGTTAAGCTCCTTCGGTGGTGCCCATTAGATTTGCAACTATCTCTCTACTGGCTCGTTGCTATATGTCTTATGTCTACCACCTGCGCAAAAGAAGATAAACTTCTATGTTGAGTCTACGCTTAGTGGTGCAAGCTTTACAAAAAATAGGCTATACTACTTATTTAAATTATACAAGTAACTTAACATGCCTTCTAACATTTTATCAATAAGTAAATTACAGAGAATTATGCCTTTAGCATTATGCATGTGTTTAGCATAAATTAGATTACTTATATCAAGATGCATGGATCATGCGATTCTTATGTTAGAGTGTAAAACATGTAGTAGTTAATCATGCCTTTTATAGCGAATAACAAATAAAAGCATAAACATGCCTAATATAAATCAAATTACAAACAAATCAAACTTATTGTATGGCATGTCATATCAAATAGTCCCACAACTTGGCCGTTTTGCCCATAAATTGCAACCTAGACTATAGTACATTAAAGAGACACAAGGGGTAGCTCAACCTGAAGGTCAGCATAAATGCCAACAAGTCTACCTTACTATATTCCATACTTAATTATAGGCCGATGCATACATATTCACATAAAATCCATTGTTTGCGCACTTATTGTTTGACATGTCATATACATAGTCCATCTTGGGTATACTTTATACAAATCTCATATATTTTGTGGATATATACATAACAGACACACACAACACGTCAGATGCATCTACACTTGTTAGACATATAACAAACATTTCATACCATCGCACATAAACTCATGCACATATATCCTTTTCATGTCTTTCAGACTCATCAACAACTCATCATATAACCTACAAACATATCAGACTTATATGACAGACTTGTACAACATAGCAGACATATGAAACACATACATATATACCAACGATCACTTATCATTACTTTTGCTAGACTTGCATTACTTTTCATGTTTTGCTAGATTCATAATAGACTTAAACATAGCAGACATAGAGGACTTATTGGGCACACACACACACACATATATATCAATTATATATCAAGCATATACTACATATACTATATGTATACCAATTGTATACCAAATATATACTTCCCATGCTTATATATATAACATGTCATTACAAACCCTCACACATATTATAAATCTATATAGCAACCTAATCATAACATGCCTGGTAAACATTCAGTAGACAACAAACATTTACTACAAACATACTAATGTTTTATTATATAGTAGGCTCAAATCAGAAAAACACATACACACGTATTATTATAGTTACATTTTGTTACTGTCATATTGATAATTTTACCTTAATGACTATTGCCATAAAGCTTGCACAAATTTAGTTAAGCTTTTTTCTTTTTCAGTGCAATCCTTGCCTTTAGTCGACTCGTAAATTTGGGGTATCGATGCACTTGTCATAACCTCTTTAATAATTAATGCCCATTTAATAGACTATATGACTTAACTAACGCTTTCAAAAATTTAATCTTATGCCATGCCTTGTTGTTGGGTTTGGAACATACATCACATACATGGCACAATATATAATATAAAATTTAATTAAATACAAAACATATAGAATGTCTTATGTAATTTAAAATCAGATCATTAACCATCTAATGAGAGAAGTAGATTACCTTTGTTTGATTGCAACTTCAATTTTCAAGTTGTGAGCTTTCCTTCTTGTTAGGTTGTAGCAAACCATAACAATCCAAAGCTTATGATTTGCTCCAGTAGTATCTATGTATACTTTCCTTCTATTAGGAATGATAAATCTTTATTGATTACTCAACTACCTTCGAATACCTCATGTTATACTCAATCACCACCCTATGAGCAACATCTGAGAGGCTACAAGGAATAGAGTCAAAGTATAGGACTAAGTATCTAAGATAATCTTGAGCATCTCAAGTATAAGGATAATTGCACAATTGTTATGAGTCTATCACTGACATTGAATAGATGTAACATCCTCAACTTCCAACATATGCATTTTTACATACATTTCATTTGGACATATGTATTTGTATATATTTCACTTGAACATATGTATTTTTATGAGGACAAGTTCACGACATGCACTAGCTACGTGTCTGAGTATTTTGCAATTGTGCTGAATTGCACATGTCCATTTTATAATTTAGTTGAGGATGACATGGAATTGAAATTTATGTGAATAAAATGATTAGATCGAATTAATAAAGAAAAATGAAAAGAAACAAAAAAAGGATAGAAAAAGAAAAGAAAGGAAGAAATAAAAAGGAGAAAATGACAAAAGTGAGGAGGTGGGAGGTGGACCTTACCCCCTCACTCCAATTCCATTTCTCCTTCTTCTTTCACCATTTTAGCATTCTTTTCTTCCTCATTTCACTTAAGTTTTGTAGCAAATTCACCCTTTTAAGTTCGTTCTTAGTAAATAATCTTCTCTCAATTGTTTTAGTATTGGTTTGAACGTTTAGGGTTGTGTTGCATTAGTATTTTGCACTCTGATTTGGATGACCTTATGGACTGAATTTGGAGAAGTTTCAAATATAAAAGTTGTTCATTTATGTCTTAGGTTTATGGATATAAAAATAGTTTTGCAAGATTTGGTGTATATGAAGAGAAATCCTCTCTTGATTGGAATTAGTTCGATTATGAACCCTAACTGAGTTAGCTACTGTGTTTATTTATTTTGAATATGATAGAACCCATATTTAAGAAGATAAAAACATGAAAATTGTAGATACATGTGGTATCTATATATGTACAACATTTTAGGTTCATACATCTTGTGGATGTTGAGTTATGGTGAATGTAACCATGACTATTACATAGTTTGAGCTGCATGCTTAGTGCCCTAGGCAGGTTCAACTGTTTGTTTGGTCATTTTGAGCTCCTTATAGATAGAATCTACAATTTTTCAAAATATGAAAGTTATAGGATTATGTCTTAGCTAAATTTTGGTAAAAATATCAATTATCGCCAGGTTCAACAATGTAAAAAACTTGTTTGGAGCAAGAATGAATGGATCATCTTGATAAGCTAACCACTAAAATCGACCAAAGTCATTCCTAACTCATCCACTCGAACACCGTGTCGATTTTCAATCCATTTACATCGAAGGAGAGGAACCCTGAATTCCTTGTAATTAAGCTCCCAAATGTCTTCAATTATAGCATATTATGACATCGTAGCATCTATTGACATGACATCTTTAGCAATAGCGAATTCTCTTGATGAAACTATTAAAGTAACTCCGTTATTTTGTATTGTGCTTTTGTCATATTGACGTTTAGTGTAAAAGGTATATCCGTTGATGTCATATCCTTTATAAGACTATGTATCCAACCCAGGGCCATAAGCTAATCATTTTATGATGCCAGTTACATCCTCTGGTACTTTTGACAACTAATGCATCACTCAGCCTTTAAACCATCCAATAAAAGAACGATTGTATTCATTTGTCAACCATATTTCACCTTTGGATGGATTCATATGCCTTAAATTAGATATGTGCTCTTCTAAATAAGGATGCACCTCTATATGGTGGTGCAACACTATAAGGTGTGCTTTCTCACACAATTGAGTACCAAGTAATACCATTTTAATTCCAATTGTTCCTTTACATAGGAATGCCAATAGGTTCAACACTTGATATGTACTCAGTGCAAAATTCACTACACTCTTCAATCGAGTAACCTTCAACAATATTACCTTATGGTTGGTATCGATTTCTTACGTACCCTTTTAAGATACCCATGAATCTCTCAAAATGATACATATACCTCAAGTACACTGGACCACACAATTTAATCTCTCACAAGATGAACAATCAAATGCACTATTATGTGAAAAAATGAAGGAAGAAAATACATTTCAAGTTGGCATAGAGTAACAACAACATTAGCTTGCAACTCATCCAAATTCTTTGGATCAACCACCTTACAACAAATTGCATTGAAGAAAAAACAAAGTCTTGTAATAACATTCCTCATATGATTTGGTAGTAAGCCTCAAATTGCAATCTGGAAAAATTGTTGTATCAAAACATGACAATCATGAGACTTCATACCTACCAACTTCAATTTTTTCATTAACACAACTTTTTATATTTGATGAAAATCCATTTGAAACTTTGACACCATAAAGACACTCACAAAAGCTTGTTTTCTCTTTTTTAGACAACGTATAACAAGCAAGGGAAAGATATGTCTGCTTTCCCATTTCTTGCGATGCTAACTCGAGTCGTATGCCCATTTCTAACACATCTTTCTTAATTTTGATACCATATTTTGTTTTTCCAGGTATGTTCAATAATATCACTATTATAGCATCATAAATATTTTTCTCTACGTGCATCACATCAATACAATGATGAACTAGTAAGCATTCCCAATATGGAAGATCTCAGAATATAAACCTCTTCTTCTAAGGACCTTTTTGAGCAGGATGAAAATGTTTGCCAAATGCATTATCAATATCTCTAACTCATTCATAAACCTCCTTTCCAGTTAACGACAAACTAGTTACTCGCATCTCAGTATGTGTCCATTGAAAGGCTTTTTCTTTTTATGATATGGGTGATTAGGAGGGAGAAATGTCCTATAACTCATATACACATTTTTATGGCTATGATTTAAATGTAGGTCAATTGTATTTTCTTCACAAATCGGACACACTTTTGCTCATTTCACGGTGTACCCAGATAAGTTACCATAAACTAAAAAATCATTTATAGTATAAAATATCATAGCATATAAGGTAAACGTGCTTTCACTATGCATCATACATAGGCACTCCATCCCACAATAATTTTAAATCATCAATAAGTGGTGCAAGGTAAACATCAATATCATTTCCCGATTGTTTGGGCTCTGATATCAGCAATGACAATATAATATACTTATGCTTCATAGACAACCAAAGAGGCAGATTGTAAACCACAAGAGCCATTATGTGGAGAGCTCTAGCTCTCAGCCATATCATTCAATTTAGACACTATCTCACTCTAGTCCTAGAAGTTGACAAAGAAGTAGTCATAGTCAAAGTTAGATGAGATACATGTATATATGCATACCCCATAATCACTTAGGTTTAGAACCACCTAAACCTAAGCTCTTATACCACCAAATGTAACACCCACTCGCATAGTCAGGTGAACCTCGCTATATAGATAAATGCCACACGACTATATCAGAGTCTACCTATCCAAATTAAAAATTTTCTAACTTTTCTCGATACCAATATCATCATATTATATACTATGCAATTTTTAAACATTCATCTAGCATAATCTGTGTTAAAACCATTTTTGTATCTCGATTACATCTATAGTCATATCAAAACTATCATACGAATTTAAATCCCTTATTAAAAAAATCCATACTTAATGAAACATAACTCAATTATCTATTTTTAATTAAAAAATGTGTAGAAAACAAATGGAATGAATGAAATGATAATATAGACCCAACATGGGTCACTTTGACTGGCTCTATCTTCTTTTCATGTCACTCAACAATCTACTGTCTCCAAACCTTCATGAAGGAAAACCCATGTCATCATATACATAACACATCTTCATTTACTTTAATCATGCTGACTTTTCTTTATTATTCTATATTATCATAATATTCAAAACATGTATTACCAGTATACTCAGTCATGCCATTTATCCATCAAAGATAACATACATAATAAATATATAGGTCTAATTACATGTGTGGCATAATTATCATAGATGAATTCATATAATATAATCATACAATTTATCGATCATAGTCATACTAAATATCATCATTTATTGAAATAACAAGCTTTTAACATCATTCATATGATTACTGGTTTCTACAATCCTTTTTCAGGATGTGACTGTATCCTAATTCACTGAATTCCCATTTTATATATTATTGTATTACCAAATTCTGGATTTCTTAGCTCAATACTCTAGTCCCGGACCACATGGATGTGGATTGTAAAACATGAGTGTTCTAACACGAGCTTAAGTCATCCTGCTCACTATTGTATTTGTCTGTATTGCTACCACTTAGCTTCTCAAATCAGAAGCGCTCTAACACGAGCTTAAGCCACCCTGATGTGCAATGACTACATGCATATGGGTATAAGGGTGGTCTAACATGAGCTTAAGTCATCTTATCCCTATTCTGGATATGCTACCACTAAGCTTCTCAAATCAGGAGCGCTCTAGCAGGAGCTTAATGTCACGACCCTAGAAGTTCAGCTAGCAATCGTGCGACACTTAGCACGGTCCGTTGCACTAAGCCTGCCTTCCAAACCAATAAAAGCACTCCAAAGAGAATAGAACGGAACTTAGAGATCGAGAAGATTAAATAGCAAAACAAGAACACAAGAGAGAGTTTGTGAAGAATGCTTTGTATTGCTTGAATTGATTGAATGATTACAAATGAATTTACATAAGGTATATATAGGCCTCTACCTCCTCAATGGATGACCGATATCAATTCCCACCTACCAGATGGATGGTTAGGATTAACTCCCACATACCAAATGAATGGCTATGATTGATTCCCACCTACCAAATGGATGGTTAAGATCAACTCCCACCTACCAAAATGGATAGCTAGGATTGATTCCCACCTAACAAATGGAGGGCTAGGATTAATTCCTACCTACCGAAATGGACGGCCACGATCCATTTAATCTAACGGTTTATAATGGCCTTCTAGAATATTACATATGTGTGGAAAAATGTAAATGTGCGGGAAATCCGGTATGAACCTTTGCAGAGCATGACATTCTCCCCCACTCAAGTTCGCGACGCCCTCGTCGCGCCTTCAAGCTTGAACCTTTCTATGTCATCTTTGAACTGCCACAAAGTGTCTTCAGGTTCCCAGCTTGCCTCTATGTATGGGGCATTCTTCCATTTGACCAAGTATTCCCGATAACTTGGTACACCTCTTCGCCGAATTAGGCGGTCTGCCAGAATTGAATCCACTCCTCTATCAAAGGAGGTTACTACCGCAGTGGGTGCCCTTTTCGACTCTCCTCGACTTGCATCTTCTTCGTCTCCATGATAAGGCTTCAACATACTTACATGAAAGACTGGATAGATTTTAAGCTTGGGAGAGAGTTGTAGCTTGTAAGACAGCTTACCAACCTGCTTAAAGACAGGAAATGACCCTTTGTATTTCCGCACCAACCCCTTGTGAACCTTCCGCAAGGACTTGAACTGTTGTGGTAATAATTTGACAAGGACCAAATCTCCTTCCCGAAATTCGACCATTCTTCTTTTCTTGTCAGCCCACTTCTTCATCTTTTTGGATGCCTTGTTCAAATAGGCTCGGGCTAACTCAGCTTGCTCATGCCATGCCTTAGCAAATTTGAAAGCTGCAGGACTCCTTCCTTCATAGCTTGTGGCCAAAACATGAGGAGTCATAAGTTGTTGTCCCGTAATGATCTCGAAGGGACTCTTGCCAGTGGATTCACTTTGCTGCAAGTTGTAAGAGAATTGGGCTACATCCAGCAACTTAGCCCAATCATGTTGGTTGGCACTAACAAAGTGCCTAAGATACAGTTCCAGTAATGCGTTGGCATGTTCTGTCTGCCCATCGCTTTGTGGATGAAAACTTGTGGAGAAGTTTAAATCTGATCCCAACAGCTTGAACAACTCTGTCCAGAATTTCCCAGTAAATCGTGGGTCTCGATCACTCACGATATTAGATGGGATTCCCCAATGCTTCACAACATGCTTGAGGAACAACCGTGCAGTCTCATCTGCAGTGCAATCCGTCGAGGCAGGTATGAAGGTTGCATATTTGCTGAAGCGGTCAATTACCACTATTATACTGCCAAAGCCTTCTGATTTTGGCAATCAAGTGATGAAGTCCATCGAGACACTCTCCCATGGTCTCTCTGGAATAGGCAGCGGTTCTAGCAAGCCACTGGGTGCACGCTGCTCTATTTTGTCTTGTTGGAAAACAAGACCAGTTCTTACATAGGCTTCAACATCATCCCGCAGTTGAGGCCAATAGTAAATAAAATTGATCAAGGCAAGGGTGCGTCTCATGCCTGGGTGTCCAGCCCATAGTGAATCATGGCATTCCTTGATCAGCTCTTTCCTCAAGTTCCCCTATTTAGGAACGTAGATGCGATTTTTCTTGGCCTAGAGTAGTCCGTCACTCTGCCAAAATCGCCTTGTCTTTCCTTCTTTGATGAGGACTAGGAGGTTTTGAGCCAGGGCATCATGCTCCAACCCTTCTTTGATCTTTTCCAGCAAGGGACTGCTTGGTCTACTCAAAGCTGCTAACTCCGCTTTTCGACTTAGTGCATCAGCCACCACATTGGCCTTACCGGGCTTGTATTCAAGCTTGTAGTCAAATTCTGCCAAAAAGTCTTGCCATCGAGCTTGTTTGGGACTCAACTTCTTCTGATTCTGGAAGTAGCTAGTTGCTACATTGTCTGTCATGATCACAAAGTGAGAACCCAACAAGTAGTGTCGCCACACCCTTAGACAATGGATGATAGCAGTCATCTCTTTTTCCTGCACCGTGTAACGGCGTTCAGTTTCACTGAGCTTGCGGCTCTCATATGCTATCGGTTGCCCATCTTGCATCAATACTCCACCAATGGCAAAGTCTGAGGCATATGTATGCAACTCGTACATCTTACAGGGGTCTGGCAAGTAAAGCATTGGTTCTTCGGTAATGGCCTTTTTCAAGTCATCAAACGAGGCTTGACACTTGTTTGTCCACTCCCAAGTATTGTTTTTCTTGAGTAGGTCGGTTAGTGGAGCTGCTCTTACTGAATATGACTTGATAAATCTCCGGTAGTAGTTCACAAGTCCAAGAAAAGACCTTAACTCGGGGACCTTAGTAGGAGGTACCCATTCTTGGATGGCTTTCACATTGTCTCCATCTATCATAAGCTTCCCATCTTTTATCCCATGACCCAAGAACATCACCTCATCTTGGGCAAAAGAACATTTCTCCCTCTTAACATATAGCTCATTTTCTCTAAGGACCTTAAACACCTTCTTCAAATGCTCAAGATGTTCTTCCATAGTCCGACTATATATTACAATATCATCAAGATATGCTACCATGAACCGATCGAGGTAGGGATGGAAGAGTTTATTCATGAGAGTGCAAAAGGTAGCAGGTGCATTGGTGAGACCAAATGGCATAACAAGGAACTCATAAGCACCGTACCTTGTTACACATGTAGTCTTCGGCTCATCCCCTTTGGCTATGCGCACCTGGTAGTATCCCGACCACAAGTCCAACTTGGAGAAGTATCTAGCATTCCCCAATTGATCAAACAAATTAGCAATGAGTGGGATAGGATACTTGTTCTTTACCGTGATTTTGTTTAAAGCACAGTAGTCAATGCACATTCTCAGTGAACCATCCTTCTTTTTCTGGAAAAGCACTGGGGAGCCAAATGGGGCTTTGGATGGTCTAATGAAACCAACATCCAACAGCTTATTGAGTTTCTTTCGTAGTTCTGCCAACTCCGAATTTGCCATCCGGTAAGGGCTCATTGCTGGTGGTCTTGTGCCAGACTCTAGCTCAATTTTATGGTCCACCTCCCTCCTTGGGGGTAACTGTTTTGGCAATGCCTCCGGCATCACATCCTGGAACTCATCCAAGACAACTTGCACCTCCATCGGCAAGTTTAGTTGTGGTGATGCTTCATCATCATACTCCTTTATAATGGCCAAGTAACTCTCTTCCTCCCTCTTCAATCCCTTCTTGAATTGAAGTGCTGAGAGAGCTTGGGTAGTAGGCTTGGTGGTTCTTTCCGTCGGTACTAGACAAGCCTTTGGTCCATCCATAATGCACATAGAGTTTGAACATGGAACAAGGAAAGCTCTTACCAGGTCCAAGAACTTCATGCCGAATACCACCGAGAAATCATCCATGGGTGCCACAAATAAATCCACTTGGCCAGTCCATGCACCAAGACTAACCTTCACTCTGCGGGCAATTCCTTGGAGAGGTTGTGCCGCTGAGTTAACTGCTTTGAGGGAGCCACCTCCATTGGCAACCTTGAGACCGAGTCTCTTGGCTTCCTCTAGCGAAACAAAGTTGTGAGATGCACCAGTGTCGACCAGGGCTTTGGCGACTTTCCCATTTATGGATGCATCCACAAACATGAGTCCTTTGGGGGACGTCGGGGAACTTTGCAATGCACTAAGCAACCGCAAGGATCCCATCATTGCACCTTCGTCCGCCTCCTTTCTGTCTTGATCATGAGTGGAGGCAACTAAGGCATTCAATGTCTTCCTTTTGGGACATTCTCGTGCCCAATGCGGTTCGTCGCATATGAAGCACGTCACATGGGGCTTTGAGGCACCACGTTCTTCCCTTTCCTTCCCCTTGTCTCGTGGCTTGAATGAGGAGCTTTCTCTGTGATTTTTGTAGTTTTGACTCTTAGCATGACCTCCCCCATTCCTTGCTCCAACAAACTTTCTATCAGATGGCCTCTGGCCTTCTTTGTTTGAGGAGTAATCAATAAGACTTTCAGCAACGGCAATGGCCGAAGATAAGTCTTGGACACCACGTCGTTTGAGCTCAAGGTTAGCCCATGATTGGAGACCATCCATGAACAAGAATAATGAGTCTTTATCCGATGTGTCGGGGACTTCTGGCAGTAAGGTTGTGAACTCCTTCACATATTCCCTTATGCTACCCATCTGCTTTAGTCGTCGAAGTCGGCCCCTCGCCTCTTCCTCAGCATTTATGGGGAAGAATTGGCTTTTGAACTCCCTTTTGAAGTCCTCAAAGGTATCAATTGTGCACACCCCACGTTGCACATCTTCATGCCTTCGTCTCCACCACAGCATAGCAGTGTCGGTCAAGTACATGGCAGTAGTTCGGATTTTACTGGCATGGTCCGTTATGCCAGTAGCCTCGAAGTATTGATCCAGCCCCCATAGGAAGTTCTCAACTTCCTTAGCATTCCGAGCACCATTGAAAGTCTTTGGCTTGGGAACTTCCACTTTTTTGGCCTCAATGATGGTGGTTGTATTAGTTCCCGAGGCCATAGCCCGTTTGCATAGGGCTAGATCACCACCCATATCCTCAACTCTAAGCAACACATTGGAAATTTCTCTTTGGAAGAGATCACGTACCTTGGCAAGTTCGGATTTCAATCCATCAATCTCTTGCCTTAACCCACCATCTAGCTCGTTGAGGGACATCTTGACCGCTGCATGGATCTCCACATCCTCGGCCTCCAAGCCGCTGCAACGTTCCTCCAAGTTGTCCACTCGGTCGAACAACTCTCCCAAGTTGTCTTGAGCACTCACAACACGTGCTTCCAAGCTAGAAATCATGTCTTTCGACTTGACTCGAGATTCTTTAGATGGTTTCTGAACTTCTTCACGACCACGTTCCATTGATGGAACTTCCACGTTAGGTGTAACTAGGGCAGTAGCTTTCATTATGCCAAAGGTAGTAAAGCTTCGAACCTTGTCTCTGATACCAACTGTCACGACCCTAGAAGTTCAGCTAGCAATCGTGCGGCACTTAGCATGGTCCGTTGCACTAAGCCTGCCTTTCAAACCGATAAAAGCACTCCAAAGAGAATAGAACGGAACTTAGAGATCGAGAAGATTCAATAGCAAAACAAGAACATAAGAGAGAGTTTGTGAAGAATGCTTTGTATTGCTTGAATTGATTGAATGATTACAAATGAATTTACATAAGGTATATATAGGCCTCCACCTCCTCAATGGATGGCCGAGATCAATTCCCACCTACCAGATGGATGGTTAGGATTAACTCCCACATACCAAATGAATGGCTATGATTGATTCCCACCTACCAAATGGATGGTTAATATCAACTCCCACCTACTAAAATTGATGGCTAAGATTGATTCCCACCTAACAAATGGAGGGCTAGGATTAATTCCTACCTACCGAAATGGACGGCCACGATCCATTTAATCTAACGGTTTACAATGACCTTCTAGAATATTACATATGTGTGTCAAAATGTAAATGTGCGGAAAATCCGGTATGAACCTTTGCTGGGCATGACATTAAGCCACCCTGATGAGCAATATAATAATTGCATGTATAAATATTTTATGGTACCGTAACCCCCTCAATGATATGCTACCTATCCTAGCTAGTCCTCAAATAGAGAATGTGCATATGTATTCATTTTCTAGATAATTAACATCATTTATGTTATATTCCATAATTCCACAATATCATTATGATATTCATAACACATAATGTATTCACATGTTTCATAATCATGACATCATATTGCAATTAACCTCATTTGATCATACCAAGTGTGTGTATATCATACTCATATTGTTTCATCATATCAATCAATTTACAAGTTTCTGAATACAGGGCATTCACGAGCATGAAGCCTTCTGTCACAGGTTGTCTACCAGTGACTGGCTTATGATCATTCACAGGCATGAAATTCATACTTTCATAGGAGTGAAGCTTGACTTTACGGATGTGAAATATCTTTATGGGCGTGAAATATCACACATAAACAATATTCCAACACTGTTTTCAACCAATTTTATACATAATCATGCAAAATTTTAAAGCTAACCAATGTTAGCCACACCTATCAACACTTCCCATATTCCAGAATATAAAATCAACTACAAACATGCATATGATCACATTTAATCATTCAAACTAGGCTTCATGCCTTATTTATCAAACATCAACACCAACCATTAACATATCAGCATTATTATGGATCACAAAGAATAACAGACCATTTAACTCAATTCTAACATATGCCTTATTAATATTTCTTGTCACTAACCACATCATAATTCATAATTCACATCCAAATACATTATAATCGAATAAAAATAAGTATATGTACAAACCTTAATATTGAAGCCCCAAAACTCACGTCTCTCATGTCTACTACCTCTGGTGGGATTCTCCAACGTCGGTCTCAGCCCCTAACACGAAACAGAGACCATAGTTTCATTATATATTTGCCATTGTATCTATTTATGCCATAAATTATCAAAATCTTAACTTTTCATTGATTTTTAAGCCTATAAACCTTATTTTCCCCTAAAATGGAATTAAACCAAATCAAAGGAAAATGGTGACATGATTTCTTACCTCTATTTACGAAAACAGATTGATTCAAAAGTCCAAAACGTGTTCTATAACTCCTTAAATTACAATATCAATAATTATGGTAAAAACTTTGCTTTTAATCCGTTTTATTCTCTTTTATGGTGAGGATTTCGTGTTTAATCAACTAACAATAAAAGGGATTGACGGAGAAGGGTTTCTAAGGCTAGGGTTTTGAGTGCAATTACTTGAGTTTTCTGTCAAAACACGAAACTGCCATATATAAACTGCAAACTTTTATAGGAGTGAACTATAGTGTCACGAGTGTGAACCATAATGTCACGGCCGTGAAACTTCTTAACTTCAGAATCTGAAATTCACAATATTCACTGCTGTGATTAAATATGTCATGGGCGTGAATGCTAAAAACTTCACGATTTTCTATTATTTTCATTATATTAAGGTTTCTAACACCCATAACCAAACATATACTTCTCATATACTCTTAATATACCTTTATTTAACATATTAATTTCAGGCCCTAATTTGCGGGTGTTATATCTCCAATGTCATATTTTCCAAAAAGCTTGGAGGTAAGTCCTTTTACTCCATTGATTTATGAGCTTCATTTTGATAACATGGTTGATGCATTACATATTAAAAATGAAGTTGTTGATGATGGGTTCTTATTATTTTGCACCTTCTTCTGGTGGTTGTGGCATTGGAGGAACAAGGATTTACATGGTGGTGTGGTCCCAAACAATTATTTTCGAAAGCTTCTTCATGCATAAAGTCATACAATCCAATTAGGTTAAGGAGAAAGATGTGCGTGAAATATCTTCACACTTGGATTTAAATGCGTTAATAAATAATTGGGCACACCTCATCATTTGCTTGGGGATTCTACTCCTGAACATGGGATATTTGAATGGTTGGTTATGCAAGCTAAAATGAACTAATCTAACCAAGCTTACTCGTAGGAGCCAAGTCTTTTTCTGACCCAGAGAGAATAATGCAGGAGCAATCCTTGTCAAGTTAAAATTCCAAAATAAATTAGGATTTTTTTTAATATTTTTAGTTTTCTAATAATCAACAATGCTACTGACCACCACTACTGACCGTTATTACCACTCAATCAGACATATACTAATGGATTTTAGTTAGTCAGTATTCAATTTTCTATAAATAGAACAGTAGCTACCGATTACTTATTGTGTTATTATTATCAATTCAGAATATTCATTCCAGGATTTTCTTTAAATCTACTTATCGTTTATTGTTCCAATTACCATTATCCCCATTCTAGCCTAATTATTAAAATCTAATTGCTCCAAGTTATTTCACTGTATCATAAATTGTGAAAAGGTTAGTAAAATTACATAGCTAACATAACCTACCAATTGTAAAAAGTTTATATGCAATTAAATGTTTATTTATATTTGGAAAAAAATATATTTAAAGAAAAAAAAAAGTTGGCACGTAATCTGATTGTGTAGTTTGTCATTGAATATGACATTTAATTAGCACTTCTCATCCATCATGATCATGAAAGATAAAGAGTTACAAAGGGGGAAGAGGTTAAAAGTTGATTTCACTATCAAACACTGTTAACTTTACAATATTAGCAAGTTCATAGCAAGTGTTTTTAAGTTTAGAATTAGGAGTGAATGCTCACACCACCAAAATAAAAGGAAAATAAATAAAAACAGACAATAGTATGCAACTAACTTTATACACATGTTCCTGTTGCGTTATCCTCCTAGCCAATCGAAGAACACTGGTAATTACAAATACTACTCCACAATTCACAAAGTTTGATTCCTCCACGGATGAAGCCAATATGCTTTGCTTGAATTTGAAGACCCTGTTAGTGTTCACTAAATAGGCCGAATAATCATAATCATGAACTCCTCATGAGAAATGCTACGATAAATCCCAGCCCAGCACCAGCAGCAACCTGAACCCGCACAAAATAATACATGAAATAAAAGTTAAAATGAGCTAAATAGCTTTTCTAAAGGACTTCCATGCACATAGATGGAGACCATATTTAACAAAAATAGAGTTAATGACATCGTATTTTCTGTTTGTTCAAAAAGTGAGCTGAAGAATGTTTTATTAGTTCAACTTTGAAGAATAATAGAATGGAACTTTTTCACCGGACTGTTTAGGATTTCTTTTACACATCCTTGCTGTATTTATGTAGTACTGATAGAAGTTCAATCTCATTTAACAAATATACAAAACACAAACTTCCCCTATCGAATCATTCCAAGACTATAGCAAAATGACAAAGGTTCGGTTCAACACAAGAGTTGGCATCTATATCATTAAAGGTGATCCTTCCCAAGAAGGATTCATCATTCCACACAGTGGTATATGTATAGAACAATGCAAGAAAATCTGTTACTGACCTGGAGTGGAGTGTGACCCAGTGAATCTCGAAGAGGTCTGACATTGGAGGCAGGGTGTTCAGGAGGCAGCTCACATACAATTTGATTTAGTAACTGCAGTAAGCAATTCACACAAATGAGTAAAGAAAGTGCAAAGATGTGAGTAGAATTGTCATTTGTCAACACTACCCTAAGCAGATTGCATGAAAACTTGGAAGACACAGTGAGCAGATACCACAAGATGCATAATTTTTAGCAGCAAATTAAATGTTCGTGGCATAGCTCAATCAAACAAAAAAAATTCAAATATTGATCAGTTGGCATGGAATCCATCAGATTTTATGCACTCACATGCCACCCGAAATTGTGCAGCACAATGAATCAATAGCCAATTCAGGATTGCTATGCTGTACGTTGTTTTCCCCTTTCTCAGACTATCACAAACAGTATATACGCACAAGTGTATGTTGCCACACACAAAGATGTCAACAATTCCAGCCATTTATTACTATGTATCATCATTGTTTATGTAGGCTAAGCACTGTCTCCTTAATTTTCGTTGACAGAGCAAAGTTCATTGCAAATGTTCAAACAGAAGCATAACCAATTTAAAACCAAGTTAGGTTGACAAAAACAAACAAATTGCACCAAAATTGATCATTGAATTGGCAAATTTTTTCAGCATTGTGCCAATGTATTTGATTTGTTTTACTACTAGATGCTTATCAATTATAAGTACCATATGAATGTTACCAGCCGCCTTGGAAATCTTATTTCCCATAGTATATGTCCAATAAATTGATTTCCAGCAAATATAATGTAGCTAGCTTTCAACTGGGGATTACATCTAGACAACAGTTAACTTGGTAACAATGAGAGAGAGGTTGCTTAAGTGACCAGAACTGTATACAGTTGATAAAGGGGTTTCCAGCAACCAAATTTAAAACTGGAAACATGAATAAAATTCAGGGCAATCCAAGTAAATGCATATTTATCCTACTTATGACACAAAATGTTGTTTAGAAAAAGATTGTCATTGCAGATTGATCTAAAACCAAAGATAGCAGATATTACAGATAAGTTCCAGTGAGCTGCAAGACATATCTGGATTATTAATTTTCATAGGGGAAAAGAGAATTCATGTCTTTCGTGCTTTATTAAAAAAATTCACTAGAATTCACTCTGAATTTGAATAGTTAAGTAGAACTTATATGCATACAACAAAATGAATTAACTGCAGCAGATGATCATACTTCAGCTTGGCGACCGGCATGAAGTCTAACACCAGTAGCATCATACATAACCTGCAAAAAGTCACATGTTAAACCAGGAAGCTTCACTGCAAATGACATATGGACACAATTGATTATTCAAATGACTATGGGAGTCAGCATCTATATTTCACCATAAACAACAAGAAGGCTACGTTTTATGGCAGAATGGCTTTTTTTTTCCCTTTTGCAAGACCATATGGACAGTATATAAAAGTGGAAGAATAAGAGAAAATTTTGTTCTCGTTTAAGAATTTCAAGAAGAGACCAATAGCCTAAAATTCTACTGACAAGTGCCTGTTGTGCCTAGGTTATTCATGAACTTTCATTTGATGAGCTGCAGCACAGCATAATTCACAAATACAAGCGCTTGCTGATGGAGTTGAAGATGAAAAATGCAAATAGAAGACCATGAAGTTAATCATTATTAAGCAAGCCAACATAAACACATGAAGAACACCTGGTTGACAAATACATACAACACATGCCAAAACCAGTGCAATAGCAAATGTCGGTGACCCGGTTCCTTCTTGTAGGCCAATAGCTATTGCAAGAGCACTCACAGTAGAAGTATGTGATGAGGGCATCCCACCTGATGAAAGCATCCTTCTAGAATCCCATCTCTTCTCCTTGAACCTGCACATTTAGGAAGGTGTATTGGAAAAGAACAGAGGCATTAAGAGGAACATGATAAATATAAGCAAGATTTCCTTTCTCTAAATTTCATATTACTTTCATCCAGCAAGCAAGTTAACATACAGCAGAGCTTACTTTAAATCAATGAAATTAGCTGTTGTTGACAAATATACAAACATTTAACAGTAAAATCTTCAATACGTGTAGAATTTTGATGTACGAGTACCTAAATGCAAGAAGAAACAGACATATATGATGATTATTTTTCTACTTACAGGATGGATTTAAGTCATCAACTATAAACAAGATTCCTTTTCTTCTTCTTCTCCTTTTTTTCGTTTTTCTAGAAAAGCCCGACTTGAACTCAACTAATCTTAATCCCATATTAACAGAAGTCAACTGTTTCCTCGTTCTCTCTGTAGAGCCATGATCTTCATAAGATGTTAAGACACCAAATCCTTTCTACCAACTTCACCCCATGTCATCTAATCTAAATTGTGCCCTTGTTCTCCCCTCTATTTGAATGCATTATGCGGTCACCCCATCTAACAGGCAAAATGTATTTGACTGGATACCGAAAAAGCTTTCAGATTTTGAATTGCAACTTGGCATAACAATAAAGATAGTATGCACAACCTTTCAAACTTGAAATTCTTTTTGCTTTCCTAATGAATAATGCAATTCAAAAAGACCTCTTTGTATCCAAATACAAGCTAACAAGAACAGAGAGTATAGCACTTCATGGGTACATAAATAAGCAGCTACGCTAATCAACATAAAGATAAAGCATATTATTTTAATTAACCTAATAACCGCGTAACCCAATAAAACCCAGCAAATAAGCTAAAAGTAAACCAGTATATGATCTCAGAAAGAAGGGGAAAAACAAAATACCAAGTGGTGAAGAGCTTAAGGAACTGAGCAAGTGCGAAGGCAAGGAAAGCGGAGAGGAGAGGGGTGTTGGAGGGTATAATGGACGGCTCGGACGATGATCGTAAACTCGATGATGCATCAGAGGCCGTTATTACTTGGTCCATTGAAACTTAAAGCAAATAGGATGGAGGAGAGACGAATATTTTTGCTTTTGCAAGAAGAAGAGGAGAAAAAGAAAAGGACTATTGGAAGGGAATTGCGTCACGGCTGAGGAAATGGGTCTGCGGTGAAATTCGGATTCGGATTCGGATTCTGAGACACCGAACTCGACGGCGATAAGAGTTTTGAAGCTCATTTATTTCTTTGAAATATAAAATATTATTTCTTTTATTTGTTGATCTCTTTCCGATTATTTTATTTTATTAACTCAATGCATTTCCATTAAACATTAGTTAACCATTACCATCTATTAATGTTTGTTTAAATATTAGAAAAATGCTAATTACAAGTCATTCAAATGACTATCCACCACACACTACCATGGTGGTAGGTAGGAGAGTGAAAATAAAAAAGAAATTAATTTGTTAATATTTTTAGTTTTTTTTAATTTTTCTTTCCTTACCCATTAATAAAATAATAAATAAGTACAATCACTTAAAAATGTAATTGTGGCTAATATTACATTTTAATATTATCATTTTCTATACATAATTTTCTTTCTTTATTATAATAAAAAAACAAAGAGAAAAGAAGGATGTAAATGTGGCGATAATTACAACATAAGGTAATATTGGAAAAATAAATTATAAATACTCATTTTATTTTTAAAAATTACTATTATATAACTTAAATCCTTTGTGAAAATTATTGTTGCAACAACAATAGCTTTTATTTTTGAAAATTAATATGCATATTAGGATTAAGCCCATAAGTTATTTAGGCAAAAAAAACTTATAAATAACTTTTTACACTAATTCTAGAAATTTATCATATTTATTACTATCATAAGCAATTACTATCATCTTCCATAATTTTCTCTCTCTTTTTTCAGTTTGTTGCTTTCACTTTTAGATAAGTTTAAATTTTATTTTACTACAAAAAATTACAATTAGTCATAGTTTTATTTTTCTTTTTTCTATTGTTAATTTCAATTAACTTTTTTATTCTATTTGTTTCTTTATTGGTTGAAATAGGGAAATATTGCAAGCCTTAAATTTTGCACTAGTGCATAAAAGCTTAAAGGATTATAAGCCAAAGCCAAATGTATTTAATTTTATAACAATAAAAAGGGAATTATGATATACATTAGAGAAACAAATGAATTGTGATATGGAAGACGACAATTTTGTTTAGAACTATTTGAAAATTTATATATTTTTTTTCAAAATATTTTTTGGGACTTATATATATAGCTTTTTTGAATTGTTTATTAATATAAAATTTGGAGTTGTCTTTATTATGTTTAGCTTTTCCACTTCAATTGGTCTTATTTAATTTTTAGATTATTCAATTATAGATAACTTTCTTTAAATCACAAAAAGAAAAAAATATATTGATATCTTATAAACACTAGTATATAGTGACTAGTATAATTTAATTGTTTGATAACAATTATAATACACTTGCATCCATTATTTTCTTTCAAATTATATAAAAATGAACTATTAAATTAGAATATATATGATATACATTTGTTTTGTTATACTTTATAAATAGCTTGATATTAAAATTATTTATTTTGTATGGTTATAAAACTATTTACATATTTATGTCTATATTTCTTCTATAGTTAATGGTATAATAAAAGTTGTTCCAAATTCATAAGAAATATGTGTTGTACCAAGTAGACACTAATAAGGTTAGTTTCATTTTTAAAATTCATTATTAGTCAATTTATTTATTCCAATGATGTTAATTGAATACATGTTCACTTTATTTATATGCTATACATTATTTTTCACTTTTAAATGCTCATTGTAAACTTCAATATTTTCTAAGTTGCATTAAACAATTTATCATCTTAGTTTAAAATAATCCAATATTACTAGGCATTCGCCTCAATTGCATAGTAATGCAGAATTTCAAAGATCCTGTCTTGAAACCCTTTAATAAGATAAGGTAACTTACCTCAATTTATATTGATCATGTTTACCCAAAGGGTGCAATCTAAACCAAAACTAATAATGTAGTATACCCCTAAGATTATTAATTCCTTTAAGAAAAGGAAAACTAAAACCTATTCTAACTCAAATCCTAAAAAATAGAAAATTTATCTCTTAAAGTTAGGAATTACAATCAAATCATATTTAAGTTCCTTAAAAGTAGGGATATGACAACTAATATTTATAAATACTTGTCTAAAAAGGAAAACTAATTAAAATAACTTCTAGAATACTTATGTGGTGTCATGGTTGTAACGGTTGGATCTCAGCCCGGAACTCAGGCCCGCAACGACTGAGCCCACCCGCCTTCTCACTGAGACCAACGGGCTGCCGGGGTCCATGGCCCAATACCTTCAACCCATCACTGTCAGCCCAGTCCATGCCAGATTGCTCAATAGGTTGTTGGAGGCAAGAGTCAAACCCTTGACCTCCTTTTAGCCTCAGTAAGAGACTATCAATTGTACCATGGTACAATTGGTAGTCTCTTACTGAGGCTAAAGGGAGGTCAAGGGTTCGACCCTTGCCTTCAACAACCTACTGTGGCAAACAACATTGACTGTGTATCCATTGATGGATTAGAGGTATTGGGCCATGGACCCCAACAGCCCGTTAGTCTCAGTGAGAGGGCGGGTGGGCTTACTTGGCAATGGGCTGAGACCCTGATTCCAGTAGCCCAGCCATTACAATGGCCTTAGTTGAAAAAGGCCACATGCCCAAACTAATTAAAAATCTAATAAATATTGTAAGGCAACTCACATTATATAATAAGCCTAAATTACAAGTTAGCCCAAACACACATAACTAAGACATGTGTGGCACATGATGATGAGTAAATTGTTGGAACATGACTTCTTGCACATGGTTAGCATAAGTTGCACATGAGTCCTTGCACATAACTTGCACATGAGTTACACATGACTTGTAATCTTTATTATTATGGATTTATACCTTGTTAGCCTATTGAGCCATTGAACTAGTCCATGTAAGTTGCTTTTTTACAAGCCCCAAGGCATGTAATAGGCCTTAGGTCTTCCAACATCTCCTTTTTAACACTTAGAAACACCTTACTTATGATATCCATAGTCACCAATTGATGATGAGGACAAGGCTGTTTTATTGATTGTCTATTTGTCATCTACCTACAAACACTTTAAAGAAATTATGTTATATGGGAACAATGATATATTATCTTTTGAGGATGTCGAATCTAACTTGTTGTCCAAATAAAAATTTGATCTTAAATTTCATTCTAAAAATAAAATTGATGGCTTATTGGTCAGAGGAACATCAAATGAAAAAGGAGTGTTAGTGGTAAAAAAATTTATATCAAAATCAAAGAGACGCAAATTCAAAAGAAAGTCAGATATGAAATCTTTGATTGCCTCAAGTTGAAGAATACGAAAGAAAAAGAAGAAAAAGGCAAACAACATCAAAAAAGCTACTGCTGAAGTTGGTGTTGTTGAATATGAATCTGAAGGTGACTCTTATTAGTTACTTCTACTAAAAATAGAAGATGACCGATTGGGTTTTAGATTCTGGTTGTACCTATCATATGTGTCCTCATAAGTATTGGTTTGCCACATATGAACAGATGGATCATAAATTTGTTCTGATGAGCAATGATGTTCAATGCAAGGTGACTGGTGTAGGCAATGTGCATATCAAGACCCATGATGGTTGTCTCAAGACATTGACAAATGTGCATCATATTCCTGATTTGAAGCATAACCTTATTTCTCTAGGCACCCTTAACTCTTTTAGGTGCAAATATTCAACTGAATGTGGAGTTTTGAAGGTGTCTAAAGGTGTTCTGGTTCTTTTAAAGGGCAATAGGTATGGTAGCCTATATATCTTGCAAGGTTCTATTGTACAAGTTCAATCGCTGTGTCCACATCTTCATTGTCAGATGACGATCTCACACAATTATGGCATTTGTATTTGGGCCATATGAGTGAGAATGGTATGAATTTCTAAACAAGAGAGGTTTTCTTAATGGAGGTATGGGTAACTAGAGTTTTATGAACACTGCATATTTGGAATGTAGAAAAAGGTTGGTTTCACTATTGCAACACACTATACACAAGGTGACCTCGATTACATCCACTCAAATCTTTAGGGACCTTCTAAAGTTTCTTTTTTTTAGAGGTAAAAGCTACATGATGACATTGATTGATGGCTTCTCCCAAAAGATTTTGGTTTACTTCTTAAGGCATAATAATGAAGCCTTTCCCACTTTTAAGAAGTGGAAATCTGTTGTTGAAAACCAAACTAAGAGGAAAGTAAAGAAGTTTAGAACTAATAGTGGCTTGGAGTTTTGAGAATCAAATTTTAATGAGTTCTGTGCTGAACATGGAATTGCAAGACACAAGACATTTATCGAAAAGCCCCAAAAAATGGAGTTGTAGAACGAATGAGCAAAACTTTACTTGAGAGAGTTCAGTGTATACTTTCAAATGCTAGGTTATAGAATCATTATGAGTTTTAGACTAAAGTAGGTTGTACAGAATGTTATCTACTGAACAGATCTCCACATTCATCCATTGACTTCAAAATTTCAGAAGTTTGGTCAAGCATGTCTGTTAATTATTCTAATGTTAGTTGTCCTTCCTATACTTTTAATGAAGATGCATTTCTTTCTTCTAGAATAAAATCATCTATTTCTTCTTCTGGTGAAGATAATTAAAAAACTGGCGAAAAGGAGGAGGTTGAGTCGAAATCATCAAGCCCAAGCAAAATTGCTACTTTTTCCTCAGATGCATAACCTAGCAATGATGATCGCGGTGATGATTTAGTGTCATGTACTACTAGTTCTATCAAATCATAACAAGACATATTTTATTGCCCAAGATCGTCTAATGAAGGAGATCAGAAAGCCTGCCATATATGATGATAGATTGATTGCTTATGCTTTGTCAGTTGCACAAGATATTCCTCAAGGTGTTGAGCCTTCTTCTTATTCATATGCAATTTTCTTGCCCTAATTCATCTCAATGGCTAATGGCTATGCAAGAAGAAATCAAAAGTTTCTATAAGAATGATACTTAGGAATTGGTTAAGCTACCAAAGGAATGTCAATCATTAGGTTCCAAATAGATCTACAAGAAAAAAGATGGTATTCCTAGGGTTGAGGATGCAAGATGGAAGATACGTCTTGTTGTCAAAGGCTTCAATCAAAGGAAAGGTATTGACTTTAATGAAGGTTTCTCGCTTGTTATTTGTCATACCTCCATTTGTGTTCTTTTTTGCATTTATTGCTTTATTTAATTGGAAATTGGAGAAACTTGATGTTCAAATAATATTTCTTCATGGTGAACTCTGGAAGAAATTTATATGCATCAAATTGAGGGATTTGTTATTCCTAGAAAGAAACATTGTGTTTGCATATTGAATAAATCTTTATATAGTCTGAAACAAGCTCTAAGATAATGGTACAAAAGATTTGAGTCCTTTATGATTGGGCGAGGTTACTGAAGGAGTCAATATGACAATTGTGTATATTTTATGAAACATTTGAATGATGTCTTCATCTATTTATTGCTATACATTGACGATATATTGATAGCTTTAAATGATAAGTCTTTGATCGACAAATTGAAGTTTTAGCTCAAAAATGAGTTTGAGATGAGGGATCTTAATGCAACAAAGAAGTTCCTTAGCATGAAAATATATCTCCAAGTCAGGACATTGTTCCTATCTCAAAAGAAATGTATTGAAAAAGTTCTTGAAAGGTTCAACATAAGTTCACACAAGTTTATCTCTATTTCTATTGCAACTCACTTTAAATTATCATTAGACCTTTGTCTAATAACTGAAGAAGATAATGAGTACATAACTATTGTTCCTTATTCTAGTGAAGTTGGAAGCCTTATGTATGCAATGGTTTGTCCTAGACCTTATCTGTCTTATGGAGTTAACATGGTAAGTCACTACATGCACAATTCTGGATAAGTTCATTGGGATGCAGTTAAATAGATTCTTCGAAATTTAAAGGGTTATTCTAATCTTGACTTGACATTTGATACTAACAAAGTAACATCTTATGATGTTGTTTGTTTTGTGGACTCTAATTATGGTGGTGATCTTGATAGGCAAAGGTCTCTCGCTAGTTATATCTTCATTTTATGATCTGGTGTTATCAGTTGGAAATAATTTTTGTAATTTATTGTTGCATTACCTACTACAGAGGCTTAATATATTATAACTACTGAAGGTGTGAAGGAAGCTACATGGTTGTGAGGTCATGTTATTGAACTTGGTATTGCACAATGTTCAACCAATGTGTTCTCAGATAATCAAAGTGTTATTCATCTTACCAATGATACCTACCATTCCAATACCATGCACATAAGTACTACTATATCAGATGTACTATTGTCGTAGGAGATATTATTGTCCAAAAGGTTCATACTTCAAAGAATCTAGTAGATATGTTGACCAAGTCACTCCCTATTGCTAAATTTGAGCGTTGTTTGGAATTAATTGGTGTTCGTAGCATTTTATCACCTTTTGGGGCTTTTGATGGCGATTAATAGCTTGTCGAATTTAAGCCAATATGGAGATTGTTAAGATATGTGGCTCATAATTATCTAATTCAAATCTTAGCAAATCCTCACATTAATACTCCCATCGTAAATGCAAATTTTTAAGGCAACATTCACATTAATGTAAATTTTAGTAAATCTTCCAAATGCAATCTTCTTATTAAATGCAAATCTTATCGTATCTTCTTATTAATATTTGTAATGAATGTTATACTTGGGTAACAAGATGCATATCTTATAAATAGTCTTCATTAGCCTTTGTTCAAGTATGAGTGAATAAGAGAAAAAATAATTTCAAAGAGATTGAGTTTTTCTTTCTTGTAACAAACATAAGACCATTTTTCTCCTCGTTGTGCCTTCGAGCCACTTTGAAGTTGTACTCATCACCATCCATAGATGTAGCCTATATTGGGTGAACCACATAAATATTTGTGTCTCTTTTATTGTTTTTCTTGTTTGATTTAATTTACTTCTCTTACTTGTTTTGATCTATTATTCTCGCTTCCACAAATGCTATATTCCTAACATATTCCTTATTATTTACTGGAAATGCTTAGTTTGGCTTGCATTCCTCATCCTGATGTTGGTAAGGATTTTTTAGTTTGGGATTTATCTTTTGATGGCTTTCTCTCTCTCTCTCTCTCTAGCTTATAATTTCCTTAATGAGGTTGCAGGTATGGATAACCCATTTATTTGGAACTTGATATGGAGGTGGCAAAGACCTCATTGAGTTCGAATGTTTTTCTGCCTTTGTTCTCATGGAAAAATTCTTAATAATATGGAAAGGTGTCTTAGACATTTGGGCTTAAAAGTTGGTTTCTCTGTTTGTAATTCAGGGAAAGAATATGTTGTCCATGTTTTGAGAGACTGTTTAGTAGCGAAAGTTGTTTAAAGCATATTCCTTCACCCTTCTTATCATGCAAAGTTTTTTAGCCTTCCCTTTTAGAAGTGGATGATGGACAATCTGAAAAATGCTTTTAAAATTCACTCAGGCTTATAGTGTAATCTATTATTTGGCTTCATGTGTTGGTACCTTTGGAAGTAGAGAAATGGGCTTATTTTTGCCAATAAAAGGACCTCAGGTTCTCTTAAACCAGACATTATCTCTAGTATAGTTGTGAAATGTAAGATAGTTGGGATATTACTTATTTTGTTATAAAATTAAAAATAATATTTACCAAATTATGGTCAAATTTAAGATAATTCTTGGTTTATAGTAGATTTTGAAACTAATTATGTGTTTGAGGTAATTTTAATGAGTTGGAAGGGGGGAGGTTATGCGCCAGTTGGACTAGCGTACAAAGATGGGAAATTAGGGATTATATTTTTTGGTTGAAACTCATTATTGTTTTGTAAATGGTAAAATCACTAGTTTATTTTTTATTTAAAAGATTTTCAATATTAATAATTAAACTAAATAATCCAAATTCAGAAATTGTTTTCATTATGAATTGTAATTTGAGGACATGATTGTTTTCACCGAGTGAAAAATCAGTAAAAATTATCTATCTTTTTTGGTGTATAATAATTTAGATAATGATTACATTTAGAAAATCTCAAATTTATCTTGAAGGGAAGTATAATGATTCCAACTTAGAACATATATATTTCAAATGAATACATATATATAATGCTTTAATCAATGTTAATATATATGGTAAATCATATGATTTTTGAACTTAAAATGCATTAGAGTGGAATTAGAAGATATAATTCCATTTAACATATATACACACTTATATATTCATTGATCATTACTATTATTTTAATTAATAAATAAATGTTAATTAAATTTATTTATTTGTTAAAAATTAGAATTGTACTCGTTCATAATTGTTGGAAGATCCTATACCAAAGTGAAGAACAAAAAAAATTGTAATTCCATTTAATATATGACTATATTTGTTCAAATATATACAAAGATACAATATATATATATATATATATATATATATATATATATATATATATATATATATATAGCAATCAAGTTTCACAATGCTGATTTCTTCTAATTTGTGATATGAGTCATCTTTGTCTCCTAATATCAATTCTTCTAGCACTCATATCCATCAAACCAGAATCTTGTGTATGACCACCACCACCACCACCATCATAATCATCATTAGTAGCAACAACAATACCGCTTGGACCAGTACCACCAGATCTTGAAAAGTGAAGTTCTTGCATAGGAACAAAGCTTGAATATGAAGACCAAAAGATAGATGAACCAATAAAATCTAGTGGCGCATGAGAATATATAAACTTATAATATTGTGAAGGAGGAGGCCTGGGTGTTGCATTTGGATGCATCCATGGTTTGTGTGTGGAGACAACCCATTGGGTAAATGAGTTATAAGAGTACAAGCCCTGTGATGAGGAGAAATGTGCAGAATGCATATATAGTCCACTAGATGCGGATGGCCCAGGGTCTACAAAAGAAGGTGGATATTGCTGAAAAGGAAAAAATAAATAGGCTCATGCACAGGATAACAAAAAGGTGTAGATAAAGGGACAAGCACATCCCTATGTCGTTGTCAACAACAATGTAATGACTGCTTAGACTGAGCATGTGCTTATTACAGTTCTTTTGAAATAGGGGCAAGAACTGTTGTAGTTTCAGGAGGTGGTATCATCACTCTACGTTTGTCTTCATGCAATGTTGCTAATGAATTGGTGGCGATATGGTATGTAAGATAAGTGGACTCTAGTAATGAGAGGTGTTTAAGTGTATCGACCTATAGCCAATATAAAAATTATCAGACTGAATTATATGCATAAGATGTATTTATCATGCTTTTATAAAAGATATTTTTTAGTGAAATTAGATTATGTGTAGACATATCGATGCACCCACAGTAACACCCTGATATGAGATCCATCTATATATTATGAATGGTAGTGGAGTGGAGCATCTGATGATATGCTTGTAACCATATGATGAGCTCTGTCGTTCCATAGCTGAATCCATGTGTAATGTTCTTGAGCCAAATTTGTGTTATTGTGGTTATGTAGAACAACAGAGTGAAGTTGCTACGTCTGCTGTCGTGGGTGAGGGATTGGCTGTTGTAGGCCAAATTGTCTTAAAACCCAAGCAGGCTGGTGCCACTCCACTATATGCATGCATATCAGTGGCATAACAACCTTCCATATATCATGACCTCTCAAATAATCAGCCGGTAAAAGATTGAATAATATCTGGCGTATATGACTCATAGATAATCTATTGAATTAAACATAAGATGTTAAATGGTATTAATTGTGAGAACTAATAAAAAATTGTAAAGTATAACAAAACACACCTCATCAGAATGACAAGTGCCTAGTCTGTATCGAATATGAATAAGCTCATGTGTAGGTGCATCATGCACTATCCAATCACTGATCCATCTACCATAATTTGTTTTATACAATTAAGTACATAAAATTTAGTTATCATGATATATCCATTCAAATTAAATGAAACATACAAATAATTAAAAAAATCATATACCTTCAATCTAATGGTGCATCTTAAGGTACTTCGTTTACTCTCATGCTCAGAGATAGAAATGGAAATATCTCTCATGCCCAAAGCTATAGAATAAATAATGCACATGTAATTTGGGACATAGGTGGATATCTACATGCCTTGTGTAATTCTCTGTATATGAAGCTTAATGTGACAACTCCCCAATTATATTTGCAAAGTCTTTTAAAAATGGTAGGTAAATTAGTGATACTGGTCTAGTTCTCTTGCCACTTAATAAGGACCCATTTATCATACGTAAAATATGAGAACGTGCATGTCATATAACAGTATACATATCAGCTCTGTAAGGTAGTACAACAAATTGATTTGTAAGTCATCCCAATTTTAGAAAAGAACCTCTAATTGCATTTGTTGGAAGTCTAATTCCTAATAAACACTCACACATAAATGGCTAATCACTACTGTTTTGTCTAATAACTAGATGACCATCGATAGGTAGACCAGTCAATATGACTATATTTGAAAGGGTTATGTTACACTCTTCTTCAGGCATATGAAATTAGTGTATCTCTAATCTCTATCTCTCAACTAGTGTAGTGATTAAATGTCAGTCTAATTGAAAAAAAAAAAGACAATTGCACTAATCTATAAAAGTCGGTATGCATAAGCAGCTCCGTAATGCGATCACCTATTTGATTGTTGTTACCTATTCTATGTGTAGCTCTACTACTAAGTCTATGATATAACAACTCATCCTCGATCAGATAAAAAAAATTATATATGTCAATGTACAATCTATGATGTCATATAAATAAAGTTACATTGTGAATTACTTGTAATTTTAATTACCTCATTATTCCAAATAGCTTGAGATTTGTGTTGAGATTGTAAATACAATAATGACGTATCATACGGTCCGGGATGCATATAAACACGTGGATGAGAATCCATACCTAGAATAATGACATATAAAATATGCAGAATGATGTGACCATACTAAAATTGAAAACTACAATAAATTAAAAATATGCAAAATGATGTGACCATATAAAATTTTAAAATTAAGTTGAATGATGTGACGATACATAAATTTAAAAGATAAGTAAAATCCATAGAACATCATATTTGGTAGTAATAATTAATTTAATTACAATGATTGAAGAAGGATATTCTAACAATTACTTAATGTAATTATTACCTAACACAGTTATTCCAACAACATTTAAGTAGAGAAGCATGTAGGTATTTTACGAAGTCATTGTCATCACAATCACTGTAATCTAATATACATTTCTTCATTTGAAGATGTTTCAATTGAATATGAGTCGGTGAAACTTTCCATTTGTAATGAGTTTGTAGATTTGTGGAATAATTATAAACGATTATGCATTATATATATCTCTTTCTGCAAGTACTTCATTACAATTTCAACTTGTTGAGCAGTATCTTGAGGTAAAGTGATTGAAATAACTTTCAGAATTGGTAAGTCATGGTAACCACAATATGCATCTAGCTCACACCTTATTTCTTAGAGTCTTTCCTCTCTTGGTTCTGTGTTGAATACATAAGTTTGTAACTCATTCAATTTATTCATGTGATGGCCAATCATTATATGATTAACATTGTCTAGTTCAAATGTTGCATCAGTTAGTCGATTTATGAAGGCTTGTTTCTTTCTATACCATACTTCATCATTGAGATATGTATATCTATCAACTTCATTAATAAAATGGGTGTTTACTCTCTTACTGGTACATTCTCTTAATGCTCTCTTCATACGTTTCATATTTATCGAACCTGCTTAATAATTGATAATTGTTTTTTAACAATTTAGAATATGAATACACTTAGTTGAACAAGAAAGATTCTAATTTACAAATATATTTAACTAAAACATTAAATAATAATTCAATTTGCATTTCACATAATTAGTTCATATGACATATTCTTGCATTTATGACATGTATGATCACATTTTCCATAAAATGACACACGTTGATGTTCTTGTATTTTCCAAACCATTTCATTTTTCCATCTAGATGATTTTGGTCTCCCTTTTTTTCGCTTCCATGCAGGATTTGGCACAACAGGCAGCTCAATTGACTTTGTCCAATATTCCTTGTCACCAAATGGTTGAAAATAAGTTGACCACACATTTATCATCTCGTACAAAGTATGAAATTGAGAAATATATTGAGTGTAATTTATCCTATATTTAATACAAGTTGAAATGACATGGAAACACGATATCTTACTTTGACAAAACTTCCCACATATGTATGTATATTATGCCAATTTCATTGTTTGGCTATAACCACCTTTCCTCCTATCATTATTGTATGTTGTTTTTATCACAAATATACATTTTTTCTATCATATAACTTCACTTGATGACCATGAGCCTTATGCACATGATGTTCTAATATCTCAATGCATTTAGGAGTGAACTGATAACTATCAGCAAGTGATTGTGCATATTTGACTCTATGTTCATCAAACAAATCTACTTGCTTATCAAACAACATATGCATCATTGTGGTCATAGGCACATACCTAATTTTTTTAACATCGAATTGGTGGACTCATAATAGTTTGTGGTCATCACACCATAGAAATATCCAGTATCATATGCTAATACCCATTTGGATCGATGAATTTTTTCTAACCAAACAAATGAATAAGGGTTCGTCACTTCAATTCTCTTCATAATCCTTTTAAATTTTCACTTTTGATGCATGTTGCCTACAAATAACACATTAAATTTTGTTAAACTTATCAGTGTACACATGTAAGACTATATTCAACATTAATTATTGAAATAAATAATTTATACGGAGTTATGTACTAGCTTTCTCTACCAATTTTTTCATAACTTGATTTTTGAATTTGGTGTTCTAGTTGCTGGCAATATGGCGAATGCAATATCTATGTAGATTTTCACACTATAAGTTATGACTCATTGCATACTTGATTTTTATGTAATGATTGGAAATAATGCACATATCATTGCGGCCATCACAAACTATGTAGCGAAGTAAAGTCATGAAGTATTTCTAGTTCTCTTTGTTTTCCTTCTCCAGAAGAGCAAATACAACTGGTAATATTCTATTATTACCATCTACAGCTTGAACTATTAGTAGGATACCTTTATACTTTCCATATAAAAATGTTCCATTAATATTAATAACTAGTTTGCAATGCTTGAAACCTTCAATGCATGACTTGTACGCCCAAAATATCCATTTAAATCTATATACCCCTTTAACAAGATGACCATTCAACATGTGTACCTCACCTTCAATATTCCAAACAAAACCTATGTTTCTAAAGCATGAATTATGCAAGAAGTCACATAGGTGTGTATAGGAATTATCCCAATCTCCAAACGGTTGTTCAATTGCTCTATATTTTGCAAACCACATTTTTTTATGAAAGAGTTATATTAAATTTGTTCCTCATGTCTTCAACAAGAGCCTTCACCATAATACCAGGTTGCTCCTACACCATGCATCTAAGATAGTTTGAAATCAATACCAAGTCAAAATTTTTATGGTCTTGTGATTCTTCAAGAGTATGAGAGCCATTGTATTGGGTTATCTCCCAACACCTTTTTTTTTCTTTGGCTCACAATCTTCAATTGCATCCTTCTCCCAATACTGCAAACAATGGTAAAAGTATTTGTTTTTGTTTTACAACTTTTAAACTGTTGTTTTATGTTCATTGAATACACTTTCATCGTAGACTTCATCTCATCCCTTGAATAAAACACCATTCCTATGTGAAACTCATTTGAAGAATCCCAAATTATACATGCATTAGATTGATTTTTATTGATTTTCATCTCATTAAAATCGAGGCTAGTCAAATGTGACCAATGATCCCTATCAGCCACTTATTCAATTTTTTGAGCACTTTCAATTAATTGATCATATTCATTTTCTTGTTCATCTTCATATTCATCCTCTTCAAAATAGTTTTCTTCATCATCCTCATCAATATCAGTGTTATCATCTCCATTTCCATTTCCATTCTCCTCAACTTCTACATATTCCATTGTAATATTCCTATCACCTTTATTGTCACCACTTTCATGATGACTAGATCCACCCATCTCAAAAACAATTCTCTAACATTTCGTTGTTCAATGGCTACACCCGAAGAATACTCAACAAACAATTCAATAAATTACAAGCTAGTAAATTGGCTAACGATTTGATGCATCAATACAATTTCATTTTCTTCCCATATTTGAATAAGTGAAAAAAAAATAATTTACCTCCTTAATCATACATTAGAGCTCTAAACAAATTTTTTGTGATAACTGCATTACTATCCATTTCCAATGCCGTTTTAATCTTATATAATAGAACTTTGAAGCATAATTTTTCATCTAGAGTAACGGTTTTTGCATTTTCATTCACAAAAGTAGCACCAACTTCAGCTTGAATTATTTCGCCACCACAATAAATAGTTATAAACAATATTGAAAACATTGTATTGTTTCATTGTCCAAAAAGTTAAATTTGACTATATTATTATTATTATTATTATTATTATTATTATTATTATTATTATTATTATTAAATGTCATTAATATATGTTAATTTCACAATTATAGTTACTCAACTAACACACTGAATTGACTAAGCATACATGACTTATTGAATGACACAAACATGGCATTATCATCATCATCATTATTATTATTACATTTTATTTAATTCAATAATTATAATAAAAATTAAATAATTGTTACTACTACTACATATTATATCTACATTATTATTGCTACTAAATTATTATTATTATTCATTTAAATTATTCATTCATGATTAATAAATTTATCTAAATTATTCATTCATGATCAATAAATTTTTTAATATATTAATCTAAATTTTTTATTATTACTACTACTACCTTCATGATAAATAAATTAGTTTAATTATTATTACAATTAATATTCTAATTAATGCATATATAGGCATATATATGTTAACACTGGAAGACATCTTATTATTGACATGTAATTGTCACGACTGGCATGGAATTGTCACTACAAAACATTTTATTACAAGACATCTTATTACTTGTATGTCAGTATTTTAGCTGTCACTTAAAATAAAAACACGTATTATGATAAATTTTAAGTTCTCATAAAATATATTTTTTAATCAATTGTGTGATAACATTAAAAAAATTGTCACAATTATATTGAGTGATACTGTGAGAACTTTTTTTAATTGAATATTTATTACTGACAATTCTAAATTTTCATCTAATAATATTTTTTTATGTAAACAAAATTTAGCATGATAAAAAATAACTTGTCACTCAAATATATTTTAAATTTTATTACGTTGCAAGTATTTCTATATTATCACATTTAATGTATCAATTTTTATAATATATTTATTAAATTCTATTAATTTCCAAAATAATTAGAAAAATTTAATTTACCTACATATTCATTATTTCTCTTTTGTTTTCCTTCTTTTATAGTTATGTCCTTTTTTTTAATTGATGAATTTGAGCTTTACTAACACTCTTATAAAATACATCTTTTTTTTTTCTCTAACCATAATTTGTGTAAAAAAAAATTAGAATTTTCTTCTTACTCATATATATCTTTCAACCTTCAAAGGTACACCAAGTTTAATATTTTTGCCACTACACCTAGTTAAATATTAATTAATTATTCATAAATTTTAATATTAAATATTAATTAATAAATTTTATTATTATCATTTATCTAAATATTCTTAATAATTAATTAATTATCAAATTTAGTGGCGTTGCTAATATTAACAAAATTCATTATATATATCAAAGTCACACAAAAAATCTATTTGATTAAATTCAATACTAAATATTATGCAAACTTCAACTAAAAGTATCACAATAACTACTATGTTTAATCAATACGATAAATATTATGTTCATAAAGTTATTAAATAAAAAACATAATAAAAATCATTGTCAAATATGTACAATTAAAATTACTAACCTATATTGCAAATTTTGTTTTTCACCCAACTACCCACTCACGATCACAAACAATCTCCTACAAACATTATTTGATATAAGAATAATTATTTGACAAAATTTATAATAAATTTCCAAAAAAATTATTATATCATTTTCATATAAACATATAATAAAAATTTATTATTATTATTATTATTATTATTATTATTAATACATGAATGTTATTATTAATCTCTTATTAATATTTTCATACAAAATTTTATGTACCCAAAAATTATCTACTAATACTACCTCATTTCTATACTAATTTTACATCATTATTTTTTACTATTTAATACTAAAATTTATATATCTAAAAATTTTATGTTTCATAATTTATCTACCAAATAATTTATTTTTAAATTTTTAAAAAATTATCTATATAAAAAACATTATCTATTAATACCTCATTTCCATATTAATTTTACATCATTAATTTCCAATATTTATATTAATAATATCTCATTTCTACATATGCATAATTTAAATAAATAAAAAATACTAACATTTTGTAGATCCTCAAACTCTCTCTGTAATTTTTAATAACCAAAATTTGAAAAAAAAATTAGAATGTGAGCAGATGAAAGAAAACTGACAGAGAAAGAAAGAAAGAAAGAAAGAAATGTGAGATTGTGAGTTTGTGTAAGTAAATATAGTGTGTTTATATTTTGATATAGAAATAGTTGATCACGGGAAAGCACCATGCACACAGGATCTCAGCATTGTTCCCCAATCCAACTGGCACACAAAATTTCATCCCTCATATCTGACCAAATTTCTACCCCAAAATTAGAATTTTAAATGAATCCACCCCAAAGATTAAAATAGTTTTCCCAAATATCATAATATAGTTTTTCAATCTCTTGCTGTTCTTGGGGATTCTAGTGGACTTTGTGTTAAGGAGACGATTGGTTAGAAATTTCCTCCTTCTGGTTTTGTTGCCCTGAATATTGATGGTGTCCTTAGACGAAGTGTTTCTGAAGCTACTGTCGGGGGTTGTTGTACGTGATGAGAATGGTAAGTGGCTTGGAGGTTTCTCTATAATACTTAGCTACTGCTCTTCTTATAGAGTTGAGTTATGGGTCTTTACAAAGGATTGTAGAATGCTTGGGATCATGGGTGTAGGAAAATTGTTGTTCAAATGTATAATCAAAGCATCGTGTTAGGGGCTGAAATCTTTGAAAACTTTTGATGTGGGTCCCTCCACATGTGGGTCCCACCACATATAAAATAAAATAAAAAAATCAAAAGTTGTGGTAATTCAATTTTAAATTGAATTCATTCAGCTAATATTTTTGACTTTTTTGTTAAGTGTTCACACTTAATATTTTTCATATAAATAGGCAGATATACTTTCATTTGAATTACAACAATCTCAATTCATTTGAGAGAATTTGAGAGAGAATTAGATTTTTGGAAATTTTCCAAAAATTAGGGAGCGACAAAAATAGTGAAAAAAATATTTTGAGGTGTTTTTTGGAAAATACCTGTGTGCCACTATTTTTGGGTTTATCTCAGAGTTATTGTATTACCTCTAGCCTGTGTCTAGGGAAGACTCTCTTCTTGTACCCATTAATTTTTATTAGTGGAAGAAAAATATTCGGAGTGTTGTCCGTGGACGTAGCCCAAATTAAAAGGTGAACCACGTTAAATTGTCAGTGTTATTTTTTTTGCTGATTATTTTATTTCACATTTATTTGTGTTATTTTACCCGTTGTGGCTAACAAGTGGTATCAGAGCCAGTCTGTTAGTCTTATAAAATTCTTAGTATGCTCTGTGGTTGCAGTATTGACTGATCTTCCACATTAGAAAAGATTTTATTAGTTTACTGTCAGCTGAAGGAGTCTTATTTTGTTTTAAAATGGAGACAAAGGACACCAAGATGATCAGCTTAAATGACAAAAATTACCACATATGGAGAAGCAAAATGAAGGATCTCCTATTTGTGATGAAAATGCATTTGCCCGTGTTTACTACAACTAAACCCGAAGGCAAGACAAATGAGGAGTGGGAGTTTGAGCACGAGCAGGTATGCAGTTACATCCGATAATTTGTCGAAGATAACGTGTACAACCACATCTCTAATGAGACTCATGCTCGGACGCTATGGAACAAGCTTGAACAGCTTTATGCGTCAAAGACAAGTAACAATAAATTGTTTTATTTGACAAAATTGACGCAGTCGAAATACAAGGAAGGAACTTCCATAGCAAATCATATGAATGAGATGCAAGGGATCATGGACCAGCTATCCAGAATGAGCATAAAACTGGATGATGAAGTATTTGCTCTACTAGTATTGGGCTCTCTGCCAGAGTTATGGGAGACTTTGAAGATTTCAATAACCAACACTGCACTTAACGGTGTAGTCAATATGAAGTCTGTAAAAAGCAGTATCCTGAATGAAGAAACGAGAAGGAGATCACAAAACTCATCTTCTTCATCACAATCAGATATTCTAGTTACTGACTACAGAGGAAGGAGCCAGTTTAGACAACAAATGTCTAGAGGAAAGAGTAGAGGCAAATCAAACAAATATGAAAATATTGAATGCCATTACAGCAAAATAAAGGTCATATCAAAAAATATTGCCGAAAGTTCAAAAAGGACCAGAAAGGCAAAGAAGTAAAACGATATGACAGCAGTGATGAAGACATAACAAATACCATGAACGAATTCAATATCGTTTGTGATGATACTATCAATTTCACATCCCATTAGACCAGTTGGGTAATTGATAGTGGCGCTACCATTCATGCCACGTCTCAGAAGAAATTCTTCTCATCTTATACAGCAGGAGATTTTGGCGCTGTGAAGATGAGAAATGATAATCTGTCAAAAGTTGTTGGCAGAGGAGATGTTTGTCTGAAGACTGTGAATGGTACCAGATTAGTCCTGAGAGATGTCAGACATATTCCAGATATTCGTTTGAATTTGATCTCTGCAGAAAAACTCGATGATGCAGGTTTCTGCAGTACCTTCTCAAATAACCAATGGAAGCTTACCAAAGGTTCCATGGTGGTGGCTAGAGGCACAAGGCATGCTACCTTGTATATGATGCATGCAAAACTCTCAAATGACACTGTAAGTGCTATAGAGAAAAATAGTGATATTGAATTATGGCACAGACAACTCGACCACATGAGTGAGAAAGGGATGACTACCATTGTCAAAAGGAAGATGTTGCCCGGAATGGATGAAGTGCATTTGGAGAAATGTGCTGACTGTTTAGCAGGAAAGCAAAACAGAGTTGCTTTCAAGAGTTCCCTTCCTTCTAGAATGAAGAATGTGTTAGATCTGATCTATTCAGATTTATGTGGGCCAATGCCAAAGTCACTGGGTGGTGCTCAGTATTTTGTGACTTTCATTGATGACCATTCGAGGAAGACATGGGTGTATACTTTAAAGACAAAAGATCAGGTGCTAAATGTCTTTAAAGAATTTCATACCTCAGTTGAGAGATATACTGGGAAGAAGTTAAAATGCATCCGGACAGACAATGATGGAGAATACATTGGACCGTTTGATGCCTACTGCAAAGAACATGGTATTCGACATCAGACAATGCCTCCAAAAATACTGCAGTAGAATGGCCTGGCTGAGAGGATGAATATAACTTTGATGGAGAGAGTCAGATGTTTGCTCTCACATGCAAAGTTACCTAAAAAATTTTGGGGTGAAGCTTTACTCACGGCTGTGTACGTGTTAAATCTTTCACCTTGTATCTCTCTAAAACTAGATGTTCCAGAAAAAGCGTGGTCAGGAAAGGATGTTTCCTATGATCATCTGTGAGTATTTGGTTGCAAAGTCTTTATACATATTCCAAAAGATGAGAGGTCAAAGCTCGATGTCAAAACACGACAGTGTGTTTTTATTGGCTATGGCAAAAATCAGTTTGGCTACAGATTTTATGATCCAGTAGAGAATAAACTGGTCAGAAGCCGTGATACGATTTTTGTTGAGAATGAGACCATTGAAGATATTGTCAGGACAAAGAAAGGTGTTCCTGATTCCAATGATGACTTAACAGATTTATAATTGATTCCTCCAATACCGGTGCCAATACAAGTTGGGGATGAAGATCATGTTGATCTACCTAAAGAAAATAACGCTTCCATTGATAATCCAGAAGATGATGCTGAAGATGGTGATGTTCATCATCAATCATCACCTGTGCACTCCTCAGTTCCTATGAGAAGGAGCAATATAACAAGACAACCGTCTACGAGATATCCAGAAAATGAGTATGTGCTACTCACTGATGGGGGAGAACCAGAAAGCTTTGAAAAATCAATGACTGATGAGCACAAACAGAAATAGATTGAAGCCATGCAAGATGAAATGAAATCCTTGCATGAAAACAATACTTTTGAATTGGTGAAACTGCCAAAAGGCAAGAGAGTTTTGAAAATTAAATGGGTGTTCAGAATAAAGCATGAAGAGAACAGTTCCCATCCGAGATTCAAAGCCAGATTGGTCGTCAAAGGATTCAGTCAAAGAAAAGGAATTGACTTTGATGAAATTTTCTCACCAGTTGTGAAAATGACATCCATCCTTACAGTGTTGGGGTTAGCAGCAAGTCTTAACCTGGAGGTTGAGCAAATGGATGTCAAAACTGCCTTTCTACATGGTGATTTGGAAGAAGAGATATATATGGAGCAACCAGAGGGTTTCGAACATAAGGGAAAAGAGGAATATGTTTGCAAATTGAAGAAAAGTCTCTACGGCTTGAAGCAGGCACCGAGACAATGGTACAAGAAGTTTGAATCTGCTATGGGGGAGCAAGGATACCATAAGACTACTTCAGACCATTGTGTTTTTGTACAGAAATTCTCTGATGAAGATTTCATTATTCTTCTGCTCTATGTGGATGACATGCTGATTGTTAGTCGAAATGTTTCCAGAATTAACAACTTGAAAAAGCAGTTGAGCAAGTCTTTTGCTATGAAAAACTTGGGGCCAGCAAAGCAGATTCTTGGCATGAAGATTATCAGAGATAGGAATGCCAAGAAATTATGGTTGTCACAAGAGAAGTACATTGAGAAAGTACTTCAGAGATTTCAAATGGACCAAGCTAAAATGGTTAGTTGTCCTCTTGCTAATTACTTTAAGCTGAGTTCTAGACAGAGCCCTTCTACAGATGAAGAGAAGGATGAGATGGACAAGATTCCATATGCTTCAGCAGTTGGAAGTTTGATGTATGTCATGGTGTACACACGACCTGATATCGCTCATACAGTTGGAGTAGTGAACAGATTCCTTTCAAATCCTGGAAAGGAACATTGGACTGCAGTAAAGTGGATTTTCAGGTATTTTCGAGGTACTTCAAAAATATGTTTATGTTTTGGAGATACCAAACCTGTGCTGGTTGGATACACAGATGCAGATATGGCTGGCGATGTTGACTCCAGAAAGTCAACGTCAAGTTACCTGATCACTTTTGCAGGGGGAGCTGTGTCATGGAAATCAAAGTTACAGAAAGTGTGTTGCACTATCTACAACTGAAGCAGAATTTATTGCAGCAACAGAAGCATGTAAAAAGTTGCTATGGATGAATAAGTTCTTTAAAGAACTTGGATTGCAGCAAGACATATATCAATTATTTTGTGATAGTCAGAGTGTTATCCATCTTAGAAAGAATGCCTCATTTCACTCAAGATCAAAACATATTGATGTGAGATATCACTAGATCAGATATGTGATGGAGAAGAAGCTACTACAGCTTGAGAAGATCCATACAGAAGAAAATGGATCAGACATGTTAACGAAGATTCTACCAAGATCATATTTTGAATACTGTCGATTAGTTGCTGGAATGGTGGAGCCCCCATATTGTCAGGAGGGGGAGATTTGTTAGGCGCCAAAATCTTTGAAAACTTTTGGTGTGGGTCCCTCCACCAGTGGGTCCCACCACATATAAAATAAAATAAAAAAGTCAAAAGTTGTGGTAATTCAATTTCAAATTGAATTCCTTCAGCCAATATTTTTGACTTTTTTGTTAAGTGTTCACACTTCATATTTTTTCTATAAATAGACAGATATCCTTTCATTTGAATTACAACAATCTCAATTCATTTGAGAGAATTTGAGAGAGAGTTAGATTTTTAGAATTTTTCCAAAAATTAGGAAGTGACAAAAATAATGAAGAAAATATTTTGGGGTGTTTTTTGGGAAATACTTGTATGCCACTATTTTTGGGTTTATCTCAGAGTTATTGTATTACTTCTAGCTTGTGTCTAAGGAAGACTCTCTTCTTGTACCCATTAATTTTTATTAGTGGAAGAAAAATATTCGAAGTGTTATCCGTGGACGTAACCCAAATTAAAAGGTGAACCACGTTAAATTGTCAGTGTTATTTTTTTGCTGATTAATTTATTTCACATTTATTTGTGTTATTTTACCCGCTGTGCCCAACACATCGTTGACTTATTTCAATCTAATGAAAACTTCTCACTGCAAAATGAAGATTTAATTTCTAGAATTAAGAGTCTACTCCAACAAAATTGGATTGTTCGTTTCACCCATGTTTATAGGGAGTCTAATAAGCTTGCTGATTTCTTAGTAAACTTGGCTTTTAATCAGGTGAAGCAATTCATGTGGCATAACTCTCCTCTTTCAAGCTCAAAGTTGATCCTTCATAGAGATTTATGTGGGGCTTTCTCTCCTAGATACATCCTGGTTTAAGTTTGTTTTTGTTTCTTTCCTTCAAAAAAAAGAACAAAAAAAAGGAAAAAAAATGGCATATTCTATGGAAGTTTATGTCGATTTGACTGGAAAACTATGAGAGTGTAAATTGGAATAAAATAATTGAAGTATTAAAAATATTATTTGTTTTAAATGGAAATAATGGGTTGGGTAAATTATTTTCTTACAAATGAAGAACAAAAGAAAAAAAATTAAAATTACATATTTAACTTTAGTCAAAGTTTTACAATAAGTCCAAATACTACAAGAAATCACACATTTTATAATGCATTTCTTTGCAATGTACAAAATTTTGTTACAATTTGTTAATTACTAGTTACGAATTTTATAGTCATCGCAATAATAATTTTTTTTGTGGCAACTATTACTTTTATCAATATAAATCTTTTATATCGTGACTAATTAACATATTTAATGATGATGAAAAGAAATTTGTCACATAAATTTTAGAAGTAGAATTTCACACCAAAATTTTGAGGGAAAATCTTTCAATGACAATTTCATGATAACTGATGATGATATTTGTCATCACTGAATTTTTCTTTTCATGAAAATATTATATTTTGTTATTAATTAATTGACTAAATTTGTGATGATATTATTTCGTCACCATTGTCTACCTTAAGTGGCGATACATATAAATGTGTCACAATTTGTTTAGTAAAATATTTTGTTAAAAATTTTGGAGCCAATAATAATTCATCACTAATTATAACTATATTCATCACTAATTAATAATTCATCACTAATTAAGAAAACAATAAATTTATAACTATATTCATTGTCACTAATATATATTTTATATAATAAAATAATAATTCATCACTAATTAATTAAATGGATAAATGACGAAACGGTTTTATATTAAATATTTATATTTAGTGAAAATGCCTCAAATTCATCACGATTTAATGTGGAGACAAAAGTTTATGTCCAAACCTTTTGGAGAAAAATATTTTGAAGACGAAAAGATAATAAATTATGATAGCTTTTATTATCACAAATTTAAATTTTATAAGACAATATAATAAGTCATCATTAAATAGTTTAATTTATAAGCTATAAAACTATTTTATCTTTCATTTTGTATCGATGCAATTTTTTTAAAAAGAAAAAATTATTTATCACTATTTATCATTATTTATTGCAATTTTTCGTCATGAAAAATTATACAAATAAACTTAGTTATAACTAATTAATTAAATATATTTTATAAATTCATTTTAGCATAAGTAATATTTTTAAAAAAATGAATAAAACGTAAAAAATTTCACAAAAGAAATATTTATATCGTATTTTTAGTTAATAGATATTTAGCTACATTTAAAAAATTAAATAAAAGATAAATCGTATTAAATTTAAGTTCTTTAACTTATAAGTAACGAAAATTATTACATGCAGTGATTTTATGTTGAAATTTGTAGAAGTATAAGACATTTAATAATTTTTTTTTTTTAATTTTAACATTGTAGAGACAAAATTCTTTATTTTTGTAAAACTTGATTTCTAATGTACACCTTTATACTAATAATTATTAAGCTCATTCTATTAAAAATAAATAAATACTAAGCCGATTTAATATGTTGTAAGACGCAATGGCACAATAAGAGTTATTATGAGAGGTAAACTCCTGACAGCCAAAAATCCATATGATAGTGCTCGTTTTTGTGTGTGAGTGTGACTACACTCTACACCAATGGAGGTGTCATAACGCCAATGGATCATAGAGTCAAACGTCCACTGCCCAAATTCCACTATTTTTTGCATCCAATTGGATTTTTTTTTTCTCTCTCTGTCTGAAGGATCTAACAAAGCTACCTACCTACTTGAAAATTTATAAAAATAAGCTTGGTTTTATAAATTTTTATAAAGTTATGAGATCATGGTGCAATGGCAGTTTCAAAAGATCCTGATGTAGAGGCAAGAAGACTTGATTCGTCTTTACGAGTCTTTATCACTAATTAAATGGTGTCATTTGGTTTTAAAATTATAAAATCCTAACCACCATAACATTATCTCATTCTCCTCAACACCAGCTGCCACCCTCATCTTATTTCTTTATCTTCTTCTTCTTCTCACCTCTTCTCTTCCTTTTCTTTTTATTTTTCGTATGCACTGCACTACATATTTCATAAGAATTACGCAGTGGAAACTAGAATTAACAATTTTTTTTCTCTTTTTCGTACCTCTTCTCTTCTTCGTTTGTTTTTCGCCCAATACCTACAATTCTTAAATTATATATTTCTTTCAAGCAAGACTGTTAGGGTCGCAGCTCGCAAGCACGACGTAGTAATATCTTCTCATCTCCTTGTTCGAATTCAAATGGTTTCCTCTTCCTTATTCTTCATTGTGATTGTGATTTGATTATTTAATCTGTGTTGTATTTGTTTTATTCATAAGTAACATTCTCCAGTCAAGTGATGGATACTTTTTGTGATTCAAGGTATTTAAGTCTCTGATGATTGATTCTGCATGTTCTTCAATTTTCTCTCTGATTTTTTGTTTTCTCTATTATTGATTTTTAATACATGCTGATGTACATTTCATTTTCTTGACTATTCTTTATGATTATTTATATTATCTTGACTGGATAATCCTTTAGGTTGTCCGTTGTCATGGATTGATCTCCGATGTTGTGTGTGCTTATTTTAGATATCAAAATGTCATTTTATTGGTTGTTTTGCATTAGTACAAAAATATCTTTAAGTGAAAATTATATGCGTCTGTTGTAAAAATACAAGACACATAAAATAGAGGCGGTGACATTTTTATAAATATATGATAAAATGACAAAACATATGTGTCTGTTAATATAAATAACAGACATATAAAATTCAACTTGTATTTTAGGTGTCTGTCTTAATAAAAAATAGACACATATGATGTACTTTTAGTGTCTGTCTTAACAAACAACAGACACCTATTGTTTATTAATAAACAATAATTTTTTTGAATTAATTATTAAAAAATATTTTTATTGGTATATACGTCTGTTAATATAAATAACAAACATATAAAATTCAATTTGTACTTTAGGTGTCCGTCTTAATAAAAAATAGACATATATACCTTTTACTTTAAGCGTCTGTCTTTAAAAAAGACAGAAGCGTAATATCTCTGCATTCATATGCGTTTGACTTTAATAAAAACAGACACATATCAGTGTACAATATGTGTCTATCATGAGTAAAGACAGACACCTATAGTTTATTTTTTAAAACAAAAAAATACGGTTTTTCTTTATGTTTTTTATTTGAAACCCAACTGTATATATTTATTTATTTTTTACTTTAGAGCTTGAAACCTAGTTGTATGCGCCAATCATCTCCATCTTCAGCTCTCAACATAAAGTTGACTTGTAATACCTTCATCGCATCGATTTTAGATCTGTCTTAGTGGCGACGATAATGACAAGAGCTATATTATTTGTTGGTGGCCAAAGAAACGCATGGAAAATGTACTCTTTTTTTTTTCTCTTTACATTTTTTTTCTACATTTTTTTGCTACCATGTTCAAATTTGAGCCTCAATTTTTCAGCTAACATGTTCAAATTTGACAAGAAAAATATTTTTTTGTTGATTTATAAAATGAAAGTGGGTTTCATGCATTGAAGGTTGTCTAAGGCATTTGGTAAGGAGAAAACAAGTTGGTTCTACACATGTTAAGCTAATTTTCACTAAGGAGAAAACAAGTTGGTTCTACACATGTTAAAGCTAATTTTCACTATCAATTAGCCAAAGAGTTGTATTTTCTCCACCTTATTACTATTGATACTTGATCTTCTACTTTTTTTATGCAAAGAAGTTTATTTATCTTTTTTATTTTTTGTGTATTTTATTTTTGTTAATTTTATGTTGTAGTTTTTTTCACTTAGTAATTGTTTTTTTGTTATACAATTAGTTTTTTTTATGGGTTTAAGTAATTTTTATGATTTGTTGTATATTTGTCAATTTATAATATTTTTTAAAAAAATTAACTATAGGTGTCTGCTATTTTGTAATAACAGACACCTATAGTGAATTTTTAAAAAAAATGACTATAGGTGTTTGCTGTTTTATAACAACAGACGCCTATAATGAATTTTTTTTTTTAAAAAATTGATTTTAGATGTCTGTTGTTTTGTAACAACAAACGCTTATAGTCATTTTTTTTAAAATATACTTTATGCGTCTGTCATTATATTTTAACAGACGCATAAAATAATTATATGCGTCTGTCATTTTGACAGACGCCTAAAATCCAATTCATATACGTCTCCTTTATAGGCGTCTATCATTTAATAGACATATAAAGTTTAAAATAACAGACACGTATAAGTTATTTTTGTACTAGTATTGCTTTACAATTTCAATTTAAAGTATATGAATCTGAATGGATTTCAAGATGAATTATCTGTTTGCATTTCCTTTATTTTGTTTAATTACACTCTTTATAACATATGCTTTTTGTTCACCGGCAAGATGGTTTTAATACATTTTTGAGAAAAAAATATATAATAAAATTAATTATTGACAAAAATGGTTATAGGCCGTTATTGAAAAAGATGACTATAAAATTTGTCATTATATGCAAAATAAACTAATGATGCATATTTTATCACAAATTACTAACTGAACATATTTTTAATGACTGTTGACCTGGTTTAATATGACAAAATTACCGTCATAATATATAATTATTTAGTGACAATGAACATTTAGACTAATCACCTAAAATATGTTGTAAATGTAAAATTTTATGTATTTATTTGGCACTGGAGAACTTGTATTTAAAAAAAACTAGTCAAAATGCTCAAAAATTACAAAACAAAATAAAAAGAAATTCTATTAAATATTTTTAGTCATTTAATTTTAGTTTCTAGTAAAATGTAAGTAATTTAATAATTTTCGTATAAATTTTTTATTTAAAAATAAATAAGTAAGATAATATGAAAGTACATATATATTGTATAAAAAGAAGAAAAACATTTGATTTTTCTCTGAAATAAATATATCTAAATTGTATATAAGTGGTATCCAGTAATACAAGTGAAGTTGGAATTTGGATGAATAAGCAAATGCATTTAAGCGTGTGAGTTGAGTACTATTGACATTGGGCCTCGAAAAGTTGATCAATCCTATTTATCATTTTTTTGTATATTAATATAAAAAGGTTTTAGTTTTTTCTTCCTCTGTTTTTCCAAGCATGGTGTTGATTGGATTTTTTAATCAATTAAGCTAAGCTCCCTTTAATTTTTTATTTTTATTTATAAATAGATTTGTAGTTAAGCTTAAGACCTTAAGAAACAAGAAAGGAATCCCTCCAAAAAAAAAAACTACGTTTTAGTAACTATCAAAAGAGGTTGTTCAAGCTGTTTAGCGACCAAATGTCAACAATATATAGCGATCACCTAGCTAATTTAACGATCATAATTTACTGTGGTCCCTAAATAATTACTACTAATACGAGGTTTAGTAGTAATTATTAAATATAATTCAAATTTAAACAATAATTGCAAATAATATAACATAATTATCATATAACAAATAAAAAAATGTGCAATACAATGAATTCGCATAGCAATAAAAATGTAGAATTTGTCATAATCATAAGAAAATACAAGTCTTGATACATCAAATAGAGTATAAAAAAAATAAAATAAAATAAAAGGGCAATACTCATGACTAAGGAGATGAATCTGGTGGTGGTTGGTCATTGTCGAGGGTTGGAAATGATATGCTTCACCAATATCTTCGGTGGTATAAACGGTGTACCACAACACATATACCTCTAATGCATAACTATGTAGCTACTATTGCATCCGAGATGTAGTCTATTTAAGCTGTCTGATCCATTGTTGAGCCACCTCACTAATGGGTGTTGTAGAGGTGGCAACATCAGATGCAAAGCTAGATACCTTATTCTAGCATGTCCAACACATGTACCTATTCTGCGATGAAGCCTCCACAGCTTGCAGGAAGATTCGGTTCTCCTCATCTCAGGTGATAACAATCTAGTTCTTGAATTCATCCCAGGATGCCTAATCTAGGAGCTCCTGAACCCATTCCTATAGTTGAAATTCATATTAAATAATCAATTATTTCTTAACATGTAAAGAACTTTATCAAGTATTTATCCCCAGTTGTCTTGCACGTTGGTCCACATAGTGTTTTAACCCATCAAGAGCTCTCTTCATTTGTGTCTTAATGAACAGTCATGTCATGCTAAAAGGGCACCCTTTACCCTCTCTTGTAAAAAATAAAATAAATATTAAATATGCATAAGTTGAATTTATTAAAAATATTATAAAAATGTTCCTTATAATCCACTTATTGTGCTCAGCAAGTGAGATAAAGCCGCAAACTGTGTCATGAAGGCCCTAATCTAAGACCACCAGTCTCATAAAGATGGTTCTTGGATTGATGCTCCCTCACTGAGTAGAATGAGACCTCATTTGCTGTAGCTGCCAATTATCCCATAATGCCTCTAGCACATATATGTGTTGTCCCTTGCATCTCCACCTATAGAGCATATATATATATCTCTTTTAGGTGATATTCTCCTGTGCCACTTCATTATCCCACTAATCATCTTATCTCATTCATAGAATTTTTGTTAAAAAATACACATTTAGTTAAGAAACAAACATACAATATTTTTTTTAAAAATTTAACAAAGTATCTTCTATAATAGACATAATCTTAAATGTACCTGCAAGTAACAAATCACAATTGCGAAACAATTTTATGACTGAGCATCAAGATTTGCATGAGGGTATACTCTTTATACAAACTCTAATACTAATCATATTAGAAGTTACAACAATTATATAATGATATACGTAATGTGTTACCTGAAAATCACCCCAATATACATCTTGAAACTCCTGTGGCACCATCTTCCTCTTCTATCCCTTTGCAGCAAGTCTCTCTTAAAATATTCAAGATATACGGGTTGTCATATCTTGTGAATAACGAACTTACAATTATGAAAATAAATATTAATGATTAACTAATTTGTAATTCTAAATGTAAAATAAATAACATGCAAACACAGTCTGTTATGACTGTTACTATAATTGCTACCCATGTTAGACTCTAAAGCAAGTGTTATATGGGTAGATGGTTGTGACTCATCTAGAGCTAAAGCCGAAGACAAGACCATAACAGATGGAAGGTCCAAGAGTGAGGTTATTTTTAAGGTACTGGATGAAAATATTTAGGTGGTTGATCTTGCAGATGTGGATGGATTAACTAGTTGTGTGGTGAGAGATGCGGAAATAGATGGCGCTATAGACAAACCAGTTGGGGTTGGTGGAAGACAACCTCTGTTGGTGCCTCATTCTCAACCACCCCTCGCGTCACCATCTGCCGCACAACCTCTACTCCTTATCATGGCCAATAAAATAAAGTTAAATATAATACAATAATATTATAATTAACAAAATATCTAACCCGAATTCATATATAACATAAGAATAACAAATTACAAAACATTTAAAAACACTATTCAAGCTATCATATTTCACAAATTACAAACGTTGTTAGAATAATCCATCATCCTAGTCAATTGTATTCATGTCACTATCATATTTCAACTCCATTTGCATCTCAAATCTTTCATCAGCTAAAAATAGTTCATTCAAAGCAAAAGTCACAAAGTATTCCTTATTTAATCTATCATTCATCAATACTCATCACTTCATGCATTTTTCTCTTATTATCCAATTTTGCAGTCACTACTTATGAAGCATGGTCATGAATTATCTTTCACAAAAATGATTCACAATCGGTCCACTCCCTATGAAACATTTTGTTTCTCAAATAATTTGAAAGAGTGGTTGCTATAGGGGAGGCATAGTTGTAAAATGCTCATCACAGGCAAATCCATGTCCTCACAATCACGATTACCAAGTCATGATATTTTACTTCATTAATTAAGAGATAATGTAACTCCTTGTCATTTTTCATTTTAAACCATAGCATCATTTATACACTTGTTTCACAAATTTAGCACAAAAACACATATTTTATCAGTTTAAGGCTAATTTCATATAAATTGCAAGGTATGACATATTTTGCATTCAACTTATGCATTCCATTTCTTTAAGGTTCTAAATTTCATTCATATGGTATAAATCAATTTCAACTACTTAAGAACTAAATAAGCAAGCCAATCAACCAATGTTCTACCATTGTTATTAATGTTCATCACTATTCTCTATATAGTTTATCCCTCTATTCCTACTTTTGTCAAGATTAAGGCCACACACCAACTTCCAATAATTATCAAGATATTAATATATAAGTACATATCATGTTGGCAAGACATTGGAGTTTTATCATGTCAAATAGATACTAAAACCATTAAATGAGCAATATATATGTGGAAAACTAAAGGTATTGAAAAAGCTAAATGATTATGGTAAAATATATAAATTTCTTAATAAAACTAAGTACTTAATGGATCCCACCTTTTCATATTCTTTTATCACATCACATCCTTGAATAATACATCCTCCAATCCTTTTTAAAGTGAAGAGCCTATGTGTATGTGTATATATTTATTGTGTAATGTAATCATGATGTTTTGTCTGTTATTTGCTTTGCTCTAAGATAATTTTTCTAGGTTTAGATGATGGGATTTTTTGACTAAAAATTCTCTTTGTTTTGTTTTTCTCACAAACAAGAAAATATGTAATGCCTACTAATTTAGACTTGGGGTTGCAAACTCATGATAGGGCGTAACCACACTTTCTGGAATATAAATGCAAGCTAAAATAATAAACTGGACATTTTAAAAAGCAATTAAGTAATTAAATAAGGTTAATTAAGAAGTGAAATTTAATTAAAGACAATTTTTGAATAAACACATAATAATGGTATTATTGTAAATATTAAAGTGCAAAAATTTTATATGAATTGTTTGACATAGACTAAAATATAATTGGTGGATGAGATTCATGGTGGAGAATTAAATGATAATGTGTTTTAATATGGGCCCTTGTATTAGTATTACTCATTTCTTGCTTCCTTTTGAAATGCCCAAAATGCTCAAACTAGATATAGGGAGACAAAAGGGGTATAATAGACATTTGGACTATATAAATGGGTGCCACATCATATTAGACATTAAATGTCCTAGATAACGGACAATTACTGCCTACAAACTATAAACGTCTACACGAACTATGGCCTACAAGCTTTACATCCTATCATCCCTATGGATCTCAGACGCTTACCATTTCACCTAAAACCGATTGGTAATATGGAAGATGCTACCATTAGCCTTATCCTGTATAGCCTAAGTGCCTATGGTATTCGACTGTAACTTGACTCCATATTAGAATCTCTGCCACGGGGCAATTGCTACCATATTTTGGCCAATAATCTCACCCTCAGCAATTACTCCTGTTGGGAATCAAACCCGTGACCTCAGCTCTGATACCGATTGTGGACCTCAGGTGCTTACCATTTCACTTAAAACCAATTGGTGATAGAAAAGGTGATACCATTAGTCTTATCCTGTACAACCTAAATGCCCATAACATTCGACTGTGATTTGAACCCATACTAGAGTCTCTGCCACAAGACAATTGATGCCACATCTTGGCCAACAATCCCTAATTGGTATGCCAACCTATCTACCCATTATAATCTATGTTAGGAATATGTAATGGGCTCTTTCTTTTTATTATCTTCTCATTTCATATCCACATCATGTTCATTCAACTCATATAATACATTTATTCACTGGTACATTCATTTTAGAAACCATTTACAAGATTTAATTCCATGAAATCATAGTTTAAATTTTACCTAAAATAGAGTATTCACAGTTGTGACACCTTACCTCATGCCCGTGACATTACCTATCTCAAGCTACTTTATGACCATGAATCATTGCCTTCTAGCTATGAACAGTTCTGAAACTAGGTTCATGCCCATGAAGAAATGCATTCTAGCTGCGAATCAAGTTGCGGAATTGTTTCACACTCGTGACACCTTATTTGTCCCAAGGCATGAACAAATCTAAAATATATAATGTCATTTCCAAGCAAAGTTCATATCCATGAATAGGGCTAGAAAATCACTTTTCTTTCTCCAAATTCAATCAAAGCCAAACCTAATCAATTCTAATCCTTCCCAAACACACTAAAATGCACATTTATAGTTTGAAATCACATATTATACCATAAATACAATCATATATAACCTTATTTGGGAAAAATCTATTAACACATGTATCAATTACTTCAACAATTGTGCATGAACACCTAGTCATCTCTAACAAGCTCGATACCATATGTAATTTAGCTTAACCTAGTTATACTAATCATAATTTTCATGAAACATTTATCTCAACATGCAAACATAACAAATTTATGGCTTATTGCCATAAGAGCATACATATACCTAACTTCCTTTCACTTTTGGGCTTTAGGCCTCTTTCTCTTTTCCTTTATCTTTTTTCCTTTCATGTGTTTGTCTTCTCTCAAAGGGTACATCTAACATGATTAAAATATATTAAAATCTTTTCTTCAGAAGTTTAATGACATCTTTCATACTTTCTCTCTCTTCATCCAAAATCTTAACTTTCTCTCTCTTCACATAACATATGTTGTACTTGCAACTAGCCTTTTTAACTTAAATCTTTCCTTTTTTAGAGTTCTAAGACACTGAACGAGCTCTTTTTTATCATCGAAATCCTTCAAAAATCCCTTCTCTCTTCTTAGTCCATAACACACAATATGAAGCCTTAAGAGAGCTGAAACTACTTTTTTTTACTAAGAAAAATGTAAAACAAGTAAAAGAGAGCTACTTACTTACATTAAACTCTTTTCATGGCCAGTTATTGTGCTTTTTATCACTCCTCTTTTCAAGTTCTTTTCCACTCATTTCTTCTCTTCTTGAGCTTCTTTAGGTCCCTTTATGGATAAAATCACATTTTACTTACATTTTCTCTCATTATCTTCACTTTCTCTTTCTAGAATGGAGGCTTGGTTATAGAGGTTGTACATGGGCTGGTCTTTGTCCAAAAAATTAGGATAAATGATGAAAGAAAGAAAAAGAAACAGTAAAGATAAAATGAGAAAAATCTACAGATGGGACCTATATTTTGACTTAATGTTAGATTTTTTATCTCAAATTCTCATGTTAATTTGATAAACATTGGGAGATATTCTCCCCTAATATGGTTGGCCAACTATGGTTAAAATGTGTCCAATTTTTATTTAATTAGAAAATATCCGTATCGATCCTCTAATTTTACCAATTTTACACTTTTGCCCTAAAACTTCTTATCTTTTGCATTTAAGTCTTTCATCGTATTCTATCACTTTTCCACACATTAAACACTTTATAAAACACATCCATATATTATTTTACCACTATTTTATCAGTTTTTCTTTCAAATTCTAAATTTAGAATTTGGTCGGTTTGACGCATTGATTTCGTGACACGCACGACTTGAGGCCTAAATTAACAGATATGACAATAATATCCATGCATATAATATATTTTATCACCTTTATCAATCTCACTTCTACCACATTTTCTTATATTTCACATCTTTTGCTTTCATTTAAATACCCAATATGCCCAAACTAAATTTAGGGAGACAAAAGGGATATAACGGACACTTAGCCTATGTAATGGGCCATATGACTTATATAAATGAGATCCAATGAAATGGGATGTTGAATGTTAAAGCATAAATGAGCAACATTTATCTATGGGTGATGAATGCCTACGGGCGATAACCGCCTACAGGTTTTACAACCTACAGGCTTAATAGTCTTATCATCCATAATTGGCATGTCAACCTATCTACCCATTCTAGTCTAGGTTAGCCATGTTTAATGGATTCATATATCTCATTTCCATAATTTTATATTTAAACTATGTCATTTTAATTCATTAATGCATTTATGTCGTCATTTTTCGGGTCAAAACACAAATTCTTTGTTTGAAGAAAATCGCAGTTGCTTCCCTATTTTCACTGACACAATTTGCCTTTTGTGAGGCATTTCACAATTGTGATTGCCTCTATAAACCAAGTTAGAATTTGGTACACCATAGGTGTGATTGCTAAAGGGTAATCATGGTTGTTGAATGTCTGTTGCGAAATCAATTATGGTCGTGCCTTGCCTCTATTTCTTACTTGAGCTCATTCTTGATCGCGATTTATAAGCAATTTACAAAAAAACCTCTTTTCACACTACCATGCCTTATTTTCATAATGCAATCAATTAGACATATAAAACCACACTTTCAATACACCAACACACACAAATGGTGCTTATGGCCCAACCAAACTCATTCTATCACATCAGCCACATTAATGTCTCAATTACGCATTATCAAATAGTCCTATAAACATTTCAATAACCAAAACATGTATCTTACATATTCTTTGACACACGTAAATTATACAACACACACATTCATATCCTTATTATTAATAAACCATTTATAACTATACAAAGCCAATTCCAAATACAACTATTATACCAAATTAATCATTTTTTAGAAATTCATGGCTTTAAATCACCCTTAAATCATTCTAATCAAGTTTTACATGCAACTCATACATCAAACACTTGAAAAAAATTAATTTATAGCTAATTGTCAATAAGCATGCACTTACCATTAAAACTTTTTTCTTTCTTTTTCCTCTTTCAGCCTTTAGGCCTTCTTTTCATTCCCTTTGTCCTCTTTTCCTTCTTGTGTTTGTTTCCTTTCCAAAAATGCACCTAACATATATATAAAAAAAACTAAAAAATATTTTAATCACAAAGCTTATGTTAATTCTCTCACCTCTTTTAAAACACTAACTTTTTCTCTCTTCCTATAATATGGGTTTTACCTTCTATTAACCTTATAGTTTAACCTCTTCCATCCTATAATTCATACACACTTCCATAATCTATTTTTACCAACTCAAACCTTAGGTCATATCTCATGTTTTTAAGCCCTAAAAGAGCTCTAACTCAACTTTTCCTTAAGAAAGAAGCAAAGAGAAGATGGAGAGCAACTTACCTCTCCTAAAATTTTTCGATGATTGACCCTTTATGAGCTTTCTCTTCCCTGTTTTTAGCTCTTTCTCCATTCATTTCTTCCTTTTTTAAGCTTCTCTAGGTCTCTATATGCATCAACCACTCTCTTATTGCACTATCTCTCACTACTTTCACTTTCTCTCTCTAGAAAGAAGGTTTGGCTATAAAGGCGGAGATGGGGACGTATAAGGGCTGGTTTGAATAGAAAATATAAGTTAGAAAAGAAGAAAAGAAGAAGAAATAGAGGAGAAGATGAAAAATCTATAATTAGGTCCCACATATTTAACTTAAGGTTAGATTTTTAATTTTAATCTTGTGTAATTATATGATAATAATAGGGAGGCATTTCGCCCCTAAATGTGGCTAGCCTATCTTAATAAAAATCTACCCATTTTTACTATTTTGGCAAATATCCTTTTTGGTCTCTCAATTTTGCTAATTTAGCACTTTTGCCCTAAAACTTTCTATTTTTCTACATTTAATTTCCTCATCAATAAACATCCCTTTTTCACACATTAGACACCATATTCATCATTTCCATCAATTTTTTCACCATTATTTTATCATTTTTCTATCAAATTCTGAATTTAAACTCTAAATGGTCAGATGCATTGAGTTTGCAATACATATAACTCATGGCCTAAATTAAAGGATATGAAAAACACCCCATTTGATGTTTCAAATAAATTAACAGAAAATGTTGGGAGGTTTAGTAATCAATTATACTTTGCAAGTATTATTGGTAGTCTAATGTATGTTATGCATTGTACTAGACTTGACATTGCATTTACAGTTTACAAACTTTCAAGGTATACTCATAATCCAAGCACTAAATTTTAGAGAGTTATTGCAAGAGTTCTTAGGTTTCCTTCGGTCATAAAGGGTTATACATATGCTAATTGGATAACTAGCGTGAATGATATAAATCTACATCATGTTAGATATTCACTTTAGGTGGAGGGGCCATTTCTTGGGCTTCTAAAAAGCAAATATCTATCACTCATTTAGCAATGGAATCCAAATTTTTAGTTTTGATGGTAGTAGACAAAGAGGCAGAATGACTATGAAATTTATTGCTAGATATTGAGTTGTGGCCATAACCGATGCTTGTAGTCTCTTTGCAGTACCATAGCTAAACGACATTGTCTAGGGCTTTTAGCAAGATTTATAATAGAAAATCTAGACATATTGCTTTGAGGGATGAATATATAAGACAAATAATATCAGATGGAATAGTCATAGTTTTCTTTGTTGGGTCAAATAATAAATTGGTTGACCCATTAACTAAAGTACTCTCGAGAGACATGATAAGAAGTACAACAAGTGCAATGGACATAAAACCATTTTAATTTGTCATTAATAATATGAATTGTACCTATCTCATTGCTTATCAATTTGAAAGGTTTAAATGGTAAAAACAAATTGTTAGTGACATGTAACAAGTATTAGATTATACACATAATACTTATGTAATGCCCGATAATTTAGGCCACGGTCGCGGTTGACCAAAATCCGATGCGCCGAACTGATCGGAGTCTAAATTCTAAAATGAAAGAAAAAAATTAAAATGATAATAAAATATGAGAAAAATATTTTGGATATTATTAATTTATAATTTTGAAGTTTGGAAGTAAAATTGAAAAAAAAAATTTCTTTGAACAAAATTTGAAATATGCAATGTTTTTTGCACAGATATTTTAAAAAGGTATAAAAATAGAATATTCTTTATCTAAGGAAATGAATATTCTTTTGATTAAAATAAAGTAAGAGTGATTTAAATTAATGGACCAATGGGAAGCAAGATTAGTAATTAATCCTAATCATCCACCTAATCCAACTATAAAAAGTCAAACTTTCACTTTTTTGGTCGTTCTTCTTCTTCCTCATCTTAATCAAACCCATTTTCCTTTTTCTCTCTTGTAGCCGTGACCCTCTTCTCCCCCAAGTTCTTCTTTTTCTTTCTTCAAATCAAGCTAAGATTAGATGAAAAAAATGGGATTAAGGCAAGATCATCAAAGAAGTGAAGTTAAGTGAGCAAAACTAAGGAAGAGGAAGGAAGAAAGGAAGAGAAAAAGAGAAAGAAGATTTTGGTCATTTTAAAGATCATCAAAGGTGAGTTTAGATTTTCCATCTTCTCTTTTCTTTGAGTTCGGGGTTAGTTGCCATTAAAGCTAGTAATTTAGGGTTATTATTATGTTAATGGTGATTAAGGGTGGATTAGTGTGATTAGTGTAAAACAATTGTTCTTAGGCCAAGGAGGTGAACAATCCTTGAACCAAAATCAAAGAGGAGGTAAGGGAAAGGAAAAAGCAAGCTAGAAGGAAGAGAGAAGTGAAGAGAAGTAGAATTGTGAGGTATGTACATTTGGCAAAAATTCAATATAGAAAAATGTTGATTTTGATTTTGTGATGTTTGTGAAATTGTGTATGAAATTCTGGATATTTGATTGAGTGATGAATTGGTAATTAAATGATGCGATGAATGTGAAAATAAAAACTAGAATAGGAGGTTAATGCATGAAAATGGAAAATATATGAATTAATTGATGCGCTGGAAAATTCATCTTATGAACAGTGTCTAGTTTTTTTATAATAACTTGAGTTCTAGAAATGATTTTTGAGTGATTCTTATTGGGTTGGAAAGTTAAGACATAGGAATTCAACTTTAATTTAGACCATTAGACCTGAATAAGCCTAGAATTAGGTAAAATGTGGACTCAAAATTTGAACTAGAAATCTGTCTAGAAAAAAACATACTGGGTATAAGAAAATTCATAACTTTTGCTAAAAATTCGTTTTAATATGATTCTAGTTGAAACTTAAATATAAGACATGTACCTACATTTTTTTAGTTGATCATTTGTCCAAATTCCATCTAAACATAGATAAAAAAGACAGGGACATATAAGGTAGAAATTTGTCCAGTAAAATACTGGGCAGATTGCAGTGAACATAATTTAGAAAACAATTCATAACTTTTGCTAAAAATTATTTTTAATATGATTCTAGTTTAAAATTAAAGATAAGACATGTGCCTACATTTTTTTAGTTGATCACTTGTTCAATTTCCATCTAAAAATGGACAAAAAATTCAGGGAAACATAGGGCAGAAATGTTGTCCAGAATAGGACAACTTATAAATATGTGTTGATTATGAAATTTTGTGATAGAAAATATATTAATTGATTTTCTTATAGTTATAATGATTAAATGAAAAGTATGAGGTTGTAAAATATTTAATGGAAATTATTGTATTTATATGGAATTTATATTAATGTTACCTACATAAATTATGTAAATAATAATAAAAGTAACAAATATAATTAAGCCCTATAATATCTAGTTAAGAACTAGAAATTAGAATAAGTTGGCATATCAATAAAAGGGTAGAAATGTAGGAACTAAAAATAATAGTGCCGAGATTTAATTTAAGTAAGTACTAAGAAATAGTACTAAGTTAAAATTACATAAGCACTAAGAAATAGTGCTGAGTTAAAATTACATAGGCACCAAAAAGGTGCTAAGTTGTTATTGAAAATATAGGCGTTAAACGCCGAGTTATAAAATAATTATATAGGTACCGAGTATACTTCCGAAGAGCAGAAACCCTGTATCCAACATTTAGTTCCGGTCTAAGATGTCGTGAGCTATCAAATAAATAACAGAAAAAAAAAGAAAATGTAAATTATGAAATTGATAGTTCAAATTATTTGTAAATATATTTCTAAATATTATGGTTTAATTGAATGAGTTCTTTTAAATCAAAATATTTCTATCACTAGTTATATATTTAAATGGAAAGAAAAAAAAATATAGCAATAAATATTTCACTAATAATAAACTGGAAAAAAAATATCAATAATTTGAACATTGGTTTTAAGACAGATGAGCTTAGTAGTACTTCCATATCTTATTAACGACTAGTAGGATAAGTGAGCGCTACATTTAGTGGTATCAGAGCTCAGGCTAATTGATTCTTAATCAGTGGGTGTAAAATAGAATATGTGTCTAATGCATATGCATAAAATGCTACAATTATCTGACTTGGGTCCCTTCTTCTGTTTTATAGGTAGATATGGATTCGGGATCGGAACAAGATTTCTCGGAAGATGAACTGAGTAACTGTCTTTTAGAATCAGTCAATCTCAGACAAACTCCATCAGTGAGAGATTCCGGACCGAGTGTAGTAGCTCCACCGAGAGCAAAGGGACAGGCTAATTTAGGACAGGAACCTCTTATGGAACAGATAGCAAACTTGTTGCAACGGATAGTTCAAGCAGTTCTACAACCAGCTCCACCTCCTCCTCCACCTCAGCCAAAACCCCGGATTGATAAGCTGAGAAAATATGGGGCCATAGATTTTATGGGAAGGAGAGAGGATGACCCAATAGCTTCAGAGTTTTGGATGGAATCCATATAAAGGGTGTTTGAGGAACTTGAGTGTCCAGAGGAATAAAAGGTCAGATATGCAGTGTCCCTTTTAAAAGATCATGCCTATAACTGGTGGAAATCAATTTTATTAAAGCCTCAGACACCGAAATCACCTTCATGGAATTTCTTTAAGGCAGAATTTAATGAGAAATATGTGCCTAGAGTTTATGTGAATGAAAAGAAAAGGGAGTTCCAAGACTTGAAGAAAGGAAGCATGTCAGTGGCCGAATATGAGATGGAATTCACCAGACTGAGTAAATATGCAACTGGAATCATTGCTGATGAGGCAAACAGATATCGTAGATTTGAGGATGGGCCTAATAATGATATTGGGAATATGGTTACCGCCCTTTAGCTTGAGGATTTTGCTACATTAGTATCCTCAGCCATTAGTGTGGAAAGAGGTCAAAGAGAATTAGATGGCCCAGACATCAGGTAAAAGAGGGCAGACAATGCTTAGATTTTTCCAATCACGAGGTTCTGGACCAACCTTTTCAGTTAGGCGAGGCCAACAGTCGAGGCTAAAGGGGTCTACAGCTAGTGCACCAGCTTCGGGTAATAGGAGATTCATATCTGTCATATGTCAGCATTGTGGAAGATCACATGCAGGTGATTGCTGGTGGATTACTAGAGCATGCTTACGATGCGGATCTACTGAGCATAAACAGAAAGATTGCCTAGAGGAAGAGGTACAGGTGGTGTAGTATCAGTGCAGGTTCAGAATATCACTCGAGGCAAAGGTAGGGGACATGGACAGTCTAGAAGCGACAGGATTGGCAGAGTGTATCAGAATTAGTGAATAGAGCAGAAGGTAGTCGAGCCCCATCCCAAGCATATGCCATGAGAGCTCGTGAGGAGCAGGATGCCCTGGATGTCATTATCAGTAAATTTTCTCTTTATGATACTAATTTATTTGCACTGATAGATTTGGGTTCTACACATTCATATTTATGCATGTCACCACCTAGTCAAGGGAATATGGTAGCAGAGGAATTAGATTGTGATATATTAGTGACAAATCCTTTGGGTCATGGAGTGAAAGTTAGTCGAATATATAAAAATAGTCCAATCAAAGCTCAGAATGTAAAATTCCCAGCTGACCTAATAGAGTTGCCATTCTGGAAGTTTGATGCAATCTTGGGGATTGATCGGTTAACTCAGCATAAGGCAGTGGTGGATTGCCAGTATAGGAGAGTGACTTTCAAGAATTCAAGGCAGGATGACGTGATTATCTTGGGTGAGAATCGACCATACTTGACTAAATCATTTCTGTGACAAAGGTAAGTGAGCTTACTAGAAAAAGATGTGAAACATTTTTGGCACATATCGTAGATACCAAGAAAGAGAGTCTAGATCTCAGGGAGATTACTACAGTATGTGAATATCCAAATATCTTCCCTGAGGACTTGCTAGGGTTACCACCTATTAGAGAGATAAAGTTTTCCATAGATGTTTTGCTAGGAACAGCCCGAATATCGATCACTCCCTACAGAATGGCACCTGCTGAACTAAAAGAATTAAAAGTGCAGTTGCAAGAGTTGTTAGAGAAAGGGTTCATCAGACCCAGTGTCTCACCTTGGGGTGCTCCGGTTCTATTTGTGAAAAAGAAGGATGACATCTTTCGTTTATGCATTGATTATCGTCAGTTGAACAAGATGACAATTAAGAATAGATATCGCTTGCCGAAAATAAATGACTTGTTTGATCAGTTGAAAGGAGCATAGGTATTTTCTAAAATTGACCCCAGATTAGGTTATCACCAATTGAGAATTAAAGAATCAGATATTTCAAAAATAATATTTAGAACTCGGTATGGTCATTACGAGTTCTTAGTAATGCCTTTTGGCCTAACAAATGCCCCAGCAGCATTTATAGATCTAATGAATAGAATCTTTAGGCCTTATTTGGACCAGTTTGTGGTGGTGTTCATAGATGATATCTTGGTGTACTCTAGAAGCAAAGAAGAGCATAATCAACATCTTTGTATTGTCTTTCATACCTTGAGAGAGAATCAATTATACGCGAAGTTGTCGAAATGTGCATTCTGGTTAAATGAAGTGGCCTTTCTAAGGCATATTGTCTCAGCCAATAGGATCAGAGTCAACACCAGTAAGGTAGAGGCAATCCTCAACTGGAAACCGCCTCGTAATGTGACAGAGGTGAGAAGTTTTCTTGGTTTGGCTGGTTATTATCGGAGATTTGTGAAAGGATTTTCAATGATAGCCTCACCATTGACAAAATTGCTTAGAAAGGAGACCAAATTTGAGTGGACAGACCGGTGTCAGACTAGTTTTGATAAGTTGAAGAAAATGTTAACAAAGGCACCAGTGTTGACACAAACTACTGCGGGAAAAGATTATGTGGTGTACAGTGATGCTTTCCTTAATGGTTTGGGTTATGTACTAATGCAAGAAGGCAAAGTCATCGCTTATGCTTCCAGACAACTGAAGCCTCATGAGAGAAATTATTCGACATATGATCTGGAACTAGCAGCCATTGTGTTTGCTTGAAAATATAGCGACACTACTTGTATGGCGAGCAATGTTATATCTATACAGACCATAAAATTATGAAATATTTGCCTTCACAAAAGAAACTTAATTTAAGACAGAGGCGATGACTTGAATTAATCAAAGACTACAATTGTATCTTTGATTATCAACCGAGTAAGGCCAATGTGGTAGCGGATGCTCTGAGTAGAAAAACTATGGCAAGTAAACGTTAAAACTTAAATTTATTAAGTAAACAAGATTAAAAAAAAGATAAAATAATAAGTTCTTTATATATTATTTTGGCAGAATTGCGGATTCAACCCACATTGATCCAACAAGTAAAGGACAATTAGAAGCAGTACACGAAATTAAAGAAAATCTTTGAAATGGCGAAAAAGGGTGAAAACCTAGAATTTACTATTGAATCAGATGGAAGTTTAAGGAAAAATGGCAAGTTATGTGTACCAGACATACCAGAATTGAAACAAGAGATTTTGAAGGAGGCTCACAATGGATTTTGTTTCTAGTTTGCCTTTGACACAAAAGAGACATGATTTAGTATGGGTAGTGGTGGACCAACTCACTAAATCAGCTCATTTTCTATCAATCAAGATGGATTATCCACTTAACCGTTTGACAGAGATCTATGTTAATGAGATAATCCTTTTACATGGTGTGACAATTTCAATCATTTCAGATCGAGACCCGAGGTTCACTTCAAAATTCTAGAAAAATTTGCATCAAACCAGGGGTACTCGACTCAATTTCAGCACAACTTTCCACCCACAAACAGATAGACAATCAGATAGGGTCATACAAATATTGGAAGATATGTTGAGGAGTTGTGTGATAGAATTTGAGGGCAGTTGGGACAAACATCTTCCATTGATAGAATTTGCCTACAATAATAGTCACCAAGCCAGTATTAGTATGGCACCATATGAAGCCTTATATGGGAGGAAATGTAGAATGCCTCTATGTTGGACTGAGCTTAGTGAAACAAAAGTAGTGGGTCCAGATCTAGTACAACAGACAGAGGAAAAAGTGAGAGTAATAAGAGATAGGCTGAAAGCTGCTGCTGATAGATAGAAATCATATGCATATTTGAAAATGAGGGATATTGAGTATACAATTGGTGACAAAGTATTCTTAAAAGTCTCACCTTGGAAAAGGATTTTCCGATTTGGAAAGGGATTTTCCGATTTGGAAAGAAGGGAAAGTTGAGTTCTAAGTTCATTGGACCTTATGAGGTACTTGAACGCATAGGTTCTGTGGCATACAAATTAGCTCTACCACCAGAGATAGACAAGATTCACAACGTATTCCATGTGTCTACGTTGAGAAGATATCGATCGGATTCATCTCATATCATATCAGCAGAACCTATAGAGATACGACCAGATCTAACTTACGAAGAGGAGCTTGTAGAAATTTTAGATCGAGAAATGAAAGAGCTATGGAATAAGAAGGTACCATTGGTAAAGGTTTTATGAAAAAATCATAATTCAGAAGAGGCGACTTGGGAAAATAAAGAGGTGATGAAAGCTTAATATCCACAATTATTCCACTCCAGTTAAAAAGGTAAATTTCAAGGACGAATTATTTTTTTGGAGGGAAAAATTGTAATGCCCGATAATTTAGGTCACGGTTGTAGTTGACCGAAATTCAATGCGCCGAACCGATCGGAGTTTAAATTCGGACATGAAAGAAAAAATTAAAATGATAATAAAATAAGAGAAAAATATTTTGGATATTATTAATTTAGAATTTTGAAGTTTGGAAGTAAAATTGAGAAAAAAGTAATTTGTCGTTGAACAAAATTTGAAATATGCAGTGTTTTTGGCACAAATATTTTAAGAAGACATAAAAATAGAACATTCTTTATCTAAAAAAAGGAATATTATTTTTATTAAAATAAAGTAAGAGTGATTTAAATTAATAGACCAATGGAAAGTAAGATTAGTAATTAATCCTATCACCCACCTAATCCAACTATAAAAAGTCAAACTTTCACTTTTTTGTCCATTCTTCTTCTTCCTCATCTTAATCAAACTCATTTCTCTCCCTTTTTCTCTCTTTTAGCCGTGACCCTCTTCTCCCCCAAGTTCTTCAGTTTCTTTCTTCAAATCAAGCTAAGATTAGATGAAAAAAAATTGGATTAATGCAAGATCTTCAAAGAAGTGAAGTTATGTCAGCAAAACCAAGGAAGAGGAAGGAAGAAAGGAAGAGAAAAAGAGAAAGAAGACTTTGGTCATTTTGAAGATCATCAAAGGTGAGTTTAGATTTTCCATCTTCTCAATTTTCTTCTTCTCTTTTCTTTGAGTTTGGGGTTAGTTGCCATTAAAACTAGTAATTTATGGTTATTATTATGTTAATGGTGATTAAAGGTGGATTAGTGTGATTAGTGTAAAACAATTATTGTTAGGCCAAAGAGGTGAACAATCCTTGAACCAAAATCAAAGAGGTAAGGGCAAGGAGAAAGCAGGCTAGGAGAAAGAGAGTATAATTGTGAGGTATGTACATTTGGCAAAAATTCAAGTTGATTTTGATTTTATGATGTTTGTGAAATTGTGTATGAAATTCTGGATATTTGATTGAGTGATGAATTGGTAATTAAATGATGCCATGAATGTGAAAATAAAAACTAGAATAGGAGGTTGATGCATGAAAATGGAAAATATATGAATTAATTAATGCGCTGAAAAATTCATCTTATGAACAATATCTAGTTTTTTGATAATAACTTGAGTTCTGGAAATAATTTTTGAGTGATTCTTATTGGGTTGAAAAGTTAAGACATAGGACTTCAACTTTTATTTAGAGACCTGAATAGCCTGGAATTAGGTAAAAAATGGACTCAAAGTTTGAACTAGAAATCTGTCTAGAAAAAAAAAATGCTGGACAGATTGCAGTGAACATAGGTTAGATGAAAATTCATAACTTTTGCTAAAACATTTGTTTTAATATGATTCTAGTTGGACATTAAATATAAGACATGTACTACATTTTGTTAGTTGATCACTTGTCCAAATTCCATCTAAAAATAAATAATACAGAGAAATATAAGGTAGAAATCTATCCAGTAAAATACTGGGCAGATTGCAGTGAACGTAACTTAGAAGCAAATTCATAACTTTTGCTATAAAATTTGTTTTAATATGATTCTACTTGGAAATTAAAGATAAGACGTGTCTAAATTTTGTTAGTTGATCATTTGTCCAATTTCCATCTAAAAATTGATGAAAAAGTCAGGGAAATATAAGGCAGAAATACTGTCCAGAATAGAACAACTTGTAAATATGTGTTGATTGTGAAATTTTGTGATAGAAAATATATTAATTGATTTTATTATATTTATACTGATTAAATGAGCAAGTATGATGTTGTAAAATATTTAATGGGAATTATTGTATTTATATGGAATTTATATTAATGTTACCTACATAAATTATGTAAATAATAATAATAAAGGTAATAAATATAATTAAGTCTTATAACATCTAGTCGAGAACTAGAAATTATGATAAGTTGGCATGCCAATAAAAGGGTAGAAATGTAGACACTAAAAATAATAGTACTGATATTTAATTTAAGTAGGCACTAAGAAATAGTGTTGAGTTAAAATTATATAGGTACTAAGAAATAGTGCTGAGTTCGAATTTACGTAGGCACCAAAAAGGTACTGAATTTTTATTAAAAATGTAGGCGTTAAACGCCGAATTGTAAAATAATTATGTAGGCGCCGAGTATACTGCCGAAGAGCAGAAACTCTGTATCCAGTATTTAGTTCTGGTTTAAGATGTCGTTGGCTATCAAATAAATAACAGAAAAAAAAGTAAATTATTAAATTGATAGTTCAAATTATATATCTTGTATTGTTAAAATTTCAAGCATGTTTAATGAATGAAATGTCATAATTGATGAATTAAATATTTTTGCATGAAGAAAATAGTTTTATTAATAATTGAATATTTGGCATGCTAAATAAATTAATTGTAGTTTTTAAAATTTTATTTTAGAATTATTTATGTAATTATTGGATAGTTGTCAAATGTATCACTAAGCTAGTAACTTAGCGCGTGTGTTTCACACGTAGATAAATAGAAGTAGTTGTTCTGATAGGGCGACTGAAGAAGAGGTAACCCCAAGATCAGATTGTTGCAGTCTAATTCTTTTTGTATGTTTTGGAAATTATGTTGTAAAAATAAAATTTTAAGAATTTCTTTTGATGTAAATTTGTGGCATGTAGGATTTATAAAGAATGCATTTTGTAATTTTATATATATAGTATTATTTGTAAATATATTTCTAAATTTTATGGTTTAATTGAATGAGTTCTTTTAAATCAAAATATTTCCATCACTAGTTATATATTTAAATGGAAAGAAAAAAAATATAGCAATAAATATTTCGCTAATAATAAACTCGAAAAAAAAATTTAATAATTTGAACATTGGTTTTAAGACATATGAGCTTAGTAGCACTTCCATATCTTATTAACGACTAGTAGGGTAAGTGTGCACTATAACTTATGAAACAGATGTTGAATACACAAGTACTAGAAAATATATGTTCAATTATTAACAAGAAAGTCTCAATGAAACTTCAAGGATTCTTCACCTATGTAAATACAATAAGTGGTCACTTCTATCAAGATTTTGGAAATAAAATTCTTTTAACTGTTTACAATACTAGGAGGTAGCACAAGACCATAATGTGGTGCTAAAACTAACAATGAATTTGTTAGAGAAATCAATAAGATTTGTGTGTATAAATATTCCAGTCTTGTCATATAGAAATCATGGTATAAATGATGATCATAACCTTGATTTCGATAAGGTTTTGAATAGCTTATGCTAATTGAAGGTTTAAGTCGAAAGATACCTTTTAAATGCATAAATCTTAAAAAGTTTGATTGTGTATATTACCAACTAAGTGGGAGATCATTGAAAATAGTTAGTGATATGAATGTAATGACTTATCCCACATGGAAAAGAAGAGAAAGTTTAAAAGGGTTTATAATAGATTATAAACTAAAAAAATTAAAATTGGTTGCTGGAAGTTTTTCGAGGAAAATTTCAAATTTGACATATATTTAAATGTCAAAGATGGACACTTGGGAAATTGGGACATTAGGGCATTAAATTGAAATTAATTAATAGTAATTTTTTTTTAATTTTGCAGTCACTATTTATTAGTCGCGAAATTGTTTGGTAAAAAATGTTTACTAGAATGTCTTTCGTGAAAACGTTCGTGGTTGCAATGAAAACTGCAAATCTTATTGTTTTTTGAAGGAATTCTTATTGATTGAAAGTGCAATTGTGATTTTATAATTGCAATTGCATGGACATTTTCGTGGTCGCAATGTAGACCGTGAACTATTATGTTTCTCATAATTCATTTGGTTTAAACCAAATTACGGTTTTGATTTGCTATGTGCAGTTGTGAAATAGCCTAATGGCTAGTTGGGTAATTAATAACATTCAAAAACTAGTTGTGTCGATTCCTAAGGGTCATGTCCCTAGAACAACTATTTGTTCACCTATAAATATATATTTTACAATATTGTGATTATCTAATCTTCTTCCTCCTCATTTTATTCTTGCATTCAAATTTATTCATTTTATTTCTTTCTTTATCAAGTTCTTTGGGAGAGTTTATAGGTTTGTTGTCTATAGATTTTAATTTGTTTTGATTATCCTAAAGAGAATTGCCACAAATCCAAGTAGCAATATAGTGGGAGCAACATTTCTTTCAACAAAGTGTTTTATATGATCAAAACAAGTTTGATTTTAGCCTTCATTGTACATCTTATTTTCTAAACAGCCATAAAAAGATCATTGCCCTCATGTAGAGACGTAGCTTTCATTTTTATTCAATGAGATCAAAATTTTTCAAGATCAATAAAAGTTCATTACATCAAAATAATAGAAAATATTTTATACTATTTTTCTTATAAATTGGGTCAATTTAAAAAAAATTACAAAATTAATAAGATATTCTTTATAGTTCCTTAAATCGAGTGGGATCAATGGAACCCATTCATTATATACTAGCTACTTCAATGCCCTTATGTTGTTCATCACAAGCTACCACTAGCATAACTAAAAAGTTATATTTGGGAATAATCTTATAATTCATAAAATAAAAAATGTTACCTTCAATGCTGGTTCCTTGAAGGTAAGCTTATAGATATTTACAAATTGTAGTAACCCAAACTGCCCAAGCCAAACCTTCACATCTTCTTCCAAGCACAAGGTCTTGACACACTCCCTGTCAAATGTTCTCATTGCTTAGCAATTTGAAAGGTTTAAATGGTAAAAAAAATTGTTAATGAGATGTAACAAGTACTAGATTATACACATAATACTTATGAAACTAAGGTTGAATATATATTATACTTAATGAAATTATATGTTCGACGAACAAGAAAGTTTCAAATGAAACTTTAAGGATTCCTCACTTATTGTATTCACTTCTATCAAAATTTTGGAAATAAAATTCTTCTAAGTGTTCATAAAACCAAGAGTTAGCACAAGGCCATAATGTGGTACTAAAACTAATGGTAAACTTGTTAGAGAAATTACTAAGATTTATGTATATAGATACTCCAATCTTGACATATAGAAATCATGGTATAAATGATGATCATAACCTTGATTTCGATAAGGTTTTGAATGACTTAGGCTAATTAAAGTTTTAAGTCGAAAGATACCTTCTAAATGCATAAATCTTATAAAGTTTGATTGCATATATTACTAACTAAATGGGGGATCCTTGAAAATAGTTAGTGATATGAATGTAATGACTTATCCCACATGGAAAAGAATAGGAAGTTTAAAAGGGTTTATAAGAGATTATACTCTAAACAAATTAAAATTGGTTGTTGGAAGTTTTTGGATATAAATTTCAAATTTGAAATATATTTAAATGTCAAAGATTGACACTTGAGCATTTGGGATATTTGGGCATTAAATTGAAATTAATTAATATTAAATACTTTTTTTAAAATTTTGCAGTCACTATTTATTAATAGATGTCGCAAAATTGTTTGGCAGAAAATATTGATTGATTTCAAGTTTAAAAATTGCGGTCGCAGAATACCTTTCGAGAAAAAGTTTGTGGTTGCAATTAAAACCGTGAATCTTACAAAAGTTTAAAAGGGTTTATAATAGATTATACACTAAATAAATTAAAATTAGTTGTTGGAAGTTTTTGGAAAAAAATTTTAAATTTGACATATATTTAAATGTCAAAATTGACACTTAAGCATTTGGGATATTTGGGCATTAAATTGAAATTAATTAATATGAAATATTTTTTTTATTTTTAGTTTTTGCAGTCACTATTTATTAATAGCTGTTGCGAAATTATTTGGCAGAAAATATTGATTAATTTCAACCTCGAATCTTACTATTTTTTGAAGGAATTATTGTTGATTGAAAGTGCAGTCACAATTTTATAACTGCAATCATGAAATGATTCGTGGACATTTTCGCGGTCGCAATGTAGGCCATGAACTGTTTTGTTTCTCATGATTCATTTGGTTTAACGCAAATCACGATTTCAATTTGCTATGTGCAATTGTGAAATAGACTAATAGCTAGTTGGATAGTTAATAACATTCAAAAATTAGTTGTGTCCATTTCTAAGGGTCATGTCTTTCTAGAACAACCATTTTTATACCTATAAATAGACGTTTTACATCAGTTATGATTATCTAATCTTCTTCCTCCTCATTCTATTTTTGCATTCAAATTTATTCATTTTATTTCTTTCTTTATTAAGTTCTTTGGGAGAGTTTATAGGTTTGTTGCCTATAGATTCTAGTTTGTTTTAATTATCCTAGAGAAAATTGCCACAAACCCAAGTAGCAATATAATGGAAGCAATTAAGCAAAGGTTCTATATGTTCAAAACAAGTTTGATTTTAGCCTTCATTGTACATCTTATTTCTAACTTTTATCTTGTTGGATTGCCTATCTAAGGCTACTTCATAGGGCTTCAATCTTACACTTGCCCTCATCACATTACTTTCATGTTCGAACAGCCATAAGAAGATCCTTGCCCTCATGCAGAGACGTAGCTTTAATTTTTATTCAATGAGATCAAAATTTGTCATGATCAAATAAAAGTTGATTTACATCAAAATAACAGAAAATATTTTATACTATTTTTCTTATACATGGGGTCAATTTTAAAAAAAAATTACTAAATTAATGTGATATTCTTTATATTTCCTTAAATCGAGTGGGAACAATGGAACCCATGCATTATATACTAGTTACTTCCCTGCCCTCATGTTGTTCATCACAAGCTACCAATAGCATAACTAAAAAGTTATATTTGGGAATAATCTTATAATTCATAAAATCAAAATTGTTACTTGAGTAAGAATCTATAACAATATCCAATTGCAATTAATGTGCTTCTGCCAAAACATTGCATATAAAGTACCAACAAGCAGTAAACAACATCTGAATCATGGTATTTTTATATTATAATAGTATGTAGTTGCAGACTCATTATATAAATAATATGAAAAAGCATAAAATGTTACAAAAAAATTATATTACCCTGAAAAAGATAGAGCCTAGCAAAGTCAGGTCTAAGTGTCCATTTTAAAGGATCTCTCTCATGTAATTGATTACAAATATCCACAATCATTACTTCTGAAACACATACAATATTAACAATAATTAACTTGTACTACATGTGTTTTGCTCCAAGTAGTTCCGAGACCAATTTGGTGACTGGTTATTTGGATTTTAAATTGTTATTGGCCACTGTATAGTTATTGAAGCAGAACTTAGGGCAATCCTTACGGGCCTCACGAGTGCGTGCAATAGAAGCTTTCAACATTTAATCCTTGAAGTTGATTCCCACTTAATGGTGTTTTGGCTCTCCTTGACCACTGTTTATGATGGTATTTGTGCTAATTTTGTTCAAGTTTGCAAGGATGTGACGAATTCTTTTCCTATGATTCGCATCCAGTATGTGTATCGTGAAATTAATCGAGTGGCTGATTGGCTTTCTAATGAGACTCTGAATATGGATAGTAGGTCTCATTAAGCTGCAGAAACCTCCCTTAGGTTGCCTCAATTTGATTCAGGAGGATATTCTTGGTGTTTGTTGGCCTAGACTAGTTTTTAGATAATTTGTGTTTGTGTTGTTTGTTTAATTAGGTTTTTCTCCCATTGTAATCCAAAAAACAAATCAATATAACAAATTAATAAATTTCTGGTAGTCGATTTTACCCATGACCCTATTGAGGTATATGCCTAGGAAGCTCAAGAGAACTTCTTGAAAAAGTCATAAAGCTCTACCCAATTCATGATTGCATCTCTCTCCGAGCATCCAATGCCTAACACTATACCAATGACAAACAACATTGTTAGAACTTGTCCATTATGTAATCAGAATAGATCGTATATATTTCATCCATTTAATTAACCAAGTTTTGGATCTCATCAATTATCTATTAAGAAACAGGATCACCTGGCCTCAACGGATCCCATACAGATGCAACCATGGTTTTCTAGGCCCAAGATTAATATACTGTCTCTATCGTTTACGTATAGCCATTGAAAAATCAAGCTTGATCTAATAGTTTTTTTAAGCCGTAATGATTGCTCAATTAATAAAATTTTAATTAAACTGCTATTTTAACATTTTTTTTATATATTTTTAACTCCAAGTGGTTGTTAAAAACCTAATTTATTTGAAATTACTCGGAGGGATTTCCCCACTTTTTTCCCCTTATGTACATAAACAGTAATTGTATTCTTGAAGGAAAACAACCAGGAAGTTAAAAGACCCTCTAACACCACCAATATTTTTTCATTGTTATTTCCTCATGATTTAGCCATTTATTTCCTCTATCTTTATAGAATTTAATTTCTTGTAGCCCTTTTATTCCATTTTAGATCTTTACGAACTCATAACTGATTGAGCTTCAGTATATCGTAGTAGTTTACAATCGATTGCTCTCGCTTGCCATTGCATTTAGACGTGGCTTAGAGTAATTGGTGGACTATTGCTTCGCTCCAATCGACTAGTTTCTAAGTCCTTGCTTGCCTCAACAATCAGACTAAGCCCAAGATTATCAGTCAACTCGAATCTACCATCTAGCATTTCAACCATCAAAGTTGATCCTGCTTGCTCGGCATTTATTCTAGTCCAGTTCAGTTTTCAAATGAATTTTATTGTCGTACCACAGACTCCTTTAATGGATCTTGGGCTTCACCGAAAGTGTGAATATATATATATATATATATATATATATATATATATAATGCCAATTTTACATAATTACTGCTTATTTCTTGAAACTCACTCATGAAAAGGAAAAATCAGCATAAAGTTGAATATTTATGGTTGATAAGCGTGCCAATATTTCAGACAAATTAAATTGTCTCTTGCGGAAAAAATAGAAGCAAATCGGAAGTTTTATCAGTTGCAACTAATTACAATAGTAGAAAATGAATAGTTAATAAAGCTAAGTAAGATAACAGAATATGGATAGTAAGATATGTATATATTTACATTAGATGAAATAAGAAATATATAGTTAGATAAATATATGTGTATAAAGAAAAGTAAATGTTTAATAAATAAAAAAATAGAATGCCAAACATATTTTAGATTAAATTCAACAGTGTATTTATATAAAACCTATTTCTTTCTACCTAATCATGCTTAGGCTTTGTTTGTTTCAAAGGAGGAAAATGTATTTGGCCAATAATATGCACTAAATACAATTTCTTTTTGTTGGTAAAATTCAAATCTCTTCTCAAACAAATACTAATTATATAATTGGCACTCTATCATTCTTCTCACGCAATGGTGGATGGTTCATTTTTTGGGTAGATATGATGACAAAGAAAGGTTATATATATATAGTTTAAACATGTTTAAATCTTCATTAAATTCCACCATCACTCATCTTGTGCTATGGAAAAAAGATACCAAGGTCTTCTCTGGGTATGTATAAATATATATAACAAAATATTTAGTAGAAACGAAATCGGATCTAAATTTACATCCAACTATTGCCTTTGACACACTCACTCATATTTTTAATTTTGTTTGGTTTCGGAAAGCATTTTCAAACCTCTCTCTTCTCCAAAGTGATGGTGTAATTTTTTAGATTGAAACAGAAGAGTAGGCTTGGGGTCAACTGAAGTACGCAAAGTTTTCCTTTTATTTGCTTTGTCCATCATATAGCATTCAATAATTCCTGTTTTATGGGCTAAAAACGTGGCTAATTGAGGTATTAGTTCTGCAAATCATGCTATTTCTTTACATTCCTAATTTTTTGGAAAATCATGAAGCACATCCCAATTTGGTAACCAAAATTAATGGAAATTTCTAACATTCTCCAACTTGGTCCATGTATTCTATTAATTAACTCGATGAGAAACAAAATATATGGATCATGGGGATAGGTCCTCTAAAGATGACTATTATTTTCCATGTATCACAATGTATTGCAGTTCTCACGTCTATACAACTTAATGAATTAACTCTATATTTATTCGAAGTCCAAACTATAATGATATTTTCTCAAAATAAATAACATGAACAAATATGTGCCCAAAACTGAATGAGAAAACATTGAATAAGAGTTTCATTAAAACAATAAATGTACGTATAATGAAAATCACATCATGGAACCAAGTCTCATTCTCATTACATAATCCTTAAAATTCTTTGGTGGCTTGCGATCAGCAATCATAAATTCAGTACTAACGTGTTCAATGACTGCTTTCTTTTCCTTAACACAATCTCTTATGACTAAATATTTAATGTCAATGTGTTTACATCAACTACCACTCTTGTTATTCTTAGCCATAAATGTTGTAGCTGAATTGTCACGGTACAACTTCAATGCCTAGAAATGGAATCCACAATTTAAAGCTCAAACATAAAACTCTTCAACCATACACCATGCAAGGAAGCCTCAAAACAAGATATAACTCGGCCTCCATGGTGAAAGTAGCAGTCAAAGTCTGCTTCCCACTCTTCCAGGACATGACTCCACAAGCAAGCATGAAAATTAAACCAGATGTTGATATCTATGAATCAACACAACTAGCAAGGTGATTGTATCAAAGTACACAATCACGTCTAAATTGTCGGTCCGTCTATAAATGAGCATGTAATTCTTTGTCACTAGAAGGTATCTCATTCCAGTGGTCAGTACTTGGGTTACTCTAATCTCTTCCTAGCATCCCAACAGAAAATGCAATGTTAGGTGGTACAGATATAAGCATACATCAGGCTTCTAACAACCAAAGCACATGGGATGTTCTTCATTTGTTCTCACTCAAACTCATTTTTGGGGCATTGACTTGGGTTGAATCTATTACCCTTCACAATGGGTATTATACTTGGTGAAATTTGCCTAAATAATAACCAAAATGGGGGTTGAATTGGTTGGTAATTAAAATTTTTGCTCAAGTAAATACAAAATAATTAATAGAGATGAAAGGAAAGAGATGAGAGACGCAAAATTTTATAGAGTTTTGAGTATTAACAAACCCAACATTCTCTATCCAGTAGCAATTGGGTATTTCACTAATATAAAAAGTTACAAATAGAGTTTTATCTAGTTCACTCCCAACTATGGTAATTTACTATCTTGGCTACCCTGAAAAACTCTTGTGTTTTTATAGATAACACAACAACTGAATCCTTATATTTTAATGGCTCACACAAAAATTCTTACAAGTGATTCATTCACAACCCAACTCACTTAATCTCACTATTGAGAAATTGATTACAAGAATGAATACACTTAATAACCAGAAAAGCTCAACAAACTAAGCAATAATGGTTTGCAATAAAGATTACAAGAAATTGTTGGAGATTAAAGAATGCATAAGGCTTTACAAAGAAAAAATTATTGATAATTGGTTTTCTAATCTTTGGAAGTTATAAATGTGTTATGTTTATACTTTCCCTAAGAAATAAAGTCGTTTGGAGTGCATTTAATTAGAAAATAGTCGTTCAACAACTTTTCCATTTACACCTATCAACTTTCTTTTTCTAAGTTCACGAGCATGGCTGAAGCTTCACAGGCATGAATATTCTTGGCATGTCATGATTGAAATGGTGAAGTTAACCATGAATGGATTTGGAATATTTTGCATATTATTTCACGGGCATGACATTTCTTGCTTCATAGGTAGGTCAATTCTTCATTGTTGTGAACAATGAAATATGAAACTTTGGCGCCATAAGGCTTCACGGGGGTTTCCAATACTTCTACGGACATGAAAATCTTGTTTCACCGGTGTGGCTATTTTCTATAACGAGCGTGAATGAGATTCACAGGCGTGACCAATGTGTCATAAGCATGAATGACTTCTGAATTTCACTCTTTGAACTTCAATTGATTTGATTCAACTAGTTTTAAAAGTTTAAGGAATATTTAATCCGTCTAAACACTTAGAACACAAAATATAGTTAAATTTCATATTGCTCAATTATTTGTTATCATTAAAATAATGAAAATACCCTTCAAGGTTCAACAATCTCCATCTTTTTTTAATAATGACAAATAATTGTGCAATATGTAGATAAGGAGAAAATATTTTCTCCTCCCCAAAGATAATTATAAAAGATTGATGCCATACACTCAAGCCATAAACATATAATTGATGAAGTTCAAGAAGAATTCACTTAGCCAAAAAAAATTATGCATGTATTTAACTAATCTCTTTTGGTATTAAAACAAATCAAAAGTATTAACTATATGCAAACCAATAAAAAAAATTAAACAATACATGCATATAATCATAGGATATAATAGTAGGACATAAGACATATTGCTTATTTCTTCTCCCCCTTTGTTACAATAAAAAAGAAAATAAACAAAAGGGAAGAAATGGCAAACTCATTGAAAAAAAAAACAAAAGCATTACTTAAAACAAAAGCTATATGATTTTGATTACAAAAAATTCAAACCAAGCTTTGATTACAAAAATCAAAGCATCAAAAAGCTTCTTAATCCCTAAAAATTCCTAAAAAGAAACTAAAAGCGAAGAGATAACATTAAGGCTTGTCTTCAAAAAGCTCAAAGTTGAACCACCTCATCCTAAGACTCAATGTAATCTTTAAAGTCCTTCATCTTTTGAAGGTAAGTTTATTGATATTTACGAACTGTAATAATTTGAATTGCCTATGCCAAACCTTCACATCTTCTTCCAAGCATAAGGTACACACTCCTTGTCAAAAATTCTGAAAGATATAATGGGACAGTTCTTGAGAGCAATCTATCTTGGATGGAAATTCTTGTGCAAAATCTTGAACATATAGTCTGTAGAGAACCTTAGAGCTATGCTTTTCTTCTTACCCTTGTAGGATTTGGCTCCAAAGGCCATGATAATGGTCAAAAAAAAATGAAAAACAACTTGAAGAAAAGAAGAAAAAGACAAGATGCTATTGTAAGGAACAGAGATCAAGAAACTAGGATTTTGAAATACCTTTGAAAAGATTAGTATATCTTGAGGAAATATGGGGAAATTGGTGTAAAAGAGGTTTAAAAGATGAAAACATAAGTAATTTGAAGTAAAAAGGTCTAGAATGGTAAAAAAGGCCGAAAATGCTATGAAATTGCAGCTGTCGGCAAGAGAGGAGAGAGAAAATGAGAGAACAAAAGTGAAATTTTAGATTTTATATGTCTCGATTTATGACTGTGAAGAAACACTCATAGGCATAAATTTGAAAGTTCACAAGAAGATGAAACAGTGAAGAAAATTGTGAACCAATATGGGAAATATTATGTCTCCTAAACAGCATGACGAAATGTTCACATGCGTGAACACCCACTCTCATGGGCTCCAAGTCGTGAAGCAAGGCATGAACCAAAATGTGAATGTTTCTGTTGTTTTTAGTTAAAAGTGTCGCGGTCGTGACCAACTAGTCATGGGCATGAAGACCTAAAACAGAGCAAAAAAAAAATTAAACAAGTTCCAAAACAAATTTTTAAAGGTAAAAACTTCTGCCTAATAAGATAAAACATACTTTTTCATGGAATTCAAGTATGTATCACATCATTAGAATAAATATATAATCAAAAGCATGAATGAGATTTTTAGAAAGATTTATTACACTTGTATTGTCATATTTGATGGGATTGTTTCATTAAAAGAACTTGAGTACAACAACAACCCGTTGCCACATATTCCGCTTCAGCGGCAGGCAAACCAACCGAAACTTGTTTCTTCCTAAACCAAGAAACTAAACATTCAATAAAGTGACAAGTTTCGGAATTGTTTTTCCTGTTTAGAAAACTACCAGCATAGTCAGCATCTAAAAAACTAATTATATGAAATTTAGTGTTCTTATGATACCATAAGCCTAAGTGCATTATGCCATGAAGATATTTTAAAATCTATTTTTACAGCATTCAAATGTGATTCCTTATGATATGATTGAAATCTGGCACACAAGTATACACTGAATATTATTTGGGTCTAGAAGCAGTAAGGTATAAAAGAGATTTGATCATACCTTTATAGAACTTTTCATTTATAGCTTTACCCTCCTAATCTTTGTCCAAATTTATTGATATGATTATTGGAGTCTTGGCACTCTTGCATCCCTCCATTCCAAAAACTTTTAGTACTTTTTGGTGTACTTGGATTAGTTAAAGAAGATGTCCTCTTTGTTTTGTTTGATTTAAAGACTAATGAAGAATTTAAGCTCCCCCATTAGGCTCATTTCAAACTCTCTAGTCATACATTTAGCAAATTCTTGACAAAACAATTCATTAGTAGACCTAAAGATAATATCATCAACATAAATTTAAACAAGTAAAATGTCATACTTATGATTTTTGATAAAAATAGTAGTATCTACATGTCTTTTTGAAAATCTATTTTCCGAAAGAAATACATTAAGCCTTTCATACCAAGGTCTTATAGTTTGTTTCAAATCATATAAGGCCTTAGTGAGCTTAAATACGTGATTTGGAAAAACATGACTCTCAAAACCTAGAGGTTGTTCAATATAAATTTCTTCTTCTATGAAACCATTTAAAAATGCACTTTTAACATCCATTTGAAAAAGGACAAAATTCATATGACATTCAAATGGTAAAAGAATCCTAATGGCTTCTAATCTTGCAATCGGAGCATAGGTCTCGTCATAATATATACTTTCTTGGTTATACCCTTTGGTAACCAATCTAGTCTTATTTCTAGTGATTTAACTTATTCCTAATGACCTATTTACTAACAATAATTAGGTAGTCCTTAGCTCTTGGAACCAAGAACCAAACCTTATTTCTCTCAAATTGGTAGAGTTACTCTTGTATAGAAATCACACAACTCTCATCACTAAGAGCCTCATCAATTGTTCTTGGCTCAATTTGAGAGATAAAAGCAATATTAGAATCTAAAAACTTAAGACAAGATTGAGTACTTACACCCTTGGTGGGATGTAACACCATTCAATATAATTAAAAATGAATCCAATTATACTAAGGAATGTTACGATGCATATGATTTAAAACATCATAAATTCAAAACTTTGATGCACCATAACCATGATGACTTATTAAAAATTATAAAACATCATTAAAAGACTTAATTTAATAAAAACTTAAATACATTAATCAACGAGCATCCACAAGCCTTAAGGTTATACAAAAAAGAGTAGTTGCAAAATTACATGTCTCTGATAATAACAACATGTAAATTTATAACTATCCAACCCAATAAAACCAACCAAAAATACAACAGTTATATCACCCACCCCAAGTATATATCCTTGACTCTTACCTTTGGGCATCCTCCTCTGTTGCTCCTCTTCTAAGCTCCAAACCTATGCAAGAAAAGTCCATATGCTAAGCAAACTAATATTTAGTGGTACATAATAACATGTAAAGCATAACATACAATACAATATGCATGACAGTTTTACCGACTCATCATAACAAATTACCTCAAAGTTTGCACATGCACTAGCTCATATACTACATGACATACCATAATTATCTCACACATTTATACCCCAAAACGAACGTGGCATATCAATACATCTAATATGAATCATACAAGTGTACACCACACTTAAAAAGTTATTTAAATCAATTTGTTAACCAATTTACTCATAACTAGATTAAATTAGAAATAGGAATAGTGTATGGCTCTAACCCGAGACTTCAGGACACCTATCTGAGCTTTTCAGAACACTTGTTTGAGGAAAAAAGTGTGCATATAATATATATCGAGGTAAGCTCATCAGGCTTAAACCTTAGGCCTTCAAGAATCTCGAATGTGACCAACCCAGGTCACCCAGTACCGATCTCCCATCAATGGTATGCCATCTATCCTAGCTCTAGTCCTAGTCAAAGTATTCAGCTTAATCGCTTATCCCACATTTACCATTTTCATATATTATAATATAATCCATGATTCTCATAAATCATAACCATAACATGCATTCTCATACCATGTTATAACCATACGACAGAGATATAACACCTAAAAACATATCAACCTTGATTCACATGTAAACATACATTTTTTTCCAAACCTTACACTTAGGATGGAGCTTAGCCAAAACATTAGATCCTCAAGTTTGTCCTCTCCCTTGATATGAACTTGCAACTCTATCTCCAACTCCTATCAACAAATAAAACAACTCTTGAAGCTTCTGGAATGAGAATAGAACTTGAAGACACACTAAACTAAGCTCTTCCCTTATAACTTACAACTCTCTCATTCTCACTCTTCTCTTTAACTTTTCTCTAATGAAACTAGGTCTTTGAAGCTCCAAAAAATGGAGAAAGAATAATTATGGAGGTGGCGTGTTAGGTTAGGTTTTAGGGAAGGGGAAGCAAATTTTAATGGAATGGTAGTACATAAAATCGTGGTTGTCTCACTTGCCCTTTCTGCCCATGACTCAAGGTCATGATTCCTCTTTCATGGGCATGAACCATTCATTCACATTCGTGATTAACCTTCATAATTTTTTTATTAAAAACCAAGATTCACAGCCATGATACCACTTGTCATGGCTGTGAAACAACAAAAATTAGCGACTTTAAAACCCTTACTTAACTCCTAACTCTCACCAACTCTTACCATAATTTATAGACCTTATTTATGGGCATTATATGGGATCACCAATGATTTGTTCCATAGGGTGGTTTCTTACAAACTTTCATTCCTTTGGTAGCTTTTTGATGCCTTGCTCTTGAGCTTGAGGTAATTGTTTATGTTTATGCTTCTCTTATTGTTGCTCCTCTTTATCATCATTATCATTTTTCAAAGTTATGAGATCTATTGCTTGATCCAATCAATGAGTATAACATGTGCTAATCTATTTGAATTAACAATGTCCCATCTCATTAATTCTATGACTATGGATAATTTAGATACTAACATAATTACATATGATAAGAATCTCAATATCATGATCTCATCATGATTTCCTTCATTCTACATTATGTATCAAGCTTTTAATTAATTGATTTAAGATCACTATCAATTTATATATCAAATGAACATCAAATTAATGACAATACCTTTTATTAATCAAATATATTTGTACAATAGTGCTAAAGGTAATTGCCTTTAGAGCATTTCTTTAACATAGAGAACGCTCTTGACTTAAAGAGCTCGAATGAGCATACATGATTAGAAATGGTGGTAGGGTGGCCTAAGCTCATAGAGCACCCCTATTCACAACCCATATCCGAATAGTTTGTGTAGAAAGTTGTTAGGCAAAAATGTTAAAGCAATTAATGAATATATTACATTGAAAAAGGGTTCTATGCCATTCATATATAATGACAAATGTTGATATGTTATATGTTTTAAAAATAGTGATGGTTCCCTTATGTATAGTTCAAAGGTATAATGTTATATGATTTCAATAAGGTAAAGTATCTCTAACACATAGAACGTTCTTGACTTAAAGAGCTCGAATGAGAATACATGATCATAATGGCGGTAGGGTGGCTTAAGCTCATAGAGCACCCCTATTCACAACCCATATCCGAATAGTTTATATAGAAAGTTGTTAGGCGAAAATGTTAAAGCAATTAATGAATATATTACATTGAAAAAGGGTTTTATGACATTCATATATAATGACAAATGTTGATATGTTATATGTTTTAAAAATAGTGATGGTTCCCTTATGTATAGTTCAAAGGTATAATGTTATATGATTTCAATAAGGTAAAGTATGATACATGATTCAATGTTTCATTTCCATGCCATGTTGTGCATGATATGATGCTATAAATATGAATAACATGATGTGAATTTCATGAATGTATGTTGAATTTTTATGCATATATGTACCATTAAACTTCAGTAGCTTAGCGTGTGGATTTTCCTATACATAAATCAGAGCCCAGTAGATAATAGAAGTTGATCTGAAGAGCCAATTAATTTAGAGACAACAATGTAGACTCTGTTCAAATCGGTGATATCATATGTCATCATTTTGCATTTTTTGTACATGGTATAGGGTTATGAGTTGTTTACCTTAATATATTGTTTGTCTGTATTTCAAATAACAAGTAATTTTGATTAAGTCGTGTATTTTTCTAAACATTAGGCCAATTGAGCCCGAACATGATATCTTTATATATGATAAGGATCTTTGGATCAATGATGTTCCTTTGGGGATGTTTATAAATACATTATTGTTTTACAACGTTATTATGTAAAAAAATATATTACAAAATGTTTTCAAAAAAAAAGTTTTAAATTATCACAGGTTTTCCGCAATAGGTATATATGACACTCACTCATTTAGTTAGGTTAATCATAATTAGTTAAGAGAGCATTATATTTAGAGGTATCAGAGTTTAGATTTAGGTGTTTTTGAACCTTAGTGGGCTAAGAGTTATCCTGCATATATAGTACATGTCATATGTCTTTGACATGGGCTACCTCTCTATCGACTTGTAGGAGTATAAAGGTTTAGATGGAGTTGGAAGTGCACGAACTTGCTAAGAGCAACAATTCTCTTAACCCAAAGACTTCAAATCAATCTAGTGATATGAGGGTATGGTGTTCAGGTGCTACCATAATTCCTCTATAGCAACCTATCGGACAAGCAGATTTGGGTGTTATATTGATCATATAGCAGATGGGTGGTATTTTACAATAGTTAGCACATGCCATACCATAAGCACAACCATAACCAACTCTACAACCTCTACCACAAGAGAAACCCAAGATGAATATTGAGAGGCTTTGGAAGTATGGGGTCACTAATTTTCTTGGTAAACGAAAAGATGACCCAGCTGTAGCCAAGTTCTAGCTAAAAAAAACCGAAAGAGTTTTCAATGAGTTAGAGTGTGCTGAGGAGACAAAGAAAAAATTGAGAGGGTCTTTGATGAGTTAGAGTGTGCTAAGAAGACAAAGTGAAATATGTTATGTTGTTTTCTACAATAACATGTATATAAATGGTGGAAGTCAATTCTGAAGAAGCCACAGACTCCATAGCCTTTGACTTAGGAGTATTTTATTATCGAGTTCAAAAACCAATACATGCCCTAAATTTATATTGACAAAAAGATAAGTAACTTCTAAACTTATGGAAAAGGAACACAACGGTCTCTAAATATGAGAGGGAGTTTAAATGGTTGAGCAAATATACAACCGATCTTATAGTGGATGAAGGTGATAAATGTTGTCGTTTTGAAGATGATTTGAATGATGACATTGGATATCATGTCATTTCCTTTTAACTTGAGTATTTTTCCACACTTGTTTCTTCTTCCATCAATATAAATAAGAAAATGATGAGAAGATCAAAAAAGAGAAGAACTACAAGAGTCCTACAACTGGTGTGGCACGGATAATCGACAAGAAAGGCCACTTTTTCTCTAGACAATCCTAGGGTAGGGGGACAGAGCAGAGGAAAAAACCATTCTCAACCTAGTTATTTTAGGAAAATGCCGCCCTTTATAGCTACATCAATCACTGTCAATACATAGACAGTTGGGGATTTTGCTCCCTTATGTGAGATAAGTCGAAGAAATCATAGAGGATAATGTAGATTCACCACAAAGGTTAGCTTCAGGTGTAGAACCCCAGATCACATAAGAATGGATTTCCCTTCATTGACAGGTGATACACCAACTCAAACAACAACATGTCCAAAGCAGGAATCAGACACGACAAGGTCGTGCAAAACCTAGCTACGCTATTTTAGAGACAATGAACATGTTGAGACCCAATAGAGATCCAACCAGGGCATATGCTATGAAAGCTTATGAGGATTAGGGAGCCACAGACCTCATAGAGGGTGTGTTCTCTTTATATGGTTCAAATATATGTGTTTTGATTAACCCAGGCGCTATACATTCTTCTGATGCTTGTCAGCACAATATGACAATAGAGAAAATAGAGTTTGAGATTGAGGCAATAAACCTTTTAGGCCATAATGTGGTTGTAAATGGGTGTATAGAAGTTGCCTTTTGGTTGTGCATGAGAACTATTTCCCTACGGATCTCATCAAGTTATCGTTTCATGGGTACAATGCCATATTAGGTATGGATTAGCTCCCATAGCATGAGGCAATTGTAAACTGTTGGTCTAAGACAATTGTCCTTAAGACTTCAGAGCAAGAAGAAGTGGTAGTAGAAGGTGAGAGGTTTCCACAGCCTCCACAAATAGTTTCCTTGATGAAGGCATAAAAGATGATCTAAAAGGGATGTGAAGCTTATTTAGCTCAAGTGGTTGACACTAGAAAATAAGGTCCAGATCTTCAAAATTCCTACAATAAGAGAGTTTCCATATGTCTTCCCAAATGATTTATTAGGTTTACCACCGAATAGAGATGTTGAGTTTTTCATAAAGGTCATACTAGGTATAACACCGATATCAGTAACACCTTCAAAGATGAAATAGCTAAAATCTCAATTGTAAGAGTTGTTAGACAAGGATTTTATCAGGCCTATGTATCTCTATGGGGTGTATTGATTTTGTTTGTCGATAAAAAAGATGGGTCTATGAGGTTGTGTATAGATTACATGCAATTGAATAGCGTGATTATCAAAAACTGATATATGTTGTCATGAATTAATGATCTTTTTGAACAGTTAAAAGGTGTATGAGTATTCTGTAAGGTTGATTTTAGATTGGGATATCATTAGTTGAAGATAAAGGAAAATGATATAACTAAAACACCTTTCAAAACAAGATATGGCCACTACAAGTCTTTGGTTATACCTTTGGATTAACCATTGCCCCAACAACTTTTATGAACTTGATGATTTGGATCTTCAAGCCATACTTAGATTAGTTCATAGTTGTTTTCATCGATGACATCTTGGTGTACTCTAAGAACCAAAAAGAGCATGATCAATATTTGAGGATAGTGTTGTAGATTGACAGGGATCAGAAACTTTATGCCAAGCTCTCCAAATATGAATTTTGACTAGATGAAGTGACTTTCTTTGGACATAATGTGTCAGTAAACAATATTAGAGTTGACCCTAGTAAGATTGAGGCAATCTTGAATTAGAATCCTCCCCAAAATATAATTGAAATCAGAAGTTTTCTTGGTTTGGCAGGTTACTAAAGAAGGTTTGTGAAAGGTTTTTTTCTTATTGCTTTAACCAAGCTTTTAAGAAAAGGATGTGAAGTTCGAATCAAATGACAATTGTCAAGCTAGTTTCGATAGGCTCAAGTATATGTTAACAAAAGCTCCAGTCCTGACATAACTAGTTCCCGATAAGGAGTATATCATTTACTGTAATGCTTCTCACAATGGGTTAAGGTGTGTTTTAATACAAAAGGGAAAAGTTATTGCTTATTCTTCTAGGCAATTAAAGCCGCATGACATGAATTATCCCACACATGATCTTAAGTTGGCAGTCATTGTGTTTGCTTTAAAGATATGGCATCACTATCTATATAGGAAAAAATATTTTATCTATATAGATTACAAGAGTTTAAAGTATCTCCTGATATAGAAAGAACTCAATTTGAGATAAAGACAATGGTTAGTTTTGATCAGGGACTATAACTGCATCATCAACTACTATATAGGAAAGGCCAATGTTGTTGTCAATGCTTTAAGAAAAAAGACCATAGAAAAATTGCATATCTGACCTACAATCGATTAGGAAATTAGATATGCACAAAAGCAAGATAGAAAGCTAGTTGAAATAGTTGAGTCGGTCTCTAATAGGGAGAGACCTTAGTACACAGCTGAGCTAGATAGCAATTTGTTCTACCAGACCACATATGTGTGCCTATTATTGCAAAGTTGTGACAAAGGATTCTAAAGGAAGCTCATGAGACCAGTTTTTCCATGCATCTAATAAGTAACAAGATGTACCATAATCTAAAAGAAAGATTTTGGAGGGTAGGTATGAAAAGGAATATTACAGGGTTCATAACAAGATGCCTAACATGTTAAAAAGTCGAGGCAGAGCATCAAGTACCTTCAGGTTTGATGCAGCCAATCATGACGCTGGAATGGAAATGGACTGAAAAATATGGCCTCATTTGGGTCATAGTGGATAGGTTGGTAAAATCAACTCACTTCTTACTTATTAGGAGAGACTATCCTTTGAACAAGCTAGTAGATTTATATGTGAATGAGAGAGTATAGCTTCATAGAGTGTCAGTCTCCATCATATCGGATAGAGATCCAAGGTTCACATCTTAGTTTTAGAGTAGTTTATAGTGAGGTTTAGCTACTAAGCTCAATTTTAGTATGACTTTTCACCCATAAACAGACGGTCAGTCAAAAAGGGTGATATAAATTCTAGAAGACATGATGAGATGTTGTATGATAGAGTTTGAAGATAGCTAGGAGAAGTGTCAATCATTGATGAAGTTCACTTACAACAATAGCTATCAATCTAGTATCCAGATGGCTCTGTATGAGACATTATATGATAAGAAGTGTCAGACACCTTTATGTTGGAAAAAGCTCAGCTAGCGAAAGTTAGTGGGCTAAAAGTTGGTGCAAGAGACAAAAAAAAAAGGTGAAGATCATACAGGAAAGGTTAAAAATAGCTTTAGATATATAAAAATTGTATGCAAATCTTAAGAGAAAGGATACCGAATACGAAGTGGGAGACAAGGCATATCTTAAGATTTCCCTATGGAAGAAGGCACTCAGGTTTGAAAAGAATGGCAAGTTTAATCCTAGGTTCATTGAACTGTATAAGATCATAGAGCGGATTGGACCAGTTGCCTACAAACTTGCCTTATCGCTAGAACTGAGTAAGATCTTAGAGTGAATTGGACTAGTTGCCTACAAACTTGCCTTATCGCTAGAGCTAAGTAAGATTCATAATGTCTTTTATGTCTCCATGTTGAGGTGGTATAGGTTAGATCCTTCATAAGTCATCACAACCGAAAGCATAAAGGTGAAACCATATCTTACATATGAGGAACATCTTATTGAGATATTGGCACAAGAAGTCAAAGAGCTTAGGAACAAATGAGTATTGTAGTCAAAGTTCTATAGAGCAATTATGCAACAGAAGAGGCTACATGGGAAAGTGCACAAGTGATATAGCATAGTACCCTAATAATTCCAATACAGCACAGCAGGTAATTCTAAGAATGAAATTCTTTTATGAAATAGAGAAATCTAATGCTCGCTAAGTAGGGCCTAGTAAATAAAATGGCTTAGATATGACATAAGTGTGTTTAAGGTTTTGTTAAAGGGAAAGAATTAAGAATAGATGATGAAGTGAGGTGTTATGTGTTCATGCCCATGAATGTAAGGTCATGATAGTGAATAATGTATGAGATGGTTCACACCGAAGACTATTGGTCACGCTTGTGAACATTGTCAGGTATAAAATGCAATTAGTCATTCTTTTCTTTCTCACACACTAGATACCCAAAAAGAACCCCAGTACTCAAAGTTCTATTATACCAGAGATCAATGCCTTTATTTTTCCCTTGAATCCAAGGCCTAAAATACCTAAATCAAAGAAAAGACCAAGGTTTATTAAGACCTTGAGAGAGAGAGGTAAAAAGAAGCTTATGTTCTTTAAAAGGCCAACTTAAAGGAAGGGTAGAGGAGCTAGTAATCCATCATCTAAGTTGTGTTTCCTTCATTTCTATTATGAAATCACATTTTTTTCAAGTCTACTAATTTAGGCTCCAAGTGATGCATGTTGTTAAACTGATGCATTAGATCAACCAGAGTCGAATTTAGATTTTGACCAGGAAATAAATAAAGTTATGAATCATAACTATGAAAAATGTTAATTAAAGCATATTATGGGTGTAAATAAGTTAGATTATAGTGAGGGACTAAAATGCAAACTTTAAAAAGTTTTGGAATAAATTTATAATTTACCAGAAAATAGGGGACTAATTGGGACATAAGCAAATTAAATGAATAATTTTGGACGTGATTTATTAGTGCTAGCTGGCCACCATAAGTCAATAGAGATTAACGTGCTAATTAACTCAAAATATCTAAGTTTAAGGTCAAATATGGTAGGACCCATCTTTGAATTTTTGGCTTTCTTCTTCTTCCTTTTTTATTTCTTTTTTCTTATATCATTTCAACTTCATTTTCTGCATATTTTCCCATATACCTCCATAGATAAACCTAGTTCTAGTGAGAGAAAAAGAGAAAGTAACGAGAGAAAGATAAGTAAAATGTATTTTCATGCATGAAAAGGCTTTAGAAAACTTAAAAAAGTAAGAAAGAAGAGAAAATAGCAAAGTAAAAGGCAATTAGAACACCTCATAATCTGGCCATAGAAGGAAATGAGTGAAGTAAGATTCTTTCTTTTTCTCTTCAATCTTCTCTAAAGAATAGTATGGTTTAGAGCTCAATTAGAACTTGTTTTTAAAAAGAGAGAGTTTAGCATTTTAGGAGAGAGGAAATAGAGTTCAAGGATCTATTATGTAAAGAAGGTTTTTATGGTTGTTTTATGTCTTATAGAAGCACAAGTTGAAAAGAACAAGCTTAAGGGAACAATGGAAAAGAAAAAGAGACCTATAGAGTGAAGGAAAGCTAGATAAGAGATTTGTGCATAACTTAAGGCAATAGCCTATATCTTAGCATAATATTTTATGACATAAACATTTGGCATGTTAGTTAGTGCTTAAAATGAATTTGATAATGAATTATTGTATGAAAACTTCAAGTTGACATGATGTAAGTGAAATGTTGTGATTTCTTGATTTGCTTAGCATGAGTTATAAGTTAGATTACATGAGAAATATGAAAATATTAGTTGAAAGGTTGTATATTATGTTGAGAGCTTAAAGATGCATGTTTGTTAGTGTAGGATGGATGTGATAAGCTTCAAAGTGAACAAAGAAATTGAAATGCAGAGTTTTTTATAGATAGTCACAAGTGTAAAGCATTAGTCATGGCGTGAATAAATGACTCATGGGCGTGATATTTGCTTGGAAAATGCATTATTCTTCCTAGATTCATTCATGACTTAAATCACGGTTTAGATCATGGGCATGAACTTGTTCATGGGTGTGAACATTTCTACGACGACTATGAGGTAGTGTGTTTTAAAGTATTCAAGGGCATAAACAATAAATCACAGTCGTGAATTCCCTATTTTTATTAATGTATTTATTTATTAATTAATAATATATTCAAATGAAAGATTAAGATATGATAATTTTTCCAATGAAATTATGCATAATTGTACGGTCATACCATTAAAAGGTGATATTACATGAATATTGTTATACTAAGGAATGCATGGTGAAGGAAACAAAGAGAATCGTGAAGTTGGCAAAGAGAAGGAGTAATAATTTGATAATGAAATAGAACAAGCCCTAGAACACCTAGTTTAGAACTAGAGTCTTAGATAATTTGACATGTCAATTAAGGGTTATATTATGCTAGTGATGATACCTTTATATTATATCGGTGATAATACTCATATTATACTGGTGATGACACTCATATTAAGCTGTGAGGGTACTTTTATATTATGTCGGTAATGACACTCATATTAAGCCAGTGAGGGCATCTTTATATTATGCCAGTGATGGCACTGGTATGTGCATACTACTATATTTGGTGGAAACTTTATTATATTTGGATGGCTAACCTTGTTATCCTAATTATTAGTTCTTATGTGTTATGAGCACAAATAAGTTGAGAATGATATAGAGTCTTAGATAGTCTGGCATGCCAATTAGGAGTCATATTATGTTGGTGGTGACACCTTTATATTATGTCGATGATAATACTCATATTATATCGATGATGAGACTCATATTATATCGATGATGACACTCATATTATGTTAGTGATGATACATTTATATTATATCGGTGGTAGCAGTTGTATGCGGATACAACTATGCTTGGGTGGCAACTTTATTATGCCTGGATGACCAACCATATTATTCTAATTATTGGTTCTTAGGTGTTATGGACACAAATAAGTTGAGAATGATATAAAGAACATTATATATGGATATTTGTGAATTGCTTGTTCTTACATATGAACCTAAAATGATGATATATTTGTATAAAATGATCATGTGATGCATGCATATAAAAAAAAGTATGATAACTTGGCATGTAAGTATGATGTCATATAATAGCATGTTTCATGAAAATAATATATTGTCTTCTTTATATGCACCATTAAGCCTAGTACTTAGCGTAGGAGTTTCTCTTGTGCAGATATAGCAAAAAGTAAGCAGAAGTCAGTAGAAAATGCTAGTGGTAACCTGGTCAAGTAAAACAACTTATTACACAATGGTTACACAACTTCTTTTCTAATATTTCAAAGTAGACTTGATGTTCGTAAATAACACTTTTGTTAATAAACTGTATATTATTTCTTCTATAGTATGTAAAAAAAAATGTGTCATTTTTCATTGAATAATAAGAGACACTTTTGAATAAAGATAACATAACATTCTTTTATCTGAGCATCTATTGCTAGGGTAAAGGGGTGTTACAGAATTTTTAGTATCAAAACCCGGTTTGGGCAGTTTTGGGTTTCTAAAAAGAGTTTTAAAAATATTTTATTAGATATGTGTACTCATATTTGTACATAAATAAGTTGTTATTTACTGATTAGGATCGTTACTTTTATGATATAAGTCAGGTATGCTTCTGGATCATGACAGATAGTTGCCAAAAGGGTAGAAAGTAATAAGCCTACAGAGACAGAGGTTTCATCGCGACCAAGTTGTCGTCGAGCTGTTGTATCAAGATCTGGTGCTAACGCATCACATGGGTAGTCTATTGCTGGCACAGGATAAAATGAGCTCTTACAGAATATGATCGACTTGTTATAGAGAGCATCATAGCTAGCCCTATCTACTTTACAATTTAGAGGTTGCAAAAGTTAGGGGCACCATATTTCTATGGTAAATGGGAAAATGAACCTTATATAGTGAATTTTTGGCTATAACGAGCTAAGAGAGTCTTTGACTAGCTATATTGCACTAATAAGTAAAAATATGAATATGCAGTGTCTTTGTTACAAGATCATGCATATGATTAATGGCGATATGAATCACAGAGTTCAGAGGCACCCGATCCCCTGACTTGAAAATTCTTTTTGGAAAAGTTCAAGGAGCAATATATTCCCTCTATCTATATAGACAAAAAAAAAGGAATTCTTAACTTTAAAATAAGGGGATATGATAGTATCAGAATATGAAAGAGAGTTCACACACGTCTTTGTAAGTATGCTAGTGAAATTGTGTCTACAAAGATTGATAAATATCGACGATTTGAGGACAGGTTGAAAGATTCAATCAAGCTGCAGGTCTCAACCCTATGTTTAATGACTTCCCTAGTTTGTTAGCATTTACTAGAACAGTTGAGAGAGTCTTGGCAACACAGCAGCCAGCATAAGATAGAAGGTTCAAAAGACTCACGTCACAGCCGAGTGGGGGACCAACAAGTGGCAAGAAAGAAAGATCTTTTAGTGCCCATTTTTAGGATAAGTGTTGGTGGACGATGGGAGCCTATTTGAGATATGGCTCCAAGAACCATTTGAGTAAAGATTATCCCCTGTTACAGTCTCGCAGAGGTTCAGAAAGCATTGAGTTAGTACAAATACAAACTTCTAGTTAGGGCAAAGGCTAAGGTAGAGAACAAGGCAAAAAAGATTGAGTGGGGCCTAGTCAATTTAGATTTGAGACAATGGAGAGGCTGAAAGGAAGTAAAGTTGAATGAGCTTGGGCATATTCCATGCGAGGCCAATAGGATTCAGATGCACCCGACTTTATAGTGGATAAATTCCTTCTTTTTGGCTCTGATATTCATGCAGTGTAGATATGGGGTCAATGCATTCATACATATGCACACACCACCAAATCAAGTGGATTTAAAACTAGAATGTTTAGAATTTAATATCCGTATTACTAACCCATAAGGGCACATTGTGAGGGTTAGTAATGTGTTCAGGAGTTGCCCAGTAAAGATACAGGGCATACAATTCCCAACAAATCTAATAAAGCTATTATTCTACGAATTTGATGTGATTTTAGGATTGGATTAGCAAGCTCATCATAAAGTGATAATGGATTGTGGAAAGAGGCAGATGAGTATTAGAGGTCCCGAGCAGAAAGAGATAGTTATGATGGGAGAAAATAGAGGATATCTGAATAATGTGATATCGGTGTTAAAAGTCCAGAAACTCATCAGTAAGGGATGTGAAGCTTACTTCGCAAATGTGATCAATACAAAAAAGAGCAGCTTGAGGTTGGCTGATATTATGACAGTTTGTGAATTTTCCCATCGATTTGGTACCCGACACTACTCCAATGTCAATTACTTTGTATAGAATGACACTTACTGAGTTGAAAGAGTTAAAGGTACAGTTGTAAGATTTTATAGATAAGGGTTTCATACAATCCAATATATCACCATATGGTGCTCCAATATTGTTTGTGAAGAAAAAAGATGACACATTACATTTTTGCATTGACTATAGGCAGCTTAATAGGGTGATTGTCAAGAATAAATATCTATTGCCTAGGATTGATTATCTTTTTGATCAGCTGAATAATGAAAACACATTTTCAAAGATAGACCTTCAATTAGGGTATCATCAGTTGAAAATCAAGGATTCAGATGTGCCTAATATGACATTTAGGATTTGTTATGGTCATTATGAGTTCCTAGTAATGCCATTTGGTTTGATGAATGCATCAGCAACGTTCATGGACCTGATGAACTAGGTGTTCATATTACATCTTGATCAATTCATAGTGGTGTTCATTAAATGACATTCTTATGTATTCGAGAAACGGAGAAGGATATGATTTACATCTCGGGATAGTACTATAGACAATGAAGGAAAAATTGTATACAAAGCTATCTAAGTGTGAATTTTGGCTTGAATCAGTCAGTTTATTGGGTTACATAGTTTTAGTTGAAGGAATTCGAGTTCACCCTACCAAGATCAAAACTATTCTTAATTGGAAATCACCTCATAATATAATAGAAGTAAGGAGTTTCCTCATATTAGTTGGATATTATAGGAGGTTCATAAAGGAATTCTCATCCATTATAACTCCTTTGACACAATTGCTATGGAAAGAAGTTTAATCAACTTAAAGCAATGTTTATTGAAGCATCGGTCTTGACTCAGCCTGCTCCAAGGAAATATTTTTTGGTATACAATAATGCTAGTCATAATTGTTTAGGTTGTGTTATTATGTAAGAAGGAAGGGTGATTTCTTATGCCTTTAAGAAGATTAAGCCACACAAGCATAACTATCTGATCCATGATTTGGAGTCAACTGTTGTAGTTTTTGCCATAAATATTTGGAGACATTATCTTTATAGGGAGAGATGCTATATTTACATGAATGACAAGAGTCTTGAATATTTTTCCTTACAAAAAGGAATGAACCAAAGGTAGAGAATATGGTTGGAATTGATTAAAGATTACAACTGCCTGATTGACTTCTAGCCATGAAAAGCTAATGTGGTTGTTGATGTATTAAGTAGAAAGATGTTAGTTGAGATACAAGTGGAGTTTACCTTGATGCGGAGGATTAAGAAGACTCAGAAGCAAGATGAGAGATTGATGAAAATAGCTGAAGTAGAGAAAAAGGTGAGAAAGGCCTGAATATTTAATGAAAAAAATGACATAGTATACTATAGAAACATAATTTGTGTACCAAGTATAGAAGGGTTGAAATCAGACATCTTGAAGAAAGCTCATGAGACAACATATACTATGCATCCAGGTGGGAACAAGATGTATTAAAATTTGAAAGTACATTATTAGTGGCCAGGAACGAAGAAAGATATCACCAAATACATTGCTAAGTGTCTAAGTTACTACCAAGTAAAAGTTAAACATCAGTTGCCCATAAAGTTGTTGCAACCAATATCGATACTAGAATGGAAATGGAAAAAGTCATAATGGATTTTGTTTAAGGCTTACTTGTGACTCAGAGGAGGCATGATGCAGTGTAAGTGATAGTGGATTGACTGATAAAATCATCACACTTTCTACCAATCAGGATGGACTACTCATTGAATAAGCTGGCTGAAATTTATGTAAGTGAGATTTGGAAAGAATTAGACTAGTAGCATTTCAATTAGCCATTCCACTGGAGCTGGATAGAATCTATAATGAATTTCATGTGTCAATGCTAAGAAGATATCGTTTGGACCCGACTTATATTATTCTAGTCGAAGATATAGAAATACAGACAAATTTAACATATGAAGAGAAACCAGTGGTTGTTTTAACTCATAAAGAAAAAGTTCTTCAAGATAAGAGAGTTTCTCTAGTTAAAATCTTGTGGTGGAATCATTTTACGAAAAAAGCCATATAGGAGAGCAAAGAGATTATGAAGAGATAATATCCACAATTGTTTGGTATGGAATGAATAGGTAAAAATTTTATGGATAAAATTTATTTTAAGAGGGAAAGAATGTCATGTCCATTAATTTAGACTCCGAAACACGGGTGTCACAAAATCAACGCATTGGATCAACCGAAGTCAAAATTCAAATTTTGACTAGGAAATAATTAAAGTTATGAATAATAACTATGAAATATTAAAGGTGTAAAAAAGTTAGATTACGGTGAGGGGTTAAAATGTAAAATTTGAAAAGTTTTAGAATAAATTTGTAATTTACTAGAAATTGGGGAAATTTTTGGGATATTTTCCAATTAAATGAATAATTTTGTACATGATTTATTAGTATTGGCTTGCCACCCTAAGTTAATAGATATTAATGTGCTAATTAACTCAAAATATCTAAGTTTAAAATAAAAAATGATGGAACACATCTTTGAAATTTTGGTCTTTCTTATTTTCTTCTATTTCCTTATCTCATTTCAACTTCATTTTATGCATATCAAACCAATTCCACGCCTTTTCATGGTTCTAGTGAGAGAAAGAGAGAAAGTAGAGAGAGAAAGACAAGAAAAATGTATTTTTATACATGAAAAGGCTTTAAAAACTTGAGAGAGCAAGAAGGAAGAGAAAAGAGCAAAGTAAAAGGTGATTAGAACACCTAATAATTTGTCCATAGAAGGAAAAGAGTGAAGATAAGATACTTTTCTTCTTCTCTTCAATCTTATTTAAAGAATAGTATGGTTTAGAGCTTAATTAGAGCATGTTTTTGAAGAAAGAGTTTAGGATTTTAGGAGAGAGGAAATAGAGTTCAAGGACCTATGATGCAAGGAAGGTTTTTTTATGGTTTCTTTATGTGTTATAGGAGCACAAGTTGAAAAATAACAAGCTTAAGGGGAAGGAAAAAGAGACTTAGAGAGTGAAGGGAAGCAGGATAAGAGATTTGTGCATAACTTAAAGCAAATGCCTATATCTTAGAATAAAATTTTATGAAATAAATAGTTGGCATATTAATTAGTGCTTAAAACGCATTTGATAATGAATTATTACATGAAAACTTCAAGTTGACATGATGTAAGTGAAATGTTATGATTTCTTGATTTGCTTAACATGAGTTACAAATTAGATTATATGAGAAATATGAAAATAGTTATTGAGAGGTTGTATATTATGTTGAGATCTTGGAGGTGCATGTTTGTTAGTGTAAGATGAGTGTGATAAGCTTTAGAGTGAACATAGAAATTGAAATGCAATTTCCAACAGATAGTCGCGGGTGTGAAGCATTAGTCACTAGCCTGAATTGCTAAATTCACGGGTGTAAATAAATGAATCACATGAGTGACTTTTGCTTGTAAAAGGTACCATTCATTTCAAATTCATTCACGGTTTGAATCACGATTTTGATCACAGATATGAGCTTGTTTATATACATGAATGTTTCAACCACTGCTGTGAGTTAGTGTATCTTGAAGTGTTGACAGGCATGAACAATAAATCACGGTCATATTGAATGTTTTTTTTTTCAATAATGTATTTATTTATTAATTAATAAGAAATCTCAATTGAAATATTAAGATATGATAATTTATCCAATTTGTCCAACGAAATTGTGCATAATTGTATGATCATACTAGTAAGAGGTGATATTACATGAATTTTGCTATACTATAGGAATGCATGGTGAAGGAAACAAAGAGAATTGTGAAGTTGGCAAAGAGAATGAGTAATAATTTGATAATAACATAGAATAAGCCCTAAAACACTTTGAATAGTATAACATACGAATTAGGGGTCATATTATGCCCGTGATAATACTTTTATATTATACCGGTAGTGACACTAATATTATGTCGTGATGATATTTATATTATGTTGATGATGACACTTATATTATATTGATGATGACACTCATATTATGCTGGTGGTGACACATTTATAATATATCAATGATGACATTTGTATGTATATACCATTATATCCGAATGATAACTTTATTATGTCTAGATAGCCAATCTCATTATCCTGATTATTGGTTCATAAGTGTTATGGGCGCAAATAAGTTCAGAATGATATAAAGAGCATTATATATGGATATAAAATGATCATGTGATACATGAATATATATATATATATATATATATATATATATATATATATATATATATATATATATATATATATATATATATATATAAAGTATGATAACTTGGCATGTAAGTATGATGGCATATGATAGCATGTTGCATGAATATAACATATTGCATTGTTTATATACACTATTAAATCTAGTGCTTAGCATAAAGGTTTTCTTGTGCATATATAGCGAAAAATAAGCAAAAGTCAATAAAGAAAGCTAGTGGTAATCTGATCAAGTAAAATAGTTTATTACAGACACTATGGGTTACACAACTTTCTGTATTTTTTATTTGAATTTTTTTTTCTAATATTGTAAAGTAAATCTGATGTTTGTAAATAATATTTTTATATACAAACTGTATATTATTTCTTCTATAGTATGCAAAGTAAAAAAAGAATGTGCCGCTTTTGATTAAAAATAGCGTAAGATTCTCTTATCTAAGCACATGTTGGTAGAGTAAGGAGGGCTATTGTTTCCCTTCATCTTTACAAATCATCATAGCTTTGGTAAGGATTTGTGCCACTTCACCCCTTAAAACATTGTGACAGGGGAGATATATGCAAACCAACCAACAAATATATCTATTAAGGTTTGATGACTTGCATGTGAAGAAGTACACCAGAGACTCCATATTCACCTCTGTTAAAGGAAATAGAACTGGTCAAAATGTGTCTCAGGATATGCATCTAAAAGAAACAAAGTGCATGCATGAAATATACAGGCGTGAATGGCTCGTTCACATGATCTCCTGATAAGTGTGACACTCCTCCAATTGAATTCTGCACAAATAATACAGCAATCACTTGGCATTAATAGCAGCTAACATCCATAAATTGCCATACCAATGTAAAAACAAAACAGTTAAATGAGGATAAAAAATAACTTACCGCCCAAGAAAAAAAGAAGGCTAACTTTTGCTCTCTCCTTCTCAGCATTTACTAACTACAGCTCAGAAAAAGAAAACATATAGTCTTGTGAAAAAAAATAATAAGAAGAAGAAAATAATTTCATAAATTCAAATGTTCGAGGAAATTAATACTCAATTACTATTAATTATAAAATGCAACATGACCCTCCAGTAGAACACTGATGGTTAAATTTTTGAACATGTACAGTGGAGCATCAGTTCCAGAGACTTTTAAGGTCACTGGGCAATCAGACTACAAACCTTTTTTATCCTAGATGAGTTTAAGGATCAAGTAATAATGCTTGTCATATGGGTGATTTCCTGAACTAAACTTGTCTGATTCAATTTCAAGTTACAATAACGATCTACTTTTATTATGACATACTCAAGAAGGAGGGTCTATTCATTAATTTGTCGATATTTCAAACTCATGATAATTGTATGTCTTAATTCTTACAAAACCATCAATCTATTTTTATTTCTTATGATTTCGAACTATATTATTCCCATTTGTTGAACAATTCGAATGCCCTATTTTCCCAAATTTGGAACAGTAAAGGTTTTATTATTTAAGAATATAGTAAGTTGGTAGTTAACTTGTATATTTTCCAAAGTGTTGAAACTTAATAGCACGATTTATTTTTAATTACAAGAAATAATAAAATATTAGGGAACAAAAAACTATTTATTTAAGAAATAACATATGATCAATTCACGAGCATGCCTGCTCCGAAGGGTAAAGATATTCCTAATCATAAAATCAAATCGAAAATGACAAAATTTGACTATTGTAAAACCCCTAAGAAATTTAGGTTCAAAGATTAGGTTAGTGGAAAACCTCTTAGGTATACCTAATTTACCATTTCTTTATCAGCGTCATTTCACCCATTTACGTGAAAAGTGACATAAATTTGTTCAAACAAAAAATAAATAAATAAATAAAATGTAAAAATGTAGAGGATCAAGGGTTAGAGATTAGAGATTCAATCGGGCTGGAATCAATCAAATTGATATTCTTTCAAAATATAATATTTAGAGAAATTTACTATTTATCTTCTAATATTTGATATAATGTATTAGTATTCTTGAAGTTCAAAAATTATACTAATATGTTATTTCGTTAAATTTTCAGTTAGAAAAACTGACAAAATTATCCTTATTAATATCTTTAAGAGAATCTAGAGAAAATTACTATTTATCTTTTAATGTTTAACATATTATACTAATATCTTCTGAAATTCAATATTCTAACATTTTTATAGTATAAAATATAACAGAATGACAAATTAAGGGAATATTATAAAACAAATAGAATCAGACATATAATTTTTGATTCTCATATTGATACTATTACAATAAGTCAAACTTTATAGAATAAATAATATTTTTCTCTAATATAACATATTTCATGCATATATAAAAAATGTGAAAAAACTTACATTATAAATGTTTCATGTGCAATAGTGTGTTCAAAATGTTAAATACTCAAATTCAAATTAATACACAAAAATATTTTTAAGTATAATAATATCTATATTTATATATATTATTTTAAAAATAATAGAATTGACTTATTTGTATATTCTTTAGATTTTTAAAAATTAAAAACTAATAATTTCCAAAAATTAATATCTAACATGCATTTATAATTCAAATTAATATAATAATATTCAAAAATATTCTCAAATATTATTTAATTTTTATAATTATAATCATTAATTTGATAAACAATAAAATTAATTAATTAATTTAGATATTTTCATTTTTAAAATCAAAATGGATAATAATTTATAGAAAAACACTACATTATAGTATATATTTATTTCTTAATTGAATTTCATAGAAATCAAAAATATTTTAAAATTTATTTACGTAAAAATTCGAAAATATAAATAATTAAATTCAGTTTTAATAATTATATATATTTTTTGAATAATATGGATAAATTTATAAATAGTCAATATCATCTTTAAACTCTTTAAAAATTATACAAATAAATATTAAGTTAGACAGTCCAATTTAGATTTTTTTTCATCTTTATATTTATTGTGAGGGTTAGTTTTGTAAATGGTTAATTAATTATTAATATAATAAAAGCGACCTATAATAATCAAAAGTGAGAGTGTGGTTTAGTGGCAAAGGCTTGTGAAACGCCTTCAATGGTGATAAATTGAATCCCAGCTGCACAAAAATATTGGTATTTTTGAAGTGTTTTTCAGCTGACCAAACCAGTCAAATCATAACAGGTTGAAATGGATTCTAATTGAACCTGTGGAGTGGCCAGTTCTTTCACTGGCTAGATACATCATATACCCTCAGTTTCATATCTTGAACTGGCCTAACTTTAGAATCAATTTCTAATTTAACCGGTTGAATCGGTCGGGCATGACAAGTTTCAATAACACTGAACACAAGACAAGATTCAACCGAAACAGCAACTGTATAGTGATTAATGTTAGAGCAGGTTCCACAAACAGATTGTAGCAAAAGAAACACAAAAAAGTTAAGACCAAATAACAATTCATGAGATCAAATTGAAGACACGAAGCCAAACTTAACCAAAACTTTAATTTTATTTAGCTAGTAAAATTATTATTGGATTAGCCAAACTTTAATGAGATCATAGCTGCAAGCGCGGTAAAATTATGGTCAAATTAATTAGGAATGAGAATCGGAAGGTGGATATTAAGTGATAAGTCAAAAATCATCAGAATCAGGACCATCACTCACACACCTATCATATCCGCTTGCATCATACAGAATGATACCTCTCCTGATCCGAATCTATCTGCTTTTTGCACTCTTGACTTCTTCCTTATTCTCTCTCCCCTTCTCACAACCAACGTGTTTTCTGCAGTTCATAATTTTATAATTGTTTTTCCAATTTTGACTTATTTTTTGAATTGACGATAGTTTAAAATTTATAACTTGAAAAAATAATTTAAGTCTCTAAAAAATTAAATAGAATATAAAATTTAGTTAATGTCTTATTTTTATGGTTATTCTACTAAATCATAACTAATTATATCATTATTTATATAATTATTTATATAAATAATTATTTATAATAAAACAAATACATAATATAATTTTGTTAAATTAAAAAAAAAAAAAGAAAGAAAGAAAAACAGAAATATAAAAGAGCTTATGGTATAATTCGAAATGAGGTGATACCCATGTTTAGATTAAAAAAAATATAGGAGAAAAAGTAAATAATTGTATAGAATAAAAAAAAATTATTTTATTTTATTTGGAAATGAAAGAAAAATAAGGAGGATGGAAAAAAATAATTCTTATTTTTTACTCTTATTTATTATTTTATTTCAATTCAAATACGAGTGAGAGGAAAAAAATAAAATTTATTGTTTTTTTCTTATTTTTGCTCTTCCAGGAAAGTTCCGCAACATCGTGTTAACTGACAACTTCACATATGAGACGAGAAAGGTCTGTTGATTGTTGAGGAAGATGGGGGGAGCAAGAGGATGAGGAGGTAATTTACCCCTATCCCAACTCAGAATGCTTCCAACTCTATTTGATTGTCAGGTTCATATTAGTGGTGGACACCCGTACACAGATATATCTCTTCATAGGTGAAATTTCCTAAGGTGGACTTATATGTGGTCATCAAGGCAGCGTGACACTACTTATCCCTAAGAAGCTAATAGCCATTATCTAATATCTAAGGTCCATGTGAATCTTCTTCTATATATGTACTCTATTGTCTTTTTCTTGTTTCTTAAGGTGCATTGGATTCTATTTCATTTTATCATATTTATAAACCAACTATAAATTGAGATATAGCATCTCTAATAATTTTTTTATTTTAAATAATATTTTTAGTAAAATAAAAAGTAAATAATACTTATTATTTTTAAAAATATATAAAAAGTAATTTTTTTATAAGTCCAGTAAATTTTTATTATTTTTATTTTATCTCATATAAATTAATATTTTTTAAAAAAATAAATGACTTCAGTTAAAAATATTTTTAGAGAAACATATAAATAAAAAATTAGAATATGTATATAATATATATATATATATATATATATATTAATTACAATTAGAATATAAAGCGAAAAGTCAAATTTACTCTCTCATCTAAATTTTAAAAATAGATTCTCTTTTTATACAATGACACTTTGAAATAAATAGTATATTTTAACTAAGAAACATGTTAGAGATATACTTAGAGCATCTTTAAATATAAAGTATAATGTCTGTAAAGTAGATCTTATGAGTTATATATTTAGAGAGAAAAATAATGGGGGTTAAGGTGTGTTAAAATTTAAGTTTAAGTTTGTGAAAAAGAAAAACTTCCATGTTCATGAAAGTCGTGCTATGGTTCAAATGACAGAGTTTTTGAACATAGTAGGATCATTTTGAGAAAAAAAAAACGTTTACACCCGTGAATGGTTGAGTAATGGTTGTGAATGTCGTTTCATGCCTGAGAAGGTAAGTGTTACACCCGTGAAAGTAGGTCAATTGATTATAAGTAGTCGCACTTTTCTCTTTCCTCTGTATTATACCTTGCTTTAAAACCACCTCCACCACTTCAGATCATCTTCTGACACATTTAGAGGCTTCTTCGTCATCTTCTCTACCTTTGTTAAACCTAAGCATTATTGTTGAAGTCTGAAGCTTGAGAAAACATAGAAGTTTGAGTGAGTTTTACCAAGTTGAGGTAGAACTCATTTTTTAGAGTTTTTTTAAGTTGTGTTTATGTTTGTGGTTCTAAAATAGACATTCTTTGTGATGATAGGATCTACTAAGGAGTAAAAAACCACATTACAAAGGGGAAATACAAGCTTAAAAATTTTGAAGAGTTAGTTAAGGCTCCATTTTGGTTAAAAGTTTGTACATATTAAGATTTAAATTCTCTTTCCATGTATCTTGGTATATTTTACTTGTTGTGAACTATAAAATGAAATGTTGAAGACATGTTATGGTTGATAAATGGTATGGATAAATGAGTTATAAGTGTTAAATAATATATGTGATATGATATAGCTTATTATGATCAAGAAATAGATTTAATGAGATAAATGTTGTTTAAACATGTTATAGATACGGTATATTAATGAAAGTGTTGATAGAAGTGATTGACACTTGCCAATCTTTAGAAATTTTTGCATGAAGTTCATGAATATTTTGTTTTGAGTCGTGTTTTGGTTTATTGGAAGTGCATGATTCACACCCATGAACAAGGGTATCACATCTATGAATGTCGAAAGCTAATGAACTTGCATGAATTCATAATTTCAAGGGTTGTGTCACGGTTGGAAAGCTGTGATGAAATGATGTCACAGTCGTGAATAAGTAATTCACGTCTGTAAATGTCATGTTATGTTTCAAGTGATGGTTTACGGATACGAAAATCGTGAATGAAACCTTCATGGTCGTGAAGTAGCTCACGACTTTGTGAAGCAAGATGAATGTATAACATGAATATTTTGATTTATGATCTCAATTGATGGATTGTTAAATGCATGTTATGAGTTGTATGTTTACGTGGAATATAATATGTGGATTATATGATATGACATTTATGTGTTGGTATGAGAATACATAAATGAGATATAATGTTGGTAATAACATGTGATAAAATAAATTGAAAGATAAAAGTTTATGAGTTACATGTCGAGTTCTCTAGTTTTAATCTTATCAGAGGGTAGATGATATACCATTTAGGGAGGAAAAGGTATCGTAAAGAGTTACTTTGTGATTGATATAAGGATAAGTGGTTAAAGTTTGAGATATGAGCACATTTGATCTTGGATTTGCTAGCATGTTATATTATTCTCAGTCAATGTGGTTTATGCTCGGGTTGTTGAGTGCTCCAATCTCATTTTCTGTGTCCGAATAGTCAGCTTAGAGAGTCTGAGACTAAATGGAAACTAAATATATGATATATGGTAATCTAAATGGAAAGTTATATATATGTTAAATGAATGCTAATATCAGGTAACATGATATGGTAGGGTAACATAGATATGTGTATGTGTACAGTATACATGGATTTTATGGCATGTCTATGGTAAGATAAACATATTGATATGACATCAAAGTACGTAACAACTAAAATGTATAGTTTTAGGAGTAATTATAAGGTGAATGAAATTATATAAATGTAGAATTTTTATGTATATATGTATCACTAAACATTAATTTGCTTAGCATGTAGGTTTCCTGCATACAGGTTCAGAGTCGATAGAAAAAAATTAATTGGAAAAGTAACGAGCACATTAGAGATCAGTTGGAGTACACCCCGATTATGATGTGTTTACATTCATGGTGTACTATGTATTTTATTTATTTCATGAGATTTTTATATTTTTATTTTACATATCTTTTACATTAAGAATGTGTAATTATTTTTATTTTGATGTATTTGTAATACAAAGCTAGTAAAGCTGGAAATACATTTTATATTATATTGATCATTAGTTTCGAGATTTTTTATTTATGATAGATTTTGATGATTTAATTACATAATTATATTTAAATGGGTTTTAAATATGAAAATTTTTAATTTAATCAGTTTTTTGTAAAAACAACGTATAACATCTATCGGTATAGTTGGGAGATTTTCTTAATTACATTGGTAGGTGTTATATAAAGAATAAATTTTTTTACAAGTCTAATAAATTATTTATATTTTTACTCTTTATTTTACTTTAGCTCATGCAAATTAATACTTATCAAAAGAAAAAAAATAATTTTATTATAAAAAAAGATAAATATATTTATAGAGAAACATAACAATAAAAAGATAGAAAATATATAGAAAGTAAATGTTCACAAAAAACAGTTATAATAGATAGTCAAATTTGACTTTTTAGATGTAAAAAGTTAAATACGAAAAAAATAATATATATATATATATATATATATATATATATATATATATATATATATATATATATATATATATATATATATATATATATATTCTTTAATTCTGAAGATGACCGAAAAGAATCCGGTGGCATGCAGAATGCAAGTTAAAATTTAGTCACTCTTTACGATAATATAATTAAATGAATATGTTAGGAATTGGACTAAATCAATAATATAGAAATAAAATATTAAAATGCTGGAGTATATAAGATATTTAAATATAGATGAAGAATCTCTATCTATATATTTCAAATCATTCCAAATCCATATGGGATTTATGAATTCTTTTTTATGTTGAATTGCTAAAAATTTTCCAATTATAAAAGATTGTTTTTTAATAATGATAAAATATCAAAATCAGCTCATTAACTACTAATGAAAAATGCTCGAATTTGAGCTCGAAATCGATAACAAAATATAACACATTCATGAGATTTTAAACAAATATGTTAGTGAGCTCGTAAATGAACATGTTCGCGAGCTAACGAACCAAACAGTATTAAACTCGAGCTCGAGCTCAGCTCGTTAACAGTAATAAATGATCTCAAATGAACTTTTTTCTGAACTGAGACTCAAATAGCTCGCAAGCGGCTTGACTTATTTACAATCTTAAATGTATTTCACTCCCAACTTAACTCACTCAATTGCACTATTGAGTAATTGATTATTACAAGAATGAACACACTCAACTACTAGAAAAGATCAATGACACTTGAGCAATAATGGTTTACAACAAAAAATTGATAAAGGTAGTTGGAAATTTTAAATTCACAAGGCTCTTAAGAGCATATACAAATATTGAATACTTGAATATCAATTCTCAAACATTTGGAGACATAAAAGTGGAATATTTATACTTCTTTTGTAAAATAAAGTCGCTTGGGTGTATTTAATGCAGAAATAGTCATCCAACTATTTTTCCATTCACGTCTGACAACTTCAATTCTTCAAATTCATGGGTGTGATTGTGGTTTTAAGGGCATGAAATTTCTTAGCAAGTCATGAACTAAGTTGTGAAGCCGGTTGTGAAAAATTTTAGAAGTTGTTTGGATTCTGGAACTAGGCTCTTCACAAGCGTGAAATATGGAGTCACGAGCTTGAAAATTGATGCTGACTGTGAACTAGGTTACGAAGTAAGTCATGAATGATTTTGGAACTTTTGACATTTTTAGGGCTCGATTTTCACGGGCATAACACTCTGCTGAAGTTATGAATGGCTGAACTTTGAATCTTTTGGAGTCATAAGGCTTTTATGGGTGCGACCTTTCTTTTTATAGGCGTGAAGAACTTCCTTCATAGGCCTGAACAACTTTTGATTTTTAAACTTTAAACTCTAATTGACTTGGTTAGATTGCCTTTGATGGTTTGAAAATCATTAACCTGTTTAATCACTTAATACAAAGTGTGGTTAAATTTCTTATTACTCAATTATTTGTTATTATTAAAATGACAGAAATAACCTTTAAGGTTCAATAATCTCTCCATTTTTTATGATGACAAATAATTGTGCAATATGTGGCTAAGGAGAAAAGATTTTCTCCCCTTCAAAACATGCTTATAAAAGATTGAAATTTAAATATACAAGCATGCCACAAAAACAAGGCAAAAGCATAAAGACAATTAAGTTCAATCAAATCCAATTAGCCAAAGGAAGGTCATATGTCATACTAAATGCAATTCATAAGCCAATTATTTAATTCATAAGATACATTCAATTCATGCATACCACTTAATTACAACCATATTGCATATTTCTCTCCCTTTGTCACTATAAAACAAAAATTAAACATAAGAGGAGAAATGACAAAAATATCAAGCGCAACCATTAAGGGACCAAATGCATGAAAAACTAAATATATTAACAAAAGATTGAAAGCTTAAAAAACCAAGCTAAAGATGTAAAGCTACAAGAAAAAGTTGTTCAAAAGCTTTGATTACAAAGATCAAAAGCTAGAACAGTCTAAATTAGCAAAAGATTCCTAAGACATAAAACATGAAAGAAAAGAGGACATAAATGGTCACTTGATGGAGGATGACCTCGAAAGCAAGCAACCTCGAACTCAAGACTAATTATTCAAGTTTTGATGTTATCCTTAAGATCCTTAAGTTGCTACTCGACATGTTGCTAGAGAAAATCAAAACCTTGCTATAACAAGTCCAAACCTTATTATTATAGTAGCTCAAAGCACTGATGGAGATCCTACTAGAGTAAGTCAAAGTGCCAATTAAAACATGCAAGCAGCTGTTGTATCAAGTCTGGAGTGAAGGAAGAAGAAGCTTCACCACCTACTAGGGCATTGAAAGTCTCGACTCGAGCTCTTTTTAGCTACTAATTTCCTTGCAATCCAACTTTGAACTCATTTGAATCCCCATGCACCCATTCTATCTCTAGTGTTTTGAAGTGATAAAAGATGTAATCCTTGTAAAGAATTCGAATTGCAACTCACATTTTGATAAAATCAATTGATATCCAATTGATCTCAAAGAGAAGCAAGAAATGATGGTGTAGGAGTGATTCTCAAGGTCTATAAATTTGAGCTCAATTGTGAGATGGGTGACATAGCTACCAATAAGAATGTCACCAGCTAGTTTCATCCTCATGGAGAAGAGGTGAGATGCAAACCACCTGGATAAAAATCCATTGCTTTCTCTGAGCCCATTTGAAGAACAATAGCTTTGTTTTCCTCATTGCACCATTGTTATTTCCTCGAACGAAGATGCTATTAGTGTGATGCCCCGCTTATATATTAGGGATAATTCCATATATATAAGTAGGATGCGACAAGATTAACTAGATAAATTTTTCCAAATTAAATTTTTTTTCACTTAATAATTTAATCCAATATTTTGGGTTAGGCATGCCATTCTAACTATCAATATATATATCATCATGTTATATACACGTGGTACTTGATTATATTATATAATTGATAACTTGTGACATACCAGACATATCTACCAAAACCCATATGCATGGTCAAACTCAAAAAGAAAAGTGATAAGTAACTAACTCTTTAACTAAGTCTTTTGTGCCTCATCTGATATGAGCTTGAATTTCTTCTTGACCAACTTCACAATCTACTTTCTACAGCTCCAATTCCTGTGTGAGAAAAGCTCATGCTAAGTTATCTCTAGCTTAGTGGTACATATAGGCATTAAAGTTTTTCCCAGACAATCACACAAATGCATGTTTCAAATAAATTATGGCACATTTAACTTTACTACATATTTGACATATAAAAGAAATAAGTACATAATATAAAAGAATAAACATAATAACCTCATTCAATAATTAAATTCTCACTACCTTGTATAAGCGTTTCATACCTTGTTACTTATGTAAATAAATAAAATTTCATATTTCATTTCATAGTTCATTAGCCCAAAATCTCATTCCCGGACTATTTGGATATGAGGTGTGAGATAGATGCACTTGAGGAGCTTAAACCATCCTACTCACCTTAATCTGAAGTCAAGGACACTTGTGAAGCTTCAGCCACTTTATGTAATTAGGATCAGGGTCACTCACGGAGTTATAACCACCCTATTCCTAAATCATATCAATATCAGTACCGTAATTCTTCTCTTAATGGTGCATCATTTATTCTATGTTAGTCCTCAAGTAGAGAAATAGGCAATTAAAATCATTAATTAATTATTTTTATTATGTCTTTACTTGCCATAACCAATACTCATTTCGTATTAATATAATTATATGTTCACAATTTATTTCAAAACCATGTAATAGCATGATATTTCATCAAATATTACCATATTATTAAATTCCAAATTAATAACATTTTTATAATTTTAAATCAAATCATAATATATCATTTCATTATTTTGACACATAATTTATGTCATGCACACACAATCATACATTAGGGCAAACCAAAATATATATATCTACAAACCCTCATAATATTTTCCTTTTCCAAAATTTAAACTCAAAGATTGTTCACTTTTGTTACTCTTCCTCTTGTTGAGGACCTAATTTGAAAAATATAATTAATCAATACATTGTTAAAATACTTATTCTTAATATAGTTTAGATAAATAACTAGAATTTTTTTTAAGTTGGAACATGACCTTTTAGGAATATTGACTCTATAATTTTTTTTATACTTATCCAATTTATGTGATTATTATTTTAATTAAATTTAACATATAATACTATAACATACTAATATTTCCAAATTTTTGGACCATTACACAATTTTTAGTGTAATTATAGTTGTTACTCTGTCTTATGCCACTAGGCAATTTTTAGATACTATATTTAAAAATTCATATCTTTCAATGTGTACACTGAATTATTATGAAACTTTTCATATAGTTAGATAAGGTAATTTGGAACACTTTTCATGTTTATTACTTTTTTAGATTCTATCTCTAATATCCTCAAATACTAGAGAGACTATAACTGGTTCAACAATACCTAATGAACTATAGATTACCAATATATAAGAAAATTAAATCCTAAACATTCTAATCAAGTTTTAGTAAATGTTAAGGGCGGACTATGTAAATTAAAACTAAAGTAACAAGGTAATCAAATTTTACGAATTAAAACCAATGAGACAAAACTTGTATTAGCTCACCTTCCCAATTTGGAATCTCTTCCCTAAGTCAATTAAGCACTACAAAGTAAGTTTTCAATGGCTCTCGCCTTAATTCACCAATTACCCACTAATGATGTAACTAATGCCCAACCAAATTTTTAGGTTAAATTAAAGATGGTGTTTTTAATAATGTAACCTTAATATGTTCATTCCAAATCAAACAAAAGGTGACCAATCAATCATTCAATCTGAAACTAAAAAAGCATAATTGAAATTGGAAAAACCATCATACTTCATTAATAGTAAAGGGAAGTTCATACAAATTGGGTTAGCTCACTAAATACCTAAATCAAATTAGTCTAGCATTGATACTACAATGGTCATGTTAATATCAAATATTATGGTAAGTATGTTATAGCAATGAAAGAAATAAAAGGACTAAGTGCTCTCTTGAAAGTTGATGAAAAGTTTGCTAAAACAGTATAGAAGAAGGTGACTTATAAGTTTTCTTCAGCCACCATCTCTCAAAAGTTGCAGAACATCTCCCTTAAAGTTTCAAAGAAAAAACTCCCTCAATTCTAAAAAGAAACTACCTTTATATTACTAAGAGTTTTAGTTGCATTATAATTCTAAAATTACAATATTTTTCCTTCTGAATGTATTAATAATATCCCTAAAAATGAGCTTCAAAAGTAATCCTCTATAATGTGAGTCGAATTGCAAAAAACTAACTTTTATTGCATATTGGACTCTGTAGGACCGCTAGTCATCACGTGCATGCTGATTCCTCATGCATATGACAAGTTAAAAAGGCATAGTTATGTCATGCTCGTGACAATTCCTTGAAGCTCTAGTCTCAATGCACCTGTGCTAAATTTGTGTGCCCATAACAAAAGGTTAGGCTTTAAAATCCTCCTACTCATGTCAAAGTCTTACACCAACGACATGAGTGGAATGGATCTTTCACGCTTGCAATAAGCCCTCACACGTATGACATTTGCTCCATCTGTAACTTATCTTTCATCTTTTGCAAACACAAAATTAAAACCATTAAGTTGCTAAAACATGATAAAAACCTATAATTAAACATTAAAAACATAAATAAAAACTAGACCAACCAAGAACACATCAAATTCCGCCACACTTAAATATTGTTTGTCTCCAAAAAATATCCAAACTAAAAACAAGACACAAACACTTAACACATAAAAAATAAAATATGAACACAACTAGACTAACTCATATGCTCGAAACTTGACATTAGTGATCTCAAAGTCTCACTAGTGCGCCCACCATGCTTAAATCAAAATCATATCAACTTATCAAGTTCAGAATAAAATTAATACTAATTTCAAGTTGCATTTCAAAGAACAAGGCAATATAATTGTATCATCGTCTCATAAATATAGAGTTCAATATTTTAACCAAGTTTATAACTTTTGAATGCCAAAATCATTTAATAAGTATTTTTCTCTCTTTTTTTAATTCTTTTTTTTCATGGGGTTATAATTCTTTCCTAAGTCACAATGCACTTTCCACTTATAACTTTGATATTTCTTTTTTTTTTTTCTTTTTTTAAGAAAAGTACATTACACACATTTAGAGTATTTTGCATACTCATACCTTTGGTTACCTGCTAACCAAAGATAGAGGAGTAGATACAGTGAATGCATTTTATGCTCTATTTCACTATTTTTGTAAACCCTTTTATTCTTTATTTATTTATTTTTCTAAGTGAGCGTATTTTATGCTCCATCGCACTAGGTACTCATTAAGCACAATACAATGTAATTGATATTTTCCCATTAGAAATTCAACTAACTCACTAAAAACTATATCTCAAGGCAATATTATTCTCATATTGGAATGTTTTTAAAAGCAACATGTCATTAATATTAAAATCATCCCAAACTAAATCAATTGAATGCAATCCTAAAATAAGTGCATAGTAGAAGGTTAGGCTTTCAGATCCTCACACTTATGTCAAAGTCTTTCACTAACGACATGAGTGGAAAGGATCCTTCATGCTTGCAATAACCCCTCACGTGCGCAACAAGGTCCTCATGGGCGTAACGAGGCCTTTATGCACGTGATACTTGCTCCATGCTGCAACTTGTCTTTAAACTCATGCAATCACAAAATTAAAAACACTAAGTACCTAAAATATGATAAAATCCTATAATTAAATATTAAAAATATGAATAAAAACTAGACTAAATACAAACACATCAATCATATAGCAAGACTGCACTTAATAAGTGTGCAAGAGTGCACTTAATAAGAGTGACCACAATTTGCAATCAGTAAAAGTTAATTGTGTTAACAAATAAAGAGGTTTGCAGGAACTAGCATGAATACAAAAGAGGTCACAAAAGGTATATGGCAATCGCGAATGGTAAATTGCAATCGCAATTTCTAGTTGCCACAAATTGTGTTTCTTAAAACTTGAATGAGTTTTCATGCATTTATCTACATAATGTTGAATATGAAACTAGTGAATTTAAAATGCACATTTGAATTATTTTATGATGATTTATGACACCCATAACGTAAAGTGATGGAATGGTATGAAATGAGATATGCAAATAAGGTATGTGTTAAGCTTAAGACAAAGCTTGCATGAGTATGTAACAAAGGTTGACATGTGTGCACATGATATGTGAAACTAGTGAGATTATGATGCATGTTATGACCATGTATGATGAAGTATGGTATGACTAATAATAAAGAAAAGATGTTATGTGCATGAAGAATGCATATAAAAGAAGTACCTAGCTTGCTATGAGCTTATTTAAGTACATGTGATATGTGATAATATTTTGTGAAATATAGTTTATATATTTATTTAAAAGGAATTACCATGCATCATGGATTATTATGATGAGTTATGAACAATATGATATAAAAGTGATGATATTGCATGAATGAAGTGAATAATTATCTTTTTTTATAAAATATGTGTAAGCATATGCAAGAATGTCAAAATTTTATGTAAAATGAATCAAATTGATATAAGCCCATAACATCTAGACTAAGACTATAACTAGGATAGATAGCATGCTATTAAGGGTTAAATGTTACAATAGATATAAGGGCATATGTGTGTCATAAGAGGACACTTGTTTGTCACAAAAGGGCATATGTGTGCCATAAATGAGACTTTGGCACCCCTAGTCTGCGATTAGGCAATTACAAAGCTTGTGTGAGCAATATCTAGGCTAGGATCAGACATTCCATTATCCTATAGACAGTCTGGAAATGTATTGTAGGCAATTGATAAAAAACATGTTAACTTGAGTATAATGATGTTATGTTAAAAGTATTATATGATATTCATTAATCATATAAGCTTGAGATGATGATACTTGTCCAAGTCATGTATTTAAATGAAATTTTATGTTCAATTGTGAATGTTTAATATGAGATGATTATATTCATTAAACTTATGGTTTGAAAAGAGTCATAAGTGTGTATGTTATAAAATAATGATTGTACTACGATTACCTCTTAGAAATTATTATTGTCATGCAAGCATACCTAAATGCATGAATATGAGCTAATATTGAATTTTACATTATAAAAGGCTAAGGTAATGATTATACTATGTTTACCTTTTGGAAATTATTACTATTATGCAAGCATACCTAAATGCATGAATATGAGCTAATGTTGAATTTCATGTTATAAAAAACTAAAATGCATATTCATACATATGAAAGTATGATGTGGTGTTATTTGCTCTGCAAATATTCTGGAACAAAATTGTATGTAAAATTGCAAAATGCTAAATATGAAATGTATGTATTTTAGGAACTTAAGGTCTAAGAGGGTAATAAATGCATGAACTATTGAGTGATGATTATTTCATGATTAAATATTGAAATTTACTTATTAATATGAAAGTCTAAACGTAAGCAAGTGTTAATTTTGATTATATATATATAATTGCTATTGTATACCACAAAGTGATATACTTAGTGTGTGAGTTTGTTGTCTCACAAATAGATTGAAGCGTTGTAGATACTACATACATTGATAGAAAAGATAAGCCCGCTATAGAATCTATAAGGAAAAGTACATACCATCTTGAGGGGTTGGTGATTTTAACATATATGACATGTTGTTTTTAATCATGTCATATTTTGGGAAGGTAGATATCATGAAACAAAGTTGTTTATAAAGTATAATTTTGTTTTGTTAAGGGCTAGATGAAGCCTAAGCCATATATCATGTTTAAATTTGAAAACAAATGTTATCAAGATATCAACTTTAAATTCTAGAGTTTATTCAATATTTATTGATACGACATGAAACATGGGCATGTTAACATGTAATAAAGTAAACAAGGGGAAAACTTTGTAACTATTCTAACAAACAAATAACTCAAACTAAGTAACTATTCTAACAACTTCCCTCACTAAAAACACAATATAATGAAAAGTCATGTACTACTTTAATCCAACTATGAGATATGCACATACAAGATGGATATTGCTTTTAATGAAAATTGACGGTAGTAGGATTATTAGAAATGAGCCACCTTGCTAAGGCTCTCTTGTTAGCATAAGTTCCTTTTCAATTAAGCCTAAACTAACAAGTATATTACCAGTCCCTTTTTGATGTTGACCTCTCTCGTGATTTTAGTTAACAAAAACCACTATATGGGTTAAAGGTGCCTCTCAGTTACACCTCTCCTAATAGCTTTATGCAATAAAATCATACATCAAAATATTATTGAATCTCAGCCTAATTTGGCTTTCTAATTTATTATTAAGAATCAAATCAATATATAACCCAACATAAGCATTAAGCATGAATATGAATATCGTAAGACACTAAATATTGCATAAATAAATAAAAAATCACTAAAAGGCAATAACATCAAATATTTAACATCATAAAAATTAGAGCAAGAGTATAAAAGAGAGAAAAATAACAATTAATGGGGCTTTAATGCCCAATAGTCTTCAAGATACCCAAACTAGGTAGATTCTCTCTTCCAATCTCTTTTTGTTGCTTCAATAATTATGCTAAATGACTAAAAATGGTGACTTTGATGAGGTGGTTTTAGAGAATATTATAAAAATGCAATGAATGAGATATATTATGAGGTGGGTGAGTTAATTTTCTTTCAAAAATGAGAAAGTGATGTCTGTTATAGATGATGAAAGGAACACTCCTTTAAAATGATATGTTGGGGGCATTTTTAACACTGTAAATTATTTGGAGAATCAAATAATTGTATCTCCTTAAGTGGCCCAACTCAAAAGTTGCCTAATAGTGAAAATTGCATAGATAGAAAGACACAATCCTGTGAGTGACCATGTGGCTTCCTTAAAACTTAGCCGATTTTACCTAAAATTCTCCATTTCACATAACCAATTACATGGTCATATGATAGATATTGTGGTGGGCCTCAATTGGCTCCAAATCTACCTAGCTTGCTCTAAATTGCCTTGGACTTGGGATTTTTTATGTCAATGAAATCCATTTCGCTATATTATAGGCTAAAAACCTCTCATTAAGCTCAAAAACCTGAAAAATAAAGATATAGCTCAAATATATATATAAGCAAATTCAAGTAAAAACAAACCTAAACTAAATGAAAAATAACAAAAATAGTGAATTTACTTCAGAAATTCATGCATTTGTAGAGTGTTATCATTTAATTGAAAGAATTTGAAATTTAATGGTTGTTAGTTGAACAATTACAATTTCGATTTTTTACTGTGTCAAAATTTGTTTAATCAATAAATCTAATTGAATTGATTAAGATTTTTGACTAATCAATATTATTTGTATCGTATTTATGCTTATTTTTGGTTTGTTTAACTAAATTTTGGTTTGGTCAGTTAGCTTAACTAACTAATATTTTTCTCTAGATCCATAGAATAATCCGATTTGAAATAAAAAACCAATGATAAGAAAATATCCTAACTTAAATTCAACTTAAATCCATGCAATATGAGTCGATCGACATGTCTAGTTGATACAAAAAGAAAATGAAATTCCTCTAATTCTTGCCAAAACTAATACTATTTGTTTGATTTGGTAAAGGCTAGAAAGGCAAATTAGTCTCTGAAATATACATCAAAATACAACTTAAATTATGTAATTTGACTTAGTATAATTATGACCTTAATAGTTTATCCAATTACATATTAGTTCTTGAAGCCCCCTTGTCATCTGTCCCACAGACGAAAACTATTAACCTAACTTAGTTTTGTAACTCTATCAATAGATAGTGGATACATGTAGCACATGTATGTAGGGAAAAAAATTTCCAATCAAATTGACCTAGTTGGGTCATCTTGCAAATTAGGACTTTTCTGTTGATAAACACCAACATTTTTTAATTAAGTTGATTTTTATGAAATTAATTATACAAGATTTTCAAAAAAGTTTAAGATAAAAAAATTTAAACATATTATCTAATAATAATTATTTTATACATTTATGAAGAATTTAATTCATAAATTCCATAATTGAAATATAGAGAACATATGTGTTAAACTATATCATTAAGAATTTTGATTTACTTTTTTTTAATAAAAGTTTAATTGCTGTTTTTTATTTGTATTTTTATGGATAAACAAATTTGTTTTTTTTTCCAATAAAAATAAAAGTAGGGGGATAATTGTCGTTCCATCGTCGTCATTCTCCTCATCGGCTTAAATGTGATTACCAGCTGAATTTCTTCATCAATTTCCATAGTAGATACCCACGAATCCTCTAAATAAACTCATCAACTACAACCACAAAACCCCAAATCCAACCTAAAACACAAACCTAGAAAACCTAGAAACCAAAATAAGCACTTGTTTGAACAAGTCTTTACTCTGATTTCTTTCACTGGCTCTGCCGCCTACTATTTCATTTCTCAAAATGACCTCCATCTCTTCCCATTATAGTCTTTGTCCTTGAGTCCCTTCACTCTTTTTTCCTTTCTCTCCCTTTTTGTCCATTTTCCCTTAATTTGAATCCTTCTTCCACCACTTTCTCTCCTCTGCTTCCTCAGATTCCAACCCCTATTAGTCTCAGATTTTTTGCATGTCAAAGCCAAACTTAGATCACCTATTTTTTATACTTTATCCTTCCCTCATCTCTTTTGTTCCTCCCTCCATTCCTCCTAATTTCGTTGTTGCAACCACCCTCTTTCGCCTTGTGCACTATGCATCTTATGGAGTAATGGCATGTAGATTTGGATTGGACTCATCATTAATGGCTTATATCGTGCTTTATTCTATTTGTAAAGTGGTGGATGATAAATTCGTAGACTTGGTGAGCTTTGGAAGAGATATGGAGCGCATTGCAGTAGGTTTTGGAAAATTCGGGATTGATAATGAGTTATTGGTGAAAAATGTGTCGTTAGTTTTGGCACTGGTGGAAAGAAGGAGGCAGCGAAGAAGGGAAAAGAAGGAGGCGATAGAGAAAGGGGTAAATAAACGAGGAAAGAGGGAAAATGAGATAACAAAGAAGGGGAGGAGGCAACATAGAAGGGAGTTGAATGATGGTGAAATAGGGAAAAAGGGAGGTGATAGAGCGATGAAGGTATTTAGGTTTCATTGAAGGAAATTTTTTTAGCAGAAATAACGGTAAAATATCTATTGGATTTCTAGCAGAGAGAATGAAGGGAAAGGGGAAAGAGAGAGTAGGAGGAGGATGATATAGAGAGAAAAATGGTATGCATTAAAAATGTAATGTGTCAGTGTCCTATTGATCATCGGATTGAACTAAACGGTTATGTAATTGAAATAAATGGTAGTGATTCAATGCGAGTTTAAATTAATCTAATTAAAAGCGAAAATGTACATGGATAAAACATTAAAAGTTTGATTATAATGTGTCAAAATAATTTTGAGTTGTATTTTGGATATAATTAGGGACTAATTTGTAGGTTTGGCATTTGGCAAATGGAGTAATTAAAATACTACTACTATTGCAAGTTGGTAGTTACAAGATTTACAAACAGAATCCCACGCGGAAGCATATTCTATGCGCACGCGCGCGTGATAGAAGTACGGAGCAATATTTGCCCCATTCCCCAATTGAGGGGGGATCATATAGAAAAAACGATCATGAAAAAGTCATCAGAAAAATAAAATTCCTTAACGCGAAAAAGAGTGGTCCTGCTATTTAGCTGATCCGTACACGCCTGCGTGGTCCCTCTCCGGCCAACCATATTGGCGGTACTGGTGAACCAGGATGCACCACCCAACCAAACCGCCTCTTTATCCCCACCCTCTCTTACAAATCATTTTCAATTTTGGCATTTTAGCATCAAAACCACTCGCCTTATATTCACACATCGTGGCAATTCACAACCACAACCACCAATTCCCCTCTTATCTCTATATATAACAACATATCCTCTAAATTTGCCCCCCATCTCAACTCTGAACCCACTTGGGCCCATACCCAGATCCTCACTTTCCCTCTATTCAAATAACCAGTTCCAATATCTGAAGAAATCTAAGCAGAATTTTGCGATTAAAGGCCTCGGGTTTGCTCTGATTTTAAGGTGTTGTAGTTGGTTTGGTGTGGATAGGGAGGATTTTGTTTCTGTATAGATAGGTGTTGTTGGGGGGGTAAAACCCAGGGTAGACACGTTGTAGACATCACGGCTATACACGGAGTAACTCGGCCTCTAATTCATGTCCGGGCTGTACGACGCAAGGGTTGTGTGATTGAGAGCAGCCCTTCGCCGCACGGTGGACGTGGTGCTTTGCCTTCCGAAGGCGGTAGCCCTTCCGATCTTCTCTTTCTCGCTGGTGGCGGTTCCCTCTTTTCCTTTGCCTGTTAGGAGTAGGATATTATTATATAAATATTAAGTTGTAAGCGAATTTTAGATTATTTAGTAGTATTAGATCTCGATCAAGCAAGTTCGTAATTGAGTTGTTTTTGGGAATTTTAAGAAGATGAGTGACAAGTTGATGTTAATTATCAAGAGGGTTCCTACCGTTGTATCAAATTTGCAGAAAGAGGAGGCGGATGAGGTTGCTCGCCGGAGCGGGGGCTGTGGCCGCAATTGCCTTCGAAATTGTTGCATTCAAGGTATTTGTTGAAATGCTCTTGTTGCTTTTGGATGTGTTTTTATTGGCAAATCCTTGGGTTTTTTTTTTTATTATTTTTTTTATGTATTGACATGATTTATAAACGGGTTTATGTTTGTTGGCTCCTTGAATAGGCGCGAAACTCCCTCTGTACGCTTTCAAGAGATTGAACACGACTGTTTACGAGAAGAAGGGACTTGGACGTGAGATTAGCGAGCCGTCCGTTGCGTTCCTTGAGTCGCTTCTTCTTGGAGAGGTAGAATTACTTATGCAAATTAAGAATGATAAACCTTTTCTTTACTAGATGAGGTCGTGATTTGGAGGGTTAAATTTTGCATTATTCGTATTTTTAGTGGGAGGATCGCATGCAGAGAGGGCTCTTTCGATATGATGTCACTGCCTGCGAAACCAAGGTCTGTGCTCTTATTTATGATGTTCTTTTTGTTGGTTTAGCTTGTAATTTGAACTCATAGACTGGAACTTGTTGTTAGTTGAGTCGGGAATATGAGATTTATGTCTTGTTTGGTGATTATTTTGGTTTAGGTGATTCCTGGCCAGTATGGATTCATTGCCCAGCTGAATGAAGGCCGTCACTTGAAGAAGAGGCCAACTGAATTCCGAGTTGACAAGGTCCTCCAGCCCTTTGATGTGAACAAATTCAACTTCACTAAAGTGAGCCAAGAAGAGGTGCTCTTTCAGTTTGAAGCTACCGAAGATGGTGAAGTTCAGTTCTTCCCAAGTGCCCCCATTGATATTGAGAACTCTCCAAGTGTGGTTGCCATTAATGTAGGTTTTTGTTTAATGTACTGAATGGTTTCTTTACGTCTTTGATTAGGAGAAGGTTTTGATTAGGTCAGTGGGATTGTAGTAAATTGGTTATGACTTCTTTTCTACTGATAAAACAGGTTAGTCCTATTGAGTACGGGCATGTGCTGTTGATCCCTCGTATTCTGGAGTGCTTGCCTCAGAGGATTGACCGTGAGAGCTTGTTGCTTGCACTTTACATGGCAGCTGAAGCTGGGAATCCATACTTCCGATTGGGTTACAACAGCTTGGGTGCATTTGCTACCATCAACCATCTTCACTTCCAGGTATCTACCTGCATAGACATTGATTTTGATGAACTTGAATTTATATTTGGCAAATCATATCCTCACAACTAGTCAGTGAAACACACGATAATGCAAAGAAAAAAGACAACCTATTTTATCTTATTTGTTAAAGAAAAAGTAACCCAGAAATATGCATAAACAATTTGATCATTTCCATGGAACAGGCTTACTATTTGGAGTTGCATTTTCCCATTGAGAAGGCACCCACTAAGAAGATAACCACCTTGGGTAGCGGAGTGAAAATCTCTGAGCTTGTCAATTACCCTGTCAGAGGCCTTCTGTTTGAGGGTGGAAATAATCTGGAAGATTTATCCAACATTGTTGCTGATGCTTGCATTTGTCTTCAAGATAACAACATACCTTACAATGTGCTCATATCTGATTCTGGAAAGCGGATCTTTCTTTTGCCACAGGTAAGGAATTTGGAAACATGGTAGAGAAAACTTTGTTCCGTTTTTTGTTCAGAGGGGTGACTTTGTTCCTTAATATGTTTCAGAAATACTTGGTTTATTCTTTATGCTAAATGTTTTCAAATGGATTGACAGTGTTATGCTGAGAAACAAGCCCTTGGGGAAGTGAGTCATGAACTTCTTGATACCCAAGTGAACCCAGCTGTGTGGGAAATTAGTGGCCATATGGTGTTAAAGAGGAAGGAGGACTATGAGGAAGCATCTGAGGAGAATGCTTGGAGGCTGCTTGCTGAGGTTTCTCTCTCTGAAGCGAGATTCCAGGAAGTGACTGCTCTCATATTTGAAGCCATTTCCTACAACTGTAATGGCAATGAAAATGATGTTCAGAACTTGCTCGAGGATGAAAAAGCAGAATCTGTTGAAGAAGTGGATGCGATTAACAGAAGCTCTCGCCAAGCTGTGGTGACTGGAACTCAAGAGTGCCTAGTTCTGCAGTAAGGTCTTGCTTTGATGAGCAGACTATTCTGTATGTTATGTGAATCTGTAATTTCTATTAGTGCTCGAGTGAATTATGGCAGTGGCCAGTAGCCCAAATAAACAAGCCAGATTTGCATTGTCAATTCGGGTTTGCCTTGTGCTGAGTGAATTATGGCAGTAGCCAGTAGCCCAAATAAACAAAGCCAGATTTGCATTGTCAATTCGGGTTTGCCTTCTAATATCATTGATGTTTGTGTGTTCCACCCCATTTATGCCTCTGCATTGGGAGTATTTGTGGTGTAATTTCCTATTGATTTGTACTGTGTTGGATTGGTTAATATGCAATGAAATGTTCGCTGTTACAAAGCAGCTTATGGAAATAATAGTCTGTCTTGTCTTGTACACCATGTGATTATTGATTTGAGGTGATAAATCAAATTTGGAGTTATCAATTTTATTTATGAGAATATATATATATATATATATATATATATATATATTATTTTTCCATTTTACCTCTCCTGCCCAAGTAATTATGTCTAGTAGAATTGACATTTTTCTTTTTAACTCTAATTTGTCCAAAAAAATTTGGTAAAACTCAGATGGGTTAACTTGAATATGAAAATTATATGAATTTAACCATTAAATGCTGAATTGATTAAATGATGAGTTGATTTGATTTCGTGATTAATTAATTCGATTCGAGATTTAAAATTTATATCAATGAAAATAATCTGATTTGAACCTATTCAATTTGATCCAATTGGTAGTAGCACTAAAATGATATGATTCGAACCTATTTTATTTGATCCAATTTGAGAATCCTATGATTTTAGTCAACAAATGATGGTTAGTTCAATTCGAAGTTCAAAATTGATATCAATTCGATTCAATTAAGAGTAGCACTAAAAAGATCTGATTTGAACCGGTTTGATTCCATCCAATTGGCAGGGCTACTGCCCTGTATTCAGCATACCATGACTGGAGGAAAAGAGCTCGTTTTCATGGAAATAATACGACATTGGTCTTTATTATTTACAAGTTTTGGGGTGTTTGATTTTTCAAATGTTGCTCTTTTTTTAATCATCACAGAAATTTGGTACATGATGGGTAATATATGTTTAATCAAATCAAGGAGGATTATCATCAAATGACGTCACCCTTATCATGCAAATGCATAAGCAGCCTTGGCAGTTGTATAGCTTTTTCCACAAAGCTGGCGTAAAATGATTAAAAAAATCAATACAACGACAGACTTTTGATCACGTCACTACATAAAGAAAAGCCTCAATAATTTGAGTTTCCATACTAGTGATAAATTAAGCTAAATATCTTTGACCAAAATATTTAATTAACATGTGGGAATCTAATTACTAATTACCTTTGCTTGCTTTGTTTTGTTATCTTCTCCCCTAGCTGACTTAATTACAATATGCTTTTTTTCGTCATTTTCAAGTATTATTGAAGATAATTACACAAAAATTAAAGCAAATAACAGTTCATTTCACTTATGCCAAAAAATTAATTGTAATTGACTAATTTTTTTTAATTGATATTGTTCCTTGATTAGTTAAGATAGAGAAGAATGATAACAATTATTTAAATACCTTAATTACGTATTTGTTATATCAAAAGAAGAAGATTTCATGGAAAATAAAATCTTAGTGTCTTGAAATTTTAATATTTATCCATAGAAATTTAAATCTTATTTTTTTGTTCGGTCTAATTTTATAAAGAACATTTTTGATAATATAAAATATTTTAGTTAAAAAATACAGATAAAATTTTAAGTACTAATAAATTTGAAATATTAAAAATTCTTATATAAGAATCAAATCTTATTCTCAAATATTTTAGTTACCAAAACCAAATTTAGAATCAAAATTTTATTTTTATTCCAAAATAAGGTATACTAAATCGTGTCATAAGGGCACATTTGATATGCCTTATCTTGAAATGAGAATATTGTATTGAACAAAAATATTTAAGAATATGATTCTAATTCTTGTATATTATTGTAGGATATATGTATAACAAACAAAGAGTTATGACTCACAAATAGAATTATTTTTTTAATCTTTTTGTATGATTATATTTATAATTGTAAATATAATTAATTTTTGAATTTTATTCATCTTAGTAATGGAATCACACCAAATTTAAAAATTAAATTCCAATTTTTATTACATGACATACTAAAGAAGAATATTAGAATTATAAAACACCAAACTAGAAGTAAAATTACAGTTCTCATTTTTTTGTATACCAAACGTGCCATAAAAAAATAAAGACAATGAATATAAAGTATTTTTAAAATTTTAAAAAAATATTTTATCTTAATAATTGACCTGCAGGGCGCGAATCCAAATTAATGTGTAATTTTTGAATTGTGGGATACAAGAGGAATAAAAGGATGAATGGACTATTGTGTTACTGCTCGTAAAATAACCAACATATGACAACTTTTGTGTACTACTTATGACAACTTATTGAAATGATAATATTTATTTACCTTCGGTCCACTTTGTAGAATATGAGTTGTGACACATGAATTAAGAAAATCATTAACTCTTGTAAGTTGAGTTGTTTTCTCACCGGAAAACAACAGAGGACTAATTAATGTGAAATCTGCAATTAAGAGTAACAAATGAATTAAATGAAAGAATAATATGTGAGAGAAGGAGAAAGACAAAAGTGCCACATAGAAGATATAGAAAACATTCATAATTAAATTTAAAACAACTTTTCACAACAAAATATCTCCAAAATACTCTAACAAAAACACGAAGAGATCCACAAAACAAAATACAAAAAGAGGACAATAACATAAACAATAATAATAAGAAATTACTAACATATATTGACAATCACCTCAAAGCCCACCAGATTTTGTTCCACAAACGATCTAGGAAATGATGATAAGATCCTACTGAACACTATGCTCCAAAAGCCCACAATGAACCCAAGTGCCACGCTCACATGCAACCACCAATCCACTTCAACTCCATCATCTCCTTTTCCTTTTCTATTTTCACCGCTTGGAAATGGTACAATGCCATTTGAACTGCAGTTGTCGATGAGAGGAGGTCCGCATTGTCCTTCATTTCCAATGAAGCTCGAAGAGTTAAAACTATGCAATTGAGTCTTCTTCCGCTCAAATTATTGTAGGAAAGGTTCAGCTTGCTCAAAAATGTCAAATTTGTTACGCTCTCGGGAATTCTTCCAGACATTTGATTCTGAGAAAAATCTTAAGCTTCTAGCCCTTTCATCAGACCGATACTATCAGGTATTCAATACAGAAAATTATTTGACAAATTCAGAGCTAGCAATGCCTCAAGTCTTGTAACTTCCTTGAGAATCTCTCCGGACAAATTATTGTTAGGGAAGTCCATGAATCATAACATACTTCAGAATAGCTTCATATTCAACTAATCTTCCTTTCATCACAATCATGGCCCCATCTTGAAAATTTTCATCATAAATAGAATAGAAAAAAGTGAGGCTTCAGAATCAGTAGCCATGAAACTGAAGTTGTAAATAGAATTTGGAATGGTTCCGGATAGAGAATTGTGAGCAAGGTCTAGGATATGGAAATATGTCAAATGGCAGACTTCCTCAGGCATATGGCCATCAAAATTATTAGCACGAAGACTGAGAATCCTCAAATATGGAGACATATTACGGATCCATGAAGGAATGTGCCCTGTCAATTCATTTTCTCCAAGGTCAAGTGTCTCTAAGCTTGCACAATCTGCGAGTGATGATGGTATTTCTCCTGATAGGCTATTATTGCGAAGATCTAAGCACAAAACCTTTGTTAATTTCGCAATTGATTCGGGAATATTGCCACTAAGGTTGTTATTGCTTAATCTTATCAATGTCAAATTTGTCCAATTTAACCAGCAATTTGGAATTTCTCCGGATAAAAATTTATTGGCAAAGTCAACAACCTCCATTTGCGTCTTTTCATGCATCTTGTAACATAGGCAGTGGGATATATAGCCTGAAAAGAAAATTGTTGGAAAAGTCTGAAGTCTCACATTGGCTGAAATGCCAGGTAGTGAACCTTCAAAATGATTTGAACTCAAGTCCATCTCGGAACGGAGAGGAAGATTAGGAATATCCAGAATGACACCAGAAATTAGGTTATGAGAGATTTAAATATGAAAATCGAAAAGAAGAGCTCCAGAACCAATTTTCCTGAGTTTGACAATTATAATTCATCTATATATTCAAGTGAACGAAGCCAACCTGGAAATTGTAAACCAACATCCCAACCTCTTAAGATTTGAAGATGGAGAAAAGGTGGAACCCAATCAGAATGACTGTCAAAATCAACTTATTCATGGATCCTTCAAACACTGTTAATTTTGGGTGATTTTAAAAATGTGTCCCTCCAACAAATTATATGAAATATCCATCTCCTCCATTTTTGCAAGCCCTCCAAGCCCTTCTGGGACAGTTCCACCAAATTTGTTATGGCCAAGCCTTGGAAATCTCAATGACATCAATTTTGCTAAATGCAATGGAATAGGACCAGAAATCAAATTAAATGACAGATCAAGAAAGGTCAAGTTCTTTAAAATTGCTAATGTGATTGCTCAATTGGCCAAATAAGTTACAATCGGAGAAACCCAATGTTTGTAGTCCATTTGAAACACAATATGATAGAATCTCAAGGATATCATTAACATCTTGGCTTAGGTTCATACACAACAAAGAGAGTGACCTTAAATTGCAAAGATTTTAAATGATTTTTGAATTCCTTCGTCAAATTAATTTTCAGACAGATCAAGTTCCTTAATTGAAGAAATATTTGGTATTTCATTAGGATGGGACCTTCAAAGATATTACTTCCTAAATTGAGAGAAAGCAGACTTCTAAGACTAAAAAATAATTTGGATCAAAGAAGACTGACTAGAAGAGAGGTCCAGATTTTGAAGCGAACTCATGTTTTGATTATGATTATAGATTGGCCCTCAAAATTGATTATCTGCTAAATTAAGAATCTTCATGGTTTTAAGACGAAACACCCAATCAAGGAAGATTCAAGAAAAAAAATTCATTGACAAATCAATAATCGAAAGGGATGAATTATAAAAAATAAAAATAAAAAATCGAAAAGGATGAATTATCAAAAAAAAAAAATATCAAAAGGGATGAAAAGTAGACATTTACTAGCGGTGGAATATTGTTGAATAAAAATAAAACATAAAGTTCACAAAAATATTGCTGTAGAACAGTAGCTATAAACTGCTACAATTCAGAACAGAATAAAATAGAACACAATATAGAACAATAACTGAAAACAGAATAGACAATAGCTGCAAATTGCTACAATAACACATACATAAGAAAGAAAATAGAAGGAGAAAATGTATCGATTATAATATTAAGGATCTGAAGAGAGAAAAAACAGTAAACTTAAAAAGGAGAAAGTTTGAGTTAAATAGAACATATATACAAATGTCTTCTTTTTCTTCTTCATATATACTTTTACACTATATTTCTCTCAATCGCTTTACAACAAGACACTAATTTATAGGAAAAGAGACTCATTTTCAACCATACATTTTACCTAACTCTCTAAAAGATGTGGTTTAAGGAGAGTTATTCCTCTTTATGTATATATCTCTGACTAAAGTAAAAATATCTTAACAATTCTCATTAATATATTTTAATGTCAAAAATCTCAATAACTTTCAATACTCCCCATTGATAGATTTTTGATCAATATGAATTTATAAACACATGTTTCTTCAAACAGCTTCAACAGCATAAACAATAAGAACATCCTCTCATTCAAGCTTTTGGACAAAAGGACTACAAGATTTAAAGTATTGTAAAGTTGAAAATTTCTCCAAAAAGTCTTCATCTTTTAGGCCAAACTACTGTAGAAAACCTCTTGTAAATAGCAGTTGTAAAAGTTGGAACACTTCAAATATTTTTGCAACAAGGCTCCTTCAAAGATTTCTTAATATTCATGAAGAAAACTAATGCTTTTGTAAACCACATGAAAGTAATTTTATAGTTTAAAGACTTTTCAGTTTGTAGAAAATGATTTGACAGTTTATAGACATGGTCTCTCGAAAAGAGTTTTAATGGTCTATAAACATGTCAACTTCTTGAATATTTTCACATTTTATGGACATGTCGGTGCCTCAAAATTATACAGTTTAATAACATGTTTAGGTCCCTAAAAATAAACTTATAATTTTACGACTTGCTTAGCTCCTTAAAAATTAACTTTGCCAATAAAAATTGTTTATTTCACAACCAAAAAAGAACATGAGTATAAAATACTAGCAACTTTTTAAAGATTTGAGTACGAAATTAAAAACTTTAAAGGTGGAAGTTAGAAAAAATTTCAAGATCATGGAGAGTTTTTTAAACCAACTAGAAAATAGCTTTAGAAAACCTTTAAAAAACAAACACAATTACCTTAAGAAACCAACTATGATATCATGTTAAAAAAATAAGAAAAATTCACAAAATATTGAAATAGAATAGTAGCTATAAATTGCTACAGATTAGAACAAAATAAAATAAAACATGAAATAGAACAAGATTTGAATAACAAAATAAACAATGACTATAAATTGCTACAATAACACATACATAAGAAAAAAATAGGAGAAAATATATCAATTATAACACTAAAGATTTAGAGAGAAAAATAAAATAAACAAAAAAGGAGAGAGTTTAAGTTAAAATAGAAACACAAATACAAATATCTTCTTCTTTTTCATTGTAATTTACTCCTTTTACATATTTTTGCACTCTCTTTTACTCATTTTATATCGGAATACTAATTTATAAAACAAGAGACTAATTCTTAACCATATGTTTTACTTAAAGTTTGAGGAGAACTACAAATATCTTTGTCTAAAGCAAAAATATCTTAGTAACTCTTATTAATATATTTTAATGTCAAAAATCTCAACAACTTCGAACAAATATAAACAAGATTGGTACTTGACAACTGCAATTCTACTTGAGAATGTTAGCTAAGTGGTGCATCTCTATTTTAATCTTAATAATCAAATGGAGAAGCCACTAATGTATTTATTTAAGTATTATTTTATAGGATTAATGTTTACAAACACTTAGTAAAAAGTGTGGTGGACACATAATTTGCAACTACAAAAATGAGTATTGTTCATGAAAGACTTTTCGCAACTACACGTAGAGCTTAATGACCATGATCCACATGCTGCAAAGTGACTTGAAATTTCAAAGAGGTTCACAACCATAATAGTGACTATGATATTTGTTGCAAAAAAGGAATCGCTAATGCAAGGCAAGTAAGCACAACTGTGAAACTCATAATGCAAGCCTGCCAGTAGAAAGGCAAGTATCACCTGCCATGTTTCCTAGAGTTTGAAGCTAAACAAGAAATCGCGAATGCCACAACAACAATTAAAGAAACCCAAAATGGATAGAATGATTCATGGTGAGAAGTGTAACACCCTTTCATCCTACTATAAGGATAGTTAGGCAAGATAATGCTATGAACTTCCTCTCAAAAACTTATTTACATTGCTAATTGAAATCATATAATATATGTTTTTTTCCAAACACATTTATAATTTATACTACTGTTGAACCTTGAGGGATATTTCTATCATTTTTATGATAACAAATAATTAGGCAATAAAAAATTTAACCGCATTTGTGTTCTAAGTGTGTTAGACATGTTATACATTCCTAAAACCTTAAAGCAAGTTAAAAGATAAGAATTGAAGTTCAAAATATTGAAAATAAGCAAAGAGTCACGCCGTGAATTGAAAAGTCACATCCATGGTGAAAAATCACCACCCTCTTGAAAATAGCTCTTCACGCCTGTGAAACTAGTAAATGGTAAGATTATTCATTCAAACGTTCACGACAGTGAAGTATTGGCCCAACCGTGAAGATTGATCAAGTCACGCCCGTGAAGAATTTATCACGCATATGAATGACCATTCATTTTTAGATAGAATGAGTTACGACCATAGTCACCACTTTCATTCACGACTATGAAGAACAGTTACACCCATGAACCTGGAGAGAGAAACTTGTCAGACGTGAATGGAAAAGCAGTTGAACAACTATTTTCACATTTAATGCATGCCAAATGACTATATTTGATATGGAAGTATAAATACAACACATTTGTGACTTCTACATGTTAGAAAAATAATAATTCAATCTTCTAATCTTGTATAGCTTTGTGCATTTATTTTTGATTCAACAACTTTCATTATTTGTGATTGTAAAACCATAATTGCTCATAATTGTTGAGTATTTTGGTTGGTAAGTATTTTCATCTTGTAATCAATTACTCAAAATTGAGTTTGAGTAAATTGGGTTGTGAATGAAACACTTGTAAGGATATTTGTGTGAGCCATAAAAAAAATACAAAGATTTAGTTATTGTGTTAGCCATTAAAAACACAAGGGTTATTTATGGATTAGGTGTTAGCTAAGAGAGAAACACTATAGTTGGAAGTGAACTAGAGATAAAACTCCATTGTAACACTTTAAGTATTAATGAAACACCCAATTGAGATTAGAGAGAGGAGTAGGGTTTGTTAATACTCGAACCTCTATAAATCTTATGTGCATTATACCTTTCATCCTTTCACCATTAATTATTTAGCTTTTTTTTTTTCCTTTCAAGTGGTTTTTATTTGCCAACCAATTTATCCCCCTTTATTGATTATTGTTTTGGGTAACAATTGATATTAGAGCCAGGTTAGTAATCAGGCCTAAAAAGCGCTAGTAAAGATCAAACTATGACCAATGAAGGATTTCATAATCTCAAGCCATTCTTTGATGGAGCTAACTATGTGAATTGGAAATTCAAGATGAAAATCTATCTTGATAGTGAAAGAATAGATGTTTGGGAGTTTGTTCCGAAAGAATGGACACCTCCAACAAAAAGGAATTTTGAAGGAGAAGAAGAAATCACTCCAAGGGATGATTGGACAGAAATTCAGAAAAGAGCAAATGGCAAAAACAAGAAAGCCATGATTATCCTAATAAGCTCTTTATCTCTTCAAGAGTATGGTAAGATTCAACATTGTCTTACCACCTACTCTATTTTGAAGACTTTGGAGAACTATCATGAAGGCACTAAACAAGTTAAGTCCAAGAAGGTTCAACTTATTTTCACTGAATATGAGCTTTTCAAGATAAAACCAAACAAGACCATAACTGAAATGATAAATTGTATTCTTTCCATTGTTAGTGGCATGAGGAAGTTCGGAAGCACTTAGCTTGGAAGACATAAACAATAAGAATTTGAAGAGTCTTCCAATGAAGGATTATGGCTAAAGAGTTACGGACATATAAGAAGCAAATGAAGACTTAAGCATGATCCCCACCGACTTTCTAATTGGCTAACTTCTCACTCATGAGATGACTCTAGTAAGAGATAAAGAGAATGAAGGAAAAAAAGAGAGGAGAAAGCAAATTGCACTCAAAGCATCAACTTCCATGCCTATAGATGAAGATCTTCTTAGTGACAAAGAATTAGTTGATGAAGGAGATGAGAAAATAGCCTTACTTTCAAGGAGGATCAAGAGATTGATCTTCAACTAATATGGTTCAATCAATTACTACAAGCAAAAGGCTTCAAAGTTCCCTCATATAAACTTCTCATCCAACAAAAGCAAAATGGAAGTAAAATGTTATGAATGTGGAAATAAATATCACATCAAATTGGAGTGTCCCAAGCTCAAGAAGTATAAGAGAAAACCCAATAAAGAAGATGAAGAGAAGGGTCACAAAGCACTTGGGATGACTCCTCCTCCTCATTCATTGAAGAAGAAGAGGAAGAGGATGGGGTAACTTGTAATTCATAGCTATTGAGGATGAATCCATTGATGAGGTATGCTCTACATCCTAACATTGTAATTATCTATGTGATTTAATTGATGATGATGATGATGATATAGTTGAATTCTTAAACCTTGAAATAGAAAGATGGCAAAATAACAAAGCCTAAGCACATGGAAAAATGGAAAGACATATATAGGGGTGTAATCGAGTCGAGTCGAGTCGACACAGTGTCAGGCTCGAGCTCGACTCGATTAAAATACTCGAAGCTAGAGCTCGATTGAGCTTTTCTTTAAATGTTCGAAACTCGACTCGATAAAAATTCGAACTACTCGAACTCGACTCAATAAAGCTCAAATCAATAAAAAATTAATAAATAATATACTCGATTAAGCTCGATTAAGCTCAAATATAAGGGTATAAATGTAATTTTATTGAGCTCGATTAAGCTCACGAGTCTTACGAGCTGAGTATTATGATACTCGAACTCGACTCGACTAACTACTTAAGCTATTCGAGCTCGAGCTTGACTCGATTAACTTCGAGTCGAATTCGAGTATTTTTTGAGTCGATCTCAAGTATCTCACGAGTAGCTTGACTCATTTACAACCATAGACATATATAAGTCTAAAAAATATCACTATTGCATAAAATTTGGACATATAAGCAAACATTATTTTATAAGGAAGGCTTATTGGGAACCTTCTAGTGCTAACCCCTAAAGACCCAAGTTCATTTGGGTACCTAAAAACCAAATCTAAATTATAGTTTTGTAGGTATGCCTCAAATTTACATCAAAGGAAAATGCTTGGCTAGTGGATAATGGATTCTCAAGGCATATGACCAGTAACAAAAATCTCTTCACCATGTCAAAAGGATTGATGGTGGTAAGGTAACTTTTGGAAATAATTCCAAGGGTAAGTTAATTGGCACTAACTTTATTAGTTTAAATAGTGCAACTTTAATTGAAGATATTTTGCTTGTTGATGGTTTAAAACACAACTTGTTAAGTGTATGTCAATTATATGATAAGGAAAACCAAGTCACGTTTACCTCTAATGAATGTCTTGTAACTATTCTAAATGGCCAAGAGATATTCAAAGGAGATAGAGTTGACAATACTTACATAATAGACTTACATAAGATATCTAACCTCTCACGTAAGTGTCTTATGACTATTAGCGATGAGTCTTGGCTATGGCATTGAAAGCTTGGTCATGTAAGCATAGACTTAATTCAAAGCCTTAGCAAAGGAGATATAGTCAACGGACTACCAAAAGTCAAATTTGAAAAGGATAAGACATTTGAACAATGTAAAAGAGGAAAGCAACACAAAATATCAATCAAGTCTAAAAATGTAGCTTACCTCTAAACCACTACAACTTTTGCATTTTGATCTTTTTGGACCTATTAGAATTGCTAGTTTAGGAAGTAAACACTATGCAATTGTTATTATTTACGATTACTTTATATTCACATGGGTAATTTTCTTAGCTTAAAAAGAGTGACGCTTTTGAATCCTTTAAAAACTTTTCCAAAAGAGTTCAAAATGAAAAAAAAAAGATATTTTATTTCTAAAATAAGAATTGATCATGGAAAAGAATTTAAAAATGAAAATTTTGAAAAATTTTGTTTAGAATATGGTATTTCTCATATTTTTTCAACTCCTAGAACACGTCAATAAAATGGGGTGGTTAAAAGGAAAAATAGGATTTTAATTGAAATGGCTCGAACAATGCTCATTGAGTATAGTTTACCAACCTACTTTTGGGCCGAAGCCATAATTATCGCATGCTATATTTCTAACCATATTTTCAAAAGACCTATTTTAAATAAAACCTCATTTGAGTTATAGAATGGAAGAAAATATATAATTTCATATTTTAGAGTATTTGGATGTAAGTATTTTACATTAAACACCAAGGATCACCTTGAAAAATTTGCCTCTAAATCCGATGAAGGTATCTTCTTAGGATACTTCACATCTAGTAAAGCTTATACAGTCTTTAATGAAAGATCATTAGTTGTAAAAAAGTTTATGCATGTTGTTTTTGATGAATCTAGTAAACTTGATCTTATGAAAGGTAGTGCTTTTGATGACTTTGTAGGAACAATGAAAAAACTTGATCTTGATCATGAAAAGGATGATGAAACCTCTCCAAAGGAGTGAAAATTCATAAGAAACCACCCTATGGAACAAATCATTGGCAATCTTACTAAGGGCATAAGTACTAGATCTAATCTCAAACTTTTAGATTCTAATCTTGCTTTTGTCTCTCAAATAAAGCCAAAGAATATTGATGAGGCTCTAAATATTGAAAATTGTGTAATTGCTATGCAAGAGGGGCTTAACTAATTTGAGATAAATAATATTTGGACCTTAGTTCCTAGACCTAAGGACTATCCAATTATTGGTAGTAAATGGATGTTTAGAAACAAGTTAGATGAACAAGGTCTCATAACTAAAATAAGGTTAGATTAGTTGCCAAAGGGTACAATCAAGAGGAAAGCATAGATTATGATGAAACCTATGCTCCGATTGCTAGATTGGAAGCAATTAGAATAATTTTAGCTTTTGCATGCCATATGAATTTTAAACTTTTTCAAATGAATGAAAAAAGTGCCTTTTTGAATGGCTTTATAGAAGAGGAAGTATATGTTGAACAACCTCCCTATTTTGAAAGTCATACTTTGCCAAGTCATGTGTTTAAGCTCACTAAGACCTTATATGGATTGGAACAAACTCCAAGAGCTTGGTATGAAAGACTTAGTACATTTCTATTAGAAAATGATTTTTCAAAAGGACATGTAGATACAACTCTTTTTATTAAAAAACACAAGCATGACATTTTACTTGTTCAAATTTATGTTGATGATATCATTTTCGGGATTACTAATGAATTGCTTTGCCAAGAATTTGCTAAATGTATGACTAAGGAGTTTGAAATGAGCATGATGGGTGAGTTCAAGTTCCTCTTGGTATTCAAATCAATATAAGCTATGATGGCATTTTCATCAACCAATCCAAGTACACCAAAGAGCTATTAAAGAAATTTGGAACGGAAAGGTGTAAGATTGCAAAGACTTCAATGAGCACATCAACCAAATTGGACAAAGATGAGAAGGGTAAAGATTTGTGGAGGTATGATTGGATCTCTATTACACCTTACCGCTTCTAGACTTGAAATTATGTATATTGTATGATTATGTATATTGTATGCTTATGTAGTAGATTTCAATCATGTCCTAAAGAACCACATTTGAATGCTGTTAAAAGAATCTTATAATATTTACATGGCACTATACATCTAGGTCTATGGTATCCTAGGGAATACTTCTTTTCATATCATTGGATTTTTGGATGCTGATTATGTCGGTAGTCTATTAGATAGAAAAAATACTTTAGATAGTTGTCACTTCATTGGAGAATGCTTAGTTTCTTGGTTTAGCATGAAATAAGTTTCAGTTGCCTTATAAATTGCTGAAGCAAAATATATGGCAGCAGGATGTTGCATTCAAATTCTTTGGATGAGACAACAACTTAAAGATTATGGTCAAATAATGAATCATATTCCCATCAAATGTGACAATACTAGTGCTATAAAGCTTTTCAAGAATCCTATCCAACACTCTAGGAGGAAACATATAGACATTAAACATTTATTCCTAAGAGATCATGTCCAAAATGGAGATGTTATGCTAGAATTCATTGATACAACAACCAATTGGCTAATATTTTTACCAAGCCTCTCAATGATGAAAGGTTTTGTTTTATAAAAAGAGAGTTTGGAATGCTTGATGGCACCAAATTGTCTTAAATGATAATTCTTATGTCATGGGTATACTTTGATATTTTGATAATTCTTATGTTATGAACTTTGAGTGATATTTTGAGTATTTGATGATTTGCATGATCATATTATATGACTAAAGTGTTTATTTTTATGTTTAAATTGTTTAGAAAATTTTTAGGTATCACATACTTTTGAATGGGACTTAGTTTTATTTTTTGATAAAATTTTAGGTATTCACGCCCATGCATAAATCTTCACGGTCGTGAAAATAGTAGCTAAAACCAACAAATTCAATCATGGCTTGTTTCACACCTTGGATCACAGTTTGATCTCATGATAACCTTTATTTATGCTCATGACTGTTTAGTGTCACGATCGTGAAAATATCTCTTTTCTCATACAGTCTTTTTCACGTCCTGGGTCACAGTTTAAGTCACTACCTTGCCTAACTGTGAACATGATTGTTTACACCCATTAACATTCATTCACTCATGTGAATCGATCAAAATAAAACCTGAAATTCACTGTTTTCTCTCATCTTCAACCTTGCAATAGTTGCGACTCCTCACATTTTTCCGGCCAAATCCAGCTTCCCAAACATTTTTTTACCATAAATCATTGCCAAAATCAATCACCAAACACCTCAATCACTTTTTCTCTAATGTTCTACTCAAGTTTTTAGTAAAGATTTCAACTCTAAGCTCGTGTCTTCTTTCTCTCTCAAACCTTCAAACTTTTAAATGGCCTCAGGATCCAATCAATCAAAAAGGAAGAAAAAGAGTATGAACCTAAAGCTCCACATGAATTATTTACTCAATGTCATACCTGACATTGCCATCCGAAATATGCTTGCCTCAAAAAATGACCCTTTCTATCAATAATGACCTTCAATTGGGGTGTGTCAAGACACTAGGCCTTATATCTGACATGAAGTCTTGGCCACGCAAGTGTGGCCTGCTAGATTTTGTTGATGTTTATCAACCCACCTTTCGGGAGCCAAATTTGGAATTTTTCAGCACATTGCAAGTCTCTCCAGTTGGTAAAGTCTCTTTCCAGCTCTATAAGTAGGAGAAAACCCTGACCGCTGCTGAATTCAAAAACATTTTCAAGCTCCCACACAAATGATTGATCCATGACAATGAGGCTGGATTTTACCCTCATGACATCTGGTCCAACTTTGGCAGTGACTACAGCTGGGACGTCAAAAAGACGAAAAACACACATTTTATATCACCAGTGCTTTGCTGCATTCACTGATTTTTGACCTATGACATATTTACTCGAGTGATAGCAACCACTCAATTCGGAAGTCCGAATTGCTTTTGTTTGAAATGGCTCGAAAGAGTGAGCCCATGGCACTATCCCGATGGTTTGTTTCTCACCTTCAGTCCATTGCCTCCAAGTCTTCAGGAGTCATTCTTATCGGAGGTTATGTAACTCATTTGGCGGTAGAGCTAGGATATTTAGACCTCAACAATCATGTTTACAATATCGTTCTAGCTTCTCCCAGAGACTAACTCGACATTGAGTCATTCATCAAAATGGGAGTAGTAATGAGAGTTCATTATAAAGATGAGGTATCTTACCGCTTCATCACCCCAACATGTGAGGTGCATGAGAGCCTAAAGACTCAAAGAAATTCAAAGCAGGACTTCAAGGGCCCCAACAGAGGAAGAGAGCCCAGGTTGAGACTCTAGTTCCAGCTGTTCTAGATGTCCCTCCTACCAGCGAGACCTCTTCGGCACCTCCGCCAGACTTGGCATAACAGATTATCGCACTCCTGACTCCTCATTTTGACATGCTTTAGAAAAGCATGGACACCTTTCAGGAGTCGATTGATGCAAAGCTAGAAGGCCTCAAGGACTTTGTCGAGTCCGGGATTAATAGCCTCAAGAAAGAGGTAGCTTGTCTTCGCGAGCAGATGTATGGGTTCAAGCCATGATGTTTATTATCTTAGTTTTACCTGTTGTATCTTAGGATCCTTAGAATCATGTTATCGTAGTTTTTAGGAAAGTTTCTTTTATATTTACAACTCATATCTTGTAAATCTTTTTGTTAATGCAATGCCATGTTTTATTTTATTATTCTCTATTGTCTTATATCTCTTTTTGATTGTGACAAAGGGGGAGAATAACTAAGCAAATGTTAAGTTGAATGCAATATGCATATGGTGATGAATGCAATATATGACAATTATACAATGTCAGTTTACTTTGAAATATATGTTATATATGCTTGCCATATTTCTTGCATATAGAGCATAAAATGGCTTATCAATATATCATATACTTGCAATATACCTTTCATATACTTGGCATGAATACTATATTTATCTTGGTATGAATGCTATGTTTATTGCGTATCTCAATCTCTTTTGAAAATTTTCTTGCATCTTTTACTTCTTATGATTTATGTTTATTAAGCATCATTTGAGGGGAGAAATTTTATTTTTTCTTTATACCCTTATGTTGCTTAATTATTTGTCACCATAAAAAAGGGGGAGATTGTTGAACCTTGAGGAATATTTTTGCTATTTTGATGATAACAAATAAGTACGCAATAAGAAATTTAACCACATTTGTGCTCTAAGTGTGTTAGATAGGTTATGCATTCCTAAACCCTTGAAGCAAGTTGAAAGACAAGAATTGAAGTTCAAAATATTGAAAATAAGCAAAGAGTCACGCTCGTAAATAAAAAAGTCACGCTTATGGTGAAAAATCACCACTCCCGTGAAAATGGTTCTTCACGCCCGTGAAACTAGTAAGCGCCATGACTATTCATTCAAACGTTCATAGCAGTGAAACATTGGCCAAATTGTGAAGATTGATCAAGTCACGACCGTGAAGAATTTGTCACACCTATGAATGACCATTCATTTTCAAACAAAATGAGTCACGGCTAGAGTCACCACTTTCATTCATGGCTACGATGAATAGTCATGCATGTGAAGACTTAGTCATTCCCATTAACCTAGAGAGAGAAACTTGTCAAGCACGAACGAAAAAGCGGTTGAACGACTATTTTCATATTAAATGCACCCCAAATGGCTATATTTGATCTATAAGTATAAATACAACATGTTTATGACTTCCACATGTTATAAAAATAACCATTCAATCTTCTAATCTTGTATAACTTTGTGCATTTATTTTTGATTCAACAACTTTCATTATTTGTGATTGTAAAACCATAATTGCTCATAATTACTGAGCATTTTTGTTGGTAAGTATCTTCATCTTGTAATCAATTACTCAAAAGTGAGTTTGATTAAGTTGGGTTGTGAGTGAAACACTTGTAAGGGTTTTTGTGTGTGTCATAAAAAATATAAGGATTTGGTTGTTGTGTTAGCCATTAAAAATATAAGGGTTGTTTCTGGGTTAGGTCTTAGCTAAGAGAGAAACACCATAGTTGGAAGTGAGCTAGAGATAAAACTCCATTGTAACACTTCAAGTGTTAGTGAAATAACCAATCAAGATTGGGGAAAGGAGTAGAGTTTGTTCATACCCGAACCTCTATAAATCTTGTATGCACTATATCCCTCTTCCTTTCACCATTTATTATATAGCTTATTTTTTCTTCAAGTAATTTTTATTTACCAACCAATTTAACCCCCTTTCTTGGTTATTGTTTTGGGCAACAACTACCATTAACGTTTAAAAATAACATTTATACATTCCTTATAATAAAATTGAAGTGCACTAAAATATGTTACAAACTTTTATATCAATAACATATATATGTAAAAGTGCAATTATGAAACCAAATGTATAAATAAAATAATTAGCCATATTTAGGGATTTATGGCTGCTTCATTGACCCGAATTTCCTCTAGTTTCTGTCTTTATGTACAGTCTACTCTTTAGATTCTATTACCATTCCATCCTTGCATGAGAGAAATAAATATCTCACACACACACACACTATATATATTTATATATATACATGTAAAAATGCAATTATGAAACCAAATCTATAAATAAAATAATCAGCCATATTTAGGGATTTATGGCTGCTTCATTGACCTGAATTTCCTTTAGTTTCTATCTTTATGTACAATATACTCTTTAGATTCTATTACCATTCAATCCTTGCATGAGATAAATAAATATCTCACACACTAAGCATAAATACTTAGTGGTGTATACAAATATGTAATATACTATAGGCTATGTTTTAAACATGCATTTACATATGATTCTAGAATGTATAAAATATGCATCTAATTTAGATATTTATGCCTTAATTAATTTTTAACTAACATACACATACAATTTCCTTTATCAATATTAATCCCTTTGACTTATTGGTCTACATCTGTTAATTTCATTTATTGTTGCTTAAATTCATGATATATTATTTTATTGAGTTCTAGTTATGCATTTTATGTATTATCTAAATATCATTTATTTTGAATACATATGAATCTTTTCCTTATAGTTAGTCTACATTTTCATGCATTACTTACTTCATTAAGACATCATGTGATGATAATACTTACCTTTCTGACTTTATTCCTCTTGCTATCTTCAATCTACTATGCAACTTTGTTCTTAGGTTATATATATATATATATATTCGTACATACACACAAGAACTCATGATACTTTTATATATATAGTGATGTCATGAGTTTTTGCATGTATGTACGAATATATATAGATCATCTCTGGCCTTCATAGTATAGGCCTTCGCTGGAGCTCTATTAGGTCATAGCTAGTTCATTATATCTAAAATGACTTGCTTAGATCCACCCTTGTCAATCCTAGTTTGTCCTTGTACCTAGGTCTGAGTCAACACTGATCCCTGAGTCTGAGTGGAAGTCTCAAAAGTTTGAAAGGGATAGTCTCTTCTATAATGATCTCGAGACCCACACTTGTGGCAAGCTCCTGAGGGTCTTTAAGACTCCCATCTATGGTTCCTACCATATAATGCACATTTTAGTGCTACCTCTCTCCGTATCTGAGTCTGATTGCTAGCAATAGTGGAGATGATGCTAGATGATGGTGTGTGCCTGATAAACATTGGCATACTCTGACTCTAACCCTATCCTTTGGTCTAAAAGGGCCCTGAACTAGTATGAGCCGTTTTGCTCGAAGTCTATGCCATATTGAAAGAGGGACTCTTAAAATCTCTCCTGGATGCCTTCTCTAATCTCTTTAGCTTCATTCTCTTCTCAAAACTAATTGCAGTAGATACCAACTTTGAATAATCCGTGTGCTGAAGTGAAGTCAATTGGAACCAATCTCATCCCTTAGGCCATCTTCAAACCAACGACTGTTGTCCACCTTAATACCGATTGCATATTTGCTCAGCTTGGTAAACTCTCTTTTGTATCATGTCATAGTCAAATTTCCCTGCCTCAATTTTAGAAATTTTGTTTTCTTCTCATTGATATAAACCTTTAGCACATACTGTTTCTTAAACTTTTTTGTAAATAATTTCCAGGTAAGTGGTTGCGGAGTTTGAGGCTTATGAAGAACAGACTTCCACCAATCTTAGGCATGCTTATGGAGAGGTGGGATGACATACCTAGCATTATGCTCTTTAGTACAATCAAGCTCCTCGAAGAACCTTTTGGTCTTCTACAACCAATACTCTGTGCCTGGTAGGTTATTATCTTCTTGCCTGTGAAATCGAAAGCCTTATATTTCTTCACCCTATCAATAGGAATCCTATGCCTCGGTGGAGGATGAGGTGGTCGTGCAACCTATAACAACCGATGCAAAAATGCTACCAAATTTTGCATCAAAGGATCATTCTCTTGATCCGCTTGACCAACCATCGACCACTGTAAAAAAGGGGCAGCATCTGGCCTGTGAATACTAGCTTGGCTCTAATGATTCTAAGCCACTATATTTGGAAGGCTATTACTCTCAACAACATCATAAGATTCAATCTCCATATGTTTTCTCTCTAACTTACACATCGACAGAGAATAGTCCATATCATATAGGACAATACTTGCACATGAGATACAACCTTTTCCCACTTAGGTTCAAAATCGCCTAAACCTAAGCTTTGATACCACTAAATATAACACCCTTTGATATAACTAGGATTAACCCAACTATACTAAAGAATATTATAATGCACATGATTTAAATTGCATTAAAATAAAACTTTTATGCACCATAACCATGATTACTTGATAAAATAAAACATCAGATTAATTAACATAGTTTTATAACACCAAAGAAATCAAATGCAATAATATATATATAGGCAATAACTAGCCCAAAATGTTTACAAAATGGATAGTTAAAAAACTATATATATTTTATATACAAACTATGTACATCTATAACAACCCAAATCCCAAAAAAATAACCAAAAAACCAAAAGTACAAGGTTTATCACTAACCCCTCAAGTTTGTTTTCTGACTTTGATATTGGTGCATCCCTTCTATGTTGATCGTCCTCTAGGCTCCAAACCTATGCATGGAAAACACACATACGCTATGCAATCTAATGCTTAGTGGTATATAATAACATAGAAAATATACAGACATACATATATAATATGTATGATATACTTACCATCACATCATTATGCCTTACCTCAAAGTCCGCATATACAATACCTATATAATAATGATGTCATGCCCTAAAGTACTTAACACACAAATTTTATCATGACATAATAAGAAATCGGCCATAGATTATACAAGTATAAACCACCGTTAGGATAATCATATAATCATTTTTATCGGCTGATTTACTCTTAACTAGACTAAATTCGATATGGGAATAAGATCTATGGCTCTGACATGAGCCTTTTAAGACATCTATCTTAGCCTTGCAAAACATCTGTCTAAGGTAAAAAAAGTATGTGCATATTGTTAGAGAGGTGCCCTAATGACAATCACCTTAGGCACTTGATGTACTCATTTATTATTAATAAAAGACATTTTCATTATATGGTATTCATTGGATTTGAATTGATGTAGATCTTAAACTATTTAATAAAGTCTTTGGTATGTAACACAACATGAAGGAATTCATGATGAGATCATGATGATGAGATTCCTATCATGTGTAATTGTGTTTATATCCAAATTATCCCTAGTCATAGGATTAACAAGATGGGAGATTGTTAATCCGGATAGACTAACACATGTTATAGTCCTTTACTAGGTCAAGCAGCTGATCTCATATGCTGAAGACATGAGATATTTAGAGTTAACATATGGATGCTTGGTAAGAGAAGCAAGTACATTGGATGACCTGCTATAAGACAATCATATAGATATCTATTCAATGTCAGTGATAGTCTTATCATAGTAATGATGCAAGTATCCTTAGACTTTAGATGCTCAAGGTTATCTTGGATACTGAATCCTATACTTTGACTCCATTCCTTATTGCCTTTGAAGAGGTCACATATAGGGTGGTGATTGGGTATAACATGAGGTATTTGAAGGTAGTTGAGTAGTCAATAAATAATTCACCACTCCCGATTGAAGAAGAGTATACCTATGGCCTATTGTAGAAATCATTACTCAGAAATCCTTGGCCAAGATGGACATGTTTTGAAGAAAGTATTCAAGGACATATTTGATCAGGGTAATGAGTCTCATAGATTAGAACTAATATCATTTGGACTAGATATGATACAGTCAGTCTAGTGGGAGTTGACACACAGACCATGCTTTGAACCAAATGAGGTATAGTTTGGTGAAAGGAAAAATTGCACAGTAATTATCTATGGAAGGGTTTATAGTCAGACCACTGACTTTACAGTCAATTTGGATTCATGATGTGTTGCTAGATATCTCTCATGATCTGCTCAAAATCATATGTCGATGTTAGCTGCCAACATAACTGGGAACCTAATGGGTCACACGCATAGAAGGAATTAAAAAATGTAAAATGGGCCTTGGATTGGATCTAAGACATAAGAGAGAGAAACCATTTGTCCATACACCATGTGTCACAACCGTGAAAAAGGTTGTCACACCCGTGACAAAAGGGAGTCATGGCTATGACACTACTATTGGCGGCCATGAAAGCCCTGATATCAGCTTTTGTGATTTAGGTTTTTCTATTTTGAATGGAACTCCTATGCATGGGTTACGTATGTCCAACCTTAATATGATTAGAGGACCTATAAATAACCCTTTTAAGGGCCAAATTCGTAGTTGCAACCCTGAGGAATAAAAGTTATTCTCTATTCTTCTTCTCTTTCAAGTTGAAACACCATAGCTAGCACTTTGGTGCTTTAAAACCCCATTCCCCATTGAGGTTCTTTCTTCCGTTCCTTCATGTGGATTACCGTTACAGACAATCTAGCCTTGGATTATTATGGTTTGCAACAACCCAACTTGAAGGAAAGACTCACAAACTTGGAAGATTGAAAATAAACAAACAAGATAATCAAGTTCTCCTATATTGATGGTTTGATATGATTTTAATGTTCATAAGGCATTCCATGGTTTTTGGATTCAATTAATTTTTAAATTTCCGCTATTCCATGTATGAGATGAATTATAAGAACAACACATTTATCATAACTAAGGGAAGCTCACCTGAGCTTTAAACCCTTTTTCTTCAAAAAATATCCATAGTGACAAACCTAGGTCATCTAATACTAATCTCCTCTCAATGGCATGTCCTTATTTTAGCTCTAGTCCTAGTTAGAGTATTAGGCATAATCATATTCACAATACTTACCATAACTATAACATACATAAATCATAATTCCCACTTTCAAATTAAGCCAAGGAATATTAAAGAGGCTTAGTGATAAAAGTTGGGTGATTACTATGCAAAAAGAACTCAACCAATTTGAGAGAAATAAGATTTGAACCTTAGTTCTAAGACCTAAGGACTATCCAATCATCGGTAGTTAATAGGTTTTTAGGAACAAGTTAGATGAGCAAGGTCATATAACTAGAAATAAAGCTAAATTAGTGGCAAATGGTACAATCAAGAGGAAGACATAAATTATGATGAGACTTATGCTCCAGTGGCTAGATTAGAAGTAATTAGAATTCTTTTAGCTTTTGCATGCCACATGAGGTTTAAAAGTTTTTAAATGGATGTCAAAAGTGTCTTTTTAAATGGTTTTATAGAGAAGGAAGCTTATGTTGAACAACCTCTCAATTTTGAAAGCCGTACATTGTCAAATCATGTATTTAAACTCTCTAAGGCCTTATATGGTTTGAAATATGCTCCAAGTGCTTGGTATGAAAGACTTAATGTATTTCTTTTAGAAAATAATTTTTCAAAAGGACATGTAGACACTACTCTTTTCATTAAAAAGCACAAACATGAGATATTACTTTTTCTAATTTATGTTGATGATATTATCTTTGGATCCACTAATGAATTGCTTTTTCAAGAATTTGCTAAATGTATGACTAAAGAATTTAAATTGAGCATGATGAGAGAGCTCAAATTCTTTCTTAGTCTTTAAATCAAGTAAAGCAATGATGACATCTTCATTAACCAATCTAAGTACACCAAAAAGTTATTAAAAAAATTTGGAATGGAATGATGTAAATGTGCCAAGACTCTAATGAGCATATCAACCAAATTAGACAAAGATGAGAAGGATAAGGCCATAGATAAAAAGCTTTATAGAGGTATGATCAGATCTCTTTTATACCTTACTGCTTCTAGACCTGATATAATGTATAATGTATGCTTATGTGCTATATTTCAATCATGTGTAAAAAAATCTCATTTGCATGTTGTGAAAAGAATGTTAAAGTATATATAAGGCACAATGCACTTAGGCTTATAGTATCCTTGAAATACTTCATTTCATATCATTGGTTTTTCGGATACTGATTATGTCAGAAGTCTTCTAGATAGAAAAAACACATCTGGAACTTGTCACTTCATTGGTGAATAGTTTCTTAGTTTAGCAAAAAACAAGTTTCGGTTGCCTTGTCCACTGCTGAAGCAGAATATGTAGTAGTAGGTTATTGTTGTACTCAAGTTCTTTAGATGAGACAACAACTCAAGGATTATAGCCAAGAGTGATGCAACAACCACCTAGAATCTAAGTCTAGAAAACCTCTAAATCAATTTGATACAAATCTTAAGTTTCAACCAATTGCAAGAATATACTCTTCACCCCCAAAATAACAAGGAATTGGTAACAAAGAGTATGAAGAAAGAATTGGATTCATGCCACAAATTAGTTACCAACTTGAAAAGTTAAAGCAATCCTTGGTATATCAATGGAAATCACACCTCCCATTTGAAGAACACTCAGGAACACTCAAATTTTGATCTTAATCATCAATCTTCTTGTTTTACATGCATAAGGAGGTATTTATATCTCTACAAACCAAACCCTAGGTGAAAAAATGAAAAAAAAGACCAATTTGACCCTAATGGCTTAAGGACAAATGAATGGGCTTAATTTTATAATGCCCACACACCTATGAAAAGTTAAAATAAGGTTGATCATGTGTCTTTAAATGAAATTACATGCCAATAATTAAAACAAAACATCCCACTAAATTTAGTCTTAGCCCCAACTATAAAATAACATAAGCCCACCTTAACATAACATATTACACATGACTTGAAGCTAGTAATATGGACTTCTTATCTAGCCCATTAGGCTAGTTGTCTTCACCATCACATGTCCTAATGAGTTTCACAAGCTTTGGATCACCAATTGATTCCATCTCTTTAAGCTTGATCCAAGCCTTTTCCTTGATGTCTCTTATCACCAAGCTTTGAATATATGCTTGGAAGACTGTCTTGAGCTTGTTTGTGCTTTATCTTATGATTGGACCAGGTGGCATCACCAATCCATCTCCTCTATGGCGTGTAAGATCATCTTCGTTGTCTTGGCTTGCATAAAAAAGATTGAACACATTCCACCAAATCTGATAATACAAGTGTTATAAATCTTTTTAAAAATCCCATTAAGCATTCTGGGAGCAAAGACATAGACATTATGCATCATTTTACAATAGATCATGTCCAAAATGGTGATGTTGTGTTACAATTTATTAACACACATAATCAATTAGCTGATATTTTTACCAAGCCTCTCAATGATGAAAGGTTTTATTTTATAAAAAGGGAGCTTGGTATGCTTGATGGGAGCACATTGTCTTAAAATTACTTTTTAATAAGAATTGCATTCACTTTGCTCACTTGTGTATTTTTTATGTTCAAATTATGAATCTTGAGTAATATTTCATATATTTGATGATTTGCATGTACAAATTGTATGATGAATGATTATTTGTCATGAAAAAGCATGCTTAATTTTTTTAGGAAGGAATCACGTATCACATCCTTTTGTTTGAATCATGTTTTATTTTTTGCCATGTTTTAGGTCTTCACACCTATGAGTAAATATTCAAGGTCATGAAAATAGTAACAAAAAATAGTAGAAGTGTTCACATTTTGGCTCATGCCTTGGGTCACAGTTTGATGTCGTGAATATCCTTTTTTCATGCTCGTGACTATTTTATGTCACGGCCGTGAACTTAACATGCTTTAAATGGCAGAAGCGTTCACGCCATTGGTCACGGGATGGGTCACCATTTGGTCTTCCCGTGAATATGATTATTCATGCCCATTATCACGATCATAAATGTCATGGTTTTAGATTCACATTCGTGATAGTTTGTCACGACTGTGAATGGAGGTTTTCATGCCTGTAAATGTTGAGTCACAGTCATGAATACTAGTCAGTCAGGAGTAGGTGAGGCAGACACAATTTTTTTTCTTTTTGTCATGCCGCTATATCAACTCATTACCTCTATGAATAACTAACCTAACATGCCAACAACCCTCTCTTCCTCATCAACAACCATTTTTCTCCATTTTCACACAAAGAACTAAGATTAATACTAAGGGAAACTAGAAAGAAGAGAGAAAGAGAGTAGGGCTGTAAATGAACTAAGTCGTTCATGAGCTACTCGAGTCTCGGTTTCAAAAAAGCTCATTCAAATCATTTACTAATGTTAACGATTTGAGCTTGAGCTTAATATTGTTTAGTTTGTTAGCTTAAAAACATGTTCGTTTATGAGTCCACAAACATGTTTATTTAAAAGCTCAAAAATATGTTCGTTTAAAAGCTCATGAATATATTCATTTAAAAGCTCATGATCATATCATTTAAGGATCGTTTACGTTATATTTTGTTATTAAGCTCGTGCTTTCATCATTATTAGTGAGTCAAACTCGAGCTTTTGTCATTATTAGTTAACAAGCCAAACTTAAGCTAAGCTCGTTAAGCATAATAAAGGAGCTTATTATGAACTGAGCTCAAGTTATTTAAGCTAAAGTAGAAAAGCTTGAATCAAGGTCAAGGCTATGATAAACTTAAATGAGTTGAGCTCGAACTCACCAATATTTGGCTCAATTTGACTTATTTACATCCCTAGAAGATTGTGCTCTTGAGAGTTGAGAGAAAAGCTCAATTTTAGGGTATTTAGAGTTTGTTTTCTAGCTTGGTGATCTAAGAAGAAGTTTTTGGCATGTTTAGAAGTTGGAAAGATATTTGAAGATGCATCATAAGGAGGAAAGCATATTTCTAAAGCATAGAGTTCATGGTTAAGGCTTCATTTTTGGTGTAAGGTATGCATATAATTACATTCAAAGACCATCAATATCATTTGTATGTTGGTATGTCTTGAATACATGTTTGGATAGGCTACTGAATGTTAAAAATGCATGATTTCAACTTAAAATGCATTTTTGGGTTTGAAATGATATAATGTGGTTATGGTAGATTTGATTTGGCAAATGTAATGAATTGTTCATTAATGATGTTAAATATGGTTAATGACATGTTGGTTAATGAGATAGTGTGCTGGAATATTGATATGGTAATTGACATTGGTCAATCTCAGATAGAAACTGTTGGGTTTTGAAGAATGAATTAGATTCATAAACGTAGTGGAAAAATAAAATTTTCAAAACCCGAAACAAAAGATCATACTTATTCTGTTAAAACTAATTTATATATAGAGGTTAGAAATTATACCTTGTATTTTCTTATTTGTTCTTCAAATTTTCACTTTGTTGGGTTGTAGCAAACCACAACAATTCACATTAGGATGTCTTTAATGATAATCCATGCAAAGAATGAAAAAGAAACTATCAAAAGAAATGGTTTGAACAAATTTAAAGTGTTAGGTTTGAAAGTGTTCTTGAAAGAATTTTTGTTGTCTTAAAAATATTTTTTTCGCAAAAAGATATTTTCATGTCTATTTTCAGCCATTTGATGTATTTTCTATTTGAATCAAATTCAAAAAAAAGATGAAAAGTCAAAAATGGAGAAAAGGGAAATGAATGAATAGTAATTGGCCATAATTGGCCTAATTAAGGCCAAAATCTGCCATTGGCCAATGGGTGGGAGGCAGCAGTGCACTGGGCCTGCTGCTGGAAAACCCCTTGCCTAGCCCGCACAGGCCTGTGACCCTCTTAAATGATTTTTCAGTGTGATTTCATTGCGATCCATCCCGAAATAATTCTCTCATATTTTGGATCCTATCCAATACCATTTTACTCATTCTTCATTTCTTAAATATGTGTGACCCATTAGGTTCTCGATTATGTTTGCCACTTAAATTAACAATTAATTTAAGCAAGTCATGAGCGGTATCTAGCAACACATCATGACCCCTAATTGACTGGAAAGTTAGTGGTTTGACTATGAACCTTTCCATAGACAATTTCCGTGCAATTATTCCTTTCACTATTCTATACCCCACTTGGTTTAGAGTATGGACATGTGTCAACTTCCACTAGACTGGCTACATCATGTCTAGTCCAAGTAATGTTAGTTCTTGTCCTTGAGGCTCATTACTCTATTAGATATGTCATTGAAGACTATCTTTATGACATTTCCACTCCGGCAAGAGATTCCCGAGTAAGGACCACGACAAGAGGCCATGGGTATACACTCCTTCTATCAAATGTGGTGAATCCTTTGTTGGTTACCCAATTACTTTCGAATACCTTAAGCTGTATCCAATCACCACCCTATGAGCAACCTTTCTGAGGCAATAAGGAATAATGTCCAAATACAGAATCAATATTCAAGATATCCTTGAGTACCTCAAGTCTAAGGATACTTACACCATTCCAATGATGAGACTATCATTGACATTTGAATAGATTATCCATATGATTGTCTCATAGTTGGTCATCCAATGTACTTAGCTAGCATCCACATGTTAACTCTAAACATCTCATGTTTATAGATTATGAGATCTACTACTCGATCCAATCAAGGAGTGTAACATGTGCTAATCTGTCTGGATTAATAATGTCCCATCTCATTAATCCCATGACTAGGGATAATTTTGATACTAACATAATTACACATGATAAAAATCTCAATATCATGATCTCATCATGATTTCCTTCATGCTATGTTATATATCAAGGACTTCATTAATTGATTTAAGATCACTTATCAATTCATATATCAAATGAACATCAAATTAATGAAAAAGCCTTTTATTAATCAAATAAATTTGTACAACAAGTGTAACGTCACACCTCTTATGCATTTAAGTATAACCTATCCCTGTATCAAATAGTCACATACTGCATACTGAAAAGGCAAAATACCCTGTTAACAATAGTAGTAAAATTTTTTTTTCATATCATATCCTGTAAAATCAACTAATGACTTTACACATAAGTATTTCCGAGTTGATTTCATTTATACATATTTAGACTCATTCCAAAATGGCTATACATATTCAAGCATATAAGTCCAAAATACAGATGACATGTTTTTATGCTTGTGTGGAACGCAAGGAGAGAGAGTGATGAGGCTCGGCCAATGACCTGTGCTCCATGTCTTCTATACACTACTCAAAATGAGCTATCACTTTTCTTTACCTGAAAAATGACGCAAATTGATGAGTTGCGGCTCAGTGAGAATAATCATCCAATGAGCATTAAAGTACCAAACAACTCATAGTAATAAATCACAAATCCAATATATATCAGGTATTCTATTCCATTCATCAGTATCATATAAGTATCAATAAAGTTGAAACATATAATCATTACTCTTTATGTATGCAAATGCTTTGCTTATTTCATTTTGTTGTGACCAAGTTAAACAGACATTGCCCCGGGTATCCATGTGAACATTTGCCATGTGAACATTTGCATTTGCAATTGTATTTGCATTTGCTAGCTAGCTTGATCATTTGTTTCATTTGCACATTTGTTGGGCCATAGGCCTCTTCTTTTGCTTTGCAATATTGATTAACTAGTCACAACGCCTTTTAAGTCCATATGCATATGCATTTGTACTAAGCATTTATGAACCATTGCATCTTATCACATATAACATACATATACCACATATATGCCTCATATGCCACGCATATACCTTGCATATACTATACATATACCATGTATATATATCACATATGTCAAACATATACCTCAAATATACCACAAGTATACCATTTATACGTATCACAAACGCCACATATTGCCCATCATCATATTATCAAGGACAATCATGACAATCATATGTCAAACCACAAACGTCACATATTGTCCATCATCATATTATCAAGGACAATCATGACAATCATATGTCAAACCACAAACGTCACAAATTATCCATCATCATATTATCAAGGACAAATTATGACAATCATATGAATCACATAGCAAGCAACATTCATTTGCACTAAGAATTCAATCGATAATTAGACTCACCGTTCTCCTTTGATCCCGACTCTTACTTATTGTCTATCTGCTCCTTGTGGGTCTCCAATATGTTGTGAGCCTAACATGAAAATATAATGGATTAACTCATGATTAGGGAGACTTAATGCGGCTTAAACAAATTAATATGCATAATGCATATACATAGCTAGGCTTTTTCCTATGGGGCAGTGTGACCTTATGGGACTGTTAAGCCTATAACTTTTCCTATAGTTGACCAATTAATCTGATTCTTGTTCCTAATTCAAAATAACACATAATAATGAAACATATTAAAATATCAGACCAATTGGATCATTGTACTATTTTTGGTGGAATTTCTAATAGTGTTCTGTTTCCTGCCCTGTTTCTGCCCTTTGGAAGTTTCAGGGTACCAATTTGGGTAGTCCATATCTTACAATCTGTAAATCAGATTATAATGAAACTTGGAAGACACTTATATGGGTTCAAATGGAACATTTTGCATGTTCACAACTTTTACCAATTATGCCTCTAAGGTCTTCAAATTATAAGCAACATTTCACTGGTCCAGAACAGAATTGGCTTCCGGACCAGTATGACTTCTAAAGGCCATAACTTACTCTATACATAACATTTTAAGCTGAAATTAGTACCAAAATTTATCTAAGACATATACCTATAACTTTCATGTTTTGATAAGTTACAGAATCTAGCTCTAAGGAGCTCAAATTAGACAAAAAAGTTTCTGGAACTGCCCAGGGCACTCAATAGGCAGTTCAAACCATGGAACAGTCATGGTTCCATTTACCATAACTCACAATTTACAAGACATATGAACCTGAAATTTGGTATACAGATAAATAACACATATATATACAACTTTTATGTTTTGAGATACTTCAAATAATGGCTTTAACATATTCGAAATCAAGTAACACAGTAGCTGACTTGGTTAGGGTTCACACCCTGACCAGTTTCAGTATGAAGAGGATATCTCATTATATACACAACATCTTGCAAATATATTCACATATCCATAAATATAAGACATAAAAGAACAACTTTTGTGTTTTAAGCTTTTTCAGATTCGATCTCTAAGATCATCAAAACTATGGAACAATATACTGCCTATTAATGAACCCTAAACACCAAAATCAAGCTTAACACAAGAATAAATGTTTACTCACCTATAATCACTCTTGGCTAATCTTGTTCCTGCAATTTTTGGAGTGAAAGAAGGAAGAAATGGTGGCTGAAACTTGAAAAGAAATGGAAGGAATGAAGCAAAGAAGAAGAAGAAGAAGAAGATGAGGAAGGGAAGTGATAAGGTGGCTGCCTAATAAGTTAAAAGCCACCACCCACCACCTTATCTTCCTTTTCTTTGTTTCATCCGTCCCCTTTTTCCTTATTTATTTATTTATTTATTTATTTATTTATTTTTCTGACTTTTATTTTTTTATTTTATTTTTTTATTATTATTATACAAATCAACATAATATGCAATTTAATCTCAATCTAGTCATTTTGCTTACTTTAATTTAGTCACCTTATTTCATTTTTTTTTAATACTTTTTATCCTCATTTAGATTATAAATACACATGTGTGACTCAATACAATTGCAATGTACTAGGACACATAGCTAGTGCGTGTGATAAACTTGTTCCTACGAAAATACATATTGAATGCATTTGTTCAATTGAATTGTATGCAAGATGCTTATGTTCAATGAAATGCATGTGGGGGGAAGGTCAAGGATGTTACAATTCTCCCCTCCTTTTAAAATTTTGTCCTCGAAATTAATACCTGAAAACAGTTGTGGATATTGCTTTTTCATATTTTCTTCTGTTTCCCATGTTGCCTCTTCTTGTAAATGGTTACGCCATAATACCTTAACCAAAGCTATTTCTCGATTTCTTAGTTGTTTAGTCTTGTATCCAATGATTTGCACTGGTTCCTCAACATAACTCATGTTCTCTGCAATCTCAATGGCTTGATCTTTAAGTACATGTGTAGGATCTGACCTGTATCTTCTAAGCATGCTCACATGAAACACATTATGTATCTGAGCCATCTCTGGTGGTAACGCCAATCTATATGCCAGTGGACCAATCTTCTCAAGAATTTCATATGGCCCTATGTATCTTGGGCTCAATTTACCCTTCTGGCCAAATCGAATTATCCCTTTCCATGGAGATACACGAAGAAATACCTTCTCACCCAACTCGTATTCCATCTCCCTTCTATGCTGATCAACATAACTTTTCTGCCTATCCTGTGCTGCCTTTAGCTTGTTCTTGACAACCTTGATCTTATCCACTGTGTCTTGCACTAGCTCTGACCCTTCTAATGCACGTGCTCCTTCTTCATCCCAAATGATAGGGCTTCGACACTTTCTGCCATACAATGCTTCATATGGTGCCATCTGGATACTGCTATGATACTGGTTGTTGTAAGCAAATTCAATCAATGCTATATATTCATCCCAAGCACCTCTGAATTCCATAGAACATGCCCTAAGCATTTCTTCCAATGTCTGTATAGTCCTTTCTGATTGTCCGTCAGTCTGTGGGTGGAATGCAGTGCTAAAGTTCAAATTTGTTCCCAATGCATTCTGTAAACTCACCCAAAAACGTGAAGTAAACCATGGATCTCTATCAGACACAATGGACACTGGAATGCCATGCAATCTGACTATCTCATTCACATATAATTTGGCCAAACTCTCAAGTGTACAACCCCATCTGATAGGTAGAAAATGTGCTGACTTGGTTAATCTGTCAATAATTACCCATACTGCATCATTTTTCCGTGGAGTTCTTGGCAATCCATAGACAAAATCCATCGTTATTCTTTCCCATTTCCATTCTGGCACTGGCAATGGATGTAACTTACCAATTGGTGCCTGATGTTCAATTTTGATCTGCTGACATGTCAAGCATTTGGAAACATATTCTGCTATATCTTTCTTCATTCTTGGCCACCAGTAATGAGGCCTTAAACTGTGATACATCTTTGTCATCCCTGGGTGCATTGCATACGGTGAATTGTGTGCCTCTTCCATTATTTCCCGACGCAAGTTCTCAGTGTCTGGAACACATATGCGTGACTTTAACATCAGTGTATCATTATGCAAATCAAACTCTGTATTATTTCCCTGTCTTACCACATCCATCTTCTCACATAATTCAGGATCTTTGCTTTGTGCTTCTTTGATCCTATCCTTTAGTATAGGTCTGACTCGAAGAGTAGCAATAAGTGATCCTTCATCATGTATATTTAATTCAACATTCATAGATCGTAATTGAATCAAATATGGAAAAGAGGATACTTGCAAGTGAGCTACACTGCCACTAGCCTTCCTACTCAATGCATCTGCTACCACATTGGCTTTCCCTGGATGGTATTCAATCGTACAGTCATAATCTTTCAATAGCTCTAACCACCGTCTCTGCCTCATGTTTAATTCTTTCTGTGTCAACAAATAACCCAAGCTTTTATGGTCTGTGAAGATTTGGAATGTCTCACCATACAGATAATGCCTCCAAATCTTTAATGCAAATACGACTGCAGCCAATTCTAAATCATGCACTGGATAGGAGATCTCATGTGGTCTCAGTTGTCTGGATGCATAAGCTATCACCTTACCATGTTGCATCAACACACATCCCAAGCCTTGGTGAGAAGCATCACTATATACTGTAAACCCACCTGTACCTGTAGGGATGGTTAACACTGGTGCTGAGGTTAGCCTGTGCTTTAGTTCATCGAAACTCCTCTGACATTCTGGAGTCCACTTGAAAGACACATTCTTTCTGAACAATTTAGTCAAAGGGTTAGCAATTAAGGAGAATCCATCAACAAATCTACGATAATATCCGGCTAAACCCAGAAAACTACGCATTTCTGAAATATTTTTAGGAGCTTCCCAATTTACCATAGCCTCAATTTTCTTTGGGTCAACCTCTATGCCCTTACACGACACCACATGTCCAAGAAACACCAAATGATCTAACCAGAATTCACATTTACTCAATTTGGCATACAGTTGTTTCTCCCTTAAGGTTTGCAACACAATTTTTAAATGTTGTTCATGTTCTCCCCTATTCTTTGAGTACACCAATATGTCATCAATAAATACTATCACAAACCTATCCAGATATGGTTGAAACACCTTATTCATTTGAGCCATAAATGCAGCTGGAGCATTAGTCAATCCAAATGGCATTACTAAAAATTCATAATGTCCATACCTGGTTCGAAAGGTAGTCTTTGGAACATCTGCTTCTGCTACCTTCAGCTGGTAATAGCCTGATTTCAAATCGATCTTGGAGAATATTTGGGCTCCTTGCAACTGGTCAAACAAATCATCTATTCTGGGCAACGGATATTTGTTCTTCACTGTCATTTTATTCAGTTGTCTGTAATCGATACATAATCTCATTGTTCCATCTTTCTTTTTAACAAATAACACTGGAGCTCCCCATGGTGATACACTAGGTCTGATATACCCTTTATCAAGTAACTCCTGCAATTGGGCCTTCAGCTCTTTCAACTCAACTGGGGCCATTCTATAGGGTGACCTTGATATTGGTGCTGTTCCTGGTACTAGTTCAATAGTGAATTCTATCTCTCTATCTGGTGGTAAACCAGGTAGATCATCTGGGAATACATCAGCAAATTCCCTTACCACTGGTATATTTTCAAGCAAGCTATCAGTGGTTCTAATATCAGTCACATATGCCAAATATGCTTCACATCCCCCTTTGATCATCCGAAATGCCTTTACCGCTGAAACTAGACATGTAGGCACAAGTTTTCTTTCACCTAGAAATACTACCCTTGGCTGGTTTGGTGATTCCAAAATTACTTCCTTAGTAAAGCAATTCACTATTGCATGATGTCTAGTTAACCAGTCCATTCCCAGTATCACATCAAATTCATATATTGGCAATAAAATCAAATCAGCTATTAACTCAGCTCTGTCAATGCATATCAGGCAATCACGACAGACATTATTCACAACTACCACTGTTCCCAATGGAGTGCTCACATTTATGTCAATCCCCAAAGGCTCATGCATTTGACGTAGTTTAGATGCCATATGCAATGATATAAATGAATGAGTGGAGCCTGGGTCAATCAATGCATATGCTAATATTTCAGAAATATAAATATTACCAGTGACTACTTCGGGAGCATCCACTGCCTCTTGTCTAGTCATAGCAAACACCCTGGCCTGAGTAGGGGGTCTAGAACTCTGACCTTCAGATCTAGTCACTCCTCTGCCCATTGTACCAATTCTGCCCCTGCCTCTGTCTCTTCCTCTGCCTTGTGTCCCACTAGTAGGGTAGACCCTCGGTGCCTCAACAGTAGTCTCAGATACTCCTCTGTCTCTGCTAGTCTCTGCTAGTTTGGCTCTATTTGGACAGTCTCTATACATATGCTCCATCGATCCACAGAAATAACATGCTCCTGTGAGCCTTCTACATTCGCCCGTATGCTGTCTGCCACAATGACTACATGTGGGCCTCTGTTCAACATATTGGCTCTGCCCTCTGCCTGGGTAAGAGAAAGTCATTCCTCGACCTCTAGAACTGGAGTACCCACTTCTGTTACCAGCTTGTGCAGGCATATATCTACCTCTTTTCCCCAACCTTCTGCTAGACTCACCAAAGAATTCACGTGATGGCCTTTTTATTTGTTGTTCCCCAGCTTCTCTCATTAACTGTTCAGCTCTGATTGTAGCAGCTCTAAGCCTAGCATAACTATCAAGATCAGTAGTCGTGATTCTGTTTCTGATCTCATATTTGAGGCCCTCCTCAAACTTCCTGCATTTGTCTCTTTCAGTAGAGACCATGAAAGTGGCATAATGGGAAAGCTTGTTAAATTGTACTTCATACTCCGCAATAGACATATTCCCCTGCTTCAGATTCAGGAATTCCTTCCTCTTCTCATCTTTATATGCTTCAGGCATATAATTGTTCTGAAATTCCAGGAGAAAATCATTCCATGTCAACACCGGTGGTTGTGCATCACTGTCAGGGACTGTCTCCCACCATTCATAAGCATTTCCTTGCAGTAAGGATACTGCATAATCAAATTTCTCATCTGGAGTACATCTCATCATATTCAGTACCCTCTGTGTCCTTTTCAGCCATGTCTCAGCTTCTGCTGGGTCTGTTGTGCCATTGAAATCAGTTGCACCATGTTTCCTCAGCTTGTCATACCGTCTTTCCTTGTACATTTCAGGACCACATACTTCTTGTTCTAGGTTTTCATGGGGTACTTCTGCATGAGATGACTGTGATGCATGTACTGGAGCTCTAGCTCCTAGTGCTGGTTGCTCTCTATGTAAATGAGGTGATGCCTCATGAGAATGCATTTCGGCCGGCCTCTCCCTCCTTGGTGTATCATGTCTTATGATGTCCCTAAAATAAATGAAAGTATGTCACTACATAATGTTCAACACATATGATGCATATGTTATCATGCTCTTATGCTTATGCATGTTCCCATGGAACCTATCCCTGCTCTGATACCAAAAATGTAACATCACACCTCTTATGCATTTAAGTATAACCTATCCCTGTATCAAATAGTCACATACTGCATACTGAAAAGGCAAAATACCCTGTTAACAATAGTAGTAAAATTTTTTTTTCATATCATATCCTGTAAAATCAACTAATGACTTTACACATAAGTATTTCCGAGTTGATTTCATTTATACATATTTAGACTCATTCCAAAATGGCTATACATATTCAAGCATATAAGTCCAAAATACAGATGACATGTTTTTATGCTTGTGTGGAACGCAAGGAGAGAGAGTGATGAGGCTCGGCCAATGACCTGTGCTCCATGTCTTCTATACACTACTCAAAATGAGCTATCACTTTTCTTTACCTGAAAAATGACGCAAATTGATGAGTTGCGGCTCAGTGAGAATAATCATCCAATGAGCATTAAAGTACCAAACAACTCATAGTAATAAATCACAAATCCAATATATATCAGGTATTCTATTCCATTCATCAGTATCATATAAGTATCAATAAAGTTGAAACATATAATCATTACTCTTTATGTATGCAAATGCTTTGCTTATTTCATTTTGTTGTGACCAAGTTAAACAGACATTGCCCCGGGTATCCATGTGAACATTTGCCATGTGAACATTTGCATTTGCAATTGTATTTGCATTTGCTAGCTAGCTTGATCATTTGTTTCATTTGCACATTTGTTGGGCCATAGGCCTCTTCTTTTGCTTTGCAATATTGATTAACTAGTCACAACGCCTTTTAAGTCCATATGCATATGCATTTGTACTAAGCATTTATGAACCATTGCATCTTATCACATATAACATACATATACCACATATATGCCTCATATGCCACGCATATACCTTGCATATACTATACATATACCATGTATATATATCACATATGTCAAACATATACCTCAAATATACCACAAGTATACCATTTATACGTATCACAAACGCCACATATTGCCCATCATCATATTATCAAGGACAATCATGACAATCATATGTCAAACCACAAACGTCACATATTGTCCATCATCATATTATCAAGGACAATCATGACAATCATATGTCAAACCACAAACGTCACAAATTATCCATCATCATATTATCAAGGACAAATTATGACAATCATATGAATCACATAGCAAGCAACATTCATTTGCACTAAGAATTCAATCGATAATTAGACTCACCGTTCTCCTTTGATCCCGACTCTTACTTATTGTCTATCTGCTCCTTGTGGGTCTCCAATATGTTGTGAGCCTAACATGAAAATATAATGGATTAACTCATGATTAGGGAGACTTAATGCGGCTTAAACAAATTAATATGCATAATGCATATACATAGCTAGGCTTTTTCCTATGGGGCAGTGTGACCTTATGGGACTGTTAAGCCTATAACTTTTCCTATAGTTGACCAATTAATCTGATTCTTGTTCCTAATTCAAAATAACACATAATAATGAAACATATTAAAATATCAGACCAATTGGATCATTGTACTATTTTTGGTGGAATTTCTAATAGTGTTCTGTTTCCTGCCCTGTTTCTGCCCTTTGGAAGTTTCAGGGTACCAATTTGGGTAGTCCATATCTTACAATCTGTAAATCAGATTATAATGAAACTTGGAAGACACTTATATGGGTTCAAATGGAACATTTTGCATGTTCACAACTTTTACCAATTATGCCTCTAAGGTCTTCAAATTATAAGCAACATTTCACTGGTCCAGAACAGAATTGGCTTCCGGACCAGTATGACTTCTAAAGGCCATAACTTACTCTATACATAACATTTTAAGCTGAAATTAGTACCAAAATTTATCTAAGACATATACCTATAACTTTCATGTTTTGATAAGTTACAGAATCTAGCTCTAAGGAGCTCAAATTAGACAAAAAAGTTTCTGGAACTGCCCAGGGCACTCAATAGGCAGTTCAAACCATGGAACAGTCATGGTTCCATTTACCATAACTCACAATTTACAAGACATATGAACCTGAAATTTGGTATACAGATAAATAACACATATATATACAACTTTTATGTTTTGAGATACTTCAAATAATGGCTTTAACATATTCGAAATCAAGTAACACAGTAGCTGACTTGGTTAGGGTTCACACCCTGACCAGTTTCAGTATGAAGAGGATATCTCATTATATACACAACATCTTGCAAATATATTCACATATCCATAAATATAAGACATAAAAGAACAACTTTTGTGTTTTAAGCTTTTTCAGATTCGATCTCTAAGATCATCAAAACTATGGAACAATATACTGCCTATTAATGAACCCTAAACACCAAAATCAAGCTTAACACAAGAATAAATGTTTACTCACCTATAATCACTCTTGGCTAATCTTGTTCCTGCAATTTTTGGAGTGAAAGAAGGAAGAAATGGTGGCTGAAACTTGAAAAGAAATGGAAGGAATGAAGCAAAGAAGAAGAAGAAGAAGAAGATGAGGAAGGGAAGTGATAAGGTGGCTGCCTAATAAGTTAAAAGCCACCACCCACCACCTTATCTTCCTTTTCTTTGTTTCATCCGTCCCCTTTTTCCTTATTTATTTATTTATTTATTTATTTATTTATTTTTCTGACTTTTATTTTTTTATTTTATTTTTTTATTATTATTATACAAATCAACATAATATGCAATTTAATCTCAATCTAGTCATTTTGCTTACTTTAATTTAGTCACCTTATTTCATTTTTTTTTAATACTTTTTATCCTCATTTAGATTATAAATACACATGTGTGACTCAATACAATTGCAATGTACTAGGACACATAGCTAGTGCGTGTGATAAACTTGTTCCTACGAAAATACATATTGAATGCATTTGTTCAATTGAATTGTATGCAAGATGCTTATGTTCAATGAAATGCATGTGGGGGGAAGGTCAAGGATGTTACAATAAGTGCTAAAGGTGATTGCCTTTAGAGCACTCCTCTAACAAGCTCCCACTTGCACTAAAGCATATCGCCTTTGTATTTAATTCTATAGGCGAGTACATGAGAATCATATTTTTTTTTGGGGAAGTGGCTTAGTTAAAGGATCAATAATACTCTGATCAGTGGGCACTCTTTCTATCTTTACATCATTCCTACCAATGATTTCTCTAATCCAATGGTATCTTATGAGTACATGTTTGGATCTCTGATGAGGTTGTGGCTCATTTGCTTGCGTAATGGCTCCATTGTTATCACAATACAATTGTATTGGACCAATAATGCTGGGAACCACTCCAAGTTCTGTGATGAATTTCTTTATCCAAACTGCTTCCTTTGCTGCAATGTAGTCTTCTTCAGTCAACAGTCATTTCCTATTTGGAACTCTTTCAACTAACTGCTCCATCATTTAGCGTGAAAATATAACCTGACTGAGATTTTGAGTCATCCTTGTCAGATTGGAAGCTGGCATCGGTATACCCGTTCATAATAAGATCTCCATCTCCATATACCAAGAATACATGCTTAGTTCTTCTGAAGTACTTAAGGATGCAAGGATGTTCTTGATAGCCACCCAATGACCCTCACCAGGGTCTGATTCGTTTCTACTCATGACACTCAGAGCATATGATACATTGGGTCTTGTACATATCATAACGTACATGATTGATCCTATAGCTAAAGCATATGGAATCAAACTCATGTGTGTCCTCTCATCTTGTGTCTTTGGACACAAAGACTTTGAGAGAGTAATCCCATAGGTGATGGGAATATATCCCCTATTGGACTGCTCCATGCTAAACCTCTTTAGAATCTTATTTATGTATATAAATTGTGAAAGACCAAGCAATCTTTTAGATCTATCTCTATAGATCTTTATCCCCAAAATATAGACTACTTCTCCAAAGTCTTTCATAGAGAAATTCTTGGATAACCAAAATTTGACTGATTGTAAGACTGAGACATCATTTCCCATTAATAATATGTCATCTAAATATAACACAAGAAATACGATTGCACTCCCACTAGCCTTCTTGTAAACACAAGGTTCATTCAGATTTTGTAAAAAACCAAACTGTTTGATTGTCTCATCAAACCGAATATTCCAACTCCTGGATGCTTGCTTTAATCCATAAATGGATCTTTGAAGCTTACATATCTTGTTTCCATCTTTGGATATGAAGCCTTCTGGTTGTGTCATATACACATCCTCAGTCAGCTTTCCATTAAGGAAAGCTGTCTTTAAATCCATTTGCCATATCTCATAATCATAATGAGTAGCAATGGCTAGGAGTATCCTTATGGAATGAAGTATAACTACTGGGCTAAAAGTTTCATCATAGTCAATTCTTTGTCTTTGACGATAACCTTTAGCAACAAGTCTAGCTTTATAGGTAATCACATTACCATCCATGTCAGTTTTCTTTTTGAAAACCCACTTGCACCCTATAGGCTTTATTCCTTCGGGTGGGTCAACCAAAGTCCATACTTGGTTTTCATACATGGAATCCATTTCTGACTTCATGGCTTAAAGCCATTTGTCAGATTCTGAATTATTCAGAACTTCTTCATAGGTTGTAGGCTCATCATTTTCTATGAGAAATACATCATTCTGTTCACTAATGAGAAATCCATATCTCTCTGGAACAGTAAGTATCCAACTTGAACTACGAAGCTCTTGTGCTTTAAAAGGTTGAGCTGTTATATCATCTGTATGAGTAACAAGCTTGGTTTCAAGTAGTTGGTCAGCATATGTTTGAGCATCTTGAACTTCCTCAAGTTCAATTTTGCTCCCACTATCTCATTTTAGAAGGAATTATCTCTCTAAAAAGATAACATGTCTTGAAACAACCTTTTGTTCCAAGGGATGGTAAAATTGATATCCATATGATGCTTTTGGATATCCCACAAACAGACATCGGTCAGACTTAGCTTCTAGCTTATCTGACATTATCTGCTTCACATAAGCAGGACAATCCAAAATTCTCATGTAAAAAAATGTGAGCCTCTTGTTATACCATATCTCATATGGAGTAATATCAATTGACTTTGAAGGAACTCCATTTAATATATAAATAGCAGTCTCTAGTGCATAACCCCAAAGGATTTAGGCAGTTCTGCAAAACTCATCATAGACCTTACCATGTCTAACAAGGTTCGGTTTCTTCTTTCAGCCACACCATTGTGTTATGGCGTGTAAGGTTGAGGCCATTGAGATAAAATCCCATTATTCCTAAGATAATCTAGAAACTCTTGGCTCAAGTATTCACCTCTTCGATCTGATCAAAGTGTTTTAATACTTTTGCTGAATTGTTTCTCTACTTCATTTCTGAATTCTTTGAACTTTTCAAAAGATTTGTATCTCATAAGATACACGTACCCATATCATGAGTAATCATCGATAAAAGTAATGAAGTAGATGAAACCACCTCTAGCGTGTGTAGACATTGGACCACATACATCTGAATGTATTAAGTCTAAAAGTCCATTAGCACGTTCACCCTTTCCCTTAAAAGGTAATTTAGTCATCTTTCCTAATAAGCAAGATTCACCTGTGTCATATGATTCATAATCAAATGACCCTAAACTACCATTTTTGTGTAGCTTAGCCATGTGTTTCTCACATATATGACCAAGGCGACAATGCCATAAGTAAGATGATTTTAACATATCTTGTTTTTTCCTTTTATTATCGTTGATGTTTAAAATTGGATTTGACATATCTAATATGTATATTCCATTGTATAATGTACCACTAGCATAAAGAATTTCATTCAACATAATAGAACAACAATTGTTACTAAAAGCTAAAAGGAAACCATTTTTATTTAGACTTGAAAAAAAATAATGTTTTTAGCCAAAGCAGGTACATAATAGCAATTATCCAAATTTAATATAAGCCCACTAGGGAGGGTCAATACATATGTTCCTATGGCTAATGCAACAACCCTTGCTCCATTTTCAACACGTAGGTCTGACTCTCCCTTATTGAGCTATCTACTGTTCCTTAGGCCCTGCATATCAGTGCATATGTGTGAGCCACAACCGGTATTAATACCCATATATTATTATCGGATATTAATTTCAATGAAAAAAATACCTGAAGTACATGGGGCATTTGCCTTCTTCTTCAAGGATTCCAAGTAAGTCTTGCAGTTTCTCTTCCAATGGCCATCCTTGCCACAATGGAAGTATGTCCCATTTGGAGCAATCTCCTTGGCCTTCTTCTTGGCCACACCTCCCTTAGGATTTATGGACTTCTTCTTCTTCTTAAGGTTCTTATTTTTAAAACTTGAAGAGTCCACCATCATCACAACCTTATTGTCTTTCTTAACAGATGGATGTGAGCAAATTAATCAACTCGGAAATAGTGGTAGAGATTTGGTTCATCTTATAGTTAAGCACAAAATGTGAATAACTATAAGATAAATTGGTTAGAATTAAGTCAATACTTAATTCATGGTCCATCACAAATCCCAAGGTGGTCAACCTCTCAATATAGCCATTCATCTTCAATGCATATTGCACTGAAGATGTCCCCTCAACCATCTTAGTACAGAAGTGCAACCTCGAAGTTTCAAACCTATTGGAATGTGCGTGCTCATCAAAAAGCTCTCTTAGATGGTATACTATGGAATTAACATCCATAGCTTCATGCTGCTTTTGCAACTTATCTGACATAGTAGCAAGCATAATGCAGCTTGCCTTCTCATTATCATCGAGATGCTGTTGATATGCCTTCTGAACATTTTCAGAAGCATTAGCAACAGGGGGATTAGGGAGTGCCTCATCTAGGACATAGCCAATCTTTTCGGATTTGAGAACTATTCTCAGATTCCTTAGCCAATCCAAAAAATTGGCTCCAGTCAACTTATTTGATTCCATTAGCGATCGCAAATTCACACTTGTCATGATGATGATTCTAGCAACCTAGATGTAAAATAGAACATGTTAGAATGTACATAAAATGCATGTTTATTAGGTCTTTAATAAATCGCATTATGACTCCCACTATTTTATTGCGAATCCATAGCCCTCACTATGAACCTTAGAGAACTTATATGGAAGTTCTCTTAGTGGATCAATATCCAACTAGCTAAAAATAACCTTGAGGCAACTCAAGAAGCTATCCTTAGTTTGGTTGGTAGGTATCTAATCCATACCAATTGCATTATTCATGCAACTATCAAATCTTATGCTATCAACTTATTGGTGTGTGCACATATATTAGGCTATCAACTCTTGATATGTGTACATAACATGTATACAAACCCAACTTCGCCTCCAATACACATTAACCTTGGCGCAAATCTAACAATTTAATAATATCAGTTAAGTCTAACCCATTAATCGTGAAATCTAATTTCAATGGATTGAACATATTCTTATAAAGTGAGCTTGAGGCAACTCAATAACCCTAACTCTTGAAGAACTATGGTTCTCCCTATATTAATGGAAGACGTAAGACTTAATTGTTTATTTAGTGAGGGATTTCTTGGTTAAGTCTCACCAAGTTATTATTTCATGCTTTTATATATCATACATTCATCACATGGACATATAAAGATAGTTACATTAACTATATGGCATGATTATGAACATACTAAAGTTAATCTCTTGAGCCAAAGAGAAATTGACTAGGTCTTACCTATGTATATGCATGAATTTACAACCCAAAATAGAAATCAAATTCCTATTTCTAAATCTTCTTGTTTATGGTACCACCTCTTTTGCTTCTTGCTTCTTTGTATCTTTATTCTATGCTAATCCTATGAAATCTAATTACATATTTCAAATTATAGAAAACCTCAATTTACATTTGAGGGGAGTAAGATGAGAAGAGAAATACATAAGAAAGAAAGAGAGGTAGGGACACGCATACCCTATTTACCATAAAACAAAGTAATTCCATTCATGCTCAATCATATTGGGCCTAATTCCATAATCATCCATCATGCCTTTTCATAAACCCCTAACATGCATTCTCTAATGCACAAAATAAAAATGACAATTTTGGATTTCAATTTGTAAATCGATTTAACGCTTGAACCGAAATTGCCTATATGTGTTCTTTCGGTTAATTTAATTTTGTATGTCATTTTAAAGTGGAATTTAATTTTTAATCAAATTAAATTAAATTTCATATTTCTAGAAATAATTCAAAATTAATTCTCCTTAAAATCAGAATATTATGATGTTAAAATTACACAATTTAATTTTAATATTCATACCAATTTCTAGTCATACTAGAATTACAATTGCACAACTTAAATTAATTCAAAATTAATTTCAAAAAATTCTAAAAATTTCTAGAACATCAAATCATCATTCTCATCATCTTTAGGTCAGCTCAAGTTCATCAAAATATTTTTGGCACAAGCCAAAATTACTAAGACAAAGAACACACTTAGAAGCTCAAAATGACTAATTCGATATCTAGAATTTTTCAAAATTTCAAATGCTTTCAAAGTAAATTTGGCATGCATATAAAATAAAAATAACATATTTTTAATCAAATAAAAAATATTTCAAGGTGCTGAAAAGAAAACAAACATATACAAAAAAAATAAAACAAAACAGCCCCACCGGATATGCTTAAACAGTCCCGTTTTTGTGTTTGTTTGAAAAATTAGTTAAAATAATTTTAAATTAATTATTAGACCCTTCTAGAGACATAAAAATATTTTCAATATGTGTAGATAAGTTTTTCATAATCAAATTACAAGAAAAATATAACCAGCCCCATCAATTAAGCCAAACAACAACACATGTTCATAAACAAGGCAATTTTAGGTATTTTTGAAATAAATCCGAAATTAATTATTTAAATCACATAAAATCATTTTTCAATCAAAATAATCATTCTTAATCATCGCATGATCAGATTAGAGAAACAAAAATATGTAAAACATATTTTACAAATTAATTTCAATTTTTCAAAACCTATTGATCCAAAATCATGAAAACAATGGAATACCATTACACTTTCAATGAAAATTAATTTTAATGGACACAAGGGGGATCTGATACCAATGTTGGGTTTTGAAGAATGAATCATATTCATAAACACAATGAAAAAATAAAATTTTCAAAACCCAAAACAAAAGATCATACCTGTAGTTGATTCACAAGTTGTTAGTATCTAAATTATCCATTGTAATAGGATTAATGAGATGAGATATTGTTAATCTGGAAAGTAAGCCTTCATACAAACAACAGTGGAGCTCCCTTCATACAAACAACAGTGGAGCTCCTCATAGTGATACACTGGGTCGTATAAAACCCTTATCGAGCAGTTCTTGCAACTGCACTTTCAACTCTTTTAACTATGTATATGGTGTAATAGATATAGAAGTAGTGCCAGGTACCAACTCGATAGCAAACTCTATCTCTCGGTCAGGTGTAACCCTGACAACTTTTATAGAAAAACATCTAAAAATTCACAAACAGTAGGGTTGTCGCCCAACTTTAGACTATTTTTTTTCTTATCAATCACATATGCCAAGTAGGCTTCACATCCCTTGCTAATGAGTTTTTGAGCTTTCATCATCGTTATCACATTATCTAGATAACCTCTATTCTCACCCTTCACTACTATATCTTCTTGTTCCAAAACTCTAATCATCATCTTCCGCTTTCTGCAATCTACTATAACCTCGTGAAGAGCTAGCCAATCCAGTGCCGAGATTACATCGAATTCGTGGAATGGTAACTCTATCAGCAGGAAATTTCATATTTTATATCTCGACTAGACAGCCCCTGAACACTTTACTAACCTACACACTGTTCCACAATGGGTTAGTCACATGGATCTCATACTCTAGAGGCTCAGGTTCTAAACCTACTCTACCTTGTGGTGGTGTGCATATGTACAAATGCGTCAAACTTGGATCTATTAATGCATAAATAAAAGAGCCAAAGAGAAGAAATTTATTCACTACGACATCGGGTGCATCCAGCTCTATACCCACTTGGTTCATAGTATAGACATGTGTTAACTCCTACTAAATTGACTATGTCACATCTAGCTCAAGTAATGTTAGTTATTTTTCTTGAGGCTCATTACTCTATTCTTTATGTCATGACATTTCCATTCCGGCCAGAGATTCATGAATAATGACCCCGATAAAAAGCCATGGGTATACACTCCTTTTATCAGGAGTGGTGAATCCTTTGTTGGTTACCTAATTACCTTTTAATACCTCAAACTACACTCAATCACCACCCTATGAGCAATCTCCCTAAGATAACAATGAATAGTATCAAAATGCAGAATCAATATCTATGATATCCTTGAGTACCTCAAGTTTAAGGAAACTTGCACTATTGCTATGATGAGACTATCATTGACATTTGAATATATTATCCATAGGATTGTCTCATAGCAGGTCATCCAATGTACTTAGCTACACTTAGCAAGCATCCACATGTTAACTCTAAATATCTCATGTTTACAAATTATGAGATCTACTGTTTGATCCAATCAATGAGTATAATATGTGCTAATCTATTCAAATTAAGAATGTCCCGTCTCATTAATCATATAATTAGGGATAATTTAGATACTAACATAATTACACATGATAAGAATTTCAATATCATGATCTCATCATCATTTCCTTCATACTATGTTATGTATCAAGAACTTTATTAATTGATTTAAGATCACTATCAATTCATATATCAAATGAATGTCAAATTAATAAAAATACATTTTATTAATCAAACAAATTTGTACAATAAGTGCTAAAGGTGATTACCTTTAGAGCACTTCTCTAACAAATAAAAACATGAAAAATTTGATAAAAACATTGTATGATATGTTTAAAAATTGAGGATAGGTTATGTTTGTGGCTTAAAGAAGCTTCAAATGCATTAAGGAAAGTGAAAGGGCAAACATCTAGTAGTCAGTCACGGATGTGATAGTTTGGTTACAGAGGTGAAGAGTTAAATTCACGAGCATGACTAAAATATATCATGGACATGGCTTTTGATTGGAATTGGTACTATTCAATCTAGAAGCATTCACGACTTCAAACATAGCTTGGGTAATGGGCATGAGCTTATTCACGAGCGTGAACGGTCATGAGGAAGTGTGTTTAGCATTGTTGATGAGCATGAATAAGGATTCATGGCCGTGAATAACCTATTTTCAATAATTTGTATATTTTGTAATCATTCCGGAATATAAAATGAAATTAAAAAAAGTATTGCATTCGATAAAATGAGAAAATTTGTATATGTGAACAAGTAAGAATGAGATTTGTTGTGCATTATATGATATGAAAAGAACTTGTAATGAAGGGAAATAAGAGAATTATAAAATTAATAAAGAGAAAAAGTAGGTGATGAATGAAATAAAAGAAATATGAGATTATTAAAGATGAAATTTGAAAAAATAAGTAATGAGATGAATTAAGTGTGAGAATACCTAGCTTAGAACTAGAATTTTGGATATTTTGGTATGTCAATTAGGGGGTATATTAATGCCGACGATAACAGTTTTATTAATACCGGTGATGACACTTTTATTAATATCGGTGATGGCATCATTATTAATGTCATTGATGGAAGTTTTATTAATCTCGATAATGACACATATATATTAATGCTGGTGATGGAATTTGTATGTGCATACCATAATACCCAGATGATACTCTTATAATACTTGGATGGCCAACCCTGCTATCCTAATTATTGGTTCCTAGGTGTTATGGGCATAATTAAGATAAGAAAAAAATGAAGAGTATGACATGTATGCATAAATGAATTGTTATTTATGTATAATAGTATGTAATGAATGTGTATTTGTATAAAATAATCATACGATGAATGGATTCTTATAAGAGAAAATGTGCATCAAGAAAAAGGACATGTAATAATATTAATGGTACAACTTGGTATATGTATAAATGATGGCATATGATTGCATGTTACTTGAACATAATTTATTATCTTATCTTTATGCGCCACTAAGCTTCAAACTTAGTGTGAGAGTTTTCTCTCACGAAGATCTAGGAAAAAGTGAGACAAGATCGATAGATAAAACTAATGGACCTGACTGAGTAAAGCAGTATATTTCAAACAACATGGGTCACATAAATTTTTGCATCTTTATTTCGAGCTTTCTTTTACAATTTTATAAAATAACTTTATGTTTGTACATTTTATGTTTTGTAAATTTGTTGTAAATAAGATGTACAATATTTCTCTTCTGTTATTTAAGGAAATAAAATTTATTTTTTTGTTCGTTGTTTATTAAATAATAATACGAAGAAAACAACATGACACTCCCTTATCTAGGCATGTGTTGCGGGGGTGCGGAGGTGTTACAGTGTTTTTGGTATTAGAGCCCAATTCGGGCTATTTTTTGTTTTAAAAATAGAGTTAAAAAAAATTATGACATGAGTGTTCCCACATTTGAGTATATGAGTTGATGCTTACTAATTATGGTCGTTACTTTTATGATATAGGTAGGTTATGGCTTTGGGATAACGACAAATCATGGCCAAAGAGGCCAAAATTAATGAGCCTAATGAGACGGAGTCTTCATCGCAACCAAGTCATCACCGAGCTATAGCATTAAGATATGATGCCATCTCATCATATGGGTAAGCAGCTACTAATGCAGGACAACAAAACTTATGAGAAACATGATAGACCTACTATAGAGAGCAACACAATTAGCCCCATTAGTGCTACAATTTGAGAGATTGCAGAAGTTAGGGTGCTAGATTGTTATGGAAAAAGGGATGATGATCTTTTTATAGCAGAGTTCTGGTTAGAAAGGGCTGAAAGATTTTTTGACTTGCTACATTGAACTGATCAGAAGAAGTATTAATATGAGTGTCATCACCGGCATTGATAGACCCCCGATTGGCATGCCAAACTATCCAAGACTCTAGTTATAGACTAGGTGTTTAAGGGCTTAATACATGTTATCATCAAATTCTCATTTTTCTTTGTGTATTTCATTCATCATATACTCTTCCTCTTCATAAATTTCATAATTCTTTAATTCACATATTTAATGGGTTTAATGGCTCAATGAAATACATAATTACTCAATTAAAATATAATTTGCATAATATAACAAGATCCACAATATTTTACATATTAACTTTTTCAATTCCTATTTTGCCCTATTACTGGCAGATTTTATATTCTATCTTTGATCTCATTTTTCATTCCATTATAGTTAGAATTTCATTTAGTTGTCTCTTAAGAATTATAATCTTAGCTTTAATATTAAATTTGAATAACTTAATTTGAAGTTCTGTAGCAAGAGATATGATCAATTGAACATTGACTGGTCATTAAAATCGTTGCCCAGAATTTCATAGACAGTTTTCTAGTCTAACTTTTGTGCCAAAATTAAGCATAGTTACATTTTTGTTTTCTTCATAAAGGTTTTAGCCATATGTCTTAACTTTTAAACCGAATAAAGAAAACATCAATAAGAAAGACATGAAGTTCTCATTTATGAATTGAACGATGTATTTCTCATAAAAAATGATGAGCCTACGACCTATGAAAAAGTTCTGAATAGTTCAGAATTTGACAAATGGCTTCATGACATGAAGTCAGAAATGGATTCCATGTATGAAACCAAATATGGACTTTGGTTGAATCATGCGAAGGGATAAAGCCTATGGGTGAAAATGGGTTTTCAAAAGAAAACTGACATGGATGCTAATGTGGTTACCTATAAAGCAAGACTTGTAGCTAAAGGTTATCGTCAAAGATAAGGAATTGACTATGATGAAACTTTTAGCCCAGTAGCTATGTTTAAATCCATAAGGATACTCCTAGCTATTGTTACTCATTATGATTATGAGATATGCCAAATGTATATGAAGACAACTTTCTTTAATGGAAATCTAACTGAGGATGTGTACATGACACAACCAGAAGACTTCATATCCAAAGATGGAAAAAAGGTATGCAAGCTTCAAAGATCCATTTATGGATTAAAGCAAGAATCCAAGATTTGGAATATTCAATTTGATGAGACAATCAAACAGTTTTGTTTCTTACAAAATCCAGATGAACCTTATGTGTACAAGAAAGTTAGTGGGAGTGCAATCGTGTTCCTTATGTTGCATGTAGATGACATACTGCTAATGGGAAATGATGTCTCAGCCTTACAATCAGTCAAAATTTAGTTATCCAAGAATTTCTCTATGAAAGACCTTAAAGAAGCAGTATATATTTTGGGGATAAAGATCTATAGAGATAGATCTAAAAGATTGTTTGGTCTTTCACAATCTACATACATAGATAAGATGCTAAAGAGGTTTGGCATATAGCAGTCTAAGAGAGGATATATTCCCATGATCCATGAGATTATTCTCTCAAAGTCTATGCATCCAAAGACACAAGATGAGAGGACACTTTGGACACGCATGAGTTTGATTCCATATGCTTTAACTATAGGATCAATCATGTATGTTATATCCGATGTCTCATATGCTATGAGTGTCATGAGTAGATACCAATCGGACTCTAGTGAAAGTCATTGGGTGGTTATCAAGAATATCCTTAAGTACTTGAGAAGGACTAAGGATGTATTCTTGGTATATGGAGATGGAGATCTTATTATGAGCGGATATACTGATGGCAACTTCCAATCTAACAAGGATCATTCAAAATCCTAGTCAAGTTATATATTCACACTAAATAGTGGAGCAGTCAGTTGGAAGAGTTCCAAACAAGAAACAACGGTTGATGCCATAACTTAAACAACTTTTGAAGCAGCAAAGGAAGAAGTTTGGATAAAGAAATTCATCATGCAACTTAGAGTGGTTTTTGTATTGTGACAATATTGGAGCCACTGTACAAGTAAAAGAGCCATGATCTAATGAAAGATCCAAACATGTACTCAGAAGATACCATTTGATTAGAGAAATTATTGGTAGGAATGATGTAAAGATAGAAAGAGTGCCCATTGATCAGAATATTGCTGATCCTTTAACTAAGCCACTTCCCCAAAAGAAATATGATTCTTATGTACTCATCTATGGAATTTAATACAAAGGCGATTGGTTTTAGTTCAAGTGGGAGCTTGTTAGAGAAGTGCTCTAAAGGCAATCACTTTTAGCACTTATTATACAAATTTATTTGATTAATAAAGGCTTTTTCATTAATTTGATTTTCATTTAATATATGAATTGATAGTGATCTTAAATCAATTAATGAAGTCCTTGATACATAACATAGCATGAAGGAAATCATGATGAGATCATGATATTGAGATTCTTATCACGTATAATTATGTTAGCATCTAGACTATCCCTAGTCATAGGATTAATAAGACATGATATTGTTAATCCGGATAGACTAGCACGTGTTATATTCATTGATTGGATGAAGCAGTAGATCTCATAATATGTAAACATGACATGTTTAGAGTTAACATGTGAATGTTTGCTAAGTGCAGGTAAGTACATTGGATGACCCGCTATGAGACAATCATATGGATAATCTATTCATATATCAATAATAGTCTCATCATAGCAATGGTGCAAGTATCCTTAGACTTGAGGTACTCAATACTGATTATGTATTTTGACACTATTCCTTGTTGCCTCATAGAAGTTGCTCATAGGGTGTTGATTGGGTGTCGCTTGAGGTATTCGAAGGTAATTGGATAAACAACAAAGGATTCATCGCTATTGATAGAAGGAGTGTATACCTATGGCCTCTTGTCGGGGTCATTACTTTGGAATCTCTGGCTAAAGTGGAAATGTCTTAAAGATAGTCTTCAATGACATATCTAATAGAGTAATGAGCCTCATGGACAAGAACTAACATTACTTGGGCTAGATGTGATGTAGTAATTCTAGCGGGAGTTGACACATGTCCATATACTGAACCAAGTGGGGTATAGAATGGTAAAAGGAATAATTGAATGGAAATTGTCTATGGAATGGTTCGTAGTCAAACCACTAACTTTTCAATCAATTGGGGTCATGATGTATTGCTAGATATTGCTCATGACTTATTTAAATTAATTGTTAATTTAAGTGGCCAACATAACCGAGAACCTCGTGGGTCACACGCATTAGAGATGTGGACAATGAGTAAAATGGTCTTGGATAGGATCCAAAAATATGAGAGAATTATTTCAGATCGGATTTTAGGAAAAACATTATTCAAGAGAGGTCACGGGCACGTGCGGGCCCGCTAGTTAGGTAGGTTGTTGGCTTACCCAGCAGTAGGCCTATGCGGGCTATGCGCAGTGCTCTTAGGCCAAATATGGCCATTACTATTCATTCAAATAATGTTTTCTTCTCTTTTGATTTTTTGATCTTCTTTCTGAATTTGATTCAAATGAAAAAGACATCAAAAGAAAGAAAAGAGACATTTAAATTATTTTTAGTGAATTTGTTTTGAAACACAATAATTCTCTCAAGAACATATGCAAAGCTAGCACTTTGAATATTGTTCAAACCATCTCTTTTTATAGTTTCTTCTTCATATCTTCATGTGAATTTTCATTAGACATCCTAGTATGGATTGTTATGGTTTGCTATCACCCAACAAGGTGAAGATTTGAATAAAAATCTCTAATTACAAGGTATAATTTTTAACCTCTAGGTTTGATAAATTAGTTTTAATGGCATAAGATGATATTTTTGTTCTGGGTTTTAAAAAATTTTATTTTTCCACTGCATTTACGAATGAGATTAATCTTCAAAATCCAACATGACTCACGATTGTGAACTTTCAAAGTCACACCTATGGCTATGTCTTCACGCCCATGAAGAAGTGTGCATTTTTAGATAGGAGCATTCATGCCCAAGGTCATAGTTTATTTCACGAGTTGGGTTGCCTATGAATGAGCTTTCATTATAATGAATACATAGTTCACACCCATGAAGAATGCTTTAAATGAAATACGTTTGTATACTCCTATGGATATAATATAATGGTTATGCACATGCTTCGATAATGATATGATATGAGTAGAAAACACATTATTATATGATTATTCTTGAATATATTGTACATTTCACATGATTCAAATGTTTAAGCATGATGATAAAAGTTTCATGTTTAAGTATAACAAAGATAATTTAATTAAGTAAAGCCCAGGCTCGATACTAGGACTAGAAGCATGATAGGTGGTATGCCATTAAGGGGGTGTATAATACCGTAGTTATATGTTACACAATGACTCTTTTAGGGACAAGGTTGCTTAAACTTACAGAGTGCCCTTGATTCTATATTGCATGCAAAAATTATTTGTTTACTCAGTCAATGTGACTTAAGCTTAGAGAGCGCCATTGACTTAAAGAGCTTAGATTGGAACACATGATTATAGATAGTTGTAAGGTGGCTTACGCTTGAAGAGCCCTCTTCTTCACAACCTATGTCTGAATAGTCCGTGTAAATAGTTGCTCGGTGAAGATTGTTAAATTAATCAATGAATACAAGACATGATAATGGAAAGTGGTTTAATAATTCTAGTAAGCGATGATGAATGTTTGATACGTTATTCATTACATAAATAGTGATTATTCACCCGTGTATGGTTGAATTTCTTAATGAGTTATCAAAACCATAAGGTAAGGTATTTTATATGATACTATGACTTCATCTCTATGCCATGAGGTTTTATATGATGCCATGAATATGTATGACTTGATGTATGATGTTTGATTGCACTTATGAAATTTTTTACCAATATATACTACTAAGCGTTCAGTAGCTTAGCATGCGGGTGTTTTCCCCACGCAGGTCAGAACCTACTAGAGAAGCCTGCCTAACATTAGAGATAACAGATCGGACCTGACAAAGGTCAGTGATATTATCATGTCATACTTTTGCATTTTGTACATGACATAGGATTGGGTTGTTTACTTGTATACATATCTGTATTTTGATGACTTATGTAATTTTGTTAAAAACATCCATTTTTGTAAACATCGGGCCAATTGAGCCCAAACATAAGGGTTTATATATAATGATGGATTTTTGGATCAAGTTTTCTTATGGATGTTTAACATTATATGATTAACATGTTTCATAGGAAAAAGAAAGTTTATGTAACCAATGGGTATTCAAAAGAAAAGAAAAGTTTTAATTTCCATAGGTCTTCCGTATATAGACAATCAATCTTATGCTCCCTATAAAGCTAAGAAATTTGGGAATTTGAATCTCTCTAAAGTTATTATTGCTTAACTTCAAGTGCCTTAAATCTTTCAAATAGAGCAAAGATGAACTAATCTCACCACCAAATGTTGATTTCATGTAGTCTCATTTAAATATTCCTTATATTATTAGTCATCTTCAACAAGAATATTGCCAAAAAATTGTTGGTAACAAAGAGCTTGAAGATGAAGCTCAAGGACGTGGGTGGTTAAGTTGTGGTAGATTACCACATACCATTTACAATAATCACCATCGTTGACCCAATATTCAAGCCAATTCTAAGGATCTTTAAGCTTACTCTTGAACTTCAAAAGAGTCTCTCTTTTGATTGGAATGCAAGCAAAAATGAAGCTTTTATAGTAGAGGCCAAGACTAATGGCTATAATCATATCTAACGGAGTAATAGATCTCAGAGATAAGAACTAATATCATTAGAACTATATATGGCATAGTCAGCCTCGTAAAAGTTAACACAAACTCCATATTTTGAACCAAATGAGTTATAGTATAGTGAAAGGAAGAATTGCACAGTAATTATTTGTGGAAGAGATAAAAGTCAAAACCACAGACTTTCTGGCTATTTAGGTGGTCATGATGCATTGTTAGTGTCACACCCACTAAGTAGGCTTAAATCATAAATGCTTTAATAAAAGAAACATTAAAAGAGTATTCAAGTGATAGTGAAGAAGTTTAAAGGAAGAAATTTATCTAGGATTAACGCTAGTGACTCTAATGTCATAGCCATAAGTCACGACATGATGTGAGGCTATAAAAGTGTGCTTTCTCTCTCTCCCACACCTCCAATTTGAAAATTAGTGTCTTCATCAGAAAAACCCTAACTCCTCCCTTCCTCTCACTTGAATATATTAACCTCCATCTCCATCATCCATCAAATCCACCCTTTTAACTCAAAAACTTAAACAAAGCTCATAAAGATAGTTGGTTTTGGTAGAGAGGAAACAAGTTTTGAAGAGAGAGAGTTGTAGAGAGAAAAAAAAGAGCCTAAAATAGGGACCTAAGAGGATTTTTGGCCAAGACTTGTGAAAGATAAACTTTTTGTAAGCTTAATGCTCTTTCCTTTTTTCCTTTCCTTTTCATTTTAGCTCCAATAGCTAAATTCTCTAAGAGATGGAAGAAAACCTAAATGAGTTAGGGTTTAGATATAAGTTTGGGTTTTGGGTTGAGAAAACTTAACTAATGAACCCATTTGTAAATAAAAAGAGGAATCTTGAGCCTTGTATGAGTGAAAGTTGGTTTTGGGATGGAAATATGAAACCTAGGGTTTAAAAAAGAGTATTTAATATTGTTAAGGAATATATGTATTCATAATGTCATTTTATTGTTAGAAACACTTTAAGACCCTAAAAGCATCCTCCAAAAAAAGTAAGAGTTTGAGTTGTAGGAAAAAATGATTTTTTTGGTAAAGCTCCTTGAGAGGTTTGTATACAATGGGATAACTTTCTTCCTTTAATTGTTACCTCTATAAATGCTCAATTAATGGCAAGATAAGAGAAGGAATAAATGGTTGAGTAGTTATTAAGTTATAAATACGTGTGAGAGAAGGTTTGATGATATATTCATCATAAGTTTATTTATGTAGATTTATTGATAATTGGGGATAAATCATGTTTCTAATATGAAGGATCTTGTTTAGGGATGAAAATATGACAATTGTGTGAATTATGTTGATAGGGTGATTGGCTTTGACCAATCATAGGACATGGTGTGTAAAATATGGTGTTTGCTTTGTTTTGCATGAGTTTGGAAACCTAAAATTTCCCATGATTCATGCTCATAAACATAGTGTCACAGCCGTGAATCCCTATCACTTAAGATCTAGAAATATTCACAACTTGGATCACCACCAAAGTCACAGCGGGAGGTTATGAAATCATGCTTTTCATGCTCATGAACAATGCATTCACGATCCTGAATGCTATTCCAGAATGCATGTGTGAGACCAGTAGCCTTCATAGGTAAGGTCAGGAATGGGTTCACGAGCAAACAATGATAGTCACCTTCATGCTCGTGAACATATTATCATGACCACAAAGGCAGTCACACCAGAAATGTTAAATGTTGCAATTATGCAAATTTAATGGAATCAAATGAACAATAGCATATAAACAACTCTTCAAATGAGTGAATAAGATGTGTATTATGCTATGAGAACTTAAATCTATAATGAAATGATCATTTAAAAGGTGAATAAATATAACCCAATATTAAAGTGATTGAGCCCATAACATCAATTCTAAGACTTATATAGAATAGATGGCATGCCATTAAGGGTTAGTATGGTAACATAAGAGAACACTACCATACTTTTAATTAGCGCCCTAGGCTATGATAGGAATTTCAAATATAGCAAGTGATCCATAAAAATTCTAAAATAAGTCAGTTCATCCATATCCTAATTAGTCCGAATTTGAGATGTTAAGGGGAAAATAAAGATGACTCTCATAAATGTCTTTACTTAATATTTTTGAATTTGTAACATGATGTGGCCTTCAATGTACTAGTATGTCCTAAGATATTTATGCAAATGCATTTCACATGTAAATTTTATGTTGCATCTTCATTACCACATTTATGCCATTATATACTTAAAGTATTGTGCTTAGTAGGGAATTCTTTGTGTCTCTCATATCAATGGAATATGAGAAGCTAGAAGAGCTACATAAGGTAAGAGTATGCTACTATATAGTCAATATAATATATAGGGTATACATCACATTGATGACCATTTTGTATGGTTTTTCACATTTTGTCCATGTTTTCTAAAAATTGGATTTTGTAATTTATGGCTCTTCTGAGCAAATATTTATTTTCTAATGAATATTACTTTGTACCCTTTTTAAATTATGGGAGTTTTAAACTCTTTTATTTAAGTATCTACTACATTTTATGTGTTTCATGAATTTTAAATTGTAGACATCATAGTCATAATACACATATAAGTTTTTTTTTTTAAAAAATAAATCTTCATATTAATTCTTACATGGTGATGTAACATATCCCTATATAGTTGAGATTGTCCTAGCATATGAGGTGTTATATTTATTGGTATAAGAGCTTGGTTTAAGCAATTCTAGACATAAGTGACTTTAAAAGTGTCATTCATGTCGACCTAGTAATCTTTGTGATTATGACTAGGGCTATGTTTTCTATTAAATAGGTTGTAGATGGATATCTTTGAACCTTGGGATGAGTTCGATAGTGATAGTCTAGTGGATTCTAGGGCTCCATACCAACCAAATGTGGTAAGTGTTTTAGGGCTCCAAACACACGACACATACTTTTTATTGAACTCTGCCATGAAGAAAACATAAGACAATGGTTTCGGCATCCGTGGGTTCACTAATACCCATTTCCACCAATCGTATATATTCCTTTAGAGCAAAGAAACTGCATATATTACATGAAACTCTTCTAGACACTAGAGCTCTTTAAAGACTCTTTTTGTCTTCCCAAGCCAGTATTCCATAGCAGCAGGATCATCCTCGCTCTTACTTAGAAAATTTTTAATCCCAAATTTCCTCACATTATCCATCTGCACTACCGATTATTGCATAACTGGATACAAAAATTGTGGCATAACCTGTGATATTCTCTGTATAAGTGCAACCGATTATTGCATCACTGGATACAAAATTGACCTACCAACCCTGTCATAGGTGGCTGTGAAAGAGGTGGTAGAGGAGGAGCAACACCTAGTCCCTAAACACTAGCATGGCTTAGTGCATTTTGAGCCTCATAGTCTATAAGACTATTATTACTATCACAATTATGAGGGTCACCATCCATGTTCCTTTCCTATACCTACATACCGATAGACAAGAGCCCATATGTGAGGATCCTCATGTGCATCACATAATGCCACTCTGCAATTGTCATGTGTATATGACAACTATCACATGCACGTGTCATGCAACCTCTTTTGTTTGTAAATGCAAAACTCTTTCATGAAATTTTTGCTCATATTTTTGGATTTAATCTAAGCCCCATTTCACATTTCACTCTTTCTTTCTATGGGTGTAGCCCACTAGGTTCCCAATTATTTGGGCAGCTCAAATCATCACATGATTTAAAATAGTTCATGAGTGGTATCTAGCAACGCATCATGAACCCCAATTGATTGGAATTTTAATCGTTTGACTATAAACCATTCCATAGACAATTACTATGCAATTTGTCCTTTCACTAAACTATACCTCATTTGGTTAAAAGCATAAATTGTGTGCCAACTCCCACTAGACTTACTACATAACATCTAGTCAAATGATATTAGTTCTTGTCTATGAGACTCATTACTCTTTAGACATGTCCTTAAAGGCCTTCTTCAATACTTGTCCATCTCGACCAAGGATTTTTGAGTAATGATATCTATCAGAGACTATAAGTATACTCTCTTTTTATTGATTACTCAACCACCTTGGAATACGTCATGTTATAACCAATCACTACGAAGGAATGAAGACAAAGTATAGGATTCAGTATCCAAGAGAACCTTGAACTTCTCAAATCTAAGGATACTTTGACTATTGTTATGATAAGACTATCACTGATATATATATATATATCCAATGTACTTGGCTACTCTAACAAGTATCCAAATGTTAACTCTAAACATCTTATGCATTCAACTTATGAGATCAGCTATTTGAAATAGTCAAATAGTATAACATATGCTAGTCTATCTAGAATAACATTGTCTCGTCTTGTTAATCCAATAAATAGGGATCATTTAGGTATAAACACAATTGCACATGATATAAATCTCTTTATCATTATCTCATCATGATTTCCTTCATGATGTATTACATACCAAGGACATCATAAACGGTCTAAGATCAAAATCAGATTCATATATGAATGAATACCAATATAATGAATATGTCTTTTATTAATTATAAATAACATAGTTAACATCTTGTCTTTAATGATGTCCTTTGGTTACCAGCCTAGCTTTATAGATAACTATATTACCTTCCATGTCAGTCTTCTTCTCAAAGACCTATTTGCTCCAAATGAGTTTTATCCCTTTAGATGGGTCAACCAAAATTTATACTTGGTTTTCATATATGGAATCCATCTTTGATTGTATGGCTTTTAGCCATCTATCAGATTTTGAACTATTCAAAACTTCTTCATAGGTAGTAGGCTCATCATCCTCTATGAGCAATACATCATTCAATTCACTTATGAGAAATCCATATCTCTTTGGAACTGTATGTATCCTACTTGATTTACGAAACTCTTGTGTTTTATAAGGTATAACTATTACTTCATTTGCATGAGTAATAGATTCAAGTTTAGTTTGTTGATCAACATCTGTTTGAGCATCATGGACTTCATCATGTTCAATCTTTCTCCCATTATCTTCTTTTAGAAGAAACTTTTTCTCTAAGAAGACAACATGGTTTGAAACAAACACCTTTTGTTCCAAAAGGTGGTAAAATTGATATTCAAATGACTCTTTTGAATATCCCACAAACAGACTTAGCTTCTAGCTTATCTGACATTGTTTGTTTCACATAAGCAGGATAGCCACATACTTTCATGTGTGAAAGAATAGGTCTCTTGTTATTCCATATCTCATATGGAGTAACATCAACTGACTTAAAAGAGAATCTATTTTGTATATAAATAGCAGTTTCTAGTGCGTGACCCCAAAAAGGCTTAGGTAGTTGTGCAAAGCTCATCATTGACCTCACCATGTCTAACACCATTGTCCTCACCCTGTCTAACACCATTGTGTTGGGATGTATAAGGTGGAGTCCATTGATATAAAATCTCATTATCTCTTAGATAACTTTGAAAATCTTGACATAAGTATTCTCCACTTCGATCTAATCTAAGTGTTTTAATACTTTGCCAAGTTTCTAGTGCCAATAGAATATTCTATACTTCATTTCAGAATTCTTTAAACTTTTCAAATGCTTCAAATTTGTATATCATTAGATACAAATACACAAATCATCAATAATCATCAATAAAGGTATTAAAATAGATAAAACCACCTCCAATGTGTACTGACATTGGGCCACATACATTTGTATGTACAAGATCGAATATTCTATTGGCACCTTCACCTTTTTCCATTAAAATGTGATTTTATCATATTGCCTAACAAACAAGATTCACTTATGTCTTATGATTCATAATCAAATGACCCTAAATCACCATTCTTGTGTAACATAGTCGTGTGTCTCTAACTTTTGTCTTTTATTATTATTGATATTGAGGATTGAATTACACATATCAAGAATAAATATTTCATTGCATAATGTGCTAATTCCATAAATAATATCATTCAACCCTTTATAAAAACCATTGCTATTAATAGTCAAATGAAAACCTTTTTATTTAAACAAAAAATAAAAATAATATTCTTAGTTAAAAATGGAACATAATAGCAATGGTCTAATTCTAAAACAAGCCCAGTAGGAAGTATCAATATATAAGTTCCTACAACTAATATAATAACTCTTGATCCATTGCTAACACACAGGTCTGACTCTCAATTCTTGAGTACTCTACTTGTTGCCCAGATATTGAGCCAATAAGGGGGGTTGAATTGGAGTTTAAAAAATTTAACTTTAAAGTGAGAAATGAAAAGTTAAGTTTAGGAGGGATAGAGAAATTTGACACAAGGATTTTTATAGAGGTTTGGGTGTTAACAAACCCTACTCCTCTCCCCAATCGCAATTGAGAGTTTCACTAACACACTAAGCGTTACAATGGAGTTTTACAAGCTCACTCCCAACTATGGTGTTTCTCACAATGGCTCACACCTAACCCAGAAATCCCTTATGTTTTGATGGCTCACACAATAACCAATTCCTTGTGTTTTACAGGCCCACACAAACTACCTTTACCTTGTGTTTTATAGGCTCACACAAACAACCTTTCTTTGTGTTTTAGAGGCTCACACAAACAACCTTTCTTTGTGTTTTAGATGCTCACACAACTAACCCTTACAAGTGTTCTACTCTTAACCCCAAAATACCCAAAGCTCACTTGAGTAAATGATTACAGAGAGAAATACTTACAAATCTTTATTGCTCAATAAATGATGAGCAAAAGGACTTTTACAGAGAATAAATATCAAATGCACAAAATGGCTTACAACAAGGTTTTGATTCAAAATACTTTTAATTCACTTGTTCTTTTGTTCTCCTTGTTCACTCTCTTGTTCTGGATGCATAAATGACTTGCATTTATACTTCCATAGCAAATTATAGCCATTATAATGCATTTAATATGAAACTAGCCGTTTCACCAATCCTAATAATCGCGCCTGACATTTTTCTATTTCATTCATTCACGAGCGTGACTCTATGGGTCACGGTCGTGACTGTTCTTCCAAGTCGTGACTTAAATGGTTACCTTAGCCGTGAAGCATTCTAGAATTTTTTGAAATATTTGCTCACGGGTGTGACAAATATCTTCACGGGCATGACAACAGTCCAAGCCGTGGTCCAAGTGGTGACTTGGGTCATGAAGCTCTTTTCACGGGCGTGACATTTCTTTCACGGGCGTGACTTAAATGCTCATTCACAGTTTGTTATCTTAATGGCCGTGAACTTCAAATGTTGGTTTGTTGGCGCTAGGCTTTATCACGGGCATGACACATAGGGTCACAGGCGTGAATCATGCTGCTTCTTCAATTTTATCTTTCAAAGATTAATCTTCCATTCTCCATTATTCCATACCCTATTTAATAGACTTAGAAAACAAGTATGTCAAATACATTATTGCTATTTTATTTATTATCATCAAAATGACGGAAATACCCCTCAAGGTTCAACAATCTGCCCATTTTTTATGGTGACAAATAATCTAGCGATATGTGCTTTTGAGAAGTCTCCCCCTCAAAAGATGCTTAGGATAAAAAATGATGAAGTGCAAGAATTGTGGAGAATGATGAAGTGTAGCATCAAAATAAACTTTTTAGTTTTAAGTATATGCAAGTTATATGTAAAGTATATCCAATGTATACGAAAATTCTCTTTAAATCATGAAGTACATGTAGGTATATTTAGAGTATATCAAGTGCATATTCATTTATGTAACTTGCATCAAGGTATATGCAAAGTATACTTAAGATATATGTAAGGTGTATTAAGCTCATTTGCATACTTGCATATTTATTTTGAATCCACTTAACTTTAATCTTAACTTTAAACAATATATTGCTAGGTTCTCCCTACTTAATTTTGCATTTAACTTAAAAACAAATATTGCTAGTTTCTCCCCCTTTTGTCATCAATAAAAAGAATATCAATAAAGATAAGAAAATGGAAAAACAGAAGCAATCATATTAATTTAAGAAACAAAAACAAGCACATTAAAACTTCTGATAGGAAATGAAATTCCTACAACAAACAAACAAGAAACAAATATAGCAAGGCTAACATAAAGCCTAACACCTATCCGGAGATCCTATCCCTAAGTTGAGTAACTTCTGCCTCGAGGCTTTCCATCTTAGACTCCATGAAGTCCTTGAGGTTTTCTAACCTCTCATCCATGGAAGCCTGCAGCTGCTCAAATCGTGGTGCTAGGAGGTGAACCACGTGCTGAGCCAAATTTGGTGTGGGGGCAGAGGATTGTCCGATGTCCTGCTCAACTTCAGGAGGTGCCATCTCAACTCGAGCCCTTTTCTTCTGCTGGATACCTTAGAGTTCAGCTTTGAAGTCCTCCGAGTCATTATCTTCCCAAATGATCAACAGTGTCGATGAAGCGGTAGTATATGTTGTTTTCAAAGACAATTCGAACAGCCGCTCCCATCTTGATGAAAGACTCGACATCCAATCGGTCTTGAGGATGCCCTGGGATGAGGTTGTAATGATGTTCATCTAGCTTCAGATATCCAAGCTTCAATGTAATGTGGGTCACATACCCACCAATAAGTATGTCTCCAGAGGGCTTGGTGGCAATGGACAGGAGATGGTTCGCAAACCATCGAGATAGTGCCACTGTGAGGCCTCTTCGGGCAATCTCTAGGAGAAAAAGCTCAGACTTTCTAATGGTGCCATTGTTGTCTCCTCGGGAAAATATGCTATAGGTCAGAAACCTATGCAGATACTTGTGCACTGGGGACCGAAGATGAGTGCTCTTCATCTTTTTCACATCCCAGCTGCAATCCAACCCTTAGTGAGTCCATGCCTGAGTAGCATAAAACTCAACTTCACTGTCGTTCAGGATGCCATCCGAGGGTAGGTTGAATAAATCTCCAAACTCTATGGCAGAGAGGGAGTTCGGATTCCTGCACAATTGAAACTTTACTATGCCAGTGGGAGACACTTGTAAAGTGCTCAAGAATTCGAAGGTCGGCTCCCTTAAGGTGGGCTGATGAATGTCAACAAAATCCTTTAAATGACAGGCCTGGAGTTACTCTGTCATCGCTGTCTTGAGCCCGAGAGTGCGTATTGTCTGCCACTCAAATGACCTTGAGGAAATGCGAGGCCTTTTCTTAAGCACATAGTACCTAGGATGGCAATGCTTTGGAATTATGTTCATTAGGTAATTTGAATACCTTCTCGGAGCATGAGATTTCTTCCTAGTACCCTTTGATGAACTGGTTTCCATCTGAATTGAAAGAAAGAACTTTTAAAGAGAAGAAAAGATTTGATAGAAATTTGAGAGGAAACCATAATGAAAGATGATTTGTGATGTGGAAGAAGTCTTTGATGGTATTTATAGAAGAAATTTATGACTAGGGGGCCGGAATCTTCAATGTGTCATTCAGTGTATGTAAATGAGAGCAGTTGCAAGAAGTTGTAGAGTTGAAATGTGAGAAATAACCAGCAAAAACGTTATATAGCCGACCGCTTCACAGGCGTGAAACACGTAGTCACGGGTGTGAAGTGTCGTGTTCACGGTTTGTTGAAAGGGTGCTCTACCAGTGAATAAAGGCGTGAAATTGTTCATGGTCATGACATTTGAAGGTCATGGGCATGAATGATGAACTATCACGGTGGTGAAAAATAAGTCACGGGCGTGAAGTGTTGAATTTCACTACTTATGATCGTGAAACAAAGCGTGACTCAAGGCGTGAATGCTTCTGTAAGTTTTTGGTGAAAATGTTCACGGAAGTGAAAATTCATCACGGGCATGAACAAGGCTTTTCATGGGAGTGAATGAAGTCGTGAACATAGGATTCACTACTTTAAACCGTGAACCATGTCGTGAATCAAGTCGTGAAAGCTACTGGTTCTTTTGGCTATTTAGTTCATGGGCGTGAGCATATGTCATAGGCGTGAACTACCTAAAATTCTCATTAAATAAAATTAAGTCCTAAAACAATACTAAAGCATTTCTATGAAGATTTTATCCCTTATAACATAAATTTCCATCAAATTAACTACCTTATATCTAGTAAGATGAGACAAAAACAGGATTATAAATTAAGGTTTTGATAATTTGGTAATCACAAAGTTAATCCATCAATCATACCAAGTTCTCTTCTTATGAAATTAAATCTTTCCTCATTTAGAGACTTAGTGAATATATCTGTCAATTGATTTTTTGTGCTTATAAATTGCAATGCAACATCTCCATATTGAACATGATCTCTAATAAAATGGTATCTAATGTCAATATGCTTACTTCTAGAATGTTGAATGGGATTCTTTGATAGATTTATAGGAATTGTATTGTCACATCTAATAGTTATATGGTTCATATCATGACCATAATCCTTAAGTTGTTGTTTCATCCAAAGGATTTGTGTACAACAACATCCTGCTGCTACATACTCTGCTTCAGCAGTAGAAAGAACAACTGAAACTTGTTTATTGCTAAACCAAGAAACTAAGCATTTTCTAATAAAGTGACAAGTACCTAAAGTGCTTTTCTATCTAAAAGACTACTAGCATAATCAGCATCTGAATATCCTACAATATAAAAGGATGAATTTCTAGGATACCACAAACCTAGATGCAATGAGCCATGTAAATATTTTAAAATTCTTTTTACTGCATGTAAATGAGACTCTTTTGGACATGATTGAAATCGTGCACATAAACATACACTATACATTATGTCGGGTCTAGAAGCAGTAAGATATAAAAGTGATATGATCATACCTCTATAGAGCTTTTCATTAATGCTCTTACCCTTTTCATCCTTGTCCAATTTTGTTGATGTGCTCATTAGAGTCTTGGCATTCTTGCATCCTTCCATTCCAAATTTCTTAAGTAAAGCTTTGGCATATTTGGATTGGTTGATGAATATGCCCTCATTGCCTTGTTTTATTTGTAGACCAAGGAAATATTTGAGCTCTCCCATCATGCTCATTTCAAATTCCCTAGTCATACACTTAGCAAATTCTTGACAAAGCAATTCATTAGTAGAACCAAATATGATATCATCAACATAAATTTGAACTATTAGAATATCATGCTTATGCTTTTTAATGAATAATGTGGTGTCAACATTCCCTTTTGTAAAGTTATTTCTAAGAGAAAATAACTTAGTCTTTCATACCAAGCTCTTGGGGCTTGTTTCAAACCATATAAAACTTTTGATAGTTTAAAAACATGATTTGGCAAGTCATAGCTTTCAAAACTTGGGGGTTGTTCTTCATAAACTCTTTCTTCTATATAACCATTTAGAAAGGCACTTTTCATATCCATTTGAAAGAGTTTGAAATTCATGTGACATGCATATGCTAAAAGTATTCTTATGTCTTCTAATCTAGCTACAAGAGCATAAGTCTCATCATAATCTATGCCTTCTTCCTGATTATATCCTTTTGCAACTAATCTAGCCTTTTTCCTAGTTATTGTTCCTTGTTCATCTAGTTTATTTCTGAATACCCATTTGCTACCTATAATTTGATGGTCCTTGGATCTAGGTACTAAGGTCCATACCTTACTTCTCTAAAATTGGTTGAGTTCCTCTTGCATTGCATTCACCCAACTTTCATCATTAATAGCCTCATCAACATTTTTAGGTTCAATTTGAGAAATAAAAGCAAGGTTAGTGGCTAAATGTTTGAAATGAGATCTAGTACTTACTCCCCTTGAAGGATCACCAATGATTTGCTCTTTGGGGGTGATCTTTTGTCATTCTCCATTCCTTTGGGAGCTCTTGCCTATTTTCCTTTTGAACTTGAGGTAGAGAATCATCTTGATGTGAATCTTCTTGATCATTTTCTTCTTTTCCATTTCCAAGATCAAGTCTTTCCATAGTTCATACAACATCATCAAGAGCACTACCTTTCACAAGATCAAGTCTACTAGATTCATTAAAAACAACATGCATAGATTCTTCAACAGTTAATGATCTTTTATTAAATACTATATATGCTTTGCTAGTTGTAGAGTATCCTAAAAAGATACCTACATCAGATTTTGAGGCAAATTTTCCAAGGTTGTCCTTGGTATTCAATATGAAGCACTTGCATCCAAATACTCAAAAGTATGATATCAAGGGCTTTCTTCCATTCCATAGCTCAAATGAAGTTTTGTTTAAAAGAGGTCTTTTGAAAACTCAATTTGAAATTTTACAACCAATATTTGTGGCTTCTGCCCATATGTAAGTTGGTAAACTAAACTCATTTAGCATTGTTCTAGCCATTTCAATTAAAGTTCAATTTTTCCTTTCAACTACCCCATTTTGTTGAGGTGTCCTAGGAGATGAAAAATTCTGTGAAATACCATGTTCAAGACAAACACTTTCAAAGTTTTCATTTTCAAATTCTTTGCCATGGTCACTTCTTATCTTTGAAATACAATATCCTTTTTCATTTTGAACTCTTTTAGCAAAGTTTTTGAAATTTTCAAAAGCATCACTCTTTTGAGCTAAGAAAATTACCCAAGTAAATCTAGAGTAATCATCTATGATGAAAAAGGCATAATGTTTACCTCCTAAGCTAGTAATTCTAATAGGTCCAAATAAATCTAAATGCAGGAGTTGTAGAGGTTTTGAGGTACTTACTACGTTTTTGGCTTTAAAGGATGACTTGTGTTCAAATTCTAATAAGTCCAAATAAATCCTCTTTGGCAAGGTTCACATGTCTTTCCTTTTTCAAATTTGACTATTGGCAGTCCCTTTACTAGTTCTCCTTTGCTGAGGTATTGAATTAAATCCATGTTCGCATGACCAAGCCTTCTATGCCACAGCCAAGATTCATCACTAGTGGACACAAGACACTTAGAGGAATGGTTAGATATTTCATGTAAGTCTATTATGTATGTGTTGATATCTCTATTTCCTTTAAATATTTCTTGACCATCAGTAGAGGTTACAAGACATTCGTTGGAAGTAAAGGTTACATTGTTTCCTTTATCACATAATTGACTAACACTCAACAAGTTATGTTTCAAGCCATCAACAAGTAAGACATCTTTAATAAAAGTAGTACCATTTGTACCAATAGAGCCAATGCTAATTACCTTACCCTTAGCATTGTTCCCAAAGGTAACTTTACTTCCATTAATACTTTTGATTTCATTGAAGAGTTCTTTATCTCCTGTCATATGCCTTGAGCAACCACTGTCTACTAGCCAAGCATTTTTGTTTATTATAGTCTTAAGGCATACCTATAAAATCACAATTCAAGTATGATTTTTAGGTACCCAAATGAGCTTGGGTCCTTGGGGGTTAGCACATGAAGGTTCCCAATGAGCCTTCCTTATCCAACAATGTTTATATATGTGACCCATTTTCATACAATAATTACACTGTTTAGGTCTAACATTGCTTTTTGGTCTTACAATATTTTTGAATGCCATATTTCTATTAAACTGATTTTGAGAGTAATGGCATGCACAATTATGATTAATTCGTGCTTTCCTAGATACATGCTTCTTATACATAAAGACATGATTATTCTTTTTATGTACAGAAGCTTTAGTATACTTATTTCTAGGTGCTGATCCAGCTAGTGTGGAGATATGAGGTTCACTAGACTTAACAAAAATGGTTTTGTGAGAAGATGATGATGTGTCTTTAAATCCTAGACCATGTCTAATTAAAAGTGGTCTTTGAGACACAATAAGAGTATCTAAACTCTCTTTTCCTTTGTGAAATTTAGAAATAGAATTTCTAAGTTCCTCAACTTCAATTTTCAAAGTATTATTTTCCTTAAGCAAGGATTTTGTTGAGGGTCTTGATGAGTATTCATCTAATGACTTTTGAAGAGATTCATTTGATGATTTAAGCTTAAGGTTCTCCTATTCTAAGGCATCCATCTTGATTTTCAAATTAGAAATATTATTCTTATAAGTACTGAATTTACTCCTATATTTCTCTAGTTTTAAATTTAATTCTTCTATAAGGCTTTGCTCATCATCATCACTATCACTATCATTATCATTATCACTACTATCATTATTGAAAGAGTATGAGTGTAGTGATCTTACCTTATACGAGATGTGATCCTCAATAGCCATGAAGCATAAGTTGACCTTTTTGCTATCATTGTCATATTTTTTGCTTGAAGAGCTTTCGTCATCCCATGTGGCTTTATGACCTTTCTCCCCATTGTCTCTTGATATTTTCTCTTATGCTTTTTGAGCCTTGGATATTCTAGTTTGATATGTCTTTTCTTTCCACATTCATAGCATTTTACCGTTTCCTTACTTCTTTGTGCATCATTAGAAGTTTGTTTGAGGTTTTTTTGCCTGAATTTTCTAGAGTTGCTCATTTTCTTCTCAATGATTCTTTTCAGCCTTCTTGAGAGCATAGAAATGTCCTCATTCTCATCATCACTCATTTCCTCATCATCTTCACTTTCTTCTTGAGATTTTGAAGTAGAGGCTTTTAGTGCTAAAGGTTTTCTTTTTTCTAGGTCTGCTTCAAGCTCTCTATCTCTTTTCACTGCCATTTCATGTGTGAGAAGTTTGCCAATAATAACAAACCCTACTCCTCTCCCCAATCGCAATTGGGAGTTTCACTAACGCACTGGAGTTTTACAAGATCACTCCCAACTATGGTGTTTCTCACAATGGCTCAAACCTAACCCAGAAATCCCTTGTGTTTTGATGGCTCACACAATAACCAATTCATTGTGTTTTACAGGCTCGCACAAACAACCTTTACCATGTGTTTTACATGCTCACACAAACAACCTTTCTTTGTGTTTTAGAGGCTCACACAAACAACCTTTCTTTGTGTTTTAGAGGTTCACACAATTAACCCTTACAAGTGTTCTACTCTTAACCCCAAAATACCCAAAGCTCGCTTGAGTAAATGATTACAGAGAGAAACACTTACAAATATTTATTGCTCAATAAATGATGAGCAAAAAGACTTTTACAGAGAATAAATATCAAATGCACAAAATGGCAACAAGGTTTTGATTCAAAATATTTTTAATTCACTTGTTCTTTTGTTCTCCTTGTTCACTCTCTTGTTCTGGATGCACAAATGACTTGTATTTATACTTCCATAGCAAATTATAGCCATTAGAATGCATTTAATTTGAAACTATCCGTTGCACCAATCCTAATAATGTTGCCTGACATTTTTTTCTTTCATTCATTTATGGGCGTGACTCTGTGTCACGGTCGTGACTGTTCTTCCAAGTTGTGACTTAAGTGGTGACCTTGGCCGTGAAGCATTTTGGAATGTTTTGAAATATTTGCTCACGGGCGTGACAACATTCCAAGCCGTGGTCCATGTGGTGACTTTGGTCGTGAAGCTCTCTGGAAGAATTTGTCATGTCTTTTCACGGGTGTGACATTTCTTTCACGGGCGTGACTTAAATGCTCATCCACAGTTTGTTATCTTCCTCCATGGCCGTGAACTTCAAATGTTGGTTTGTTGGCGCTAGGCTTAATCACGGGCGTGACACATTGGGTCACGGGCGTGAATCATGCTGCTTCTTCAATTTTATCTTTCAAAGATTAATCTTCCATTCTCCATTATTCCATACCCTATTTAATAGACTTAGAAAACAAGTATGTTAAATACATTATTGCTATTTTATTTGTTATCATCAAAATGACGAAAATACCCCTCAAGGTTCAACAATCTCCCTCTTTTTGATGGTGATAAATAATCGAGCAATAATGTATTTAACATACTTGTTTTCTAAGTCTATTAAATAGGGTATGGAATATGATAGCAAGAATGGAGAATGGAAGAAAAGATAAAATTGAAAAAGTAGTATGTTCACGCCCGTGACCCTATGTCTCACGCCCGTGATTAAGCCTAGCGCCAACAAACCAATATTTAAAATTCACGGCCATGAAGGAAGATAGCAACTGTGAATGAACATTTCCGTTACTCCCATGAAATAAATGTCATGCCCATGAAAAGACATGCCAAATTCTTCCAGAGAGCTTCATGACCAAAGTCACCACTTGGACCACAGTTCGGAAGGTTGTCACGCCCGTGAAGATATATGTCATGCCCATGAACAAACATTTCCAAAACCTTCCAAAATGCTTCACGGCCAAGGTCACCACTTAAGTTATGACTTGGAAGAACAGTCACGACCGTGACATATAGAGTCATGCCCATGAAAGATGAAAGAGAAAAATGTCAGGTGCGATTATTAGGGTTGGTGCAATGACTAGTTTCATAATAAATGCATTATAACAACTATAATTTGCTATGGAAGTATAAATGCAAGTCATTTATGCATCCAGAACAAGTAGAGAACAAAAGAGTGAACAAGGAGAACAAAAGAACAAGTGAATTGAAAATATTTTGAATCAAAACCTTGTTGTAAGCCATTTTGTGCATTTGATATTTATTCTCTATAAAAATCTTTTTGCTCATCATTTATTGAGCAATATAAATTTGTAAGTGTATCTCTCTGTAATCATTTACTCAAGTGAGTTTTGGGTATTTATGGGTTAAGAGTAGAACACTTGTAAGGGTTAGTTGTGTGAGCCTGTAAAACACAAAGAAAGTTTGTTTGTGTGAGCCTGTAAAACACAAGATAAAGATTGTTTGTGTGAGCCTGTAAAACATAAGGAATTGGTTATTATGTGAGCCATCAAAACACAAGGGATTTCTGGGTTAGGTGTGAGCCATTGTGAGAAACACCATAATTGGGAGTGAGCTTGTAAAACTCCATTATAACACTTAGTGTGTTAGTAAAACTCCCAATTGTGATTGGGGAGATGAATAGGGTTTGTTAACACTCAAACCTCTAAAAAACTCCTTGTGTCATATTCTTCTATCCCTACTAAACTTAATTTTTATTTCCGCACTTTAAAGTTAAATTTTTTAAACTCCAATTCAACCCCCATTCTTGGCTCAATATCTGGGCAACAAAGACCAAAGGATTTCTAAGGTGCTTATATCCCCTACAACATATATTTCTATCAAGTTAGCCACTTCATACCTTAAAAGAAGAGACAATAACACAAGATTAACAATCAAGGTTCAACAAATTTGGCAATCATAAAGTTAATCCATCAATCATACCAAGCTCTCTTCTTATGAAGTTAAATCCTTCTTCATTTAGAGACTTAGTGAAGATATCTACCAATTGATTGTCTGTGTTTATAAATTCCAATACAACATCTCCATATTGAACATGATCTATAAAAAAAATGATGTCTTATGTCAATAAGCTTACTTCTAGAGCGTTGAATGGGATTCTTAGATAGATTTATAGCACTTTGTATTGTCACATTTGATAGGTATATGGTTCATACTATGACCATAATCCTTAAGTTATTGTTTCATCCAAAGGATTTGTGTACAACAACATCCTGCAACCACATACACCACTTCAACAATAGAAAGAGCAACTAAAACTTGTTTCTTGCTAAACCAAGAAACTAAGCATTCACCAATAAAGTGACAAGTACCTGAAGTACTCTTTCTATCCAAAAGAATTCCAGCATAATCAGCATCTGAATATCCTACAATGTGAAAGAATGAATTTCTAGGATACCATAAACCTTGATGCAATGAGCCATGTAAATATTTTAAAATTCTTTTTACAACAATCAAATGTGATTCTTTAGGACATGATTAAAAGCGAACACATAAGCATACAATATACATTATATCGGGTCTAGAGGCAGTAAGATATAAAAGTGATCCGATCATACCTCTATAGAGCTTTTCATTAATGCTCCTACCCTTTTCATCCTTGTCCAATTTTGTTGATGTGCTCATTGGAGTCTTGGCATTTTTTCATCCTTCCATTCCAAATTTCTTAATTAATTCTTTGGCATATTTGGATTGGTTAATGAATATGCATTCATTGCCTTGTTTTATTTGTAGACTGAGGAAGAACTTGAGCTCACCCATCATGCTCATTTCGAATTCCCTAGTCATACACTTAGCAAATTCTTGGCAAAGCAATTCATTAGTAGACCCAAATATGATGTCATCAACGTAAATTTGAACAATTAGAGTATCATGCTTATGTTTTTTAATAAATAAAGTAGTGTCAACATTCCCCTTTGAAAAATTATTTTCTAAAAGAAAAGAACATAGTCTTTCGTACCAAGCTCTTAGGGCTTGTTTCAAACCATATAAATCTTTTGAAAGTTTAAATACAGGGTTAGACAAATTATGGCTTTCAAAACCTAGTGGTTGTTCTACATAAACTTCTTCTTCTATAAAACCATTTAAAAAGCGCTTTAGACATCCATTTGAAAGAGTTTGAAATTCATATGACATGCATATGCTAAAATTATTCTTATGGCTTCTAATCTAGCTACAGGAGCATAGGTCACATCATAATCTATTCCTTATTCCTGATTATATCCTATTGCAACTAACCTAGCCTTATTCCTAGTTATTAAACCTTGTTCATCTAGTTTATTTCTAAATACCCATTTACTTCCAATGATTTGATGCTCCTTGGGTCTAAGAATTAAGGTCCATACCTTACTTCTCTCAAATTGGTTGAGTTCCCCTTTCATAGCAATCACCCAACTTTCATCATTAATAGCCTCATCAATATTTTTTGGCTCAATCTGAGAGACAAAGGCAAGATTAGAATCTAAAGGTTTGAGATGAGATCTAGTACTTACTCCCTTTGTAGGATCACCAATGATTTGATCCTTGGGGTGATCTTTTGTCAATCTCCATTCCTTTGGGAGCTCTTACTTGTTTTCCTCTTGAGCTAGAGGTAGAGATTCATCTTGATGTGAATTTTCTTCATCATTTTCTTCTCTTTCATTTTTAAGATCAAGTCTTTCCATTGTAACTACAACATCATCAAGAACACTACCTTTCACAAGATCAAGCTTACTAGATTCATAAAAAACAACATGCATAGATTATTCAATAACTAATGGCTTTTTTTATTAAAGACTCTATAAGCTTTGGTTATGGTGGAGTATCCTAAAAATATGCCCTCATCAGATTTAGAGGCAAATTTTTCAAGGTTGTCCTCGGTATTCAATATGAAACACTTTTATCCAAATACTCTAAAATATGATATCATGGGCTTTCTTCCTTTTCATAACTCAAATGAAGTTTTGTTTAAGAGAGGTCTTTTGAAAACTCAATTTGAAATATAACATGCAGTATTTGTGGCTTCGGCCCAAAAGTAAGTTGGTAAACCATACTCATTGAGCATTGTTCAAGCCATTTCAATTAAAGTTTGAATTTTCCTTTCGACCACCCCATTTTATTGAGGTGCCCTAGGAGAGGAAAAATTATGTGAAATGCCATGTTTTAGACAAAAATTTTCAAAGTTTTCATTTTCAAATTCTTTGCCATGATCACTTCATATTTTTGAAATACAATATCCTTTTTCATTTTGAACTCTCTTAGCAAAGTTTTTGAAAGTTTCAAAAGCATCACTCTTTTGAGCTAAGAAAATTACCCAAGTGAATCTAGAGTAGTCATCGATGATGACAAAGGCATAGTGTTTACCTCCTAAGCTTGCAATCCTAGTAGGTCTAAAAAAGATCTAGATGCAGGAGTTGTAGAGGTGTTGAGGTACTTACAATATTTTTGGATTTGAAGGATTACTTGTGTTGTTTTCCTCTTTGGCAAGGTTCACATGTCTTATCTTTTCATATTTGACTTTTGGTAGACCCTTTACCAGTTCTCCTTTGCTGAGGCTTTGAATTAAATCCATGCTTACATGACCAAGCCTTTTATGCCACAGCCAAGATTCATCACTAGTAGTCACAAGACACTTAGAGGAAAGGTTAGATATTTTGTGTAAGTCTATTATATAGGTATTGACATCTCTACTTCCTTTAAATATCTCTTGGCCATTAATAGAGGTTACAAGACATTCGTTGGAAGTAAAGATTACTTGGTTTTCCTTATCACATAATTGACTTGCACATAACAAGTTATGTTTCAAACCATCAACAAGTAAGACATCTTTAATGAAAGTAGCACCATTAATACCAATAGAGCCAATGCCAATTACCTTACCCTTAGCATTATTTCCAAAGGTTACTTTACCTCCATCATTACTTTTGATTTCATTGAAAAGTTCATTGTCTTGGTCATATGCCTTGAGCATCCACTATCTACTAGCCAAACATTTTTCTTTATTGTGGACTTGAGGCATACCTATAGAATCACAATTCAAGTATTGTTTTTAGGCACCCAAATGAGCTTGAGTCCTTGGGGGTTAGCACATGAAGGTTCCCAATGAGCCTTCCTTATCTAGCAATGTTTATTTATATGACCAAATTTCATACAATAATTACATTGTTTAGCTTTAAATATGCTTTTTGGTCTTACTATACTTTTGAATGCCATTTTTCTATTAGGTAAAGTTTGTGAGCAATGGCATTCACAAGCAGGATGACTTAGTGCTTTTCTAGGTGCATGCTTCTTATACATACAAGCATGATCAACCTTTTGAGGTTTCCTTCTTAGGCTTACCAACCCTTGATCATTCCTCTTATGTATAGAAGGTTTAGTGTATATTGTGCACTTAGCCCTTGGGGTTGTTACAGCTAATGTGGAGATGTGGTGTTCACTTGACTTAACAAAAGTAGTCTTGTGAGATGAAGATGATGTACCCTTAAATCCTAGACCATGTCTAATTAAGGGTGGTCTTTGAGACACAATGAGAGTATCTAAACTCTCATTTCCCTTGTGAAATTTTGAAATGGAGTTTCTAAGTTCCTCAACTTCATTTTTGAAAATATTGTTTTCTTTAAGCAATGATTTAGTTGAGGGTCTTGAAGAGTACTCATCTAACGATTTTTGAAGAGATTCATTAGATGATTTAAGCTCAAAGTTCTCATTTTCTAAAACATCCATTTTTATTTTCAAACTAGAAATGTTATTTTTATAAGTATTGAATTTACTTCTATATTTCTCTAGTATATTAGGTTTTGCTCATCATCATCTTCACTATTACTATCATTATCACTACTATCATTATTGAACGAGTATGAGTGAAGTGATCCTACCTTATCCAAGACGTGATCCTCTATAGCCATGAAGCATAGGTTGACCTCTTCACTTTCATTGTCATCTTTTTTGCTTGAAGAGCTTTCGTCATCCCATGTAGCTTTGTGGCCCTTCTCCCCATTGTCTCTTTGGTATTTGCTCTTATGCTTCTTGAGCCTTGGACATTCCGGATTAATATGTCCTTTCTTCCCATATTCATAGCACTTTACCTCCTCTTTACTCCTTTGAGAGTCATTTGAGGCCTGTTTGAGATTTCTTTGCTTGAATTTTTTAGAGTTGCCCATTCTCTTCTCAATTATTCTTTTCAGCCTTCTTAAGAGCATAACAATGTCCTCATTTGCATTATCACTCTTTTCTTCACCATCTTCAACTTCTTCTTGAGATTTTGAAGTAGAGGCTTTTAGTGCTAGAGGTTTTCTTTTTTTTTTTTTGGCTCAGCTTCAAGATCTCTATCTCTTTTCACTGCCATTTCATGTGTTAGAAGTTTGCCAATAAGCACATTGGTATTCATAACACTCATGTCTTCATTGGCCTCTTCTATACCAGCGACTCTTGAACCATAATCTTTGATAGGAAGACTTCTAAGAATTTTGTTATTTACATCTTCCAAGCTCAGGTGTTTCCCAAGATTTCTTATGCGATTTATGATGGCTAGAAGATGATTCATCATATTAGTGATTGACTCATTGGATTTCATCTTGAAGAGTTCATACTCTGAAGTAAGAAGTTGAATCTTCTTGGATTTAACTTGCTTTGTTCCTTCATGATAGTTTTCCAATGTTTTCAACATGCTATATGCAGTTGGGCAGTGTTGTATTCTGCCACATTCTTCAATGGATAATGAGCTTGAGAGAATTGTCATTACCTTCTTGTTTTTGAAATTTGCTCTTCTTTGAGGCACTGTTCAATCATCTCTTGACAGGATTTCTTCTTCACCATCAACTTCTCTTCTAGTTGGTGGTGTCCATTATTTTTGAACACTATCCTAGACTTCAATTCCTTCACCATCCGGAACTTCCAATGAGCATAATTTGCTCCATCAAAGTAAGGCTTGAGACTTTGGAATCCTTTATTGGCCATTTCTTGATCTTTGCTAGTGCGGTTTAGGCTTCGATGCTAGACTAAGCTCTGATACCAATTGTTGCCCAGATATTGAACCAAGAAAGGGGGGTTGAATTGGATATTAAAAATTCTTAACTTTTAAGTGCAAAGAAAAGTTAAGTAGAGTAGGGATAGGAAGATATCACACAAGAAATTTTATAGAGGTTTGGGTGTTAACAAACCCTACTCCTCTCCCTAATCTCAATTGGGAGTTTCACTAACACACAAAGTGTTACAATGGAGTTTTACAAGCTCATTCCCAACTATGGTGTTTCTATCAATGGATCACACCTAACTCATAAATCCTTTGTGTTTTAATGGCTCACACAATAACCCTTACAAGTGTTATACTCTTAACCCAATATACCCAAACTCACTTGAGTAGTAGATTACAAAGAGAAACACTCACAAATCTATAATGCTCAGAAATAATGAGCTAAAAGAATTTTACAAAGAATTAATGTTTAGTTGAAAGTAATTAATGCACAAATGGATACAACAAGATTTTGATTTGAAATAATTGCTATTCTCTTGTTCTGGATTCATAAATGACTTGCATTTATACTTCCATGGCGAATTGTAGCCATTTGGATGCATTTAATGCAAAAATAGTCGTTGCACCAACTCTTAATTTCACGCCTAACATGTTTCTTTTTCCTCTTTCACGGTCGTGAATATGAGTGTCACGGTCATGAATGTTCTTCCAAGCCGTGAATAAAGTGGTGAATCTGGTCGTGAAGCATTCTGGAAGGATTTGAAGTGTTTGATCACGGGCGTGACTTTCTTATTTCACGGGCGTGAATATCCTTCCAAGGGGTGTCTCTGGCCGTGAAGATCTCTGGAAGAGTTTGACATATTTTCTCATGGGCGTGACTTTCTTTCACGGGCGTGACTGATATGATCATTCACAGTTGCTATGATCCTTCATGGCCTTAAACTCTAAATGTTGGGTAGTTGGCACTAAGGTACATCACAGACGTGACATTAATAGTCACGGGCGTGAACATGCTATTTCTTCAATTTTTGTCTTTTAAAGTTAGTCTTCCATTCTTGCATCATATTCCATACCCTGTTCAATAAACTTAGAAAACAAGTATGTTAAATACAGTATTGCTATTTTATTTGTTAGCATCAAAATGACAAAAATACCCCTCAAGGTTCAACACATAACAATCCAAAGTTTATGGATTGCTCTAATAGTATTCATATGAAGGAGAGAAGGAAATAACCTCAAAGGTTATGGGTGATATTCTACCAAGATGCTAGCAATGAGAGAATTTCTTTAAGAGAGAAGAACAAGAACAAGAACAAGAACAAGAACAAGAAGAAAGAGAAAAAAAAGAAGAACAAGAAGAAAACTCTTATTTTCTCTAAGGAGACAACTTAGTTTTATGTGCTTTTAAAGGGTATTTATAGGTTTTTTAATCATAATTAGAGTTGGACACTTAAAACCCTACTTTTGGCTTCCTATTCAGAATAGAAAACTTGAAAATTGTACAACGTCATGCTGAGGATGTCACATGCGATAGCCATCTTAACGATTGTGGGTGTGCATGTAGAGTTGCTTATCCTCGCATTTGCAATAGAATACCCTTCTTCTGTTATGTGCCCATGAGGATCCTTGCATGCAACAGAATGTCATTTTGCACTTGGCATGTGTATGCGACAACTATCACATGTATGACATGCAACCCCTTTTGTTTGTAAATGTAAAACTCTTTTGTGAAACTTTCTCTCATGTTTTTTATTCCAATCTAAGGCCTATTTCACATTTCATTCATTCCTTCTATGCATGTAACCCATTAGGTTCCTGGTTATTTTGGCAGCTTAAATCATCACATAATTTAAAGCAGATCATGAGTGGTATCTAACAACACATCATGACTCCCAATTAACTGGAAAGTCAATTGTCTAACTATAAACCCTTCTATAGATAGTTACCATGCAATTCGTCCTTTCACTAAACTATATCTCATTTGGTTCAGATCATAGACTGTGTGTCAACTCCCACTAGACTGACTACGTCACATCTAGTCTAAATGATATTAGTTCTTGTCTATGAGGCTCATTACTCTATTAGATATGTCCTTAAAGGCCTTTTTCAAGACTTGTCCACCTTGGCCAAAGATTTCGAAGTAATGATCCTACAAGAGGCCATAGGTATACTTTTCATTTATCAAGAGTAGTGAATCTGTTATTGACTATTCAACTACCTTCGAATACCTCATGCTATACCCAATCACCACCCTATGTGCAACCTTTGAGAGCAACAAGGAATGAAGTTAAAGTATATGATTCAATATCCAAGATAACCTTGAGCATCTCAAGTCTAAGGATACTTGCACTATTGCTATGATGAGATATCACTGATATTATATGGATATCCATGTGATTGTCTCATAGCAGGTCATCCAATATAGTTGGATACTTCAGTGAGCATCCACATGTTAACTCTAGATATCTCATGCCTTCAGCTTATGAGATCAGCTGTTTGACCTAGTTAAGGAGTATAACATATGTTAGTCTATCTAAAATAACAATGTCTTGTCTTTTTAATCATATGACTAGGGATTATTTAGGTATAAACACAATTATACATGAAAGAAATCTCACTATTATGCTTTCACCATAATTTTATTCACGCTATATTACATACCAAAGACTTTATTAAACGGTCTAAGTTCAAAATCAGATTCATATATTAATGAACACTAATATAATAAATGTCTTTATTAATTGTAAATGAGCACATCAAGTGTCTAAGGTGATTGCTTTTAGGGCACCTCTCTAACAACCTCTTCCAAAATTTTCTGTCTCAACTCTTCCATATAAGGCACATATAGTGTATCCTGAAAATATAAATTTCCATCTACCTCCATTAGGAAACTTGGTCTCTTTCCCTTAAAAACCATTTCTATAATCTCTATCATCTTCAGTTCCTACTGTTAAGCATTCTCCACCTTTTGATTCAATGTTGGTTGAATGTGAAACTCTCCCAAAGATTTTTTAATCAATGCATTTGCTACCACATTAGGTTTTTGCTCGGATGATAGTCAATGATGCAATTATAATTTTTGATGATTTCTAACTATCTTTGTTGCCTAAGATTCAACTCCATCTAAGTAGGGAGATATTTCAAACTTCTTGTGGTCAGTGAAAATGTAGCATTTCTCCCTATAAAGGCAGTGTCGCCATATTTTTCGAAGAAAATACAATCACTGCTAGCTTTAAATCATAGTAGGATAATACTCCTCATATAGTTTAAGCTGCTTAGAAGCATATGCCACAACCTTTCTTTCATGCATCAAGACATAACCTAGCCTGTTGTGTGAGGCATCATTGTAAATAAGATAATCTCTATAAGGTATTGGTTATGTTAGAACTAAAGCCTTTGTCAATATGCACTTGAGTCTATTGAATATCCCATTCATACTTCACATCCTTTCTCAACAATCGTGTCAACGGAAAAGCAATGATGAAAACATTTCACAAATCTCCTGTAGTACCCTACCAAGGCTAGAAAACTTGTGATCTCTATTATATTTTGAGGTGACTTTCAATTCATAACCACCTCTATCTTACTAGGATCCACTCTAATACCCTCTACCGACATAATATGCTTAAGGAAAGTAACTTCATCAAGCCAAAATTCACACTTATAGAGTTTGGCATAAAGCTAATGCTTTCGAAGTGTCTATAAAAAATCCTCAAATGTTGATGGTGTTTCTGTCTACCCTTGGAATATAGCAATATGTCATCTATAAAAACTACCACAAATGAATCCAAATACAATCGAAAAAAACCTGATTCATTAAATCCATAAACATCGCATGAGTGTTGGTTAGACCAAAAGGCATAACCAAAACCTCATAATAGTCATATCTGGTTTTAAAAGCAGTCTTGGCAACATTTTCTCATTTGATCCTATAATGATGATATCCTAATCGTAGGCCAATTTTAGAAAACACTCTAGCTCCTTTCAACTGATCGAATAGGTCATTAATCCGTGGTAACGAATATTTGTTCTTTACAGTCACTTTATTCAACTATCGGTAATCTATGGATAACCTTATAAACCAATATTTCTTCTTAACAAAAAAGATTGGCACACCCTAAAGGGATATGCTCAGCCTGATGAAACCCTTGTCCATTAACTGCTATGATTGTTCCTTCAATTCTCTCATCTTCAATGGTACCATTGTACATGGTGTTGCTAGAATGGGAGCAATACCTAGTAGAAGTCATATGAAGAACTCTACCTCCTTTTCTAGTGGCAACCTAGTAATGCTTCATGTATTCATCATAGAGATCATTTTCGATTATTGTGAGAAATTTTCACCTTGAACTACCACTGCCTCCCTTATCGAGGTTTTCAATCTAACTGTCTTCTTGCAATCAACTACTACACTATGTTGAGAGAGCCAATCTATACCCAAGATGGTATTGTATTCATGGAAAGTAGTTTAATTAAGTCTACTGCAAACACTTTTCTTTGGAGCACAATAGGAAAATCCCTATATACATTATTTACCAATGCATTATGCCCTAAAGGATTGGTGACCTCTATCTCAAAGTCTAGCTTCTCTACTAGCATATCATATTGTTTGATAAGTTGGTACATATATAAGAATGGGTGAAACCCAGATCTATAAAAAATGTAACAACAACCACATCAATGGCATTATAATCTTCTCAGGCTCTTATAGCGTAAGCCTTAATTGGTGTTCAGTTGGATTCTGGCTTGCTTACTATCTTAGAAGCTATCGGTCTATGTCTACCTTAGCCGCTTCTAGTATGTCCCTCATTCATACTTTGAATCAGTGTTGATGTTTATATTTGTGTGGGGGCTTCACTAGTCTGGAGGGGAAAATATCTCCTATACTGATCTTTAAAACCACATCTGAAATAAGCCCCTGAATGTGCCAAGAATTCCCTTCTATATCTCCTACTATAAGATGAGCATTCTAGTGTCAACTCTTTTTAAATTTGGCTACTAGTGGCAGTAGAGGTGGCTCTAAGAGATGGTGCCAACCTAATGGGTGTTGAATGGCCTCGACCATGACTCAGTCCTATCGACTGAAATTATCTCATACCTTATGCATTTAGGTACGACCCATTCCTGTGTCATATAATCATACATGGCATACAAGTAAGAAAAATGAATTTGTTAACATTGATAGTAATATTGTTTCTATCACATACCATAACATCACTCAATGAATCTATAAATCAACATTGAGGCTTTTACTTCAACATAATACATTACATATTTTAAGACTTAAACTTTACATCTAAAGGTTTACGATTTGTATTCATTTACACATTTTAGAATCAACCCGAAGTAATTATACATGTACAAATGTATAAGTCCAAAATGTAGATGACATGATCTCATGTTCATATGGAATGCAATGAGAGATAATGGTGAGGCTCGACCTGTGACCATTGTTCCATGTCTTCTATATGTCAACCAAAATGAGCTATCACTTTTCTTTACCTGCAAAATGGTGCAAATTGATGAGTTGTGGCTTAGTAAGAGTAATAATCAAACAAGTTATAAAGTACCAAGCAACTCATAGTAACAAATCACAAATCCAATGTATAATACATATTTCATTTCATTCATCGATATCTTATAATTACCATTAAAATTAAAGCATGTTGAACCTTGAGGGGTATTTCTGTCATTTTTATGATAACAAATAAAATAGCAATATTGTATTTAACATACTTGTTTTCTAAGTCTATTGAACAGGGTATGAAATATGTTAGCAAGAATGAAGAATGGAAGATTAATCTTCAAAAGATAAAATTGAAGCAGTGGCATGTTCATGCCCGTGACCCTATGTGTCACGCCCGTGATGAAGCTAACCACTAACAAACCAACATTTAAAGTTCACGGCCATGAAGGAAGATAGCAACCGTGAATGAACATTTAAGTCACACCCGTTAAAAGACATGACAAATTCTTCCAGAGAGCTTCACGACCAAAGTCACCACTTGGACCACGACTTGGAAGGTTGTCACGCCCATGAAGGTAAATTGTCATACCCGTGAACAAACATTTCAAAACCTTCCAGAATACTTCATGGAAAAGGTCACTACTTCAGTCATGGCTTGGAAGAACAGTCATGACCATGACACACAGAGTCATGCCCGTGAACGATGAAAGAGAAAAATGTCAGGCACGATTATTAGGGTTGGTACAACGGCTAGTTTCATAATAAATGCATTCTAACGGCTATAATTTGCTATGGAAGTATAAATGCAAGTCATTTATACATCCAGAACAACAAGAGAACAAAAGAGTGAATAAGAGTATAACACTTGTAAGGGTTAGTTGTGTGAACCTCTAACATACAAAGAAAGGTTGTTTGTGTGAGCCTGTAAAATACAAGGTAAAGTTTGCTTGTGTGAGCCTGTAAAACACAAGTTAAAGGTTGTTTGTGTGAGCCTGTAAAACACAAGGAATTGGTTATTGTGTGAGTCATCAAAACACAATGGATTTCTGGGTTAGGTGTGAGCCATTGTGAGAAACACCATAGTTAGGAGTGAGCTTGTAAAACTCTATTGTAACACTTAGTGTGTTAGTGAAACTTCCAATTGTGATTGGGGAGTGGAGTAAGGTTTGTTAACACCCGAACCTCTATAAAAATCCTTGTGTCAAATTTCTCTATCCCTCATAAACTTAACTTTTCATTCCGCACTTTAAAGTTAAATTTTTTAAACTCCAATTCAACCCCCTATCTTGGCTCAATATCTGGGCAACAATTGGTATCAGAGCTTTGTCTAGCATCGAAGCCTAAAAAACGCTAGTAAAAATCAAGATATGGCCAGTGAAGGATTCCAAAGTCTCAAGCCTTACTTCGATAGAGTAAATTATGCCCATTGGAAGTTTCAGATGGAGACATATCTAGATAATGAAGGAATTGAAGTCTGGGATAGTATTCCAAAAGAATGGACACCACTAACTAGAAAATGAGTTAATGGTGAAGAAGAAATCCTATCAAGAGATGATTGGACAGAGCCTCAAAGAAGAGTAAATTTTAAAAATAAGAAGGCAATGACAATTCTCTCAAGTTCATTATCTATTGAAGAATGTGGCAGGATACAACACTGTTCAACTGCATATAACATGTGGAAAACTATCATGAAGGCCACAAAGTCACATGGGATGATAAAGCTCTTCAAGTGAAAGAGATGATAATGAAAGCGAAGAGGTCAACCTATGCTTTATGGCTATTGAGGATCACGTCTCGGATAAAGTAAGATCACTACACTCATACTCTTTCAATAACGATAGTAGTGAAAATGATAGTGATAGTGATGATGATGATGATGAACAAAGCCTTATAGAAGAATTAAATCTAGAACTAGAGAAATATAGGTGTAAATTCAGTACTTATAAGAATAACATCTCTAATTTAAAAATCAAAGTGGATGCCTTAGAAAAGGAGAATATTAAGCTTAAATCATCTAATGAATCTCTTCAAAAGTCATTAGATGAATACTCAACAAAATCCTTGCTTAAAGAAAATAATACTTTGAAAAATGAAGTTGAGGAACTTAGAAATTCTATTTCTAAATTTCACAAAGGAAAAGAGAGTTTAGATACACTCATTGTGTCTCAAATACCACCTTTAATTAGACATGGTCTAGGATTTAAGGATACATCATCATCTTCTCACAAAACCATTTTTGTTAAGTCTAGTGAACCTCATATCTCCACACTTGCTGGAACAACACCTAGGAATAAGTATACTAAACCTTCTATACATAAAAAGAATAATCATGCCTTTATGTATAAGAAGCATGTATCTAGGAAAGCACCAATTAATCAAAATTGTGCATGCCATTACTCTCAAAATCAGTTTAATAGAAATGTGGCATTCAAAAAAATTGTAAGACCAAAAAGCAATGTTAGACCTAAACAGTGTAATTATTGTATGAAAATTGGTCACATAAATAAACATTGTTGGATAAGGAAGCCTCATTGGAAACCTTCATGTGCTAACCCCCAAGGACCCAAGCTCATTTGGGTACCTAAAAATCATACTTGAATTGTGATTCTATAGGTATGCCTCAAGTCCACAATAAACAAAAATGCTTGGCTAGTAGACAGTGGATGCTCAAGGCATATGACAGGAGATAAAGAACTCTTCAATGAAATCAAAAGTATTGATGGAGGTAAAAAGTCAAGTTCCCAAAGCCTGTTGTAAGCTTTTCCATAATTGCGATGTAAATATGGGATCTCTGTGAGATATAATAGATACAGGCACTCCATGAAGTTTTACTATCTCATTCATATAAATCTCAGTGAGCTTGTTCAAAGGATAGTCCATCCGAACTGGAAGAAAATGTGCTGACTTTGTTAGTCGATCCACTATTACCCACAATGCATCATGTTTCCTTTGAGTTACCGGTAAACCGGACACAAAATCCATCGTAATTCTTTCCCACTTCCATTCTGGTATGGAAATTGGTTTTAGTAATCCTGTGGATAATTGATGTTCAACTTTCACTTGTTGACAGGTTAGACACTTAGCAACATATTCGGTGATATCTTTCTTCATCCCTGACCACCAGTACTATGCTTTCAAATCTTGGTACATTTTGTTTCCACCTAGATGCATAGTATAAACCGTTTCATTAGCTTCTTTTAAAATTTTTGACTTCAACTCTTCTATTCTCGGTACACAAATTCGGTTCTTGAAATACACGGTACCATCATTTGTTAAAGAAAATTCTGATTTTTCTCCATTTTTTCACAGCTTCAATTATCTTTACTAGCTTTTCATCTTGCCTCCGATCTGTTTTAATCCTCTGTATTAAAGTAGGCTCCACTTGCAACTCAGCTAACATTTTTCTACTTAAGGCATCAACCACCACATTTCCTTTTTCTAGTTGGTAGTCAATCACACAATCATAGTCTATAATCAATTCCAACCATCTTTGTTGCCTCAGGTTCAAGTCTTTCTGTGAAGGCAGGTACTTAAGACTCTTAAGGTCCGTATAAATGTAGCATCTTTCTCCATACAGATAATGTCTCTAGATCTTAAAAGCAAAAACTATCGCTGCAAGCTCAAAATCATGAATCAGATAGTTAAGCTCGTGAGGCTTGAGCTGTCTGGAGGCATATGCAATCACTTTTCCCTCTTGCCTAAGAACACAACCAACCCATTGTGACTTGCATCACTATATACAACATAATCTTTTCCTGGAGTAGGCTGAGTTAAGACTGGTGCTTCAATCAACATTGTGTTAAGTCTATCAAAACTAGCCTGACACTTGTCCATCCATTCGAACCGGATGTCTTTCCGCAACAATCAGGTCAAAGGAGTTACTATGGATGAAAATCCCTTCACAAACCTCCTATAATATCTGGCTAATCCAAGGAAACTCCTTATTTCAGTCACATTACGAGGTGGTTTCCAATTAAGAATAGCTTCAATCTTACTAAGATCAACTTTAATACCCTCTAATGATACCATATGACCCAGAAAACTAACTGATTCCAACCAAAACTCACATTTAGATAGTTTTGCATACAATTGTTTCTCCCTCAAGGTCTGCAATACTATTCTGAGATGCTGATCATGCTCTTATTTATTTTTAGAGTATACTAGAATATCATCAATGAAAACAACTACAAACTGATCAAGATATGGCTTGAACATTCGGTTCATCAGGTCCATAAATACTACTGGTGCATTCGTCAAAGCAAATGGCATCATCAGGAACTCATAATGTTCATAACGAGTCCTGAATGCAGTCTTCGGTACATCTGACTCCTTAATCTTCAGTTGATGATACCTTGATCGAAGATCTATCTTTGAAAATATGTTTTCACCTTTCATTTGATGAAAAAGGTCATCAATCCTAGGTAATGGATACTTATTCTTAATAGTCACCCTATTAACTTGCCTATAATCGATGCACAATTGTAAGGTGTCATCTTTCTTCTTTACAAACAACACTGGAGAACCCCATGGTGATCACTGGGTCGTATAAATCCCTTATCTAACAATTCTTGCAACTGCACCTTTAACTCTTTCAACTCGATAGGTGTCATCCGATATGGTGTAATAGATATAAGAGTGGTTCCAGGTATTAACTCTAGCAAACTCTATCTCTCGATTAGATGGTAACCCTGGCAACTCCTCAGGAAACACATATGGAAACTCACTAACTGTTGGGATGTAAGTTAACTTCAGACAATTCTTTCTTGTATCCATCACATACGCTAGGTAAGCCTCACATCCCCTATTGATGAGTTTCTGAGATTTTAGCACTGATATCACATTATCTGGATATTTTCTATTCTCACCCATCACTACTATCTCTTCTTTTAAATCTAGAACTCTAATCCTCATCTGCCTTCTTCCACAATCTACTATTACTCTATAACGAGCTAGTCGATCCATTCCTAAGATCACATCGAACTCATGGAATGGTAGCTCTATTAGATTAGCTGGGAACTGGGCAACCTTAAAAAACTTTACTAACCCACACACCGTGGCCTAGCGGGTTAGTCACAAGAATCTCATATTACAGAGTCTCTGGTTTTAAACCCTCTCATCCTGGTGGTGGTGTGCATATGTATGAATGCGTCGACCCCAGATCTATCATTGCAGGTATATAAGAGCCAAATAGAAGGAATTTACCCACTATAACATCAGGTGCATCATGCTCCTCCCGGCCTCGCAAGGCATAAGCTCTTGCTGGAGCAGCTTTACTGCCTTTCGGCCTCTCCACTGTGTCTGACCTAAACTGGCTTAGCCCTGCTCAGCCTCTTCTGCTTTGTCCTCGGACTCGACCTCTACCTTGTCCCATAGTTTGTATCGGTACTGACTCAACACTCCCTGAACCTCTACCAAACTGTAGCAATGAACAATCTCTTTTAAGATGGTCCTTCAAGCTGTATCTTAAGAATGCTCGTGTTATCCACCAACACTCTCCTGGGTGAGGACGTCCACAATGCTGACACACTGGTAGAGGGGTAGATCTGTGGGATGCCTGTGTCGGTGCACTGGCAACTGATGAAATAGATCTTGCGGGCTATCCCTGTCTATAAGAAGGAGGTCTACTGGAACCTCTAGCCTGAAATTGACAACTAAAAGATCTCGCTCTCTTACCACTTGACTATCCCCCACTTGGTTGTGGTGTGGGCCTACTAATCCCACTAACCTACACTAGCTGCTGTGTAGCTAAGACTCTTTCAACTATTCTAGCATATGCTAGTAAACTGGGGAAGCTCACCAGATGTAGAGCTGAGACTTGTAGCTTGATTGGATCCCTCAACCCATCTTTAAAATGTCGACATTTATCAGCTTCTTTGGATATAATGCCCTTAGCATACTTGCATAAATGTGTGAATTCCCTTTCATAATATGTTACTGACATGTTTCCATATTTCAGCATCAAAAACTCTCTCTTCTTGTCATCTGTATAAATAGGAGGAATGTACTGCTCCTTAAACTTCTCTAGAAAGAACTCTCATGTCATAGGGTCAGGTGCTTCTGAGCTTTGTGACTCTGACTGCCACTAATCATAAGCATGCTCCTGTAGCAAAAATACTGCATACTCATATTTCTGCTCATCTGTGCAGTGCAATTGATCAAAAACCCTCTTAGCTCATTCTAACCAGAACTCTGCCATTGAAGGATCATCCTCTCTCTTCCCATAAAAATCAGGTTCCCCTAACTTTCTCAGTCTCTCAAATTGTAGCACTGATGGAACTGGCTGTGTTGCCCTCTATAACAGATCTACCATATTCCTCATCAACTCTGTCTGTGTTGTATTAGTAGATGATTGCCCACGTGATGAGCTGGCACTGGATCTTAATGCAGCAGCTCGGTGATGACTTGGTCGCGATGAAGCTCTTGTCTCTGTAGGCTCATTACTTTCAGCCTCTTCAGCCACTATCTATCGTGATTCAGAAGCCATAACCTACCTATATCATAAGACAATGGCCCTAATCAGTAAGAAACAACTTATATATGTCCAAATGTGGGTACTCACAAGTCATAAATATTTTTAAAAAATACTTTTAAAATTCCAAAACTGCCCAAACCGGGCTCTGATACCAAAAACTATACACCCCCTCACCCAAGCCTGAAATGCCTGGATAAGTGAGTGCTAAACCGACTTCTTTAAATCCTTATTTTAATAAATGTTAAAAAAAAGCCATACATTTTTTTACCCAAAGCTCAAAGATATAAAAGAGATAATGTATATTTTATTTACATAAAATAATATTTACAAAACATCAGATTAATTACAAAACCATATCAGATAATTTATACATCCAGAATAAGGAAATATAATTCAAAATACAAAAGTGTTGTGACCCACAATTTTCTCTGTTGACTGTCTTACTAGATTAGGCTACAGCTAGCTCTATCTACAAGCTTCAGTTACCTTTCTAAATCTGTGAGGAAACTCCCACGCTAAGCTTTAAGTTTAGTGTTGCATAAAGATAAAGGCAATATACTATATCATGTTGTTCATAACAAATAAATATTCATGCAATATGTTTTATCATGCTTTTATAATGAACATTTTTCATACAATTTATTTTCACATTGTTCACTAGCATATATATATATATATATATATATATATATATATTGTTAGAGGAGTGCTCTAAAGGCAATAACCTTTAGCACTTATTGTACAAATTTATTTGATGAATAAAAGGCTTTTTCATTAATTTGATGTTCATTTGATATATGAATTGATAAGTGATCTTAAATCAATTAACGAAGTCCTTGATACATTACATAACATGAAAGAAATCATGATGAGATCATGATATTGAGATTCTTATCATGTGTAATTATGTTAGTATCAAACATTATCCCTAGTCATAGGATTAATGAGATGAGACATTATTAATCTAGACAGACTAGCACATGTTACACTTCCTGATTAGATCGAGTAGTAGATCTCATAATCTATAAACATGACATGTTTAGAGTTAACATGTGGATGCTTGCTAAGTGTAGCTAAGTACATTGGATGACCAACTATAGGACAATCATATGGATAATCTATTCAAATGTCAATGATAGTCGCATCATAGCAATGGTGCAAGTATCCTTAGACTTGAGGTACTCAAGGATATCTTGAATATTGATTCTGTATTTTGACACTATTACTTGTTGCGTCAGAGAGGTAGCTCATACGGTGGTGATTGGATACAGCTTGAGGTATTCAAAGGTAATTGGGTAACCAATAAAGGATTCACCACTCTTAATAGAAGGAGTGTATACCCATGGCCTCTTGTCGTGGTCATTACTCAGGAATCTCTGGCCAGAGTGGAAATGTCATAAAGATAGTCTTCAATGACATATCTAATAGAGTAACGACCCTCAAGGACAAGAACTAACATTACTCTGACTAGACATGACGTAGTCAGTCTAATGGAAGTTGACACATGTCCATACTCTGAACCAAGTGGGGTATAGATTGGTGAAAGGAATAATTGTACAGAAATTATCTATGGAAAGGTTCGTAGTGAAACCACTGACTTTCCGGTCAATTGGGGGTCATGATGTGTTGCTAGACACCGCTCATGACCTGCTTAAATTAATTGTTAATTTACGTGGCCAACATAACCGGGAACCTAATGGGTCACACGCATTGAAGATATGGAGAATGAGTAAAATGATCTTGGATAGGATCCAAAATATGAGAGAATTATTTTCGGGAGTGTCACGGGCCTGCGCGGACTAGGCAAGCTGCTGGTTCACCTTGCGGGCCAGCTGGGCTGTCCAGCAGCAGCCTGCAGCTGGCCCAGCGCACCTGCAGCTTCCATCCATTGGCCAACGGCTGTAATTGGCCATAATTAGGCCAATTATGGCCAATTACTATTCATTAGTTACCATTTTCTCCATTTTTGACTTTTCATTTTATTTTTGAATTTAATTCAAATTAAAAAGACATCAAATGGCAGAAAATAGACATTAAAATTTTTTTTGTGAAAACAATTTCTTTTAAGACAACAAAAATTCTCTCAAGAATACTTTCAAAGCTAGCACTTTGAATTTATTCAAATCATTTTCTCTTGATAGTTTCTTCTTCATTCTTCACATGGATTATCATTAGAGACATCCTAGTATAGATTGTTGTGGTTTGCTATAACCTAACAAAGTGAAGATTTAAAGAACAAATAAAAATTACAAGGTATGATTTTTAACATTTACATTTATATAAATTAGTTTTAATGATACAAGTATGATCTTTTATTTTGGGTTTTGAAAAATTTTATTTTTTACTGCGTTTATAAATATGATTCATTCTTCAAAATCCAACATTGGTATCAGAGCCTCTTTGTATCTATTAAAATTAATTTTATTTGAAAATGCAATGGGATTGCATGTTTTTTATGATTTTGGATCAATAGGATTTGAAAAATTGAAATTAATTTGTAAAATATAATTTACACATTTTTCTTTCTTTAATATTATCATGGGATGATTAAGAATGATTATTTTGATTGAAAAATGATTTGAATGCGATTCAAATAATTAATTTCGGATTTATTTTAAAAATGTCTAAAATTGTCTTGTTTATGAACATGTGTTGTTGTTTGGCTTAATTGATGGGGCTGGTTGCATTTTTTTTGTAATTTAATTATGAAAAAATTATTTATATATATTGAGAATATCTTTATGCCTCTGGAAGTATCCAATAATTAATTAAAAATTATTTTAATTAATATTTCAAACAAACACAAAAATGGACTGTTTTAGCTTACCCGGGGGGCTGTTTTGTTTGATTTTTTTTTGTATGTGTTTCTTTTGTTTTCAGCACCTTGAAATAATTTTTATGTGATTAAAAATATTTTATTTTGATGTTAGAAGCATGCTAAAATTATTTTTCAAGCATTTGAAATTTTAAAAATTCTAGATATCGAATTAGTCATTTTGAGCGTCTAAGTGTATTGGTTCGTTTGTCTTAGTAATTTTGGCTTGTGCCAAAAATATTTTGATGAACTTGAGCTGACCTAAAGATAATTAGAATGGTGATTTGATGTTTTGGAAATTTTTAGAATTTTTGAAAATTAATTTTGAATTAATTTAAGTTGTGCAATTGTAATTCTAGTTTGACTAGAAATTGGTATATATATTAAAATTAAATTGTTTAATTTTAACATCATAATATTCTGATTTTAAGGAGAATTAATTTTGAATTATTTCTGGAAATATGGAATTTAATTTAATTTGATTAAATATTAAATTCCACTTTAAAATGACGTACAAAATTAAATTAACCGAAAGAACACATATAGGCAATTTCGATTCAAGTGTTGAATTGATTTACAAATTAAAATCCAAAATTGTCATTTTTATTTTGTGCATTAGAAAATGCATATTAGGGGTGTATGAAAAGACATGATGGATGATTATGGACTTAGGGCCAATGTGATTGAGCATGCATGGAATTATTTTATTTTATGGTGAATAGGGTCTGCGTGTTCCTACCTCTTTTTCTTTCTTATGTATTTCTCTTCTCATCTTACTCCCCTCAAATGTAAATTGAGGATTTCTATAATTTGAAATATATAATTAGATTACATAGATTAGGATAGAATGAAGATACAAAGGAGCAAGAAACAAAGGAGATGGTACCATAAACAAGAAGACTTAAAAATAGGAATTTGATTTCTATTTTGGGTTGTAAATTCATGCATATACCTAAGTAAGACCTAGTCAATCTCTCTTTGGCTCAAGAGATTAACTTTAGTATGTCCATAATCATGCCATATAGTTAATGTAACTATCTTTATATATCAGTGTGATGAATGTATGATATATAAAAGCATGAAATAATAACTTGATAAGACTTAACAAAGAAATCCCTCACTAAATAAACAATTAAGTCTTACACCTTCCATTAATATAAGGAGAACCAGAGTTCTTCTAGAGTTAGGGTTGTTGAGTTGCCTCAAGCTCACTCTATAAGAATATGTTCAATCCATTGAAATTAGATTTCACGGTTAATGTGTTAGACTTAACTGATATTATTACCTTGTTGGATTTGCGCCAAGGTTAATGTGTATTGGAAGTGAAGTTGGGTTTGTATACATGAGATGTACACATATCAAGAGTCGATAGCCCAATGTATGTGCACACATCAATAAGTTGATAGTACAAGATTCGATAGTTGCTTGAATAATACAATTGGTATGGATTAGATACCTACCAACCAAACTAAGGATAGCTTGTTGAGTTGCCTCAAAGTTATTCTTAGCTAGTTGGATATCGATCCACTAGGAAAACTTCCATATAAGTTCTCTCGAGTTCACAGTGAGGGCTATGGATTCGCTATAAAATAGTGGGAGCCATAATGCGATTTATTAAAGACCTAATAAACATGCATTTTATGTACATTCTAACATGTTCTATTTTACATCTCAGTTGCTAGAATTATCATCATGACAAGTGTGAATTTGCGATTGCTAATGGAATCAAATAAGTTGACTGGGCCCAATTTTTTGGATTAGCTAAGGAATCTGAGAATACTTCTCAAATCCGAAAAGATTATTTATGTCCTAGATGAGGCACTCCCTAATCCCCCTACTGTTGATGCTTCTGAATGTGTTTAGAAGGTATATCAAAAGCATATCGATGATAGTGAGATGGCAAGCTGGATTATGCTTGCTACTATGTCAGCTGAGTTGCAAAAGCAGCATGAGGCTATGAATGCTAATTCCATAGTATACCATCTAAGAGAGCTTTTTGATGAGCAAGCATGTTCCGAAAGATTCGAAACTTCAAGGTTGCTCTTCTGCACTAAGATGGTTGAGGGGACATCTCTAGTGCAATATGCATTGAAGATGAATGGCTATATTGAGAGGTTGGCCACCTTGGGATTTGTGATGGACCATGAATTAAGTATTGACTTAATTCTAACCGGTTTTTCTAATAGTTATTCATATTTTGTGCTTAACTATAGGATGAACCAAATCTCTACCACTATTCCTGAGCTGATTAACTTGCTTAAAACAGTTTAGCCATCTATCAAGAAGGATAGTAAGGTTGTGATGCTGGTGAACTCTTCAAGTTCTAAAAGGAAGAACCTTAAGAAGAAGAACAAGTCCATGAAGCCTAAGGGAGGCGTGGCCAAGAAAAAGACCAAGGAGATTGCTCCAAAAGGGACATGCTTCCATTGTGGCAAAGATGACCACTAGAAGAGAAATTGCAAGGCTTACTTGGAGTCCATGAAGAAGAAGGCATCTGATGCCCCATCTACTTCAAGTATTTTTGTCATTGAAATTAATATTGTTTCCAATAATAATATATGGGTATTAGATACCGGTTGTGGCTCACACATATGCACTGATATGCAGGGCCTAAGGAACAGTAGACAGCTCAATAAGGGAGAGTCAGACCTACGCGTTGGAAATGGAGCAAGGGATGCTGCATTAGCTATAGGAACATATGTATTGACCCTCCCTAGTGGACTTATATTAAATTTGGAGAATTGCTATTATGTACCTATTTTGACTAAAAACATTATTTCTGTTTCAAGTCTAAATAAAGATGGTTTCCTTTTAGCCTTTCGTAACAATTGTTGTTCTATTATGTTGAATGGAATTCTTTATGCTAATGGTACATTATGCAATGGAATATACATATTAGATATGTCAAATCCAATTTTAAACATCAATGATAATAAAAGGAAAAAATAAGATATGTTGAAATCATCTTATTTATGGCATTGTCGTCTTGGTCATATAAGTGAGAAATGCATGGCTAAGCTACACAAAAGTGGTAGTTTGGGTTCATTTGATTATGAATCATATGACACATGTGAATCTTGTTTACTAGGCAAGATGACTAAGTTATCCTTTAAGGGAAAGGGTGAACGTGCTAATGGACTTTTAGACTTAATACATTCAGATGTATGTGGTCCAATGTCTACACATGCTAGAGGTGGTTTCATCTACTTCATTACTTTTATCGATGACTACTCACGATATGGATACGTGTATCTTATGAGATACAAATCTGAAGCTTTTGAAAGGTTCAAAGAATTCGGAAATGTAGTAGAGAAACAACTTGGAAAAAGTATTAAAACACTTCAATCAGATCGAGGAGGTGAATACTTGAGCCAAGAGTTTCTAGATAATCTTAGGGATAATGGGATTTTATCTCAATGGACTCCACCTTACACTTCACAACACAATGGTGTGGCTGAAAGAAGAAACCGAACCTTATTAGACATGGTAAGGTCTATGATGAGTTTTGCAGAATTGCCTAAATCCTTTTGGGGTTATGCACCAAAGACTGCCATTTATATACTAATTGGAGTTCCTTCAAAGTCAGTTGATGTTACTCCATATGAGATATGGTATAACAAAAGGCCCACATTTTCTTACATGAGAATTTGGGGTTGTCCTGCTTATGTGAAGCGGACAATGTCAGATAAGCTAGAAGCTAAGTCTGACCGATCTCTGTTTGTGGGATATCCAAAAGCATCATATGGATATCAATTTTACCACTTCTTGGAACAAAAGGTTTTTGTTTCAAGACATGCTATCTTTTTAGAGGGAGAATTCCTTTTAAAAGGAGATAGTGGGAGCAAAATTGAACTTAAGGAAGTTCAAGATGCTCAAACAGATGCTAGTCAACTGTCTGAACTCGAGCTTGTTACTCATACAGATGATATAACAGCTCAACCTTCTAAAGCACAATAGCTTCGTAGGTCAAGTAGGATACGTACTGTTCCAGAGAGATATGGATTTCTCATTAGTGAACAGAACGACGTATTGCTCATAGAAAATGATGAGCCTACAACCTATGAAGAGGTTCTGAATAGTTCAGAATCTGACAAATGGCTTCAAGCCATGAAGTCAGAAATGGATTCCATGTATGAAAGCCAAGTATGGACTTTGGTTGACCCACCCGAAGGAATAAAGCCTATAGGGTGCCAGTGGGTTTTCAAAAAGAAAACTGACATGGATGGTAATGTGATTACCTATAAAGCTAGACTTGTTGCTAAAAGTTATCATCAAAGACAAGGAATTGACTACGATGAAACTTTTAGCCTACTAGCTATGCTTAAATCCATAAGGATACTCATAGCCATTGCTACTCATTATGATTATGAGATATGGCAAATGGATGTGAAAACAACTTTCCTTAATGGACATTTGACTGAGGATGTGTATATGACACAACCAGAAGGTTTCATATCCAAAGATGGCAAAAAGGTATGTAAGCTTCAAAGATCAATTTATGGATTAAAGCAAGCATCTAGGAGTTGGAATATTCGGTTTGATGAGACAATCAAACAATTTGGTTTCTTACAAAATTCGGATTAACCTTGTGTCTACAAGAAGGTTAGTGGGAATGCAATCGTATTTCTTGTGTTATATGTAGATGACATATTGTTAATGGGAAATGATGTCTCAGCCTTACAATCAGTCAAAATTTTGTTATCCAAGAATTTCTCTATGAAAGACCTTGGAGAAGCAGTCTATATTTTAGGGATAAAGATATATAAAGATACATCTAAAAGGTTGCTTGGTCTTTCACAGTCTACATACATAGATAAAATGCTAAAGAGGTTTAGCATGAAGCAGTCTAAGAGGGAATATATTCCCATGACCCATGGGATTACTCTCTCAAAGTCTTTGTATCCAAAGGCACAAGATGAAAGGACACGCATGAGTTTGATTCCATATGCTTCAGCTATAGGATCAATCATGTATGCTATGATATGTACAAGACTCGATGTATCATATGCTTTAAGTGTCATGAGTAGATACCAATCAGACCCTGGTAAGGGTCATTGTGTGGCTATCAAGAATATCCTTAAGTACTTAAGAAGAACTAAGGATGTATTCTTGGTATATGGAGATGGAGATATTACTGTGAGTGGGTATACCGATGCCAGCTTCCAATCTGACAAGGATGACTCAAAATCTCAGTCAGGTTATATATTCACACTAAATGGTGGAGCAGTTAGTTAGAAAAGTTCCAAACAGGAAATGACTGATGATTCCACAATCGAAGCAGAGTACATTGCAGCTTCTGAAGCAACAAAGGAAGCAATTTGGATAAAGAAATTCATCACAGAACTTGGAGTGGTTCCCAACATTATTGATCCAATACAATTGTATTATGATAATAATGGAGCCATTGCGCAAGCAAAGGAGCCACAGTCTCATAAGAGATCCAAACATGTACTCAGAAGATATACTCTGAGTGTCATGAGTAGATACCAATCAGACCATGGTGAGGGTCATTGGGTGGCTGTCAAGAATATCCTTAAGTACTTAAGAAGAACTAAGGATGTATTCTTGGTATATGAAGATGGAGATATTACTGTGAGCGGGTATACCGATGCTAGCTTCCAATCTGACAAGGATGACTCAAAATCTCAGTCAGGTTATATATTCACACTAAATGGTGGAGCAGTTAGTTGAAAGAGTTCCAAACAGGAAATGACTACTGATTCCACAACCGAAGCAGAGTACATTGTAGCTTCTGAAGCAGCAAAGGAAGCAGTTTGGATAAAGAAATTCATCACAGAACTTGGAGTGGTTCCCAACATTATTTATCCAATACAATTGTATTGTGATAATAATGGAGCCACTGCGCAAGCAAAGGAGCCGCAGTCTCATAAGAGATCCAAACATGTACTCAGAAGATACCATTTGATTACAGAAATCATTGGTAGGAATGATGTAAAGATAGAAAGAGTGCTGACTAATCATAATATTGTTGATCCTTTAACTAAGCCACTTCCCCAAAAGAAATATGATTCTCATGTACTCATCTATGGAATTAAATACAAAGGCGATTGGCTTTAGTGCAATTGGGAGCTTGTTAGAGAAATGCTCTAAAGGCAATCACCTTTAGCACTTATTGTACAAATTTATTTGATTAATAAAAGGATTTTTCATTAATTTGATGTTCATTTGATATATGAATTGATAAGTGATCTTAAATCAATTAATGAAGTCCTTGATACATAACATAGCATGAAGGAAATCATGATGAGATCATGATATTGAGATTCTTATCATGTGTAATTATGTTAGAATTAAAAATTATCCCTAGTCATAGGATTAATGAGACGAGACATTATTAATCCAGACAAACTAGCACATGTTACACTCCTTGATTGGATCGAGTAGTAGATCTCATAATCTATAAACATGAGATGTTTAGAGTTAACATGTGGATGCTTGCTAAGTGTAGCTAAGTACATTGGATGACCAACTATGAGACAATCATATGGATAATCTATTCAAATGTCAATGATAGTCACATCATAGCAATGGTGCAAGTATCCTTAGACTTGAGGTATTCAAGGATATCTTGAATATTGATTCTGTATTTTAACACTATTCCTTGTTATGTCAGAGAGGTAGCTCATAGGGTGGTGATTGGATACAGTTTGAGGTATTCGAAGTTAATTGGGTAACCAACAAATGATTCACCACTCTTGATAGAATGAGTCTATACCCTAGGCCTCTTGTCGTGGTCATTACTCAGGAATCTCTGGCCGGAGTGGAAATGTCATAAAGATAGTCTTCAATGACATATCTAATAGAGAAATGAGCCTCAAGGACAAGAACTAACATTACTTGGACAAGACGTGATCTAGTCAGTCTAGTGGAAGTTGACACATGTCCATACTCTAAACCAAGTGGGGTATAGATTGGTGAAAGGAATAATTGCACAAAAATTATCTATGGAAAGGTTCGTAGTCAAACCACAGACTTTCCGGTCAATTGGGGGTCATGATGTGTTGCTAGATACCGCTCATGACCTGCTTAAATTAATTGTTAATTTAAGTGGCCAACATAACCGAGAACCTAATGGGTCACATGCATTGAAGATATAGAGAATGAGTAAAATGGTCTTGGATAAGATCCAAAATATGAGAGAATTATTTTAGGATGGATTGCGATGAGATCGCACAAAAAAATCATTCGGGAGTGTCACGGGGCCATACGGGCCCGCGCAGGCTAGGCAGGCTGCTGGCTTGCCTTACGGGCCAGCTGGGCTGCCCAACAACAGCCTACAGCAGGCCCAGCGCGCCTGCAGCTTCCATCCATTGGCCAACGGCTGTAATTGGCCATAATTAGGCCAATTATGGCCAATTACTATTCATTAGTTACCATTTTCTCCATTTTTGACTTTTCATCTTATTTTTGAATTTGATTCAAATTGAAAAGACATCAAATGGCAGAAAATAGACATGAAAAGTTTTTTTGTGGAAAAATATATTTTTAAGATAAAAAAAATGCTCTCAAGAACACTTTCAAAGCTAGCACTTTGAATTTGTTCAAACCATTTTTTCTTGATAGTTTCTTCTTCATTTTTCATGTGGATTATCGTTAGAGACATCCTAGTGTAGATTGTTGTGGTTTGCTACAACCCAACAAAGTGAAGATTGAAGAACAAATAAAAATTACAAGGTATAATTTTTAACATTTACATTTATATAAATTAGTTTTAATGGTACAAGTATGATCTTTTATTTTGGGTTTTGAAAAATTTTATTTTTCGTTGCGTTTATGAATATGATTCATTCTTCAAAACTCAACATATATATGTTGCCCAGATATTGAGCCAAAAAGGGGGGTTGAATTGGAGTTTAAAAATTTGACACAATGTGCGGAAATAAAAAGATAAGTTTAGGAGGGATAGAGAAATTTGACACAAGGAGTTTTATAGAGATTCGGGTGTTAACAATCTCTACTCCTCTCCCCAATCGAAGTTGAGAGTTTCACTAACACAATAAGTGTTACAATGGAGTTTTACAAGCCCACTCCTAACTATGGTGTTTCTCACAATGGCTCACCCCTAACCCAGAAATCCCTTGTGTTTTGATGGCTCACATAATAACCAATTCCTTGTATTTTACAGGCTCACACAAACAACCTTTACCTTGTGTTTTACAGGCTCACACAAACAACCTTTATAAGTGTTCTACTCCTAACCCAGAAATACCCAAAACTCACTTGAGTAAATGATTACAAAGAGACACACTTATAAATCTTTATTGCTCAATAAATGATGAGCAAAAAGACTTTTTACAGAGAATAAATATCAAATGCACAAAATGGCTTACAATAAGGTTTTAATTCAAAATATTTTCAATTCACTTGTTCTTTTGTTCTCCTTGTTCACTCTTTTTTTCTCTTGTTGTTCTGGATGCATAAATGACTTGCATTTATACTTTCATAGAAAATTATAGCCGTTAGAATGCATTTATTATGAAACTAACCATTGTACTAACCTTACTAATTGCGCCTGACATTTTTCTCTTTCATCGTTCACGGGTGTGACTCTGTGTGTCAAGATCGTGACTGTTCTTCCAAGCCGTGACTGAAGTAGTGACCTTGGCCATGAAGCATTCTAAAAGGTTTTGAAATGTTTGTTCACAGGCATGACAATTTACCTTCACGGGCATGACACCTTCCAAGCCGTAGTTCAAGTGGTGACTTTGGTCGTGAAGCTCTCTGGAAGAATTTTTCATGTCTTTTCACGGGCGTGACTTAAATGTTCATTCACGGTTGCTATCTTCCTTCATGGCCGTGAACTTTAAATGTTGGTTTGTTGGCGGTTAGCTTCATCGCGGGAGTGACACATAGGGTCACAGGCATGAACATGCCACTTCTTCAATTTTATGTTTTGAAGATTAATCTTCCATTCTCCATTCTTGCTAACATATTTCATACCCTGTTCAATAGACTTAGAAAACAAGTATGTTAGATACAATATTGTTATTTTATTTGTTATCATCAAAATGACAGAAATACCCCTCAAGGTTCAACAATCTCCCCCTTTTTGATGGTGACAAATAATATAGCAATATGTGCTTTTGAGAAGTCTCCCCCTCAAAAGATGCTTAGGATAAAAAATGGTTAAGTGCAAGAATTGTAGAGAATGATGAAGTGTAGCATTAAAATAAACTTTCTAGTTTTAAGTATATGCAAAGTATATCCAATATATACCAAAATTCTCTTTAAATCATGAAGTATATGTAAGGTATATTTAGAGAAAATCAAGTGCATATTCATTTATGTAACTTGTATCAAGGTATATGCAAAGTATATTTAAGATATATCTCAATTGCATACTTGCATATTCATTTTGAATCAAATTTTAAGTATTGTACTTAACTTTGCACTTAACTCAATATATTACTAGTTTCTCCCTAGTTAACTCAATATATTGGCAGGTTCTCCATTTTGATTAAAAATTAAGTATTGCTTGCACTTAACTCAATATATTGCTAGTTTCTCCCCCTTTTGTCATCAACAAAAAGGATATCAATAAAGATAAGCCATAATTAAAAAACAAAGCAATTATATTAATTATAAAAGGGAAGTACAAACAAAAGTAATTAAAATTCAGAAAGGAAATTTAGAATTTCCTACAAATAAACAAACAAAGCAAGCAAAACACAAACATGGCAAGGCTAAAATAAAGCCTAACATAAAGCCTAACATCTATCCGGATCCTATCCCTAAGATGAGCAACTTTTGCCTTGAGGCTGTCTATTCTAGACTCCATGAAGTGCTTGAGGTTCTCCAACCTTTCATCCATGGAAGCCTGTAACTACTCAAATCGTGGTGCTAGGAGGTCAACCACCTACTAAGCCAAATTTGGTGTGGGAGCAGAGGATAGTCCGATGTCTTGCTCAACCTCAGGAGGTGCCATCTCAACTCGAGTCATTTTTTTCTGCTGGATACCTTGGAGGCCAGCTATAAAGTCCTCTGAGTTATTGTCTTCCCAAATGATCTCGCCAGCAGTGTCGATAAAGCGGTAGTAGATGTTGTTCTTAAAGACAATTCGAACAGCCGCTCCCATCTTAATGAAAGACTCGACATCCAATCGGTCTCGAGAATGCCCTGGGATGTGCATCCAGCTTAAGATATCCAAGCTTCAAAGCAATGTGGGTCACATACCCACCAATAAAAATGTCTCCAGAAGGCTTGGTGGCAATGGACAGGAGATGGTTCGCAAACCATTGAGATAGTGCCACTGTGAGGCCTCTTCGGGCCATCTCTAGGAGAACAAGTTCAGAATTTCTAATGGTGCCATTGCTGTCTCCTCGGGCAAATATGCTATAGGTTAGAAACCTATGCAAATATTTATGCACTAGGTACTGGATGTGAGTGCTCTTTGTCTTTTTTATGTCCCGGCTGCAATCCAGACCAAAGTGAGTCCATGCTTGAATTGTATAGAACTCCACTTCACTGTCGTTGAGGATGCCATCCGAGGGTAGGTTGAATAAATCTCCGAACTCTGTGGCAGAGATAGCGTTTGGATTCCTACATAATTGAAACTTTAGTGTGCCAGTGGGAGACACTTGCAGAGTGCTCAAGAATTCCAAGGTGGGCTCCCTCAAAGTGGGCTGATGAATGTCAATGAATTCTTTCAAGTGATAGGCCTGGAGTTGCTCTATCATCGTTGTCTCGAGCCCAAGAGTGCATACTGTCTACCACTCAAATGATCTTGAGGAAATAAGTGGCCTTGTCTTAAGCATAAAGTACCTAGGATGGCAATGCACTGGAATGATGTTCATTAGGTAATCTGAATACCTTTTGGGAGCATGAGATTTCTTCCTAGTACCCTTTGATGATCCGGTTTCCATCTTGATTGAAGAAATAAACTTTGGAAGAGTAGAAAATTTTGACAGAAATTTGAGAGGAAACCCTAAGGAAAGATGATTTTGTGATGATGGATAAGGATTTTGATGGTATTTATAGATGAAATTTATGACTAGGGGGCCGTAATCTTTAATGTGACATTCAATGTATGTAAATGAGAGCAGTTGCAAGAAGTTGTAGAGTTGAAATGTGAAAAATAACCGGCAGAAATGTTATATAGCCGACCTTTTCACGGGCGTGAAAAATGTAGTCACTGGCATGAAGTGTCGTGTTCACGGTTTGCTGAAAGGGTGCTCTACCCATGAAGAAAGGCGTGAAATTAATCATGGTCATGACATTTGAAGGTCACGGGCATGAATGATGAACTTTCACTGTGGTGAAAAATAGGTCAAGAGCGTGAAGTCTTGAATTTCACTACTTATGACCGTGAAACAAAGCGTGATACAAAGCATGAACGCTTCTCTAAGTTTTTGGTGAAAATATTCACGGTCGTGAAAATGCTTCACAGGTGTCAACCAAGCATTTCAAGGGGGTGAATGAAGTCGTGAACATAGGCTTCACTACTTTAAGCCGTGAACCATGTCGTGAATCAAGTCGTGAAAGCTACTGGTTCTTTTGGCTATTTAGTTCACGGGCATGAACATATGTCACCGGTGTGAACTGCCTAAAATTCTTATTAAACAAAATTAAGTCCTAAAACAAGACTAAAGCATTTCTATGAAGATTTTATCCCTTATAACATAAATTTCCATCAAATTTACTACCTTATATCTAGTAAGTTGATACAAAAACAAGATTATCACTTAAGGTTTGACAATTTGGCAATCACAAAGTTAATCCATCAATCATACCAAGTTCTCTTCTTATGAAATTAAATCTTTCCTCATTTAGAGAATTAGTGAATATATCTGCCAATTGATTTTCTGTGCTTATAAATTCCAATACAACATCTCCATATTGAACATGATCTCTAATAAAATGGTGTCTAATGTCAATATGCTTACTTCTAGAATGTTGAATGGGATTCTTTGATAGATTTATAGCACTTGTATTGTTGCATCTAATAGGTATATGGTTCATATTATGACCATAATCCTTAAGTTGTTGTTTCATTCAAAGGATTTGTGTACAACAACATCCTGCTGCTACATACTCTGCTTCGGTAGTGGAAAGAGCAACTGAAACTTGTTTCTTGCTAAACCAAGAAACTAAGCATTCTCCAATAAAGTGACAAGTACCCGAAGTACTTTTTCTATCTAAAAGACCACCAGCATAATCAACATATGAATATCCTACAATATAAAAGGATGAATTTCTAGGATACCACAAACTTAGATGCAATGAGCCATGGAAATATCTTAGAATTCTTTTTACTGCATGTAAATGAGACTATTTTGGACATGATTGAAATCGTACATATAAGCATACACTATACATTATGTCAAGTCTTGAAGCAGTAAGGTATAAAAGTGATCCGATCATACCTTAATAGAGCTTTTCATTAATGCTATTACCCTTTTCATCATTGTCCAATTTTGTTGATGTGCTCATTGGAGTCTTGGCATTCTTGCATCCTTCCATTCCAAATTTCTTAAGTAAGTCTTTGGCATATTTGGATTGGTTGATGAATATGCCCTCATTGTCTTGTTTTATTTGTAGACTAAGGAAATATTTAAGCTCACCCATCATGCTCATTTTGAATTCCCTAGTCATACACTTAGAAAACTCTTGACAAAACAATTCATTAGTGGAACCAAATATGATATCATCAACATAAATTTGAACAATTAGAATATCATGCTTATGCTTTTTAATGAATAATGTAGTGTTAACATTCCCCTTTGTAAAGTTATTTTCTAAGATTAAAGAACTTAGTCTTTCATACCAAGCTCTTGGGGCTTATTTCAAACCATATAAGGCTTTTGAAAGTTTAAAAACATGATTGGAAAAATCATAGCTTTCAAAACCTGATGGTTGTTCTAAATAAACTTCTTCTTCAACATAACCATTTAAGAATGCCTTTTCACATCCATTTGAAAGAGTTTGAAATTCATGTGACATGCATATGATAAAAGTATTCTTATGGCTTCTAATCTAGCTACAAGAGCATAAGTCTCATCATAATCTATTCCTTCTTTTTGATTATATCCTTTTGCAACTAATCTAGCCTTATTCCTAGTTATTGAGCCTTGTTCATCTAGTTTATTTCTAAACACCCATTTGCTACCTATAATTTGATGATCCTTGGGTATAGGTACTAAGGTCCATACCTTACTTCTCTCAAATTGGTTGAGTTCCTCTTGCATTGCAATAACCCAACTTTCATCATTAAGAGCCTCATAAACATTTTTAGGCTCAATTTGAGAAATAAAAGCAAAGTTAGTGGCTAAATGTTTTAAATGAGATCTAGTACTTACTCCCCTTGAAGGATCACCAATGATTTGCTCCTTGGGGTGATCTTTTGTCAATCTCCATTCCTTTGGGAGCTCTTGCCTGTTTTCCTCTTGAGCTTGCGGTAGAGAATCATCTTGATGTGAATCTTCTTGATCATTTTCTTCTTTTCCATTTTCAAGATCAAGTCTTTCCATGGTACCTACAACATCATCAAGAACACTACCTTTCACAAGATTAAGTCTACTAGATTCATCAAAAACAACATGCATAGATTCTTCAACAGTTAATGACTTTTTATTAAATACTTTATATGCTTTGCTAGTTGTATAGTATCCTAAAAAGATACCCTCATCAGATTTAGAGGAAAATTTTCCAAGGTTGTCCTTGGTATTCAATATGAAGCACTTGCATCCAAATACTCTAAAGTATGATATCAAGGGCTTTCTTCCATTCCATAGCTCAAATGAAGTTTTGTTTAAGAGAAGTCTTTTGAAAACTCGATTTGAAATATAACAACCAGTATTTGTGGCATCTGCCCAAAAGTAAGTTGGTAAACCATACTCATTGAGCATTGTTCTAGCCATTTCAATTAAAGTTCGATTTTTCCTTTCAACTACCCCATTTTGTTGAGGTGTCCTAGGAGATGAAAAATTCTGTGAAATGCCATGTTCAAGACAAAAGCTTTCAAAGTTTTTATTCTCAAATTATTTGCCATGGTCACTTCTTATTTTTGAAATACAATATCCTTTTTCATTTTTAACTCTTTTAGCAAAATTTTTGAAAATTTCAAAGGCATCACTTTTTTGAGCTAAGAAAATTACCCAAGTTAATCTAGAGTAATCATCTACAATGACAAAGGCATAGTGTTTACCTCCTAAGCTTGCAATTCTAGTAGGTCCAAATAAATCTAGATGCAGGAGTTGTAGAGGTTTTGAGGTACTTACTATGTTTTTGGATTTGAAGGATGACTTGTGTTGCTTCCCTCTTTGGCAAGGTTCACATGTCTTAGCTTTTTCAAATTTCACTTTTGGCAGTCCCTTTACCAACTCTCCTATGCTGAGGCTTTGAATTAAATTCATGCTTGCATGACCAAGCCTTCTATGCCACAGCCAAGATTCATCATTAGTAGTCACAAAACACTTAGAGGAATGGTTAGATATTTTGTGTAAGTCTATTATGTAGGTATTGACATCTCTATTTCCTTTAAATATCTCTTGACCATCAATAGAGGTTACAAGACATTCATTGGAAGTAAAGGTTACTTTGTTTCCTTTATCACATAATTGACTTACACTTAACAAGTTATGTTTCATGTTATCAGTAAGCAAGACATCTTTAATAAAAGTAGTACCATTAATACCAATAGAACCAATGCCAATTACCTTACCCTTAGCATTATTTCCAAAGGTAACTTTACCTCTATCAATACTTTTAATTTCATTGAAGAGATCTTTGTCTCCTGTCATATGCCTTGAGCATCCACTGTCTACTAGCCAAGCATTTTTGTTTATTATGGACTTGAGGCATACCTATAGAATCACAATTCAAGTATGGTTTTTAGGTACCCAAATGAGCTTGGGTCCTTGGGGGTTAGCATATGAAGGTCCCCAATGAGCCTTCCTTATCCAGCAATGTTTATTTATGTGACCAAATTTCATACAATAATTACACTGTTTAGGTCTAAAAATGCTTTTTGGTCTTACAATGCTTTTGAATGCCATATTTCTATTAGAATGAGTTTGAGAACAATGTCATGCACAATCATGATTAATTGGTGCTCTTCTAGATGCATGCTTCTTATACATAATGGCATGATTAGCCTTTTGAGGTTTCTTTCTTAGGCTTACCAATCCTTGAACATCCCTCTTATGTATAGAAGGTTTAGTGTATTTTGTGCATTTATCCCTTAGTGCTGTTCGACCAAATATGGAGATGTGAGGTTCACTTGACTTAACAAAAGTAGTCTTGTGAAAAGATGATGATGTACCCATAAATCCTAGACCATGTCTAATTAAGGGTGGTCTTTAAGACACAATGAGAGTATCTAACCTCTCCTTTCCTTTGTGAAATTTTGAAATGGAGTTTCTAAGTTCCTCAACTTCATTTTTCAAAGTATTGTTTTCTTTAAGCAATGATTTAGTTGAGGGTCTTGAAGAGTATTCATCTGATGACTTTTGAAGAGATTCATTAAATGATTTAAGCTTAAAGTTCTCCTTTTCTAAAGCATCCATTTTGATTTTCAAATTAGAAATGTTATTCTTATAAGTATTGAATTTACTTCTATATTTTTCTAGTTCTAGATTCAATACTTCTATTAGGCTTTGCTCATCATCATCATTTTCACTATTACTATCATTATCACTACTATTATTATTGAAAGAGTATGAGTGAAGTGATCTTACCTTATCCGAGATGTGATCCTTTATAGCCATGAAGCATAGGTTGACCTCTTCACTTTCATTGTCATCTTTTTCAATTGAAGAACTTTTGTCATCCCATGTGGCTTTGTGACCTTTCTCCCCATTGTCTCTTTGGTATTTCCTCTTGTGCTTCTTGAGCCTTGGACATTCCGGTTTAATATGCCCTTTCTTTCCACATTCATAGCACTTTACCTTCTCTTTACTTCTTTGTGCATCATTAAAAGTCTGTTTGAGGTTTTTTTGCCTGAATTTTCTAGAGTTGCTCATTTTCTTCTCAATAATTATTTTTCAGCCTTCTTAAGAGCATATCAATGTCCTCATTTGCATCATTACTCTTTTCTTCATCATCTTCATCTTCCTCTTGAGATTTTGAAGTAGAGGCTTTCTTTTTTCTGGCTTTGTTTTAAGCTCTCTATCTCTTTTCACTGTCATTTAATGTGTGAGAAGTTTGCCAATAAGCACATCAGTATTCATGATGCTCATGTCTTCATTTGCCTCTTCTATACCAGCAACTCTTGAACCATAATCTTTGAGAGGAAGACTTCTTAGGATTTTGTTATTAACATCTTCCAAGCTCAGGTGTTTCCCAAGTTTTCTCATACCATTTATGATGGCTAGAAAACGGTTGGTCATGTCAATAATTGACTCATTGGATTTCATCTTGCAGAGCTCATACTCTGAAGTAAGAAGTTGAATCTTCTTGGATTTAACTTGCTTAGTTCCTTCATGATAGTTTTCCAATGTTTTCCATATGTTGTAAGCTGTTGGGCAGTGTTGTATTCTGCCACATTCTTCAATGGATAATGAGCTTGAGAAAATTGTCATTGCCTTCTTATTTTTGAAATTTGCTCTTCTTTAAGGCTCTATCCAATCATCTCTTGACAGGATTTCTTCTTCACCATCAACTCCTCTTCTAGTTGGTGGTGTCCATTCTTTTCAAACACTATCCCAGACTTCGATTCCTTCACTATCCAGATATGTCTCCATTCGAAACTTCTAATGAGCATAATTCGCTCCATCATAGTAAGGATTGAGACTTTGGAATCCTTCATTGGACATATGTTGATCTTTGCTAGCGCTGTTTAGGCTTCGATGCTAGACTAAGCTCTAATACCAATTTTTGCCCATATATTGAACCAAGAAGGTGGGTTAAATTAGAGATTGAAAATTTAACTTTTAAGTGTGGAAAGAATAGTTAAGTTGAGTAGGGATAGAAAGATATGACACAAGAAGTTTTATAGAGGTTCGGGTGTTAACAAACCCTACTCTTCTCCCCAATCTCAATTGGGAGTTTCACTAACACTCTAAGTGTTACAATAGAGTTTTACAAGCTCACTCCCAACTATGGTGTTTCTAACAATGGATCACACCTAACCCAGAAATCCATTGTGTTTTAATCGCTCACACAATAAACCAATTCCTTATGTTTTTAAAGGCTCACACAAATAATCCTTACAAGTGTTCTACTCTTAACCCCAAAATACCCAAACTCACTTGAGTAGATGATTACAGAGAGAAACACTTACTAATCTATAATGCTCACAGAATGATGAGCAAAAAGATTTTCACAGAGAATAAGTGTTTGTTTTGAAAATATCAAATGCACAAATGGCTTACAACAAGATTTTGATTCGAAGTATTAGCTATTCTCTTGTTCTGGATTGATAAATGACTTGCATTTATACTTTTATGGCGAATTATAGCCATTTGATTGCATTTAATGCGGAAATAGCCATTGCACCAACTCTTATTTTCACGTCTGACATGTTTTTCTTTCCTCTTTCACGGTCATGAGTATGATTGTCATGGTCGTGACTATTCTTTCAAGCCATGACTTGAGTGGTGACTTTAGCCATGAAGCATTATGGAAGGATTTGAATTGTTTGATCACGGGCATGACATTATAACTTCACGGGCGTGAACATCCTTCCTAGCCGTGGTCCAAATGGTGACTTTGGTCGTGAGGCTCTCTGGAAGAATTTGTCATGTCTTCTCAAGGGTGTCACTTTCTCTCACGGTCGTGACTGATATGATCATTCATAGTTGCTATCATTCTTCATGGCTGTGAACTTTAAATGTTGGATAGTTGGCACTAAGCTTCATCACGGGCATGACATATAAGGTCACGGGCGTGAACATGCTATTTCTTCATTTTTTGACTTTTTAAGATTAGTCTTACATTCTCCATTCTTGCTATCATGTTCCATACCCTGTTCAATAAACTTAGAAAACAAGTATGTTAAATACATTATTGCTATTTTATTTGTTAGCATCAAAATGACGGAAATACCCTTCAAGGTTCAACATCATCTTTATTCCTTCCCACGATATCTATGTCTCATTCTCAATAATTCCCAAGTTGTTTCAAGTTATAAACTCATCTTCTATTTACTTTGTATCTTGTGCTTTTTGTCTTCTCATTTTTTCTTACTCCTTATTTTTTAGCTTTTGCACTATATATTGTGAAATTGGATCAAAACCTCTTTTGACATATTGATATTTTAGAACCATGACATTTTCCATGTCTTTTCATTTTTCATTTTTTTTCCTTTTATTTTTCAGAGTCTCCCAACTTTCATTCAAAAATGGTTATCAAACATTGATAATTTATTACCAACTAAACATATATGAAAATTACAAAATTGATGAAAGTTAAAATGCACTTTACTAAAATAAAATAAATGTCATAAGCAAATAATGATCTAGCTAAAATGGCCTAAATCCTCATGTTTCCTTTTAAGTGATCCCTTGAATTACTAGTGATTCCTCATTTGAAAGCTTTCCCCTAGATATTGTAAGTTTATTTTTAAGGTGTAGTCACCTCATTTGCAATTATATCCTTTATTGACTGAAGGACATAACTATCAGAAAGTCCTGATCCAATGGTCAAAATATATTGTGGAGGTTGGATGACAGTGTGATTGGGAAGAGGATTCCTCCTTGTTCTTGGTTCTTCTTTGTTGGGATCCATTAGTGTGCCATTATTGATTAGATCTTGAATTTCATACCTCAATCTCTCATATTCATCAGTGTCATAACCTAGCTGTTGATGGAATTAACAATATTCATTCATATTCCAATTGGGCAAAGGTGTATTTGGAATATTCATTGACGTCACTGTCTTTAATAATCCTTTTTCTTTTATTTTTCTAAAATCTTAGACAAAATCCAAATTGGAGAATTGTCTATTTTTTATGGCCTGAACTTCCATTGTGTTTGAATTTTGCCCCCATTTTTGGTCTTCTTTCAACAAAAATACTTTTTTTGGCTTTCCACATCTTTTGCCTTTAAGGCAACATTTTAGACATTAGCGAATGTCTTCAACAAACAATTATTGTAGTTTATTTATGATGTAAAGGTGTAACACCCTCTTATATAATTAGAACAATCTAACTATATAAGCTGATGTCATAAGAACTGTTACTAAAAAACCGGTTAAATTAAAACTTTTTTTACCATATTATGATTACTTTATGTTACTTGAATCCCTTTTTTATCAATATTTTGTTTAATCATAATCATCTACCTATAAAGTATGCATTATAAACTTGAATGAAAGATCATAACCTTACCATCAAAAACCATTTTTGGGCTTATACTAGCCTAGTGTTTGCAAAATATACAACCATATGCCAAAATGATACCAATTACATGTTCTCAAAAAAATAAGACATGAACAACTTGTAAAACCCATCTATCTATTCTCATATCCCATGACATGAAAAAACAAATTGTATGTCATGTGCATCACCAATCTTTGATCTTCGGGTTTGCTCTCTAGAGTTTGAATGGGCTTGCTTCTCTTTCTGGCAGCCTCTATTTATAGGCTCCAAATCCGCTTATGGGAAAACACCCGCACACTAATCAATCTAATACTTAGCAGTACATATATGCATAGATATTCATACATATATTTATAATGTGTCATAGTAATTTTTCATGCTTATACCATTATAATCTTATTCATTCTTTGATATACATGTACATGGCAATATATGTGCTCTACCTGTTAACATACATCTTTTCATGCATGGAAACTTAACAAGATATAATCATGCATATTAATATTCATGGTCATGCACAACATATATATAACATAATCATATATCATCCATATATAATAAATTTATCACATTCCATTTTATAATTTTGCTTAAAACTTTAAACCAGACTATCTAGATATAGGTTGTGAGACATGAATGCCTATAGAGCATAAGTCACCTTGTCTACTAATTGTATATGCTAGTGCGAGCTCCTCAAGTCAAGAGTGCTCCTAAAGATTAAGCCACATTGAGTGAGTATGGAAATTATTGCATGCATATTAAGATCAAGGGTGGTCCTAGCACTTAAGCCACCTTATCCCTATAATATAAAGTCCTTTTGTCATAAAATCCTACATTACCATAAACCCTCCTTAAAAGCATGCTATTTATCCTATAACTAGTCCTAAATTAAAGAAATACGCATTAGGTATTCTTATCTCTTTTCGTATTTAGTTGTTGTCATCCCATGCATACTCGTAGACATTTAACAGTCATATTTCCCATTCATGTGTGAAGATTCATGTATCTTATAACATGTGTTTAATCATACCCATCATGTTACTTTTACGTAAATTTTATAAATCATAATTTTACTTTACTTCATGGGTGTGAATGATCTTTTATGGATGTGAAGAGGTCCTTCACAGGTGATTTATTCGTGATTCAAGTCATGAATTCTATTGGATGAAAAATGTAATTTAGAGTGGTCATTCACGGACGTGAACAATGTCATGACCCAAGGCATGAAACAAACTGTGAAAGGGTCAGTTCGACTTGAACATTCCCTGAGTAAGGAATCACAACCATGAACCCTTTATAATATATGTGAATCTGGATTTTCCAGTGCAAAACAATAATTCCAAAATAGAGCAATAACCATAATACATGCAAGGACTCTGAAGATCAACCATAATGTATAGTGTATGCTTATATGTACGATTTCAATCATGTCCTTAAGAGTCTCATTTACATGCAGTAAAAAGAATTCTAAGATATTTACATGGCTCATTGCATCTAAGTTTGTGGTATCCTAGAAATTCATCCTTTTATATTGTAGGATATTCATATGTTGATTATGCTGGTGGTCTTTTAGATAGAAAAAGTACTTCGGGTACTTGTCACTTTATTGGAGAATGCTTAGTTTCTTGGTTTAGCAAGAAACAAGTTTCAGTTGCTCTTTCTACAGCTGAAGGGAGTATGTGGCAGCAGGATGTTGTTGTACACAAATCCTTTTGATGAAACAACAACTTAAGGATTATGGTCATTGTATGGACCATAAACCTATTAGATGTGACAATACAAGTGTTATAAATCGATCTAAGAATCTCATTCAACACTCTAGAAGTAAGCATATTGAAATAAGACATCATTTTATTAGAGATCATGTTCAATATGGAGATGTTGTATTGGAATTTATAAGCACAGACAATCAATTGGTAGATATCTTCACTAAGTCTCTAAATGAGGAAAGATTTAATTTCATAAGAAGAGAGCTTGGTATGATTGATGGATTAACTTTATGATTGCCAAAATTGTCAAACCTTGATTGATAATCTTGTGTTTTTTGTCTCATCTTTTTAGATATGAGGTAGCTAATTTGATGGAAATATATGTTATAGGGGATAGAAGCTCCTTAGAAATGCTTTAGTCTTGTTTTAGACTTAATCTTATTTTAATGAGGATTTTAGGCAATTCACGCCCGTGACATATATTCACGGTCGTGATCTAAATCGCTAAAAGAACTAGTAGCTTTCACGACTTGCTTCACGACATGCTTCACAACTGAAGGTAGTGAAGAGTATGTTTCACGACCATAACCTTTTTCTATCACCCTCGTGAAACCCTTTGTTCATGCTCGTGATTTTTTTTCATGACCGTGAACATTTCCACCAAAAACTCACAGAAGCATTCACGTTTTGTATCACACTCTGTTTCACGATCACAAGTAGTGAAGATTGTAATTCACGCCCGTGACTAATTTGTCACCACCATGGTAGTTCATCATTCACGCCCATTACCTTTAATTTTCACGACCATGAATAATTTTACCTCTCTCTTCATGGGTAGAGTGTCTCTTTAGCAAACTGTGAACACGACATTTCACGCCCATGACTTAGTTTTTCACGCCCGTGAAGATGTCGGCTATAAAATATTTCTGTCATTATTTCTCTCATTCCAACTCTCCAACTTCTCTCAACTTCTCTCATTTATCACCATTGAACACTATTTTGAAGATTCCGGCCCCCTAGCAACTCATTCCATCTATAAATATCTTCAAAACCCATTTCTATCATCAGAAATTACATCACCTTAGGTTTTACTCCAAAATTTCTATCAAAATTTTCACTCTTCAAAAGTTCATTTCTCAATCAAAATGGAAACCAACTCCTCCAAGGGTACAAGAAAGAAATCTCATGCTCCAAGAAGGTACATGGACTACCCTCTAAATATTATTCCGGAGCATTTTCATCTTAGATACTCAGTTCTCAAGAAAAGGCCACTCCTTTCCTCTCGATCATTTGAGTGGCAAACCATCCATAAACTTGGCCTCGAGACAAGCATGATGGAACAACTCCAGGCTTGTCATTTGAAAGATTTCATTGATATCCATCAACCGACACTGAGGGAATCAACTCTAGAATTTTTGAGCACCCTGTAAGTCTCTCCTACCGGCACGGTGAAATTCTAACTTCGCAAGCATCCAAACACCCTCTCTACCATAGAGTTTGGAGACATGTTCAACCTTCCCTCTGACGGTATCCTAAATGAGAGTGAAGTGGAGTTCTATGTTACTTAGGCATGGACTCACTTCGTGCTTGACTGCAGCTGGGACGTCATGAAGACGAAGAGCACCCACCTTCGATCCCCAGTGCACAAGTACTTGCATAGGTTTCTAACCTATAGCATTTTCGCTAGAGGAGACAGTAATGGATCAATCAGGAAGTCAGAGCTCTTTCTCCTGGAGATGGCCCGAAGAGGCCTAACAGTGGATTTTTCTCGATGGTTTGCAAACCAACTTTTGTCAATTGCCACCAAGCCCTCCGGAGACATTCTGATTGGTGGGTACGTGACTCACATCGCCATCAAGCTAGGATACTTGAAGCCAGAGGAACACAACTTCAACCTCATACCAGCACATCCTCGAGACCGACTAGACGTCGAGTCCTTCGTCAAAATGGGAGCGGTTGTTCGTATAGTATTTGAGAACATCTACTACCACTTCACCAACACTGCTGGTGAGATTATTTGGGAGGACAATGACTCAGATGACTTCAAAGTTGGCCTCCAAGGAATCTAGAAGAGGAAGAGAGTTCGAGTTGAAGTGGCGCCTTCAGAGGTTGAGCAGGAAATTGGACAATCCTCTGCCTCCATATCAAACTTGGCTCAATAAGTGGCTAACCTCTTAGCACCACGATTTGAGCAATTGCAGGCTTCGATGGATGAGAGGTTAGAGAACCTCAAGGATTTCATGGAGTCTCGCATGGAGAGCCTCAAGGTGGAAGTAGCTCGCCTTAGAGATGGGATGTCCAGCTCCAAATCTAGCTAGACTATATTTTAGCTATGTTATTTTTCTACCTTGTTTGCTGTAGGAATTTCCATTTCCTTTCAGAATTTCAATTTCTTTTATACTTGTCTTTCTATATTAATATAATTGCTTTTGTTTTCCATTATGTTTTATCTTTTTGTTATTCTTTTTGTTGATGACAAAAGGAGGAGAACCTAGCAATATATTGTGTTTAAAGTTAAAAAGCAATACTTATTTTGAATCAAATGAATATGCAAGTATGCAAATGAGCTTATACCTTAAGTATACTTTTCATATACCGTGGTGCAAGTTACATGAATGAATATGCACTTGATATACTCTGAATATACCTTAAATATACTTAGCATAAACTTAACTTGTTTTAAGGAAATATTTTGGTATACATTGGATATACCTTCCATATAACTTGCATATACCTAAAACTAGGAAGCATATTTTGATGCTACACTTCATCATTCTTTACAATTCTTGCACTTCAGTAATTTTTTATCTTAAGCATATTTTGAGGGGAAGACTTCTCAAAAGGACATATTGCTAGATTATTTGTCACCATCAAAAAGGGGGGAGATTGTTGAACCTTGAGGGGTATTTTTGTCATTTTGATGCTAACAAATAAAATAGAAATAATGTATTTAACATACTTATTTTCTAAGTTTATTGAAGAGGGTATGGAACATGATAGCAAGAATGGAGAATGGAAGACTAATCTTAAAAAGTCAAAAAATGAAGAAATAGCATGTTCACGCCCGTGATGAAGCTTAGCGCCAACTATCTTACATTTAAAATTCATGACCATGAAAAATGATAGCAACCGTGAATGATCGTATCAATCACAACTGTGAAAGAAATTCACGCCCGTGAGAAGACATGACAAATTCTTCTAGAGAGCCTCACGGCCAGAGTCACCACTTGGACCACGGCTAGGAAGGATGTTCACGCCCATGAAGATATAATGTCATGCCCATGATCAAACACTTCAAATCCTTCCAGAATGCTTCACGGCCAAAGTCACCACTCAAGTCACGGCTTGGAAGAACAGTCACAACTGTGACAATCATACTCACGACTATGAAAAAGGAAAGAGAAACATGTCAGGCACGAAAATAAGAGTTGGTGCAATGGTTATTTCTGCATTAAATCCAATCAAATGGCTATAACTCGGCATGGAAGTATAAATGCAAGTCATTTATGAATCCCGAACAAGAGAATATCTAATACTTCGAATCAAAATCTTGTTGTAAGCTATTTGTGCATTTGATATTTTCAAAACAAACATTTACTCTCTGTGAAAATCTTTTTGCTTATCATTCTGTGAGCATTATAGATTTGTAAGTGTTTCTCTCTATAATCATTTACTCAAATGAGTTTGGGTATTTTGGGGTTAAGAGTAGAACACTTGTAAGGGTTATTTGTGTGAGCCTTTACAAACATAAGGAATTGGTTTATTGTGTGAGCCATTAAAATACAAGGGATTTCTGGGTTAGGTGTGATCCATTGTTAGCAACACCATAGTTGGGAGTGAGTTTGTAAAACTCCATTGTAACACTTAGAGTGTTAGTGAAACTCCCAATTGAGATTGGGGAGAGGAGTAGGGTTTGTTAACACCCGAACCTCTATAAAACATCTTGTGTCATATCTTTCTATCCCTACTCAACTTAACTTTTCTTTCTGCATTTAAAAGTTAAATTTTCAATATCCAATTCAGCCCTCCTTTTTGGTTCAATATCTAGGCAACAGATGACTAGTTTGTAAAAAACATAAAGAAAAAATGTTATCATAGAGGGTTAGAAAGGATTGGAAACCTTTTTTGGTATCTTCAAAATGACCTTTTACAAATTTAAAAAAAAACAAATTGTTCTACTAGATTGATCAAACAAGAGAATGAATCTAGACAAAAGCATAAGCACAATAATAAGGATCTTGCTAGGATAATCAAACAAGAGGATAAGCCTGGGCAAAAATTAGGGAATTAGAGAGAATATTTACCTAGAAAATCCAAAATGACTAGCTAATAACAATAATGGTTATCATGCATGATGATAGTTGTGGTAATGTTAAATGAATATAAGACTTACAAAATTGTTTTTAAGTTACTATACAAAACATTGAAAGGAAATGCTTGAGATCAACAAAGACAAAATTTAACATCAAACCCACACACGGGGAAAAATGGTATGATGTTGTAGAATCCCTAGTTCAAAAAAGATTTAGGGCAATCAAAGTCCAAAGGTAAAACCATAAAGGGATGTGTAGATGCAAGACTTATAAGTAATCGAACTTTAAAGATGAAATAGTGTAGTAAACCATAGCAACAAGGGAATAAAATCTTTGATAATCTTAGGGGTAAGAGAAGCCAAGTGGCAAATTCATGTTAAGTGCTAACTGTCGTCAGATATTTGGCAATAACCACACTTAAAATCAACCGCATGGATGAACAAATAGGACAAACAACATATTTCCCTTTATTCGATGACTAATAATGAATTCAGGCATCCAATCCTTATGTATGTTAAGAATTTCCATAAAAAAATTAGATAAACCATCCTTCATCGCTACCTCATCCTATGAAGAATTAAGAATCCAGAAAACTTTGATTCGCTCTAAGAAACCAAGATTCCTTAAATTTCCTCTCATGATCGACATCAAAAAAAAAAGAAAGGAAAAATATACAAAGTTATCTCGTTAGTCCTTTTATTGTCTTTGTTAGCTCCTTCAGCTTTGTCTTCAAAGGTTTCCATTGCCTTACTTAAGCTCACCTTATCCAATCTTAACATGTCTAGACTATTTGAATCAATGCCTAAGTTTTGAAGCCTCAAGTAGTGTACAACATCTAGTCATAAGAATCACTCCCTATGATGGCTTAGCTAGTGATACAACTACACATTTCTCTTACATTCATCATAATATGCCTTCTGTAAGGATGAGGCAACTAAAAAGGAGCTATGACTAGCATGCGTGTAAAAAATAAGAATACCATGCATATATCCTATAATAGAACATGCATATGTATGCTAACACTGCAACTATTTTAAACCATTGGATCACATTGCCAACTTACATAGAATGATACAAAAGAATAAAAAATTAATTAATATTAATAAAAAATTATATATAATTGTAATTACATCCCAAAATGGCTTAATCGAATAAAAAATTTTTGTTCTTGATACTAAAGAATAAATAATTATATATAATAATAATAATTATTATTATTATTATTATTATTATTATTATAACAAATAATTATTAATATTAATAATAAAATTATTATTTCATAATTATTTTAAAAAATATCATTAATTTTGCAACTACATGATATGGTCGTTACATTTAGTGACCACATTATTTGGTCATTAAATGAACATACATTCACCATGCATTTTCTGAACACATTTGGTACTACAACATGTAGTCACTAAAGTGGTTACTAATGTGACCAACTTTTACTACCACATTAGCGATAACTTTTCGCGACCATTATTTGTTGATCGTTGTTTGGTCATTATATGGTCCCTACGGTCGTTGTGATTGCGATTTACTATCGCAATAAATTTTGGTCACTAAATTGGCTTAGAAACTGCAATATGTGATCACTAAACTGATTTAGCAACCACTTTTTGTGGTCACTAAACTGCTTTAGCGTGCGGCCATTTACGTGGTTTTTTTTATACTGTCATTCCTCGATGCCTTTACAACATCAACATCATACAAACCTAGTACTCGCCCATATGCTGCAAAACAGAAAGCCCTCATATCATCTTAAGTCACAAAACCTTAGCTTGTGATACTTAAATTATCAAACACTACCACTATGAACAATCAACCTTGAAAAGCTGAAAAAACAACAATGTTTGTGAAGGATACTAGTTGCCAATTAATAGAAATTTGAGATTCAAGTTAGTAACCTACTTAATGCCTAATAATTTACTTTGCATTTTTGTATCATGTAATGATCTTTAAACTAAATATGCAATAACAATATAATAAAGTAATAAATTATATCAAGCACATAAAGGCCCTATTTGGCATTACTTTTGGAGAAATCATTTAAATTTTTTTTTTCAAGTTTTGAAAACTTTTTGAGTTTTAAAAACATTTTTTAGAGAGAAACATATAAATAAATATTTTTTCTAGAGGCAATTTGAGAAAAAATAATTTATAAAAAAATTAAAAAATCAATCAATTAAATCAAAAAGCTTATAGACCTGCTTTGTTTATGTCCAATAACAATTCCAAATACCCCAAAGTAAAATAAATCAAATAAAATATCCACCAAATTAAAATAAAGGCCTGAAAAATAAAATGTAGAACTAATTAATTATTACAAGCATTCGAATATAAAAACAATCTACAAATACATCCAAAAAAAAATCACAGAGAGAAGAGATGAGAGGAAGGCTACAAAACAATAAATAAATTAGTCAAAAAATATCAATTTTAAAAAAAACATGCATATTATTTTATAGATCTGCTTCATTCATGCATGATCATTTGTAGAGAGAGTAAGAGAAGATGATAAACATGCTAATAAAAATAAAGAGATAATGCATGATGAATAAAATATTTTGAGAATCATAATTAAAACATTCTAAGGTTGATTTTAGGAATTTACCCATAATCATGCATAGTTAATTAAAATAAAATTAAATTAAAAGGTGAAAAAATAAATTAGAGAAAAGACGAATGATTCAAGGCTCTTAGAACTTACTAGAATCTATATAGAAGTACTTGAATGGAAATGGCTTGCAAACTTGAGTATGAATAAAGATAACGAAAGAGCCCTTCTACAAACCAAAACAACTATCAAAATAGTAAGGGTATTTATTAAGTCAAATTAAGTCCAATCCCTAAAATTACTATATGGTGAATTAGCATATGTTTGAACCTTAATTTTGAGACTGTTTAGCACCTAAAAATTGTTGATTTCGAGCATAAGGGTTGAAAGGTATTTATAGATGGTTAAATACTACAATTTGAAAATAATTCATAGAAATTCTTGTATAAAATTGATTCCTTTTGGGCTTTAATAAAGCTTCCTAATCATAGAGAAAACTTCAAGAACCTTTAGAAACACTTCTAAACTAAAGTTTGAGTGAAAAATAGAAAAATACCAAAATTAGAGCGAAATAGCTAATTGTAAGTATCAAGAGTCAGTCAACCCTAAGGTAGTAGCCTTTAAGGAATGCTCAATGAGAGTCAGTTGGGTCTCATGAGTTTCCAGCTAAGGCTGATATGCTCTAAAGTGAGACAACCGGCTATGCCCTTTTATTTTTGGTATGTTCTTCACTCTTTTGACCTCCCAACTTCATTTTCAAGCTCCCAAATGGCCAATTTTTCTATCCAAATTAATTTTCAAGTCCAAAAATATTTTCAAATCTATGTTTTTTTTATCATTGAGCAATCATAAATCAGATAATCAAAAAATCTAGTGTTTATAGTTGCATATGTATTAGCCTTTAACTAATTAGTTCCAGGATTTTTCCAGCAACAAAAGATCCCCATTGATTTATCGTGATCATTTTGTCGGACTGAAATAAAATTAGCTTCACGCCATTGATAGAAGACAGTAAAATCCATTCTGACCATTAACTTTATTGATTCATTTTTACAGTCCCATAATTTAGCATTCATAGTTTGCCATATATTATATAAAATCATAAGGATTTTTTCAAAACTTCATATGATAATAAAGGCATCAATTGCAATAACCAATCTCTTAAAGTGGTGGAGTTGTAACACCAGATTTTTAGGATCTATACGTTAGATGGATTAATGTGAGTGAGTCTAGGAGAGTAAGAGATTGATATAGTTAGAAGAAAGTACTTTCACGCCCATGAATGGATATTTATGCTTGTTAGAGTGTTGTGTTTCAAAATAACATAGTTTTGAAGGTTGTTCACATTTATGAATGAGATTTCACGATCGTGAATGTTATGTATTAGGTTTTTCCCTTGAAAAGTTTGTCACGACTTTGACATGAGTGTGTTTATGCCCATGAAGATTTCTTCATGTCCGTGAACAATGTTCAGCATAGTAGGTGAGCATATCCCATGATTTTCTCTTTCTCCCATATCTTCTTCTGCTACCTATAGCCACCCTATGTCCCCTAAAACTTCTCCTTTCAAACCAGACCACTCACCTTCATCTTATTCTTCTTCTTTTCTCTATTTTTTCCCAAGTTTTCATAGATCAAAAAGGGTGAGGTTAAGCTTCAACTAGGGTAAGTAAAATAATTTAGTATTTTTTTTTCTAGTTTAAGGATCTACGGAAGACATTTTTTTATTGATAGAAGCTAGAGACAGAGGTGAGGATCATTAAAGGGCTGTAAGCTTGAAAAGCTTGAAGGTTCTAAGCTCCATTGTTAAAGATTAGTACATATATGCATATTAATTCCTCTTTCTAGTATGTTGCCTTGCTTTATGCATTATAATGTGTTGAAAATGTGTTTAATGTGTTTTTGGAATGTATATACATGAAAATGATATGATATAATTATTAGAAGTGTCATGAAATAGGTTATGATGTTTATGATATTCAAGAAGTATTTTGGCATGATTTATATTTATATGGGTTTAAATGATGTTAAAAGTATGTTGTTAGCATTATAGGTTGTGGAATGTTGATATGGATGATTGACATTGGTCAATCTCAGAGACATCTGCATGTGGAATAGTGATGCACTGTTTTCTATTCGGAAAACCCAAAAATTCACGTCAGTGACATGGTAGTCAAGCCCATAAATGTTGCACATAGACACATTTAATGCCTATGACAAAGGAAATCATGCCCATGAAACATGAACCCAGATAATGTCCAGAACAGACATAAGCTTTCATGCCTTGCAATACAGCTAAAGAAGTCGTGAATGCATGGATTCGCACCTGTGAACGTTGATATCCAGTTTTACCCTCAGTTTTCATGGTTTGATCCATGGTCATGAATATGTGGTTTCATGCTCATGAATATATATTCATGGTTGTGAATGTATTGTATTTTATGGATAGAAGCTTTTACATAAATGGCCACAGTTTGGTTTATGGGTAAGAGGGTACCAGTGAATGGCATTCACAGCTATTAACATGTAATTCATGCCCGTGAACTCTCTATTATTCTATATATGTAACGTATGATTGGTTTTTAATATGTGAATGATTATATTTGAAGAACATATTGATATCGGAAATTCCATGGGATACAATATGAGGATTCATGAATGATAAATACTTAATAGCATGGTTATATGTGATTACAATATTAAAAAATAAATGACATAAAGGAAGTTAAATGCCTTTTTCTCTAATTTAGGACTTGGCCTAGGATAAATGATATGCTATTGAGGTGGTTATGATACCATAGTATATATGATTTTGAGAAAAATGTAGCTGAAGCTCATATTAGAATGCTATTATTTCTCTGTTAATTGTGATTAATGGACAAGGTGGCTGAAGCTCTTGGCGGGCTCAGTCAAGGTAGCTAAAGCTCTTGGAGTGCCCTTAACTTAAGGAGCTCTGTTGAGCCTTAACAATTAGTGGACAGAGTGGAAGAAGCTCTTAGAGCACTTCTATGCCACAACCCGCATTTGGATAATTCGACTTAGAGTTTTAGGCAAAATAGATGAAAAAGAAAGTGGTTAATGAATAACGGTAAGTTATGAAAAGCAAGTGAGACAAACTAAGGTAAGTTTAATGCAAACCAGTTAATCAAGAATGCTTACTGTGTGTGATTGTTGTTGTATCAATGTTGAGGTATGATTTGTTGATATGAATATAATGAAGGTTAAAATGCTTATATTTCCATGCATTCGAATAATGATATATGAGCATGATAGCATAACATGTATAGGTATCTTAATGACATAACTTGTATGGTTGCATCATTGAATTTTTATGTCTATATGTATACTAAGGTTTTAGTAGTTTAGCGTGTGGGTTTCCTACATGCATGTTGAAGCCTAAAGGGATAGTAAAAGTTGACTCGCTGGGAAGAAGCGTCCATATCATAAGAGTTAGTATTACATGTCATCTTCATGTTCTTTTTATACATGACATGATTTTGGCTTAATGTCTTGTATAAATCTGGTTATGTAAATCTGGTTAAAACTCTAGCAATCGATGATGTCTAGTTTGTGAGGAGTCTATATTCTTGTTTTCCCAATATAGCTATATTCATGCTCCTCAGATCCCAAAATTCTAGCCCACCTCGTCCTTTTGTACGATTTAGCTTCTGCAAACTCATTCAACGAATACCATTCTCATTCAATCTAAAAGAGCCCCACCAGTATGAATTCAACATTCTCTTTAGTCTACTACACAATTCCATAAGTAGTAGAAATACACTCATTGGGTAATTAGGAATGGTTAAGGCGACATTCTTAACTATAACTTTTTTCCCTTTCCTTGAGAGAAAGCTAGAGCTCTAGCTAGAAATTATCTTTTAAACTTTTTTCTTTCACATAGTAAAAATATGTTTCTTCTTCCAGTCTATTAGAGATGGTAACCCATATAAAACTCTTATCTACAACCAGTCCCAACTCTAAGAGTAGCACAAACAACCTCTTTATTCCTCACTGAAGTGTTTGAATTGAGATTCCCATAACCTTTCTCACATATCTTTTTAAGTTTATTTAACCACCAAAATCTATTTGGCATTAGCTTTGAGAAACAAATACCCGTCATTTGCAAAGAAAATATGAGACACCAATGGGGCTTCTCTTGCAACTCGACAACCATGTAGTAAACCACTTCTCTCATTGTAATACGCCCAATCAATCCTTCATTATCCACATAAAAATACGTGACCAAAATAACACACATAATAACTAAAAGATATTTTGAATTGATAGCCATTCTACACATAACATCCTTGAGGTGAGTACATTTTTCTCGGTCATATGCCTTATTCATAACAATTTTGAGGGCAATTGTACCATGTTTCCCTTGAATATTTCATTTCAAACAGTGCATAACTTACCTAACATAAAATGTTTGAATGACCACTATATACCTGTGAAAAAAATTGATTGGATAAATATTCTAGTATTTTATTAAATTACAACTCCAAGAATGATAAAATATAATGTTTTAAAGATATATATTTTAGAATTTTATAAATTTTTTTCTCTTTTCAATATTCATAATGAAAAAAAAAATAATTCTTCAAAAAATGTCTAATTAATTAATTTTTATCCAATGGCAAATCTAGAATTTATCTTTAGTTAGAACAAACTTAATTTAATAGATAATAAAATAAAAACTATATAAAGACAACTAATATATAAAAATATACAAGTTTTCAAGTACTCATATATGTTTTGGTAAAAAAAAGTTTCACATTCATAATGATATAATAATATAGATTATAAATTATTATGATTTTTTTAGTACTTATATTTTGATAAATTTGCATAATTTTTTCATTATAAAAAATATTGAATATTTCTTTCAATATAATTAGCTAAATAATCATTTAACAAAATTAAAAAAAAAAAAGACTAAAAATAATCTTTCTATATATTTTTTAATAACTTATTATATAAAATACGTAAGATTAAGTTTGACTTTTCTAAGCAGGGAAAAAATACTATATATATAAGGAAATTTTATAGATATTAAAAGGGATATTAGGAAATATTTTAAGAAGTAAAAGGGGTAAGTGCTCTATTGCCCCCACTTTAGATTCGTTCCTATTTTTATCCCATTAAACTTCTTACAATATTTTAACTTTGTCACATGTCTTCATATGATTAAAACTATTATAACTAAATTGACTTAATTACTTATTTTTTCCCTATTTTATATCTTTTACTGGTTATGCATAGGGGTGGCCATGGGTTGGGAACCACCGGTTCCAGTTCAAAACCACAGATTCCACAGCTCAAAAACATTGAATCGGTTGGTATCAGCAGTTCGGCCAATTTCATATATTTATGCATATATTATTTTTTTTAATCCTATTTATTTTATTTTAAAATTATAACACAATTAAAAAATAAAGTATTATAATTAAAATTATAAATTTCACTTAAAAGTTTTTATTCATAAAAATTGAACTTAAATAGGAATAATATTGAAAGAAAAAAAAATTAATTTGCCATATTTGTTTATAAAGTAAGAAAACATTACTTCTAAAAAATGAATGTGTTATAAGCTAGAAAGAAAAATATTATTAAAGTATTTTTATTTATAAAGAAAGAAATTATAAAAATTAGAATTGGGCTAACTTAATTTCATAATAATAATAATAATTGGACTTGAATTTATTTTTTTTACTATTAATTAAGTTGCCTACGTATCAACTTGGAATTTAGATAAACCAAATTTACATAATTCTCTTACTTTAAAAAAAAAACAAATTTGACTCCTTGTACCTTTTAATTTAGTCGAAACCGATTATATTTTGATAAATTTGCATAATTTGTTCTCTCTATCAAAAATATTGAATATTTCTTTCAATATAATTAGCTAAACAATCATTTAACAAAATAAAAAAGATACTAAAAAATAATATTTCTTTGTATTTGTTTAATAACTTACTATATAAAATATGTAAGATTAAGGTCGACTTTTCTAAGTAGGAAAAAAATATTATATATAAGAAAATTTTGTAGAGATTAAAAGGGATATTAGAAAATATTTTAAAAAGTAAGGGGGGCAAGTGCTCTATTGCCCCCACTCTAAATCTGTTCCTATTTTTATCACATTAAACTTCTTACAATTTTTTACTTTTTGTCACATGTCTTTATATGAGTAAATATATTATAACTAAATTGACCTAATTACTTTTTTTCCCTATTTTATATCCTTTACTAGTTATGCATAGGGTTGGCTACGGATTGGGAACCATTGGTTCCAGTTCAGAACCAGAGATTCCACAGTTCAAAAAAATTGAATCGGTTGGTATCAGCATTTTGGCCAATTCCATATATTTATACATATATTATTTTTTAAAAACATCTATTTATTTTATTTTAAAATTTTAATACAATTAAAAAATTAAGTATTATAATTAAAATTATAAATTTCACTTAAAAGTTTTTATTCATAAAAATTGAACTTAAATAGAAATAATATTGAAAAAAAAATTAATTTGCCATATTTGTTTATAAAGTAAGAAAACAATACTTCTAAAAAATTAATTTGTGTTATAAGTTAGAAAGAAAATTATTATGAAAGTATTTTTATTTTATAAAGAAAGAAATTATAAAAATTAGAATTGGGCAAACTTAATTTCATATTAAAAAGAATAACTAAATAATAATAATTGGACTTGAATTTTTTTTTTTACTATCAATTAAGTTGTCTGCATATAATCTTAGAGTTTAGAGAAATCAAAATTTACATAATTCTCATACTTTGTAAATTATTGACTCCTTGTACCTTTTAATTTAGTCGAAACCGAGCGATGATGTACCTGTAATTCCTTTGTTTATGAAGTTATATAAGTCCTCATGAAGTCATATAAGTCGTCATCTCATTCTTTCACAATTTTTTGTTTCCTTAATTCCATTGTAGTTCAATCATCAACACATGTTTAAACTTCTAATGATTTTAAAGATAAGTTATATCGTATTTCATCCAAAATATTTTCTTCCATACTAAAAACTTGTGTTCAAGACAAATGTTAAGACCAGACATGTAAAAATTTGTTTAGCAATTTGGGAGATGAAAAATATTTTAATATTAACTCAACTATTCTAGATTGGAAATTTTTTACTTATGTTGTTATCACCAAACTCAAATGCAATTATTAGTTTAAATATGCAACACTTTTTCATCTAATCAGGATTAATTTAACTAAATGAAGGAGTGTCATATATTCCTATTGCGAAAAACATGTGAAAATTTTTAACTTTTCTTTTCTTTGAAAATACATTTAAACTATTTTGCATATAAATTTATTAAACGTATACATCACATATGTAAAAGAAATCTTATGATCCAAGGAATCAACATCATCATCATATATATAAAAATATTAAGTTTGGGCTCAATCGGCCAGATATTTATAAAAATGCATAACTAAATCAAAATTACATGTTGCTTTGAAAATACAAAACATGTATGGAAGTAAACAACCCAAACTCTATGTCATGTACAAAATATAAAATGATGACATATGATATCACCGATTCGTGTTGGGTCTGCTATGTTGTTTCTGAATGGGTTGGCTACTTTAAATCAACTTCTATCCTTATCTATTAGGCTCTAACCTGCATGCAAGAAAACTACACACTAAGCTACTAAAAGTTTAGTGGTACATATAGGCATAAAATTTCAACATACATCAAACAATTCACACCATGTAATTGATGTTCATTGTAGTATATCATATACATCATGGCATTGTAATAAAAACACTAAACGTTATATCATACTTTATCTTGCATAAGCTATTATAACATTATACTCATGAACTATGCATAAGTGAACATTTACCGTTTTCATATCATGTAACGTAACAATTGTATCATTGCATATCTATGTCAATAAAAACTTTTTCATTATATGGTATTCATAAATTACTTTAGCATTTTTGCCCAACAACTCTCTAAATTGATTATTCGAATACAAGTTGTGAACAGGGGTGCTCTCTGAGCTTAAGACACCCTACCACTATCTATGATCATATGTGCTTGTATGAGCTCCTCAAGTCAAAAGCGCTCTCTGAGGTTAAGTCATCTTAACTGAGTAAAACAAATACTTTGCATGCAATATTAGATCAAGGGCACTATCAAAACTTAAGTTATATCGTCCTTAAAACATAACTATATAACATATTACCCTGATACTATATACCCCCTTTAATGGAAAGCCACCTACCTACTTCTAGTCCTAGTGTAGAGCCTAGGCTTTACTTATTCAGATTCCTTTGTTATAAGACATTCATCTTTTAACATATACACTTTGATCAAAAGAAACTTCACCATGTGTCATATATGTGTAAAGAATTATGGAATAATGTATTTCATGCATAAAACATATGATTGTGAAAACAATGTACATCACCATAACATTACATCATAAAAGAGAACAACACATTTCATTTTAAATAGGCTTTATAGGCATGAACTATATGTTCACGGCCGTGAAGGTTTATTCATGGATACCCCTACCCTTGAACCAAATCGTGAACTTGGTCATGAATGTTTATGTCCATATTGTGTACATTTTTCAAAGATGTGAAGAACTAGTTATGACTGTGATTGTGGTGATTCACGACCGTGAGTCAAATAGTGACTCAAGTCGTGAGGCATTCTGCTTGATTTGGGTAGTTTCACTTTGATGATTCACGACCATGAACCCCCTATCACGGGTGTGATGTGAATCTAGATTTCCAACATCAAATAATGCATTTATTACAACTCATATACAATGGCTCTAATGGTTGTCTAATGACAATCTCTTCCTATCAACACTTTTAACAATACATGCATTTAAACATATTATAACATTAAATTGAATACATAATCACCCAAATTTACCTTTTTATGCTCATTAATTGTTCTAACAATCATTTATGACTTTCATATGCTATATCGTTCAATTTTCATGTTCTCATGACATTCATTACACTTTAAAACCCATTATTATCAACAACTGACATTTATGATATACAAATTATTTATCACACAACATGCCACAATTTGAAATTTAAATGCATATATATATATATATATATATATATATATACCTTTATAGAGCTTCAAAACCAAGCTTTAACTCAAACTTGTTTATCATCTTGGTGGATTTCATCACTTCCTCTTCCAAATCTTATCACATATAACACATCTCTATCAACTTCTATAGACCATAAAATTAACCTTAAAAGTATAAACCATAAACTTAACCTGAAAAGCTTTGAAGATAAAACCTTAACTTTAACCCTCTATATAACCTTAAACTCACTTAACACCTTTCTAAAGTATACTATAACTGTTAATCAAGCTTAAAAAAGGATCTTTAACTATAAAAACACAAGTTTGAACTCAAACCTAATTTGGAAATGGGTCTCTATAAAAATAAGTTCAACATTAAAAAGGGTATAAAAACTTGTAAAGATCAATGGAAAACATGATTCCTCGCCAAAAATGAAAGGAACGTAACTTAGATGATGGACTTTGAACTCCTCTACTCTCCTCTAGGTTTGCCTCTTTAAGCACACAACTTCATTTCACTTCCTTCTCTCAAGAACTTGATGAAACCATGATCTTTGCTTTGGATTTAGTGTTTTGGGTCTTGGAATCAAAGGAAAACAAAAGGACATTGTCTTTAGTGTGAAGAAAAATGAAATCTAGAGTTATCTTTTGAGTTTTGGGCATGTGAGAAAGAAATAATGAACTTATCCTTTTCTTATACCTGATGATGATTATGAGTGTGAATAATCTCAAAATATCATTCATGTTAACAAAACCCTTAAACACACTTATAGCTTCTCTACTCCATCTTATTAACTAAGCATTACTTAGTGGGCATTACATGTCAAGTTCAAGTGAACTTCTAGATGATGTTTTTCTTTTTGCATCAAGATATGATCACCACGTCTAATTTTATTTGGTTCATTTTGAATTTGATTAGTAGTAGTGAAAATATTTGCAGAAGTAAGAATATTATAAATAATATTAAACTCCATAAATAAATCAGAAATAATTTTTTTACATTAACATTAATTACATCATCATCATCATCTAAATTTAAATATAAATAATAAATACTCAAATAATCATAGAAACCAACTAATTTATATCTATGATCAAAAACACTTGAAATAAGATTAATTATAGAAATATATGTAACACGTCTTACCTCTTTGTATACATTGTCGTATACCAGTTAGATAAAGAGTATTATAATTTTGTAATTTTTTTTTAAAATAGACACATAAATAATAATAAAGAAAATTTTGAAACATACATATAAACTAAAATTAAATAACAATATAAAATTCTCACACTTTACACACCCACTTATGCCATATTTGTCACATCTCATATGAATTTAAAATTTTATTTACATAAAATTAGTCTTAAAATAGTAAAATACAAATAAAATACCAATCCACTTGGGATGACTACCACTGCTGCTCAACTCCATAATGTGGGGTCTACTATCAACGACACTATATCAACAAAGTTTATCGTTCTATCTTCACTTCAAATCTGCACAAGAGGAAAACAAACGGTCGCACTGAGTTATACAACTCAGTGATACACTAATTTATAGTAATAGTCATTCGTAGGCAATAGAAAATATAAGTTCATTATCAATATCATATCATAATATCATATAAAATCCATTTCATTAATATTATCGTAATCTCACAAACATTTCTTGTAATGCCCATATATTAGATCACTATAAACTAATTTTAGAGAAACGATAGGTATATATCATGATCCTAAGAAATCACCGGATCAAAGAAAATAATATGAATAAATTACATCACATGGCCCTAGAAAATCTACTGTACCGAATAAATGTATCATACGACTCATCATATGGGCATAGAAAATCTACCAAGCCAATAAACCCTATTGGCATATCAATAACACCCTAGATCATTGTCTATGCTAATATATGGACTAAAATATCAAATTCTCGTCAAATATAAATTTCCATATACTTACACAAAACATCATATCAAACAAATCCTCAACTAGTTTTATATTTGAATTTCTTTCATAAAACATATTATAACAAATATTTTCATATTCATTATATAAATCAATTTAAAATTCATTTAAATCAAACTCTATTAAAATTATACTTTAAGCATTTAATGGCTAAAATTATAAATTACTATACAGACCTTAACTATTACTTATCGATGTCTGGCTGCTCCTTTCCCTGGTTGGCTCTTGGCACTGTCTCTGTTGTCACACCTGAACAACATATAATTTCTAATTAGCTATTGAATTATATTTAACTTAAATTATATTGAAAATAAAGCTCCCCGATAATTTTATATTCTCTCATATATCAAAATATCTCAATATAACTTCATATGTGACCTTAAAATATTATTTTATATATTTTGGTATGCTTTACTCGAATTTTCACAGTCGAGCAAAAAGTTTGCATTTTTTTACCAAGTTCGTTGCTTTGATTTGTGTGTCAAGTACAAAAATGCAATGATACATCAATTCAATTCAATATTCATATTAAATATCACATTATCATATTAAAGTAAATTTTTTACACTCATATATCTGTATTTAGCCTCTGATCAATACACATTTGTACTGCAATATAAATGACTATAATACGCATATATGATTAAGATCTAGATCGTGGACATGACAATATCTTTAAAATAATTCAACCATTTTATTTTCATCAAATGAATTTATTAATGTAAAATAGGATATTTCGTATATTTTCGAAATGCATCAACAATATTAACGCATTCAACTAATAATAAATGAGATGTAGAATACAAGTCCAGATCACTTGAGTAAAAAATGTAGCCACTAGGGACATAACTACTCTTCACTACTAGATGATATACAGAGTACAGAATCATGCAATGGATCTCTAAATCCCAACTTTTTTATATGCATTGAGTATCACTGTAGACTCAACCCATGTGCCAAGGGTAGTACAAATCCCCAGACAGCAAACGATGGAAGATCTTATTCAGATTTTTCCTCAATCCTGCTTAACCAACTATGAGCTTCTTCATCAAAGAAGTTCACCGGTAAGCTCTACAAAGCCACTCTTCATAAAGCGTAAAGATGGCAAAGTTGAGACTCAGTTCTTTTCTCCTGAATAAGATGAACCTTAAGCTAGTACACCCGTGGAGTTCTCCACCCAGTTCATGATGCAATTTGTCTGCTCTCATGAGGAAATTCCAATACTCGCTTTCTCAAGTTCAGCTCGACCCATTTATCAATCTCATACCAGGAATCATAGTTACTTTGATGTATGTGACTGTGATGACTATTATGTAGATAGGACGGCAGATGAAGATGAATCATGAACAAAAAAGCTAGAAAATCAAAGAGAAAGATGAAGTGTTCTGAAAAACAGTTCTTTCAAAGATTTGAAGATGGAGATCCTTCTGTTGGTTTGTTAGGACAACCGTCAGGAAAATACGAATATGTGGTTTCTTATTCACCTCCTTCTCATTTCAAAAATCCTTTACCACCTGCACCACCTTCACAGGATGATCCTCCTAATCCTTTACCTCCCAACCCTTCAGAAAAACCCAAACCTCTACCTTTACCCAGTTACAAGCTAGTTCCAAAGCCTAAAGTCACTAAACTTGAGCCTGTACCTATGATAGCTATGTACCAACCACCTTTTCTATCCGTATATGATGTTGATTTTCCCCCTTGTTGAACCTTGAGGGGTATTTCCATCATTTTGATGCTAACAAAAAAAATAGCAATAATGTATTTAACATACTTGTTTTCTAAGTTTATTGAACAGGGTATAGAACATGATGCAAGAATGAAGAATGGAAGATTAACCTTAAAAAGACAAAAACTGAAGAAATAGCATGTTCACGCTCGTGACCTTTTATGTCATGCCCTGATAAAGCTTAGCGCCAACTACCAAATATTTAAAATTCATGTCCATGAAGGATCATAGCAACTGTGAATGATCATATCAATCATGCCCGTGAAATAAAGTCACGCCCGTGAGAAAACATGTCAAATTCCTCCAGAGAGCTTCACGGTCTGAGTCACCACTTAGACCATGGCTTGGAAGGATGTTCACACCCGTGAAAGAATAATGTCACGCCCGTGATCAAACACTTCAAATCCTTCCAGAATGCTTCACGGCCAAAGTCACCACTCAAGTCACAACTTGGAAGAACAGTCACAACCGTGACACACATATTCACGACTGTGAAAAGGAAAGAGAAACATGTCAGGGAGAAATTAAGAGTTGGTGCAACGACTATTTTTGCATTAAATGCAACCAAACGGCTATAATTCACCATGGAAGTATAAATGCAAGTCATTAATGAATCCTGAACAAGAGAATAACAAATACTTCGAATCAAAATCTTGTTGTAACCATTTGTGCATTTACTACTTTTCAAGCAAACATTAATTCTCTGTAAAAAAATCTTTTTTCTCATTATTTTCTGAGCATTATACATTTGTGAGTGTTTCTCTTTGTAATCTACTACTCAAGTGAGTTTGGGTTTATAGGGTTAAGAGTAGAACACTTGTAAGGGTTATTTATGTGAGCCTTTAAATACAAGGAATTGGTTTATTGTGTGAGCCATTAAAACACAAGGGATTTATAGGTTAGGTGTGATCCATTGTTAGAAACACCATAGTTGGAAGTGAGCTTGTAAAGCTCCATTGTATCACTTAGTGTGTAGTGAAACTCCTAATTGAGATTGGGGAGAGGAGTAGGGTTTGTTAATGCCCGAACCTTTATAAAATTTCTTGTGTGATATATTCCTATCCCTACTCTACTTAACTTTTCTTTCCGCACTTAAAAGTTAAGAAATTTTAATATCCAATTCAACCCCCCTTCTTGGTACAATATCTGGGCAACAATTGGTATCAGAGCGTAGTATAGCATCGAAGCCTAAATAGCACTAGCAAAGATCAAGATATGGCCAATGAAGGATTCCAAAGTCTCAAGCCTTACTTTGATGGAGCAAATTATGCTCATTGGAAGTTTTGAATGGAGACATATCTGGATAATGAAGGAATTGAAGTCTGGGATAGTGTTCAGAAAGAATGGACACCACCAACTAGAAGAGGAGTTGATGGTGAAGAAGAAATCCTATCAAGAGATGATTGGACAGAGCCTCAAAGAAGAGCAAATTTTAAAAACAAGAAGGCCATGACAATTCTCTCAAGCTCATTATCCATTGAAGAATGTGGCAGAATACAACACTGCCCAACTGCATATAGCATGTGGAAAACATTGGAAAACTATCATGAAGGAACAAAGAAAGTTAAATCTAAGAAGATTCAACTTCTTACTTCAGAGTATGAACTCTTCAAGATGAAATCCAATGAGTCAATCACCGACATGATGAATCGTCTTTTAGCCATAATAAATGGCATGAGAAAGCTTGGAAAACACCTGAGCTTGGAAGATGTAAATAAAAAAATTATGAGAAGTCTTCCTCTCAAAGATTACGGTTCAAGAGTTGCTCGTATAGAAGAGGCCAATGAAGACATGAGTGTCATGAATACTGATATGCTTATTGGCAAACTTCTAACACATGAAATGGCAGTGAAAAGAGATAGAGAACTTGAAGCCGAGCCAGAAAAAAGAAAGCCTCTAGCACTAAAAGCCTCTACTTCAAAATCTCAAAAGGAAGTTGAAGATGATGAAGAAAAGAGTGATGATGCAAATGAGGACATTGTTATGCTCTCAAAAAGGCTGAAAAGAATAATGACTCACAAAGGAGTGATGATGCAAATGGGAAATTCTAGAAAATTCAAGCAAAGAAATCTCAAACAGACCTCAAATGACTCACAAAGGAGTGAAGAGGAGGTAAAGTGCTATGAATGTGGGAAAAAAGGACATATTAAACCGGAATGTCCAAGGCTCAAGAAGCACAAGAGCAAATACCAAAGAGACAATATGGAGAAAGGCCACAAAGCTACATAGGATGACGAAAGCTCTTCAAGTGAAAAAGATGACAATGAAAGTGAAGAGGTCAACCTATGCTTCATGGCTATAAAGGATCACATCTCAGATAAGGTAGGATCATTTCACTCATGAGAGTAGTGATAATGATAGTAATAGTGAAGATGATGATGAGCAAAGCCTAATAGAAGTATTGAATCTAGAACTAGAAAAATATATAAGTAAATTCAATACTTATAAGAATAAAATTTCTAGTTTAAAAATCAAACTGGATGTTTTAGAAAAGGAGAACTTTGAGCTTAAATCATCTAATGAATCTCTTCAGAAATCATTAGATGAGTACTTTTCAAGACCATCAACTAAATCCTTACTTAAAGAAAACAATATTTTGAAAAATGAAGTTGAGGAACTTAGAAACTCCAATTCAAAATTTCACAAAGGAAATGAGAGTTTAGATACTCTCATTGTGTCTCAAAGATCACCGTTAATTAGACATGGTCTAGGATTTAAGGTTACATCATCTTCATCTCATAAGACTACTTTTGTTAAGTCAAGTGAACTCCACATCTCCACATTTGTTGTAACAGCCCCAAGGGCTAAGTGCACAACAGACACTAAACCTCCTATGCATAAGAGGAATGATCAAGGGTTGGTAAGCCTAAGAAGTAAACCTCAAAAGGCTAATCATGATTTTATGTACAAGAAGCATGCACCTAGAAAAGCATCAAGTCATCATGTTTGTGCATGCCATTGCTTTCAAACTCTACCTAATAGAAACATGGCATTCAAAAGCATTGTAAGACCAAAAAACATGTTTAAAGCTACACAATGTAACTATTGTATGAAATTTGGTCACATAAATAAACATTGCTGGATAAGGAAGGCTCATTGGGAACCTTCATGTGCTAACCTCCAAGGACCCAAGCTCATTTGGGTACCTAAAAAAATACTTGAATTGTGATTTTATAGGTATGCTTCAAGTCCACAGTAAACAAAAATGCTTGGCTAGTAGATAGTGGATGCTCAAGGCATATGACCGGAGACAAAGAACTTTTCAATGAAATCCAAAGTATTGATGAAGGTAAAGTAACCTTTGGAAACAATGCTAAGGGTAAGGTAATTGGCATTGGCTCTATTGGTATTAATGGTACTACTTTCATTAAAGATGTCTTACTTGTTGATGGTTTGAAACATAACTTGTTAAGTGTAAGTCAATTATGTGATAAAGGAAATAAAGTAATCTTTACTTCCAATGAATATTTTGTCACCTCTATTAATGGCCAAAAGATATTTAAAGGAAGTAGAGATGTCAATACCTACATAATAGACTTACAAAAAATATCTAACCTTTCATCTAAGTGTCTTGTGACTACTAGTGATGAATCTTGGCTGTGGCATAGAAGGCTTGGTCATGCAAGCATGAATCCAATTCAAAGCCTCAGCAAAGGAGAGCTGGTAAAAGGGCTACCAAAAGCCAAATTTGAAAAGGACAAGACATGTGAACCTTGCCGAAAAGGAAAACAACACAAGTCATCCTTCAAATTCAAAAACATTGTAAGTACCTCAAAACCTCTACAACTCCTGCATCTAGATCTTTTTGGACCTATTAGGATTGCAAGCTTAGGAGGTAAACACTATGCCTTTGTCATTATCAATGACTACTCTAGATTCACTTGGGTAATTTTCTTAGCTCAAAAAAGTGATGCCTTTGAAACTTTCAGAAACTTTGCTAAAAGAGTTCAAAATGAAAAAAGATATTGTATTTCAAAGATAAGAAGTGATCATGGCAAATAATTTGAAAATGAAAATTTTGAAAATTTTTTGTCTAGAACATGGCATTTCGCAGAATTTTTCCTCTCTTAGGAAACCTCAACAAAATGGGGTGGTCGAAAGGATAAATCGAACTTTAATTGAAATGGCTCGAACAATACTCAATGACTATGGTCTACCAACTTACTTTTAGGCAGAAGCCATAAATACTGTATGTTATATTTCAAATCAAGTTTTCAAAAGACCATTCTTAAACAAAACTTCTTTTGAGCTATAGAATAGAAGAAAGCCCATGATATCATACTTTAGAGTATTTGGATGCAAATGTTTCATATTGAATACAAAGGACAACTTTGGAAAATTTTCCTCTAAATCTGATGAGGGTATATTTTTAGGATACTCTATCACTAGCAAAGCATATAGAGTATTTAATAAAAAGTCATTAGCTGTTGAAGAATCTATGCATGTTGTTTTTTATGAATCTAGTAAGCTTGATCTTGTGAAATGTAGTGTTCTTGATGATCTTGTAGGTACAATGGAAAGACTTGATCTTAGAGAAGAAAATGATCAAGAAAATTCACATCAAGATGACTCTCTACCTCTAGCTCAAGAGGAAAACAGGCAAGAGCTCCAAAAGTAATGGAGATTGACAAAAGATCGCCCCAAAGAGCAAATCATTGGTGATCCTACAAATGGAGTATGTACTAGATCTCTGTTGCCCAGATATTAAGCCAAGAAGGGGGGTTGAATTGAAGTTTTAATGATTTAACTTTAAAGTACGAAAATAAAAATTAATTTTATGAGGGATAGAAAAATTTGACACAAGGATTTTTATAGAGGTTCGGGTGTTAACAAACCCTACTCCTCTCCCCAATCGCAATTGGGAGTTTCACTAACACACTAAGTATTACAATGGATTTTTACAAGCTCACTCCCAACTATGGTGTTTCTCTCAATGGCTCACACCTAACCCAGAAATCCCTTATGTTTTAATGGCTCACACAATAACCAATTCCTTGTGTTTTACAAGCTCACACAAACAACCTTTATCTTGTGTTTTACAGGCTCATACAAACAACCTTTACTTTGTGTTTTTACAGGCTCACACAAACAACCTTTACTTTGTGTTTTAAAGGCTCACACAACTAACCCTTACAAGTGTTCTACTCTTAACCCAGAAATACCCAAAACTCACTTGAGTAATAAATGATTATAGAGAGAAACACTTACAAATCTTTATTGCTCAATAAATGATGAGCAAAAAGATTTTCACAGAGAATAGATATTTGTTATGGAAGTATTAATTGTACAAATAGCTTGTAATAAGATTTTGATTCAAAATATTTGCTATTCTCTTATACTGAATGCATAAATGACTTGCATTTATACTCCCATGGCTAATTATAGCCGTTAGAGTGCATTTAATACATAACTAGCCATTGCACAAACCCAAATAATCGCGCCTGACATTTTTCTCTTTCATCTTTCATGGGCGTGACTATGTTTGTCATGAGCATGACTGTTCTTCCAAGTCGTGACTAAAGTGGTGACATTGGTCGTGAAGCATTCTGGAAGGTTTTGAAATATTGGGTCACGGGCGTGACATATATCTTCACGGGTGTGACAAACTTTTTAGCCGTGATCCAAGTGGTGACTTTGGTCGTGAAGCTCTCTGGATGAAAATGTCATGAAGGTTCACGGGCGTGACTTAAATGTGCATTTCACGGTTTGTGGTCTTCCTTCATGGTCGTGAACTTCAAATGTTGGTTTTGGTGACGGTTAGCTTTGTCACGGGCATGACACATAGGGTCACGGGCGTGAACATACTACTCCCTTAATTTTATCTTTCAAGGATCAATCTTCCATTCTCCATTCTTGCTATTTTATTCCATACCCTATTTAATAGACTTAGAAAACAAGTATGTTAAATACAATATTGCTATTTTATTTGTTATCATCAAAATGACGGAAATACTCTTCAAGGTTTAACAATCTCCCCCTTTTTGATAGTAACAAATAATCTAGTAATATGTGCTTTTGAGAAGTCTCCCCCTCAAAAGATACTTAGGATAAAAATTGATGAAATGCAAGAATTGTAAAAAATGATGTAGCATTGAAATACATTTTCTAGTTTTAAGTATATGCAAGTTATATGCAAAGTATATCCAATATATACCAAAATTCTCTTTAAGTCATGAAGTATATGTAAGGTATATTTAGAGTATATCAAGGCATATTTATTTATGTAACTTGCATTAAGGTATATGCAAAGTATACTTAAGATATATCTAATGTGTATAATGCTCAATTTCATACTTGCATATTCATTTTAAATCAAATTTTAAGTATTGCTAGTTTCTCCCTACTTAACTCAATGTCAATGTATTTGTAGGTTTTTATTGTTGATTCAAAATTCATTTATCTTAATATATTGCTAGGTTCTCCCCCTTTTGTCATCAATAAAAAGAATATAAAGATTAAACCATAAACAAAGCAAATATATTAATATTTGAAGAGAAGTACAAACCAAAGTAAATGAAAGTCAGAAAGGAAATTTACAATTTCCTGAAAACAAACAAAAAAAACAAGCAAACAATTAAAAGAAACAATCATATTAAGGCTACCATCTAGCCTAACACCTAACCGGACATCCTATTCCTAAGTCGAGCAACCTCTACCTCAAGGCTGTCCATCCGAGACTCCATGAAGTCTTTAAGGTTCTCCAACCTCTCATCCATCAAAGTCTACAGCTGCTCAAATCGTGGTGCCAAGAGGTCAACCACCTGCTGCACCAAATTCGGTGTGGAAGCCGAGGATTGTCCGATGTCCTGCTTAGCCACTGGAGGTGCTTCCTCAACCCGAGCCCTTTTCTTCTGCTGGATCCCTTGGAGGCCGACTTTGAAGTCCTCCGTATCATTATCTTCCCAAATTATTTCACTAGCAGTGTCTGTGAAGCAGTAGTAAATATTGTTTTCATGAATAATTTTGATAGCCGCTTCCATCTTTATGAAGGACTCGACATCCAATCGATCTCGAGGATGCCCGGGGATAAGATTGAAGTGATGGTCATCCAACTTCAAATAGCCAAGCTTCAAGGCCATATGGGTGACATATCCACCAATGAGTATATCTCTAGAGGGCTTGGTGGCAATGGACAGAAGACGGTTTGCAAACCATCGAGAGAGCGCCACGGTGAGGCCTCTTCTGGCCATCTCAAAAAGAAGAACTCAGATTTTCGAATGGTTCCATTGCTGTCTCCCCGAGCAAATATGCTAAGGTTAGAAAACTATGCAAATATTTGTGCACTGGGGACTGGAGATGAGTGCTCTTGGTCTTCTTGACATCCCAACTGCAATCAGTGCCAAAATGAGTCCATGCTCGAGTTGCGAAGAATTCCACTTCGTTGTCATTGAAGATGCCTTCCAAAGGTAAATTGAATAAGTCCCCGAATTCTATGGCATTGAGGGTGTTCGGATTGCTGCAGAGTTGAAATTTTACCACTCATGTGGGAGACACTTGCAAAGTGCTCAAAAATTCTAGGGTTGGCTCCCTTAATGTGGGCTGATGAATATCCATGAATTCCTTCAAATGACCGGCCTGGAGTTGCTATGTCATTGTCGTCTCAATCCCGAGAGTGCATACGGTTTGCCACTCAAAGGACCTTGATGAAATGAGAGGCCTTTGCTTCAAGGTTGAGTAAATGCTCCGGGATTCTATTCATGAGGTAATCTGAGTACCTCCTGGGAGCATGAGACTTCCTTCTAGTACCCTTTGATGAGCCGGTTTCCATTTGGTTTGAAGAATTGAACTTTGAAGAGTTTTGAAAAAATTGACAGAAAATTTGAGGAAACCCTAAAGAAGTATGATTTTTGATGAAGGAAGGGACTTTTGATGGTATTTATAGGAAAAGTTTGTGACTTGGGGGCCAGAATATTCAATATCTCATTGAATGTGTGTAAATAAGAGCGGTTTCAAGGAGTTGAAAGGTTGAAATAAGAAGAATAATCGGCTGATTTCTTATATACCCGATGCATTCACTGGTGTGAAGTGTCGTGTTCACAGTTTGCTGAAGTGGTGCTCTACTCGTGAATAAAGGTGTGAAAACATTCACGATCGTGAAGTTTTAATGTCACGAGCGTGAATGATGAACTGTCACGGTGGTAAAAGAATAGTCACGAGAGTGAATGGTTGAATTTCACTACTTATGCCCGTGAAACAAAGCGTGAGTCAAAGTGTGAACGTCTCTGTGACTTTTAGGTGAAAATGTTCACGGGCATGAAAATGTGTCACGGGCGTGAACAAGGCTTTTCACGGGAGTGAATGAAGTCATGAATAGAAGCTTCACTACTTGAAGCCGTGAACGATGTCGTGAAAGACACTGCCTCTTTTGGCTATTTAATTCATAGGCGTGAACATAGGTCACAGTCGTGAATTGCCTAAAATTTCCATGAAATAAAATTAAGTCTTAAAACAAGACTAAATCATTTCCATGAAGATTATATCCCTTAAAACATAAAATTTTCATCAAATTTACTACCTTATATCTAGTAATATGATACAAAATTATCACTTAAGATTTGATAATTTAGCAATCACAAGATTAATCCATCAATCATACCAAGTTCTCTTCTAATGAAATTAAATCTTTCCTCATTTAGAGACTTAGTAAAAATATCTGCCAATTGAATTTCTGTGCTTATAAATTCTAATGCAATATCTCCATATTGAACATGATCTCTAATAAAGTTGTGTCTAATGTCAATATGCTTACTTCTAGAGTGTTGAATGGGATTCTTTGAAAGATTTATAGCACTTGTATTGTCACATTTAATAGGTATATGATTCATATCATGACCATAGTCCTTAAGTTGTTTCATCCAAAGAATTTGAGTACAACAACATCCTGCTGCTACATACTATGCTTCAGCAGTTGAAAGAGCAACTGAAACTTGTTTCTTGCTAAACCAAGAAACTAAACACTCTCCAATAAAGTGACAAGTACCTGAAGTACTTTTTCTATCTAAAAGACTACCAGCATAGTGTACATCTGAATATCCTATAATATAAAAGGATGAATTTCTAGGATACCATAAACCTAGATGCAATGATCCATGTAAATATCTTAAAATTCTTTTTACTGCATTTAAATGAGATTCTTTTGGACATGATTGAAATCGTGCATATAAGCATACACTATACATTATATCGGGTCTAGAAGCAGTAAGATATAAAAGTGATCCGATCATACCTCTATAGAGCATTTCATTAATGCTCTTACCCTTTTCATCCTTGTCCAATTTTGTTGATGTGCTCATAGGAGTCTTGGCATTCTTGCATCCTTCCATTCCAAATTTTTTAATTAAATCTTTGGCATATTTGGATTGGTTGATGAATATGCCCTAATTGTTTTGCTTTATTTGTAGACCAAGGAAATACTTAAACTCTCCCATCATGCTCATTTCAAATTCCCTAGTCATACACTTAGCAAATTCTTGACAAAGCAACTCATTAGTAGAACCAAATATTATATCATCAACATAAATTTGAACAATTAGTATATCATGCTTATGTTTTTTAATGAATAATGTGGTTTCAACATTCCCTTTTGTAAAGTTATTTTCTAAGAGAAAAGAACTTAGTCTTTCATACCGAGCTCTTGGGGCTTGTTTCAAACCATATAAAGCTTTTGAAAGTTCAAAAACATGATTTGGCAAATCATAGCTTTCAAAGCCTTGTGGTTGTTCTACATAAACTTCTTCTTCTATATAACCATTTAGAAATGCACTTTTCACATCCATTTGAAAGAGTTTAAAATTCATGTGATAGGCATATGCTAAAAGTATTCTTATGGCTTCTAATCTAGCTATAGGTGCATAGGTCTCATTATAATCTATACCTTCTTCCTGATTGTATCCTTTTGCAACTAATCTAGCCTTATTCCTAGTTACTGAACCTTGTTCATCTAGCTTATTTCTAAATACCCATTTGCTGCCTACAATTTGATGATCCTTGGGTCTAGGTACTAAGGTCCATACCTTACTTCTCTCAAATTGGTTGAGTTCCTCTTGCATGGAAATTACCCAAATTTCATCATTAAGAGCCTCATCAACATTTTTAGGCTCAATTTGAGAAATAAAAGCAAGGTCAATGGCTAAATGTCTGAAATGAGATCTAGTACTTACTCCCCTTGAGAGATCACCAATGATTTGCTCTTTTGGATGATCTTTTGTCATTCTCCATTCTTTTGGGAGTTCTTGACTATTTTCTTCTTGAGCTTGAGGTAGAGAATCATCTTGATGCGAATCTTCTTGATCATTTTCTTCTTTTCCATTTTCAAGATCTAGTCTTTCCATGTTACCTACAACATCTTCAAGAGCATTACCTTTCACAAGATCAAGTCTACTAGATTCATTAAAGACAACATGCATAGATTCTTCAACAGTTAATGATCTTTTATTAAATACTCTATATGCTTTGCTAGTTATAGAGTATCCTAAAAAGATACCTTCATCAGATTTAGAGGCAAATTTTCCAAGGTTGTCCTTGGTATTCAATATGAAGCACTTGCATCCAAATACTCTAAAGTATGACATCAAGGGCTTTCTTCCATTCCATAGCTCAAATGAGGTTTTGTTTAAAAGAGGTCTTTTGAAAACTCGATTTGAAATATAACATGCAGTGTTTGTGGCTTCTGCCCAAAAGTGAGTTAGTAAACCATACTCATTAAGCATTGTTCTAGCCATTTTAATTAAAGTTCGATTTTTCCTTTCAACTACCCCATTTTGTTGAGGTGTCCTAGGAGATGAGAAATTCTATGAAATGTCATGTTCAAGATAAAAACTTTCAAAGTTTTCATTTTCAAATTCTTTGTCATGATCACTTCTTTTCCTTGAAATACAATACCCTTTTTTTCATTTTGAACTCTTTTAGCAAAGTTTTTGAAATTTTCAAAAGCATCACTCTTTTGAGCTAAGAAAGTTACCTAAGTAAATCTAGAGTAATCATCTACGATGACAAAGGCATAATGTTTACCACCTAAGCTAGCAATTTTAATAGGTCCAAATAAATATAAGTGCAGGAGTTGAAGAGGTTTTGAGGTACTTACTATATTTTTGGCTTTGAAGGATGACTTATGTTGCTTCCCTCTTTGGCAAGGTTCACATGTCTTGTCTTTTTCAAATTTGACTCTTGGTAGTCCTTTTACAAGTTCTTCTGTGCTGAGGCTTTGTATTAAGTCCATGTTAGCATGACCAAGCCTTCTATGCCACAACCAAGATTCATCACTACTGGTCACAAGACACTTAGAGGAATGGTTAGATAATTCATGTAAGTCTATTATGTATGTGTTGACATCTCTATTTCCTTTAAATATCTCTTAACCATCGATAGAGATCACAAGACATCCATTGGAAGTAAAGATTACTTTGTTTCCTTTATCACATAATTGACTAACACTTAACAAGTTATGTTTCAAGCCATCAACAAGTAAGACATATTTAATAAAAGTAGTACCATTAATACCAAGAGAACCAATGCCAATTACCTTACCCTTAGCATTGTTTCCAAAGATAACTTTACCTCCATCAATACTTTTCATTTCATTGAAGAGTTCTTTATCTCCTGTCATATGCCTTGAGCATCCACTGTCTACTAGCCAAGCATTTTTTTTTATTGTGGACTTGAGGCATACCTATTGTAATATCCGCTAACTTAGGCCCCGAGTCGCACGTGTTGCGACGTTGACGCGTTTGACCGATCGAAGTCTAAATTTGAATTTTTACAAAAATAGATCAAGTAATGGCTAAATTAAATGATAAATGCCTAAATAAGTGATTATAGAGTTTAAAGAAGTTGATTTACGGTAAAGGACTAAATTGCAAAATTTGATAAGTTTTAGGGTCAAATTGCAAATTACCAAAAATTGGAGGATTAATCTGATTAATTAATAATCACCATATTAATTTTGGGCACATTTTGATAGTGTTGGCCGGCCATGATACTAAAGGAAGTGAATTAATATTGATTAAGTGTAAAATTGGGAGAAAATGGTCAAATGATGGGTCCCATATGAAGACTTTTTGGGTACCCTATTTAAGGCTTTCTTTTCTTCTTCTTCTCTTCATTTTCTGCCTCCTTCTCTCTATTTTCTTTACCAATCATGCTAGCTTCACCCATTCCTCCATAGCCAATTTTGAATTCTAGAGAGAGAAAGGAAGAGAAGAGAAGGGAAAGAGCAAGACAAGGTGATCTTCATGTTCCATAACTCTTAAGGAAGCTAGAAAGAGCAAGAAAGAGGAAGAGAAATCAAGTTTGGTAGAGAGAGAAAATCTCCAAAGTGGTGATCAAGTGAAGAAAAGTGTAAGGTAAGAAGTATTTCTTCATCTTTTCTAAAGGAAGTTCGAATTTTGAACTCATCCAAGACTTATATGGAAAGAGAGAGAAACTAGGGTTTTGAGAGAGAAAAAGAGAGCTTAGGGTCTTGACAAAATCATATGTAGATAATGTTCTATGATGTTGTAGGAGTTCCAAGTGACAAGGAATAAGCTCTAAGGAGCAAAGAAAAAGAGAAAGCTACCTAAAAGAGTGAAGGAGAAAGATTGAGGTTTGTGCATAACTTAAGGCAATAGCCTATTTTTGTTTGAAATAATGTATGTTGAACATGATTTTAGATAAATGCATTTCAAGAATGATGATGATCATGGCATGAAACCATAGGATTAGACATGTATGAATGAGATTTTTGTGTGACTTTGAATTAATGATGCATGTTAGAAAATCTTGTATGATCAAGGCATTTACATGTATTGAAAAGTAATAAATTGAGTAAAGAGCCTTAGAAATGCATGAAATAGAATTTGGTATGATTTGGATGATGTTAGAATGAATGAAATGTGAATATGCAGATTTCCTGCTGAAAGTCACGGGTGTGACTATTGGGTCATGGGCGTGAACTTGAGGGTTCACGGTTGTGACTGATTCTGTCACGGTTGTGAATTTCTAGGTGGAAATGGTACTATTCATTCCAGAAGCGTTCACGGGTTGGAATCACGGAAGTGAACTTATTCACGGGCGTGAATGAGTAATCACGACCGTGAATGCTTTTGGGCGATTCATTCCAGTAGCGTTCACGGCTTGGGATTACGGGCGTGAACTAATTCACGGGTGTGAAACTATAATCACGGCCGTGAATGCTCTATATTTGAAATTATGAATGTGGTTATCAAATGAAGAATTCAGGTAAGTAAATGAAAGTCATTGCCTATCCAGTGAAATAAGAATGATATGGATATAGATATAGGTATATATATATTGATGTGAGAATGTGATATGTTGTGATATAGAAAAATGAATTGTCATGGATAATATATGAAATCTGATGCAGATGATAAACATGAGAATATTGATGAATCTAGTAAATGAATGAAAAGATGTATGAGTATGACTATATGTTTGCAAAATAAGAAAATTGAGATGTTGATAAATATGAGAAAAATGGATGTGTTGAAATTTGAGAATAATGATTAATGTGAAAATATAAAGAAGCCCATTACTCTACTTGCAGACTAGAATCAGGATAGATGACATGTCATTAAGGGGGCGAACGGTACCGTACTATACCTCAACCAATGTGGTTAAAGCTTGTGTGAGCGCCATTGGTCTGGGATGCTCAGTCAGTGCGGCTAAAGCTTGTGTGAGCGCTACTGACTTGAAAAAGCTCCGATGAGCACATATAAATGAGGACAAGGTGACATAAGCTTTTGTGAGCGGCATTGATCCGGTTATTCATCTATGATGAAATTATACTCAATCAATGTGGCATAAGCTTGTGTGAGCACCATTGATTTGAAAAGCTCTTATGAGCCAGATAGTGGACAGGGTGGCATAAGCTTATGTTAGCGCTCCTGATCCATAACCCGTATCCAGTCAATGCAAAATTTAGAGTGATGTGGGCAAGATAATGAGGATATGTCAGAAAAATAAGAAAATGAAAGAATAAGAAAATGATGATGATATGAAATTGAAATGTAATGATAAAGAGATTTACAGAATAATTTGCCATCAAAGATAAATGAAAATAACATTGTCTATATGAGCATGACATTTATACTTATATGAAATAGGAATATGTTGATAGTCATGCATGCAAACATTTTAATGCACAAAATGATAATTGTTAATGCTTGTTGCATGATATAGTATATTGCTTTATTTATATGCACCACTAAGCTTAGAGCTTAGCGTGGAGTTTAATTTCCACGCAGATATAGAAAGGTAGTTGAAGACGCTACATAAAGCAAACGGTGATCCCATTCAAGTAAAGCAGCCGAATCTTGAGAAAGTGAGTTACAAGTTTTGAAACTTTTGTATTTGACTTTTATTTTAAAGAAATGTTTGAGTTTGTAAAACCTACTTTTAAAGTTTTTTAAGAATTACTCTGATGTTAAAAATTACTATTTTATGTAAATAAATTGCACTCTGATTTTTGTTTATATCCATATATACTTGAGTATTGAAAAACAAATATAGCGATTAGAATAAGTATGAGAAAGATAGGCGGCAGCGCTTCCTTATCCGGGCACGTGCGGTTCGGGTGAGGAGGTTGCGGGCACTACATGTTTTTGGTATCAGAACACTGTTTGGTGCTTCTGGATATTGATATTAAAGCCGGTTTGGATTTTTAAAGTGAATTTTGAAAATGTTTTTCTTGAAATGTACCCACAATTGCATTTTTGGAGTTGCTGCTTTATTGATTAGGGTCGTTGTCTTTATGTTATAGGTAGGATATGGCTTCAGGATCAAGACGAATAGTAATAGAAGAAGCTGAGAGTGATGAGCCTTCCGAGGAAATAGCTTCGTCGCAACCAAGTCATCATCGAGCTGCGGCACCGAGATCTAGTGCCAGCTCACTTTATGAACATTCAGCTATTAATATGGGTCAGATTGAGCTCATGAGAAATATGATAGATTTGCTACAGAGAGCATCACGATCAGATTCGTCTGGATTACAATTCGAGAGACTGAGAAAATTAGAGGCATCTGATTTCTATGGTAAACCGGAAGATGACCCCTCAGTGGCAGAATTTTGGTTGGAACGAGCAGAGCGAGTGTTTAATCAACTACACTGCATAGATGAACAGAAATATGAATATGCAGTATCTCTACTACAGGAGCATGCATATGATTGGTGGCGATCTGAATCACAGAGTACAGAGGCTCCTAACCCTATGACATGGGAATTCTTTCTAGAGAAGTTTAAGGAGCAGTATATTCCTCCTATTTACACAGACGATAAAAAGAGAGAGTTTTTTATGCTAAAACAGAGGTATATGTCTGTAACAGAATATGAGAGAGAATTCACTCATCTTTGCAAGTATGCTGGTGGTATTGTATCCACTGAGGTAGATAAGTGCCGACGATTTGAAGATGGATTGAGAGATACGATCAAGTTACAAGTTTCAGCCTACGACTGATGAGTTTCCCCAATTTACTAGCATCTGCTAGAACAGTTGAAAAAGTCCTGGCGACACAATAGCCAGTACAGGTTAGTGGGGTTAGTAGACCAGCGCCACAACCAAGTGAAGTACAGTCTAGTGACAAAAGAGCCAGATCTTTTGGTGGTCGATTTCAGGCTGGGAGTTCCAGCAAATTTCATTCTTATAGATGGGGACAGCCCGTAAGATCTACTTCATCGGTAGCCAATGCACCGACACAGGTATCCCATAGGTTTACCACTCTACCGGTGTGTCAGCATTGTGGTCGTTCTCATCAAGGAGAGTGTTGGTCGATGACAGGAGCGTGCATGAGATGTGGCTCCAAGAACCATATTAAAAGAGATTGTCCATTGCTACAGTTTGGCAGAGGTTCAGGGAGTGTTGAGTCAGTGCCAATATAGACTATCGGACAAGGCAGAGGATGAGGCCGAGGACAAGGAAGAGGAGGTCGTGCAGGGCCAAGCCAGTTCAGATCAGATACAATAGAGAGACCTAAAGACAGTAGAGCTGCTCTAGCAAGAGCTTATGCCATGCAAGGCCGAGAGGAGCAGGATGCACCTGACGTCATAGCGGGAAAATTCCTTCTCTTTGGCTCTTGTATACATGCATTGATAGACCCTGGGTCAACACACTCATACATATGCACACCACCATTGGGTCGAGAGGGTCTAAAACCAGAGACTCTAGAATACGAGATTCATATGACTAACCCATTAGGACATAGTGTGCGGGTTAGTAAAGTGTTTAGAGGTTGCCCAGTCGAAATTCAAGGCAGAAAATTTCCAGCAGATCTAATAGAGCTACCATTCCGCGAGTTCGATATGATCTCGGGAATGGATTGGCTAGCTTGCCATGGGGTGATAATAGATTGTGGAAAGAGGCATATGAGAATTAAAGTTTCAGAACAAGAAGAGATAGTAGTGATGGGTGAGTATATAGGATATCCAGATAATGTAATATCAACGTTGAAAGCTCGAAAACTCATCAATAAGGGATGTGAGACTTACCTAGCGTATGTGATTGACACCCGAAAGAAAAGTCCAAAGTTGACCGACATCCCAACTGTTAGTGAGTTTTCTAATGTATTTCCTGAGGAGTTACCAGGACTACCACCTGATCGAGAGATAGAGTTTGCTATTGAATTAGTACCTGGCACCGCTCCTATATCTATTACACCATATAGGATGGCACCCATAGAATTGAAAGAGTTGAAGATACAGTTATAAGAAATGTTAGATAAAGGATTTATATGACCTAGTGTATCACCATAAGGTGCTCCAGTACTATTTGTGAAGAAGAAAGACGGTACTTTACGTCTTTGCATTGACTACAGGCAGCTTAATACGGTTACTGTTAAGAATAAATACCCACTGCCTAGGATTGATAATTTATTTGATCCGCTGAAAGGTGCAAGTATATTTTCAAAGATAGATCTTCGATTGGGATATCATCAACTGAAGATGAAAGAGTCAGATGTATCTAAGACGGCATTCAGGACTCGTTATGGTCATTATGAGTTCTTGGTGATGCCATTTGGATTGACGAATGCGCCGGCAGTTTTTATGGACTTGATGAACCGAGTGTTCAGGCCATATATTGATCAATTTGTAGTTGTATTCATTGATGACATTCTTGTCTATTCAAAAGATCGAGTAGAGCATGACCAACATCTCAGAAAAGTATTACAAACCTTGAAGGAGAAACAATTGTATGCAAAACTATCTAAGTGTGAATTTTGGTTAGAAGCAGTTAGTTTTTTGGGTCATGTAATTTCAGCCGAAGGTATTCGAGTTGATCCTAGTAAAATCTAGGCTATTCTTAATTGGAAACCACCTCGAAATGTGACAGAAGTGAGAAGTTTTCTTGGACTAGCCGGATACTATAGGAGATTTGTGAAAGGATTTTCATCTATAGCGAATCCTTTGACACGATTGCTGCGAAAAAAGGTCCGTTTTGAATGGACAGATAAGTGTCAAGCAAGCTTTGATCGATTGAAAGCAATGTTGACTGAAGCACCAGTTTTGACTCAGCCTACTCTAAGAAAATATTATGTTGTGTACAGTGATGCAAGTCACAATGGACTAAGATGTGTTCTTATACAAGAGGGAAAAGTGATTGCATATGCCTCCAGACAACTTAAGCCTCATGAACTTAACTATCCGATGCATGATTTAGAGCTTGCAGCAATAGTTTTTGCTCTTAAGATTTGGAGACATTATTTGTATGGAGAAAGATGCTACATTTATACAGACCACAAGAGTCTTAAGTATCTTCCTTCACAGAAAAAGTTGAATATGAGGCAACGAAGATGGTTGGAATTGATTAAAGACTATGATTGTGTGATAGACTACCATCCAGGAAAGGCTAACGTGGTTGCAGATGCACTAGCTGAGATGCGAGTGGAATCCACATTGATGAAAAGAATTAAAGATGTCCAAAGACAAGATGAGAAGTTAGTAAAGATGGTCGAAGCCTTGAAAATTGGAGAAAAGTCAGAATTTTCCTTAACAGAAGATGGTACTATGTATTTCAAAAACCGGATTTGTGTGCCAAGTATAGAAGGGTTGAGGACAGAGATTTTAAAAGAATCTTATGAAACGGTCTATACTATGCACCCAGGTGGGAACAAGATGTACCAAGATTTGAAAGGACAATACTGGTGGTCGGGGATGAAAAAGGATATCACTAAATATGTTGCTAAATGTCTAATATGTCAACAAGTGAAAGCTGAGCATCAATTACCCACAGGATTACTACAACCGATTCCCATACCAGAATGGAAGTGGGAGAGGATCATGATGGATTTTGTGTCTGGTTTACCGGTAACTCAGAGAAAGCATGATGCAGTATGGGTGATAGTGGATCGATTGACGAAGTCAGCACATTTTCTACCAGTCTGAATGGACTATACTTTGAACAAGCTGGCTGAGATTTATATGAATGAGATAGTGAGACTTCATGGAGTACCTATATCTATCCTTTCTGACAGAGATCCCAGGTTTACGTCGCAGTTCTAGAAGAGTCTACAGCAGGCTTTAGGAATTCGACTAAATTTTAGCACGACATTTCATCTACAAACGGATGGACAATCAGAGCGAGTTATATAGTTGCTAGAGGATATGATGAGATGTTGTGTGCTTGAATTTGAGGGAAGTTGGGATCGACATTTACCTCTTATGGAGTTTGCCTATAACAACAGTCATCAAACGAGCATAGGCATGGCTCCTTATGAAGCTTTATATGGAAGGAAGTGTAGGACACCAGTATGTTGGACCGAGTTAAATGAGAAAAAGTTGATTGGGCCAGAAATAATTCAACAAACTGAGGAGAAAGTTAAAGTGATAAGGAAAGGCTAAAGGCAGTACAAGATCGACAGAAATCATATGCCGATTTAAAGAAGCGAGATATAGAATATGCAGTAGGAGACAAAGTATTTCTTAAAGTTTCACCGTGGAAAAAGGTATTGAGGTTCGGTAAAAAGGGAAAGTTAAGCCCAAGATTTATTGGTCCTTATGAAATTCTAGAGAGAATAAGACCAGTGGCTTACCGATTAGCTCTTCCTCCGAAGCTAGACCGAATTCATAACGTATTCCATGTTTCAATGTTAAGAAGATATCGTTCAGACCCAACCCACATTATACCGATTGAGGAAATAGAGGTACAGACAGACATGTCTTATGAGGAAGAACCAGTGGCTATAATAGCATATGAAAAGAAAGTTCTTCGGAACAAGAGAGTTCCTCTAGTTAAAGTTTGGTGGCGGAACCATACAGTTGAAGAAGCCACGTGGGAAAGTGAAGAAGTGATGAAAAAGCAGTATCCCCAGTTGTTCAACCCCGAATGAACAGGTAAATTTCGAGGACAAAATTATTTCAAGGGAGAGAGAATGTAATATCCGCTAATTTAGGCCCCGAGTCGTACGTGTTGCGACGTTGACGCGTTTGACCGATCGAAGTCTAAATTCGGATTTTTACAAAAATTGATCAAGTAATTGCTAAATTAAATGATAAATGCCTAAATAACTGATTATAGAGTTAAAAGAAGTTGATTTACGGTAAAGAACTAAATTGCAAAATTTTGATAAGTTTTGGGGTCAAATCGCAATTTACCAAAAATTGGAGGATTAATGAGATTAATTGATAATCAACATATTAATTTTGGGCACATTTTGATAGTGTTGGCCGGCCATGATATTAAAGGAAGTGAATTAATATTGATTAAGTGTAAAATTGGGAGAAAATGGTCAAATGGTGGGTCCCACATGAAGACTTTTTGGGTACCCTATTTAAGGCTTTCTTTTCTTCTTCTTCTCTTCATTTTCTGCCTCCTTCTCTCTGTTTTCTTTACCAGTCACGCCAGCTTTACCCATTCCTCCATAGCCAATCTTGAATTCTAGAGAGAGAAAGGAAGAGAAGAGAAGGGAAGGAGCAAGACAAGGTGATCTTCATGTTCCATAACTCTTAAGGAAGCAGGAAAGAACAAGAAAGAGGAAGAGAAATCAAGTTTGGTAGAGAGAGAAAATCTCCAAAGTGGTGATCAAGTGAAGAAAAGTGTAAGGTAAGAAGTATTTCTTCATCTTTTCTAAAGGAAGTTCAAATTCTGAACTCATCCAAGACTTATATGGAAAGAGAGAGAAACTAGGGTTTTGAGAGAGAAAAAGAGAGCTTAGGGTCTTGACAAAATCATATGTAGATAATGTTCTATGATGTTGTAGGAGTTCCAAGTGACAAGGAATAAGCTCTAAGGAGCAAAGGAAAAGAGAAAGCTACCTAAAAGAGTAAAGGAGAAAGATTGAGGTTTGTGCATAACTTAAGGCAATAGCCTATTTTTGTTTGAAATAATGTATGTTGAACATGATTTTAGATAAATGCATTTCAAGAATGATGATGATCATGGCATGAAACCATAGGATTAGACATGTATGAATGAGATTTTTGTGTGACTTTGAATTAATGATGCATGTTAGAAAATCTTGTATGATCAAGGAATTTACATGTATTGAAAAGTAATAAGTTGATTAAAGAGCCTTAGAAATGCATGAAATAGAATTTGGTATGATTTGGATGATGTTAGAATGAATGAAATGTGAATATGCAGATTTCCTGCTGAAAGTCACGGGTGTGACTATTGGGTCACGGGCGTGAACTTGAGGGTTCATGATTGTGACTGATTCTGTCACGGTTGTGAATTTCTTGGTGGAAATTGTACTATTCATTCCAGAAGCATTCACGGGTTGGAATCACGGAAGTGAACTGATTCACGGGCGTGAATGAGTAATCACGACCATGAATGCTTTTGGGTGATTCATTCCAGTAGCGTTCACGGCTTGGAATTACGGGCGTGAACTAATTCATGGGCGTGAAACTATAATCACGGCCGTGAATACTCTGTATTTGAAATTATGAATGTGGTTATCAAATGAAGAATTCAGGTAAGTAAATGAAAGTCATTGTCTATCCAGTGAAATAAGAATGATATGGATATAGATATAGGTATATATATATATTGATGTGAGAATGTGATATGTTGTGATATAAAAAAATGAATTGATGTAGAAAAATGAATTTTCATGGATAATATATGAAATTTGATGCAGATAATAAACATGAGAATATTTATGAATCTAGTAAATGAATGAAAAGATGTATGAGTATGACTATATGTTTGCAAAACAAGAAAATTGAGATGTTGATAAATATGAGAAAAATGGATGTGTTGAAATTTGAGAATAATGATTGATGTGAAAATATAAAGAAGCCCATTACTCTACTTGCGGACTAGAATCAGGATAGATGACATGTCATTAAGGGGGCGAACGGTACCGTACTATACCTCAACCAATGTGGCTAAAGCTTGTGTGAGCGCCATTGGTCTGGGATGCTCAGTCAGTATGGCTAAAACTTGTGTGAGCACTACTGACTTGAGAAAGCTCCGATGAGCACATATAAATGAGGACAAGGTGGCATAAGCTTGTGTGAGCGGCCTTGATCCGGTTATTCATCTATGATGAAATTATACTCAATCAATGTGGCATAAGCTTGTGTGAGCGCCATTGATTTGAAAAGCTCTTATGAGCCAGATAGTGGACAGGGTGGCATAAGCTTATGTTAGCGCTCCTGATCCATAACCCGTATCCAGTCAATCCAAAATTTAGAGTGATGTGGGCAAGATAATGAGGATATGTCAGAAAAATAAGAAAATGAAAGAATAAGAAAATGATGATGATATGAAATTGAAATGTAATGATAAAGAGATTTACAGAATAATTTGCCATCAAAGATAAATGAAAATAACATTGTCTATATGAGCATGACATTTATACTTGTATGAAATAGGAATATGTTGATAGTCATGCATGCAAACATTTTAATGCACAAAATGATAATTGTTAATGCTTGTTGCATGATATAGTATATTGCCTTATTTATATGCACCACTAAGCTTAGAGCTTAGCGTGGAGTTTAATTTCCACGCAGATATAGAAAGGTAGCTGAAGATGCTACATAAAGCAAACGGTGATCTCATTCAAGTAAAGCAGCCGAATCTTGAGAAAGTGAGTTACAAGTTTTGAAACTTTTGTATTTGACTTTTATATTAAAGAAATGTTTGAGTTTGTAAAACCTACTTTTAAAGTTTTTTAAGAATTACTCTGATGTTAAAAATTACTATTTTATGTAAATAAATTGCACTCTGATTTTTGTTTCTATCCATATATACTTGAGTATTGAAAAAAAAATATAGCGATTAGAAGAAGTATGAGAAAGATAGGCGGCAGCGCTTCCTTATCCGGGCATGTGCGGTTCGAGTGAGGAGGTTGCGGGTGCTACACCTATAGAATCACAGTTCAAGTATGATTTTTAGGTACCCAAATGAGCTTGGGTCCTTGGGGGTTAGCACAAGAAGGTTCCCAATGAGCCTTCCTTATCCAACAATGTTTATTTATGTGACCTATTTTCATACAATAATTACATTGTTTCGGTCTAAACTTGCTTTTTGGTCTTACAATATATTTGAATGTCATATTTCTATTTAACTGATTTTGAGAATAATGGCATGCACAGTCATGATTAATTGATGTTTTTCTAGATACATGCTTCTTATACATAAAAGCATGATTATTCTTTTTATGTATGGAAGGTTTAATATGCTTATTCCTTGGTGATGTTCTAACAAGTGTGGAGATGTGAGGTTCACTAGACTTAACAAGATGGTTTTGTGAGAAGATTATGATGTGTCCTTTAATCCTAGACCATGTCTAATTAAGGGTAGTCTTTGAGACACAATGAGAGTATCTAAACTCTCTTTACCTTTGTGAAATTAGTTCCTCAACTTCATTTTTCAAAGTGTTATTTTCTTTGAGTAAGGAAGCAGTTAAGGGTGTTGATGAATATTCATCTAATAACTTTTGAAGATATTCATTAGATGATTTAAGATTTATGTTCTCCTTTTCTAAAACATCGATTTTATTTTTTAAATTAGAGATGTTATTTCTATAAATACTGAATTTACTTCTATAGTTCTCTAATTCTAGATTCAATTCTTCTATAAGGCTTTGCTTATCATCATCATCATCACTATCATCATTATTATCACTACTATCATCATTTAAAGAGTATGAGTGTAGTGATCTCACCTTATTCGAGACGTGATCCTCAATAGCCATGAAGCATAGGTTGACCTTTTCACTTTCATTATCATCTCTTTCACTTGAAGAGCTTTCGTCATCCCATGTGGCTTTGTGACCTTTCTCCCCATTGTCTCTTTGGTATTTGCTCTTATGCTTCTTGAGCCTTGGACATTCTGGTTTGATATGTCCTTTCTTTCCACACTCATAGCACTTTACCTTTTCCTTACTTCTTTGTGCATCATTAGATGTTTGTTTGAGATTTCTTTGCCTGAATTTTCTGGAGTTGCTCATTTTCTTCTCAATGATTCTTTTCAGTCTTCTTGAAAGCATAGCAACGTCTTCATTTTCATCATCACTCATTTCTTCGTCATCTTCACTTTCTTCTTAAAATTTTGAAGTATAGGCTTTGAGTGCTAAGGGATTTCTTTTCTCTGGCTCTACTTCAAGCTCTCTATCTCTTTTCACTGCCATTTCATGTGTGAGAAGTTTGCCAATAAGCACATCAGTATTCATGATGCTCATGTCTTCATTTGCTTCTTTTATGCCAGCAATTCTTAAGCCATAGTCTTTAAGAGGAAGACTTCTCAGGATTTTGTTGTTTACATCTTCCAAGCTCAGATGCTTCCCAAGTTTCCTCATTCCATTTATAATGGTTAGAAGACGGTTGGTCATGTCAGTGATTGACTCATTGGATTCCATCTTGAAAAGCTCATATTCTGAGGTAAGAAGTTGAATCTTCTTGGATTTGACTTGCTTAGTTCCATCATGATAATTTTCCAATGTCTTTCACATGTTGTAGGCTGTTGGGCAATGTTGTATTCTTCCACATTCTTCAATAGATAATGAGCTTAATAGGATTGTCATTACCTTCTTGTTTTTGAAATTTGCTCTTATTTGAGGCTCTGTCCAATCATCTCTTGATAGGATTTCTTCTTCACCATCAGCTCCTCTTCTGGTTGGTGGTATCCATTCTTTTCGTACACTATCCCAAACTTCAATTCCATCACTATCCAGGTATGTCTCCAACCAAAACTTCCAATGGGCATAATTTGCTCCATCAAAGTAAGGTTTGAGACTTTGGAATCCTTCACTGGCCATATCTTAATCTTTACTAGCGCTTTTTAAGCTTAGATGCTAGACAAAGCTCTGATACCAATTGTTGCCCAGATATTAAGCCAAGAAGGGGGGTTGAATTGGAGTTTTAATGATTTAACTTTAAAGTGCGGAAATAAAAATTAATTTTAAGAGGGATAGAAAATTTTGACACAAGGATTTTTATAGAGGTTCGGGTGTTAACAAACTCTACTCCTCTCCCCAATGGCAATTGGGAGTTTCACTAACACACTAAGTGTTACAATGGAGTTTTACAAGCTCACTCCCAATTATGGTGTTTCTCACAATGACTCACACCTAACCTAGAAATCCCTTGTGTTTTAATGGCTCATACAATAACCAATTCCTTGTGTTTTACAGGCTCACACAAACAACCTTTATCTTGTGTTTTACAGGCTCACACAAATAACCTTTACTTTGTGGTTTTACAGGCTCACACAAACAACCTTTACTTTGTGTTTTAAAGGCTCACACAACTAACCCTTACAAATGTTCTACTCTTAACCTAGAAATACCCAAAACTCACTTGAGTAATAAATAATTACAAAGAGAAACACTTACAAAACTTTATCGCTCAATAAATGATGAGCAAAAAGATTTTCACAGAGAATAGATATTTGTTATGGAAGTATTAAATGTACAAATAGCTTGTAATAAGATTTTGATTCAAAGTATTTGCTATTCTCTTATACTGAATGCATAAATGACTTGCATTTATACTCCCATGGCTAATTATAGCTGTTAGAGTGCATTTAATACATAACTAGCCGTTGCACCAACCCAAATAATCGCGCCTGACATTTTTCTCTTTCATCTTTCACGGGCGTGACTATGTTTGTCACGGGCGTGACTGTTCTTCCAAGTTGTGACTGAAGTGGTGACCTTGGTCGTGAAGCATTCTAGAAGGTTTTGAAATATTGGGTCACGGGCATGACATATATCTTCACGGGCGTGACAAACTTTCCAGCTGTGATCCAAGTGGTGACTTTGGTCATGAAGCTCTCTGGATAAAAATGTCATGAAGGTTCACGGGCGTGACATTTAATTCACAGGCATGACTTAAATGTGCATTTCACGGTTTGTTGTCTTTCTTCATGGCCGTGAACTTCAAATGTTGGTTTTGGTGACGGTTAGCTTTATCACGGGCGTGACACATAGGGTCACGGGTACTTCCTTAATTTTATCTTTCAAGGATTAATCTTTCATTCTCCATTCTTGCTATTTTATTTCATACCCTGATTAATAGACTTAGAAAACAAGTATGTTAAATACAATATTGCTATTTTATTTGTTATCATCAAAATGACGGAAATACCCCTCAAGGTTTAACAATCTCGTCTCAAACTTTTAAATTCTAATCTTTCCTTTGTCTCTCAAATTGAGCCAAAAAATATTGATGAGGCATTTAATGATGAAAGTTGGGTGATTGCTATGCAAGAGGAACTCAACCAATTTGAGAGAAGTAAGGTATGGACCTTAGTACCTAAACCCAAGGAGCATCAAATCATTGGAAGCAAATGAGTATTTAGAAATAAACTAGATGAACAAGGTTCAATAAATAGGAATAAGGCTAGGTTAGTTGCAAAAGGATATAATCATGAAGAAGGAATAGATTATGACGAGACCTATGCTCATGTAGCTAGATTAGAAGCCATAAGAATACTTTTTGCATATGCATGCCATATGAATTTTAAACTCTTTCAAATGGAAGTCAAAAGTACTTTTTTAAATGGTTTTATAGAAGAAGAAGTTTATGTAGAACAACCACCAGGTTTTGAAAGCTATGATTTGCCCAACCATGTATTTAAACTTTCAAAAGCTTTATATGGTTTGAAACAAGCCCCAAGAGCTTGGTATGAAAGACTAAGTTCTTTTCTTTTGGAAAATAATTTTACAAAAGGGAATGTTGACACTACTTTATTTATTAAAAAGCATAAGCATGATACTCTAATTGTTCAAATTTATGTTGATGACATCATATTTGGGTCTACTAATGAATTGCTTTGCTAAGAATTTGCTAAGTGCATGACTAGGGAATTCAAAATGAGCTTGATGGGTGAGCTAAAATACTTTTTCAGTCTATAAATAAAACAAGGCAATGAGGGCATATTCATCAACCAATCCAAATATGTCAAAGACTTACTTAAGAAATTTGTAATGGAATGATGCAAAAATACCAAGACTCCAATAAGCACATCAACAAAATTGGATAAGGATGAAAATGGTAAGAGCATTAATGAAAAGCTCTATAGAGGTATGATCGGATCACTTTTATATCTTACTGCCTCTAGACCCAATATAATGTCTAGTGTATGCTTATGTGCTCGCTTTCAATCATGTCCTAAAGAGTCACATTTGAATGTTGTAAAAATAATTTTGAAATACTTACATGGCTCATTGCATCTAGGTTTATGGTATCCTAGAAATTAATCCTTTCACATTATAGGATATTCAGATGTTGATTATGCTGGAAGTCTTTTATATAGAAAAAGTACTTCTTGGTTTAGCAAGAAACAAGTTTCAGTTGCTCTTTCTACCGCTGAAGCGGAGTATGTGGCAGCATGATGTTGTTGCACACAAATCCTTTGGATGAAACAACAACTTAAGGATTATGGTCATAGTATGGACCATATACCTATTAGATGTGACAATACAAGTGCTATAAATCTATCTAAGAATCCCATTCAACACTCTAGAAGTAAGCATATTGACATAAGACATCATTTTATTAGAGATCATGTTCAATATGGAGATGTTATATTGGAATTTATAAGCACAGACAATCAATTAGTAGATATCTTCACTCAGTCTCTAAATGAAGAAAGATTTAATTTCATAAGAAGAGAGCTTTGGTATGATTGATGGATTAGCTTTATAATTGCCAAAATTGTCGAACCTTGATTGATAATCTTGTGTTATTATCTCATCTTTTAAGGTAAGAAGTGGCTAAATTGATAGAAATATATGTTATAGGGGATAGAAGCACTTTAGAAATCCTTTGGTCTTGTTTTAAACTTAGTTTTATTTAATGAGGATTTTATGCAATTCACGTCCGTGACATATATTCACGGCCGTGAATATAATCGACAAAAGCTCAAGTAGCTTTCACGTCTTGCTTCACGGTTGAAGATAGTGAAGACTATGTTTCATGTCCATAACCTTTTTCGGTCACCCCCGTAAAACCCTTTGTTCATGACTGTAACACTTATTCATGACCGTGAACATTTCCACCAAAAACTTACAGAAGCGTTCACGCTTTGTGTCACGCTCTGTCTCACGGTCACAAGTAATGAAGATTGTACTTCATAACCGTGACTCATTTGTCACCACCGTGATATTTCATCATTCACGCCCATGACCATTAAATATCACGACCGTGAATCATTTCACATCCCTCATCACGGGTAGAGTGCCTCTTCAACAAACCGTGAACACGACATTTCACGCCCGTGACTTGCCATTCACGACCGTGAATATGTCGGCTATTAAACATTTTCTACCATTATTTCTCTCATTTCCAACTCTCCATCTTCTCTCATTTATCACCTTTCAATACCATTTCATAGATTTCGGCCCTCTGGCAACTCACTCTTAAATACCTTTAAAAACTATTTCCATCATCAGAAATCAAAACTCACTAGGTTCTATTCAAACATTCCATCAGATTTTCTCTCCTCAAAAATCTTTTTCACAATAAAAAATGGAACCCGACTCCTCCAAAGGTACTAGAAAGAAGTCTCATGCTCCAAGAAGGTACACGGACTACCTTCTAAACATTATTCCAGAGAACTGTCATCCAAGGTACTCGGTTCACAAGAAAAGACCACTCTTTTCCTCTCGGTCATTTGAGTGGCACACTGTCAGGACCCTTGGTCTCGAGACAAGCATGACAGAATAACTCCAGGCTTGTCATCTAAAAGATTTTGTTGATATCCATCAACCGACACTAAGGGAACCAACTTTCGAGTTCCTTAGTAACCTGCAAGTCTCTCCCACCGGCACTGTGAAATTTCAACTCTGCAAACATCCGAACACCCTCACTGCAAAGGAATTTGGTAACATGTTCAACCTTCCATCTGACGGTATCCTTAATGAGAGTGAGCTGGAGTTCTATGCCACTCAGGCATGGACTCATTTTGGGCTCGACTGCAACTGGGATGTCAAGAAGATGAAAAACACCCACCTTCGATGACCAGTGCACAAGTACTTGCATAGGTTTCTAACCTATAGCATTTTTGCCAGAGGAGACAGCGACAAATCGATTCAGAAATTCGAGCTCTTTCTCCTGGAGATGGCCTGAAGAGGCCTAACAATGGCTTTATCTCAATGGTTTACAAACCATCTACTGTTTATTTCCATGAAGCCCTTCGGAGACATTTTGATTGATGGGTATGTGACTCACCTTGCTATAAAGCTTGGGTATTTGAAGCTAGAGGAGCACCACTTCAACCTTATTCCAGCACATCCTCGAGACCGACTAAAAGTCGAGTCGTTTATCAAAATGGGAGCGGCGGTTCGCATAGTTCATGAGAACAACATCTACTACCGCTTCACCAACACAGCTGGTGAGATTATTTGGGAGGACAACAATTCGGACGACTTCAAAGCTGTCCTCCAAGGAATCCAGTAGAGGAAGAGAGTTCGAGTTGAGAGGGCAACCCTAGAGGTTCAGCAGAAAATTGAACAATCCTCGGCCTCCACACCGAACTTGGCTCAGCAGGTGGTTCACCTATTAGCACCATGTTTTGACCAATTGCAGGCTTCAATTGATGAGAGGTTAGAGAACCTCAAAGATTTCATGGAGTCTCGCATGGAGAGCCTTGAGGCAGAAGTAGCTCGCCTTAGAGATGGAATGTCTGACTCCAAATCTAGCTAGACTATATTTTTTTGCTATGTTAATTTCTAGTATTTCTAATGTAGGATTTTAAATTACTTTTCAAAAACTATGTGCTTTTTTATTTGATATCAATATAATTGCATTAGTTTTCCCTTATGATTTATCTTTTTTTTTTGTTCTTTTTATTGATGACAAAAGGGGGAGAACCTAGCAATATATTATATTTAAATTTAAATACAATATATTTGATATACTTATTTGAATTAAATGAATATGCAAGTATGCAAATGAGTTGATATACTTTGAATATACCTTAAATATAATTTGCACATACTTAACTAGTTTTAAGTAAAAATTTGGTATACATTGGATATACCTTGCATATAACTTGCATATACCTAAACTAGGAAGCATACATTCATGCTATACTTCATCATTCTTTACAATTCTTGCACTTCAGTAATTTGTTTATCTTAAGCATCTTTTGAGGGGGAAACTTCTCAAAAACACATATTGCTAGATTATTTGTCACCATCAAAAAAGGGGAGATTGTTGAACCTTGAGGGGTATTTCTGTCATTTTGATGCTAACAAACAAAATAGCAATAATGTATACTTGTTTTCTAAGTTTATTGAACAGGTTATGGAACATGATGCAAGAATGGAGGATGGAAGACTAACCTTAAAAAGACAAAAATTGAAGAAATAGCATGTTCACGCCCGTGACCTTTTATGTCACACCCGTGATAAAGCTTAGTGTCAACTACCCAATATTTAAAGTTCATGGCCATGAAGGATCATAGCAACCATGAATGATCATATCAATCACGCCCGTGAAATAAAGTCACGCCCATGAGAAAATATGTCAAATTCCTCCAGAGAGCTTCACGACCAAAGTCACCACTTGGATCACGGCTTGGAAGGATGTTCACGGCCGTGAAAGAATAATGTCACGCCCATGATCAAACACTTCAAATCCTTCCAGAATACTTCACGGCCAAAGTCACCACTCAAGTCACGGCTTGGAAGAACAATCACGACCGTGACACACATATTCACGATCGTGAAAAAGGAAAGAGAAACATGTTAGGCGGGAAATTAAGAGTTAGTGCAATGGCTATTTTCGCATTAAATGCAACCAAAGAGCTATAATTCGCCATGGAAGCATAAATGCAAGTCATTTATGAATCCTGAACAAGAGAATAACAAATACTTCGAATCAAAATCTTGTTGTAGTCATTTGTGCATTTACTACTTTCAAATAAACATTTCTGTAAAAAATATTTTTGCTCATTATTTTCTGAGCATTATAGATTTGTGAGTATTTCTCTTTGTAATCTACTACTCAAGTGAGTGGGTATATTGGGTTAAGAGTATAACACTTGTAAGGGTTATTTGTGTGAGCCTTTAAAACACAAGGAATTGGTTTATTATGTGAGCCATTAAAACACAAGGGATTTCTAGTTTAGGTGTGATCCATTGTTAGAAACACCATAGTTCGGAGTGAGCTTATAAAACTCCATTGCAATACTTAGTTTGTTAGTGAAACTCCCAATTGAGATTGGGGAGAGGAGTAGAGTTTGTTAACACCCGAACCTCAATAAAATTTCTTGTGTGATATCTTCCTATCCCTACTCTACTTAACTTTTCTTTCCGCACTTAAAAGTTAAGAAATTTTAATATCCAATTCAACCTCCCTTCTTGGTAAAATATCTGGGCAACACCCCTCTCCAAGAACATATAGACACTACCTCTCAAGTCTGGACTACTCCATATATCCGACCTTCAACGGTTATCCCTGAAGGAACATCTAAGCCTATTTCTGCAACAAAACCAGTATTAAACTGGCAGACTCAAAATGTAGAAACAAAGAATAAGGGGCTACATAGGATTGAAACTAAGGTTGACAAAGTTTCAAACAAAGTCTCTGTTCTGAATAATCGGCACATAACACAGTATGAAGCACTATATAAGCTATTGAGGCAGCGTGAAAGACAACATGTAGAATTAAAAGGTGAATTGATAAATATGATCTCTACTAGGTCATATGATTCAACTTTCGATACTAAAGTTGTCCATCTTCAGAAGCTTGAAAGAGAGATTACTTCACTAAAGCAATATCTCAAGCAAGATTTTCTCAAATCCCCTTCATTCACAAATCCTCTAGGGATGTTTACCTCCTTGCATCTTCCTATTTTGCATCAACCATTGTACCTCCTATTCACTAGCATTTCGGCCTATCTTCTAAACTTTTCCATAGACAATTCATGGAACAACTAAATTTAGGCCCAAAGCCCATCTATGGAGCAAAGCCTAATATTGTTCCATCCCAAAAAACAGTCCAAACACATGTTGTTATAAGGCATGAAACACCTTCTGAATCAACCTCTCAACCGAACCAACCAATTCCTACTCCTCAAATAGTTCTCCAATCTCAAAAATAATAAGAAATAGCTCATTTCCATATGGTCCAACAACCTAAGCCCATAAATACCATCACTGCTTTCCTAGAACAGTAAGCCCTTCAAAATATTCCCCATCTTGAAAGCCCAGTTTCAGATATACCTTACCTTTCTCCTGAAAGCTCAGAGTTTGAACTCTCTAACAATGAGCTTGACCCAAAATATTTTCCTCCAACACAGTTATGGTAGATCTAGCCACCTCACAATAGACTGGAACCACTCATCAGCAACCTGTCTACCAAACTGAAGAACCATCATAAAAAGAGGAAATGGATAAAGTATTTCAAAAACTAATCCACAAGTTCCCGCTATGCCACATAATGGTTTATGGTTCACATTTGATGACATTCCTCCTCATAAATAGAAAGACAGAATCCAAGAATTCTATGCTTGGATAGAAGGGTAGCAGAACGTCCTAATTTCAGATTTCCAGCCATAATCTTGGAATTCACTTCCAGATTTACAGGAATATTGAGAGATTGGTTTGTACGACTACCAAAACAGTTATGTTGAGATTCAACCATGCTCAGTCAATAGCAGAAGTTCTTACAACTCTTCATCAAGAATTTGTTGGCAACACAACAGAGTAGGATGACATGGCTAGAGATGAATATTTCAAGATGAAATGGTGTTCTCTTCTTCGAAAAGACATTGACGTACTACCAAATAATGACAAACAGGTTCTACCTCCTTGGTGGAACTACAAATGCTAATTTGAAGCAGGCTTTTCTAGTATCTTTTCCACATCCAATTCTAGCTTAGAGAAAAAAACATTGACCTCAACTCCCTATGCCTTGGAGAAATTTACTAGAGAATTCTTCTCTCAGTTGAAAAGATTTATGCGCAGCAGAAGATGGTCAAAGAACTCATGATGTTTGATGATGACTCCTCCTAGAAGATGGCTTACAGAAGACCAGACTTATAGATAACGTGCAAAAAAAAGACATGCACATGTCCTCCTCGCAAATCAAAGAGATATGACAAGTAGAGACCCCAAGATGATTTCCAATCACAAAGACACAAAAGTAAGAAATTCAAATTCTTCAAAAGGCGCAAGCACAGATTCAAGAAGAGTGATAGGTGCTATGTTTACTGCAAGAAGGGACATTTTGCAAAAAAAAAACTGCCCTAATAAGCCAAAGAAGGCAGCAAAGATCTTTCAAAAGATTCACCAATTTTCTCAAGTAAACTTTGAAAATGCTGACATAGTGTCATTGTTCTCCCTAGATGATGAATCAGACTCAAAAGCATTCTTTGTAGTTGAATTTTCAAAATATGAATCAAAGACAGATGATGAAATGTTGAAAGACAAGTTTCCTCCCCAAAACCCTATATTCTTAAACCACTATATTCCTCCGGTCTATCCCATAACCCCTCTTCATGCCCTTCCAGATTCAGCTCCCTCAACAGAATTAACATTATCTACCTTTCCAACACCAACTGTTTATTCTACATAACCATCTCACCCGATTCCACTTGTTCCAATAATAGTACTCCCTCATAAGTATGTTAAGCCCATAAGGAAAACTGCATTCATAGACACTGGAGCTCATAGGTCTATGATGAATCCTTCCATCCTTTCTGAAAGATATTGGGTTCAGCATGATTAACATTTCCAAATAGTAGATAGAAAGATTTTCACAACTACATTGAAAACCAGAAACCCCATTGAATTGCAGATTTTTCCTGATCTCACTATCTGGACACATGTTATTGGCTCAAAACTCCCTGATAAAGACTTGGTCTTAGGATTCAATCTTTATTTTCGATTAAATAACTTGTCCATTTTACCTATTGGTCTGTAATACAAAAAAACATTTTTACCTTTTACCACTATACGTTCCTTACCTTAAAGCCCTTTTCTCTGTCCTTAGAACTGGTTCAGGAACTTCATGATTCCTATTGCGCTCTATTTCATACAGAGTTCTCTCAAAAACATCATTCCCTATTATGGACTCGACCAGAGTTTTTCATCACACTTCCATTCAAAAACTCTGAAGATCTCAATCCCACAAAAGCTTCTCATCCGGGAATGTCTCCCTCAGACATGAGACTTGAAATCCAGTAATGTTCATAATTGTTATTAGAATGACTAATTCAACTAACAAAGTCAAATTGGGCATGGCAGGTTTTCTATGTAAATAAAAGGTTAGAGCAGATTTGTGGCAAGAAAAGGCTTGTAATTGATTACAAACCCTTAAACCTCTTTTTGAAAGATGACAAATATCCATTGCCAAATATAGATTCAATGTTTCCATTCATGGCTTCAGCAAAGGTATTTTCAAAGTTTGACCTGAAAGCAGGATTTTGGAAGCTTGGAATTATTCCTAAAGATAGATACAAGACGACATTCTGCATCCCAAACCACCACTACGAATGGACTATCATGCCATTTGGACTTAAAGTGGCACCATCCTTATTCTAGAAAGCAATGGACCAAATCTACGAGTCTTTTTGGCATACAACCCCGATCTACATTAACAATATCCTGTTGTTCAGCCCAGACATCAACTCTCATCATGAGACAATTAGGAAGTTCATATATCTCACTAAGGCACATGAAGTAATGCTCAACCCAATAAAAATGCAATTGGCCTAGACAACAATTGATTTCTTGGGTATGAAATTTTCAAATGGGACTTATAGGCCTCAGCCTCATTTAACCAAGGAACTGTTAAAATTCCTTAATGATAATTTGACGGTCAAACAAATTCAGCAGTTCCTTGGGATAGCCATTATATCAGACAGTTTATTTCAAACTACAGTAAACACGTGAAGCCACTGTACCAACTTTTGAAAAAGTAGCCTCCGCCTTGGTCCGCCATTCATACTAAATCTATCCAAATAATCAAATTAGTCATTCAGATCTTGCCACCTTTAGATTATTACAGACAAAAGCGTCAGATAAGCATTGTGGAGCCATTCTTTTTAAAATTAACGGTGATAGAAAAGAAGTTTGTGGATATGCAAGTAGTCAATTCAAAGATAGTGAACTTCACTATCACTTGACATTCAAAGAAATCCTAACCATCAAATATGGAATCAAAAAATTTGAGTTCCATCTGATAGGACACTACTTTACAGTTGTCATGGATTGTTCGTCATTCCCACTAATGCTAGACTTCAAACAGAAGACAATTCCTCATCCACAGCTTTTGAGATAGAAGAAGTGGTTCAACAGATATAGTTTTGAGGTGCATCATATAAAAGAAGATAAAAATCTCATCTCTGATTTTATTTATCCCGACCTTCACAACAAGTTAGCCTCATTTCTTCAATAAAAGAAATCCCTCTCATATTCATGGCTTCCAGTTCCCAGTCAAATAGCCCAGTCCTTAGTTTCTCAGATTTTCCCTCTAAATGTCCAAAAGGTATAGATCTCAGACAGATTCAAAGCTTTGCACAAAACATATTGTTTACATACATGTTCATTTTTCAAGATAAGTTTCACTTCCCTAGAAAAATTGTCTACTGTCATGCGGAATACCTCTGGGTAATTATCTATCAGCTCTCTACAGAGCTTATGCTTCTTTAACAACTTTGGTATTTACGGTGTTAGTTGACACTATAATACCATGCAGTCCAAATTCTTTTGATATATTTTCTCCCTTTTATATGCAACCAGGAAAACCTTTAGTCCCCATAAGTCAAGTTCCTTACATGGTTCCAACTGCTAAGTTATTGGAAGAAGCTTTTTGCTAAGTTTATTATGGATAATTCAACTCCAAAATCCCAGAGAAAATTATTGGAATTTTTATATTCCATCATCCTTACACACATATTGCAGGAACCAACACAGTTGTAGCACTTGGGCATCTCAACCATTGGAGGACTATTCCTCACGAGGACCCCATGTGCTTGGATAAAGTCAGATCAACAATCCATCTGGAGCTCAAAAAGAGAAACAACATCACAAGGACCTCATCTTATCTTAATTATATAATGACATAAGCAATGACACATGTGTCAACTGCCTTTAGCCTATAAAAAGCATTATGTATAATGTAGAGGGCATCGAAGGTTTAGCCTTTGTAATTCCCCCGTGTGAAATACAAATATGTTTTCTTAAACTTCTCTCTCTTCTCTGATCCTAGATTAGTTCATTACCAAGTAGTTTCACAATCATATAACAATCTTCGGGTATCTTTGAGAACCCCTCAGTTAGAATCAAAATAGGATAAACCCACTAGTGGCTAGAAGAGCCTTTAGGGTTAGTCATACCTTGGTCCTTTTTGAAGGTTCTCATCCACCATTGGTATTAAAGCCTTGAAACTCTTGTTCTTGACCTAGTCTATGGTTATGATAAGCCTTTTTCCATTATCATGGCAGAAACACAAAAATTATCTTGATCATCTTCTACTCTATCTTTTCAACCTTCTCTTTCTACTTCCAAAATTCTCAGTCATCTGTATGAACTTTCTTTCCTTCTTGAAGATCAAAAAATCTAAGAAACAAATATCCAGTTCATAAACCCTTATCACACCTTTCAGAAACATAAGTCTTCTTTCACAACTTCCATTAAAGCCTTGATTAGACAAAAATCTCACTCTGTAAATGAGTATGTACAGTCTTTCTCTTTTTGATTAGTGCCCTATTCAAGGATTTGGTGAGAAACAGTTCATTACTCTTGAAATCCCTTCTGAATTCCCTACTCAGTGGCTCAATAGTAGATACTCTCATATTCACTTTAGGGCTATCAGACTTGTTTTGACTTACCATGGCCGAAAAGGTTTACCTATTGTAGCTCGTATTGCTCTACTAGATACCAGGATTCTGGAATACCAACATGCTATAATTAGTACCATCCAGACCTCTTTGAATGCAAGGACTGTCTTTTGTACGTTATATCCAAACTTCAATATGAGGCTTCAAGATCCTCATACTTTTACAATACTGAAGGTACAAGTCCAGATCACTTGAGTAAAAAATGTAGCTACTACCCATATGATATATAGAGTACAAAATCATGCAATAGATCTATGTATCCTAGCTTATTTAGATGCATTAAGTATCACTATAAATTTAACCCATGTGCCAAGGGTAGTACAAATCTCCAAACAGCAAATGAAGGAAGATATTCTTCATATGTTTTTTCAATCATGCTTAACCAACTATCAGCTTCTTCATCAAAGAAGTCCACCGATAAGCTCTACAAAACCACTCTTCAGAAAGCATAAAGATCGCAAATTTGAAACTCAGTTCTTTTCTCCTGATGAAGATGAACCTCAAGGTAGTTCACCAGTGGAGTTCTCCACCCAGTTCATGATGCAGCCTGTCTCCTCTCATAAGGAAATTCCAATACTTGCTTTCTCAAGTTCAACTCAACCCATCTACCAATCTCATATCGGGAATCATAGTTAATTTGATATATGTGACTATGATGACTGTTATGTAGATAGGATGGCAGATGAAAATGAATCATGGAACAAAAAAGCTAGAAAATCAAATAGAAAGACGAAGTGTTTTGAAAAATAGTTCTTTCAAAGATTTGAAAATGGAGATCCTTCTGTTGGTCTATTAGGACAACAGTCAGAAAAATATGACTATGTGGTCTCTTATTCACCTTCTTCTCATTTCAAAAATCCTTTACCACCAACACCACCGTCATGGGATGATCCTCCCAATCCTTTATCTCCCAAACCTCTGGAAAAGCCCAAACTTCTTCCTTTGCCCTATTACAAGCTAGTTCCAAAGCCTAAAGTCACTAAACCTGAGCCTATAACTATGATAGGTATATACCAACCACCTTTTCTATCCGCATATGATGCTGATTTCCCCTTTCCAAGAACACATAGACATTACCTCTCAATTTCGGATTGCTCCATATGTCTGACCTTCGACGGTTACTCTGGAAGGAACATCTAAGCCTATTTCTGCAACATAATCAATATTAAACTGGCAAACTCAAAATGCATAGGCACAAAATAAGGTGCTACATATGATTGAAACAAGGTTGACAAAGTCTCAAACAAAGTCTTTGTTCTGGAAAATCAGCAAATAGCACAATATGAAGCATTGTATAAGTTGTTGAGACAGCTTGAAAGACAACATGCAGAATTAAAAAGTGAACTGATGAATATGATCTCTACCAGGTCATATGATTCAACTTTTGATACTAAAGTTGTCCGTCTTCAAAAGCTTGAAAGAGAGATTGTTTCATTAAAGCAAGATCTCAAGCAGGATTTTCTCAAATCCCCTTCATTCACGGATCCTCTGGGGATGTTTACCTCCCTACATCTTCCAGTTTCACATCAGTCATTGTACACACCTCCTCTATTCACCAACCCTCTCTTGCAGAATTGGAGCATTTCGGTCTCTCTTCTGAACTTTTCCATAGACAATTCATGGAACAACTCAATTTAGGCCCAAAGCCCATCTATGGACCAAAACCCAGTACTGTTCCATCCTAAAGAACAATCCAAACACCTGTTGTTATAAGGCCTAAAACACCTCCTGAATCAACCTCTCAACCGGACCAACCAATTCCTACTCCTCAAACAGTTCCCTAGTCTCAAAAACAAAAAGAAGTAGTTCATTCCCATATGGTCTAACAACCTAAGCCCACGAGCTCAATCCTACAAAAGCTTCTCATCCAGGAATGTCTCCCTCAGACTTAAGCCTTGCAATCCTGGAATGTTTACAATTGTTATCAGAAAGCCTATCTAAAAGTTTTTTAACAAACAATCCAATATTGTGGATATAAATTAATTTGTGCTACATTATTAGAAATAAATATGCACAATAATTATTTATATCTATAAGACTCATTGAGTAATTCATAAGTTGAATTCCAACGAGTTGGAACATCCATTGAAAGTCTTTTGGGCCTTTTACCATTTTCTCTATAAAATCAACTTTGTGATTTCATAGTTTGTGAATGTGTCTATAAAAATAAAATTACTCTTTTAATTGGTGTAACATCCAAAAATTTTAAACCTTCTTGAACACAAATTTAAAACATAATATGTACATCTAATATAAAAAAAATTTACTACCGATATTAGGTTGACAAATCGATTGAAGTTCATAAATTGAAGCGGTGTTAAACACCGCATTATCAGAAGAAAAAATTGAAATTTTTTTATAAATTAAACTATATTATTCCAAATTATTTTTTATCATTTAAAAATATTATCGGTGGTATGACAATCATAAAAAGCTCTTAATGTAAGTAACTTTTTTTTTTATTATTAATCTAATGACATGTAATACCTATATAAAAATGCACATGTCGATGATCACTTCAAATAACACTATAAATTGCAATATGATCATTTAAAGGAGCAAATACTTTTATGCAATATCTTTTTTATTTTCTTTATACAAATTATATAAAACATGTTTCAAAGTATTCCTAGGCACATGTTTTGTACATAGATTTAATATATTTTATAATAATTAATAAAATTTAAAATTTCACCCAAATTAAAAGATAAATAATTCACATTTATCATTTTTGCTAGTTCATTTTTATTTTTTTCATCTAAATATTGAAATAATTGAGAAGAATAATAAAAATACATGGCATTCCTGAAAATTTGTGTTTGCCTTTTTTCCATTCTAAATTGGAAAACATGTTTGTTTTGCAAATGTCTTCTAAATATTCCATAACCAGATCCAGTTTTAAATTTATAAGTTTGCCAATAATAATTACAAATTACCTCAAATGAGCTATCTGGTTTTTGCACTATTTTGAAATGAACTTGAAAAATACTAGATGTTAAAATTTTTACTTTCCAGCCCCATTTGTGTTGTTGTTGCCGGTTCATCAATCCTATTTTCTTAGCTTTTTTGAGTTGGAAAATCATCCTCCAAATTCTCCATAGTGTTGTCTAAATCACCAATTGTTGGTTGATTTTCACCAAAAAAATTTGCTAGCTTCTTCCATTGTGGTTGTCATTTTTAATAATTAAATTTTGTAAAAACAATTAGGAAAATAGCGAATAAAAAATTATAGAGAGAGAGAATTAGAGGATTAGAGAAATTAATTGAGAGAGATTTGAGAATTAAAGGATTAAAGGAAATAATTGGGATTTGAGAATTAGGAGAAATAATTATAAGATAAAAATTGAGAGTGTTGAGCTTGCATGTAGAGAGAATTAGGAATTATAGAGAGAAATTGTATAATTTTTTTTTGAGAGATGATATTTATAGAAAAATAATTGCAATTCCCAAAATACTTTTGAAATATAATTGTTATTTTATGTTGTAAGGCGCATTTTGGTTTTTTAACGTATTTATATTTTAAGTTATATAAATATTAATTAAGAAAAATATATTTTTTTAACTAGCCGTTCGGGGTGGAGGGCCAGGGGGAGCGGAGAATGCAGGGCAGTTGTGCAGGAGAGGGGTATTTCAAATCACAATTTTTGTAATAATTTTTTTTTAAAATTTTTTCAAAATTAAGGATCGGTGAATCGTGAATTCCGACTCCACAAATGGGGGATGAGTCCGAACCATTCTCTCTTGACTCAAACCGATTTAGGCCTGAACCCGGCCTGAATTTTATCAGATTGGTTCAACAAACTGACCCGGTCCGTAATCACCTCTAATTGCGTTTACATATTTAGCGCACAGTGAAAAAAATAAAAATATATATTTTTGAATAAAATTTTTATTTATAATTTAAATATTAAGAATTTAAAAAAATTTAAAATAGTTTCATGATATAAAAATAAAAATAAAAATAAAAATAAAAAATAAAAAATTGCAAAGATTTTAACTTACCCTTTAATATTTATAAGGTAAAAACTGACAATTTTATTTGTATTAAATATTTTTATTAATATATGAAATTTATATTTAATGATAATAATGATTTAATAGCTAAAAGTTTTGTAAAAATATAAAATTCTATAAAAAAAGAATAAATAGAAAAAATGCATTAATAATATAATATGATATATGATATGCATTATAATAGGTTTGCCCCTTAAATTATAATGCATTTAACATTGTTAAAGATAAAATAAATGTCTTAAATTTATATAAGACGGTGCAGTTAAGACATTGTAAAATGTTTAAGACAGATTCCTAAACAAAACCCTAATCTCTAATTACAATTGCAAAATCTCCTCTCTTCTCCAGCGCGACGCCACCAGCTACCATCATATCTATCACTCCGCAGCATTCGCCAGCCGCCAATAGCCTCCGTCGCCGTCGCTACTCGCCAGCACTCAGCCCCTCCAAGGCAGCGCACTGCTGCTGCAGATCTCGGCTTTACCGCTGATTGAATGAGTATAAACTTAAAATGTTTTCTCTTTCAATTTTTGAGTAAATTTTCTGCTTACTTTGACTTTTTTATATAAATTTCGAAATGGGTTTTGTTTACGAACTGGGTTTTGTTTCTCTGTTCATTAACTACCTATTTTGATTTATCAATATTGTTTTCTTTCTAGTTAACTTGGTTTCTGTTTGGCTGTGTGCAATTTTGATTAATATTTATTTTGATGGTTTTGATGGAGAAATTCTAGAAATATGTGTTAGAATTAGGGAGCAGAATCTCAAATTTTAACCAATATGCCTTTAGGTACTTGGGGTAAGATATTAATGCTTAATTGCTTTAGCTCAATGGTTGCGTTTAAAAGTTCTTCTGTATTGCTGTATGAATTTTGAAAACTGGGTTTAGTTTCGCTGCCATTTTTTCTGTAAAATCCTTGTTGATACTTGTATTGTTGGGAACCTAAATTTATGAATTTCATGGGTGTTTAGCTCCTTTAAATGTGCTATTATTGGAATTGTAGATTTGATACAAAATGAAGAAAGGAATTCATCCTCAGATGCAGTGGATATCCTGTGTGACCCAAAGTGGCAGATTGATGCACATCATGATGACAAAAATTCAACATGTTGGTAAAGTCTACCACTTCAGAGCAAGACGGCAAATGGCTGAGAGTTTAGGGCAGATTGCCAAGTTTAAGCGTCGCTACGGACAGGAAGATGCTGAAGGCACTGCAAAATGACTCATTTAAGAGGCATAGAAGAGCTTGGTATTGGTACTTGGTTTTCTCATGTAATTTAGCTTCTGAAAAGTCACAAGTGCAATAAAATTTCTTGTCTATGAGTACTGGATGAACTTCAACAACAATTTTCAATATTGATCAGTGATATAACTGCTGATTGATATTATTTAGCTTTATCTGATTTAGTTCATTTAATGGCCTGGAAAATGCAGAATGGAAATTCTGTATTATCTGTTTCAAATATGTTGCAGCACTGGATTTTTAGTTGAGTGAATTCATTTTAGTTTCTTTGACCAACACTTGAAAAGGAGTTTGGTAGTTGGAGTTTTTATGTCGCGAATGTCTTTGTAATGCTCTTCCCCCATTAGCGTGCAGTGATATTTTGTGCCACTCCTGGAATTTGATTTGATTGTTTGTTTCATCATCAAGAACTAGGACATACTCAAATCAAAGGTTGTTATTCTTTGATATTAAACTGATTGAGAACAGTAAGCCTGTTTAATCCATTAAAATATTTTGTTGTTTCTATTCATTATCTGAGTGTGTGTGTATATATATATATATATATGTATATTAATTTTTGATATTCGGTGCCCATAAATTGGCATGTTAGATAGCTTGTAACTTGTAATGTAGAGGTCTGATATGTATATAAGCATGTTGGTGCAACTGTACAAGAACTAGATGTGATTCACAAGTTCCTGACAGGTTATTCAAGGGAAGATATTAAGTTGGAGAAGAAAGCAGTTCCATGAAATGTGATGAACCGCATTTCACTGTGTGGGACCATAATCTCAGGAAAAATCCCCTTTAAACCCTTCTTGTTCAGACAAAAATAACGGCCCTTCTTTCTTGAAGGAGTATAAATTCATATGGCGAGGAACAGTATCCTCACAACAGTTATGCAAAAAAAAGACCGCTGCCCAGAAAGCATAAATATAGATCCTCTGGCTAATCACGTAATTTGTGATGTTCACCTCCTATAACACGTGTCCCCATCTGTTGAGAAAAATATGAATGCCTCTGGCCCCACCTAGACATCAAAAAACAAAAGTTTTGATTTTTCAGATATATTTATAAATCTCTGTTTTTGTCTTCTGTTGTTGTTCTGCAGCTAAATAATGCAGCTGGAGAATGCTTTTATTGCTGCCTTGCTCATTTTGATCCTCTGTTTATTAGCAAGAGGACATTCAGAACCAGGAGTGGTACAAAATTTCACGACAGGCTCATTACAGTCACGGTCACCATGGCTTGCAAATTTAACAAGTAACCACAGGCATCCTCACCCTCTGCGAACCCCTGGATGCAGGAGAACACCGTGGATATGTAGAAAGGGAAGACACCGGCCTAGGGCTCGAATGAGGTGTTGCAAAAACCGATGTGTTGATGTATCTTCTGATAATAATAACTGTGGTTTGTGTGGAATTAGATGCCCTTTTACTTGGCATTGTTGTGGTGGATTTTGCGTTAATACAAATATTAGTCCCTTCAATTGCGGCAAATGCGGATATAGATGCCCTTGGGGGGTCCGCTGTGTGTATGGGATGTGTGGATATGCTGAGCCATTGCATCCACGGCCTTGATCTCGGTCTCCTCGATTCCCATTCCCGTCTAGGCTGCCAAAGCCATGGCCATGGCCGGGCCACCCTGCGAAGGGTGATGAGCCATCTTCAGATGCAATTAACTGAAGTCCTTGATCTTGTTTTCTTGTTGGAGTTTTCTTGTTCAACTGATTCTCTTGTCTGAGACCCAACTCCTAGGGTGTTCGTTGGACTTATACTTTATTGATTAGGTTGCTGTCTCTCCTCTTTTGTGTTTAGGAATAATTAAAAAAAAAACTAATATAATGTTGTGGGGCGTTATTTGAGGATAATTTTGGTTTAAGGTAATTAAGTGAGTTTTTTTGTGTGATTTGTTACCGTCCAAAATGGTGTCAGCCACAAATTTCCCTTTTATTTGGCCAAGTGGTATGTATTGAACGCATGTATTAGTACAATAATATTGCCAAGATTAAACAGCAGAACAAAAACAGAAAATTAGATTGATTAAAGTGTAATATGCCTATGCTTTTATAAACTTAAGAGGATCGAAAATTAAATATTTGCCAGCGATAATTGCTAATATTCTCATCTAAAAAAAGGGGGAGAAATAGCTTCATTGAAAGGACAATACAAAGAAAATTAAAATGCTTCATTGAAATAGCTTCATCTGATTAATATTAATATTCTTATATAGATTTAGAAATATAGTTAATATGATTAAAAATATTCATTTTATCTAATATAATTTAATATTAATCAGATGTATTATTTAAAAATTAAGATAATAAATTACATTTTTTAATAATAAGAATAATAGTGAATTGATAAATATCTATATTTAAAAAATAATAAAAAAACGGGTGAACTATTTTTTGAGCAAATAAAAGAAAAGTGCCTATCATATTTTGCTTAGAATAATAAAATTTTGAATATGACAGAAAGAAAAATATTAATTGGTCTAGCAACAACTTATCAAATAAGTAAGAAAATAAAAATTAACGATACAATGAAAAGAATAACTAAATTGAAGAAAAGAAAAAAAAAATCTCCACTAGCTCTCTCCTATAACACTTCATATCCCATGAGAGCAGATCAATTTTCTTCTTCAATCTCTCTAAAAGGTTCCATTTAATTTAGATGTTGAATGCAATTAGTATCTAATTAATATTAGTATTTGATAAAATTAATTAAACTATTATTGTTAAAATGTAAAATTATTAATAGAAATATAATTTATTTTTAAAAAAATGATGTTTAAATAAAAAAATATATAGTGATTATTTAATATAATTATGTTTTTAATAATTTAATTAATTAATTAATTGTATTTTTAATATAATATATTTTATTTTGAAAAGAATAAATTTTTATATAGTGAATACTCGTTCCATGGAGACAAACCCCTCCGGCGTAAACCTTCCGTCATTATAGACTAGCCAGTTCAAACAAATTCTTTAGGAGATTTCCAGTTTTATTCTATCTATAGGGAGTAGCGATGGGTAAGCGAGTAGGTATAGATTCCCCTCGGGGGAAGGGGGTTTTCATTGCTATAGATGCCATAATTTTTTTATCATATTAATTTTGTCATTTTATTATAAGTTATTTAAAAAACTCAATAATAAGTGAGAATTAGGCTCAATTAAATCAATTGTATTAATATTAATTAATTAATGCGAATAAATCAATAAAATTAATTAATGAGCTCTTCTTAGTCAGCAGCCCTTACGATTTCATATCAGTTACCAATCAATTTTGCTGTTACCAACCTCCCCTTAAGCATCTATCATCTAAACCTAGACATTTATACCATTTCAGCTGCTTAAATTTCTCGAAAATGCGAATAAGCATTTCACTTTAGTTCACTGTTGGCCGTTTCATTTTGCCCATCTCAGGATCTTCTCCTTCTGGAAAAGTCGAAGAAGTCGTTTAAATCTCGCCATATCAATGATGCTTTAGAGAGCAAGATTTTAGCTTTTCACTTCAGTGATGCAATTGGCTTATTGCCACTGTTGCATTATTTAATTAGTTAACTGTCACTTCTTTCACTGCCCATAAGCTTGTAAGTTTTCATGCTTCTTACTTGTGTGTTTTGCATACTATTTTTTGAACAAAGTAATTTATTTTGTTTAATTCCTTTGTTTCGATTAATTAGTTTATTTGATTGCCACTGCCTCCTAATCGTAGCATAGCCCAAAGTGATTTATATCTGCTTCTTGAGAGTGCAGAAACTGTCTGAAGAACAGCTCATTATGACAGCTGAATTTACAAAATTATTTCCTCAGTTAGATGTCCATAGTTCTCTAGGCAACGGAAAAGCATCAACACAGTTTCTCCAGTCATAAATGATCAAATCAATCATTCATATCTTTATTTGGCGAGCAAGTACATATATCCCGCTTCTTCTCTCCCTTTCTTAAACCCTATATTTCTTCGGACAACGAAACAGTCGGCTTTCTCTCACTACCCCCTGTTCATCTTCTCTCTTTCTCATTTTCTATTTTTGATTAGTTTTATTCTCTGTTCTTATGTTTTATCTTATAGATATTTTTTCTCGCTTTGTGGCTAAGAACATCTGTTGCTTTTCTTGGTCAAGCCTACTCATCAATTGCATTCTCTGATTTGGTTTTATGATCATGTTAAAAAGACTAAGCTTTTGGTGTATTTTAGGTATAGAATATTGGTTATCACATTCTCTGCAACTGGGTTTTGAACGATGGGTTCAGATTTTGCTTTTGTGCGTGAATTTTTTGTCCGATGAACATGACTTTTGTGTTGTAGTGGGTTTATATAAGCAGAAAGTTTCTTTTCTTAATGATTGAATTCTTCACTTTCTGGGTTTCTTTGGGTTTTTGTACAGATTATTCCTTAATGAGATGATTACATAATTGCATTGGGTTATTGTCAGTAACCATGAACTTAGCTTTCTTTTCTTTTTTTTTAAAAATTTTTTCTTTTGTGTGTATATGTGATAAACTAAATTTCTAAATGGCACCTTTAAAGTAGCTTCTCTTCTAGATTTTTATTAACTGAGTCAACTTTATTTTTATAGTTTAAGAAAAAGCAAACTTAACAGATTGAGACTTAATTAATTTAGCATCACAAATGTAATCTATTTCATTTATAAGTGTTGTGGAATATATTGTGTCCAATTGCTTTAAGTCCCATTTCCATTGGTATTTATTTTCAGTTTTCGCACGTTGTCAAATATGTTTGATTTTCAAAAGTTCTTTTGTAATAAAATCTAGTCATTTTCAATTATTAGGTTGTGCTTGAAGTTATTGGGATCTATCCTTTGAGTTATGCTCCAATTTTTACTTTTCAAGGGACATTGGGGCGTGTTATAATCTTTTAGTGGTCAATTCTACTTGGTTTTCCTCCTATTTATTGAACTAGCTTTCAATTAGCCCGATGCCCCTAAAGTGCTATACTGGCATAGGGTGCAACTAGTTTATTCGGGAGACAGGCTTTCTGTCCAAAGCCAATTTCTGCATCTCCTGTGTTGAGGAATTCAATAAGGAGTGGTATCCATTGTAGTGCATTGGAAAATTGAGAATGCCCCTTCTTTTTTTTTTATCGGGAAAATATTTCAACCTGATTTTGTGATTGTGGCGCAACAGTTTGATAGGGAGATTCTAAATGCTATATTTGAAGTTGCACGAGAAATGGAGAAGATTGAAAAAAATTCACATAGGAGTCAAATCCTTAAAGGGTCACTTGATAGCTAGGGGTGTAAAAATGGGTTATGAAATGTGAACTTGATTCGCGAAACACGTAAAATTAATGTGTTAGAATTCAGTATATATAAGTTCATGTTAGAAGCGGATCAATCCGTTTATGACATGTCGCAAAGTGAGTCGTGTAATAGGTTGATTTGCAAACATGCTACCACCCGTTTAATTTTCACGTTTCATATTAGATTTTGTGAATATGATCCAACTCATTTATAATACATAAATTTATAGTAATGTCAAGGTTAATAATATCATTTGTCAAAAAATAAATATTTAAATAAAATCATTAAAAATAAAATGACAAAATAGACCAAAAAAATTACAAAAATAAAAAATGAATAAATAGACTAAAAGCATAAAAGGCCAAACAATGAAAATCTAAATCTAACAATCAAACAAAACAAATCCAAAAATTTTCTTTCATCAAGACATCAAACATTTTATGTGGTCTCTCTTTCTTTTTCCTTCTATTCTTTTACAGACATCAATAAGACACTACTCATTTTTTTCTTTTCAAATATAACTTATTCAAGCATAGACACTTCAAATCCATGTAGGAGAAACACGTTGACTCAGATTTAACATAAACATCATTTTCTCTCTTGTCAAAATTATCTATCTTCTTTCTCTACAATAGGTAACACCTCTCTCTTTGTGTAGATTCAGATTCTCTTAAATATAGAGATTTGGTCAATTAGCTTTTGTTTTGTTCAATTGAACTGCTATTTTTGTTTGAATTTGATGTTTTCAATTGTTTGGTGTGTTCAATAAATTAATTTGTTCAAAACATCTATTCTAAAACTACCAACCAAGCTTAAGATGTGGCTTTTACCTTAAGGCCGTTGCTTACTAGTTTTTGAGTTATGCTCTTTTATAAAAAAAAAAAAAAAGTTAGCTGATATCAAATTAATTTGATACCACATTCAAATCAACCTTTTTCTAAAAAAAAAAATTGTAATATTTAAAAATCAACATTTTAATTTTTAAAATTCATTGTTATATATAATTTTATATATTTATTCGGCTAGTAGTTTTTAATTCCCTTTTATTAATATAATTTTGATCTCTTAAGCTTAGCTGGTAATTTTCAATTCCTTTTGTTAATTTAGTTATATTTTCTAACTTATTAATTATTATTGTTTGTTCTTACTATATGGCTTTTATTTTAAATTTAAGTTTCATTTGATGCAAGCAAAATTATATTATTGGTGGTGGTTATTTTATTCTAAAAAAGAAATAATTTATGCAGATGACTAGCACCGAAAATTTTTGTTGGGCTATGAGGAGACCATTAATTTAGAAAATGATGGTGATATTGTTAAGTTAAAATATGCAACAGTTGGATTGACAATAAAGAAATAAAAAAGACCTAGAAAATTATCTTCAATTGTGTGGACTTACTTTGAGTTGGTGAAGGGGAAGAACAATAAAAGAACTGCTAAATGTCAAGTTTGTGGAAAGACTTATGCATCAAATAGTAAGTATGAGACGAATAATATGAAATGTCATATACCGATGTGTCTTATAATAGTTATTAGAGATGTGGGTCAATCTTTAATATCTCAAGCTCATGGGTTGTGAATACTAAATTTGATTATGATGAGTTTAGAGAAATGATTGCAATTATTGTTATTATGCATGATTTGCCATTTTAGTTTGTTGAGTGGGTAGCAATGAAAATTTTGTTGTATCATTTAAGACTTGGTTTAAATTTTGTATCAAGAAACACTTGTAGGATAGATTCTAAGAGATATTTAATAAAAAAAATGTTAGAATAAACTATGTTGGAGTCAACATTGGAAATAATATGTTTAACTTCTTATTATTGTTCTTCTATTACCATTAATGGATATATTTGCTCAACTGGACATTTAATTGATAAAGATTGACACATAAAAAAGAACATTAAGCTTTTGTTGTTTGCTAGCTTTTTGTGAAAAAATTCATACTTTCCTATCTAGTTAGCAAATTGTTATTAGATTTTTTTTTTCTGTTACTTTGGACAATGCAAACGTTAATGATGTATGTGCTGATTTGTTAAAAAATCTTTTAGTTGCAAATGAAATGTCTTTTAAGTAAAATAGACTTTTTTTTATATGAAATGCTTTATTCATATCTTGAATTTGATAGTTGAAGATGACTTGAAAGAGATTGATGATTTAGTGTGAAAGGGTCTCAAGCTAAAATGATCAATTTTTTTTTTTTGAGTTTGTTGGTCTTTATGGTTTAGATTCAAATAAAGGTTTTCAACAAGATATTTCTAGTAGGGGGAGCTCAATGTATTTTATGCTTGCCAATGCTTTATATTATCAAAATATTTTTATGCATTTTCAAATGAGTGATTTAAATTTTAAGTATTGTCTATCCTTTGATAAATGGACTAATGTAGAAGAAATTTGCAAATTCTTACAAGTTTTTAATGACATTACTAGTCTTTTTTTAATGTCAAATATCCAACAAATCTATTTTTTTTCCTTTGGTATTCATTGCCCAGTAATATTCTCTTTCAAAGTTAAATAGACAGTGAAACACCAAAGGAAAAAAAAAGATTTGTTGTTAGTATTTGACACCAAAAAAGAGATAAGTAATGTCATTTGAAACTTGTAGGAATTTGTAAATCTTTTCTACTTTAGCCTACTCATCAAAGGATGAATAATGCTTAAAATTTGAATCACTCATTTGAAGATGCATAAAAATATTTTGACAATACTTTATATTATCAAATATGTTGAGTTCCACTTAGTAGGAACATCTTGTCGAAGACATTTCTTTGAAACTAAACAAAAAATATCAACACACTCAAAAAATTAGATTTTTCTAGCTTGGGATCCTTTTATATGTTTAATATTTTCTCTAATTTTTGCAATTGATCTTTGAAGTCATCTTAAATTATCAAGTTCATGATATGAATATAGCATCTCATATGAAAAAAAAAAATCTCATTTATTTAATAGACCTCCCCTTTGCAACCAAAAGATTTTTTAACAAATTAGCACACACATCATTAGCACTTGTATTGTCCTAAGTAACAACTACATAGGAAAGTATGAATTTTTTCATATAAAGCTACTCCACTATAAGGAAACAAATAACAAAAGTTTAATGTTCTTTTTTGCAAGTGTCAATCTTTATCAATAAAATGTCCAGTTAAGCAAACATATCTATCAATAGTAAAAGAAGACTAACAATCATAAAATAAACATATCTCCTCAATGTTGACTCAAATGTAGACTTTACCCCAACTTTTTCTCTATTAAATATTTTCATACAATATGCCTATAAGTGTTTTTGATATAAGATTCAAATAAGATATTAAATAACACAATAAACTTTTTTTTGCTACACACTCAACAAACTAAAATGGCAAATCATGCATGATAACAACAATTGCAATCAATTCTCTAAACTTATAATGATTAAATTTAGCATTTACAATAAACTCATCAACTTGAGATATTAAAGACCGACCCACATCTCTAGCATCTCTTATAGAACACATCGGTATGTGATGGTTTGTTACTTGTCCCATACTTACTGTGAGTTGCATAACTCTTGCATTTAGCAGTTTTTTTTATTGTTTTCCCCTCCACCAACTCAAAGTAGATCCACACAATTGAAGATAATTTTCTAGGTCTCTTTGATTTCGTTGCTGCCATATCATCTAAGTCAACAATGTCATCATCCTCTTCTAAATTAATGGTCTCCTCGTTAACCCCAACAGAATCTTCGATGATAGTCATCTGCATATATATATTTTTTAGAAAAATATAAGCACCAACAACAATATAATTTTGCTCACATCAAATAAAATTTAAATTTAAAATAAAATCCACCTAGTAAGGACAAACAATAATAATTAATAAGAAAGAGAAGATAACCAATCAAGGAATGTAATTGAACTACCAGTTGAGCTTCATAGCTCAAAATCATATTAATAAAGGGAATTGAAATCTACTTGCTAAGTAGATAAATATAATTATATATAAGAGCAATGATTTTTCAAAATTAAAATATTGATTTTTTCAATACTATAATTTTTTTAAAAAAATGTTGATTTGTACGTGGTATCTAATTAATTTGACAGTTAGCATGTAAACGCTTAAATTTAATTAGCTAACTTTTTTTTTTGTTACAAAAGGAACATAACTCAAAAACTATCAAGCAATAGCCCTAGGGTAAGAAACTCTATTAATAAAGGGAATTGAAAACTACTTGCTGTATATATATATATATATATATATATATATATATATATATATATATATATATATATATATATATATATATATATATATATATATATATATATATATATATATATATAAGAGCAATGATTTTCAAAATTAAAATATTGATTTATTCAATACTATAATTTTATTTTTTTTAAATGTTGATTTGGACATGGTATCTAATTAATTTGAAAAGTTAGCATGTAAACGTTTAAGTTTGGTTAGTTAACTTTTTTTTTTTGTTACAAAATGAACATAACTCAAAACTATCAAACAACAACCATTGGATAAAAAACTCCTTGAATATCATATAAAAGTCATATCTTAAGCTCAATTGGTTACTTTAAAATAGATGTTTTGAACAAATCAATTCATTGAACACACCAAACAATTGAAAACTCTCAAATTCAAACAAAAATAACAATTCAATTGAACAAAACAAGAACTAATTGATCAAATCTCTAAATTTATGAAATTTTGAATATACATAGAGAGATGTATTACTTGTTAGAGAAGTGATTATTGTAGAGAAGAGAGATAGACAGTTTTGGCAAAAGAGAAAGATGTTTTGTTAACTATGAGTCCACGTGTTTCTCCTACACAGATTTGAGGCATCTATGCTTGAAGAAGTAAGTTTTGAAGAAGAAAAAAGTAGACGGTGTCTTGTTGATGTCAATAAAAGAATAGAATAAAGAAGAGGAGTGTAGCACCCTCCACACCCGAACCACACGTGCCTGGATGAGGGAGCGATGCCGCCTGTCTTTCTCATACTTCATATTTTTTTTTTTATTTTCTTTTTACTCATATATATATGGATATAAACAAAAATTAGAGTGCAATTTATTTGCATAAAATAGTAATTTTTAACATTAGAGTAATTCTTAACAAACTTTAAACGTAGGTTTTACAAGCTCAAACATTTCTTTAATATAAAAGCCAAATACAAAAGTTTCAAACTTGTAACCCACTTTCTCAAGATTCAGCTGCTTTACTTGAATGAGATCACCGCTTGCTTTATCTAGCGTCTTCAACTACCTCTCTATATCTGCATAGAAATTAAACTCCACGCTAAGCTCTAAGCATAGTGGTGTATATAAATAAGACAATATACTATATCATGCAACAAGCATTAACAAATATCATTTTGTGCATTAAAATATTTGCATGCATGACTATCAACATATTCCTATTTCATACAAGTATAAACGTCATGCTCATATAGACAATGTTATTTTCATTTATCTTTAATGACAAATTATTCTGTAAATCTCTTTATCATTTCATTTCAATCTCATATCATCATCATTTTCTTATTCTTTCCTTTTCTTATTTTTTCGACATATCTTCATTATCTTGCCCACATCACTCTAAATTTTTGGACTGACTGGATACGGGTTATGGATCAGAAGCGCTCACACAAGCTTGTGCCACACTGTCCACTATCTGGCTCATAAGAGCTTCTCAAATCAATGACGCTCACACAAGCTTATGCCGCATTGATTGAGTATAACTTCATCATAGATGAATAACCGGATCAAGGCCGCTCACACAAGCTTATGACACCTTGTCCTCATTTATATGTGCTCATCGGAGGTTTCTCAAGTCAGAGCGCTCACACAAGCTTTAGCCACACTGACTGAGCATCCCAGACCAATGACGCTCACACAAGATTTAGCTACATTGGTTGAGGTATAGTACAGTACCGTTCGCCCCCTTAATGACATGTCATCTATCCTGATTCTAGTCCGCAAGTAGAGTAATGGGCTTCTTTATATTTTCACATCAATCATTATTCTCAAATTTCAACACATCCATTTTTCTCATATTTATCAACATCTCAATCTTCTTGTTTTACAAGCATATAGTCATACTCATATACATCTTTTCATTCATTTACTAGATTCATCAATATTCTCATGTTTATCTTCTACATCAGATTTCATATATTATCCATGACAATTCATTTTTCTACATCAATTCATTTTTCTATATCACAACATATCACATTCTCACATCAATATATATATACATATATCCATATCCATATCATTCTTATTTTGCTGGATAGACAATAACTTTCATTTACTTACCTGAATTCCTCATTTAATAACCACATTCATAATTTCAAATATAGAGCATTCACGGCCGTGATTACTACTTTCACGCCCGTAATCCCAAGCCGTGAACGCTACTGGAATGAATCGCCCAAAAGCATTCACAGTCGTGATTACTCATTCACGCCCGTGAATAAGTTCACTTCCGTGATTCCAATCTGTGAACGCTTCTGGAATGAATAGTACCATTTCCACCCAGAAGTTCATAACTGTGACACAATCAGTCACAACCGTGAATAAGTTCACTTTCGTGATTCTAACCTGTGAACGCTTCTGAAACGAATAGTACCATTTCCACCCAGAAGTTCACAACCGTGACATAATCAGTCACAACCGTGAACCCTCAAGTTCACGCCCGTGACTCAATAGTCACGCCTGTGATTTTCAGTAGGAAATCTGCATATTCACATTTCATTCATTCTAACATCATCCAAATCATACCAAATTCTATTTCATGCATTTTTAAGGCTCTTTACTCAACTTATTACTCTATAATACAGATAAATGTTATGATCATATAAGATTCTCTAGCATGCATCATTAATTCAATGTCACACAATTATCTCATTCATACATGTCTAATCCTATGGTTTCATGCCATGATCATCATCATTCTTGAAATGTATTTATCTAAAATCATGTTCAACATGCATTATTTCAAGCAAAAATATGCTATTGTCTTAAGCTATGCACAAACCTTAATCTTTCTCCTTCATTCTTTTAGGTAGCTTTCTCTTTTCCTTTGCTCCTTAGAGCTTGTTCCTTGTCATTTGGAACTCCTACAACATCATAAATCATTATTTCCATATGATTTTCTCAAGACCCTAACTCTCTTTCTCTCTTTCAAAACCCTAGTTTCTCTCTCTTTCCATATAAGTCTTAGATGAGCTCAAAATTCGAACTTCCTTTAGAAAAGATGATGAAGAAGAAATACTTCTTACCTTACACTTTTCTTCACTTGATCACCACTTTGGAGATTTTCTCTCTCTACCAAACTTGATTTTTCTTCCTCTTTCTTGTTCTTTCCAGCTTTCTTATGAGTTATGGAACATGAAAACACATTGTCTTGCTCTTTCCCTTCTCTTCCCTTCATTTCTCTCTCTAGAATCAATGTGAGCTATGGAGGAGAAATTGTGGTTGGCATGACTGGTAGAGAAAACAGAGAAGAAAGCTGAAAATGAAGAGAAATGAAGAAGAAGAAAAGTCTTAAATAGGGTACCCAAAAAGTCTTCATGTGGGACCCATCATTTGACAATTTTCTCCCAATTTTACACTTAATCAATATTAATCATCTTCCTTTAATATCATGGCCGGCCAACCCAATTTTAAATGTCCAAATTTCTTAAGTTAATTAGCCATTAATCTCATTAATCCTCCAATTTTTGGTGAATTGCAATTTGACCCCAAAACTTATCAAATTTTGCAAATTAGTCCTTTACTGTAAATCAACTTCTTTAAACTCTCTAATCACTTATTTAGGCATTTATTATTTAATTTAATCATTTTTTAATCAATTATTGTAAAAATCCGAATTTAGACTCCGATCGGTCACACACGTAAACTTCGCAACACATGCGACTCGAGACCTAATTTAGCGGATATTACATTCTCTCCCCCTTAAAATAATTTCGTTCTCGAAATTTACCTGTTCATTCGGGGTTGAACAACTGGGGATACTGCTTCTTCATTACTTCTTCACTTTCCCAAGTGGCTTCTTCAACTGTATGATTCCGCCACCAAACTTTAACTAGAGGAACTCTCTTGTTCCGAAGAACTTTCTCTTCATATGCTATTATAGCCACTGGTCCTTCCTCATAAGACATATCTGTCTGCACCTCTATTTCCTCAATTGGTATGATGTGGGTTGGGTCTGAACGATATCTTCTTAACATTGAAACGTTGAACACGTTATGAATTCGGTCTAGCTCCGGAGGAAGAGCTAATCGGTAAGCCATTGGTCCTATTCTTTCCAAAATTTCATAAGGACCAATAAATCTTGGGCTTAACTTTCCCTTTTTACCGAACCTCAATACCTTTTTCCACGGCGAAACTTTAAAAAATACTTTATCTCCTACTGCATATTCTATATCTCACCTCTTTAAATCGGCATATGATTTCTGTCGATCTTGTGCTGTTTAGCCTTTCCTGGATCACTTTAACTTTCTCCTCAGTTTATTGAATTATTTCTGGCCCAATCAACTTTTTCTCATTCAACTCGGTCAAACATATCAGTGTACTACACTTTCTTCCATATAAAGCTTCATAAGGAGCCATGCCTATGCTCGTTTGATGACTGTTGTTATAGGCAAACTCCATAAGAGGTAAATGTCGATCCCAACTTCCCTCAAATTCAAGTACACAACATCTCATCATATCCTTTAGCAACTGTATAACTCGCTCTGATTGTCCATCCGTTTGCGGATGAAATGCCGTGCTAAAATCTAGTCGAGTTCCCAAAGCCTGCTGTAGACTCTTCCAGAACTGCGACGTAAACCTGGGATCTCTGTTGGAGATGATAGATACAGGCACTCCATGAAGTCTCACTATCTCATTCATATAAATCTCAGCCAACTTGTTCAAAGTATAGTCCATTCAGACTGGTAGAAAATGTGCTGATTTCGTCAATCGATCCACTATCACCCACACTGCATCATGCTTTCTCTGAGTTACAGGTAAACTAGACACAAAATCCATCGTGATCCTCTCCCACTTCCATTCTGGTATGAGAATCGGTTGTAGTAATCCTGTGGGTAATTGATGCTCAACTTTCACTTGCTGACAGATTATACATTTAGCAACGTATTCAGTGATATCCTTTTTCATCCCCGACCACCAACATTGTCCTTTCAAATCTTGGTATATCTTGTTCCCACCTGGGTGCATAGTATAAACCATTTCATGAGCTTCTTTTAAAATCTCTGTCCTCAACTCTTTCATACTTGGCACATAAATCCGGTTCTTGAAATACACAGTACCATCTTCTGTTAAAGAAAATTCTGACTTTTCTCCATTTTTCAAGGCTTCAACCATCTTTACTAACTTCTCATATTGTTTTTGGACATCTTTAATTATTTGCATCAATGTGGATTCCACTCGCATCTCAGCTAAAATCTTCCTGCTTAATGCATCTACAACCACATTAGCCTTTCTTGGATGGTAGTCTATCACACAATCATAGTCTTGAATCAATTCCAACCATCTTCATTGCCTCAGATTCAACTCTTTCTATGAAGGAAGATGCTTAAAACTCTTATGGTTTGTATAAATGTAGCATCTTTCTCCATACAAATAATGTCTCCAAATCTTAAGAGCAAAAACTATCGTTGTAAGCTCTAAATCATGCGTCGGATAGTTAAGTTCATGAGGCTTATGTTGTCTTGAGGCATATGCAATCACTTTTCCCTCTTTCATAAGAACACATCCTAGCCCATTGTGACTTGCATCACTGTACACAACATAATCTTTTCCTGGAGTAGGCTGAGTCAAAACTGGTGCTTCAGCCAACATTGCTTTCAATCGATCAAAGCTTGCTTGACACTTATCTGTCCATTCAAAACGATCCTCTTTTCGCATCAGTCATGTCAAAGGATTCGCTATAGATGAAAATCCTTTCACAAATCTCATATAGTATCCGGCTAATTCAAGAAAACTTCTCCCTTCTATCACATTTCGAGGTGGTTTCCAATTAAGAATAACCTCGATTTTACTAGGATCAACTCGAATACCTTCTGCTGAAATTACCTGACCCAGAAAACTAACTGCTTCTAACCAAAACTCACACTTAGATAGCTTTGCATACAATTGTTTCTACCTCAAAGTTTGCAATACTTTTCTGAGATGTTGGTAATGTTCTACTCGATTTCTTGAATAGACAAGAATGTCATCAATAAATACAACTACAAATTGATCAATATATGTCCTGAACACTCGGTTCATCAGGTCCATAAAAACTGTCGGCGCATTTGTCAATCCAAATGGCATCACCAAGAATTCATAATGACCATAACGAGTCCTGAATGTCGTCTTAGATACATCTGACTCTTTGATCTTCAGTTGATGATATCCCAATCGAAGATCTATCTTTGAAAATATACTTGCACCTTTCAGCTGATCAAATAAATTATCAATCCTAGGCAGTGGGTATTTATTCTTAACAGTAACCCTATTAAGCTGCCTGTAGTCAATACAAAGATGTAAAGTACCGTCTTTCTTTTCACAAATAGTACTGGAGCACCCCATGGTGATATACTAGGTCGTATAAATCCTTTATCTAACATTTCTTGTAACAGTATCTTCAACTCTTTCAATTTTATGGGTGTCATCCTATATGGTGTAATTGATATAGAAGCAGTGCCAGGTACTAATTCAATAGCAAACTCTATCTCTCGATCAGGTGGTAGTCCTGGTAACTCCTCAGGAAATACATAAGAAAACTCACTAACAGTTGGGATGTCGGTCAACTTTGGACTTTTCTTTCGGGTGTCAATCACATACGCTAGGTAAGTCTCACATCCCTTATTGATGAGTTTTCGAGCTTTCAACGTTGATATCACATTATCTGGATATCTTTTATACTCGCCCATCACTACTATCTCTTATTATTCTGAAACTTTAATTCTCATCTGCCTCTTTCCACAATCTATTATCACCCCATGGCAAGCTAGCCAATCCATTCCCAAGATCACATCGAACTCGCGGAATGGTAGCTCTATTAGGTTTGCTAGAAATTTCCTGCCTTGAATTTCGACTGGGCAACCCCTAAACACTTTACTAATCCGCACACTGTGTCCTAATGGGTTAGTCACACAAATCTCATATTCTAGAGTCTATGGTTTTAGACCCTCTCGACCCGATTGTGGTGTGCATATATATAAGTGTGTTGACCCAGGGTCTATCAATGCATGTATACAAGAGCCAAAGAGAAGGAATTTACCCGCTATGACGTCAGGTGCATCCTGCTCCTCTCGGCCTTGCATGGCATAAGCTCTTGCTGGAGCAGCTCTACTGCCTTCAGGTCTCTCTACTATATCTGATCTGAACTGGCTTGGCCCTGCACGACCTCCTCTTCCTTGTCCTCGGCCTCGTCCTCTGTTTTGTCCCATAGTCTGTATTGGTACTGACTCAACACTCTCTGAACCTCTGCCAAACTGTAGCAATGGACAATCTCTTTTAATATGGTTCTTGGAGCCGCATCTCATGCACGCTCCTGTCATCGACCAACACTCTCCTGGATGCGAACGACCACAATATTGACACACCGGTAGAGTGGTAAACCTACGGGATGCCTGTGTCGGTGCACTAGCTGCCGATGAAGTAGATCTTACGGGTTGTCCCCGTCTATAAGAATGAAATCTACTGGAACTCCCAGCCTGAAATCGGCCACCAAAAGATCTGGCTCTCTTGCCACTAGACTGTGCTCCACTTGGTTGTGGCACTGGTCTACTAACCCCACTAATCTGTACTAGCTGTTGTGTCGCCAGGACTCTTTCAACTGTTCTAGCAGATGCTAGTAAACAGGGGAAACTCATCAGCCGTAGGGCTGAAACTTGTAACTTGATCGTATCTCTCAATCCATCTTCAAATCGTCGGCACTTATCTGCCTCAGTGGATACAATACCACCAGCATACTTGCAAAGATGAGTGAATTCTCTCTCATATTCTGTTACAGACATATCCCTCTGTTTTAACATCAGAAACTCTCTCTTTTTGTCGTCTGTGTAAATAGGAGGAATATACTGCTCCTTAAACTTCTCTAGAAAGAATTCCCATATCATAGGGTTAGGAGCCTCTGCACTCTATGATTCAGATCACCACCAATCATATGCATGCTCCTGTAGCAATGATACTGCATATTCATATTTCTATTCATCTATGCAGTGTAGTTGATTAAATACTCGTTCTGCTCGTTCCAACCAAAATTCTGCCACTGAGGGGTTATCTTCCCGTTTACCATAGAAATCAGATGCCCCTAATTTCCTTAGTCTCTCAAACTGTAATCCAGACGAATCTGATCGTGATGTTCTTTGTAGCAAATTTATCATATTTCTCATAAGCTTAGTCTGACCCATATTAATAGCTGAATGTTCACGAAGTGAGCTGGCACTAGATCTCGGTGCCGCAGCTCTATGATGACTTGGTTGCGACGAAGCTCTTGCCTATGAAGGCTCATTACTCTCAGCTTCTTCTATTACTATTCGTCTTGATCCTGAAGTCATATCCTACTTATAACATAAAGACAACGACCCTAATCAATAAAGCAGCAGCTCCAAAAAATGCAATTGTGGGTACATTTAAGAAAAACATTTTCAAAATTCACTTTAAAAAAAATCCAAAACCGCCCAAACCGGCTTTCATATCAAAATCCAGAAACACCAAACCTAGTGTTCTGATACCAAAAAGTTGTAGCACCCTCCCCACCCGAACCAAACATGCCCGGATGAAGGAGTGCTGCCTCCTGTCTTACTCATACTTCATATTTTGTTTTTTACTCATGTATATATGGATATAAACAAAAATCAGAGTGCAATTTATTTGCATAAAATAGTAATTTTTAACATTAGAGTAATTCTTAACAAACTTTAAAAGTAGGTTTTACAAACTCAAGCATTTCTTTAATATAAAAGCCAAATACAAAAGTTTCAAACTTGTAACCCACTTTCTCAAGATTGGGCTGCTTTACTTGAATGGGATCATCGCTTGCTTTATCTAGCATCTTCAGCTACCTCTCTATATCTGTATGGAAATTAAACTCCACGCTAAACTCTAAGCTTAGTGGTGCATATAAATAAGACAATATACTATATCATGCAACAAGCATTAACAAATATCATTTTGTGCATTAAAATGTTTGCATGCATGACTATCAACATATTCCTATTTCATACAAGTATAAACGTCATGCTCATATAGACAATGTTATTTTCATTTATCTTTAATGGCAAATTATTTTGTAAATCTCTTTATCATTTCATTTCAATCTCATATCATCATCATTTTCTCTTTCTTTCCTTTTCTTATTTTTCCAACATATCTTCATTATCTTGCCCACATCACTCTAAATTTTTGGACCGACTGGATACGGGTTATGGATCAGAAGCGCTCACACAAGCTTATGCCACACTGTCCACTATCTGGCTCATAAGAGCTTCTCAAATCAATGACGCTCACACAAGCTTATGCCACATTGATTGAGTATAACTTCATCATAGATGAATAACCGGATCAAGACCGCTCACACAAGCTTATGACACCTTGTCCTCATTTATATGTGCTCATCGGAGCTTTCTCAAGTCAGTAGCGCTCACACAAGCTTTAGCCACACTGACTGAGCATCCCAGACCAATGGCGCTCACACAAGCTTTAGCCACATTGGTTGAGGTATAGTACAGTACCATTTGCCCCCTTAATGACATGTCATCTATCCTGATTCTAGTCCGCAAGTAGAGTAATGGGATTTTTTATATTTTCACATCAATCATTATTATCAAATTTCAACACATCCATTTTTCTCATATTTATCAACATCTCAATTTTCTTGTTTTACAAGCATATAGTCATACTCATACATCTTTTCATTCATTTACTAGATTCATCAATATTCTCATGTTTATCTTCTACATCAGATTTCATATATTATCCATGACAATTCATTTTTCTACATCAATTCATTTTTCTATATCACAACATATCACATTCTCACATCAATATATATATACATATATCCATATCCATATCATTCTTATTTTGCTGGATAGACAATAACTTTCATTTACTTACCTGAATTCCTCATTTAATAACCACATTCATAATTTCAAATACAGAGCATTCACGACCGTGATTACTACTTTCACGCCTGTGAATTAGTTCACGCCCGTAATCCCAAGCTGTGAACGCTACTGGAATGAATCGCACAAAAGCATTCATGGTCGTGATTACTCATTCACGCCCGTGAATAAGTTCACTTCCGTGATTCCAATCTGTGAACGCTTCTGGAATGAATAGTACCATTTCCACCCAGAAGTTCATAACTGTGACACAATCAGTCACAACCGTGAACCCTCAAGTTCAAGCCCGTGACTCAATAGTCACACCCGTGATTTTCAGTAGGAAATCTGCATATTCACATTTCATTCATTCTAACATCATCCCAATCATACCAAATTCTATTTCATGCATTTTTAAGGCTCTTTACTCAACTTATTACTCTATAATACAGATAAATGTTATGATCATATAAGATTCTCTAGCATGCATCATTAATTCAATGTCACACAATTATCTCATTCATACATGTCTAATCCTATGGTTTCATGCCATGATCATCATCATTCTTGAAATGTATTTATCTAAAATCATGTTCAGCATGCATTATTTCAAGCAAAAATAGGCTATTGCCTTAAGTTATGCACAAACCTTAATCTTTCTCCTTCATTCTTTTAGGTAGCTTTCTCTTTTCCTTTGCTCCTTAGAGCTTGTTCCTTGTCATTTGGAACTCCTACAAATCATAAATCATTATTTCCATATGATTTTCTCAAGACCCTAACTCTCTTTCTCTCTTTCAAAACCCTAGTTTCTCTCTCTTTCCATATAAATCTTAGATGAGCTCAAAATTCGAACTTCCTTTAGAAAAGATGATGAAGAAGAAATACTTCTTACCTTACACTTTTCTTCACTTGATCACCACTTTGGAGATTTTCTCTCTCTACCAAACTTGATTTTTCTTCCTCTTTCTTGTTCTTTCCAGCTTTCTTATGAGTTATGGAACATGAAAATCACCTTGTCTTACTCTTTCCCTTCTCTTCCCTTCATTTCTCTCTCTAGAATCAAGGTGCGCTATGGAGAAGAAATTGTGGCTGGCGTGACTGGTAGAGAAAACAGAGAAGAAAGCATAATGAAGGGAAGAATAAGAAGAAGAAAAGTCTTAAATATGGTATCCAAAAAGTCTTCATGTGGGACCCATCATTTGACCATTTTCTCTCAATTTTACACTTAATTAATATTAATCATCTTCCTTTAATATCATAGCCGGCCAACTCAATTTTAAATGTTCCAATTTCTTAAGTTAATTAGCCATTAATCTCATTAATCCTCCAATTTTTGGTAAATTGCAATTTGACCCCAAAATTTATCAAATTTTGCGAATTAGTCCTTTACCGTAAATCAACTTCTTTAAACTCTATAGTCACTTATTTAGTCATTTATTATTTAATTTAACCATTTCTTATTCAATTTTTGTAAAAATCCGAATTTAGACTCCGATCGGTCACACGCGTCAACTTCGCAACACGTGTGACTCGGGACCTAATTTAGCGGATATTACAAGGAGGAGAAAAAGAAAGAGAGGTGGTAGAGTTTGATGTCTTGATGAAATAAAATTTTAGGGTTTGTTTTGTTCTATTGTTAGATTTAGATTGTTTTTGTCTGGTCTTTTACGTTTTTAGTCTCTTTATTCTTTCTTTATTTTTGTAATTTATTTGGTCTATTTTGTCATTTTATTTTTTTAATAATTTTATTTAAATATTTATTTTTTGTCAACTAATACTATTAACCTTTACATTACTACAAATTTACATGTGTTATAAACAGTTGAGTCAGATTGACATGATCCAACACATGAAAATTAAATGAATTGTATCGGGTTCACGAGATGACCTATTACACTATCCACTTTGAGTTATGTCATAATCGGATCGACTTGTTTCTGATACAAACTCATATATGTTCAACTCTAACACACTAATTTTACATGTTTCGTGAATCTGTTTCACGTCATAACTCATTTTGACACCCCTAAAAGAAACTTTGATACTAAGCAATAGAGAACAGAGTTGAAGCTAGATGTTTATCAGGGGAGGATGAATAAATTGATTATTTGATATTAAAAACAAGAAAGCAATTGATTTGTTGGATAACATTGTTGTCTGACAAGGTGAGTAAAAACCATGGATTATATAAAATTTTGCAATGGAGAAATTGCTGATCTATAATCTGATTGTAGCCTATTCAACTATGATTTATTATTTCATTCATCAAACATTCCCACGCCATGACTCTTTTTGGATGAAGCAGCTCCATGCCAAACAATTTTCACTATTCCCCTCATCTTCTGAAGAGCTCCCTATTTGTGTATCACTGCTATTAGTTGCACAAGCGTACACCTGAAATCTGGCTTCAAAACTAAATGATTATAGAATTCAAGGTATCCGAGCCCAAAACAAATGTTTTTTTTTTTTACTTTCACCATCTACACCTATTATTTAGTTCTCATTAAAATATAAATTGGTCATCAAATTTAGTCATTATTGTGATATGTGGTGAGAAAATATACCATTTTAATAATATCATCAGGTGTTGAGAGTGGGCAGTGGCTGAGACCAGTCGTCATGCTTATTAATAAATTGTTCAGGATAATACCTGGCTGATATAGCAATATACATTGTGCCACAGGGACAAGTATATGCTCTTAGGATTACTTGTTCATATTTGATGATAAAGGATATCACAAGTTCAAAGCTATTTCTCCATAAATGTTACCGGCTCTATTAAATGTATATGCTATTGACCGAGAGATAGGTAAATTGGATGGCATTCAAGTTGTTCTTGTGGGAGAACTTGCTAATGGAAGGACAGTCTGGTCGCTTGCATACTTGTTTGCCCAATACCAAGATGTGAAGATCTACTTCGTCTCTCCTGATGTGGTGAAAATGGAGGTAATAGAACAAACAAACTCTACGTTTTAATTTTGTTCAAGATAATCTAGAAGTTTTTGGAGATTTAGGTTTGTTTCCTTATGTTTAATGATGCTTTATTAGGATGATATAAAAAGACTATTTGACATCAAGGGGAGTTAAGTGGGTAGAAGGTGCTGACTTAATGGAAGTGGCTTCAAAATGTGATGTTGTGTATCAGACTCACATTCAGAGAGAGGTTTGGAGAGAATTGACCTATACGAAGAAGCTCGAGGCAAGTACATTGTGGATCGTGGTGTTTTAAATGTGATGTAGAAGCATGCTGTGGTCATGCATCCTCTCCCGAGGCTTGATGAGGTAAATGTTAATAATGTATCCTTAAACAATATAATTGTTGACTAATTTATTCCTTATTATATTCAGTAGATAACCGTGGATGTTGATACGGATCCAAGAGCTGCTTATTTTAGACAAGCAAAGAATGGTCTCTAAATCCGAATGGCCCTTTTGAATCTTTTGCTTGTTGGATGGTGATCGGATGCAATAGCATTTATGTTTGCTTTTGATCATTTATGGCTTACGACAAAACAAATTTAAGGCTGAACTGTGAGAAATGTTTGATTTTGAGAGAGAATTCATGAACGGACAAAGGATATATACCATTTCTTTTATTTCCTTTGAGCACACATCCTTTTAGCTCATTACTGAACAGCACTAACGCTGAAATGAAAGCGGAGTCGATGGAAGAATATTTGCCCTCTAAAAAAATAGCTTTGTAAAGGCCAACCGGGACGTAACTATGCTCAGGCAGAAACTGAATCAGTAAATTGGTGCTTGATCTGTCCTTGAGTAACAAAACTACAAATTATAGGCAGCATGAAACTCCTAGGGTAGATTACTAAGCAGCATTATGCAACATTCCTTGAGAATAGAGATAATGCTTTAACAAATCTGATATATTATATTTTTCCAGAATCGGTATAAAAACTGATACAGGCAAATTCAAGTGCAAACTTTGAATAATCAATTAACAAAATTACATTGTTTAGGCCTTCTAATAGGTGGGGAAATTCGGATCTACATCATGAGCCCAGGCCTCCAGGCCCCCAATGATATCCGCGGCTGAATAAAAACCCTTGTTGCGTAATAACTGAACTGCTCTCTGAGAATCATTTCCCCTTCTACAAACTACATATAAGCTCACATCTGATTCTGAATCGATGCCCCTGTGCTTTCCCTCTTCTTTCATGGCTGATGAAATCTCAGGCAACCTTGACTCCAAACTTGACAGGGGAATGTTCAAGGCGTTGGGAAGAGAAACAATCTTGAAGTGGTGGGCAGGACGAACATCTACCAATACATGTGCTTCCCCTTTGTTAACTCTCTCATTGAACTCTCTACTGTTTATTCTGGAATCTACTGGAAGCAGGTTCAACTTCAATGGCGCCTGTAAATCATAGAAGGATGGGAAATCTGACTCTAATTATTTTCATCTTGAGATCTTAATAATCTTAGACATGTTTATAAAATGCAGTATTTGCAGATCCATGTTCATTGGATGAAAAAAAAATGCAGCAGGAGAAAACATACCACAAGTATAATTTGATGGAAGTTTTAACGTGAGATCCAGGCAAAACCATTGACGTACCAACATAATTAAAGTTTCTTATGGAAGTTTTACTGTGAGATGCAGTCAAAACCATCGACGTACAAACATAATTAAAGTTTCTCTCTATTGCAATTGAAATGAATAGTTCTCAATCTACTCTAATTAAAATACAGGTTGCATTTGGAAACAGAAGATTAAGTGAGGAGGGTAACAATACCGTTGACAATGGAGTTTGAGTGAACTTCTCGTAATCAAAATCTCTAAATTGCTTTGGGGTGAATACTGCATTTTCTCCACAAACTTCACATTGTAAAGATCTACATCTGATCTTGACCTATGCAATAAACAACTCAGTCTCAGCTAAATCAGGTATTTACATACCATAAGATCATGTAAATTTACTAATTATTAGAGCACACTTGAAACAGAACCAAGGCTAGGTAAATAAGAAAAACATGAAAGCTGGAAACATACAATACGGATTCGGGTTGACAATGCATCAAATAGAAGCATCCGTTCTGAAAGTGGTTCACCTATGGCACTCGCAATTTTAATGGCCTCAAGTGCTTGGAGACAGCCAATTATACCGGGAACTGCAATACAAATTAATTAACAAGACAGAAGCACCACAGATGTTCAACCATACAAGAGCACAGTTATCTTCATCCATTCAAACATCAGAACAGTGCAAAACATGAACAAAAAAAAGACAAATAAAAAGCAATAAATATTTCAGTTTGACTGTATCTCCAATTTGGACAGCTATCAAGATCAAGACTTCCTTCAGAATTCAAGTTCACATTAGTACAAAATGTATAGATACGATGTTGACACATACCAACTCCCAGGACTCCACTATCAGCACATCTTTGGCATGCTGTTGTAGGAGGTGGGGTTGGAAAAAGGCATCGATAGCATGGACCTCCATTGTAATTGTAGACTGTGAGCTAGGCAATAAAATTGATAGAGTCAGATTTGGAGTTAGCATATCAGATTAAGATACAGAAGAAGAATGAGCATATCAATCCTTAAAGGTTTCTTATGTGCAGCAGAAGACAGAACACAATTGCAATGTAGATTACCTGCCCTTCCAATCCCAATGCAGCACCCGACACAAGAGGCTGCATATATGAATGAAACATGATTAACACAGTTTTTAAACTTCTTAAGCTAAAATGCACATTAAAGATGGAAAATGATAATGACATCTCATGCACATGTGTAAGTCGTTGTTTATGTTCACATGCAGAAAACAGACACAATATGTGCACAAAAGCAATGCACTATTAAGTTAAGTTCCATTATTTGCTTCATAACCACAAAACACATCTCTAATACATAGTTGTTTATTCCATTATGAGAACTGTGGAGTCTCTGAAGTAACAACACAGACAAACCACACTAGTGACAGATCACTGAACCGAGTCTTAATCCTGAATATACATATGTGCAACAGTGTCTTTTCGGTCAATTCAAATAGAATTACGAAATGTTTTGAATAAGCATGTCAAGGTACTGATTTACCTTCCCCAACACCACACAGCAATCACTGATCATGTAACGGCTTGGAGCATTATCTGTTGCATCTACTATTACATCATATCTGATTAAAGTTGACAGTTATGGAGACCATAAATTTCCAGTTGTCCTCACAATTAAAAAAGGGAAAAGATAAAAAATGTAAAGCATAAAGAAAAAAGAATTCAAAAGACATCATTTTAAGGATACTGGCTAAAAATTTCCAAGGCATTGGATGTGCGCAAAGCTTGTTGGTATTCCACAATATGGATGGAGGAGTTGATCCTGGAATGCAAAATATATATTACAATTAGACACAAGTCACAAAGTACAAACTTTTAAGATCCAAATTTCATCCTTCACAATATAAGCATCCAATCCTTCAACTTTAAAAGACAATATCCATAGCTTTTTGACACATGTAGCCTGGAATCAAATATTTGATTTGCAACTAGATATAAACTATTTATAGCAGCAAGCATATAGATATGCACATACGAGCGACATGCAGCGGCAGCGGATTTCACTTTTGGCTGACCAATAAATGCCTCAGTATGTATCACCTGAATAAAAGTAGCACTGGAAGTTAGTTGCAAGGAAAATTATAGGCTCTATCATCAATGAAAAATGTAAATAAGAAGAACAAAGTATAACAGGAAAATGCATATAACTAAAAAAAGTACTAAGAGGAGAAGATTCAAACTCCAAACTAACAGCTCAATAATGAAATACCCACTTGAACACAGAATGAAACTCCACTATTAGTCAAATAATTTTCTTCTTCTTTTAGTTGTAAGTAGACAAATTACTACATGCATGGCATGCCAGAAGATACTACACAGGTTCACCACAACATGTAAAAACAAACTAACTGAATTTTTCTCATTCAATCCCTAACATTAATCTTTTAGAACTATAATAACTATATCAAAGATATTAATTATTTTAAATGCAAGTTCTTCCAGCTTTGTACCTGCCTGTGCATATTATTTAACTCAACAACATCATGGTCAACAATGCCCAACCGACCTGCAAGGTAAACCCAAAAATTTTAAAAACAATAGAAAATGGTGATTTTCAAAAGGAAAAAAGAGTTCAGTGGTATAAGATGTAAATTTGTTACAGTTTCACCAGAATAGCCAACTACTTTTAATTATTATTCTATGTCGAGTCACAGCATTTTTTACCAAAAGCCAAAACACCAATTTAACATCCATCACAGCTGACATTTAAAGGTTTTTTGTTTGTTTTCATATTTTTTACTGAAGACCCTAAACCAAGAATCTAACATCGATGCTTATGGAATTAAACTCATTCAAGCAACTCAGAGCAACATGCACCCTTTTCATGTCTCCAGAAACCAGTCACACTTCTCATCTCTCCACAAATCAGTTATCCCACCTCACCATATTCCAATGCCTTTCGGTTTTTCAATAATATTTTCGCTTAACAAACTGCTAAGATTTAAGAGCGAATGAAGTAATGAATAAATCAGTTTTTATAGGAAGGAATTACTTATTTTGCAACTTCTAAAAAAACGACCCATCCCTGCCTCAGTTTTCTAAAAGATCCACGTTACTTATTGTCAACTTAGAATGCAGAATTGAAATGAAGCCCACTTTTCTAGCAACAAGATGTACTTGATGGGACTCTATTTCTCCTTCGCTTCTGGTAAGATTTTTCTTTAACACTTTCAGTTATATAAGGACATAATGTTTCACAAATTTCATGAGTAAAGAAATGATTCCAACAATACTTTTAGAATAATTGATCATGCTCCAGGCATGTAGTGAACTAAAAGAAAAGTAGGAAATTTGAACATGTAATATATCTATATTAAGCATATTTAGTTCTCTATTAATTCAAGATGTATCAAAGAACAGCATTCTTCATGGTAGTACAGCACTATATTACTTCCAATTCCAAATCAGCACATATTTCAAGCATCATAAAAAGAATTGTCTTACCAACACCACAAGCTGCCAGATATAATAAAGCAGGCGAGCCCAACCCTCCAGCTCCAACCACTAAAATTGAAGACTTCAAAAGATTAGATTGCCCTACAATCAAGAAAAAGAAGCATTATAGAACTACTCAATTCCCCATTCCGCTATATGCATTTACCTACGCAGCTCTATATACACGCCTAATTATGCTTTGAGCAGTAAAACCCTTGAATGATCAAGTCATCATAGTCCAATAAAGCTAAATATCCAGCTAAATATCCAATATAGATAAATATGCAAATATTTCTCTATGGTTTCGTGATATGAAAACGACCTTGAACTCCAAAGATGGGGAGCAAGAGATGACGACCGTAACGATAAATCATATCAGGCGATAATCCATGGCCGAAACGAGATCCAACGATTGAGATTGAAGGACTAGAACCATTAGAAGAGACAGCGCCGTTTTGGAAATTCAAGTCGCGAAGCTGAGCTTCAAGAGCTGCAATTTGATTCTCTATGTCGCTCTTTGCGGCTTTTAAAGTTTCGATTTCGCCGAGGATTCGAGCTCCGTCAGTCCCATTTGACTCCATTCTACTAGCGGCCTTGATTTCCTTTAGCAGAGGATGAAGACGAAGAAAAGAAAGATATTAACAGGGATTAGCAGAGAAACCCTATATTGGAAAAGGAATAATGGTAAATCTCAAAACATTAATATTAATATTACTATTATTTACAAAATGAGATTTTTTCTCAAATCAAGGGTTTTAAATAAAACGCCTTTTTTTAGAATTTTGATTTGATATGAGATGATTATATACATAACTGCTGTATTATTGTTTTAAATGATATAGACAATATAAATTGATATTGATGTTATATTTTAAAAAATTAAATTTTTTTAATTATTATTAATTTAAATTATGAATATAAAATTTTTATCTTGAATTTTTATAAATCATTAATGTAATAATTTTTTATATTATATAATAATTTTTATAATATAAAATATTTTTTATATTGTTGATCATATTTAGATATAATTTTTTTATATTCTTTTGTTTAAGCATGTAATTTTGATAAATTTTTTTTATCATTAACAATGCGTATTGTGTAATTCTTTTAATCATAAATGAACTACATACGGAAATTAAATTTTTTTTATTTTCATAATAAAATATTTATTTATTTATAAAAAATAAAAAAATATTTTCTAATTAAGTTGTTTGACTTAATTGTATTTATTAAGCTATTATTATTAAAATATTATGTAATTTATAATTTTTTTAAGGAAAAATGATGTTTATTTAAGTGCTTATTAACCTAATACACTATATATTAAACTTTGTTGTTTATTTTTTTTGTTAATTTAGATAATTTTACTAGTTATTTTTTAAAATTTACAGTATCAGCGGACAATACAATCCGATATATCATTACAATGCTAATATATTACATTGGACCGATATTTAAAACTATGCTCAAATCAATTATTTGCTGGACAATTATTTTTGAATTAATCATTAGCTTTGTTAAAAGTGAAGTTACTAATTAGGATAAAACTTATTCTACACCAGATTCAACAATTATTTCTGAATTAATCATTCGTTTTGTTAAAACTGAAGTTACTAATTAGGACAAAACTTATTTTACACCAGATTCATAATTTCGTTCATAAACAAATTAAACTTATCTTATCCTATACTATACCTAGTATATTTGTTTCTTTTTGGAAGAACTCATAAATTATTTTTTCAAGAAAATAGAGACGTCGCTAAAAGGAAAGCATTACATCAAGAGCCAGAGAGTCCTCCAAAGAAGGAAGAGTCAATTAAATAGAAGAAGAATCATAGGAAGAAGCAGCTCTAGTCATACAATGACCTACTTTATTTGCTTCCTTTTTGACAAAACTAATAGTGAAATCAATATTAACTAAGATCAAAGCAAGACAAACCATAATTATAACCCCAAATTCAAACATATCGGGCTTCAGACGAATGATAGCACCACCAACTAACTTGGCGTTAAATTCTAACAACATTGCAGACTTAACTTTCCCTCTTATGCCAACTAAGAACCTCCTTCAGGCACATTGCTTCTGCAATAGAAGGATGAACATGACCTGACATTATCTTTGAAAAATAAGCCACAAACTCCCCATGCTCATTTTGAACCATAACCCCCATTCCAACCAAATTAATATCATGAAGCAAAGCAACATCAAAATTGCATTTTAAAAAAGCAGCAAGAGGTATTTGTCATCTAAATAATTGACTCGGGGCTTGAGGCACAGTTTGCACCATGTTTGCTTTACTCTATTATGCAAGAAAAGAGAGGGACGATGAAACAATAAAGCAATTTGTCTGAAGAAGAAGTTAACAAATAAAGCAATTTGTCATTTGGAAATAGTTGCAACCATAAAGCCGAAACAAAAGCTCTATCAAGCCTCTCTTCTACAATATTGATATGGAAGTTAAACTATGGTAGAACTCATAGTTATGTTATGTTCTTGTTGTGTTCCATTCGACGCGATATATATTGATGATGGAGATTTGATTAGTTGTGGAGTGAGTAAGCTATTATTCGAGTGTGCTTTAATTGAATTCAAATAAGCCTAATACATATTTACCCTCCAAATTTGGCAAAAGAAGTCATTTTGCTATTTATACCTTTAACTAGTTATATGTGACTCATCTAGATCCATATTTTGACAATTAAAAAAACGAGATGGATGTGAGATACACCCACGTAACGTCGATAAAATAAAATGTGTTTGTACAGTTAACCTTTTGATTGATTATTAATCTTGGCGAGATGGGTAGTCAAGAATCCATCCTAATTATCATATATGGCCATGTAGATTCAGTAGGCAATAAAGTTTTGTGTTTTTATTAAAGTTAGAGCAGCGAAATTGTAATTAAATTTTAAGAAAATGAATATTGAAAAAATTAAGTTTTTATATTTTAAAAAAGATAAAATAAATATTGTAATTTTAAAAGAAAATAAATACATAAGTGTAACACTCCTCACCCTACCCAATAAGTGGTTAGATAAGATTATACTGCAAATATTTCTCTCAAATCTAAATTATGATACTGAAAATTATAACATTTTTTTTCAAATTTATCTCAAATAAATATATTCTAAAAACATTTTTATAAACACAATAAAGGAAAACTATTTACATTTAAATACACAAAATAATATTTCTCAAAAATGGTTTTAAACTTTTATACAAGTTGGGATTATTCAAGCATACAATATGAGAAAACATTTATAATAAAAAACAGAATGTAAAACTCACTTTAATGCTCTGCTACTTCACTAGACCACTAGTTTTTTCTACTATTTACTTTTAATTGTATCTGCGGAGACAATAAAAACTCTTACGCTAAGTAGTAGACTTAGTAGTATATATTGAAGGATAATAAGCTATAAATAGGTAGCATGCATTTCATGCAATACTCTCATATAATTAGAATTAATTCAACTATATAAGTGAGTATTACAAAACCACTCTTTTAAAAGTTGATTAAAAATAAAACTTTCTTTTAAATATTATTTTATTTGTATTATAACCATGATAACTATTTTAAAATTCATGTAAAGAATAGAAAAAAGAAAAACCAAATAAAATATTACATCCACATTGAAATAATGCATATGACTTCAATTAGCCTAAAATTACAAAAAAACCATCCCGAAAGGGAATTTCACATCTTTAACACATGAAATTTAAAACTAAATACATTATGGTGTATCACTCATCCAACTGAGTTTGTCTTGAGACTCTTCCTTTAGGCTCTCTTTAGTTGTTAGCAACATGTATTGAGCTCCAATGTTTCTCACATGCTAAGCAACTCATGCTTAGTTATATTATTGTCCAGACAATCACCAAAAAGGGGTGATGAATTGGTAGATAATTAAAATTTTATTGCAAAAACAAATAAATAAGATATAAAGGAATTAAGGGAAGAGAGATTTAGCGCACAATTTATAGAGGTTCTGGTGTTAACAGGTCCTACACCTCTCTTTAATCACAATTGAGTGTTTTCATTATCTCACACAACTAGATACACTAGAGTTTTACTAGCTAACTCCAAACTAGATGTTCACTCTCGGATCACAGCTAACCCAATCTCCCTTATGTTTTAACTGGCTAACATAAAAACTAATTTCTTGTATTTTGATTGCTCACACTACAACCTTAATAACACTTGAATACATAATTATTGGGAAATAAAATTGAAAGAGTATAGCCACTTAGAGAGAATTGTTCTTTTTTTTTTCTATGGCTATTTCACTCATTAGCAGTTACAAAATAGTGGCTATGATTATTTTTAATGTTCTAAAACATTTGAATTGAAATTTCTTTTTGTGGTCAATTCACGATCACAAGTTCCCTTTTTGCAATCATGAGTTCTGAAGCTCCATGTTCCTTTAACATGTGGCAGATTCTGGTTGGCTACTTGTGTAATAGTAATGTCGATTTGAATCTTGCTATTGCTAGAATAACTTCATGGTAGTGAGACTCCTTTTGCGATAAGATTCACAATCATGTATGAGATTGCGAACCTCTCTAGAATAAATAGCATTTTGGTGGTGTCCATTTTGCAGTAGTGAAATAAGTGTCACAAGTTGTGAAATTGGCTTGTGTAGATTCCCTCCGATTTTATAGCTCAACCGAGGATATATGTCAGCGTCTTATTGGATGATTATCAATAAAAATTTGACTTTGAACTTTGCAGTTGCAAAATGATTGTCGCAGTCGCAAAAGCCTTTTCACAGTCAGCCTTGATGGGGTGTGAACCTCTCCGGAAGTTTTTGCTAACATTTTGAGGTTACAATTCTTAAGTTGAGGTCGCGAGTTCTTGGTGTCATATCCGCTAATTTAGACCTAAGTCACGTGAGTTGTTAAATCGACTCGTCGGTTTGACCGAAGTCTAAAATTGAATTTTTATCGAAAAATAATGAAAATAATGACAATTAAGTATGGAAAATATCTAATAAAGTGTTCAAAATATTTTAAAGATGTTAAATTTCAGTAAAGGACTAAATTGTAAATTTTAAAAAGTTTAGGGGTCAATTTGCAATTTACCAAAATTTTGAGGATTTATTGGGATAGTCATAAATTAAATGCATGAATTGAGACATAAAATGCATATGGAGGCCAGCCACACCAAGTGGCACATTTTAAGAAGTCAATTGACATACATGAATTAGAAATTAATGAAAAGTTTCTAGAAAATACTTAGGTGTCTCCATTAATTATGTAATTTTGTCACTTTGTTCTTCAGTGCTTATCCTTTCTTAATTATCACCCTTGATCTAGAATTCTTCCATTATTAAGTGTCTTCCACATTTCTTGAAGCATAACACACCAAGTGGCAAAGTTTAGTAAGCTAATTAAGATACATGCATTTAACATTAATGAAGGTTTCGAGATTGATGCTTAGGTGTCCCTCCCATCATAATAACTTTTGTCATTTTCTTCTTGATTATTTCTTCTTCTTTCTTAATCCTTTGTATCTAGAATTGTCCATCATTGTCTTCCACGTTCCTATTATCATACATCAAAGGAAGATGAACATATTAATTACCTAAGGAAAATATCTAGATTTTTATAGCCTATGTGTCAAAGTATTGATTAATTTTGTCTTCTTCCTCTTAATTACCCATCCTTCTTCCTTATCCTAACATCTAGAACACTCTATTCTCTAAACTAGCTATGTTTATCCATTGGACAGCCATAACCAAACCTTGTTCTAAGAAGAGAAAGTGAGAAAAAGAGAGAGAAAGGCATGGAAAATTCCATTTTCATGCCTAAGGAAGCTTAGGAGAGTAAGGAAAAAGAGAAAAATTAGGGTTTATGAAGTTTTAATAATCTGATTTAAAATTTAGGAACTCAAAGTGACAAGGATTTAGCTCAAATGAGCAAAGGAAAGGAGAAAGAGAAGTAAAGAGAAAGAAAATGAGAGGAAAAAAGAGGTTTGTGCATAACCTAAGGCAATAACCTATTTTATTTTTTTTATTTGCATGATTTAATTATTTGGCATGTTGATGATTCTGAATTAATATTATTTTGTGATGAAAATCTTGGGGATGCATGCTTGCTAGACTTAGGATTTAATTTGGTAAAAATTGAATATGATTATCTTGTATGTTCCTTACTAGAAATTGATGAGCAGTGTTCACTTAAACTGTTATAACTTAATTTTTGAAACCCAGTTTTGCATGTTGTTTGTTGAGTTTGAAAGATAAGACATAGGGCTATAACTTTCATTTAGACTATAAAATCTGAATATGTCTGTAATTATCCAAAAAAAAATATAAAATTTGGATATAGAATATGTCCAGAAATTCTGGGCAGAATTGTTAGTAATGAGCATTATGTACTTAAACTATTATAAATTGAGTTCTAGAGATTGTATTTGTGTGTTCTTTGTTCAGTTTGAAATCTAAGACATAGGGCTAAAATTTTATTTAGACCATAATATTTGAATATGTCTGTAATTATTCATAAAAATTCATAAAGTTCAGACTTAGAATCTATCTAGAAAATTCTGGGTAGAATTATCAGTGACCAGTTATTGTTAATATTATCATATCTTTTGATACAGAACTCAAAATTAAGTGATTCAAGTTTCATATTAAAGATAAGATCCATATCTAAAATTTGTATCGAGATCATGGAACTAAATTCAGAACGGAACAAGACCAAAATTAAGGTCCAAAATAGAGAACAGAATCTGCCAGTGATAGGGCAGCATGTGAATTGAGGAATAAAATGAGTAAAATGATGAGAACTTTGTTATATTATATGAATATTATTTTAATTGAATGATTATGTGATTATTTTGAGATATTACATGAATGAAAATTTTGAAATTGATTGTTATGAATTTTAATGAAATTGTATAAGCCCTAGAACACCTAACTAAAACCAACTTAGGATAGTTTGACATGTCAAATAGGGGGGAGTATGATGAAAATGATTAAATCCATTAATGGTATGATTATCTACGCTGGGTTTGGCAATTTTATCTATGCCGAGTTTGACAATGTTATCTACGTCGGGTTTGACACTGTTATTTATGTTGGGTATGATATTATTATCTACGCCGAGTTTGGCACGGTTATTTACGCCGGATTTGGCACTTATATGCGCACATCATATTGCTCGAGTGGCACTCCTAAGTGTCTGGATGGCAACTCCGTTATCCTATTCAATGGTTCATAGGTGTCATGGGCATAAATGAAAACATAAATAAAGAAGTTATGGAACATAAAAGAATTATTGAAAATAAAAATGGAATTATGAATTGTGGCATGGATAAAAAGAAGATTTAGTGTTATACAATAAGGTGGTAATAAAATAAATAAGTATGAGATAAAATAATATAATTTAATGTCTATACAAGCTAGAATGTCATGATTTGCATGAGAATGATGATTTGATTATGTTAAACAAAATGAGATACAATAAATTGATGTTATGCATACTAGAATATTATGAAATGTATGTTTGCATGATTTGATCATAAATTGTTATATGACAATGCATGTGACATTAAAAATTGTTTATTGCCTTATCTATATGCACCACTAAGCCAAGAGCTTAGCGTGGGAGTTTTCTCACACAGATTTAGTAAAGAATAAATAGAAGATAGTAGACAAAACCAACGGTGACCTAATCCAGTAAAGCAGTCTATTGCACACATTGTGGGTTACACAACTTTTGTGTATTATCTTGTATATTTTATTTTGTAGTATTTGTAAAATAAACAATATGTTTTGTAAATAACATGTTACTATATAAAAAGGTAGTTTAACTTTTATGTTATATTTCTTTATAAATGCAAAGTAAATAAATAGTGAATATTGGAAATGAAAAAAATGTATGAGTGATTTTGCTTTATATATAATTTATATAATGATATTTTAGTCAATGAAGTCAGTGTAGCACACCCTCATTCAGGCACAAGCTGCTGGGGTGAGGGGGTGTTACACTTGGTGCCTTCATGTCATGGTCATGAACAGTTGGGTCGTAGTTGTGAATTACATGACATAAAAAAATTCTTCATAATTTCACCAAATGTTTGACTTCACCAAATGTTTGACTTCCAATGGACTTGAAACTTTATTTTCTATCAAAGCAATACTAGATAAAAATATTAGTAACATTTAATTTGATTGTCAATATCAAAATAGAGATCTATTAGAGATCAATTACCATAAGACTAACAATATTCCTTTTTTGATTTTGACAATCAAACATAGCAAAAATATGAAACTGAACTGGCAGCAATCAAATTAAGGAATTAAAATATAAATGTTTCAAGTTTCATGACAAATCAAGGTTTATAATATAGATAAATATGTTCTTAAATAGGTGATACCAATTATGATTATGCTAATTTCATTTTGATACGAAATATGATTATGCTAATTTTATTTTTATGCTATATACTTTTATAATTTCACCCTCTTTGGCAAGATCAAAAAGAAAAAAATAATTATCATAAAAGGGAGATAATAGAAAAATATAACTTTCATTAAAATAAACAAACATTACAAATGGATCATTCAAAAAATATGTAATGCATAATCACAAAACTAATCATAAAAAATAGAAATGTGGAGTCTTGGTCAAAATGTATGAAGGTGAAATATAAGATTTTTGATATGGTAAAAATTATAGGTGCTCCTCATCATGTCCTTCATCTCCTCAGTGTGGCTCTCTCTCAACATGAGACTTATCTTCAAAATTTCTTAGGCATACTTCTTAACCCATTCTTCTTTGGATGTCTTGAAAATCAAGATAAAGGTGCCTAATCATCTCAAATATCTTTAGATGCAATTCATACATTAGAGGAGTTGGAACTTATAGTTAAGGTATAACTTGAGTTGGTACTTCTTCTTAAACTTGGGAGCCTTTTCGAATAGCAAGTCTTGCTCTATTCTTTGAAATTTGTATGGTAGAGGTTTATACTCTTTGTTCTTCTAAGGCATACTCATAAGTATCTTCACCAATCTTTCCAATGGCTTTGCAATTGAGGAGATAAGGTATGTTGATGAGATTGATGTTCTTGTCATGATACTTACTAAGAAATTGTTTATTCTCTTAAGTAAGAAGATTGAAATGCTTGGCTATGAGAGAAATTTGAGAAATAACTACGATAACTCCTCTAAAAGCAATAGCAATATGATCAAGTTGATCAACAAAAAGAGGTACCATGTCAATTGACATTTTATGAATCAATAAAAAGATATAGAAAATATCATTTTGGGAGATTTTTTTGTTGCTATCTCCTCTAGCATTGATGGTAAAAGAAATAATTTGATGTAAGAGCCAATGAAAAAAAGATTTTATGTATTTGGAGTTAGCATATTTGTCTAGGGTTTTTCAATGGAAATTGATTTTCAAAAGTTAGAATAAGGAAAAGTCATCAATTTCATTAAGAAAAACATAGTAAAGAAACTAAAGATGTTGGGCAATTCGCCCTTAGTTAAGCCATACCTCTTTCCAAACATTGAGAATTTGATGTCGTAGATACCAAACTTTTTGGAGTTAGCATATTTGTTTAGGGTTTTCTCAATGGAAATTGATTTTCAAAAGTTAGAATAAGGAAAAGTCATCGATTTCATTAAGAAAAACATAGGTAAAGAAACTAAAGATGTTGGAAAATTCGGCCTTAATTAATCCATACCTTTTTCCAAACATTGAGAATTTGATACCGTAGAGACCAAACTCTTAGGTGTTGGCCTTTTCTACTTCTAATGTTGCAAGAAATATGATAATCAAATACCAACAATCACATATGTTGCTTCTTGATCCTTTTTATCCCTTATAGCATAAACTCTAGCTATTGTCTGGCTTAGTCCTGGCTTATTAGCAGTCTTAGAGTCTGCTTAGGTAGTTCATGTTTGACCTCCTTTGGTTTGCTGTCTGGTATGAGCTAGAGTTGACCGTGTAGCCTAAGCTGGTGCACTGCTAATATTCAAAGGACAATCCCTCTTCATATTCTTTTTAGATCCGCATTTGAAGCAAACACTTGTATTTTTCTATTACTCTTCTTTGTGACTCTTGTTGTAGGTGCCACAAACTGGAACACTCTCTTTGGTAGTATGTGTCTAAATACTATCACTAGCAGATGTAGTTCTATAGGGATGCCCCCTCACGTGTGATCCACACTATATATAATTTTCTATTATTTCCCTGACTTCTTCCATAAGACTATGACAGGTAGAACTGACCCTTCTTGTATGAATACTGGGCCACTAGAGTCATTGTGTGTCTAAAAGCTTCCTATTCTCTCTTCCTCTTTCTCTGCTCCACATTAATAGTGGATGAAATCAACTGAGTAAAACTGACATGTTGAAGTGTAGTCACAAAGTCACATATCTCAGCATTGAGGCCATACTGAAATCTTCTTCACTTATCTCTCTCACTTGTGATCTTTTCTTAAGCATATTTACTCAATCGAGTAAACTCTCTCTAGTACTCTGTCACTATTATCTTGCCCTGCCCGAGGCTCAGAAACTCTATCTTCTTTTCATTTATGTAAATCGAAGGGACATATTGCTCTTTGAACTCAGCTATGAAGAACTCTCATGTCATTGGCTGAGGGATCTCTGGTTTCAGCAAAACTATCTTCCACTAGTCATAAGCATTTTCCTATAGCAGGGATATGGTTGATCAATAGTCATCTCAAACTCATCGCAAACCCTTTCTATCTTTTCTATCTAGTACCTTATAGTAGCAAGATCATCATCCTTTGTTCCTATAAAATCAGTAACTCCAAACTTACGGAGCTTGTCTAGTTGTACTATAGACTTCGGTGGTGGAGATGGAGGAACTGGTACTAGTTATGGTACAACTCTAGCAATCTACTGTAATAGATTTGCCATCTGTTGTATCAAAGGAGTTTGGCCTTGATCGACCTATTCTAGAGCCTACTGGTTAGGGACCGATCCTGCACTTTGACCCTAAACACTAGTTGTATTGGGTTGATTTGGTGTTTAGTATATGGAGAGCTATGACTTTCGTCCATGTCATTATATTCAGACACCATCTCACTCTACTCCTACAAGTTGACAAATAAGAGCCCAAGTCAAAGTTAGACGAGACACATGTATGCATGCATGATAACCCCATAATCCACTTAGGTCTAGAACTGCCTAAACCTGGCTTTGATACCACTAAATGTAACACCTTATGTACAATATAGCAACTCCACTATACAAACGAATGACACATAGTTGAATCTATATAATCATGTTCTGAATTAAAATTATATTTGTATAACATGCATCTTTATAATAATCATATCTTATATACTACATAAATACTCATCTGTATTTGAATAACAACCATAAAGAGAATCAATATCTAGTTAGGCAACATCCCGCCCTTATTACAAAATCCATTTTTATTAATATTAAATAAATTCAGTTACATATCCTCAATAAAAATATGTTCTAAATATCTGTCTTTATCTCATATCATGATGAATAACAAATGAATGAAATAAATGAATTGACCCAACTTTGGTCAATTATGACTGGCTTGGTCCTTCTCTTCTCATCAACTCAACTGTCTACTAGCTCGAAACTTGCGTGCAAGGAAACCCACATGCTAAGCTACTACAAGCTTAATGGTACATATAAGTATTAAAATTCTATCATGCATTCACACATTAATGTATCATTCGTATTCATAACCATACCTGGGTATTTGACCATATCGTCATATATATATATATATATACATATCCACATAATACCTCATTCATTCTGAACTGATTTGATTTCAACACATTCATAGCATATATTGCATAAGTGAATACATGTCATCATAGTCTAAATACATTTCATTTATAGAATTTCTATATCTCCATAATCCTAGTGAATTTCATCATATATTGCAATTATTTAACATCTTATTCCATATATCTAATTACTGGTTTCCGCATTCCGTTTATAGGATGTAACTGTATTTTGATTTCTTAATTCTGATTTACTTTCTGTATTACTGGTTTACGATATCATTGTGTAATGTATTAAAATTTACTATATTCTATATTACAATAATTCACTGCTTGTTTGCTAAAAAATTTACTGTGTTCAACCCTATACTCTAAACATGGACTACCCATATGCAAATTATGAAATAGGAGTGTTCTAACCCGAGCTTAAGTCACCATGCTCACTAATTATATCTATTTGTATCGTTACTACCGAACTTCTCAAATTAGGAGCACTCTAATATGAGCTTAAACCACCCTAATAAGTAAATATAATATTTGCATGCATATGGGTAAAAGGGCACTCTAACCCGAGCTTAAGTCATCTTGTCCCTAAATAATTAGGAGCACTCTAACCCAAGCTTAAGCCACCTTAATTTAAACATAATAATATTTTATGGTACTTTAACTCCTTCAATAACATGTCATCTATCCTAAGCAAGTCCTCAAATAGAGAATGGACATATATAATCATACTATAGTTATCTATATCATTTACAAGTCATTCATGGTTCAATATATCCATTACATAATACTTTATAATATAGAGCATCGGTGCATAATCATTATTCATAGTTATGTATCACACTATATGTCATCTCAATTAATCATGTCAAATGTGTGTGTATAATAAACTCATGTAATTTCATAATAGGATTAGAATATCAAATTTCTAGATACAGGGTATTCACAGGTGTGAATGGTAGATTCATAGGCGTGAAGCCTTTTATCATAGGTTGTCTACCCATGATTGGCTTCGTGTGATGGTTCATAAGCGTGAACCTTAGTTCATGAGCATGAACATAATCTTGTTTAGATTCATGGGCATGAAGCCTACCTTTACACTTGTGACTTATCAATCTGTGTCAATATTTCAGCATTGTTTTAAGCCAAAATAACACACAACATGTATTGGAACTACAACTAATCAATGTTAGACACTCCTATCAATACTTCCCAATATTCATAAACATATTTCAACTATATTCAAGAAAAATAAATCATTTAACAACACAATTAGATTTCATACTTCAAATCATCAAACATAACTTCCATACATCTCAATTATCCATAATTACAGTGCATAGCAGATTTAACGTGTCTCATACAAATTTTCTGCAATTCTAGTAATACCATATAGGCCAATTAACATACCATTTATATCATTAAGCATACAAGCATACCAAATTGCGAATTAAAATGTGTATATATACAAACTTTAATAATAAATCCTAACACTCAATCCCTCTCACATCTACTACCTTTGAAGGTTATCTCCACCCTCTGTTTTGGTTCCTAATATGATAACAGAGACCATATTATAATTTATTTCATCATTCAAGATATTTATACCAAAAACTAACAAAACCTTAACTTTTTCCTTGGTTTAAAGCCTATAAACCTTAATCCCCATTAAACCAAATTGAACCAAATCAAAGGACAAATGAGAACATGATTTCTTACTTCTATTTCGTGAAAATATAATGATACTGGGGTTTAAAATCGTGTTTTTGTGCTCTTTGGTTCATGTTCAAAACTATGGCAAAAACCTTTGGTTTTTAATCTGTGTTAATCTTGTCAATTGTGGGGATTTGTATCTTATCAATCAAAATCGAAAGAGAATGAGAAAGAACTAGTTCTAGGAATTCAAAGGTCTAGTGGCTAGGGTTTAAATTGGACTTTCGTGAGTTTCTATCAAAAATACAAAACTATCCAATTTAAACAACAGGTCTTCACGGGCATGAACACATGTGTCATGACTGAAGATTTTCAGCTTCAGAAATTGAATTCCACGATATTCACGGCTGTAATTTTGTCTGTCATGGGTGTGAACATTGGAAACTCCTATTTTTCCAATCTTTTTAATTATTTTCATGTTTCCAAACCCGTAGCCACACATATACTTCCCATATACCTTGTATATATCTTTAATTACATGTAAATCTTAAGCCCAACTTGCGGGCGTTACATAATCTATCACATGACCTCCTCTATTTTTTAGTATAAATTATGCATATTGGAAGACAAGGATGACTCATTTTCTTCAATTTAATGATCTAGATTGTTTGGAATCAGTTTTGGAAGGCTACATTTTTCTTACCAAAAAAGATGGAACAAAGAAGAAAATAAAAGAGATGACCCAAGATGAAAACCAAACAACAAAAGCAAACTTTAGGGCTATGAACTTATTATTTTGTGGGTTGGATACAAATGAGTTCAATCGAGTATCCAAATGTGACACAACAAAATAAATATGGGATAAGTTAGAGACAACTTATGAATGAACCCAAAAAGTGAGAGACTCAAGGCTTCATATGATGATGAATGACTATGAAACATTTCAAATAAAGCAAGATGAAAGCATTTCTAAAGCAAGTCACAGATTTGTGAATCTCACAAATACACTTAAAGCTCTTGGAGAACCTATTAGTGAAGTTCAACAATCAAGAAATTTTTAAAATCCTTGACATCAAGTTGGGAATCAAAAGTGATGATTTTGCTAGATAAGAATGTCTGTAATCTATCATATGATAAGGTAATTGGATCTTTATTATCTCATGAAATGCTAATTAATTATCAAATTGTCGATATAGCTAAAAGACTAAATATAACACCCTTTTACTCCTTTATACCTCAGTCAAGTAAAGTGATGTCTCTGAGTAGCTAACTGATGTGTCTGCGCGGAACTTATAGACCAACATACACCTATAAACCAACACATAACTCAAAATGAGAAAAAAAATTCTTATAAATATATGTGAACTGTACTTTTACAAACTATAAATTGGAACATGATTTTATTTGTAGACATGTATTTATTTTAAAATATACATAATGCATGATGAGAAAATTTTCTTTATAATCATGACATGACATGACAATCACTATTTTCTATTACTGTCGCACTTCTCTAGAGGAATTACTAGATCTACAACTCTTTTAACTTGTGCATTAGTATCTGTTTTATATTTACTATCTACGTGAAAGAAAAATAGCTCACACATTGAGTTTTAGCTCAGTGATGCAAATTTTATAGTAACAGTCATTTAAAATATAATATTGAAACTATAATTTATTTGAGTGAAAATATCGCAACAAGAAACAATTATAATTAAATATTTTCTTTTAAAATACATAATTTACTAATTGTAAATAAATAAATAAAATATAGAGTTTACTGATTGTAAATTGACGCATCACATTGTCATTTAAAACATAAAAGCTCATTTTATATGTATATAACATATAATTCACTTTGCACATCTTCCATCATATTTTTTTTATTAAATCATGGATGTGTTTTATCAATTTTTTAATCAAATAAAAACTTAGAATATTTACTGTTATCAGAAAATTTACAAAACATCACATTCATATACAAATCAAATTTATATATCAAAATAATAATTACATTATTTCTTTGCCCATATAATGGGCCATAGACTTACCCTTAGGGAACCAAGAGGTATCATCAAATGATGAAAATCTTAGGGTCTAAGATAATCACAGGACTGAGGTCAAAGATAATCACATTACCCAAAATAATATCATCTAATTTAATATAACTACAGGATCTATCTGGATCCAAGATAACCACATGATCAATAAATAAATAATATGTTTGGTTCAAGATAACTATATGAGTCATACAATACCTCTCATGACTAAGATAACCACATAGAAAAAAATTAAAGAAATTGCACTTAAAGCTTCATCAAGTGATAGTAGCAGCTCATTTGTGAGTGATGAGGAGCTGGAAAAGATGGAAAAAAGATTTAAAAGGATGCTTAAGAAAGGAAAAAGAAAGTCTCACAAGAAGCACAAAAACAAGAAAAAATAAAAAAAAAATTAGAAAAGCATCAGAATACTTGGAACAATAATAATGTTATGTGTTATGAATACAACCAGCCAGGGCACATCAAAATAGAGTGTCTAAAGCTGAAACATAAAAGAAAGAGGCAAAAGAAATGAGTCATGGTTGCAACTTGGAGCAATGGCGAAGAATCAAGCTCAAGTTTAACCAAATAACAAGATAAAGAAACCACAAATATGTCATTAATGACTAACATTGAAGAAGTTGAAAAAATGGAGACCTTTGACCTCAATTTTGATGAAAATTTAGAGGTAAGTGACTTTAACTCTTCTAATGATGATGACCTTTGGAGGTATTTTGAAAAGTTGCATTATAAGTATGAGAAGTTCAAGAAAAAATATGTTATTTTGGAAAATTCATATGCTGATTTGAAAATATTGCATGATGATCCTTTGAAAAAACATGATGATTTTATGAACAAGTTGAAAAATCTATTGAAACTAAATTGAAAGCTATTGATCTTTTATAATGAGATTGCAAGACAACATATTTTCTTACAAGAAGAGATTGGAAATAAAAACAAGGATGATGACCTTTGGAGGTATTTTGAAGAGTTGCATTATAAGTATGAGAAGTTCAAGAAAAAATATGTTATTTTGGAAAATTCATATGCTGATTTGAAAATATTGCATGATGATCTTTTGAAAAAACATGATGATTTTACGAACAAGTTAAAAAATCTATTGAAACTGTTGAACCTTAAAGGGTATTTTTATCATTTTGACGATAACAAATAAAATAGCAATAATGTATTTAACATACTTGTTTTCTAAGTCTGTTGAACAGAGTATAGAATATGATAGCAAGAATGGAGAATGGAATATTAATCTTAAAAAGATAAAATTGAAGAAATAGCATGTTCACGCCCGTGACCTTATGTGTCATGCCCGTGATGAAGCTTAGCGCCAACAAACCAACTTCATGACATACTTCCAAACCGTTGTCCAAGTGGTGATCATTCATGGTTGCTATCATTCTTCATATCAGTCACGCCCGTGAAATAAAGTCACGCCCGTGAAAAGACATGGCAAATTCTTCCAGAGAGCTTCACAGCTAGAGTCACCACTTGGACAACGGTTTGGAAGTATGTCATGCCCGTGAAGATAAAATGTCACGCCCATGAACAAACACTTCAAAACCTTCCATAATGCTTCACGGCCAAGGTCACCACTCAAGTCACGACTTGGAAGAACAGTCACGACCGTGACACACTTAGTCACAACTGTGAAAGATGAAAGAGAAACATGTCAGACGCGATTATAAAGGCTGGTGCAATGGCTATTTTTGCATTAAATGTCATCAAACGGCTATAATTCACCATGGAAGTATAAATGCAAGTCATTTATGAATCCAGAATAAGAGAATAGCTAATACTTCGAATCAAAATCTTGTTGTAAGCCATTTGTGCATTTAATACTTTCAAAACAAACTTTTATTCTCTGTGAAAATCTTTTTGCTCATTATTTTCTGAGCATTAAAGATTTGTAAGTGTTTTCTCTCTGTAATCATCCACTCAAGTGGGTTTGGGTATCTTGAGGTTAAGAGTAGAACACTTATAAGGGTTATTTGTGTGAGCCATTAAAACACAAGGAATTGGTTATTTGTGTGAGCCATTAAAACACAAGGGATTTTTGGGTTAGGTGTGATCCATTGTTAGAAACACCATAGTTGGGAGTGAGCTTATAAAACTCCATTATAACACTTAGAGTGTTAGTGAAACTCCCAATTGAGATTGGGGAGAGGAGTAGGGTTTGTTAACACCCGAACCTCTATAAAAAATTTTGTGTCTCATTTTTCTATCCCTACTAAACTTAACTTTTCTTTCCACACTTAAAAGTTAAATTTTTAATATCCAATTCAACCCCCCTTCTTGGTTCAATATCTGGGCAACAATTGGTATCAAAGCTAAGTCCAGCACCGAAGCCTAATCAGCGTTAGTAAAGATTAAGATATGACCAATGAAGGATTCCAAAGTCTCAAGCCTTACTTTGATGGAGCAAATTATGCTCATTGGAAGTTTCGAATGGAGACATATCTGGATAGTGAGGGAATTGAAGTTTGGGATAGTGTTCGAAAAGAATGGACACCACCAACTAGAAGAGGAGTTGATGGTGAAGAAGAAATCTTATCAAGAGATGATTGGACAGAGCCTCAAAGAAGAGCAAACTTCAAAAAAAAAGAAGGCAATGACAATTCTCTCAAGCTCATTATCCATTGAAGAATGTGGTAGAATACAACATTGCCCAACAGCCTACAGCATGTGGAAAACATTGGAAAACTATCATGAAGGAACTAAGCAAGTTAAATCCAAGAAGATTCAACTTCTTACTTCAGAGTATGAGCTCTTCAAGATGAAATCTAATGAGTCAATTACTGACATGACCAAACGTCTTCTAGTCATCATAAATGGAATAAAAAAACTTGGAAAACACCTAAGCTTGGAAGATGTAAATAACAAAATCTTGAGAAGTCATCCACTCAAAGATTACGGTTCAGGAGTTGCTAGTATAGAAGAGGCAAATGAAGACATGGGCACCATGAATACTGATGTGCTTATTGGCAAACTTCTCACTCATGAAATGACAGTAAAAAGAGATAGAGAGCTTAAAATAGAGCCAGAAAAAAGAAGCCTATAGCACTAAAAGCCTCTACTTCAAAATCGCAAGAAGAAGTTGAAGATGATGAAGAAAATAGTGATGATGCAAATGAGGACATTGCTATGCTCTCAAGAAGGCTAAAAAGAAACCTCAAACAGACCTCTAATGATACACAAGAAGTAAAGAAGAGGTAAAGTGTTATGAATGTGGAAAGAAAGGGCATATTAAACTGGAATGTCCAAGGCTCAAGAAGCACAAAAGTAAATACCAAAGAGACAATGAGAAGAAAGGTTACAAAGCCACATGGGATGATGAAAGCTCTTCAAGTGAAAAAGATGACAATGAAAGCGAAGAGGTCAACCTATGCTTCATGACTATAGAGGATCACGTCTTGGATAAGGTAAGATCACTTCGCTCATATTCTTTCAATAATGATAGTAGTGATAATGATAGTAATAGTGAAGATGATGATGATGAGCAAAGGTTAATAGAAGTATTGAATCTAGAACTAGAAAAATATAGAAGTAAATTCAATGCTTATAAGAATAACATTTCTGATTTGAAAATCAAAATAGATGTTTTAGAAAAGGATAACTTTAAGCTTAAATCATCTAATGAATCTCTTCAAAAGTCATTAGATGAATACTTTTCAAAACCCTTAACTAAATCCTTACTTAAAGAAAATAATACTTTGAAAAATGAAGTTGAGGAACTTAGAAACTCTATTTTAAAATTTCACAAAGGAAAGGAGAGCTTAGATACTCTCATTGTGTCTCAAAGACCTCTCTTAATTAGACATGGTCTAGGATTTAAGGGCACATAACCATCTTCGCACAAAACTATTTTTGTTAAGTCAAGTGAACCTCACATCTCCACACTTGCTGGACCAGCACCAAAGAATAAGTACACTAAACCTTCTATACATAAAAGGAATAATCAAGGATTGGTAAGCCTAAGAAAGAAACCTCAAAAGGCTAATCATGCCTTTATGTATAAGAACCATGCATCTAGAAAAATACCAATTAATCATGATTGTGCATGCGATTGTTCTCAAAATCAGTCTAATGGGAATATGACATTCAATAGCATTGTAAGACCAAAAAGCATCTTTAGACCTAAACAGTGTAATTATTGTATGAAATTTGGTCATATAAATAAACATTGCTGGATAAGGAAGGCTCATTGGGAACCTTCATGTGCTAACCCCCAAGGACCAAAGCTTATTTGGGTACCTAAACACCATACTTAAATTGTGATTCTATAGGTATGCCTCTCAAGTCCATAATAAACAAAAATGCTTGGCTAGTAGACAGTGGATGCTCAAGGCATATGACAGGAGACAAAGAACTCTTCAATGAAATCAAAAGTATTAATGGAGTGATGAATCTTGGTTGTGGCATAAAAGGCTTGGTCATGCGAACATGGACTTAATTCAAAGCCTCAGCACAGGAGAGCCAGTAAAGGGACTGCCAAAAGTCAAATTTGAAAAAGACAAGACATGTGAAGCAACACAAGTCATCCTTCAAAGCCAAAAATATAGTAAGTACCTCAAAACCTCTACAACTCCTGCATCTAGATTTATTTGGACCTACTATAATTTCAAGCTTATGAGGTAAACATTATGCCTTTGTCATCGTAGATGATTACTCTAGATTCACTTGGGTAATTTTCTTAGCTCAAAAGAGTGATGCTTTTGAAAATTTCAAAAATTTTGCTAAAAGAGTTCAAAATGAAAAAGGATATTGCATTTCAAAAATAAGAAGTGACCATGACAAAGAATTTGAAAATGAAAACTTTGAAAATTTTTGTCTTGAACATGGCATTTCGCAGAATTTTTCATCTCCTAGGACACCTCAACAAAATGGGGTAGTTGAAAGGAAAAATCGAACTTTAATTGAAATGACTAGAACAATGCTCAATGAGTATGGTTTACCAACTTACTTTTGGGCAGAAGCCATAAATACTGCTTGTTATATTTCAAATCGAGTTTTCAAAAGACCTCTCCTATACAAAACTTCATTTGAGCTATGGAATGGAAGAAAGCCCTTGATATCATATTTTAGAGTATTTGGGTGCAAGTGCTTCATATTGAATACCAAGTACATCCTTGGAAATTTTGCTTCTAAATCTGATGAGGGTATCTTTTTAGGATACTCTACAACTAGCAAAGCATATAGAGTATTCAATAAAAAGTCATTAACTGTTGAAGAATCTATGCATGTTGTTTTTAATGAATCTAGTAGACTTGATCTTGTGAAAGGTAGAGTTCTTGATGATGTTGTAGGTACCATGGAAAGACTTGATCTTGAAAATGGAAAAGAAGAAAATGATCAAGAAGATTCACATCAAGATGACTTTCTACCTCAAGCTCAAGAGGAAAACATGCAAGAGCTCCCAAAACAATGGAGATTAACAAAAGATCACCCCAAAGAGCAAATCATTGGTGATCCTTCAAGGGGAGTAAGTACCAGATCTCATTTAAAACATTTAGCCTCTGAACTTGCATTTATTTCTCAAATTGAGCCTAAAAATATTGATGAGGCTCTTAATGATGAAAGTTGGGTGATTGCAATGCAAGAGGAACTCAACCAATTTGAGAGAAGTAAGATATGGACCTTAGTACTTAGACCCAAGGATCATCAAATTATAGGTAGCAAATGGGTGTTTAGAAATAAACTAGATGAACAAGGTTCAATAACCAGAAATAAGGCTAGATTGGTTGCAAAAGGGTATAATCAGGAAGAAGGAATAGATTATGATGAGACCTATGCTCCTGTAGCTAGATTAGAAGCCATAAGAATACTTTTAGCATATGCATGCCATATGAATTTCAAACTCTTTCAAATGGATGTGAAAAGTGCCTTCTTAAATGGTTTTATAGAAGAAGAAGTTTATGTAGAACAACCACCACATTTTGAAAGCTATGAGTTGCCTACTCATGTATTTAAACTTTCAAAAGCTTTATATGGTTTGAAACAAGCCCCAAGAGCTTGATACAAAAGACGAAGTTCTTTTCTCTTAGAAAATAACTTTACAAAGGGGAATGTTAACACTACATTATTCATTAAAAAACATAAGCATGATATTCTAATTGTTCAAATTTATGTTGATGATATCATATTTGGGTCTACTAATGAATTGCTTTGTCAAGAATTTGCTAAGTGTATGACTAGGGAATTCAAAATGAGCATGATGGGTGAGCTTAAATATTTTCTTGGTCTACAAATAAAACAAGGCAATGAGGGCATATTCATCAACCAATCTAAATATGCCAAAGACTTATTTAAGAAATTTGGAATGGAAGGATGCAAGAATGCCAAGACTCCAATGAGCACATCAACAAAATTGGACAAGGATGAAAAAGGAAGAGCATTAATGAAAAGCTCTATAGAGGTATGATCGGATCACTTTTATATCTTACTGCTTCTAGACCCGACATAATGTATAGTGTATGTTTATGTGCATGCTTTCAATCATGTCTAAAAGAGTCTCATTTAAATGCAGTAAAAAGAATTCTAAAATATTTACATGGCTCATTGCATCTAGGTTTGTGGTATCCTAGAAATTCATCCTTTTACATTGTAGGATATTCAGATGCTGATTATGCGGGTAGTGAAGCCTATGTTTCACGACTATAACCTTTTTCATTTACCCTCGTGAAACCCTTTGTTCAAGCCTGTGATGCATTTTCATGACCATGAACATTTCCACCAAAAAAACTTACAGAAGCATTCACGCTTTGTGTCACACTTTGTTTCACACTTTGTTTCATGATCATAAGTAGTGAAGTTTAATACTTCATGTCCGTGACTCATTTTTCACCACAATGATAGTTCATCATTCACGCCCGTGACCTTTAAATATCACGATCATGATCAATTTCATGTCTTTCTTCATGGGTAGAACATCTCTTCAGCAAACCGTGAACACGACACTTCATACTCGTGACTAAGTTTTGCACGCCCATGAAGATATCGGCTATATAACGTTTCTACCATTATTTCTCCCATTCTAACTTTCCAACTTCTCTCATTTATCACTATTGAATGTCATTTTGAAGATTCCGGCCCCCTAGCCACTAATTCCATCTATAAATATCTCCAAAAACCACTTCCATCATCAGAAATCATATCTCCTTAAGGTTTACTCAAAATTTCTATCAAACTTTTCCACTCTTCAAGAGTTCATTCTTTCAATCAAGATGGAAACCAGTTCCTCCAAGGGTACTAGGAAGAAGTCTCATGCTCCAAAAAGGTACACGGATTACCTTATGAACATCATTCCAGAGCATTGCCATCTTAAATACTCAGTGCTCAAGAAAAGGCCACTCCTTTCCTCAAGATTATTTGAATGGAAAACCGTTCATACCCTCGACCTCGAGACAACTATGACAGAACAACTCCAGGCCTGTCATCGAAAGGAATTTGTTGATATCCATCAACCAACTCTGAGGGAGCCAACCTTAGAGTTTCTGAGCACTTTACAAGTATCTCCTACTGGCACGGTGAAGTTCCAAATATGCAAGCATCCGAACATCCTCTCTGCCACAGAGTTTGGAGACTTGTTCAACCTTCCCTCTGATGGCATCCTTGTCATATCCGCTAATTTAGAACTAAGTCACGCGAGTTGTTAAATCGACTCGTCGGTTTGACTAAAGTCTAAATTTGCACTTTTTATCGAAAAATAATGAAAATAATTATAATTAAGTATGGAAAATATCTAATAAAGTGTTCAAAATATTTAAAGATGTTAAATTTCGGTAAATGACTAAATTGCAAATTTTGAAAAGTTTAGGGGTCAATTTGCAATTTACCAAAAATTGAAAAATTTAAAATGGGATAAGTATAAATTAAATACATGATTAGGACATTAAAAACATGGGAAGGGGCTGGCCACACCAAGTGTCACATTTTAAGAAGATAATTGACATACATGAATTTAACAATAATTAAAGTTTCTAGAATTAAGTTTAGGTGTCCCACAATTGATTAAGTTTGTCATTTTCTCTTAATTGCCTCTCTTCTTCTTTATCACTTAAACATCTAGAAGACTTTTATCTTTTCCTCAAATCAGCCCACATTTCTTGAAGCATAACACACCAAATGACAAAGTTTAATAAGCTAATTAAGATACATGCATTTAACATTAATGAATATTTCTAGATAGATGCTTAGGTGTCCCTCCCATCTTAATAACCTTTGTCATTTTCTTCTTGATTATTTTTTCTTCTTTCTTAATCCTTTGTATCTAGTGGACAGACAAGTGTTAGAATCGAGTGGACAGACCTGATGAATCGAGTGGACAGACAAGTGTCAAGCAAGCTTTGATTGACTGAAGGCAATGCTGACTGAAGCACCAGTTTTGACTCAGCCTACTCCAGGAAAAGACTTTGTGGTGTACAGTGATGCTAGTCATAATGGTTCAGGCTGTGTTCTTATGCAAGAAGGAAAGGTGATTGCTTATGCTTCAAGACAACTGAAACCTCACGAGCTTAACTATCCGACACATGATTTGGAGTTAGCTGCAATAGTTTTTGCTCTTAAGATCTGGAGACATTATCTATATGGGGAAAGATGTTATATCTATACAGATCACAAAAGTCTTAAGTACCTTCCCTCACAGAAAGAGTTGAATCTGAGACAACGAAGATGGTTGGAGTTGATTAAAGATTATGACTGTGTGATCGACTACTAGCCAGGAAAAGCTAATGTGGTTGCAGATGCAGTAAGTAGGAAGATTTTAGCTGAGATGCGAATACAATCTACTTTGATGTAGAGGATCAAAGATGCTCAAAAGCAAGATGGAAAGTTAGTAAAGATAGTGGAAGTAGTGAAAAAGGGAGAAAAGCCTGATTTTTCATTGACAGAGGATGGCACAGTGTACTTCAAGAATAGAATTTGTATGCCCAGTATAGAAGAGCTAAAGTCCGAGATATTAACAAAAGCACATGAAACAGTATATACCATGCATCCAGGCGGGAACAAGATGTATCATGACTTAAAAACTCAATACTGGTGGCCAGGGATGAAGAAGGATATCACTGAATATGTTGCTAAGTGTCTAACTTGTCAACAAGTAAAAGCGGAACACCAGTTGCCCACAGGATTGTTACAACTAATACCGATTCCAGAGTGGAAATGGGAAAGAATCACGATGGATTTTGTGTCCGATTTACCGATGACTCAGAGAAAGCATGATGCAGTGTGGGTGATAGTGGATCGATTGACAAAGTCGGCACATTTCTTACCGGTCATAATGGATTATTCATTGAACAAGTTAGCCGAAATTTATGTAAGTGAGATAGTGAGTTTGCATGGAGTGCCAATGTCCATCATATCCGATAGAGATCCTAGATTGACATCACAATTCTTGAAGAGCCTACAACAAGCTTTGGGAACTCGACTCAATTTCAGCACGGCTTTTCATCCACAGACAGATGGACAATCAGAGTGAGTTATTCAGTTGTTAGAGGATATGATGAGAAGCTGTATGCTTGAATTTAAGGGAAGTTGGGATAGACATCTACCTCTTATGGAGTTCGCCTACAACAATAGTTATCAGACAAGCATAGGCATGGCTCCGTATGAGGCATTGTATGGAAGAAAATGCAGGACACCAATCTGTTGGACCGAATTGAGTGAAAAGAAGTTGATAGGGCCGGAGTTAGTGTAAGAAATAGAAGAAAAGGTTATAATTATTCAAGAAAGATTGAAAGCAGCACAAGATCGACAGAAATCATATGTTAACCTCAAGAGGCGAGACATTGAATATGATGTGGGAGATAAAGTGTTTCTCAAGGTTTCACCTTGGAAGAAAGTGTTGAGATTTGGCAAAAAGGGAAAGTTAAGTCCGAGATTCATTGGTCCTTATGAGATTTTAGAAAGAATCGGACAAGTGGCATATCGTTTAGCCCTTCCACCGGAGTTAGATCGGATCCATAATGTTTTTCATGTGTCGATGCTAAGGAGATATAGGTCTGATCCGACTCATGTCATACCAATTGAAGAGATAGAAGTGCAGACTGACTTGACTTATGAAGAGGAACCGGTGGCTATATTAGCACGTGAAGAAAAAGTTTTACGAAACAAGAAAGTTCCATTAGTTAAAGTGCTATGGCAGAATCATGCTACTGAAGAAGCCACATGGGAGAATGAAGAAGTCATGAATAGGCAATATCCTCAGTTGTTCACAGAATTAACAGGTAAATTTCGAGGACGAAATTTATTTTAAGGGGGAGAGAATGTCATATCCGCTAATTTAGATCTAAGTCACGCGAGTTGTTAAATCGACTCGTCGGTTTGACTAAAGTCTAAATTTGGACTTTTATCGAAAAATAATGAAAATAATTATAATTAAGTATGGAAAATATCTAATAAAGTGTTCAAAATATGTAAAGATGTTAAATTTTGGTAAAGGACTAAATTGTAAATTTTGAAAAGTTTAGGGGTCAATTTGCAATTTACCAAAAATTGGAGAATTTAAATGGGATAAGTATAAATTAAATACATGATTGGGATATTAAAAACATGGGAAGGGGCTGGCCACACCAAGTGTCATATTTTAAGAAGATAATTGACATACATGAATTTAACATTAATTAAAGTTTCTAGAATTAAGCTTAGGTGTCCCACAATTGATTAAGTTTGTCATTTTCTCTTAATTGCCTCTCTTCTTCTTTATCACTTAAACATCTAGAAGACTTTTATCTTTTCCTCAAATCAGCCCACGTTTCTTGAAGCATAACACACCAAATGGCAAAGTTTAATAAGTTAATTAAGATACATGCATTTAACATTAATGAATGTTTCTAGATAGATGCTTAGGTGTCCCTCCCATCTTAATAACCTTTGTCATTTTCTTCTTGATTATTTCTTCTTTTTTCTTAATCCTTTGTATCTAGAATTGGCCATCATTGTCTTCCACGTTCCTCTTATCATACATCAAAGGAAGATGAACATATTAATTACCTAAGGGAAATATCTAGATTTTTATAGCCTGTGTCAAAGTATTGATTAATTTTGTCTACTTTCTCTTAATTACTCATCCTTCTTCCTTATCCTAACATCTAGAACACTCTATTCTCTAAACCAGCCATGTTTTTTCCTTGGACAGCCATAACCAAACCTTGTTCTAAGAAGAGAATGTGAGAAAATGAGAGAGAAAGGCATGGGAAATTCCATTTTCATGCTTAAGAAAGCTTAAAAGAGTAAGAAGAAAGAGAGATATTAGTTTTATAAAGTTTTAATAATCCTTTTATGAACTTTAGGAACTCAAGGTGACAAGGATTTAGCTCAAAGGAGCAAAGGAAATGAGAAAGAGAAGTAAACAGAAAGAAAAGAGAAAAAGAGAAGTTTGTGCATAACCTAAGGCAATAGCCTATTTTATTTTTTTAATTACATAAATTAATTATTTGGCATGTTTATGATTTTGAATTAATATTATTTGTAATGAAAAATCTTGGGGATGCATGTTTGCTAGACTTAGAATTTATTTTGATGAAAATTGAAGATAGTTCATGTATGTATTCTGTGCTAAACATTGATGAGCAGTGTTCACTTAAACTGTTATATCTTAATTTATGGAACTCGGTTTTTTATGTTGTTTGTTGGGTTTGAAAGATAAGACATAGGGATACAATTTTCATTTAGACCATAAAATCTGAATATATCTGTAATTATCCATAAAAATTCATAAAAGGCGGACATAGAATCTGTCCAGAAATTCTGGGCAGAATTGTTAGTAATGAGCAGTAAATACTTAAACTGTTATAACTTGAGTTATGGAGCTTGGATTTGTGTGTTCTTTGTTTTTTTTAAAGCTAAGACATAAGGCTATAATTTGTATCTAGACTATAATATCTGAATATGTCTGTAATTTTCCATAAAAATTCATAAAGTCCAGATTTAGAATCTATCCAGGAAATTCCGAACATAATTGTTTAGTCACAGTCAGTGGTAATTTTATCATATCTTTTGATACAGAATTCAGAATTAAGTGATTGTAGTTTCATATTAAAGCTAAGATCCATAGCTAAAATTGTTAAGAATATCTTGTAACTAAATTCAGAATATAATAGGACCAAAAGTAAGGTCCAAAGAAAAGAATAGAATCTGCCAGTGACAGGGCAGCATATGAGATGAGGAATGAAATGAGTAAAATGATGTGAACCTTGTTATATTCTATAAATATTATTTTAATTGAGTGATTATGTGATTATTTTGAGATATTATATACATGAATAGTATGAAATTAATTTTTATGAATTTTAATGAAATTATATAAGCCCTAGAACACTGAACCAACTTAGGATAGTTTGGCATGCCAAATAGGGGGGAGTATGATGAAAATGATTAAATCCATTAATGGTATGATTATCTACGCCAGTAATGGCACAGTTATCGACATCGGTAATGACACGGTTATCTACGCCGGTAATGACACGGTTTTCTACGCCGGTAATGACACTTATATGCACACATCATATTGCCCGGGTGGCACTCCTAAGTGCCTGGATGGCAACTCCGTTATCCGAGTTAGTGGTTCATAGGTGTCCTGGGCATAAATAAAGACATAAATAAAGAATTTTTGGAAAATAAATGAATTATTGAAATTTAAAATGGAATTATGAATTATGACATGGAAATAAAAGAAATAATGACTTGTAATATGGTTGATTATGACATGTTATATAATGATGTTTTAGTAAAGTAAACAAGTATAAGATAAAAAAATGTAATTTGATGTTTATACATGCTAGAATACCATGATATGTATATTTGCATGAGAATATGATTAAGCATTAATTGTTATATGACAATGCATGTGGCATTTAAATAGTTTATTGTCTTATTTATATGCACCACTAAGCCTTGAGCTTAGCGTGGGAGTTTTCTTCCGCGTAGATTTAAAGAAGTAGCTGAGGTTTTTGGATAAAGACACGGTGATCCAAGTCCAGTAGAGCAGCTTCTTATCAAATATTGTGGGTCACACAAATTATGTAATTATTTTTTTAAATTTTATTTTATAGTACTTGTAAAATAAACGACACGCTTTGTAAAGAAGATGTTATTAAATAAAATGTATTTTTATCTTTGATGTTATGACTTTTCTTTTATGCTGCAAAGTAAATAAATAGTAAATAAAGAAAAAAAATGAATGATTTTCATGTGTACAAAATTTAATAATGATCTTTTAACCGATGAACTAAGAGGTAGCACTCCCTTATCCGGGCACGAGCTGTTGGGGTGAGGGGGTTTTATAATCCTGAATGACAGTGTAGTGGAGTTCTATGCTACTCAGGCCTGGACTCATTTCGGTCTTGATTGCAGTTGGGACGTCAAAAAGATGAAGAGCACTCACATTTGATCCCCAGTGCACAAGTATTTGCATAGGTTTCTGACCTATAGCATCTTTTCCAGAGGAGACAGCAATGACACAATCAGAAAGTCTAAGCTTTTTCTCCTAAAGATGGCCCGAAGAGGCCTCACAGTGGCTTTATCACGATGGTTTGTGAACCATCTCTTGTCAATTGCCACCAAGCCCTTCGGAGACATTCTGATTGGTGGGTACGTGTCTCACATTGCGGTGAAGCTCGGATACTTAAAGCTGGATGAACATCACTTCAACCTCATCCCAGGGCATCCTCGAGACCGACTGAATGTCGAGTCCTTTATCAAGATGGGAGCAGCTATTCGAATAATGTTTGAGAGCAACATCTACTACTGCTGCACCAACACTGCTGGTGAAATCATTTAGGAGGACAATGACTCAAAGGACTTCAAATCTGGCCTCCAAGGAATCCAGCAGAGGAAGAGGGCTCGAGTTGAAGTGGCACCTCCAGAGGTTGAGCAGAAAATCGGACAATCCTCTGCCTCCAGACCAAACTTGGCTCAGCAAGTGGTTGACCTCTTGGCACCACGGCTTGAGCAATGGTAGGCTTTGATGGATGAGAGGTTAAAGAATCTCAAGGATTTCATGGAGTTTCGCATGGACAACCTCGAGGCGGAAATTGCTCATCTTAGAGATTGGATGTTATGTTAGATGTTATCTTTTGTTTCTAGCTTGTTTGTTATAGGAAATTCTAATTTCCTTTCAGAATTTTTAATCTCTTTTGTACTTTTCTTTCTTAAATTAATATATTTGCTTTTGTTTTCCATTATGTTTTATCGTTTTGATATTCTTTTTGTTGATGACAAAAGGGGGATAACCTAGAAATATATTGTTTAAAGTTAAAAAAGTTAAGAGTTATGCAAGTATGCAAATGAGCTTCATATACCTTAAATATACCATAAGTATACTTTGATGCAAGTTACATGAATGTGATATACTCTTCATATACCTTAAATATACTTGGCATAACTATAACTTGTTTTAAAGAAAATTTTGGTATACATTGGATATACTTTGCATATAACTTACATATACTTAAAACTAGGAAACATATTTTGATGCTACACTTCATCATTCTTTACAATTCTTGCACTTCAGTATTTTTTATCCTAAGCATCTTTTGAGGGGGAGACTTCTCAAAGGCACATATTGCTAGATTATTCGTCACCATCAAAAAGGAGGAGATTGTTGAACCTTGAGGGGTATTTCCATCATTTTAATGATAACAAATAAAATAGCAATAATGTATTTAACATACTTGTTTTCTAAGTCTATTGAACAGGGTATGGAATATGATAGCAAGAATGGAGAATGGAAGATTAATCTTAAAAAGATAAAATTGAAAAAATAGCATGTTCACACCTGTGACCTTATGTGTCACGCTTGTGATGAAGCTTAGCACCAACAAACCAACTTTTAAAGTTCACGGCCATGAAAAATGATAGCAACCGTGAATGATCATATCAGTCACGACCGTGAAAAGATATGACAAATTCTTCCAGAGAGCTTCACGGCCAGAGTCATCACTTGGACAACAATTTGGAAGTATGTCATGCCCGTGAACAAACACTTCAAAACCTTCCATAATGCTTCACGGCCAAGGTCACCACTCAAGTCACGACTTGGAAGAACAGTCATGACCGTGAAAGATGAAAGAGAAACATGTCAGACATGATTATAAGGGTTGGTGCAACGACTATTTTTGCATTAAATGCAATCAAACGACTATAATTCACCATGGAAGTATAAATGCAAGTCATTTATGAATCCAGAACAAGAGAATAGCTAATACTTCGAATCAAAATCTTGTTGTAAGCCATTTGTGCATTTAATACTTTCAAAACAAACATTTATTCTCTATGAAAATCTTTTTGCTCATTATTTTCTGAGCATTAAAGATTTCTAAGTGTTTTCTCTCTGTAATCATCCACTCAAGTGGGTTTGGGTATCTTGAGGTTAAGAGTAGAACACTTGTAAGAGTTATTTGTGTAAGCCTTTAAAACACAAGGAATTGGTTATTTTTGTGAGTCATTAAAACACAAGTGATTTTTGGGTTAGGTGTGATCCATTGTTAGAAACACTATAGTTGGGAGTGAACTTGTAAAACTCCATTGTAACACTTAGAGTGTTAGTGAAACTCCCAATTGAGATTGGGGAAAGGAGTAGGGTTTGTTAACACTCGAACCTATATAAAAATTCTTGTGTCTCATTTTTTTATCCCTACTAAGCTTAACTTTTCTTTTCGCACTTAAAAGTTAAATTTTTAATATCCAATTCAACCCCCCTTCTTGGTTCAATATCTGGGCAATAGAAACTAAATTGAAAGCTATTGATCTTTTATAATGAGATTGCAAGACAAAATATTTTGTTACAAGAAGAGAGTGAAAATAAAAACAAAGAGATTGAAAAGCTTTTAGATATAAAAAATGTGCGTTAAATAAATAGCTTAGATATCATGGATGTTCAAACAAATATTTGAAAAAAGATAAAGGGATTTATTGTTGTTAAAGATGATATATATTTTGATAAAACTGTTTCATATCTTTTTTCTCACATCACATGCTTTTATTGTAACAAAAATGTCATATTTCTAGATATTGCTATTTGAGAAACAATGTTCATATGAAAAAGATATAAGTTGTGAAAGGAACTTATCCTTTACAGACAAGCCATTAAAAAGTGAAAAATCATTTTTGTCTACTAACCATCAAAGACCCATAGCAAAATAGGTACCAAAGTCAACTTGATTTATTGTAGATTTGTTTAAAGAGCAACTCAAACATGATTAATTGTTATTTGGATAGTGGTTGCTCAAGATATATAATATGAGCATGTCTATGACTCAAAGCTACGATTAAAAAAAGAAAATTTTACAAAATTAGAAGGATTCTTGATATGAATACTACAAAAAAATGATTTCAATTTATCAAAGTAGTTTTGATAACTCATTTTTTAAAGGGTTTGAGTGAAAATTGCATCAGATGTGTGAATTTTAATTGTTGTGCCTAATTTTGTAATGTTGCATTATTTTTAGAATTCAATTAGAATATCGATATGTTAGAATACATGTTTGGTTGGACTTTTCTAATTGATCGTGAATCTCTATTGATGTTATTTGAGTTTATTTTCAACATTTTGCAATTTTACAATTTTGTCCTTATATGTAGAAAGTTAAAATTTAAAATTAGGGGTAAAATATTCATTTATCTAGTTGAACTTGTTGTCATATTTTCTCTCTCTACTATAACACGCCATGCACAATATTTCTTTCTACAAAAAAAAATTTCAGTGATAAAAATCATGTTTTCTGGAAAATATAAATATTTTACAGAACCATAAATGGTGGTTGTTGTGAGAAGAATAGGCTTTCAAAAATTCAATTAAAAGTTATAGGAATATGGCCTATAGATTTATTGTTGCCTTTAAACACATGAAGGTGACTTTCCCAAAGTCTTCTATCACACTCATTTTTTGGCTTTATCAAAACCTATCTCACCTGTTTTAGTAAAAATAAAGGTGGAAATGTATTAGTAAAAATTGTGCTTGCAAAATTGCTTGAAATTAAGTGAATATCATATGCTACATCGGAATCTCTCTCTCAAATTTAAAAACCATATGCCTCTCTCAAAACCTTTATTTTCTCCCACAAAAACCCAATCTTCATTTTCTACCTCCGTCACACACAAAGCCAAAGAACCGATTTTCTCCTTATTCAACCCATGCTCATCCAAAGCTCAAATCAATGACATTGTCAGAACTATAGTGAGGATATTGTCAACATCCCGACCAGCAATGACACCGACCACCGATTTCCCTTCAAATGATGATGATGCCATATACTAGATTTGCCTTCAACAATGACATCCTACCCACCAAGAATGACGATCGACATTCTTACTAACTCCATTCAACCAGTAATGACACCAACGTCTAGGAAATCCCTTGACGACCCCACTAGCACTTGAGTAGTCTTTCAACTATGATGAAACATGTTTTTCCTCATATAACATCGATTCCACTCCTTTGATGATGGCAACAGTACCAAGATGGTGCTTCAATCCACTTTGACTAGCTACACAACCTGCTCCCTTTTCTTCTTCTTCGACAATTAGGCTTCAATAAATAGCAATGGAATTTCTAAATCTCTTAAAGAGACCCACTCCCAACTATGATTTTCATGAAAATTGACAAATTAGAGGTTGAACAAGTTTTAAGTGTGGCGATGCACAAAAGGAAAGTCAAAAATATTATGGGCCTATTTCAAGTAGTGAACAATTACAATAAGAAGATGTTGCAGATATCTAGGTAATCTCATTACTTATTGATTTTCCAATTACAAAATTTTAAAAAAAATGATGTGTGAGATTGCATTAAGACTAAAAGTTGAGCATATTTGATGAAAATTAAAGAAAATTTTAGTTAATGGATTTTTAACAATTGAATGGTAGTAATGTTTCAGAACAACATAAAAAATGATTGTGAAAGGAATTAACTTTTTGTTTAATGTCCATCATTTGATGAAATTATGAATCTGAAAGCTAGGAGTTAGAATGGTTCATGGGACTAATTTTAATCAATGTGAACTTATTTGACTTTAAAAATTACACTGAATGTGAAAGATAAAAAATTGAAGCATTGAGATTGCATTTAAAACTTCAAAATAATGTTTAACTTTTACAAGTAGGAGAGATGAATTTGAATTAAATTTGAATTTATTTTGAATATTTGAATTATGATTGACATTTACTGGTTTTACTTGATGGATATTTCTGGATTGAGAAGGGTGGAAAGTGACACGTTTAAGTTTACTTAAACTTGTGTTATATTAAAATTGATATGTGAAGTTATATATGTGTTGGATATGGTTGAATAGTTGAATTTTTTTTAATAATATTGATATATTTCAGTATGTTGATATTGAGATTGTTTGATTGGAATATAGTTCGGTCGACGTTGAGTTTGAGAAAAAAAATTTTAAGAAAAAAATTTTATTTTTAATTTTTTTGAGTTTTGAAAACTGTTTTGGAGAGAAACAGGTAATTAGATATTTTTTCCAGAAGCAGGTTTGAAAAAAAAACAGTTTATAAAAAATTTAAAAAATTAATCAATTAAATCAAAAAAATTTTAAATCTGTTTTTTGTATACCCAACAGCAATCTCAAAGACCCTTATACTTGATGATGAGAATGGTTTGCTGATATTGTAAATCTACATACAATTTAACATAAGTGATGAAAAATATTGTGATTAGATTAATTTTTGATATTAAAGAGCTTATATATTATTTTTGGAACTGATTTTAAAGTATTTTGTGTTTGCTTAAGTATTTTGAACTTTAGAATAAATATATTATTACTAATTGAACTTAGAGTTTAGATATTTGAACACTTCTAGTTTTGATACTTGATAAGTTTGAATGCTTGTTGGATAATTAAAATGATATTACAAGTTGGATGTTTGAAATAAAAAATGTTATAGAATGATTGAATTTATTAAATGCTAAATATATTGGATTGGTTGTTCAAACTTTTGAATTGAGATACATTGTTGACAAATGGAAATATATTAATTATGCTTGTATTATTTGAACCTTTGGATTTTTGAACTAGATAATTGAAATATTTTTGTTGATATATCATTGACAAAATTGGACTAAAATAGTTGAATTTTTTGGTTAAATATGATATATTTGAGCATTTTAATGATTTTTTGAGCTTATGATATATTGATGACAAGTTAACTTTGCATATATTGTATATGTTGAATATAAATTGGTTTTATTAAATTCTTGAATAATAAGATAAAATATTATCATGACAAGATTGAATTTTGATATTATACATGTTGGATGACTATTTTTTTGGAAGTGAATATGGATGAGACTTGAATGGTGGTATGGTGAAATTGAACTTTATTGACATAGTGAAGTTATATGAGAATTGAAATTGTTAGATTTTTTTGGATATAAAATTATTGTGATTAAATGTGATTAAAATAGTATGTTGAGAATTTATTTTGCAATTGCACACCCTTTTATAATTGATGACAAAAGGGGGAGAGATATGTAAATATGTGGATTATTGATTGGAATTGAAAGTGTACACATTTTAGCTATGAGATTAGTGTGCTAAAACATATTATGCTTTAAATTGAATTTATTGAGAATACAGGAAAAAAAGTTAAATTCTAACAAAATGCTTCTTTTTTTATAAGTGATATTTTGATAGAATTTAGTTTCTTGCATTTAAAATGAAAATGCTTATATTTTGTACAAGTTTTATTCTTAAAGAGTTATATTTTAGGGAATACTTTGCTGAAACTTTCTTTATACCCCTATGCATGGATTAATGGAGAGATTTTTGTGTGCTAACATGGTACAAATTCTAAGTAAAATAATCAAGATTTTGTCATCTTCAAAAATGAGAGAATGTTTACTCAAAAGTTATTTTGATGATTTCAAAACCATGATTGAAGTGTTAGAATTTGTTATATTATTATTGTTATAATTTTATATTTTAATGTGTAAAAAGTTGAAAGCAAGATAAATATTCAAGAAAATAGACACATGCAAGAAAAATATACATTAAGCTATTGATGTAAAATTATTATGATGTGTGTCTAAAATTAAATTTAAAAGTATAAATTTTTTAAAATTTAGTATTTTTCATTAGTCAGAAAAAGTAGTTTATAACAAAGTATCATAACTGAATATTATAATTGAGTGTTCTAATTGATTATTCTAATTTTATAATTGATAAATTACTTTAAAAGACAATAACGGTTAGTTTTTGTAAAATGTAAATATATTTCTATTGGCTAATTTTTGGTACCAAAATTATAAATACTTGTTGAAAGAATATTTCAAAATTTGAAAAATCGAAGATTTCACAAAAGAAAAAGTTTTATACTCTTTTTAAATCATTTTCTTTCCATATTGAGTTTTATTTTTGAAAATCCTCCATCTTGACTCTAATTTTTTTTTTTGTAATTCATTGTTGGGCTTGTAAATGATTGTTTTCTGCTTTACAAGTATAATTTTAAAACTTGTTGTAGAATTATTTAACATAATCAAATATTTTCAAATTTTACTTTATAAAAATTTGAATTTAGACTCAAAAGAGTTAAGTATTGTAATTGGTTTGATTATTATCCTTGAAAAAAATCATTAGTGGACAGAAACTCTCTAAAATTGATTCTTGAGGAGTGGAGAAAACAAAAGAAGTCAAACCACTGTAAATTCAAGTATGTTATGTTTTTTTTTTATGTTAAAAATTTAAAATTGATTTTATGTGAAAAGTTAAAATTGTTTTTTGCAAAAACTCATTTGTATTTAAATTTATTTGAAATTTTTGTTACAAATAAAATAGTCATAAACTTTGATATTGTAGAAATGTGAGTCATTTTACAAGAGCAGATGGGACCTACAGAAACAACTAAAGGGCATTCAACATAATTCATAGCTAAACCTCAATTAGAATTTAACATAATAAATTCTATATTCCTGAATTCCATCACGTTTGAACAAAACAGTGCTAGCAAGTTGCAACCCAGAAGCCAATTTTATCAGATGCTTATAACATTGCAAACAGATAAAAAGATAGATAGCTCATTCAAAGGCCTCAAGAAGCAAGCAAGCTTTGTTAATCTCATAAAATCAGATAGAGAGGACTACTGCATAATCTCATAGCTCTAAGCTATTCCACAAGTATCGTCTAGAGATGCAACGTTAGGATGAGATTCACATCACACTTTTCAGAAACCCTAATCTACTTAGTACTACTATTTTGCACTGCTAAATTGAAAACTCAACAAACCAAATACATTAAGCAAAAGCACCGCCAGTTTGATGCAGCATTGCATCTATCTCGTCCCCATCCTCCATTTCCAACTGTAGCAACAAAAAATTATAAACAAGTTACAAATAAGAAACTTAGTAATGAAGTGTGCCACAAAATAGATGCATGGATTGAGATCGAGACCTCATCTGGAGTCTGTTCCCCACGAAGACGGCGACCATCAAATAGAAATGCAATAGAGTTGAACTCCACTGACTGTCGATCACAGTAAGCATTCATGAGCTTCTTCAGTTGAGTGCTTCTCTTAATCCTGAAGAAAACTTCATTACCATCCTGCAAAATAAAACCATATTAGCACATGTAAAATAGACTGCCATTTCAAGCTCTAAAATGCCATCAGATTAGTTGATTTGAAATACACCTCTACCACCTCACATTGTAGCTAATCATAAATCTAATATCCAAAGCAAATTTCAAAATCAGTTAAAAATTCTTAAGAACTTAACCAAGAACTAAACAATTATGCAATCCAACAATATAAATGATCTCCCAGTTCCAAAGACAATTCCTTGGAATAAATAAAGGATCATGGAAAACATTTTCCAGCACCAAGCTCAAGATAGACAGCATTTAGAAAATATGGACATAGCGAAGAACCCACCACCTTGTAGGTTGAGATGGAATAACAGATAACAACAGGGAAACATCCAACTTTCTTACTTTTGCTATCTCTAAATGTTCTAAATCATAGCCCCACAAGGTAAAAAATAGAATAAGACAATTGAAAAAAAAAATGAATATGCCAAATTCATTGCAATTACGACTCATTCAAGACCTAAACAATCATTTTGATTGCCTGTAGAAAAATTGATAGAGAAAAGCTAGAGATTATGAATATTCTAGAAATAAGAGAGTGGGACACATAAGGATAGAATGAAGGGCTGTTAGGTAATTAAATATACCTGAATTCTGTTATAAAAAGGTGAAGGGGAATAGGAGCAGAGGGGGGATTGGGTTTCAGGAATCCTTTTTGAGTCTCCAAGTGGCTTCTTGGAGAAAGGGAAACTTCCTTGGGCTGTGCTCTGAGCATAGAGGTTCTCTTTTCTTATTTTTTAGTTTTATGCTTCCTTTTGTATTCCTTGTTCAGCTTTGAATCTCCATTGTTGATAGAAGGAATTCTTACCTTATTTCATTTGCTGAATCTGATTTGTGTTGTCATTTGTGTGTTTGTTTGCATTTGAGTTGCTGTTTTTTATCAAAAATACTTTATACACAAAACATACATAGTGAAATTGTAGCATGTTAATAAATATCAACAAAGAGTTTTCATGAAACACTAGGCATGTCCATATCACATATAAGACCCCTCCATACAGCAATTGGGATGCTACTAATGGAAAATAATAGAAAGCGAGCCAATGCATTCATCTTGTTAAAGAAAACTCTAGCCTCATCCTTTTGTAAATTGGTCTATGCAGTCCACCAGTAAATCTATACGTTAATAGGTCCAAATCTACAGCTAACAGGGAACAGCACAGAGACGCATTAATGGTCCACATTTGACATGGACTTAGTCTATCTAAGAATAAACCTTGACAAACAGCAATTGAAAAGATTAAAAGAGCATATCAAGATAAAAAAAAATGAATTATATAAAAAAAAGTTATAAGAACAGGAATCTAAAATTTTAATTTATTAGTCTTAATTTGATTCTTGAAAAGCCAAAGGGGAGCACTGAACATCCTATTTCAAATTAAATCTCTCCTGAAGCTTTTGAAATATGTTGTCAATACAAAATAATATAGTAAATTGCCAAACAAACAGAGGCAAACTACTTGATGAAAGCTACACCAAGCTGCAGACTGAGAAGAAGGAACTAGGAGCTATACAGCCTGATGCTATTTCTACTTTTGTAAGGGTCGCCAACGTGGAGGTTCCAAATTCTGAGTTCAAATCATTACCAAAGCAGCAATAACCCAAAATTAACCATCTCAAATCTATGAATGCACTAATTTTTCAGTTTATATATTAATAACTTCCACTACGGATTCCATCCTTCTTATCACAACATAATGGGACTACAATGCACCTAAAGAAAATTACCAAAAGGAATATCTAAGCTTCAAATTAAACGACTTTTAGAATATCTAAGCATTCAGAATTTCTGAGACAATATAATTTGGCCCAAATAAATAATTGAATGATATGATTATCCAAACAAACAAACTTGATGAACCAAATGAAAACCTTAATGATAGTAATTCTAAAATTTCAAGTTTACCACTGAATCAAAAACGTAGTATTCAAATAAATTGGCCAAAAAATAAAAACACGAAAAACAAAAGGAAAGAAGAGGAACCCAGAAAGGTTTTGATGCTATTTCTACTTTTACATGGGGGATGGAAGCCATCATTATGGAGGTTAACAAAAAAAATATGGGTTTAAATCATTACCAAAGCAGCAATAACCCGAAATTAGCTATCTCAAATCCTGAAAATGCACTAATTTTCTTTTAATTTGTCAATTTAGTAACTGGCACACAACGTATCACAAATTCCATCTTTCATAAATCAAAACATGATGGGACCATCATGCACCTGTAGAAAATTAAATTACCAAAAAGGAAAAAGCTTCCATATATAATCCATAAATTAAACAACTCTTAGTATGTCTAAGCATTTTAAGACAATACCCAGAAGAAAAATTGAACGATAGGATTATCCAAAATAGCAAACTTGAAGACCCAAATCGAAACCTTAATGATTGTAATTCTAAAATTCCAAGTCCATCACTAAATCAAAAACCCAATACCCAAATTAATTGGCTCAGAAAAAAACAGAAAGAAGTTCACATGGAAAACAGTATCAGTGAATTTATTATTGAAGCATAGAGGAAAAGAGAAGGAGACGAGACCTGGCCTTTGACCTTGAGATTGATGTGAGCTGATTGATCGTTGGGTTTCTTGTCTTCTTCTTGATTAGCCGCTCCCGACATTCTGATTTCCTCGCAGATCTCCGATTTGTAGTTGGTGAGAGTCTGCGCAGATATCCAAATAATTTTTGCCCCAAATCTTACCGCCGACTATTTTAAAGCCGAAACAACAGTTTCATGGCATCCCCACGACCTTATTTGATGGCTAAGATGCTTATTCGATGCCAATCTGACGGTCACAAGTCAACGATGTCGCCAAACCTTTTATAGGTTCTTGATTAAATTCTATTAAATCATAAAATTAAAATTATCACAAATAAATTGGATTTATTATCATATTAAAAAAATTATTTCACGAAATAAATAAGTTTTTAGAATTATTTACAGGTAGTTTTTGTACAAAAGAATCTACCATTCACAGAGGTAAATTTACTCAACTAAGTCCGCTCTTTATGTAAGCAGATATGGCTCTTATAATGGTTCATGTGTAATACTCCACTACAGTATGATACGGTAAAAGAACATACATGTTTTTCTTCAACTGATTAAATAAATTATTATTCTGGACAGTGAATATTTATCCTTAATCATTATCTTATTTAATTAGATTAATCAATAAACAATCGTAGGGTGCTATAAGCTGAAAATCAATGAATCAGATGTTTAAAACTATATTTAAAATTTAGTATGACCACTATGAGTTTCTAATTATACCATTCAATCTAACTAATGCTTCAATAGCCTTTATGGATGTGATGAACTGCACTTCCAGACTATATATAAATTAGTTTGTAATAGTATTCATTTAATGATATTCTAGTGTACTCCAAAAATATAAAGAAGCATTATCAGTATTTCCGGATAGTACATCAAACTTTGAGAGGAAAGTAATTATATGCAAAGTAGTCAAAGTGTAAATTTTAATTGGAAGAGGTAGAAAACCACCTCAGAATGTCAAAGAGCCAACTTTTTTGGGGTTTGGCAAGTTCTTACAAGAGATTTGTAAAGATATTCTCTATAATAGTTTCGTCACTAATAAAGTTGCTTGAGAAAGGAGCCAGATATAAGAAAATATTGTGTGGCATATAGTGATATTTTCACAATGGGTTTTTGTTGTGTATTGTTTTAGGAAGTAAAAGTAGTAGCATTTGCTCCAAATAGTTGAAGTCAAATGAGCTGAATTATCCAATACAAAATTTGGAGTTGGCAGCTATTATTTTTGCATTGAAAATTTAGTGGCACTACTTGTATGGTTAGAGATGCTACATCTACTTTGATCACACGAGTCTGAAATTCTTGACCACATAGAAAGAGCTCAACCTTAGGCAAAAAAATATGGTTAGAGATGATTAAAAACTACAACTATGTCATTAACTATCAGCCAAAGAAGGTGAATGTGGCGGTCGACGCCCTTAATATAAAATATTTGGCAGGTATGACTAATAATCTATTTTATTCATTATACAATATTCATAATATAGGTTAAGCTAACAAATAATCTTATAATTGAAAAATTAAAAGTCTAACCCAACCTAATATAATAAGAAAAGGAAGCACATAAGTTAAATGCAAAATTGATGACAATTGTTAAGTCAGTGAAAAAAGGGTAAAGACCTGAATATGCCATAAAAGGAGATGGTAGCTTATGTTACAAAGATAGAATTGAGGAATTAAAGTCAAGCATTCTAAAAGAGGTGGATAGCCCCTCTTATACTATGCATCGAAGAAGCAACAAGATATATTAGCACATTATTGGTGGCTGAGAATGAAAAGAGATATCACAGAGCTTACAACTAAGTGTCTGACATGCTAGTAAATGAAGGTAAAGCATCAAATGTCATCTAGGTCATTGCAACCGATCTCTATTTTGGAGTGGAAATGGGAAAGAGTCACTAAAACTTTTGTATTTGATTTACTATTGACATAGAAGAAGCATGATGACATTTTGGTAATAGTTGATATACTCACAAAATTAGAACACTTCTAACCTATTAGAATGGACTATTCACTCTTCGGATTAGTAAAATTGTACGTCAGTGAAATCATTTGATTTCACGAGGTGTCTATTTCTATTATTTCATATCAAGACCCACTATTCACATCATATTTTTGGGGTAGGTGGTAAAGAGCCCTAGGTACCTGACTTAATTTCAACATAATTTTTTTTCACACAAATGGACAATCAGAGTCGTGATTCAAATAATAAAAGATATGTTGAAAAGTTGTGTAATAGATTTTGAAGGCAGTTAACATATATATTTATCATTGATAAAGTTCTTCTATAATAATAGTTAGTAGACAAACATAGGCATAACATCATATGAAGTACTATATGGGAGAAAGTACAAAATCCCTCTTTGTTGGATATAACTTAGTGAGGAAAAGTTACCAAGCCTAGAATTAGTACAAGAGACCGAAGAGAAGATAAAGGTAATTAAAGACAGGTTGAAAATGGCGATAAATAAGTATAAATCATATACAAATTTGAAAAGGAAAGACATTGAGCTTGCTATTAGCAACAAGATTTTTCTAAAAGTATCACATTAGAAGAAGAAGTTTGATTTAGCAGAAAAAGAAAGTTGAGTCCAAGATTTATTGACTCATACAAAGTGTTAGAGTGTGTGGAACCAGTAGCCTATAGATTGACCTTACTGCCAGAACTAGGTAAGATTCATAATATGTTTCACGTCTCGATGTTTAAGAGATATTAATCATATCCATCTCAAATTATTCAAGTAGAATTAATAAGAATGCAGTCAAACCTAACATATGAGGAAGAGACTATTGCAATCCTAGCTCGAGAAATTATGAAGCTATAAAATAAGAAGGTACCTTTGATGGAAATTCTTTAAAGGAACCACTCAACTAAATAGGCCACCTAGGAAAGAGAGGATGTGATGAAAGCACATCACCATAATTGTTCAATCCAAATCAAACAGGTTGTCACATATGCTAATTTAGGCTTCCTTCATGCATATCTTAAATTGGAAGTGTCAAATTGATTGACATTTAAATTCAATAAAAAATAAATAGAAATAAAAGAATAAAAATATATTTAAGAGATTCAATTGGAGGAAATTAATAATTAGAGGTTGAAATTGTAACACCCACTCAATTAATCAGAATTACTCCCTACTAATTAGGCAGATGCTATTAGTTATTATTTTATAAAATTTGTGAAATTAAATCTTTCCTTAAAAAATTAATTTTATAAACATTAATCCCTAAATATCTCTTTCATAAAATACCAACTTGGCCTTAACTGACCCACTGTTTACAAAAATACAACGTTAAAATTAAATGCATATTCTTTAACATGCAAACTTATACAAAACATAAAACCCAAAACTATATCATGTATAAAGAATGAGGATGACATGTATCATTGATTCTCAAAGTGGGTGCTTCTTCTTTTGAGTCAACTCTTGCTATCCTTTAGGCTCCGACTTGTGTGTAGAAAACTCACACGCTAAGTTACTGAAAGCTTAGTGGTACATATAGGTATAAAAATTCAAGTATGCAACTATACAATTCATATCATGGCATATTATGCATGTTCATGTATACTATCATACCATAAATACTATCCTAATGCATGACAATACAATCACCATATCTCATATCAATATTACACATGACAAGCTTTCTCATACAACCGATTTATAAAATCCTTTCCTCTTCTTTTAGTTTATCTTATTTTACTCATGACTTACCACTTTTCCAATTTTCATTTTCTTTTTATAATTGTTTTATTTTTGCCTAAAACTTACCATAATTCCCTTTTAAATCTATTTTCGCCCAAAACTCTAAGTTGAACTATTCAGATGCGGGTTATAGAACAGAGGCACTCTCAAAGTTTTAGTCACTCTGTCCACTAACTATAAAAGGTCACTTGAGCTCCTCAAGTCAAGAGTACTCCTAAAGCTTCAGCCACCTTGACTGAGTATGAACCAAATTAAGGGCACTCTAACCTAAGTTTCAACCACCTTATCATTAAAATTGCATGAAACTGAGAACCAAAAAAGCTCTAACCTGAGCTTCAGCTACCAAGGCCTCATATAAAGAATATTCTATGGTATCGTAACCCCCTCAATGACATATTATCTATCCAAGTCCAAGTCTTAGATTAGAGAAAAAGGTATTTTCAGTTATTATAACTTATTTCTTTATCCTTTACCTCATTTTTATTTTAATACCATATACATATAGAACCATTCTCATAACATCATCATATTACTTCTCATGCATCATCACATTTATCCTTTATATCAATTTTACATTATCTACATGCATTTAAGAGCAAAACCACCATATCTCAATTAAAACCATACATTGCATATGTAAAATAATAGACAATTTATGGGCATGAAAGATATTCATGGGTACTCCCTTACCTGTGAACCCAACCATGACCATTCATGTGAAAGCTTTTGTCCCCATACACACTTCATTCACTATCATAACTATATATTCATAGGCGTGAAACTAAGCATTCATGATCGCAACTCAAACTATGAAAACTGAGGGTGAAAAACTGGAAAGAGATGTTCATTGTCGTGACTACCTATTCACATGTGTGAACCCTTGCATTCACAACTTCCTTAGCCATACTACAAGACGTGAAAGTTTCTACCCATTCTGGATATTTTCTAGGTTCACATTTCACAAACGTGACTTCCTTTGTCATGGGCATGAAACGTGTTTGTGTGCTATATTCATGAGGGTGATAAACTTATCACGGGCATGAATTTCTGGGTTTTCCAAAAAAATAAAGCATAACAAATCCACATGCAAGGGTCCTTAAAATGGACTAATTTCAATCACTCCTAGCAACATTTAACTACATATAAAGCTATAAACATGCCTTTAACATAAAAAAGAACATTCATAACACATTTCATGCTATTTCTATTAACATGTATCATTTTATGCATTAAAATGTTTGCATGCTATTTCTATCAACATGTTACTATTTCATACAAGTATACATATCATGCTCACATATACAATGTTATTCTCATTTATCTTTGATGGTAAGTTACTCTGTTAATCTCTTTATTATTATATCTCAATCTCATATCATCATCATTTTCTTATTCTTTTATTTTCTTATTTTCCGACATATCCTCATTATCTTGCCCACATCACTCTAAATTTGGATTGACTGGAAACGGGTTATGGATCAGGAGCGCTCTTAGAGCTATAGCCACCCTGTCCACTATCTGGCTTAAAAGAGCTTCTCAAATCAATGGCGCTCTCCGAGCTTAAGCCACATTGATTGAGTATAATTTCATCATAGATGAATAACCGGACCAAGGGCATTCTCTGAGCTTAAGCCACCTTATCCTCATTTATATGTGCTCATCAGAGCTTCTAAAGTTAATGGCGCTCTCCAAGCTTAAGCCACATTGATCGAGCATCTCAGACCAATGGCGCTCTCCGAGCTTAAGCCATATTGGTCGAGGAATAGTAGGTACCGTTCGCCCTCTTAATGACATGTCATCTATTCTGATTCTAGTCCGCAGGTAGAGTGATGGGCTTCTTTATATTTCCACATCAATCATATATCTTTAATTAATTTTTATTTTACATCCATTTCATCATCCTCATAATATACATCACATCGTCATCATTCTCAATTTCAACACATCAATATTCTCATGTTTATCATCCGTATTAGTTCACGTATTTCATCCATATCATATTTGATATATCATCCATGTCAACATTCATTTTTCTATATCACAACATAACACGTTCTCACATCAATATTTATATATATAATTATTCTTATTTCCCTGAATAGACAATGACTTTCATTTATTTATCTGAATTCTTCATTTGATAACCACATTCATAATTACAAATAAAGAGCATTTACGGTTGTGATTACTAATTCACGCCCGTGAATTAGTTCACGCCCGTAATCCTAAGTCGTGAACGCTACTAGAATGAATCACCCAAAAGCATTCACGGTCGTGAATACTCATTCGTGCCCGTGAATGAATTCACGTACGTGATTCCCAACCGTGAACACTTTTGGAATGAATAGTACCATTTCCACACAGAAGTCACAACCGTGATACAATCAGTCACAACCGTGAACCCTCAAGTTCACGCCCATGACTTTCAGCAGGAAATTTGCATATTCACTTTTCATTCATTCTAACATCATCCAAATCATACCAAATATCTATTTCATGCATTTCTAAGGTTCTTTACTCAACTTATTACTTTCTAATCCATGTAAATGTCTTGATCATACAAGATTTTCTAACATGCATTATTAATTCAATGTCTCACAAGGATCTCATTCATACATGTCTAAACCTATGGTTTCATGCCATAATCATCATCATTATTGAAATGCATTTATCTAAAATCATGTTCAGCATTATTTCAAACAAAAATAGGCTATTGCCTTAAGTTATGCACAAATCTTAATTTTTCTCCTTCACTCTTCTAGGTAGTTTTCTCTTTTCCTTTGCTCCTTAGAGCTGGTTCCTTGTCACTTGGAACTCCTACAACATCATAAATCATTATTATCATCTGATTTTCTCAAGACCCTAAACTCTCTTTTTCTCTCTCAAAACCCTAATTTCTCTCTCTTTCCATATGGGTCTTGGATGAGCTTAAAATTCAAACTCCTTTAAGAAAAGATGAAGAAGAAGAAGAATCACTTCTTACCTTACTCTTTTCTTCACTAAATCACAACTTTGAAGATTTTCTCTCTCTACCAAACTTGATTTTTCTTCCTCTTTCTTGCTCTTTCCAGCTTCCTTAAGAGTTATGGACCATGAAGATCACCTGTTCTTGCTCTTTCACCTCTATTCTCTTCCTTTCTCTCTCTAGAAATCAAGATTGGCTATAGGGGAGATGGGTCTGGCGTGACTGGAAGAAAAGAGAGAGAAGAAGGCAGAAAATGAAGAGAAAAAGAAGAAGAAAAAAAGGCATTAAATAGGGTACCCAAAAGTCTTCATATGGGACCCACCATTTTGACCATTTCTTGACATTTATACTTAATCAATATTAATCCTCTTTCTTAAATGTCATGGCCGGCCAACCCAAATTTTAAGTGTTCAAATTTCCTATGTTAATTAGCAATTAATCTCATTAATCCTCCAATTTTTGATAAATTGCAATTTGACTCCAAAATTTATCAAAATTTACAATTTAGTCCTTTATCGTAAATCAACTTTTTTAAACTTTATAATCACTTAATTAGGCATTTATCATTTAATTTAGCCATTACTTGATCAATTTTTGTAAAAATCCAAATTTAGACTCCAATCGGTCAAACGCGTCAACTTCGCGACACGTGCGACTCGGGGCCTAAATTAGCAGATATTACATTCTCTCCCCCTTAAAATAATTTCTTCCTCGAAATTTACCTATTCATTTGGGGTCGAACAACTAGGGATACTGCTTTTTCATCACTTATTGACTTTTCCACGTGACTTCTTCAATTGTATGATTCCACCACCAAACTTTAACTAGAGGGACTCTCTTGTTCTGGAGAACTTTCTCTTCATATGCTATTATAGCCACTGGTTCCTCTTCATATGACATGTTTGTCTGTACCTCTATTTCTTCAATCGGTATGATGTGAGTCGGGTCTAAACGGTATCTTCTTAACATTGAAACATGGAACACGTTATGAATTCTTTTCTAGCTCCAGAGGAAGAGCTAATTGGTAAGCCACTGGTCCTACTCTTTTCAGAATCTCATAAGGACCAATAAATCTTGGACTTAACTTTCCTTTTCTACCGAACCTCAATACCTTTTTTCGAGGAGAAACTTTAAGAAATACTTTGTCTCCTACTGCATATTCTATATCTCGCCTTTTTAAATCGGCATGATTTCTATCGATCTTGTGCTGCCTTTAGCCTTTCTTTGATCACTTTAACTTTCTCTTCAGTCTGTTGAATTATCTCTGGCCCAATCAACTTTTTCTCATTTAATTCGGTCCAACATACTGGTGTCCTACATTTTCTTCCATATAAAGCCTCATAAGGAGCCATGCCTATACTCGTTTGATGACTATTGTTATAGGCAAACTCCATAAGAGGTAGATATCGATCCCAACTTCCCTCAAATTCAAACACACAGCTTCTCATCATATCTTCTAGCAACTGAATAACTCGCTCCGATTGTCGATCTGTTTGCAGATGAAATGTCGTGCTAAAATTAAGTTGAGTTCCCAAAGCCTATTGTAGACTTTTCCAGAACTACGACGTAAACCTGGGATCTCTGTCGGAGATAATAAACACAGGTACTCCATGAAGTCTCACTATCTCATTGACATATATCCCCTTTTGAACTGCTTCATGCTAAACCTATTTAGCATATTGTCTAGATATGTAGACTATGAAAGATCAAACAATCTTTTAAATCTATCTCTATAGATCCTTATCCCCAAAATATAGACTGCTTCTCTAAGGTCTTTCATAAAGAAATTATTGGATAATCAAATTTTGACTAATTGTAAGACTGAGACATCATTTTCCATTAGCAATATGTCATCTACATAATACATAAGGAATACGATTACACTTCCGCTAAGTTTCTTGTATACACAAGGTTCATCAGGATTTTATAAGAAACCAAACTGTTTGATTTTCTCATCAAATTGAATATTCCAACTCCTAGATGCTTGCTTTAATCCATAAATGGATTTTTGAAGCTTGCATACCTTTTTTCCATCTTTGGATATGAAGTCTTCTGGTTGTGTCATGTACACATCCTCGATCAAATTTCCATTAAGGAAGTCATATTCACATCCATTTTCCATATCCCAAAATCATAATGAGCAACAATGGCTAAGAGTATCTGCATGGATTTAAGCATAGCTACTAGGCTAAAAGTTTCTTCATAGTCAATTCCTTGTCTTTGACGATAACCTTTAGCTATAAGTATAGCATTATAGGTAACCACATTACTATCCATGTCAAATTTCTTTTTGAAAATCCATTTACACCCTATAGGTAGGTCAACCAAAGTCCATATTTGGTTTTCATACATGAAATCCATTTATGACTTCATGGCTTGAAGCCATTTGTCAAATTCTTAACTATTCATAACTTCATAGATCATTGGCTCATCATTTTTTATAAGCAATACGTCATTATGTTCATTAATGAGAAATTCATATCTCTTAGGACTAGTAAATATCCTACTTGACCCACGAAGCTCTTGTGTTTCAGAATGTTGAGCTACTATATCATCTGTATGAATAATAGACTCTGGTTCAAGTAGTTGATCAGCATCTACTTGAGCATCTTAAACTTCCTGAAGTTCAATTTTGCTCTCACTATCTCCTTGTAGAAGAAATTCTCTCTCTAAAAAGATAACATGTCTTAAAACAAACACCTTTTGTTTCAAGGGGTGGTAAAATTGATATCCATATGATGCTTTTGTATATCCCATAAATAGACATCGGTCAGACTTAGTTTCCAGCTTATCTGATATTGTCACTTCACATAAGCAAGACAACGCCAAACTATCATGTAAGAAAGTGTGGACTTCTTGTTATTCCATAACGTTCTTTTCATTAATGAGAAATCCATATCTTTTTATAATAGTATGTATCCTGCTTGACCTATAATGCTTTTGTGCTTCAGAAGGTTAAATTGCTATATCATTTGTATGAATAATAAGGTTAGGCTTGGGTTCAGGCAATTGATTAGCATTTGCTTGACCATATTAAACTTTCTCAAGTTCAATTTTGTTCCCACTATCTCCATTTAAAAGAAATTCTCTTTTTAAAAAGATAACATGTCTTGAAACAAACATTTTTGTTCCACATGATGGTAAAATTGATATTCATATGATGTTTTAGGATATCCCACAAACAAACATTGATCAGATTTAGCTTCTAGCTTATCTGATATTATATGCTTCACATAAGCAGGAGTTGTTCCAAAGAAAGTGTGGGCTTCTTGTTATTCCATATATCATATAGAGTAACATCAACTGACTTCAAAGGGACTCCATTTAATATATAAATGACAGTCTCTAGTATATAACCCTAAAAAAATTTAGGGAGTTCTGCAAAACTCATCATAGACCTTACTATGTCTAACAGGGTTCGGTTTCTTATTTCAACCTCACCATTGTGCTGTGGCGTGTAAGGTGGAGTCCATTGAGATAATATCCCATTATCCCTAAGATAACCTATAAACTCTTGGCTTAAGTATTCATCCAAAGTGTTTTAATACTTTTGTCAAGTTATTTCTCTACTTCATCTCTGAATTCTTTGAACTTTTCAAAAACTTTAGATTTCTATCTCATAAGATACACGTACCCAAATCGTGAGTAGTCATTGATAAAAGTAATGAAGTAGATGAAACCACTTCTAGCGTGTGTGAATATTGGACCATATACATCCGAATGTATTAAGTCTAAAAGCCCATTAGCACATTCACCCTTTCCCTTAAAAGGTAATTTAGTCATCTTGCCTAATAAGTAAGATTCACATGTGTCATATGATTCATAATCAAATGACCCCAAACTACCACTCTTGTGTAGCTTAGCCATACGTTTCTCACTTATATGACCAAGGCGACAATGCCATAAGTAAGATGATTTCAACATATCTTATTTTTGCCTCTTATTATCATTGATATTAAAACTTGGATTTGACATATCTAATATGTATATCCTGTTACATAATGTACCGCTAATATAAAGAATATCATTCAACATAATAGAATAACAATTATTACTAAAGGCTAAACAAAAACCATCTTTATTTAAACTAGAAACATAAATATTTATGTTTTTAGTTTAACCAGTTACATAAAAACAATTATCCAAATTTATTATAAGCCCAATAGGGAGGTTCAATACATAAATTCCTAAGACTAATACAATAACCCTTGCTCCAGTTCCAATACGCAGGTCCAACTGTTCCTTATTAATCTGCTTACTGTTCTTTAGGCCTTGCATATCAATGCATATATATGAGCCACAACCAATATCTAATACCTATAAATTATTATTGGAAACAATATTAATCTTAATGATATAAATATCTGAAGTAGAATGAACATCAGATGCCTACTTATTCAAGGACTCTAAGTGGGCCTTGCAGTTTCTCTTCTAATGGTCATCATTGCCACAATGAAAGCATATTTCCTTTGGGGCAGTCTCCTTGGCCTCCTTCTTGGTCATACCTCCCGTAGGCATCATCAATTTCTTTTTCTTCTTAAGGTTCTTCTTCTTAGCACCAGAAGAGTCTACTAGTATCACAACCTTACTGTCCTTCTTGACATGGCTCAATTGTCTTAAGCATGTTGATGAGTTCAGAAATAGTGGTGGAGATTTGGTTTATCCTATAGTTAAGCACAAAATGTGAAAAACTATCTGAAAATCTAGTTAAAATTAAGTCAATATTTAATTCATGATCCATCACAAATTCCAAGGTGGCTAACCTCTCAATATAGTCATTTATCTTCAGTGCATATTGCACTAGAGATGTCCCCTTAACCATCTCAGTGTGGAAGAGCAACCTTGAAGTTTCGAACCTTTTGGAATGTGTTTGCTCATCAAAAAGCTCTCTTAGAGTTAGACTATGGAATTAGCATCCATAGCCGCATGCTGCTTTTGTAACTCAATTGACATAGTAGCAAGCATAATACAACTTGTTATCTCACTATCATTGAGATGTTTTTGATATGCCTTCTAAATATCTTCCGAAGCATTAATAGTGGGGGGATTCGGGAATGCCTCATCTAGGATGTAGCCAATCTTTTTGAATTTGAGAACTATTCTCAAATTTATTAGCCAATCCAAAAAATTAGGCTCAGTCAACTTATTTGACTCCATTAGTGATCGTAAATTCACACTTGTCGACATGATGGTAATTCTAGCAACCTAGATGTAAAATAAAGCATGTTATAGTGTACATAAAATTGTTTGTTTATTAGGCCTTTAATAAATTGCATTATGACTCCTACTATTTTATTATGAATCCATAGCACTCACTATGAACCTGAAATAACCTATATGGAAGTTCTCCTAGTGGACCCATATCCAACTAGCTAAGAATAACCTTGAGGCAACTTAACAAGCTATCCTTAGTTTGGTTGGTAGGTATCTAATCTATACCAATTGCATTATTCATGCAACTGTCGAATCTTGTGTTATCAACCAATTGATGTGTGCACATATATTGGGCTATCAACTCTTGATATGTGTACATCTCATGTACACTAACCCAATTTTGTGAATTCTAATTTCAATAATTTGAACATATTCTTATAAAGTGAGCTTGAGGGAACTTAACAACCCTAACTCAAAAAGAACTCTAGTTCTTCCCATATTAATGGAAGGCATAAGAGTTATTGTTTATTTAGCGATGGATTTCTTTATTAAATCTCATAATGTTTTTGTTGCATACTTTTATATATCATACATTCATTACATGGATACATAAAGATAGTTACATTAACTATATGACATGATTATGGACATACTAAAGTCAATTTCTTGAGTCAAAAAGAGATCGACTATATCTTACCTAGGTATAAGCATGACTTTAGAAACCCAAAATAGAAATCAAATTCTTATTTCTAAGTCTTCTTGTTTATGTCACCATCTCATTTGGTTCTTGCTCCTTTGTATCACCATTCTATCCTAATTCTATGTAATCTAATTACATATTTTAAAATATAGAAAACCTCAATTTACATTAGAGGGTAGTATGATGAGAAGAGAAATATATGAGAAAGATAGAGAGGTAGGGACACACATGCCCTATTTAACATAAAACAAAATAAATCTATATATGCTCAATCACATTAGGTCTAAGTCCATAATAGTTCATCATGTCTTTCTATACACCCATAACATGCATTCTTTAATGCATAAAATAAAATAAAATAGACAATTTTGGATTTAAATTTGAAAATTGATTCAACTCTTGAATCGAAATTGCCTACTAGTATTGTTTTGGTTAATTTAATTTTGTATGTCATTTTAATATGGAATTTAATATTTAATCAAATTAAATTAAATTAAATTATATATTTTCATAATTAATTCAAAATTAATTTACTTTAAAAATAAATTATTAAGATGTCAAAATTAAACAATTTTATTTTAATATACATATCAATTTCTAGTCATACTAGAATTACCATTACTTTACTTAAATTAAATCAAAATTAATTTCCAAAAAATTATAAAATTTCCAAAAATTCAAATTATCATTTGAAGTGTCTTTAGCCCAACTTAACTTCATCAAATTTTTGGCATAAGCCAAAATTACTAAAATAAATGAACCAACATACTTAGATACTCAAAACGACTCATTTGACATTTAACATTTTTTTAAATTTTAAATTTGAGAAAAATAATTTTGGCATGTATCTAACATCAAAATAACATATTTTAATCACATAGAAATTATTTCAAAGTTATGAAAACAAAATAATTATATACAAAAAAATCAAACAAAACGGTCCTACCGGATATGTCAAAACAGTTCACTTTTTGTGTTTGTTTAAAAAAATAATTAAAATAATTTTTAATTAATTATTGGAAAATTTTAGAAGCTTAAACACATTCTTAATATATATGAATAATTTTTCCATAATCAAATTATAAAAAAATATAAACAGTCCCATCAATTAAGCCAAATAACAATACATACTCATAAATAATGTAATTTTCAGCATTTTAAAATAAATCTGAAATTAATTATTTGAATCATATTCAAACTAATTTTCAATAAAAATAATCATTCTTAATCATCTCATGATTAGATCAAAGAAATACCAATATGTAAAAAAAAATTACAAATTAATTTCAATTATTCAATCCTATTGATCCAAAACCATCAAAACCATACAATCTCCTTGCACTTGCAATTAAAATTAATTCTAAATGACAGGAGATGACTTTGATACCACTATTGAATTTTGAAGATGAATCTAATTCATAAACCATGGTGAAAAAATAAAATTTTCAAAACTTGAAACAAAAATATTGCTTGTGCATTAAAACTAATTTATTAAAACATAAATTTCTTGATTTATTTTTCAAATTTTCACTTTGTTGGGTTGTTACAAAGCACAACAATTTACTTTAGGATGTTTGCAATATTAATCCATGCGAAAATATGAGAAGAAACCATAAGAAAAATGGTTGAACATACCTCAAAGTACTAGCAATGGTGTATGCTCATTTTGAGAGAATATTAAAAATAACTATTATTTTTCTTTTTTTGAATTTCTTAATTTCCAAAAACCATTTTCAGGCTTTTAAAATTTTCAAAAATATTTTATCCCCAAAAATAGTTTAGGTACAAAGTGCACAAGGTAAAGAGAGAGATTTTGAAGTTTTTACCTTAATTGGTCTTAAATAGCCTTAATTGGCCAATTAAGGCCAATTAGGTGAGTAGCGTACTAGCTAGGCCTGCAGCCCAACTGGCTTGCCTAGCAGGCTAGCAATCTACGCGAGCCCGTGACTCCCCCAAACAATTTTTCTATGGGATCTAATTGCGATCCGTTCCAATATAATTCTCTCATATTTTTGGATCTCATCCAAAACCATTTCACTCATTCTTCATATCTCTAATGTGTGTGACTCATTAGGTTCCTAGTTATGTTGACCACTTAAATTAACAATTAATTTAAGCAAGTCACGAGCGGTATCTAACAACACATTATGACCCCCAATTGACCGAAAAGTCAGTGGTTTAACTATAAACCTTTTCATATACAATTTATGTGTAATTATTCCTTTCACCATTCTATACCTCACTTGGTTCAAAGTATGGATATATGTCAACTCCCACTAGACTGACTCCATCATGTATAGTCCAAGTAATGTTAGTTCTTGTCCCTGAGACTCATTACTCTGTTAAACATGTCATTGAAGCTTAACGCCAATAATCCAATATTTAAAGTTCACAACCATGAAGAATGATAGCAACCGTGAGTGAACATTTCAATCACGCTCGTGAATTAAAGTCATGCCCATGAGAAGACATGACAAATTCTTCCAGAGAGCTTCACGACCAGAGTCACCATTTGGCCAAGCTTGGAAGGATGTCACGCCTGTGAAGATAAAATGTCACACCCGTGATCAAACGCTTCAAAACCTTCTAGAATGCTTCACGGCCAATGTCACCACTCAAGTCACGACTTGGAAGAATAGTCACGACCGTGACACACATAGTCACGACCGTGAAAGATGAAAGAGAAACATGTCAGACGCGATAATAAGGGTTGGTGCAATGACTAGTTCCATATTAAATGCATTCTAACGGCTATAATTTGCTATGGAAGTATAAATGCAAGTTATTTATGCATCCAGAACAAGAGGAGAACAAGAGAACAAGAGAATAGCTAATATTTTGAATCAAAATCTTATTGTAAGCCATTTGTGCATTTGATATTTTCAAAACAAACATTTATTCTCTGTGAAAATATTTTTGCTCATCATTCATTGAGCAATATAGATTTGTAAGTGTTTCTCTCTGTAATCATCTACTCAAGTGAGTTTTGGATATTTCAGGGTTAAGAGTAAAACACTTATAAGGGTTAGTTGTGTGAGCCTCTATAACACAAAGAAAAGTTATTTGTGTGAGCCTTTAAAACACAAGGAATTGGTTATTGTGTGAGCCATCAAAACACAAGGGATTTATGGGTTAAGTGTGATCGATTGTTAGAAACACCATAGTTAGGAGTGAGCTTGTAAAACTCCATTGTAACACTTAGTGTGTTAGTGAAACTCCCAATTGAGATTGGGGAGAGGAGTAGGGTTTGTTAACACCCAAACGTCTATAAAAATCCTTGTGTCATATTTTTTCTATCCCTACTAAACTTAACTTTTCTTTCCGCACTTAAAAGTTAAATTTTTAATATTCAATTCAACCCCCTTCTTGGTTCAATATCTGGGCAACAATTGGTATCAGAGCTAAGTCTAGCATCGAAGCCTAAACAATGCTAGTAAAGATCAAGATATTGCCAATGAAGTCTTACTTTGATGGAGCAAATTATGCTCATTGGAAGTTTCAGATGGAGACATATCTGGATAGTGAAGGAATTGAAGTCTAGGATAGTGTTCGAAAAGAATGGACACCACCAACTAGAAGAGGAGCTGATGGTGAAGAAGAAATCTTATCAAGAGATGATTGGACAGAACCTCAAAGAAGAGCAAACTTCACAAATAAGAAGGCAATGACAATTCTCTCAAGCTCATTATCCATTGAAGAATGTGGTAGAATACAACACTACCCAACAGCTTACAACATGTGGAAAATATTGGAAAATTATCATGAAGGAACTAAGCAAGTTAAATCCAATAAGATTTAACTTTTTACTTCAGAATATGAGCTCTTCAAGATGAAATCCAATGAGTCAATCACTGACATGACCAACCGTCTTCTAGCTATCATAAATAGAATGAGAAAACTTGGGAAGCACATGAGCTTGGAAGATGTAAATAACAAAATCCTAAGAAGTCTTCTGCTCAAAGATTACGGTTCAAGAGTTACCGGTATAGAAGAAGCAAATGAAGACATAACCATCATGAATACTGATGTGCTTTTTTGCAAACTTCTCACACATGAAATAACAGTGAAAAGAGATAGAGAGCTTGAAGCAGAGCCAGAAAAAAGAAAGCCTCTAGCACTAAAAGCCTCTACTTCAAAATCTCAAGAAGAAGTTGAAGATGATGAAGAAATGAGTGATGATGCAGATGAGGACATTGCTATACTCTCAAGAAGGGTAAAAAGAATTATTGAGAAGAAAATGAGCAACTCCAGAAAATTCAGGTAAAAAAACCTCAAACAGACTTCTAATGATGCACAAAGAAGTAAAGAAGAGGTAAAGTGCTATGAATGTGGAAAGAAATGGCATATTAAACCGGAATGTCCAAGGCTCAAGAAGCATAAGAGCAAATACTAAAGAGACAATGGGGAGAAAGGTCACAAAGCCACATGGGATGAAGAAAGCTCTTCAAGTGAAAAAGATGACAATGAAAGCGAAGATGTCAACCTATGCTTCATGGCTATAGAGGATCACATCTCGGATAAGGTAAGATCACTTCACTCATACTCTTTCAATAATGATAGTAGTGATAATGATAGTAATAGTGATGATGATGATGATGATGAGCAAAGCCTAATAGAAGAATTGAATCTAGAACTAGAAAAATATAGGAGTAAATTCAATACTTATAAAAATAACATTTCTAGTTTAAAAATCAAAATGGATGTTTTAGATAAGGAGAACCTTAGGCTTAAATCATCTAATGAATCTCTTCAAAAGTCATTAGATGAATACTCTTCAAGACCCTCAACTAAATCCTTGCTTAAAGAGAATAATACTTTAAAAAATGAAGTTGAGGAACTTAGAAACTCCATTTCAAAATTTCACAAAGGAAAAGAGAGCTTAGATACTCTCATTGTGTCTCAAAGACCATCTTTAATTAGACACGGTCTAGGATCTAAGGGCACATCATCATCTTCTCACAAAACTATTTTTGTTAAGTCAAGTGAACCTCACATCTCCACACTTACTGGAACACCATCAAGAAATAAGTACACTAAACCTTCTATACATAAAAGGAATAATCAAGGATTGGTAAGCCTAAGAAAGAAACCTCAAAAGGCTACTCATGCCTTCATATATAAGAAGCATGCATCTAGAAAAACACCAATTAATCATGACTGTGCATGCCATTGCTCTCAAATTCAGTCTAATAGAAATATGACATTCAAAAACATTGTAAGACCAAAAAACATTTTTGGACCTAAACAGTGTAACTATTGTATGAAAATTGGTCACATAAATAAATATTGCTGGATAAGGAAGGCTCATTAGGAACCTTCATGTGCTAACCCCCAAGGACCCAAACTCATTTGGGTACCTAAAAATCATACTTGAATTGTGATTCTATAGGTATGCCTCAAGTCCACAATGAAAAAAAATGCTTGGCTAGTAAACAGTGGATGCTCAAGGTATATGACAGGAGACAAAGAACTCTTCAATGAAATCAAAAGTATTGATGGAGGTAAAGTTACCTTTGGAAACAATGCTAAGGGTAAGGTAATTGGCATTGGCTTTATTGGTATTAATGGTACTACTTTTATTAAAGATGTCTTACTTGTTCATGGCTTAAAACATAACTTGTTGATTGTAAGTCAATTATGTGATAAAGGAAACAAAGTAACCTTTACTTCCAATGAATGTCTTGTAACCTCTATTGATGGTCAAGAGATATTTAAAGGAAATAGAGATGTCAACACCTACATAATAGACTTACACAAGATATCTAATCATTCCTCTAAGTGTCTTGTAACTACTAGTGATGAATCTTGGCTTTGGCATAGAAGGCTTGGTCCTGCGAACATGGACTTAATTCAAAGCCTCAGCACAAGAGAGCTAGTAAAGGGACTGCTAAAAGTCAAATTTGAAAAAGACAAGACATGTGAACCTTGTCAAAGAGAGAAGTAACACAAGTCATCCTTCAAATCCAAAAACATAGTAAGTACCTCAAAACCTCTACAACTCCTACATCTAGATTTATTTGGACCTATGCTCCTGTAGCTAGATTAGAAGTCATAAGAATACTTTTAGCATATGCATGCCATATGAATTTCAAACTCTTTCAAATGGATGTAAAAAGTGTCTTTTTAAATGGTTATATAGAAGAAGAAGTTTATGTAGAACAACCACCAGGTTTTGAAAGCTATGATTTGCCTAATCATGTTTTTAAACTTTCAAAAGCTTTATATGGTTTGAAACAAGCCCCAAGAGCTTGGTATGAAAGACTAAGTTCTTTTCTTTTAGATAATAACTTTACAAAGGGGAATGTTAACACTAAATTATTCACTAAACAACATAAGCATGATATTCTAATTGTTCAAATTTATGTTGATGATATCATATTGGGGTCTACTAATGAATTGCCTTGTTAAGAATTTGCTAAATGTATGACTAGGGAATTCGAAATGAGCATGATGGGTGAGCTTAAATATTTCCTTAGTCTACAAATAAAATAAGGCAATGACGGCATATTCATCAACCAATCCAAATATGCCAAAGACTTATTTAAGAAATTTGGAATGGAAAGATGCAAGAATGCCAAGACTCCAATGAACACATCAACAAAATTGGACAAGGATGAAAAGGATAAGAGCATTAATAAAAAGCTCTATAGAGGTATGATCGGATCATTTTTATATCTTACTGATTCTAGACCCGTCATAATGTATAGTGTATGTTTATGTGCATGCTTTCAATCGTGTCCAAATGAGTCTCATTTAAATGCAGTAAAAAGAATTCTAAAATATTTACATGGCTCATTGTATCTAGGTTTATGATATCCTAGAAATTCATCCTTTTACATTATAGGATATTCAGATGCTGATTATGCTGGTAGTCTTTTAGATAGAAAAAGTACTCAGGTACTTGTCACTTTATTTGAGAGTGCTTAGTTTCTTGGTTTAGCAAGAAACAAGTTTCAGTTGCTCTTTCTACCACTGAAGTAGTGTATGTAGCAGCAGGATGCTGTTGTACACAAATCCTTTGGATGAAACAACAAATTTAGGATTAAGGTCATAGTATGAATCATATACCTATTAGATGTGACAATACAAGCGCTATAAATCTATCTAAGAATCCCATTCAACATTCTAGAAGTAAGCATATTGACATTAGACACCATTTTATTAGAGATCATGTTCAATATGAAGATGTTGTATTGGAATTTATAAGCACATACAATCAATCGGCAGATATCTTCACTAAGTCTCTAAATGAGGAAAGATTTAATTTCATAAGAAGAGAGTCTGGTATGATTGATGGATTAACTTTGTGATTGCCAAATTGTCAAACCTTGATTAATAATCTTGTTTTTGTCTCATCTTACTAGAAATAAGGTAGCTAAATTGATGGAAATATATGTTATAGGGGATAGAAGCTCCATAGAAATGATTTATTCTTGTTTTATACTTATATTTATTTAATGAGAATTTTAGGCTATTCACGACCGTGAACTAAATCGCCAAAAGAACTAGTAGTTTTCACGACTTGCTTCATGAAATGCTTCACGGCTTAAGGTAGTGAAGACTATGTTTCATGACTATAACCTTTTTCATTCACCCCTGTGAAATGCTTTGTTCATGCCAGTGATGATTTTTCATGACCCTGAACATTTCCACCAAAAACTTACAGAAGCATTCACGCTTTATGTCACGCTTTGTATCACGATCACAAGTAGTGAAGTTTAATACTTCACGCCCGTGACTCATTTGTCACCACCGTGATAGTTCATCATTCACGCTTGTGACCTTTAGATTTCATGACCATGAACAATTTCACACCTCTCTTCACGGGTCGAGTGTCTCTTCAGCAAACCGTGAACATGACACTTCACGCCCGTGACTTAGTTTTTCATGCCTGTGAAGATGTCAGCTATATAACATTTCTGCCATTATTTCTCTCATTCCAGCTCTCCAACTTCTCTCAACTTCTCTCATTTATCATCATTGAATACCATTTTGAAGATTCCGGCTCCCTAGCCACTCATTCCATCTATAAATATCTTCAAAAAACCACTTCCATCATCAGAAATCATATCACCTTAGGGTTTACTCAAAATTTCTATCAATTTCTCACTATTCAAAAGTTTATTTTTTCAATCAAAATGGAAATTGGTTCTTCCAAGGGTACAAGAAAAAAGTCTTATGCTCCAAGAAGGTATGCAGATTTCCTTCTAAACATCATTCTAGAGCATTGCCATCTTAGATACTCAGTGCTCAAGAAAAGGCCACTCCTTTCCTCTAGATCATTTGAGTGGCAAACCATTCGTACACTCAGCCTCAAGACAAGCATGGTGGAACAACTTCAGGCTTGTCATCTGAAGGAATTCGTTGATATGCATCAACCAACTCTGAGGGAGCCAATCTTAGAGTTTTTGAGCACTTTGCAAGTATCTTCTACCAGCACAGTGAAATTCAACCTTTGCAAGCATCCGAACACCCTTTCTACCACAGAGTTTGGAGACTTGTCCAACCTTCCCTCTGATGGCATCTTGAATGACAGTGAAGTGAATTTCTATGCTACTTAGGCATGGACTCACTTTGGGCTTGACTGAAGCTAGGACGTCAAGAAAACGAAGAGCACCCATCTTCGATCCCCAGTGCATAAATATTTGCATAGGTTTCTAACCTATAGCATTTTCGCCAAAGGAGACCGCAATGGCACAATCAGGAAGTTAGAGCTCTTTCTCCTGGAGATGGCCCGAAGAGGCCTCATAGTGGCTTTATCTCGATGGTTCGCAAACCATCTTTTGTCAATTGCCACCAAACCCTCCGAAGACATTCTGATTGATGGGTATGTGACTCACATCGCCTTGAAGCTCAGATACTTAAAGCTAGATGAACATCACTTCAACCTCATACCAGGGCATCCTCGAGACCGACTCGACGTCGAGTCCTTCATCAAAATGGGAATGACTATTCGTATAGTATTTGAAAACATCTACTACTGCTTCACCAACACTGCCGGTAAAATCATTTTGCAGGACAATGACTCAGATGACTTCAAAGCTGGCCTCCAAGGAATCCAGTCGAGGAAAAGAGTTCGATTTGAGGTGGCACCTCCAGACGTTGAGCAAGAAATGGGACAATCCTCTGCCTCCAGACCAAACTTGGCTCAGTAAGTGGTTGACCTCTTGGCACCACAGTTTGAGCAATTGCAGGCTTCGATGGATGAGAGGTTAGAGAACCTTAAGGATTTCATAGAGTCTCACATGAAGTGCCTCGAGACGGAAGTAGCTCGCCTTAGAGATAGGATGTCTGGCTAGATTTTGTGTAAGATATGTTATTTTGTAGCTTGCTTGCTGTAGGAATTTCAAATTTTCTTTCAGAATTTCAATCTCTTTTGTACTTTTCTTTCTATATTAATATATTTGCTTTTGTTTTCCATTATGTTTATCTTTTTGTTGATGACAAAAGGGGGAGAACCTAGCAATATATTGTTTAAAGTTAAGTGCAATACTTATTTTGAATCAAAATGAATATGCAAGTATGCAAATGAGCTTTATACACCTTAAATATATCTTAAGTATACTTTACATATACCTTGATGCAAGTTACATGAATGAATATGCACTTGATATACTATGAATATACCTTAAATAAACTTAACTTGCTTTAACGAACATTTTGGTATGCATTGGATATACTTTGCATATAACTTGCATATACTTAAAACTAGGAAGCATATTTTGATGCTACACTTCATCATTCTTTACAATTCTTGCACTTCAACATTCTTTATCCTAAGCATCTTTTGAGGGGGAGACTTCTCAAAACTACATATTGCTAGATTATTTGTCACCATCAAAAAGGGAGAGATTGTTGAACCTTGAGGGGTATTTCCGTCATTTTGATGCTAACAAATAAAATAGCAATAATGTATTTAACATAATTGTTTTCTAAGTCTATTAAACAGGGTATGAAATATGATATCAATAATGGAGAATGGAAGATTAATCTTAAAAAGATAAAATTGAAGAAATAGAATGTTCACGCCCGTGACATTATATGTCATGCCCGTGATGAAGCTTAGCGTCAACAATCCAACATTTAAAGCTCACGACCATGAAGAATGATAGCAACCGTGAATGACCATTTTAGTCATGCCCGTGAATTAAAGTCACGCCCATGAAAAGACATGACAAATTCTTTTAGAGAGCTTCACGACCAGAGTCACCACTTGGACCACGGCCTGGAAGGATATCACGCCCGTGAAGATAAAATGTCACGCCCGTGATCAAACACTTCAAAACCTTCCAGAATGCTTCACAGCCAAGGTCACCACTCAAGTCATGGCTTGGAAGAATAGTCACGACCGTGACATACATAGTCACGACTGTGAAAAATGAAAGAGAAACATGTCAGACGCGATAATAAGGGTTGGTGCAACGGCTAGTTCCATACTAAATGCATTCTAATGGCTATAATTTGCTATGGAAGTATAAATGCAAGTTATTTATGCATCCAAAACAAGAGGAGAACAAGAGAACAAGAGAATAGCTAATATTTTGAATCAAAATCTTGTTGTAAGCCATTTGTTCATTTGATATTTTCAAAACAAACATTTATTCTCTGTGAAAATCTTTTTGCTCATCATTCATTGAGAAATATAGATTTGTAAGTGTTTCTCTCTATAATCATCTACTCAAGTGAGTTTTGGGTATTTCAGGGTTAAGAGTAGAAAACTTGTAAGGGTTAGTTGTGTGAGCCTCTAAAACACAAAGAAAGGTTATTTGTGTGAGCCTTTAAAACACAAGGAATTGGTTATTGTGTGAGCCATCAAAACACAAGGGATTTTCTGGGTTAGGTGTGATGGATTGTTAGAAACACCATAGTTGGGAGTGAGCTTGTAAAACTCCATTGTAACACTTAGTGTGTTAGTGAAACTCCCAATTGAGATTGGGGAGAGGAGTAGGGTTTGTTAACACCCAAACCTCTATAAAAATCCTTGTGTCATATTTTTTTTATCCCTACTAAACTTAACTTTTCTTTTCGCACTTAAAAATTAAATTTTTAATATCCAATTCAACCCCCCTTCTTGGTTCAATATCTGTGCAACATAACATAATTACACATGATAAGAATCTCAATATCATGATCTCATCATGATTTTCTTCATGTTATGTTAAGTATTAAAGACTTCATTAATTGATTTAGATCACTATCATTTCATATATCAAATGAACATCAAATTAATGAAAAAGCCTTTTATTAATCAAAGAAATTTATGCAATGAGTACTAAAGGTGATTGCCTTTAGAGCACTTATCTGACACATATAGGCATATAATTCACTTACAATTATACATTATACGTATTTAATGGCATCATGTAAGAATATCATGGCATGACAATAAAATTATGATATCATATAGACTATCTTACCTTGTGGAAGTATAATTCATCGAACATATATAATGATAATTATAGCATGTAACATTTCACTATGAGCATAAACATACTTGCATACTTATGCCTTTGTATTCATTTCATGTTACTGTATTCTTTACTTACTTTTACATATCTAATACTATTGCCCAACAACTCTCAATTTGGATACAGGTTGTAAATAGAGGCGCTCTCCAAGCTTAAGTCACCCTGCCACTATCTGTTATCAAGTACCAATACAGACTTCTCATGTCAATGGCACCAGTCTAGGCTAGCCATATTGACTGAGTAAACATATAGCTTTTCCATGTAATATCATATGTCATAACGTGTGCTAGTTCAAGCTCTTCAAGTCAATGACACTTTCTGAGCTTAAGCCACATTGACTGGGTAAATATATAACTACGGTACCGTAACCCCCTTAATGGCATGTCATCTATGCTACTACTAGTCTTACTATTGAGTCTGGGCTTTACTTGTTCATATCCTTTATTAGTTCCATTATAGCACTTATATCTTAAGCATATACATTTTAATTCATGCATGAAAACTTATCATAGAACATTCATATACTGATATCCATAGAAATATACATCAATATATCATCATTGAACACATTTGCATAACCATTGCATAAAACATCATATTACCTTTAAAGCGGGCTTCACAGGCATGACCTGCTATTAGACAATCACGTGGATAATTTATTCAAATGGTAGTGATAGTCTCATCATAGCAATGATGCAAGTATCCTTAGACTTAAGATACTCAAGCATATCTTGGATACTAATTTTGTACTTTGACGTTATTCCTTATTGCCTCAAGGAGGTTGCACATAGGGTAGTGATTGGGTACAACTTGAGGTATCCGAAGGTAATTAAGTAACCAACAAAAGATTTATCATTCATAATAGAAGGAGTATATACCCATGTACTCTTGTCGAGGTCATTACTTGGGAATCTCTGGCCAAAATGGAAATATCATGAAGATAGTATTCATTGAAATATCTAACAGAGCAATGAATCTTAGGGATAAGAACTAACATCACTTAGGTTAGATGTGACGTAATCAATCTAGTAGGAGTTGACACATGTACATGTTCTGAACTAAATGTGGTATAGAATGGTGAAAGGATTAATTGCATAGAAATTGTCTATAAATAGGTTCATAGTCAAGCCACCGACTCTCCGATCAATTGGGATGTGTTACTAGAAACCGTTCATAACTTGCTTAAATTAATTGTTCCTTTAAGTGGCCAACATAATCGAGAATCTAATGGATCACTCGCATTGGAGATGTGAAGAATGAGTAAAATGATATTGGATGAAATCCAAAAATATGAGAGAATTATTTCAGATCGGATCGCGAAGAGATCGTATGGAAAAATCATTCCAGAGGGTCACGGGTCTGCGTAGGCTGCTGCCCTAATTGGCTTTAATTAGCCAATTATCTAGTGCACTTTGTACCTTCACTAATTTTGGGGTAAAAACATTTTTAAAGAATTAAAAAGTGAGAATAATGTTTTTAGAAATAAAATAAATTCAAAATGAAAAATAATAGTTATTTTTCATATTCTCTCAAAATAGAGCATTCATCATTGCTAACACTTTGATGTGTATTTAACCATTTCTCTTGTATTTTTTTCTCATATTTTCTCGTGGATTAATATTAGAGACATCTTAGTATAAATTTTTATGGTTTTCTACAACCCAACAAGATAAAAATTTGAAGAACAAATCAAGAAATTACAAGGTATAATTTCTAATTTTATGTTTTGATGAGTTTGTTTTAATAACATAAGCAAAATCCTTATTTCAAGTTTTGAAAATTTTAATTTTCCATTGTATTTATGAATAATATTCATCTTCAAAACCCTTCAGTGGTATTAGAGCCCCATTGTATTCATTAATATTATTTTTAATTGAAAGTGCAATGAGATTGTACGGTTTTGATAGTTTTGGATCAATAGGATTGAAAAATTGAAATTAATTTGTAAAATTTGATTTACATATTTTTCTTTCTCTTATCTGATCATGGGATGTTTAATGATAATTATTTTGATTGAAAACTAGTTTGAATGTAATTCAAATAATTAAATTTGGATTTATTTCAAAAATACTGAAAATTATATTGTTTATGAAAATATGTTGTTGTTTGGCTTAATTGATGGAAATGTTCATATTTTTCTTATAATTTGATTACGAAAAAATTATTTATATATATTGAGAATGTATTTAAACCTCTGAAAATATCCAATAATTTATTAAATTTTTTTAATTAATATTTTAAACAAACACAAAAACAGAATTGTTTTAGCATACCGAACATGTTTGATTTTTTTATATGTGATTATTCTATTTTCAGCACCTTAAAATAATTTTTATGTGATTAAAATATGTTATTTTTATGTTAGATATATAAAAAATTATTTTTCTCGAATTTCAAATTTTTAAAAAATTCTAGAGATCGAATGAGTTATTTTAAGCGTCTAGGTGTGTTGGTTTGTTTGTCTTAGTAATTCTGGCTTATGTCAAAATATTTTGATGAACTTGAGCTGACATAAAGATGCTTAGAATAATGATTTGAAGTTCTGAAAAGTTTTGGAATTTTTGAAAATTAGTTTTGAATTAATTTAAGTTGAGCAATGGTAATTCTAGTATGACTAGAAATTTGTATATATATTTAAATTAAATTGTTTATTTTTAATATCATAATAATTTGATTTTAAGGTGAATTAATTTTGAATTAATTTTAGAAATATATAATTTTATTTTATTTTATTAAATATTAAATTTCACATTAAAGTAATAAATAAAATTAAATTAACCAAAATAATACATGTAGGCAATTTCAGTTCAAGCGTTGAATCGATTTTCAAATTAAAATATAAAATTGCCATTATTTTATTTTATTTTATGCATTAAAGAATGTATATTAGGAGTATAAGGAAAAACATAATGGATGATTATAGATTTAGACCCAATATGATTGAGCATTCTTGATATTATTTTATTTTATGGTAAATAAGATATGCGTGTCCCTGCCTCTCTATATTTTTCATGTATTTCTCTTCTCATTTTAGTCCCCTCAAATGTAAATTGAGGTTTTCTATACTTTAAAATATGTAATTAGATAACATAGGGTTAGAATAGAATAGAGATACAAAAAAGCAAGAAGCAAAAGAGGTGGCACCATAAATAAGAAGATTTATAGGAATTTGATTTCTATTTTGAGTTGTAAATTCATGCATGTACCTAGATAAGACCTAATCGATCTCTTTGGCTTAAGAGATTGACTTTAGTATGTCCATAATCATAACATATAGTTAATGTAATTATCTTTATATATCCATACGATGAAAGTATGATATATAAAAACTTGCAATAATAACATGATGAGACATATCAAAGAAATCTCTCACTAAATAAACAATTAACTTTTATGCCTTCCACTAATGTGGGGAGAACCAGAGTTCTTCTAGAGTTAGAATTGCTGAGTTGCCTCAAGCTCGCTCTATAAGAATATATTCAAACCATTGAAATTAGATTTCACGATTAATGAGTTGGACATAACTAATATCATTAGCTTGTTAGATTTGTGCCAAGGTTAATGTGTATTGGAGGCAAAGTTGGGTTAGTGTACATAAAATATACACATATCAAGAGTTTATAGTCCAATATATGTGCACACATCAATTAGTTGATAGCACAAGATTAATAAATTGCATAAATAATGCAATTGGTATGGATTATATGCCTACAAACCAAACTAAGGATGGCTTATTGAGTTGCATCAAGGTTATTCTTAGCTAGTTGAATATCGACCCACTAGGAGAACTTCTATATAAGTTCTCTTGAGTTCTTAGTGAGGGTCATGAATTCGCAATAAAATAGTGGGAGTTATAATGCGATTTATTAAAGTCCTAATAAACTTACATTTTCATATACATTCTAACATGCTCTATTTTACATCTAGATTGCTTGAATTATTATCACGTTGACAAGTGTGAATTTATGATCACTAATGGAGTCAAATAAGTTAACTGAGCCTAACTTTTTGGATTGGCTAAGGAATTTGAGAATAGTTCTCAGATACGAAAAAATTGGCTATGTCCTAGATGAGATACTCCTCAATCCCCTTGTTGCTAATGTTTCAAAAGATGTTCATAAAGTATATTAAAAACATATCGATGATAGTGAGATGGTAAGCTACATTATGCTTGCTACTATATCAGCTGAGTTGCAAAAGAAAAATGAGGCTATTGATACTTGTTCCATAGTCTTCTATCTAAGGGAGCTTTTTGATGAGAAAACAAGTTCCAAAAGGTTCAAAACTTTAAAGTTGCTCTTCTGCATTAAGATGGTTTAGGAGATATCTTTAGTTTAATATGCACTGAAGGTGAATGACTATATTGAGAGGTTGGCTATCTTGGGATTTTGTGATGGACCATGAATTAAGTATTGAATTAATTCTAATTGGTTTTTCTAATAGGTTTTCACATTTTGTGCTTAATTATAGGATGAACTGAATCTCCACCACTATTTATGAGCTGATCAGTGTGCTCAAAACAGTTGAGCCATCTGTCAAGAACGATAGTAAGGCTATGATGCTGGAGGACTCTTTTGGTTCTAAGAAGAATAATCTTAAGAAGAAAGAGAAGTCCATGAAGCCTAAGGGAGGCATTGCCAAAAAGAAGGCCAAAGAGACTGCTCTAAAGGGAACATGCTTCCATTGTGGCAAAATGACCATTAGAAGAGAAATTGCAAGGTCTACTTGGAGTCCTAGAAGAAGAAGGCATCTAATGCTCCATCTACTTTAGGTATTTTTGTCATTGAAATTAATACAGTTTCTAATAATGACAAATGAGTATTAGATATCGGTTGTGGTTTACACATATACACTAATATGTATGGCCTAAAGAATTGTATGCAACTCAATAAGGGAGAGTCGGACCTGCGCGTTGGAAATGTAGCAAGAATTGTTGCATTAGCAGTAGGAACTTATGTATTAACCCTCTCTACTGGGCTTATATTAAATTTGGATAATTATTATTATATACCTGATTTGATTAATAATATTATTTCTATTTCTAGTTTAAATAAAGATGATTTTCATTTAGCTTTTAGTAACAATTGTTGTTCTATTATGTTGAATGATATTCTTTATGCTAGATGTACATTATGCAATGGAATATACATATTAGACATGTCAAATCCAATTTTAAACATCAATGATAATAAAAGGCCAAAACAAGATATGTTGAAATCATCTTACTTATGGCACTGTCACCTTGGTCATATAAGTGAGAAACACATGTCTAAGCTACATAAGAGTGGTTGTTTGGGGTCATTCTCTTGCTTATTAAGCAAGATGACTAAATTACCCTTTAAGGGAAAGGGTGAACATGTTAATGGGTTTTTAGACTTAATACATTTGGATGTATATGATCCAATGTCCACACACATCAGAGGTGGTTTCATTTACTTCATTACTTTTATCAATGACTACTCATGATATGGGTATATGTATCTTATGAGATACAAATTTGAAGCCTTAAAAAAGTTCAAAGAATTCAGAAATTAAGTAGTGAAACAACTTAGCAAAAGTATTAAAACACTTCAATTAGATCGATGAGGTGAATACTTGAGCCAAGAGTTTCTAGATTATCTTAGGGATACTGGGATATTATCTCAATGGACTCCACCTTACACGCCACAATACAATGGTATGGTTGAAAGAAGAAACTGAACCCTATTGATATGGTAAGGTCTATGATGAGCTTTGCGGAAAATCCTAAATCCTTTTGGGATGATGTACTAGAGATTGTCGTTTATATATTAAATGGGGTCCATTCAAAGTCATTTGATGTTATTCCATATGAGATGTGGAATAACAACAAGCCCATACTTTCTTACATGAGAGTTTGGGATTGTCCTGCTTATGTGAAGTGGATAATATCATATAACCTGGAAGCTAAGTCTTATCGATGTCTGTTTATGAGATATCCAAAAGCATCATATGGATATCAATTTTATCACTCATTGGAACAAAAAGTATTTGTTTCAAGGCATGTTATCTTTTTAGAGAGATAATTTCTTTTAAAAAGAAATAGTGGGAGAAAAATTGAACTTGAGAAAGTTTAAGATACTTAAGCAGATGTTGATCAACTGCCTAAACTCGAGCCTTTTATTCATACAGATGATATAGCAGCTCAACCTCCTGAAGCGCAAGAGCTTCAGAGGTCAAGTAGGATACATACAGTTCTAAAGAGATATGGATTTCTCATTAGTGAACATAATGAAATAATAAAATACTACTCTTAGAAAAGGATGAGCCTACAACCTATGTTGAAGTTTTGAATAGTTCAGAATTTGATAAACGACTTCAAGCCATGAAGTCAAGAATGGATTCCATGTATGAAAACTATGTATGGACTTTCGTTGACCCACCTGAAGGGATAAAAGCCTATAGGGTGCACATGGATTTTCAAGAAGAAAACTGACATGGATGGAAATGTGGTTACCTATAAAACTAGACTTGTAGCTAAAGATTATTGTCAAAGACAAGGAATTGATTACGATAAAACTTTTAGCCTAGTAGTTATGCTTAAATCTATAAGGATACTCATAGCTATTGCGGCTCATTATGATTATGAGATATGACAAATGGATGTAAAGACGAATTTCCTTAATGGAAATCTAATCCAGGATGTGTACATGATACAACCAGAAGGCTTCATATCTAGAGATGGCCAAAAGGTATGCAAGCTTCAAAGATCCATTTATGGATTAAAGCAAGCATCTAGGAATTGAAATATTCGGTTTGATGAGACAGTTAAACAATTTGGTTTTTTACAAAATTCGGATGAACCTTATGGATAAAAGAAGGTTAGTGGGGGTGCAATCGTATTGCTTATGTTGTATGTAGATGACATAATGCTAATGGAAAATGATATCTTAGCCTTACAATCAACCAAAATTTGGTTATCCAAGAATTTATCTATGAAAGACCTTGGAGAAGCAATTTATATTTTAGGGATAAGGATTTATAGAGAGTAATCTAAAAGATTGTTTGGTCTTTCACAGTCTACATATATAGACAACATACTAAAGAGATTTAGCATGGAGTAATCCAAGAGAGGATATAATCCTATGACCCATGGGATTACTCTCTTAAAGAATATGTGTCCAAAGACACATGATGAAAAGCCACACATGAGTTTGTGTTGCCTAGATATTGAGCCAAGAAGGGGGGTTGAATTGGAGTTTTAAAAAATTTAACTTTAAAGTGAGGAAATAAAAAAGTTAAGTTTATGAGGGATAGAGAAATTTGACACAAGGATTTTTATAGAGGTTTGGGTGTTAACAAACCTTACTCCTCTCCCCAATCGCAATTGGGAGTTTCACTAACACACTAAGTGTTACAATTGAGTTTTACAAGCTCACTCCCAACTATGATGTTTCTCATAATGGCTCACACCTAACCCAGAAATCCCTTGTGTTTTAATGACTCACACATTGACCAATTCCTTGTGTTTTACAAGCTCACACAAACAACCTTTACCTTGTGTTTTACAGGCTCACACAAACAACCTTTACCTTGTGTTTTAAAGGCTCACACAACTAACCCTTACAAGTGTTCTACTCTTAACCCAGAAATATCCAAAACTCACTTGAGTAAGAAATGATTACAGAGAGAAACACTTACAAATCTTTATTGCTCAATAAATGATGAGCAAAAAGATTTTCACAGAGAATGGATATTTTTTTTGAAAGTATTAAATGTACAAATAGCTTACAACAAGATTTTTATTCAAAGTATTAGCTATCCTCTTGTACTGAATGCATAAATGACTTGCATTTATACTCTCATGGTGAAATATAGCCATTAGAATGCATTTAATATGAACTAGCCGTTGCACCAATCCAAATAATCGCACCTGACATTTTTCTCTTTCATCTTTCACGGCCGTGACTATGTTTGTCACGGTCGTGACTGTTCTTCTAAGCCGTGACTGAAGTAGTGACCTTGGCCGTGAAGCATTCTGGAAGGTTTTGAAATATTGGGTCACGAGTGTGACTTAAATGTGCATTCATAGTTTGTTGTCTTCCTTCATGCCCGTGAACTTCAAATGTTGGTTTGTTGGCGGTTAGCTTCCTCACGGGTGTGACACATAGGGTCACGGGCGTGAACATGCTACTTCTTTAATTTTATCTTTCAAAGATTAATCTTCCACTCTCCATTCTTGTTATTTTATTCCATACCCTATTTAATAGACTTAGAAAACAAGTATGTTAAATACATTATTGCTATTTTATTTGTTATCATCAAAATGACGGAAATACCCCTCAAGGTTCAATAGTTTGATTCCATATGCTTCAGCTATAGGATCAATAATATATGTTATGTTATGTACAAGACCTGATATTTCATATGCTCTGAGTGTCACGAGCAGATACCAATCAGACCCTGGTGAGGTTTATTGGGTGGCTACCAAGAATATTATTAAGTACTTGAGAAAGACTAAGGATGTATTCTTGATATATGGAGAAGAATATCTTATTATGAGCGGGTATACCGATGTCAATTTCCAATTTGACAAGGATGACTGAAAATTCTAATTAGGTTATATATTCACACTAAATAGTGGAGCAGTCAGTTGGAAGAGTTATAAATAGGAAACAATTGTTGATTACAAAACCGAAGTAAAGTACATTTCAACTTCCAAAGCAACAAAGGAAGTACTTTGGATGAGGAAATTCATCATGGAACTTGGAGTGGTTCCTAGCATTGTTGATCCAATACAACTGTATTGTGACAATAATTGAGTCATTGACAAGCAAATGAGTCACAATCTCATCAAAGATCCAAACATGTATTTAAAATGTACCATTAGATTAGAGAAATCATTAATAGGAATAATGTAAGAAGCCACTGATCAGAATATTATTAATCCTTTAACTAAGCCACTTCCCTGAAAGAAATATGATTTCCATGTATTTATATAATTAAATACAAAGGCAATTGGCTTTAGTGCAGGTGGGAGGTTGTTAGAGAAGTGCTCTAAAGGCAATCACTTTTAGCACTTATTGTATAAATTTATTCAATTAATCAAATGCATTTTCATTAATTTGATATATGAGTTGATAATGATCTTAAATCAATTAATATAGTCCTTGATACATAACATAACATGACGAAAATCATGATGAGATCATGATATTAGGATTCTTATCATGTGTAATTATACTAGTATCTAAGCTATATCTAGTCATAGGATTAATGAGATAGGACATTGTTGATTCGGATAGACTAGCACATGTTATACTCTTTGATTGGATCAAGTAGTAGATCTCGTAATCTGTAAATATGAGATGTTTAGAGTTAACATGTGGATACTTGCTAAGTGTAGCTAAGTATATTGGATGACTTGCTATGAGACAATTATAAGGATAATCTATTCAAATGTCAGTGATAGTCTCATCATAGCATTGGTGTAAGTATTCTTAGACTTGAAGTACTCAATGATATCTTATATACTAATTTTGTACTTTGACGCTATTCCTTGTTGCCACAGCGATGTTGCTCATAGGGTGGTGATTGGGTAGAGCTTGAGGTATTCGAAGGTAATTGGGTAACCAACAAAGGATTTACTACTCCTGATAGAAGGAGTGTATACCCATGATCTCTTGTCGGGGTCATTACTCCGGAATCTATAGCCATAGTGGAAATGTCATGAAGATAGTCTTCATTGACATATCTAATAGAGTAATGAGCCTCAGGGACAAGAACTAATATTACTTGGGCTAGATGTGACGTAGTCAGTCTAGTGGGAGTTGACACACGTTCATACTCTGAACCAAGTAGAGTATATAATAGTGAAAGGATTACTTGCATGAAAATTGTCTATGGAAAGATTTGTAGTCAAATAACTGATTTTTCGGTCAATTGGGGGTCATATGTATTACTAGATACCGCTCATGACTTACTAAAATTAAATGTTATTTTAAGTGGCCAACATAACTAAAAAACTAATGGGTTACATGCATTAGAGATGTGAAGAATGAGTAAAATGATCTTGGACGAGATCCAAAAATATGAAAGAATTATTTCATATAGAATCACAATGAGATCTTATGGAAAAATCACTCTGGAGGGTCATCGGCCCGTACGGGCTGCTAGCTTGCCAGGCAGGCAGCTAGCCTAACTGGCCTAAATTAGCCGATTAAGGCCAATTAAGGCAAAAATCCTAAAATCCCTCCCCTTGTCTTGTGCACTTTATACCTAGACTAATTTTGGGGTAAAAATATTTTTGAAGAATTCAAAAGTCAGAATATTGTTTTTAGAAATAAAATAAATTCAAAATAAAAAATAAGTATCATTTTTCATATTCTCTCAACATAGAGCATACACCATTTGCTAACACTTTGAGGTGTGTTCAACCATTTCTCTTGTAATTTCTTCTGACATTTTTACATAGATTAACATTAGAGACATCCTAGTGTGGTTTGTTGTGGTTTGCTACAACCTAATAAGGTGAAAATTTGAAGAACAAATCAAGAAATTGCAAGAAATAATTTGTAATCTTTATATTTTGATGAATTAGTTTTAATGACATAAACAATATCCTTGTTCCAGATTTTGAAAATTTTAATTTTTCACTGCATTTATGAATGAGATTTATCTTCAAAACCCTTCATAAACCACATTGACTAAGTAAAATGAAGCAAACTTGATCAAGGACACTTTCACCCGAGCTTAAGCCACCTTATCCTTTATGCAAATATGTTCAACCAAGCTTCTCAATTCAAGAGCGCTATCACCAGAGTTTAAACCACCTTGTCCTTTATCCAAATATGCTCAACCAAGTTTCTCAATTCAGGAGCGCTTTCACCCGAGCTTTAGCCACCTTGATTGAGTATATAATCATATTCTATAGTACTTTAACCCTGTCAATGACATGTCATCTATCTTACGCTAGTACTTGTACAAACAATGGGCACTAATTGTTATAATTTGGTTATCCATTTCATGGTTTACTCATGTTATCCACAAAATACTTCGCAACTTAGTGCATATGAAGCATATCCATGTTCATGTTTATGTATTCATTCTTTATACAATATCTCATCATAGCATACCAATTCCATGTTAATTCATCATAAAAAAATCAATATAAAATTTTATATCAAGGATTCACGGGTGTGAATGATCATTCAGAACCATGAAGCCTTATTTCACGGGTTGTCAACCTATGATTTAAGTCATAAATGAATCTATTCACTTTTGAAGGATATTTCATAAGCATGAACTTATTGTCACAACTATGAAGCTGCATCCTACAATGTCATTCTAGACCATGAACTTAGTGTCACGATCGTGAATCTGCATTTTCCAACAATTATAGCATACAATTGTCCACTATGGCACATCACACATACAATAGCTCTAGTGTTTACCAATGTTAGTCAATCCTATTAATATTCTCAACATGCCATGACGATAAAGATGCTAAAATAATAACATTACTACCTTTAATAAGTTAAACTAGATTTCATGCCTTAATTATCAACCAAAACAGAAAATAGCTTCAATCATCATTATTCCTTATGCATACTATGTTTAACATATCATATCAAATCATTTCTAGTATTTCAAAGACCATTCACATGCCTAAATAACATACCAATTTCACATGTATATAATCCCTGTAGTGGATTTCTCTACCTTCCTTTTCGTCCCCTAACATGTAATCAGAACTAGTCATTGTCTAAATGTGCATAAACCCTCTACATGCTATTATCAATTCAAAGCCCTAACTTAATCATTCATCAAAGGTCTGTAATCTCTAATCCCATCTAGATTCGAATTAACTTAATGAAAGAATGAAGAAAAACGTGATTCTTACCTCTATTTCATAAAATCATATTTGGTTAGGTTCAAAAATTGTTCTTTCCCTTCTTCCCAATTATGCCCTAAATGGGAAAGAAAAACCTTGATTCTATCAATTTTAATCTTATTACTAAGGCTGATTTCGTGTTATATATGATAAGGATCGAAGGGAATTAAAGGAAATTGTCTCTAGTATTGCTAGAATCCAGTGACTAGGGTTTTTAGTTGTGGAATCAAAAAAGTTTGCAAAGCACTAAACTATCCAATTTTAACTACAGGATTTCATAGGCATGAATGTTCATTCATGGCTGTGAAGCTACTCAGTTTCTGAAAACCTTATTTCACAATGTTTACAATTGTGATGATACATTTATGGGTGTGAACATTGTGAAACTTTATTTTTTTCATATCTTTTTAACTATTTTCATGTTCCAACACCCATAACCATTATATACCCTTCACATACTCTTAATACATATTATTTCTAGGCCCTAACTTACGAGCATTACATAATAATAATTCCTACATGTAATGCCAAGTTCGTGTCATTTATATATCACGTGCTAACTCGTTCATTCTTCATGTTCAAAACATGATAAATAAACATGAGACAAACTTTGTCTCAATTATCCATAATGCAGCCCTTGTCTAGCATACAAAAATAACATTCACCCATACAATAGCATAACATGCAATTCCATTTACATACATCCATAATCGTGTTCTTTTGTCGATATATCATTACATGGTATAACTTATTTGTTGCATGAGCTTGTGTCATATCATAGCATATATATTAACATTAGTAGACATATTCAATCATATAACGCATATCATTCATAATATTTGCTTGTCTTAACAGAGGTCACAAACCAACTTATCATATTCGTTCGTATTTTGCCCAACACTCTAAGCTAGAGCCAGTAATTCATATCTTACACGTGTAAAACATAATGTATTTCTATTCATATCAATTTAAATGTGTCGTTTTGTGTTGTGTAGTCATGTAACACATTATAAATATATAAATGTACACATATATAATTACATACAACTAAACTTAATATTTAATAAGGATATGTTAATTTTTATAATGTATTAATAATTTGGTATGATATAACATATATATATATATATATATATATATATATATATATATATATATATATATATGTATATATATATATATACACACACACACACACACATATATGTGTGCAAAATAAAATTTAGGCATTTAATTATCTATATGATTATTACTAATACAAATGATAAATAATTTGTTAATTTTTATATACATATATTAACATAATTAGTTATAATATAATATATTTGTAAATTTATTCATTACAAACTTATACATATATTTAAAAATATTAATATATAATTGAATAATTTAATTATTAGATATTTTACATATTATTAATTATGTATACTCATGTCCTAAACATATCAGATATATTCATATCGTGTCGTGTCATGTCCAATTGTCAGCTTTACTCTAAGTTGGACTAACTGGATACGGGTTATGGATCATGAGTGCTCACATAAGCTTAAGATCTCCTTTCCACATTCTGCTTATGCTCATCCTAACTTCTCTAGTAAAAAACGCTCACACAATCTTAAAACCCCCATAACTATGTGTGTGTGTGTGTGTGTGTGTGTGTGTGTATATATATATATAAACTCATTTTGTGTGCATACATAGATCAAGGGTGCCCACACAAGCTTATGAACCCATGTCTTCATATTGTATTCGTATCCTTGTTATCCTTATTCTACCCTCTAATGACATGTCATATGTCCTATTTTTAGTCATAGGATAGAGAAATAGGTTTTTATCCCTCATTACTTACTCATACCATGTCATGTTATCATCTTCTTCATCTCATAATAGATGTCATGTATATCACATGTATACAATCTTTATTTCAAGTCAGCATGACAAAGGAACTTTCAACATAATAGTCATGTCCACATATCATTTATTTAGTATCATCACAATATAAGTTGCTCAAATATGGTTGTATTCAAATGTGACATGCCTTACTTGTCATATACATATACAATTATCACCAAAAATACCATATCCATAATCTTCACTTGTTATGTATATATTTCGTATTATCATGTTCATCATAGCTATACAGGTTCATAAAATTATATGGTCACATATCCATTTTAAGATGAGTACATCATATCAACATACATCATTTTGGAGCATACAAACCTTGTACTATCATTATAAACCATTTTATACTCCATTCAGAGTCATTTTAAGTCATACTGAAGGAAACAACACTCATCACATGCATGATGTATTGTCGCGCCCACGATAGTGCCCTGTTAGGCTTCTACTAGTGTCATGTCCATGACAGCTTGTCATGTGAACAATAAAGGTTGTATCAGGTTGTGTCGCATATGCAACAGGCATGTCATGCCCATGACAGAGCCCTCATTTGCACTCATCTGTGTTTTGAAGACATTTTCATGCTAAACTAGAATTTCAAATTTATATAGCACAAAATATGCAAATCTCTAAGTTAGCCAATGCTAACATCCTTATCAACATATAATAAGCATTTTTAAAACATTTTCATACCATAAACCGTTAATAAACATTTTCATAGTTCTAAAATATTCCATTAAATATAAGAATAATAATCATTCACAACAACATATCCATTTCCAATCAAACAACCATTTGTAAGCATAGTAAACATTCAACATTTAACACGACATAAATGGGAGTTTGTAGACCAATATGTACTAACCTCTAAGGAAGCCTCAATGAAAGTACCGCTTAGTTTGACTTCAAGCTCAATTTCCCTCTTGGAGATTATCACCTATTAAGACATAAAAATGTCTCTTTTAACTTATATATAACAAGTATGTAAGCATAAACTCATTCTTAAAGCTTAAACCCTAACTTTAACTATCAAACTTCCACTTTCATAGTATAAACAACTTCAAGATCACACCTTTACCCATTTACAAGCTTAAAGGCAGAGTTTTAGCTCATAAAAATCTAAGCTTGAAATTAAACTTGACCCATTTGAAATGGGTCTCCACTAAAAACGAAAATCATGGAAAAAGATGAGGAACAAAATGTAGAATAAGAGATAATGGTTCTTCTTACTAAACTTTGCAAGGATAGGCTGTGGGTATTTTAGTTTCTCCCTTTTTCTCCTTACAATAAGACCACATTCTTAACTCCAAAATGCTCCATTTTTATCTTTTCTAACATATTTCATCCATGAATGAAGTTTTTCTCTAGGGTTTTATGGTGATTTAGGATTTTGAGAGGAAGAAGATGAAGAGAATGAAGAGGGAGAAGCGAGAGTCATATTTTTTGGAAGAATGTTTGGGTTGCTAAAAAAATGAAAAAAAAAAGAGAGGATAGAAAGCCTTTTATATCCACGTGTAACGTTACCAATTAAATCACTCCTTGTTTTTGCTAAATTACCACATAAGTCATTGGTTTTGTTCTTATCTTTATAAACTTGCCCAACATGTTTTTTCAATCATTAAACATCCATATCATTGTATCCACTTAATATTTTTTCATTATCTTTTAAGCTAAATTTAAACTTCGATAATTTTAATTGCGATCCTAAGGCTAGGTCATTATCTGAGGTCTAAATTGATGGTTGTTACATGTCTAGATTCACAATCGTGAAAAGCCTTTCATGGCCATGAAGATAGCTTTCACAGGTTATCACCTGTGAAACAATGCATGAATATGCTCGTGAATGTTTTTGCCCCAAACCAAACATATAAATAAATCATTTAAGGCCATTAAAAGTCATTCATGACTATGAACATATGTTTCATAAGTGTGAAAGAGACATTCATGGGCATGAAACTTGGCTTCATGGCTAGTGCTCATGAACATAGTGGTGAAAGGGTTTGTCCCTTTTCTACATTTACAAATCTCGTGCTTCATGACCATGAAAGAAGATTAACAATCATGAATGTGCTTTCATAGGCATAAACTTGGATAAAATTTATGCAAAAAATTGTTGATTTTGTAGGGGATCATCATTTTCCAACTCACAACTCTAATTGGCCTATGTCAATAACTCCTATCATATACAAATAAACATATAACTTCATTTTCATGCTTCTAAGCTATTTTTAACATTTAAAGACCTTAAAATCATGCCATTGTAACTATATTCATACCCAAATTCAACTTCTAATCACTCTATCACATTCAACCCTCATTACTATATCATTCGAGCATTATTAACTATCAAACATACATTTTTAATTCATAAAAACATTAAACAATACATAAATAACATACAATGGAATTTGAATGCACATATGTACTAACCTTTACCAAAGAGCCTCATTTACCACTTTCAAGCTTGTTTCAAGCTTGCTCTCCTCCCTTAGGGCTATTCTCCACACTTTCTAGGATCTCCTATAATGTCAAAATACCATGTTATTCTTAAACTCTAGGTTAATCATCGAAACCTATCTTTTAAACTATAAACCCCCATTCAAGGTCTCCCTTTTATAAATCCAAAGGTTCAATGAAGGGGTTTTAACACTTAAAAACCCTAGCTTGAAGCATATAACCAACCCATTTGAAATGGGCCTCTAAAGAAACAAAAATTGAAGAAAGAAAAATAGGAAGAAAAAGTTGATGATAGAGAAAAGCTCTTCTTGCCGAGTTCTTCAAAAATATGGGTTTCATTTATCAACCATTTTCCCTCTTTTTCTCCTCCAAAAATCCCATTCCTCTTGCTCAAATCACCTTCTTCTCCCATATTCCTTAATATTCGGTCATTTATATGCTATTCCCTTTGATTCTTGGGTTATTCTAGGGTTAAACAAGATGAAAATAGAGATGAGAAGTGACAGGGGTGGGCTACATTTTTTAGAGGAAGAGGAAGAAGAAAATGTGTTGAAAATGAGAAAAAGAAAGAGAAAATAAGATTTTTATACTTTCGTGCCAAAAACGCTCCTCTCCAAATATCCGTCTTGCTCCATTTAAATTAAGGTCTAGAAAATATCACATCTCTCATTAATTCTCCACCGCTTACTTTATTAACAAATCCCATAAAAAGTATTTGGATCACTATTATTTTAAAATATTATATCACCACTATGTCACTGTATTTGTATTTATTCTGACCATATCTTTAGTTAAATTATTCCTTCTTGATAGTCATGTCCAATAATTTAATTATTACTTAATTGTTTCCAGTACTATTTTTACTTCAAACTTAGACTCTAGGATGTGCATTCACAAATTCAGGGCAAAAATTGACGAGTGTGTGTGTATATATATATTAGGAGCTAGATATGTGAACTTGAGTTGGCTAAATATATTTAAATTAGAAGAAAATAAAATAAAATAAAATAATGGTAAGGTTTATTTTTGTCTTAATAATTAGCCAATTACTTGTTTTGTTGTGTTAAAATATGAAAGTTATACATGTTAAAGTCATTTGAACCTAAAATGGAAAAAGAATTGGTGAATGGGCTCAAATCTGACTTGGTCGTAACACTTGAGCAGGGAAAAATACTTGTTGGTTGGTCATCACCCTTTCCACATTACTATGTGAATGTGCATAAGCTGTTTGACAAGAAAATGAAAAAGAATTTAAGATGGAAATCTCCATAATCGTGCTTTTACATAGAAAATAAAGTGTTATGTCTTTTTTAACCTTAAAAATTAAATGAACTAGAATAGGAGCAATTAGAATGCAATTCATTTAGGAATATTTTTCACTAAAGTCGTGACTCTATAATGCATAAATGAAGTGCTATGTCTTGTTTAAATGCATAAGCAAGTGAATTAAGGTATAAAATCTTATAATGCTATTTAATTGAGAAATGATTGATTAATGCATAATCTAGTTGTGAATGTCAAGCAAATGGAACAAAAAGAGTAATAATAAGAATAAAACAATAAATATTGAAATGACTCTAAAGCCCATTTACACCCAGGTCAGAACTATGATTGGATAGAATGACATGCTATTAAAGAAATATCGACAGTACCGCAACGACATATTCATAATAGTAAAGCTAGATTATGTTTCTACTCTTATTAATGCCCTAATGGGAATAACATATTTAAAAAAAATACACACCAGACTGCAACCAACTATTTTCTTAAAGAATATTAAATGAGACTGTGATCAGTCATAAATTAGGTTGCGATAGCCATAATTCGATACCCAATCATATGGTTCTAAGCTATGGTGTCATGGGCATTTAAAAGAGAAAAAACATTTAAAGAAAATTTTGGATATGTGATGCTACTAATGGATTAAATACCTTAAATTTTGTTATCGTAATAACGTATATCGTAATTGTCCATATGTTCCAAGTATGCAATTTAGAATAATTTTAGGTACAGTTTACTTAGAATTAACTAAGTTAAAATTAGTGATATTAATGTTATATAGATTGCACGACAATTATTTTGCTGGCTTGACTTCTAGTTTTTGAATGTGTATATATTGTTTGAAATTATGCTATATTTGCGATGAGTGCACCCCTAGGCATTACGCCATTAGATTTTTGCATACTTTTGTTTACTGCATTTATATACGATGATGACAGTCAAATAATTGTTCAATGGCAGAGTTTCTATTGAAAATGCTGAAAAGATCGAGAATTAAACTCTTGGGCCGTGAAAATAAATTCTATACTTGGTAAATTGGTGTTTTGGACTTTTAGGCTTAAATTTGGGTTTTAGGCCTTAAATAAATATTTCTTGACTTAAAACATATGGAATCGGGTTGAAAATTTGTGAGAAGGATTGAGCTAGACTAAAAAGACCCGCCTGGAGATCAAATAGACGGGCTAGACCACTATTGGGCTCTAAATGGCACAGGTCCTAAGACTCAAGACTGCCATGCGGATTTCCATGACATCGGATGACTTGTGACCACCATTGCGGCAATTTGTAGCCGTCGCGCGGAGGTCCCCGGGAACTAGACAGTTTTCTAGAATATGGATAAGCATGGTCGTTCTTGAGACAGGGATGTACTCTAAGGCATTCATAAGCTTCCCATCTGATCTCTGCCAATCATGGGGGATTAGATAGACTTTGGAAGAGCCATTGGAGAGGCTATAACTAGCCCCCCTTAACCCCATTCTCTTCATGTTTCAATGTGTGTTTTCTTATAAAATATTATATATGATGTTCCTATGTATTTACAAGTCCAAATACATATTTAATTGATAAAATTTAATTCAGTTGTGTTTTCGTTATCAATATATATTGTGGCAAAACTTTTATATAAAATATTTTTAAAATTATTTTAATGAGAAATGAATATTGTAATTTTTTAAGATTTGTTTGTTTATTTTGATTTGTAAACATTAAATGATATTATTTAATCAATTTTATTATTATTAAAATCATAAATAAAATATTATATAAGCATATTATTTTGCATCAAATAAATTTGGTAAATATATATATATATATATTTCATATTTTATTAACTGAGCTAGATTCGAAAACATTGCATATAACATCAACATCGAAGTTACTTTGCATAACTTGGAATTAACAAAGTAGAAGATTGATGAAAACTTCCTAGATTTCTTGTCCCAAAAAAAATGGTGTCTCGCTTTGTTTGCACTATTAATCTCTCTTCATTGAGTCAACTCATTTTTGCTAAAATGATATCACATCATTTTTTTTAATTTTAAACAATGTTCAAAATGACACCGTTTACCAGCAAGGCATAAACGCTATAATTTTTATGTTTGAAAATTTTTAAAAAATGAAATCACAAAACTTAAATGTTGTTGTGTTAATCAGGGTATAAACATATCGAAATGATGAGAGTTTAACAAAGTTTCCAAATTATGAAATCCCTAATTATTGTTCAAAATCCCATTTCTTTATCTCCAATCCTCACGACATAAAACCCTTATTGATTCAAAGTGCAATTTTCTCCTTCTTGCACCTAACTCAAAGCAAAAGAATAAGTGAGGTTGCCATATACTCTGTTCGAAAATGCGAAGACCAAAGAATTTGTGAAGTCGTTTGAAATTTCCAAGTATCTTTGTCATCTGAAAACTTCTAGACTGTTAGGGAACTACAACGTTGTTCCTACAATATGTTTGAGTGTTATAACACAATGTTTGAAATTATTGTTACTTTAACGGTTTGAAATTGGTTTAGGGCTTAGGATTTTCATAGTAGTTTTGATTTTGTAATTTATTTGTTATTAATGTAGAATGTCTAATAACGTATCGACTAAGGTTTACTATAAAGGGCAATACAGTTTAGAGGTAGGTTGCTTACATTTGTAAGCAGTGATTGGGAGTTGTTCAAAAGTTTTGACCTAGTTTATTTAAGTTATGGGAATATTCATGCTTTACCAGTGAAGATTTTAAAAGAGCAAGCAATTCACAATCATGAAGAACATGTCATACCCATGAATATCTAGAAATGTAATTATTGCAGCATGCCCTAAAGTGGTTGAACGACTAGTTTTTTAATTAATGCATCCACAACGGCTAGATTTTGAATGAACTCTATAAATAGCTCATTTTCCTAAAGAACAAAAATTAGTATAATTAGGGCTTCAATACATTGAAAAATTGCTTAAAAATTATCTTTGATAGTTTATACATGAATTCTTTGTATTATTTCATCTGATTATCATATTTGTTTTACAAAGCTCAAGTAATCTTGATTTTGAGTATTTTATTATGTCAAACAATTACTCAATAATGTGTTTATGTAAGTTTGGTTGGAATTAAAATATTTGTAAGGATTTTTGTATGAGCCATAAAATATAAGGAATTGGTTTTTGTGTTAAGTTAAAACATAAAAGAATTTAGGTTCAATGTGAGTCAAAAGTAAAACACCTAGTTTCGAGTGAGCTGACAAAACTCTAGTGTATCTCGTTGAGTGAGATAATGGAAATACCCAATTGAGATTAGGGAGAGGAATAGAGAAATGTAAGGTTTGTTAAAATTTGAACCTTTATAAATTATGTGTTCAATCTCTCTTCCCTAACTTTTTTTATATTTTATTTATTTGCTTTTGCGAGAAAATTTTAATTATCTACTAATTTATCCCCAATTATCGGTGACTGTTTGCACAAAAATTAGTGTCAAAGCTAATTCTAGTATCAAAGCTTAACAAGCGCTAATAAAAATCAAGAAATGACTAATGAAGGATTTCAAAATCTCAATCCTTACTTTGATAAAGCTAACTATGCACATTTGAAGTTTTGGATGGAGACATATCTTGATAGTGAGGGGATTGACATCTGGGATAGCATGCCAAAAGAATGGACACCACTGATTAAGAAATGAGGGGATGGTGAAAATGAATTCATCCCAAGATATGACTAGACAGAGCTATAAAAAAAAAAGAAAATGGAAAAAATGAAAAGACAATAACGATTCATGCAAGCTCTCTATCCATTGAAGAGTGTGGTAGAATTCAACATTGTCTCTCCACATATAGCATGTGAAAGATGTTGGAGAATTATCACGAAGGAACGAAGCAAGTAAAATGTTAGAAAATCCAACTTCTTATTTCAAGGCTTGAACGCTTCAAGATGAAACCCAATGAGTCCATCACCGATATGACAAACCATTTTCTTACCATCCTCAATGGCATGAAGAAGCTTGGAAGGCATATGAGCTTGGAAGATGTCAACAACAAGATCCTAAAAAGCCTTCCATTTAAAGACTACAGTTCAAGAGTCACTAGTATATAAGAAGTCAATGAGAATATGAGCACCATTTTTACCGATGTGCTCATTCGCAAGTTTCTAACACACAAATGGTCGTAAAAATAGATAGAGAACTTGAAGGAAAATTGGAGAAGAAAAAAACTCTTACACTCAAAGCCTCAAGAGAAGATCTTCATGTTTTAAAAAAAATAAAACAAACGATCAATACAAAGTATGGAAACTCCAAAAACTTTAAGCAAAAAGCTTCAAAACACTTTTAAATGTCTCATCACAAAAAAGCAACAATGAGGTAAAGTGCTATGAATGTAGAAAAAAATGGCATATCAAATCAAATTTTCTAAAGCACAAGAAGAAGTATTGCAAGGAAGATGGAGACAAAGGCTATAAAGCTATATGGGATGATACCTTCTCAAGTGAAAACGAGGACAACAAAAAAGATGTGGCCAATATATGCTTCATGGCTTTAAAGGATCACTTTAAGGATGATGTGTATCTAAAATCCACAGTAAAAGAAAATGTATGACTTGTCGATAATGGATGTTCAAGACACATGACTGGCAATAGAAGTCTATTCATCGAAATCAAATAAATTAATGGTGAGGTAGTTGGTATTGGTTCCAAGGCTTAAATGGTATTTCTTTTATTGAGGATGTATTACTTGTTGATAGTTTAAAGCATAATATTTTAAATGTTAATTAATTATATGATAAGGGAAACCAAGTCATCTTTAATTCTAATGGATGTCTCATAACCATCATAAATGGGCAAAAGATATTCAAAGGAGATAGAGATGACAATACTTACATAACTGATTTCCACAAGTTACCTAACATTTCCTCTAAGTGTCTTATATATATTATCATTAAATCTTAGCTATGCCATAAAAGGCTTAGACATGCAGACATTGAGTTAATTTAAAGCCTTAGCAAAAAGAAACTAGTAAATAGACTACCAAGAATTAGATTCATCAAAGGCAAAACTTGTGAACTATGTCAAAGAAGAAAACAACACAAGACATCTTTCAATTCAAAGAACATTGCAAGTACTTCTAGACTTTTATAACTTTTGTACATGGATTTATTTGGTCCTAATCGAACTGCTAGTTTAGGAGGTAAATATTATGCATTTGTGATTTTTGATGATTACTTAAGGTTTACATGGGTAATGTTCTTAACTCATAAAATTGAAGCTTTTAATTCTTTCAAAAATTTGATAAGAAATTGAAAATGAAAAATGTTATTACATTTCAAAAATAATAAGTGATGATGACACAAAATTTGAAAATGAACTCTGAAAACTTTTATTTAGAAAATGGTATTTCACATTATTTTTAATTGCTAGAACACTTTAAAGAAATGTGGTTGTTGAAAGAAAATATAGGACTTTAATTAAAATTGCTTGAACAATGCTTAATGAATATAGTTTAACAATCTATTTTTAGGAAGAAACTACTAATACTACTTGTTATATTTAAAACTGAGTTTCCAAAAGACCTATTTTGCATAAAACATTTTTTAAGTTAAGGAATAGAAGAAAATATAAAATTTCATACCTTAGAATATTTGGATGCAAATGCTTTAACCTTGGAAATTTTGCCTTAAAATATGATAAAGCCATCTTTTTAGGATACTCTTCAACTAGTAAGACATATAGGATTTTCAACAAAAGAACATTAGTTGTGGAAGAATTAATGGATGTTAATTTCGATAAAATGAGTAAACTTGATCTTCAGAAAGCTAGTTCTCTTAACAATGTTGCAGGTAAAATGGAAAAGCTCAATCTCGATCATGAGAAAATTGATGAATATTTAAAAGTGGAAGACTGTGATGATCAAGTAGAACAACAACAAGAGAAACCTACACAAGGAACCCAAAACTTCCAAATAAATGAAATTTGTAAGAAACTGTTGCCTAGATATTGAACCAAAAAGGAGGGGTTCAATTGGAGATTAAAAATTTAACTTTTAAGTGCGGAAATAAAATTAAGTTTAGTAGGGATAGACAAATATGACGCAAGGATTTTTATAGAGGTTCGGGTGTTAACAAACCCTACTCTTCTCCCCAATCTCAATTAGGAGTTTCACTAACACACTAAGTGTTACAATGGAGTTTTACAAGCCCACTCCCAACTACGGTGTTTCTAACAATGGATCACACCTAACCCAGAAATCCCTTGTGTTTTGATGGCTCACACAATAACCAATTCCTTGTATTTTCCAAGCTCACACAAATAACCTTTACCTTGTGTTTTAAAGGCTCACACAAATAACCTTTACCTTGTGTTTTAGAGGCTCACACAACTAACCCTTACAAGTGTTCTACTCTTAACCCAGAAATACCCAAAACTTACTTGAGTAGAAGATTATAGAGAGAAACACTTACAAATCTTTATTGCTTAATAAATGATGAGCAAAAATATTTTCACAGAGAATAAATATCAAATGCACAAAATGGCTTACAAGAAGATTTTGATTCAAAATATTTTATACTCTCTTGTTCTTTTGTTCTCCTTGTTTTTCTTCTTATTCTGGATGCATAAATGACTTGCATTTATACTTCCATAGCAAATTATAGCCAAAAACTAGTCGTTTCACCAACCATTATAATCGCACTTGACATGCTTCTCTTCCATGTTTCACGGTTGTGATTATGTGTGTCACGGTCGTGACTGTTCTTCCAAGCCGTGACTTGAATGGTGACCTTGACCGTGAAGCATTCTGGAAGGTTTTGAAGTCTTTGTTCATGGGCGTGACATTTTATCATCACAGGCGTGACATCCTTCCAAGCCGTGGTCCAAGTGGTGACTTTGGTCGTGAAGCTCTCTGGAAGAATTTGTCATGTCTTCTCATGGGCGTGACTGAAATGTTCATTCATGGTTGCTATCTTTCTTCATGGCCGTGAACTTGAAAAGTTGGATTGTTGGCGCTAAGCTTTATCACGAGCGTGACACATAAGGTCATGAGCGTGAACATGCTATTTCTTCACTTTTATCTTTTTAAGATTAATCTTCCATTCTCCATTCTTGCTATCATATTCCATACCATGTTCAATAGACTTAGAAAACAAGTATGTTAAGTACATTATTGCTATTTTATTTATTAGCATCAAAATGACAGAAATACCCCTCAAGGTTCAACAATCTCCCCCTTTTTGATGGTGACAAATAATCTAGCAATATGTGCTTTTGAGAAGTCTCCCCTTCAAAAGATGCTTAGGATAAAGAATGCTGAAGTGCAAGAATTGTAAAGAATGATAAAGTGTAGCATTAAAATATACTTCATAGTTTTAAGTATATGCAAGTTATATGTAAAGTATATCCAATGTATACCAAAATTTTCTGTAAAGCATGAAGTATATTTAAGGTATATTCAGAGTATATCAAGTGCATATTCATTCATTTAACTTGCATCAAGGTATATGCAAAGTATACTTAAGATATATTTAAGGTGTATAAAGCTCATTTGCATACTTGCATATTCATTTTGTTTAAGTATTGCACTTAACTAACTTTAAACAATATATTACTAGGTTCTTCCCCTTTTGTTATCAACAAAAAGAATATCAAAAAGATAAAACATAATGGAAAACAAAAGAAAACATATTAATTAAGAAAGAAAAGAACAAACATACAAGTAATTAAAATTCGGAAAGGAAATTAGAATTTCCTACAACAAACATAACATCTAGCCGGACATCCTATCTCTAAGATGAGCAACTTCCACCTCGAGGCTGTCCATCTGAGACTCTATGAAATCCTTGAGGTTCTCTAACCTCTCATCCATCGAAGCCTGCAACTGCTCAAACCGTGGTACCAAGAGGTCAACCACTTACTGAGCCAAGTTTGGTGTGGAGGCAGAGGATTGTCCGATGTCTTGCTCAACCTCTAGAGGTGCCACCTCAACTCGAGCCCTCTTCCTCTGCTAGATTCCTTGGAGTCCAGCTTTGAAGTCCTCCGAGTCATTGTCTTCCCAAATGATTTCACCAGCAGTGTTGGTGAAGCGGTAGTAGATGTTGTTCTCAAACACTATTCGAACAACTGCTCCCATCTTGATGAAGGACTCGACGTCCAGTCGGTCTTGAGGATGCCCTAGGATGAGGTTAAAGTGATGTTCATCCAGCTTCAAGTATCCGAGCTTCAAGCCAATGTGAGTCACGTACCCACCAATCAGAATGTCTCCGGAGGGCTTGGTGGCAATTGACAGGAGATGGTTCGTAAACCATCGAGATAAAGCCACTGTGATGCCTCTTCGGGCCATCTCCAGGAGAAAAAGCTCTGACTTTCCAATTGTCCCATTGCTGTCTCTTCTGGCAAAGATGCTATAGGTCATAAACCTATGCAAATACTTATGCACTGGGGATCGAAGGTGAGTGCTCTTCATCTTTTTAACATCCCAGCTGCAATCAAGACCGAAGTGAGTCCATGGCTGAGTAGCATAGAACTCCACTTCACTGTCATTCAGGATGCCATCCGAGGGAAGGTTGAACAAATCTCCAAATTCTGTGGCAGATAGGGTGTTCGGATGCTTGCATAATTGGAACTTCACCGTACTAGTAGGAGATACTTGCAAAGTGCTCAAAAACTCTAAGGTTGGCTCCCTCAGAGTTGGTTGATGAATGTCAACAAATTCCTTCAAATGACAGGCCTAGTGTTGTTCTGTCATGGTTGTCTCAAGGCAGATAGTACGAACGGTTTTCCACTCAAATTATCTTGAGGAAAGGAGTGGCCTTTTTCTTGAGCACCGAGTATCTAGGATTGCAATGCTCTGGAATGATGTTTATAAGGTAATCTGTGTACCTTCTTGGAGCATGAGACTTCTTCCCGGTACCCTTGGAGGAACCGGTTTCCATCTTGATTGAAAGAATGAACTTTTGAAGTGTGGAAAAGTTTGACATAAATTTTGAGTAAACCCTAAGGAGATATGATTTCTGATGATGAAAGAGGTTTTTGAAGATATTTATAGATGAAATTAATGGCTAGGGGGCCATAATCTTCAAAATGACATTCAATGGTGATAAATGAGAGAAGTTGAGAGAAGTTGGAGAGTTGGAATGTGAGAAATAACGGCAGAAACATTATATAGCCGACATCTTCACGGGTGTGAAAAACTTAGTCATGGGCGTGAAGTGTCGTGTTCATGATTTGCTAAAGAGATGCTCTACCCGTGAAGAGAGGTGTGAAATTGATCACGGTCGTGACATTTAAAGGTCACGGGCGTGTCACGACCGTGAATGATGAACTATCACGGTTGTGAAAAAGCATCACGGGCATGAACAAAGGGTTTCACAGGGGTGAATGAAAAAGGTTGTAGTCGTGAAACATAGTCTTCACTACTTTAAGCTGTGAATCATGTCGTGAAGCAAGTCGTGAATGCTACTAGTTCTCTTGGTGATTTAGTTCACGGTCATGAACATATGTCACGGGCGTGAATGACCTAAAATTCTCATTAAATAAAATTAAGTCTAAAACAAGACTAAAGCATTTCTATGAAGATTTTATCCTTTATAACATATATTTCCATCAAATTAGCTACCTTATATCTAGTAAGATGAGACAAAAACAAGATTATCAATTAAGGTTTGGCAATTTGGCAATCACAAAGTTAATCCATCAACATACCAAGCTCTCATCTTATGAAATTAAATCTTTCCTCATTTAGAGACTTAGTGAAGATATCTGCCAATTGATTGTCTGTGCTTATAAATTCCAATACAACATCTCCATATTGAACATGATCTATAATAAAATGGTGTCTAATGTCAATATGCTTACTTCTAGAAAGTTGAATGGGATTCTTAAAGAGATTTATTGCACTTGTATTGTCACATCTAATAGGTATATGGTTCATACTATGACCATAATCCTTAAGTTGTTGTTTCATCTAAAGGATTTGTGTACAACAACATCCTGCTGCTACATATTCCGCTTCAGCGGTAGAAAGAGCAACTGAAACTTGTTTCTTGCTAAACCAAGAAACTAAGCACTTTTCAATAAAGTGATAAGTACCTGAAGTACTTTTTCTATCTAAAAGACTTCCAGCATAATCAGCATCTGAATATCCTATAATGTAAAAGGATGAATTTCTAGGGTACCACAAACCTAGATGCAATGAGCCATGTTAATATTTTAGAATTCTTTTTACTGCATTTAAATGAGATTCTTTTGGACATGATTGAAAGCGTGCACATAAGCATACATTATACATTACGTCGGGTCTAGAAGCAGTAAAATATAAAAGTGATCTGATCATACTTCTATAGAGCTTTTCATTAATGCTCTTACCCTTTTCATCCTTGTCCAATTTTGTTGATGTGGTCATTGGAGTCTTGGCATTCTTGCATCCTTCTATTCTAAATTTCTTAAGTAAGTCTTTAGCATATTTGGATTGGTTGATGAATATACCCTCATTGCCTTATTTTATTTGTAGACCAATGAAATATTTAAGCTCACCCATCATACTCATTTTGAATTCCCTAGTAATACACTTAGCAAATTATTGACAAAGCAATTCTTTAGTAAACCCAAATATGATATCATCAACATAAATTTGAACAATTAGAATATCATGCTTATGCTTTTTAGTGAATAGTGTAATGTCAACATTCCCCTTTGTAAAGTTAATTTCTAAAAGAAAAGAACTTAGTCTTTCATACCAAGTTCTTGGGGCTTGTTTCAAGCCATATAAAGCTTTTGAAAGTTTAAAAACATGATTTGGCAAATCATAACTTTCAAAACCTGGTGGTTGTTCTACATAAACTTCTTCTTCTATATAACCATTTAAAAAGGCACTTTTTACATCCATTTGAAAGAGTTTGAAATTCATGTGGCATGCATATGCTAAAAGTATTCTTATGGCTTCTAATCTAGCTATAGGAGCATAAGTCTCATCATAATCTATTTCTTCTTCCTGATTGTACCATTTTGTAACTAATCTAGCCTTATTCCTAGTTATTAAACCTTGTTCATCTAGTTTATTTCTAAACACCCATTTGCTACCTATAATTTGATTATCCTTGGGTCTAGGTACTAAGGTCCATACCTTACTTCTCTCAAATTGGTTGAGTTTCTCTTCCATTGTAATCACCCAACTTTCATCATTAAGAGCCTTATCAACATTTTTAGGCTCAATTTGAGAAATAAAAGCAAGGTCAGAGGCTAAATGTTTGAAATGAGATCTAGTACTTACTCCCCTTGAATGATCACTAATGATTTGCTCTTTGGGGGTGGTGATCTTTTGTCAATCTCCATTCATTTGGGAGCTCTTGCCTATTTTCTTCTTGAGCTTGAGGTAGAGAATCATCTTGATGTGAATCTTCTTAATCATTTTCTTCTTTTCCATTTTCAAGATCAAGTCTTTTAATGGTTCTTACAACATCATCAAGAACACTACTTTTCACAAGATCAAGTCTACTAGATTCATTAAAAACAACATGCATAGATTCTTCAACAGTCAATGACCTTTTATTAAATACTCTATATGCTTTTCTAGTTGTAGAGTATCCTAAAAAGATACCTTCATCAGATTTAGAGGCAAATTTTCCAAGGTTGTCCTTGGTATTCAGTATGAAGCACTTGCGTCCAAATACTCTAAAGTATGATAACAAGGGCTTTCTTCCATTCCATAACTCAAATGAGGTTTTGTTTAGAAGAGGTCTTTTGAAAACTCAATTTGAAATATAACAAGCAGTATTTGTGGTTTCTGCCCAAAAGTAAGTTGGTAAACCATACTCATTGAGCATTGTTCTAGTCATTTCAATTAAAGTTCGATTTTTCCTTTCAACTACCCCATTTTGTTGAGGTGTCCTAGGAAATAAAAAATTCAGCGAAATGCGATGTTCAAGACAAAAACTGTCAAAGTTTTCATTTTCAAATTCTTTGTCATAGTCACTTCTTATTTTTGAAAAGCAATATCCTTTTTCATTTTGAAGTCTTTTAGCAAAGTTTTTGAAATTTTCAAAAGTATCACTCTTTTGAGCAAAGAAAATTACCCTAGTAAATCTAGAGTAATCATCTACGATGACAAAGGCATAATGTTTACCTTCTAAGCTTACAATTCTAGTAGGTCCAAATAAATCAAAATGCTGGAGTTGTAAAGGTTTTGAGGTACTTACTATGTTTTTGGCTTTGAAGGATGACTTGTGTTGCTTCCCTCTTTGGCAAGGTTTACATGTCTTGTCTTTTTCAAATGTGACTTTTGGCAGTCCCTTTACCAGCTCTCTTATGCTGAGGCTTTGAATTAAATTCATGTTCGCATGACTAAGCCTTCTATGTCATAACCAAGATTCATCACTAGTAGTTACAAGAAACTTAGAGGAATGGTTAGATATCTAGTGTAAGTCTATTTTGTAGGTGTTGACATCTCTATTTCCTTTAAATATCTTTTGACAATCAATAGAGGTTACAAGACATTCGTTGGAAGTAAAGGTTGCTTTGTTTCCTTTATCACATAATTGACTTACACTCAGCAAGTTATGTTTCAAGCCATGAACAAGTAAGAAATCTTTAATAAAAGTAGTACCAGTAATACCAATAGAGCCAATGCCAATTACCTTACCCTTAGCATTATTTCCAAAGGTAATTTTACCTCCATCAATAGGTTTGATTTCATTGAAGAGTTCTTTGTCTCCTGTCATATGCCTTGAGCATCCATTGTCTACTAGCCAAGCATTTTTGTTTATTGTGGACTTGAGGCATACCTATATAATCATTAAGTTTGGTGTTTAGGTACCCAAATGAGCTTGGGTCCTTGGGGGTTAGCACATGAAGGTTCCCAATGAGCCTTCTTTATCCAGTAATGTTTATTTATGTGACCGATTTTCATACAATAATTACACTGTTTAGGTCTAAGATTGCTTTTCGGTCTTACTATGTTTTTGAATGCCATAATTCTATTAGACTCAGTTTAAGAATAATGGCATTCACAATTATGATTAATTAGTATTTTTCTAGATGCATGCTTCATATACATAAAGGCATGATTAGTATTTTGAGGTTTCTTTCTTAGACTTACCAATCGTTGATTATTCCATTTATATATATATAAGGTTTACTGTACTTATTCCTTGGTGTTGTTCTAGCAAGTGTGGAGATGTGAGGTTCACTTGACTTTACAAAAATAGTTTTGTGAGAAGATGATGATGTGTCCTTAATCCAAGACCGTGTCTAATTAAAGATGGTCTTTGAGACACAATGAGAGTATCTAAACTCTTTTTTCCTATGTGAAATTTTGAAATGGAATTTCTAAGTTCCTCAACTTCATTTTTTAAAATATTATTCCCTTTAAGCAAGGATTTAGTTAAGGGTCTTGATGAGTATTCATCTAATGACTTTTGAAGAGATTCATTAGATGATTTAAGCTTACAGTTCTCCTTTTCTAAAGCATCCATTTTGATTTTCAAATTAGAAATGTTATTCTTATAAGTACTGAATTTACTCTTATATTTCTCTAGTTCTAGATTCAATTCTTCTATTAGGCTTTGCTCATCATCATTATCACCCCTATTACTATCATTATCACTACTATCATTATTGAAAGAGTCTGAGTGTAGTGATCTTACCTTATCCGAGAGGTGATTCTCTATTTCCATGAAGCATAGGTTGACCTCTTCGCTTTCATTGTCATCTTTTTCACTTGAAGAGCTTTCGTCATCCCATGTGACTTTGTGACCTTTCTCCCCATTGTCTCTTTGGTATTTGCTCTTATGCTTCTTGAGCCTTGGACATTCGGGTTTAATATACCCTTTCTTTCCACATTCATAGCACTTTACCTTTTCCTTACTTCTTTGTGAATCATTAGAAGTCTGTTTTAGGTTTTTTTGCCTGAATTTTCTGGAGTTGCTCATTTTCTTCTCAATAATTCTTTTCAACCTTCTTGAGAGCATAACAATGTCCTCATTCTCATCATCACTCATTTCTTCATCATCTTCAACTTCTTCTTGAGATTTTGAAGTAGAGGCTCTTAGTGCAAGAGGCTTTCTTTTTTCTAGCTCTTCTTCAAGCTCTCAATCTCTTTACACTGCCATTTCATGTGTGAGAAGTTTGCCAATAAGCACATCAGTATTCATGATGCTCATGTCTTCATTTGCTTCTTCAATACTGGCAACTCTTGAACTTTAATCTTTGAGATGAAGACTTCTTAGGATTTTTTTATTTACATCTTCCAAGCTCAGATGCTTCCCAAGTTTTCTCATTCCATTTATGATAGCTAGAAGACGATTGGTCATGTCAGTGATTGACTCATTGGATTTCATCTTGAAGAGCTTATATTCTGAAGTAAGAAGTTGAATCTTTTTGGATTTAACTTGCTTAGTTCCTTCATGATAGTTTTCCAATGTTTTCCACATGCTGTAGGCTGTTGGACAGTGTTGTATTCTGCCACATTCTTCAATGGATAATGAGCTTGAGAGAATTGGCATTGCCTTCTTGTTTTTAAAATTTACTCTTCTTTGAGGCTCTGTCCAATCATCTCTTGATAAGATTTCTTCTTCACCATCAGCTCCTCTTCTGGTTGGTGGTGTCCATTCTTTTTTAACACTATCCCAGACTTCAATTCCTTCACTATCCAGATATGTCTCCATCCGAAACATCTAATGAGCATAATTTGCTCCATCAAAGTAAGGCTTGAGACTCTAGAATCCTTCATTGGTCATATCCTGATCTTTACTAGTGATGTTTAGGCTTCGATGCTAGACAAAGCTCTGATACCAATTGTTGCCCAAATATTGAACCAAGAAGGAGGGTTGAATTGAAGATTAAAAATTTAACTTTTAAGTGCGAAAATAAAAATTAAGTTTAGTAGGGATAGAGAAATATGACACAAGAATTTTTATAGAGGTTTGGGTAATAACAAACCCTACTCCTCTCCCCAATCTCAATTGGGAGGTTCACTAACACACTAAGTGTTACAATGGAGTTTTACAAGCTCACTCCCAACTATGGTGTTTCTAACAATGGATCACACATAACCCAGAAATCCCTTGTGTTTTGATGGCTCACACAATAACCAATTCCTTGTGTTTTCCAAGCTCACACAAATAACCTTTACCTTGTGTTTTAAAGGCTCACACAAATAACCTTTACCTTGTGTTTTAGAGACTCACATAACTAACCCTTACAAGTGTTCTACTCTTAACCCAGAAATACCCAAAACTCACTTGAGTAGAAGATTACAGAGAGAAACACTTACAAATCTTTATTGCTCAAAAAATGATGAGAAAAAATATTTTTGCAGAGAATAAATATCAAATGCACAAAATGGCTTACAACAAGATTTTGATTCAAAATATTTTCTATTCTTTTGTTCTCCTTGTTTTTCTTCTTATTCTGGATGCGTAAATGACTTGCATTTATACTTTCATAGTAAATTATAGCTGTTAGAATGCATTAAATATGAAACTAGTCATTGCACCAACCATTATAATCGCGTCTGACATGTTTCTCTTTCATGTTTCACGGTCGTGACTAGGTATGTCACGGTGTGACTGTTCTTCCAAGCCGTGACTTGAGTGGTGGCCTTGATCGTGAAGCATTCTGGAAGGTTTTGAAGTTGTTAGAGGAGTGCTCTAAAGGCAATCACCTTTAGCACTTATTGTACAAATTTATTTGATTAATAAAAGGCTTTTTCATTAATTTGATGTTCATTTGATATATGAATTGGTAAGTGATCTTAAATCAATTAATGAAGTCCTTGATACATAACATAGCATGAAGGAAATCATGATGAGATCATGATATTAAGATTCTTATCATGTGTAATTATGTTAGTATCAAAATTATCCCTAGTCATAGGATTAATGAGATGGGACATTATTAATCCAGATAGACTAGCACATGTTACACTCCTTGATTGGATCGAGTACTAGATATAATAATCTATAAACATGAGATGTTTAGAGTTAACATGTGGATACTTGCTAAGTGTAGCTAAGTACATTGGATGACCAACTATGAGACAATCATATGGATAATCTATTCAGATGTCAATGATAGTCGCATCATAGCAATGGTGCAAGTATCCTTAGATTTAAGGTACTCAAAGATATCTTGAATGTTGATTCTGTGTTTTGACACTGTTCCTTATTGCCTCAGAGAGGTAGCTCATAGGGTGATGATTGGATACAGCTTGAGGTATTTGAAGGTAATTGGGTAACCAACAAAGGATTCACCACTCTTGATAGAATGAGTGTATACCCATGGCCTCTTGTCGTGGTCATTACTCAGGAATCTTTGGCCGAAGTGAAAATGTCATAAAGATAGTCTTCAATGACATATCTAATAGAGTAATGAGCCTCAAGGACAAGAACTAACATTACTTGGACTAGACATGACGTAGTCAGTCTAGTGGGAGTTGACACATGTCCATACTCTGAACTAAGTGGGGTATAGAATGGTGAAAGGAATAATTGCACAGAAATTGTCTATGGAAAGGTTCATAGTCAAATCACTGACATTCCAATCAATTGGGGGTCATGATGTGTTGCTAGATACCGCTCACGACCTGCTTAAATTAATTGTTAATTTAATTGGCCAACATAACCAGGAACCTAATGGGTCACACGCATTGAAGATATGGAGAATGAGTAAAATGGTTTTAGATAGGATCCAAAATATGAGAGAATTATTTTAGGATAGATCGCGATGAGTTCGCATGAAAAAAATCGTTCGGAAGTGTCACGGGCCCAGCAGCAGGCCCAACGCCCCTGCAGCTTCCCATTCGTTGGCCAACGGCTGTTTTTGGCCATAATTAGGCCAATTATGGCCAATTACTATTCCTTAGTTACCATTTTCTCCATTTTTGACTTTTCATCTTATTTTTGAATTTGATTCAAATAGAAAAGACATCAAATGGCAGAAAATAGACATGAAAATATTTTTTGTGAAAAAAAAATATTTTTAAGACAACAAAAATTTTCTCAAGAACACTTTCAAAGCTATCACTTTGAATTTGTTCAAACCATTTTCTCTTGATAGTTTCTTTTTTATTCTTCGTGTGGATTATCATTAGAGACATCATAGTGTGGATTGTTGTGGTTTGCTACAATCCAACAAATTGAAGATTTGAAGAACAAATAAAAATTACAAGGTATAATTTTTAACATTTACATTTATATAAATTAGTTTTAATGGTACAAGTATGATATTTTGTTTTGAGTTTTAAAAAATTCATTTGTCATTGCGTTTATGAATATGATTCATTCTTCAAAACCCAACAGAAGTGTTTGTTCACAAGCATGACATTTTATCTTCACGGGCGTGACATCCTTCCAAGTTGTGGTCCAAATGGTGACTTTGGTCGTGAAGCTCTCTGGAAGAATTTGTCAAGTCTTCTCACGAGCGTGAAATTTATTCACGGGTGTGAATGAAATGTTCATTCACAGTTGTTGTCTTTCTTCATGGTCGTGAACTTTAAAATTTGGATTGTTGGCGCTAAGCTTCATCACGGGCGTGACACATAAGGTCAAGGGCGTGAACATGCTATTTCGTCAATTTTATCTTTTTAAGATTCATCTTCCATTCTCCATTCTTGCTATCATATTTCATACCCTGTTCAATAGACTTAGAAAATAAGTATGTTAAATATATTATTGCTATTTTATTTGTTAGCATCAAAATGACGAAAATATCCCTCAAGGTTCCACAGAAACCACCCAAAAGAGCAAATCATTAGCAAACCCACAAAGGGTGTAAGTAATTGTTCTAAAATCATGTATTTTAATCTTGCATTTGTTTCTCAAATTGAGCCAAGGACTATTGATGAGACTTTTAATGATGAAAGTTGGGTGAGTGTTATGCAAGAGGAACTCAACTAATTTGAAAAAAACAAAGTTTGGACATTAGTTCAAAGACATAAGGACTATCTAGTAATTGGTAGTAAATGGGTCTTTAGAAATAAATTAGATAAGTAAGGAAAATAATTAGGAATAATGCCATATTGGTTGCCAAAGGTATAGCCAAGAGGAAGACATAAATTATGATGAAACCTTTGTCCCGGTTACAAAATTAGAAGCAATTAGAATTCTTTTAATATATGCATGTCACATAAATTTTAAACTTTTTCAAAAGGATGTTAAAAGTATTTTTTTTTAAATGGTTTTATTGAAGAAGAAGCATATGTTGAACAACCACCTAGTTTTGAAAGTTACGAATTTTCTAATCATATTTTAAAACTCGCTAAAGCCCTATATGGTTTAAAATAAATACCTAGAGCTTGGTATAAAAGACTTAGTACATTTATTTTAGAAAATAATTTTTCAAAAAGACATAGATATTACACTATTTATTAAAAGGTATAAATATGATACTTTAATTGTTTAAATTTATGTTGATAATATTATTTTTGGGCCTACTAATGAACTTCTCTGTCAATATTTTACTAAGTGTACAACTAAGAAATTTGAAATGAGCATGATGAGAGAACTTAAATTTTTCCTTAGTCTTCAAATCAAGCAAAACAAAGAAGACATCTTCCTTAACCAATTCAAGTACAAAGAGGAACTATTAAAGAAATTTGGAATGCAAGAATGAAAAAACCCTAATGAGCACATTAACAAAATTAGACAAGGATGAAACAAGTAAGCCTATAGATGAAAAGCTCTATAGAAGCATGATCAGATCACTTTTATATTTTACTACTTCTAAACCCAATATCATGTATTGTGTATGCTTATGTTCAATGTTTTAATCTAGTCCTAAAGAGTCACATTTAAATGATGTAAAAAGACTTTTCAAATATCGTCATGGTACAATGCATTTAGGTTTATGGTATCCTAGAAACATCTTTTAATATAATTGGTTCTTCGGATGTTGATTATATTGGTAGCCTTTTAGATAGAAAAAGTACTTCTAGACTTGTCACTTTTAGGTGAATGTTTAGTTTCGTGGTTTGGTAAGAAATAAGTTTTTCTAGCCTTGTCTACTACCGAAACAAAATGTGTCAACCGGTTATTGTTGTACTCAAGTTCATTGGATAAAACAACAACTAAAAGACTATGGTCATGTGGCTATTCACATTCCCATCAAATGTGATAACTCCAGTGATATAAATCTTTCAAAAAATCACATTCAACATTTTAGAAGCAAACATATAGATATTAGACATCATTTCATTAGGGATCATGTGCAAAATGGTGATGCAGTATTTGAATTCATTGGCACTAATAATCAATTAACTGAATTTTTTTTACCAAGCCTTTAAATGAAGAAAGATTTTATTTTATAAAAAATAACTTGGTAAGCTTGATAGGAGCACTTTTTTTCAAAAAAAAATATTTTAAATTATACATTGCATTCATCTTGTTAATTTTATGTTCTTGTTGTGAACAAGATATTTCTTGTATATACTTTAAATATGTTATTTTATGAAACTTGAGTGTAAGGAATTTTTTATGACATTTCATGTGATTCGTGTTTTATATGTTGTGAAAATGGTTTTAGTTAAGTAATTTTACTTAAAATTTTGTTTTAAATTAAGTGTTAAAATTATTTTAAAAAAGGAATTCACGCATGTGACTCCATAATCACAGTCATGAAAGGATATAGATCAAAATATTGCATTTTAGTGTCATGGCTTAGTGCCCATGACAAAAGGAGATTCACACCCGTGAATACGTATTCATGACCATGAATATCGAAGTAGAAATAGCAAAAAGTTCATGCCTTAAGTTCACAGTTTGGCAACCCGTGAACTGGTACTTTCACGCCCCTAAATTATCATTCACAGCTGTGAAACTCGACATAAAACCTAATTTTCATCTTCTTTCTCATTCTCTTTCTCTCTCTCTCTCCAGTCACCAGCCGCCACCTCTCTCTCCCTTATTCAGGCCAATTTCATTCAAATCTTCACCATTTTTCTTCATTTTTTCACCATTATAATTTTTTTTTTCATCATTTAATCAAGCTTTCAAGTTTTACACAATTATTTCAAGATTTTGGAAAAATTAGATCCTCCCAATCATAGGTCATTATTCATCATGGGTTAAGGCATTTTTTCATCAATTTCTCAAGAGTTCATCTTCCTTTGACACACAAATGGCTTCAGAAGCAGGACCATCAAAAGGAAGATGCACCAAATTCACTATCAACATACATGTGTCTGATCCCATGCCAAATCCATCTGAAGGTACCATATACTAAAATTATGCATTATATTCAATATCATTTGAATACGATTATAATAGGAAATGTGGAATTGAAGAGGATGTTAGGCATTGATTAACAAATTTGGGGTTGATACAATTTGTTAATATCTTTAATCCCACCTTTATGAAATTAGTATTGGAATTTCTTAGTACTTTACATGTGGGTAATTTTGGAAAGATGACTTTCCAGTTATGCTCTAAAACTATGGAATTATCTCCCGATGAATTTGCTAGTATGTTTAAACTATCATCTAAGGGTCTGTTGAATGAGATATATGCCAATGAGTTCAATGCCTCTGATGCTTGGACCTATATTGGTAGAGATTTTATGTGGGATGTTAAATTGATGAAGAGCACACACTTAGCCATTCTTGCACTAAAATACATTCATAAGTTCCTAACATATAATATCTTTGCAAGAGGTCATAGTAATGGGGCTATCAAGAAGACATAATTGTTTTTCTTTCATTGTGCTAGGAAGAATCAACCTATTGTTATAAGTCTCTAGTTTTCCAACCATCTATTGCCAATTACTACTAGACCTATAGAAGACATTTTGGTAGGCAATTATGTGACACATATAGCTGTAGAATCTAGGCTACTTAATTTGGATAATTCTTCATCCCTACCTTACTGATGCATCCCACATCGGTTACGAAGGAACTCCTAGACTGGTTTATAAGGTTAGGTTCAAACCTTCTTCTTTGAGTGTGCCTTTATGGCAAAGTTAGGGGCCCTGATCCTTATCATTTGGTATTAAAGCCAGCCCTATACACCGGTGTCTCTTTGGATTACGATATTTCACCAACCGAGGCAGTTGGGGTCTTAAGGGGGTGGGGATGATGCATCCAACATTGGTTGCAAAGGAACTCCTAGATTGGTTTATAAGGCTGGGTTCAAACCATCTTCCTTGAGCATACTTTTGGGGCAAAGTTAGGTCCTGTACACCGGTGTCTCTTCGGGTTATGACATATTTCTGACAAAGGCAGTAGGGTCTTAAGGGGGAAGGGATGATGCATCCTACATCGTTTGCAGCGAAAATTCTGGATTGGTTTATAAGGTTGGGTTCAAACATTCTTCCTTGAGCGCGCTTTTTGGGAAAAGTTAGGGCCCTTGATCCTTATCACTTACCAATATTAGATAAAGATAAGTTGGATATCAAATCTTTTATCGAGATGGGTGTTGTGGCACAAATCATATTTTAGGACACAATCTATTATCAATTTAAGGATCCTTATGATGTGGTTATTTGGGATAATGGAGACTCTAATGCCTTTAAGGCAGGTTTATAGGGTAAGCATCAATATAAAAGGGGCTAAAGTTGAGACAACAAATGCCTCTGTTGGTGAATCCTTCTCTGCCACTCTTGATATGATGCAACAGCTTCTTGCACAATTGGATGTGTTACAACAAGATTTTCATCAGCATTTTGATCTTATTCAACAACATATTAGAGACTTCAAGAAATACTTTAAAGCTCGTATCATTGCGGTTGAGTCTGAGATTCCTAGCCCTCATCTTCATCAGACTCAGGACCAACATTGATCATATAGTATTTGTTTATCTTTTTATCCTATCCATTATGTTTACTGTTCTTTAAAACTTGTGGATACTGTTTTTGAACATCTTTTGGGTTGTAAAACTTTTAATAGTGTTTTATACTTGTGATGACTTCTTTTGGACAATTTTCTCCTCTTTGGTATTGATTCTTTTTCGATAGTAACAAAGGGGAGAAATTGTTTAATATGTGGTTGTGATTTTTGATTTATTATGCTTAATGTTATCTTGTGATTATGGTGCTAAATACTTGGTATATGTAGGTTAATGTTAGTTATATGAGATATTTGAACCTTGCACACTAAATTGTTCTGATTCTTTTGGCTTGAAAATTTGTTGCATGCTTTGGATATTTATAATTCTTGCATCATTTAAGGGGGATAAATTTATACACCTTAGTAGATATTGCACAATTATTTATCACTATAAAAAAGGGGGAGATTGTTGAACCTTGAAGGTAGTTCCCATAATTTTGATAATAACAAATAATTAAGCAATAAGGAATTTAACCATACTTTCTATTTTAAGTGATTAAAAAGGTTAAACATTCATTAAATAATCAAAGTCAAAGTAATCAATCAATTAAAGTTAATATTTGCAAAAAGGAAGTTGTTCATGCTCATGAAGCACAATGTCATGCTCGTGAAAAAGTTGAAGTGCTAAGGAATTCAAAAATGCAATTCAATAAAGGTCAAGACAGCTATTCATGCCCATGACTAGTGTGTCACACCCGAGAATGTTCAAGTGCAAAAACTTCAAATGGTTAGAATCATTCATGGCTTGTTTTATAGCATCATTTCACGGTTTGCAAGAAACCTTTCACACCCGTGAATGTCACGATCCAAAATTTTAAATTTTAAAGTGCAAGAAATTCACACCCATGAAAAACATGACGCGCCCGTGAATATCTGGAAATGTGATCATTACAGCACACTTTAAAGTGGTTGAACAACTAGTTTTTTAATTAAAGCATCTACAACAGTTATATTTTGAATGAACTCTAAATAGCTCATTTTCTAGAAGGAATAACTAAAATTAGTGAAACAAGAGTTTCAATACATTGAGAAATTCTTTAGAAATTATTTTTGAGAGTTTATGTATTAATTCTTTATATTATTTCATCTTATTCTCATTTCAATTTTATAAAGCGCAAGTGATCTTAAGTTCGAGTGTTTTATTTTGTTTAACAATTATTCAAGAATGTGTTTGAGTGAGTTAGGCTAGAATTAAAACACTCGTAAGAGTTTTTATATGAGCCATAAAATACAAAAAATTGGTTTTTGTGTTAGCTAGTTAAAACACAAAGGAATTTGGGTTCAGTGTGAGCTAAAAATAAAACACATAATTTAGAGTGAACTAACAAAACTTTGGTACATCTATTCAGTGACATAGTGGAAATACCCAATTGAGATTGGAGAGAGAATGTAGGGTTTATAAATACCCATACCTCTATAAATCATGTGTTCAATCTCTCTTCCCCAACTTTCTTATATTTTGTTTATTTGCCTTTGCGTGAATATTTTAATTATTCACCAATTTATTCCTCCCTCTTTGGTGATTTTCTGAGCAACAATTGTATATTAATCTTTTAACCTTTTTATTTACATGAAGGGAATATGTAATGTTGTCATGGATGTATCACCAAAAGCAAAGCATATATGGTGTGCTAGGTGCATATATGCAAACTAGAGCAACGTATGGAGAGGTAATGAGATGATGGAGAAGTTCTTGAGGTGTTCATACAACTTTTTTTAAGAAGAATTCAAAGATAATCTAGACAAAATGGTTGAATATAAAACAAAGCCCATGAAAGACCTACTTAAATGGCCTCCTCAAAGTTGGTTGCATACTTCAGCACAAGGAATACATCTCATATGGTAGATAACAATTTATGTCAGACATTCAATTCAATGATCAAGATTGCAAGAGGGAACCCAATCATAACAATGATAGATGTTGCCCAGATAATGAACTAAGAAGGGGGGTTGAATTGGATATTAAAAATTTTTAACTTTTAAGTGCAGAAAGAAAAGTTAAGTAGGGTAGGGATAGAAAGATATCACACAAGAAATTTATAGAGGTTCAGGTGTTAACAAACCCTACTCCTCTTTCCAATCTCAATTGGGAGTTTCACTAACACACTAAGTGTTACAATGGAGTTTTACAAGCTCACTTCCAACTATGGTATTTCTATCAATGGATCACACCTAATCCAGAAATACCTTGTGTTTTAATGGCTCACACAATAAACCAATTCCTTGTGTTTTAATGGCTCACACAAATAACCCTTACAAGTGTTCTACTCTTAACCCTATATACCCAAACTCACTTGAGTAGTAGATTACAAAGAGAAACAATCACAAATCTATAATACTTAGAAATTATGAGCAAAAAGATTTTTATAGAGAATTAATATTTGTTTGAAAGAAATTAATGCACAAATGGCTATAACAAGATTTTGATTCGAAGTAATTGCTATCCTTTTGTTCTGGATTCATAAATGACTTGCATTTATACTTCCATGGTGAATTATAGTCGTTTTGATGCATTTAATGCGAAAATAGTTGTTGCACCAACTCTTAATTTCACGTCTGACATGTTTCTCTTTCCTCTTTCACAATCGTGAATATGTGTGTCACAGTCATGAATGTTCTTCCAAGCCGTGACTCAAGTGGTGACTCTGATCGTGAAGCATTCTGGAAGGAATTGAAGTGTTTGATCATGGGCGTGACATTATTCTTTCAAGCCGTGGTCTAAGTGGTGACTCTGGCCGTGAAGCTCTCTGGAGGAATTTGGCATGTTTTCTCACAGGCGTGACTTTCTTTCACGGGTGTGACTGATATGATCATTCACAGTTGCTATGATGTTTCATGGCTGTGAACTTTAAATGTTAGGTAGTTGGCGCTAAACTACATCACGGACGTGACATAAATAGTCACGGGCGTGAACATGCTATTTCTTCAATTTTTGACTTTTAAAGTTAGTCTTCCATTCTTGCATCATATTTCATACCCTGATCAATGAACTTAGAAAACAAGTATGTTAAATACATTATTGCTATTTTATTTGTTAGTATCAAAATGACAAAAATACCCCTTAAGGTTCAACAATCTCCCCCTTTTTGATGGTGACAAATAATCTAGTAATTTGTGCTTTTGAAAAGTCTCCCCCTCAAAAGATGCTCAAGATAAATAATACTAAAGTGCAAGAATTTTTAAGAATGATGAAGTGTGGCATGGATGTTTGCTTGATAGTTGAGGTATTTGCAAGGTATATGCAAAGTATACCCAATGTATACCAAATTTTTGCTTATAACTAGTTAAGTATATGCAAAGTATATTGAAGGTAAATTCAAAGAATATCAAGTTGTTTGCTTTTAACTAGTTAAGTATATGTAAAGTATATTGAAGGTATATTCAAAGTATCAACACATTTGCATTCATGTAACTTGCATATTCATTTAATTCAATTATATTGCTAGGTTTTCCCCCTTTTGTCATCAACAAAAAGAACATAAAAGATAAATCATAAGGGAAAACTAATGCAATTATATTAATACCAAATGGAAAAGTACAAAGGTTTGAAAAGTAAATTAAAGTCCTACATTTGCAATACTATAAACTAATAAGTAAAATGAAAAAATAAAAAACAAAACAACAAAAAAAAAACTAAAGCTTTAGCTAGATTTGGAGCCGAATATCCCATCTCTAAGGCAATCTACTTTCACCTCGAGGCTCTCTATGCGAGACTCCATGAAATCTTTGAGGTTTTCCAACCTCTCATCAATCGAAGCCTGCAGTTGTTCAAAACGAGGTGCCAAAAGGTCAGCTACCTGTTAAGCGAAGTTCGGTGTGGAGGCTGAGGATTGTCCAACTTCCTGCTCAACCTCTGGGGTCGCCGTCTCGATTTGAACTTTTTTTCTTTGCTGGATTCCTTGGAGGCCAACTTTGAAGTCATCCGAATCATTGTCTTCCCAAATAATCTCACCAGCTATATTGGTGAAGCAGTAGTGGATGTTATTCTCATGAACTATGCGAACCGCCGCTCCCATCTTAACAAAAGACTCGACGTCTAGCCGGTCTCTAGGATGTGCTGGTACAAGGTTTAAGTTATGCTCTTCTAGCTTCAGATAAACAAGCTAGATAGCAAGGTGAGTCACGTACCCACTGATCAAAATGTCTCAGGAGGGCTTCATGGCAATTGATAGTAAATGTTTCACAACCCATCGAGATAGAGCCACTGTTAGGCCTCTTCGGACCATTTCCAGGAGAAAGCGTTAGAATTTCTGAATTGAACCGTTGTTGTCCCCTTTGGCAAAGATGCTATAGGTCATAAACTTATGCAAGTACTTGTGCACTGGTGATCCAAGGTGGGTGCTCTTCGTCTTCTTGATGTCCCAGCTACAGTCAAGTCTGAAATAAGTCCATGCTTGAATGGCATAGAACTCCACCTCACTTTCATTGAGTATACCGTCAGAGGGAAGGTTGAACATGTCACCAAACTCCGTTGTAGTGAGGGTGTTCGGATGTTTGCAAAGTTGAAATTTCATGGTGCAATTGGGCCAAAATATATGAAATGGTATTGAATGGGGATGAATCGGAGAAGTTGGAGAGTTAGAAATGAAAGAAATAATGGCAGAAAATGTTTTATAGCCAACATCTTCACGGTCGTGAATGCTAAGTCACGGGCGTGAAATGTCGTGTTCACGGTTTGCTGAAGAGGCACTTTACCCGTTATGAAGAGTATAAAACAATTCACGGTCGTGACATTTAATGGTCACGAGCTTGAATGATGAAATTTCACGGTGGTGACAAATGAGTCACGGTCGTAAGGGACAATCTTCACTATTTGTGACCATGACACAAAGTGTAAATGCTTCAGTAAGTATTTGGTGGAAATGTTCACGGCCGTGAACAAAGAGTTTCACGGGAGTGACAGAAAAAGTTATGGGCATGAAACATATTATTCACTACATTCAACCGTGAAGCATGTCGTGAAGTAAGGCGTGAAAGCTACTGGAGCTTTTAGCGATTATGATCACGGCCGTGAATATATGTCATGGGCGTGAATTGCCTAAAATCCTCATTAAATAAAGCTAAGTCTAAAACAAGCCTAAAGGATTTCTAAGGTGCTTCTATCCCCTATAACATACCTTTCTATTAAGATAGCCACTTCATACCTTAAAAGATGAGACAATAACACAAGATTAACAATCAAGGTTTGACAAATTTGGCAATCATAAAGTTAATCTATCAATCATACCAATCTCTCTTCTTATGAAGTTAAATCTTTCTTCATTTAAAGACTTAGTGAAGATATCTGATAATTGATTGTCTGTGTTTATAAATTCCAATACAACATCTCCATATTGAACATGATCTCTAAGAAAATGATGTCTTATGTCAATATGCTTACTTCTAAAGTGTTGAATGAGATTCTTAGATAGGTTTATAGCACTTTTATTGTCACATCTGATAGGTATATGGTCCAAACTATGACCATCATCCTTAAGTTGTTGTGTCATCCAAAGGATTTGTGTACAACAACATCCTGCAGCTATATACTCCGCTTCAGTGGTAGAAAGAGCAACTGAAACTTGTTTCTTACAGAACCAAGAAACTAAGCATTTACCAATAAAGTGACAATTACCTGAAGTACTCTTCCTACCCAAGAGACTTCCAGCATAATCAGCATTTGAATATCCTATAATGTGAAATGATGAATTTCTAGGATACCATAAACCTAGATTCAATGAGCCATGTAAATATTTTAAAATTCTTTTCACGTCATTCAAATGAGATTTTTTAGGACATGATTGAAAGCATGCACATAAGCATACACTACACATTATATCGGGTCTAAAGGCAGTAAAATATAAGAGTGATCCGATCATACCTTTATAGAGCTTTTCATCAATGCTCTTATCCTTTTCACCCTTGTCCAATTTTGTTGATGTGCTTATTGGAGTCTTAGCATTTTTGCATTCTTCCATTCCAAATTTCCTAATTAAGTCTTTGACATATTTGAATTGGTTGATGAATATGCCCTCATTGCCTTGTTTTATTTGTAGACCGAGGAAGAACTTGAGCTCACCCATCATGCTGATTTCGAATTCTCTAGTCATACACTTAGCAAATTCTTGGCAAAATAATTCATTAATAGACCCAAATATGATGTCATCAACATAAATTTGAACAATTAGAATATCATGGTTATTCTTTTTAATAAATAAAGTTGTGTCAACATTCCGCTTTGTAAAATTATTTTCTAAAAGAAAAAAACTTAACCTTTCATACCAAGCTCTTGGGGCTTGTTTCAAACCATATAAAGCTTTTGAAAGTTTAAATACATGGTTAGGAAAATTATGGCTTTCAAAACCTGGTGGTTGTTCTACATAAACTTCTTCTTCTATAAAACCAATTAAAAAGCACTTTTGACACCCATTTGAAAGAGTTTGAAATTCATATGACATGCATATGCTAAAAGTATTCTTATGGCTTCTAATCTAGCTACAGGAGCATAGATCTCATCATAATCTATTCCTTCTTCCTAATTATATCCTTTTGTAACTAACTTAGCCTTATTCCTAGTTATTGAACCTTGTTCATCTAGTTTATTTCTAAATACCCATTTACTTCCAATGATTTGATACTCTTTGGGTCTAGGAACTAAGGTCCATACCTTACTTCTCTCAAATTGGTTGAGTTCTTCTTGCATAGCAATCACCCAATTTTCATCATTAAGAGCCTCATCAATATTTTTAGGCTCAATTTTAGAGACAAAGGAAAAATTAGAATCTAAAGGTTTGAGATGAGATCTAGTACTTACTCCCTTTGTAGGATCACCAATGATTTGCTCCTTGGGGTGATCTTTTGTCAATCTCCATTCCTTTGGGAGCTCTTACTTGTTTTCCTCTTTAGCTCGAGGTAGAGAGTCATCTTGATGTGAATTTTCTTGATCATTTTCTTCTCTTTCATTTTCAAGATCAAGGCTTTGCATTGTACCTACAACATCATCAAGAACACTACCTTTCATAAAATCAAGCTTACTAGATTCATCAAAAATAACATGCATAGATTCTTCAACAGCTAATGACTTTTTATTAAAGACTCTATAAGCTTTTCTTGTGGTGGAGTATCCCAAAAATATACCCTCATCAGATTTAGAGGCAAATTTTCCAAGGTTGTCCTTGGTATTCAATATGAAACACTTGCATCCAAATACTCTAAACTAAATTACCTTACCCTAAGCATTGTTTCCAAATGTTACTTTACCTTCATCAATACTTTTGATTTCATTGAATAGTTCTTTGTCTCTGGTCATATGCCTTGAGCATCCACTCTCTACCAGCCAAGCATTTTTGTTTATTGTGGACTTGAGGCATACCTATAGAGTCACAATTCAAGTATTGTTTTTAGGTACCCAAATGAGCTTGGGTCCTTGCGGGTTAGCACATGAAGGTTCCCAATGAGCCTTCCTTATTCAACAATGTTTATTTATATGACCAAATTTCATACAATAATTATATTTTTTAGCTCTAAATATGCTTTTTGGTCTTACTATGCTTTTAACAGCCATTTTTCTATTAAGTAGAGTTTGTGAGCAATGGCATGCACATGTATGATGACTTGGTGCTTTCCTAAGAGCATATTTCTTATACATAAAAGCGTGATTATCTTTTTTAGGTTTCCTTTTTAGGCTTACCAACCCTTGATTATTCCTCTTATGTATAGAAGGTTTAGTGTATTGTGCACACTTAGCCCTTGGGGCTGTTACTGCTAATATGGAGATGTGGAGTTCACTTAACTTAGCAAAAGTAGTCTTGTGAGATGAAGATGATGTACCCTTAAATCCTAGACCATGTCTAATTAAGGGTGGTCTTTGAGACACAATGAGAGTATCTAAACTCTCATTTCCCTTTTGAAATTTTGAAATGGAGTTTCTAAGTTCCTCAACTTCATTTTTCAAAATATTGTTTTCTTTAATCGAGGATTTAGTTGAGGGTCTTGAGGAGTACTCATCTAATGATGTTTGAAGAGATTCATTAGATGTTTTAAGCTCAAGATTCTCCTTTTCTAAAACATCCATTTTGATTTTCAAACTAGAAATGTTATTTTTATAAGTATTGAATTTACTTATATATTTTTCTAGTTTTAGATTCAATACTTCTATTAAGATTTTCTCATCATCATCTTCACTATCACTATCATTATCACTACTATCATTATTGAACGAGTATGAGTGAAGTGAACCTACCTTATCCGAGATGTGATCCTCTATAGCCATAAAGCATACGTTGACCTCTTCACTTTCATCATCATCCTATGTGGCTTTGTGGCATTTCTCCCCATTGTCTCTTTGATATTTGCTCTTGTGCTTCTTGAGCCTTGGACATTCTGGTTTAATATGTCCTCTCTTCCCACATTCATAGCACTTTACCTCCTCTTTACTCCTTTAAGAGTCATTTGAGGCTTGTTTGAGATTTCTTTGCTTGAATTTTCTTGAGTTGCCCATTTTCTTCTCAATTATTCTTTTCAGCCTTCTTAAGAGCATATCAATGTCCTCATTTGCATCATCACTCTTTTCTTCATCATCTTCAACTTCTTCTTGAGACTTTGAAGTAGAGGCTTTTAGTGTTAGAGGCTTTTTTTTCTGGCTCAGCTTAAAGCTCTCTATCTCTTTTCACTATCATTTCATGTGTTAGAAGTTTGTCAATAAGCACATTGGTATTCATGACTCTCATGTCTTCATTGGCCTCTTTTATACTAGTAACTCTTGAACCGTAATTTTGAGAGGAAGACTTCTTAGAATTTTGTTATTTACATCTTCCAAGCTCAAGTGTTTTCCAAACTTTATCATGTCATTTATGATGGCTAGAAGACGATTCGTCATATCGGTGATTGACTCATTGGATTTCATCTTGAAGAGTTCATACTCTGAAGTAAGAAGTTGAATCTTCTTGGATTTAACTTGCTTTGTTCCTTCATGATAGTTTTCAAATGTTTTCCACATGCTATATGCAGTTGGGCAGTATTGTGTTTTGCCACATTCTTCAATGGATAATGAGCTTGAGAGAATTGCCATTGCCTTCTTGTTTTTAAAATTTGCTCTTCTTTGACGCTCTGTCCAATCATCACTTAACATAATTTCTTCTTCAGCATCAACTCCTCTTATAGTTGGTGGTGCCATTCTTTCTGAACACTATCCCAGACTTCAATTCTTTCACTATTCAGATATGTCGCCATCCAGAACTTCCAATGATCATAATTTGCTCCATCAAAGTAAGGTTTGAGACTTTGGAATCTTTTATTGGCCATTTCTTGATCTTTGCTAGTGCTGTTTAGGGTTCGATGTTAGACTAAGCTCTAATACCAATTGTTACGCAGATAATGAACCAATAAGGAGGGTTGAATTGGATATTAAAACTTCTTAACTTTTAAGTGCGGAAAGAAAAGTTAAGTAGAGTAGGGATAGAAAGATATCACACAAGAAATTTATATAGGTTCGGGTGTTAACAAACCCTACTTATCTCCCCAATCTCAATTGGGAGTTTCACTAACACACTAAGAGTTACAATGAAGTTTTACAAGCTCACTCCCAACTATGGTGTTTCTATCAATGGATCACACCTAACCCATAAATCCCTTGTGTTTTAATGGCTCACACAATAAACCAATTCCTTGTGTTTTAATGGCTCACACAAATAACCCTTACAAGTGTTCTACTCTTAACCCTATATACCCAAACTCACTTGAGTAATAGATTACAAAGAGAAACACTCACAAATCTATAATGCTCAGAAATTATGAGCAAAAAGATTTTTACAGAAAATTAATATTTGTTTGAAAGAAATTAATACACAAATGGCTACAACAAGATTTTGATTCGAAGTAATTGCTATCCTCTTGTTCTAGATTCATAAATGACTTGCATTTATACTTCTATGGCGAATTATAGCCATTTGGATGCATTTAATGCGAAAATAGCCATTGCACCAACTCTTAATTTTGTGCCTGACATGTTTTCTTTCCTCTTTCACGGTCGTGAATATGTATGTCATGGTCGTGAATGTTCTTCCAAGCTGTGACTCAAGTGGTGACTCTGACCGTGAAGCATTCTGGAAGGAATTGAAGTGTATGATCACTGGCGTGAATATCCTTCCAAGCTGTGGTCCAAGTGATGACTCTGGCTAAGAAGCTCTGTAGAGGAATTTGACATGTTTTCTCACGGACGTGACTTTCTTTCACGGGCGTGACTAATATGATCATTCACAGTTGTTATGATCCTTCATGGTCGTGAACATTAAATGTTGGGTAATTGGTGCTAAGCTACATCACAGGCGTGACATAAATAGTTACGGGCGTGAACATGCTATTTCTTTAATTTTTGATTTTTAAAGTTAGTCTTCCATTTTTGCATTATATTCCATACCCTGTTCAATAAACTTAGAAAACAAATATGTTAAATACATTATTGATATTTTATTTGTTAGCAATAAATTGACAGAAATACCCCTCAAAGTTCAATAATAGATAAGATAAAGGTGATTATAATGAACAAGATCAATGAAGCAAGAAAAGAGGTAACTAAATGGCCTATTATGTATAGCAATGATGCAATGAGCGTGTTTTTGGAAAACAACAAGAGGTCTTTCTTATGCTCTGTTGAATTCAATAGGGACAACAGGTATAAGCTCAGTCATGAAAGAGACAAACATGTTGTTTTTCTAAATAAAAGGATATTTACATGTTGACAACGGAATTTAAAAAAAATCTCATGTCATCATGTTATATGTGCATTTAATCATGCAAAGGTGGATCTTACTTTATAGATTAGCATGTGCTATCACAAATCCATGTATGAAGTAGCTTTATCAATTTCAATGCCTCATGTTCTAGGCCAAATATTATAGAAAGAAAAAAAAAACTACCTCAAATGGACCCCCTATAGTGACAAAAATGTCAGGCAAACCTGAAAAAACAAAGCAAATGAGAATTTAATGAGCCAACAAAGTAAGATGGTGAAGGAAAATTAAGTAAGAGAGATATCAAAATGACATGCAACATATGCAAACAAGAAGGACATAACAAGAGGCATTGGAAGTCAAAATCACAGCCTAGACATCCTAGCCAAAATGTAAATGTAAATGTAAGACATTCCAATTATAATTTATTGATAATTGTTGTTCCCCAAATATTGAGCCAAGAAGGGAGGTTGAATTGGAGATTAAACATTTAATTTTTAAGTGCGGAACAAAAAATTAAGTTTGGTAGGGATAGAAGAATATGACACAAGAATTTTTATAGAGGTTCAAGTGTTGAATTGAGTGGTGACCTTAGTCTTTCGTACCAAGCTCTTGGGGCTTGTTTCAAACCGTATAAAGCTTTTGAAAGTTTAAAAACATGATTTGGCAAATCATAGCTTTCAAAACCTGGTGGTTGTTCTACATAAACTTCTTCTTCTATATAACCATTTAAAAAGGCACTTTTCACATCCATTTGAAAGAGTTTGAAATTCATGTGGCATGCATATGCTAAAAGTATTCTTATAGCTTCTAATCTAGCTACAGGAGCATAGGTCTCATCATAATCTATTCCTTCTTCCTGATTATACCCTTTTGCAACCAATCTAGCTTTATTCCTAGTTATTAAACCTTGTTCGTCTAGTTTATTTCTAAACACCCATTTGCTACCTATAATTTGATGGTTCTTGGGTCTAGGTATTAAGGTCCATACCTTACTTCTCTCAAATTGGTTGAGTTCCTCTTGCATTGCAACCACCCAACTTTCATCATTAAGAGCCTCATCAACATTTTTAGGCTCAATTGGAGAAATAAAAGCAAGGTAAGAGGCTAAATGTTTGAAATGAGATCTAGTACATACTCCCCTTGAAGGATCACCAATGATTTGCTCTTTGGGGTGATCTTTTGTCAATCTCCATTCCTTTGGGAGTTTTTTCATGTTTTCCTATTGAGCTTAAAGTAGAGAATCATCTTAATATGGATCTTCTTGATCATTTTCTTATTCTCCATTTTCAAGATCAAGTCTTTCCATGGTACCTACAACATCATCAAGAGCACTACCTTTCACAAGATCAAGTCTGCTAGATTCATTAAAAAATTCTTCAACAGTTAATGACTTTTTGTTAAATACTCTATATGTTTTTCTAGTTGTAGAGTATCCTAAAAAGATACCTTCATCAGATTTAAAGGCAAATTTTCCAAGGTTGTCTTTGGTATTCAATATGAAGCACTTGCATCCAAATACTCTAAAGTATGATATCAAGGGCTTTCTTCCATTGCATAGCTCAAATGAGGTTTTGTTTAGAAGAGGTCTTTTGAAAACTCAATTTGAAATATAATAAGCAGTATTTGTGGCTTCTGCCCAAAAGTAAGTTGGTAAACCATACTCATTGAGCATTGTTCTAGGCATTTCAATTAAATTTTGATTTTTCCTTTCAACTACCCCATTTTGTTGAGGTGTCTTAGGAGATGAAAAATTCTACGAAATGCCATGTTGAAGACAAAAACTTTCAAAGTTTTCATTTTCAAATTCTTTGCCATGGTCACTTCTTATTTTTGAAATGCAATATCCTTTTTTCATTTTGAACTTTTTTAGCAAAAATTTTGAAATTTTCAAAAGCATCACTCTTTTGAGCTAAGAAAATTACCCAAGTAAATCTAGAGTAATCATCTACGATGACAAAGGCATAATGTTTACCTCATATGCTTGCAATTCTAGTAGGTCCAAATAAACCTAGATTCAGGAGTTGTAAAGGTTTTGAGGTACTTACTATATTTTTGGATTTGAAGGATGACTTGTGTTGCTTCCCTCTTTGGCAAGGTTCACATGTCTTGTATTTTTCAAATTTTACTTTTGGTAGTCCCTTTACTAATTCTCCTGTGTTGAGGCTTTGAATTAAGTCTATGTTTGCATGACAAAGCCTTCTATGCCACAACCAAGATTCATCACTAGTAGACACAAGACACTTAGAAGAATGGTTAGATATTTCGTGTAAGTCTATTATGTAAGTGTTGATATCTCTATTTCCTTTAAATATCTCTTGACCATCAATAGAGGTTATAAGACATTCATTGGAAGTAAAGGTTACTTTGTTTCCTTTATCACATAATTGACTAACACTCAACAAGTTATGTTTCAAGCCATCAACAAGTAAGACATCTTTAATAAAAGTAGTATCATTAATACCAATAGAGTCAATTCCAATTACCTTACCCTTAGCATTGTTTCCAAAGGTAACTTTACCTCCATCAATACTTTTGATTTCATTGAAGAGTTCTTTGTCTCCTATCATATGCCTTGAGCATCCACTGTCTACCAGCCAAGTATTTTTGTTTATTGTGGACTTGAGGCATACCTATAGAATCACAATTCAAGTATGATTTTTAGGTACCCAAATGAGCATGGGTCCTTAGGGGTTAGCACATGAAGGTTCCCAATGAGCCTTCCTTATCCAGCAATATTTATTTATGTGACCAATTTTCATACAATAATTACATTGTTTAGGTCTAAAATTGTTTTTTGGTCTGACAATGTATTTGAATGCCATATTTCTATTAGGCTGAGTTTGAGAAAAATGGCATGCACAATCATGATTAATTGGTGTTTTTCTATATGCATGCTTCTTATACATAAAGGCATAATTAGCCTTTTGAGGTTTCTTTCTTAGGCTTACCAATCCTTGATTATTCCTTTTATGTATAAAAGGTTTAGTGTACTTATTCCTTGGTGCAATTCCAGCAAGTGTGGAGATGTGAGGCTCAATTGACTTAACAAAAATAGTTTTGTGAGAAGATGATGACGTGTTCTTAAATCCTAGACCGTGTCTAATTAAAGGTGGTCTTTGAGATACAATGAGAGTATCTAAACTCTCTTTTCCTTTGTGAAATTTTGAAATGGAATTTCTAAGTTCCTCAACTTCATTTTTCAAAGAATTATTTTCTTTAAGCAAGGAATTAGTTGAGGGTCTTGAAGAGTATTCATCTAATGACTTTTGAAAAGATTAATTATATGATTTAAGCTTAAGGTTTTCCTTTTCTAAAGCATCCATTTTGATTTTTAAATTAGAAATGTTATTCTTATAAGTACTGAATTTACTCTTATATTTTTCTAATTCTAGATTCAATTCTTCTATAAGGCTTTGTTCATCATCATCATCATCACTATTACTATCATTATCACTACTATCATTATTGAAAGAGTATGAGTGTAGTGATCTTACCTTATCCGAGATGTGATTCTCTATAGCCATGAAGCACAGGTTGACCTCTTCACTTTCATTGTCATCTTTTTCACTTGAAAAGCTTTCGTCATCCCATGTGGCTTTGTGTCTTTCTCCCCATTGTCTCTTTGGTATTTGCTCTTATACTTTTTAAGCCTTGGAAATTCTGGTTTAATATGTCATTTCTTTCTATATTTGTAGCATTTTACCTTTTCCTTACTTTTTTGTGCATCATTAGGAATCTGTTTGAGGTTTCTTTGCCTAAATTTTCTAGAGTTGCTCATTTTCTTCTCAATGATTCTTTTCAACCTTCTTGAGAGCATAGCAATGTCCTCATTCTCATCATCACTCATTTCTTCATCATCTTTAACTTCTTCTTGAGATTTTGAAGTAGAGGTTTTTAGTGCTAGAGGCTTTCTTTTTTCTAGCTTTGCTTCAAGCTCTCTATCTCTCTTCACTGTCATTTCATGTGTGAGAATTTTTCCAATAAGCACATCAGTATTCATGATGCTCATGTCTTCATTTGCTTCTTCTATACTAGAAACTCTTGAACCGTAATCTTTGAGAGGAAGACTTCTCAGGATTTTGTTATTTACATCTTCCAAGCTCATATGCTTCCCAAGTTTTCTCATTCCATTTATGATAGCTAGAAGACGGTTGGTCATGTCAGTAATTGACTCATTGGATTTCATCTTGAAGAGCTCATATTTTGAAGTAAGAAGTTGAATCTTTTTGGATTTAACTTGCTTAGTTCCTTCATGATAGTTTTCCAATGTTTTCCACATGTTGTAGGCTGTTGGGTAGTGTTGTATTCTTCCACATTCTTCAATGGATAATGAGCTTGAGAGAATTGTCATTGCCTTATTGTTTTTGAAGTTTGCTCTTCTTTGAGGTTTTGTCCAATCATCTCTTGATAAGATTTCTTCTTCACCATCAGCTCCTCTTCTGGTTGGTGGTCTCCATTCTTTTTGAACACTATCCCAGACTTCAATTCCTTCACTATCCAAATATGTCTCCATCCGAAACTTCCAATGAGCATAATTTGCTCCATCAAAGTAAGGCTTGAGACTTTGGAATCCTTTATTAGCCATATCTTGATTTTTACTAGCGCTGTTTAGGCTTCGATGCTAGATAAAAATTTGATACCAATTGTTGCCCAGATATTGAGCCAAGAAGTGGGGTTGAATTGGACATTAAAAATTTAACTTTTAAGTGCAGAAATAAAAATTAAGTTTGGTAGGGATAGAAGAATATGACACAAGAATTTTTATGGAGGTTCAGGTGTTAACAAACCCTACTCCTCTCCCCAATCTCAATTGGGAGTTTTACTAACACATTAAGTGTTTCAATGGAGTTTTACAAGCTCACTCCCAACTATGGTGTTTCTAACAATGGCTCACACCAAACCCAGAAATTCTTTGTGTTTTGATGGCTCACACAATAACCAATTCCTTGTGTTTTACAGGCTCACACAAATAACCTTTACCTTGTGTTTTACAGGCTCACACAAATAACCTTTCTTTGTGTTTTAGAGGCTCACACAACTAACCCTTTCAAGTGTTCTACTCTTAACCCAAAAATACCCAAAACTCACTTAAGTAAATGATTACAGAGAGAGACACTTAAAAATCTATATTGCTCAATAAATGATGAGCAAAAATATTTTCACAAAGAATAAATATCAAATGCACAAAATGGCTTACAACAAGGTTTTGATTCAAAATATTAGTTATTCTCTTGTTCTTTTGTTCTCCTTGTTCTCTTCTTATTCTGGATGCATAAATGACTTGCATTTATACTTCCATAGCAAATTATAGCCGTTAAAGTGCATTTAATATGAAACTAGCCGTTGCACCAACCCTAATAATCGGGTCTGACATTTTTCTCTTTCATCTTTCACGGTCGTGACTCTGTGTGTCACGGTCCTGACTGTTCTTCCAAGTCGTGACTTGAGTGGTGACTTTGGCCGTGAAGCATTCTGTAAGGTTTTGAAATGTTTGTTCACGGGCGTGACATTTTATCTTCATGGGCGTGACAACCTTCCAAGCCATGGTCCAAGTGGTGACTTTGGTCGTGTAGCTCTCTAGAAGAATTTGTCATGTCTTTTCACGGGCGTGACTGAAATGTTCATTCACGGTTTCTATCTTTCTTTATGGTCATGTACTTTAAATGTTGGTTTGTTGGCGCTTAGCTTCATCACAGGCATGACACATAAGGTCACGGGCGTGAATATGCTACTTCTTCAATTTTATCTTTTTAAGATTTATCTTCCATTTTCCATTATTGCTATCATATTCCATACCCTGTTCAATAGACTTAGAAAACAAGTATGTTAAATACATTATTGCTATTTTATTTGTTAGCATCAAAATGACGGAAATACCCCTCAAGGTTAAACAATTGTTTTGACATATATATATATATATATATTCCTTTCTATTGGCAGGTTCATCAACAATCTACCCAACCTAGCCAAAATAATGTTGCTAGCACAAAGACATATCCCAATTTTGCAAAAAAAAAAAAGGAAAAATCCATTAATTGCATTTGTTTTGGGGACGAAGGCTACTAGAAGAAAAGAAACTAGCTTTGGGTTACGCTACAATGATAAAACTGGGAAGACCACTTGGAATGTGAGTCAACCATAAAATTTGATAGCTTGTTTAAGTTATTTTAGTGATTTTGTATTTCTGAAGACATTGCTTTAATGTGTTTAATTTATGTGAGACTTCCATACGGTTTGTAATGAGACTAAAATTATGTGGTTTGTATTGATTAGCAATCTATGATCACTTAAAAGTGTTTTTTTTTTATTATTGTATTGAATGTTTGATTACAACCATCACAACCAAGTGAAAGGGATGTGTATCCAGCTTTTAAAAAAAATACTAATGCTTCTCTAAGAACTCTCCAAGTTGGTGATTTTATATCAAAGACTTTCCTAATAGCCAATGAAAGGAGAGTTACTTCTGGGCCTATAAGACTTCAACATGGAGAAGAACAAAGAAAGATAAATTTGGATATTTGGGATCACAAGTATCAAGGCCAATATATTTGAAGTATAAAGCTTCAGAAATGAAATGGCTAGAGAAACTAGCAATTATAACAACTGAGTTCATTAGGAAAATGAGAAAATTATAGCTCATTTGTAGAAAAAAGGAAGGTTAAGTGACAACATCATAACTTCAACAACTCCAAATACATATGTCAATTGATATTGTGACAAGTGTTGATACTTCTGTGCAGGGAAAAGGCAATCTTTATTTTTTTTGTTATGGCAATAATAATATAGTGGAAATAATACTTTTTGTTTTGTGATGATTCATTTTTTTTGGCTTCTTGCATATGGTGCATATATAAATGGCTTTTTGTAAATGGAAATTTTTTTTATGGCTTTTTGTAAATGAGAATTTTTTATAAATTTTTTTTATGGCTTTTTACAAATGAGAATTTTTTATGTTGTAGCAATAGTATAAGGGACATAATGTTGCCTTTTTTACTTTGTTGTTATGTCATTATTTGACTTATAGTTGCAATTATATCTAAATTAATGAAATCTTACCTATATTTAAAGAATATGTATTCTTTGTTGCAATATTTCATTATCTTTTTTTGGTTATGTTGATGAAAATTTGTTACCTATATTTAAAGTATCACTAGTACAAAAATGACTTATACGTGTCTGTTATTTTAAACTTTATGTGTCTGTTAAATGACAGACGCCTATGAAGGAAACGTATATGAGTTGGATTTTAGGCGTCTGTCAAAATGACAGACGCATATAATTATTTTATGCATCTGTTAAAATATAATGATAGACGCATAAATTATATTTTTAAAAAAATGACGATAGGCGTCTGTTGTTACAAAACAGTAGACACCTAAAGTCAATTTTTTTAAAAAAATTATTATAGGCGTCTGTTGTTATAAAACAACAGACACCTATAGTCATTTTTTTTAAAAAAATCACTATATGTGTCTGTTATTACAAAATAGCAGACATCTATAGTTAATTTTTTTTAAATATTATAAATTGACAAATATACAGTAAATCGTAAAAATTACTTAAACCCATAAAAAAAATTAATTGTATAACAAAAAAACAACAACTAATTGAAAAAAAACTACAACATAAAATTAAAAAAAATAAAATACACAAAAAATAAAAAAGATAAATAAACTTCTTTGCATAAAAAAGTAGAAGATCAAGTATCAATAGTAATAAGGTGGAGAACATCTTGACTAATTGATGGTGAAAATTAGTTTTAACATGTGCAGGACCAACTTGTTTTTTCCTTACCAAATGCCTTAGACAACCTCCCAATGCATGAAACTCACTTTCATTTTATAAATCAACAAAAAAATATTTTCTTGTCATCGTCGTGGCTACGACATGTAGGCTCAAATTTGAACATGTTAGCTAAAAAATGGAGACTCAAATTTGAACATGGTAGCCAAAAAATGTAGAAAAAAAAGCTAAAGAGAAAAAAAAAACATTTTCCATGCGTATCTTTGGCCACCAACGAACAATGTAGCTTTTATCATTATCGTCACCACTAAGATAGGTCCAAAATCGATGCAATGAAGGTATTACAAGTCAATTTTATGTTGAGAGCTGAAGATGGAGATGGTTGGTGCATACAATTAGGTTTCAAGCTCTAAAGTAAAAGAAATAAATATATACAGTTGGGTTTCAAATAAAAAAGTATAGAGAAAAATCGTGTTTTTTGGTTTTAAAAAATGAACTATAGGTGTCTGTCTTTACTCATGACAGACACCTATTGTACACTAATATGCGTCTGTTTTTATTAAAGTTATACACATATGAGTGCAGAGATATTACGTTTCTGTCCTTTTTAAAGACAAACACCTAAAGTACAAGTTGAATTTTACATGTCTATCATTTATATTAATGTTTTTTATTAAAACAGACACCTAAAGTACAAGTTGAATTTTACATGTCTGTCATTTATATTAACAAACGTATATACCAATAAAAATATTTTTCAATAGTTAATTCAAAAAAATTATTGTTTATTAATAAACAATAGGTGTCTGTTGTTTGTTAAGAAAGACACTAAAAGTATATCATATGTGTCTATTTTTTATTAAGACAAACGCCTAAAATACAAGTTGAATTTTATATGTCTGTCGTTTATATAAACAGACACATATATTTTGTCATTTTATCATATATTTACAAAAATGTCACCGTCTCTATTTTATGTGTCTAGTATTTTTACAACAAACACATATAATATTCGCTTAAAGGTATTTTTGTACTAGTGTATATATATTCTTCATCATTACCTTCACTTCCATTTATAGAAATAGATGAAGATGATGCCATAATAAAGCTCTTCCCTAAATCTAGGTTTGCTTTTTGAAATCAAAAACTCTAAAAATCTTGTTTTTCATATAAGAGAGTTTAGGTTTCCTTCATGATCCATAGATATTGTGTTTCAATGGAGAATATAAGGTCTCTACAACTTGGGATTTCGGTTATATATATTAAAATTTTTATAATTGAAACAGCGGCATTTAAGTTTCATGATTTCTTTTTTTTTTTTGTAATTTTGAACATAACAACGACAACGTTTATGACTTGTTGGTAAACAACGTTGTTTTGAACATTGTTTAAATTTAAAAAAAACAATGTGATGTCGTTTTAGCAAGAACGAGTCGACTCATGGGAGAGAGGTTAATGGTACAAATGGAGTGAAAATTAAGGAACTTAATTGGATCGGTTTTAAACTACAGGGGTTTGATTACATTGAGTCATATTAATGGTGTGACTGGCACTCTAGAATATTGTTGAGGGGTAAATTTGTACCTTTGACCTATTAAATATAAAGACAACAGCTTAAGAGATTAAATATGTGGACCGAGCAAAATATAAATTGATCATAAAGATATTGTTATTAAAAAAGTGGAATTCATGTGAAAAGTGTTTATAGGCCGTTTATAAATGGTTTTAAGTTGAAATTTATGTGAAAAGTGTTTATATCGACCCATTTGCATAATGTGTGACATATAGAAATCTATTAAGTTCTATTTCCAACGCTTATAAAGTTCTACTTCCAATGACGTAGTGACAGAACTTTAGGATGTTCTACTTCCATTATGATTAATTGATAGAAATTTAGGAAAGTTTTACTTTTAATGTGATGAATTGATGAAAATTTAGGAAGTTCTATTTCCAACGATGAGTTAACAGAAAATTAGAAAGTTCTAATTCCATTGTTATGAATTAAAGAAAATTTAGAAAGTTATACTTCCAACACTATAAGTTTTATTTCCAACACACTATATTAGGGGCCCCAAAGTATTTTGCTACCAAAGTGATATAGGTGCCTAATCCGACAACATGTAAGTGTGATCCAAAAGGTTTGCCTCCAATTTGGTCAAACATATTGCAATGCCAATAAGAGATTTATCTCCAACGTTTTTGTTTGCATATTTGCATCTTGTGCATTTGGGCCCAAACTTGTTAAATGTGATTTTTGATGCACTTGAATACGCAAAATACTAAAATTGATTATTGATGGTATTATACAAGCTTAAATCTATTATATGTGAATTTTGATTTCTAGAAATGCGTTAAATTATTTAAATTGCTCATTTTTTTTTAAAAGGTATTATGAATATATATTATGATTATATATTAAAGTTAAAAATCTTGATGTGATTATGTCTTTTGACTGCTTTTATTATTTTAATTATATTTGTTACAAAATATTATGTTGATTTTATATGTACATGACAATATAAATATTTTTGAATTCAAAGCTAGTTTAGTAAGTCATGGAGATGGAATCGAAGTTATTCACATTTCCCTCATACACTCACTCAATTTTGAGGGTGGTTTTCTAAACTACGAAAGTAGGCTTAGGACCAGGGTGAGAAAGATTCAAGCAGACAACTATTAGATAATTATCTATAAGGTGAAGACCACAGTGAAGTGAGACTCTCGATATTATAGGCTTGTACATGGTGTTGAATAAGCATACTACATATTCATATATTACCATACTTTGATTTTGACACAAACGTTGATATTGATATCTGAAGTATTTGATATTTTTTATGCAAAATATACAAAGTTCATATTATTAAGGATTGTGATCTGTAAATTCTTTTTAATTGTATTTTTGGATGATTGTAAAACTTACTTGCATGCTTTATTTTTTTAAAATTAGATGATGTGATTGTATACTTTGTGAGATGATGACATGAATTACGAAAAAAGAGGTGATGCTGAGAGCCAAGAAGCAGTTAATTGTGTTGTGGATGTATTATGATGGATTATACAAGTGTAAGTACATATTTTTCTTGAAAATGGTAAAATTTGAATATTTCCAAATTATAGAGGAGATTCTGCCAAAATATTCGTTAGGTGTTAAGAGTTGGAATAAACATATGAGGAAGTGGAAAAGTTGCATGTTGGTAATAAATGAAAAAGAAAAAATTGCAAGATTTTTATTTCTTACATGTTAATAACATCTGTAATCAAGACTAACTGGTATTAAGTGATTGGTTAGTGAAAAAGGTTTAAGGCGTTACAAAAACAGGAATGGAGTTTTGAATCAATTAATTTTCTTTTCGCTCATGTTGATATCTCTCGTATTCCAAGTGTCCATTTTTGTCAAAATGATAGCCTTGTTTGACTTCACACAAATTATGGCAGGTTTATAGTCAAATATCGTTAAAATTTCATCATCTCCTTTTTCTTAATGTTGTTACTCATGAATTTTCAGGTTGTTTGTTTCGATGTAAATCAAAGTACCTCTAAAGGTGCTTAATTTTATATGTCTAACTATAAAATTAAAGTGTTGCCAACTAAAGCTTCCCTTATTTCTCTTGGTATGCATCTTGATCCTTGTTGCCCTATGTGCGGTTGCTATGATAATTTGGAGCATGCATTGTTGTATTGTCCATTGGTGTTAGCAAGTTAGAATCCTGCAATTTTCATTATGCAACAATTAACTTTGTTGGTCTGTCTATAAAGATAAAGCACAATTTTTTTGTATTGCTTGAACTATTTGGTTACATCGCAATCGTTAGGTTTGGGAACAAAAAACCAGTTTTTCTTCTGATCTTATTCAAGCAGCAGACTCTATCCTAAGTGACTGGAGTGTAGCAAAGTTATATCTAGACTTTATGGAATCACTAGCTGCAGCATTGATCAACATCGATCTCCTTCTTCATCCTATCACATTTTTTGTTGGATTTGACCATTACATAAAAGGCTGAATGCTTTAATTTTCAAGAATGCTCAGATTGCGAGTTTTGCAGCTATTTTAAGAGACCACTTCAGCAACTTTTTTAAGGGATTTTCAAGTTAGTTAAAGCTTTGTTTAAAGCCCAGTCCAATCTTGCACAAGCATATGCTTTGCATGATACTCTTATTTGGTTTGAGCAAGAAGGCTTTGGCAATTTTGTCTATCAAATGGATAGTAAGAATGTTCATGTTGTGTTGTCATTGTATTGTGTCATTTATTGCCCTTTGATGAGTTTGGTAGAATTATTAAAGACTGTAAATGTATTTTGAATGGTAATTGCTATATTTATTCATTCTTTGGGTGACATAATTTGTTCATACGCTTGCTAGGATGGCTATGTCTTATGTTAATTGTGTTACTTAAAATTCTTTTCTTTTGTCTTTTTAGTGTTCTTTTTAAAGATATGAATGTCTCACAACAAAATCTTTGCTAATAAATCTTAAATTAGATGTATAGAATAATTCTATTAATATGATGTTAGTTTTGATATATTAGAATTGCTTTTTTGTTATGCGTCGTTGTCTTTAAAAAAAGTTATAGTTTCAAAAAATCAAAAGTATGTGGCAATAATTTATATTTTTCTCATACATCAAGACATTACAACTTTTAAAGTAAATTATCATATAATTAACTTAAATTTCTGTCTCCAACAATAGTTCTTTTTTTTCACATATCATGATAATAGAACTTTCAAAAAAATTATCATAAATTTTAATTTATTGTTGTAGAATTACAAGCAATTAATAATATTGACACCTGACATGCTATCTAGATAAAAGCCCTCCTGAAATTTCTCGCCTTGTTAAGTATTCAAATGGGACAACCCTTCCAATTGCTTCCATCAAAACTGCAGCAAATGAATACAACCAAAACATTTCCTTAATCCTTTTGAAAATATATTTATTTATAAATTAAATCAATAATAATAATAATAATAATAATAATAATAATAATAATAATTATTATTATTATTATTATTATTATTATTATTATTATTATTATTATTATTATTATTATTATTATATGAGAACCCAATAGAATAATAATCACGCAAAATTTAGGAGTCAAAAAATACTTGAAAAAAAAAGGTTGTGATGCATGCAAATGAAATGAAAATACTAACCTTAATTATCATTAGGAGAATGTTCAAGAAGTCGAAGAGGTTTGCTATTCAAATCAATCATATTATTGTCCATCTTGCCATGAGCATCAGAATCTGGAATTGGAAGAGAAAACAGTCTATGATTCTGCTGTTGATTATCTTCCATAATTACTTGCTTTGGTGTCTGATTTAATCCACTATTAATCTTATCCACTGCTTGTGAATTTGCTTCAGGTAATGTGATGTCACCTGGAAACTAAACAAAATAAGAATTAAGAGACTTTACATTTTTCATTTTTATTTTTATTTTTTGGCAAGACATATTAGTGTAAATCATTAATAATTAGTTGCTAACCTCAACCCGTTGTCTGTGTAAAATGTATCTGACATGCCTTCTTTTGCCTCCAACATGAACACTCACATCACATTGCAAACAAAGATAACTTCCATCTACCTCACAGTAAAAGAATGCTGCAATTTCCAATTTAATTATATGCATATCTGTATTCTCTCTTTGAAGCAAGAGAAATTGCTTAATTAACTTATTATTTTTGCATACGAGTTATATATATATATATATAGTCCGAACGTATAAATAGGTTTTTATGTTAAGAGTTCTAAATTACAAATACTCTCGTAATAAAATTCTGAACTACATTAATTGTACTTAAATATTTAACACGTAACAATTCAATAGTTGAATTATTACTTGTAACAACAAAATAAATTAATTATTATTTTGTAATAATAAAATATTTCTGTCAGATCTCATCAATGGATTATTATTAATTGGAGTATCATGTTATTGCATAAATGATTAATTAGAGTATCATAATATTACATTATTCTTAATTACAGTACCGTGATGTTACTAAATTATGTAGGGTTCATTGATGAAATCTAATATAGGTATTTTATTATTACAAAGTAATAATAAGATATTTTATAGTTATAAATAATAATTTGAATATTTAATTGTTACATATTAAATATTTAAAATATTATATGTATAATTCATCCAAAATTCAAATCAATCAAACCCATAAAATATGAATTTTAGAAAATTTAAATCCTCTAAAACAACAATCTACAACTTATAAATTGTCTGAAAATCAAATGTTGGAACTTAAATTATCCAAAAATCATGCTTTAAAAACTTGAATAATCCGAAATTCAAATTTTTAAATCTTAATTGATCCAAATTTTACCACAAGGATTTGTTTGATATGATATTAAGCCCCTACTATAAATTTATTTATACCTTTACCAGGTATATATATATATATATATAAGAAAATCGAAATATATATTGTGTACCAGGTGCATTTTCACAAATGTCGCAACGTGGAAAATCAATGGGCTTTGCCAGACCGACTCTCACATGCCGACTAGCAAGCTTATTGCACGTGTGGACCTGCAACCAGTTCAATTAACAAATGTTTTTAAAATTAGTTCGGACATTGATAACTGAATAACGGTTAAATAGGATTCAATTGAATTTTTAATTTTTTATTAATAATAATTTATAAAAAAATTAAAAAAATAAAATGAGAAAGTTTTATAAGAAATCAAATCAAATTTTAATTATATAAAAAGAAGTTAAAATTACTAAACGTAAATTGATTCATATAAGCTATTGATAGCTAATTAACAAGAATTTCTTTTCCAAAAGTAAAACTGAAATATATGGACCTTATTTGTTGGACAATGTTTAAAATAGGATAAGTTAACCTTTCATAAATATACATAATTCATTGATAGAACATATTGAACTTACAGCTTTTATATGTAATTTTTTGTTGGTCAAACTACACATGCATTAAAAATAAATGATAATAAAGATGAACGGTGCATCTTTTGTTGACAAAATATTTGGTAGGTAAGATGGTAGTTGAAAATTAATTTTGACCATCCATTTGGTGGGTGGAGATTAATCTTGACCATTTATTTGGTTGGTAAGATGATAGGTGAGAAATGATCTCAATCATTCATCAAAGTAGGTGAGAATTAATCTTAGTCATCCATTAAGAAAGTGTAGGCCTATATATAGCTTTAAGAATTCATTTGTAAGACATTTTTATCCAAAAGTGAGAGAGAAGCTTTAGTGAGAGGTTGTGAGTTGTGAGTGTTTGTAAACACTTTGTAAATTTCTCTTCTTTCAGTAAAAAATCTACAGCAGTCCGGAGACATAGGCATAATTGGCTGAACTCCGTTATCAACTTGTGTCTTATTATTCTGCATTTTCTTCACTTTCTTATAAATCTTATTATAGGAAAATTGGCGTTATTTTCCAACAATTGGTATCAGGACATTGGTTGAGTTTTTTCTGTCTTTTTCTCAGGCGATTACTATTCACATGAATTGTAAATTTTGTGAATAGTAAATTTGGTCAGTTGTACCAAATTATCCACAAAGATGTTTTAATACATAGTGATTCGCCGAAATTGTGAGAAACGATCCAGAGAAAGTCAGATTCGAGTGGGAGCGATGGTCGTAGACGAAGGAAAGGTGAAAATTGAGAAGTTCGATGGAGCGGACTTTGGCTTTTGGAAAATGCAAATAGAAGATTATTTGTATCAAAAAAATTTGTATCAACCTCTCTCAGGGAAGAAGCCAGAGGCTATGAAGGAAGAAGACTGGAGTCTTTTCGACAGACAAGCTCTCGGAGTTATCCGATTGACGTTATCCCGCAATGTTGCTTTCAACATAGCAAAGGAAAAGACCACAGCAGGTCTTATGATGGCTCTCTCTAGTATGTATGAGAAGCCTTCAGCCTCAAACAAAGTGCACCTCATGAGGCGCTTGTTCAACTTGCGAATGACAGAAGGCGCATCGGTAGCTTAACATCTCAATGAACTCAATACAGTCACAACCCAATTGAGTTCGGTTGAAATTGAATTTAATGAAGAAGTACGAGCATTAATACTTTTGTCTTCTCTACCAAAAAGCTAGAATGCTACTATCACGGTTGTGAGTAGCTCGTCAAGAAGTACTAAGTTGAAATTTGATGATGTTCGTGATTTAGTTCTCAGTGAAGAGATCCGACGAAGAGAGTCGGGTGAATCATCAACTTCTTCAGTTTTGTATATAGAGTCAAAAGGAAGAAATTCAACCAGAGGCAATGGACGAGGCAAGTCAAACTACCGAGGTAAATCAAAGGACAAGAGGTCCAAATCTAGGAATCCCAGTAATTCTCATAGTTCGAAAGCTGTCGAATGTTGGAATTGTGGGAAGACTGGGCACTACAAAAATCAGTGCAAGAGTGCACTGAAGAACCATGAAGCAAAGGTAGAGGCAAATGTTACTTCCACCTCTAGAGGCAATGATGCATTGATATGCTCTTTGGAAAGCAAAGAGGAGTCTTGGGTGTTAGACTCTGGAGCATCATTCCATGCTACTTCATAGAAAGAATTATTCAAGAGGTATGTCCCCAGAAACCTTGGAAAGGTATATCTTGGTGATGATCAACCTTGCACTATTATTGGTAAAGGTGTAGTGAAGATTAAGTTGAACGGGTTTGTTTGAGAGCTGAAGGATGTCAGACATATTCCCGACCTGAGAAAAAACTTAATCTCAGTAGGGCAGTTGGCTAGCAAAGGCTACACTATGATCTTCCATGGTAATGATTGAAAGATTTCAAAGGGCGCAATGACGATTACTCGAGGCAAAAAGAGTGGCACTTTTTACATGACAGCAGGAGCACGCTGTTCAATCATAGTTGCAGCTAGCAATGAAAATCCCAATATATGGCACCAGAGACTGGGCCATATGAGTGAAAAAGGAATGAAGATTATGCATTCGAAGGGGAAAGTTCCAGGTTTACAGTCAGTGGAGATAGACACGTGTGAAGATTGCATACTTGGAAAGCAGAAAAGGGTCAGCTTTCAGACAAGTGGCAGAACCCTAAAGAAAGAAAGGCTAGAGCTCGTTCACTCTGATGTTTGGGGACCAACGACCGTCTCATCCATTGGTGGGAAACACTACTTTATGACTTTCATCGATGATCACTCTCAAAAGGTATGGGCTTACTTTCTAAAACATAAGTCTGAAGTGTTTGAAGCTTTCAAAAGATGGAAAGCTATGGTTGAAAATGAGACAGGTCTAAAGATCAAAAAGCTTAGAACCGACAATGGTGGTGAATATGAAAACATCGGATTCAAGAAATTTTGCTATGAGCACGATATTAGAATGGAGATAAACATGCCAGGCACACCTCAACACAATGGTGTAGCTGAACGTATGAACCGAGCGTTGACAGAAAGAGCCATAAGTATTCGTATACTGTCAGGTCTATTGAATCAGTTCTGGACAGAAACAGTCAACACAACTACTTATTTAATCAATCAAGGACCATCGGTTCCATTAGAGCACAGAATACCAGAAGTGGTATGGAGCCAAAAAGAAATAAATCTGTCACATCTAAAAGTTTTTGGATGTGTATCATATGTGCATATCAATGATCAAGGAAGGAATAAACTTGATCCCAAATCCAAGAAATGCACTATCATCGGCTATGGTGAAGATGAGTTTGGCTACCGTATTTGGGATGACGAAAACAAAAAGGTCATCCGTAGCAGAGATGTAATTTTTGACGAAATAGTGATGTACAAGGACATGCATAAAACAGTCGCCAGCAACTCAGAACAGAATGAGTCAGTATTTGCAGATGCAGATGATGTCTCAGTTAGTTCCATGACGGAACCCATTGTAGCAAGTCCTCAGCCAGAGGAACTTGTTGAACCAAGCAGTGTGCATTAATCCGACACACCACAGCCTCCTACTCCATCTCCTGTATTAAAAAGGTCTTCTCGGCCTCATGTGCCTAACAGGAGATATATGAACTATCTCTTGTTGACTGATGGAGGGGAGCCTGAATGTTATGATGAAGCTTGTCAGACTGGAGATACTAGTAAGTGGGAGCTTGATATGAAAGATGAGATAAAGTATCTGATCTCCAACCAGACATGGGAACTAGCTGGGTTGCCCATGGAGAAGAAGACACTTCATAACAAATGGGTGTATCGGGTAAAAGAGAAAGATGATGTGTTAGTACTGGAGAAGATCCAATGAAGCATAAATCCAGCGGATATGTTGACAAAGGTGGTGACTATCGACAAACTGAAGTTGTGCTCAACTTCAGTTGGTCTGCTAAAGTAACAAGACCAGAAAGGCTGCTGCATTGATTGAGGTGTGAAGACAGATTGAAATCAGTCTTCAAGTGGGAGATTGTTGGTCAAACTACACATGCATTAGAAATAAATGACAATAAAGATGGATGATGCATCTTTTGTTGACAAAATATTTGGTAGGTAAGATGGTAGTTGAAGATTAATCTTGATCATTCATTTGGTGGGTGAGGATTAATCTTGCCCATTTATTTGGTTGGTAAGATGGTAGGTGAATATTAATCTTGACCATCCATTTGGTGGGTGGGGATTAATCTTGATCATTTATTTGGTTGGTAAGATGGTAGGTGAGAAATGATCTCAACCATTCATCAAAGTAGGTGAGAATTAATCTTGGTCATCCATTAAGAAAGTGTAAGTCTATATATAGCCTTAAGAATTCATTTGTAAGGCATTTCATCCAAAAGTGAGAGAGAATCTTTAGGGAGAGGTTGTGAGTTGTGAGTGTTTATAAACACTTTGTAAATTTCTCTTCCTTCAGTAAAAGATCTACAGCAGTCCGAAGACGTAGGCATAATTGGCCGAACTCCGTTATCAAATTGTGTCTTATTATTCCGCATTTTTTTCGCTTTCTTATAAATCTGATTATAGGGAAATTGTCATTATTTTCCAACATTTTTAACATAGAGACGCACACCAAATGAAAATCAAATTATGGTGCAGCGGCCAGTGGCCAAAGATGTCATGGTGTAGATATTGACCCTTTTTTCCTCGTTCTCTCAAAAGAAAATAGTATGAAAATCAACCTTTCATTCATTATTAAAATGGTGTGGATTACCTTTAACAACATAAAGCCATAGTAACCCTAATATTTTGTTTCATTCTTATCTTTAGGCAACCTTCAACTCACCTTTTCTTTTCTTCTTCTTATTTTTCTTCTTATTTGCTGGGTTTTATGAGTTTTAGCCACCCATGTAGGTTTGATCAAGCCCAAACCATATTTATTAAAAAAGGGAGGCAATTATTTATCAAAAAATAAACTGATTCCTCCACAATTATCAGAAGTTGCTGAACGTAACTCACTCTACAACTCCCTCTGAAATTTTGTCTATGTAGAATTTTTTTTATCATCATCCATTCTCAAAAGAATCAAGAAATTCTTAATGTAAAAAAAACTCGATTCTAGTTATCCAGTATACCTAAAGTATTAACAACACACATTTTCAGTTCAACAAATAAATTTCTATTTCTCAAAAATTCTTGCATTGGTATCAGAGCTTTAATTGAGAGTTTTTGTGCTTGAATTGGTGATTGGAATAATTTTTGAGTAATTAATCATGAAAATCCACACCTTCTTCAATTTTTGAGAAATTATTTACTCAGTTTCATGATTCAAATTTGGCATGTTTGGAAAACTCTATCACAAGCTTTCTAATGAGTATTTTTGTAGATTATCTGATGAGTAGTTGATTTTCTATAATTTTTTAAAGTAACTTATCGAAATTTAGTTTTTTAATTTATGAAAATCATTTTAATGTACTTCCCACTCTCAAATGCATTGTGTGTTTTTCACACATGGCATCAACAAACATAAAATGGACTAAAAATGGTCAAAACTAGTTTAGAATAGTTAAAAATGTGAAAAATTAAATTAAAAAAAGGGCCAAATAACCGTTGTAGGGTGATATGTGATGTACACACACTACCCTGGCACGTCCGAAGCTAAGCATGACATATGTCATATACACATGGTACCTTGTACCACGTGTCGATCACATATTGAGTTGACGTGGAGAGGTTTTAACACATATCATGCTTAGCTGTGACAGATGGCAACTGTTTGACATATGTCACCTTTTGATTGGGCCATGTGGATAGCAACAATGACATTGATGTCCACGTGTCATATCAGGTGTCACTGACATGTGGCATAACTCTACCACATAGATCCCTCTTGTTGGTCCACTTGGACACTAACGTGGCAAGTGATCTGGCACATGTGTGCACTTAAAGGTGAATATGAATGCCCGATGACGAATGTCAGCACGTGAAGTGCATAGCCAATATTCTTTCGACACGTGATAGATCGGTTTTTGTCCAAATTTTTTTAAAAAATCTCAAAATTCAATTTCCTATTTAATGGATATTTTTTCAAAATTTTTGGATAACGATTTGATATATTATTTGATGAAAAATATACAAATTAATACATAATTATTAAGAAATAAATAAAGCATGTATGTATAAATTCTTTATAGTCACATGAGATATGTTATATTTTTATAGTGTCTAGTGTTGCCATTGATTTGTTCATACATGTAATAAGGAATCAAATGTTTGTCGCTTTGGAGCGATTATGTACATACATGAGAGATTTGAATCACTCAGTAGCAGAACACATCGATGAGATGTATTATAAATTATGAACTTTCTTTGTAATGTTTAGTCAGTACTATGATTTAGCTATGAAATAATAAATATCAATAGTTAAGTTATTATTGATTAATTTAAAATATTGTGATATGAAATGATTATTGTGATATGAATTGTGTTAATCCTAATTATGACAATTATTTATAAATAGTTAAAATGATTGCAACAAAAAGCATAATTACTGATCTGACCTAAGAAGATAAGCTGAATGATAAAAATTATGACATTTGGGATCAAAAAATTCAGCATCCCCTAAAAAAGCAAGATATGTTGGAAATAATCGAACAACAAATGGTTGAGTCTGAGCATGGAAGTACTACTCAATATAGGCAGGATATGGAGGCTTATCAAGCCTACAAGTACAAAGATAGAGTTGCTCACTTACTGATGTTGAGAAGTATGAGAAATGACTTGATACTACACTTTGAAAAGCACCGCTCAGCCTAAGTAGTTTGGGATGCTATCAATATTCAATTTGGTGGAGGGACAATAAGGCTGCATCAGTTGACTTTGAAATTTGATGCCTACAAGAAGAATTTTAATCATATTATGAGGCAACACCTTATTGTCATGTCTAACATGATTAATGAATTGAAAGGTGTTAGCCATGAGATGATTGACAAATAGCTGGTCCAAGCTGTAATACACTCTCTTCCAAAAGCCTGGAAACATATGCGTGTCAACCTTACCCATAATGACAATATCAAAATTTTTTATGATGTTGCTATACATGTCGAGCTGGATAAGGATTGTCTTCTCACTCATAAGCCTATTATAAAGGCTTATATGATTGAGTCCAAAGGAAAAAAAGCTTCAGGCTCTAGACAAAAGAAATGGAAGGGTAAGGGCAATAAACAAGGCAAGGGAGGCAACAAAGTCAACTTTAGTGGAAATAAATACAAGCACAAAAGATGTAGAGACAAGAAAGGCAAAAACATGAATTGTTTCAATTGTGAAAAGTCTGGTCAATTTGCTCGTGATTGCATTGAGCCAAAGGTACTGTATGACCAAATTCATCCCTTTAATTTATATGTTAGTAGTTGTTTGATGCTAGCTAAAACTATTTATAAATGGAATGTAGACTCAGTAGCAACCGACCATATAACAAGTGATCGATATGTCTTTATAGAATTTCATCGGATTCCAAAAGAGAGTAGAAGAATCTATATGAGGAATAATGCTTCTACTGACATGTTTGGGATTGATACTTATAAACTAGTGTTGCGGGGAGGTCACATGTTTTATCTCCATTATATATTTTATGCTCATGTTGTTCGAGAAATTTACTATCTATTATTATTCTACGATGACTTAGTTTTAAAATTGTATTTGAAGATATTTGTGTGAAAATACTTTTGAACAATATTTATTATGATTCTGATTATATGTTGGATGGTTTTATAGTGTTATACACTATTTTTAAGGATATTAATACATCAATATTTGTTATTAGCAATTTCAGTAATAGTTTATTAAATAATGATGTTAAATGACATGCCATATTATGACAAATTGGGCAAGATCAATTAAAAAAATTAGTAAATGTTGGTCTTTTAGGATATGTTGAAAAAATATATTTATATATTTGTAAGCATTGCCAAGCTGGAAAAGCAAAAAGATTATCATTTGACAAAGCTAAAAGAGTCACATTTCCTTTGCAGTTTATCCATTTTGACATTTGTGGCCCAATAAATTTGAAAGCAAGACATGATGTTCATTATTTCATCACTTTCATATATAATTTTAATAGATACGGTCATATTTATTTGATCTCTCATAAATTTGAAGTATTGGATTGTTTCATGCATTGTAGTAAGTTGGTTAAAAATCAATTAAATATGAATATCAAAGCTTTGAGAATTGATCAATGGCATGAATATCTATCTAATTTATTCAAAAGTTACTATGATGATAAAGGTATAGCTAAACAACTAACTATTCCTTTCACTCTACAACAAAATGGCGTAGTAGAAAGAAGGAATAGAATCCTACTATACATGGTTAGGCCAATGATGACACAAACTAATTTGTTCATTTCCTTTTAGAGAGATGTGGTAATGACTGCAACCTACATTATTAATCGTATACCATAAAATTTGTTTCATCCATCCCATATGAATTATGGAAAAATGAAAGGTTTGACTTAAACAGTTTGAGCCCATGGGATTGTGCGACTCATATCAACAACACTTTTCATGAATATAGAAAACTTGGTTCGAGGGGGAAGAAGTGTATTTTTATTTGATACTCAGAATTTTCCAAATAATATGTGTTTTTGGGAGAAGATGCCAATGGAATAGTAACATAAATTGAGTCACAAGATGCATTTTCTTAGAAAATGACTTTTCTGAAAGAGGTGATATAAATAGGGATGTTCTTATAGAGCAATATCAACCTCCACATAGTAATTGTGAAAATATTCCTTATCATTGATTTGAGATTGAGGGTGAATCTTTTATGATTGCTCCAAATTAATAAGCATTTAAAACAGTACAATAAGCTCTCTTTAGTCCTAAAACTAAGGAATTGATTCAAGCCATATAAGAGAAATGGATTCGATGAAATCTAATCAAGTTTGGAATTTGGTTGATTTACCTCTAAGTCATAAGTCCATTGGAAATAAGTGAATTTTCAAAATTAAATATAAGGCAGATGGAATAATTGAAAGATATAAAACTTGATCAGTAGCTAAGAACTCCACATAATAAGAGAAAATTTTCTATGAAGAGACATTCTCACCTACGGTCGGGTTTGCGTCAGTTTGCATTATTCTGGCTATTGTATAACAAATAAACTAATAATTATATCAAATGGTCGTTAAAACTATTTTTTCCAATGGATAACTAGATGAAGAGATCTATATGGATAAATCTTAGGTTTCAAACTTAAAAGTTAAGAGTGCAAACTGGGCAAGCTCAAAAGATCCATTTATGGTCTTAAGCAACTATCAAGACAATGGAACTTCAAATTTTATCAAGCCATGTTAAAGGATGATTTTACGATGACGAATGAAGACCATTACATGTATATTAAATAATCTAAAAATAGCTTCATAATTTTGTCTTTATATATTGATGACACTTTAATAGTTGGAAATTATAAGAAGTTAATTGATACTACCAAGAAATTGTTATCATTGAATTTTAAAATGAAAAATATGAGTGAGGCTAGCTATGTGTTTGGTATTAGGATCCAAAAGTATCACTCCAAAAGGCTTCTAGATTTATCTCAAAAGACTTACATCAAAAAAATATTGGAGCATTACCATATTCATAATTGCAAGCCTATCAATACCCCTGTCGAAAATAATCTGAGCTTTAGTCTTGATATGTATCTCAAGTCATCAAATGTGTTAGCCAAAGCGTGGCAGCAATTGTCCTATGAAGGATACCTCGGTGTGGGGTCAAGTCACAGTCCAATATCATAGGCACTTGGACTATACAGGATAAGGCTAATGGTAGTGTCTTCCCTATCACCAATTAGTTTTAGGTGAAATGGTAAGCGCCTAATGTCTATATAATGAAAAAGAACGAATGTCCAAATTACCTTATTCCAGTATTGTCGGTAGTCTGATGTATTCAATGATGTGCACATATCCAGACATTTGTTATGTCATTAGGCTAGTAAGTATATTTCAATCTAATCCATGTCCAAAATACTATATGGCAGTTAGGAAAATATTGAGATATCTTAAAAGAATTTCAAACTATGTTTTGTGCTATCAAGGCAAAGATTTGCACTTAATTGGTTATATAGATGCTGATTAGAGAGGATATCTTGATTAGTGCAAATCAATTTCTAGATATGCATTCTTGCTGAATGATTGCACAATTTTATAGAATAGCAAGAAGCAATCTTGTATAACTTTGTCAACGATGGAAATTGAATATGTATCATGTTCCTTAACTATACAAGAAGCAGTTTGGTTAAAAAGGTTAATATAACACTTAGAAATTGTCAAGTCAACATCTGAACCTGTGACAATCTATTGTAATAGTATGACTACATTAGCCTATGCTAAGGATCCGAAGTATCATGAAAAGGCTAAACACGTCCAAATTAAATATCATTATATTAGAGACGTGATCACACAAAAATGAAATGGTTCTGAAATATATTTCCGAGAATAAAATGGTAACAGATCCATTTACCAAACCAATAATTATGGATGCATTTATTAAGCATGTGAAATCTCTAGTCTTATATAAAATGTAATCAATTTGTATATTATGACATACCACTTGGTTTCACTTGCAATGATATGAAGTGTATTTATCATGATTCGGTTGTTTTATGATTTTTCATTATATGAATATCTTGTAAATATTAGTTAGCACAATTCGATGAAGTGTGTTAATAGATTTAGATTGACTCTCTCACATGAGTAATTGTCTCTAGCATTGTAAAATGAGTAGAGATGAAACTAAAATATAAAGACATTAAGTGAGTAACTAAGATGCACACATTATTTGATAAAAAGTCACCTTGATAAGGATTAAGATGACATTTTTCATAGATATATAAGAATCGATATGAATGATTTTCCTACCATTCATGTGTCTATTTTGAAGAAATCTAAGTGTGAAACTTGTTGTTTAACATTATTGAATGTATAAACAAATGTTTCGGGTATGGTGCTTTTAGAGCGACAAGACTAAGATTCAAATGGTATTATTTATTTTTAAGCTATGAGTGATACATATATTGTTTTATCTTTGTCAAAAAAAAATGTTGCACCATAGCATACATTTCATACTGCATGTGCTAGATGACCTATTAGGAAGAGAATGATTTCTGCTTCTTCGCTATATTAGTTCTACTAATCCTAGAAATTGATCTCAAATATTTTACCTTTTGTGACTTTTAGCTATATCATGATATGATGAATTAATATTGACTATTTTTGGATGTATCATATAGTCATAAGATTATTCGACTTAATAGAACACTCCTAGAAAAATGAGTTAATTCAAATATAACTAATGTAAGAGCGAAAGAAATAGTATAATTGCTTATACACTCGCTGCTTGTATTCATCGGCAGAAAATAATCGAAATAATCAAAAGAATGATTTGTATATGGATTCTTGAGGAATTCAATAATACTATAATATGTGTATTAAGAAAAATACTTGGGAAAGTGAATTCATTTTTGAATTGATATCTCCTATATGGTTTATAGTTGGTTTGTATATTGAAACTCTCACTATTTGTGTGCTTCAAATTGTACCGTTCGTTCGCCTATATGATATATTTTCTATTTAAGCTTGAGATTTGAAATGATATTTTGAAATGAGCCAAATCCACTATAAGTGATTAGGAGATGTTGAGTTTTATGGGTGTGGACCGTCCATATAGATTTGATCTAGTCCAAACTAAACTTATTTAAAAAGAGAGGTAGTTATTTATTAAAACAATAAACTGCTTCCCAACTCCTTCTGAACTTTCTTTTTGTATAATTTCTTCTTCATCATCCATTTTCAAGAAAATCAAGTCATTAATATTGTGAAAATGAACCCAATTCTAGTAACCTGAAATATTGAAAATACATATTTTTGATTCAACAAATAAGTTTCTATTACCCAAAAATTCTTGCATTCTTCAAAACATTTCCTTCATTCATTATAGAATCCATGAGCTTTTCAAACGATAAATCCCGTAAAAAAAACATTGTTATTTCTTTTCATTAAACACAATTTTTAATGACTAGGCATGTGTAAAGGCAATAGATAATGAGGTTTCTTCTTCTAATTTCTACGAAATTAAAGAGATAATTTTTTTTCCAACAAATGTATTTTCATATTTTATACAAACATTAACTTTTAGGGGCTACTTGGTTCAAGTTCTGGAAAACGGAATCCAAATCGAAATAAAAAAGAAGGCAAAACTGAAAACGGAAGAAATCAAAATTGAATTTTTTTTGAAGCTGTTTGAACCATCAAAAAATTAAAGTAAGATAAAAAAAAAATTATAAATTTTCTTTGGTCTAATAATAAAAAATCTTAAATTTCCAATTTATTAAATTTCTTTAATTTTAATAATTTTATTCTAATTTATAATCTTATAAATTTTGGTATAATTTTGTCTTACAATAACTTTAATCAATTTGATGAATAACATGCATAGTAAATGTATATTCTTTGAATAAATAAATAAAATTTGATTGTTATAAGAAATTTTTTATTTTCATTTATAAAAAAATTTCTTTAACTGTGAAAAATTAATTCAAATATTTTTAAAAATAATAAAAATATTTTAATTACAATAGAATACAACATCAAATAATTATATTATTTTGTCAATAAATAGACTACATGTTTTCTCTTTGATTCTGACTAGAAATTAAATCTGATTGACTAGGAAGAAGGGAAGAATGGCTGATTCTCATTCCTGTAGTAATGAGATTTCCATGCTAGGTTTACTAACTAAATACAAGAAATGGGAACCACTAATTCATATTCTACTGAACCAAATTCTCCATTAGAAAATTTCAATCATTTAACCTCGATAGGGGGTTATATAGAATAATTGAAGTAATGGAATTTAACATTTTATTCATCAAATTTGTAAAAGAAAGAATCCATTGATCATTAGTATAACAAAGTAATAGCATTATATTAAGAGAAGCCTACCATGCAAAGTTGTAAAGACATGGATCATATATACCTTCTCGTCGCAGGCATGGCAAAGTGCGGCCTCATCGGCGGCACAAAACAAGATAGCGGCGGCTCTCTCACAGTGGTCACAAAGAGTTCGCATAATTTATAACACTCACTCTCATTTCTCCAAATCAAGAAAAAGAAAAATTCAGGTAAAAATATAGAGGCATAATTGAAGAACGTCAACAAAGTCACAAAATCTAGAAATTAAGAAAGAAATTATTAGATATGTGACTGTCATTTGTTGGATCAACAGTTGATGTTTGTTTGGGGCATATTGTTGATGTGAGTATGATAGAGAGAGAGACTATTGATGAAGACTAACCAGTGAGTTGGATGAAGGGTGACAACAAACAAGGGAATGATAGTGATAGGGTTTATGGTTTGTAATTTGTCAACTTCGTGTTCATTATATTGTTTGTGGACAGAAATTAATTAGAGTAAACGATTGTGGCTTTCTATTTATTTTCGCCCACTAGTTTCATATCTTATATATGAGATCCATTCATCTTTAGTTTCTTTCGTTTTGGGGCTTTTAGACTGTCCACAAATTAAACAAAACCCATCTCCTTTATCAATATCTTGTTTTAGGTTTCTCCACTTGTTCTTCCTTTTCTATCAAAATCAAAATCCTGATTTCATTCCCACTTTTTAATTCAGTACATCCATCTTAAATCCATACCTCGATTGACATAATCGAATCAATATGATAAGTTCAGCTCATATAGAACTTCTAAGGGAAGTAAGTTTAATATTCAGATTGATTGGATTGAACAATTTTCTTTTGTACTTTAGCTTAAAAAAACTGATTGATCAATATGCAAAAATTTTTATTTGAATCTGGTTGAATTGATTTTTGAATGAAGTTTTATCTGTTGTTCAGGATCAAATCAGTTTGACAGCTTTGTTCACTCTTACATCTGAGATGAAAAGTTACCAACTGGCTACTTGCTTAATGAGCATTAAAATTTATTAGAGTTGAATGAACTAAATTTATAGTTTATATTTAAATATAAGACTGGCCGGAATGATCTAATGTAATATTTAAATTGAACTTGACTCAAAAACATAAGAAAAAATTGTGAAATTTTGTTTAAAAAAAAAAGCCAATATTGAACCCAGCCCATTTAAATAATTTTTTCTTAAATAAAATCCATGTTAAAAATACATTTAGAACTAATTATGAATTTGAGAAACTTATTTTTATAATACTTTTTCCTTGATACTTTTTCCTTTATTTTTATTTTTTTTACTTTTATAATATAGTTGCAACTCTTTTATGTCTATCTAGTAATCGGATTCAATTCCATTACCGTCAAAATTACATCACATATTTTTTTTCTTTTTCAACAAAAAAAAAAGATAGAAAAAGGACATTTATAACGTCATTGGTTTGATGGATCCACACCTTCCTCTTTCCAACAAAATGACTTTTACTATTGCTCACCAAAATTGAAGTTATTGCATACGAGTTTTGTTTGGAAGATGCAATGACGGCTAGATAGCAAGTGAAAAATCAGAAATTTTAAAAGTATCTAGACATAATACGATGACTAAAAAAACTATTAATGCTTTTGATTTTTCATGTATTATTAAAATTATTTTATAATAAAAAGAATTCAATTTTTTTAAGAAATTAAAAATATGTGTATCTTATGTATTTGTATTTGGGTTGTGTATGTGTGTACTAGACAATAGGTTATGTGATGTATACATGTATATGGTGCATATATAAGGTATATCTAACATCATTTTCTTCATATTCATCTTCTTTCGATTCTTTGACATCATTTGCTTTCAACTTTTGTTTGGGAGATGCAAAGATTGCTAGATAGCAAGTGAAAACTAGAAAACTTATAAAAGCATCTAGACATAAAATCATGGCAATAGAAACTAGTGAAAAAAGTCTTTAGGGTAAAAAAAAAAAAGAGTATGGCTAAAAAAAGTATTGTTCGTATTCATCTTATTTTGCTTTTTTGACATCATTCTCTTAGTCTTCATCATCTTTATAATCAACATCGTTTTTCCTTCTTCAACATCATCTTTGTTGTGGAAATCGGGTTAGTTTCCACCAAAGTGAATAATTGTGCCAAAAATTAAGACAAAGAAAAATTTCCAGGTAGTTGGTGGAGTCACAAATAGTCTCCCTTAAAAACCAGCTTCCTTAGACTCTTAGAGTCTTGGTGACAGAATTTTTCTAAGATAATTTAAAGTACAATATATCACAAAGTAAAAGACCCGACAATAGCTATTAAATAGAAATAAAAAAGAGCACCAGAATTTAACGAGGTTCGGCCAATTATGTCTACTTTCTCGGATACTACTAAAATAATATTTCACTATTTCAAAGAAATATTACAAAGTGAAATATTACAAGAGAGAGAAAAATACAATCAATCTTAGAAGTAAAGGGATTGGTGTTTTTGGGATGAATTGTTAAGAGGGGGATGAAGCTCTTTTATAGGCTAATACAATGGTGGAAAAATGCTCTCTTTCCGATGTGGGATTGCCACATTTCAACAAATCTCCACCTTGGCAATCTCACAATTCCAAACAAACATTCTCTAAACTCTTATATTACAAATTTCAGTAATATCTCCAAATGCGCTTCGAAACGCTCAATTTCAAATTTTGAGAACATTTATCAAGTCCAAACAATGTTGGAACTTGACACCTGTCACAACTTTTGTTGGTTATGTCTGCGGAATTTTCAGCAGTCAGAATCTTCTGAAATAGTATCCCACCATCTTCAATAATTTCCCGTACAAAATGATATCGAACATCGATATACTTCGTCCTTGTATGATAAACTGATTCTTTGCCAAACAAATAGCAATTTGACTGTCACAATGCACTTTGACATGCTTCTAACCAATTCCCAAGTCATTCAACAACCTCTGAAGCCAAATTGCCTCCTTAACAGCTTCTGAAACTGCCATGTACTCTGCCTCTGTTGTAGACAAAGCAACTGTTGACTGTAAGGTGTACTTCCAACTAACCGGTGCCTTTGCAAGTGTGAACACATAACCGGTAGTAGATCGACGTTTGTCTAAATCACCTGCATAGTCGGAATCACAATATCCAACTATATACTGACCATTTTTCTCATCCTGCTCAAACATTATACCAACATCTACAGTATTCTGAATATACCGCAGAATCCATTTCACAACTTGCCAATGTCCTTTACCAGGATCATGCATGTACCTGCTCACAACTCCGACTGCTTGTGAAATGTCAGGCCTCGTACACACCATTGCATACATCAAGCTACCAACAGCATTTGCATATGGAACCTTTGACATATATTCTCGTTCTTCATCACTTTTCGAAGATAAAGATGCACTGAGCTTAAAATGAGGAGCAAGTGGAGTACTAACTGGTTTTGTCTTCTCATTTATCCCAAAACGCTTCAGTACTTTTCTCAGATATTGTTTCTGAGTCAAACAAAGTCTCCCCAATTTTCTGTCTCTGCATATCTCCATACCGATAATCTTTTTAGCTTCTCCTAAATCCTTCATTTCAAATTCTTGATTTAGTTGAGCTTTTAACTTCTGAATCTCTCCTTCATCTTTTGAAGCTATCAACATATCATCAACATAAAGGAGAAGATAGATAAAGGAACCATCCCGTAGCTTGCGCAAATATACACAATGATCGTATTTGCTTCTTGTGTATTTCTGTCTTATCATAAACTTGTCAAATCGTTTGTTCCACTGTCTTGGAGATTGCTTCAATCCATACAACGATTTGCTCAATTTGCACACCAAATTTTCTTTTCCAACAACTTTAAATCCTTCTGGCTGAGTCATGTAGATTTCTTCTTCTAAGTCTCCATGTAAAAATGCAGTTTTTACATCCAGCTGAACTAGTTTCAGATCAAATTGTGCTACCAATGCCAACAGTATTCTAATGGAGGAATGTTTTACAACTGGAGAAAACACTTCATTATAATCAATTCCCTCCTTCTGAGCGTAGCCTTTAGTTACCAATCTTGCCTTGTACCGGATATCATTCTTATCAGGAAATCCGTTTTTCTTTGCATAAACCCATTTACAGCCAATCGCTTTCTTTCCGTTTGGCAGACTTGCTAGCTTCCATGTCTGATTCTTTTCAAGGGACTGCATCTCTTCTTCCATAGCCTTTCTCCACTTTTCTTCTTTTGAGCTTTGAATAGCTTCACAATAAGTGGAAGGAATCTCATCATCTACTGAAGATGTATAATTAGTCATATCTTCAAGTCGAGTAGGTTTCTTAATATTCTTTTTCGGCTTTCGTAGTGCAGTTGGCTCAAGTTGCTGAGGAGGTTTTTGTGCTGAAACCTCTGCTTCCTCATCTGATCCATTTTCTACCATTATCTCCTCTTCTGCCGTAGGAGTAATTTTATCAGAATTTACAATTTCTGGATCAACAATTCTTCTTCTATCAAACTCCACCTGTTTGGGAGTTTCCTCCACCTGCTGTGGAGAACCATCTGTCTGCTCCTTTGTTACCTTTAACATGGTAGACTCATCAAAGGTAACATCTCTACTAAAGATTATTTTCTTCATCTCTGGGCACCATAGTCGATATCCTTTGATACCAGAGGATATCCCCATAAAGATATTTTTCTTTGCCCTTAGATCTAACTTCGATTCCTTAACATGATAGTATGCAGTGGAACCAAACACATGTAAGGAATTATAATCTGTAGCAGGTTTTCCATACCACACCTCCAAAGGTGTTTTTCCATTGATAGCAGTTGATGGCAAACGATTAATGAGATGACATGCGTATGTTACAGCCTCAGCCCAAAACTGTCTGCTTAATCCAGCATTAGACAACATACACCGAACTTTCTCCAGTAGAGTTCGGTTCATGCGTTCATCCACCCCATTCTGTTGTGGTGTATTTCTGACAGTGAAATGTCAAACAATTCCGTCATTTCTGCAAACTTTCATGAATGATCACTTATGTACTCTCCGCCATTGTCTGTTCGAAGACACTTAATCTTTCTGTCCGTCTGAGTTTTTACCATCTTCTTCCAAATGAGAAAAACTCTCAACACTTCATCCTTTGTCTTCATTGTATACACCCATACTCTTCTTGAACAATCATCAACAAAGGTAACATAGTAGTGTTTACCTCCCATTGAAGCAGTTTTGGAAGGACCCCATACATCTGAGTGAACATAATCTAGAATACCATTGGTATCATGGATTGCAATGCCAAACTTCACTCTCGTCTGCTTCCCTTTGATGCAATGCTCACAGAAGTCTAATCTGCAGGTTCGTACTCCTTGCAATAATCCTTGATTCGCCAAAAGTTTCAAGGATTTTTCGCCTGCATACCCCAAGCGCATATGCCACAATCTGGTTGTTTCTAGCTCCTGGTCATCACTAGAAACTGCTGCTGTTGTTCCAACAACTGTATTGCCTTCATAGTAATACAAGTTGTTGCTCCTTTGAACTCCTTTCATCACCACAAGTGCTCCAGATATAACCTTCATTACTTCATTTTTAATAATTATAGTGAAACCCTTTCTCCCAAGGATTCTCATAGAAATGAGGTTTTTCGTCATATTGGGCACATATCTTACATCTGTCAGAGTTCTGATTGATCCATCACGATTCCTCAACTGGATTGAACCAATTCCAGTTGTTTTGCAAGGGTTGTCATTTGCTGTATAGACAACTCCACCTTCAATTTCTTTAAAATCAAAAAACCATTCCCGATTGGGACACATGTGGTGGCTACAGCCTGAATCCAGGATCCAAGCAGTCGAACAGCTTATTGATGACATCAATGCTAATGAAAAATCTGAATCATCACATTCAGCTACATTTGAATCTGCAACAACCTTTCCTTTGTCAGATTTGCTTCTCAACTTAGGACAATCTTTATTCCAGTGCCCCTTTTCTCGATAAAAGGCACATTCATCTTTGCCCACTCTGGACTTTGATCTGTCTTTCTTTTCCCTGTTCTTATTTTTCGAACGGCCTCTTACTATCAAAGCTTCTGCTGCTCCACTGGTGTTATCCTTTTTGTCTTTTCTCCTCAATTCATAGCTGTATAGTGTAGCACATACTTCACTAAGAGACACCTCAGCTTTCCCATGGAGTAAAGTAGTTTCTAGAAACTCAAACTCCTCAGGAAGGGATTCCAACAACATTAGGGTCAAATCTTCATCTTCAAATGTCCCATCTAAGTTCATCAAATCTGCTACAAGTTGATTGAAATTGGTGATGTGATCATTCATCGTGGTACCAGGAATATATGTGAATCTGAACAGCCTTTTCTTCATATGAAGCTTATTTTGACTACTCTTTTTCAAGAATTTTTCCTCCAGTGCCTTCCACAATTTACTTGCAGAAGTTTCTTTAGAAAAGGCATACTTCTGCTCTCTAGACAGGCACAATCGAATTGTACCACATGTCAAACGATTGATTGTCTTCCATTCCTTCTCATCTGCACCTTCTGGCTTTTCTCCCTCAATGGCAATGTCTAAGCCTTACTGAAATAAGGCATCTAGAACTTCACCTTGCCACATGCCGAAATGGCTTGTACCATCAAAAATCTCCACTGTAATTCTCGTATTTGTCACAGCAGTTCTCGCCAAAATTGATGAAGTAGAAGCTGTTGTGTCCATCGTGGATTTTTGTCCGTCTCTTGCCATTTTCTCCTTAAGACTATTTAATAGCTTTCAAATGCGGAATACCCAAGAATCCAAGGAAACCTTTCTGATGTGGAAGATCAGCTTATGCCGCAACCACAGAGCATATAACTCAGTAACCTTGGCTCTGATACCAATTGTTGTGAAAATCGGGTTAGTTTCCACCAAAGTGAATAATTGTGCCAAAAATTAAGACAAAAAAAAAATTCTCAGGTAGTTGGTGGAGTCACAAATGGTCTCCCTTAAAAACCAATTTCCTTAGACTCTTAAAGTCTTGGTGACATAATTTTTCTAAGATAATTTAAAGCACAATATATCACAAAGTAAAAGACCCGACAATAGCTATTAAATAGAAATAAAAAAGAGTACCAGAATTTAACGAGGTTCGGCCAATTATGCCTACTTCCTCGGACACTACTAAAATAATATTTCACTATTTCAAAGAAATATTACAAAGTGAAATATTACAAGAGAGAGAGAAAAATACAGTCAATCTTAGAAGTAGAGGGATTGGTGTTTTTGGGATGAATTGTTAAGAGGGTGATGAAGCTCTTTTATAGGCTAATACTATGGTAGAAAAATGCTCTCTTTCCGATGTGAGATTGCCACATTTCAACAATCTTCATAATCAACAATGTCATTATTGTCTTTTTGTCTTCTTCGTATTCATCGCCACTTTACATAATTAAAGAAAAGGATAAAAATAGAAAACAAAAGGGCATAATATTTCTATCAAAAATTTTAAAAAATGAAAGTATTACTGGAATTTTAAAAAAAAATGGTATATGGTGTCTTTTTTCCTTTGGTTTTTAAAAGGTAGCTTGTAATTGTCAAGGGGGAGATTCAATTTAGTTTTAAGATTTTTCTTTACTAAAGAAAAATTAAGAAATGTGTTCAGTTTTTTTCTCTTTATATCAATTTAAAAGAGTATTTTCAAAATTGAAGATAAAAAATATGAAATTTTCAAAATGTGATTTCGTATTTATAAAACTTGTATTTTCAACATGATCATTTAACTCAATAAACTATAAGAAAATGTGCAATAGTTAAGAAAATATGGATTTCATAGTAGCTGGCTAGGGAATAGTGATGCAAATACCGACATAATATCAAGAGATTATAGATTTTATAAATAACAACTAAATATTGACATAGTAGCGATGAAAATCTTGTGATGGAATAGTTTAGTCGTTAAAGTGGTCATTGAATTTTGCACCATTGTTGCCAGCAATTTTAGTGACAAAAAATAGCGACGAATTGGGAATCTATCGTTATTTTGAAGGTTTAATGATGAATTTATCTTTTGCTAAGGTTATTGTAGTTTTTTTTGTTTCATGATTAGCAATGAACTAGAATTCGTTGCCAGTTTGAAAGTTTAGCAATGGATTATGTTTGTCGTTATGCCTATTATGGTTTTATTTTTATTAATAATTAATGAAGTGGTAGCCCAAATAATGCATTTCTATATTTTTATTTTAATAATTAAATTAAAAGACACTAATATATCTGCTAAGTGTTGTTTTATAAGTATATAATTTCTTTACATTTGGAGTGCAAACATATGTTGAAATTAGAAGAAAAGTGATGAAACTGTAATTCGCAACCATGGACAGAGAATTTGCAATCGCAACAAAGCTTTAGCGACCTTAAATTTATTAGTACTAAAAGAATTAAAATTTTCAGTGAGGTTTGTGACCAAAATAGCGACAACGAAATTGGAAGCATAAAGGAATTAGCAATTGCAAGGCGCAAAATAACAACTGTAAAATTTATATATTAAGCCCACCAAAAAGAGACCAAGCAAAATATGTCACGTGTCTAAGGGCTCTGAACTTAAGAAGAAATTACAACAATGATCTAGAGAAACACAATCGCATCTTCAACACTTGAAGAAATCCAAAAAAGATAAAACGGTTTGTGATGGGAAGCACGAACATGAGAAGGTTCGTGACAATGGAATCATGACCACGAAAGGAGAAGCGCAAGTATAAGTGCAATGGGAAGTGCAATTGAGATTTTGGGTTTAACATCAAAAAATAAAAATACAGAAAAACCAATTGTTGGAAGAAAAAATTTAATTAATAGTTTTTTGGAAGTTTTAGGCTATAAATATTCCCTCCAATTGCCCTAAAATGTAAGGAAAACAACTCTCATATGCCCAAGTTTTTCTAGTTTAATTATCCATCATCTTTGTCATTTTTTATCATATAGAATTTGAGTGATGGAATGATTTTAAGTATTTGACCATAAAATGTTTGGGATTAAAAATGGGAGTGAGTTAAGGTAAAACTCTTAGATTGTGTGTAACTATAGCAAAATACTTATAACGTGAGCCCTTAAAAAAAATTCAAGTTGTAAGAGTTTAAATGCAAGCTTAGAAAAAATACTAGTTGAAGTTAAAGTGTAAGCTCTTATAAAAATACTTGAGGTTGAGAGTCAACCCCAATAAAAACTTTAGATATATTTGGATGTGAACCTTAGAAAATATCATAGTTATGAATGAACTAGAAAAAACGTCATCCATTATAATTTTGTGATAAGTTAGTAGAAAAATCTCAATTGCAGTTGAAGAATAGACATAGAAAATATTATCCGAACTACTATAAATTTATTGTGACTTATTCTCTCCATTTTTCTATCTCTTTATTTTTTATTTTTTCATTGCAAAGAAATTATCAACTGATAAAAAAAATTTTATTAGCCAAAAAATTTAAGAAATCACCAATTCATCTTTCTTTCTGGTGCGCATCTTTTCTAATAGTTGGTATTATAGCAAATGACAACTTCTAACATTTGGCATTAGGGACTAGGTCTCTCATCTAAGGCTTAATTATGAAAGAAGGGATCTAAAATGGTAACAGAAGGGAGTCACCACATCAAAACATAGTTTGATAAGTCAAACTTTGTTCATTGGATGCAAAAGATGAAGGTCTACTTAGAAAGCGAAGCTGTAAACATTTTAGACACTGTTTTAGAAGAATGGAAACCGCCATCCAAGGATATTAATGGCAAGAATATGCGAGCAATGATGATTCTTCTAAGCTCTTTGTCAAGAGAAGAATGCAAAAAAAATTGTACATTGTCAATATGTTCATAGTATTTGGACAACATTGAAAAATTATTATGAAAGAGTTGATGTTGGAAAGGAGATTGATAACCATTGTTTTATGGCAATGGAAGATGACACAAAAGAGGTATGCTTCACATTTTATTTATCTAGTAGTTGATAATTATAGTGAACATAATGTGGATAATGATCTTATTGAAGCCTTAATTTTAAAATGCAAAAACTTTGAAGGAAAAAAAATGATTTTTTTACAAAAAAAAAGCGTTTTAAAATAGAAAATGAAATTTTATATTTTAAAACATCTAATGATTCTATAAGAAAGTCTTATCCATTATAACTTTGTATGAAGTTAGTAGAAAAATCCTAATTGTGGTTGGGGACTAAACTTAGAAAAAGTTGTTCTAGCCACTATAAAATTGTTATGTCTTATTCTCTCTATTTTTCAATCTCTTTATTTTTTTATTTTTCTATTGCAAAGAAATTATTCGCTATTAAAAAGAATTTCATTAGTCTAAAAATTTCAATAAACCACAAATTCATTCACCTTCTTAATATGCATCTTTCCTAATAATTAGCATCAAAACAATTGTCAACTTCTAACACAACAGATTTAAATATATCGCTAATTAGTGATTGATTTTTTTCATTGCTAAGCTTTTAGTGGTTTTATTTTTTTTTTTTTGTGATTATCGAGGGATTTGTATCTGTCGCTAATTAGTAACTTATTTTATCAATCGCTAATTTTTTAGTGGTTTTTTAATTAATGATTAGTGACTGAAAAAAATGTCATTAATTAGCAACAAATTGTCTTTGTCGCCATTTACTAGTTTTTTTTTAATAATCAGTAATGGAGTCTAATTTATCGCTAATCAACGATGAATTTTTTTTTTCGCTAAGTTTGAAACCAAAACAACACCGTATGAAAACCCACAAGATGCTAGGTTACCCATCATCGAGTCTTGTTATGGTTTGACAACTATTTATATATTTTATTTTTTAGTTATTATTTTGCAAAGCTAATCCATAATATGGAATATAAGTACTAAGATAAAAGATTTTATATAGAGTTACTGATGGGCAATATTTAAATTTAAAGGTCCATCTTAGCAAGTGATCTTACCTCAAATCTGTTATTGATGTCACGTCCAAGTTCTAATCTGTTGTATGTTTTCATCACCATTGCTCAAAGTTCTTTGTTTTATTTTTGTAAGATCAATAAATTGATAATTATTTCTTCTGAATTAATTTAGTGGTTGTGCTCCTGTTTATTATTTGCTAGAATTTGATTCTTTCTATTTAGACCTTTTAATTCCTTCGAAAAAAGAGAATTTCTTTGTATGTTTGTGTATTATAAGTCTGATGACTATTTCACTAACTCATTTTGATAAGTTCCTTATGTCATGTTAGTCACTCTGTCGATGCATGTGATGAGGTGTTGATTTCAATTTCTATAAGGATAGTGAACTTCTAACTGTTAAGAATTTTTGAAAAGTTATTCCTAATGTTGTTGTACTTGCTATCAAAAAATGGGACAAGTTCTAAGTTATGTTCAAATGGACCAATCAACTGTAGCCATCAAGGAGGCCTTTGGGAAGTTTGATAATGTGCTTGAGCCTAGTTGTCATTGTTTGCCTTGGTGTTTGGGGAGCCAGTTAGCTAGTCACTTTTCCTTACATGTGTAACAAGTAGATGTTTGATGTGAAACCAAAACTTTGGTATGTTGTCTACGCAATCATTACTAGAAAATCATCTAGAAAATATTTTATAGTGTTCATGTAATATAAGTCACGCAGGCATATTGCAAGATGGAACTACTCGAAAATACAAGAAAAAAACATATGATTTTAATAGTACACCATGGTGTTTGATATTGATTTATATCCACACATCTTTTTGTCTATTCATATGATTTTCATACTTCTTCTTTCAAGTTCTATTTTGACTTTAGTCCAACTTATGTTGGATGTGGTCTTATTTTCCCTCACATAGTCAACTACTCAGTTCTTCTTAATGTTATACTTTCATGGGTATTATGTGGCCCTTCATCTCAAGATATGCTAGGAATTGGTATCCAATTGATCTAGGTAGCAAATACCTGTTTAAGAACAGTAAACATGCAATATGATATTGATTTTATGAATCTCATAAAAATCTTACATATTATTATGTTGAATTCCCCTATAATACTTTAGCTCTTTAATGGTGACATAGTGAAATAATGTATTATATGTGTTATGGGTTTTTTTTCATTATTGTTCAATTGTTTTTAGTTTTTGTACACACCAATTTCAACTTTCTTTTTGAAAACCTTATGTAAAGTTATGCCCTGATGTTTGATATTGATTTCTTTTATTCCTTTAAAATGTTGCAATAGTTGATTTGTTTGTTAAAATTTCTCCGTGTATGAAATTCATATCCCAGGAGTTGAAACACTTTTGTAATAATTTGTTATTTTTCAGATGTCACTACATCAAATTTACATATTTTGCATTAAATGATAATGATCTAGGTGTATGCCTTGACTAAAAGAAATGTCAAACCATCTTAAGCAATTGTCTTAATTGATGATTTGTTGTCTTGACCACTTAAATTTTCGATAATCTTACAACATGATTTTGATGAATTATTATGACGATCTTGATGAATTATTTGGATTTTGATCAGTTAAGCAACAAGACCAAGACCATCCCTTTCTCTTTTATTGGCTAGTTAAGAGTTAGGGCTGACATAAAGAAATCAAGATTTTAGAAAGATAAAAGAACTTTCTTTTGGACTTTTCTTTTCTTGCATTTTCTTACAGTTAATTTTCCTAGAAAACAAATATTCTTGTTACTTTTTCCACTTTAACATATTTATGGCCCATCTCAAACAATGGATTAGATGCTGCAAATGAAGTCATCGTTGTTCAAGTTGAACAACACCCTATTTCCAAGATCCTCCTCATCATCGATACTCTTTTCACTTTGTCAATCTTTTTTTGATTCTTTGACTGTTCATGAATTTTCTTCATTTCTTTTGATTTTAAATTTGTGGTGGTTTTAATGGAATAAACAATTATGAAAACAAAAGCTCTGTAGGTGGTCAATAAATTCCAGCTCAAAGAGGAACCAGTTTCTTGGTGTGTTTTATTTTTCTAATCTTTTATTGGTGTCTTTTCATTTTTATTTTAGCCCAGTGATTAGGCTTGTAACATTTATCAGTTCTTAGTTGATTATTATCATTATAGTTTTGTGTTTTCTAACTAGTAATGATATCTGATTTTTCAATATTTATAATTCATTTAGGATATATATGTATTAGATGTTCATCTTTTTTATTTATCTTTGTTCACTGCTTTTTTAGTCTTAGTTAATTATTATCATTATATTTTTTCACTATAAAAAAATCAAATAGAAACAACTAGATCCATCGCTATATTTTTCTAGTTATTATAAAATAGCAATGGTCAAATCAATCTTTATATTTGTATTCAACACTATATTTATAAGTCTCGAAGAAAATAATAATTTAAACCGTTGCTAACTTAGCAATGAACAAAATCGTTGCTATTTTGAAGAAATTGTTTTAAATTAGGGACAGATCTAGTCGTCGCTAAAGCTATAGTTGTAATCTATTGTTAATTAGTCTCTCAATTTCGAATTCATCACCACATTGACAAAACTTTTTATCGAAAAATATATCCAAATTAACAACAAATTTTGTATCGTTAAATTTAACAACTGATATAATCGATGGATATATCCAAAATAACGTTGAAAAATTCATTGCTAAATTTAACGACTAATGTAATTTTTTTCGATAAAAAATTAGCAAAAATGAGATTATTGATATATCGGATCCGTTGCTATTTTGGTTTAATAATGGATTATTGGTAGATTAGATCCATTGCTATTTTGGTTTAGCCACATCTTTTCATCATTTATTGACAAAAATATTCCTTGCTAATTAGTTTTTTTTTGTAGTGATAAATTTTTCATATTTACAAACTTATTAAATTTATTTTTATATAGTTATCTCATTCCATATCTATATGTTTAAGAATATAAATTCTTTCTTAAAAAATATAAAATAGTTTTCAAAAAGAAAATAACAATTAATAATAAATTTTTATTCTTAAAAACTGAAAAAAAAAATTATACAAAAGCAGACCATGGTAATGATTGCAAGTATACAAGGTCACATCAACTCTAATTTGGGGTTTTATTTGTAATTTATTTAGATAAATTTACTATAATAGGAGTACTATTTAATGAAAAGCACATATTTTTAGAATATCCTTTAATTAAAAAAAAACTTTAATTCAATTCTATTTAATTGAGTAATTATTTCAGAAGTGTTGTAAATTTATTTTAATTTTCACAATAGTTTACAAAATAGTACATAAATGTTATAATCATATTTGAAATAGTTGCAATGTTCATATTTATATGTAAGAAAAATTATATATTCTAAATTTATAAAATTTGCAGTCACAAATATCATTATTTTTTATAAAATATTAAATTAAAAAAATCATATATGCATAAAGAATAAAAATAAATAACAATCTTAATAGTTACAAACCAACAATAATGGCTAGTACAATTTTATCAAACGATGATCAACTAACAGCGCTAAATTAATCTTGTACATTTTTTGAGTCAAAATTTTAATTTTTTTTTTTTCAAGAAGTAAGAAAATTTTCTTGTGATTGTCAACTCAAAAAAATTATGTATATATATATATATATATATAAACATCCAGCCAATCATTGCAAAAGGTTGCACCGTCATAATCAAGTTCACATCAACTCTAATTTGAGGTTTTATTTGTAAACCATTCTCATTATTTAAATAAATTATAATAGGAATACTTTTTAATAAGAAACACATATTTTTAGAATATCCTTTAATCAAAAGAGCTATAATTCAATTCTATTTAAATAAATATTTATTTCAGAAGTATTGTGAAATTATTTTAATTTTCACAATAGTTTACAAAATAGCACAGAATTGTTATAATCATATTTGAAATAATTGCAATGTTCATATTTACATGTAAGTAAAATTATATATTCTAAATTTATAAAATTTGCACAGTCAAAAATATCATTATTTTTCATAAAATATTAAATGAAAAAAATTATATATGCGTAAAAAATAAAATAAATAATATTCTTAATAGTTACATACCAACAATAATAGCTAGTAAAATTTTATCAAACGATTTATCAACTAACAGCCTGCTAAATTAACCTTATACATTTTTTTTCTTTTTCTTTTTTTGTCAAAATCTTGTATTTTTTTGAAGACCAAAGAAAAATTTATGGTATTGTCAGTTCAAAAAAATTATGGTTATTTGGAATTGTTTTCAGATATTAAAAAAAAGCAAATTAAGAATTTTTTTTATTTTTTATAAATCAAAAAATATATATATTTATCTGTTTTTTTTTAAAAAACAGTTTTTAAAATTTTAAAAACTAAAAATAATTTTTTTTCAAAAAATATTTTTTGAAAACACAACATCAAACTGATCAACTTGTAGGATCGTAGTTCAATTCCTTCTCCTGAAACTTAAAAATATTATGCCTGGGTAAAAAACAAAATTTGAAAAATCGGTTCGAAAAAAAAAGTTGATGGACTGGTTAATGAATTTAAATAGAGCGGTTAACAATGAGGAATTTGGCAAGGTCGATTTACATAAATTGATTAATAAAAAACTTTAATGACTGGTTAATTTACTGAATCGGTCTAATATATATATATATGAGATATTATTGATGTAATTTGTGATAAATTCAAATTTCTATGATTGCATTATTATATCAAACAATTTTTTGATATTTTTTCTTAACTTTGTTATTATTAATTTTTGTTTCTTGAAAGAGACAGGTGAATTTTTTATGATATAATTTATTTATTAATATTAAATTTATATTTGGATATTAAGATTGAATGTCATTGAAATGAAATGTTTGAAATTTGTTACTCTAATTTTTGACAAAGTTAGCTTAAAGTTTAATTGTTTAAAAATTGATACACCAAGTCCATTGGATAGATTAATTGATTTCGACTGGTTAATGGTTAGTAATTTTATAAAATAAATTTTAATAAAATGGATAATGTAGAATCTGAATAGACCTATTTTTTTTTTTTTATAAATATGGACGGAATGCTAATATATTCGTGAGTGTAAGTCCCATCAAAGCCAATATAATAGAGAACTATTATCATTAAATGTTTTAAATTTATGGTAAATTTTTCTTAAAAATCATTTAATAAATATTTGAATTATTAAAAAAATAATAAATTTTGCTTAATTAACACACAAATTAAATTTTTAGTCAAAAAGTTCATTGAGACAGCCATTAATACCATAATGATTTTTATTCAATTAATATTACAATTAACACCATAATAAATTTGGCAAAAAATGTGATTAAACTTTAGTAAAAATAAAAGAAAAAATTATTGGAAATTTCCCATATGAACACGATTCTTTTTCTTGGGTAGTCAATATTCACCATGCATGTGAGAACCAGGTAATGGAGCAGGTGACTTACTAATTACTACTTGTCTTAATTGTTTTCTCCTAATTAAAATTTAAAACAGTCTTATTCGATATTCATATACTCTAATTATATGTATGAAAATGAATAGAAAGTTGATGACTTTGAGAACAGAAATAATGGCACCAACGAACCCAACAGTACACACCCAAAAATCAAAAATGAAATTATTTAATTGAAATAATTAGTTGAAATTGGTGATGCCAAGAATTTGTTGTCTCCATCCTCTACCAAGAAGGAGAAGTCTCAATCGCAGAGGAGCGACATATGCATAGGGACCCATTTGGTTTCATAAGCAAATTATAAATATATATATAGTTTTTTCTAAGTGGAAAATTTGGAAATTATGCATCTTATAGGATAAGATTATTTACTATAAGATTCATTGGGAAGCTGGGACGGCTACACCCAATTAATTAAGATATTTGATGGTCACTGTAGAGCATGATAAGGACAAAAATTTAATTAATTTGATTCATAAGCAAAAACTATTTAATTAATAATCATAAACAATATAATAATACCCTTTTCCTTCGTTAATACGTGTTTATTTGAAGAATTATTTTACAATTTGGCCCCTCCCAAAATTTTTTATTTCCTTTCTCATCTCACATAGAATCCTTGGAAATCAGTTTCAACTTCTCTATTTTCTATGTTAGTATTCTTCTCATTTGATGTTCTAGGAGGAATTAATTATAACTTAAAAAGTAATTTTACAGCTCTTTGAAAAGATACTTTTCTACCATATTAATTTTTGTTTGATGCTTAAATTAAACTCTCAATATTTTAAATTTCTTTCTAATTCTGTTCACATTTATAATATTCTTAGCATTAATCTAATTCTTAGCTTTCAAAAGTTCTTTGAACAATATAATTGAGAAAATGATAAATTAATTATCTATCATTCATTAATTTCTATTTCTAATTATTTCCTTTCGCATGGTTTATAAGTACCAGTAGGTAAAATGCTTGGGAGAAAGTTTTTTTTTTCTTTTTTTTGCTTTATGGTTATTCATCTTAGTTGCTTTGTGCACTATTACATAGAAATTAAATTAGTTTAATTGGGTTCATAGTTTATCTTTTAATGAATTGTGCTACCAATTCATTAACTTAAAAAGATGAAGTAATTCAATAATTTGCTCGATTAATCTAATCTGAGACTCAAAACTAATTCAAAAACAATAATTTAAAATGACTGAATCCAAACTCTTCTGTTCCAACCCGATTGACAGAGCTTTCATAATTAACTCATAATTGTAAGTATTAAGTCGGCTACTAATTATTAAATAAGCTTGATATTGTTTAAAGGTTACGACAATATAGGCCTGCCTTTCCTTCTCATCAATAGCAAATAACAATTATTATCATAAATCATAATTCATGGAATTGGAATTTAATGGGCAATCAAAATTTTTGAAAATAAAAGCCGAGTAAAGTCACTCAAGATGGTGTGAATGAATTAATAAATAAGTTAATATTTTATCCTCATTTGAAATCTTATTCAGTACAAGTATGATTAATTTCAATCCGTTTATATATAACTTGAAGATACATATATGTGGTTTTGCATTAAAAAAAAAACAGCAGAGTCAATAGCTATAAATATAGTTGCTTCTTTTTCTGGTGAACATGCAGCCAAAGTAGACAAACACAGGCAAAAAAAACTTGATTCTTGGGTGTTAACTGTTCTAGCTTAGTCTGAATTTGTGAAAATACTTTCTACCAGAAAACCAAACAAACCGGTTGCTATCATTAAAATCATTACTCTGATATGTTTTTGGATTTCAACTCCGCATGTGGCCATATGAGAGAGACTTGCCAACAAAGTAAAATTGATAATGTAAGGTTATGATAATTTAATGTGTTAAGTTAGTTAGGCACATAATACTTAAATCATTCTCAATTTGGTGCGGATCCCTACTTGTGAAAATTTTATTAGGATGCAATTCAATATTTTATTAGCAATAAATACAATGTTAAATATTAATGGTGCAGAAATTTGAATAAAAAGGAATTTTGTATTTCCTATATAATAATATTAATAACCAATAGCTATCTCTTTTATTTTTTTTAATTTACATATATGGGAATAAGAAATCGAACTTGAGTATAGATCAAGTTTCATTTTATTTAATTATATTTCTATATTTCTATTATTTAATTTAATTATAATTATATTTCTATATTTATTTTTCTATATTTAATTATAATTATAAAACTGAACCTTGACAATTGACAACGCCCATTGCACAATAACATGCACAACTTTGTTACGAGTACGAGAACATCACGAAATTAAAACAGCTACTTCTATCTAAAATATCATCTATAATGACTCTAATTGCACTACATCTAACATAAGGTGAATGAATTGTGTTGATGATAGAAAGAGCATCTGATTCCACTTCAACATCTACGAAACCACATTCCCAGGAGGCAGATAAACCAACAAAACCGCTAGAGTTTCGGCTGTCTCCACATCTCATGTGTAAACTTGCCCCCTGACATGAGCACTTGACCATCTACATCTCTAATGACAAAACCCAGACCTGCTCTATTCGTGCAAGGATCAAACGTTGCATCAATGTTAATCTTCACCTTACCCTCTAAGGATGGTTGCTAGTTCGCTTTGCTAGCCTTCAAAAATTCAGAATCTAGTCCTTACAAGATTTGCCATGAATCAACATGTTCCTGTCATTCCAGACTTTCCAAAAAAATAATAATATAAATAATATAGCTATAAATAATTTTTATAAATAAACTATTAACTTTTTTATTTTATAATTAGATTCTCAAATCTTGTTACAATTAAGTTAGTAATATTTCCATAACAAATATATTCCAAGATTAAGAATATAATAGCGAAATAAAAGAAAATTAATTCTTAGATAGGAATGGAATCTCTACAATTATGTCGACAATGATAACCAAATAGAAACGGAAGTCAATGGCAAAAAAATTGCGCTCCCAAAATAATCACAATCAGACAAGCAGAGTTAGCAATATCCAACGTTCAAATTTAGGTGAAAAATACAAACGACAATTCCTAATTTTTACCTAAATCATGGTTACAAGTTATTGTAAAATATCCGTCATCATAAACGAATCGCACAATACGAGTCAGAGGTAGGCCACCTTACTGCTACAGTAGGTAAGAGAAACCCATGAACTTGATCTAGTCTTAGCCACGTGCAGGTACGGAGCCATGGAGCATTGGGCCACCGAAATTTTTGAAATTTTCCTAGGTAGTTTAGTAAATTTCACGTTCTTTTAATTTTTTTATATTTACATTTAGTAATTTATTTTAGATTTGTTTTAATTTATTAACTATCAATTTTTATAAGAAATTTTTTGTTTTTATCTAAAATAAGGAAGATTGAAAATTATTTATTTTAATTTCTATATTTTTATTATGTAATTTTTTTCTTAAACTATTCTTATTTATTATTTTTATTTTTATATTTTTCTAATTGCAGTGCAAAATTTCTTCCTCCGTCACTCACCATCCGCAAGTCTCTAATATCCTGAATTAGAATTAAAAATCTATGCTCGGACAAACGTCATGTTATATATCTAATAATACTACACTATTATATACTATTATTATTATTATTATTACCAAAGTTGCAGCAGTAGAGATAGAATCAAACGGTCAAGTAGGTGTGTTTCCGTTAGCTTCGGCAGTGGTGGAAAAGGTGGAAACCTGTTTACTATCTCCACTCTCCCACGTAGGACCCACTCTCTAATATTAATAGCATTATAAGAACTCCCTAATTCCGCTCAAAATTAAAAGACCAATCTCTCTCTCTCTTTGTTCTTCTCTGTTTCTCTCTGTTTCTAGTGCTCTGTTCTTCCAGGAAATAGAGAATGGCATTATTAGCAATCTCGTCGTCTTATGTTCTTCTTCTTCTTTCTTACTTTATGTTTGCAGGTATTGTTTTTCTTTCCCTTAATTTCTACTTGCTATTTAATTTTTCTGCTTGATTTGTTTTGTTGATTATGGTTCTTAATGGCGTTCTCAGTTTATGTGTGTGTAGATGGGGCGGGGATAATTGGAGTGAACTATGGCAGAATAGCCGACAACTTACCCACACCAGACAAAGTGGTGGAGCTTCTAAAATCACAGGGACTCACCCGAGTCAAGCTCTACGACACTGACTCAATCGTTTTGACGGCATTTGCCGATACTGGTATCAGCGTCGTCGTTGCTCTTCCTAATGAGCTCCTCGCCTCCACTGCCGCCGATCAGTCATTTGCCGATAACTGGGTTCTAACTAATATATCTCATTATTACCCCAAAACTCAAATTGAAGCCATTGCTGTAGGTAATGAAGTTTTTGTTGACCCTAATAACACCACTCAATACCTTGTGCCCGCCATGAAAAATGTTTATAACTCCCTCGTTAAATTTAACCTTTCCTCCATTAAAATATCATCTCCTATAGCTCTCAGCTCGCTGCAGAGCTCATACCCATCATCAGCCGGGTCATTCAAACAAGATTTGATCGTACCAGTAATCAAACCTATGCTTGAATTTCTCCGTCAAACAGGATCATATCTTATGGTGAATGCATACCCATTTTTTGCGTACTCTGCAAATTCAAATGAGATATCTTTGGACTATGCTTTGTTCAAAGAAAACCCTGGTGTGGTGGATTCGGGTAACAGGTTGAAATACACCAGCCTTTTGGAAGCTCAACTGGACGCCGTCTTTGCTGCCATGTCAGCTCTTCAGTACAACGACGTAAAGATGGTTGTGACGGAAACAGGATGGCCTTCGAATGGAGACGAGAATGAGATTGGCGCTAGCGAGGAAAATGCGGCGTCGTATAATGGCAATTTAGTGAGAAGAGTCTTGACAGGAGGTGGGACCCCTTTAAGACCCCGGGATCCACTTAATGTTTACTTGTTCGCTTTATTCAATGAGGATCAGAAACCGGGTCCCACATCAGAGAGGAATTATGGGTTGTTTTACCCCAATGAACAAAAAGTATACGATATACCGCTGACGGTGGAGGAGTTAAGCGGCGGCCAATCGACGCCGGTGAATGGGAACGAGAGTCAGATACCGATCAGCGGCAGCGGAGTGTCGAAGACGACGGTGGGACAGACCTGGTGTGTGGCCAATGGGAAAGCTGGAGATGAGAAGCTTCAAGAAGCGCTTGATTACGCTTGTGGGGAAGGAGGAGCTGATTGCCGTCCGATTCAGTCTGGTGCCACGTGTTATAATCCCAACACTTTAGAGGCACACGCTTCGTATGCTTTCAACAGTTATTATCAAAAGAAAGGCCGTGCTTCTGGCACGTGTTATTTTGGTGGTGCGGCTTATGTGGCCACTCAAACCCCCAGTAAGTATAAAAATCCCCACTCCCTATTTTATTTATTTTTTAACACATAATCATCTATTAAATATTAATAGTATCCGACAAAAACAATTTTGAAGTTTTCTTAAAATGGTATTGTTGCTTTTCAAAATATTTCTTTTTAATCAATTTTTCAGTTTCTATTCTATGAATACTTGAAATTATGGAAATTAATTGAAGTATTTGAAACATGGAAACTTAGAACATTTAGGTAATTAACCAATTTCCAATTAGTCTTACAAACATCAAATAGTGACTATATTCCGTAGACAAATTACTCAAATATGCCCAATTGACTTTTAATTTGACATTTGTGATGGGTTAGTTAGTGAGATATCAACTTAATTAGGCAGGAAAACTAACACTTTTTTCAACAATATAAGCTTAATGGGTACATTATAATTATGTCGAAATTTGGAAATTTCTTTTCTTGCAGGATATGGGAATTGCGAATTTCCTTCTGGGTATTGATTGGACAAAGATTGATGAATATGAGCTAAAGATTTGATGCATTCTTTTTTATTATTAAGTAAATTTAGAGATTAGAAGACTTCCGTTATTTTATTATTATTGTTTATATATTATTGTCATTATTCTTATATAGCATGATGAGTAGTTGAGTTGAGATTGTTAAAGTTGGTTTGACAATTTTCTATATAATTTCAGTTCTTACTTGTTTTTATTCCACAAATGAGTATTCTATGGTGGTTAATTAGAAAATATGACCATATCATCAAAGCTTGTCATCATTTATCTATCCTTTGTTATTAAGCTTTTTCTCCTGTTGGGCTGCTTTTAAGATTTTGGGAAATTTTCTCCATTTAGATAATCAACTTACGCACGCCAGCCTCCATTGTTCTGTACTTCGGTTCGACAAACCAACTAATAAACCCATCAATATCGGGAAATTAACTGATGCTTAATTTTAATGATCACGAACAAATATTGTATCATGCCAAACAACTTCTTGGGGGCAATGATTTTGGACATTAGGATTTTTTTTTCCTTTGCTATTAAACCCATCAGTATCGGGAAATTGTTGGAAAATGGCCAATTTAAAAAGCACTGGAAAAGTCATCAAAGGTATATCTCATTTATTTAAAAAAATCAGCATTTTTAGGGTTTAGTATTTTTATATAATTGAATTTTAGTAAATTAATTAATATAAAACAGATTCATCCTTTTTTTTTAATTTATAAGAGGTTCGTTGTTTTTTAATTTATATAACTCACGAATTTATCGTTTTAAACTTATAAATTTTTCGTTTTAAACTTACAAATTTATTATTTTGAAATTATAAATTTATCGTTTATAAACTACATGTATATCATTTTTTATTTGTAGGTTTGTCATTTAAAACTTACATGTTTATCGTTTAGAACTTGTCTCATCATTTATAGTCATCCTTTTTAAACTACATATTCATCGTTTATAATTTATAAATTTATCATTTAAATTTTACAGATTCATCGTTTACAATATACTGTTTCATCACATATAAGTTCATTTATTACAATATGAAAGTTTATCATTTTGAACTTACAAGTTTATCGTTTTAAACTTAAAGGTTTATCATTTTAAAGCTATGAGCTTATCATTTTAAATTTACAGGTTCATCACTTACAAGTTTATTATTTTTACCAAATTTATAGTTTTCAATATCCAGTAACTTAATTTTCTCTCTATATTACTCATTTGTAGTTCAAATATTTTGATTTTCAACCATTTTCTTTCACAAAAAAATTAAAATTAAATATTTTTATCCCAAACAACAATAATAATCATCACAAAAAAATACTAAAAATAAAATAAAATTAAAAAATTAAAAAATTTTCTCTATCTAAAAAAATTAATATGCAAAAAATTTATCTTTGAGAATAATAATAAGAAGAAAAAAAATACGATGAATATGATAAAAAAGAAAACAATGTTGTACCAATTAACAACACATAAAACATCATTCACCGGATCTCATGATATAATTTATATCAATACATAAATTTATATATTATGAATTCAGATTCATATTGCATTATGTACTTAACCTCATTGACAAGTGCAAGTGCCCCTTTATTTTTGTTTTTTTATATATTTCAAAAAATAAAATATTTTATTATTTAAATAAATAACAGACAATACATAATAGATATGGATTCATGATATAATTTGGTCAATACATTCAAAAAATTATAATGATATTCCAAGGATTGATCAATCTCCATGAAATTGAAATCTTATATGAGTAAGATAGAATTGTTATTGATATTGCAGATAGAGGAAAGAGTCATTAACATCTTTCATAACAACAAAACAAATTTAAATAGAATTTAAAAAAAAAAATGGAACCCATTTGTCTTTGAGGGCATTGAGGCTTGAGAGATTCATTTACCTTATTTTCACCTCAAAACAAACATTCATAGCCCTACCCACAAACTGAGCAAAACTCCGAACTTGTAAATAATTTTATTTCTATCAGAAAAAAAAAAAAATTTAAAGTGTAGATTTTAAAAGTTTAAATCTAGTCAAATTAGTTTGTAATATGATGTTGAAGAATTTTTTTTTTAACTTGTTTAACGAATAAAGAAATTTAAACTAATAAATTTGACATAGAGAATTCCTTATAGTTTTCCCTTGAAATCACCATTTAGCATCAAATAGCAATGTGGAGATATAAAAACCAATCAATCTTAAAACCTATCATCAATTTCAGTCGAACCATTGTTCTAAGTTTGGAATAGCAAAAGCCCATCAAAATCCAACGGATAAGTGCACTACTAGTTTTGCAAGTGGCCCTTTAAAGATCATATTAACATAACATACTGTATATTAATATTAAAATAAAAATTTTATTATACATTCAATTATTCTGTTCTAAATTATATATGTTATTACATATTAATATATACATTAATATAAAGATTATATCATTGTATATTAAATATTATATAACGAATCTGGTCATATAAGTCAGGATGGCCGAGTGGTCTAAGGCGCCAGACTCAAGTTCTGGTCCTCGAGAGAGGGCGTGGGTTCAAATCCCACTTCTGACATTATGTTTTATTGTCCTCATGAATACATCTCTTATGTTAGAATTAGTTGATGACGACGTAGTTTTTATTGTAAGAAATTTGATTTAAATCTAGATAGAAATGTGTTCTAAATTTCTTTTGTCAACAAAAAATTTACGATTATCAGTTTTTATTCTTTCTTAAAAATTTAAATTAGTGCATTTTTTTTTATAAATGCATCGCCATTAAAGTATAAAATGTAAGGATAATAATAGATGAGAAATTTCAAAGATTTTGGAACCTTTTTTTTGGAACTTACAAGATTTTGAACTGTAAAGGTTGGTTGGGGTATTGTTCAGAATTAATTAGGTTGATTATTATCAATAATAATAATAATAATAATAATAATAATAATAATAATAATAATAATAATAATAATAATAGTGTGGCAATAATATTTTGGTATAGAAATTTTATGAAGTGTTGGAACAAAAACAAGGTTGGTCCATAGTAGCAGCGCATGCAAAAGAGGATGGCAGATATATAATAATAATAATAATAGGTTGAGTGTGGCAATCATATTTTGGTATAGAAATTTCATAAAGTGTTGGAATAAAAACTAGGCTGGTTTATCGTAGTAGCGCGTGCAAAAGAGATGGATATATATATATATATATATATATATATATATATATATATATATATATATATATATAATTCCTATTCTTTAAACTATAAAATCCAAAGTCATAAATGTATGGGTTCATGCATGTGAACATATAGTCACGAGCATAAACATTGATATCCAATTTTCAGTTTCAGTTTTTACGGTTTTGATTCACGCTTGTGAAATAAGTGTATTTTGTAGGCAATAGCTTTCACGTGAATGGTCATGGTTTGGTTCACGGATGATGGTACCAGTGAAAAGTACCTTCATGGTTGTGAACATGTAGTTGATGCTCATGAATCCTAATAGTTTTTCATATACAGTTTTGTATTTCGATGTAATGAGATAATGTATTGATTTTATTATATACTTTTAAACATGGATGAATGTGATAACAAAAACTAAAATGGAAAAAGAATATGTTTAAATGTCATTTTCTCTAATCTAAGACTTCGCCTGTGATAGATGACATGTCATTGAGGGGGTTACGATACCATGGAATATATGATCATAAGAACAAGGTAGTTGAATCTCAAGTCAAAACGCTCTTATTTCTCGGTTCCATGTGATTGTTAGGAAAAGGTAGTTGAAGCTCTTGAATCGCCCTTGATCTTGTTTGTTACTCAATCAAAGTGGTTGAAGCCTTTTGAGTGCACTTGACTTGAGGAGCTTAGATGAGTATACTCATAGTTAGTGGATAAAATGGTTGAAGTTCGTTGAGTGCCTCTGATCTATAACCTACATTTGGATAGTCTAGCTTAGAGTATTGAGAAAAACAAATTTAAAGAGAAACTTATGGCAACTTATGAGTAAAACAAAGTGAATAAAGAAAAACGTAAGGATATACTGAACCAAATATATGAGAATGTGATATATATTTATAATTTGATGTTGTGATACATAGGATAAGGTATGTGTGATAATAGTAAGATGTATTGTTATACATTAGAGTAGTTATTTATGAACATGATAGCATAACATGCATATGTATAGTAATGATATGACTTGGATAAATGTGTGCTTGAATTTTTATCTATATATATACCATTAAGTTTTCAGTAGCTTAACATATGGATTTTTTGCGCTCAAGTTTGGAACCTAGAGGATAGCAAGAGTTAAGTCAAAAGAAGAAACGCTCATGTCAAGAGTCGGTATTAACCCTTAAGGATTTGGTTTTATGTCATTTTTTGATTCTTTAGTACATGATATGGGTTTTAGAGTTTAACTTTTGTATAATCTTTTGTCATATAAGAAACATGTAATGACTTTTAAATAATGTATTTCATAAACAGTAGGTCATGTTATGTCAGGTATGGTTTTATATATAAAAATGAAAGTGATCTCAAGATATCAGGTTTACACATTTTGTATGTTTTAATACAAAAGTTTAATATATCAATATGATATTTTAAGATAAAATTTTATAAAGAAAAGAAAAGATTTAAAATTTAATAGATTTTCATAAAATGATATTCCATAGCATCCGCCCATTTAGTCGAAATTAAATCCTGATTAGTTGTGTGGGTGTTTCATGGAGTTTGTTAAACCTTGAGGGGTATTTCAGTTATTTTGATGATAACAAATAAAATAACAATATTGTATTTAACATACTTGTTTTCTAAGTCTATTAAACAGGACATGAATTAAAATAGCAAAAATGGAGATTGGAAGAATAATCCTTGAAAGACAAAATTCAGGAAGTAGCATGTTCACTGCCGTGACTATATGTGTCACACCCGTGAAAGAGTTAACCGTTACCAAAACTAACATTTGAAGTTCACGACCTTGAAGGAAAAACAAACCGTGAAATGGACATTTCAGTCACGTCCGTAAATCAAAATGTCATGCCCATGAAAGTTCATGCATTTTCATCCAGAGAGCTTCACGATCAAAGTCACCACTTGAATCATGGCTGGGAAGTTTGTCACGCCCGTGAATATGTATGTCACACTTGTGACCCAATATGTCAAAACATTCTAGAGAGCTTCACGAACAAGGTCACCACTTCAGTCACGGCTTGGGAAGAAATGTCACGCCCGTGACAAACATAGTCACGCCCGTGAATGATGAAAGAGAAAAATGTCAGGTGTGATTATTTGGTTGGTACAACGGCTAGTTTTGTATTTAATGCACCCCAACGGCTATAATCAGCCATCAGAGTATAAATGGAAGTCATTTATGCATTCAGTACAAGAGGATAACATTTACTTTGAATTAAATTCTTATTACAAGCTATTTGTACATTCAATACTTTGAGAACCAAAATCTATTCTCTATAAAAATATTTTTGCTCTTCATTTATTGAGCAATTAAGATTTGTGAGTGTTTCTCTCTGTAATCATTACTCAAGTGAGCTTTGGGTATTTCTGGGTTAAGAGTAGAACACTTGTAAGGGTTAGTTGTGTGAGCCTCTAAAACACAAATTAAAAGGTTGTTTGTGTGAGCCTGTAAAAACACAAAGTGAAGGTTGTTTGTGTGAGCTTGTAAAACACAAGGAATTGGTTATTGTGTAAGCCATTAAAACACAAGGGATTTTTGGGTTAGGTGTGAGCCATTATGAGAAACACTATAGTTGGGAGTGAGCTTGTAAAACTCCATTGTAACACTTAGTGTGTTAGTGAAACTCCCAATTGCGATTGGGGAGAGGAGTAGGGTTTGTTAACACCCGAACCTCTATAAAATTTTTGTGTCAAATTTTCTCTATCCCTCCTAAAATTAACTATTTATTTTCGTACCTTAAAGTTTAATTTTTTGAAACTCCAATTCAACCCCCCTTCTTGGCTTAATATTTGGGCAACAATTGGTATCAGAGCTTTGTCTAGAATCGAAGCCTAAAAAGCGCTAGTAAAGATTAAGATATGGCCAATGAAGGATTCCAAAGTCTCACACCTTACTTTGATTGAGCAAATTATGCCCATTGGAAGTTTCGGATGGAGACATACTTGGATAGTGAAGGAATTGAAGCCTGGGATAGTGTACGAAAAGAATGGATACCACCAACCAAAAGAGGAGCTGATGGTGAAGAAGAAATCCTATCAAGAGATGATTGGACAGAGCCTCAAAGAAGAGCAAATTTCAAAAACAAGAAGGCAATGACAATCCTATCAAGCTCATTATCTATTGAAGAATGTGGGAGAATACAACACTGTCCAACAGCATACAACATGTAGAAGACATTGGAGAATTATCATGAAGGAACTAAGCAAGTTAAATCCAAGAAGATTCAACTTCTGACCTCAGAATATGAGCTCTTCAAGATGAAATTCAATTTGTCAATCACTGACATAACCAACCGTCTTCTAGCCATTATAAATGGAATGAGAAAACTTGGGAAACATATGAGTTTGGAGGATGTAAACAACAAAATCCTGAGAAGTCTTCCTCTTAAAGACTATGGCTCAAGAGTTGCTGGCATAGAAGAAGCAAATGAAGATATGAGCATCATGAATACTGATGTGCTGATTGGCAAACTTCTCACACATGAGATGGGAGTGAAGAGAGATAGAGAGCTTGAAGCAGAGCCAGAGAAAAGAAAACCCTTAGCACTCAAAGCCTCTACTTCAAAATCTCAAGAAGAAATGAGCGATGATGAAGAAATGAGCGATGATGAAAATGAGGACATTGCTATGCTTTCAAGAAGATTAAAAAGAATCATTGAGAAGAAAATGAGCAACTCCAGAAAATTCAAGCAAAGAAACCTCAAACAAACTTCTAATGACACACATAGAAGTAAGGAAGAGGTAAAGTACTATGAGTGTGGAAAGAAAGGACATATCAAACCAGAATGTCCAAGGCTCAAGAAGCATAAGAGCAAATACCAAAGAGACAATGGGGAGAAAGGTCACAAAGCCACATGAGATGACAAAAGCTCTTAAAGTGAAAAAGATGATAATGAAAGTGAAGAGGTCAATCTATGTTTCATGGCTATTGAAGATCATGTCTCAAATAAGGTAAAATCACTACACTCATACTCTTTGAACAATGATAGTAGTGATAATGATGATGATAGTGATGATGATGACGACGATGAGCAAAGCCTAATAGAAGAATTAAATCTAGAATTAGAGAAATATAGAACTAAATTTAGTACCTATAGAAATAATATCTCTAATTTAAAAAATAAGATAGATGGTTTAGAAAAGGAAAACATAAAGCTTAAATCAACTAATGAATCTCTCCAAAAGTCATTAGATGAATACTCATCAAGACCCTCAACAGTTTCCTTGCTAAAAGAAAATAATACTTTAAAAAATGAAGTTGAGGAACTTAGAAATTCCATTTCTAAATTTCACAAAGGTAAAGAGAGCTTAGATACTCTCATTGTGTCTCAAAGATCACTCTTAATTAGACATGGTCTAGAATTTAAGGACACATCATCATCTTCTCACAAAACTATATTTGTTAAATCTAAAGAACCTCACATCTCCACACTTGTTAGAACAACACCAAGAAATAAGTATATTAAACCTTCTATACATAAACAAAATAATCATGCCTTTATATATAGGAAGCATGCATCTAGAAAATCTACAATTAATCATAACTATGCATGTCATCATTCTCAAAATAAATTTAATAGAAAAATGGTATTAAAAAATATTATAGGACCAGAAAATAAATTTAGACCAAAACAATGTAATTATTGTGTGAAAATGGGTCACATAAATAAATATTGTTGGATAAGAAGACTCATTGGGAACCTTCATATGCTAACCTTCAAGGATCCAAACTCATTTTGGTACCTAAAAATCATATTTGAATTGTGATTTTATAGGTATGCCTCAAGTCCACAATAAACAAAAATGTTTGGCTAGTAGACAGTGGATGCTCAAGGCATATGACAGGAGACAAAGAACTTTTCAATGAAATCAAAAGTATTGATGGAGGTAAAGTTACATTTGGAAACAATGCAAAGGGTAAGGTAATTGGCATTAGTTCTATTGGTATTAATGGTACTACTTTTATTAAAGATGTCTTACTTATTGATGGCTTGAAACATAACTTGTTAAGTGTAAGTCAATTATGTGATAAAGGAAATAAAGTAATCTTTACTTCAAATGAATATCTTGTGATCTCTATCGATGGTAAAGAGATATTTAAAGGAAATAGAGATATAAATACATACATAATAAACTTACATGAATTATCTAACCATTCCTTTAAGTGTCTTGTGACTACTAGTGATGAATCTTGGCTATGACATAGAAGACTTGGTCATGCTAACATGAGCTTAATACAAAGTCTCAGCACAGGAGAACTAGTAAAAGGACTGCCAAGAGTTAAATATGAAAAAGGCAAGACATGTGAACCTTGCCAAAGAGAAAAACAACACAAGTCATCCTTCCAAGCCAAAAACATAGTAAGTACTTCAAAACCTCTTCAACTCCTGCATTTGGACTTATTTGGACCTACTAGAATTGCTAGCTTAGGAGGAAAACATTATGCATTTGTCATTGTAGATGTCTATTCTAGATTTACTTGGGTAATTTTCTTAGCTCAAAAGAGTAATGCTTTTGAAAATTTTCAAAAACTTTGCTAAAAGAGTTCAAAATGAAAAAGGGTACTGTATTTCAAAAATAAGAAGTGATCATGGGAAAGAATTTGAAAATGAAAACTTTGAAAGTTTTTGTCTTGAACATGACATTTCATATAATTTCTCATCTCCTAGGACACCTCAACAAAATGGGGTTGTTGAAAGGAAAAATCGAACTTTAATTGAAATGGCTAGAACAATGCTCAATGAATATGAATTACCAACTTATTTTTGGGCAGAAGCCATAAACACTGCTTGTTATATTTCAAATCGAGTTTTCAAAAGACCTCTTTTAAACAAAACCTCATTTGAGCTATGGAATGGAAGAAAGCCCTTGATATTATACTTTAGAGTATTTGGATGCAAGTGTTTTATATTGAACACTAAGGACAATCTTAGAAAATTTGCCTCTAAATCCGATGAAGGTATCTTCTTAGGATACTCTACAACCAGCAAAGCATATAAAGTATTTAATAAAAAATCATTAACTGTTGAAGAATCTATGCATGTTATTTTTAATGAATCTAGTAGACTTGATCTTATGAAATGTAGTGCTCTTGATGATGTTGTAGGTAATATGGAAAGACTTGAACTTGGAAATGGGAAAGAAGAAAATGATCAAGAAGATTCACCACAAAATGATTCTCTACATCAAACTCAAGAAGAAAACGAACAAGAACTCCCAAAAGAATGGAGAATGACGAAAGATCATCCAAAAGAGCAAATCATTGGTGATCTCTCAAGGGGAGTAAGTACTAGATCTCATTTCAAATAGTTAGTCACTGACATTGCTTTTATTTCTCAAATTGAACCTAAAAATGTTGATGAGGCACTTAATGATGAAAGTTGGGCAATTGTCATGCAAGAGGAACTCAACCAATTTGAGAGAAGTAAGGTATGAACCTTAGTACCTAGACCCAAGGATCATCAAATTATAGGTAGCAAATGGGTATTTAGAAACAAACTAGATGAACAAGGTTTAATAACTAGGAATAAGGCTAGATTAGTTGCAAAATGATATAATCAGGAAGAAGGTATAGATTACGATGAAACATATGCACTTGTAGCTAGATTAGAAGCCATAAGAATACTTTTAGCATATGCATGTCACATGAACTTCAAAATTTTCCAAATAGATGTGAAAAGTGCATTTCTAAATGGTTATATAGAAGAAGAAGTGTATGTAGAACAATCACCAGGCTTGAAAGCTATGATTTGTCAAATCATGTTTTTAAACTTTCAAAAGCTTTGTATGGTTTGAAACAGACCCCAAGAGCTTAGTATGAGAGGCTAAGTTCTTTTCTATTAGAAAATAGCTTTATAAAGGGAAATGTTGACATTACATTATTCATCAAAAAACATAAGCATGATATACTAATTGTTCAAATTTATGTTGATATAATATTTGGTTCTACTAATGAGTTTCTTTGTCAAGAATTTACTAAATGTATGATTAGGAAATTTGAAATGAGCATGATGGGAGAGCTTAAGTATTTTCTTGGTATACAAATAAAGCATAGCAATAAGGACATATTCATCAACCAATCCAAATATGCCAAATATTTAATTAAGAAATTTGGTATGGAAGGATGCAAGAATGCCAAGACCCCTATGAACACTTCAACAAAATTGGACAAGGATGAAAATGGTAAGAGCATTAATGAAAATCTTTATAGAGGTATGATCAGATCACTTTTATATTTCCCTGCTTCTAGACCCGATATAATGTATAGTGTTTGCTTGTGTGCACGATTTCAATCATGTCCTAAAGAATCTCATTTAAATGCAGTAAAAAGAATTTTAAGATATTTGCATGGATCTTTGCATATAGGTTTATGGTATCCTAGAAATTCATCATTTTATATTATAGGATATTCAGATGCAGACTATGCTGGTAGTCTTTTAGATAGAAAAATTACTTCAGGTACTTGTCACTTCATTGGAGAATGCTTAGTTTCTTGGTTTAGCAAGAAACAAGTTTCAGTTGCTCTCTCAACTGCTGAAGCAGAGTATGTAGCAGCTGGATGTTGTTGTACTCAAATTCTTTGGATGAAACAACAACTTAAGGACTATGGTCATGAGATGAATCATATACCTATTAAATGTGACAATATAAGTGCTATAAATCTTTCAAAGAATCCTATACAACATTCAAGAAGTAAGCATATTGACATTAGACACCATTTTATTAGAGATCATGTTCAATATGGAGATGTTGCATTAGAATTTATAAGCACAAAAAATCAATTAGCAGATATTTTCACTAAGTCTCTAAATGAGGAAAGATTTAATTTCATTAGAAGAGAACTTGGTATGATTGATGGATTAACCTTGTGATTGATAAATTATGAAATCTTAATTGAGGAACTTATTTTTGTATCATATCACTAGATATAAAATAGAAATTTTGATGAAGATTTATGATAGAATCTTTATTGAAATGATTTAGTCTTGTTTTCAGGACTTAATTTTATTTGATGAAAATTTAAAGGGAGTCACGCCCGTGACTTAAATAGCCAAAAGAGGCAGTGTCGTTCACGATTTGATTCATGACATGGTTCACGGCTTCAAGTGGTGAAGCTTATTTTCACGACTTCATTCACGACCGTGAAAAGAGCCTTTCACGCCCGTGATGAATTTTCACTCCCGTGAACCTTAACACCCCAAAACTCACAGAGGCTTTCACGCCTTGAGTCACGGCTTGTTTCACGGGCATAAGTAGTGAAATTCAACCTTTCATGCCCGTGACTATTATTTCACCCCCGTGACAGTTCATCATTCACGCCCGTGATATTCAAAGGTCACCACCCGTGAACATATTCACACCTTCATTCACGGGTGGAACACTCCTTCAGCAAACCGTGAACACGACCATTCACGCCCGTGAAAACACACTTCACGCCCGTGAATGTATCAAGTATATAAAAGAACAGTCAGTTATATTTCTCATTTCAACTCTTCAACTCCCAAAACCGCTCTCATTTACACACATTCAAAGATACATTGAAGATTCTGGCCCCCAAGTCTCAAACTTTTCCTATAAATACCTCCAAAAGTTCAAGTCTTCATCAGAAATCTTACATTCTTAGGGTTTCATTAAATTTTTTTCTGTCAAAATTTTTCCCAATCCATCACAAATCTATTTCTTCAAATCAAATGGAAACTGCTTCATCCAAAGGAAAGAGAAAGAAGTCTCATGCTCCTACGAGGTTTGCAGATTACCTCATGAACTTCAAGTCAAATGGAAACTGCTTCATCCTCGGTATTCCACTTTGAAGAAGAGACCTCTACTGTCATCAAGGTCTTTCAAATGGCAAGAAATCCGAACACTAGGGCTTGAAACGGCTATGACAGAGCAACTTCAAGCCTGTCATTTGAAAGAATTTATAGAGATTCACCAGCCAACTTTGAGGGAGCCAACACTAGAATTCCTCATCATTCTGCAAGTATCACCTACTGGAGTGGTGAAATTCCAACTCTGCAACAATCCCAACACCCTCAGTGCCATTGAATTTGAGGAATTGTTTAATCTACCATCTGATGGCATCCTAAATGACAGTGAGGTAGAATTCTCTGCCTCTCGAGCTTGGACTCACTTTGGCACCGATTGCAGCTGGGATGTCAAGAAGACCAATAGCACTCATCTCAGGTCCCCAGTGCACAAGTATTTGCATAGGTTCCTGATCTATAGCATATTTGCTAGGGGAGAAAGCAATGGGACCATCAAGAAATCGGAGCTCTTCCTATTTGAGATGGCTCGAAGAGGACTTACCGTGGCACTCTCTAGATGGTTTGCAAATCATCTTCTGTCCATCGCTACCAAACCACGAGAGATATCTTGATTGGTGCATATGTCACCCACATAGCCGTGAGGCTTGAATATCTGAAGCTGGATGAGTATCATTTCAACCTCATCCCTGGACATCCTCGAGATCGCTTGGATGTCGAGTCCTTCATAAAGATGGGAACGACTGTCAGAATCATCTTCGAGAATGATATTTTCTACCGCTTCATCGACATTGCTGGGGAGATCATTTGGGAAGACAATGACACGGAGGACTTTAAAGCAGGCCTCCAAGGAGTCCAGCAGAAGAAGAGGGCTCAGGTTGAGGAAGCACCTCCAGTAGCTGAGCAGGACATCAGACAGTCCTCGACTTCCACACAGACTTTAGCACAGCAGGTGGTTGACCTCTTGGCACCACGTTTTGAGTAGCTGCAGACTTCAATGGATGAGAGGTTAGAGAACCTCAAAGACTTCAAGGAGTCTCGGATGGACAACCTTAAGGCTAAAGTTGCTAGGCTTCGAGATAGGATATCCGGCTAGGAGTTAGGCTAGACTATAGCCTAAATTTGCTTATTTTTGCTTGTTGATTTCTTTTTTGTTTGTTGTTGTGTAGGAAATTTTCAATTTCCTTTCTAAACATTATTTCACTTTGTTTGTATTTTCCTTTATTAAGTATATTTGCTTTTGTTTATCTTATTGATATCTTTATCTCCTTTTTGATTGATGACAAAAGGGGGGAGAAAACTAGCAATATATTATAGGGGAGAATAATGGTATCAAACTAGCAACTAAGCAATATATATTAAGGTAAATGGATTTTGAATCAAAAATTAAAATTGAATTATGAATTGACATTGAAATAGAGGGATTAGAAACCTTGATTCAAAAATTCATATGCAAAGAATAAAATTGACAAATTGAGCTTTATACACATTAGATATACCTTGCATATACCTTGCATATACCTTAATGCAAGTTACATAAATAATTATGCCATGATATACCCTAAGTATACCTAACATATACTTCATGCTTTAAAAGGAATTATGGTATATATTGGATATACTTCACATATGCTTAAAAATTAGTAAGTTTATTTCAATGCTACATCATTCTTTACAATTCTTGCATTTTATAAATTTTTTATCCTAAGTATGTTTTGAGGGGGAGATTTCTTAAAAGCACATATTACTAGATTATTTGTCACCATCAAAAAGAGGGAGATTGTTAAACCTTGAGAGATATTTCCGTCATTTTGATGATAACAAATAAAATAACAATATTGTATTTAACATACTTGTTTTCTAAGTCTATTAAACATGACATGGATTAAAATAGCAATAATGGAGATTGGAAGAATAATTCTTGAAAGACAAAATTTAGGAAGTAACATGTTCACTGTCATGACTCTATGTGTCACGCCCGTGAAAAAGCTAACCATTATCAAAACCAACATTTGAAGTTCACGACCATGAAGGAAGAACAAACCGTGAAATGGACATTTCAATCACACCCGTGAATCAAAATGTCACGCCCGTGAAAGTTCATGCATTTTCATCCAGAGAGCTTCACGATCAAAGTCACCACTTGAATCACGGTTGGGAAGTTTGTCACGCCCGTGAATATGTATGTCACGCATGTGACCCAATATGTCAAAACATTCCAGAGAGTTTCACGACTAAGGTCACCACTTCAGTCACGGCTTGGGAAGAAATGTCACGCCCGTGATAAACATAGTCACGCCCGTGAATGATGAAAGAGACAAATGTCAGACACGATTATTTGGTTGGTACAATGGCTAGTTTCGTATTTAATGCACCCCAACGGCTATAATCAACCATGAGAGTATAAATGGAAGTCATTTATGCATTCAGTACAAGAGGAAAACATTTACTTTGAATTAAATTCTTATTACAAGCTATTTGTACATTCAATACTTTGAGAACCAAAATCTATTCTCTGTAAAAATCTTTTTGCTCTTCATTTATTGAGCAATTAAGATATGTGAGTGTTTCTCTCTGTAATCATTACTCAAGTGAGCTTTGGATATTTCTGGGTTAAGAGTATAACACTTGTAAGGGTTAGTTGTGTGAGCCTCTAAAATACAAATTAAAAGGTTGTTTGTGTGAGCCTGTAAAAATACAAAGTGAAGGTTGTTTGTGTGAGCCTGTAAAATACAAGGAATTGGTTATTGTGTGAGCCATTAAAACACAAGGGATTTCTGGGTTAGGTGTGAGCCATTGTGAGAAACACCATAGTTGGGAGTGAGCTTGTAAAACTCCATTGTAATACTTAATTTGTTAGTGAAACTCCCAATTGCAATTGGGGAGAGGAGTAGGGTTTGTTAACACCCGAACCTCTATAAAATCCTTGTGTCAAATTTTCTCTATCCCTCCTAAAATTAACTATTTATTTCTGCAACTTAAAGTTTAATTTTTTGAAACTCCAATTCAACACCCCTTCTTGGCTTAATATCTGGGCAACAGAGTTGGATAATCATTATTTTTGTCCTTCTTCATCTAATTCCGTAATTTCTTTTTAGATCATGTTTATATAGATGAACTTGTATATTTGTATTTCTGTTTATTTGAAACTTGTATGTGTTGTGTTTATTTGTAAAACTATTTGAATTTTGGTATTGTAATAACTTAATTTAGATCTTGCTTTAGAAAAATTTTCAATTATTTTAGAAATATTCATTAATTTGTAAGTTATAATTGATATACAGGTTAAATGAGTTATGTCAAATTGCATGATATGAAAATTAAACGTGTTACATATGTCCTGTTATATAATCCGTTTATTTTCTATATCATATTCATGTTGACAAGATTAATAAATTGGTAGTATTCATATCGATCCTGATCATGTCATCATAGCATATTGTTATGAACACAATACATCAACCCATTTTAACACCCCTAGTTGGGGGTGCTGTGAGACATGTTATGATGGTGGCTCATAATATTTTGGCCATTTGGAGGAATATAAGTCGCATTTGACAAGGTATGAACAAGAATATTTGTTGGGCACTTGGAAATGGGGAAGACATAAAATTCTAGACATATCACTAGGTATTGTGTTTCTCTTCTTTGTGTGAGGAGGCTAGAGCTGAGATTGGTGAACTAGATCTATTAGTTTCAGATTATGTAGCTTCTAACATTGGGTGGAATTGGGGATTGTTTGAAAATAAACTTTCACAAAGATTACTCTTGCATATAACAACTATTATTCAGTCTGGTTCGAAGATGGGAAAAGATGAATTCTTTTGGGTATCAACAGTTTCGAGAAGATTTTCTCTAAAGTTTGCATAATTAAGTCTAAAGGAATGTGAGATGATGTATTATTCTCCCATTTGGAATAAAATATGGTGTTGAAATGGGCCTCAATGTGTTTAAATGTTCCTATGGCTTTTTCCCTTAATAGGCTTTAACCAATGATGAGAGAGTGAGGAGATGCCTAGAGGTAAAGGCTATTTGTAAGGTGTGTGGATTAAAGCAAAGTCAATGCTTCATGCCATAAGGGAATGTTTTTGGATCAAATCTATATGGCATCGTATTCTCCTTTTGTGAGTGATTTGGATTTTTTTCTCTAGAAATTGTATGTAGGATTGGGTTTCAAAGAATATAGCTTATATTGGGGATTTCAATGGCATGTTGTGGAGATTAGTGTTTGGTGTAACCTGTTGGTGGATATGGCATAGATGCAATGATCGTCTTTAATAATGAAATGATTTTATAGATTAAACGGTTCGAGAAGTGTGGAGGATGATCAACTCAATTGTTAATGCAACTTTAAAATTAGAGATTCAAGTTGGGCAACCCTCAAGGAAGGAAATTAGTGTGGTTTGACAATGTCCTCCTCCTGTGTGTATTAAACTTAATGCAAATGGGGCTTTTGATTATGCAACTGATCGAGCTTTTGAAGGTGGTCTTCTTTAGAATTTTGACAGAACTTGAGTTCGCGGAAATTATTCGAGTTGAGTTACGGGTAGTCTATGAAGGTGTGAAATTGGCTTAGGGTCTTAAGATTGATAAAATCTTAATCAATTCTGATAATCATTGTGTGATAGAAATAATTTTAGAAAAATTGTTGATTTTGGTCCATTGTCACTTTCTTATTAAGGTTATAAAGGAGTTAAAAAAATATTTTGTGAGTGTTCACTTTGTTCATAAATGAGACAAATTTTGCTATTTATTTTATTATTTCAATAACTTATAATTATTGGATGGGAAGTCATATTGTCCTTGATCCTCTACTGGGTTTATCATATTGACTCTTTCATAATCTTTGCAGAGTTACTTATTTTTGTTTAGTGTTAGTTTTTTTGCATGATTTGCTCACTTTTTGTTAAAAAAAAAAAAGTTTAGGGATCACTTGTAGTTTTTATGTAGTTTGTAATGATAGAAACTTGTTATATTTTAGTAGGGAAACTTCCAGGTAGTTTTTTTTTTTTTTTTTGTAGTTCGTTAAACACGCAAAAGCAAAGAGAGTGATGAAGCACTTTTCCGCACATAAACCAACAAAAGAACAAGAGGAAAAAGCCGCATTCTGCACGCTGATTTGCTCCTTTGTCCATTTAGCGTGTGCGTTTCGCCATGTTATATCACATATATATCGCTTGGCCCAAGTAAGTCCTCGCGTTACCTACTAACCTCCTAACCCGCCCACAATACTTATCATTATTATTTGAATGAAATAAATACAAATGTATTTTTTTTTATTATATGAGTTATATGTATATATTATAACTTGGTTTTCTAATTATACGTAACCTAAATATAATTACATTTATATATAACTCAATTACATTTTAGTTGAATTATATTTATATTTAATTAAAAAAATCTAATATGAATCATATATTAATAAATAATAATGGATTGTATTAACATTAAAAAAATATTTTACTACTACAAAAGTTAAGATTTAGTAATTGTTTCGTAATAAATCGGAATTTAGGAATATTACCATTACAAAATATAAAATTTATAAATGATGGTTGAAATTTATTTTGATAACTCTATTTAATTGTGAAATATACATTGATAATAAAATATATAAAATGTGTGACAATCATGTTAGGAATACTAGAAGAAATTATTAATCTCGTTTTACTATTGGTTGTCAATCATTGTTTTCTTTTTAACAAAATTTTTAAATGTTTCTATATGAATTTCAATATACATATTCCATGTTAACTTTATGTCTTTGTTAATCACAAGGATTTTAATAGTGAATGATGAATTGAGAAGCAAACTTATTTTCTTCTAGGACTAAATTCTCAAAATTAAAGAAACTGTTATTTTGTCTCAAAAAGATAATGTTGATTATATTTTCACATATATTTTTAAAAAATTATTTAATTTATCCTTTCTAAGTGTCATTTTAGAAAATTTGTTTCTTTTTTTCTCTTTTAAATCTCAATTTACCTATTTTTCTTTTCGTTAGTAGAAAATAGTCTCACTTTTTTTTTTCTTTTTTTTTTTCATAGATTAAAAAAATTTGGATATTATAATTACATGACAAAACTTTTCCTATTGTTTTTCTTTTATACCCTTCATTTATATTAGATAACTAATTCTTATTGAATGAATCAAAATTATGATTGATATTAATATAAGATAAAAATCTAAATTACCATCAGTAAATTTGACAAACAGCCAATGTGAAATTAACAATATTAAATATTCATATGAGTTAAAATAATTTTTACTTGAAAAATATAAAAAAAATTATTGATTATAAGACAATTAAATAATGATATAAAAGACAATTCATAAGTGAATTGCAATTTATAGTATAAAAATAGAAATAGACTATATTTCGAAACCATAAAAAAAAAAAACTGTAATTGTGGAATGGAATGAGTAATTTCTTATTTAATTTTACCTTTACCTTATTATCTTCAATGCTTTTATCATTTTTCTATCTTAATTAATAAAAATTTATTTTGATCAATTATAAGTATTTTGATTTATAAAATTTCAGGTTGCTTGAATATTTTTTAATCCTCATGCAAAAATCTAAAATTGCACTATAAAAATAATTTATATTTATTAATAATAAGATTATTTAAATGAATATTTAAAAAATTAAGAAATTAACTATATCTCTTATAAAATAAAATTATAAAAATTAAAAATAAAATTATTTTTTAAAAACATTGAGAGAAAGTATGAATAAAATGACAAAAACAATTAATCATTTGTTAGAGATTTCATTTTTTTATGGATGTAATTAAGGGAGTGGTGGTCTCGTTACTTGATTATATTACTTTTTCATTTCTTTAAATAACAAGCCTCACATATATTGTGAGATTTATATAAAAAAAATAAAAAAAAAAGTAAAATTTTAAAATAATAAATAATAAAAATTTTAATTATGTAAAAGAAAAAGTCGCTGGCAATTCTTTTATCAGTTGTGGATTAAAAAAAGATCATCATTACATGAAATTTTGAATGTTTAAAAAAATGAAAAATGAAAAATCAAAGCCTAACCTTTACAAAATGCATAATTAAAACTTAAAAGTCAAAAAAAAAAAAGTTAAATTGTCAGTAATGATATTGACATGGCAGAGCATCAGTGGTCAAATTAGAAGCCTAATCCTGACCTTTGCCGGACATTAACATGAAAGCGGGCCCCACTTTGTACCCACCACCCGCTCAACCCGGTCTGCTATACGCAAATTTCGATATTTATAAAACAGGTCAAAAGTCAAAAGGTTCAATTATCGTATGACTAACTCACACGTGTCACTCATCCATCGACTGACTTCACCTTAAAGTAAGCACACCTGTCGGTTAGCGTGACCTCGAGCCACGAAATACCGGCCTATAGATCCGGCAGTTTTGTCTGCGGATAACCAGCCGGTTATGGATCAACGGTTAATCGTGTGCCGCCGGCGAAACTTGAAGAAAATTTTAAAATATCAAAAGGCCGATCACCCAAAAATATCATCATTTAATAATTTTGACATATTTTATCAAAATATTCATATAAAAATTTTATTTTTAAATATATCTTCCTGTAAAAATAAAAATAATGGTGATACTCCTATGCGGTATATTATTTCTGCTAAATGTCTATTTATCAAAAATTACATCAACAATTGAGTGTTTAACATTTTTAACATATTCTATCAAAATTAAACATAATAAAAAAAACACACTAATTTTTTTACCTTCAAAATTAGCATTTGGTTAAAAAAAGCATGGCGATACATTCTTACGTGACAACTTTAGTTACTAAGCAAATAATATATTTATGTCACAAAGGCAGATCATGATAAGAAAAGTGGAAAATTTAATTTATAAGAAAAAGTTAATTAATTTTTAAAGGGTTATTTAATTACTGTAATCAACAACTAGTAACTAAAATATTGGAGTTGTATTACCAGAATCTAATTATCTAGCCTTTAATTCTTTTCTCAATTAAGTTGATTCCTCTGATACCAAAAATTCTGTAGTCACAAATAGAAAAAGGTGTTACAGTTACTACTAGAGTTGAAGATGAACCAATTAGCACTAATGTGGTACTATCAATTGTAATGACAATAATGAAAAAAAAGCTTAGATAGTGCAGTCAAACAGTATATTTAAAGATGAAGATGGTGAAGATTATGATCAAAATGATGGGAAGATGCTACCGTCTTGTGAGATTGATTCATCTTCCATAAAGGATGGAGATGATGAACTCAAACTGTGACTGAAATTTTATTTTTTTTTTTCATTTTATTGGTGCAAAATGCAACATTTTGGTTTTCTTGACTCAATATTTTTTTTGTTGAAAAACTATCCAACTGCTATGTAAAATTTTGATGTCACGTAGGAATGCACCCCTACATTTTTGTACCAGATAATAATATGAAGATAAAAAAAATTGGTTTGAAAATTTTTTTGTAAATTTTGATAGGACATATTAAAATTATTAAATATTCAATAGTTTATGTATTTTTTGGTAATTAATATTTTCTATTTTTAGTTACTAACGATCACGTAAGTAACAAAATGTCACTTAGAAAAATTGCAGCAGTATTTTTGTATTGAAAAATATATTTAAAAATAAAATATTAGTAAAAATATTTTTATATAAATTTTGATAGGCAGAATATAATTAAGTGTCACATCATAAACTACGTACAATATATTTGATGATTAGACATTACACTATTGTATGTATGAAATATATAATTTTTTTAAAAATGTGTTTAAATGGTTTTTTTGTGTTTTTAAATTTATTGTACCCTGCGACTATGAGAGTAATATCTTAAAAAATTACTAAGTATAAAAAAATTCAATTAAATATAATTTTTTAGAAAAATTTTGTATTTCATATTTGTTGTGATGTAAAGGCTTATAAAAATATTTTTATTATATGAATTAAAATTTAAAAATATAAATATTTTAAAATAACGTTAAGAGTATTATTATTGATTAGTGACAAATTAGAGAACGGCTTATAGGCTAACAATTACTGTTTGGAAGTGGGGCCGACCAAACATGTCTTAAAATACAGCGTGTTGGCTTTGCATTTTAAATTTGAAAAAGTTCAACAACAAAAAAAAATCCGGCCTACGTGTAATTTCACATTAAATTTCACAAACAATTTCATATTATTTATTATATTTAATCTAAATTAGTCAATAAAATTTTTTATAATAACAAATTAACAATATTAATTTAATTTTAAAAAATTTTAAATAATGTAATAATATTGATACTCAAATAATCAATATAAGCATATAAACTATATCATAAAAAATTAAAAGGTATGGGAATTAAATTATAATTTTATTTTTAATTTATTATCCATTTGAGCCTTATTTTTATAGTTCCTTTTGGTTATTTTTTTTGTTGAATATTGAAGGGTATTTCTATCATTTTGATGATTACAAATAGTTGGATAATAAGAAATTTAACTATATTTTGTGTTTTAAATGTGTTAGACAAGTTATATATTTCTAAAATCATGAAACAAGTTCATTGAAATTGTTTGGAGTTTAAAAGAATAAAAAATTAGCAAATAATCATACTCATGAAGAAGATATTCATGCCCGTAGTGAAGAATTACCACTACTGTAAAAATAGCAATTCATGTCTGTGAATGAGTTAGTGCAAATACTGTTCATTCAAATATTAACGACAGTGAACCATTGGACTATCCGTGAAATTTGACTAAGTTATATATATAAAGAAATGTACCACACCCATGAAAGATCTCTAATTTCCGGACATAATCAGTCACGGTTAGCTTCACTACTTTAGTCACAAGTACGAATAACATTTACTCCTGTGAACATTAAGTCACACCTATGAATCTGGAAAGAAAAAATTGTCAGACACATGGAAATGTAGTTAAATGACTATTTTCACATTAAATACATCCCAAATAATTATATTTGTTAAGTAAAGTATAAATACAATATATTTATGACTTCCAAATGAGAGACAATAAGAAAAAATGTGCATTCAATTTTTTAATCTTATATAGCCTTGTGCATTTAATTGATTCCACCAATCTTTTTTTTTTTTTTATCTTGTAGAAACCATAATTGCTTAGAATTGTTGAGCTTTTTGGTTAGTAAGTGTTTTCGTTCTTGTAATCAATTACTCAAAAATGAGTTTGAGTTATGAGTAAAATACTTGCAAATGTTTTTGTGTGAGCCATCAAAATACAAGGATTTGATTGTTGTGCTAGCTATTAAAAACAAGAATTTTTTTGGGTTAGGTGTAAGCCAAACGAGTAAAACACCATAGTTGGAAGTGAGCTAGAAAAAATCCAATTTGTAACAATTTGAGTGTTAGTGAAATACCCAATTGAGATTGGAGAGAGGAGTAAGGTTTATTAATACTCGAACCTCTGTAAATCTTGTGTGTAAAATATCTCTTTCTCACTCACTAATTATTCTTCGGTAAAATTGCCTCAAGCAAAATTTTTATTTATCAACCAATTCAACCCCTTTTATTAGTTATTATTTTGGGCAACAATTGGTATCAAAATTAAGTCTAGCATTAAAACATAACAAGTGTTAGTAAAGATCAAACGATTTCCAATGAAGGATTTCATAGTCTTAAGCCCTTCTTCAATGGAGCTAACTATGCAAATTGAAAATTCAAGATGGAGGTTTATCTTGACAGTGAAAGAGTTGAAGTTTGGGAGTTCATTCGAAAAGAATGGACACATCCGATAAGAATAAACTTTGAAGGAGAAAAAGAGATCATCCCAAGAGAAGATTGGATTGAAATTCAAAAGAAAGGAGATGGCAAAAACAAGAAAGCCATGACAATTCTAATAAGCTCTTTATCTTTTGAAGAGTGTGGTAGGATTCAACATTGTCTTACCACTTATTCCATTTAGAAAACATTGGAGAATTACCATGAAGGCATCAAGCAAGTGAAGTCCAAGAAGGTTCAACTTCTTGTCACCAAGTATGAGCTCTTCAAGATGAAGCCAAATGAAACCATTGCCGAAATGACCAATTGTCTTTTTGCTATTGTCAATGGCATGAGGAAGCTTGGAAAACACTATAGTTTGGAAGACATAAACAACAATATTTTAAAGAGTCTTCCAATGAGAGATTATGGCTCAAGAGTTGCAGGTATAAAAGAAGTTAATGAAAACTTGATCGTAATACCCACCAATATGCTAATTAGTAAACTTCTCATTGATGAAATGAATTTAGTAAGAGATAAGGAGAATGAAGGAGAGGAAAAGATCTTTAGCACTCAAAGCTTCAGCTTCCTTGCCTATAGATGAAGATCATCTTAATGATGATGAGTTAGTTGATGAAGGAGATGAGCAAATATCTTTACTTTCAAAGAGGATCAAGAGATTGATCACCAACAAGTATGACTCAATCAAGAACTACAAGCAAATAGCCTCAAGAGTCCCTCATAGAAACTCCTTATTTAACAAAGGCAATAGGAAGTCAAGTGCTAAAAGTGTGAAAAAAAGGGACGCATTAGATCGGAGTGTCCTATGGTCAAGAAGTGCATAAGGAGACCCAATAAAAAAGATGAAGAAAAGGGTCACAAAGCCACTTGAGATGATGAAACCTCAATACTTATTGAAGAAGAAGAAGAGGAGGTGACTAACTTATGCTTCATGGCTATTGAGGTAACTACAATGATGGGGTATGCTCTACATCCCAACCTTGTGATGATTTGTGTGATTTAATTGATGACGATAATGATGATGATATAGTTGAAGTACTAAATCTAGAGATAGAAAGATACAAAATAAAACTTGATCTTTATAGAAAAAATAGCTTTAAACTTAAAAATGATTTTAATAACCTTCAAAAGGTAGTTGAAGAGCTAAAAACCTCAAATGACTACCTAAATAAGTCATTGGATGAATTTTCATCAAAATCTTCAACCAATTCTCTAATAAAAGAAAACAATAATTTAAAAAATGAGATTGAAGAGCTTAAAAACCCTATCTCAAAATTTCAAAAAGGGAAGAAGAATTTGGATACCTTAATTGTATCTCAAAGACCTCATTTGGTAAGACATGACTTAGGCTTCAATGAAGCATCATCATCTACCCCACCTAGAGCTGTATTTGTTAAATCTAGCACACCATAAAACCCTACTATTGAGGTAATAGCCCTAAGAGCTAATGGTAAAGCACACATAAAACTTCTACTCAAAGGAAGAGTAACCAACAGTGACATGGTCGGAGAGAAAATCTTAAAAGGTCAATCATGCTTTCTTATATAAGAAAAATGTACCAAGGAAAGAACCCATCAAACATGCATGTATATGTAATTGTGCATATATAGTTCTGAAAAAGATAGTAAAACCTAAACCTAGTGCAAAGTGGCAAAGCATATTTAAATCAAAACAATACCACTATTGCATGAAGCTTAGGCATATAAACAAATATTGTTTTATAAGGAAGACTCATTGGGAACCTTATAATGTTAAACCCTAAGGACCTAAGTTCATTTGGGTACCTAAGAACCAAACCTAAATTGTTATTTTGTAGTTATGCCTCAAGTCCATGTCAACGAAAAATGCTTGGCTGGTGGATAGTGGATGCTCAAGGCACATGATCGGAAAGACAAGTCTTTTCACTCAAATCAAAAGAATTGATGGTGGTAAGGTAACCTTTGGAAACAATGTCAAGGGTAATGTAATTGGCATTGGCTCAATTGGTTTAAATAATGCTTCTTTAATTAAAAATATTTTACTTGTTGATAGTTTAAAGCATAATTTATTAAGTGTAAGTTAATTATGTGATAAAAAAAAACCAAGTCACATTTACCTCTAATGAATATCTTGTGACCACCCCAAATGGTCAAGCGATGTCTAAAGGAGATAGAGATGACAATACTTATATAATAGATTTACACAAGTTATCTAACCTTTCTTTTAAGTGTTTTATGACAATTACCAATGAATCTTGGCTATGACATATAAGACTTGGTCATGCAAGTATAAACTTAGTTCAGAGCTTTAGCAAAGGAGAGCTAGTGAATGGACTACCAAAAGTCAAATTGGCAAAGGATAAGACATGTGAACTATGTCAAAGAGGAAAACAACATAAAATATCATTAAAGTCTAAGAATGTAGTAAGTACCTCTAAACCTTTACAACTATTGCATTTAGATCTTTTTGGACCTACTAGAGTTGCTAGTTTAGGAGGTAAATACTATACTTTTGTCATTGTTGATGATTACTCTAGATTCACTTGGGTAATTTTTTTTTCTCAAAAGAGTGATGCTTTTGAATCCTTTAAAAACTTTGCCAAAAGAATTCAAAATGAAAAAAAGGGTATTTATTTCTAAAATAAGAAGTGATCATTGAAAAGAAATTGAAAATGAGAAATTTGAAATTTTTTGTTTAAAATATGGTATTTCTCATAATTTTTCAACTCTTAGAACACTTCAACAAAATGAGGTTGTTGAAAGGAAAAATAGAACTGTAATTGAGATGGCTAGAATAATGCTCAATGAGTTTGATTTACCAACCTACTTTTGGGTTGAAGCCACTAATACTGCATATTATATTTCTAACCATGTTTTTAAAAGGCCAATCTTAAACAAAACCTCCTTTAACACTTTATCTCATATTTTATAGTATTTGGATACAAGTATTTTATATTAAATATTAAGGATAACTTTGAAAAATTTACTTCTAAATCTGATGAAGGTATCGTCTTAAAATATTCCACAATTAGCAAAACTTATAAAGTCTTTAATAAAAGATCATTAGTTGAAGAAGAGTCTATTTATGTTGTTTTTGATGAATCTAGAAAACTTGATCATGTAAAAGGTAGTTCTTTTGATGATATTATAGGTATAATGGATAAACTTAGTCTTAATCATGAAGAGGATGGTGAGACCTCAAAGAGAGATGATAATGATGATCCAAAAGAGCAACAACAAGAGGAGCATCAAGATAATCTACTACCTCAAGCTCAAAAGCAAGACACCTAAAGAGCTTCAAGAGGAATGAAAATTTATAAGAAACCATCCCATAAGCAAATCATTGGTGATCCCACCAAGGGTGTAAGTACTAGATCTAATTTTAATTTTTTAGATTATAATCTAGCTTTTGTCTCTGAAATTGAACCAATGATTATTGATGAGGCTCTTAGTGATGAGAGTTGGGTGATTGCTATGCAAGAAAAACTCAACTAATTTGAGAGAAACAAGGTTTGAACCTCAGTTCCAAGACCAAAGGACTATCCAATCATTGGTAATAAATGGGTCTTTAGGAACAAGTTAGATGAGTAAGGTCATATAACTAGAAATAAAGCTAGATTGGTTGCCAAATGATACAACCAAAAGGAAGACATAGATTATGATGAGACCTATGCTCCGATTGCTAGATTAGAAGCAATTAGAATTCTTTTAGCTTTTTGCAGGTTACATGAACTTTAAACTTTTTCAAAAGGATGTCAAAAGTGCATTTTTAAATAGTTTTGTAGAAGAGGAAGTTTATGTTGAACAAACTCCTAATTTTGAAAGCCATACATTGCCAAATCATGTATTTAAATTTACTAAGGTCTTATATAGTTTGAAACAAGCTCTAAGAGTTTGGTATGAAAGGCTTAATGCATTTCTTTTAGAAAATAATTTTTCAAAATGACATATAGACACTACTTTTTTCGTTAAAAAGCACAAGTATGACATATTACTTGTTCAAATTCATGTTGATGATATTATCTTTGGTTTCACTAATGAATTGCTTTGTCAAGAATTTGCTAAGTGTATGACTAGAGAATTTGAAATAAGCATGATGGGAGAGCTCAAATTCTTTCCTGGTCTTCAAATCAAGTAAAGCAAGGATGACATCTTCATCAACCAATCCAAGTACACCAAAGAGCTATTAAATAAATTTGGAATGGAAGGATGTAAGAGTGCCAAAACTCTAATGAACATATCAACCAAATTGGACAAAGATGAGAAGGGTAAGGCTATAGAGGAAAAGTTTTATAGAGGTACGATCAAATCTCTTTTATACCTTAACATTTTTATACCTGATATAATGTATAATATATGCTTATGTGCTTGATTTCAATCATGTCCTAAAGAATCTCATTTGCATGTTGTTTAAAATATATACATGGCACAATGCACTTAGGCTTATGGTATCTTAGAAACATTTTATTTCGTATCATTGATTTTTTGGATGCTGATTATGCCAGTAGTCTTCTAGATAAAAAAAAAACACATCTGAAACTTGTCACTTCATTGGTGAATGTTTAGTTTCTAGGTTTAGGAAGCAAGAAACAAGTTTTGGTTGCCTTGTCCACTACTGAAGTAGAATATGTAGTAGCAGGTTGTTGTTCCACTCAATTTCTTTGTATGAGACCATAACTCAAGGATTATGGTCAAGAGATTAATCACATTCTCATCAATGTGACAATATAAGTGCTATAAATCTTTCTAAAAAATCCCATTCAACATTCTAGGAACAAACACATAAGCATTATTTTATAAGATATCATGTCAAAAATGGTGATGTTGTGTTAGAATTTATAGACATAAATAATCAATTGACTGACATTTTCACCAAGTCTCTCAATGATAAAAGGTATTATTTGATAAAAAAAGGGAGCCTGACATGCTTAATGAGAGCACATTATCTTAATTTTTTCTAACAAGAATTGTATTCACTTTGCTCACTTGAATAATGTCTTGTGTATCTTTGATATTTACTTGTGAACCTTGAACAATATTTCATATATTTGATGATTTGCATATCCAAATTGTGTGATGAACGATTATTTTCATGAAAAAGCATGCTTAATTTACTTAGGAAGAAATCGTGTATCACATTTTTATATTTGGAGTTCTTATATTTTTTTTGCCATGTTTTAAGTATTCATGGCCGTGACTAAGGTTGCAAAAAATAGCAGAAGCGTTCACTTTTTGGCTCATGCCTTGGGTCATGGTTTTATCCCCTGAATATCCTTTTTCACACCTGTGATTATTTTATGTCATGACCGTGAACATAACATGCTTTAAACGACAGAAGCATCATTTGGTCACGGGATGGGTCACTATTTAGTTTTTCCGTGAATATGATTATTCACACCCATTAACATCTCTTCACAGCCATGAATTGATCGATATAAAGCCTGAAACTTCACAGTTTCTCTCATTTATCTCTTTTTAAACTCACAACAACTGCCCTCTTTTCTCATTTCTAGCCAAATCTGACCTCCCAAATACCTTTTCACAATAAATCATCACTTGATTCATTTACCATTGGAATGAGACATATAGTTTGCTATTGATTTGGTACCTGACACCACTCATATTTCTATTACACCTTACATAATGGCATCTACTGATTGAAAGAACTAAAGATGTAGTTGTAAGACCTATTTGATAAGGGTTTCATTCGACATAGTGTATCATTGTGGGGTGCTCCAATTTTATTTGTGAAAAAATAAAGATGACACCTTATGTCTCTGTATCGACTACATATAGTTTAACAAGGTGACTATCAAGATTAAGTACCCGCTACATAGGATTGATGATCTGTTTGATCAACTGAAAGAAGCAGACATATTTTCAAAAATAGATATTCATTTAAGGTATCATCAATTGAAGATTAAGGAGTCAGAGGTACCCAAGATAACATTTAGGACTCTGTATGGACATTATAAGTTCCTGGTTATGCCTTTTGGCTTGATAAATGCTTCAGCAACATTTATGGATCTAATGAATTGGGTGTTCAGACCTTATCTTGATCAATTTATAGTGGTGTTCATCGATGACATCCTTGTATATTCCAAACACAAAGGAGAGCATGATCAACACCTTAGAATTGTGCTGCAAATATTGAGGGAAAAACAACTTTATGCAAAGTAATCAAAGTGCGAATTTTGGCTCGAGGCAGTCAGTTTTTTATGTCACATAGTTTTAGCTGAAGGTATTCGAGTTGATTCTAGCAAGGTAGAGGTATTCTTAATTGGAAACCCCTCAGAACGTGACAAAGTGAGAAGTTTCCTTAGTTTAGCCAGATACTATAGAAGGTTTGTGAAAGGTTTTTCTTCTATTGTGACAACTTTGACACGATTGCTATGGCAAAATGTCCATTTCGAATGGACAAATAGATGTCAGACAAGTTTTGATCAACTTAAGGCAATGTTAATTGAAGCATTAGTGTTGACTTAGCTCATTCCTGGAAAATAATTTATATTATATAGTGATGCAAGCCATAATGGCCTAGGTTGTGTCCTTATGCAAGAAGGAAGGGTGATTGCCTATGCCTTCAGATAGCTAAAGTGCTTTGATGTCACTTGTTAAAGATTGTTGAGGGATGACAATTATTGCATATGGTACGTACAAAAATCAAGTGATTGTGCCTTTTGGTACCCATTTGAACTTGGGTCCATAGGGGTTTGTGTTTATAGCTTCACCCTTAAAGAGGCGAGTCTTCCTAATAGAATATTGAAAATCTAAATGATCATATTCCATAAAATAATGACATTAAATTTTAGAATTAAAATTAATTTTGATCATTTGCCATTTTGTATGTAATTTGGAGTTCACCACATTCCAAAAATTATTATGAATACATGAATAAGAATGTGGTGTGTGGGGCATCCTGAAAGTATACTTTTTATACATAAATGCATGTTTTGCCCTTTGAGGCTTGGCTCTAAGACAATGTGAGTCTTTCTTATTTATCTTTAGAATGAGTGATCTAGTGTGTGCCTTGGTGTAAACCTCTTTTTCTATAACTTTTATCCTAGACACTTGTGATGTAGAAGTCTTCACAAAATGAATGACACTAGATGAGGGAGTATATAATGAATCCCTCTTGAATCCTAAACCATCTTCAATCAATGGAGACCTTTAAGACATTAAGAGAGTATTTAGATTCTCTTTTCCTTTTTGAGAATTTGAAATTAAAAATCTAAGTTCCTCAACCTGCTTTTCAAAAAACTCATTTTCTTTTAACAAAGCTTCATGGGTTGAGGTTTTAGAGAAAATCTCCTATAATGATTTCCTAAAGGAATCATTAGAGATTTTAAGAGACAAAATTTGATTTTCTAAATCCTCTAAATTATTTTCAAGTTGAAAACTCTTTTTCTTATAAAAATTCATTTGATTTTCAATCAACACAACTTTTAAAAGAATGGCTTTAAAAATTAACTTTCTACATTATGCTCAAAACATGAATTACTACTACTACAAGAATTGGAAATAGAGCATACCTCATTAGAGTCCTCTTATGTGGTCATAAAGTAAGAGGCGACTATCTCATCATGAGCTCCTTTTGTGATGCCTGTTAATATAGGCCTTAAATGGCAAACATACTTTGAGGTCGCAATCACGCTTACTGAAGTCAGAATTTGGGTCAATTATAATTGGACACTTAATTAATTATTGAAAACATTGAAGGTAATTTAGTAAGGAAAAAGGATTTTATCATGTCTATCAATTTAGGCCTTGATTGATACGCGTGTTTTGTGATTTGATGCACAAGATCAACCAAAAATCGAGTGTGCTCAGTTTTGAAATAGAAGCAATACAATTGGATTCTAAATTCAGATAGTATACAAGTGAGAAATTGATCATGAATGTGCGACATTAAATTGTGCACGAAAATTGAGGAATCGAGGTAGGCCGAAAAATACGTGATTTATGTGTTGTTTACAAATTGTAAACTAAGGATACTTGAACTTAGAGAATATTAAGATAAACTTGTTGGTATAACTTTATGCCAAAACTCCAATATTTAGATCATGAAATCGAAGAAATAAAATTCAAGGTGCAGTTTGTGAGAATATCAGGGAACACGATTTTTCACTCTGAGGTTCCAATAAGAAAATTGAAGACACCAATGCATAGAATAAATTAAGATATAGTTATTAATTTATTTAATAGTAGACATTTAATTAGTTTAGGGCTTAAAATTGAAGAAAATAAAATTTGGATGTTGTTTAAATTGAAATTAATAATGTAGGAGGACTAATTTAATATTTTGGAAATAATTATTGCTGATGGTGATTAATTAAGTAAAATAATAATTTATTTAAATAAATATAAATATGCACTTGGATGCGCGTACCACATGCTTACAAATCTCTCCCTAAATCATGTATAAAAAGAATTAGACTCATTTTTTCTATTATTCCATTTGTGTAAGAAATGGACTAAACACAACTTGCTTTTTCCATTTTTTTTGAAACCGAGATTATGCCTCCCAATCTTTCCTTAAACCCGAGAGCTTCTCTTAAATTCCAACAATGTCTTGACCACCAAATGCCAATAAGAGAAAGAAAAGCCTTTATAATCTATGAAGGTCAAATAAGTTAGAAAGAAGAAATTGGATCCTCACATTTTCTACTTCGATCCAGATGTGTATATAAGGAGGATAAGGGTTTTTTTTTTTTTTTTTTTTTAGCTAAGAAGAAGGGAAATGGGTTTGCATGTGTAAGGATAAGGTAATATAGGCCATGTATGTTGAAGATCAAAATGAAAAGAGGGAGAAATCAAGCTTTAGCCTACGGTTTCCTTGAAGGAAATTGAAGGTGAGACAAAAAGTACACAATTCCTTTATGCTTTTGTAGATCGTGAATCCAAAATCCCCGTGCTTTTGATTTTCCTTTATTTTCTCCTTATCTTTGAAATGGGAGTTAACCTCTAATTATTCTTCTTCTTACCTTGATAATTTCTTTGTTACTTTGAAGTAAGCCATGGCTTTGGAAGAATAAGAGTCTAGGCCAAATCACCTAAAAGGAAGACTTTAGGTTAATTCTTAAGGTTAAAATCAGGTGAAATTAAATAATTATGATATAGGTTGATGGAACTAAAATTAAGCTTAAACCTTAATTAGAAATAAGTGAGGATTAAAAGTTAAGCTTTCCTTCTATGATCTACACGTTGCTTGCATGCAACAAAATCATAAAACATGAGTCATATACTTAGGTGGCAATAGAGAAAGATGGGTAAAAATTTATAAAAGATTTCAAAATTGAAATGCTTTTCTTCTTCATTTCTTATAATTCCTGCCCATTTCTCTTCACCTAAAACTGAGCCATATCACTCTAATTTCCTCTATTTTCTTGTTGTTTCTCTTATGCCAAACACCTCTAAAATGGTTCCAACCTTTATAACCCTTAACTAGTGATCAAAAAGTCTTGAAGAAATCAAATCAATATTTTGTCTCATGCAAAACCGAGACATTCAGAGTAAAAATTAGAAGAATGGATATTAGGCAAGCTTAGGAAAAGAGGGAAATGAGCTTGCATAGAAGGATTGGGGTGAGAAGAGAGTAGAAATAGCTTTGCATGTGAAAAGGTAATTAAGGAGAAATAGTGTGTAATGCCCATTTTTTAGGGTCTATAAGTTAGTTGAGTTGGTTAAGAGAGAATGTAGTGGGATTAGAGTTTGAAAGGTTTAACATAGTGATAGAAAGGTTATTCACACCCATGAATAAGGGTTTCACAAATTTGAATGTTGTGTGTTAAGTTTTCTCATGAAAGATTTGTCATGCCTGTGACAAGAGAGTGTTCATGCCCGTGAAGACATACTTCATGCTCGTGAACTATAGTCAGCAGAATTTTTGAGCAGAGTCATTCTTTTCTCTCTCTTCCATGCATTTTTAGCTACTTCACCACCCCTATAACCCAAGTCTACATGCAACATTCATCTTTTTCAGCTTCTTTTTCCCTTATTACACAAAAATCACCATTTTAATCCTTGTGGAAGCTTGTACCTAAGAGATAAAAAAGAGTTCTTGAGGTTTAAACTAAAGGTTAGTTTGAGAGTGAGTTTAGTGATTCATTTTTTATTCTATGGTTCTAAGATAGGGATTTTTCGTGTGGTAGGTGCCAGAACTAGTGGAAAGGATCATCGAAGGGTTTAGGCAAGCTTGAAGAGCTTGAAGAGTTTAGGCTCTATTGTTAAAGGTTAGTATATATACGCATATTAATTCCCCTATTTTGTATGTTGTCGTGTTATATGCTATAAAAATATGATAAATGATATACATGGATTTCTGGTTATGTAAATGTATAATGGTTGCATAGGTTAAGTTTTAGAAATTCCATGAAAATAGGTTATATTTATTATGATTCTTAAAAATATTTTAGCATGATTTGTGTTATGAATGTTCTAATAGATGTTAAAGACATGTGCTAGCTTCATATGTGGTTAAATGTTAATAGAAGTGATTAACATTGGTCAATCTTAAAGACCATTGCATATGGCTTTGTTATGCTCTGTTTTCGGGTATGAAAAACCCAGATATTCATACTCGTGATAACCTGTGAATATAACACATAGACACATTTCAAGCCCATGACAAAGGGAGTCATGCCCATGAAATATGAACTTAGAAAATGCCCAAAATGGGCAGAAGCTTTCATGTGACACCTATACCCATAGCATAATGCATTTGGCTTTAGTAACATGTTTGTATATTAAGTGAAAAATACATTTTAGGTGATTACATAGTATGTTGATTTTTCTAGCTCATTAGCCCATTAATTTAGCTTTAGATTTGATCTCTTAATTGGTTTGATTTCCTAATCAATTTAGCATAAGAATACAGAATTATTAAGTGAGGTGCTTATACTAATGAGTCATGTGCATGACATGTGACTAGTTAATGAGAAAAAGATAAAAACCACCTCTTTTAGGCATAAAGCTTGCCAAATACGACCCAAACTTCTCAAGGCAGAATTTGAAAAGTGGTAAGTCAAGAGTAAAATAAGATGAACTAAAGGAAGAGGTAAGGTTACTATGAATCAGTTGCATAAGTAAGCTTGCTTTGTGCAATATTGATATGAGATATGGTGATTGTATTGCCATGCATTAGGATAATGTTTATGGTTTGATAGTATACATGAACATGCATAATATGTCATAATATGAATTATATGGTTGCATGTTTGAACGTTTATGCCTATATGTATCACTAAGCTTTCAGTAGCTTAACACGTGGATTTTTTGCACATAGGTTGGAGCCTAAGGGATAACAGAAGTTGGCTCAAGAGAAGAAGCACCAATTTTAAAGAGTTAATGCACATGTCATCTTTGTTGATTCCTTTGTACATGACAAAGTTTTAGGATTTAACGTTTTGTATAAACCTCTTTTTATGTTAAAAGTTTGTATTTGGATAAAAGGTTGTATTTTGTAAATAGGGGGTCGTTTTAGCCCAAGCATGAAAGTATGATTTATAAAAAGGATCATTTGGATCAAGTTGATGTTAGTTTATAAATAGTTATTAATATTCAAATAAGTTTATGAAATTAGTTTTGCAATGAAAAGTTTTAACTTTGCAATGAAAAGTTTATAAATGGTTATTAATATTCAAACAAGTTTAATATTCAAACATTTAAATTGAAATTTAAGTGAAGTTGCATATGAGTTGGATCGAGACCTAACTTAGAATTTAACTTTGAGTTGAAAAGGGCTGAGCACAAAAGGGAACAATAGCCTAAAACTCATGAGCTATTGGCATTAATCAAAGACCATTAATTGTTTGTGGTGTAAAAAGAGGACCAAAACCAAATATGAGTCATGAGATGTACCTACTTATAAATAAATTTTAGAAATTGTAAAGTTGTATAGTGAAGAGGGTCAAGGAAAAGTAATTAAGATTAGGATCTAAGAGTGAATATGAACTTTTCCTTAATTATGCAGAAAATTATTTCCCAAGGCCATTTTAAGTTATCTCTCTCTCATATTAGTAACTTATTGTCTTTATTTTTTACACCCTCTTAACATCCAATTACTTGTAATTTTGAATTTAAACTCTACTAAGCGTATTTGAGACCTTATGATGCATTCACCATTTATGGGCCCACCTTTATGAGCGTTAGAATTCTCTCATCCTTAAAAAATTTTATTTTCCAAAATTTTGCCTATTTGTTTTATCTGCATAGTTTGAGTGCCAATCACTTATTATCCTTATGACTTATTTATACATTTATTACTTGTGATAGTCAAAAATTTGCATATTCCTTCGTCGATGTCCCCTTTTTACATGGTTGAATATTGTAATCATAATTAAACCAAACATTTGAGGTTCGGCGTTGTCTTGTACATAATTTGGTGCTTTTGTGGATATTAGCTTGGTTCAAAGATATTTTTCTTTTAAAGAGTTTGAACTAACTTGATTCATATATGTCTTATTAATTTCTTTGTTACCAATCCATTCAACTAATAAAGGCTAAATAAATTCAACATATTTGTTCTTAGACGATCACCTTATATCCTACTCCTTGTCCATATTAATAAGTTTAAGACATAATCCTTGACTTCTCTTTTTCCACCTTCATTTTGGGATTGTAGTATGTTGCATTAACCAATTAATACTTAACATGCCTTTTGTTTCTTGTTAAGATTACTAATACTTAATGACACATTCCATATTGTCCTTATTTCCTGATCTTCATTCTTAGCCCTTGTATTTAGTACTCTTTTAATACAACATGTATAATGTTGGATATGATTTTGAGAAGGGAGAATTTAATTAAAGGTAATATTGGGATTGATACAAACACAATGGCATAATCGTAATAACTTATAAGAGCAGTTTTTTCAATAATAAGTTGACCAAGACTCTCACGAAATTGATTTATTTAAACAGGTGGTCATGGGTTAAAGATATATGTTACTTAATATGAGCCCTTAGATAGGGGGAGTAAGATGGATATTAAAGATGGATAAAAAGGGCATTTTTACCACAAGAGTATAAAAACCTTCCTCCCTATTTCTTTTCTCACTTTTCCTTCTCACCATCTTCTTTTTCTTTTCCCTTCTGCATGCCTCACACCATCTCCATCTCCCTCCTCACTTCTTATTCTCCCTCAACCCTCAAACACTTAAAAACTCAGGAGAAAAAGATAGGAGTGGCTGAATTTTGAAAAGGAGGAAGGAAAAGGGAGAGCTTAAAAGAGAGGGAAGATTCTTGAAGGAGAGGATGAAAGGAAGATGGGTTAGAAAGTGACACATATGCCCCATTTCAACACAAAATTGGTAAGAGGAGTTTTTTCCTTTTTTTTTCATCTTATTCTTCCTCTCTTTCTATCATTTTTGAGTTTCTTGAAACCCATCTAAAAAAGGTTTGGTTCCAAGTAAGGGTTTTTAAGTGTTAAAATCCTTCCATTGTACCAATAGATTGATAAAAGTTAAACCTTAAAAGGGTTTATAACATAAAAGAGAAATCTTGATAAAAGAATAAAGAGTTAATTTTAAGCATAACTTGTAACACTCTTATATAGGGTTTATAAGATGTGTTAATGATTGATGAGAGTTAAGAGTTAAGAAGAGTATTAAAAGGTTTCAAAGTTGTTAATTTTGTTGTTTCATTCCTGTGACAAGTGGTGTCACAGTCGTGAATGTCAAGTTTTCAGTGAACAAACTATGAAAGTTAATCACAATCGTGAATGGGTGAATCATGCCCATGAAGAACGAGTCACGGTCGTGAATAGTTGGCAGTCAGGGCAGGTGCGACAACTGCAATTTTATCTCTTTGTCATCCCTTAAAATCTGCTCCCCACTTCTTGTTAACCAACCAAACGTGCCACCTCCATTCCCTTTTATCACTATAAACACTTCTCCATTTTTGGAGCTTCACAAACCTAGTTTTATGAGAGTAAATTTAGAGAGAATAGTGGAAAAGAGAGGGTTATGAGTTGTAACGAAAGAGTCGATTTTGGTGTTCTTGCTTTTGATTTCAGTTCCAAAAAGGTTAAAGAGACATTTTCTTATTTCTAGGAGCTGATAGAGGTGTTGGAAGTCCATCTTAAGAGAGAGGACAAGCTTAGAAAGTTAAAGCTTCGGTTAGGCTCCATCTTAGGTGCAAGGTTTGTGCATAACACCATTCAAAGACTCGAGTTGCATGCTTCTATGCGAATTGTTGTTGATGTATATTGTAAATGGTATATGGTTGGTTATATGGCATGATTTCAGGTTAATGGCATATTGGGGGTTAAATATGTTATTATTGTGTTAATGGTAATTTTGCATTGGAAATCCCATGGTAGGTACTTTTTAAAATGTTGTTATCTGGTTTTTGATATGCTAGTAGTTAAGATACCATGCTGGATTATTGATAGAGTGGTTGACATTAGTTAACCGTATAGATTATTGCATGGGAAAATGGTATGAGATGGTGTGCTATGTTTTCTAGAAAGATTTCCAAATTCACGACACTAAGCTGGTAGTTCATGGGTGTAAATGTTGTGAAGATGAGTTGTATTGATGAGGCATAGTCGTTCACGGGTAGCTTCATAGTTGAAATCACGGTTTAGTTCATGGCAGTGAATATGTGCTGATTCACAGGTGAATCATAGTTTGATTTCACGAATGTGAAAGTGTAATCACGGACGTAAACCTGCTTAATATTGAAAAGCTATATATTTGCATGCGAATTGAGTTTGATTTTATTTGAGGTAGAGTACCTCTATCGTATGGTTTAGCATGATATGAGAATGCATGTTATGATTATGATTATAAAAATCATGAATGATGTATGTTATGAAATGGTTTGTGATGAAAAAATGGTTAAGCCCATTACTCTGACTAAGACTAGAGCTAGGAGAGATGACATGCCATTGAGGGGAGATTGGTACCAAGTGACATAGGTTGGTCATATTCGAGATTATTAAGGTCATGGTTAAGCCAAGTGTGCTCCCCTCAGTGCTTAAGATGTGCACACTCTTTTTCTCATATAAGTATTCTAGGAAGCTTAGACAGACATCCTAAAGGCTTAAGTGAGAGCTATAGACTACCCTTATTCAATTTAGTCTAGTTATAAGTAAAGGGCAAAAGGAAAAAGGTGAGAAATAATTTCTATATATGCTAAATACTTGCATGTTTAATGATTGATTATATTGTTATGCTATACATAATGGAGTATTGTATTAAGAACAATGAGGCATGACATCATAAGTATGTGGTATGTTGTATGTGCAAACGGTAAGGTAAGTCATATTGGTATGATGATATGTGCATCATGCATTTTATATATGTATGTTGTGTTTTGCATATTTTTATATACCATTAAGCATTAGGTTGCTTTGCGTGTGGGTATTCTCATGCGCAGGTTTGGAGCTTAGGTCTTGAGCGACAAAGGAGGATGCCCAATAGCGGAGTCAAGGATACAACTATTGTATTTTATTATTTTTCTTGGGTTGGGTAGTTATAGATTACATGGTTTTATTTTCAAATACATGTAATTGTATAACTATCTGTTTGAAAAACTGTTGAACTAGTGCATTGCCCATTTGATATTGAATTAAATCTTTATCTCTATTCAAGTCTTTTGATGTCATTTTATGATTTTAATAATTCATCATGGCCATGGTGCATCAATGTTTTAATTTGTGGCATTTTGAAATCATATGCATCGTAACATTCTTTCGTATAATTGGGTTTATTTCTAATTATATTGAAGGGTGTTATATAGCTTGTGATAAGCAAGTTTAAAGCAAATGTTTTGATGTGTTAGAAGACTCTTGAGAGGGTAAAGATCACCTAAAAAAGGGAAGATAAGCTAGAATCAAATTTGAAGAGGTTAAATGAGTCTTCTTAGTAAAAGTTAGTATATATAAGCATCTAAACCTCAGAATAAGTTATTTGTGTGACGTGTAATGTTTTTTGTGATTTAAAATACATGCTTCATAGTTAATAGTTCTTGAAAAGGATTGGAATATATGTAGATATGATCGAGTATAGAATAGTTAAATTTTGGGCATATAATTAATTTGTGTTGTTTTGGCATGATTTGAGATCTTAGTTCTGTTAATTTGGTTTATAAGCATGAAAATGAAGTTATATGGTCATTTGGGGTATGATAAGAGTTATTGGCATTGACTAATTAGAATTATGTATGTGAAAGTGGTAAAATGACCATGTTATTTGATGTGGATTTGAATGTGCTAAAATGAATGTCTTGGATCGAATTAAGAATTGAAATGTATAGAAATTAATAATAGACACAAGAAAGGTATGGAACTTAAGTATTGGGATGCAAATTTGATGTATCTCAAAGTGTACTCATAAGTACACGAGCTAATTGTACAACTAGCAAACTCACTCCTGAGATTGATCGTTTAAGGAACCAGTTTCACTAAAATTCTTAATCAACTTAGATTCCTAATGAACAATGAAAATTAAATTCTAGGCATTCTAACCAAGTTTGATGAAGTGATTGAAGTAATGAAAGAAAAACTAGATAAACAAGATAGCAAATAAATTTGTTGAATTAAGATCCAATGAGACTAATTAGATATTGAGCTCACTTTCCGAATTTGCAATTCCTTCCCTAATTCAATTAAGCCTCATTAAATAAGTTTTCAATGGCTCTCGCCTTAATTCACTAATTATCCAAATTAGTGGTGTAACTATTGCCTAATAGAATTTTTAGGTTAAATTAAAGATAGAGTTTCTAATAATGTAACCTTAATATGTTCATTCCAAATTAAACAAAAGGCGGTCAATCAATCGTCAAATTTGAAAATAAATAACCTCAATTAAAATTGGAAAAGAAATCATACTTCATAAATAGTAAAGGGAAATTCATACAAATTAGGTTAACCTACTAAATATCCAGTGAAAGTTAGCCTAGCATTGATACTACAATAGTCCTATTAAGATGAAGTACTATGCTAAACATGTTACAACACGAATAGAAATAAAATAACTAAGTTGATCCCCCTGAGAGTCGATTAAGAATCCAACTCAAGACCGGTTAGTCCTCGAATATTTGAGCTACACTCCAAACCAATCTTTAAGCATCAATTTTTAAAAGTTATATAATTATGTCTGCCCTTTGAGACGAGGGCTATGTGGAGGCTTTTGCTTCAATGTCATCTCTGTCCGTCCCAATACTGCCTCATGCCAATGGTGCAAATTCGAAATATTGGAATTATATAATCTTAAGTAGACCTAAAAATGGATCCGACGGATTGGAGTCAATTTTGAATACTTACTCAAGCACTTAAATCAATTTCTAAAAGTCAAACTTAAATTATTTCCGGATTCATAGCACATTCCCACACAAATGGGCTCATTTGGATTTTCAAATAAATTAGTATATTTTAGTAAATATAGTTAAAATTATAAATTTTTTTAAATGCACCACATATTGATTATAATTATATTAAAAAAATTAAGAAATAATAACATATTTATTAATAAAACGATCCATTAAAATAATATAGTAAAGAAGTTGGAAGGAATGAGATGAGATGACAAATATTTATTATCTTTTAATCTAAGTTATCAAGTTCGAATTTTAAATATATAATACTTTTTAAATTTTATCTGATACAAATTGAAATTGGACTACAAGTAAGTAAGCTGGAGGATATCCGACGGATTAAATTCTAGCCTTATTCAGCCTGGAAAATATATATAGTTTCCATTCCAATGTGTATGTACATCGCTATAAAAAAATATTATGCTATGAATATATATGATTTATTTTATGATAAATTATGTAATACTAATTCATTACCATGCCATATATGGGGATAATACCCTAATAGGTATTTGTGAGTTATGTGTAAGTTTAGACTTTGTCTTTCTCTAAAGGAAAGGGAAACTGTTTTCAAAGTCAAAATCACGTTGATAAATTTGATCTTCCTTCCAACTTCCCAATTTTAATCATCATCTAGCAAAACCTAGCATTACTGCATAAGGCTTACCGCTTACATTCTCTCTATCTCTTCTTTCTCTTTTTATTTTATTTATTTTATTTTTTTAACTCTTTAATAAATTAATTCTTTATTCATCACTATTTTTTTTTTAATTTACAAGGAAGGGGAAAACCCAAAAAAAAAAAAACCAATTGGCACTAGGCGAGTAGTTCATCACTATTTAAAGTCTAAAAATTATTAAATTCTTATATTTTATTTTTTCATCAAATAAAACCACTATATAATTTTGAATAATACATACCACATCTATGTTTTAAGTTATAAGCAATTTATAGACTAACATGGCGATTCAACTCAATAATTCTTTAGTGTTATTTCAAACTCATTATTGTCAATATCATGGCCATTCAGTAAAATTTTAAAAGCCCATTAATAACAAATATATAAAAATTAAAAATATAATATTTATTAAATTAAATTAAATTTCTATATTATAAATATATACGTAATATTAAAAAATTTCCGACTTTTTTAAATAATGCATTTCTTAACAATAATGGTAGCTTAAAAATTTTAAATTACTATTCAACATTTGATGATTTAAAAAAGTTTAACTAATGGTTTTTAAACAAAACTCTAATAAAAAAGATTATATCATGTTACCCATTTGGTTCAATTTTTATATCCAATTTTGGCGGTCTAAGAAGCTAAAAACTGAACAAAGTATATGGTGAGTTCAATTTATAGAGGTCTAACAATCTAAAAGCTAAATAGAATATTTGATTAAATAAAAACAGAAGCCAAAAGTTGAAAATTTTAATTGTTTGCTTTAAAATTTTGAACTAAAAGCTGATTTTTTTTTTACAAAAAACTGTAATTTTCAGTTTTTCATATCAATAGCTAGGTTTTATATTTTTAATATATAAAATAATTTTAAAATTTTTATTTGTACTTGGATTTTAGGGAAAAGTACAAAAATCTATATGTAATTTCAAGTAACATTTTTTTTTTTTGTACCAAAAGGGTCTCGTGGTTTGCACAGTCAATAAATTTAAATATTTGGTCATAACAGTGTTCAAATGATATGTAACGAAGTAGACAATCTCTTTCCTAATTGTTTGCTAATTATCCTACGTGGTCTGTTAACCAAAAATTAAAAAAAAAAAGAAAGAATATTCAAAGAATTCTTCCCTCAAAACTCCCAACTTCGCTCATACCATCTCAGATTAGGTTTTCACTCTCTCTATTCTATTATCTTGAGGCTAGGGTTTCTTTCATTCTTCTTCCTTCTTATTTCTCTTTCCAATCTTATTGAATTCGTTGTTTTCTACAAATCTATGTTTAAATATAAATGATGGATGTGTTGTTAAGTTAGGGTTTTTTGGTCGCCTTTCAAACTCTAATTATTGAGTTTTTTTTAGGGGGGAGGGAGAGGTTGTGTTAATTGGTGATTTCATTGGAAATGGCAACCATGAACCCTTTCGATTTGTGGATGATGATGACTCAACGATCGATGCAGATCATTCTCAGTAATAGAAAGTCATCGTAGCCTTTTCGCCTAAAAAAGCTGTCTCAGCCTCAAGCTTAAATACGTAGATATTTCTGTAATTGATTGAAACTTATATTGAAATGAATAAGTTTTGAGTTTTAATCAGGTAAATGCATTCACTGACTCACTCTTCAAAAGAAACCCAACAACATTTTGTTTATTATAAAAAGAGAAATATGAGAAATGGTGGAAATTTGTAGCTGCAGAGTTCAATCTTTCTGAAACCTGCTATTTGATTCCTACCATTGACTTTGATACTATTAATTCAAATTAGTCTTAGATGATTTACTCTTATTCCTTGCTTCTCTCTTTTTCTTACTGGGTTTCGTATATTTTTATATTTATATTTTGAAGCTGAATCCATTTTGGAGCGGGACCCTTCAAGGGAAATCCACCAGTAGTAAAGGTTGGGGGTTTTGGGGGAAGAATTCAAAAGGTATGAGCTTTTCAGAGATGGATGGATTTTGAATTTTCTTTTTTTTTTTTAAAGAAAAATTTGATTATACATATGATAATTAGAAGACAATTAGGAAATAGATTGCATACTTTGTTACACATCAGCGTTAGCTCAATGCTTTTATAATACTGTTATGGCCAAAAACTTACATTTATTGATGGCACAAACCAGGGGACTCCTTTTGGCATAAAAAAAATCTCGTACTTGAAATTGTAAGAGCATGAAACCACAACTAAATTTTTTGTATTTTCTCTAGATTTTATTGATTAAAAAAATAATCTTTTATATTATATTTTTTGTTAAATAAATTATTTTTTTTACATTTTATATAATACTCATTACTAACAAATAAAAAGATAATATATGTATCGCATTAGCAACATAATACAATTATCAATATTTATTTTATAAATTATAATAAATTTTTAACTATTGAGTTGTCAAGCATATTAAAACCAATTGTGAATGATAAACTGCTACAACTAGCCACTGATAGCTAATCACTGCCACCACTGATAGCTAATCACCGTCACCATTAATCGTTGATATCTGACTACCATTGCTAATCGTTAGCAGCTAACCATCACCACTAAACCAAATAAACACATCATTTAATGTTAAGAGTTATTTTTGAAAAAAAAAAAGGGGATGCAAGTTTGAGTATTACTATATGTTAATAGGATTAATTTAAAATATATTAGTAATAGAAGACTAAGGAAAGAAATATGTACTTAATAAAATTAAATGTCAAAGACTAATTAGTTGACTTTTAAGAAAATTAAAAAAAGTGTACAAATATTACTAAATGTTAAATAAATTTTAATGATGGGCTCAATTTATGATTGCAGTGATACTTTTACTTATGAATGCCAGATTATTTAATTGTCAAGAAAAATGAATTCATAATTAGAATTATTTATATAATCATTGGAATTAAAATTTTCTGGTCTTACATTATGATTAAAATTAATTTGTAATTTGTGGAGTGTTATTTCTATTATCATAATAAAATAAAATAGTTGATAAAAATCATGATAAAAAAAAAATCATCAGTCATCTTTCATGCATTATTCAACGATGGGATAAGGTACAAAAATGTCCCTAAAGTATAGCTCAATTGTAATTTTTTTAAAATGCATTTAATATTTTTAATTGAGTCAATGTTAGACTTATTTTATGGTAATGCCAACTCAGCAATTAACATTCCATCTGTGTACATTCATCAACTATGTTAGATAATAAATAAAAATTAATATCAAATAACAAAAAAACAAAATAAAATAAAAATATTGAAAATTCTTAACCCACCTTCTCCATTACCTGCACTACTTAAGCCTCCTCCTCCACCAGCATTGCAAAGTTAGAGATTTTCATTATCAAACCCTAAACCCACTCTCTGCGACTATCTCCTTCCTCCCACCCTTAAACCTACCCTCTATTACAACCCAAATTGAAAATCCCTTACCTTGGTTGCCACTCCTCCTTCCTCCACCCTCATATTGTATTATGACTAAACTCATTCAGTCTGTCTCCTCCCACCCTTAGACTAGTAAGTCAGGATGCTTTTGTGATCTTAACCCATTCAAAGAGGTTTTGCACCTGAGACCAGTAGTGTTAGCTTATGAGGATTAGTTATAATACCCCTTATGTAGGGCCTCTTGTCTAAACATGATTAACTTTAACCTCGACATGCATACAAATAAACAACTCTATTACTATGATATATACCCAAAATGTAACAGTGTAACACTATCACCAACACTCGTAGGGTCTGATATGATGTTTCTGATGTTTGAATCGTTTCTCTTGTTTAACTTCTACTTATCTACAAGGCTCTGACCAGCGTGAGAAAAATACCTACACGCTAAGCTACTGAAAGCTTAATGGTACATATAGGCATAAAAATTCATTTACAATTATACATTATACATATTTTTCTGTCATCATGTAAGAATATCATGGCATGACCATATAATCATAATATTATATAGACTATCTTACCTTGTAAAAGTATACTTCATTGAACATATATAATGATAACTATAGCATGTAATATTTCACTATATGCATAAACATACTTGCATACTTATGCCTTTACATTCATTTCACGTTACTATATTCTTTACTTACTTTAACATATTTGATATTATTGTCCGACATCTTTCAACACCGACTATTCAGATACGGATTGTGAATAGGGGCACTCTCTGAGCCTAAGTCACCCTATTACTATCTGTAAATATATGCCAATTTAGGCTCATAAAGTCAATGGCACCAGTCCAGGCTAGCCAGATTGACTAAATAAATATATAGCTTTTGCATGCAATATCATCTGTAATAACGTGTGCTAGTCCAGGCTCTTCAAGTCAATGACGCTCTCTGAGCTTAAGCGATATTGACCAGGTAAACATATAACTACGGTATCGTATGCCCTTTTAATGATGCACCATTTATCCTACTACTAGTCTTAGTATCAAATCTAGTCTTATCTTGTTTATATTGTCTTTATTACACTTCAATATAGCATTCATATCATATATCATGTATACTTTGTTCATGTGAAAATGTATCATATAACATTCTTATGTTGGAAATCATATGAGAATCGTTTCATTATGAAACATGTGCATAGCCATTGCATTGAAAGAATTTGCAAATCTCATTTAAAGCAAGCTTTATAGGCATGACCTATATATTCACAGCTATGAAGGTTCATTCTTGGGCACTCCTTTCCATGAACCAAATTGTGAACTATATCGTGAATGCTTCTGTCTATTTTGTGCACTTTCTTCATGGGCATGACATTATATAGTCATGGGCGTGACATTATTCGTAAGATGAGATTCACGGTCATGAACACCTAGTCACGGGTGTAAATCTGGGTTTTTTAACAGTTGACAACATTAAAAACATGCAATCATTACAAGTCATATGTAAGGCTCTAAGGATTGTCCTATTACAACCTTTTCTTATCAATATTCTCATCACAAACATGCATTTAAAACATGTTAAAGCATCATATAAACATATAAAAGAATATTTCAACTTAACTTATCCTATCAATTCATTTAATACCTTTTTATGCATTTATGGTTCAACAACCTCTTCTTACCTTTCCATCATCATAACTTGTTTTCATTAATACCTCTTAAGATACATTCATGTCATTTAGTAATAAAATTCCTTTCAAAAATCCTTATCAAGGAAATTTTTGCCTAACTTAGAATTCATGGTCATATCATTCAATTAATTACATTTATCATGACATTTATAACTACTTTTCATCTTATTGTAGCAATCAACTAGCATTTAAAGCTTACAATTCATTTACCACATATTTAACACAACTTGCCATATTTTGGAATTTAGATGCATATATGTGCATACCTCTAATGGAGTCTCACAAATCCAAGATTGTCTCAAGCTTGCTTATCCTTTTGGTGGATTTCACCACCTCCCCTTTTAATTTCTATCACACATAATATATCTTTATCAACATCAAAAACTCATATGCTTAGCCTTTAAAGCCATAAAGGCAAAAACCCTAACTTTAACCCTTTGACAATTGATCTCTTACAACTTCTTGCTAACTCATATATATATTAGTCTTTGAACAGCTTAGAGAGGGGACTTAGACCATAATCTCTGAAGATCAAACCATAACCTAACCCATTTGGAAATGGGTATCTACCATAAACGAATCATACATGATTAAAGTTATGAAAACTTGTAAAGAAGAAGGAGAAATGTGATTCCTTACCTTACTTGAAGGAAACAAAAATGGGATGGAAGACTCGACCTTTATCTTCCTCTTAGGGTTCTTCCTCCTTAAGAACATCACTTTCCTTGTGCTCTCTTTTCCCAAGCACTTGATGGAACCTTGATCTTTTTCTTTGGTTTAGATATCTAGGGTTGGGAATCAAAGAGAAACATTAGTTATTGGCATCTGGTATGAGAAAACTCAAATTCCTTTTTTAGTTTTAGGTTGTGGATGGAAGAAAGAACAACTGATACGATTTTATATCTAATGATGCTAACAGGTGTGACAACCTTTGCCATGGCTGTGAATATGTTAAATTCTAGAATACCATCTCGCGATGGTTCATGATTGTGAAAGAGCAATCATAGGCATGAAACCTGTGACATTTCATTTTCTTGTTTCTTTTTAACTCTTGTCCCATAATTTTTAAAATTCTTATCTATTCTAAATCCATATTAATTACTAGGCCCTAATTATAGGCTTTACATTTCTCTCCCCTTTAAAAGAATTTCATTCTCGAAATTACCTATAGTGTCGTGTTGAAATAGTTAGGGGTATTGTGTTTTCATCACTTCTTCACTTTTCCACGTAGCTTCTTCCTTTGTGTGATTCCTCCATAGACATTTGACTAATGGTACTATCGCTTGTTTCTAAGCTCTTTAATCACCCGAGCCAAAATCTCGATTGACTCTTTCTCATATGTAAGGTATGGTATGACCTCTATGTTTTCTGCTGTGATGACATGTGACATATCTGGCATGTGTCTCCTCAATATGAAGACATAAAAAAAATATATTGAATTTTGCTTAACTATGGAGGTAAAGCAATTTTATAATTGACTGGCCCAAACCTTTTTAAAATCTCATATGGCCCAAATGAATCTAGGGCTTAACTTGCCCTTCTTTCTGAACCTTAGGACCTTATTCCATGGAGACACTTTAAGTAACACTTTGTCTCTCACTTCGTATTCTATATCACTTCTCTTAACATTTGCATACAATTTATGCCTATCTGAATCTGCCTTTAGCCTTTCTTGTATGATCCTTGCTTTTTCCTCCGTCTCTTGCACCAACTCTGGCCCCATTAACTTTCACTCACTGAACTCTGCCTAACATAACACTGTTCAGAACTTTCTACTGTATAGTGCCATAGAAGGAGTCATCTGGATGCTAGACTGATAGCTATTGTTGTAGGCGAACTCCATTAATGGTAGGTATTTCTTCCAACTACTTTTAAACTCAATAACACAACTTCTCATCATGTCCTCTTGTATTTGTATTACCCTCTTCGACTGACCATTGGTCTGTGGGTGAAAAGCTGTGCTAAAATTAGTCTGTGGGTGAAGCATCACTGTAGGTAATGTACTCTTTTATCGGGAACTAGTTGTGGAAGAACTGGGGCTTCTGTCAACATACACTTAAGCTTGTCAAAACTGGCTTGATATTTGTCGTTCCATTCAAACTTCATATATTTTCTCAAAATTCTGGTCAATGGAGTAGCAATCAAAGAAAAACCTTTCACAAACCTCTTGTAGTAACCTACCAACCCAAGAAAACTCCTAATTTTGGTCACATTATGAGGAGGCTGCCTATTCAAGATTGCCTCAACCTTGTTAGAATCAACTCTGATGCCATCTACGGACACGATGTGTCCAAGGAAATCTATTTCATCAAGCCAAAAGTCACATTTAGAGAGCTTGGCATAAAGCTTTTGATCTTTTGGGATCTACAATACTGTTTGCAAATGTTCATTATGTTGTGTTTGGTTCTTAGAATACGCCAAGATATCATTAATGAAAATAATTACAAATTGGTCCAAATATGTCCCGGAGATCCTATTCATCAAGTCCATGAAAATTGTAGGAGCATTGGTCAAAGTACATGGCATAACCAAAAACTCATAGTGATCATATTGGTCTTGAAAGTTGTCTTGACTATATGCTCTTCTTTTATCTTCAATTGGTGCTAACCCAATCTCAAATCAATTTTGGGGAACACTCTTTAATTGATCGAAAAGATCATCAATCTGGGGCAACATATATCAGTTCTTTATAGTCACTTTGATTAATTGCCTGGAGTCAATGCATAACCTCATAGACTCATCTTTCTTCTTTACAAACAAAATTGGTGCACCTCATGAAGATACACTCATCCTGATAAAACCCTTATCCAACATCTTTTGTAATTGAGCTTTTAACTCCTTCATCTCTGAAGGTGCCATTTTGTAAGGTGTTATGGATATCAGTGTCATGTCTTCTATGAGCTCTATAGAGCACTTGACATCTCTATTCGGTAGTAATCCTGGCAGATTGTCTGGAAAGACATTTAGAAACTCTCACTATAAGGATATCCTAAAGATCAGAAACACCTCTCCTAGTGTCAATCACATGAGGTAAATAAGCCTCATATCCTTTTTGCATCATTTTTTGAGCCTTAATCCTGGAAACCATTTATAGAGACTGTAGAAACCTCTCACCTTCAACTACCACTTCATCCTGTTCTAAAGTCTTAAGAACAAATATTTTAGACCGGCAGTCAACAACTGCCTCATGCCGTAAGAGCCAATCCATACCTAATATGATATCGTATTCATGAAACAGTAATTCTATGATATCTATGAGAAACTCTTTTCCATGAACAACCAAAGGGCAACTTCTGTATACCCGGTTCACAACAACACTATGGCCTAAAGGGTTTTTAACCTCAATCTCGAACTCTAACTTTTATATTATTATACTGTACTGACTAGGCATACTCGTGCATACATATGAATGTGTAGAACCTAGGTCTATTAAAGCACATAAATCAGAGCCATGTAAAGAAAACATACCCACAATGATGTTTATGGCTCATTAGTCCTCACGAGCTTTCTTAGCATATGCCCTAGTCGAAGTTCTACTGGGTCCCAGCCTATACATTGTCTCTGAAACATCCTGGCTAGGTCCTACATGACCTCCTTATGACTGGTTCCTATTCTGAACCGGTGTCGATACTACTGTCTGTATGGGTGTACCATTTGCCAACAAAGGGCAATCCCTTTCCATGTGGTCTAAGGCTACGCACCTGAAGCAAGCCTTTGAAAATAACTGACACTCTCCTTGGTTGTTTATCTGATATGTCCCATATAAAGAGTTGTGTCTATAGCTGTTATTGTGCTAACAGTGGCTGAGGTAGTCTTAGAGGGCAGTCCCCTCCTGAAAGAACTGGATTATAAGTGATTATGTCCTTTATTCTGTCCACTACCCTTGGACTGTCCTGAAAAGAATCAACCTTTCTTGCTGGCAATCTGTGCCACACTAGCTATGGGTCTTCTACTATTCTGTTATGCCTTTCTCTTTCTTTTCTTTTCTATATTGATACCGGCAGAACAATGGTAGAGAATTCCCTAAGTTGTAGGGAAATGACATGATATCCTATGTCCTCATTCAAACCATTCTCAAAACGGCGCCATTTATCACTCTCATCCCTCATGAGTCCTGTGGTATATTTACTTAATTGTGTGAACTCTTTAGCAAACTCTGAAAGTGTCATGCGCTTTTGCCGCAAATTCATGAATTCTCTTTTCTTTTCTTCTCATCTATGTATACTTGAGGCACATATTCTTTCTTGAACTTTACAGTAAAGTATTCCCAAGTCAGCAGATGTGGAGTTTATGGCTTCTTCAGAACTATTTCCACCATTCACATGCATGTTCTTGAAGCAGTGATACTACATACTTTGCCTTGTGCTCCTCGACACACTCAAGCTCTTCAAAGACTCTCTCGGTCTTTTCTAACCAAAACTCGGCAGTGGCGGGATCATCCTCACCCCTACCATGGAAATTAGTGACCTCATACTTTCGTAGCCTATCTATCTTTATCTTAGGTACCTCTGGTAGAGCTAGCTGTGGTTGTGCTTGTGGTATGGCTTGTGCCAACATTGCATGATACTAGCCATCTGTTGGATGATTGATATGGCACCTAGAACCACTTGTCCTACAAGTGGCTACTGAGGGACTGTAGCAACACCTGTGCTCGTACACTCAAAGCACTAGGCTGATTAGCAACCCTTGGATTAAGAGAACTGTTGCTCTTAGCAATATCATGAGCTTCTAGCTTTATCTACACTCTTTTCACTTTTACAAGTTGTCAGAGAGAGCCCATATCATAGACATACAATGTACTATGCATGAATGAAAACCCTTAACCTATGTAGGTTCATAAAAGCCTAAACCTAAGCTCTGATACCACTAAATGTAGCTCTCTCTCGCCTAAATAGAATTAACCTGATTAAACGAGCAGATGCTACATGACTTGGGTGCAGAAAACCTATGAAAATTTAAAACTTTTTTTTGCATCACGACCATGATGACTTACATAAAATATACAGTAAAAGAAATGCTTGAAAAAATATTTAAAGTCCATTTCATAAATAAAACATGTTAACCCTTGACTAGGGGTTTACAAAAATACATGTCCTGACAAGGAATTACATAATTCTTTAACATTGAGATATATACAAGTAAACAACCCCCATTACTATGACATGTACACAAAATGCAATAGTGCAACATATGTTATCACCGACCCTGACAGGGTCTAATATGATGTCTTTGATGTCTGGGTTGCTTCTGTTGTTCAAATTCTACTCATCTACAAGGCTCCGACCTGTGTAGGGAAAACACCCACACACAAAGCTATTGAAAGCTTAGTGGTACATATAGGCATAAAAATTCACTTACAATTATACATTATACATATTTCCTGGCATCATGTAAGAATATCATGGCATGACAATATAATCATAATATCATACAGACTATCTTACCTTGTGGAAGTATACTTTGTTGAACATATATAATGATAACTATAGTATGTAACAGTTCACTATATGCATAAACATACTTACATACTTATGCCTTTGTATTCATTTCATGTTACCATACTTTTTAATTTAACATATTTGATATTATTGCCTGATAACTCTTAACACCAATTGTTCAGATACGGGTTATGGACAGGGACGCTCTCTGAGCCTAAGCCACCCTATTACTATTTGTAAACATGTGTGAGTCCAAGCTCCTCAAGTCAATGGTACTAGTCCAGGCTAGCCAAATTGACTGAGTAAACATATAGCTTTTACATGCAATATCATTTATAATAACATGTGCCAATCCAGGCTCCTCAAGTCAATGACGCTCTCCGAGCTCAAGCCATATTAACTGGGTAAATATATAACTATGGTACTGTACCCCCCTTAATAGTGCACTATCTATCATACTACTAGTCTTAGTATTGAGTCTGGGCTTATCGTGTTTATATTACCTTTATTACACTTCAATATGGCAATCATATCATATATCATGTATACTTTGTTCATGTGGAAATGTATCATATAACATTCTCATGTTGGAAATCAAATGAGCATACTTTAATCGTATCATTATGAAATATGTGCATAGTCATTGCATTGAAACAATTTGCAAATCTCTTTTAAAGCAAGCTTCCCAGGCATGAATTATATGTTCACGGCTGTGAAGGATCATTCATGGGCATCCCTACCCGTGAACCAAACCATGAACTATATCATGAACGATTCTGTTCATTTTGTGCACTTTCTTCATGGGTGTGAATTTATATAGTCACGGGCATGACATTATTCGTAAGATGAGATTCATGGTCGTGAACACCTAATCATAGGCATGAATCTGGGCTTTCCAGCCATTGATACCATAAAAAACATGCATTCATTACAAGTCATAAGTAAGGCTTTAAGGATTGTCCTATGGCAATCTTTTCTTATCAACTTTCTCATCACAAACATGCATTTAAAATATGTTAGAGCATCATATAAACACATAAAAGAATATTTCAACTTAACTTATCCTATTAATTCATTTAATACCTTTTTATGCATTTATGGTTCAACAACCTCTTCTTACCCTTCCATCATCATAACTTGTGCTCATTAATACCTCTTAAGATACATTCATATCATTTAGTAATAAAATTCCTTTCAAACATCCTTATCAAGGCAATTCTTGCCTAACTTAATATTCATGCTCATATCATTCAATTAATCACATTTATCATGGCATTCATAACTATTTTTCATCTTATTATAGTAATCAACTGGCATTTAAAGCTTACAATTCATTTAGCACATATTTAACCCAACTTGCCATATTTTGGAATTTAGATGCATATATGTACACATCTCTAATGGAGCCTTACAAAACCAAGCTTGTCTCAAGCTTGCTTATCCTTTTGGTGGATTTCACCGTCTCCCCTTTCAACTCCTATCACATATAACATATCTTTATCAACATCAAAAACTCATATGCTTAGCCTTTAAAGCCATATGGCAAAAACCCTAACTTTAACCCTTTGACAATTGATCTCTTACAACTTCTTGCTAACTCATATATATATTAGTCTTTGAACAACTTAAAAAGGGATCTTAAACCATAATCTCTGAAGATCAAACCATAACTTAACCCATTTGGAAATGGGTCTCTACCATAAATGAATCATACATGATTAAAGTTATAAAAACTTGTAAAGAAGAAGGAGAATGTGATTCCTTACCTTATTCGAAGGAAACACAGATTGGATGGAAGATTCGACTTCTATCTTCCTCTTAGGGTTCATCCTCCTTAAGAACACCACCTTCCTTGTGCTCTCTTTTCCAAATAACTTGATGGAACCTTGATCTTTACTTTAGTTTAGATATCTAGGGTCGAGAATTAAAGAGAAATATTTGTTATTGGCGTCTAGTGTGAGAAAATATCGAATTCTAGGGTTCCCTTTTTAGTTTTAGGTTGTGGATGGAAGAAAAAACAACTGATACGATTTTATACCTAATGATGTTCATGAGTGTGATAACCCTTGTCACGACCATGAATATGTTAAATCCCAAAATTCCATCTTGCGATGGTTCACAGTCGTAAAAGGGCAGTCATGGGCATGAACTCTGTGACATTTTATTTTCTTGTTTTTTTGTCAACTCTTGTCCCATAACTTTTAAACATACTTATCTTTCCTAAACCTGTATTAATTACTATGCCCTAATTATGGGCATTGCACCTTATATAGCATGAATATTCACTATTATAATTAGGGTATTACACTTACTTCTGAATGTGGTGAACCAATTTTAGAACCTTAAAATGTGAAACTTGCATAATATTGAAAACTCATTTATTTCCATGAAAAGTTTTACGTTTGTTTCTAATCAACAAATTTTTCTTTGTTTTACTTTACTAAATGCCAAAACTAACACCTTGTGAAAAATCCATGTCACACATAAAACATTTTTTATAAGTACATATTATGTCCATATCTCATACTATATATATACACACACACTCTAGAAAGTAAAGTTCATGACTTATGAACATACTTTTCAAGTTTAAACAAAATATATGGCTTAAACTTCAACTATCCCTTAACAAAATAAAAAGGAAGCTATACCCCTTCTGTTAGCGTACGTATTATTTATGTTTCTCCAACTTACGTGTAAGACAATAAACTCACACACTAAATATATTGTTTAGTGATACACAATTACAAACATATACATGTGTCTATACAAACATATGTACAATCAAATAATAGTCACATATTTACATTTAAACACACATATTTAACGACAATAAATTTTATAATTTGATCATAACATAATTATTTTTTGATGGTTCATGCATATGTTACCTTTTTGGGCTTTAAATTCATAAAATACAAACAATTCATATTTGGTGTCTACAGCTTTACATACAACTTGATTCAAAGGTATTTATTGAGCAACAAACATAACATCATGCTTGCATAGATATGAATAGCATATTAGTTTTTTTATAACGTGCAATCACACAATAATCCATATACAAAACAACAATCAATTCCAAAAATTAACCATGGTATAATCATTATTTTATAACATGCACACTTATTACCATTTTCAAACTATAGGTTTAAGAAATATAAGCATCTCATTAAAAAATCTTACTTGAGAAAGTATCGTAATATCAAAATTATATGAATAGAGGATAACACACAATACTTTGATCATAACAATATTATAATCAAGTTAACATGTTCTTTATCAATTGCCTACAATACAACATGCTAAGGATTGTCTAGAGAATAACGAGTGGCTAATCATATTGTAAGATAATGATGCCTGATCGCAGGCTAGATAACTTGACCATATACGTCCCAATCAAGATCCCATAATGATGAATGATCGCACCTTTAGTATTGCCTGATCACAGGTTGGTGAAATAAAATTTCATTCGTGACACATACATATTCTCATATTTATGCTATCGTTTAATCCTTTAGTGGTATACCATTTATCCTGACATATTCTCAATTTGATTCATTTCACATAAATAATCAACATTTTTTCATGTGCCCAATCAAGCTTTATAATAGGATAATTATTCACTTTATTTGTGCACAATGTTCATACATTATCTTCACTTTATATTTGTAGCGCTCTCTCACCTAATCAGGATTAACCTGACTAAATGAGTGGGTGCTACGAAAACTAGTGTGTGGAAAATCTATGAAATTTTAGAACTTTTCTTTTCTTTGGAGAACTTTTTTTCGTAAACACTTCATTTTCTTATGAAACATATTACAACATCTCTTAAATAAAATCGTCCATAGAGAAAACTTTTGATCCAATAGAAACAACATCATATATATAAAAGAAATAATATGTTTAGGGCTCAGAAGGTCTGATGTTTACAAAAATACATGTCTTTACAAAATCTACAAATATATCTCAAAAGATAAGACATATATGCAGATAAACAATCCAAATCCTTATACCATGTACAAAATAAAAAATATGACATATGATATCAATGACAAGTGTTGGGTCTGATCTGTTGTCTCTAATATTGGGTTGGTTTTTCTTGTTCAACTTCAACTCTATCTACAAGGCTCCAACCTGCATGGGGAAACACCTGCATGCTAAGCAACTGAAAGCTTAGTGGTACATATAGGTATAAAAATTCACATGCAATCATACATTAAACAATTCATGGCATGGAAATAAATTCATACTATCATGTAGATATTTTACCTTATGGGATGAACTAACTCATTGGGCATTGAATTATATGAAAGAGAATATATAATTCCTTTTTAACAACATATAATATATTAACTAAGTATTTTTGTATACTTGTATGTTTGAACCTCTTTTTCATTTCATTATATTCTTAAATCACTTTGATATGATTGATTGATTAATTTCTCAATAACTCTTAACATGGACTATTCGGATACAAATTGTGAACAGGGGCGCTCTCCGAGCTTAAGCCACCCTGCCACTATCTATAATCATGTATATCAGTTGTGGCATCTCAGTTAACGGTGCTCCTAGATCTTAAGCCACATTGACGAGTATAAACATATGTGTGCCAGTCGAGGCATCTCAAGTCATTGGCAATCCTAGAGTTTAAGCCACATTGACGAGTATAAAATAATTGTATCATAATCACTAAGGTACCGAATTTTCTTAATGGCATGCCACCTATCCTACTTCTATTCCTAGTATCAAGCTTGGGCTTTACTTGTTCATATTATCTTATTATAATTCATCATAACATTTATATCTTATAGCATGTATACTTTGATCACATGTAAACTCATCATGTAACATTCGTGTACTGATGTTCATAGAAGCATACTCTAAACATATCATATAGAAAGTATGTGCATATATATATATATATATATATATATATATATATATATATATATATATATATCATTTAAAGCAGGCCTCAAGCGAATGAACTATGTATTCACGATCGTGAAGGTTCATCCATGGATACTCCTACCTATAAACCAAACCACGAATTATGTCGTGAAAGTTTCTATGCATTTTATGCACATTCATCACGGGCGTGATCTTGTTCGTGGAATGAAATTCATAGTCATAAACACTTAGTCACATACGTGAATCTGGGTTTTTCAGTAATTAATAGCGTTAAAGGCAAACATTAATTGCAAATCACAAGCAAGGATTTGAGGATTGTCCCATGACAACCTTTTCCTATCAACATTCTCATCACATCATGCATTATCATGCTAAATCATCAATTAAACTCAAGACAATACATAATTATTCAATTCCCCATTTCATACTCATTATTTATATTAACAATCATCTATCATCCCATATGTATTAATGCATCATTTAAACTCATTGTAAATAATAGCTAGCATTTAAGGCATTCAAAGAATTTAACACATACAACATTCAAAAATTGGAATTTAAATCCATATATGTACATACCTCTAATGGAGGTTCAAAAGCCAAACTTCTCTCAAGTTTGTTTATCCTTTTGGTAGATTTCACCACCTCATCTTTCAACTTCTATCACTTATAACATGTATCCATCAACTTCTATAAATAAAAAATTTAGCCTTTAAAAGCTATAAAACTTAAACTCTAACCTTAACCCTCTTATATAACTTTAATCTAATGAAACTTCTTACTAAAGCATATTATGACCTTAATCAAACTTAAAAAGGGGTCTATAAACAAAAAAACTCATATTAAACCGAAATCCTAACCCATATGGAAATGGGTCTTTACTAAAACAGGTTCCATATAGAAAGAGACTATGAAAGCTTATAAAAACAAAAAGGAAATGTGATTCCTTACCATAATTGAAGGAAATACAGTTAGGATGGAAGATTCAACTCCCTTCTTCTTCCTAGGGGTCGACGTTCTCAAGAACACCTCTTTTTTATGCTCATTTCTCACAAAAACTTGTTTAAACTTTGATCTTTAGTGTGGGTTTGATGTTTAAGGCCTAAAATTCATAGAAAACACAAAACTTGGTCTATAATAAAAAGAACATTCTAGTTATAAGGTTTACTTGTTAGTTTAGGTTGTGAGAGAAATAAAGAACAACTATTGGAATTTTATATTTGACAATATTCACGGGCGTGACAACAACTGTCATGGTTGTGAATCAACTTAAATCGAGAATTCCATCCCGCGATGGTTCACGGTCATGAAGGAATTGTCACGGGTGTGAACAATGTGACATTTTATTTGTTTGTTTCTTTCAACTCTCTCCATATACCCACGATCTTAAATACACATTTAACTTGCTTAATCCCTCTTATTTACTAGGTCTTAATTACATGCATTACAATATCACATGGTTCAAAGCTCATCACATATCAAATGTGCTCAAGCTAACTGATAGCGACTAGTTACCTCTTTTATATGCATCCTTCAAGTCGCATAACATTATCTTGTTATTCTTAGTTGTATAATACTTTGTAATACATGATCATAACATACATCATAATTTCACTAGTTTCATATTTCATATGTAGGTATGTCAATTTTTGCCACATATTCATGCAAGCTTTATAATAAACTAGATAATTACCTTGTTTGCATACCTCATCTCGTACCATTCCCTCACTTTATGTCACACATATCATAACTCATTGCTAATAATCCAAATATGCATTTTGAATTTACTTGTTTCATATTTGAGGTTAGGTAGATACATGTGTGACAACTTATTCAAGATTTGAGATGCTTAATATAATATAATTTACGGTAAGCAAAAATTGGAGTTACTACTTACCTTTTACGCTCATGATGATCTTTGCATCTACGATCCATCGAGTGCAGTTGTGATGTTTATTGTTCATGATCCCTTTTTACAGTTGTACTCACGCTTGCAAATTGCACTATTTTTTAAGCCAACATGAATCAAGATAATTGTTTTCAATAGTGGTTTTGAAAAGGTGTTACAGTTCCTATCGCAACCTGCTTCTCCTCTCAATTTGTACTGATTTTGCAATCACTTTGTGGCACGATTGCGAATGTGGTAACACAGTTGTGAAAGATCTATCGCAATTAAAATTGTGATTGCACTTAAGCTCGTAATCTGCATTGTTTACTAAGCCATAAGGTGGTGAAGTCATGATTTATAATGCGTTTATATTATTTTTTGTAATTCACATACACAAATCTGTTATAATCTTTTTTATGCATCAAAACCAGTTATAATAAGAACTAAACTATCAATTTTAACAACTCTCATTGACTAATAAGCATTAACTTAGCAACTTAGCATCTATTGCTCAACTTTATCACATTTGTCAGAAATCACTTTTGGATTCTTCAATAAACCTCTAATTAGGATTCTATGCATAAAAACACATGCTTTAACACATCTAGACTCTCATAAGACCTTCACATATATAAAAAATTATATTTTTCATACTCATAACTAACTATTCAACATTTATTCTCCAATATCACAAGTGTCATTACTACAAAACAAAAATATGTCAAATATTCATTCAACTAATGCCAAAGATACACCTTAGGTTGCCATTGTGTATATAATTTTTTCTTTAGAGTTTTTTTTTTGTCTCTATAATCTTTCTTTCTCTCTTTGGTTTGGTTCTAGCTCCCCTCTAATTTGGAGATTGCTTTTTCTTTCTCTTAGTGTTGATAATACATCAAAACACCATTGTATCCTTTATACCTCTTTTAATCACATAATCATTTTGTTTAAATCTCATAATCTCTTCAAGGTCTCATTTTCTAACTTTTATTTACATTATTGCTGAGTTTCTAATCAAAACCTTTACTTAATTCAAAACCCTAAATCAATTAGAAGATGGTTCATAAGCATGAAATAAAAGAGACTTTCTCTATAAAAAATGGTGTGATGCCCTTTTTCCAACTCCCACTCTTTTTTTTTTCTTCAAATCTTTTCTTCTAGCCTAAATCTTTTTTTCCACTTTTTTTTTATTTTATTTTCTATCAAGAATGTGGGATTTCTCTTTGAGTTAGGTGGGTATTGCTTAAATAGTGAAGGAAAAAGAAAACGACAAAGAGAAATGATGTATCTTGCATGACTGTAACACCACCTCATTCTAGCAGCACGTGCTCTAACAAGGGATCACTATGCCGTCTTCTTCAAATTGTTATTTAATAAGTATAAACAAGTAATACATTTTTTACTCAAAAAATATAAAATAAATAACACATATTTTATTTATAAATAAATCTTTTACAAAACATAGTGTTAATTTACAAAACTTTAAAAAATACAAAAACAAAAGTGCAAATACTGTGACCCACTATTTCTAAATTTAGTTGCTTTACTGAATCAGATCATTGTTAGCTTTATCTAGCGGTCTCCACTCACTTTTCTCTATATCTGCATAAGAGGAAACTCTCATGCTAAGATTGAAGCTTAGTGGTACATAAAATTAAGGCAATATACTATTTCATGCAACATGCATTTACATACCATCATTCAAGTATTCAACCTATTTCAAAATTAAAACATTTATTTCTTTATCACACATTGTTCTCTTGCACCTGTAAATTGATTATAAAATCCATTATACAACTACTTTATCATTTATATTTTCTTATATACAAACAAGCAATTCCTTTAGGTACACTCAATTCTTTTTTATCTATTTTCATCTTATTTATACTCATAACATCTAGGAACCACTAATTAGGATAACGCAGTGGACCATCCAGGTATTATATGAGTGTCACCCGCCATTATGGTATGAATATACAAGTTCCATCACCAATATTGATACATATGAGTGTCACCACCAACATTAATAATAGTGTCATCACCGACTTTAATAATGATAACATCACCGGTTTTAATAATTGTGACATCACCAATTTTAATAATTGTGTCATCACCGGATTTAATAATTGACCCCCTGATTGGCATGCCAAACTATCCAAAAATTTAGTTCTAAGTTAGGTGTTCTAGGGCTTATTTCATTTTTTTATTCTTTCATTTTCATGTTTTCCTTATCACTTTCATAACTTTTTTGTTCTTTGTTCTATGCTCATACCACGTTTTCATATACATCATGTTACATTGAAATCTTCATTTGATATCTTTATCAGTCATTCATTAATCATATTATGCAAAACAAGGTATTCATGGTCATGACTTCTTATTCATGCCTGTGAAAAATGTCGATCACACAGCCTCACGATTGTGGGTTAGGTGTTCATGCCTGTGATTAAGTTTATATTATAACAAAAATCATGACTCAAGCCACGAATGAATATGCATGAATAGTGCTCTTTTCATGTAAAATGTAATGCCCATGAGTAATTATTCACCCCCTGTAAATTTAGACATTCACGCTCATGAACAATTCATCACATCCATGACTAATTGTTGAAAATCTGCACTTTCACTTCCTTTCTTCATTTTAAGCTTCATCAAACAATTTAAACACCACTAATATTCATTCTCAAATTATTAACACAACATACAAGGTTTTGATCAACATCTTTAGGCTTTTATCAAAACTCAATTCCTAACATATAACAATTAAAATAACCAAGCACACAATGTCACCCTCTTATGTAAATTCTATAGTTATCATGCATTCATTCATAGTTAAGTTCATTTCCATCACTAATTAACATGTAAAGATGCATATCATGCAATTTCATAATAAGTTATAGGCTATTGTCTTAAATTATGCAATAACCCATTTTTTGTTCTCTTTCACTCTTCTATGTTAATTTTTCTTTCCCTTTTCTCTCTTGAGCTTGTTCTTTGTCACTTGGAGCTCCTATAACACTATAAAACTATAACCAAAACCTTATTTCATAACTTTTTTCTAAATCTTATCTTCTCTCTTCTAAACCCTAAACTCTCTTTTCAGATATAAGCTCTAACTGAACTCAAATTCATATCTTACTCTAGAAAAAATGAAAGAAGAGGAAATGAACCTCTTACCTTTACTCTTTTCTATTCTTAATCCACATTTTGGATTTTTCTCTCTCCCCTTTTCTTGCTTATCTCCTCTTCTTTTTGCTCCATTTAGCTTCTCCCAGCCATGTTATGCATGAAAATAGTTGTCTTGTGTTTTTCCCTTTACTTTCTCTTTTTCTCTATCTAGATTAAGCTTTGGTTATGGAGGGAATATGGGGGACAATAGAGCTGGTGTATGAGCAGAAAATGAAGTTAAAGAAAAGATAAGGAAGTAGAAGAAAAGAAAAAGAAAAAGAAGAAATCAAATTCAAATATGGGTCCCACCATATTTGACCATAACTTGATATTGCACATTAACATATTAATCTTCCTCTTTCTCTTTATAGTGGTCGGCTAACACAAATAAAATATGTCAAATTTTTATATTTAATTGGTAATTATCTTATTTGATACTCTAATTTTTGATAAATTGCAAATTGACTCCAAAATTTTTAAAATTTTGCAATTTAGTCATGTATTATAATTCAAGTTCTTTACACTTTTAATGTGCTTACTTTAGTATATCTCATAGTTATTAATCATTACTTTATATAATTCCAATCAAATCCGAATTTAGACTTCGGTGGGTCTGTCGCATCAACTTAGGAACTCATGTGATACATGGCCTAAATTAGTGAATGTGACAGTGAGTGAGAGAGAGAAGGTTGAGTGAGGGTAGAAATTTTGCATACTTAGCCCTATTCCTCATCTCTTTTTGTTTGTATGCTATAATGGAAAGCCAAGATTTAGCCACATCATTCCTTTAATCTTAACCACATATTCTTTTAACCAATGAGAATTAAGTCTAAGTCAAACAAATGTTAATTTATTTTGTCACTTGTAAAATTTTTGTCCTTGATCACTTATTCCTTTAATCCTCAATCAGTTTTTTCTTACAATTTAATACTCAATTAAATTTCCTTTTTTTATTAATTGAATCTTCAAAATAACTCTTTACTTATTATTCCAAAATTTCCTTTTTAATCTGAATTTACACTCCCATTAGCGCAGTTGCATCCAGTACAATGTGTTTATGATTTGGGTCAAAATTAGCAAATTTTATATCAGTTATCAGCAGTGCTAGTGGTTTTGCAATAGGCTTGTATGGGTATTAGATTACAACCATTAGTAATGGTGGTAGTGATATGTCCCCTCATGAAACCTATTCAAATCAAATCCATAAAAATGCCAAAAATTTTTGTATGGATTCTGGCCTTCTAGGTCATGTACAATGGTGAAGATTTAGAGGGAAATTAAGGGAAAATAAGGTATTTGAAAAACATAAGTCTCCTCTTTTCTAATTCTCCAGCTAATTCATTTTCTTTATATTATCAATCTATGTTATTGTATTTTAATTTTGGATCTTATGTTTTGATTATGCCCTGGTCAAATTTAGTTTTTGTATTATTTTATTTATTAGTTTTTGTGATCAAATTTTCATTTTCTAATTATCTCCTTTCTTGTGGAATTTTTTGTTCCACCAATTGAGAGACATGTTGGTTTTTTAAGTTGTAGTTACCTCATGGTTGCTAGCAATACCACTAAGAAGATGGAAGAGATGAAAAGGAGGGGCATTAACTTATTCTCAATTTTCAGATTTTAGTTTTTTTCATTAATCTAATATGGTTATGACATAGACACTTGCTTGGAAATTTTTTAATTAAAAAAATATTTCCGTTTGCTGAGCTATAAGATTTGTTCAGTAGGAGTTTTATTGACCCAATTGGGCTAATTACCTAAAATATCCAAATTATAGGTCATTTAACAATTCTGACACATCTTATCAAAATTTGTATAAAAATACCAAAACTAATTTTTTATCTTCAAAAGTAGCATTCAGCACAAAATGCAGTAGTGGATTCCTACATGGTAACTAGAATATTTTTTGATAGAAAAAAAATTGAGTAAGCATTCTTTTGTAGGCTAATTACCTAAAAATACCAAAACTATAGGTTATTTAACAATTTTGGCACATACTATTAAAATTTGCAAAAAAAATACCTATACTAATATTTTATTTTCAAATATATCTTCCGGTACAAAAACATGGTGGCGATCCTCCAATGTGTCATCCTATTTCTTACGTGTTTGCTAGAGATTAAAAAAAAGAGCTAATTAGGTACCAAATTGCTATACACTCAATAGTTTGTGTGTTTTTTTGATATTGAAGACTTTAGATAAGGCACTAAATAATAATTGGACTATGATAATACATCTCCAATCTTCTGGTTATGGTTTGTTTGTAATTCCTTCCTCATCCAAATCGATTCTTTTGATATTGAGAACCACAAAGTCATAGACAGAGAGAGAATGCATCATGGTTGGACTCGATACAGAAGTTGAACCAATCAGCTTTAATTAACGTGTTGATATTGTCAATTGCAATAGTGATGATGAAAAAAAAACTTAGATAGTGCTGCAAAGCAGTAGGTTTTAGGATGGAGATGATGAAGACTATAACCGAGATGATGAGGAGAAGTTACCATCTCACGAGGTTGGTTCATCTTTTATAGTGAATGGAGATTATAAACCCTAATTTTGGTGTAAACACAGTAAATTTATTTATTTATTTATTTCATTTTATTGGTAAAACACATCGGAAAATTGATTTTGTTGGCTCAACTCTTTTTTTTTTGAAATACTATTCGGCTACCATATAGAAACTGATTGCCATGTAGGAATGCACTGCCTCATTTTTGTACCAGATTCTGATTTTGAAAACAAAAAATTGGTTTGAGTATTTTTTTGTAAATTTTGATAGAATGTACCAAAATTGTTAAACACTCAACAAGTTGTGTATTTTTTGGTAATGTGTTTTTTTAGTCTCCAGCAGCCACGTAAGAAAGAGGATGCCACATAGCAGAATGGTTGCCTTATTTTTATATTGAAAGATATACTTGAAAACAAAATGCTATAATAGTACATGAAAAAATTATTAAATGACCTATAGTTTGAATATTTTTAGGTAATTAATTGTAACATCACACCTTATACATTTAAGTATAACGTATCATTGTGTCAAATAATCACATATGACATACTAGCAAGACATAAGATCCTATTAATAATGATAGTAATTTTTTTCATAATATCCTGTAATATCATTTAATGACTTTGCAAATCAACATTGAGACTTTTACCATAATATAATATATCATATATATTAAAACTTAAACTTTACATCCGAAGGATTACGAGTTGCTTTCATTTATACATTTTAAAACTAATTCTGAGTGACTATACATGTTCAAACATATAAGTCCAAAATATAGATGACATTTTTTTATGCTCGTGTAGAATGCAAGGAGAGATAGTGGTGAGGCTCGGCCAATGACCTTTAATCCATGTCTTCTATATGCCAATCAAAATGAACTATCACTTTCTTTACCTGAAAAATTATGCAAATTGATGAGTTGCGACTCAGTGAGAATAATCATCAAATGAGCTCTAAAGTACCAAAGAAATCATAGTAATAAACCACAACCCATTGCATATTATGTATTCCATTCCATTCACCATTATCATATAGATATCAGTAAAATTGAAGCATATAATCGTTACTCTTTATGTATGCATATGCTTTGCTTATTTCATTTTGTTGTGACTATGTTAAATAGACATTGCCCCGGATTTCCATGTGAACATTTGCATTGGCTAGCTAGCTTGATAATTTGTTTCATTTGCATATTTGTTGGGCCATAAGCCTCTTCTTTTGTTTTACAATATCAATTAACTAGTCACAACGCCTTTTTAGTTTATATGCATATGCATTTGTAACTAAGCATTCATCACTGTTTTATCTTTATCACATATACCATACATATACCACATATGTCACACATATACCTCACATATACTATTCATAAACCATGTATATATCACGTATGCCAAATATATATCTCAAATATACATATATATATATATATATACCACTTATATGTACCACATATATCACAAATTATTCATCATCTCATTATCAATGTCAAATCATGACAATCATATGAATCACATAGCTATAAATCATCTCACATATTACATAATAAGCAATATTCGTATGCACAAAAGAAATCGTTTGATAACTATACTCACATTTTTCCTTTGATTCTGACCTTTAACTTATTGTTTATTCCCTCCTTGTGGGTCTGCAATTTGTCGTAAGCCAAATATGGAAATATAATTGATTAACTCATGACTAGATAAATTTAATGTGGCTTAAACAAATTAATATAGATAATTAGGATTTTTCCTATGAGACAGTATGAGCTTATGGGATTGATTAGTCCATAATTTTTTCTAAAATTTTTCAATTTATGTGATTCTTATTTCTAATTAAAATTAACATATAATTATATAATATAATAAACTTTCAGAGCAATTAGAGCATTTTAAATTTTTTGGTGGAATTTGCAATTGTGTTATATTTTCTATATATTACAATAAGTTTTAGGATACCAACTTAGGTCCTTCATATATTACAATATGTAATTCAAATTATAATGAAACTTGTTATGAACTTAGATATGTTAAAATTGAACTTTTTTTATGTTTACAAGTTTTATCAATTATATCTCTAAGGTCCTCAAATTATAAGAAATATTTCACTGGTCCATAACATAGTTGGCTTTCGGACTAGTATGACTTGTGAAGGCTATATCTTATTCTATACATAACATATTAAGGTGAAATTTATACAAAATTTATCTAAGACATAAATATAACTTTAATGTTTTGAAAATTATATATTCCATTTAGAAGGAGTTCAAGAACTAAGTAGACAGCTCAAACTATGGAACAATCATTGTTGCATTTACCATTAAACAATATCCACAAGACATATAAATCTAAAATTTGTTATACATATAGATAACACATGTACTAAAACTTTCATGCTTTAATCTACTTAAAATAAGATCTCTATCATATTTAAAAAACGGATACACTAGCTAACTCAAATAGGATTCACACCCAAAGCAGTTCCAATAAAGAGAGGATTTCTCTTCGTATAAACCAAATCTTGCAAATATATTTATAAAGACATAAATGAACAACTTTTATATTTTACTTTTTTCCAAATTCGGTCTCTAAGATCATGAAAATTGTAGTAAAAAATATTGCCTATTTATGAATCCTAAACACCATAATCAAGATTAAAACAAAAGAAATGTTCATGTCATATCTGCTAATTTAGACCTAAGTCACGCGAGTTGTTAAATTGATTCGTCGGTTTGACCGAAGTCTAAATTTGGACTTTTATCAAAAAATATAATGAAAATAAGGGTAATTAAGTATGGAAAATATCTAATAAAGTGTTCAAAATATTTAAAGATGTTAAATTTCGGTAAAGGACTAAATAACAATTTTTGAAAAGTTTAGGGGTCAATTTGCAATTTACCAAAAATTGGAGGATTTAAATGGGATAATCATAAATTAAATACATGATTGGGACATTAAACACATGGGAAGGGGCTGGCCACACCAAGTGGCATACATTAAGTGGACAATTAACATACACCAAGGGAGATGAATGCATTAATGAAGACTTCTAGAATTTGGCTTAGGTGTCCCATAATTATGTAGTTTGTCTTTATTCTCTTAATTGTTCATTCATCTCTTCATATCTAGAATTTTCTATCTTTGAATTGCCTCCCACATTTCTTGAAGCCCAATACACCAAGTGGCAAAGTTTAAGAAGCTAATTAACATGCATGCATTTAGCATTAATTAAAGTTTCTAAAATGTGAGCTTAGGTGTCCCCATCCTTAATTGGTTTTTGTCATTTTCTCATCAATTGCTCATTAATCCTCTATTATCCCTTTGAATCTAGAAATTCCTATCAATTATTTGTCTTCCACGTTGCTTCTTGAATCACCATACATCAAAGTAAGATGAACACATTAATTGAACAATAATGAAAGCTTCTAGATGAAGCTTAGGTGTCCCTCATTTTAATGAATTTTGTCATTTTATTATTGATTGTTTCTTCCTCTTCCTTATCCATTTTTCATTGAGGAAAATTATGTTCTCCAAACCAGCCCACGTTTTTCCCTTGGATAGCCATAACCAAACCTTGTTCTAAGAAGAGAAAGTGAGAAAAAGAGAGAGAAAGACATGGGAAATTTCATTTTCATGTTTAAGAAAGCTTAAAAGAGTAAGAAGAAAGAGAGAGATTAGGGTTTATGAAGTTTTAATAATCTGATTTTAAATTTTAGAAACTCAAGTTAACAAAGAATTAGATCAAGGGAGCAAAGGAAAGGAGAAAGAAAAGTAAAGAGAAAGAAAAGAGAAAAAAAGAGGTTTGTGCATAACCTAAGGCAATAGCCTATTTTATTTTTTTTTATTTGCATGATTTGATTATTTGGCATGTTTATGATTCTGAATTAATATTATTTTGTGATGAAAATCTTGGGAATGCATGTTTGCTAGACTTAGGATCTAATTTGGTAAAAATTGAATGTGATTATCTTGTATGTTCCTTGCTGAAAATTGATGAGCAGTGTTCACTTAAACTGCTATAACTTACTTTCTGGAACTCAGTTTTTCATGTTCTTTATTTGGTTTGAAAGATAAGACATAGGTCTATAACTTTCATTTAGACCACAAAACTTGAATATATCTGTAATTATCCAGAAAAATTTATAAAATTCGGACATAGAATATGTCCAGGAATTCTGGGCAGAATTATTAGTAATGAGCAGTAAATACTTAAACTGTTATAAATTGAGTTCTGGAGCTTCTATTTGTGTGTTATTTGTTTGGTTTGAAATCTAAGACATAGGGCTACAAGTTTTATTCTATAATATTTGAATATGTCTGTAATTGTCCAAAAAAATTCATAAAATTTAGACTTAGAATCTGTCCAGAAAATTCTGGGCAGAATTATTAGTGACCAGTTAGTATTAATATTATCATATCTTTTTATACAGAACTTAGAATTAAATGATTCAAGTTGAATATTAAAGTTAAGATCCATATCTAAAATTTGTATGAAGATCATGTAACTAAATTCAGAATGGAACAGAGCCAAAATTAAGGTCCAAAATAGAGAACAGAATCTGCTAGTGACAGGGCAGCATGTGAATTGAGAAATGAAATGAGTAAAATGATGAGAACTTTGTTATATTATGTAAATATTATTTTAATTGAGTGATTATATGATGTTTTTGAGATATTACATGTATGAAAAGTATGAAATTAATTGTTATGAATTTTAATGAAATTGTATAAGCCCTAGAACACCTAACTAGAACCAACTTATGATAGTTTGGCATGCCAAATAGGGGGGAGTATGATGAAAATGATTAAATCTATTAATGGTATGATTATCTATGCCGGTAATGACACTGTTATCTACGCCGATAATGACACTTTTATCTACGCCGATAATGACACTTTTATCTACGCCGATAATGACACTTTTATTTACGCCGGTAATGGCACTTTTATCTACACACGTAATGGCACGATTATCTACGCCGATAATGACACAGTTATTTACGCCGGTAATGGTACGGTTATCTACGCCAGTAATGACACTTATATGCGCACATCATATTACCCGGGTGGCACTCCTAAGTGCCTGGATGACAACTCCGTTATCCGAATCGGTGGTTCACAGGTGTTTTGGGCATAAGTAAAGACATAAATAAAAAGTCATGGAACATAAAAGAATTATTGATAATAAAAAATGGAATTATGAATTGTGGCATGTATAAAAAGAAGATTTAGTGTTATACAATAAGGTGGTAATAAAATAAATAAATATGAAATAAAATAATGTAATTTGATGTATATATATGTTAGAATACCATGATATGTATATTTGCATGAGAATATGATTAAGCATGAGTTGAGATATGATAATGCATGATTGCATAAAATAGTTTATTGTCTTATTTATATGCACTACTAAGCCTTGACCTTAGCGTGGGAGTTTTTTTCTGTGTAGATTTAAAGAAGTAGTTGAGGTCTTTGGATAAAGACAAAGTGATCCAAGTCCAGTAGGATAGCTCGTATCAAATATTGTGGGTCGCACAAATTATGTAACTATGGTTTGAGTTTTATTTTGTAGTATTTGTAGAATAAACAACACGTTTTATAAAGAACATGTTATTATATAAAATGTAGTTTATCTTTTATGTTATAATTTCTTTTATATTACAAAGTAAACAAATAGTAAATAATATATATATATGAGAAATTTTCAGTTAAACACAATTTAATAAAATAAAATTTTAACCGATAAAGTCAGCGTAGCACACTCTCATTCGGGCATAAACTGCTAGGGTGAAGGGGTGTTACAGTTCACTCACCTATAACCAGATTGCCTAGGACAAAAATTGCTTCTGAAACTCTATAAAGAAGTAAGAAAATGGAAATATGATGGCTATTAATGTTAAGAAAATGGAAATATGATGGCTATTAATGTGTTAGAGAAGGGAGAACGAATTTGAGATAAAAAGAAGTGAGCAGAAATGGGATAGATAACGCCACCGATTCTCTTTTGTCCTTTCTTCTTTTTTTTTTCTTATTCTTCCTTTTTGTTTCTTTTTCTTTTTCTTTATTATTATTATTATTATTATTATTATTATTATTATTATTATTATTATTATTATTATTATTATTATTATTATATCTGCATATAAATCTAATTCCATTAATCAACACAAAAATACAACTTAATCCTTTAACTCAATTTAATAAATTAACAATGTAAAATATTTATTAATTTTAATTTATTCATTTTACTTACTTTAATTTAGTTACTTTATTCAATTTATTTCTGATGTCTTGTTACCTCCATTTAGGTTATAAGTACACACGTGTGACTCGATATAATTGTAATATTCTAGAATACGTAACTAGTGCGTGTCATGAACTTATCCCTATAAAAATATATATGGAATGCACGTGTTCAATTGAATTATATGCAAAATGCATATGTCTAAATAAAATGTATATAAATATATATGTGGGGAATATCGATGTCACATATATTGACTATTAAGCTATACATCAAGGAATTTTTGTACCTTATCCCTTTAATGATCATGTTTGGCTTCGTTTTCAATTTAGAAAATTAAGATTTAAGCTACCATATTAATTATTATAATCAAGATTTCATCTCGAAGAAACACAAACTAGGAAAAGGACAAAATAGAAAAAGATAAATGCTATCTCTATTTTGAAATCATTTTATTATGGCTAATTTTAGAATGCACCTGCTTTATTTATAAATCTGTATTTTGACCTGCTAGATAATGAATATGTAAAAATTAATTTGTTATCTAAATTACTCTTTTATTTAAAAATATGTAATTATTAACTAATTGAAATGGACTTATAATAAATTAGTTTGAATCTCATATTTATAATTTAACCTTATATTTAATATATAACTTTTAAATTGTATAGTTTTTATTTAAATAAGTGAATTATTATTTTTAGCTTCATATATAAATTTTATTTTAAACCTAAAAATTCAGATTTCATATCGTAATGAATATTATTTCATTCCTTTTGGCTTACAAATTAATCCATCATATAAATTTTATTTTTAAATCTAAAAAAATCAGATTTTACAAGGCAATGGTAATGAATATTATTTTCTTCATTTGAATTTATAAATTAATTCATTATATAAATTTTATTTTTAAACCTAAAAATTCAGATTTCATAAAATAATGAATATGTTATTGTCTTTATTTCATTTTTAGAAAATTAATCATTAAAAATCTAGACATCTCTATGTGTTTTATTTTCTTTTTTCTTTATATATATATTTCTTTGAATGTTCCTTCATTCATGCACCAAAAGTTAGAAAATTTCTAATTTCGTAAATACAATTTCTTTTACTAGATATATTATTTAAATATCCAAAACTCCAATTTCTAATATATATGACATATAAGAAATTGTATATTTGTTCATTTACCGATCAACAACTTAATTTATAAAAAAATATGATATATAAAAATAGATTTTTTTAAAAAAAAAGGTATGGGGTGTCTTTTTATCTTTATTTTATGCCTAATAAATCCATAATAAAATGTACTTTTAGATTAGATACTCAACTGATATATTATCCTGAACTGATATATTATAGTCTTAGTAGATACTCAACTGATATATTATTCCGAACTGATATATTCTAGTCTTGTTATACTAGTATATATATAGTGTCACAATAAACCCAATTTCTAAGATTCCACAATTTATTCTTCTATTAATCGAGAAAAAATTTTCTATATAATATAATGGTTATATTTATAACTATTAATTTAATAAACAATATAATTAATTAATTATTTTTAATATATTAATTATTTTAAAATCAAAGTAGAAAATAATTTTTTAAAAAATTACAATATACTATATAATTATGCCTTAAAAAATTGATAGAAATCAAATAATTTTAAAAAAATTTATCGTAATTTAAAATAAAAATAATTAAATTCAACTTTATTGATTATATATATATATATTGAATAATATAGATAACTTTAGTCAGGATCACTTTTAGAAAATATTATACTAATAAATACTAAATTAATAATCTATTTTAGATTTTTTTTTATTTATATTTTCATTTGTAAATAGTTTATGAATAAAAAGAAATGGTCCAGATTTGACTCCCATACCAAGCACAAATTGATATTTTGGAATGACTTTTGAGCTTACCAAATCCGTCAAATCTTATTGGTTTACAATTTAACTGGTTGAAAAAGTTAAGTTGGACCAGTTTTAATAATCAATGCATGACCAATTTTAATACTCAATAAAAAAAATAAGATCAGAGATAATTTGTTGAACATATTGCAGGTTAAACTATTGAAATTTATTTATAATTTCAGCGGATAACTGGTAATTTCATTCAATTGCTAAGATTAAAATTAAGTAATTTAATAGTTTTAAAGTTTATGGTTTATATATAAATCTGATACACGCTAGAAAACATTTTTTTTATTATATAATTTAGTTCCCCATAAATACCTTTTTTTTTCTTTTTGACAAAAAAAAGTGAAGTAATTATTTCAATACACATTTTACATTTTGCAATCTTAAGAGCTAAGATATGTTCCTCTTTCAACAACCTTCTTATGCATAAAATAACTTGAAGAAAAAAAGTTATAGTGTTCCTACCATATTATTGTCATTAATAATTTAAGCTCTTCAATCAAACCAAAAATGTTAATATAATAGCTATAAGCCTCTAACTTAGTATGCAAATGTAACACGAAGCATGTCTATATTTATTAATGTAAAAAATATTATAAAAATTAAGAAAATAACTGAAAAGGAAATATTTTTAGTTTCCAAATTTCCGAATGTTTACAACTTTTATATAATCTCCATTAATTATTGTTTTTGAACTAATATAGTCCTTCAACTAAAAAATTATTTTTTAAAGCGAAACTCCGGTTATATATTGTCATTTTCTGTTTTTTTTCTTATTTTTTGTTTTAGGAGTCATCATTGGTGTGTAGTACTGTCGAGAGTCCTATATTATTCTATTTTCTTAGTTTTTCACTCAATAATATCAAATATGTTATTATTTTTATACATGAGCTTTATAGTCTATTTAATTTTTTCTTTATTATTTCTCGTAGTAAATCTTTAGATCTATATTTTCATATCTAAATTTATTATTTTTTTTCATTTTATTAAAATAAAATTGGTGACAAATAAAGTTTTTATTATTAAAGATTGTTTTCTTTGTATAGAATGTTTTTATTCTTCTTGTATAAGAGTCATCCTCCTATAAAAGGTAGTTTTAACTAACAGATGGAGTGATTATCTGTTGAAAGTCATATTTCTCATAGCATCTTATCATTTTCCATTGTTTTCATTGAAGAAATTTATATTTTAGAAATTTTATTACTTTTGTACATCTTGAATACTTTAAAATTATATAATTTTATTGTACATTATAAATTTATTCTTTTTGTAATTTATTAATTAGAATTTTATTTGCATTCAAAAAAATTATTCAATTAACTATCATAGATTATACTATATGTTCTATAAATAAGGAGTAACAATAACTTTCACTACAAGAAAATCAAAATTTACCAACAGAATTTTTCTTTTGGTAAACAAAAAAATCCGTTGGTAAATTTATTTACCAACAGAAACTTTCCATTTGTAAAGTACTCATCGTTAAATTTATTTACCAACCAAACAAAATTCATTGGTAAATAGCAACAGAAAATGTCCGTTGGTATTTACCAACAGAATTTTCTGTTGATACTTACTTACGGTTGTATCTGTTGTTATTTTGCCAATTACCAACGAAATTTTCTATTGGTAAATTTGGTGTCAAATATTTACGCAATATTTACTAACGGATATTAATCCGTTGGTAAAAAACCATTGGTAATACGTCGGTAATCCGTTTGTACTATTTTATAATTTTTTTCATATATTTTTCGTTGCTAATATGTTGGAAATGCGTTGGTAAATACCAACAGTTGTTGTCCGTTGATAAATTCTGTTGGTAAATATAATTTTTTTTTGTAGTGTTTGTTCAATTAACTACCATAACTAAGTGTTTCATTATTAAGTAATAAATTAGTTTAAAATTATCAATTGCATAAATTTGATAGTTAATTAGTTAAAGAATTTAACTGAATAAATATTTAATTAAGAAACATAGTTATACAAATTCATAAAATTCAAGAATCAAAATATATTATTTGCTAAACAAATAATAAGATATCCATGCATTCATGCCAATATCCCATTTAACATGTATTTTCTATTCCTGCAGCAAGTATTTGGAGGAAAATTCCAATTTGAAATATTGAGCATATATATAATATGGTTATTAAAAAAACAAAGTATACTCTTTATAGGATGCATTCTTCAAACTTGCTAAATAATTTAGTTAGTGTAGATTTCACCTCTCAATTTAGGTCCAAGAAAATATACAAGAGCAAAAAAGACTAGCAGTTGAAGACACTCCAACGGAAGAAGAAAATTGAAGTATTCGAGTTCATTGTCTGAACTTAAAGAGTGTTTTATTTGTAAGTTTTTCCACATTTGTCTTAGATTTAAAGTTGATAAAAGTGCATGTTTGGAAAATTGTTGGCCTAATTAGTTTGCTAGGACCTGATTTCATCTCTCCTTCAATAGCCCTCTTGGGGGCTCCTATTTTTCGCTTAATACATGTGTAGTGTTTTGTTTTTTTAGGATAGGTCATTCGGCCTCACTCTACTTTTGTGGATAATTGAACTCATAATTGAATAATTAGGGGAATAATTGTATTAAAAATTAGTATAAAAGATAATGTGTATAAAAAAAAATGAGTGTAGGAAGTAAAGTGATCAATTGTGGCAAGTAGAGGAACTTCTCGACCTTTTTTTTTTTAATTTCTCAAAAAAAAAAAAAGAAACTACATTTTAAATAGGCCTAGAGTACAAAATAACATCAAGTAAAGAAAAATGGTTTTTTAAGCAAAATGGGTGTTTAGTAAAGTAAAAATAAAAAAATAAGCAATTGAAAATTTTAAATTATCAGTTTTTAGAATTTGTATGAAAAGATTTTTTTTTTTATAAAGGTTAAAAATTTCAGATTTTAATATCAAAAGTTAACTTTTGGATATTTAAAAATTAAAAAATATATATATATATTTAATATAATAACTTTTATTATAATTTTATGTTTAGTTTTTTTTATTAGAAGAACATGGATAATGATTTCATTCCTTAATTAAAGAAAATTTAATATTGTGCATATTAAATATTAATCAGTCACCAATATTCAAACACAAATAATTTCATGTTTAGTTACATTATATATGATAAATAAAAATTTAATATATGTATTACATAAATAAAATAATATAAAAATTACTGATAGCTATATTATAAATTATAAATTGCAAAACTTTTAAGATTAATTATGAACTGCTAACCTTCTAAAAGCAACCATCTTAACCTACCAACAATCCAACTATACCGACTTTAATTTTATCATAATGGACACTATTACATAGGAAGGAAAAGGCTTACAAGTAAAATTCTTAACTGAAAGCATCTCTTAAAATGACTATTCAATTGAAATAGTTACTAGGTAATGGAGCTTCAAAATTTTGATGCATCCAAACCAACATTGATATGTCTTAAAGCCCATGTTTATCGACTTGCATATAGAATTACCAATGCATATGTGGCATTTGCAAATGTAATTGTATGGACTATGCAATTGTAATTTTACAAACTTGCAAATATAAAAGGAAGAGAAAAATTATTTCAAATGAATAAAATAAAGTTATGGGCTCCTCTTTTTTTTTTATTATACAATAAAGTTAAATAAAATAAATAAATAATATATATTTTATACATTAATATAGTTAATACTAATTAACATGTAATTATTATAAAATTAATATACTTAATCGAAAAAAATTAGGAACTCCAAAGTAAAAATGAAAATATAGAAATTTAATCGGAAAAAAAAATCAAAAAAGTATATGTCCCAAAAATGGTTTTTGCCTAATATAAATATATGTAATAACCGATTGGCCTAAGTCATGAGATGCTAAAATTTGATTTGATTTGATTCGTGCAGTGCCTCTCAGCCAGGGAAGACCAAAGCTGTGCCAAGCCTCACTCATAATTGGCCAATTGGTCATCTCATGCACTAGCTGGCTGACCTAAATTTTGTACATGACATCTATGGTGGTTAGGACACTCATAATTATGTTTTTCTTGTTGACAAATCCTGTCATCATCTACTTAGGTAATGGTAAGACTTGATTATCTTAGGTTTTAATTTTTGACACAATCCATATGAGCCATGAATTGAATAGGATATGCTATTAATTAGTGACAGAAAAAGCTAATTGAAAATCCCATTTCTTCAAATTTGGTCTAAGACATAAAATCCACCATTGTAATCATCATTGTCACGGTATATAATCCTAACACATTTAACCAAATTGTGCTAAATATTTACCTCAAATGGGTAATCACTAATCAACCATTTTATTTGATGAACAACATTACAGCTGTATAGAGCATAGAATTCCACTACCCATTTTCTTTCCCTATGGTTCTAATCATTATCATTAATTAATATTCCCAATCAAATTAAAGAGAGAAATATGAGTTGTAGGGATGGCAATGGGTCGGGTTCGGGGCGGAGTTCTCCGTCCCCGTCCCCGACCCCGACTCCCACCTCCTAACCCCGATCCCACCCCGAACCCTGACGGAGAAATTTTTTAAATTTCCATCCCTGCACAACACGGGGACGGGGATCCCCGACCCGATCTTCAGAATTTTATTAATTTTTTTTATTTTTTTAATGTTAAATTTTTTTTTATTATTTTTTATTTTAATTAATTAGTTAATTATATAATTTTTTAAATAAAAAAATATTTTTTACTTAAAATAAATGTTATATTTTTATTTTATTATTATTTTTAAAATATTAATTATATTAAAATATAAATAACTATTATATATACAAATAATATAAATATATAATTATATAAACATAATTTTCGGAGCGGGGGATATATATACCGTCCCCGACAAAAAAAATTCGGAGTCGAGGCGGAGGGGAAAAAATTTTCAAAAATCCGCCCCATTATGGACGGAGTCAAGGCGGGACACTGCGGATCGAATGAAAATTGTCATCCCTAATGAGTTGTAGTTAAAGGTGGTTATACCTAGAGGGAGCCATAATTGTAACAACCTGGCACCACAAAAGGTTGTCATAAAGAATCAACAATAGCACAATGGCGTCATTGTTCCGTTGCTGAAACACAGAATTTCAGTTTTGCACATAGCGATGCGAAAACGGCATCGCTGAAATGTAGCATTTTAGCGACGTCGTAATGTGTTGTTGAAATGCTACATTTGCTTTTCACTTAGCAACGCCGTAATGTGTCGCTGAAACACTATGTTTACATTTCACTTAGTGATGCGTTAGTGACACCATGGGATATCCATTTTGGAAAAATTTTCCCCTTCTCCCATCCCTATTTGTGTGATTTTCAATGCCTAACAGACCGGACCCACACCCTCTGTGTAATACCCTTATAATAATCATTCATACGTATGTTATGTTGATTAATACAATTATAGCCGATGTGTGCCAATTTTTTTTAATTTAATTTAATGACCATAATATTATTAGCATTTATTAATCTTTTTCATTTTTTCAAAAATTTTGATAGCATAATGATTATAAATTAACTACTTCACCTGCAATTAAAACAATACACAACCAATTTTTGGGCACAACTATACACATATAATACAATATTCTTCATTCAACTACAAAATTGACATTTCATTTTTTACACATAATAATTCACAAATGTTCTTTGTTATAATATGTACAACATTTTATTTCTACAATTTTATATCTAAACATATATATATACACATGTCATTCCTGATACTAGCCTATTATTATTTGTTCTTCCTTCATCTCCCAAAATTTGTATGTTTACTCTTACATTTTCCGCTACTATCTGTACGCAATTAAATAATTACTTGCTAAGCATTAATACACTCAGTAGTGATTACTAATTTAAAAATTTTCATTTACCTATATTTTCATGCATGCATACATGCAATAATATTTTTAATATACTATTCAAATTTTCTCTTTAATATATTATTCTTTTTATCAATACATTATTTTTATTTATCCTTAATTCACTATTTAATATCTTAATTAATTTTAACAAATTTTCTCAATTATTTTTTTCAGTTTACACCTGAACTTTCAATTTCTTTCAATTTAATTCATTTTCACATTATTTATTTAATTAACCATTCCTTTTTTTCTTGTTTATTTTTTTCAATTCTTTATTTAATTAACTACAAATTTCACTTTAATTCCTAAATTTTCATTTATTTACAATCTCTTCATTGTTTTATATTTATTTACACTTTTACCACTAATATTTTTATTTTTTCATTTATTTTCTTTTTAACTACATATTTAACATTTTTCTTCCACTTAAATTTTATTTTTCAATTTTACTATTTTTTTCATATTTATCACATTTATTATTATTATTATTATTATTATTATTATTATTATTATTATTATTATTATTATTATCACTTATCTCATTTTTCTCACATTTTTCATATTTTTCATTTTTATTATATTTTTCATTTTTATAATTTTTCTCTGATTTTTCACTTTTATTGTTTTCTCACATTTTTCACTTATTTCATTTTTATCATTTTTTTTCACTTAAGTCATTTTTATCATATTATTCATTTTTACTTCTTTAATTCACATTTGCTAATTTTATTATTTTATTCAAATTTGTCACTTTTTATTATTTCATTTACACTTCCTACTTTTATCATTTTATTCACATTTGTTATTTTGATCATTTTTATTTATATTTTTTTATCATTTAATTCATATTTGCCACTTTTATCATTTTATTCACATTTGTCACTTTTATCATTTCAATCACATTTGCTATTTTTATCATATTTTTCACTTGCATCTTTTCTTATCATATTTTTCACTTAAATAATTTGTACTCCTTTTATTCACATTTGTCATTTTGATCATTTTTATTTTTATTTTTTTATCATTTAATTTACATTTGCTACTTTTATCATTTTATTCACATTTGTCACTTTCATCATTTCATTCACATTTGCTACATTTATCATATTTTTCACTTGTATCTTTTCTTATCATATTTTTCACTTGTATCTTTTCTTATCATATTTTTCACTTAAATAATTTGCACTCCTTTTATTCACATTTGCCCCTAGTTTCAATCCAATAGAAAATTTTCGGATCAAATATATGAGACATGAACCTCAAAAGTCTGCTACACTGAAGAGTAATCTCAAATGACCACCCGAGTACTGCACTGTACACTGAATCATTATAACTGAAGTAGACCGTCATTGGTTTATATAAATAAGTCGTCATGACCTACACCGCGGTAACGGTATCCCTATGGCTAGCCAATTATATCTTTAGCTAGATTTAACCATTAGAAAAATAACTCAATGTATTATTTTATTCTTTTAATTTAATTTTCATTAAATTTATAAATACGATTATTTTTACATTATTAATCACATAACAAGTTTATCACTACCATAATTTTTCAATAATTTCCATTCTAATATATCAATAATTCATTATGAACATTCAATTAAGTCATTAAGCATTACTAAATACACTTTATTCATTATTTTTCATTTCATGTATAATATAATCAATAATTAAAAAAATATTGAATACATATTTTAAAAATTCTCAATAAATTTATATACACTCAATATCATATTTTCTTGCATTTCATGACTAAATTTTTATTTAATTAGCAATAAAAATAATAATTTTTCCTTCTTCATATTTCGGCCTATAATTAATTTTCATCATTAAAATTTTTCTTTTACCTTCTAATTATTTATTTTACTAATTTATACATTCATTATTTAAAACTGTAACACCCCTTACCATTCCGTACACCCATCCGTATACCGGACGGATAAGAGGTGCTACCTTTAAACAACTCCCCAAAAATACTTCTTTAAATTTTAACATATTTAATATAAGAAATCTAAAATACATACTAAAATTTTATGCATACACACCCTTTTTATTTTATTTATATACATGCCGAAATGAAATTTAAAATATATATATATATACATATCAAAATATAACAAAAAAACCAACCCGCTCTGGTTGGCTTCCACTGCTACTGCTATGCTCCATTTAGTGGGTCCCCAGTCAGCGTCCCTTATCTACACTTCTAGACGCTATCTGCTGCTCTTGTAACCTACGCGAGAGAAAATAAACTCCCGCGCTGAGTATATAACTCAGTGGTGCACAAACTCTTATAATAAAAATCATTAAAATAAAAGATACATTTAAATTATTGCAATTCAAAATTTCGCTGAGTTCTTAATAATATATTTTCATATACCCATATATTATAATATCCTAGACTTGCTCCTAGAGAATCAAAGGGGTATCATATTACATCTTAACTTAGGATCCACAAAAATGCACAGGATCCAAATGTAATATGACTCAGCCCACATAAATGCACAGGACTGATAGTTGTATCAGGTGATCCACAGAAATGCACAGGATCACAATATTTTATTGGCCCACAGAAATGTACAGGACCATAATTTTTACCCTATTGGCATGCCAACAATACCCTAGCTCATATCTAGGCTAATATGTGGGAAAAATTCTCAAAATCATAATTAACTTCATTTTTCAGATAATGAATAAATATTCTTTCAATACCAAAATAATTATCATCATAGATAATTTTTAACATTTAAATTTTCTGGAATACAAAAATATATATATAACTCAATAATTGCAAAAATTTCAATTTTCACATAAAATATTTTCATATGACTAATATTATAAGGGTAGTTGCACTAACCTTTTTACGCTCCGCCGGTATCTGCCGGCTCTTTCTCCTTATCTCGGGGTGGCACCTATCCCGACGTCGCACCTAGAGATAGAAAATTAATATTAGCTATTAAACCCCTTACGACATAAAATCTAGTAAAAATTTAATTTTTCGTTCTCACGGACATCCAGATCCTATAATTAAAATTTTTTTTATTATGCACGTTTAATGCATAAATACCGATTTTGGTCGTCATCACGCTTTCCGGTGCGATCAAAAATTCAAATATTAATTTTCTTTTATAATATTTGATTTTCTTTATTTTTTCCACCTCCAAAACTATTTTTCTCTATTTATTTCTTTTATTCTCCTAATGTCCATTTTCAATTCAAGAATTCTCATTGATTCCATAATTACTCTAAAAATTCCAAATAAATTCCTATCATCAATTTAACTCATTTTCTTTCATTTTCCATCATCAATTTCTCCAAAACAATATTCAATAACTCCCAATAAATTTTTCCATAATTAGGCTAAAAATCTAAAAATTCCCCAAAAATTCTATTAAATTTTTCTTCCATCAAAAAATTTATTTTCCACTTCCATATACTCTAATTCACTCCATTATCTTCAATTTAAGGCAAAATTCCTCCAAAATAATTTTTGTAAAATTTAGCCATAATTATGGAAATTCTCTAAAAATTCCACAAAAATTCCTAAAATTTATTTTCATCAATTCTTCACTCAATCCATCATCCTCAAGCCTTATTCTCTTCATTTCCTATTTTTCTCCAATTTTTCAATATTTTTGCCATAAACCCTAATTTTTCTACCAAGCAATTCTCAACAATATTCAACCACAATTCAATAAACAATTATGGAAATAATTAAATCAACAAAATCATATGGAGAAAGGAACAAAATCTCACCTTCTTCGAATGGGTATTAAGAAATTCTTTGATTTCTTTTTTTGCCAAATTTCCACTCTTTTTCTCTTTTTCTCCACACCAATCTTATTCTAATTCTTTTAATTGATAATTAATATGATTTGAAGAAGCAAAAGTGAAGAGATTAAGGAATTTGGGGCTTGGAGATTCTCGGCTATGGAGGACAGGCAAGGAAGAAGATGGAAATTTTGATATTTTAATGAAATTCAATTTAATTTCCTTTTATGTACCCCAATTAAATTAATTAATCACACTTAATTCCTTAATCAACCTCCTTATTGGCCAATAGCATAATTAACTATCTCTTAATATTGACACATGGCCCAATCAAAATCTAATTAAATTTGACTTAACAAATTTTCAACCAATCAAAATTTTTCTTCATTTTTCTTCATAATAAATTTTAAATTCTCCAAAATTCAACCTCCAAACAACTTAATTTCATCAATTTAAATATTCCAAAAATTATAAAATAATTTTCTCTTCGAAACGGTCTCTTCGATTTTGCAAAATTACCATCGGAGCAAAAATCGAGTTTTTACGGGTTAATCATTTTTCTTAATTTGACCCGTAAAAATTCATCTGTCGTCCGATTTCTAATTTATCAGTTTTAAAAATCTTAAAATTAAATTTCAATCACATTGACTCCATTGTGATCATAAACACATCTCTCTAGCTCCCGATTCGAAAAATCAGGCTGTAAACCTGAACTGAGCATCAATTTTCCATAATTCAAACTCTAAACCTTAAAATTTCACCTTATAACTCCACCTATGACCTTAAAATAACATTTTTTATATTCCGGTATGTTTAAATTAAAATTTCACTACCGAACGAAAAATTCAATTTCGACCCGGGCTGTCGTCTCGATTTGCGTGCATAACACAAAATTGTATTGTCTCATTTGATAAAATTTCTATTCATTTTATCATATTAATATACTTAAATTTTTATGTATTTATCCGTATTTAGACTCCGATCGTACACCTCTATACTGCAATATAAACGACCGCAGTACACGTATACGGTCAGGGTCTAACTCGCGGATGTGACAATTCTCTCCCCCTTAAAAGATTTCGTCCTCGAAATCATACCTGGTAAGTCATCATTGAATAGCTGAGGATGTTGGTTCCTCATTATCTCCTCGCTTTCCCATGTCGCCTCTTCAGCTGAATGTCTCCGCCAGAGGACTTTCACTAGAGGTATCTGCTTATTCCGCAGTTGTTTCACTTCTCTGGCTAAAATAGCTATCGGTTCTTCCTCGTACGATAAATCTGGTTGTACCTCAATTTCCTCTACCTGAATGACATGGGAAGGATCTGATCTGTACCTTCTGAGCATCGATATATGAAATACATTGTGAATTTTCTCCAACTCAGAAGGTAAAGCCAACCTATAGGCTACTGGTCCCACTCGCTCAATTATCTCAAAAGGCCCGATAAATCTGGGACTCAGTTTACCTTTCCTTCCAAACCTTAATACTTTCTTCCAGGGAGATACTTTCAGGAACACCTTGTCACCAATCTCGTATTCAATGTCTCTGCGTCTCAAGTCTGCATAAGACTTCTGTCTATCACTGGCTGCTTTAAGTCTATCTTTGATAATCCTAATCTTCTCTTCTGTCTGCTGAACCAAATCAGGTCCCACTATCTTGCGTTCACTGAGCTCGGTCCAACAAATTGGAGTTCTACATTTTTTTTCCATACAGTGCTTCATAAGGAGCCATGCCAATACTTGTCTGGTAGCTGTTATTATAAGAAAATTTCATCAGTGGCAAGTACTTATCCCAACTACCTGTTAACTCAATCACACAACTCCGAAGCATATCCTCAAGCAATTGGATCACCCGCTCCGATTGTCCATCTGTCTGAGGATGGAACGCCGTACTGAAGTGGAGTCGAGTACCCAAAGATCCCTGTAGACTCTTCCAAAAATGTGAGGTGAATCTAGGATCTCTATCTGAAATGATAGACAATGGCACACCGTGCAACCGGACTATCTCTTGTACATATAATTCTGCTAATCGATCCATAGAGTAGTCCATCTTAACTGGTAAAAAGTGTGCAGACTTCGTCAACTTATCGACAATCACCCATACTGCATCATGTTTTCTTTGAGTCAATGGTAGTCCTGACACAAAATCTATAGTAACTCTTTCCCATTTCCATTTCGGTATGGCAATAGGTTGCAGTAACCCTGATGGCAACTGGTGTTCTGCTTTTACTTGCTGACACGTTAGACATCTGGTAGTATATTATGAAATGTCTTTCTTCATACCCGGCCACCAATAGTAAGGCTTCAAATCCTGATACATTTTGTTGCTGCTGGGATGCATGGAAATAGCCGATTCATGTGCCTCTTTTAATATCTCTTGTCTCAATCCTGGGACACCAGGCACGCATAATTTGCCTCTATAATAAATACCACCATCGGCTTCAATTGAATATTCTAGTTTCTCCCTGTTGGAAATGGATTCTCTTATTTCAATTAGCTTGGAATCATGCTTCTGAGCTTCTTTGATCCGAAAGACCAATGCAGGTAGGACCCGAAGCTCTGCCATTCAAATATAAGTCTTTTAAAAATACATTATTATAAGAATTCAGATGCCTAATTATACTTAGTATTCGAATTTACCTGCTAGAGTCTTTCGACTCAACGCGTCAGCCACAACATTAGCCTTTCTAGGCTGATAATCAATAATACAGTCGTAGTCTTTAATAAGCTCTAGCCATCGCCTCTGTCTCAAATTTAGCTCTTTCTGTGAAGGTAAATACTTTAAACTCTTATGATCTGTATAGATGTAACACTTCTCTCCGTACAGATAGTGTCTCCAAATTTTCAAAGCAAAAACAATAGCTGCTAACTCCAGATCATGCGTAGGATAATTCCTTTCGTGCGGCTTCAATTGTCTAGAGGCATACGCTATCACTTTACCCTCTTGCATCAGTACACAGCCTAACCCACTCAGTGAAGCATCGCTATATACCATAAACTCTTTTCCTGCAATGGGTTACGTCAGAACTGGTGCCTCTGTCAATATACTCTTCAATCGATCAAAGCTTGCTTGGCACTTATCTGTCCACTCAAATTTAACATCTTTGCGAAGTAATCGTGTTATGGGAGCGGCTATGGAAGAGAAACCTTTCACAAACCGTCTATAGTAGCCTGCTAACCCAAGAAAACTTCGTATCTCAGTTATATTTCGAAGCGGCTTCCAATTGAGAATGGCTTCAACCTTACTAGGGTCAACTCTGATCCCATCTGCTGATACCACATGACCCAGAAACCCAACTTCCTCGAGCCAAAACTCACATTTCAATAGTTTGGCATACAACTGTTTCTCTCGTAGTGTCTGAAGCACAATCCGAAGATGTTGATCATGATCCTCTCTATTCCTGGAATATACCAGAATATCATCAATGAAAACTACAACAAATTGATCTAAATAGGGCCTAAATATCCTATTCATCAGATCCATAAATGTTGTTGGCGCGTTCGTTAACCCAAATGGCATGACTAAGAACTCGTAGTGGTCATACCGAGTCCTAAAGGCAGTCTTAAGCACGTCACTCTCCTTAACCTTTAATTGATGATATCCCGATCTCAAATCAATCTTAGAGAATACCCCTGCACCTTTCAACTGATCAAACAGGTCATCTATCCGTGGCAGTGGGTATCTGTTCTTCACTGTCACCTTATTTAACTGTCTGTAATCAATGCACAGTCGTAGGGTGCCATCCTTTTTCTTCACAAACAACACAGGTGCACCCCAAGGTGATACACTAGGTCTAATAAATCCCTTATCCAGCAACTCTTGCAACTGCACTTTCATTTCTCTAAGCTCTGCTGGTGCCATTCGATACGGTGTGATGGATATGGGTGCAATACCAGCTAACAACTCAATGGCAAAGTCTATCTCTCTATCCGGAGGCAATCCTGAAAAATCCTCAGGAAACACATCAGGAAACTCACAAACAGTAGGAATGTCCTGAAGCCTCGGATTCTCCTTTCTGGTATCAACCACATATGCCAAATAAGCTTCATTGCCCTTTCTGATCAACCTCTGAGCCTTCATAGCAGAAATAACATTAGATGACATCTTCCTTCTAACATCTTGTACCACTCTATCCTTGCATCCAGGCTTCTTAAAAATTACCTTTCTAGCGGCACAATCAACTATTGCCCCGTGTCAAGCTAACCAATCCATCCCTAATATGACATCATATTCATGGAATGGTAACTCAATCAGATCTGCAGGATATAGCTCACCATGACTCACTAAGGGTAACTGTCGGTGCACTCTGTTAACCTTGGCACTATGACCCAAGGGATTCGTCACAACTATATCATAATCTAAGGTCTCAATCTCTAAATGCTCCCCAAGCAATAGTGTAGTGCATATATAGGAATGTGTAGAACCGGGATCAATTAAAGCATATATATCAAAACCAAGTAAAGAAAATGTACCAACGATAACATCTGGGGCATCATGCTCCTCTCGTGCTCTCATAGCATATGCTCTGGCAGGTGCGATGTGGCTACCCCCTAGTCTACTAATAGTTTCTGACCCGGCTTGCACTGATCCGGTTCGGCCTCCCCTAACCTGACCTCTGCCTCGGCCTCTAATAGGTACTGATCCCTGTGTCGAAATCGGTCTTGCCCCTGTAGGCTCCGTACTCTGATCTCTATATGGGCAATCCCTCCTAAAGTGGCCTATCGCCCCACAAATGAAACAGGCTCTGGATGTCAGCCAACACTCACCAGCATGATATCTGCCACACTGTTGACACTGAGGGTACGGAACAAATCTTCCCCCTACTGAACCCGGGGTACTGGCAACTGATGGTGCTGACCTTGCAGGCTGTCCCCGCCAAACTGGTGCACCCGAACCTCTAGATCCCCTATGGAATCTGCTACCAGAAAATCTGGTCTTCTTACTAGTGGAGGAACTTGCACCCGGCTGCAAGAATGGTCTCTTGGGGTGACTCGGAACTACCGTCTTCATCTCCTCAGCAACGGCCTCCTCAACTGCCTCAGCAGCAGTTCTCAAAGCAGTAAACTCCTTAATCAGTGATCCTGCCAACCTAGCCCTAATAGGGGGTCGCAATCCCTTCTCAAATCTCCTGCATCTATCAACCTCATCAGCAATAATACCCCCTGCATATTTACTGAGGCGGGTGTACTCCTTCTCATATTCCTCTACAGTCATATCTCCTTGCCTGAGATCTAGGAATTCCTGTCTCTTACGATCAGTATAGGCCCTGGGAATGTATCTCTCCCTGAACTGCTCCAGAAAGAACCTCCAGGAAGGTGGATCAGGTGTTTGAGGGAGCTGTAATATTGTCTTCCACCAATCATAAGCTCCCTCCTGCAGTAGAGACTCTGCATATCTATATCTATCTCGAGATGTGCAATCCATTTGTCTAAACACTCTCTTTACCCTCTCCAGCCAATATTCTGCAGCTGCTGCGTCATCCTCCTTGCGGCCATAGAAATCTGGAGCTCCCAATTTTCGAAGTCTCTCAAATCCCATCTCAGTAGTGGCTGGTCTGGCAGAACGACGTAAGATCTCAGCCATATCCTCTAACAGCTCCTCTCTAGCTGAACCCGAAACCGGAGCATGTCTCTCAGGTCTATGTGATATATCAGATCTATGGGAGGATGCACTGCCCTCAACTGTCCTCCGTCGAGATGAAGGGTATGAAGCATCAGTGTCAAGTGGCTCATACGTATCCGGGGTCTCTTCTCTAACCCTCCGCATTTGAAATCTATAACCCTATAAATCATAAAAGTGACCCACATTACGAAGCAGTAGCAGTTATATTTATACATTTAAATTATTATATATATTTTTTTAAAACCAATGCATGAGCAGAAAATCTTGATTTCACCCCCTTACTATCCTAGAACCGCCTAAACCGCGCTCTGATACCAATAAAATTGTAACACCCCTTACTATTCCGTACACCCATCCGTATACCGGACGGATAAGAGGTGCTACCTTTAAACAACTCCCCAAAAATACTTCTTTAAATTTTAACATATTTAATATAAGAAATCTAAAATACATACTAAAATTTTATGCATACACACCCTTTTTATTTTATTTATATACATGCCGAAATGAAATTTAAAATATATATATATATACATATCAAAATATAACAAAAAGACCAACCCGCTCTGGTTGGCTTCCACTGCTACTGTTATGCTCCATTTAGTGGGTCCCCAGTCAGCGTCCCTTATCTACACTTCTAGACGCTATCTGCTGCTCTTGTAACCTACGCGAGAGAAAATAAACTCCCGCGCTGAGTATATAACTCGGTGGTGCACAAACTCTTATAATAAAAATCATTAAAATAAAAGATACATTTAAATTATTGCAATTCAAAATTTCGCTGAGTTCTTAATAATATATTTTTCATATACCCACATATTATAATATCCTAGATTGCTCCTAGGGAATCAAAGGGGTATCATATTACATCTTAACTTAGGATCCACAGAAATGCACAGGATCCAAATGTAATATGACTCAGCCCACAGAAATGCACAGGACTGATAGTTGTATCAGGTGATCCACAGAAATGCACAGGATCACAATATTTTATTGGCCCACAGAAATGCACAGGACCATAATTTTTACCCTATTGGCATGCCAACAATACCCTAGCTCATATCTAGGCTAATATGTGGGAAAAATTCTCAAAATCATAATTAACTTCATTTTTCAGATAATGAATAAATATTCTTTTAATACCAAAATAATTATCATCATAGATAATTTTTAACATTTAAATTTTCTGGAATACAAAAATATATATAACTCAATAATTGCAAAAATTTCAATTTTCACATAAAATATTTTCATATGACTAATATTATAAGAGTAGTTGCACTAACCTTTTTACGCTCCGCCGGTATCTGCCGGCTCTTTCTCCTTATCTCGGGGTGGCGCCTGTCCCGACGTCGCACCTAGAGATAGAAAATTAATATTAGCTATTAAACCCTTTACGACATAAAATCTAGTAAAAATTTAATTTTTCGTTCTCACGGACATCCAGATCCTATAATTGAAAATTTTCTTATTATGCACGTTTAATGCATAAATACCGATTTTGGTCGTCATCACGCTTTCCGGTGCGACCAAAAATTCAAATATTAATTTCCTTTTATAATATTTGATTTTCTTTATTTTTTCCACCTCCAAAACTATTTTTCTCTATTTATTTCTTTTATTCTCCTAATGTCCATTTTCAATTCAAGAATTCTCATTGATTCCATAATTACTCTAAAAATTCCAAATAAATTCCTATCATCAATTTAACTCATTTTCTTTCATTTTCCATCATCAATTTCACCAAAACAATATTCAATAACTCCCAATAAATTTTTCCATAATTAGGCTAAAAATCTAAAAATTCCCCAAAAATTCTATTAAATTTTTCTTCCATCAAAAAATTTATTTTCCACTTCCATATGCTCTAATTCACTCCATTATCTTCAATTTAAGGCAAAATTCTTCCAAAATAATTTTTGTAAAATTTAGCCATAATTATGGAAATTCTCTAAAAATTCCACAAAAATTCCTAAAATTTATTTTCATCAATTCTTCACTCAATCCATCATCCTCAAGCCTTATTCTCTTCATTTCCTATTTTTCTCCAATTTTTCAATATTTTTGCCATAAACCCTAATTTTTCTACCAAGCAATTCTCAACAATATTCAACCACAATTCAATAAATAATTATGGAAATAATTAAATCAACAAAATCATATGGAGAAAGGAACAAAATCTCACCTTCTTCGAATGGGTATTAAGAAATTCTTTGATTTCTTTTTTTGCCAAATTTCCACCCTTTTTCTCTTTTTCTCCACACCAATCTTATTCTAATTCTTTTAATTGATAATTAATATGATTTGAAGAAGCAAAAGTGAAGAGATTAAGGAATTTGGGGCTTGGAGATTCTCGGCTATGGAGGAGAGGCAAGGAAGAAGATGGAAATTTTGATATTTTAATGAAATTCAATTTAATTTCCTTTTATGTACATCACACTTAATTCCTTAATCAACCTCCTTATTGGCCAATAGCATAATTAACTATCTCTTAATATTGACACATGGCCCAATCAAAATCTAATTAATTTTGACTTAACAAATTTTCAACCAATCAAAATTTTTCTTCATTTTTCTTCATAATAAATTTTAAATTCTCCAAAATTCAACCTCTAAACAACTTAATTTCATCAATTTAAATATTTCAAAAATTATAAAATAATTTTCTCTTCGAAACGGTCTCTTCGATTTTGCAAAATTACCACCGGAGCAAAAATCGAGTTTTTACAGGTTAATCATTTTTCTTAATTTGTCCCGTAAAAATTCATCTGTCGTCCGATTTCTAATTTATCAGTTTTAAAAATCGTAAAATTAAATTTCAATCACATTGACTCCATTGTGATTATAAACACATCTCTCTAGCTCCCGATTCGAAAAATCAGGCTGTAAACCTGAACTGAGGATCAATTTTCCATAATTCAAACTCTAAACCTTAAAATTTCACCTTATAACTCCACCTATAACCTTAAAATAATATTTTTTATATTCCGGTATGTTTAAATTAAAATTTCACTACCGAACGAAAAATTCAATTTCGACCCGGGCTATCGTCTCGATTTGCATGCATAACACAAAATTGTATTGTCTCATTTGATAAAATTTCTATTCATTTTATCATATTAATATACTTAAATTTTTATGTATTTATCCGTATTTAGACTCCGATCGTACACCTCTATACTGCAGTATAGATGACCGCAGTACACGTACACGGTCAGGGTCTAACTCGCGGATGTGACAAAAACTATAAATTTCACTTACCTCAAATTTGTATCCGAACTTTTCTCTTTTGATTTCTTTCCATTCTAGCCCTCCAATTGAAGATTAAAAACTTCTATTAGCTACTAGAGATACTGATTTATTTTCGGGTGGTTGATTTTGGTGTAAAAACTGAAGAAAATTGAAGAATTTTGGGAAAGAAAAGTGGGAAGCAAGTCTTGGCCATAAGGGAAAGAAAGAGGAAGAAGATAAAACAAAATTCTCTTTAGAGAATTCTGATTTTTGAGCTTATTTATAGTGGTCTAAGTTGAGTGGATTTGGGTCAAACAAAACTCAATCCATTTAGGCCCAATTATACACTATAAACTCAATTTCACTCAAATTTGATTCCATAATTCATAAAATATTTTTATATGTCTATGCAAAATTTTTTAATTCAATCAGAGTTCATTTTCTATCCAGCTCACTCAAACCAAACTGATAATTTAATTTTCGGTATTACTGTAAAATTCCTTTTTCATTATCAAATAATCTCAAATATTATTTAGAATCTATCCATAATTTAAAATAAATTTTTAGATGTCGTCTGCCATTTTTTATATCTCAGTCAAAGTACGATCAACTACCTTATTAATTAACCATGTCATTTTTTCTTAATTTTGACTTTTGATGACTTATTTGATCTTATTCTCACTCCAAATTTTATCCCTGGACTAGTTATAACCTATATTTTTCGATGATCAAATAAAATATTTTTTACTCACTGCTGATCTTTTTCAGAAATTACAGTTTACAACTAACCTAATATTTGTGTCATGACACTCTGCTCCTCCAGCCGACCAAACTGGAGCTTCCCATGCCCCTTCCCCAACTTCGATCGTCCTAACTCCTTTCCGGTCACCGTCTGTCGTGTTTGTAGGTATTTTTCCCTTTTCCTTTCTTTTTTCTTTTTTTCTTTATTCTTCTTTCTTCTTCTTTGTTCATTTGTGAAATACTTTTTTAATAGTGTAAAGGTAGATAAAACGTACTACGAGGGAAAAATCACTTCAATTTGTCCATTTGAGGTTAGTACCCATTACTTGATTTTTTTTTTTGTAAATTATGGGCATTTTTAAAATTTTATTTTAGTAAAAATTATTGTGCTAATTATTTTTCAAATATATAAATTTTTTTTATACATTTTTTTTGTTAATATGCAATTGTTTTTCTTTGAAATGTGTAGATATAAGAAAATAATAAGGTTAATTAGTTTATTATTATTAATTTATTATAATAAGAGTCAAATTAATATGTGAATTACTTTAATATTATAATAAATTTATTATACATTAAATATGAATAACTACTTTAATAATTTATATATACATTAATATTTAATATTTTAGAATACAAGAATATATATATATATATATATATATATATATATATATATATATATATATATATATCATGTTAAATCTTATAATAAAATTAAATGAACAATAAATTTAAATATTATAACATATCTCCCTCATAATTTAGAATAATTTTTGAGTGAACATCCAATTAAGTTTTGGAAGATGAGAGATAAAGTTTTTATTAGGTTAAACATTTGCATTTTTTTAAGCTAATTAGGGGTTGAAAAATATATGAATCATAGCAAAGTCTAAGAATATTTATATGTAGCAAAGTTTCCTAATTAATTTCCATCAATCCTCATATTTTTCTTAGAATATAAATATAGTGAAGTGTATATTGTCAAGTTTGTGGCTAAAATTAGGCTAATATCCATGCAATTATTCAGATCCCACAAAATCCTACTTCCCCATTTTGGATTAGTTGCTTTACCAAAAGAATCAAAACATATAATACAAATTTGACAAAACTCTTAATTAGATTTTGTTCATATATACCTATTTTCTTTTACGAATAGAAATAATAGATCATTACAGTGTCTAACCATATATAGAAAACATGGAAACTATTGAATTACAAAAATAAAAAAGAAAACTTGTTTAGAATTTTATTACAGTAAATTAAACTCTCATTTTGAATTACAATTATTTGGTTATATATAGGCTTTATTCTATTCAAAAAACTAATGTCACATATAGTTGATCATTGTGTAACGCCCGTAATTAGGGCCTAGTAATTAATATGGATTTAGAAAAGATAAGTATGTTTAAAAGTTATAGGACAAGAGTTGAAAAGAAACAAAAAAATAAAATATCACAGGGTTCACACCCATGACCGCTCTTTAACGACCGTGAACCATCGCAAGATGGAATTCTGGTATTGAACATATTCATGGCTGTGATAAGGATTGCCACACCCGTGAACATCATTCAATATAAAATCATATCAATTGTTATTTCTTCCATCCATGACCTAAAACTCAAAAGGGAACCCCATAATTCGAGGTTTTCTCATACCAAAGGCCAATAGCTAATGTTCTCTTTGATTCTCAATCCTAGATCTCTAAACCAAAGCAAAAGGTTCCATCAAGTTCTTGGGAAAAGAGAGCACAATGAAGGTGGTGTTCTTAAGGAAGGCGAACCCTAGGAGGAAGATAGAAGTGGAATCTTCCATCCCATTTGTCTTTCCTTCAAGTAAGGTAAGAATCACGTTTCTCCTTCTTCTTTACAAGCTCTCATAGATTTTATCATGTATGATTCGTTTATGGTAGAAACCTATTTCCAAATGGATTAGGTTAATGTTTAATCTTGAGAGATTAAGATTAAAGACCCCTTTTTAAGTTTTAAAACTATAACATGTGTTAGTAAGGGGTTATATGAGTTTAAAGGTGTTGAAAGGGCTATAGTTAGGATTTTTACCCTTATGGCTTTCAAGGCTAAACATATGAGTTTTTGATGTTGATAAAGATATGTTATATGTGATAGGAATTGAAAGGGGAGGTGGTGAAATCCACCAAAAGGATAAGCAAGCTTGAGATAAGCTTGGTTTTGCTCAATTAGAGGTACGTACATATACACATTTAAATCCACAAAGTATGGCATATTTGGTGTTAATTAAGTGATGATTGAATTGTATGCTTTAAATGCTAAATGTCAAGTTCAAATGAGGTAATTAATGCCATGATATATGATATAAATGTTATATTAAAGTGCAACAAAGGCAATATTAACAAATTAAGCCCAGACTCGATACTAAGACTAGTAGTAGGATAGATGGTGCACCATTAAGGGGGCATACGGTACTATAGTATATTTTACTCAGTCAATGTGGCTTAAGCTCGGAGAGCATCATTGACTTGAAGAGCTTGAACTAGCACACATTATTACCGATGATATTGCATGCAAAAACTATATGTTTACTTAGTCAATATGGCTAGTCTGGACTGGTGCCATTGACTTATAGAGCCTGGATTGACACATGTTTATAGATAATGGCAGGGTGGCTTATGCTCGAAGAACGCCCCTATTCATAGCCTATACCTGAACAGTCGATGTTGAGAGTTGTTGGGCAACAATATCTAATATGTTAAAGTAAGTAAAGAATACAATAACATGAAAATGAATGCAAAGGCTTAAGTATGCAAGTATGTTTGTGCACATAGTGAAATGTTACATGCTACAGTTATCATTTTATATGTTCAACAAAGTGTACTTCCACAAGGTAAAATAGTCTATATGATATTATCATTCTATTGTCATGTCATGAAATTTTTACATGATACCATGAAATATGTGTAATGTATAATTATAAGTGAATTTTTATGCCTATATGTACCACTAAGCTTTCAAGAGCTTAGTGTGTGTGTGTGTTTTTCCCACGCTGGTCGGAGCCATGTAAATAAGAAGAAGTTGAACAAGAGAAGTAGCCCAGACATCAAAGACATCATACCAGACCTTGCGTGAGTCAGTGATAACATATATTGCACTTTTGCATTTTGTCTACATGTCATATCAAGGGGGTCGTTTACTTGTATACATGTCAATGTTGAAGAATTATATGATTATTTGTTAAGGACATGTATTTTTTTAAACCCCTAGTCAAAGGTTTACATGTTTTATTTATGAAATGGAATTTAAATATTAAGTAAAACATTTCTATTACTGTATGTTTTATGCAACTCATTATGGTCATGATGCAAAGAAGAGTTTTAAATTTTTACAAGTTTTCCGCACATAGGTCATGTAGCATCTACTCGTTTAATCAGGTTAAACCTGATTAGGCAAGAGGGCACTATATTTAGTGGTGTCAATTTCCATCTAAATGCATTGTTGATCAAATTATGTTGTTAAAACTTGTAATTAGAGATAATTAATTAATTAATTCTAAACATTGTGTTTTATTACTAAAATATGATATACAAAACTTTTCATTTGACAAGAATTACATTGTCTTTTTTCTAAGAAAGAATAAATATTTATTAATAAAATTTACTTGTATTATTGGTAATTTATAAGAATTTAATTCCTATAAAAATAATAAAAATAAGTTTTAGAACTTTATTTTTTGTTTGCGATGATGTTAATTGCTAGGTTAATTAGGTTGTAAGCATTTAAATCAATTTTTCTTGTTTATTTTTACAAGAACCCAAGAATGAGTCACCTTCGTGAGTGGATGTATGCTAGGCTTTAAGAGGGTCTTTTGAACCTTGATTTTGTTAGGGATTTGGATGAGTTTATACAAATTGCATGCAATCAACCAGAATGGATAGATGGTGAAAAGATTAAGTGTCTGTGTCCACTAAAGAAGTGTCAAAATACAACATTTAAGGATGCCAACATAGTCAAATATCATATACTTAGAAACGGTTTTATGTCGAATTACTATGTGTTGACAAGATACAGTAAAATAGATAAAATTGGTGAGCCGAGTCATAGCCATTGGGTTGACCAAGATGATGTATCAAATTATATAAATGTATATCATGAAATGGTGATTGATGTGGCAGGTCCATCATACAGTTTGTTTTCATGTCAGGAAGAGTTGAATCCAAAAGCTCTAAAATTTTATGATATGTTCAATACTGCTAATGTGAAACTGTGAACTGGCTATGAGAATCATTTTGTAGCTTTCTTATATTGCCAGACTACTGAATATTAAGGCAAAACATTACCTATCGGAAAGGGCTTTTGATGTTGTAGCAGGATTAGTAAAGGAAGCATTGGCACCGAAAAATGTGGTTGATGAGAATTTCTACTTAACCAAATGCTTAATGCGAGAACTTGGTCTACCAATTGAGAAAATTCATTGTTGTAAGAACAATTGTATGATATTTTTGGGGGAAGACTTAGAATTGAGTCAATGTAAGATATGTAAATATCCATGGTATAGGAGGAACTAAGAATATGATGGTAATGGCTTGAGAAGAAAATGTGTCCCCCATAAAAAGATACAATATTTCCCTTTGACATAACATTTGCATAGATTGTATTCATCAAAGGTTACAGCTAGAAAAATGTGTTGGCACACAAAGCATTAGGTTGAAAAGGGTGTCATGCATTATCCATCAGATTCTATTACTTGGAAACACTTTAGTGATGTTCATCCTCAATTTACATATTAAATTAGAAATGTCAGGCTCGAGTTATGCACTGATGGATTTCAACTTTTTGGTCAATTGGGACAACAGTATTTGTGATAGCCAATTATCGTTACTACATATAATCTGCCCTCATGGCTATGTATGAAAGATTCTTCAATATTTTTGACTATTATTATTCTTGGCCCTCAAAATCCCAAAGACAAGTTAGATGTATTCTTGCAACTGCTAATTTCATAGTTGAAAATGTCGTGAGAAGATAGGATGATCGCTTATGATATATCATTGAAGTAGAATTTTACTTTGAGAGCAACTCTAATGTGGACAATTAGCGACTTTCCATCATATTCATTGTCTGGGTGGACCATTGTTGGACATTTAACATGTCCATATTGTATGACTAAGTCAAACGCATTTATATTGTCCAAGAATGGTAAACAATTATGGTTTGATAATCATAAAAATTTCTTGCCATATAATCATCCTTTTAGAAGGAATAAGAACTCATTCCTTAAGAATCAAGTAGTTACAAAAGAGGCTCCACCAATTATGTCCAGAACGAAAATATTACACATAATTGATCATTTGGAACTGAAAAAGATAACTAAAGAGGGAACTTCAAAGATTAATAGTTCTATCAGTAAAATATACAGTTGGAAGAAATGTAACATCTTTTGGGATTTACTATATTAGACTAAAAATCCAATTCGAAACAATCTGGATATGATGCATATTGAAAAGAACTTTTTTGAGAACATATTCAACACAGTCATAAATATAGTGGGGAAAAAAGACAAGAACTAAATGAATACTATCGCAAACTTGAACTTGCAAGTTCAAGTATAAATGGTAAATATCCTAAAGCATGCTACATTCTTAACAAGCAAACCAAGTCAGTATTGTGTGAATGGGTGAAAAACTTAAAATTTCTAGACGAATATGCATCTAACATGTGAAGATGTATCGACATGGATAAACTTAAGTTGTTTGGTATGAAAAGTTATAATTTTCATGGCTTTAAGCAAAGGTTAGTACCAATTGCCTTTCAAGAATTAATTATGGTGAATGTGTGGAAGGCACTAATAAAAATTAGCTTGTTGTTCAAATAATTAACATCCACTATGATTCGAAATGAAGATATGGCTCAACTAGAAGAACAAATGTCATTGACTTTATGTAATATGGAGCATAGTTTTCCTCCAAATTTTTTTGACTCAATGGAACATCCTACAGTCCATTTACCCTATGAAACAAGGATAGTAGGGCCTATTCAATACCATTGGATGTATCCATTCTATAGGTAATGTTATTTCAAGTATACAAGGCTGAATTTTGCTTCACTTAATGAATTAAATTTACTTCTAAATCGGTAATATTCCATGTATAGGTACCTTGGAAAGTTAAAAAGAAATGTGTGGAATAAGGAGCAAGTTGAAGGATTAATATGTAACACATATTTCATTAAAGATGATTTAACCTTTTTTTGCCCACTATTTTGAGGATAATGTTCTGACAATGAACCAAAACTTGCCATGTAATTTTGATTTTCATGAAAATGAAGTTCAAAAAGATGATAAATTCCTCTCAATTTCAAGTATCTAGGTTAATCTATTAGACGAGCAAAAACATGAACACTACTCAGTGAAGAATACAAGGCTGCTCACATTTACATTCTACTCAATTGCGAGAAAGTTCAACCCTTTATCAAGTAAGATGTCAATTTCAATCTTATATTCATATTACATATTACAATACTTTTTAACTCATTGCAATTAAATTCTTGGTGGAAAGAATTTATATGGATTTATTGCAACAAACTTGGCCTTGCATTGATGATATGGAAGTTAACACTAAACTTGAAACAAAGTTTACAGAGTGGTTCAATACATATGTGAGTATGCTAAAATAAGTATTATGTTACTTTTTCTATATTTTCAAATGATCAATTAATTACAACTTATCATTTATAGGCAAATAACGAGTGTTCGAATGTTGAAAATCCTTACATTAAAGACCTCACTAAAGGGCCTTTGATTTCTAATGAGTGTGCATTAAAGGCTCCTACCATATTGAATATGAGAGTGATTACTATGGAAAAGTCATTGAGGTAGTGAAAGTTGAATATCCTAATTGGCCAACCAAGCGAACACTTTTGTTCAAGTGTGAATGGTTTGATCTAACATCAAATATTGGGACTAAACTTCATGATGAATATAAGTTGGTTGAAGTGAACCATAGAAGAAGATTTTAGAGATATGAACCATTTATTTTAGCCAATTAAGCATGCCAAGTGTATTACTTTACATATCCTAGCTTGAGACGCGACAAGCAAGATTGGTGGGTTGTGATCAAGATCAACATAAGCTATTGTGGAAATTCCTGATAGATATTCAAATGTAACACATGAATCATCTCCATTCCAAGAGGATGAAATTGAAATGTATGCTATTGAGGATGGAACACAAGATCTAGTTACATCCTTAATTGATCGTAATGGTGATTTTATTGAAATAGAGGATTCAGAGGAGGAATCAGAAGGAGAACCTAATTTTGAGTCACAACCTGATACCAATGAACTAGAACTTAAGGATGAGGATGAAAGTGACAATGAATAAAGCTTACTATGATATTTATGACTTTCAACTTGCACGAGACTTGACATAAAAGATGTTGATTAATAATATTATATTGTTTTTTCCTTACAAGATGAGGGGTCAAGGACGAAGAGATATACGATCAATCCAGGGCATTGTCAGGGGATGAGGATCCATTACCCAGACACCAGAGCCTCAAACTCAACTGAGAGATACATCTATTAAGACCCAACATAGAGATCTCTCCACTGATAGTCAGCCTAATGATTCCTCTACACTGACTCAGCGAGAGCTCATTCTACTCATAATCAGACAGACGAGTTGTGGATGTCTTTTTCTTCAAGTCAGAAAAGGCATATATTACAAAATGGGAAGTAAGTATAATAATTCTTTTTCTTTTTATTATTTTTATACTTATAACAATCTTATTATTGAGATTACTTTTACACATAATTGAACTTTATATCTTATTATTGAGATTAATGCAATATGAATACTAGTCCAAATATGTACTATGCTGCAATCAATATTGATAATATTACATGGTAATATTAATATCATTAATTATGCATACATAAGTTTGTAGAAAGCCATCTAATGAATGCTCAAATATCTTAAATCTTGAAGTAGTAAGTGGATGAAGGGGGATCCACATGGAGGGATGTGTCTTAAGAGATAAAAAAAAATTCTACTTTGGAGAGTTTCAGGTAAATGTGAGTAAATAAGAGTTTTAGATTAATTAGGAATTGAGGGATGATGATTACAACTCAATGTGTTTGGCATATACGATAATGTATGAACTTTGTTGATGTATATATTCTAATAACATAATTCTTTTTTTCCTTGTGCAAAAGTATTTTGAGTGGCATGCTGACCTTAATGACAATATAAGAACTTCCTGGGAGTCTCTAGACTAGAGGCGCTGCTCAAATATAATGAAGGAAGAAAGGTCTCCCTCCTCATATTCAAAAAGATATATAGCAACGCTAGAATGAGCAATGGAGTGCACCAGAATATTATACATTGTCAGTAAGAGCTAGTGCAAATCGATTATCTGAGAAAGCTGATCTAGGAATGGGTCCATCTAGGCACACTATTGGTTCCATTTCTATTGAGGATCATAGACACTAAATAGTAAGAAAAATCTAATAATTTGGCTGTATATAATTTGCCTGCCTAATATTTCTTCACCTTTTTTATTCATTTTTCAAATTGAGAAAGAGGGTCAGGATTCGAGACTAATTCATCTTTTCCAGAAGTGCCACATGAAGAAAGATGGTGGATGGGCCGACGTCCATGCGTAATAAATTGGGATAAAATTTTTAATGCATTTTTTAATAACTTCAAAGCTATATAATAATGTGTTATTTCATACCAACTTTTTTTTAACTACAAAAATGTGTTCAGCATATCATTGCTCGGTCGATACAACCACCTACAGAAGGATTGGACACTCCATTTGAGTATGCTGAACTTTCGCTTGTAAAGAGTTAGCGTGTGTTTTTAGAAGCTATAGGCGTCTAGCCTAACGATCATCGTGTTTATGGATTGGGCATTAAAGCTTCATTGTTGTTATATGACTAAGGATCATCATGTCATTCCACTGTAAATTTAGAAAATATTTGCACTCAAATGGACAAGATGGAGAGGACGATCAAAGAGTAGATGAAGGAGCAATTTCAGGAGAGCCTTCGACAACAGGATCAAGAGGTTAATCAGCTTCATTAATTCATTCAATATCTTGATCAATAGTTCGAGAAGCGCTTACGAGAGAGAGATATGTAGATTGAGTTGCAGCTACAATCAATGATGGAGGAGCGGATGCGTGATTGGACACAGAGCACACAATCCCATTCTAAAGGTTCAACTCCTCACTCTTCATCGACCAGAGATTCTCCATCCACTTTTTGATGTATTTTTTCTACTTATTCTGGGATAATTATTATTATAATGACTTTTTAGACAAAAATAATAATTTTTGTATTATAATGAATTTTTAATGGTTTTAATTTGATGATTTACATGATATTCAAGTATTTTATAAGCATATTTTTTTTTAAATGAATAAAATTATTTAATATATATTTAAAAAATAAAACTAAAACTAAAATATTTAAAATAATCTCAACACTTTTAGCGACGAAAATTGTCATCGCTAAATTATTGACTCCAAAATGCGTTGTTGTCTCTAGTTCTATCTCTAATTTTTTACCGACGCAGTTTTATTTTTAGTGACGTATTTTGACGTCTCTAATTAGCGACTCATAAGGGTCTCGCTATATAGCGACACAAACTTTTAGTGCATCGCTAAAATAATATTGCCATAGCATTTTTTGAGATGCTTCTAAGGTGTCGCTAATGTGCCTTAGCGATGTTATTCTTCCTTTTAGCGATGCCACTAAATGCAATATTTCCTATTGTGTGCAATTTATGCTCTTCACATGTTTTTAGACATAGAAGTCAACATAATATACCATATTAGAAAACATATCAAAACATGCAATTCAACCATTATTCATTTTATTCTTTCATTTTGGTTCACAGGCATGAAGCCATACTTTACTATTTATTTGTCCGTAAAACTAATCGAGACTCTGGGCATGAACGATTCTGCCGATAATCAACATTATGTGTTCTCACTGTTAACGATTATCACTATCTCATTCATGAACATGAAATAAAACTTCACGGGTTGCCATCTGTGAACCTGATTCTGACTCTACCTATAAAAGATATTGCTCTCAACTTACAATTTATAAGTTGACTTTCACAGGCATGACTAGGCTTTCATGGGTGTGAAGCCATGCCTTTCCGGCTGTGACATAAGATGTGAACCAATGAGTGAATGAACTTGTTCAATTTGAACATTTCTAGGTAAAGGGATTCACGACTATGAATACCTTTTCACAAGCATGAATCCTAGGTTTCCCAAATACATAAATAGCACCAAAATAGAGGAAAACAAGGCACTATCATTCACACATATAAGTATCTAAAGATTGACTAATGTCAATCACTCCTATCAATATTCCAGTTTATAAATCATATAAATTCCATGCTTTTAAACAAATCATAACAAAAAATTAGATTAAACAAGGCATCAAACCTTTATTTCTCACCACTTTACATTCAATATCATCTCTATGTATTTTAATACCTTTTGTGCATTACAAACCAACAAATATGCATTTTTCATCCGTACATATTCCACATAATACTCAAATAGCATTTCGAAGGTTAAATGTGCATATATACTAACCTCAACCAATGATCCTCCTTTAACCTTTTCAAGCTTGATCCAAACTTTTCTTTCCTTTTGAGTGGTCTTTATTCTCTCATTGGTTTCCCAAAATGCTTCCTCTTTTGTTTAGATCAAATTCCTTTTGATCTTCATCTCCATTTTCTCTTCCTTTCCTTTAAAACTCTAAATTATGGTTGAAATCATCCTCTCATGCTCTTCATTGCCCTTTTGATTCCCTAGCTTTTACCAAGCTTCAAAAATGGAACAATCTAGTGAGATGGAAGAAAAGGATGATAAAGATGATAGGAAAGGTGATTGTGGCATGTAAGGTGGATAAAAAGGTGTGGGGAGTAGCTCTATGCTAGATATAAATGATGCAAGAGAGAGGAAAATGTGTTTTCCTATGCTACTGGTTGATAAGAATTCACGACCCTGACTCAACCTTCACGGTCATGAATCATATATTTGCTATTGGTTGATAAGAATTCACGCCCAGCCAAGATTAAGCTAAAAAAACGGGTACTATGGAAAACCTGTGAAATTTTAAAAATTTTCTTTTCTTTGGAAAACCCTTTTTCATAAACATTCCCTTTGCATATGAAACCATATTACATCTCTTATATAAAATCATCCATAGAGAAATCTTTTAATCCAATAGAAACATCATCATATATATATATAAAAGAAAATAATATGTTTAGGGCTCAGAAGGCCTGATGTTTATAAAAACAAATGCATTTAAAAAAGCTACAATATATATGTAAATACAAGTCATGTATGCAGGTAAACAACTCAAATCCCTATGCCATGAACAAAATACAAAATATGACATATGGTATCACCGACCCATATCGGGGCTGAACTATTGTTTCTGATGTTTGGGTGGCTTATCTTGTTCAACTTTCACTCTATCTACAAGGCTCCAACCTACGTGAAAAAATATCTACATACTAAGTTACTGAAGTTTAATGGTACATATAGGCAAAAAACTTCAGATGCGATATACATTAAAAAATTCATGGCAACATATAAAACATCATGGCATAATGATGAATTCATACTATCATATAGATACTTTATCTTATGGGATGAACTAACTCATTGAGCATTGAATTATACGAAAGAGAATATATAATTCCTTTTTAATAATATATAACATATTAATTGTGCATTCTTGTATACTTATGTTTTGAACCTCGTTTTCATTTCATATGTTCTTAAATCACTTTGAGATGATTGATTGATTATTATTTCATTATTTGTTTGCCCAAGAAATCTCAATATGGACTATTTGGATAAGGGTTGTGAATAGGGGGCGCTCTCCGAGCTTAAACCACCCTACCACTGTTTATAATATTGTGTGCTAGTTAAGGTATCTTAAGTCAATGACACTCCCATAGCTTAAGCCATATTGACCAATATAAACATACGTGTCAGTCGAAGCGTCTCAAGTCAATAGTGCTCTTGGAGTTTAAGCCACATTAGCGAGTATATAATCATTGTATCATAATCACTTTAGTACCAAACCCCCTTCATAGCATGCCACCTATCCTACTTCTAGTCCTAGAATCGAGTATGGGATTTACTTGATCATATTATTTTATTATACTTCATTAAGACATTTATATCTTATAACATATATACTTTGTTCATATATAACCCACTATGTAACATCTATGTATTGATATTCATAAAAGGATACTTTCAACATAACATCATGAAGGCATGTGTATAGCCATTGCATTATAACCATTAAGTATACATCATATCTCATTTTAACAGGCTTCACGGGCATGAATTGTACCCATGAATCAAACCATAAACTAATTCATGAAAGCTTATGTTCGTTTTGTGTACATTCTTCACGAGCGTGAAGAAATAGGCATAGGCATGATCTTATTCTTGGGATGAGATTCATGGTCGTGAATACCTAGTCACGGGTGTGAATATGGATTTTTCAGCAGTTAACAGCATTTAAAGAAAAACATTCATTACAAGTCACATGCAAGACTCTAAGGATTGTCTCATGACAACTTTTTCCTACCAACATCCTCATCACATCATGCATTATCATGCTAAATCATCAATTAAACTAAAAAAACACACATCATCATTCAATTCCCCCTTTTCATACTCATTATACATATTGACAATCATCTATGATCCCATGTATTAATACATCATTTATTGCTTCTTTCAACCACTTAAGTCATTATCAATCAATATGCTCATAAATGCACATTTATTACACTCCATAATATGGCATCCTTAATAACTCTTATTAAGCATACTTAACATCCAATTATTGTAATATCATGACATTAACCATTTCTTTTAAACTCATTATAAGCAATAGCTAGCATTTAAGACATTTAAAGAGTTTAACTCATACAACATGCCAAAATTGGAATTTAAATATATATATGTACATAACTCTAATGGAACCTTAAAAACCAAGCTTTTCTTAAGTTTGCTTATCCTTTTGGTGGATTTAACCACCTCATCTTTTCCCTTCTATCACATATAACACATCTATATCAAAATCTATAATCCATGCACCTAACCTTTAAAGCCATAAAGATAAAAGCCCTAGCTTTAACCCTCTTATATAATTTTAATCTCATAAAACCTCTTACTAAAGCATATTATGACCTTAATCAAGCTTAAAGAGATGTCTATAAATATAAAAACTCATATTCAACTGAAACTCTAACCCATATAGAAATGGGTCTCTACCAAAATGGGTTCCACATAGAAAAAAATTACGAAAGCTCATAAAAATGAAAGGGAAATGTGATTCCTTACCACAATTAAAGAAATCAAGATTAGGATGGAAGATTTGACTCCCTTCTTCTTCCTATGGGTCAGCCTCTTCAAGAACACCTCTTCTTAATACTCATCTCTCACAAGAACTTATTTAAACTTTGATATTTAGTGTTGGTTTGGTGTTTAAGGTGTAGAAATTATAGAAAACACAAGACTTGATCTCTAATAAGAAAAAGATTCGATTTTTAGGGTTTACTTTTCGATTTAGTTCATAAGAGAAAGAAAGAACAATTGTTGGAATTTTATATCTAACAATATTCACAGGCATTACAACCACTGTCACGACTGTGAATTAACTTAAATCTAGAATTTCATCTCACGATGGTTCACGGTTGTGAAAGCATTGTCACGAGTATGAACAATGTAACATTTCACTTTCTTATTTCTTTTCAACTCTCTCCATATACCCTAACTCTTAAATACATACTTAACTTTCCTTTATCCTTCTTATATATTAGGCCCTAATTACGTGCATTACAATGCGTGAATACTTAAATCATGTTATTCTCGATAGTAATAAACTTAACCTTAAACTATAACATTCATAGCTATGACAACTCATTCACGGGTGTGAATCATGTGACATTCCCACATACACATCTATGATTATCTCTTTTAAAACTTTTTCATACATGCCTTTACCCATAGTCACACACTCACTTCTCTATTTTCAATACATCTTATAGGCCATAATTAGCAGGTGTTACACTATAAAGGCATGTTCGATATACTAAAAAAGTAAGATTCAATGGGAAATATTTCTATATTGGTGTTTTGGAATTTTAATGCTTCTTTTTGGTATGTTTATATAATAGAAACTAAAATCTTATTTTTATATTTAGTTGAATTTTTTTGATGGTATTTTTTAGAATATAAAATATTTTATTTAAAAAAATAAAAAATTTTCAAATACCAATAAATTTGAGATACTATGAATCTTATATAATAATTATAATTATATTCTCAAATGTTTTAGCTACCTAACTCAAATTTAGAATATAAATTTCATTCATATTTCAAATTTTAGAATATCAAACATGCCCAAAGAGAAATAGAAAAGCATATAAATGCATCAATTTTATTAAAGTTATGCAAATTAAATTATAACATTCAACCAAATAATCTATAAAACAACCTATAAATGTGGAAAAGATACAAAAAAGTGGTATGTGATTTGGCCCTTTTCAATTTTAGGTACATGGTATTTTTGTGACAAAAAAAAAAGGGATTGTGGTTTATTCTATTAGTGAAAATCAGTATTTTTCCATTATCGTGTTAATTCTATATGATATGGCACTGACATGGTCTCATATTCACATCGAATAAATTTAACGCCGTAATTGAAAAATATCAATTTTTGCTAACAGAATAAACCACAATACTTTTTTTCATTGTAAAAAATATCATGTATTCAAAATTGAAAAAGAGCTAAACCTCAACCCATATTTTTTTGTACTTTTCCCGACAAATGTAAACAGTAAACCTCTCTTTTTTGTATAATAATTTGGAAAATACGTACTTCCTTCTTGGGAATTTTTGTTCCCACTCTATGTAGTGTGCCCATTTCAAAGTTCAATGGTTTCCTTCATTCACATTATGCAAATTAAGTTGGAAAAAAAAAAAGGCAAAAGCCTATGTATATGGAAATATATACCAAAAAATTTGATAATAGAAATAGAAGAGATGATAATATGAAAATTTATATATATATATATATATATATATATATATATATATTTTTAGCTATATTGTGAAAATTTATGGATTAATCTAATTTTAATTTTTTGTCTAACCATCCAGTATTTTACAATTCATTAGATTATATAATAATCTAAAGCTTAATGTAGTATATTATGATTAAATTAGAGTTCATAAAAATTCTCATAGATTCATTTTAGGTAAGTATTTTCATATTAGATATATTGTGTATATCTCATTAGTCATTTTGATATTGCAAATGAAAAGGAAGAAGAACCAAGAAAAAAAAAAGAAAATATTCGTTCAAGAATTATATATGGATTAGTTTTTTTTTTTTTGAGGAAATGTAACTTAAATTTTTGTTAATTGCATGACATCCGAGGATGATTTATTTTGTTTATATTAAAATAAGAAATAGAGTATATTGATAGATTATTTTAAGGGAAAGTTCATTGCTATTGAACCAACCAATAAATTTGAAAAATATAAGCAAAGTTTTGAGAATGCTAATTAGCTAGTGAAGTGATATATATATATATATATATATATTGGTTTTTGTATTCATTTAAGGTGTGAGGGAAAGTATTTACGTATTTGAATATGTATAGCCATTTTGGAATGAGTTTTGAAAATGTATAAATGAAAACAACTCGTAAATACTTCTATGCAAAGTTTATATTTTAATATATGTGATATATCATATTGTGGCGAAAAGCCTCAAAGTTGACTTGCAAAGTCATTGAATGATATTACAGGATATGAAAAAAATTTACTACCATTGTTAATAGGGTATTTTGCCTTTCCAGTATAGTATGTGTGATTATTTGATACAGGGATAGATGGAACTCAAATGTATAATATGTGGTGTTACATTTTTTGTATCAATGCAGGGATAGGTTCTATAGGAATATGCATATGCATAAGAGCATGATAACATATGCATCCTAAATGTTGAACATTATGTATTGACATAATTTTATATATATTTTAGGGATATCATAAGACATGATTCACCAAGAAGGGAGAGACCGACCGAAATGCATTTTCATGAGGCATCACCTCATTTACATAAAGGTCAACCAGCACTAGGAGCTAGAGCTCCAGCACATGCATCACAGTCATCTCATGCATAAGTACCCCATGAAAACTTAGAACAGTAAGTATATGTTTCTGAAATGTACAAGGAAAGACATTGTGACAAGCTGAGGAAACATGGTGCAACTGATTTCAATGGCACAACAGACCCAGTAGAAGTTGAGACATGGCTGAAAAGCACACAGAGGGTACTGAATATGATGAGATTTACCCCATATGAGAAATTTGATTATGCAATATCTTTGCTTCAAGGCAATGCCTATGAATGGTGGGAGACAATCCCAGATAGTGATTCACAACCACCAGTCTTGACATGGAATGATTTTCTTCGGGAATTCTATAATAATTACATGCCTGAGGCATATAAAGATGAGAAGAGAATGGAATTCCTGAATCTAAAACAGGGGAACATGTTCGTTGCTGAGTATGAGGTGCAGTTTAACAAACTTTCCCATTATGCCACCTTCATGGTCTCTACTGAAAGTTTGATGAGGGTCTCAAATATGAGATCAGAAACAGAATCACAACCATTGATCTTGATAGTTATGCCAGACTCAGAGCTGATGTAATTAGAGCTGAACGGTTAATGAAAGAAGCTGTGGAATAACAAATTAAAAAGGTAGCACGTGAGTTTTTTAGTGAGTCTAGCAGAAGGTTGGGAAAGAGAGGTAGATATATGCCAGCACATTCTGGTAACAGAAATGGATACTCGAGCTCTAGAGGTCGTGCTATGACTTCCTTTTACCTAGGTAGAGGGCAGAGACAATATGTTGAACAGAGGCCTACATGTACTCATTGTGGTAGACAACATACAAGCAAATGTAGAAGACTCACAGGAGCATGTTATTTCGGTGGGTCGATGGAGCACATTTATAGAGACTGTCTAGAAAGAGCTAAACCAGTAGAGACAGAGGAGTATCTGAGACTACGATTGAGGCACCGAGGGTTTACCCTACTAGTGGAACACAAGGCAGAGGAAGAGGTAGAGGTAGAACCGGTATGACAGGAAGAGGAGTGACCAGATCTGAAGGTCAGAGTTCTAGGCCCCCTACTCAGGCCAGGGTGTTTGCCATGACTAGACAGGAGGAAGTTGATGCTCCCGAAGTAGTCACTGGTAATATTTACATTTATGATATGTTAGCATATGCATTGATTGACCCAAGCTCCACTCATTCATTTATATCATTGCATATGGCATCTAAACTGCATCAAAAATATGAGCCTCTGGAGATTGACATAAATGTGAGTACTCCACTGGGAACAGTAGTAGTTGTGAATAAGGTCTGTCATGATTGCTTGATATGTATTAATAAAGCTGAGTTAATAGCTGATTTGATCTTATTACCACTATATGAATTTTATGTGATATTGGGAATGGACTGGTTAACTAGACATCATGCAATAATGAATTGCTTTACTAAGGAAGTAATTTTGGAATCACCAAACCAGCCAAGGGTAGTACTTCTATGTGAAAGAAAACTTGTGCCTACATGTTTAGTCTCAGCTGTAAAGGCTTCGAATGATCAAAGGGGGATGTGAAATATATTTGGCATATGTGACTGATACTAGAACCACTGATAGCTTGCTTGAAAATATACCAGTGGTAAGGGAATTTTCTGATGTATTCCCAGATGATCTACCTGGTTTACCACCAGATAGAGAGATAGAATTCACTATTGAAAATAGTATCAGGAACAACACCAATATCAAGGTCACACTTTAGAATGACCCCAGTTAAGTTCAAAGAACTGAAGGCCTAATTGTAGGAGTTGTTTGATAAAGGGTATGTTAGACCTAGTGTATCACCTTAGGGAGCTCCAGTATTATTTGTTAAAAAGAAAGATGGAACAATGAGATTGTGCATTGATTACAGGAAACTGAACAAAATGACGGTGAAGAACAAATATTCATTGCCTAGAATAGATGATTTGTTTGATCAATTGCAGGGAGCCTAGATATTCTCCAAGATTTATTTGAAATCAAGCTATTACCAGTTAAAGGTAGCAGAAGCAAATATTCCAAAGACTGTCTTTCGAACCAAGTATGGAAATTATGAATTTTTAATGATGCCATTTGGATTGACTAATGCTCCAGCTGCATTTATGGCATTAGTGAATAAGGTGTTTCAACCATATCTGGATAGGTTTATGATAGTATTTATTGATGACATATTGGAATACTCAATGAATAGGGGAGAACATGAACAACATTTAAAAATTGTGTTGCAAACTTTTAGGAAGAAACAACTATATGTCAAATTGAGTAAATGCAAATTCTAGTTAGATCATTTGGTGTTTCTTGGACATGTGGTGTCGGGCAAGGGCATAGAGGTTGACCCAAAGAAAATAGAGGCTATGGTAAATTGGGAAGCTCCTAAAAATGTTTAAAAAATGCATAGTTTTATGGGTTTAACCGGATACTATCGTAGGTTTATTGATGGATTCTCCTTAATTGCTAGCCCTTTGACTAAATTACTTAGAAAGAATGTTCCTTTTGAATGGTCTCCAGAATGCCAAAGGAGTTTTGAGGAGCTAAAACAGAGGTTAACCTCAGCACCAATGTTAGCTATTCCTACGGGTAGAAGTGGATTTACGGTATATAGTGATGTTTCTCACCAAGGCTTGGGATGTGTATTGATGCAACATGGTAAGGTGATAGCTTATGCATCCAAACAGTTGAGACCACATGAGATATCATATCTAGTACATGATTTAGAACTGGCTGCAGTTGTATTTGCATTGAAGATTTGGAGGCAATATCTGTATGGTGAGACATTCCAAATCTTCACATACCATAAAAGCTTGGGTTATTTGCTGACACAAAAAAATTAAACATGAGGCAGAGACGGTGGTTAGAGCTATTGAAAAATTATGATTGTACAATTGAATACCATCCAGGGAAAGCCAATGTGGTAGCAAATGCATTGAGTAGGAAGTCTTGTTGCAGTATAGCTCACTTACATGCATCCGATTTTCCATATTTGATTCAAATGCAAACTATGAATGTTGAATTAAATATGCAGGATAAAGGGCCATTAGTTGCTACTTTTCAGGTCAGACCTATACTAAAGGATAGGATCAAAGTTGCACAGAGTAAAGATCCTAAATTGTATGAGAAAATAGAATCAGTAAGGTAGGGAAACAGTAAAGATTTTCAATTGTAGGACGATGTACTGATGTTAAAGTCACGCATATGTGTTCCAAACACTGAAAACTTGTGCCAGGAAATAATGGAAGAGGCACACAACGCACCTTATGCAATGCACCCACGGATGACAAAGATGTATCAAAGTTTAAGACCTCATTACTGATGGCCAAGAATGAAAAAACACATAGCAGAATATGTTTCTAAATGCTTAACATGTTAGCAGATTAAGATTGAACACCAAGAACCAATTGGTAAGTTACATCCATTGCCAGTGCCATAATGGAAATGGGAGAAAATAACGATGGATTTTGTTTATGGATTGCCAAGAACTCCACGGAAAAATGATGCAATATGGGTAATTGTGGATAGATTAACCAATTCAGCACATTTTCTACCTATTAGATGGGGGTGTACACTCGAGAGTTTGACAAAATTATATGTGAATGAGATAGTTAGATTGCATGGCATTCCAGTGTTCATTGTGTCTGATAGAGATCCACGGTTTACTTCACATTGTTGGGTGAGTTTATAGAATGCATTAGGAATAAAATTGAACTTCAGCACTGCATTCCACCCACAGACTAATGGATAATCTGAAAAGACTAAACAGACATTAGAAGAAATGTTTAGGGCATGTTCTATGGAATTTAGAGGTACTTGGGATGAATATATAGCATTGATTGAATTTGCTTACAATAACCAGTATCATAACAGTATCTAGATGGCACCATATGAGGCATTGTATGGCAGAAAGTGCCGAAGCCCTATCATTTCGGATGAAGAAAGAGCATGTGCATTAGAAGAGCCAGAGATAGTACTAAACACAGTGGATAAGATCAAGGTTGTTAAGAATAAGCTAAATGCAGCACAGGACAGACATAAAAGTTATGTTGATCAGCATAGAAGGGAGATGAAGTATGAGTTAGGTGAAAAGATATTCCTTCAAGTATCTCCATGGAAAGGAGTAATCCGATTTGGCAAGAAGGGTAAATTGAGCCCAAGGTACACAGAGCCTTATGAAATTCATGAGAAGGTCGGTCCACTGGCATATAGATTGGCTTTACCACCAGAGATGGCTCAGATTCATAATGCGTTTCATATGAGCATGCTTAGAAGATACAGGTCAGATCCTACACATGTGCTTAAAAATCCAGCCATAGAGATTACAAAGGACATAAGTTATATAGAAGAACCAGTAGAAATCATTGGATACAAGACTAAACAGCTAAGAAACTGAGAAATACCTTTAGTTAAGGTATTATGGTGTAACCATTTACTAGAAGAGGCAACATGGGAAACGGAAGAAAATATGAAAAACTAATATCCACACTTGTTTTCAAGTATTAAATTTCGAGGATGAAATTTTTAAAAGGAAAGGAAGAATTGTAACATCCTCGACCTTCCCCATATGCATCTCATTTGAACATATGCATCTTGCATATAATTCAATTGAACACTTGCAATTCATACGTATTTTTGTAGGAACAAGTTTATGACACGCACTAGCTACATGTCCTAGTATTTGGCAATTATATCGAGTCACGTGTATGTACTTATAACCTAAATGATGACAACAAAATATTAGAAATAAATTGAATAAGGTGACTAAATTAAAGTAAGCAAAATGACTAGATTAAGATTAGTAAACATTTTACATTGTTAATTTAGTTAAATTAGACTAAATGATTAAGTTGTATTATTGCGTGGATTAGTGAAATTATATATATGTGTGTAAATAATAATAATAATAATATAGATAAAATAAAATGAAAATGAAACAAAAGAAAAATAAAAGAAAAGAGAAGAGAAAAAGAAACAAAAAGGAAAAGGACAAAAAGAAAAATTGGTTGTCTTCTTCCTCCCATTTCTGCCTCCTCACTTCAGCCCCATTTTCTTCTTCATCTTCCTTCATTCCAGTCTTCAATTCTTCCTTCTTTCACTTAGTTTTTACAGCAAATTGACCCCTTGCAAGTTTGTTCTTGGTAAGTAATCAATTCTTATTGTTATAAGGTTGATTTAAGTTGCTAAGGTTCATTAATAAGAACTGACCTACACCCCAATTTTGATATCAATAGAAATTGATTCTGGAAAATATTGAAACACAAACATTGTTCCTTTATGTCTTATATTGATGGATATGTAAACTGTTTTTCAATATTTGGTGTATAGGAAGAGATATCCTCTCTCTACTGAAACTGGTCAGGGTGTGAATCCTAGCCAAGTTAGCTATAGTGTTTATTGATTTTGAATATGATAAAATCATTATTTGAAGTATCTCAAAACATAATAGTTGTATATATATGTGTTATGTATCTGTATACCAAATTGTCGATTCATATGTCTTGCGGATTTTTAGTTATTGTGAATAGAACCACGACTGTTCCATAGTTTGAGCTGCCTGCTTAGTGCCCTGGGCAGATCCAGCAATATTTTTGGATATTTTGAGCTCCTTAGAGATTCCAAAACATGAAAGTTATAGTTATATGTATTATCTAAATTTTGGTACTAATTTCAGCTTAATATGTTATGTATACACTAATTTATGGCCTTTAGAAGTTATACTGGTCCGGAAGCCAACTCTGTTCCGGATCAGCGAAATATTTCTTATAATTGGAAGACCTTAGAGACATAATTGATAAAAGTTGTAAACATGAAAAATGCTCCATTTCAACCCATATAAATTTCTTAAATTTTCATTGAAATATGACTTATATATTATAAGTTATGATGAACCAAAGTTGGTACCCTAAAATTGCCTAAGGGTAGAAATATGGCAAAAAATAGAACACAATTGGAAATTGCACAAAAAATTGTACAATGATCCAATTGGTCTGAAATTTTAATATGTTACATAATTATATGTTAATTGGAATTAGGAATAGTAATCAGATTAATTGGTCAAGTATAGAGAAAATTATAGGCTAAACAATCCCATAAGGTCACACTGCCTCATAGCCTCATAGAAAAAATCTTAGCGATTGATATGAACAATGTATATTAATTTGTTTAAGCCACATTAAGTCTCCCTAATTATGAGTTAATTGATTATATTTTCATATTAGGCTCACAACATATTGGAGATCCACAAGAAGCGGATATATAATAGGTTAGAGGTCGGAATCAAAGAAGAAAGGTGAATCTAATTATCAATTGAATTCTTTAGTACATGTGAATGTTGCTTGTTATGTGATTCATATGATTGTCGTGATTTGCCCCTGATAATATAATGATGGATAATTTGTGACATTTGTGGTACACATAAGTGGTATAATTGTGGTATATTTGAGTTATATGTTTGACATATGTGATATACATACATGGTATATATATAGTATATGCGAGGTATATGCGTGGCATATGAGGCATATATGCGGTATATGTATGTTATATGTGATAAGTGCAATAGTTGATGAATGCTTAAGTACAAATGCATATGCACATGGACTTAAAAAGTGTTGTGACTAGTTAATCGATATTGTAAAGCAAAAAAAGAAGCATATGGCCCAACAAATGTGCAAATGAAACAAATGATCAAGCTAGCTAGCTAGCAAATGCAAATGTTCACATGGAAATCTGGGGTAATATCTATTTAACTTAGCCACAACAAAATAAAATAAGTCAAGCATTTGCATACGTAAAGAGTAATGATTATATGTTTCAACTTTATTGATACTTATATGATACTGATGAATAGAATGGAATACATGGTATGTATTGGATTTGTGATTTATTATGTATTGGATTTGGTACTTTAGAGCCTATTTGATGGTTATTCTCATTGAACCGCAACTCATCAATTTGCATCATTTTTCAGGGTAAAGAAAAGTGATAGCTCATTTTGAGTAGAGTAGAGAAGATATAGAGCACAGGTCATTGCCCGAGTCTCATCACTCTCTTCTTGCATTCCACACAAGCATGAAAATATGTCATCTGTGTTTTGTATTTACGTATTTGAATATGTATAGCCATTTTGGAATGGGTTTTGAAAATGTATAAATGAAAACAACTCGTAAATACTTCTATGCAAAGTTTATATTTTAATATATGTGATATATCATATTGTGGTGAAAGCCTCAAAGTTGACTTGCAAAGTCATTGAATGATATTACAGGATATGAAAAAAATGTACTATCATTGTTAATAGGGTATTTTGTCTTTCCAGTATGTTATATGTGATTATTTGATACAGGAATAGGTTGAACTCAAATGTATAAGATGTGGTGTTATCGGTAAAGTTTGGAATAAAGGTTCAGTGTAGTAAAGTTAGTACTTTTATGCTCATAAATTGTAATTCACGCTTGGAAAAGTGGTCGTCACGACCATAAATGTTGTAGTTTTAGATTCACAACCGTGAAAATTTGTTACAACCGTGAATGTAGGTATTCTTACCTGTTTTCAGTTAAGTCACGATTGTAAATCCTGGTCAGTCATAAACAAGTGAGGCAAACACAATTTTTCTCTTTATGTCATGCCTCCATATCTACTCCCTCACTATCTGAACAACTAACCTAACACATCACCATCCCTCTCTTCATCATCAGCAACTTTTCTTTTTCATTTTCACACAAAAAATTAAGATTCAACTAAGGAAAACTAGAAAAATGAGAGAGATAAGGTGTTCTTAAAAGTTGAGAGGGTGAAACTCAATTTTAGGTAGTTTAGAATTTGTTTCTTAGGCTTGGTGTTCTAAGAATAAGTTTTTAGCATGTTTAGAAGCTAAAAAAGAGCTTGAAGTCACATCCCAAGGAGGAAACAAACTCGTTCATATGCAGTTTCACAGTCACGACCAGGTTCATTTCTACGAAGGGCTAATCACTGTCGTGAAACTTATTGTTAATTCACAGGTTGGATCATGAGTAAACTATCCATTTGCAGGTTTGGAGCCTAAAGATTGATCAATAGAGAATGAGAGTCCTCGTATCAGAGTTAGAAGACAAGCTTGAGGGGTTGGTGATACACCTTGTACTTTTGGTTTTGGTTATTTCTTTTTAAGTTTTGGGTAGTTGTAGATATATATGTTTCATACTGAAAAAACATGTAGTTTTGTAACTATCTATTTTGTAAAATTTTTGTGCTAGTAATTGCTCATATATTATTGTATTTAATTTTCATAATATTATAAAAACTGTATTAATTGATATGTTGTTTTATTTTTATAAATCATTATGATCATGATGCATAAAAATTTTAATTTAATTGTTTTTAATTATGTACATTGTAATATTCTTTAGTATAGTTGAATTAAATCTTAATTATATCGGAGGGTGTTACAAATCATGGTTAATAAAAAAAGACATCCGCGTGATTTTGTAGAGGATGCCACCTGTTTGTTTTACGCATATTCACGAGAAATAATTATTCATGTTTTCCGTGATGGTTGTATGGCAAGGGATTTTTGGAGTGTTTTTCTCACTTATGTGGAAATTATGGAGGGCTCTCATCTCTCTTTCCAACAATGTCTTCTTCATGATCTTTAAATTAAAAGGCTTACAAGGTGTGGTCAAGAGTAGGCCATGCTTTTTGGGTATGGGGTTTGGGCCTAGTGGAAATAGTGGAATGAAAGAATCTGAGGGTAAGGTTACTTCCTTGGAACATAAAAATGCATGGGTAAAGCAACAATCTCAGTTTAATGAAACGGTTTGTAAGAGTTGTAAAGGACTACTATCGAAGATGCATTCCGGGCAGGAAGTGTTGGTTGGATGGGAGTGCCCTCCGCCGGATTAGTATAAGCCGAACGTTGATGAAACTTCTAAAGGAAACCCAGACCTAGCTCGTGGTGGAGGTGTTCTTCGAAACTATGAAGATAGGTGGTTAGCCGGTTTTTTAGTTTGAGTGGGGTTTTGTTTTTCTATTATGACTGAGCTTTGGGTAGTTTACAGGGATTGGAGTTAGCGTGGTCACAGAGGTATAAGAAAATTATGCTTAAGGCTGATTCTAAAGAGGCATGTCACGACCCTAGACTTTAACTAGCAATCGTGCGACACTTAGCACGGTCCGTTGCACTAAGCCTGCCTTCCAAACCGATAAAAGTACTCCAAAGAGAATAGAACGGAACTTAGAGATCGAGAAGATTCAATAGCAAGACAAGAACACAAGAGAGTTTGAGAGAAAAGCTTTGTATTACTTGAAATGATTGAATTGATTGAATTGAGTGAATGATTACAAATGAATTTACATAAGGTATATATAGGCTTCCACCTCCTCAATGGATGGCCGAGATCAATTCCCACCTACCAGATGGATGGTTAGGATTAACTCCCACCTACCAAATGAATGGCTAGGATTGATTCTCACTTACCAAATTAATGGTTAAGATCAACTCCCACCTACCAAAATGGATGGCTAGGATTGATTCCCACCTAACAAATGGAGGGCCAGGATTAATTCGTACCTACCGAAATGGACGGCCATGATCCATTTAATCTAACGGTTTACATTGGCCTTCCAGAATATTACATATATGTGCCAAAATGTAAATGTGCGGGAAATCTCGTATGAACCTTTGCGGGGCGTGACACTCTCCCCCACTCAAGTTCGCGACGCCCTCGTCGCGCCTTCAAGCTTGAACCTTTCTATGTCATCTTTGAACTGCCACAAAGTGTCTTCAGGTTCCCAGCTTGCCTCTATGTCTGGGGCATTCTTCCATTTGACCAAGTATTCCCGATAACTTGGTACACCTCTACGCCGAATTAGGCGGTCTGCTAGAATGGAATCCACTCCTCTATCAAAGGAGGTTACTACCGCAGTGGGTGCCCTTTTCGACTCTCCTCGACTTGCATCTTCTTCGTCTCCATGATAAGGTTTCAACATACTTACATGAAAGACTGGATAGATTTTAAGCTTGGGAGGGAGTTGTAGCTTGTAAGACACCTTACCAACTTGCTTAAGGACAGGAAATGACCCTTCTTATTTTTGTACCAACCCCTTGTGAACCTTCCGCAAGGACTTGAACTGTTGTGGTAATAATTTGACAAGGACCAAATCTCCTTCCCGAAATTCAACCATTCTTCTTTTCTTGTCAGCCCACTTCTTCATCTTTTTGGATGCCTTGTTCAAATAGGCTCGGGCTAACTCAGCTTGCTCATGCCATGCCTTAGCAAATTTGAAAGCTGCAGGACTCCTTCCTTCATAACTTGTAGCCAAAGCATGAGGAGTCATAGGTTGTTATCCCGTAATGATCTCGAAGGGACTCTTGCCAGTGGATTCACTTTGCTGCAAGTTATAAGAGAATTGGGCTACGTCCAACAACTTAGCCCAATCATGTTGGTTAGCACTAACAAAGTGCCTCAGATACAACTTCAGTAATGCATTGGCACGTTCCGTCTGCCCATCGCTTTGCGAATGAAAACTGGTGGAGAAGTTCAAGTCTGATCCCAGCAGCTTGAACAATTCTGTCCAGAACTTCCCAGTAAATCGTGGGTCTCGATCACTCACGATATTTTATGGAATTCCCCAATGCTTCACAACATGCTTAAGGAACAACTGTGCAGTCTCATCAGCAGTGCAATCCGCCGAGGCAGGTATGAATGTTGCATACTTACTGAAGCGATCAATGACCACTATTATACTGCCAAAGCCTTCTGATTTTGGCAAGCAAGTGATGAAGTCCATCGAGACACTCTCCTATGGTCTCGCCGAAATAGGCAACGGTTCTAGCAAGCCACCGGATGCACGCTGCTCTATTTTATCTTGTTGGCAAACAAGACAAGTTCTAACATAGGCTTCAACATCATCTCGTAGTTGAGGCCAATAGTAAATAGACTTGATCAAGGCAAGGGTGTGCTTCATGCCTGGGTGTCCAGCCCATAGTGAATCATGACATTCCTTGATCAGTTCTTTCCTCAAGTTCCCCCACTTAGGAACGTAGATGCGATTTTTCTTGCCATAAAGTAGTCCGTCACTCTGCCAAAATCGCCTTGTCTTTCCTTCCTTGATGAGGACAAGGAGGTTTTGAGCCAGGGCATCATGCTCCAACCCTTCTTTGATCTTTTCCAGCAAGGGACTGCTTGGTCTACTCAAAGCTGCTAGTTCCGCCTTTCGACTTAATGCATCAGCTACCACATTGGCCTTACCGGGCTTGTATTCAAGCTTGTAGTCAAATTCTGCCAAAAAGTCTTGCCATCGAGCTTGTTTGGGACTCAACTTCTTTTGAGTTTGGAAGTAGCTAGTTGCTACATTGTCTGTCATGATCACAAAGTGAGAACCTAACAAGTAGTGTCGCCACACCCTTAGACAATGGATGATAGCAGTCATCTCTTTTTCCTGCACAGTGTAGCGGCGTTCAGTGTCATTGAGCTTGCGGCTCTCATATGCTATCGGATGCCCTTCTTGCATCAATACTCCACCAACGGCAAAGTCTGAGGCATCTGTATGTAGCTCGTATATCTTGCAGGGGTCTGGCAAGTAAAGCACTGGTTCTTCGGTAATGGCCTTTTTCAAGTCGTCAAACGAGGCTTGGCACTTGTTTGTCCACTCCCAAGTCTTGTTCTTCTTGAGTAGGTCAATTAATGGAGCTGCTCTTGCTGAATATGACTTGATGAATCTCTGGTAGTAGTTCACAAGTCCAAGGAAAGATCGTAACTCGGGGACCTTAGTGAGAGGTTCCCATTCTTGGATGGCTTTCACCTTGTCTCCATCCATCATAAGCTTCCCATCTTTTATCCTATGACCCAAGAACATCACCTCATCTTGGGCAAAGGAACATTTCTCCCTTTTAACATATAGCTCATTTTCCCTGAGGACCTCGAACACCTTCTTCAAATGCTCAAGATGTTCTTCCATAGTCCGGCTATATATTACAATATCATCAAGATATACTACTACGAACCGATCGAGGTAGGGATGGAAGAGTTTATTCATGAGAGTGCAAAAGGTAGCAGGTGCATTTGTGAGACCAAATGGCATAACAAGGAACTCATAAGCACCGTACCTTGTATGTAGTTTTCGGCTCATCCCCTTTTGCTATGCGCACCTGGTAGTATCCCGACCGCAAATCCAACTTGGAGAAGTATCTAGCATTCCCCAATTGATCAAACAAATTAGCAATGAGTGGGATAGGATACTTGTTCTTTACCGTGATTTTGTTTAGAGCACGGTAGTCAATGCACATTCTCAGTGAACCATCCTTCTTTTTCTGAAAAAGCACCGGGGCACCAAATGGGGCTTTGGATGGTCTAATGAAGCCAGCATCCAACAGCTCATTGAGTTGCTTCCGCAATTCTTCCAACTCCGAGTTTGCCATCCGGTAAGGACTCATTGCTGGTGGTCTTGTGCCAGGCTCCAGCTCAATTTCATGGTCCACCTCCCTCCTTGGGGGTAACTGTTTTGGCAACGCCTCCGGCATCACATCCTGAAAATCATCCAAGACAACTTGCACCTCCGTCGGCAAGTTTAGTTGTGGTGATGCTTCATCATCATCATACTCTTTAAGAATGGCCAAGTAACTCTCTTCTTCCCTCTTCAATCCCTTCTTGAATTGAAGTGCTGAGAGAGCTTGGGTAGTAGGTTTGGTGGTCCTTTCCGTCAAGCCTTTGGTCCATCCATAATGCACATAGAGTTTGAACATGGAACAAGGAAAGCTCTTACCTGGTCCAAGAACTCCATGCCGAATACCACCGAGAAATCATCCATGGGTGCCACAGATAAATCCACTTGGCCAGTCCATGCACCGAGACTGACCTTTACTCCGCGGGCAATTCCTTGGAGAGGTTGTGCCACTGAGTTAACTGTTTTGAGGTAGCCACCTCCATTGGAAACCTTGAGACCAAGTCTCTTGGCTTCCTCTAGTGAAACAAAGTTATGAGATGCACCTGTGTCGACTAGAGCTTTGGCAACTTTCCCATTGATGGTTGCATCCACAAACATGAGACCCTTGGGGGACTTTGGGGCACTTTGCAATGCACTAAGCAACCGCAAAGATCCCATCGTCGCACCTTCATCTGCCTCACTTCTGTCTTGATCATGAGTGGAGGCAACTAAAGCATTCAATGTCTTCCTTTTGGGACATTCTCGTGCCCAATGCGGTCCGTCGCATATGAAACACGTCACACGGGGCTTTGAGGCACTACGTTCTTCCCTTTCCTTCCCTTTGTCTCGGGACTTGAATGAGTAGCCTTCTTTGTGGTTTTTATGGTTCTGACTCTTGGCATGACCTCTCCCATTCCTTGCTCCAACAAACTTTCTATCAGCTGGCCTCGAGCCTTCTTTGTTTGAGGAGTAATCAATAAGACTTTCAGCAACGACAATGGTCGAAGATAAGTCTTGGACACCACGTTGTTTGAGCTCAAGATTAGCCCATGATTGGAGACCATCCATGAACAAGAATAAGGCATCCTTGTCCGATGTGTCAGGGACATCTAGCAGCAAGGTTGTGAACTCCTTCACATACTCCCTTATGCTACCCATCTGCTTTAGTCGTCGAAGCCGACCTCTCGCCTCTTCCTCAGCATTTACAGGGAAGAATTGGCTTTTGAACTCCCTTTTGAAGTCTTCAAAGGTATCAATTGTGCACACCCCACGTTGCACATCTCCATGTCTTCGTCTCCACCACAACATAGCAGTGTCGGTCAAGTACATGGCAGTAGTTCGGATTTTGCTGGCATGGTCCGTTACGCCAGTAGCCTCAAAGTATTGATCCAGCCCCCATAGGAAGTTCTCAACTTCCCTAGCATTCCGAGCACCATTGAAAGTCTTTGGCTTGGGAACTTCCACTTTCTTCGCCTCAATGATAGTGGTTGTATTGGTTCCCGAGGCCATAGCCCGTTTGCATAGGGCTAGATCACCACCCATATCCTCAACTCTAAGTAACACATTAGAAATTTCTCTTTGGAAGAGATCACGTACCTTAGAAAGTTCGGATTTCAGCCCATCAATCTCTTGCCTTAACCCACCGTCTAGCTCGTTGAGGGACATCTTGACAGCTGCATGGATCTCCGCATCCTCGACCTCCAAGCCGCTGCAACGTTCCTCCAAGTTGTCCACTCGGTCGAACAACTCTCCCAAGTTGTCTTGAGCACTCACAACACGTGCTTCCAAGCTAGAAATCATGTCTTTCGACTTGGCTCGAGATTCTTTAGATGGTTTCCGAACTTCCTCACGACCACGTTCCATTGGTGGAACTTCCACACTAGGTGTAGCTGGGGCAGTAGCCTTCATTATGCCAAAGGTAGTAAAGCTTCGAACCTTGACTCTGATACCAACTGTCACGACCCTAGACTTTAACTAGCAATCGTGCGGCACTTAGCACGGTCCGCTGCACTAAGCCTGCCTTCCGAACCGATAAAAGTACTTCAAAGAGAATAGAACGGAACTTAGAGATCGAGAAGATTCAATAGCAAGACAAGAACACAAGAGAGTTTGAGAGAAAAACTTTGTATTACTTGAAATGCTTGAATTGATTGAATTGAGTGAATGATTACAAATGAATTTACAAAAGGTATATATAGGCCTCCACCTCCTCAATGGATGGCCGAGATCAATTCCCACCTACCAGATGGATGGTTAGGATTAACTCCCATCTACCAAATGAATGGCTAGAATTGATTCTCACTTACCAAATTAATGGTTAAGATCAACGCTCACCTACCAAAATGGATGACTAGGATTGATTCTCACCTAACAAATGGAGGGTCAGGATTAATTCCTACCTACCGAAATGGACGGTCACGATCCATTTAATCTAATGGTTTACATTGGCCTTCTAGAATATTACATATATGTGCTAAAATGTAAATGTGCGGAAAATTCCGTATGAACCTTTGCGGGGCGTGACAGGCGGTAGACTTATTACTTCAGAATTATCAAGTGAATGACAGGTATGGACAAATATTGTCGCAGTGCTGGAATATGTTAAATTACAATTGGGAGGTTCAGATTGGTCATGTGCGTCGAAAAGCTAATAGTCATTGACTCTTTAACCAATTTAGGCTATATAGTTTGACTACATACACAAGTCTGACAGGATCCTCCGCCTGAGATTAGTCATCATCTTTTTGAGAATCACATATATAGATGTTGCTTGGCCTCATAATATTAGTACGCAAGTTGGATTTTATGCCCTTTTCATTAAAAAAAAAAAAAAGGATCATAAGAGAAGACATCTCATATTTGCTTGAGTTTTATTTATTTATTTTTGCAAAAAGTTTTAAAAGACAACGACTGACAATATGTCCTGATTGCGAAGGGGTTTTGTTAAACTAATAAAACAATCTTAAAGTGAAAACATAATACAAATAGCAACAAAAAAAAATAAAAACTTTCATTATATTGTTGATAAGTTTAGTCTGAATACGCAAATTGTCTTCAACCGTGGATATTATAGATTTAAATTGATCCAAATTTTATTTTATTTATCCCATCATTTTCTTAAAATATTTTTCATATGAGAAATTTAAAATGATATGAAACAAGTCCGAAATGATATTAAATAGAGGGAGAAAAGGCACAAAATCCAAATCTAAGAGAGGAAAAAAAATCAAAACAAGTAGAAAAATTGTTGCACATGGTAGGTACACAATTTAAAACCAAGTCCCCCACATGAAATGAACATGCTGACCATCTCTTCACTGCACCTGCTTTTGCATTATAAACACGGCAAATATTTTTTTTTGCCTTTTACTGTTCGGCATTTTGGAAAATAGCAAGGGCTTTCTTGTCATTTCAATTTGATTTCGAATAATAATAAAAAGAGCATTTTTAATTTCTATTAGCAAAACTACAAAATTTTAATTATATTTTTAAATATATTTTTTCTTTGTAATCAATATTAATTTTAATTAGTGGGATGTGATTAATATTTTAACATATTATATTTATTTTTTAATCTTTAAAAAATTATATTTTTTAATTGTCAAATAAATTATATTTTATTGCTATAATTAATTAATATTAAAATTAATAAATTTATTAAAATTTTAATTGTGAAACTTAATGAAAATTAAAGGAATCACACAACATTTCATTTATGAAAAAAAATTAATATAAAAAATTATAAATAAAACATAACTAACATCCAAAACTAAAAATTCTTATCAATTTTTATCTAAAAACATAACTAAAAAAATTATTTATTGTAAATTTACAAACATACTACTTTAATAAAAATTACAGCTTTGAGGAATCCCAGTTTTGAGATTAATGCCATACTATGTAAAATATTGCAGCGTATATTTCTCTCCAAAATTTTTTCTCGTATTTGAACTAAATTTCATATTTTTTAGGCTTTTGCTATAATATACCGAGTGTATAGATAAATTTAAATTTTTATCTATAATAATAGAAAATTTGTTAACCTGCTATCTAAATTAATATTAAAAGGATATTTAAAATTATTGTTCAAAAGACAGATTTAAAATTTTTTTATTTAATTAATTGATTTTTTTAATTTTATAAATTAATTTTTTCAAATTTATTTTTAGAAAAATCATCTATTTACCATTTTTTTTAAAAATGGTTTTTAAAATTTAAAAAAATTAAAAATAATTTTTTTTGGAAGAATATTTTTTCTAAACCAAATTTCAAACGGATTTTAAGTAATATACATAATGGAAGCTACTTAACTCATTATTATTATATTATATTTTCTCGTTCCCTAGGAATTGGCGCCTCAAAATTAATTGTTGCTACTTTGTCAATAATGCCTCAAAATTAATTGTTGATAATAGGTCATTTTTATAAGAGATTTGAACCATGACATCTAATAAATTACAATATTTATTTAAAACAAAAATACATCATTACACCTAATCTATAATTTATTTTTACAATTTTATTATTATTTTTTGAAATTTTATATTTCTCTATATTTAATGCAGGAATTGGTAGCATGGAGATACCACATAATCTATAATTTGGAAAACAAGGTACAATACAAATATATTTTTTATTTTTAAACCCATCTTTAAGCTATAATTTTGTTTTCAAAATTTTTAAGTACTAACTTAATTATTGATAGTTCTTTATGTTTTTTTAGTAGTTTATTTTTGTTATTATTTTGAATATTACTTCACACACTAACTCCATATTAATTTTTGAGATAAATTACATGTACAGTTATTGATCTCATGTTTAGATTTTAATTTAGCTTTAGTTTTTTATATTTTTTATTAAAAATTTTAGTTATTTTTCATAAATTTATATTTATTAATTTACTTTCACTACAAATGATTAATTTATTTAAGGTGGTTGATTTATATATATATATTCTCAGTAGCCATTGACGTAAAAAATCAAGTTACAAATTTCAAAATATAATAATAAGTATCAATTATCATTAGTTGTTGAGTATTATCCTGATATTTAAAAAAATTGAGACTCTATTTATAGATAGAGTCCTTTTTAGCATCTAATTTCTTTTTTATAATTGGATAATTATTATGCATCAATTTAAGTTTTTTAAATTTTTTATATAATGATAAAATAACTAACTAATGAATCCGCACAAAGTGCAGGATTACATCTAGTATATAATATATGAAGGCTTTATTTACTAGAATTTTTAATTTTTTAACCAATTTAAATGGAACTTAAAGGAAAAAACCTGTTAATTTAATTACATGTAGTTACTTTTTTTTTTTTGAAACTTGGAGTCCTTAAATTAAACAAACGGAAACAAAATGGTTTTCTCTAATTATGCTTTGAAAATTGTAATTACTGTATATATAAAAGATATGGGTAAAGTAAGTTGTTGGTTAAATTGATGGAATTAATTTATTTATTTAGTTGATTACCATTCACTTAATCTAATGGTCATAATTAAAAATAAATAATATGACGGTTATAAATATCATGGTTGATTTATACACCAAGTATACTGTAGAATGGCTCTATTTTTCAACCTCAAGTCCAAGCCAGAATCCGAGATTGGTAACAAATAAACAGTGCTTTCTAAAAATGTATACCACCATATAGATTATAAAAATAAAACCAAACCATCTTCATATTAATTATTAAAATATATATTATTTATTTATTTTATTCAATTTTATCATAAAATAATATAAGTAGGGTATTTTTTTTTTGTTCATTAAAATTATCTCTCACATATTTCATATCTTGCCAAGTTTACAATACAAACTTTCACTCTATTCGTACAATTAGCTTTACAATTGCACATCGCCCCTTTGCAATTACAAATGCAAGCACCCATGAAGATGCTCTAATATCCCACAATCTTTTGAATATTTATTTGGATGATTTGAAAATATATATTATTATTTTATTAATAAATTGAATTTTTTTTCATATTTTTTAAAATGAGACTAATGATAATTAGTTAATATAAAATTATGTAGGAATTAAGTTAGATTGTATATAATATTAATTAAAGTATATTTGCAATTCAACTAACAGCAATTTGTAATTCACACAGTTTAGTCTAAAGTAGAGGAAAATAATTTTATAATCGATTATTAAAGTCCTTAATCTTTTTTTTTTAAAAAATTTAACATTGTTAATAAAATAATGATATAAAAACTTAGGAAATCTAAAAATAGAAGCCAGTTTGCAAAAATGAAAATATAAGGGTCTAAAATGTAAATTTTGCATAATAATATAACAATCAGAAGAAGGGGAAAAGAAACAAATAAGGTAAAAAGAAGAAGCAATTATCCTAGTCGGTTTGTGGGGACGAGAGAGGGTAGAGAAATCGAGAAAGAAAGAGGAAAGAAGGCAAAAGCTATTTCAGCCAGAGAAAACCCAAAAAGAAAGAGAAACCAAAGAAAAAAATTTTTAAAAAAAAATATCAATTTCGAGGGTTGTTTGTGTACAAGAAAGAGAAGGGTGTATTTGTGCCATCCAGTTTCTATCTATTCTCTTCTTCTCTCTCTGTCTCCTACCCAATTATTTTCTCTTTTCTTTCTCCGCATTTTGTTTAATTTTTCTGTTATTAAGGGGTTAGATTCAGAGTTTCATACATGAAATTTTTTATTTTGATTTTGATTTGGTGCTGATTGTGGGTTTTCATTTCTATCTCCCTTACAATCCACCTCTTTTTTCAGTTTTTTCTTTTGATCTTTCTTCTGAATCCTATGAGGAGAGGAAGAGGAGCCTCCGCCACCGCCGCTGCTGATAAACAAGTTGCGGAAGCAAACGGATCTGCGCCTCAAAATATCGTAAACGGTAAAGAACCCAGATACAGAGGAGTAAGGAAAAGACCATGGGGTAGATTCGCCGCCGAGATCAGAGACCCCTGGAAGAAGACGAGGGTGTGGCTCGGCACCTTCGACTCGGCGGAGGACGCGGCGCGTGCCTACGACGCGGCAGCTCGCTCCTTCCGCGGACCCAAGGCCAAGACTAATTTCCCCATCTCCGGTTCCCATTTATCCCCTTTTGCTTACCAGAATCCCACCGACCCTTTTATGGATCACAGGTTATATGCACCGAATGGGTTTGATGAGGATCATCTGAATCCGCCGAGACCGGCATCCAGCAGTCAGAGCAGCACGGTCGAGTCTTTCAGCGGTCCACGCCCTCGGCCGCCGCCGACTGCTGCGTCAACGAAAAAATCGGGACTTTTGTTGCCGTCCGACGCTCCGAGGAAATACCAAAATGGGACTCCGGCAGTAGTGCCTGAAGACTGTCACAGCGACTGTGACTCGTCATCTTCGGTGGTTGACGATGGAGATATTGCATCGTCTTCTTCGATGTGCAGGAAGCCTTTGCCGTTTGATCTGAATTTTCCACCGTTGGATCAGGTTGACTTTTGTGGTGATGATCTTCAGTGTACTGCTCTATGTCTGTGATGATTAACTACGTCTACCATGATGATTGAACGGTAAAAACATGAATTTTTTAGAAAAAAAAAATTATTATGCGGATTCAAAAGTGGAAAAAAAAAAGAAAAAAAAATCAGATTTGGTTAAGATAAACTCATCTTAATCTATGAGTTTGGTGCTTTCCTTGATGATCCTGTCAGATTATGTACTGTTCCACTACTGCTTATAAATCCATCAAATCTTATTTAGTTTTCTCCTTTTTCTTCTCTGTAAATTCTAATTTTCTGCATTTTATGTGCTTGAATTAATTAAAAACATAATCACTTGGTTTATGGGTGTTGAAAGATTTTAATCTTTGCTAATCCAAGTTTTAGGAATAAAATCATCTTTGGGGTTTTGTGTAATTTTTGCCAAAGGAGAGATGGGGTTGAGATCAAGTTCAATGGATCTGGGCATATGGTATGTAATTCCATGTTATATCCTTTTTCTTGAAATTAAAATTTCATGTTATTTCCTTAAATATTAAATGTTGAATTTTTTTTCTCAAATTTCTTATAGGTTATTAAGCATTAAAATTTTACAAGGAAAAAAGAAATAAACTTTGAATTTGTCTAAATAAGGTTGTCATTTTGTATCAAACTTCTGACTTTATTAACCAACCAATGAAGTTGCTTCAAGTTTTATATTATTAACCAACCAATGAAGTTGCTTCAAGTTTTATATTATTAACCAACCAATGAAGTTGCTTCCAGTTTTACTTTGTACTAATGGCTAATGAGAAAATGCGCATTGGATCCAGAATACAAAATGATTGATATTGTAGTGGTGGTTCTTGTTGTACCAGAAATATGATGATTCACATTGGTTGTGAAATAATTGAAGCATTTCGTGGATGCTTCAATTGATAGAAGCAGAAAATTGTAAGTGGCTATTGGCGATGCCAGCCGACCCCATTTGCCCAACTTGATTCCGGCTTTTAATTTTTGTAATCTGAAAAAAATATGCGAGTAACCATTTGCCTGTGTTTTCTGCTATCGAAATGCTCTTCTCTATATTAAATCTGCTTAATAGTTGATTTTAAAAAAATAAAACATTCAGTTAAGACTGGAATGAAAATAATTTTGTCAACATTGGTCAGAATTTTAAACCAGATTAATAGCAATGTTACTGCTTGTGGATTCAATTAAATTTAAAAATATATAATATGATAGAGGATGAGATGAGAGTTAGTCAAATTATATTATGGAATTATGTTAATAACACATTGAGTTATTTATTTAAATGATAAGAAAAATTTTATTTTAATAAAAGCACCTTCTACTTACAAAGAGGTTGAGTCATGATATAAGAATTGGAGAGGTGATCCATGGGCCTTAAAGTTAGATTTAGGATCGGAAATTGTAAAAGCCTAGTCCATTTAACTTAACAAAGGAATAGGCTAAACATGGAAATACTCGCACCAGATCACAAAGTCTCCATCACTTCTTTCTCAAATATTCAATGGAGAATGAAAAAGAAAAGATAGGTAATATTAAAAGAAATGAAATGAAACAGAGTACGGATACCACAAAAAGCACCATAGCCATAGGGGAAAGTTTAACTCGTCATCAAGTTGGCTAACAAGTTTGGTGTTGGGTTTGTAAAAAAAATATTTAAAGAAAATTTTTTTATTTTTATTTTTTTTAAAAAAAAGAAAATCTTAATCTTCAAGCATCTCGAAGCTGTTTTACTATATGGAGAAATATTTGTGCAATTTGGGAGGAAGTTTAGGATAATATTTGCTCCGGGCTTGGTAATGGATCTGAAGTTATGTTTCGGAGCTGTAATTGGGTTCCGGGGCTTCCTTTGCTGCATGACATTGCTAAATCACGAGTGGAGGATGAGGAGCTCAATTTTTCCCGTTTCAGATTTTGTCCTTCCGAACGGTAAGGGGAACTGGGTGATGCTTAATGCCAAATTGCCTAATACTGTTCTTTTGCATATAGCTTCGATCATTCCACCTACATCAGATATGGAGGATGATTCCTTTTTTCTGGGAACTTCATAATGAGAACGGCTTATTTGAGTCAAACTGATAAGGATTTGGTGGAGCCTTCTTTTTTGAAAAATAAAATATGGACGTGGTAGGGTCCCCAGCACATTAGGATGTTTTTGTGGCTTATGTTCCATAAACGGTTGCTCACAAATAGCGAGAGAGTTAAAAGGCATCTTAATTTCAATGGTTGTTGTGACATCTGCGGTTCGGAGGAGGAAACGACCATTCATGTCGTAAGAGATTGCTGCTGGGTACGGCTGGTGTGGCAGAGCATTATTCCTCATGAGCAGTGGCTGGATTTTACCTTTAATAATGTGCCTTTCAAGACTGGCTTGCTGCCAATGTATTGAATAGCAGTGATTTAAATGGTTTTCCATGGAATATTTTCTTTGGCGTGACCTGCTGGTGCTTATGGAAAAGGAGGGGTAGCTTCCTCTTTAATCAACAAGTTTTTTTTATCAAGGAGGTTACTATGGAAATTTGGATGAACTTTTCCTCCATTGTTAGAGTTGTGTTGAAAGTGCAAATTCAGCAGGGTACTCAAGTCAAGCTGCATGTCAACGTTTCATGGTATCCTCCCCTTGTTGGTTATATTAAATTAAATTCAAATGGGTCTTCCAATCATGGGATTGGGGGTGCTCTTGGTGAAGGATTGTTGCAACGCAGTGATGGCTCGTGGCTTCAATGTGACTTGACTTTTTTGTAGAGATCAAAATGAGAAATTTATATGCCATGCTGATATATATATATAAAGCTAATCTTCTCACATTATATTTCATAATTTTTCCATCAGTCTTTTTCAAAAATCAAGTAGTCACAATCTCTTTGCCATCTTAAACTAAAAGTCCTTCCATGAATTAAAAAGCCTCTGAGAGTAGGATTCCATCCTCTTATTTTGCTGGAATACTAGCAACCAACTCACAAATGATTCCTATTCTTTTTTTTTTCTCTTTAAGACCATTCTCTATCATTTTAGGTAAATAATAACCATGTCAAGATTTATTGTGCTCAAGTTGTAATTTATCAATTTTGTCAAATTTTCGGGTGAATCTTTTTTGTTTAAATTAAATTATTTTATAATAAATAAATAGGTACATATTCTTATCTGCGGGGATAGCTCAGTTGGGAGAACGTCAGACTGAAGACCTTAAGGTCGCGTGTTCGATCCAATTTCACCGATTTTTCATTTATTTTTTTAATTTTTCTTTTTCTTTTCGACTGACGTACTGAAGCCCTATTGGACTGGACCTTGCTCCCAGTAGAGGATACGTGCTCTTTTTGCTATTCAATTATTACAAACAATGAGATATAGCTTAATTAAATTTTACTATGAAATTACTTAAATTAAATTTAATTAGAAGATTCAAATCTGAGCATAATAATTATTTTTTCACAAATAAAACGTCGAAAAATTTAAAACTTCAACAGCTCTGATATTCTTAAAATATTTCCATAAGCTATTAAAAAAAAAAACCTTTGAATTTGGTTCCTATCAATTCACACTCATCACATAATTTTTATAGAAGAAAATGAATTGAATATTAATTAATTCGATTTGAAAAATCTAAGCAACCAATCACAGACTAACAATACCCCTCAGTTGATCAAGCCAAATGAGCTCAAATAATTTCTTTTTATTTGATTAATATTTCTATTACGAGAAATGTAAGAATACTTTTTTCAATCACTTTCAAACACTTATCTCATTATAAGAATAAAAAAAATTCCAAAAAATTTTAATTTTTTTTACCAATTAATCGAGTTAAAAAAAAATAAGTGTTAGGAAAATATGCAAGAAGACTTTTTTCTAACATTTTATCTTCTATTGTTATTTTTTTCCTTCTTTAAACAAAGGGTTGTTTGGATTGCAACTATATTTAAAAAGCACTCAAATAGATTTCAGACAAGTGTAGCTTTTATAATAAACAAAAGCTTAACGTAGCTTGGTGATTATTGACATCCTATGTTGGGCATTTGCGTAAATGACGGTGGAATTGTACACGTCTCATCTTCTGGGCCCACCTCCATCTGTATGTTAATTGATTTACACTTTTTAAGTATCTCGTAATTAATTTTTTTTGGGTTAATCATTGTGATCTATGACTAATCAGAATGTTTATACTTTCTGTCATCTACAAGTTACAATGAATTGACTGCTATGAGAAGCGTGTCCCTCTTCACATGGCACTTTCAACAGCTTCACAAATCAAAGAGAACGTTAAGATCCCATGCTAAAACTCGATTGGGATTTCTAGGAAAATTTTATTTTTTTATTTGTAAAATTTTATTAATTTGTTTGACTATGTCTATGAGTCTTTATGCTTTATTTTTTTATAACATTATAAAATAGTTAAATTATAAAATGAATGAAATTAATCTATATTATATTATTAAAATTTCATTAACAAAATAATTGTATAAATTAGAAAAATTAAAAGAGTGAAGATTAATTTAAGTTTTCTTTAAATTTGGGTAGTTTTGACTACAAGTGAATTAATATATATAAAAAAAACAATATAGTTTGCAAGGCAATATTTATGTACAATTACATCATAGAAAAAATAAAAAGAAACAATCCTATTCTATGGAAACAAAATATTCCTATATATAAAATCTGCAAATTAATCAAATTTCTACAATTATGCAACTAATGCAATTTATAACTCATGCCAATACTCCCTCTCCCTCAAATTAGAGTATAGATATCTATCACGCCTAATTTATTGATCACATCACAAAATTTCTTTTTTCGAACTGCTTTTATAATATATATATATATTACATGTCATTTGAATTTGACCAAAGGAAAATATATAATCTTTTGATCTAATTTTCCTTGATAAAGTAATTATATCAACCTCAAAATGTTTAGTACAATTGTACAAAGTTTTGGGCAATCTCAATGGCAGTCGTATATCACAATAATGACTCATGTTTTTCATATTCAATTCCCAAATCTTCTAAAATACTATTAATCCATAGCATTTCATATACACCATGAGTCATACCTCAAAATTTAGCTTTATCATTTGATCTTGCCACAATTTTTTATTTCTTGTTTTTCCAAGTAATCAGGTTACCTTCTATAAAAGTAAAGAAAAAAAACTAGACATGAGTTTTCTAGTCGATTGATTGTCTGCTCAGTTAGTAATTGTGAATCTTTCAATTTTTTATACACCATTTTTTGATAATAATATTAAGAAATCTTTATCAGGAACAGCCTTTAGATATCTTAAGATTCTATATATTCTATTCATATGTTCTTAGTTTGGTGTGTGCATGAATTGGCTTAGGACAATTACAACATAGGCAATATCCGGCCTTATGTGTGCCAAATAAATGAATCTCCCAACCAATCGCTGATAATAACCGATATCTGTTAGTATTTAATCTAGATGAATTTCAAGCTTATATTCATTTCTATATGTGTGTTTGTTAGTTTGCAATCAAACATTTCATTCTTAGTGAAAAGACCTAACACATATTTTTGTTGTGAAAGGAAAATTCCTTATTTTGACCTTACTATTTCAATTTCTAAGAAATATTTAAGTTGTCCTAGAACCTTCATCTCAAATTCAACAGCTAAATATTCTTGTAACAACTTCATTTCACAAGAATTATCTCTTATCAATACTATATCATCAACATACACAAAATTGGATATATTATAAATATATTCTAAAGAAAGAATTATAAAATAATTATAAATTATAAATTATAAAGATAGAAATTAGAAATAAAGATATATTATAAAATAAAACATTAAACATTATAATGTTAATTTTTAACATTTTTTAATTTTAATTTAATCAAAGTTCTTATTTTCCCTTTCTTGTGTTTTAAAAATGAAGTATGATATGAATTATTTTGCTTATAACTATATACTTTCATTGCAACATGAAACCTCTCAAATTATGCTTTAGGTGACTATTTAAGTTCATACAATGATTTTTTTTTTAATTTATAAGCTTCATTTCTGCTTGAAGAACTCAGTTTAGTTCCCAATGGGAACTCCATACAGACTTTTTTTAAGTTTATGTTGCGGAAAGTATTTTTAACATCAAATTATTGCAAATGCTAGTCCCGGTTTGCTGTTAGAGATAAAAGAATATGAATTGTATTGAGTTTAGCTACATGTGCAAAAGTTTATTAGTAATCTACACCATACTTTTATGTAAACCTCATCTTGACTAATCTTATCTTATATCTATCAATACTTTCATATGCTTTGAGCTTTACAGTATACACCCACCTAAATCTAATAATCTTTTTTTTTCTTTAGGTAATGGAGCAAGTTCTTATGTGGAATTCTTTTACAAAGCCTCCATTTCTTCATTGATTACCTTTGCCAATGCTTATTACGCATTATGAGGAATAAAAACTTTGGATAATTGATTAATAGAAAGTACATATAACTCATATAAATTATGAGTAGAGACAATTGTTAATGGGATATTTAACATTGGCTTGGAGATCAAGTTAATATTGTTTCTTCAAGACACCTTTATTAGGTTTTGTGGATGTATAGAAATTAAAAGTTCATATGAAATATTTATTTCATGAGACTCACTATATATGTGATCTAAAGTTACTTAAGGGTGTTGCCCAAATAATGAACGAAGAAGGGGGTTGAATTGGTTAGTAACTAAAAAAATTGCTTAACTTGAAAGTGCATAATAAATTAAATAGAGTAAGAAATGAGAGATATCACACACAAGATTTATAGAGGTTCGGGTAATAACAAACCCTACTTCTCTCCCCAATCTCAATTGGGTATTTTACTAACACATTGAATGTTACAGTGGAGTTTTTCAAGCTCACTCCCAAACTATGGTGTTTCTTTCAAAAGCTAACACCTGACTCAGAAATTCTCTTGTGTTTTTCAATGGCTCACACAAAAATCAATTCCTTGTATTTTTTGGCTCACATAATAAAACCCTTACAAATGAAGTCGAAATACCCAAACTCACTTTTGAGTAATTGATTATAATGAAAAACACTCAACAACCTACAATGCTCATAAAATAATGAGCAATTAGGTTTTCACAATGAATAAAGATTTGTTGAGAAAAATAATCAATGCACAAGGCTACAACAAGATTAATAATTCAAAGTAATTGTTGTTGTTCTTGTTGGAATTCATAAATGACATGTATTTATACTCTCTTTGTGAATTATAGCCATTAAGGTGCATTTAATGCGAAAATATCATTTGAACCAACTCTTAATTTTGCGCCTAACATATTTCTATGTCCTCATTCACGGACATGAATACATGTCGTGAATGTTCTTCCAAGCCGTGATCCAAGTGATGACTCTGGCCGTGAAACCCTCTGGAAGATTTGGAGGAACTTGATCATGGGTGTAACTAATAATTTCATGGACGTGAATATTCTTTCAAGTCATGGTCCAAGTGGTGACACTAGCTGTGAAGCTCTTTGAAAGAATTTGACATGTATTGGTCATGGGCGTGACTGTCTTTCATGGGCGTGACTGCTTTATCATTTACGATTGGTTTGATCATTCATGGCCATAAACTTTTGAATGTTGGCGAGTTGACGCTAAGCTATATTCACTGGCGTGACATAAGTAGTCATGGGCCTGACTTTGCTATGTCTTTGATTTTAATCTTCAAAAATTGTCTTTCAATCTTGTTTCATGCTATAATCAAGACATATCCTGTTTAACACACTTATAACAAACATTGTTAAATATATTATTACTATTTTATTTGTTATCATCAAAATGACAGAAATACCCCTCAAGGTTCTACAATCTCCCACTTTTGATGGTAACAAATAATCTAGCAATATATGCTTTTGAGAAGTCTCCCCCTTAAAAGGTATTTAAAATAAAATAAAAGAGTGCAAAATTTGAAAGAGATATAGCAAAGGTATTTGCAAACTAATAAGGTATATCTTGAGTATATTTCATCAATTAACACATGTATTACCAAGTGTATTCAAAGTATATGTGAGATATATGTTAAGTATATATTATGCATTAAAAAGAGTTTAGAATGAGTTCAAGTTTGCAAAGTATATGTGAGCATATGTGAGGTTGATGTGAGGTATATCTTATGCATATTATCAAATAAAATAATGTTTACATATTTCATACCACACATAGCATATTTATGTATAAATCACATTCACATATCATATTCACATATATGCCAGGTTTTCCCCCTTTTGCTATCAACAAAAAAAAATTGAAATATCGATAAGATAATTGAATTAAAATTTAAAGGAGAAGGATTACATTAGAATGCAAAAATAAATGAATAAATAAATAACATCAAAAGTAAAACTACTACTAGAAAACTAGCATTCTAGGTAGGCTTCAAGCCTGACAAATCATCCCTAAGGCATGCTACCTCCGCCTTAAGGCTATCCATCCGAGACTTCATGAAGTCTTTGAGGTTTTCCAACCTCTCATCAATGGAAGCCTACATTATGTCTAGGCGAGGTGCTATAAGATCAGTAACCTGCTATGCCAAAGAGGATGTGGTAGAAGCCGATGATTGATCAACATCCTCAGCTACTGCCGGTGTCAATATCTCTTCACTAGCTCGCTTCCTTTGCTAGACAGATTGGAGATTAGCTTTGAAGGCGTCAGAGTCATGATCTTCCTAATCAATTTCACCAGCTGGAGTGGTGAAACGATAGTAGACATTATCTTTAAAAATGATACGAACAACTGCTCTCATCTTAATAAAGGACTCGACATCGAGTCGATCTCATGGATGAGCTAAATGAGAGTGTAATTGTGGTCGTCGAGGCTCAAGTACCATAGCTCAATGGCAAGGTGAGTTATATACCGCTAATCAAAATATTTCCCGATGGCTTTGTTGCAATGGAAAGGAGGTGATTTGCAAACCATTGTAATAGTGCTACTGATAGTCCTCTTCGTGCCATCTCCAACAAAAGAACTCCAATTTTCTAATTTCCCCATTGTTATCTCCTCGAGCAAATATACTATAGGTGAGAAATCTATGTACATACTTATGCATAAGATACTAAAGGTGAGTGCTCTTTGTCTTATTCACATCCCAGTTACACTCCAAGCCGAAATGTGTCCAAGCTGGATGAACATAAAATTCGACTTCACTCTCATTTAGAATGTCATCTGAAGGAAGCTTGAAAGTACTGTCAAATTCTGCTGCGGTAAAAGTGTTAGGATGCTTGCAAAGATGAAATTTTACAATTCGATGGGTGAGACTTACAGCATGCTAAGAAACTCAAAAGTTAGTTCTCGTAGCATTAGACGATATATATCCATGAAATCTTTGAGATGACAAGCTTGTAATTGCTCATCATGCTTTTCTCAAGACTAAGAGTCTTGATAGAGTTCCACTCGAAGGATCGTGATGATAATAAATGTCGTTTATTGAGAACGACATATCGCAGATGACAATGATCTGGAATGATGTTGAGTAGATAATCACTGTGGCATCTTAAAGCATGCAATTTCTTCCTAATGCCTTTGGAAGAACTAGATTCCATTTTGACTAACTTTGATCAATGGAAGGATAAGTAATTTTCGGAATAGGATTAAAGAACCCTTGAGAAAATTTGTGATTCTTTGGAGAATGAGGGGTTTGGAAGGGTTATATAGATGGAAATATAGGTGATGAGGTTGGAATTTATGAGAGATATTGAATGGGTGTGTTAAATGAGAGAATTTGTAGAGATGGAAATGAGAAAAGATAGAATTTTTTTTTTATATTTGATCGATTCACAGCCGTAAATACCAGTCACGGGCGTGAATAATCGGGGTCACAGTTTATTGAAGGGGCTATCTAGCTGTGAAGAAAAAGATGGATCGAGTCACGATCGTGATATTAAGCAGTAACGGGTGTGAAGCAGGCTTTTCACTGGAGTGATAAATATTGTCACGGGCGTGAAACTCAATCTTCACGACTTCTATCCGTGAAGTACGTCATGAGGCAAAGCGTGAAAGCTACTAGAATTATTTACTATTATGTTCACGGCCGTGAATATATGTCACAGGCGTGAATCACCTCAAATCTTCAAAGAATAGAATTAAATCTAAAACAAGACTAAAAGATTTCTAAAAAAGTTTATATGCCTTAAAACATGTATTTCTATCATGTTAACCACTTCATATCATAAAATCAGTCAAGTTAAAATGTCATCATATGAAGGAATTAATATTCAAGATTCACACAACATACAATTGGCAATGAAAAGAATTAAGACAAAGTTGACCCATCAAGCATACCAAGCTCTCTTCTTATGAAACAAAAACTTTATTCATTAAGAGGTTTGGTAAAAATGTATGCCAATTAATTGTTTGTATCAATAAATTTTAACACAACATCTTCATATTGAACATGATCCCTAAGAAAATGATGTCTAATGTCAATATGTTGACTTATAGAGTGTTGAATGAGATTCTTAGATAGGTTGATGGCAATAGTATTGTCACATTTTATGGGTATATGGTCCAAACTAGGACCATAATCCTTTAGTTGTTATCTTATCTATAGGATTTGAGTGCAACAACATCATGTTGCCACATATTCTGCCTCAGCGGTAGATAAGACAACTAAAACTTGTTTCTTGCTAAATCAAGAAGCTAGGCATTTACCAATAAAGTGAAAAGTACCTGAAATACTCTTTATATCCAACAGACTACCGACATAGCCCGCATCTGAATATTCTATGATAGCCTACATGCAATGTGTCATATAAATATTTTAAAATTCTTTATACAACATTCAAATGTGATTCCTTAGGACAAGATTGAAATCTAGCACATAAGCATACAATATACATTATATCGGGCTTAGAGGCAATAAGGTATAAAAGTGATCCAATCATACCTCTATAGAGCTTTTCATTTATGCTTTTACCCTTCTTATTTTTGTCCTATTTTGTTGATGTGCTCATAGGAGTATTAGCATTTTTGCATCTTTCTATTCCAAATTTCTTGATTAACTCTTTGGAGTACTTGGATTGGTTAATGAATATGCCCTCATTGTTTTGCTTTATTTGTAGACTAAGGAAGAACTTAAGTTCACCCATCATGCTCATTTCAAATTCCCTAGTCGTATCTTAGCAAATTCTTGGCAAAACAATTCATTAGTAGACCTAAATATGATATCATCAATATAAATTTAAACAATTAAAATGTCATGGTTCTACTTTTTAATAAACAAAGTTGTATAAACATGTCATTTTAAAAAATTATTTTCTAAAAGAAAAGAGTTTAGTCTTTCATACCAAGCTCTTGGAACTTGTTTTAAACCATACAAAACTTTTGAAAGTTTAAAGACATGATTAGGCAAATTATGACTTTCAAAACCTGGTGGTTGTTCTACATAAACTTTCTCTTCTATAAAATCATTTAAGATCACTTTTGATATCCATTTGAAAATGTTTAAAATTCATATGACATGCAAATGCTAAAAGTATTCTTATAGTTTCTAATCTAGCTATTGGAGCATAGGTTTTATCATAATCTATACCTTCTTCTTGATTATAACCCTTTGCAATCAACCTAGCTTTATTCCTAGTGATTGACCTTGTTCATCTAACTTATTTCTAAACACCCATTTACTACCAATGATTTTATGGTCTTTGGATCTAGGAACCAAGGTCCATACATTTACTTCTCTCGAATTGATTGATTTCCTCTTGCATAGAAATCACCCAACTTTCATCATTAAGAGCCTCATCAATATTGTTAGGCTTAATTTGAGAATAAGAGCCTCATCAATATTTTTAGGCTCAATTTGAGATTAAGAGCCTCATCAATATTTTAGGCTCAATTTGAGAGACAAAAGCAATGTTAGAATCTAAAAGTTTGAGATGAGATCTAATACTTACACCCTTAGTAGGATCACCAATGATTTGTTCCTTGGGGTGATTCTTTGTCATTTTTCATTCCTTTGAAAGTTTTTGGTTGTCTTGCTCTTAAGCTTGAGATAGAGATGCATCCTGTTGTCATTTCTCTTGATCATCATCATCTTTTCCATGATCGAGATCAAGTTTCTCCATTGTACCTATAATGTCATCAAGAACACTACCTTTCACAAGATCAATCTTACTAGATTCATCAAAAACAACATTCATAGACTCTTCAACAACTAAAGATCTTTTATTAAAGACTCTATAAGTTTTGCTAGTTGTAAAGTATCCCAAGAAGATACCAATATCGGATTTAGAGGTAAAATTTCAATGTTGTCATTGGTGTTTAATATAAAACACTTGCATCCAAATACTCTAAAGTATGATATCATGGGTTTTCTTCCATTCCTTAGCTCAAAAGAAGTTTTGTTTAAAAGTGGTCTTTTGAAAACTTGATTTGAAATATAATATGCAATATTTGTGACTTCGGCCTAAAAGTAGGTTGGTAAATCATACTCATTGTGCATAGTTCGAGCCATTTCAATTAAGGTTTGATTTTTCCTTTCTACTACCCTATTTTGTTGAGGTGTCCTACGAGTTGAAAATTTGTGGGAAATACTATATTTAAACAAAAGTTTTCAAAATTTTCATTTTCAAATTCTTTTCCATGATCGCTTCTTATTTTAAAAGTAAAATAGTCGTTTTCATTTTGAACCCTTTTAGCAAAATTTTTGAAAGATTTGAAAGCATCACTATTTTGAGCTAAGAAAATTACTAAAGTAAATCTAGAGTAATCATTAACAATGACAAAAGCATAGTGTTTAGCTCCTAAACTGGCAACTCTAATAGGACCAAAAAGATCTAAATGCAAAAGTTGTAGAGGCTTAAAGGTACTTACTACATTTTTGGATTTGAAAAATGACTTGTGTTGTTTTCTTCTTTGGTGAGGTTCACATGTCTTATCATTTTCAAATTTAAGTTTTGGAATTCCACTTATTAGTTCTCATTTGCTAAGACTTTGAATTAATTTCATGCTTGCATGACCAAACTTTCTATGTCATAGCCAAGATTCATCACTAATAGTCATAAGACACTTGGAGAAAATGTTAGAAATTTTGTGTAAGTCTATTATGTAAGTATTGACATCTCTATCTCCCTTTAATATCTCTTAGCCACTTAAAGAGGTTACAAGACATTCATTTGAGGTAAAAATAACTTAGTTCTCCTTATCACATAATTGACTTATACTTAACAAACTATGTTTCAAACCATTAACAAGCAAAACATCTTCAATAAAAGTAGTATTATTAATACCAATAGAGTCAATGTCGGTTACCTTAACCTTAGTATTGTTTCCAAAGGTTACCTTACCACCATCAATTCTTTTGATGCGATTGAAGAGTTCTTTATTCCCGATCATATGCCTTGAGCATCCATTATCCACAAGCCAAACATTTTCCTTTATAGTGGACTTGAAGCATACCTATAAAATACTTTTGATTTAGTTCAAACAAGCATCTTTCTTCTTTTCCATCATAAAAAGTTTTTAATACAAACTCTCATATTTCCTTGGCTATGTAAAGGTAAATAAATTGCTACATCAATGATGGAATCATTGAGTAAATGAGTCGACTTTTCACTTTATTATTTTCGGTGATCCATATTTGTAACAAGGATCTTCAAACATATATTTTTTCATTTCTCCTGTTGGATAAGCAACTTTATTACAAGCACCAATATACATTTCTATGAATTGAGACCATATAGGGTAGTTTGTTTCATCTAGTATGGTGTTGATAAGAGATGTAGAACTGTCTTGGTGAATGATAATTGGTGGTATTTGGTTGTCAGTTAATAGGTGTTAATTCACCATATAACTTCAAAGAAGAAAAAAAGATGAAAGGTGGTTTGTGTACAAGTTTAAGAAGTACAAATTTCGATTTGTGTGGAGCAAATTCTTTAAAAGCAACCAAACTCTAATATCATGTTAAAAAATAGAATTTGTGAATAACTCAATATATATTATTATTTTCTAAATAAATGCAACATATATGTACTACTACGTCATGGAAAAAAAAAAAGAAACAGTCATATTCAATGGAAACAAAATGTTGTTTCTGCAAATTAATTACAATTATGGTACTCATCTAGTAATTTATAGCTCATGCCAACATAGACTTCATCTCTATTTCATTTTCTAGTTTCCATAACTCGCTCCTCACTCCTTTTAGTCTCTACTCACTCTCACACTCCTTTTATAGTTGTAACTTCATCCTCCTCTATATGGTTGTTGGTAGAATAGCAGTAATCTCATTGTTGACAAATAGCAACATTTGACGAACAATGGTAAATTTTTGTAGAACTTTTGAATTGACTTAATTGACTTTATTATTGTTTATTATTCATCTCTCAATGAAAATATATGATTATGAACAATCAGACATATTACTAAAACTCACAATTCAGAAACCCTTTGATCTCACATTGTCTCACCAGAATTTTATTAATAATATTACTGTTTTTTATTATTTTCAAAGTCAATCTTTTTAGGAAATTTGAAAATCAAAAATATTTTATCAAGTAAATTTGTAGTTCTAAAAATTTAATTCGATAAAATGAGACATTTTAATAGTCATTATTCTTAGCATTTTGAAATTTGATAAAATGAGATTTTCGAGTCATTACTCTTAGTATTTTAAAATATTATAAGTGGGTGTGAGTTATATTAGCATGTTCAAATTAAAACAAAACATAAATTGACAGGAGCAATAAAATTCATAATTTGAATTATAAGAAAAAAAATATTTTAATTAAATGTACAACTTTATTTTATATATAGTTTCATATTTTTTTTATTTAGATTGCCAAAATTAACATATATAAATACATTAAAATTGGGTTGACTGACGCTGTTCATTACTGTAGTAAAAACATTGTCATGCCAACAATGCCCCCATTAATTCATTAAAACATGCGGCACCATATTGTTGCCGTTTTTTTGTACTAGGTGCCTATACAAAACGACACCATAACACTTTAAAAGCCAGCTACCCAGTGTTTGTCTTGATCAATTTAAAAATATAATATTTGAAAAATATGAATTTGGAAGATATAAACATAAATTTTGCAAATGCAATAATAAATAAAGTTAGAAAAAAATGTAAACATAAATCAAGTATTTACTTATGCTTAACAAATAATAGAATAATGAATTATTTTTTAATAGCAAATAAAATTAGGAATTTATTTAACCATATATCGCTTTTAACTATTGAACAAATTATATACATCCTCATTATTTTACATTACACCGATAGAATTATTACAATATAAATAATGTTGTAGATCTAAAGCTTTGATACAATATACAAATATTGAACTACCAAATTTAATACCATATTGTTTGATGTAAGTATCATAGAACAATGCCTTTAACATTTATACCCCTTTTCATTCTTAACTCTTTAAATTGCAACTTCCCTTTTTTTTCATATTATTATTATTATTATTATTATTATTATTATTATTATTATTATTATTATTATTATTATTATTATTATTATTATTATTATTCATGAACAAATCTTAACTTTATGTGCTATCTATATATAATTTTTTTAATCTTCTCATTTTTTAATTCATGAACCATTTTTAAAAAAAATCCAATATTTATAAATTATGTTAAACTTCTTTTTGTAATATTATGTATTGTTTATTTATAATACATACTTATGTTCATAATTATTATATATAAATGAGTGTTTATGGCAAAAGAGGTTTATAAATCTTTGTCATTGCTTTTTGGAAGAATGAATCATTTTAAGACCAAAAGATATCACTGTCTATTAATAATGATAATTTAGAATATAGAAGATTATGTTGTAACGGTTTTCTTTCTAAATTTCAAGTTGTCAAAAACCTAACTTGAGATCAAATTTATAAAATATCCTTGAATCTCTTAGTAATGTATATATGGAAGAGATATTTGACAAAGAAAATTTATCCTTAAGAAAATGATTTAAAAACTTATAATCAATTACAAATATCTTTCTGCCTCAAATTATTTGAAATATTATATTAATATTATATTATCATTTTCTTTTTTTTTGTAATAAAATGATTGTTCTACTTTTTATTTTTTAGAAAAACTATAATTATTTATGAATATGAATTATATGTTATTTCTATTATATTTTCAATTTATTTGATTAATTTACTGTCTAAATCTTATATTCCTGATATAATACAGACGGCTACATACTAATATATATATATATATATATATATATATATATATATATATATATATATATATATATATATTACTATATAAACCCCATAACAAGGAGCACTGTTCTATGAACAGTGTCTCTGCAATTACTTTTCTACCCTTAACTTCCTCATACACCTATTAACAAAACGACATCGTATTAGGAATTGCATATTGCTCATAGATCACTAATAAAACGGTGTCATTTGGTTATGAATAAAAAACAAAAAACCCTAATACAATTTCACTTCCTTTCTTTAGCCGTCGCAACCCCTCCCTTTCCCTCTTCTGCTCTTCATCTCTTTGTCCAGCCCCTTTACTCCTCCATGCCATAATCTGCTCCATTTTCTTCTTCACCTTTCCTTATTTCTTTACTCTATTTTCCCCCGTGTTCTGCTATTCCTCTCATCTTCTATGTAAATGATTTTCACGATCTTGCTCATTCATTTCCTCTTCTGCCCTTCAGCTGCCTCTACACTTTTTTTTCTTATTTCTTTACACTTTCTTCTTCGATGTTCTGCTCTCCTTCGGTCAGTTGTAGATCCAAGACTTTGTACTCGTTCTTTCTTCTTCAGTGAGTTTCAGATCTGATTTTTCTTCAGTGAGTAGCAGATCTGAGAGACTCTATAGTTGTTCTTTCTTCTTTAGTAAATTTCACATCTTATTTTTCTTCAGAGAGTTACAGATTCGAGGCATCTCATTTAATTTAAACCAACAGCGATAAAAAGTAAGTTTATACTTTTTTCCCTTCTTCAACATCAGATCTATTTTTTAGTTTATGTTTATATTTTTCTCTCTTTAAAAAGCTGCTAAAAACTCTATTCAATGCACTACATAAGCAATGTTCAACGAAAAAAATAAGATACCCATTGATGTATTTTATTTTAATTCGATTACTTTTTCTCTGATAGACTATTTTAGTTTTAGAAATCATGTTTTAAGAAATCCCAAGATTGGTTTGGCTTTGATTTTAAGTTCTCAACAGTTACCGTTAGAATATAATTGATGAACTTGAATAATGCAAGAATATGCGACTTTGATTTTGAATTTTATTTTTTGAGATTTAAAAATTAAATTTGCTGGGAGATTATTTTGATTTGAACTTTATATGACAAAATAAATTTTTATTTTTTATTGCAAACGAACGCACCATATCTAAACATCAGTCTTCATATTTTCCAATGTGTAATTTTAGGCAATTGCAGAAGAAGACTGTTGTTGTTGGGAGTTGGAACACTGACAAGAAGTTTACTACTAACAAATCCCTTTTTTGCTGAAGGTATCATATACTGATTTATCTCCATAGATGGTATGAATTTTGTTTAAATTTGTTGAACACAAAGTCCTTTTAACTGGATTCACTTAGCTGGTACTTGATACATAAGTTTCAAAAAACAACTTCCATTTGTAGATTACTTAGCCTTAATCATAATGTATTTTACATTTTAAATTTTAGTAAATAACATCTGCAATTTATTGTTGTCTACTATTGAATTGTATCAATGAGATGCTGCAATTGAATAAGAGTCTAAATGAGATTTGGTTTGGGTGCTAAATGTGGAATTGCCTACAGCTTTGGTTATGGAGTGGGTAAGGGTGTAGCTCTACTCTAATGTTGGTAACTTTTTTCATAGTCCCAAAAATCTCCTAACTCAGTAAGTTTTTATACATTGATTTTGAGTTCTCTTATTAATTTTTATTCATTAATGTTATGATTTCAGTTCATCTTACCTCATTTGAAATAAGTAATAGATTGTATGTTTATTAACCTGCAAAATAAAGATAAACCAATCTGACATTGCTATCTCGATACCAAATGCATAAAAGTTGAGTGTGTCTTTACTGAATCTCTGTGTTTATGTAGTCTAAGCATATCTACTAGATAGATTTTGGTCAAATTAAAACCCATAGAACAAGAAGATCATTATAGAATTGAACCAACAAAATGACATGCATCAATAGATGTTCAATAAAAATTGAAAAGTCAAGAGTTTAACATAAATCCAAATCCAAGCCAAGTTATACTAAGCATGACAAATAGGAAGAATAAAACAAATATTATGATTGCTAAAAGCAGTATATCACCTGAACAAACATCGCAATGATTCAATATTTTTATAGTCTGCCTACACGAGTTTTGGATCCACATCAACAATAACCTAAGCATAACTCATTCTACCAAGCAAAAGACCACCCTAATGCAAATGAAAAAACAAACAAAAACTAAATATCTTATGTTGAAGAAGTAAAGAGAACATGTTGCTAATTTATTGGAAAGAACTCATTTTCTTCTTATAATATTTTTTATGCTTTATTATTCTAGATTATTACTTTATCCTTACAGTTATTTTGATCTCATTTTTTTAGGAAATTGCAATCACTTGGTTTGAGTTTTATAGCTTGAACTGAAAAGAAAATTTTAGTGATTGGGTTTGGAGTTTCCCAACTTGAACTGAAAAAATAAAATTCATTATTCTTTTTTTTCTTTTTATAATACAAATTTGCTTGTTATTTTAGTGGTTTTTGGAAGCTATATTAAATAGATTCCAGATTTGGAATTCCAATCTTCTCTCATTTGGTCATCAACATCCAACTAATCTCTGGCAATTGCAATTTGTGATTCTAGAATTACACCAATCTAAGCCTTTATGTTGCAGCTTGAGCTATAGATGGAGACGGTTTGGTAAGACACTAAAAATCAATATTATGACTTTTAAAAATGTGGCTTTTTTAGAACCCTTTTGTAAAGACCTCTTCAATTGCATATGTTGCATTTATAAACTGTTACACTGACTAACATATGTTTGTTTAGTCTTAGAATGTTGATGTTTGCTTATATTTATTAGTTTAGTTTGTACTCTTGCTATGGGAGTTATAATTTCTTATGCATGTACTCTCTTCTCTCTATGCATAGTAGCAAAGTGTTGCAACTTCACCATGGTCACGAGGATTATACCAAATACCCATATGGTTGTGTCCCTTAGCTTCTATTAGCATATATGGTTGATCGTTGTCTTATTGATTTCATATCTTCAATTAACTTAAATGCTACTTTTTTTCATTGCAGTACACTGTGGGTCTTCATGGGAAAAAACTAGAACCAAATAGTAATGTTCTTCTCATCAATAGAGAACATGCAATATGTTGTCACTCTTCTCTCAACCGAGCTATCATCTTCATTCGCCTGAGCTACAAAGTTCATTTTTCCTCCTCAGGCTTGCAGATGCGAGTGACAACTACTCTTTTTTTTTCTCCCTGTCGTTCTATATTTTTGCCTCACTTCAACTCTACTTCCATACTCTTCTCATCTTTTCTCCTCACTCTTCTCTCAGCGAAGCTATCATCTTCGTTCGCCTGACCTAAAAATTTGATTTTTCTTCCTCAGGCTTGCAGATCCAGGTGACAACTACTTTCTTCTTTTGCTCCCTGTCATTCTATCCTTTTGCCTCGCTTGACCTACAAAACTTTTTTTTCTTCCTGAGATTTGTAGATCTGGCTAAAGAAAACCCTCATGTCGTTGGTGGAAGGCCAGTCATTCTTTCATCTTCAATCAGTTGCAGAGGTTCACAAATCTCGATAAAGAAAACCCTCATGTAGTTGATGAAAGGCCAACTGTTCTTTTCTCTTCGTTCAGTTACAAATCCAGGTAAAGAAAGCCCTCATGCCATTGGTGGAAAGCCAACTATTATTTTCTCTTTAGTTAGTTTCATATCTGAGGCTTACAAATCCAGGTGACAACTACTCTCTTCTTCTTCTCCTTGTCGTTCTATCCTTTTGCCTTGCTTAACCTACGAAGTTTATTTTCTCCTCAGATTTGTAGATCTGGGTAAAGAAAACCCTCATGCAATTGGTGGAAAGCTAGCTCAGGTAATATAAAAGCCACTTTAATTTTGGGAATTTGACTTGATGTGTTATTTGCAGTTTTCTTCAGGTTTCTAAGAGATTAACAAAATTAAATTTTATATTTATCAATAAGTAAAAATTGAATTCCTTTTTATTTCTTTACTAACAGAAAAAAGCTTTAAATTATTATACAGAATGTCATATGAAGGATGAGAAGAGGGTAAGAAATAGCAATGACAATGACCACGCAGTAGGCTTTAAATTATTGGTTTATATTCTTCAATATCTACAGGAAATTGTGAATTTTTTACACATAATTTATCTTTAGTTTAGTAAACATATAGATTGTAGAATATAAATCAAATTCATTAATTTAAGTTTGAGGGTAAATTTGAGCATTAGAATTTAGCTTGAGCATTTTTTTCCTATGCAAGTGTGGATCTTAAATTAAGTTCTTGAATTTCAATGTCTTCATATGTTTCCTTTTACAGGCTTATCTACTATTATCAAAACTTCCAGTGAAAATAGTAGGACAACCATTGTTTGTAAAGCAACTATATGATGCCATAAATCTTATACTTTCCTTACAAGTTATTTTGTTTGTTAGTTTTCATTTTTACAGAAGTTAAATATGATTTTCCTGCTTTAGAGAACATTTTGTTGATTTCCTAAACTTTTATATATGGAGAACTACTGCAAAATATTAATAATGATGGTGGCTTTGGAATATTTGAATTGACAAAGTCTACATGTGGTTTTAGGTAATAAGCTTTATATGCTTGCACTCTTTCTCATTTCTTTAATGTGATTGACTTAATATTTACCTGATAGTTTCAGATATAGTTGAGGTATAAATATGATTTTTTTCTGCTCGCTGGCCTTTCAAGCAGCGGTGAGTTTTCTACTTACCATTTTCTTTTCTTGCCTTGGCTGATCTAAGTGAGCCTAACCTACATAGTTTTTTTTCCCTCTTTCCTGTTTGCTGATCCAAGTAAAGATGCTATTGGTGTAAGGCCACCCATTCTTGGTCAGGTTTTTCTTCTTCTGATCTTAGCCTCCCCTTAATTTCTTTCCCGAGTTTAATTCCTCTTACTTCGCTTGATGTATTTTTTTCCATGCCTATTTTTCTTTTTCTTTTTTTAATTTTCAATTTCTCTATTTTGCTTTTCCTTTTTTTAGTTTCTGGTTTTCTGGAGTTGCAAAATATAAAATAAAGTATAGGTGCTTAGTTAAACAAAAGAGTTAATTAAGAAATTTGCAATTTGTCAGTGATGAATTCATGATGACATAAGCGTTATAAAATAATTGTTATTTCCCTTTTTTCTTTATTTCTCTTTTCCTTTCGCTTTTTTCAGTTTCTGGTTTCCTGAAGTAACAAAAAAAAATTACAGTATAGATGCTTAGTTAAAAAAAAAGTTAATTAAGCCCATGTTGAAGGGGACTTGCAAAGTTGTAAGACCTAAAGGCTATAAGTGCTTAATTTCTGTCATTAAATTTCTCATAATAATTAATTAAGCACAAATTAGCAATTTAACAATGATAAATTCATGATGACATAAATTTTATAAAATAGAAATAATAAAAATTGATTAATTGAACTAAAATTGATTAAATTATAGTTTAATTAATTAATTAGATTTAAATTGAACTCAAATTGATTAAATATAAATTGACTAATAGAACTTTATTAGATTAAATTAGGATTGAATTTATTAATTGATGTTAAATTTAACTTTAGTTAATTATATTATAGTTTAATTTGTTAATTGAAATTACCTAATTGATCTTAATTTTATTAGATTGAGATTCAATTCATCAATTGAACTTAAATTCATTAAATTAAACAGAAATTGAACTTCAATTGATTAAACTAAAGTTGATAATTGAATTTAAGATAATTACATTGAACTTAAATATAATTTCAACTAATTAAATTGGAATTAATTAATTAAACTTAGATCAAATTTGGGTTTAATTAATTAATTAAATTTAAATTGTTTGAATTGAGCTCTTCAAAATTGAACTTTAATTTATTAAATTGAAATTGATGAATTGAACTTGACTTGATTAAATTGGCACTCAATTGAATAAATTAATCAATTTAAGTTTAATTTAAGTTAAAATGTTAAATTTTTCCACAATTAAAGTAAATAGTAATTTCACTAATAAAATTAGAATGTTTTAATTAATCAAGTGAACCCTCAATTTAATCAGTTTAGGTTTGATAAAAAAAATTTAATATAAATAATTTAATCAATTAAATTCTAATTAAAGCTATATTTGTTGATAAAAAAAATACATGAATTATCATTTCTTTACATGTCATGCTTTATATGATCTTTTTTGAAAATAGATATATAATAATCTTAGTTGAATTTATATGCAAACATTGTCATACTAAATTCCCTGTGATTCATGTAATTATTTTAAATTATCCTTTACTTCTCCTGTTAGCTTTAAAGTCTGACTCCTTTTTGTTTTAATGTTCTTTTTAAATTGACTCTCAACATTTAATTTTGATTTTTCATGGTTCGCTTTTTCTAAAATTATTATACAATTTATGAATTTGTTGATAAAAAAAATACATGAATTATCATTCCTTTACATGTCATACTTTATCTGATCTTTTTTGGAAATAGATATATGATAATCTTAGTTCAATTTATATGCAAACATTGTCATACTAATTTTCCTGTGATTCATGTAATTATTTTAAATTATTCTTTCTTTCTTCTTCCTTTTAGCTTTCAAGTCCAACTCCTTTTTATTTTGATGTTCTTTTTAAATTGACTCTCAACATTAAATTTTGATTTTTCATGATTCACGTTTTCTAAAATTATTATACACTTTTGATTACTTAGTGCATTTAATTACTTTTAAATTGAGAAATTCTGATTAATTGATTGCTAATCATTTCTGCATTCTCAGCCATTTTATCAAATTAAGCACAATAATCCAGCTTTGCAAGAAAATGTTTGAAGAAGGAAAGGCAAACAAAAGCCTAAAGTTCAGGATGTAAAGATCTTCATTGTGATTTCAATTGTCCAATTAGAGCTTTAAAGGTAGGTATCATCTCTCTTTTACTTTTAAATTATTGTTAATCTGCTGTTTATTTGTATTCCACTGTGTCATACCCATTTTACTTTGGTTAATAATATTTTTTCCGAAATATTTGTTTTACTCCTTTCTTATTTAGATTCATAAAAGAGGTAAGACTTTGAAATTATATGTGTATATTGTTTCTGAAATATTTGTTTTATTCCTTTCTTATTTAGATTCATAGAAGAGGTAGGACTTTGGAATTGTATGTGTTTGAAGATAATGTAGACTACCTTTTTTAGAATACATGATCTAAGACAGCTAAAACTGTCTTATTGGTTAAATTCCTAGGTATGTTTTTTGTTAGATCTTCATTTAGTTTTGTAATTTTTTTATTCAATGATGTTTGTGTTGTTATTTGTGTGATCTCATTGAAATATTATTTAATTAAATTTTGCAGCTGTGGAATTTGCATGCTTTGATAATTTCTTCTTCCTTGGAATTAGATTGTTATAATAATGATTAAATTGATGTTTAATTATGTGCATTATTGCCTCTGATATTGAAATAGATTAAAACTAACTATTATTTATAATTTATTATGTTTTTGTTCGATGGATCAGTGGGCTAGATTCATAAAAAAATATATTTTGAAATTTTATCTATTTAAAAATAGTTTAAACTACTTTTTTTAAAATACATGAACTAAAAAAAGTGAAATTGTTTAGTTGACCAATTTTTTAATCAATTCTGCATATCCAATGGTAAATGTTATACTTCTATTAATAGGTACTTTTATATTATGGTCAAAATATTTGAAAAACAAATATAACAAATGTAATTCATTTAATACAAGATTTTGCATCTGATTTCATATTTTTTTGAAATTATTTTACATGAATGTTATTGTATGCATAATGTATAGTATTATATATCATGATGATAACATCGTCTACTCTGTCATTTGCTTTTACGACCCATAATAGTGTATAACTTATATTTATGTGTATTATTATATATCCCCTATATCCATTAATCATAACCTTGGTCAGCAATAAATTTTAATGATTACAATGTGTCAGAATAATTAATATCTCTCTGTTAAGTACATCTGCACCTTTCTTCAAGTTACTTTTTTATCTTCATATTCATTCTATATCTGTTAGAAACTTTACAGGTGGTCATTCTAGAATAATCAATTATTCTGTTAACTGCATCTGTACCACTATATAAATTACTCTTATTCTCTGTTATACATTTATATCTACTATAAATAACACATATAGCTTTAATCTTCTACACATCTGAATAGTTATTAAATGCATATTTACTGCTGTCTTTTTCATCTTAAGTCTTTATTGAATCTGCTTTAAGGTAGTATTCATGTGTTATTTTTATAATAATTTTTTTATGTCCAGTTATTGTAAACATCTTTTTAATAAAACATTTTTATCTTTTAATTGAATCCATTTTTTTTCCTGATTTCCTTTCTTATGTTTGTATGTGATTTTTTTTATTATCTTAATATAGCTTATTACAGCCATATTTTCCTCACTGCCCATATTGATAAGATTATTTTAGATGTTTTTATTTCATATACAATATGAATGACAGTTCTACACAACATATAAGTTTTTATCCACTATGCTTTAAGGAACATACATATGTAGTGTTTTCATCATGAATTTTACAATTTCCACATATTGTCAACATGTTTCCCATAAAATTTTTTTATCTTTTACCTGAAGCAAATGTTAATTTAGCACTGTGAGGAGATCTATATAGATAATTTACATGTTTAATTCCTCTGCTATTAAATAGAATTCATACAATGAAACACTTAAAGTATTGGAATGAAGTGTAATTACAATAATATTACTGTTTTAAAATATGTACAAATTGCACTGAACAGCTCTAACTTTTATTGACACAGCTGTTTTCCATTCATTGTTCTTTCCCCTTTCGAACATGTCTAATTTTTTTAATTATTTTTATAGATGTTTGTGGTCTACATACTTCTTAACACTATACTGGATGCTCTGTTAGAACAATTAGGATTGCCTTCTGCAGCATATGACTCTCAAATCTCTATTGAGGGCACATTCACATGCACACTGTATTACCCACACCAAGACAACAATGGAACTAGATTTTTGTCATACAGTTTGGTATAAGTACTAACAATACTATAGAGGCTAAGAACATGACATGCATGATTGCCTTAGATCATATCAAGTCTTTGTACAACATTGAAATTGGAAACTATAATTACCGTGACTTGATGATATGCAAGTACAGTGCTGATGCAGCTGCCAACACTGAACTCACAGCCCTCAGAACATCATATGAACATTTGTCCACCGACTATGTTGCCTTAACTAGAAAGTATGGGAAGCTGGTGAATATAATGAAAAAAATTAAAAGTGTCATAGAGGGACTGACACATCCGGTTTAGCCCTGCTACAATAAAAAAACGTGACTTTTTTGTGGTCTTTTTTTTGACAGCCACTGTTTTGGCAAATTCTGGTGTTTCCATAACTTTTTTTTTTTAAATAGCTGTTGTGAAAAAACTTAGGCTTTATTTTTTTTGGGTTTTCTGTTTTAAATGTCATTTTCTTGACTAATTGTAATGTTGTAGAACTGTTGTTATTTTGTTCTAATGTACCTATAATCATTTATCTTAATGACAAACTCCAACTTTTTTGTACAAAGCATAATTAGCATTATTTAGTTATAATTTAATACATGTATCTGAAATCAGTTTACTGCAACAGATGAAAATTAAAACAGCTAAATGAAGCAAAATTAGCAGAATAACAAATAAAAAAAATCAGCAATATAATTTTTATTTTTTTACGTTTAGTTGAGCTTTTGAAATTTTGTTGCATTGTTTCTATTGATGTTTACTTCAAATTACATGTGGATTTAAAGTTTACCATTTAATTAAAGAACACAATAATTTTTTTTTAGAAATATAAAAAATGAAAACCTTCAAAATTAATTTCAATTTAGATATAGCCTCAAAACTCTCAAAAAATTTATTTATTTAATTTATTTATGCACTTTGTGTAGAAAGTAGATAATATTGTAAACCAGTGAGAATAATTATTACATCACTCATTATCCTTCTTACTTAATTAAAATCCAAATTAACAAGTAAAAAAAAAATAGTCAAATAAAAAACTGAATTAACATGTAAAAAAAAAACAATCTCTGATTATTATTTTTAAAATTAAAGTTTAATTACATATCATAAATAATAATGCTTCCAACATGAAAATATTTTTACTTTAAATGTATGACCCAATGTAAAATAATGTTAATGTAATTTATTAAACTAAAAGATCTTATAGTTACTTAATTGTTATTTGAAGACTTATTTTAATACTGTGTCATTCATTTATTTTGGCATAATTATTTAGGATTCATTTGTTCTAACAAAAACTCTAAAAGATTTAGTGGATATAAAACTCAAATTTTTACAAAAAAAATGAAATTCAAATTTTTCTTTAGATATTTACAACAAATTTAGTCAACGAGTATTTTAAATTAATATTCAAAATAATTAATTAATAAATTTTTTAAAATAAACTTCATGCCAATTGATTGATTTAAAGTTTTTTAAAATTTAAGTGCATAAAAAATTTATTTAATTATTTAACTGTTATTTAAAAACTTATATTAATTATATTCTGTTATAATTAATTAAAATTTATTTAGATTCTTTTTATAATATATAAATAACTATTTAACATAATATATTGATTACATATTTTGCCGAAATTTTTCCAGTGTTCCCAGCTTCTCAGTACTTTATTGGTCACTTTCTATATATTTACTGCTCAACAGGTTTGACTTACTATTAAATAAAGATTTATTTATGCATTTTTTAAATTATTTATATTTCAAAGGTTAGTATACTTATATTCATACAAAAAATACACAATATTTTTCTAACGTAACAAAAAACTCTAATTGAATACATGTTTTACTACATGTTATCTATTAATAATCTTTTTCCCCAACATTTGAGTAGGTTTTTTAAAATTGAAAATAACATGAAACGAATAAGAATATCTACTTTTTTTAGTACACCATATCAAACTTATTCAGGTAATTAATAATCATATTAAATTATCAAATATTTTAATTATAACTAAACTCATTAGATTTAATTTTTTATCAGATCAAAATCCAGCACCTCTTTGTATTGGACAATCTAATACAAATGAACAAAATTATATTAGTTTATCATCTACATCCAGCGACAACTACAATTACGATGAACAATCTAATCTCTTTGGCCTTCATGCCTCAAGTATGAAATCACAATCTACTATTTATTTCTTATAATTTTTTTCAAAAAATTATTTCCTTAACCACCTCCAAAATATTCAATTTTAACTTTCCTATTTTTGCCATTACATAGGAATCTACCTTGAAAAATCGGACTTGAGGATTCCAAATAATCAATGCATGCATTGTCGTGCACTTTATTGGCGGGACGAATGCTTGAAAAATAGATCAAAATATTCTCAATCTGTTTACCCTTTTTGTTGCAGAAAAGGAAAAATACGACTACCACTATTAAAAGAAACCCCATCATATCTTGATAATTTATTAAACTATCATTGAGGTCATATTTCTTCAAAATTTAGAGAAGACATCAGAATTTATAATGCTATGTTTGTTATGACTTCAACTGAAGGAAAAATTGATTATGATAAAAAAAACCAGACCTTTATGTATTTAGACTTTATGGTTAGAATCATAACCTTATTGGTTCATTACTACCTCCAAATGGTAAAAAGCCAAAATTTTCACAATTATATGTATATGATACTGACAATGAAGTTAAAAATATAATTTATTCTTTCATTCCTGATGACACACATAAAACTATTAATGAAATAATAGTAGATGAATTGATAAAAATGTTCGATACATATAATGAATTGATTAAATCATTTAGAATGATTAGAGATAGATTTAAAGACGGTGATTTCTAGTCAGTTAAATTAAAACTACTTGGTAGATGAAATCAGGATAGTTCCCAATATACATTACCATCATGTTCTGAAATAGCAGGTTTAATAGTTGGAGATTTTGGCTTATACGATAAAAACAGAGATATTATAGTTGAGCATAAATCTGAAGGTCTAAAATGAATTAGTACTTTACATCCAAGTATGATGTCCATGCAATATCCTATTTTTTCCCATACAGAGAAGATGGTTATAGAATTGATATTGAATACGTAAATAATATTGGTCAGAATTCAACTTCTAGAAAATATATTACAATGTGTGAATATTATGCTTTTAGATTGCAACAACGACATTATGAAGGTACAACATTATTAAGAGGTGGTCGTTTATTCCAACAATATATTGTCGATGCATTCTCATGTGTAGAAGAAAAAAGACTAGATTATATTAGACGAAATAAAAAAGAATTAAGATCTGAATTTTATAAGGGTATTAAAAATGTTTGTTTTAAATGGTGATATAAATGGTAATAATATTGGCAAATCTATAATTATACTCCCTTCAAGTCACACAGGAAGCCCCCGATATATGATAAAATATTACCATGATGCTATGACAATTTGTAAATTTTATGGTCACCCTGACTTATTTATAACCTTCACCTGTAACCCTTTATGGTCTGAAATTCAATATATGCTAAATTATATCCCTAGCCAAAAACCCGAAGATAAACCAGATGTTATTAGTCGTGTTTTTAAAATTAAAGTCGGACATTTGATTAATGACATTAAAAAAAATAAACATTTTGGCAGAGTTACAGCTTTATTATATACTGTTGAATTTCAAAAAAGAGGTCTCCCTCATATTCATTGTTTAGTTTGGTTGCATCAAGATGATAAACCAAAAACACCATCCGATATAGATTTAATGATTTCTGCTGAGTTACCTGACAAGAATAAAGAACCTAATGTCTATAATATTATTTCTAAATTCATGATACATGGTCCATGTGGTTCTATAAAACCTTCTGCATTTTGCATGAAAAAAATAAATGTTCTAAATTTTTTCCGAAAAAATTCCAAGATCATACAATAATTGATGCAAATGGATTTGCAATATATAGATGAAGAAACGATGAAATTTTGTCTTAAAAAATAATGAAAAAATTGATAATCGTTTTGTAGTGCCATATAACAAAGAATTGGTCTGTAAATATGAAGCTCATATATGTATAGAATATTATTGTAGATCAACAATGGTTAAATATTTATTTAAATATATTAATAAAGGAACAGAATTCGTGCTGTTATTGAAACACTGGAAAATACTTCCGAAAATTTACAAAATGAAAATTCAACAAAAATTGATGAGATAAAAATATATTTAGATTGCCGTTATATTTCTCCATGTAAAGCAACTTGGAGATTATTTGAATTTCCGATTCATCATAGAGACCCCGCTGTTGAAAAGCTAACAGTTCATTTAGAATATATGAATATAATCTTATTTAACTCTACACAAAACTTGAACCATATTGCTAATAATAAACGTTTTAGCCAAACTATGTTTACTGAATGGATGTATATCAATAGCCTATATGAGGATGCTCGCACTCTCACATACTCAAAGTTTCCAACTAAATGGGTATGAAATAGTAAAGAAAAAATATGGACAAGACGTAAAAAAGGACATTGTATAGGAAGACTTGCTTATATTCATCCAAATTCAGGAGAACTTTACTACTTAAGATTACTATTAAATATTGTAAAAGGACCTAAAAACTTTGATGACATTATAACTATAAACGGAATTGTGCATTCTACTTATCAATCTGCATGCAGTGCACATGGCTTACTTGGAAATGACAATGAGTGCATTTCAGCAATGAAAGAAGCCATTACATATGCTTCTTCTTATGAATTACACCATTTGTTTACAGTTATAATAATATTTTGTAAAGTAAATGAACCAGACAAGCTTTTCAGTTTATTTTGGAAACATTTATATGATGACATCCAATATAATATGCGTATAAATTTTCAAATATCAGAAAATCATATTTCTGAATATTATCTTAGAAATCAAGTTTTATTAGAACTTGAAAAAATTTTCAATAAAAATTCATATTTTCTTACTGATTTTAACCTTCCCACCCCTGATAAATCATTTATATTTAATAATACTAATAAGTTAATAGTTGAAGAACTTAGTTATGATATTATACAATTAAGTGTCAAACACAATGAAATGGTTCTTACTCTAACAAATGAACAACGTACTATATATAACCATGTCATTCATGCTATTCATGATAATAAAAATTGTTTGTTTTTTGTTTATGGTCACAGAGGCACAGGAAAAACATATCTTTATGAAACAATTATAACGAAACTTAGATCAGAGGGTAAAATAGTTATAGTTGTTGCATCATCTGACATTTCGGCATTATTATTACCAGGCGGTAGAACTGCTCATTTCAGATTTAAAATTCCTATTAATTTAACTGAACAATCAACATGTGAAATAAAAAAAGGTACACAATTAGCACAATTAATACAATAATTTTCTTTGATTATTTGGGATGAAGCCCCAATGAGTCACAAATATTGTTTTGAAGCACTTGATAAATCCTTAAGAGATATATTGAGCAATGCAGATAATGATATGAGTGAAATTCCTTTTGGAGGTAAAACTTTATTATTATGAGGTGATTTTCGATAAATTTTACCGGTTGTCGTTAATGGCAGCAAAGAATATATTATTAATGCATCATTAACAAAATCTTATTTGTGGAAATATTTTAAAATTTTAAAATTAACAATTAATATTCGATTGTTGTCTGATTCTAGAAACATAAATGAAAATAATGAATTAGCTAATTTCTCAAATTGGATTATATTAATAGGTGATGGCACAATCTCATCTAAAAAAATTCCAAATCTTGATGACGAAAGTAATTGGATTGAAATATCCTCAGAACTAATGCTTAACAATACTATTGAACCTTTAAATGAAATTATAATCAAAACATATCCTTCATTTACAACTAAATACTATGATCCTTCTTATATAAAAGAACGAGCAATAATTGCACCCATAAATGAAATAGTTGATATAGTAAACAAAAAAATGATAGAACAATTGCCTGAAGAAGAACAAATATATTATAGCTTTGATTCTATTTGTAAAACATCAAATAACATTGATTCATTATAAATTCTTTACCCTGTTGAATTCTTAAATTCTTTAAACTTTAACGGATTTCCTCAACATGAATTGAAATTAAAAAAAATATTCCAATAATGTTACTACGAAACATAAATCCAAGTATTGGTCTTTGCAATGGTATTAGATTAATGATTATTAATTTAGGAATAAAAGTCATAGAAACTCAAATTCTTACTGGAACACACAGTTGTAATAGAGTATTTATCCCTCGAATTATATTATCAATTAATGAAGGAAAGTGACCTTTTATATTAAAAAGAAGACAATTTCCAATTAGAGTATGCTATTGTATGACAATAAATAAAAGTCAAGGTCAAACTTTAAAAGAAGTAGACCTTTATCTATATGACCATATTTTTTTTCATAGACAATTATATGTTGCACTTTCTAGAGTTACATCACACAAAAGTTTACATATCATAATAAATCAAAAAAATTCAAATCAAAGTACTGATTTAATAAACTATACAAAAAATATTGTTTACCATGAAATATTTAATGATTTATATAATTGTATATAATAAAAATTGAACTTTTTGCTCATTGTATACACTTAATTATTGTTATTATATACAAACAAAGACATGGCCGGTGTCAAGGATGTCACATGTATTTATATCAGAAATTGATAGCCGTAGTAGAAACATCCGACTAAAAGTTCGAATCACAAGAATTTGGAATTTTAACAATATTTATAATCATGCTGAGTTATACAGTATGGAGTTTCTTATGCTCAATGAAAAGGTATATTATTCTCTTAATAGTTTTATAATATATATAATTTCAATTGCTATTTAATTAAACTTTTTAATTTTTGTATTCTAATTTCTTTTTATGTGTGTACATTTATTTTTATGATAACAAAAATAAAATGGCAGGGTGATATTATGCATGGAACAATTCCAAAACAATTGGTAGACTATTTTAGGCATTTACTCATTGAAGGCAAAGTATATCATATTTCTGAATTTATTGTAATTCCTGCCCAATCAAATTATAAAATCAGCCATCACCCATTCCGTATTAAACTCCCAAAAAAATGTTCTTATTAAAATTGTTGATGACGACGATCCACATATCCCTTTTGATGATTTGAATTTATAGAATTTGATGATGTTAAAGCCAGAGCTGGAGACAAGATATACACACTAGGTATTATTTAAAAACTATATGTAAATTTTTGTATATTTATTCATTTATTCCTAACAAATAATTATAAACTTTTAACATATTTTTTCTCAGATATCATTGGCCAAGTTACTCTAATTAGAGGTATTGAAGAAGTCAACGTCCTTGGTAGAATTGGAAATAAACATAGAATTCAAATAAAAAATCAAAAGTTAGTATATGTTTTAATTAATTTCCTTTGAATTTATTTACAAGTTTTTTTCTATTAAACCATTTAAATGAAATTCAGTGATGATAAATTGGATATCACCATTTGGGACAAAGTCGCCATCAGTTTTCCAGAAGATGAAATTTTTTTTCAAGAAACAAATGACCAAATAATCGTCATATTTGCTGCTATGACTGTCAAAAATATGCAGGTAAAAAAAATACTTAAACAATCGTACCATTATAAAATTTTCCAATTCATTATATCTCTTATATATTTTTTTAATTAACCAATTAACTATCTATTATTGTAGATAATATATCAGTTAACAGTTTAACAAGAACAAAAGTCTTTGTAAATCTACAAATACCTGATATATTAAATTTCAAACAAAGGTAATATTTTTTTTAGTAATATTTTGCTTTATAATATTCATATATTAACTTACATTCATGCAGGCTTCACCAACCAACTGAGAAAATTGTTCGCTTACAAATTGAAAAATAGTCTATCAAAGATATTGAGCTAGAAAAAAATAGTAATAGAAAAACGATTGTTGAGTTGTTAAATCTTGATATCCATACAGATAAGACAAGTAATCTAAATATTATGCGACACATTTAATTTTAAAAAAAATTCATACCATAATATTTGTATTCATTTCTAAATATAATTTATGCCTATTACAGGATAAAAAATTTACTTGCAGAGCATTGATTTCTTATGTTGATCCATCTACTGGTTGGTGGTACCGAGCATGCCCCCAATGCAAAATCAGCATTCAAAGCTACAGCGAGCAAATATGGTGCAATAACTGCGACATTCTTAACGAGCCATCGATTTTTTGGTATATTGAATTAAAAAAATTCATTAACTAAATACTTCACCATCCATGTAATAACTGACATAATTTGTACTCTCTTAAAATAGGTATAAATTGAGTACTATAGTTGAAGATGTCACAGGGACAACAATATTTATCATATTTGGAAGGTTAGTTGCAGAATTAATTGGATTACCAACCAACAATTTAGTACATGGGTTAAAAGATAGATACACACTCCCACCAATTATTAGTAAGATTTATGAAATAGAAAAAATATTTCAAGTGGTAATAAGCAACCGAGTCGAGGATCCTTACAATTTATCTTTTAAAGTAACTCGCATTTTTAAAGATGAACCCTCGCTGTTATCCACAACTCCATCTACTATAAAATCATCATCCACAAGTGTTGTATTATTGAGAAATTCTCTGATAAAAGAAGAAAGATTACTTCATCATGCCTATGATCCACAACCAACAAATACATGTGAAACGCTTAATCTGAACCAATCAACTCCTAGCATGGAAGGAAACATGCCTTTTGAGGAACCACCTATGAAAAAACCATGTATAAGGTAATTATATACAATCCACCAAATATCTATAAATAGATATATACTAACCAATATTTTTATAAATACAATAACAAAATAATTTTTAAATGTGTAAAACAGATCATTGCTCATATAGTAAGGAAAAAAATGAGTGACATTATTATTATGCTTTTTGAGGTATTCATTTATTCTTTATTGCTGTAATTATTATTGATTTACATATTATTATTCATCTAAAACAAATGTTATTAATCTGAAGTTATTATTTATTTTTTACAGTGTTGCTTAATAGATACAAAACTTAGTCTACTTCAATCGCTCGATCTCTACAGCTACTTGTCTCTTTTACTCTTCTGAAATAATATTAATAATCATGTACAAAACTATTAAAACATTTTCCTTACTTTAAACTAATTATTACTTCAGATAATGTAACTTTATATTGAATATATTATGTGTTTTCATATACTTAATATTTGTTGCATAGAGAATTTATAATATCTTAATCTACTAATTATTATTAATAATCCTATAATATTCTACCCGATGCGAAGCTAGGGTTACTCACTCGTGTGTATATATATATAATTTGTGATATCATCTCATTTAAAGAAAATAAGCCAAAAAGAAACAAATATTAGTTAATAAAAGACAAAAAAGAGTAGTTGTATGATCACGAGAGATGTGATTGTGCCAGGGACAAAACAATGGCTTCCATAATCAAATTCTCACATTTGTCCTACAAAGACAATACAGTTTGATTCAATAAGCGGAGGCAATTGGAGTATACAACTATAAGTGTCCAACCTTTTATAATAAAAATTCAATTTGCTAAATTTTTTTTCCTTTTAATTATTTGGATTTGCAAACTTTTTGACTGCGCAAGCCCTTTTTTTTTATAAGTATATTCTATTTTCTAATTTATAAAAGGCAGTTAGGTGTTGAATTTGAGAAAATTATTTTTGGAATTTTTTTGAGTTTTAAATTTTTTTTGGAGATAAATATATAAATATATTTTTAAAAAAATATATTTAAAAAAACAGTTTATAACAATTTTAAAAAATTAATTAAATAAAAAAAATTCTAAATCTAATTTTTGACATCTAATAACAGTTTCAAATAGTCCTTAAGTCTATTTAAGAAAGTATTCTCTAAATTGTAAGGTTAAAATTAAGTCACTGTTTGGTATTAACCGTAAAAATAATTTAATTTAACTAATAATCTGTATTTGATAAAGTAATTTATTAGAAAAAAAATTAGCTTATAATATCCAAAATAAAAATCTAATATAATTAGTTTTTTTATATGTAAGATATTATAATTTTTTTTACCCTTATTTTTTTATTTTATAATAATAATATATTTATTAAATTATATAATAATAATAATAATAATAATAATAATATAATAATAATAAAATTATATATAATATAATTATAAAATTATTTAATATAATAATAATAATAATAATGGAATATTATATGATAAAGATAGACATATTTATTATATTGAGATTAGATATTTAACATACTTTTTATATTATTTAATATGTATATATATTGTATAATTTATTTATATTGTGTATTTAGATAGATTTTATATAATATTTTTGAATAATATAAATATATCATTTTATGTCATTATATATTTTTCAGCTAATTTTATCAAATATGTTTTTATTAGATTATTGGCTACAAAATTTTAGCTACAACTAGATTCTAAATTCAAAACTATATTATCAGTTAGTTAGTCGACTTAAGATTTATTTATTTATTTTTTGAATTCTAAATTGATTGGGAAAGGATAGTACTCGATCATTTTTATAAAAATAAACTTATTTTTATTTTTGCATTGATTAAAAATTTTAATGATTATTCATGATACCCAAATGTTCGGATTTGTTACAATAAGATGACTCTATACCTTAAAGTAAAGGTTCACTCTATATTACAAGTTTCATTCTCTATTTAGGGTGTATTTAAAATTACTGTGTTATTTATTTAAAAAATAAGTTTATAATTTTTTTAATTTAATTTACTGACTTTTTTAATTTTTTATAAACTGTTTTTCTCAAATTTACTTCTAAAAAAAAATCTATTTATTTGCTTATCTCAAAAATCAGTTTTTAAAACTAAAAAAATTTAAAAATAAATTTTTTTTCTCCAAAAAACGTTTTTTTCAAACGAAATGTCAAACAGATATATACATTTCTAAAAATAATACAATTTTAATAAGAAATTGGCAATCTTTATCCTAATATGGTTAGACACTAATCACTGTACAAGTGTCTCATATTGCATAGGACATATGCTTTCATGACTTCAAAATTCATTCTTATCTCTCTTGGCATCTTAATTCACTTAATTAGAACATTGGAGTGCAGATCCCCACCAAGACACTTTTCATTGGACTTATTAAATATGATTAGAATTTTACATTTTTTTTCAATATATTTCTACATTAATTCTGAATCCAATGCATATTAAATAAGAGCACGGATATAAAAATTAAGAAAATACAATGCATATTAAATAAGAGCACGGATATAAAAATTCTGAATCCGACTCAGACTTTGATGAAACTCGAAAGTATTAATCTAAAAATCAATCCAAACCTCAAAATCATGACTTTTTAAGGGATGAAGGAAGTATTCAGTAGCATCTCACTTCTTCAAATTGCCATGCAAATTAAAATAAATTAATATTCTTTTACAAACGTCCAATTAATTTCTTTGGCCTTCATTAATTTCCTTTTCCATCACCCTTACACGCAAATTAATTAATGGTTGATCGATTTCATTGTTAATTATTCTCAAATATTTTGTGTTGTCCATTCATTTTCAACCTATATAATTCTTGTTTTGAGAGAGCAAAAATAGACCATCTATGCATTCTAATTTTTAAGATAAAAAGCAAATTGTAACGAATTTCACCCGAATCAATTCAAGAGCTCTTGTGGAAATTGGAAGGATCCAATATTAAAAATAAAATAATATCCATCCATAACTTCTTTTTTATTTATATCATAATTTACTTTTATTTTTTAGAGTACAATTAATTTTTTTAAATTTTTTAATTTACACTTAATTATAAATATCTCACTATTAATAAAATATTCTTTTTTTTTAAAATTTATAATGTATGCTTCTATTTAATGTATATATAAGATAAATGTGAGCAAAATTTAGACAAAAATGAAATAATAAGCTCTTGAATTTTCTTTTTTTTTTTGCTATTAAATCACTATTCTAATATTTAATTTGATCTATTAAGCTCCTCTAATTCAAATTTTGTCTATATTACACTATTTTTTTTAAATGGTTGCTTCTAAATTTAGAACTGTTTATGTTAAAGGTAGCATGTCACTAGTAATTTATGCTTCCACTATAATAGATAAAAAGAGTGAAGCCAAAAAAATTTTAAAAACTGTTATTCCAACTAAAACATAAATTTTGCTTTTTTTTGTGAGATAAATTTATATTCGGAGTTTAGACATAGTTAAACGATAATTGTATGCTCATTTGTTTTATGCAATTGTAATTTACTAGTTTCGTGGGACATTTATAATTGTGGCTATCAATTTTGTACACAAGTGTTAAAAAAAGAATTTATAATGAACAACATGATAAAACAAATTTACAATGGCTCAATATAAAAAAAAAGGAAAAAAAATAGTTGCACTTGATATTACATTCGAACTAAATTTTATAGTTTCATTAATCATATTAATTATTTTTTTATTTATGTTAAAATAAAAGTTTTTTTTAAGGACAAAAAGTATATATGATTTAAAAAGTTCATCAAAATAATACCAATAAATCAGGGACTACTCCAATATAGGGGCAATGGAGCACTTGCTCTCACTAGCTCTTAAAATATTTCTTATTACTCTTTTTATTTTTATATATTTTTTTATATATAGTATTTTATCTCTATTTGAAAAAATAAAATTTAATTTTATATATTTTATACAGTAAATTATTAAAAAATATAAAGAAATATTAATTTTTAGTTTTTTATTTTATTTATCATATCAACTAATCAACATTTTCTTCTATTAGCAAGTATTAAACTAATATTTAATACATATACAAAATCAAACTATCGCAATTAAATTAATTTTATTTTCTTTATCAACATTCTTCCTCTGCCATTATCTTCACTCTTACTATAATAATCTACAGCAAACAAAACCATTTTTCTGCCGTAAAACATAACTAAAATATATGATAAATATGAAAATTTAATCTAAATACATAGGAGTAAAAATTGGATGCAGAAAAAAAAGAAGAAAGAAGAAAAAGATAGAAAGACTAATAAAATGGTTCGACCAAGTATGAAATTATGATAAATTAAGTGAAATTCATCTTCTAATTTAGTTTTTTTTTAAGATTTTGATGAGTCTGTGCATTCCTTATTCTTAAAATATTATGAGAAATTTGACAAAAATTGGAAGAATTTTAATTAACGGAGTTAAACAAAAAATAATTCAGTTATTTATCAAATTGAAATAAAATATTTTTTTGGTGAATTAATTTCATGGAATTCATAATAATTAGAATAGAAGTGAGACTATCTTAATAATGACAATGAAAAAATTATAAAAAAATATCAAAATATAAGTACTTAAAGAGAATAATTTTAATAATTTAGAATCCATGTTATTATATTATTATGAATATTTTTTTTTCATTTATTTGTCTATCAAAACATATATGAATACTTAAAATTTTATATTTTTTTCTATATATTAGTTGGTTTTATATAATTTTTAATTTATTATCTATTAAATAAAATTTGTCCTCACTTAAAACAAATTTTATATCTGTCTTTGTAATAAATTTATCACATTTGATATTTCCATAAATTGGTTCACATAACCATAATAAATTTTAGGTCAAAGTTAATAAAAAATCCTAACGTTTCACCAGTTTTTTAATTGGATACCTATCATTTATCAATTGTATACCTAATATTTTAATTTTTTTTTTGCAATTGGTCACTTCCATTCAAAATATAATAGTCAATAATTGTATACCTAATATTAATCTTTGAGATTGCTAAAATTCTTATATTAATTTGTTCATATATTTATTCTTAAATTAATTTGCTAACAAATTATAAATGTAAGAAATTTAATAATTCAATAAAATTAATAAATTTTTTTTCTTTAATTTATATCTTGCTGAATTTCAGTTAAAAACAAAATCTATTAATTTTTTTAAATTAATAAATTTTTACTGACAATTTCCTTAAGAAAAATTCATTGTAAAAATTTTTAAATTGTGAACCTATAGATTTTGGGTGGAAAAATGAATGGAGGTGTTTAATTTAAAATTTTGAATATTAAATATATAATTGCACAAAAAAATGACAAATATTTAATTGAAAAAGATACAAAATGTTAAGTGTTTTTTTTTTGAAGTTTTATGTAAATTTTAACTATGTAAATATTATGAGAAGATGCTTTATCATGTAAAATAATTAAATAAATTAATGGATCCTCAATATATATTAATATTAGTTCATAGTTGCAGGTGGGTTTGGTGTTACAATAACAAACCAATTTCCGCCATTTTTCCTCCTGTAATTAGGCAAATACAGATTTTATTTTTTAATTTTTTTCTAAATTTTTATTGGGCACTGAATTTCTTAATTTCCATTTCTATATATAAAACCCAAAGCAAGCAATACTGTTCCTCAATTCTCTGTTCTCTCTGCTCTGCAACTCTCTTCCTTAAAAAATAACAATGGAAGAAGACAACAGAGACCCATTAATAAGGAGGAATAGCAAATTCACGCGATCTTCATCACATGCTTATGATGAATTACAGAGCTTTCGATCCTATCTTCGATGGATGTGTGTTGATCAATCTAATTTTTGGTCTCTTTGCCTTTCCTGGGCTATGTTCGTTGTCTTCGCCATTGTTGTTCCTTCAATTTCCCATTTCGTTTTGGCTTGTTCTACCTGTGATAGCAAGCATAAACGACCTTATGATAGCGTTGTTCAGCTTTCCTTGAGTAGCGTAGCCACTCTTTCTTTTGTTTGCTTGTCCAGATTCGTGAGAAAATATGGGCTTAGAAGGTTTTTGTTCTTTGATAAGCTCTGTGATGAGAGTGAAACCGTCAGGAAAGGCTACACCGATCGACTCAATGTGAGTTTATAATCTCTTTTTCCTTCTTTAAATCATGTGATTGATTTTTAATTTTTCTTGAAATTGTATTTTTGCGCGGAAATGGGTGTTTTTATCCGATTGTTTTGGTGCTTTTTGGGTTGACGATCAGATTGGGAAAATGGAAGCCATGATTATCTGTCTCTCTGTTGATGGGAAAATTCGTTTTTATTTCTGTTTTCTTTTGTTATTTAAAATTATGATTATACTGATGAAGAATAACGAAAACTAGCAATAAGCTTCAATCTCAACTACATAAAAATAAATAAATAAACTAATACAATTTTAAGGACATTATGCTTTTTGTGGGTTGTACTCACAAATGCCAAAACAAGAATGAACCAGTTTTATAGATGAAAGTGACAGTGGAATCTACATTCTTCTTTTGAATTATAGAATATGTCAGACTATTCATTAATTGAATGTTTGCAGTGAGGAGTGAGAACACTAGAATTTTGTTCTTTTTTCTTAATGGCTCTTTGTTCTGAGATTTCAGGAGGGCATTTTTTTTAATCTTTAAAGGTCTTATTTGAGGTTGAAAATTCCCATATCATTGACCTAAACCTCATTAGTACTGGTGACTACTCTGTATTTTACTTGATCTCCTAGTGATATTAACTTTATTCACCTAATTGTTCCTTGTTTAAGAATCATCCAGATAATATATTGTTTATATTCTGTTGCATTTTTATAAAAGATGTTCCTCAATCTTCATTACTAAAAGAATGAAAGAAGGGGGACAGGTTCCCAATAACTTTATCTATGTCACAATTTAGCACTAAATTGACACATTCATAATTAATGAAGAAAAAGTACTCGTAGAGATGAAACATTATTGGCAACCACTCTCATGTGGATCCCATGTAAGCAACTCTTCTTAGCGTATTTCTATTACTGCTAATAATTACAATGAAAGTTATGAGAATTATGATTGTACCCACTTGCCCTCAAAATGGAACTATTCCAAATTCAGCATTATATATTCTTCAATTTTTAAAATTGTCTTTAATAGTTTTCGACATATATTTGTGAACGTGATTAATATTCTTAAATTTTTATGCAGAGGTCATTGAAGCTTCTGTCAATCTTTGTTCTTCCTTGTTTCGTAGCAGAATGTGCATACAAGATATGGTGGTATGCCTCTGGTGCCTCTCAAATCCCATTCTTGGGGAATGTTATCCTAAGTGATACAGTAGCTTGCATAATGGAACTATGTTCTTGGCTTTACCGTACCACTATAATCTTCCTGGTGTGTGTTCTCTTCCATCTGATCTGCCACCTGCAGATCCTGCGTCTTCAGGACTTTGCACTGGTTTTCCAAGTAGACTCTGATGTGGAGTGTGTCTTATGTGAGCACCTCAGGATCAGGAGGCATTTGAGGATCATTAGCCATCGTTATCGTGCATTCGTTTTGTGGGCATTGATCTTAGTCACAGGAAGCCAATTCGCTTCATTGCTTATCACTACAAAGTCTGGTGCTGCTGTTGATATTTACAGAGCTGGAGAACTCGCGGTATGCTAATTCCCAACCATTGTTGTTTCAGGTTATTTTTTTTTACTGCTAATAGAATTCTGTAATCATGCTTTTCTCTCCAAAATGATCTATTTGCAGCTGTGCTCTATAACACTTGTCACTGGCGTGCTCATAATATTGAGAAGTGCTACAAAAATTACACACAAGGCACAAGCTGTTACTAGCCTGGCCACTAAATGGCATATTTGCGCAACACTTGACTCTTTTGATGCAGCAGAAGGTGAGACCCCAAGGACTCCCCTTACGGATAGCGCCAACGATGATGAAGGTGGTGATGATTCTAGTGATGAAGAAGATGAACTGGATAACACTAAGCTGATTCCCGCATATGCATACAGTAGCATCTCATTCCAGAAGAGACAAGCTTTAGGTAAGAACTCACTTCCTCCTGCAAAGTTGAGGTCGATAAAAAAGTTAGTGGAACAATCCTTAATTAACGATATGTCGAACTTACAAATGGCCTAACTTCTTCGTCTGAGTATAGTTTAAAGGGGTATTTTAATAATGATGAAATTTTTGAACTCTGTCATCCACTCTTGAAAAACTTAGTCTAGTTATTTTTATTGCTAAAGTTGAAGAATCAAATCATAAAAAAGAAAATATTGCATATAATTTACTAAAGGGAACATTTTGAAATTATATAATGTTGATTTTGATTCACTTGTATGGCAGTGACATATTTTGAGAACAATAGAGCTGGGATTACAGTATATGGATTCACACTTGATCGGAGTACATTACATTCAATTTTTGGAGTTGAATTAGCTCTTGTGCTATGGTTGCTTGGAAAGACTGTTGGGATTTCTTAAGAATATTTTTTTAAAAAAAAGAAAGAAAAAAGCTTCACTGCTTTACAAGAGTAAGGGTTATTCTGCTTGCTTTTTTGGGCTTCACAATGCAAGAGGGTAGAGTTTGCAGCAGAGAGAGGCATAGTTTTTTATTTTTATTTTCATTTTTGGGCATTAGTTCATTTTGTTTTCCCTTTTGTATCCAGTGATTGTATTATTATTATTATTATTATTATTATTATTTGTTTATAAAAATAGTAATTGATGGTTTTACAATGTTCTGTTTCTATGGGCCTTTTTGTTTCATTCGTGCTTTCTATAGTCATGAAAACTAAGGAAGAAAATGGAAAAATCCCAAAAGGGTAGGCAGGTTAGAATATATTACTTTTTAAATAAATTCTCTACGAATTTTGTTTGAACTGGAATTAATTTACCAATAACCCATAAATGTATCATTTCAAAATTTGTCCATAAATTATGAAAATGACTAACCTCAGCAGTAAACTTTATCATCAAGTTTAAAGTATTTAACCATTTATACATTTAATATAAACATGCCTTTTATACATTTTATTTAAACAAAACAAACTGAATAGTAATAGCAATACATATGATATACATCCAATATTTTAATTTTCAATAAAATAATCATATAAATCATTTTTACATGAAAAATCTAAATTTATTTACTTAAGTATAAACATTTTATTGAAGTGATTGTAATAATTTCGGATAAAGAGGGAGAAAAAAGAGGTTTGTCAGTTAGAGTTAGGGCAGAGCAAAGTCTAATCAAACTCGAGAACTGAACTGATTTCATTTCGGTCTAATTAATTCGGTTATTTTAGTTTTCAATTTAATTGGTGCAGTAATTTACTTTTTATTGGTGTAATTGGTTTGGTTTGGTTGAAAAAGCCAAAAAAATCGAAATACCCAAACCGATTAATCTATATATATAAATATATATTTTGTATTATAATATATAATATATATTTTATATTATAATTTAAATAAAACACTAGCCCCCTACTCGCATTAATCTGTACGGATTTTCTCCCTCCATCTTCCTTCTACCTTCACTTCCGCCTCTTTCTACTCCATCTCCTGTAACTGGAAAAAAGTTTCCATTCTCCAGCCGTCCAACGAAACTAACAGTCTCTGATTGAAACTGAAAAACACCCATTCTCCAAACTCCGGCCGTCGCCGACCACCGTTCAAGCCTTCAAGGTAAGAGATCTGCTTACAATTTGTTTTTGTGTTGGCATGTATTAGTTCAGAGACTGATTTATTTTTGGGTCTTCTGCTTTTGTGCTCCCTGCATCACATTTGGATAGCACTGTAATCTCCATTGCATAGCCACTTTCTTTGTTTGAATCTGCTGATTAATGAATCTAGTTAAAATATAATTAATGTGCAAAAAAATGGACTGGTGGCTAAATCTAGTTATAATAAGCTAGGTTTTGTCGTGTATAGTATACTTCTGAGTCATCCCTATTTACAGGAAACGGATGTATATGCAGTTGGATTTAAACAAAAGAAATGTGAGTAAAAATTTGAATCATATGAATTGCAGTGACGTAATCTGATAATTTTCTTATCTAAAAGCACTGTTTGTTGGTCATGCTTTTAGCAAAATAAGAATCCATTTAGGTCACATCGATCCCCACTATGATAACACCAATTATAGTCTAAAAAATCAAAACTTTCTATGTGCTTTGATCTTGTAGAAGAAGCTGAGGTAATATTGTGGTGCCATTGGCAAGTCCACCCTATAGGAAATGTATAAATGTAACTAATTAATTCAGCAGCAGCTTTAAACTTCAAGATACATTCGTCATATAATTTGACAAATTCCAGGAATTTCTGCGTCTTGCAGTAACTTGGCTTAAAATATTTGAAAACAATCTTTCATTTTTCTTGTCAGTACCTGAACAGGAAAGAAAATGCATGCTCTGAGTTGAAAGGAAAACCTGAGTAAGCCTTTTTTGTCCCCCAACCATATTGCAATTCCTTCGTTGGAGATTTCTGACTCTGAAATTTTTTATCTAGATAATATTTAATTAGAATTTAGAATAGTCTATGAAGTAATGCATGTACTAATATAATCACAACAAATTAATAGTTATTTTACGTATATAAATTATAAATTATAACATACTAAAAGTAGATAATTGTAATTGGCTCTGACTATTAATTTATACATGATAAAAGTCTCAGAAAAATAGCAAAAAAAAAAAAAAATCTTACATTTAAAAGAGGCATTCTAGATGGCATATTGTTTATTATATTTTGAATTTGACCTTAAACATTTTATCCTTTTCAGAAGTGATAGCAACCATAATTGAGTGCACGTTCATATTGGATATATTAGGCCTTTTAATCTTTGGGTTCGTTCATCATTCATTATTATAATTACTACTATAATGAAAATGATGAGCAATGCTTTATTTGAATTACAATCCTCATAATTAATAACCTCCGTTGTAATCCCTTCTTATTTTGAAATATATTAGCCTTGGATGCTTGTTCACACACAAATGACTACACTCATCTCTGCCTTGAATCACATTTAATTAAAAATGCAACTTGTTTCAAATTATCTTAAATTAATTTTTTTAAAACATATATTCTACATTTTTAATTTGAGTATTTAAGTTGTTAATTTTATTGATTAACTTAATTCATAGTGTCAAAATCTGGAAAATCATGTTAGTGCAATAAAAGGATGGTTAGTTAGAGACTTAATTCAATAAATATTTGATGTTGGGGGTTTAACCTTTAAACTATACTTTATTGATTTGATACTGGAGCATATTGATATTGTTTTTACATAATTCAATTTGAATAATTTATGCTTTATTGCTATTAAGCACCTTAATTTTTTTCAGATGTCCTGTCAAGATGAAACCCCTAATACTTGAAGTGTTGATGACACCCCAATTGATAAAACTCCACAATCAAGTGCTACAATGGGAACACAATCAGAAAAAACGAAGAGGAAAGCTGTATCACTAAGGTCGGTGGTTTGGGATCATTTCAAAAGATTCAGGAATGAAGCTAACAATCAATGGAAAGGTAGGTGCAAATATTTTGCTAAAGAGTTTTCTTGTGATCCAAAAAAGAATAATGGAACCACTGCACTTAAATATCACATAAGTCTTTGTAAGAAGCGTCTTATTGGTGAAAATAACACAAAACAAAATCAACTAAGTTTTAAGGTAGATGATGATGGTGGTTTTGTTTTTTGGAAATTCGATCAAGAAGCTATTAGGAAAGCTATAACTTGTAAAATCATAATTGATGGACTACCTTTTAAATTTGTTGAGGGGGGGGGGGGGGGGGGGGGGGGGGGGAGTGGGGTTTAAGAGGCTTATGTCTATTGCCCAACCAAAATTTAAGTTGCCATATAGATGGACATTGTTTTCAAATTTATGTTAATCAAAAAACTAGATTGAAGCAATATTTGAGTAGTACAAAGCAAATGGTTTGCCTCACTACAAACACTTGGACTTCTATTCAAAGGCTTAGTTATATGTGTCTTATAACCCACTTTATTGATGATGATTGGAAATTGAATAACAAGATTCTGAACTTTATTCCAATTTCTAGTCATAGAGGTAAAAACATAGGAATAAAACTTGAAATATGCTTGCTTGATTGGGGAATTAGTAAGGTGTTCGCTATCACAGTGGACAATGCAAGTTCAAATGATGTTGCTGTTAATTATTTGAGGGAGAAAATTGTGAATTGGGGATTTAGTGTTACTAAATGCAAGTACCTTCTTATGATGTGTTGCTCATATAATTAATTTGATTGTGAATGATGGGTTGAAAGAAATTAGTATTTCAGTGAAGAAAGTTAGAGATGCAATTCACTTTGTTAGGGGGTCCACCACTACTAGGATGAAAAAATTTAAAGAAGCTTGTAAATTGGAAAAGGTAGAAAGAAAATAGTTGCTATCTCTTGATGTTTCTACTAGGTGGGATTCCACCCATTTAATGTTGAAAACAGCCCAAAAATTTTAAGGAGCTTTTAGAAGGTTTGAGGATCTAGATCCTTTCTTTGGGATTGATCTTTATTGTGATGATGTGGATGGGGTGCTTGATACTTGTGATTGGGTAAATTTAGAAGGATGATGACCTTTTTGAGTCATTTTTATGATCTTACATTGAGAATTTCTGGTTCTTTATATGTTACATCCAATTCCTTCTTTCATGAGATTTATATGGTTTATCGTGTATTGAATGCTTGGACCAAGAGAGATGATGATGATGAGTTACATGCCATTGCTAAAGAATGAAAGAAAAATTGGTTAAATATTGGGGTGATCCTTCAAAGATGAATTATTTGATTTATGTTGCTTGTATTCTTGATTCCCCGATACAAGTTGCAGTGGGTTAAATTGACACTTTGTAAGATGTATGGTAATGATGTAGGCGAAGCAATGAGGAATAAAGCAATTTTTTTTTTAATTTCTATGTTTAATGAAAACAATGAAATTGTTTCACCTACAAGCCAAATAGAGTATTCTTCACAATGTTTACAATCTGTTTTGATTGTTGATAATGGGAATACTAATGATCCAATAATGATGGTTAAAAGATTGGTTGAATTTGCAAAGTTTGTATTATGAGATTCTTGGAGGTGTAACTAGCAAAACATATGTGGATAGGTATTTAGATGAAGGAATTGAACTACTCAAAGCTGACTTTGACATTTCGCAATGGTGGAAATTAAATAGTGCTAGATTTCTTATTCTTTCAAAAGTGGCTAGAGATGTGTTGGTTATTCCAATTTCTATGGTTGCTTTAGAGTCGACATTTAGCATTGGGGGATGAATACTAGATGCATGTAGGAGTTCCTTGACTCCCAAATGTGTGCAATCTCTTATATATGCTCAAGATTAGTTTCGGCATTCTTTTTCCCTCAATCTGGAAGAAAATGAAGACGATGCTGGAAAGATGGAGAAATGCATTATAATAATATTTGTTGTTTTTGTTTATTATATTGTTCTTTTATAATATTAAAAATTTTTATTTATGATTTATTTGCAGAGTTTCAATCAATTTGTTTAGAATCAACAGTGGATGTGTTATGGGTTTCTCGATGGAAAAAGGTTTATCACTTTAATATCTAACATTCCATTTTTTATTGGTTTATTAAGAATTGTGTATAATGCTGTTTTTAATTAGTTGAGTTTTATGGTTTTTTCAAGATTTTGGGTTATGCTCAAGTGATCAAGTCTACCCGATATTTGGTTTAAAGTCATTTGATGATGTTAAAACATTAAACTTGATGATTAGGAATTGTTAAATTTGTTTCCTTAATGTTTGTAATGTTGTATTTAAGTAGATAATTTTTGATTGTTTGTTTAATTTGTTTGCTTTAAGAATTAGACTAGTTTTGATATTTAGTTTTAAAAATGAAGCTTTTTTGTACTTAAATGGTATATTTTATTTATATGATTAGATTTTGATTATTGTATTTATTTGAAATTAATTGTATGTGATTTATTGAAATTTTAGGCAGGGAATAGGGTGTATTTTTTTTGAGAATTAACCAAAAAATCAGCCCAATATACATTGAACCGAATTAATCGAACTGAACCGAACTAATATATATCTTGCTTCAAAGAGTTCATCACTTCTACGCAAGTTTCAGTTGGTGATTTCTTTTTTTTTTCTTTTTTTTTTTTTGTAGTGTTATTTTTATTTTATTGTAATTTACTGATCCGTTTTTACTTTTGAAGTGTAGTTAGTTTCCCTGGCACAAGTGGGACATGAAATAACAAATGATCTCTTACATAGCACTGGTCGGCTCTTTACCCTTATATCTGTTTGCTTATTATATGCAAAAGTAATTCTGTATGGATGTTAAGTACTAAATGATGGAGTCATATGGTAATTCATTGCAGTTGACTTCAAAAATTTGAAACATCCGTTTATGGAAGACCTGGAGACACTGCTTGCTGTAAGACTTCTATTAATTTTTGTCAAATTAAATTTTACTTGATGTTCATTTCCTTCTGTGGAAGTTCTTAATATTTTAATTGAATTTGTGGCAGAAGAAGAAGCGCTCTTCCAAATCAAGGGACCCTGATTTAAATGGTAATAATTGCTCTCTAATGTTTTTTTTGGTAATTTTCTTTTCTAGTTGTGCACTTAATAATCGTCAATCCTGCAGGCAGTACTCCAGTGCAATCATCATCCTCAACAAGTTGGTTTTCTTCTAAATCATCTTAAAAGGTTTGTGTTGTAATTGGAAATTGTGTGCCATATTCTAATAAATTGCTCTTTTTAATTTACCATGGTGGGGACATGTTGCTATCGCTCTACGTATACATACTGACTTTCAAAGAATATCAATGACCTGTACTGCTCATTACTCAATATTTGTGAATGTTTGCAACCGACAAAAGCCTGTCCAGCTGGTCATTTGGTTTGTTTCATTGCATTAGCTATCATTGAAACGTGGGCCAAAAAATGTGCTGCTAAATTGAACTCGGAGTTCATCTTTTCCTCAAGCTTGAGATTGCTTAAGTGCTTAATCGGAGATCATTAAGTTTAATACTTATATTTTGAATTTGTTTAATGTTGCTTGATCTTGTGTTGAAACTGTATGTTTCCACTAATAGTACTGTGCATAAATTACATTAGGCAACTAATGATTACACTATTTAGTCTAAGATTTGAAACATTATCCTGAAGAGTTGCTTGCTTCATCTCTTTTTCTTTGTTTGATAGATTATGCATCTCAAGAATGTTTAGCATTTGCCTAAAAGAGAAAATATAAGGGCACCTTTGTGGTTGCTCTTTTTGAATGTAGAGCCTAGACAACTATTGGCATTATAGCATGTGGGAAAATGGCAAGAATGAAAGGAAAGTTATTGGATATGTTAATTATTCGTAGGAGAATTGAGACGAGGAGGCAATGGGCTGAGATAATTAAATGAGGCGGTGACTGAAGTTTATAATTTCAGTAGTTATTACTTCAATAAACTTATTCACTAGCACCTTACTTAATACATTTTTATTTTTGAGGAACTTTCTGAGGTCGTAGTTGGAGTTCTCATTCTTCTGTGCAAATTTTGCAAGACAGAGACTGATTCTTTGGTGCTTCACTTATGAATATTCTTGGCACTTCCACCGTTAGATTATTGGTCATTTGCTTTCAGTTGTTACACATTCGATGATTTCACCAGTTATGATTGAAGATGTCTTATGAGATGATCTAGATTATGTGATGTCTAGTGGCAATATGTTGACAATTTGTTTGCAACCCTTGCAAGTTGGGTAGCCTTTTGCATGGCGGATTATTTACGATATTAGAATTTTGGAAGTTGCAAATTTAATATTCATTCCTTCTAATTGCAGAGGAAGAAATGTTTAACCTCATAATCAACACCCTATGGTGTAATGATCCTAGGTTTCTGGTACATACAAGATGCTATTATTGCACTGTTTTCTTCTATTTGAATTAAGTGGCATGTGTTTTTGTTATTGACATCTAACTTGCACATTTTACCTTTCTACGCACTCAAGTTTGATGTTATTTTCCTAAGTACCATTATCCTCTGTTACTTCTATCATTGATGGCTTGAAGAGACAGAACATTCAAAAGCTGAAACCATTGGATGTTACTTATCACTTTAATGATATTGTATCTCCTCTGTTGGTGAGTAATAGTTTCAGCTTCTGGTGATTTTATCCAGATAGTGCATGCAACAGTTTTTTGTTTAGTTTCATATGTCTGGGTATGTGTAGATTTGAGACAATGATGGAATATTAGAATACGAGCTTACAAGTTTTTGTGCACTTTTTCCTGTAGACAAATAGTGGTTTTGATGCCAAACCAATGGTTATGCTATTGGGTCAATATTCTACTGGAAAAACAACATTCATCGAGCATTTACTTAAAAGTAGTTAACCTGGTAAGCTCTCTTTTTCTCTCCCTCCCCTTCCCCTGCAACTTCCGCCTCCATAATTCCCAATACATATGCGCACACGCTCAAAAAAAAAAAAAGTAGAGCAATATGCCATGTCTGTTGTTCGTTACATTTTCTTTGTGGTTTTGTTGTTGTTATGGTACATATAGAATCCTCATTTATTAAGATGTCATCATTTTTACCATCTGTTTTTGCTTTCATTGTTGTGCTGGTCTGGCAAATTTTTTGTGATTTTGAGATCTTTAAGTTGTATCCAGTGGAAGTTAATATTAGTTAAAAAGAAAAAAGAAATGCATGTTTTTGCCAAATCAATTTTCCATCTTTTTTTCTTGGGTTGATATTAGTAATTTGATGAAAATTGTTGTTAATGTTGTTCTTTATTTCTTTCTTTATTCATCAGCTTGTTTTCTCTTTCCTGCTGGCTTTCCTCATCATTGCAAATTCTGGAATACCAGAGCTTTTTTTTAACAAGCAAAAGTGAGGAATTATACGGTTATAGTTTCTTACCTCCCTTGGAGGCTTACCAGTATTAATGCTGCTGGAGATAGTTATGAATTTGAAGTGAGGATAAGTGTGCTTATCCAACTAATAATACAATAAAGAATGAAATGAATACACAAGTTTTAGATGATTCTGTAGACTATTGAAGGTGTCTTATATTTGAAGGAAATTTATTTTGCTGAATAGCCTACCAACTTTGAAAATTCTTTAAGGAAAAGAATTTCATGTGGAGCTTTTAAGTGTAAACTTTATGTCTGTGGATGTTATTCCTTTGGTTTGCTGGCGTATTAGATTCTTAAAATGCCAAGTTTGAAATTAGGTTCAATTCCTTTAATGTCAGTGTTTTTGCTGATTCCTTTCTGTTTTGCTTCAACTTGAGCTTCTTTCTTCTATAGAACTTATCCCGTTGCGTTTTATTGTAATTCATGCTACTTTATTCTGGTAATGCTGAGTGAAGAATTTTGGTTGTTGATTGCTTTGTTGGAATTCTAAAGAATCCTCCAGTAAATACACAATAAATTATGCCAGTGAGACTGTAAACGTGAAGGCATGGATGCCACTAGCTTATGGCTAAACCAGAATTAGGGATTTTGGACATCTGTGAAAAATGAAAGGAGAATAAAAGCTGGAGAACATGTAAATATAGAGAACAACAACTTAAACATGAATCAGGTGTCAATGCTAGTAAATGAGAATGTAAAAAAAATTGGAATTGACAAATAATAATAAAAAGAAAAATAGAAGAAAGGAATAGGGTGTTACTTAAACTTTGCATTTCGTTTCTATTATTTTTTTCCAATGAAAATTCCAGGGAGTCTTTATTATCTAGTTAGCCTGTGATATTTTTGTACTGAGAACAATAATGCAGATCGCAGTTGCAACTTTTTTGATTTTCTCTGTATCTCATAATCAATTTTATTTATTTTTTTGCAAAGAATTTACATGCTTGTTGTGCTTTGTACAGTCTGGTACTGATGAAAGAGTATTCCTGTCAACACAGTGGCAGTCCAAGCAGATATGCCATTTAATGCACTCAACTTTTGGAACAGCATTTTTATCTAACTTTGAATGTTCTCAAATGCCTCATCCTGTGAGTCTATGAATCTTAAATCAATACGATGTTCTTGATTGTTTAATCTCAAGCATTTTTAAACACATAATTTGTGGACATCCCTGGTGTTTTATCAGGAGAAAAACAACGAACACAATGAGCATATGATTTTACAGGTTTAGCCTCATGGTTTGCTGCAAAGCATGATCTCATTCTACTTCTGTTTGATCTGCACATGCTTGATGTTGGTGATGAGTTCAAGCGTCTGATTTCATCTCTAGGTGGTCATGATGATAAGATTTGTGTGGTTCCCAACAAGGCAGACCAAGTTGATACTCATGTATTTTATTCAACCTTTATATTTTGACTCATGGATGTATAACTGTATAGGAGTATTTCTCTTTCTCTCTCTATCTCTCTCTTATATATTCCTGTATGGTGTTCTAATTCACTTGTTTGTTTACATCCTGCTGCAGCTAATGAGGGTTTATGGGAAATTAATGTGGTCACTCGGGAAAGTTCTCAATATGCCCGAAGTTGTGCACATTTATGTTGGGTAAGTTTCCTATCAATATATTTGTTTCAATAGATTCATGGGACGATATAGGTGAAACCTCTTGAGCATATTAATCAAATGTCTATTGTTTGGTTCAACCAATGAATTAATGCAACCTGATTTTCTTAGGTTGGGGTTAATTTGGTTTTTAATGTTTCTTAGATTAACTGATTCTGGTTTTAAAATTGATTGGTAAATACAAGTGCCTTGAGATAGCATTTTTCTCTTATATGTCCTATTTACATGAAACTGAGATTACTGTTACTCGTTTCTTTTTTCATGTTTATATGATTGAAAATTAACATCAGGCATTGCTTGGCAGCTCATTCAACGACAAACCAATAAATGAAAATTCTGTTGGTCCAATTGGGAAAGAGCTTTTGAGAAAGAACAGGAGGACCTTCTATCTGATCTAAAAGGTATACCAAAGAAGGCTTGTGATCATCGAGCTAATATTTTGTTTTTGTTTGAGTTAGATGTTGTAAGTTTTTATTTATGCTTAAAGTTAGCATGGTAAGATTCATGATAAGATTCATGATGAATATATGCAATGGTATATAATCCATATACCATGGATGCTTTCCCCCAGATCATTTTTGCTAGAAAATTTGAACTTGGCCAAACCGTCTCTTTTATTTAAAAAGAGAAAAAAATAGAGCCTTCTGCCTTGGAGATGGCTATTGGACGGGACTCTGATTTTAGTAATTTCTTACAGAAATGAATTTGTGAAACGAGCAAGGGCTGCCAAGATACATGCTCACATTATAAGCCATCTTAAAAAGGAGATGCCAGCAATGATGGGTAAATCCAAGGCTCAACAGCGACTTATTGATAATTTGGAAAGCAGAGTTTGGAAAGGTTTCATCTCTCTCTCTCTCTCTCTCGGATGTAAAGGGGATGTTTTGTGTTGCAATTTATATATCTTTGTGATATCAAATTCATTTGCCGGCAGGTGATTTCCCAAATGTTGACCATTTTAGAGATGCTTTGAGTGGTTGCAACATTGGCAAGTTTGAAAAATTGAAGCCTAAAATGATACAAGCTGTTGATGACATGCTTGGTTATGATCTTCCTGAGCTTTTGAAGAACTTCAGAAATCCTTATGATTAAGACTTGTCCAATACAACAGTTTATAGGAGATTCTGTTGGTATCAGAAAAAGAAAAAAAGAGATTTTGTTTAGATTAAAACTATATATAATTTTAATTGATCTGTAACAATATTGGTTTGAATTAATTTTGTAACAATATTCTTCTTCAAAGAAATGCCCAAAATATGCTTAATAGTTTGAATGGTAATTACAGTACACATGAACCTACATTAGATAATTTGACAGAATCTTTTTCACTACCCAACATGTTTTACTGAGCCAAAATAACCAAAAGTTCCTTGTATCAAACTGATAATTTTTTTCAAATTAATCTTTTCACTACAAAACATTGTAATTAACCATGGCAATTGATAAGGACGTGTTGCTGCTGCTCTACTTTAACATACTGGCTGTAAGTGAAAACGTTAATGACCTGTACTCATTAGCCCAGATATATGTATAATTTAGAAAACATACAGTAAGAAAAAAAATATTTTTTTCTGGCTTTTGAAAGAAAAAAAAGTGGGGCAAAAATGGTAATTAACCGTAAAACAATATTCACGCGGAAAACACAAAATAATATTAATAATAATTGTAGATAATTGTATCAAATATCGGTATTATTTAACCGCGGATTACGAAATAATTTGACTATCCTTCTGTATTTATCACCTGCTGGCTGCTGGCATAATCTCAAATAAAATCGCTGACTGTAAGAAGCTATCGGTCGTTTTGCTGTTCAGGTTTCAATCTTTTGGTACGAGTTATTTTGTGCCAAAATTGATTCTACTTAGTTGATTAATTCTGTGTTTATTATAGTTGATTCAAGCTGATTAATAAACTGTTTGCCTTTATATTAGACTGATATCTTTTGCTGATTCTGTTCTGGTTGTTATTTGAATTTGCATGCCAAGTGTTTGTTTTAATTCTCCGCAGACCTCTGCTTAGTCTTCCAGAAAAATAAATTTGGTGCTTTGCCTCATGCTTCCAGTTTGTGCTGCTTTAATTTAATTTTCCTTTTCAATTTTTCAGCAAGCTTCTAGGAAGAAAGAAAACAGTTGACGCCCGGGTTTTATCACTAAACTGGGACACTTATTAGTAAAGGTCTGTGATTTGTGCATGTTGGTAGGCTTTTAGGCCGAAGAATCAGATGTTAACAAGTGGGCCATCCTAGCTATTGGAAACATTCTCTGTTATGTCAGTTGTACTGGACTTGTGTTCTCCTGGCTGACTTATAGTGTTATCTGTCTACTATACTGGTTGCGTGATTACTGCTATTGTAATTAGACTGGGTAACTGCTGTGCTGTGGCACAAGCTTAGTTCCTCACGTTTTTGATAGATTATTTTCTAGGCGCTATTAAGAAATGGATAACTGGAGGACAGGGTTGAAAAATGCTTATGCAGTGATGCTTAGTTTCACATGATTTAATCTTGGTGTAGGGATAACTAATTCTGTCCCTCTAAATAAAAGAATTGATTGAGATATGCTTGGCTTATTTTTGTGTATTTTTGGACATAAACTTTGGTTTCTGGTGAAAACATAGAAGATTATTATAAATGAAAAATGCTAAAAAGAATCCAAAATTATCTGTAAATAACTCAAAAAATAAGCTCTTTGTGTTCCCCTAAAGTATTGGGTTGTGGATTGTTTGTGCGAATTCTATGGAATATTGGAACTTGTGTTTTGTTATTTTGAAAATTAATTACGTGCACATGCTTGGTGATGGCATCGATTTATTCTAGCATGCGTGCATGCAGGAACCATCATGCATGTACAACATTCTAGTATTTGAGGGTTGATCAATTATTTGAATGGTATCTCCTTTAAGATTTTGATTCTTCACGTGAATATTTATTTGACAAACAGAGAAATTCGTTTGGAGAGATTATGATTTATATTAAGAGATAAGTAGTTGAAGAAGATTGATGTTTTTGTTCATTTATGAGTTGCAGAGAAAAATTAGAGACAGGCTTGAGGAGAATGCTGCCACAGCAGATGAAGAAGGCTAGCATAGACAACCCTAAGAAGCTTGCTAATTTAATTGATCTTGTGAATCTTCCTTCCACACTTCGAGATTTTGTGGGCCAGTCTCAAATTTCTCGATTGGGCTGTTTCATGCATGTCTGGTCCTACATCAAGACCAATAATCTCCAGGTTCTTTATATCTCCTGTATTTTTTTTTTGTGCCTACGCTTCTTGAATTAATTTGTTTCACATTTTTGTAGTTAATTAGAGAGACTTTGGCGTCAACCATCTCTTTTCATGTATCATATGTTCTCCTTTTATCTTCTATGAATATCAGTTGTATTAATTTCAATTATAATTTAAAATATTATGTAGTTTTTTTGAAGATTGGCCTCCTTTTCGATCTTCTCTCTTTCTCTTATCATTTTATTATTGTTTTGAATATGATATCAGAGTTTTGCTGCCATTAATTGGTACTTCTTGAAACAACTGTCACCTACTTTTTATAAAATACTTTATTGGTAGAGAATGAGAGGTGTAATTTTCATGATCTTTTCCCTAGTTATCAAAGTAGTAATTTGTTAATTGTTATGACCATCACTCTTTTTGTTGCTAATCCTTAAAATTGTTGTTTAATTACTGTAAAGCATGACCTGGTGTGTGAACGATTTTTTGGATGTAAAGCAACTTGATTGCATGAAATTAAAATTGTTAATTTCTTGCCAATGTAAGTCTGAGTAGGAATGCTTTCTGCTTATTATTCTTTAATAGGATTCTAGTTACACAGCTTTGAGTTTTAATCTTACATATATCCATCTTCTCTGACAAAAACTGTGGCCACGTTTCCATCACTAGGATCCTAACAACAAGAATGTGGTCAACTGTGACAAAATGTTGAAGAGTATTTTACTGGGTATGGCTCAGGTTGATTTAGCTGAACTTCCTGCACTGATCAAACTGCACTTTCCCAAAAAGCCAAAGTGAGTTGCAATCTGAGATCAAGATGACCATTTTCCTGGAAGTAATAGCTTCTGAACATTTTATCAACAAGATATCTAGGCGCTTTACACTGTAATATGTTACTAATTATCTGCACATTTGGATGTGGATGTATTCGATATGGGGTTGCTGTTCCAGTTTGATTCTTTCCTTTGCTCTGTTGCTTCCAGGATTTTAGCTTTTGATATCAAATTGATGATTTTTGACTGCATTACTCATTATTTCATGACCACTGAGGTGGAGGGAATTCGTGAAAACAAAATAATTTAATAGCATAATCTACTTTTCATGAAGCTCTTTGCCTATTGAAGGACAAAACCCCTTGCTTGGTATATTTGCTATGTTTTTGCCCTTTCTTGGTTCCTTCAGGAAAACATAGAATTCTATTTATGTCCATGAATCTCTTCTGAAAATTTGTTGCTTTTGAAAAATTGTCACTTAATGCATTGGCATCCAGATCTGGTAGGACAAATCTTGTTCTTCAGAGTACCATCTTGGAAAAGTTCAAGGGAATCTATCTTGCTGTAAACAAATAAATTTGGAAGAATTTTTCTTGGTGCTTTACTCAATTGATAATTAGTTTACAAATTACAATGGAGAAAGTCTTACAATCAATTATAAAAATAACAAGGACTACAACTGATAGTTACACTACCTAGAAGATATTTACTCATCAATACAGAAACTGAGCTAAAGAATTTCTTACTACATAATCAGCAACAATCTTATTTGTAATTTCTGTGGGGTGGAAAGAATCCCAAAATACATATTTACTTGCATCTGAGCATGTAAATGGGTTTCTTCTATTGCACATGTAACTCATCTCGAAAAATCCTGTTCCACAGCATGCTTGTGCTGCATTTTCAAGTCCTGTAATTGGGAATTGTATCAGAAAATTCTTAAATATATGAATGCACATAACATATAGGTTCTTAATGCAGCAAGAACTTACCGTAAAAAGTGGGATTCTGAATTATGTTGGAGAGAATATCATAGGGGTTCGAAAGCACCAGTTTGATGTCAGCAAGGTCCTTGTTGAGCTCTGTGATCATTCCACTCAGCTTGTAATTGAAATCCTTAGCCACATTGTTGTATTCTTCAATGCAGTCGCTCCCAAAGAATATGTTTGTTGTCCTTTCCAAAGGCAAACATCCCATTGGAGGAAGTCCACTTAACGATATCTTTCGAGCGCCGAGAAGATGCAGCTCTGTAATGAATTTTCTAGCAATTCCCATAAGAAAAATCTGGTACTCCCTAACAGAAAATTCTGATTGTCTGCCTGGAAATATATAGTAGTTTTCAAGGAAATCATTGGTTCCTATGCTTATCAGGTATAGTGCTTCCCTTATGACATTATTAGCTTTCTCGTTTCCTAGATACCCTCTAAGCTTCTTCTGGAATTCTTTATAGTACTCTAATTCCTTCCACAGAGGTATTACGGACTGCAATTCCAGTCAGAATGAACAAAATAATTAAGCTCATGATCATAATTGCTTTCTTCAATAGAACTATCTTATTGTATATGGTTGAATGGATGCAAATTCAACTTACAAGAACATCAGAAGTAGCGTTATCATAGCCTGTTCCAGCAGAAGCGAAGCAAACGCCGGTGGCAAAATCTTTTATATCATATTCAGGATCCAAATATGCAGGTACAATTGGCTTGATTCCAAAGGCTTCTGAGATGAAGTCTGTCGGAATCCGACCATTCGAAAACCTTCCGGTAGCCTTACCCCCATAAAAATCCCGACCATAAGGCGCGAAATTACTCTTCAGTATTGTGGATACATGGTTGTTGTTGCCTGAGTCCACAGATGAATCTCCGAAAACAATGATGGCCGGAACTATTGCATTTGCCCTGAGGATTTGCAGCAGCAGAGCTAAAAACAACCAAAACATTGTCTCACTTGCTATACTTAGTAATATCTTCTCACTCAAAACTTAGACCTTTGTTTATATGTTATATAATGTTGAGGAGTTGCGGTTGGTGAAGGTGGTGTGAATGATGATTCCTTGTGAAGCTGGAGAAGAAGAGAGGGTTAATAAAGATTTGTGGTAAAGTTTGATGATACTTTTAATTGGTCCAGTAGGTGAGTGTTTATGTTGTGCATTGAATTCAACTGAATGGAGAGTCATTGCCTTTATTGGCAGACTTTTTCTGAATTCTGATTATAGTTTTGGAATGTTGGTAAAATTGGCCTCCACAACCTATTTTCAAACTCTCATATATGCCCTTGATTTTTGACAATAGTTTATTTTTTTGTTCCTTCTTTAAAAAATTAATTAACAACATATATATCCTTTTAATTAAAATTGAGATTATTATACAAAATAAAATAAAAATAAAATGATGATTTACAACTATTAAGAAATCCATATGAAAGAAAGAATATGTCAAATGCAATGCACTCTAATTAGTGTACTCCATTGGAAATCATTGTACATGTTTGACAATTCACATATTTATCTAGTATTCGATTATAAGTAGAAAAAAATGATTTCACCTTTTCAAAATTATTTTAAAAGCATAAAATAAGCTTTTTTCTTTTCTTTTCTTTCTTTCTTTCTTTCTTTTTTTAAAAAAACAGCCTAAAGCCTATCTATTTACTCATTTTTGAATTTTATTGACACATGCACATGGAATTTTGATATATCTAAATAATTATATTTGCTAATTCTTAAAATTTAGACACCTCTATATACATGTATGTATTAAGGTCTCAAATTGACAAATTGTGTTAAATACAAATAATTGAATATGCTTTAAAGCCCTTAAATTCAATAGAAAACTTGCTAGAGAAAAATGTTTGTTTGAGATGGAAAAAGGAGAAATAGAATCCATGTAATTGTAACGATTAGAAAGACAAAAACACATTAAAAGTTGATACTTGGGGCAGAAAATAGGAGGAAAAGGTTCAAACTTTGTACTCACAATTAAAATGTGAGAAACCAGTTGTTCATCTACCTAAGCTAAGTCGGTGCGCCTTATGTTCTACTCTACCTTTGTGCTTTAATGCCAAGTGCATTGTTACATTTTGATTCCATTATAATTCTAATTTGTACAAGAAAAGTTGTAATTTGCAATCCCAATTTTAGTTAAAGTTGGTAGTAAAAGTGGAATTACGTGCTCGAATGTATTAAAATTTGCTTTTAAAAAAAGGAAGTTGATGGGGTTGGAATATGATTTTTTTTATCATTTTTTAATCGAGATTTTGTTTTTCTACCGTCACCAAGACCAAATGGGGAAAGAGATATTGAGATTTTTTGAAGAGGGTTGGGGTCTTGAACTCAACACCAATCACTAAAGGCGAAAAACCCTTTGCCATCGGAAATTCCCCACAAGAAGAGTCTAAATTTTGTTTATGTAGCATCTAAATCATGGGAATTCATATATGTGCTTCTATGAAACATGAGCTACATAGTGTAGACGTAGCAGATTAGACAAATGAATAGGTTTATGAACCGCAACACTAGATTTGAAGAACATTAATTGTGTCCATAGAAATCGAACCAAAAATGAAACTGTTCAAATTAGACATACAATATATAGCATTTTAAAATATTAAGTTTTTATCTGTAAATGTTGATCTCATGTGGGATATGTTACATGAAAAAGAGCCTTTAGCGACCACTTTTTAGTGAAAGAAAATAAATTTAGTCACTAAAATACAAAAATAGTGACAACATTTTAATCCGGTCACTATCTGTTAATTTCAAATACTCCTCTTAGGAAAGGAAAAAAGACCGGTCTCTACAAATATAATTTTCCTGTCCCTAATGTCAATATCTGCACGGGGATCAAAGGCGGGTATTAGAAAAAATTGAGGGAAGCAAAAGAGAAAAAAAGGAAGAAATAACACCCAAAAAAGAAAACACACCATTTTTGCAATCTAAAAGAAAAACCTATAGCCACTCAAATGGAAAAGGATACATCTTGATCGATTCATAATCGGAGAAGATAATGGTTGTGGGAAAGGAAGTCCTATAGCAATTAAAGGAGGAATCTATTTCAATGCAACAATACTTGCAATCTCTCTCGTTCACTGTCGAGGACAAGCTCACTCCTGTCCAGTAATTCTCTTTAAGACTAAGGTATTCTTTATTTTTGTCTCATATATTATGTGTTCTCCTCTCGTTTCTATTTTATGTAGCGGTCCCTTTTTATTGAGTTTTGAATATGTGTTAGAGTGTGGCTATTGTTGATATTATTTATAGTGCAGGGTATAATATCTATTTTGATTAAGCGGACAACAGAAACTTAGTTGTTGAGCATATACCGTGTGTTTTCAATACTTCTGGCAGAGTCAAATTACTAGAATCAGACTCGATTCCACAGTACAAACACTTTGATTTACTTGAGATTGAATGGAGATGAAAAAATTTCTTTTCCGAGAATTTTCGATTTTCAGAGGAAGTTTTCTTATGAAAGTTACATTTTGTTTTGTTATTGTAATTTATGAGAAAGAGATCTTATCATTTCTTTATATATATAATGCAATACCTAACACCTTATATATCTACATACCGCATATGTTGTTTTTATATTAAATTATCACGTATGAAACAAGAATAAAATAAAATTCATGTTTACAGCGAGAGTAATATTTTTTAAAACTCATCTCATATTATCTAATTTCACAATCAATACAGATGCTTTAATCATAGCCTATAACATCACATTTATTAATAACTTAAACATTAAGTTGAATCCATATATATATCTTAGTACATATTCATTGTAATTATACATATATAAGTATTCAACCCCCAAATATAAATGATATGTTATTATGCTTATGTGGAATGCAAGGAGAGAAAGTGAGGAGCTCGGCCGGTGACATTTGATCTATGACTTTTATATGCACATCAATATGAACTACTACTCTTCTCTACCTGAAAATGATGCAATTTGGTGAGTTGCGACTCAGTGAGAATAACCATAAAATGAGTTCTAAAGCACCAAACATTTCATAATAGAAAATAACAAGTATACTTAATACATACTTTATACTCCATTTCATCAGTCAATAACATATAAATATAGATAAAATCAATTATTCAATAATTGCTCTTTACTTATGCTTATGTTTATTCATTTTATTTTGTTGTGACCAGGTTAAATAGACATTGCCCCGGATTTCCATGTGAACATTTGTTATGTGAACATTTGCATTTGCATTTGCTAGCTAGCTTGATCATTTGTTTCATTTGCACATTTGTTGGGCCACAGGCCTCTTCTTTTGCTATGCAATGTCGATTAACTAGTCACAATGCCTTTTAAGTCATTATGCATATGCACTTGTACTTACATATTCATCAACCATTGTATCTTAACACATATACCATACATATACCACATATATACCTTATATGCCAACATATATACCTTGCATATACTATACATATACCATGTATATATATCATATGTCAAACATATACCTCAAATATACCACAAGTATACAAACTTATATGTACCAAAAATGTCACAAATTATTCATCATTATATTATCAAGGAAAAATCATCACAATCATATGAATCACATAGCAAGCAACATTCATATGCACTAAAAAATTCAATTGATAATTAGACTCACCTTTTTCCTTTGATTCCAACCCTTAACTTATTGTCTACCCCCTTCTTGTGTATCTCCAATTTGTCTTGAGCCGAATATTGAAATATAATTGGTTAATTTATGACTAGAGAAACTTAATGTGGCTTAAACAAATTAATATACATTATTCATATCAATAATTAAAATTTTTCCTATGAGGCAGTGTGACCTTATGAGATTGTTTGGACTATAACGTTTTATGTACTTGACCAATTAATCTGATTCTTGTTCCTAATTAAACGTAACATATAATTATATAACATATTAAAATTTTATACCAATTGGAATATTGTACAATATTTGGTGGAATTTCTAAACGTGTTCTGATTTCTGCCCTATTTTCTGCCCTTAGGCAGTTTCAGGGTACCAACTTAATCTCCTCATAACTTATGATATATAACTCATATTGCAATACAAATTTACAGGCACTTATATGTATTCAAATGAACATTTTTCATGTTCAAAACTTTCATCAATTATATATCTAAGGCTCTTAAATTATAGGCAACATTTACTGCTATAGAACAGAGTTGGTTTTCAGGATAGTATGACTTGTAACGGCCATAACTTACTCTATACATAAAATATTAAGATGAAATTAGTACCAAAATTTAGATAAGACATATAATTTTATATTTTGATAATTTACAGAATCTATATGTAAGAAGCTCCAAATAATTAAACACGTTTGTGGACCTGTACAGGGCACTAAGTAGGCAGTTCAAACCATGGAACAGTTATGGTTCCATTCACCATAACTCAACCTTTACAACATATATGAACCTGACATTTGGTATACAAATACATAACACATATATCTACAACTTTTATATTTTGAGATACTTCAAATAATGACTTTATCATTCAAAACTAACAAACACAGTAGCCAATTTACTTAGGGTTCATATCCGGACCAGTTTCCATACAGAGAGGATATCTCATTTTATACACCACATCTTACAAACATGTTTATATATCCATAAATATAAGACATAAAGGAACAACTTTTGTATTTTAATAATTTTCAGATTCAATTTCTAAGATCATCAAAACTATGGCATAAAATACTGCCTATTTATAAACCCTAAACACCATAATCAAGCTTAACACAAAATAATTGTTTACTCACCTATAATCACCCTTGGATAACCTTGTTGCTGAAATTTGTGGTGTGAAAAGAGAAAAAAATATTGCTGGAATTTCAAAGAAATAGGCTGAATGAATGAAGCAAAGAAGAAGAAGAAGAGGAGGAGGAAGAAGAAGAAGACTTTGCCTAAGTTAAAAATTGTCTTCCTTTCTCTTTTTCTTTCACCCGTCCCTTTTTCTTCTTCTTTTTGACTCTTTATTTATTTATTTATTTATTTATTTTTCTCTTCTTTTACTGTATGTTTATCTTTGTTTTTTTTAATTTTATTAATTTTATTATCATTATACATACATACATATACATACATTCATGTGTACATATAAACATTTACCCAATTTTACTAACCAATAATAAAAAAATATAATTTAATCACTTATTTTAATTTAATTAAATTAATCATGTTAAATTTTTATTAATTCAATATAGTCTCTTTATTCACTTAAATATGAATTTCATGTCATTTTCATCTATATTATAGAACATACATGTGCATTTCTATACAATTGTAAAATACTTGAAAATAAACTAATTGTATATCATGAATATATTTAAATAAAAATACATATTATGCATATGTTCAAGTGATATATATGCAAAATGTATATGTGCAAATGAGATGCTGTAGAAATACATATGGGAAAAGTCAAGGATGTTACAATTCTCCCCTCCTTTTAAAAATTTCGTCCTCGAAATTTAATACCTGGAAATAGGTGTGGATATTGCTTTTTCATATTTTCTTCTGTTTCCCATGTTGCCTCTTCTTGTGAATGGTTTCTCCATAATACCTTAACTAAAGGTATTTCTTGGTTTCTCAATTGTTTAGTCTTGTATCCAATAATTTCCATTGGTTCTTCAACATAACTTATGTCATTTGCAATCTCAATGGCTTGATCTTTGAGTACATGTGTAGGATCTGACTTGTATCTTCTAAGCATGCTCACATGAAATACATTATGAATCTGAGTCATATATGGTGGTAAAGCAATCTGTATGCCAGTGGACCAACCTTCTCAAGAATTTCGTAAGACCCTATGTTTCTTGGGCTCAATTTACCTTTCTTGCCAAATCGGATTACTCCTTTCCATGGAGATACTCATAGAAACACCTTTTCATCCAACTCGTATTCCATCTCCCTTCTATGTTAATCAGCATAACTTTTATGTCTGTCCTGTGCTGTCTTTAGCTTAATCTTAACAACCTTGATTTTATCCACTGTATCTTGTATTATCTCTGGCCCTTCTAATGCACGTGCACCTTCTTCATCCCAGATGATAGGGCTTCTGCACTTTCTTCCATACAATGCCTCATATGGAGCCATCTGAATACTGCTATGATGTTGGTTATTGTATGCAAACTCCACCAATGTTATATACTCATACCAAGCTCCCTTGAATTCCATAGCACATGCTCGAAGCATTTCTTCTAATGTTTGTATAGTTCTCTCTGATTGTCTGTCAATCTATGGGTGGAATGCAGTACTGAAATTCAATTTTGTTCCCAATGCATTATGTAAACTCACTCAAAAACGTGAAGTAAACTGTGGATCTCTATCAGACACAATGGATACTGGAATGCCATGCAATCTGACTATCTCATTCACATATAATTTGGCCAAACTCACAAGTGTAAACCCCCATCTGATAGGTAGAAAATATGCTGACTTGGTGAACCTATCAATAATTACCCATATTGCATCATTTTTCTATGGAGTTCTAGGCAATCCATAAACAAAATCCATCGTTATCTTTTCCTATTTCCATTCTAGCACTGGTAAAGGATGTAGTTTACCAACTGGTACCTGCTGTTCTATCTTAATCTGCTGACATGTTAAGCATTTGGAAACATATTCTGCTATGTCTTTCTTCATTCTTGGCCACTAGTAATGAGGCCTTAAGCTGTGATACATCTTTGTCATCCCTAGGTGCATTGTGTGTCTCTTCCATTATTTCCTGACGTAATTTCTCAGTGTTTGGAACATATATGCGTGACTTTAACATCAATGTATTATCTTACAATTGAAAATCTTTACTGTTTCCCTGCTTTACTAATTCAATTTTCTCACACAATTTAGGATCTTTACTCTGTGCAACTTTGATCTTATCCTTCAATATAGGTATGACCTGAAGAACAACAATCAATGATCCACCATCATGCATATTCAAATGAACATTCATGGACCATAATTGAATCAAATATGGAAAAAAAGGATGCTTACAAGTGAGCTACACAGCTACTGGCCTTCCTACTCAATGCATCTGCTACCACATTGGCTTTCCCTGGATGGTATTCAATTGTACAATCATAATCTTTTAACAGCTCTAACCATCATCTTTGTCTCATATTTAACTCTTTCTGTGTCATCAAGTAACCCAAGCTTTTATGGTCTATGAAGATCTGGAATGTCTCACCATACAAATAACACCTCCAAATCTTCAATGCCAATACAACTGCAACCAATTCTAAATCATGCATTGGATATGAGATCTCATAAGATCTTAGTTGTCTGGATGCATAAGCTATCACCTTACCATGTTGCATCAACACACATCCCAAGCCTTGGTGAGAAGCATCACTATATACTATAAACCCACATGTACCTGTAGGGATGGTTAACACTGGTGTTGAGGTTAACCTGTATTTTAGTTCATCGAAACTCCTTTTACATTCAGGAGTCCACTTGAAAGACACATTCTTTCTCAACAATTTGGTCAAAAGGCTAGCAATCAATGAGAACCCATCAACAAATCTACGGTAGTATTCGGATAAACCCAAAAAACTATGTAATTCTGACACATTCTTGGGTGCTTCCTAACTCACTATGGCATAAATTTATTTGGGTCAACCTATATGCCTTTTCCTGATACTATATGTCTAAGAAACACAACATGATCAAGCAAGAATTCACACTTACTAAACTTTGCATACTTTTATTTCTCCTGTAGAGTCTGCAACACTGTTCTTAAATGCATCTCATGTTCCTCTTTATTTTTAGAATACACCAGAATGTCATTTATGAAAACAATAACAAATTATCCAGATAAGGCTGAAATACCTTATTCATCAAAGCCATAAAAGCAGCAGGTGCATTGGTTAATCCAAATGGCATGACTAGAAATTCATAGTGGCCATATCTAGTATGAAATGCAGTTTTAGGAATATCTACCTCAGCTATCTTAAGCTGATAATAGCCCGATTTCAGATCAATCTTAAAAAATACTTGAGCTTTTTGTAACTGATGAAACAAGTCATCAATTCTAGGTAAAGGATACTTATTCTTCATTGTCACTCTATTAAGTTGTCTATAGTCTATGCACAATCTCATCGTTCCATCTTTCTTTTTTACAAACAACGCTGGGGCTCCCCAAGGTGATACGCTAGGTCGAATGCATCCCTTATCAAGTAACTCTTGCAATTGAGTTTTAAGTCCCTTTAACTCAATTGGTGTCATCCTGTAAGGAGATATAGAAATAGGTGTGGTCCCAGGCACCAAATCTATAGTAAATTTTATCTCTCTGTCTGGTGGCAACCCAGGCAAATCCTCTGGAAATACATCTAGGAACTCACACACTACTGGAATATTCTCTAACATAATATCCTGAGTTCTTTGTCTGTCACATAGGCTAAGAAAGCCTCACACCCTCATTTCACCATCGTAAAAGCTTTAACTACTGAAATCAAACATGCAGGTACCAACTTCCTTTCACCTTTAAACACAATCCTTTGTTTATCAGAGGACTTTAAAATTACCTCCTTAGAAAAACAATTCACTATGGCATGATGTTTAGTTAACCAGTCCATTCCAAATATTACATCAAATTCATGTAATGATAATAAGATCAAATCAGTTTTCAATTCAACTTTATCAATGAATATCGAACAGTCACGACATATCTCATTCATAACTACTACTGCTCCCAATGGAGTACTCATATTTATATCAAATCCCAATGACTCATGCTTTTGATGCAGTTTGGATGCCATATGTGATGATATAAATGAATGTGTGGATCCTGGGTCAATCAATGCAAATGCCAGTATATCATAAATGTAAATATTACCAATAACCACTTCAGGAGCATCAACTGCCTCCTGCCTAGTCATAGCAAATACCCTGGCCTGTGGAAGGGGTTTAGAAATCTGTCCCTCAGATCTGGTCACTCCTCTGCTTACTGCACCAGTTCTGCCCCTGCCTCTGCCTCTGACATATGTCCCACTGGTAGTGTTAACCCTTGGTGTTTCAATTGTAGTCTCAAATACTCCTCTGCCTCTGCTGGTCTCTGCTAATTTAGCTCTTTCTGGGCAATCTCTATACATGTGATCTAAGGACCCACATAAATAACAAGCTCCTGTGAGCCTTCTGCATTCACCTGCGTGTTGCCTACCATAATGAATACAAGTAAGCCTTTATTGTATATACTGACTTTGTCCTCTGCCTAGATAAGAGAAAGTCATACCTCGACCTCTAGAACTGGAGTACCCACTTCTGTTGCCAGACTGGCTCGACATATATCTAGCTTTCTTTCCATATCCTCTACTAGACTCTCCAGCAAACTCTCACATCACCCTTTTTACTTGTTCTCCAGCTTCTTTCATTAACTTTTAAGCTCTAATTGCAGAGCTCTAAGTCTGGTATAACTATCAAGATCAATAATTGTGATTCTATTTATGATCTCATACTTGAGGCCCTCTTCAAAATTTCTGCATTTGTCTCTTTCAGTAGAGACCATAAAGGTGGCATAATGGGAAAGTTTGTTGAACTGCACCTCATACTCCACAATTGACATGTTTCCTTATTTTAGATTTAGGAATTCCTTCCTCTTCTCATCTTTATATGCTTCAGGCATATACTTATTTTGAAATTCTCTAAGAAAATCATTCCATGTTAGAACTGGAGGTTGTGTATCACTACCTGGGACTATCTCCCACCATTCATAGGCATTACCTTAAAGCAAAGATACCGCATAATCAAATTTCTCATATGGAGTGCATCTCATCATATTCAATACCCTTTGTGTCCTTTTAAGCCATATTTCTGCTTCAACTGGATCAGTCGAGCCATAGAAATCAATTGCACCCTATTTTCTTAGCTTATCATAATGCCTTTCTCTATGCATTTCAGGCTAGTGTACTTTTTATTCTGGATTTTCATATGACATTTTTGCATGTGATGATTGGGATGCATGCACGGAAGCTCTAGCTCCTGGTGCTGGTTGATCTCTATGCAAATGAGGTGATGCCTCATGAGGATGCATTTTGGCCAACCTCTCTCTCCTTGGTGAATCATGTCTTGTGATGGCCCTAAAATAAATGAAATTATGTCACTACATAATGTTTAACACATATTATACATATGTTATCATGCTTATATGCATATGCATGTTCCCTTGGAACCTATCCCTGCTCTGATACCAAAAATGTAACATCTAACACCTTATACATCTACATACCGCATATGTTGTTTTTATATTAAATTATCACGTATGAAACAAGAATAAAATAAAATTCATGTTTACAGTGAGAGTAATTTTTTTAACTCATCTCATATTATCAACAATAATTTCACAATCAATACGGATGCTTTAATCATAGCCTATAACATCACATATATTAATAACTTAAACATTAAGTTGAATCCATTTATTTATTTATATATATATATATATATATATATATATATATATATATATATATATATATATATATCTTAGTACATATTCATTGTAATTATACATATGCAGGTATTCAACCCCCAAATATAAATGATATGTTCTTATGCTTATGTGGAATGCAAGGAGAGAAAGTGAGGAGGCTCGGCCGGTGACCTATGATCTATGACTTTTATATGCACCTCAATATGAACTACTACTCTTCTCTACTTGAAAATGATGTAATTTGGTGAGTTGCGACTCAGTGAGAATAACCATAAAATGAGTTCTAAAGAACCAAACATTTCATAATAGAAAATAACAAGTATACTTAATACATACTTTATACTCCATTTCATCAGTCAATAATATATAAATATAGATAAAATCAAGTATTCAATAATTGCTCTTTACTTATGCTTATGCTTATTCATTTTATTTTGTTGTGACTAGGTTAAACAGACATTGTCCCAGATTTCCCTGTGAACATTTGTAATTAACGGTTGAAGAATCCATGCATATTGTTTTTAATGAATCTAGTAGACTTGATCTTGTGAAAGGTAGTGCTATTGATGATGTTGTAGGTAATATGGAAAAACTTGTCATTGAAAATGGAAAAGAAGAAAACGATCAAGAAAATTTACTACCTCAAAATCAAGAACAAATGGAGCAAGAACTTCCAAAAGAATGGAGAATGACGAAAGATCATTCAAAAGAGCAAATATTTGGTGATCTATCAAGGGGAGTAAGTACTAGATCTCACTTCAAGCATTTAGTCACTGACATTGCTTTTATTTCACAAATTGAGCCTAAAAACATTGATGAGACTCTTAATGATGAAAGTTGGGTAATTGCCATGCAAGAGGAACTCAACCAATTTGAGAGAAATAAGGTATGGAACCTAGTACCTAGACCCAAGAATCATCAAATCATAGGTAGCAAATGGGTATTTAGAAATAAATTAGATGAACAAGGGTTAATAACAAGGAATAAAGCAAGACTAGTTGCAAAAGGATATAATCAGGAAGAAGGTATAAATTATGATGAAACATATGCACCTGTAGCTAGATTAGAAGCTATAAGAATACCCTTAGGATATGCATGTCACATGAATTTCAAACTCTTTCAAATGGATGTGAAAAGTACATTTCTAAATGGTTATATAGATGAAGAAGTGTATGTAGAACAACCACCAGGTTTTGAAAGTTATGATTTTCCAAATCATGTTTTTAAACTTTCAAAAGCTTTGTATGGTTTAAAACAGGCTCCAAGAGCTTGGTATGAGAGACTAAGTTCTTTTTTATTAGAAAATAGCTTCACAAAGGGAAATGTTGACACTACACTTTTCATCAAAAAGCATAAGCATGATATACTTATTATTTAAATTTATGTTAATGATATAATATTTGGTTCTACTAATGAGTTGCTCTATCAAGAATTTGCTAAGTGCATGACTAGGGAATTTGAAATGAGCATGATGGGAGAACTTAAGTATTTCCTTGGTCTACAAATAAAGCAAAGCAATGAAGGCATATTCATCAACCAATCCAAATATGCCAAAGATTTAATCAAGAAATTTGGTATGGAAGGATGCAAAAATGCCAAAACTCTTATGAGCACATCAACAAAATTGGATAAAGATGAAAAGGGTAAGAACATTAATGAAAAGCTTTATAGAGGTATGATCGGATCACTTTTATATCTTACTGCTTCTAGACCCGATATTATGTATAGTGTTTGCTTATGTGCACGATTTCAATCATGTCCTAAAGAATCTCATCTAAATGCTGTAAAAAGGATTTTAAGATATTTACATGGATCATTGCATCTAGGTTTATGGTATCCTAGGAATTCATCTTTTTATATTATAGGATATTCAGATGCAGACTATGCTGGTAGTCTTTTGGATAAGAAAAGTACATCAGGTACTTGTCACTTCATTGGAGAATGTTTGGTTTCTTGGTTTAGCAAGAAACAAGTTTCAGTTGCTCTCTCAACTGCTGAAGCTGAATATGTAGCAGTTGGATGCTGTTGTACACAAATTCTTTAGATGAAATAACAACTTAAGGACTATGGTCATGAGATGAACCATATACCTATAAAATGTGACAACACTAGTGCTATAAATCTTTCAAAGAATCCTATTCAACACTCTAGAAGCAAACATATTGACATTAGACACCACTTTATTAGAGATCATGTTCAATATGGAGATGTTGAATTAGAATTTATAAGCACAAAAAATCAATTAGCAGATATTTTCACTAAGTCTCTAAATGAGGAAAGATTTAATTTCATTAGAAGAGAACTAGGTATGATTGATGGATTAACCTTGTGATTGCAAGAATATGAAATTTTAATTGTTGATCTTAAATCATATCACAAGTTATAAGATAGAAATTTTGATGAGAATTCATGTTTTAAGAAGTAGAATATTTGTTGAAATGATTTAGTCTAGTTGTAGAACTTAATTTGATGAAACTTCTAGGGAGTCACGCCCGTGATATATATTCACGCCCGTGACTGAAGTGGCCCAAAAGAGGCAGTGTCGTTCATGACTTTGGTTCACGATATGTTTCACGGCTTCAAGTGGTGCAATTTAGTTTCACAGCTTGAGTCACGCCTGTGAAAATGGACCTTCACGCCCGTGATGAATTTTCACTCCCGTGAACAATTACACCCCAAAACTCACAGAAGCTTTCACGCCTTGTGTCATGGCTTGCTTCACGGGCATAAGTAGTGAAATTCAACAATTCACGCCTGTGACCGATGATCATTCATGCCCGTGATATTCATCGATCACGCCCGTGAAAGTATTCACGCCTTCATTCACGGGTGGAACACTGCTTCAGCAAACCGTGAACACGACCATTCACGCCCGTGCAACCATAAGTCATGCCCGTGAATGTATCGAATATATAAGAAAACAACCAGTTACAACCTTCATTTCAACTTCTCATCTCCCAAAACCGCTCTCATTTACTCTCATTCATTAAGACATTGAAGATTCTGACCCCAAAGACTTGAAAATTCACTATAAATACCACCAGGAGTTCGAATCTTCAGCAGAAATCATACATTTCTAGGGTTGAACATCAAATTTTCTGTCAAAATTATTTTCAACTCCATCAACAAATTTCTTCAAATATGGAATCTGCTTCATCTAAGGGAAAGAGAAAGAAGTCCCATGCACCTAAGAGGTATTCAGATTACCTCATGAACATCATTTCGGAAAGTTGCCATCCTCGGTATGCAACTTTGAAAAAGAGACCTCTTTTATCATCAAGGTCCTTCGACTGGCAGGCAGTTCGTAGTCTCAGGCTTGAGATGGCTATGACAGAGCAACTACAAGCCTGTCATCTCAAAGAGTTTGTTGAAATTCATCAGCCGACTTTGAGGGAGCCAACGCTGGAATTTCTCAGCACCTTGCAGGTTTCACCTACTGGAGTGGTGAAGTTCCAACTATGCAATAATCCTAACACCCTCAGCACCATCGCATTTGGAGAATTGTTCAACCTACCATCTGATGGCATTCTAAATGAAACTGAGGTAGAATTCTTTGCTCCTCCAGTCTGGACACATTTTGGCACCGGTTGTAACTGGGACGTGAAGAAGACAAATAGCACTCATCTCGTGGCCCCAGTACACAAGTATTTGCATAGGTTCCTAACCTATAACATTTTTGATAGGGGAGAAAGTAATGGAACAATTAGAAAGTCAGAACTCTTCCTCCTTGAAATGGCTCGCAGGGGAGTCACAGTGGCCATTTCCAGATGGTTTGCTAACCATCTTCTCTCCATTGCCACCAAGCCCATAGGAGATATTTTGATTGGAGCATATGTCACCCATATTGCAGTGAAGCTCAATTATTTGAAGCTGGATGACCATCACTTCAACATCATTCCTACAAATCCTCGAGATAGGCTGGATGTCGAGTCATTCATCAAGATGGGAGCGGCTGTCAGAATCGTCTTTTAGAACGATATCTTCTACCGCTTCACTGACACTGCTGGAGAGATTATCTGGGAAGATAATGACACGAAGGATTTTAAAGCAGGCCTCCAGGGAGTCCAGCAGAAAAAGAGGGCTCGGATTGAGGAAGCACCTCCAGCAGTCGAGCAGGACATTGGGCAGTCCTCAGCTTCCACACCATCCTTAGCGCAGCAGGTGGTCGACCTCTTGGCACCATGTTTTGAGCAGCTACAGACTTCCATGGATGAGAGGTTGGAAACCTCAAGGACTTCATGGAGTCTCGGATGGACAACCTTGAGGTTGGTAGCTAGGCTTCGTGATAGGATGTCTGGCTAGGAGATAGGTTAGAGTGTAGCCTAAATTTGATCATTTTTAGCTTGTTTGTTATGTTTTGCTTGTGTAGGAAATTTTAAAATTTCCTTTCTGAATATTTTAACTTAGTTTGTATCCTTTGATTATGATGCTTTTGTTTCCTTCAATCTTCATATCCTTTTTGATTGATGACAAAAGGGGGAGAAAACTAGCAATATATGATAAGCAATAGATGATAGGCAACATAAGATCAAACTTGATATTTTAAGGTAAATGAATTTTGAATCAAATAATTAAAATTGAATTGACTTTGAAATGGTTTAAAAAATCTTGATTCAAAATTTTATATACAAAAGGGGAGAAAACTAGCCATATATGATAAGGGATTGGTATCAAACCAGCAATATAAGAACTTTGAATCAAAAAGTGAATGGACTTTAAAATGGTTTAAAAATCTTGATTCAACATTTGATATGCAAAGTATATAATTGGAAAATTGAATTTTTATATACCTTAGATATACCCTAAGTATACTTTGCATATACCTTAAAGCAAGTTACAAATAAAAATATGCCATGATATACCTTAAATATACCTTACATATACTTTATGTCTTGAAAAGGAATTATGGTATAAATTGGATATACTTCTCATATAACTTGCATATACTTAATGTTTATTTAAATGCTACATCATTATCTACTACTCTTGCACATGATAATTTTTTTTTTATCCTAAGTATATTTTGAGGGGGAGACTTCTCAAAAATCACATATTGCTAAATTATTTGTCACCATAAAAAAGGGGGAGATTGTTAAACCTTGAGGGGTATTTTTGTCATTTTGATGATAACAAATAATATAGCAATATTGTATTTAATATACTTGTTTTTGTAAGTATACAGGACATGAATTAAAATAACAAGAATGAAGAATTGGAAATATAATCCTTGAGAAACAAAATTCAAGAAGTAGCATGTTCACTGCCGTGACTCTAGGAGTCACTCCCGTGAAGGAAGCTAACCATTACCAAAAACCAACATTTGAAGTTCACGGCCATGAAACAAATCCAAACCGTGAAGTAAACATTTCAGTCACCCACGTGAATAAAGGTGTCACCCCCGTGAAGGTTCACGCAATTTCATCTAGAGAGCTTCACGACCAGAGTCACCACTTAGATCACGGCTGGGAAACTTGTCACGCCCGTGACACAATATGTCAAAACATTCCAGAGAGCTTAACGACCAAGGTCACCACTTCAATCACGGCTTGGGAAGAACTGTCACCCCCGTGACAAAGCATAGTCACGCCCGTGAACAATGAAAGAGAAAAATGTCAGGTGCGATTTTTGGTTGGTACAACGACTAGTTTCTTATTTAATGGACCCCAACGGCTATATTCAGCCATGAGAGTATAAATGGAAGTCATTTATGCATTAAGAACAAGAGAGAATGATAAGAATAACAAAAGATTATTATATACTTAAAATCACAAGCTATCTTGTACTTTCATACTTTGAGAACAAATCTATTATCTGTAAAACTCTTTTTGCTCCTCATATTTGAGCAATAAAGATTTATAAGTGTTTCTCTCTGTAATCTTTACTCAAGTGAGCTTTGGGTAGTTCTGGGTTAAGAGTAAAACACTTGTAAGGGTTAATTGTGTGAACCTCCAAAACACAAATTAAAAGGTTGTTTGTGTGAGCCTGTAAAACACAAAGTGTAGGTTGTTTGTGTGAGCCTGTAAAACACAAAGTGTAGGTTGTTGTGTGAGCCTGTAAAAACACAAGGAATTGGTTATTGTGTGAGCCATTAAAACACAAGGGATTTTTGGGTTAGGTGTGAGCCATTGTGAGAAACACCATAGTTGGGAGTGAGCTTGTAAAACTCCATTGTAACACTTAGTGTGTTAGTGAAACTCCCAATTGCGATTGGGGAGAGAAGTAGGGTTTGTTAACACCCGAACCTCTATAAATCTGTGTGTCAAATTATCTTTATCCCTCCTAAAATTAATTGTTTATTTCCGCACCTTAAAGTTTAATTTTTAAAACTCCAATTCAACCCCCCTTCTTGGCATAATATCTGGGCAACAAGCATTCATGAACCATTGTATCTTATCACATATAATATACATATACCATATATATACCTCATATGTCACACATATACCTTGCATATACAATATATATACCTTGTATATATATTACATATGTAAACATATACCTCAAATATACACAAGTATACCATTTATATGTACCAAAAAATGTCACAAATTATCCATCATCATATCATCAAGGACAAATCATGACAATCATATGAATCACATAGCAAACAACATTCATATGCACTAAATAATTCAATCGATAATTAAACTCGCCTTTCTCCTTTGATTTCGACCTCTAACTTATTGTATATCCACTCCTTGTGGGTATCCAATATATTGTGAGCCTAATATGAAAATATAATCAATTAACTCATGATTAGGGAGACTTAATGTGGCTTAAACAAATTAATATGCACTTTTCATATCGATAGTTAAGATTTTTCCTATGAGGCAGTGTGACCTTATGGGACTATTTAGCCTATATATTTTTCTATAATTGACCAATTAATATGATTGTTCCTAATTCAAACTAACATATAATTATATAACATATTAAAATTTCAGACCAATTGGATCACTGAACAATTTGTGGTGGGATTTCTAAGTGTGTTCTATTTTCTGCCTTCAGGCAGTTTAATGCTACCCACTTTGGTTCATCATAACTTATAATATATATGTCCTAATTTAATGAAATTTACAGACACCTATATGGGTTCAAATCAAACATTTTCCATGTTTACAACTTTTATCCATTATGTCTCTAAGGTCTTCAAATGATAACAAACATTGCCCTGGTTCAAAATAGAATTGGCTTCCGGACCAGTATGACTTCCAAAGGCCATAACTTAGTCTATACATAACATATCAAGCTGAAATTAGTACCTAAATTTAGCTAAGCCATATACCTATAACGGTAAAGTTTTTATCATTTATAGAATCTAGCTCTAACGAGCTCAAATTATCCAAAGAAGTTGCTGAATCTGCCCAGGGCATTCAATTGGCAGTTCAAGTCATGGAACAATCATGGTTCCATTCACCATAACTCAAACATTACAAGACCTATGAATCTGCAATTTGGTATAAAGATACATAATAGATATGGATATAACTTTTAGGTTTTGAGATACTTCAAATAATGGCTTTAACATATTCGAAATCAAAGAACATCGTAGCTAACTTGGTTAGGGTTTACACCCTGACCAGTTTCAGTGGAGAGAGGATTTATCTTCCTATACACCAAATCATGAAAACACGTTTACATATAGATAAATATAAGACATACAGAAACAACTTTTATGTTTTAAAATGTTCCAGAATTAATTTCTATGTGCATCAAAATTGGGTTGCAATTCAGTGCCTATTATTGAACCTTAGCAACTCAAATCAACCCTATAGCAATAAAAATTGATTACTTACGAAGAACAAACTTGCAAGGGATCAATTTGGTGCAAAAACTAGGTGAAAAAAGGAATAATTGAAGTTTGAAATGGAGGAAATTGAAGAATAAGTTGGGCTGGAGAAGAAGGCAGAAATGGGTAAGAAAGATGAAGATAAAGCCAACTTGTTTTTTTGTCCTTTTCTCTTTTTCTCTTCTCTTTTCTCTTCTCATTTATTTTTTCTCTTCTCTTCTATTTCTCTTTTGTTTCATTTTCATTTCATTTTATATTGTTATTATTATTATTTACATATATATGTAATTCCACTAATTCACACAATAATACAACTTAATCATTTGGCCCGATTTAACTAAATTAACAATGTAAATGTTTACTAATCTTAATCTAGTCATTTTGCTACTTTAATGTAGTCACCTTATTCAATTCATTTCTAATACTTTGTTATCCTCATTTAGGTTATAATTACACACGTGCGACTCGATACAAGTGCCAAATACTAGGAACGTAGCTAATGCATGTCATAAACTTGTTCCAACGAAAATACGTATGAAATGCACGTGTTCAATTGAATTGTATGCAAGATGCTTATGTTCAATGAAATTCATATGGGGAAGGTCAATTATGTTACAAAATTTTTCATGTGAACATTTGCATTTGCTAGCTAGCTTGATCATTTGTTTCATTTGCACATTTGTTGGGCCATAGGCCTCTTCTTTTGCTTTGCAATGTCGATTAACTAGTCATAATGCCTTTTAAGTCATTATGCGTATGCACTTGTACTTACATATTCATCAACCATTGTATCTTAACACATATACCATACATATACCACATATATACCTCATATGCCAACACATATACCTTGCATATACTATACATATACCATGTAAATATATCATATGTCAAACATATACCTCAAATATACCACAAATATACAAACTTATATGTACCAAAAATGTCACAAATTATTCATCATCATATTATCACGGAAAAATCATCACAATCATATGAATCATATAGAAAGCAACATTCATGTGCACTAAAGAATTCAATTGATAATTAGACTCACCTTTTTCCTTTGATTCCAACCCTTAACTTATTATCTACCCCCTTCTTGTGTATCTCCAATTTGTCTTGAGCCTAATATTGAAATATAATTGGTTAATTTATGACTAGAGAAAGTTAATGTGGCTTAAACAAATTAATATACATTATTCATATCAATAATTAAAATATTTTCTATGAGGCAGTGTGACCTTATGGGACTGTTTTGACTATAACTGTTTATGTACTTGACCAATTAATCTAATTCTTGTTCATAATTAAATTTAACATATAATTATATAGATATTAAAATTTTAGACTAATTGTATTATTGTAAAATATGTGGTGGAATTTCTAAACGTGTTCTGATTTCTGCCCTATTTTCTGCCCTTAGGCAGTTTCAGGGTACCAACTTAATCTCTTCATAACTTATGATATATAACTCATATTGCAATAAAAATTTTACAGACACTTATATGGATTCAAATGAAATATTTTGTATGTTTAAAACTTTCATCAATTATATATCTAGGGCCCTCAAATTATAGGAAACATTTTACTGCTATAGAACAGAGTTAGTTTTCAGGACAATATGAGTTGTAATGGCCATAACTTACTCTATACATAACATATTAAGATGAAATTAGTACCCTAATTTAGATAAGATATATAAATATAACTTTTATGTTTTGATAATTTACAGAATCTATCGTCAAGAAGTTTAAAATAATTAAACAATATTTTGGACCTGTACAGGGAACTCAGTAAGCAGTTTAAACCATAACTCAAAATTTACAGAACATATGAACCTGAAATTTGGTCTACAGATAAATAACACGTATAGAGAAAACTTTTATGTTTTGAGATACTTCAAATAATGGCTTTATCATATTCAAAACTGACAAACACAGTAGCCAACTTACTTAGGGTTCATATCCAGACTAGTTTTAGTACAAAGAGGATATCTCATTCTATACACCACATCTTACAAAAATGTTTACATATCCATACATATAAGACATAATGGAACAATGTTTGTGTTTTAATATTTTTCAGATTCGATCTCTAAGATCATCAAAACCATGACACAAAATACTGCCTATTTATGAACTTTAAACACCATAATCAAGCTTAACACAAAATAATTGTTTACTTTACCTATAATCACCCTTGGCTAACCTTGTTGCTGTAATTTCTGGAGTGAAAAGAGAAGAAAATAGTGTTAGAATTTCAAATAAATATGCTGAAGGAATGAAGCAAAGAAGAAGAAGAGGAGGAGGAAGAAGAAAAGGACTTTGCCTAAGTTAAAAATTGTCTTCCTTCCTCTTTTTCTTTCACCCGTCCATTTTTCTTCTTCTTTTTGACTCTTTTTTTATTTATTTTTCTCTTCTTTTACTGTATGTTTTTTTTTAATTTTATTAATTTTATTATCATTATACATACATACATATACAAACATTCATGTATACATATAAACATTTACCCAATTTTACTAACCAATAATAAAAAAAATAATTTAATCACTTAATTTAATTTAATTAAATTAATCATGTTAAATTTTTATTAATTCAATCTAGTCTCTTTATTCACTTAAATATTAATTTTATTTCATTTTTATATATATTATAAAACAGACATGTGCATTTCTATACAATTGTAAAATACTTGAAAATAAAATAATTGTATATCATGATTATATTTAAATAAAAATGCATATTATGCATATGTTCAAGTGATATATATGCAAAATGTATATGTGCAAATGAGATGCTGTAGAAATACATATGGGAAAAGTCAAGGATGTTACATATAATGATATGGGCCTGGGTCGGGTCAAGCCCATATAGGTGGCCCAGTTCTACAAAACCCAACATCTCCCACTCGCCTAAAGTGGCTTGGCTCATTCCAAAATGTAATCTCACATCTCAAACTTAAACAGAGAATCTTTCATACAGGCGAACGAACCGTGCGACTTGAAGCACACAAATTGTGGGAGCTCTAATATACAAACCTAATTATAGGCCGTATAGAAGACATCAACCCAAAGATATAATTATTTTCGATAATGTGCTTAATTACCCCAAGTATCTTTCTCAATATACTTAATCGAGTATCATTCAATCCCTTATGAATCCATACTCAAATCATTCTTACAATTACTTGTATTCTAAGTTACTTCTTGCTTCATCAAGCATAATAACTTCGGCCGGTGAACACAAGCAGTGAGTGCATAAGCAAAATACTCTTTCTTTCACCCTCACATCAATGAGATTTTAATTAACTCACTTTTCTATGAGTGTTCCATTAAGTCAAATTATTCCATGACTATATGATACATCCTAAGATAGCCAACATTAATTCATCACATCATGATATAGTCAAAAGTCACAAAGGGTAAAAATTGTTTGAAATTCATTTCTAGGATTTCTAGGACTCACGTAGCGAAGAAGCAGGGATCCATTCTTTCGCTTCACATGCAGTATGAAATGCATGTTATGATGGAACTACTCTTTTTTGTTAAAGATGAAAGAGTGTATGTCTTGCTCTTAGTTCAGAATAAATAAACACCATATGAGTATTAGTCTTGTCGCTCTGAATATGCCAGACTTGAAACTTTTATTTACACATTCAACAATGTTAAACAACAAATTTCACACTCAACTTCCTCTATATAGACACATGAATAGTGAGGAAGTCATTCATGTTGATTCTTACTCTATATAAACATATGAATGGTGGGGAAGTCATTCATGTTGATTCTTATACATACGAAGAATCTCATCTTGATCCTCATGAAGGCGACCTTATAAAAAAATGAATGAGACTAAGATTGCTCCCACTGCATCTTAGTCATTCAATTAATGCCTTTGCATTTATGGTCTCATCTTTGCTTGCTCTATAACACCAGAGGCGATTACTCATGTGAGTGAGTCAATCTAAGTCCATCGACATACTTATTCGAATTGTGCTAACTGGTATTTACAATATATTCATATAATTGAAAAATCATTAAACAATTAAATCGAGATACGACTTGTAAAAACCAAGTGATTTGATATAACATATATATTGATTACATTCTACATAAGCCTAGGGATTTTACATATCTTGCAAATGCATCCCTAACTATTGGTTTAGTAAATGGATTTGCAACCATTTTGTTTGTAGAAATGTGTTTCAGTATCACATCTTTTTTCGCAATCATGTCTCTAACATAGTGATATCTAATCTGGATATGTTTGGTCTTTTCATGATATTTTAGATCTTTTGTATAAGCTAATGCAACCATACTATCACAAATGGATTGTCATAGGTTCAGATGTTGACTTGAAAATTTCTAAGTGCTGCAAAAATCTTTTCAACCAAACTGCCTCTTGTATAGCTGAGGAACATGCTACATACTCAGCTTCCATCGTCGATAAAGCTATACAAGATTGCCTTGTGTACTCCATAAAATTGCACAATCATTAAGCAAGAATGCATATCCAGAATTTGATTTGCGCTAATCTATATCACCTCCCCAATCAGCATCAGTATAACCAATTAAGCACAAATCTTTCCCTTGATAGCATAAAACATAGTCTGAAGTTCCTTTTAGATATCTCAATTTTCTTTTGACTGCCATCTAGTGTTTCAGACCTGGATTAGATTGAAATCTGCTTATTAGCCCAATGGCATAACAAATGTCTGGACGTGTGCATATCATTGGACATATTAGACTACCGACAACATTAGAGTAGGGTACTTTAGACATTCGTCCTTTTTCATCCAATGTCTTGGGACACATATCGAGACTAAGGCTTAGATTTCTTTCAACAGGGGTATCCATAGGCTTATATCCATGCATATGGTAACACTCTAACATTTTCTTTATATAAGTCTCATGAGATAGACCCAAAAGTCTTTTAAAGCTATCCCTTAGGATCTTAACACTAAGTACATAGCTAGCCTCACCCATATCTTTCATTTTGAAGTTCGATGATAACCATTTCTTGGTAGTATCAGTCAACTTCTTATCATTTCCAGCTATTAAAATATCATTGACATACAAGGACATAATTATAAAACCATCATTAGAACATTTAATATACACGCAATGGTCGTCCTCCATCATCGTAAAACCATCCTTTAATATGGCTTGATGAAATTTGAGGTTCCACTGTCTTGACACTTGCTTAAGACCGTAAATGGATCTTTTGAGCTTGCAAACTTTGTGCTCTTGTCCTTTAAGTTCAAAACCTAAAGGTTGATCCATATAGATCTCTTCATTTAGTTCTCCATTGGGAAAAGCAATTTTAATGTTCATTTGATATAATTCTAAGTCCATTCGAGCTACTATAGTTAAAATGAGGCGAACTGATGCAAACCTGACTACATGTGAGAATGTATCTTCATAGTCAATTCCCTCTTTTTGTGTGTAGCCTTTAGCTACTAATCAAGCTTTATATCTTTCGAGTGTACCATTCGCTTTACATTTTATTTTGAGAATCCTTTTGTTCCCAATAGTCTTATGACTCAACCAAATCCCAGACTTGATTGTATATCATCGAATCCATTTCCTCTTCCATAGCTTTAATCCATTCCTTAGCTTTAGGACTAGAGAGAGCTTGTTGTACTGTTTTAGGCTCTTTTTCATCTTGAGCAATCATAAAAGTTTCTCCCTTAATCTCAAATCGATGATGGGGAATCTTATCACGATTACTACATCGAGGTTGAGATTGTTCATGATCTTGCTCCATTTGAACAAAATCTATCATCCTTTCACTCCCACTTGCTTCAGGAGAAACATTAAATTCTTGCTCTATGAGTGTTAAATCAATCATTCTTACACTTCCACTAGTCTCAGAATCTTCCATTTTATGAAGTTGAAAATCCTTATTTATCTCACCTTTTTTAGGAAAATCCTCTTCTGAGAAAATCACATCTCGTGACTCAATTTCTGTTACTCTTCCATTTGTGTCTTCTCCTAAAAATACATATCCTTTGGAGAATTCTGAGTTTCTTATAAAGATACACTTCTTCCCCCTCGGACCAAGCTTTCCATATTCATGGGAAGTGTTGTGTATATAAGCTGCGCAACCCCCATGGGCGCATATTGCTTAAGTCAAACTTTTCGCTTTTCCACAATTCATATGGGGCGGAATGAACAGATTTTGATGGCACACGATTTAGAATGTAGGCAGCAGTAATTAATGCATCTCCCCAAAAAGAAATAAGTAAATTAGCTTGCACCATCATTGACCTAACCATGTCCAATAGAGTTCTATTTCTTCTTTCTGCTACACCATTTTGTTGTGGAGTAGAAGGAATAGTTAGCTGCCCAGCTATATCCTTATCATCACAATAAATTTTGAATAAATCAGATAGATATTCTCGCCCTCGATCAGTCCGCAAAGATTGATATTCAAATTTAAGTGATTCTCAACCAATTTACTATAACATATAAAGCAATCTAATGCTTCGGATTTATGGGAGATTAAATAAACATGACAGTATCTAGTGAAATCATCTTTGAAAGTGATGAAATAGTGAGCACCATGTCTTGCTCTTACATTAATTAAAGAATGTATAAGCTGTAAAGGAATTGTGGGTCTTTTGACACTGCCAAATGGGAATCTTGTTGCTTTTCCAAGATTATAATTAGGATTAATACAATTCATTATTACTTTTATAATTTCATGTCACAATGCTTTAAATTAATCAATAATAACCTAACACAAACAGTAGAAACACAAACACTATTTATATTGCCCAATAAATCCTACTCATATAGTCCAGTTATCATTGTTTAATTTAAACATGCGCTAATTAATTTTATATTAGATGAGATTCATTAATCTACCAATCTAATATTCCCACAATACATTCATCATTTCATACAATATAACAATAAAAATATATATATGCTTAAAATAAGGTAAACATTCATTACATGTCCTTAAAACAATAACATATTGTCACACACAAAACAAAAAAAAAATTAAACATTTTCTAATGTTAAGTTCAATTCATGCATTATCTGGTTGAACTAGTGGTTTTCTCTCAGCAAATTCTTTTTCGGCCAAAGTACTAGATATCTTTTTCATCCATGGGAAACTATTCATTGATTTACTAGATCACCTAATACTATCTTGTAACCAGCGCTCTAGTTCCCAATTTAAATCTTTTTCAAGATTTACATAAGTTAAGTTGCTTAATTTTTCTTTAAGTGTCTTCCTTTCCTTTTCCCATGAATCAGGTAAGGAATCAAGAACTATAGACATCTATTGTTCCACAGCTAAGTCATAGTCTTCACTAAACATCACATAGAAGGTCCACATTTTATAGAACATCTCATCAATATGCTTCTCAAAAGAATGTTCCAGATCTTTCTTATATGCACATAATCGCTCCAAAGAGCGAAACATCAGACTCCTCACTACATGTTTGAATAAATTAAACCAACATTGTACACCATTAAATATGACCTATGTTATGTGACACCAAAAATACACACACACACACATATATGTATATAATAATTATATTCCAATTTGCAAATTTTTCTCCAAATTCTTCATCAAATAGTCATAAAAAAATTTGGAAAAATATCTATTAAATTGGAAATTAAATTTTTGAGAAGTTTTTTAAAAAATTGGACCAAAATATTTGTTCACGTACCCCTATGTGCCAAACGAATGTATCCCACATGCCTTATGCACCCCACGCACTGCCACGTGTACACACACCCCATTGCCACATCATCAACACGTCAGTGTTTTGTGGACCAACTAGAGGAATCCACGTGGCCGAATATGCCACATGTCATGAACACATGGCTTGACATATGGACTAATTATCAGCCAACCGCTCCACACCAATCGCTAACGTGTGACACGCTGAGGTGGCACCTGTACTACACGAGCCACCTTCTTTAGGTTATTTTTCACTATTTCTCCAAATTTTACACATTGTTTACGGTTTTAAACCTACTGGGACCGTTTTTATTCCATTTTCATATCATTTAAGCGGTGTTTGGACAATACATATGCATTCGAGAGTGAAAATCATTTTAATAACAGTTTCCAAAAAAAAAATCGCTCAGAAACTTTGAAAAATCATAAAAATTCAACCACTCATCAGAAAATTATGAAACAAAAAATACTCGTTAGAAAGCTTGTGATGAGAGCTTTCCAACCATACCAAATTTGAACTCTAAAACTGAAGAATTAATTTCAAAAAAATTGAATAAATTTTGGATTTTCATAGTCAATTACTCAAAAATCATATCAATCACGATTTTAAGCACAAAATGAACAATTCGTGCTCTAATACCAATATAAGAGTTTGTCTGGCAGCGAAAACTTACTTGTTAAGTGTGTACCATGTGTTTTCAATGCTTATGGTGAAGTCAAATTACTAGAATAAGATTCAATTCCATAGTACGAACGCTTTCATTCACTTGAGATTGAATGGAGAAGAATAAATTCCTTTTATGAGAACTTTCAATTTTTAGAGGAAGTTTTCTTATGAAAGTTAGTTTTGTTTTGTTATAATAACTTATGAGAAAGAGATCTTATCATTGTTTTATATATAAAATGATAGGGGCCTATGTCGGCTCAAGCCCACATGGGCTGCCCAATCCTACGAAGGCCAATAATATCATTTTTTGATGTATGATTTTATTGTGCAAGCTTGAAGCTTGAGAGACTCTCATTTACTCTAGAAAAAAGGGAGAAATTTTAAAGTTCAAACCACAATAAATTGTGATTATAGGATATTTAGATAATTAGGATTGTAATTTGGTTTGATCCCAAGCCCATTAGAAGGGTCACTAGTGAGAGAAACTCTAAATTAGAATTTCTTGAGGAGTGAAGTAGGCAAATGGAGTCCAAACCACAATAAATTGTTGTTTTGATCATCTTTTACTTATTTTCTCTATAATCTTCTTATTTTCAATAAGTTTTGAATTTGGTTTATCAATATAAAATTAAGGCTATTCAATATATGAACTATTAAAGTCAAATTTATTTTCAGTAAGCCAATTAAAATTTTCTTATGCAAGGGATTGAGCTTTTTACATCTAATATTGTGTGGCTTAATATTTTCTGATTGTTTATTAAGAATTTTTTAGAAAGGTTTCATTATTAATATTAAAATTTATTAGTTTAAATAAACAGTAGAAAACAGTCAGATTCTAATGAGTAATAATTTATATTCTCCTAAGTAGAAGTCAAAGACAGAAAATAATATCTTAACAAGAAGATATTTTTAAAGCTCAATTTACTCACTGTAATGCTTATTAAATAGGTTATAGTTAATAAGATGATTTAGAAAGGCTATAAGTGTATTTAAGAATTTGTATTAAGAGAAAAAGTTAGGAAAATATGAGATAAGTGAAGAGTTTTTGTTCACGCCCGTGACTTGTATGTCATGGACATGAAAGTGCATTCATGCTTGTGAACATCGTTAGGTATAAAACGAGATCAGTTCTTTCATTCTTTCTCATATGCATAAAAATCAGAAGAAAACCCTAGATGTCGATTTTCCTTGACACTAGAGACTATGTCCTTTGTTTTCATTTGATTCCAAGACTTAAAACATCTAAACCCAAAGCATAGATAAAGATTTCTCAAGTTCTTGAAATAGAAAGGTGAAGAGGAAGTTGTGTTCTTGAAGAGGAAGACCTAGAGGAAGGGAGTGGAGTTCAAAATCCATCATCTAAGTTGTGTTTTCTTTATTTCAGGTAAGGAGTCATGTTTTTCCTTCATCTTTATAAGTTTTCATACATTTTTCCATGTTGAACCCATTTCTAGTAAAGACCTATTTCCAAATGAACTAGGTTTTAGTTCAAGTTTGAGTTTTTATAGTTAAAGATTCTTCTTCAGGCTTATTTTAGGTTATAATATGTGGTAAAAACTAGGTTAAGTTAGTTTAAGGTTGTATAAAAGGTTTAAAGTTAGGGTTATGGCTTTTAAGGTTAAGATATAGTTTATAGATATTGATAGAGTTATGTTATATATAATAAGTACCGGAAAAAGGAGGTAGTGAAACCCACCAAAAGGATAAACAAGCTTGAGTAAAGCTTGGCTCTATAAAGGTATGTACATATATGCATTTAAATTTCAAAGTTTGGCATGTTGTATGTGATAAATGCTTTGTATGTTTTAAATGCAAGTTTTGAATGTAATGAACATAATATATGTAATTAATTCCATAAGAATATGAAAATATGAGAATTGAATGTTATATGTATAAAGGCTAAGCTAGGCATGAAGTGTGTTGATAAGAAGGATTAGAAGAAAACCTTGTAATAAATATGCCAAAGGTGCAATTATAAGTATATTGAATGATAATGTCTTTAGAGGTTGAAAGAGGTAAGTAATGATACATAAATGCATATGGAATCATGAATGCTTGTTAGAATAATTAAAGAGTAAGAAAAGGTAAATTTGAGTGATTATGTGTTTAATTAATATTCTAGCATGTTTATATGCACGAATTGATGAGAATGTTAATAGGAAGATGTTGCCCAAAATAATAACTAAGGGGGGTTGAATTGGTTAGCAAATAAAAATTTCTTAAAGGAAAAAGAAGCTAAATAATAAATGGTGAAAGGAAGAGGGATGTAGTGCATATAAGATTTATAGAGGTTTGGGTATTAACAAACCTTCCTCCTCTCTCCAATCTTGATTGGGTATTTTACTAACACTTGAAGTGTTACAATGGAGTTTTATCTCTAGCTCACTCCCAACTATGGTGTTTCTCTCTTGGCTAACACCTAATCCAAAAATAACCCTTGTGTTTTAATGGCTAACACAACAACCAAATCTTTGCATTTTTTTATGGCTCACACAAAAACCCTTACAAGTGTTTCACTCACAACCCAACTCACTCAAAATCACTTTTGAGTAATTGATTGCAAGATGAAAACACTCACCAACTAAAATGCTCAACAATTATGGTTCTGCAATCACAAATAATAAAAGTTGTTGAATCAAAAATAAATGCACAAAGCTATACAAGATTAGAAGATTGAATGATTGTTTTTCTAAATTATAGAAGTCATAAATGTGTTGTATTTATACTTCTAGATCAAATATTCTGGGGTGCATTTAATGTGAAAATATTCATTCAACTTCTTTTCTGTTCATGCCTGACAAGTTTCTCTCTCCAGGTTCATAGGCGTGACTGAGTATTCACGGGTGTGACTATTCTTTGTAGTTGTAAATGAAAATGGTGACTGTGGCCGTGACTCATTGTCTGAAAATGAATGGTCATTCACAGACGTGACAAAATCTTGACGGGTGTAACTTGACCAATCTTCATGGTCAAGCCAATGCTTCATTACCATGAACGTTTCAATGAACAGTCTTGGTGCTTACTAATTTCATAGGCATGACTATGTCTACACAGGTATGAAGAGCTATTTTCATGAGGGTGGTGATTGTTCACCACAGGCATGGCATTAGTCATGGGCGTGAATTTTCGATTCATGGGTGTGACTCTTTTCTTATTGTTACCCAGATATTGAACCAAGAAGGGGGGTTGAATTGGATATTAAAAATTCTTAACTTTTAAATGGGGAAAGAAAAGTTAAGTAGAGTAGGGATAGGAAGATATCACATAAGAAATTTTATAGAGGTTCGGGTGTTAACAAACCCTAATCTTCTCCCCAATCTCAATTAGGAGTTTCACTAACACACAATGTGTTACAATGGAGTTTTATAAGCTCACTTCCAACTATGGTGTTTCTATCAATGGATCACACCTAACCTAGAAATCCCTTATGTTTTAATGGCTCACACAAAAAACCAATTCCTTGTGTTTTAATGGCTCACACAAATAACCCTTACAAGTGTTATACTCTTAACCCAATGCACCCAAATAATTTAGCAATATGAGGTCTAAAGAGAGAAAATTTCTCCCCCTCAATTGATGCTTAATAACATGAATCACAAAAAATACAAGATGCAAGAATAGGTTCAAAAGAGGTTAAGATAAGCAATAAACATAGCATTCATACCAAGACAAACATAGTATTCATGCGAAGTATATGAAATATATATTGCAAGTATATGATATGTTCATTCCAAGTATATGAAAGGTATATTGCATGTATATGATATGTTGATAAGGCATTTTATGCTTTATATGCAGGGAATATGGCAAGTATATGTAACATATATTTCAAAGTGTATTGACTTAGTATAATTGTCATATATTTCATTCATCATCATATACGTATTGCATTCAAATTAACATTTGCTTACTTATTCTCCCCCTTGTCATAATCAAAAAGAGATATAAGATTATAGAGAATAATAATAATATGTCATTGCATTAAAAAATATTTACAAGATAAGAGTTGTAAAAATAAAAGAGACTTTCCTAAGATTATCTTAGGACACAAAAAACAAAAATAAAACTACGATAACATGATCCTAAGGATCTTAGGACATAAAAAATAACTAAGGTAATGGCTTGAAGCCAAACATCTTCTTGCGAAGACAAGCTACCTCCTCTTCGAGGCTATCAATCTTGGACTCGACAAAGTCCTTTAGACTTTCTAGCTTTGCATCAATCTACTTCTGAAAGGTGTCCTTGCCTTCCTGAAGCATGTCAAAGCGAGGAGTCAGGAGTACGACAATCTACGGTGCCAAATTTGGCGGAGGTGCCGAACAGGTCTCCCTAGTAGGAGGGGCATCTGGAATAGCTAGAGCTAGAGTCTCAACTTGGGCTCTCTTCCTCTGTTGGGTTCCTTGAAGTCTCGCTTTGAATTCCTTCGAATCTTCAGGCTCCTATACCACCTCACCTACTAGGGTGGTGAAGTGAAGACACCTCATCTTTATAGTGGACTCTCATTACTGCTCCCATTTTGATGAATGACTTAATGTGGAGTCAATCTCTGGGAAAAGCTGGAATGATATTGTATACATGATTGTTGAGGTCCGGATATCCCAACTCTACCACCAAATGAGTGACATAACCTCCAATAAGAATATCTCTTGAAGGTTTGGAGGCAATGGACTGAAGGTGAGAAGGAAACCAACAGAATAGTGCCACAGGCTCAGTTTTTTGAGCCATATCAAATAGAAGTAATTTGGACTTCCAAATTGAGCCGTTGCTATCATCCTGAGCAAATATGATGTAGGTTAGAAACCAATGAATGTAGCAAAGTGATGGTGATATCAAATATGTGCTCTTCATCTTCTTAACGTCCCAGCTATAGTCACTACAAAAGTAGGACAAGGCGTTGTGAGGGTAAACTCTGACCTCATTGTCATGGATCAATCCTTCATGTGGAAGCTTGAAAATTTCTATAAATTCAGCAGCGGTTAGGGTTTTCTCCTGCTTGCAAAGCTGGAAGGAGACTTTCCCAACCGGAGAGACTTGCAAAGTGCTAAGAAATTCTAAAGTTGGCTTTCGAAAGGTGGGTTGATAAATATAAAAAACCTCCAGTAGGCCACACTTGCGTAGCTAAACTTTCAGGTCGGAGGGAAAGCCTAGTGTCTTGACACACCCCCAATTGAAGGTCATTGTTGAGAAGAGAGGTCGTTTTTTGAAGCAAACATATTTTGGATGGAAATATTAGGGTATGACATTGAGTAAATAATCTGTGTGGAGCTTTATGGTTGTACTCTTTTTCTTTCCTTGAATGACAGGACCTTGAGGCCATTGAAGAGTTTAAAGGTTTGGGAGAAAAAGGAAACACAAGCTTAGGGTTGAAATCAGACCCTAAATGTTAGAAAAAGAGTGATTTAGGTGTTTGGTGATTGATTTCGGCAATGATATGTGGTAAAATGGTATTTGGGAGGCCGGATTTTGCCGGAAAAGGTGAGGAATCATGACTGTCGAGAGGTTGAAGAGAGAGAAAGTGAGAGAAAATAGTGAATATCAGATTTTATTTCGATCGATTCATGATCATGAATGAATGTTCATAGGTGTGAATGATCATGTTCACGGTTAGGCAAGGTAGTGACTTAAACCGTGACCTAGGGTATGAACAAAACTATCTGAGAAGATAGGCATTTTCATGGTCGTAACGCTAAATAGTCATGGGCATGAATAAAGGCTATCACGGGATCAAACCATGATCTAAGACATGAAACAAGCTGTGATTGAATCTGTTGGTTTTGGCTACCATTTTCATGGTCGTGAAGATTTATTCACGGGCGTGAATACCTCAAATTTTATCAAAAATAAAACTAAGTCCCATTCAAAAGTATGTAATACCTAAGCATTTCCTAAACATTCTAAACAAAAAAACTTTGACATATAATATGATCATGTAAATTATTAAATAATCAAAATATCATTCAAGTTTCACAATATAAGATTTATAAAAAAAAAAAAAATCAAAGTATACCCATGACATAAGAATTATCATTTAAGACAATGTGGTGCCATCAAACATTCCAAGATCTATTTTTATAAAGAAAAACCTTTCATCATTGAGAAGCTTAGTAAAAATATCAACCAATTGGTTGTTTGTGTCAATGAATTCTAGTACAACATCTCCATTTTGGACATGATCTCTTAGGAAGTGATCTCCTAAAGTGCTGGATAGGGTTTTTAGAAAGATTTATAACACTAGTATTATCACATTTGATGGGAATATGATCCATTATTTGACCATAATCTTTAAGTTGTTGTCTCACCTAAAGAACTTGAATGCAACAACATCCTGCTGCCACATATTCCGCTTCAGCGGTCAATAAGGCAACTGAAACTTATTTCTTGCTAAACCAAGAAACTAGACACTCTTCAATGAAGTGACAAGTACTAGAAGTGTTTTTTTTTCTATCTAATAGACTACCGGTATAGTCAGCATCCGAAAAGCCAGTGATATGAAAAGAAGTATTCCTAGGATACCATAGACTTAGATGTAAAGAGCCATGTAAATATTTTAAGATTCTTTTAACAACATTAAATGTGATTCTTTAGGATATGATTGAAATCTAGCATATAAGCATACACTATACATAATGTCAGGTCTAGAAGCAATTAGGTATAAAAGAGATCCAATCATACCTATATAAAGCTTTTCATTTATACTCTTACCCTTCTCATATTTGTCCAATTTGGTTAATGTTGTAACACCCCATAACCCCAGCAGCTCGTGCCCGGATGAGGGAGTGCTATGTTGACTTCATCGGTTAAAATATTATTTTTAAATTATATATATATGAAAATCATTCATTTAAATTTTTTTTCTTTATTTACTATTTATTTACTTTGCAGTATAAAAGAAATATAACATGAAAGATAAACTACATTTTTATATAATAACATGTTCTTTATAAAATATATTGTTTATTTTACAAATAATACAAAATAAAATTTTAAAAGATAATATACAAAAGTTGTGTGACTTAGAGTGGTTGAAATATGCTGCTCCACGGATCAGGTCATTGTTAGCTTTGTCTACTATATACCTGCGCGAGAAAAACTCCCACGCTAAGCTCTTGGCTTAGTGGTGCATATAAATAAGACAATAAACTATTTTAATGCCACATGCATTGTCATATATCAATTTATGATCAAATCATGCAAACATACATTTCATAATATTCTAGTATGCATAACATCAATTTATTTTATTGTATCTCATTTTTGTTTAATATAATCAAATCATCATTCTTATACATTTTACAATTCTTGATTCCCTTTTTATTTTCAATAATTTATTTATGTCCACAACACTCAATCATCTATTAATTCATGTCACAAATCATACTCAAATATTTTTTTTTCATGCAACTTACATTTCATAAATTTTATTCTTTTATATCTTTTATTTTACTTTATCAACTCATTATTATCCATAGCTTTTCATTTCCCATAACACTAAATCTTCTTTTTATCCATGTAACAATTCATAATTCCATTTTTATTTTTAATAATTCATTTATGTTCCATAACTTCTTTATTTATGTTTTCATTTATGCCCAAGACACCTATGAACCACTGACTAGGATAACGGAGTTGCCATCTAGGCATTTAGGAGTGCCACCCGGGCAATATGATGTGCATATATAAGTGCCATCATCAGTGTAGATAATAGTGCCAAACCCAGCATAGATAACCGTGTCATATCCGGCGTAGATAATAATGTCATTCCGGCATAGATAACAGTTCCAAACCCGACGTCGATAACATACCATTAATGAATTTAATCATTTTCATCATACTCCTCCCCTTTCTTGGCATGCCAAACTATCCTAAGTTGGTTCTAGTTAGGTGTTCTAGGGCTTATACAATCTCATTAAAATTCATAACAATTAGATTCACACTTTTCATGCATTTAATGTCTTAAAATAATCACATAAACACTCAATTAAAATAATATTTACATAATATAATAAGGTTCACATCATTTTACTGATTTCATTCCTCAACTTATATGCTGCCCTATCATTGGCAGATTTTGTTCTCTATTTTGGACCTTAATTTTGGTCCTGTTATGTTCTGAATTTAGTTACATGGTATTTTTAACAATTTTAGATCTGGATCTCAACTTTAATATGCAATTTAATCACTTAATTCTGAGTTCTGTATCAAAAGATATGATAAAATGAACATTGACTGGTCACTAATGATAAGTAATGATAAGCAAATACTTCTAAGTGTGGTGTATACTTGTATGATTCTAGTGGTTGTTTGAAATACCATGTTCAATATGTGCATTATATATATGAAATTTTTATGGTATGTCATATAGTATGCGAGCTCGTGCATGTGCGGACTTCAAAGTAAGTCGTTATAGTATCCCAGTGAGTGTATCATGCATATTATATATATGCCATGTGTGTGTGCTTTCCATATTGTTATGTACTACTAGGTACGAGTTGCTTAATGTGTGGACTTCCCATGCCCAAGTTTGGAGCTTAGGGGAGGATCGACAGAGGAGGACACCCAGTGATCAGAGCCTTGGATATACACTTGGGGTGGGTGTTATATGGTTGTACTTTTTGATTGTTTTGTGGGTTGGGTAGTTCTAGTTTTACATGTTGTATTTCATATACGTGTAGTTTTATAACTACTTATTTTGTATAAACTTTGGACTAGTGTTGCTCGTTTTATGTATTTAACTTTGTTTTATCAAGCTTTTTATGATGTTTTATTTTATTTAAGTTATCATGGTCATGGTGTATAAAAGTTTTAAATTATGACATTTTAATTCATTTGCATTATAGAATATTTTGGTATAATTGGAATTATTCTTAATTATATCGAAGGGTGTTACAGGTATATAGTGGTTATAGGTTTTGGAAATAAGAAACTAAAGAGAAAGATACGAAAAATTGAAGTTCATAGCATTCATGCCCGTGACATATAGAATCACAGTTGTGAATATCATGAAATTCAGTTTCTGAAGCCGAGGATCTTCACAACCATTATACATGTGTTCATGGTCGTGAAACTCTGCAGTTTAAATTGGACAGTTTCATATTTTTTTATAGAAACTCAAGAAATGTAACCTTAAACACTAGCCACTATATTGTCTGAAACCCAAAAATGCATTCTTTTCTTTTCAATATGATTTTGAATGATTAAAGATGAAATCTCCATCATAAAAGAGATTAAAAACATATTAGAATCAATGTTTTCACCATTTAATTTGAATCAAAAATAAGAAAAGAGGTTGAACATGATTTCATTCCCTATAATCCAATCTATAATGGTCGGTAAAGGATTATGTTCTCCATTATTCTTGTTTGTTTCCAATTATGTATGATGGGGTTTTGAGTTTTAAGGGTTTAAGTTAGGAATTTTGCATATTTTTAGCATAAATAGATAGATTAGAAAAAATAGAGTTTAATGTGGTCTCTGATTTTTTGTTATGAAATAAAACAAAGGGTGGGGAATCCTGCCAAAGATAATAGATGCGAGAGACTGAGGTTTAAGGCTCTAATAGTCGAGGTTTATACATATGCACATTTTAATTCGATCATTGGTATGTTTGTGTAATTAATGAAGTAATTATTGTATTAATTAGTACAATTGAATATTTGTAACATGCTGGAATTTAAGTAATTAACATGTAAAAACTATAATGAATGAGTAAGATAGCTATATGAGACTTGATTGTATAATGACATTGACAATGTTGGTTGAATCTAGTTTGAATGAGTTTGGAGATGGATTGCATGTTTTAGCTTGTTATTAAATGTTGGAAATATTGGAAAGTGTTGATAAGAATGGCTAACATTGGTTAGCTTTAGTGCCAATACATATTGTGTGTGATGATGGCTTAAAACAGTGTTGGAATATTGACACAGATTGATAGGTCACGATTGTGAAGGTAGGCTTCACGCCCTTGAATCAAGATTCACGCTCATGAATGTCTACACATAGTCAGTCATGGGTAGACAACCTGTGAAATAAGGTTTCAATTTTTTGAATTTACCATCTACATCCGTGAATGCCCTGTATCCAAAATTTGCAATTTGAATTATATGATAGGACTACATAAGTATGTTATGCACACACACTTAGCATGATTATTTGAGATGGTAAACAACATGATAACATGATTATGAGCAATGAATATGCACTAGGTACTCTAAATTACAAAGTATTATGTCTTGAACATGTTGAATCATGAAATGAGTATAAATTGTACAAATAATCAAAATATGATAAAGTATGCCCATTCTCTATTTGAGGACTAGCCTAGGATAGGTGGTATACCATTGAGGGGGTTACGTTACTAAATAATATTATTATATTTAAATCAAGGTGGCTTAAGCCTGGATTAGAGTGCTTCTAATCATTTAAGGACAAGTTGACTTAAACTCGGGTTGGAGCGCCCTTATACCCATATGCATGCATATATTATATTTACTCATCAAGGTGGCTTAAGATCGGGTTAGAGCGCTCCTGATTTAAGAAGCTCTATATAGTGATACCGATAGATATAGTTAGTGAGTAGGGTAGCTTAAGCTCGAGTTAAAGCACTCTTGTTTCATAACTTGCATCCTAGTAGTCCGAGTTTAAAGCAATGGGCAAAAAAAATAGTAAATAGTAATGTTGATTGCAATGAATTATGGTAATACATGTTACAACAAATTATAATACAGTATACAAAAATGGTAAGATAGAACACATCGAAGTGTAATGTAGCACACAGTTCTATTATAAACTAGTAATACATAAAGTAAATCAAAATTATAAAATCTTAATATAGTTATATCTTAGAAAAAAAAAAAGAAAGAAATCAATAATCAGGCATATGGGCCTAGTTGTTGGGCACTTGTCTTATATGTTATAAATATTATATACAAATGATGATGATTTGATAATACTTATGCGATACATGTCATGATTGCACTGTTACCAATCAAGTCAGCATGAATTAAGCATGATATTATGAGATGACATTTTAAGTGCACAAGTAAATACTCAAATATGAATGATGTGTTAATGTATTAGCAAATCTATCTTCTCTTAAGAAATTCTCAGTTGGAGAGTAAACCTCTAAAAGGAAAAATATCTGCTCTTTTGGTTAAAAGGTAACTACTTTCGTAGTAGCTCAATTAGTAGTCGGTGTAAGAAATTTCATCATATAAGAGTTAGCAGAGCTAGGGCAGTCATCCATCCCCTTGGGTGGCCTAACTGTTGGAAAGACCATGCTAGAATTTTAATGACCACTAAGCTTTCAATAGCTTAGGGTGTGAGTTTTCTTACATGTAGGATTGGAGTCGAATGATAGCTGAGTTGACCCAAAAAGAAGACCAACTCAGTTAGAGTTGACCTGTGTTGGGTTTGTTTATTTATTTCATTCATTTTTTTATTCATCATGATATGGGATAGAGACAAATATTTAGAACATATTTTAATAAGGATATGTAATTGAGTTTATTTATTATTATAATTGATGAATTTTGTAATAAGGGTGGGATGTTGCCCAAACCAATTATTGATTCTGTTTATTATTATTATTATAAAGATGCATGTTATACATATACAATGATATAAGTTAGAAAACATTTTAATTCAGAGCAGGGTTACACAGATTCATTCATGTAACATCCGTCTGTATAATGGGGTTTGCTTTATTGTACAAAGTGTGTTACAGTCTGGGTGGAAAGCCTCTAGTTTAATAAAAGTATTATTATACCTTCTTATTGCATTTAGCTTGGAACACACAATCAAACTTTTTCATTGTTCCATATTTATTACTCTTATTAAAGCTCGAAGGCGTGGAGAAAATCTAGAGCTAGCCATGAATATTAAAGGAATTGTTTGAGTTGGAGTGATGAGACTTAATTGCTTTGATGGTGATTTGGATAGGAAATTCGGGATCAAGTTTTTATCAACTTTTATATGCTTAACTGTGAAACTGTATTTCAAAAACTAATCATTTCATCTTAATAATTGAGCATGTGACACTTACTTTCTGCTTGAAATTTAAAATCTTTGGGAATGATGAACACTCCATCAGAACTATAAAGCAATGACCAATAAAATGAAACTCAAATTTTTTAATGTCATACTTTAAGCTAATATTTCTTTGAAAGTTGAATGATAATAGCATTTTAAGTTTTTGAAGTAACCACTTGCATAGGCACATATTTATCTCTTTCCATTTTTTTCTTCCAAAAGAAATGCTCTCTAGTATTAATCACCAGCATATGCCTATAGGATTCTTTTTCATTATATTGGTATGTGCAAAGGGGGAAGATATCTGCAAATTTTATCTTCTTTATAGTTGTTGTCTGCTCTTGTGACCATGGTGAGGTATTCTTTTTCAATAATTGCCACAATGGTTAGGCTACTTTAGAAATGTGAGGAATAAAGTCTCTAACATAGTTTCAATTCTATTCAATTTGCTTTACTGTCAACTCCTTGTTATGAAATTTTAATAATTCATGGGTAATGTGTGGACACAACTAGTATGCACCAATTTAAATTTTATCCTCATAAATTTTATCTCTTCTTTTGCTAGGTGCATTTTCTTTTAAGAGAGTGTGACCCTATATTGGACCGTCAAGTCAATAAATTGCTTTAATAATGGCTTATGACTGTTAGTATCCTTCGAGAAAAGCAAGATATCATCTATATAGATCAATGCTGAAGGTAAAACCAGCTTAAAGAATTGAATCATAGCTTTTTGAAAAAGTGACAGCTACTTTCAAACCAAATGACATTACTGTTCACTGGTAATGGTGATTAGGAATGAATAAAGCTATCTTATGATGATTATCAAGATGTATTCCTAATTGCCAAAATACTAATTTGAGATCAAACTTTGAAAAGATCTTTGCCTTCTTGAGGAATGTATATAATGATGAAATTTTTGGTAGAGAAAATTTAACATATTTCAAGAAGTGATGAAAAGGCTTATAATCAATGACAAACATTTTCTTTCCTCTCATTTGTTCAAAAAGTTTGTTCATATAGAATGCTTGACAAGTCCAATATGATTTTGTCGCCTCAATCAGGCCTTGTTTTAATAACTGAGAACATTCTTGGATAGCCATTGACAAATCATCTAGATTCATTCCAATATGAGTTGCCTTTATAGGATTTATATTTTCATTCTGTTTAAATGGAAATTAAATGTAAAACTTTGATTTGGTTTAAAGAAGAATTTGACATTTATTGAGAAATTCAACATGACTATCTGCAGAACTTTGTGAATGATATGGGCCTGGATGTCGTAAAATGGGTTAGATATATAAACCATAAATAGATTTGGAGTGGATGTATATAGCAAGAATCATTTTTTTGGATTTTAGACTCTGAGCAGTGATCAATAAGTGAGGCAATTAACCAAGGATATCAAAACCAATAAGAATATCCTTCTTAGGGACATATGAACTCATAACTTTAGTCCATATAGAACAGTTAGGAAGAAATTGGATTTTGATGGGCTTTGTTGTAATCCAATATGTTGAAAATAATTCACCATCTGCCTCTTTTAAAAATTCTTTATAGGGTTTCCAGAAGTGGTCTAGAAAGAGCTTTGGGTTTGTAATGGTTATATACACAAAAGTATCAATAAAAGTTATGGATTTAATGGGTTGATCATATTTTTCTATGAACAATTGCATGGGGCAATAAGGAATTGTTTGTTTTTTGGATATATGGGCTATTGCAATTTGTTGGGGTGGATCTAATATTATTTCTGCAACAGGGAAACATTCTTCCTCAGAATTTGATGAGAAAGATATAACTTATATTCCAATGAGATAATCTATAATGAGTTTATCATCAATGGAGAATAAAGATTCTATATCAACATCTTCAAGATCCATATCATATTGATGATCCAATTGTTGTACTAGTTCAACTGCTTGCTTAGGCCTGTTTGGACAATTTTTTGCAAAATGACCATTTTTCCATTGAAATAACATCAATCAGATTTTTTAAACCTTTAACGCTTCTTTCTGAAGTATTTTGAACCTTTTCTTTTTGTGATCTTTATGGAAAGAATTGTTTTTAAATTTGTATTTATTATAATTCTTACCATTTTGCATTGTCTACAATCACAATTCTTTTTGTCTGAACATTTGATAGTGAGACCGAGTCTGCTGCAGATAGGCTCAAAATTTTTGTTGTTTCTCCAATTTATAGCTTTTTTCACTTATTTTCTAGATGTACGAAGGTCTTCAAGAAACATATACATTTTTTATAAATCTATGCCAAAGAAAACTTTTTTAAAGATTTTTCTTATTTTCTGAACTTGCAAAAAGTTGCATTCTCAAGTTCCTTTGGGACTAAATTGACAAATTGTTGTTTAAGATTGATATTACCAAAACCAATTTGATAATATCGACTTGAAGATCGCATATAATGTTTGTCCAAATCTTTTCTTTTGAGCGAACAACATTTTAACGGGAATAATTCACTTTTGGCTATTTCAAGTGAATATTTAGAAGTTCCAATGAACTCCACTTCAATGTAATATTCTGCAGCAACAATTGTTGTGAGCGGAAAAATTGTAAATTTTCATATTCTGAGATTCTCATCCACTATTCTTGTAGACTGCTCACAAATCTAGTGGTAAACTCCTGCAAGACTTTTGGAATTGGAGTTTCTGATTAGATATTTTTTCCATCTATGCATACATCTCCAAAAAACACATTCTTTTCTGACTTGGAAAAATATCGTCAACTGTGAACTAAGGGCCATTTGATGCTCTTAGAGAATAACAAGTACCACTCATTTCTTCATTAAAAAGTTTCTGAACAATAGGTGTTGAATCAAAAGATTTAGTTTGACCATATTGTATGGTTGGGAGAGCACAAGGACTCACCATCTATATAGATGGAATCATTAAATCATATTTAAGATTTTCAGATTTATTATAATAGGTAACTAGATTATGATGAGTCATTTTGCATCTCAAATTGGTGAATTGGAAGGGATTGATCTGTATGAAATTGTAAAAAGGAAGTTATTAAGTTTAAAGATGTTGGAACTTGAGCTATATACTAGTAAAGATCTTATCAGTTATGGAAACGATCTAAAGCTAGTTGTTTATCAAGTCTTTTAGATACATAGTTGTATTGTGGAGGGGATTGTTAATGTAAAAGTGGTGGAAACAATAGTGATAGGAATAATAGGTTTTTCTTAGGTGGTTTAGAGGAAATGGTTTTTTCTCTCAACTTTTCTAAAAATTTTCATGCTAAAGCAAAACTGGATCTACATTAGGATGGGTAAGAATGTTTAAAACAACAAGTTCTAGTAAAGGTTATGTACTGGTTAAAGTAAAAAGGATAAATACTGTTTTCACATACAAATATTTTTCAATATTTGAGAGTTGATTCTTTAGATGAAATATCTCATCTTGATTTTCTAAAAAAGTGGTCCAGATATTTGATTTGAAATATTTTGCAATATGTCTTATGAAAAGACATGATTTGCTTTTGAAGACAAAGCACAAACTCTTATGCCAACTAAGCTGTCTATTGACATTAGTTTCTAGTTGATTGACTTGTTCATAATGACCCTTGATGACTATTATTGATACCTTAATATAGATAACAGGTATGCTAGCCAACACGTGACCACTATTGGGCACTCAAAAGGTCTTAGCTATCTACTTTGGTGAATCAATAGTATATAGTTAGTTCAATAATTAAAAAACATACTTTAATTATCACAAAAGGACACATTGATAAATAATCTAAAGACATTAATCTTTATTACATATTCAATAATGGCTAAGACAAAGGTTCATCTCTCTATAATCATTTGAATCATAATTGAGTGATGTGGAGGGTCCTGCATCATGATCAAGAGGTGGTGACATCTATTCCCTAAAGATAATTGCTTCATGTATCTTTTCTTTTCTTCTTAGATTTTCCATGTAGTTGGATGAGATGGCTTCCCAAAGTGGATATTTTTCTTATTTGGGGTCATATTTTCAGAGGAATATATTGATTGCTCACCACTAAGGATCTTTAGATTTCTCTGACTTTCAAAGGATGAGAGTCACAATTTTCCAAGAGAATAAGGAATAGTTCCATAGACTTAAAAAGTTGAATAATGTTAATCCCAATGTAAAATGATAACTGAATGAATCTTGTTTGCCCAAACTTTGATGTCCCAATTTTCCTAAAGAAACTGGAAAAAAGTGTGTTGCTAGACAACTAAAGGTTTGAACCATCCTATAAATTTATGTGTTTTCTAGCAATGTCTTTGCTACAATGGAATTATACCACTATAGTGGATAGAATTCAACTGTCATATAATACATGACATACATATACCACAACATATTTAAGGATTCTTCAAGAAATTGTCTATTGAAAGGAATTTTGAAAACATCCATAAAATGATAGTCCAGGTGGAAAGCTTCTGGTTTAACAAAAGTATTACCATATGTATTGCATTCAACTAGCAATCCACAATCAAACTCTTTCATTGTTCCTTATTCATTACTCTTATTGAAGCTAGAGGGTGTGGACAAAAGCTAGAGCTAGCCATGAAGACTAAAGGAATTATTTTAGTTAAAGTGAGACTCAATTTCTTTGATGGTGGTTTGGATAAGAAATTCAGGATTAAATTCTAATCTCTTTTTATATGCTTAACTGTGAAACTGTATTTTAAAAACCAATCATTCCATTTCAACAATTGAGCATGTTCCACTTGTTTCTACATGAAGTTTAAAATCTTTGGGAAGGATGAACAATTCATTAGAACTATAAAGTAATGACCAATCAGATGAAACTCACTTTTTTTATGTTATACTTTACTGCCAATATTTCTTTCAAAGTTTAATGATAATGACATTATGAGTCTTTGAAGTGATCACTTACATAGACATATATTTTTCTCTTCCTATCTTTTTCTTCCAAAAGAATTGCTCTCCAGTATTCATTACTAGTATTTATTTGCAGGATTCATTTTCCTTATGTTGGTATGTGCAAAGGGGGAGGATCTTTACAGATTTCCTTTATCTCCTTTACAACTGTTGTTTGCTCTTCTAACCATGGTGGGACATTCTTTTTCGATAATTGATGCAATGGCTGGACTACTTAGAAAAGTAAGGAATAACGTTTTTGACATAGTTTCAATTCCAAAAAACTGCTGAATTTTCTTTATTGTCAATTCCTTGTCAAGAAATTTTAATAATTCAAGCCCAATGTGTGGACGCGACTATTATACACCATCTTTAAATTTCATCCCCAAAACATTATATCTCTTCTTTTGCTAGGTGCATTTCTTTTTAGAGAGCATGACCCCATATTGGACTATCAAGATAGTAAATTGCTTTAATTAATGCTTATGACTTTCAACAGCTCTTGAGAAAAGCAAGATATCAACTATATAGATTAATGTTGAAGATAAGATCGATCTGTAAAACTGAGTCATAGCTTTTTGAAAAAGTGATGGGGCTACTTTCAAACCAAATGACATTACTATCCACTAGTAATGGTGATTAGGAATGCAAAAGGCTATCTTATGATGATTATTAGGATGGGTCCTGTTGCCAAAATCCTAATTTGAGATCAAACTTTGAAAATATCTTCACCTCATTGAGAAACATATATAATGATGAAATTTTTGGTAGAGAAAATTTATCGTCTTTCAAGAAGTGATGAAGAGGCTTATAATCAATGACAAACCTTTTCTTTCCTCTCATTTGTTGAGAAAGTTTGTTTCACATAGAATGTTTGACATGTGCAAACTGATTTTGTCATCTCAATCAGAACTTGTTTTAATAACTGAGAACATTCTTGGATAGCCATTGTCAAATCATCTAGATTCATTCTTAGATTAGTTACCTTTGTAGGATTTATATCTTCATTTTGTTTAAATAGCAATGAAATGTAAAACTCTGATTTGGTCCAGAAAAGAGTTTAATATCTCTTAAGAAATTTAACATGCTATTTGCACAACCTTATTGAATGATCTAAGTCTGGATGTTGTAGAATAGGTCATATACAAAGGCTATAAATAGGTTTGATGGATATGGCAAGAGCCATTTTTTTGGATTTTAGACCCAGAGCAATGATGAATAAGTGAGACAATTGACTAAGGATATCAAAATCAATGTAAATATCCTTCTTGGGGAGACAGGAATCTAGAACTTTAATTCATACAGAATAGTTTTGATGGAATTAGATTTTGATGGGCTCTGTTGTAATCTCATCTATTGAAGATAGTTCGCCATCTGTCATTTTTTTGAATTGCTAACTGAATGCAATATGAAGGTATAGTAATACCTTTGTTAAACATAAGCTTTCCACCCAGACTATCTTTTATGGATATTTTCAAAATTCCTCTTAGTGGGCAATTTCTTAATGAATCCTTAAATATATTGTGATATATGTGTCACATGTATTACGTGCCCTTTGAATTCTTCCCAGTATAGCAGTATAATTCTATTACAGCCAAGACATTGCCAGAAAACACAAAGAAATTTATAGGATGGTTCAAACCTCTAGCTGTCTGGCAAAACACTTTTCTCAGCTTCTTTAGGAAAATTGGGACTTCAGAGTCCAGGCATACAAGATTTATTCTATTATCATTTTATATTGGGATGAGCATTATTCAAAATTTTAAGTCTATGAAACTTTTTCCTACTCTTTCTAGAAAAATTATGACTCTCATCCTTTGGTAGTTAGAAAATTCCAAAGATATATAGCGGTGCGAAATCAATATACTCTCGAGAAACATGGCCCAAATACGTAGAAGATGCTCTTTGGGAAGCCATCTCATCCAACCACAATATGAGAAAAGAAAAAGAGATACATGAAGCAATTATGTCATATCCGTTAATTTAGATCCTGTGTTGCATGTGTCAAAAAGTTGATGCGTTTGACCAACTGAATTTTAAATTCGGATTTTGAGAGGAATTAGTCAAAGTAATGATTAATTATGATAATATATGCCTAATAAAGTATTTAAAATATTTAAAGATGTTAAAAACGGTAAAGGATTAAATTGCAAAATTTGACAAGTTTTGGAGTCAATTTGCAATTTATTGAATATTTAATGATTATATAAAAAGTTGTAAATTAAATACAATTTTTGGATAAGGGAGTATTACACCGATTTGTTTAAGTCATTATTGTAATAAACGCTAGAAATTCATACATTGTTTTACTCAAAGCTCAAAGATATAAAAGAGATAATGGATATTTTATTTATATAAGTTAATATTTACAAAACTTTAGGTTACTTACAAAACCATAGAAGGTAATTTATACATCCAAAATAAAGAAATATAAATACAAAATACAAGAGAGTTGTGACCCACAGTTTTCACTGTCGACTGCTTTATTGGATTAAGCCACATCTAGCTTTATCTACAAGTTTTAGCTACCTTTCTAAATCTGCACAGAATGAAACTCTCATGCTAAGCTCTAAGCTTAGTTATGCATAAAGATAAAGAAATATATTATATCATGCAACATGCATTGCCATATGTTCATAACATATAAAAAGTCATGCAACATGCTTTATCATGCTTTTATGGTGCAGACTTTTTATACAAATTATTATCTCATATTCATATTCATATATATATATATATATATATATAGGTGTCATCACTGACATTAATAATAATGTCATTACTGACTTTAATTATAATATCATCACTGGCTTCATTAATCGTGCCCTCATCGTCATTAATAATCCCCTTGATTGGCATGCCAACCTATCCAAAATTCTAGTTCTAAGCTAGGTGTTATAGGGCTTAATTAATGTCATTAAATTCCATAACTCTTAAATTCATACATTTCATACATATAATAACTCAATGAAAGTACTTTTTGCATAGTATAACAAGATTCACATTATAACAATTAACCTAATATAACTCAAATATTTAAATTTCATTATTTTTAGTTTGCAATGTTTCAAGCAGAATTCGTGTTATGTCCTTGACCTCAATTTCGGTCCTGTTAAAATTTGAATTAAATTACAGAGTCTTCTTATGAATTTTATACCTAAATATTTGCTTTAATATGCAACTTGAATCACTACATTTGGACTTATGTAGAAAAAAATATAATTAATTGAACACTGACTGGTTACTAACAATTTTGCCCAAAATATTCGGGACAGATTCTAGGTCCAAAATATACGTATTTTTCTAGGCAAGTACAACATATTTAGATTTTATAGTTTGAATAAAAGTTAAAGCTCTATGTTTTAGATTTCAAACCCAACTAACAATACATTAATCTGAATTCCATAGCTTAAGTTATAGTAATATATGTGCTTACAACTCTATAGATTCTAGCATTACACACACACAATCATTTAATTTAATTTTTACCAAATATACTCCTAAGTCTAGAAAATATTTATACCCAAAATATTATCACAAAATAATGTTAATTTACATGCCAAATGCTCAAATCATGCAATTTGAAAATAAAACATAGGCTATTGCCTTAAGTTATGCACAAACCTCTTCTTTTTCTCATTTACTTTCTCTAGGTAGCTTTCTCTTTGCCTTTGTTTCTTTGAGCTCCTTCTTTGTCACTTTGAACTCCTAAAACACATAAAATCATCATCAAAACCTTACCTTATTAAAACTCTTATGAAACCCAAAACTCTCCCTTATAAAACCTTAAAGTCTCTCTCTACATAATCAAGCTCTAAATGAACTCAAAACCATGTTTTTCTTTGATAAAAGTTAAAGAGGAGAAGGATAGCTTCTTACCTATAATTTTTCTTCTACTTGATCATAACTATGGAGATTTATCTCTCCTCAAAACTTGCGTATTTTGCTTTCCTCTTGCTATCCTTAGCTTCATTAGATCTTGTTGTGCATGAAAATCAATTTTCCTTACCTTTCTCTCCTTTGTCTCTTTCTTTCTCTCTCTAGCATAAGCTCTTGGCTATGGAGGATGGTGAGGGTGGCTTGGAGGCTGATTCTTGAGTAGAAAAAATAACTTAAGAAGAAGAGATAAGGAATAAGAAAGAAGAATTAAAAAAATGGCCAAAAGTCTCATATGGGTCCCACCATTTTTTTACCAAAATCTTGACATTTAGGCTTAATTATCATCTTAATCTTATTTTTCATGGAGTGGCTGGCCAACATGCATATTATATGTCTAATTCAATATTTTAAATAGCAAATATCTCATTATATCCTTAAAATTTCGATAAATTGCAAATTGATGCCAAAACTTATCAAATTTTACAACTTAGTCATTTACCGTAAATCAACTTCTTTAAGCTTTCTAAATATTTTATTAGGCATATATCATAATTATTAATAATTATCTTGATTAACTTCAGTCAAAATATGAATTTAGACTTTGATCGGTTCAACGCGTCAGTTTAATGACATGCGCAACTCGGGGCCTGAATTAGAATATGACACAAAGTGTGGGTCCCATATGTGGACTTTTGAGTTTTTTCTTCTTCTTTCTTTTCTTCTTCTCCCTTATCACATTTTTAACTAAACTTTTTTGCATCTTAAACCAGTCCCAACGCCACCACCATTTCCACTATAGCCAAAGTTTAAGTAGAGACAAAGTAGAGAGCAAAAATCAAGAGGAAAGGTGGTTTTATTCTCTACAAGTCTTAGAGAAATTAAGGAGAACAAAAGGAAAGGAAGAAAATCAAATCAAGAGGAGAGTGAAATCTCCAAAGTGGTGATCAATAGAAGAAAAAAGCATAGGTAAATAGTTCTTGTTCTTCTTAGTTTTCATTAAAGGAAAATATGGTTTTGAGCTCATTTAGAACTTGTTTCAGTAGAGAGAGATAGGGATTTTAGGGTTTCATTAGGGTTTTGGAAGCTTGATAAAGGTAGAGTTTTGATGGTAATCTTATGATGTTATAGGAGTTCTAATTGGCAAGGAACAAGTTCAAGCTAGTAAAGGAAAGGAGAAAGCTACCAAGAGCAAGTGAAGGAGAAAAGATTAATGTTCATGCAGAATTTAAGGTAATAGGCTACAATATGCTTGTAAATGGCATGATATGCATGTATAATATGTTAGTTAATGAATAAGTTGAATTAATTATGAATTATAGCATGAATCCATAGGTTTAAATATAAAGAAGTAAGATTTCATGATATGTGATTCAAGTAATCCATATTAGAGAATTGAATGCTGATTAAAGAAATTATATGAATTAAAGTACGATAAGTTAAGTAAAAGACTTTAGAAATGCATAATAAAGTATTGAATGGATTTAGAAAGCTTGAAATAGGAAAGCAATATGAATATGCAGATTTTCCAGCTGAAGTCACGGGCGTGATGATCTAGTCACGGGCATGAATTTTCCTTGGAGATGGGACAAAAGCGTTCACGATTTGAGTCATGGTTTATACTACAGGCATGAACCTATTCACGAACGAGAACATATTGACCACGACCATGAAACTAATTGTTCACGAGCGTAAATAAGGAGATCATAACCGTGAATGCTCTGTTTCCATTAAATGTATTATTGATATGCAATAAAGTGATTTGGTTAGTAAAGATCAAGAGATATTAGATGTTCAATGACATGAATATTTTTGTATTGAAATAAGGATGAATGAGATGTTGCTTGATATATTATGTGATTTGAATATTCATGAATGAAAAGAAAAGATATGTAATTAATTTTTGAAATGGATATGCCCATTACTCTAATCTAGGACTAGAAATAGGATAGATGGAATGTCATTATGGGGGGAAACAGTACTGTAAAATATGAGATGTATTTCTCAGTCAATGTAGCTTTAGCTCTGTAGGCACCATTGGCTTGAGATGCTCGGTTGAGCATATGTAGATTGAGGACAATGTGGCTTTAGCTCTAGAAGTGCCCTTGGTCTGGTAATTCATATATCTTTAGCTATGGGATCGTCATTGATTTGAAAAAGCTCAGATGAGCCAAATAGTGAACATTGTGGCTTTAAAATGTGTATAACTTTGTATGTATGTATGTATGTGTATATATATATATATATAATGTTAATAATTAGTTTGTGCATAAAATAACATATGATAGTGCTTGTTGCATGACATAGTATATTGCCTTAATTATATGAACCATTAAGCCTAGAGTTTAGCATGAAAGTTTATCTCGCGCAGATATAACAAGGTAGCCAAAGTTTGTTGATAAAGCTGGCGAAGATCCTAGTCAAGTAAAGTAGCTGATCTTGAAACCGTGGGTCATAAACTTTGAACTTTTGTATTTCATATTATATACTTTTAGATTTGTAAAATTAACTTTATAGTTTTGTAATACTATATTATGTAAATATATTATACAATGTTTTTTTCTTATACTTCTTAGGTGGAAAAGAAAAATATGTGCATTGTGTTTAATATTTTTCAAGTAATGATTTGAAAACGTCGGAGTAGTGTTCCCTTATCCAAGCATGTGCTGCTGGGATGAGGGGGGTGTTATAGATTTTGGTATCAGAGCTCAGTTTAGGTAGTTTTAGGCTCTTTAAAAAAGCAATTTTTAAAATATTTTTGCTATATTTGCTCCCACATTTGAATTTATGAATCATTGCTTACTGATTAGAACCGTTACTTTATGGTATAGGTAGGTTATGTCTTCAGGATCATGTCAGATGGTGGCTGAAGAAGTCAAAAGTAATGAGCCTAAAAGAATAAGAGTTTTATCATCGAGCTATGATACCGAGATTTGGTACAAGTTCATCACGTGAACAATCTGTCGTTGGGTCAGGATAAATAGATCTTCTAAGGAATATGAATGATTTGCTATAAAGAGCATCGCATCTAGATTCATCTGGGCTACAGTTTGAGGGGTTGAGGAAGTTGGGGGAACCCAATTTTTATGACCTTTATGTGGCAGAGTTCTAGTTGGAATGGTCAGAAAGTCTCTTTAACCAGTTATATTACACAAAAGAGTAGAAGTATGAGTATACAGTGTCCTTATTGCAAGATCATGCTTATTATTGGTGGCAATCAGCATTACAAGATTTAGAAGTGCCTGATCCCATTATATGGGAGTTCTTATTAGAGAAGTTTAAAGAGAAGTACACACCCCTTATCTACATAGATGATAAGAAAAGGAGTTTTTGACCCTAAAGCAATAAGATATGTCAGTGACAGAGTATAAAAGAGAATTCACACACCTATGCAAGTATGTCGAAGGTATTATATCTGAAAAGGTTGGAAAGTGATGGAAATTTGAAGATGGATTGAAAGATTCAATTAAGCTACAGGTTTTAGCCCTACGACTGATGAGTTTCCCCAATTTACTAATGTCTACTAGAACATTGAAAGGGTTTTGATGGAACAACAACCAACATAGGTGAGTGGGGTTAGTAGACCCATACCACAGTCAAATGGAGGAAATTCGAGTGGCAAGAGAGTCAAATCCTTCAGTGGTCGATTTCAGGCTAGGGATTCCAACAGACCTCCTTTCTACTAGTGAGGATAACATGTAAGATTTGTTTCATCAGCAGCCAGTACACCGACACCGATATCCTGCAGATTTACCCTTTTATCAATATGTCGACATTGTGGTCGTCCTCACCCAGAAGAGTGTTGGTGGACGACGGGTATGTTTGAGATGTTGGCTCTAAAGACCATATGAGAAAAGATTGTCCATTGTTACAGTATGGCAGAGGTTCAGAAAGTATTGAGCCTGTACAAATACAAACTTCAGGCCAAGGCAGAGGTCGAGATCGAGGACAAAACAGAGGTGGTCGAGTAAGGCCTACCCATTATAGATCAGAGACTGTTGAGAGGCTAGATGGTAGTAGAGTTACACTAGTAAGAGCTTATGCCATGCGAGGTCGAGAAGAGTAGGATGCACCCGACGTCATAAATGGTAAATTCCTTTTCTTTGGCTCTTTTATTTATGCATTGATGCATCCAGGGTCGACGCATTCATACATAAGCACACCACCACAAGGTTGAGTGGTTTTAAAACATGAAGCTCTAGAATTTAAGGTCCTTGTGACTAACCCATTGGGACACAGTGTGTGAGTTAGTAAAGTGTTCAAGGGTTTTCTAGTTGAGATACAAGATAGGAAATTTCCTACAGATCTGATAGAGTTACCATTCCATGAGTTCAATGTGATCTTGGAAATGGATTGGTTAGCTCATCACTAGGTGATAGTAGATGTGGAAAAAGGCATATAAGGATTAGAGTTTTGGAACAAAAAGAGATGTTAGTGAAGGGTAAGAACATAAATTATCTATATAATGTGATATCGATGATGAAAACTCAAAAACTCATCAGTAAGGGATGTGAAGCCTATTTGGTGTATGTGATTGATACGAAAAAAAGTAGTCCAAAATTGGCCAACATCCCTACTATTTGTGAATTTTCAGATATTTTTCTAGAAAAGTTGTCAGGGTTACCATCTGACCGAGAGATAGAGTTTGCTATTGAGTTGGTATCTGGCACTGCTCCTATATCTATTACACCATTTAGGATGGCACTTGTGGAGTTAAAAGAGTTACAAGTGTAGTTGCAAGAACTGCTTGATAAAGGTTTCATACTACCTAGTGTATCACCATGGGGAGCTCTGGTATTATTTGTAAAGAAGAAAGACGACACCTTATGGTTGTGCATTGATTACAAGTAACTTAATAGGGTGACCATTAAGAATAAGTATCCGCTGCCTAGAATTGAGCAGGTGTATTCTCAAAGATAGATCTTCGATCAAGGAATCATCAGCTAAAGATTAAGGAGTCAGATGTACCGAAGATGACATTCAAAACTCATTATGGTCATTATGAGTTCCTGGTAATGCCATTTGGCTTGACAAGTGCACCAGTAACTTTTGTGGACTTGATGAACCAAATGTTCAAGCCATATCTTGATCAATTTGTAGTGGTATTCATCAATGATATTCTAGTATACTCTAGAGACAAGGAATAACATAATCAGCATCTAAGAATGGTACTGCAAATGTTGAGGGAAAAGTAGCTATATGCCAAGCTATCAAAGTGTGAGTTTTGGCTAAAAGCAGTCAATTTTTCTAGGTCATGCGGTATCAGCAGAAGACATTCAAGTTGATCATAGTAAGATCGAGGCTATTCTGAATTGGAAACCACCTCAGAATGTGATAGAAGTGAGGAATTTCCTTGGATTAGTTGGATATTATAGGAGGTTCGTGAAATAATTTTCATCCTTAGTGACTCCTTTGACTCGATTGCTATGAAAATATGTCCTATTTGAATGGACAAATAAGTGCCATAAAATCAAGAAAATATTAACTGAAGCACCAGTCTTGACCCAGCCTACTTCAGGAAAAGATTATATTATATACAGTGATGCAAGTCACAATGGGCTAGGTTGTGTTCTTATGCAAGAGGGAAAAGTGGTTGTTTATGCCTCTATGTAGCTTAAACCTCACGAGCTTAACTATCTAACATATGATTTAAAGCTTGTAGTGATAGTTTTTGCTTTTAAGATCTATAGACATTACCTATTTAGAGAAAATGTTATATCTATACAGACCACAAGATTCTTAATTATTTTCCTTCACATAAAGAGTTAAACTTGAGACAACAAATGTGGTTGGAGTTGATTAAAAACTGACTGTGATTGACTACCAGCCAGGAAAAGCAAATGTGGTGGCTGATGCCTTAAGTAGGAAGATGATAACTGAGATGCAAGTAAAGTCTACCTTGATACAGAGGATTAAAAAATCTCAACAGCAAGATGAAAAGTTGGAAAAAGATAGTTGAGACAGTGAAAAAGGAAGAAAAGTCTGAGTTTTCTCATATAGACAATTGTACCTTGTATTTCAAGAATGGGATTTGTGAGCTAGGTGTAGAAGAGTTGAAGTCTGATATCATAAAGGAAACTCATGAGATAGTATATACGATGCAACCATAAGGGAACAAAATGTATCAAGATCTGAGGGCACAATATTTGTGGTCATGAATGAAGAAGGATATTGCTGAATATATTGCAAAGTGCTTAACTTGCCAACAAATGAAAGCTGAACATTAGTTACCCACATAATTTCTACAACTGATACCCATACCATAATGGAAGTGGGAAAGGATCATGATGGATTTTTTGTTTGGTTTACAGTGATATAGAGGAAGCATGATGCAATATGGATGACAATGGATTGACTAACAAAATTGGCACATTTTCTACCAGTTCAGATGTATTATACATTAAATAAATTAGATATTTATGTTAATGAGATAGTGAGACTTCATAAAGTGCCAATATCTATCATCTCTTATAGAAATCCCAAGTTTACGTTGCAATTCTGGAAAAGCTTATAGCAAGCTTTGGGAACTCGACTTAATTTTGGTATGGCTTTCCATCCATAGACAGACAGACAGTCAAAACGAGTTATCTAGTTGTTAAAGACATGATGAGAAGTTGTGTGCTCGATTTTGAAGGGATCTAGGATTGATATTTATCTCTTATGGAATTTTCCTGCAACAATAGTCATCAGACAAGTATTGGCATGACTCCTTATGAGGCTTTGTATGGAAGAAAGTGCAGGACACCAATTTGTCGGACCGAGCTAAGTGAAAAGAAGTTGATTATACTAAAGTTAGTGTAGCAAACCAAAGAGAAAGTTAGAGTGATCAAGTAAAGATTGAAAGCATCACAAGATCAACAAAAGTCATATGCTAACATAAAGAGGCAAGACATAGAATATTCTATAGGTGATAAAGTCTTCTTTAAAGTTTCACCCTAGAAGAAGGTATTAAGATTTGGCAAAAAATGGAAGTTGAGTCTAAGGTTTATTGGTCCTTATGAGATTCTAGAAAGAATCAAACCAGTGGCTTATCGGTTAGCCCTTCCACCAGAGTTGGATCAGATTCACAATGTGTTCCATGTTTCGATGTTTCAAAGATATCATTCAGATATGACTCATGTTGTACCAAGAAGATAGAAGTTCAAATTGATATGACGTATGAACAGGAAACAATGGCTATAATAGCACGTGAAGAGAAAATTCTTTAGAACAATAGAGTTTCTTTAGTTAAAGTCTTATGGCATAACCATGCAATAAGAGAAGTAACGTGGGAAAGTGAATAAATTATGAAAAGGCAGTATCCTCAATTCTTCAATCCAAAATGAATAGGTAAATTTTGAGGACAAAATTTATTTAAAAGGGAGAGAATATCATATCCGTTAATTTAGGTCTTCGCACGTATCGCAAAGTTGACGCATTTAACCGACCGAAGTCTAAATTCGAATTTTGATGGGAATTAATTATGTTGATTTAAAATGCTTAAAAGATGTTAAATACAGTGAAGGATTAAATTGTAAAATTTGACAAGTTTTGGGGCTAATTTGCAATTTACTAAAAATTTAAGGATTATATAAGATGTTATGAATTAAACATAATTTTTGGATAGAAAGATATAAGATGGCCGACCACCAAAACATAAAAAGGAGATTAAAATGTTAATTGGTCTAATATCAAGTTTATAGTCAAAGTGTGTGCCCATATATGGACTTTTGAGTTTCTTCTTCTTCTTTCTTTTCTTCTTCTCCCTTATCACATTTTTAACTTAACTTTTCTGCATCTTAAACCAGTCCTAATTCCACCACCATTTCCACCATAGCCAAAGTTCAATTACAGACAAAGTAGAGAGTGAAAATCAAAAGGAAAGGTGGTTTCATTCTCTACAAGTCTTGGAGAAGTTAAGAAGCGCAAAAAGACAGGAAGAAAAGCAAAGCAAGCGGAGAGTAAAATCTCCAAAGTGGTGATCAAGATAAGAAATGAGCATAGGTAAGGAGTTCTTCTTCTTTTTAGTTTTCATTAAAGGAAAGTATGGTTTTGAGCTCATTTAGAGCTTGTTTAAGTAGAGAGAGAGAAAAAAAAAAAAAGAAAGAGTTTAGGGTTTCAATAGGGTTTTGGAAGCTTGATAAAGGTAGAGTTTTTATAGTAATCTTATGATATTGTAGGAGTTCCAAGTGGTAAGAAACAAATTCAAGCTAGTAAAGGAAAGAAGAAAGTTACCTTAAGCAAGTGAAGGAGAAAAGATTAAGGTTCTTGCATAATTTAAGGCAATAGCATATAATTTGCATTGATATGCATGTATAATATGTTAGTTAATGAATAAGTTGCATTGATTATGAATTATAGCATGAAACCAAAGGTTTAAATATAAAGAAGTAAGATTTCATTATATGTGTATATTAGAGAATTGAATGTTGATTAAAGGAATTATATGAATTAAAGTATGATAAGTTAAGTAAAGGACTTTAGAAATGCATATTGGTATGGCTTTAGGAAGCTTGAAATAGGAAAGGAATATGAACATGCAAATTTTTCTGGCTGAAGTCATGGGCGTGATGATCTGGTCACAGGCATATATTTTGCTTGGAAATGAGACATAAGTGTTCACAGTTTGAGTACCACGGGCGATAACCTATTCAAGGGCATGAACATATTGACCATGACTATGAAACTAATTGTTCACGGGAGTGAATAAGGAGATCACGACCATGAATGCTCTATTTTCATTAAATGTATTATTCGATATGCAATAAAGTGATTCAGTTAGTAAAGATCAAAAGATATTAGATGTTCAATAATATGAATATTTATGTGTTTAAACAAGGATGAATGAGATGTTGCTTAATATATTATGTGATTTGAATATTCATGAATAAAAAGAAAAGATATGAAATTAATTTTTGAAATAGATATGCCCATTACTCTAATCTAGGACTAGAAATTGAATAGATGACATGTCATTATAGGAGCAAACGGTACTGTAAAATATGAGATGTATTCCTCAATCAATGTTGTTTTAGCTCTGGGAGCGTCATTGGCCTGAGATGCTCGGTTAAGCATATGCAGATTGAGGATAAGGTGGCTTTAGCTTTGAGAGTGCCTTTGGTCCCATAATTCATATATAATGACATATTACTCAATCAATGAGGCTTTAGCTCTAGAAGTGTCATTGATTTGAGAAGCTCGGATGAGACAAATAGTGGACAAGGTGGCTTTAGTTCTGGGAGTACCTTTAATCCATAACTTGTATCCAATTAGTCCAGTTTAGAGTGATATGGGTGAATCACTAGGGTTAAGTTGAAAGATAATGTACGGTATGATAAAAATAGTGTAGGATGTTAATGAAATGAATTGTATAATTTATGATTGAAGATAATATATATATATATATATATATATATATATAATTAGTATGAAATAGAGTTACGAGGAACAAAATTGTATGAAAAGATGTTTGTGCATAAAATAACATATGATAATGCTTGTTGCATGATATAATATATTATCTTAATTATATGCATCATTAAGCCTAGAGTTTATCGTGAGAATTTATCTCGTGCATATATAGCAAGGTAGCCAAAGTTTGTTGATAAAGCTAGTAGAGATCCTAGTCAAGTAAAGCAGCTGATCTTGAAACTGTGGGTCACAATCTTTTGAACTTTTTTATTTCATATTATATACTTCTAGATTTGTAAAATTAACTTTATAGTTTTGTAATACTATATTATGTAAATAAATTGTGCAATATTTTCTCTTATACTTTTTGGGTGGAAAAGAAAATTATGTGCACTGTGTTCAATATTTATCAAGTAATGATTTGAAAAAGTCGGAGTAGTGCTCTCTTATCCGGGCATGTGCTGCTGGGATAAGAGGGATGTTACAAATTGTCTCTAGAGAACGAATGTCACCACCTCATGATCGTGATGCAGGACCTTCCACATCACTCAATTATAATTTAGATGATTATAGATAAATGAACATCTTTCCTAGTCATGAATCAATCTGTAATAAAGATTAAAGTAATATCTTTATACTATTTGTCAGTATGTCCTTTTGTAATAATTAAAGTATACTTTCTAAAAGTAAAGATCTTCAACATTTTTTTCTTTAATAATTTCTAGTTTACTTTGTAAAAGTAAAGATCTTTTAGCATCTTTACTTTAATAATTGTAGTTTATTTGTTTCTCTAGAGCATTCTATATGAGGAGACTCTTTATTTGTAAAGAGGCAGAATGTTTTAGAAAATAAAACCAATGTATTCTTACTTATATGACTTTCTAAAACTATTTTGTTCCTTAATCCTAACTTTGTTCAATATACACCTATTATAGTTTCTTTTCTTAAGTAACCATTACGAGATCTATAAGGCCTCTGGATGGATGCTATTGATGCACCAAAATAGATAGCTAAAAGGCAGACCTTTTGAGCGCCCAGGAGTGGCCATATATTGGTTAACATTTCTACTATTTATATTAAAGTATCAATAGTAGTTATTAGGGGTCGTTGTGGTATAAATAAATTTTAAAAAATACTATGACTTTTATCTTTTATGTATATTTATTACTATATATTTGACATAATATATGAGATTGTATGTGATATATATTTTGTTACCTGATACATGTTTTCTTCATGGGTGATTCATCTATTATTTATTATGTTTGGCTACAATTTTAAAGGTTAGAGTGCTTTAAAACATGATTGTGAGTAGAGGATGCTGGTTTTGATTTGGTGAGAAGTGATTTCTTAATAAAACAAGACCCGAAGATTATGACTTGGCATTTGGTTTGCATTTGAAATTTGATGGACTCTGATCTTAAAAAGTTTATAATTTGAAAGTCAAATTGTAAGAATTTTCAATACGGTCGCTTATGACAATTTTGAAAATTTGCTCCATCCATAAAATTTGGTAATTAGTGGTGAAAAAGTATATTTATTTTTGTAACCATAAACTAAATTATTAGCAGATAAACTAACTAATTCGGTTGGTTGCCGACCAAATATAATAAATGTTATAGTATTAGTCGAATCTTCAACTAATGCATTTAGCTTATACATATTTAAAAAAAAAAAGATATAAAGGTAGAAGTAATATGATTGTATATTAAAATTATATAAATTTTAATGTACCAATATGTAGATAGTTTTTCAAGAATACCACAATTGTTGTATCATTTTTGTTCATTATAATTTTATAGATTGTTTTTGCATTGAGGGTATGCTTTGTACCTCATCTCGCAGATGAGTCGATATAACAAATAATAATCTAGAAATTGAAATTTATGTCCTAGTTGGTGAATATTATCTGAATATATATATATATATATATATATATATATATATATATATATATATATATATATTGGCTTGTATTATTTGTGTTGATTCGATAGTTACTTTATTGGTATGCACATCCAGATACATTAATTCATAAATAGTTTTCCAGCTTACATTTCTTTTTAGCTCAATATTTTGAACATGTAACTTTTCTATTTGTAGCTAAACGATCCTTTCTACTGGTTCTGAAAATCTAACATTGCAAGAAGCAGAAAAACAAAAGTAAGTGGAAAATACGAAAACAAATTTTATAATATACATGTAGTAGTAAAAAAAATGAAAACATATTTTATTACACCTCTATTTTAAGTTTACAACTTTGGCTATTATAATGATTTTTATACCAATTGTGCTATTTACTAAGAAAGCGTCTATAAAAAAAAAAGTGGAGTTATTGATATTACAGTTATTCCTCTTATGTCTTGGGGACAAACCAAAATTTTCCAATACAGATACTCCATTGGTTTCTACAATTTGTTTGAATCCCCCTCATTTTCTCATCTTTTTATTTCTTCTTTTAATTTTTTACCATTTTTTAAAATTTTCATGGCTCCATTTCATGTATTATTTTTATTCCAAATTTGATAGTCATTATCCAAATTCATTTAAAATAATTAAAATATGTTTGTTTTTGTATTCAAATTATAATTCGGATCATACTTTTAAAAAAATGAATTTTCAATCCTCCATAAATGTTTAAATTATTTTTAAAATTATGAGATTGAGAATTCAATATGCTCTTTCTAAAAATCAAGTCAAATCAAATCAAATGCTCCCTATATTAAAGAAAGAAGACCAATGTTGTACATGTACTATAAATATTAAAAAAACCATTACATTTACATAAACCCCATATGCCCCGTAGAATAAAAAATTTCATTCTCTCAAGCAGCTAACACATCTCATTTGATCCTTAATTACATGATTAAATTATGAGAAGAATGGGGAAGAGAACTTTAATCCATTAGCTCACCCTCACAAGGGGACTGGTCATGAGAACTAAGAGAAACTCCAAGTTTGTACTAATCTCTTATGTAATATTCTTTAAATTTAATTCATCTATAAATTATTGCTAATAGTGAAGAAATGTTTACAATTTCATCAATTTTTTATTCATGTATTTTGTTCGTGAAAATATTAATAAACTTAAATAATTTATAAATGTTTGCACCATCATTTTTTTAATTCATATGACTCATGAAAATTTAAATACTATTAAAATTTAATATTCACAAATTTTAATATTTATTTCTAAAATAAGCTTAGAGTAACTATATTTTTGTTTATATCCCCTATGAAATGATTTTTTTTTTTAGGAATGAATTGATTATACTTAAATTTCTTTCTTAGGCAATGAAATTTGGAAAGGAAGAGCTGTCATGGGGAAAGTGATGCTTGAGAGGAGAGTAGTGATGCAAAAGTGAGAGGAAATGGGTTCTCTAAAGTTGGCCTATTGGACCAGACTAGGTATGGAACCAACTCAGACCGTGGCCCGATTGGAGAAGGGTCTGATCTGAGCTCTTCCTCCATGAACCGAAAATCGGCGGTTCCAGTTCTAAAGGTAATATTATCATTTTTTTACTTTTTAAATATAAATTAGATAAAATCAAAAGACATAAATACCCTTTATAACAGAAAAATAACAACTATATTTTAGAGATATTATTATAATTTAAATTTTAAAATTTGTTCTCTATAAATACCAAATAAATTTCAATATTATTCATTTTCTATTTTACTACACAATCTTAATTCAATCTCAATTCTCTCTACATATATTTCTAATTTCTCTCTAATTACATTTTCAATTATTGTTTCTTTCTAATTATACTTCTACATAATCTCAATTTTTTCTTCAATTCTTTAATTCTTTCTAATTCTCAATTTTTCTTTAATCCTACAATTTTTTTAAAATATTTTTCAAATTTTTTCACAAAATTTAATCATAAATAATGGTAAGTCATAGTGGAATGAACAATTTTTTTAATAAAAATATTGTTGATTTGGAAATTTTTATTGAAAATTTGGATGAAAATGGGGAGTTCTAAATTCCAATTGAAGAAAGCCAAAGAAATATAGGTGATGAACAATTTGGTCCAACGTCAGCATCATCTGATGTAAAAATTCGAACATTCGACATTTTTTAAATTTATTTCAAGAAAATTCAAACAAATGATGGGTCATTTGATATTGTGTGTAATTATTATACACAAACATACAATTTTAAAGCATGAGGTGGTTAAAACACATTTCCAAGATACTTGCAAAATAGATAAAAGACAAAGTTAAATTTCTGGATACACAATATCTTCTTCTTCTTTTCAATTATTTAAATATAATGATAAAAAAATTTGACAAAAATGATAAGTATGAAACATTTATCTTTTAGTTTTAGTGAAAAAATAGGTTTTGTTAATTATTGTCAAAATTCATTAAATTTATCTGTTAAATGTGTACTTAGAAATACTCTTAAACGTGATTTATATAATTTATAGAAAAAATTAAAAAAAAGAATTGCTCAAAATATTTTATTATTTGAATGAATATGTTTGTATTTGAAGTGATCATTGACAAATGCATTTTTACATGAGTGTTATATGTCATTGGATTGATGATGAATGACAATTACAAAAAAAAAATTAATTGCATTTAGAGTATTTAAAGATCGGTATACCGCCGATAATATTTTTAAAAATGATAAAAAAATATTTTGGAAGAATATGATTTAGTTTATAAAATTTTTTTCAATTGCTTTTGATAATGTGGTGGCAAATACCGCGTCAATTTAAAACATTCAAGCATGATGTCAACCTATTATTGGAGATAGATTTTTTCATGTTAGATGTGCATGTCATGTGTTAAATTTATCTATTTAAAATGGTTTAAAATCTTTGAATGATATAATTGCTCTAATTAAAGTAAAAATACTCGATTTTATCGTAAAAATGACAAAAAATCTAAAAGATTTCTAATGGATGTTCCTACTCATTAGAGTTCAACATATGAATTACTCAATGAGTCATATGAATATAGAGAATTATTGTGCACATTTATTTCTAATAATGTACCACAAATTAATTTATATTCACAGAATTGAGATGTTTGTCAACAAATTTTAAATATTTTAAAATTTTTTAATAATGCAATATATATTTTAAATGGTGTTTATTATCCAACATGTTTATTATTTTGTGAATATATTAATATTGTTGATACGTTTCAAGAATATATTAATAATCATATTTTGCATTATTCTATTTGTATGATAAAAAATAAATGGTTGACTTATTTTAAATATATTCTTTTTATTAATCCTGTATGTTGTATTTGTTTTTATCCTAGATGTAAAATAGAAGGTTTATTTGATTATTTAAATTTTTATTATTTATTGTTAGGTTTAGGTGATGAAATTAGTGTTAAAGCTATAATTAATGATGTAAAAACATTAACTTGTGATTTTATTTATGAAATTTAGTTTGATTTAAAATATTTCTCCTCCTATTACTAGTAGTGAAATTATTAGTTAAAATTTGAGTGAATCGATAAAAATTAGAGGGAGTGATCATTTAATGATGCAAAAACATAAAAAAAACCAATATCATCATCTGGTTCATCCGAATTTGATATTTATCTAACAACTACATTTAAGTTTGGTGACAGTATGACAGTTAAAGATTTTTCAGTTCTTGATTAGTGAAATCAACGTTAAAACACTTATTTGGTACTCTCCCAAATTGTAAAATAAAATTTTGCAAGTTCAGTCTCAACTGTTGTGCTTGAACAAGTTTTTAGTGCGTGAGGCAATATTTTAGATAAGATGCAATATAGCTTAACTCTTGAATCCCTAAAAGCTCAAACTTGTATTAATGATTGAACCAAAGCAGCATTAAAACAACAAGAAATAGAAAAAAAGATCAATTTGATAACTAATATGATTTCACCACCGAAATAACGACTAGCACATCCAGTACCGACTGTTCTGAGGAAAAAAAATAAAATTGATCAATAATTAAAATTTAAAATGTAAGAAAACTACGTGAGTTTTGATTTTTCTAAACCCTAAGAAGATACTTATGCAACTTAATTAATGTTAAAAAAATTAATTTAAAGTCCAATTCTTAATATTATAATTTTTTCAATATAAATTCAAACTTTTATAATTAAATTATTTTTTAAAATAAAAAAATTAAATTAATTAAGTTTTTACTTTTTAGCATAGTTGTAATTTTTATAAGTTTTTAATTTATCAAATAAATATAATCATTTCTAAATTCTAACTTATAATTTCTCTAAATCAAATTTTTTTGTTACAATAATCTAAATTATTACACAAAATTACAAATTAGTATTCAATAATTTATTTTTCTCAAAATTTTTATTTTTTATAATATATTAGTAGTACAAATTTATAATTTATACAAATTAATAATTTTAATTGTATTTATTTATTATGTTATTAATTAAAAAACTGGTCGAACTGTCAATTCATGAATTGGAATCGGCCTCACAACAATTCCAATTCGATCTCTGTTTTTTAGAACAGTGGAACTGGCGTTTCGAATCATGACCCGTCTGGCGCTTGGTAGTAGAAAGTCAAAATTATCTTTCCTTTGTATTAGATGGAGGGAAATGGGTGGGAAGAAATAGGAGGGCAAAAACTTAATATTGGCAGAAGTACATTGAAGGGTTCTAAAAAATGATATGACGCCGCTGTCTATAAGACATGCGACGGTGTCGTTTTGGCTTCGGTATTTTAATGTTATTAATAGATTATAGATTGTTGATTTGAAATGGATAGCAAAAATATAATTATTTTCTATTTAATTATGTAAAAAATATGTGTTTTTTTAAAAAGGACTGAATTGAAAAACTGGATAAATTGAAAAAGAAGAAGAAAAAAAAAATGAAAGTCTGCTAGAAAAAAGGGTTAAAATTTATTTGGACCCAAATTACAAGAGTTAAAATAAAATTTCAGTTTATTTGCTAATGCAACCTTACCCGATTCAATATTCATCCAACCAATCTAATAGTGAATAAACCATTCAGAAATTTTAACAGCGGATTGGATGGGATCTGAACAAATTTTGGTGCACATTTTACTCCCTATTTCTATAGATAAATCTGAACAAGCATTTTTTTTATCAATACGATGTCGTTCGCGAGACAGAACAAATCTTTGAAATTTGCCGTATTGATTTTCGCGAGCGCAAGTCAGCCATAAACCATCAGTCATTCAGACTATAATGCCCCTGTTAAGTCCCAATATTTCTTCTCATTTTAGCCTATTGTGGAGAGCAATTTTGTCATAGACAAGGATAATTATGCCATTCAATAATGCTTCCTCAAAACCCAGGCGTCTCCAGCAAAACCCTTCCTTTTGCTCCAAGCACATCATCTTTTTCTGTCTCTGTCTCTTAAATTGTTCTTCGTTTTTCCTTCGCCAATCTCGACTGGTTTTGCTTATTTCCCATTTGCCTCTCCATATTATTACTTTATTCTGCTATGTTGATGTCCAAGGTGGCTTTGTCACGCGTCTCGAGGAGCGCAGGTCGACGCTCCCTCCTCCTCCTTTCTCCGCCGCAGAAGCAGGAGTTTCCGCTGTTTTCCAGTCGGACTGACTCTCTGATTCATGAATATCCGTGCCAGGTGTGGCATATAATGAAAAAACCTTAATTTTTGAGTTTCGATTTCAGTTAGGGTTTTGCTAGGGTTTAAGGATTTAGAATAAATTTGTCCAAATTTTTCGATTTTATTCTCGAATTTTGATTCTACTATCGTGGTATCATCTTATCATAATTGATCTTGAGCTGAATTTTTTCTAGAATTTAGAATTTCTGTTTTTTCTAGAGTACAAAGGAGGCTTTTTTCTTCTGATTATTATGATGATTAAGATCAGTAGAAGTAAAATTTAAAGTAAACATTTGATTTCTGTTTTTAAGAAGCTTTCGAGATTTTATTGATAACTTGGATTTGAGATTTTATTCTCTTCCGGTAATTAATTATGAGAAGTTTTGTATCTGAATCCGATACATTTTTAGTTTGAATATATTGCTTAATTTCTGCTATTAGTGATTTATTAAGAGATCATGCTGATTGCACATTCCCCACGGTTATAGAAGGACATAATGGAATCATTTCTTCATATCATTTGGGATCTTAAATGATTTTCTTCGCTCTTTAACCTTTAATTGTTATGGTTCTGAATTTGTGGGATTGTTTGCGTTAAATGCCTTCTAAGTTCAAAAGGCTAGTCACACGGATTAACTTCACAATATACATTCTTTTCTCATTTCTGTTCACACATCGAAGAAATTATGGTGTTTGATTTTATCTTCTTTTTCTAATTCTACAACTCAAAATCTTGAGTAACACTCATGTTTGTCCCATGCAGTTTGCTAGAGGCCTAGTGTCCTTAATAAAACATTCAGCCTTCAGCTCTTCGGCTTTTCAACGACTTGGATTTACTTCAACTGCATCCCCTGAGCCCAGTGAAAAGGAACAGGGGAGAACTGTAGAGAATAATGGCACTTCCACAAATGCTAAACCAGAAAAAAACAATGGAGATGCGAAGCCTTCTGATCAAAAAGAAGATTCAGCTTCTGGAGCGACAAATGAGTCAGGTTCTGACCTAGAAAACCAACGAAACATGTCTCCATCTGTCAAAAGAAGGAGAAAAGGTACTAAACGAACTGCGTTTTCTGATTCAGATTCAGAGGCTGAAGGTGATCTTTCAATGGATGATCTGGTGAAGCTTTTGAATGAAAAGGAAGAACTTTTGAAGTCAAAGCACAAAGAGATTGAGAAAATGCAAGATAAAGTTCTTCGTACTTATGCAGAAATGGAGAATGTCATGGATAGGACAAAACGAGAAGCAGAGAACTCTAAAAAGTTTGCCGTACAGGTCTGTGCAGTAGTTGGTTCTTTCTCACAATGATAGCTTGCTTTTGCATTTAGATTCACTATAATTTTTTTTTTCTTTGCAAATCTTGTCTTTGGAATATTCACACCATAAGCCTATCTTTTATGAATTTGCTACAGAGTTTTGCAAAGAGCCTACTAGATGTTGCAGACAATTTGGGAAGAGCTTCTTCTGTTGTCAAAGACAGTTATTCAAAAATTGACCCATCTGCTGACACAGCCGGGGCAGTTCCACTTCTTAAGACCCTTTTGGAAGGAGTTGAAATGACTGAAAAGCAGCTTGTGGAAGTAAGTATAACTTATTTCTTCATCAATCATCACTTATCTGCAATGTAGTCAGATTCTGCATTTGGAGGCTCTTGGGATGAGAGATCTGTTATATATCTCAATTTATTGCTCATACAACTCTATGATGTCATGGATTTCAGGTATTTAGGAAATTTGGAGTAGAAAAATTTGATCCAATAAATGAGCCGTTTGATCCACACAGGCATAATGCAGTATTCCAATTATCAGATGCTTCTAAGCCTCCAGGCACGGTAGCAGCAGTCTTGAAGGTATTGTTTGAATAAAAATTCAATTTTTCTCATATTACTCTATGATCTTTATTTCTTTCCAATACAAATTAAGCATAAGTGGTAGGTCTTGTTTTGAAAAAAAAAATTTAACTCGGTGCCTGTTGAGGCTAGTGAGGAGGAATGATTCTTACTGTTACAATTTGCATTTGCTTGAAATTACTGTTCATACAAGATGATCATTTCTGCTGTTGCAGTTTGTATGTTTTATAGGTAGAATGAACATATCTTTCTTGTTTCCTATTTTCTCTACCTAATTGGCTTTTTGAGCTCGAGGTTGGAACTGTTTTTCTAAGTATTCTTTTAGATGTTAGGAATGGAGTTTCTATGCTCAACTAATATTGAACCAGTAATGAAAGAAAGTTTAATTGCATTTGGTTAGCTATAACATATGCCAAACAGGCATGAATCATGTAATGTCTCAAACAAAGTGCATATTTTCTTTTTCTATGAATGCAGATTATGCCTCTTAACAGAATGGAGTTTAAGTGATTATTAGTTATGGATTCGTGACTGCATAATGAACTGCTTGTATTATCTACTGCAGGCAGGATATGTCCTCTACGATCGTGTTATTAGGCCAGCTGAAGTTGGTGTTACTAAGGAAGTAGAGAATGATGCAGAATCAACTGACGAGGGTGGTAACCCTTGAAGAAACGGCGTGCGTAGTAATTTTAAAAATTTTGAATTTTGTTTTAGAGAAACGGAATGTAATGTTTTCTCTTCCCTGGTAAGCCTACTGTCAAAATGACATTTTTATTTTTCCCAGTCTTTGTATTCATAAAAAAATGGATGGGAATAGAGGAGGATTGTCACTATCGTTCATTTAAAGCTTATAATAGTTTTGAGGTTGAAAAAGATGAACATTTTTAACTGCTTAGAAGGGGATAGGGCGGATAGCTTTCTGCGTATTTTGATATGTTATCAGAAGATTTGGTACTTTCTAGCATATAAAGGTTTAGGAAAGATGTTATTTTTGTCCCTTGAACTTGTCAAAATTGCTCATTGAGCTTCTCAACCAACCCTTTTTTCTATTTAACTCTTGGAGTTATAATTTTTGTTTCAAGTTATTTAACTTTTTATTTTTATTTTAGGCAAATCACATTATGAGGGTTTTCCTTTTTTCAAAGCCTTAAACTTTGATTTTGCATTTAGCCATTAAAAATTTACTATATTTTAGTATAATGTCTTTAATGGACATTAGAAAGGGAATTAAATGTCAATGAAGTAAAGGAAGAGATGAGTAATGTTTGATTATAATAGTTCTATTTTAGGTGAAACCATATATGTATTATATTGAATGATAGAGAGAATATAGAAAAATAGAAGGCAAAACACATTTTTGAATATCCAATATTTAACGTCTTTTTTTTTTTTTTTTAATATAGTTTCCGAGCTTTTATTTGGTTACAATGGATTTTCGAATTATTACTTGTCTATTGGGTCTTTTTAGATAGGGCTGATGCACATACATTGCAGGTGTCTTTAAAGGCGTGATAGGCGAATTTTTAATAATAAAAAATGACACCTGAGCATCATTGGCTAGTAGGGTTGAGCATAAACAATCCAAAGACCAAAAAATTGATAAATCGATTAGAAAATAAATCGATGAATTGGTTCACTAACGGTTTGGAATTGTAGAAGACCAATCTATATATATATATATATATATATAGAGAGAGAGAGAGAGAGAGAGAGAGAGAGAGAGAGTTAAATGTTACTTATGTGAAATTTAAATTCTATAGTTGTATTAATTTTTTGATTTTCTTTTAACTGTATTGTTATTAATTTAATTTTGTTATAAAGTTGGTCAATTCTTTATGTTATAATTTGTTTATTGATATTAAATTTATTTATGGATATTAAAGTTAAGATTTATTTAAATGAAATGATTAATTTGTTTTTTCTTTAATGTTTGGCAAGCTTCACTTAATGGTTGATTGGTTAAAAATCTAAACTGAATTCATTGGACTGGTTAATCGATTTCAATGAATTAGTTGATAATTAATAATTGTGTAAGATCCATTTTAATAGACTGGTTAATTCAAAACCTCAATGGATTGTTTAACCGATCCATGCTCACCTAAACCAGGTAAAAGAGAATTATATATATATATATATATATATATATATATATATATATATATATATATATATATATATATATATATATATAATCAAAAATTAGTAAATAAATATTTTCCCCAAAGCAAAAGGCACCGTAATGACCAAAACCTTAAAATATGCTAATTCAAGATGCACTGTTTCACTAACTGAAATTATCCTTTTTTACCAATCCTAGAACTCTAAGCACGACCTTCCTCTCCCTGGAACACATTTATTATCATTCTTTACCTTAGCCCAACACACCTGCCGTTGTTGAAGATGAAGCATGGGAACTGGGAAGGTTGCTAGGGAGAGATTTACTGACTTAGAGGCGTTCAGTATTAATCTGAATAGCCAAAGATGGGCATTTGAGATGCCACTGTGGCTTTTGAGCCAAACTATTAATATCAACGACAGACAGCGAACAGGAGGATGTGACTATCAAGCAAGAAAATGGTTTTCTTAAGCAATTAAATTAAAAACTTAAGCAAATTTATGTATCATGTTTTTTGAAATGGATTTAAATAAAAACCCTAATTTGTAGATTGCTTACTGCTAATAAAAAAGAATGAAATTTTGTGTAGAGAAAACCTTGTAATTTACTCAAATGGCAGGTGGAATGATTCCCTGATAGAGCACATTTGTTGGGGAGGGAGATCCTAAGATGATTCGCATATTTGCACTTGAAAAAGCAGAGAGTAATCCAAGGGACACGAAAAATGAGTTATAGAATGGGTCCTTTAGCGTTCTTGAAGAGCTTGAAGAATGGAAGAACTGGAAGAAACAAAAGACATATTGAGTATTGCCGTTCGAAGTTGTAAGAAATTTCAAAAGGAGAAGGTTGTTTTGAGCTTTTTTTTTTTTTTTTTTTTATCGTTGCAATTGTTACAATTGCACGGTGTGGTCCCGATCGTTACATTAACAAAATTTTAATTACAATTATAAATCATTTTTGTTCCTGTAATTGACATCAATTTATAAGACCCATTTAATATTTTAATATATTCTATTTACATTTACATTTAAAATATTATATTTTTTATTTATTGTCAAATAAATTGGATTTTATTATTAATATTAATTAATGTTAAATTAATAAATTGTATAAATAAAAATAATTATGGAACTCAATGGAAATTAAAAGAAAGCACCCAACATTTCATTAATAAGAAAATTTTGATATAAAAATTATAAAACATAACTAAAATACAATATAAAAATTTTTTAATTAATATAAATAATTAGATTCTTATATATTTTTATATTAATTAACATTAATTATATATTAATTATATATTAATTATATTACTAATTATATTTATATTATTTAAATTAAATTTATAATAATTTTATTAACTTAATTAATTTATTTTGTTAATTATTAATTATACATTAATTAATATTGAATACATTAATTAATAAAAATACATTATTTATTTATTTTATTCAAAATTTATAATAAAATAATCAATGTGGGACTCATTAGAATTTTTATTCAATCGAAATTGTCATATTCACTAATTTAAGTACTGAGTTGTGCATGTCGCAAAATTGATGCGTCTGGCCAACTAGAGTCTAAATTTGAATTTTGACCAAAGAAAAATTAAAATAATATTAAATAATTATAAAAAATACTTAATAAAATATATAATGAATGTGAACATGTTAAATTACAATAAGAGACTTAAATGCAAATTTTAAAAATTTTTGGAATAAATTTGTAATTTATTCCAAAAATTAAAGGACCAATTTGGATATTTACCATTTAAAATATAATTTGGTCCTTTTATGAGTGAGATGGCCAACCATATCATCAAGGAAGAGGAAAAACACATTAAGGTAAGTTTAACATAAAAATATCAAGATTTTTATTTTGATGTGGGTCCCATCTTTGACAATTTAATTTCTTATTCTTCTTTCCTTATCAATTTTGTATTTCATCACCTCATATACGTTAATACCCTCCTCCATAGCTAAAATTTCATTCTAGAGAGAAAAAGTGAGAAACAGTGAGAGAAAATCATAGAAAAATGGTGTTTTCATGCGTAAGGAAGCTTGAGGAAGCTAAAAAAAGGCAAGAGGAAGAGAAAGAAGATAAAAAAGAGGAGAGAGAAACCTTACATGGTTCGGTCATGGTGGAATTAAGGTGACAAGTAAGTTATTTCTTCCATCTCTACATTATTTCTATAAAAACAAATTTGTGTTTTAAGCTCATTAGGAGCTTGTTTACGAGACTTATAGTTTAAAGTGAAAGTGAAGGTTTTGAGAGGTTTTGATGAAGGAAAAGTTGTCAAAAGTATTTAAAAACCTTAAAATTGAATGAGGTTAAGTGATGGGATATGGTAGAAGCCTAAATCTTAAGTTGTAAAAAGAGAGATTTTGGAGGTTAGAGTTGAAGAGAGAGAAAATAGAGATAAGAGATATAATTATAAAAGATTATGTTTAATGGTATTTTTGTGTGTTACCCAGATATTAAGCCAAGAAGGGGGGTTGAATTAGAGTTTTAAAAATTTAACTTTAAAGTGCAGAAATAAAAAAAAAAAGTTTAGGAGGGATAGAGAAATTTGACACAAGGATTTTTATAGAGGTTCGGGTGTTAACAAACCCTACTCCTCTCCCCAATCGCAATTGGGAGTTTCACTAACACACTAAGTGTTACAATGGAGTTTTACAAGCTCACTCCCAACTATGGTGTTTCTCACAATGGCTCACACCTAACCTAGAAATCCCTTGTGTTTTAATAGCTCACACAATAACCAATTTCTTGTGTTTTACAGGCTCACACAAATAACCTTCATCTTGTATTTTACAGGCTCACACAAACAATCTTTCTTTGTGTTTTAAAGGCTCACACAACTAACCCTTACAAGTATTCTACTCTTAACCCAGAAATACCCAAAACTCACTTGAGTAATAAATGATTACTAAGAGAAACACTTACAAATCTTTATTGCTCAATAAATAATGAGCAAAAATATTTTCACAGAGAATAGATATTTGTTATGAAAGTATTAAATGTACAAATAACTTGTAATAATATTTTGATTCAAAGTATTTGTTATCCTCTTTTACTGAATGCATAAATGACTTGCATTTACACTCCTATGGTGAATTATAGCCATTAGAATGCATTTAATACGAAACCAGCCGTTGCACCAACCCAAATAATCGCGCCTGACATTTTTCTCTTTCATCATTCACGGGCGTGACTATGTTTGTCATGGGCGTGACTGTTCTTCCAAGCCGTGACTGAAGTGGTGACCTTGGTCATGAAGCATTCTGGAAGGTTTAGAAATATTGGGTCACGGGCGTGACATATATATTCACGGGCGTGACAAACTTCCCAGCTGTGATCCAAGTGGTGACTTTAATCGTGAAACTCTCTGGATGAATTTGTCAATAAGGTTCACAGGCATGACATTTAATTCATGGGAGTGACTTAAATGTGCATTTCACGGTTTATTGTCTTCCTTCATGGCCGTGAAGTTCAAATATTGGTTTTGTTGAACGATTAGCTTTTTCACAGGCGTGACTCATAGAGTCACGGGCGTGAACATGCTACTTCCTTAATTTTATCTTTCAAGAATTTATCTTTCATTCTCCATTCTTGCTATGTTATTTCATACCCTGTTTAATAGACTTAAAACAAGTATGTTAAATACAATATTGCTATTTTTTTGTTATCATCAAAATAACGGAAATACCCCTCAAAGTTTAACATTGTATGTTATAACTGTCTCTTTGGAATGGAAAGCAAGCTCAAGTAGAGATGAAGAACAAAGAAAAGGAGAAAGAGGCTTGAAAAGCCTAATGAAGAAAATATGAGGTTTGGCATGTTTTTAGGTCAATAATCTATAGCTTGATATATTTTTACATACTAAACAAATAATAGCATGTTGAATTTTGACTTAGATAAATTTCAGATTGAGTAAATAATATGAAATTGGAATTTAGTAGAGATAATTGGGAATTTATGTGTATTGATCAATTATAGGTAAATAAGTGTAAGTGAATAGAATTAAATTGAAAAAAATAAAAAAATAAAAAAATAATTATTAAAATAAAATAAAATAATGGAAAAACTAATGAAAATAAAGTAAATGAAATAAAAATTGTAATAACCGTAATAACAAAAAAAAGAGTATGTAATATACATGGGGTATTGTATGTGTTTGAGGTTGCAAACAAGTGAGTTATTGTGCTAGAAAAATGTTAATTGTAATTAAAATGAATGTGGGCTTAGTAATTTTTGTATTAATTTGGTAAAAATTGAATTTATTAATTGTGTTGTTGCTAGATTTATATGGAGCAGTCTGTGTATAATTTGCTATAACTTATGGATTCAGATGAATATATTCTTTATTGGGTTTGAAATTTAAGACATATGGCTAAATTTTTTATTATACCATAAAATCCAAAATGAACCAATTAATTTGATTTCCAAAATGTGATATGAAAACTATCTAAGAAAAATTTGGGCAAAATTTTTATGAGTAGTTAGTAATAAAATAAGTATAACTTATTTCATAGATATCATATTTAAGTGATTCAAATTGCATATTAAAGCTAAGATTCATGACTATAATTCTTCAGAATATATTGTAATTTAATTCGGATGTTAATATATCAAAAATTGAGATAAAAAATAGAGCATAAAATCTACTAGTAACATGACAGAATATAAATTGAAGAATTTGATATATAAAATAATGTAGACCTTATTATATTATGCAAATAATATTTTTATTGAGTAATTGTATAATTAATTGCATCATTAGACCCATGAAGTATATAAGATAAAAGAGTTGTGAATTTTATAATAACAATAATAAGGCCCGAGAACATCTAGCCTAGAACTAGAATAATGGATAGTTTGACATGTTAATCAAGAGTTTGTATAATATCTGTAAATCAAGAGTTTGTATAATACTTGTAATGGCTTATATACCAAGTTAGTTGTAAACTGTAGTTTCCAAAATTGATCACCATATCAAGGATTAAAAATACACCCACTGATGAAAAATATTTTATTTGATCATCGAAAAATATAGGTTATGATTAGTCCGAGGGTAAAATTTGGAGTGCAAATAAGGTCAAATAAATACTCAAAAGTTAAAACTAAGAAAAAAATGGGACTCAATTTAATTAATAAAGTAGTTAACCATACTTTGATCGAGCTATGAAAAATAGCAAATGACATCTAAAAATTTATTTTAAGATATAGATAGATTCTAAATAATATTTAAGATTATTTGACAGTGAAAAAGGAAATTTACGGTAACACTGAAAATTGAATTATCAGTTCGGTTTGAGTGAACTGGACAGAAAATGAACTCCAATTAAGTTGAAATTTTTTTAGATATATATAAATATTTTATGAATTATGGAATCAAATTTGGGTGAAATGGAGTTTGGAAAGTGATATAAATAATTTAGAATTGCTAAATGTGCCTTAAATTCACAAATTGCCCTAATGGGGTTGAATTTCTTGTCTTGGTCAAAGCCCAGCACATTCCAGCCACCTATATATGCTCAAAACATCAGAATTCTCTAGATAATTCAGCACTTTCTTCTTCCTCTCATGCTTCCCCCTTGGCCAAATTGGTTTCTCATTCTTGTCAACCAAAAATTCTATTCTTTTCTCTAATTCTTACATCAAAATTAAGCATCCTAATATTAATTCAGCCCCTCTATTAGCTAGTTGAGATCTCCAATCTTCAATTGAAGGGTTAGAGATGAAAGAAATTAAAGGATTCAAGTGAGGGTATAAAATTGAGGTAAGAGAATTTGAGAGCTTTAAATTTATTTAAGGGTCCCAATAGGAAATTTAAGGTATGTAGATTATATTTATGAAGTTAGATTGAATTATGGAAGCAAAAATAATAGTGATTTTATTTTTGTATAATTTCGGCTATGATAGGGAATCAAGGAAGAAAAGGAACTTCAAGGGAAAAAGGTAAAGAAAAGAAAGCCTGAGAAGGCTAAAGAAAAGAAATAAGGTTAGTGATTTCAAAATCTACTTATTTCCATTGATTAAGCATGATTTAGAGTCATGAAAATTAGAAATTTTGTATGTTTTGCAAGTAATTGATAATTGATGCTTAAACATGATTAAGGAATTATAAAAAGTGAATTAGAATGATTAATTTCAATTAAAAAAATTAATTAGTAGAAATTGAAAAATATGACCTTATTATGTGAAAATTTTAAATTAAAGTATAATTACATTTTATTGTAATATTATGATATATATGGAATAATGAATGTATAAATTAGTGAAATAAATAATTAGAAAGTGAAAGAAAAATTTTAATGATGAAAATTAATTATAGGTCAAAATATGAAGAAAAAAATTAATATTTTTTTGCTAATTAAATGAAAAATTAGTTATGAAATGCATTAAAATATCATATTGAGTGTCTATAAATTTATTGATAATTTTTAAAATATGTATTGAATAATTTCCTAATTATTGATTATATTTTGCATGAAATGAAAAATAATGAATAAAGTGTGTTTAGTGATGTTTAATGACTTAATTGAGTATTCATATTGAATTATTGATATATTAGAATGAACAGTATAAAAAAATTATAGTAGTGATAAAATTGATATGGATGAATAAAATGTTAAGTGATTAATAATGTAAAAATAATGAAATTTATAAATTTAATGAAAATTGAATTAAAGGAATAAAATAATGACCTTAGTTATTTTTCTGATAATTAAATCTAGCATATGATATAATTGGCTAGACATAGGGACACCATTACCTCGGTGTGGGTCATGACGACTTGCTTATATAAGCCAATAACGGTCTACTTCAGTGATAGTGATTTAGTGTACAGTGCAGTGCTCGGGTGATCATTCAATATTACTTTTCAGTATAGTGAACTCTTGGGGTCCACGTCCCATGTATCCGATTCGAAAACTTTTTATCGGATTGAAACTAGGGGCAAATGTGAATAAAAGGAGTACAAATGATTTAAGTGATAAAATATGATAAGAAAAGATACAAGTGAAAAATATGACAAAAGTAGTAAATGTGAATGAAATGATAAAAGTGACAAATGTGATTAAAATAATAAATGTAGCAAATATGAATTAAATGATAAAAATAAAAATAAAAATAATCAAAATGACAAATGTGAATAAAATGATAAATGTAGCAAATGTGAATGAAATGATAAAAGTGATAAATGTGAATAAAATGATAAAAGTGACAAATGTGAATAAAAGTAGTAAAAATGAATAATATGATAAAAATGATTTAAGTGAAAAAAATGTTAAAAATGAAATAAGTGAAAAATGTGAGAAAAATAATAAAAGTGAAAAATAGGAGAAAAATGATAAAAACGAAAAATATAATAAATATAAAAAATATAAAAAATGTGAGAAAAATGAAATAAATGATAAAGATGATAAAAGTGATAAAGATGGTATAATAATAATAATGATAAATGTGACAAAAATAGTAAAATTTAAAAATAAAATTTAAGTGGAAGAAAAATGTTAAATTATGTAGTTAAAAAGAAAATAAATGAAAAATAAAAATGTAAGTGGTAAAAGTGTAAATAAATGTAAAGCAATGACAAGATTGTAAATAAATGAAAATTTAAGAAATAAGGTGAAATTTGTAGCTAATTAAATAAAGGATTAAAAAATAATAAAGAAGAAAGAAAGGACTGGTTAATTAAAGAAATAAAGTGAAAATGGACTAAATTGAAAGAAATTGAAAGTTCAGGAGTAAATTGAAAAAAATAATTGAGAAAAATTGTTAAAATGAATTAAGATATTAAATAGTGAATTAAAGATAAATAAAAATAAAGTATTGATAAAAAAAATAATATATTAAAGAGAAAATTTAGCACTTTCTTGTATTAAAAATATTTGTGAATTATTATATATGTAAAGAATGAAATGTTGAATTGTGATTGAATGTAGAATATATTGCATTTTATGTGTATTGTTGTGTCCAAAAATGAGTTGCTGATTGTTTGCATTGCAGGTGGAGTAAATAGTTTATAGTCGTTATGCTACTAAAAGTTTTGAATAAATGAAAAGGATTAATAAGTGTTAATAATATTATAGTCATTAAATTAAACTAAATTTTTTTGGCACACGTTGGCTATCATTGTATTAACCTACGTAATATACAACTAAAATAATTGTTATAAGGGTATCACAATATCAGTGATGACACATTTATAATACCAATAATGACACATTATATAATATTGAAGATGACACATTTATACTACCGATGATAATACTTATATGCATATACCATTATGTTCGGGTGACAATTTTGCTATGTCTGGATGGTCAATTTCGTTATTCGAATTGTTAGTTCAGTTATAGATGTTATGGACATAAAACAAATTGAAAATAATGTGAAATATTTAACAGTATTAGTCCAATTTAGAGTAATTTGGATGAACCAGTAAAATTAAAGTTAAACAATAATGTGAGTTAAATGTTGTTATTATTAAGTATTAGAGTGATTATGATTCAATATGTTTGGTGAAATTTATATTTTAAATGATGATTAAAAAAAGTAAAAAATATGATAATAAATAATAATAATTTTATATGAATTTTTGTATGTGAGTATATATTTATATATATATTGACTAGAAACTGTATAAACCAGAGGTATGAGATAAGTAGGTGAAATAAAATATGACAGGTAAGTAATATTGATTCATGATGACATTGTAGGTAGTGCATTAAAAGGAAAGTAAATAGTAAATGCTACATGAAAATATGAAATAGTTAGAAGAATAAAATTTGTACATAGTAATACATATTCACGATAGGACATGATAACTGTGTAACTATAATTTGGTATATTAACAATATATTATAATTTTAAACTATGATAAGTGAGATTGATAGACGTAGTTTAATATATTTAATAATATAATACTAGTATGAGCATTCATAAGTGCATGCTAAGTAAAAAGAATTTAACAAAGGCATTAATTGCTAAGTTAGCTGAAAATATGATAAATTCTAACTTTACAAATAAATACATATTTAATGCATAGTTTGTAACTTATTGCCTATTTGCATGCACCACTAAACATTTATATTTAGCGTGTGAAATATTTATTTCTCTCGTGCAGGATTAGAAATAGTAACCAAATCTAAAGAGTAGATAATGAATAAGATAGAAGCTAGTGAAAGTCCGAGTTAGTGAAGCAGCTGAAGATCTTTTAATGTGGGTCATTATTTCTTTATATATATTAAGTTCTCAAAATTTACATTCTTGGATGTATATATATATATATATATATATATATATATATATATATATATATATATATATATATATATATATAAGTTTCATTTTAATACATTTAATACACAAGTTTATAGCATGTTTTAGTATATTTAGCTATTGTAAGTAAAGTGTTAATGCTATTTTAAACATGGAAGATGAGAGAGGTAAAAGTAGTAAATATTAATATTAATCTAAATTACAAACATGTTTTTTTTTAAATTATACTATATTTTCTATAAATATCGTAACAAGTAATTAAAAGGAAATTTTGTAACACTCCATTGCCTAACTGTCAGTATTGTAGGGTTGGGGGCACGGAGGAGGGGTGTTACACAAATTGTCTCTCCTATTTTTAATGTTACAAACTTGCAATTCCCCTTATTAGTGTCACATAGACATTTACAATTGCACTTGCAAGGGATAAAGATACTCTAAGAGCTTTTCTTGTTTTGTTTGTGTGTGTTATAATTGGGATGTTGAAAGGAAATTAAAGTATAAGGTGATGAGTAATTAATTTGGTTGATTTGGTTGTTATAGGAGTTAATAGATTTGAGACATTTAGTATGAAATTGGCCAATTTTGATGGTGGAAATTGTTGTTTTACTCAACAATATGACCTTTTTTTGCGATGTTTTATGTTGGTCATTTTGCTAAATTGTAATTTTTAATAACTTACATGTAATTATGAGACAAATTTTGGGTTATGTCAACTTTCGTTTAATGTTAATTCAATTTGTAATTAATATTTATATTTACATTTTGCAAGAAAATATGTGGTTGTATCACTTATGGATTATGATTATAATTTAATTAATATTTGTTAAAATATTAAATTATGGCACTACACTTATTAATTAGTTATTTATTTTTGAAATTTATTAATAGCGTATTTAAGAGTAATTAGTCAAGTAATTGATTTAGTAAAAGCTATTGTTAGCAAAATGCGCATCAAGAAGGGGATAATTTGATGCTTTAATGAAAATTTTTTAGCTAATGGAATTCTTTTTGGAGTGAATAAATATTTGCAATGAACAATTAAAAGAATTAAGAAAATAGAGAAAAGTAAATAAAAACACATAAGATTTATAGAGGTTCAGGCAGACACTTTCTACATTCACTCTCCAACAGCAATAGTAATTTTTCACTATAACTCCTACAAAATTGCAATAATAGAGTTTCCGAACTCATTCCCAACTTATTGTAATACCCCTTACCTTTTTGTACACTCATCCATATACCAGATGGATAAGAGGAGCTACGGAAAATATAATTCTTTTTTTTTTTAAATATTCCTTTAATTTTTGAACATACTTAATATAAAAGATTTAAAATATAATAAAATTTTATGCATACACACTTTTTTTTTAATTATATACATGCTATAATGAAAATTTAAAAACTTGTGTATATATATATATATATATATATATATATATATATATATATATATATATATATATATATATATATATATATATATATATATATATATATATATCAACGTCTAACAAAAAGACCAACCCGCTCTAGGTGGCTGTCACTGCTACTGCTGTACTCCATTATGTGGGTTTCCAAGTCAGTGTCTCTACCTATAAGTTAGAACGGTCTCTGCTACTCTGGTAATCTACGCGAGAGAAAACAAACTTCTGCGCTGAGTATATAACTCAGTGGTGCAAAAATTCTTATAATAATAATCATTAAAATAAAACATACAATTAAAATGAGACCAATTCACAATTTACGTTTTTTTCTGTAAATATCACAATATAATATTTTTATAATTCAATATATCGTTGAGTTCTTAATAATATATTTTTCATATACCCACATATTATAACATCCTAGACTTGTTCCTAGTGAATCAAAGGGGTATTATATTACATCTCAACTTAAGATCCACATAAATACACATGATCCAAATATAATATGACTCAACCCACATAAATGCACATGACTGACAAATGTATCAGATGATTCGCAAAAATGTACAAGATCACAATATTTCATTGGTCCACAGAAATGCAAAAGACCATAATTTTTACCCTATTGGCATGCCAATAATATCCTAGTTCACGTCAAGGCTAACATGTGAGAAAAAATCTCATATTCATAATTTACTTTATTTTTCAGAAAATGAATAAATATTATTTTCATACCAAAATAATTTATTTTAATTATCATCATATAGAATTTTTAACATTTAAATTTTTTGGAATACAAAAAAAAATTCAATTCAATAATTGCAAAAATTCCAATTTTCACATAAAATATATTTATATGAGTTTTTATGCTCTACCAGTATGTGCCGACTCTTTTCCCTTATCTTGGGATGGCGTCTGACCCGATGTCACGCCTAGAGATAAAACAATTTTCGATTAACTATTGAACCCCTTACGACATAAAATCTAGCAAAAATTTAAATTTTTCGCTCTTATAGATATCAAAATTCTATAATTAAAAATTTTCTCATTATGCGTTTTTAACGCATAAATCACGATTTTGGTCGTCATCATACTTTTCAATGCGACAAAAAATTGAAATATTAATTTTTTTTGTAATAATTTATTTTCTTTATTTTTCTGCCTCCAAAACTGTTTTTCTCCATTTATTTCTTTTATTCTTCTAATGTCCATTTCCAATTCAAGAATTTTCATTAATTCAATAAATACTCTAAAAATTCCAAATAAATTCCTATCATCACTTTAACTCATTTTCTTTCATTTTCCATTATCAATTTCATCAAAACAATATTCAACAACTCCTAATAAATTTTTCCATAATTAGGCTAAAAATCTAAAAATTCTCCAAAAATCCTATTAAGTTTTTCTTCCATCCCAAAATTTATTTTCCACTTCTAAACACTCCAATTAACTTCATTATCTTCAATTTAAGGCAAAATTCCTCCAAAATAATTTTTTCAAAATTTAATCATAATTATGAAAATTCTCTAAAAATTTCACAAAAATTTCTAAAATTTATTTTCATTAATTCTTCACTCAATCCATCATCCTTAAGCATTATTCTCTTCATTTCCTATTTTTATCTAATTGTTCAAGATTTTTATCATAAACCCTAATTTTTTCATCAACCAAATATCAACAATATCACACCACAATTCAATAAATAATTATGGCAATAATCAAACCAATAAAATCACATGGAGAAAGGAACAAAATATCACTTTCTTCAAATGGATATCAAGCAAATCTTTGATTTTCTTTTTGTCAAAACTCCACCATTTTTCTCTTTTTCTTCACATCAATCTAACTTTAATTCTTTTGATTGTTGGATAATTAGGATTTGAAGAAGAAAAATTGAAAAAAAAATAATCAAGGAATGGAAGCTTGGAGGGTTCGGTTATGAAGGAGAGAAGGAAGAAGATGAGTATTTGTTATTTTGTAGGAATTTCAATTTAATTTCTTATATATATACCCCAACTCATTTAATTAATCCTAATTAATGCCTTAATCAACCTCCTCATTGGTCAATAGCACAATTATTTATCTCTTAATATTGACATATGACCAATCAAAATTTTTCTTCATAATAAATTTTAATTCTCCAAAATTCAACCTCCAAATAACTTAATTTCATCAAATAAATATTCTAAAAATTATAAAATAATTTTTTCTTCAAAATGATCTCTTCAATTTTGCAAAATGACCACCGGTGCAAAAATCGAGTTTTTACGGGTTAATCATTTTTCTTAATTTGACCCATAAAAATTCACCTGCCGTCCGATTTATAATTTATCAGTTTTAAAAATCTTAAAATTAAATTTCGATCACATCGACTCCATTGCGATCATGAACATATCTTTTTAGCTCTTGATCCGAAAAATCAGGTTGTAAATCTATACTGAGGATCAATTTTTCACAATCCAAACCCTTAACATTAAAATCTCACATTATAGCTCCACTTATAGCCTTAAAATAATATTTTCCATATTTCGGTATGCTTAAATTATAATTTTACTACCAAGCAAAAAATCCAAATTCCGATCTGAGCTGTCGTCTCGATTTGCATGCATAACACGAAATTACATTGTTTCATTTGATAAAATTTCTATTCATATTATCATATTAATATAATTAAATTTTTATGTATTTATCCATATTTAAACTCCGATCGTACGCCTCTATACTGCAGTATAATCGACCGCAGTACAGGTATACGGTCAGGGTCTAACTCACTGATGTGACACTTATCCTAGAGCTTTTGCTATGGAAAACTCTTAATCTTAAGTGTTTTCATAGACTTACACTCTAACCACACAAAGTATTTTTCTAGGTTTACAGTTAAACCTTACAACTCGAGTCAATCCAATGGCTCGCTTAAAACTCCTTACAAGAGTATTTTGCTAATGCTAACTCAATCTTTTCTAGAGTTTTTTCAGGCTAGTCAATCTTTTCTAGAGTTTTTTCAGGTTAGCTCTAAACCTTTACCCCAAATGATTATAGATAAATACTTAAAATTATTTTATCACTAAAAATTATAATAAAATATTATAAGAAAGATGGAGAATTGAACTAAAAAAGTTTGGGCATGGAAGTTTGTTTGCATTACATTCTAAAATCTTTGGATGAGGTATTTATAGTCCAAAAACTCCAAAGATCCGTTGCATAACGTTCCAATTTCAACAACTATTTTTTTTCAGCTTTTTATTCTTTACTATAGACCCATAATCATGGTCGTGGACAAGTGATTGGTTTTGATTGGCTTTGAACTCTAACAGTTAAGTTTGTATGAATTTTGTGCTTGTGCTCCACTTGTTGTAGTCACATTTCCATTATTGCAGCCTTTTTCGTGGTCCCATTTTCACCGTGAACTTTTTTACCCAATTTGGGTTTCTTTAGTAGCTACAATCGTGGTTGTGCTTTCTCCAAAATATGGTTGCAATTTCTTGTTAAGCTCCAATTCATTGGACACATGACAATTTTCATTTGTATTTTTTTTTGGCGAGCTAATATTACAAATTTCACAATTGTGCTTCTTGCTCACGGTTGCGATGCATTTTTCGTGATGGGTATTGCAATCACTATTGTGGTTGTGAACCTCTCTACAATTTTAATACCTTTAGCATGAGGAGAATCGTGATCACAAAATTTTCATCAAGGGCAATAATTTTTTTCATAGTCACAATTTACAAGTCCATTTCACTTTTTCATTTTCACTAAGTCTTTGACAAATTTAATTTTATTCCTAACAAATAAACATGCAAACAAATATATTAGTGACTTCTCAATTTGATTATCAAAATCAAAATATAGAGATATAACACTTAGACTAACAATCTTTCTATTTTTTTATTCTGACAATCAAATTGAGTGAAAATTAAAATATTTAAAAAAATATAGATGCATGCCAAGCAATTTTAAAAAAATTGAAAATTTTGTTTTCCCCCTTTATTTTTAAAATTGTCCTCTTTGGTCAAACATGTGTTCAAATAAAACTATCTCCCTTTAATAAAATATGTTTTCAAACCTTTGCTCATCTTTTCCCCTCTTTCACAAATGCTAAATTTTTGCTCATCAAAATTATCTTCTCCTTTGGCAAGATAAAAAAGGATTAATGCACCATTTAGGTGAAAAAAGAGATGGAGAGAAAACAAGAGCCTTTTAAATGTAGAAGAGATGTGTAAAAAAGATAAAACTTTTCAAAAGTGATACAATTGTTGAGAAAATATAAATAACAATTGAAAATATTTTAAATTTTTTTTTATATACCACAAAATAATTCCAAAATTATAATAAAATGAAGAATGCATAAGGAGTTAAAAGTTACAATACCAAAGAAATCACTCCCTTCTTTTATGGCTTGCTCTTTAATTAATTGGATTCTCTTGATTTCCAATTGTAAGAAATTAGACACTTGTTGATAGGCCTCCTTCTTTGGTAGCTCATTAAGTGTTCCACCTTGCTGATACTAATTGTTAATTTTGTACTCTTGATACCAAATTTGGTGCTTTGATATCACTTGTTGAGGAATATTGAGGGATGTCAAATACTACACATGGTACCTATAAAAATTAAGTGATTGTGCCTTTTGGTACCCATTTGAACTTAAGTCCATGAAGGTTAGTGTTATAAGGTTCTAAATAAGTCTTCTTTATAAAACAAATGCACTTATACGACCAAATTTTATGTAATAATGACATTGCATACTAGATTTAAAATTTTTCTTTTTCTCATGCTATTTTGCACCAAATTTGTGCGCACCATATCTGTAAAATTATTAGCATGACTGTATAGACAAGTATGTGGTGTGTGGGGTGTCCTAAAGGCATACTTTTTATACATGAATGCATGTTTTTCCCTTTGAGATTTGGTTCCCATTTCTCTTTGGAATGAGGGGTCTTGTGTGTGCCTTTGTATGAGCATTTTTGCCTATCACCTTTATACTAGACACTTGAGGTGTAGAGACCTTTACAAAATGAATGTTGTAAGATAAGGGAGTAGATAATGAATCTTCCTTGAAGCCTAAACCATTTTTAATCAAATGAGACATTTGACGTACTAAGAGAGTATCCAAATTTGTCTTTAGTTTTTGAAATTTTGAAATTAAAAATCTAAGTTACTCATCCTACTTTTTTAAAGACTAATTTTATTTTAATAAAACATCATAGGATGAGATTTTAGAGAAAATATCATCTAATAATTTCCTAAGAGAATCATTAAAAGTTTTAAGAAGTAAAACTTGATTTTCCAAATCCTCTAAATTATTCTCAATTTGGGAATTTTGTTCTGAAAAAAATCATTTTCTTTTTAAATAACTCAACTTTTGAAAATAAGGCTTCTAGTAACTCATTATCTACTTCATGATCAAATATGAATTACTATTACTACTAAAAGAAGGGGATATTGAGCATACCTCATTGGAGTCCTCTTTTATGGCCATATAGTAAGTGGTGGGCTATCTTAGTGTAAGCTTCATCTCCACTTGAAGAACTTTTGCTTGAAGTTGATTTTGCCCCTTTTCCTCTTACTCCATGTAGGACTTTCTCTTGTGCCTTTTGAGTGATGAGTACTTGGAGGACTTCGTTTGATTGTTTCCATACTTCTTTTTTATGAACTTTTCAATTTTTCTTGTAAGTATAGCAAGCTCTTCATCACTTCTCACTTTCACATTGATACTTTGCATACACCTTGAGAGTTATAGCCTTCCTTTCATTCTCAAACTCTAACTCCTTCTCCCTTGCTAAGTCTATCTCATGAGTTAGGAGTTTACAAATGAGCACATCAATAGGAATAGTGCTTAAGTCTTCATTAGCCTTCTCAATTCTAGTGACCCTTGACCTGTACTTCTTCATAGAAAGAAATCTAGGGATTTTGTTGTTAATATCTTCAAGATTTTAGTTCTTTCCTAACTTTCTCAAGTTGTTGATAATTGAAAGAAGTTGATTAGTCATCTCGGTGATGAACTCATAAGGCTTATTGTAATGCCCGCAAGTTAGGGTTCATAAATAACATGTATTAAAAGTATATAAGTGACTATGGGTTTTGGGACAACAAATTAGCTAAAAAGAGATGAAAAGTGAGGTGTCACAGGATTCACGCCCATGATTATAATCTTACGGTCATGAACATCATGGAATAGGAATTCTAAAGCTGGTTGTGAAAGGCATTGTACACCCATGAAACCCTGCAATTTAAATTGAATAGTTATGTGGTTTTGTTAGACTTTACACCCCTAAATCCTATACACAAACTAGAAACACCAAAATGAGTTCCCTTCAATTCCCTTTCAATTTCCTAACATTAATAGCACAAAAATTGCACCAGTAACAAGATTAAATTGTTAGAATCAAGAGAAATTGACTTTTTCAAATAGGGAAAATTTGGGGATAAAAGGAGAAATCGATATTGAACCCTAATTAACATTGTTTCTTCAAATTTCAATAAAAAAAATCATGTTTTCCTTAGTCTTTTATTAAGTTTAAATCGATTTAAATGGGAATAGTAATTAAAGAAATATATTGATAGTTAAAGATAAGGTTTGTTTTATTTTATGGCATATAAATGGCTTTTGATTAGAATAAGTAGAGTCAATTTTTAATTTTTTAGGAGATGATAAGGAAGGTGGAAAAACTCACCAAAGAGATTAGGCATGCTAGAGACGCCAATTATTAAGGCTCCAATTCAAGTTTGTATATTGATGTGTTCTTATTTGTTCATATTTTAATTATAGTTTTTATCATGATTAGGTATTTAGTAGTTTTATTTTCATGTTTGTAGGTGTTTCCTAGACAATCACCAGGACAAGAAGGATGAATTGGTGGATAAATAAAATTTTATCCCAAAGACAAATAAACTAAAAATAAAAGAAATAAAAAAAGAGAGATTAGACACACGATTTATAAAAATTTGGGTGTTAACAAATCCTACTCTCCCCAACTACAATTGGATATTTTCACTATCTCACTTAATAAGATACACATGAGTTTTTCTAGCTCACTTCTAACTAAATATTTTACTCTTGAATCACATTGATTCCAATTTTCCTTGTGTTTAATTGGCTAACACAAAACCAATTTCTTGTATTTTAAGGGCTCACACAATAATCTTAATAACAATTGAATACAAAAATTATTGGAAAATTGAAAGAGAATAGCCATTTAGAGAGAGTTGTTCATTTTTCAATGACTATTTGATGAGATATTTATATAGTTTTCTCACCAATTAGCCATTAAAAATAATGACTATAATTATTTCTAACATTTTAAAATATTTAAATTGAAATTTGTTTTCTGTGGTCAATTAGCGATTGTGAGTTTTGAATATTTTACGCTCATGTATCACATGGCTGATTCTGGTTGGCTGCTTTTATAATTGTAAACTCACTTGAATTTACTATTGCTAAAACATTTTAATGGTTGCGGGATTCCTTTTGCAATATGGTTTGCCATCGTGTATGAGGTTGCGAACCTCTTTATAATGAATAGTATTTTGGTTTGTATTTACTTTGCAATCTTGTTGTATATGTCATGAATTTTGATTATGTAGAATTCTTCCCATTTTTTAGTCTACCAAGGACATGTGTCAGTGTCTTATTGGTCCAAATATTAATGGTAGCATGAATTTGAATTTCGCAGTCACGAATTGATCATCACGGTTGCAAAAACTTTATTGCGGCCAGACTCGTAGAGGCAAATGACATTGAGAATCTCTCTAAAAGTTTTTGTTGTCATCTCACGGTTATGATTCTGAAGTTGTGATAACGAGTTCTTGATGTCTTCTTGTCACAGTTGCGAAACTTGGGTCGTAATTGTGAGTTACTTGATATAAAAATTCTTCAAAATTTCTCTAATTGTTTGACTTTCAATGAGTTTGAAACTTTTATGTTGCCAAAACAAAACTAGATAAAAGTATTTGTAACATTTAATTTGATTGTCAAGATCAAAATAGATATTAATTACCATAAGACTAACAATCTCCCCCTTTTTATGTTAACAATCAAACATAGCAAAAAAAAATATGAAATTGAACTTGCAGCAATCAAATTAAGATATTAAAATATAAGTGTTTCAAGTTTCAAGACAAAGCATGGTTAATAATATAGATAAAGACGTACTTTAAATAGGTGATACCAAATATTCAAATATACATAAGGTGATACCAAATATGATTATGTTATTTCATTTTTATGCACATTTTATATTTCTTCCCCTTTGGCAAGATCAAAAATTAATTACCATAAAACTTAAAAAGTTAAAAGTAAACGAGAAAATAAACTTTTATTAACAAATATGCATTACAAATTGATCATCAAAATAAAAAATTATGGAACAAAGCACAAAAAATGGAAATATGGAATGTTGATCAAAATGTATTATGGTGAAACAATTAAGATTTTTTATATGAAAAATTTATGGGTTCTCCCCATCATGTCTTTCATCTCCTTATTATGGCTCCTCTTTATCATGATACTCATCTTCAAAATTCCTTAGGTAAACTTCCCAACCCATCCTTCTTTGGATATCTTGAAAATCAAGATGAAGGTATCTCATCATTTCAAAAGTTTTTAATTGCAATTCATACAATTGAAAAGGAGTTAGAACTTGTGGTTGAGGTGGAACTTGAGTTGGTACTTTTTCTTGAACTTGGAAGCCTTCTCCAATAGTAAGTCTTGTTCTTTTCTTATAGATTTATTTGGTGGAGGCTTGTGCTTCTTGTTTTCATAAAGCATACTCATAAGCATATTCATTAATCTTTTGAATGGCTCTGCAATTGAAAAGGTAAGGCATGTCAATAAGATTGATGTTCTTATCATGATATTCACCAAGAAATTGTTCGTTCTCTTATGTAATAAGGTTGAAATGCTTGGCCATGAGAGAAATTTGTGAAGTAATTAAGATAACTCCTCTAGAAGTAATAACAATATGAGCAACTTGATCAACAAAAAGAAATACTATGTTAATTGGCATTTTATGAATCAATGAAAAGAGATAAAAGAGATCATTTTGCAAAACTTTTCATTGCTATCTCCTCTAGCATTGATGATAAAAGAAACAATTTGATGTAAGAGCCAATGAAGAAAAGACTTAATGTGTTTAGCGTTGGCATATTTACCTAGGGTTTTCTCAATGGAAATTGATTTTGAAAAGTCAGAATAAGGAAGAGTCATATCGATTTCATTAAGAAAACCACAGATAAAGAAACCAAAGATGTTCGCCAATTTGGCTTTGGTTAACCATACCTCTTTCGAAACATTGAAAATTTTATGCCAAAGAAAGCAAATTCTCAAGTGTTGCCTTTTCTACTTATAATGTTGCAAGAAATTTGACAGTAAAAAAGTCGTATCTTTCAATATGAGGCATCACAAACTTTACCCAACTAAGTTTTTGAGAGTATTCATGAGTTCTTCCTTCAAGCCAAGTACTTATATATCATCAATATATGGAACATTGTTAGCAATGAATTTCTTTTTTGGGATGACAGTATATTGCTAATTCCTCTTGAGTCTATATGTTTATGATATTTGCTTTCATGAGAGGTTGTTCTTGAGAAAAAACAAACTGATCTTGTTTTATATCTGACGATATTCACGAGTTTGACTAATCAATCACAGGTGTGAATCATCTCAAAATGTCATTCATCGTTGTGACATTTAAGTCACAATTGTGAACATATAACTCTTCACTTTATCATCTTTTCTTAACTCCTTTACTATTAACCAAATACTTAAACACATTTATAGCTTCTTTAAACCATCTTATTAATTATGTAATACTTAATGGGCATTACAATATGGATATGTGGAAACAAATATATGGAAATGAATATATGGATATGGATATATGAATTTAACTTATGAATTATGACATGTATATAAGTTTAATTTAAACCAAGAACCAAGTACATAGAACCGAAAAATGGAAAGTTATGTTATATGATATGAATGTTATTTGAATATGGTTATATGGATATACTTATATGTAATACAACTTGTGTGTACCTTAAACCAGTAAACAAGGTATGTAATATTCTAAGTTGATAATGATGGCATAATTGAAATTTAATAAGGTAGTATAAAGTTTATATTATATAACAATTCATGATTGCATGTTATAATTTTTACACCTATATGTATCACTAAACTTTCAGTAGCTTAGCATGTGTGTTCTTCTGCATTGAGGTTTGGACCCATTAGACAACTGAGTTGACGTGAAGAGAAGTCTGAGTCTATTAGAGCAGTCAGAGCATACCCATATTTTAGATCAATTTCAATTTCAATTTCAATTTATTTTGTTCTAATGACATGAGATATTAACGGTTTATTTAATTCATGCTTTTATTAATAAGGATATGTAATTGATTTGATTGTTTTAAAATAATGGTTATTTTGTAATAAAGGGGCTATTGTATGCCCAAATCAATTATTTTAAGAATAAGGAATTGGTATTCATACATACACAATATTTTGCCTATCTAGTATACATAATGTAGATTTTTTAAATTATGAATATTAAATAAGTTTATAAGGTAACCAGTCATGTGACATTCACTTGTATAATAAGATTATGTTCTACTGTATGAGTAGGTGTTACATTTCTTTTAGAAGAGTTCATGCTCCATTATTGGTAATTGGATCTTAGACTTGAATTGCTTACTGTCTTGATCATAGTTTTCCTAGGTTATCCAAATGTCATAGACACTTTGACAATGTTGAACTCTCTCATATTCTTATAATGAATGCGAGCCAAAGAGAATTGTCATTGCTATTTTATTTCTTCTATTTACCTTCATTTATGCATCTGACCACTTTCTCTTGGAATGGTCTTCACTTTTCCATCAGTCACCTTTCATAACGACTTCCATTCTTTAAGAATAGTTTTCCATAAGTCAAGGAAATCACTATCTAAGTAAGCCTCAATTTTTATCTTCCAAAGTGTGAAGTTTAAAACATCAAAGTGAGGATTAAGGCGTTGACTCCCTTTGGTTTTCATCTTTGATCTTTGCTATTATACTTAAGCCTTAGATGATAGACTTATACTTTGATACCAATTGTTATCAATATGCGCACTAAGAAGGGGGGATGATTTGGTGCTTTAATGAAAATCTTTTGGCTAATGGAATTCTTTTGGCTAATGGAATTCTTTTTAGGTGAATAAGTATTTGTAATGTGTAACTAAAAGAGATAAGAAGATAGAGAGAATAAATTAAATACACATAAGATTTAAAGTGATTTGGGTAAACATTCTTTATGTCCACTCCCCTATTGCAACTAGGATTTTCCATTATTACTTCCACAAAATTGCAATGATAGAGTTTTCACATTCACTCCTAACTTATCCTAGAATTTTTAATAAGGCTAACCCTTAACTTGAAGTGTTTTCAAGGGCTCACACCAATCCATTCTATCATCTAAAATTACAATAAAAGATTACAAGAAAGATGGAGAATTGAACTAGCAAAGTTTACGCATGAGAATTTTTTTTTATTACATTCTAAGGCCTTTGAAAGGGATATTTATAGCCTAAAACCTCCAAATAGTAGTTGCATAACATTTCCATGTCAACTAGTTTTTTGCAACTTTTATTTGTTTTTACTGTCATACCTAGAATCATGGTCACACCTAGAATCATGGTCACACTTTCCCATTCATGGTCCCAATTTCCATTGCTCTTCAATAGCTAGTACACAAAACTAGTTTTGATTGGTTCCGAGCTCCAACAGTCAAGTTTTGTATGAATTTTGCACTTGTTCTCATCTTTTCGTGGTTGCGCTTCCATTGTCACTGACCTTTTTATGGTCTCGCTTCTCACCATGAACTCCTCTGTCTAATTTGGGTTTCTTTATTTGCAGCAGTCTTAGGTTGACATTACAAATTTTATGGTTGTGCTTATCGCCTCAAGATTGCAATGCCTTTTTCACAATGGGTATCAAGGTCACTATTGTGGTCGTGAACCTCTCTAGAATTTTAACACCTTCAACATTGGGAGAATCACGGTCACTGAGGCTCTATCGTGGTCAAGAAATCTTCATTGTGGGCAACATTCCTTTTCTGAGATCGCGATTTATAAGTTTGACACTTTTTCATTTTCACAAAGTGTTTGACAAATTTAACTTTAGTAAAAAAAACTCAATAAAAGTATTAGTGACTTCTCAATTTGATTGCCATGATCAAAATATTGAGATGTACTCAATTTCATATAACTACACTAATTAAATAGTAATTTGTGTATGTAAATTATTATATTAATTGTCATAAATTTAATTAGTAAATGATACATATACACCATTTTATTGACAAATGATATAATTATCTATCTATATAAATTATCATTAAAGTGAAAAATAATATGATAATTATATAAGAATAAATATACAAAAAAATCTCCCATGCATGTCATTGTCTTGTAATTTTTGTTCCTAAATTGCTAGTAAAAAATTTGTAAATATTTATAGGCATAAATATCTACAAACCTATTAATATAGGCATAAATTTCCATAAATCGTGTAATTTTAACACAGAAAGAAAAAGGTAAAATGATAAGGAACAATATCTAAATAAGAGTTTTGTTGGCTTATATGAGGAATCAACTGACGAGTTTTGAAGACGAATTTTATTCATAAATGCAGTAAAAATTAAAATTTTCAAAATCTGAAACAAAAGATCTTGTTTGTGTTATTAAAACTAATTCACCAAATTATAAAGATTAGAAATTATAATTTGTAATTTTTTTAATTTATTCTTCAAATTTTTACCTTATTGGGTTGTAGTAAATCACAACAATCTATATTAGGAAGTCTTTAATGTTAATCTATATGAAAATGTGAGAAAAACCTATAAGAGAAATGATTGAACACATCTCAAAGTGCTAAAATGGTGTATGTTCTATTTGAGAGAAAATAAAAAATAACTCTTATTTTTTTATTTCTAAAAATAATTTTCTGACTTTTAAACTCTTCAAAAATATTTTATCCCAAAATTAGTCCATGTACAAAGTGCACAAGACAAGATGAGGGATTTTGGGGTTTATTGTCTCAATTAGCTTTAATTGGCCAATTTGGCCAGGCCAGGAACTTGCATGGGCCCGTGACCATCAGAGCAATTTTTTTGTACGATCTCATCGAGATCCAATCCGATCCAAAATAATTCTCTCATAATTTTGGATAATGTCCAAGATCATTTTACTCATTATTCACATCTCCAATGAGTATGACTCATTAAGTTTCTAGTTATATTGACCACTTAAATTAACAATTAATTTAAGCAAGTTATGAACGATATTTGGCAACACATAATGACTCCTAATTGACTGGAAAGTCAGTAGTTTGACTATTAATCTTTTCATTGATAATTTTCGCACAATCAATCATTTCACCATTTGATACCCTACTTAGTTCAGAATATAGATATGTGTCAACTCCCACTAGATTGACTATGTCATATCTAGCTCAAGTAATATTAGTTCTTATCCTTGAGACTCATTACTCTGTTAGATATGTCATTGATGACTGTCTTTATAACATTTCCACTCCAGCCACAAATTCCTAACTAATGATCTTAACAAGAGACCATATGTATACATTTCTTCTATCAGGAGTGGTAAATCTTTTATTAGTTATCCAATTACCATCGAATACCTCAAATTGTACCCAATCACCACTATATGATTTACCTCATTGAAACACAAGGAATAATATCAAAATACATAATCAGTATCCAAGATATCCTTAAGTACCTCAAGTCTAAGGATGCTTACACTACTGCTATGATGAAACTATTATTGACATTTGAATAGATTATCCATATTATTGTCTCAGAGAATATCATCCAATGTACTTAGCTACATATGCCATCACCATTGATAATGATACTACTACTATCCAAAACAATAGTCTTTTCTTCTTCGCCATTTCTATGTTTGTTTCATAAAGTAGTATAATTTATGAAACAAAATTCCAAACTCAACTACTTTATTAGCTGCTAAGATTAAACACAGGCAAACTCAACTACTTTATTAGCTGCTAAGATTAAACACATGTAACTAAACACAAGGATTAAACACACATTGAATGCATTGTCAATATCTAAATAGATGCCAACCTTGGTTGATTACCATTTATATGTAATACTTTCTCTTGTATTTGAGTAACTATATCCAATAGAGGAGCAAAAGCTATGGTAAATGGTGAATCAGGAACAATAGTTGCATTTTTTCAAAGAAATTGCTTAGGACATGTAAAGAAAAAAGAGTGAAAACAAATACCCAGTGTGCAAAAAAATTGCATCACTACCATTGTTCCAATTGCAAATAGATTCAAAAACTAAATTGAATCCAAAACAATAGTTGCATTTTTTAACAAAAATTGTTCAGGGCATGTAAAGAAAAAAAAAGAGAAAAAAAATATCTGGCATGTAGTTTCAACAGGACTTTGAAACATTTCTTCTAGAGCACTAAATTTTTTGACATGCTGCCCAAAATTATCTTTATCGTCTCTAGGTAATGGTGAAACATTTAAATCCAAAATCTCCTGAAGTTGGTAAGAGTGGTGTGACGGAGCAGCATGAGAGAGGAATAGCAAAAGGGCGTGCCATGAGAGAGGGAAGAGGAGAAAGAAAGGAAAATCAGAGTGAGAGAGGAGTAGGAAAAAGGGGCGGTTTGAGAAAGGGTAGAGGAGAAAGAAATGGAGCTATGCGAGAGAGTAAAAAGGAGAAAAAAGGGGCGGCGATAGAGAGGAGAAGGCGGCGGGAGGGAGGAAAAAGGAGAAAGAAAGGGGAGAGCATAAGAGAGGAAGCGTGACGTATGGTTATGCAAAAGAGGTAAGAAGCAGAGAAAACAATGCCGTTTTGGGATGACGAGTTCATGAATTTTAATATAAAGCGACGACGTTTTGAGAAATGGGGTTAATAGTAAAAACACTGATATTTGAACAATATCCTTATTATGGATTTTAATGTATTTAAATAGATATATATGTACTTTTAACTTTTTTTGGTTTGTTCTATTAAATTTCTCATTTTTCAATTTATTTTCTATTGAGTTTTGTAATTTTAATTTATTTTCTGTTTAATTCTCAGCATTCAGTTTTGTAATATTCAAGCATTTAAGATATATATATGTTTTTTGGCTTCATATTTTTTGTCAAATATGAATCAAAAACTATATGACTTAGCAATTGAACAACTTAATAAAATAATTTTGATAAATTTAAAGGTTAAGAAAAAACATTTTTCCAAATGTTTATCAATAGCTACTTTTTAAGAGGCTCATCTTCAAATAGTTAAGAAATTTTTTTTTTCATTTTCTTTTGAAAATAAACATTAGGGACTACCGGGTTAGAAGAAGAAAATCTGTACTCGATTAGATTGCATTCCTCGCACATTTGCATTTCAGACCAAGATTGTGAAAACATGCGTTCGGCATTATTTTATTCTGTATTTAAGCGAAACTGAAATTAGCAAGCTCAAACTGAGGTTAAAAATTCCACATATTTCTGTTGAGAAGCATTATCTATTTAACTGCTGATCAGTTGATGGGTGAGGCATAGGGTCAAAGAGCAAGACTGGATATCTGCACAGCATAGTTGAGTGCCAAGTTTGGCAACAGGCAGAGGTATGGGCCTGGCGGTCGGCCAGAGCGTTTAAAAATTAAAAACCCAGATGGTTTTCCATTCTGTAGAAATGTCATTACTTGACCTAAGACATTCATTTGAGAATCTGCAAATAGAGCCTACAATTAATTACAAGGTGTTGCAATGTTGCTCAATCTACAATATACACTGTATAATCATAGGTAAACAACGCCTTGCCCAATTAGGGCTTCATACAAGTGTGTAACAAAATAGCGTCTGTTTAGAGCTGCGAATCTCAACTGGTCGTCCAGAATCTGCCTGAGCTTGGTTGCTTCGTTTGGTCCTCTTTGCTCGGGTTAAGGGAATCATTCTCACTATTGTACCCTTTCAAGCACAAGTCTAAATCCAAATTACTCGTGATAGAATCCTGCAAGGACAAACATTCTGATTTAATAGACATAAACTGGATGTCATTTCACATTCTCAACAGTGATTTCTCCACAGGCTAAATTCTAATTAGTATGAGCATTTTCTGCTCTCTCAATGCTTGGATGAAATTTACTGTGCTACTGCCTGCGCCCATGCGACAGACAAGTTCGATAACTAATTTTTCCTACTGGTGAGAGCATGATTAACATTATACAATTTTTTTTCGAGTTCGTATTCTTTCTTCATGCTTACTGAGAGAAACTATTGGTCGATGCCAAACTAATCCTCATCAAAGGATATGGAATTGATCCAGAAAACTTGTTTATTCGTTTCACTACTTTGATTTTCATATATTTTTAACCATTATAAGTATGAGAAATTTTTTTTTCTCATTATTCAACATATAAGTAATTACAATTCATAATCACAAGTAAAATATACTGAAGCAAAAAGAAAAGGTTTACAGATAAAATTGAACAACACATACAATCATAAGGCCTTTAAGAAGAAGCAGAAACAGTAATAGATGAAACCTGGGTTTCTGTCTTCATAGCAGAGTCAGTGTTTAGCTCAACATTCTTGGAGGATTGCAATGGTGTGAGTTGGTGGTTGATCCCAGCCGTACTAGCTTCGTGCTCAACCTTTTTAGCTGATTTTTTCTGTTCTTGTAGCACCACAATCTTCACCCATCAAAGCAAGCAAATCATTCTCAGCTTAAGAAATGCAATGCTGTTTCAAATTGGAATCGACAACACATTTCTACAAAAATAAACGTAATCAAGATCATTTATCTTTCTCTAATCTACAGCCATTTTTCAATCAAAATCTTTACTTTTTTGGGGTATTTGCTTGCAAATTTGACAAGCTAAAAACCCCAGAAAATGGAAGCTCGTGCTAAACCCTAGGCGCATCACATTAACGTAGCCCGGCATTTAAACCCTAACGAGTAATTGAACAAGTGCCGATAAAAGAAAAAAAAAACAGACCGGGGTATAGCGGAACCTCCGTCTTGGAGGCTCGTCCAAGGGGGTATCGGCGGCGGCGGCGGCTGCTGCGGAAAGAGGGGTCCACCGACATAGGAGGAGACGAGAAGAGTAGTTGTTGGAGTGGCCGTTGGGCTGATTACTGGCGGCAGAAGACGGAGACACGTGGACCCACTTCTTCTTCCACTTCCTCACTGGGCCGTTAAACACAGCGGCCGTAGGTGATGGGCCGTACCGAGAAGCACGGCCCAGTTGAGAACCCACCCCTTCCATTTCTCGTGTCGCTCACCCCTGCCGAAACCGATATCTGGGTCTTTATCGGGATAACTTCCGTCGGTAGCGGAATCCCGTTGGCTCCGTACGGCAAAGTAGCAAGAAAGCAACAGCAGCGAGGTAAACGATTATCCTAAACAGTTCACAGCTCGCAAATCACAGACAGAGATCGTAGATCTTTAATGAAGGGGAGCAATACCACGACGTCGTTTCGAAATTTTCGCCCAAAACTCACCGTTTTTGGACAATATCGTCGATATATTTTTAATATTTTATAGCTTCCGTAACCATGTATCCATTTGAAAAGCTCCTTAAGCAGTTTACTCGAGAAGTACAGACATGGAGCTGTGAATCAGGTCATGAGCTCTTCTAAATTGGAACCAACAAACCCATCAATTTCTGGGCAAAAGCTCTCTCTCTGTTACCGATAAAACCCAATTTCTGCAATTCAACAAAAACAATTATTCCTTTAATTTCCACAAGTTGTCATCGTTTTCCCGCGAAACCCATCGTCCAGCATTCCCTTGCAGTGCTCGTAAATCTGCAGCTTCTTCTTCTTCTTCTTCCGTGGCGGTCGGGCCTGAGAAAGACCGGCTTCCAGCCGACATTAAAGCAGCAGAGACTGTACAGCCCAATTCAAAGAGTGAGTCAGTATCTTAGTTCAATATTATAATTTATATGTTTTCGTCGATAATTGATAAATCCTAATTGTCAATAATGTATTTTTAATTTTAAAAAAAGTTTCTATCTTTTTGTAGTTGAGGTTGACTGTAAATGTCCCACCGGCTGTATGTGATGATTGTTACAAGAGGGTCGTGGTTGAGTTCATGAAGCAAGCTAAGGTAAGCACTTGATCCTGTATGATATTAGAAACTGCAGATCTTATCCAATTTTATGTTTTGGCCCAATGGGAGATATTTAGAGCTTTGAGAACTGTTGTGATGTTCTCATTATGATTATGAGTTCTCAATTTCTAATAACACTGACTGTCAGAGAGCTAAAGCTAACTTTTTGCATAATCATAGATTTTTGGGCTGTTGCCTTGTTTATTAGTTGATGACCTGATTCTGTTGCCGTGAAAGTTTTGACTTTACAGGTGGTGTGGAACCATGTCATTTTTGTTGGTAGCTGTGGTTCACATTTCATCATTTACGTTTTTCAGCATTGAGAATATGTGTTTCTAGTGTATGTTAGTGAGAATGTCAAAAAAGAAGAATGATTTGTTACCACTTGGTTTCAAGTACAGATCCCTGGATTTAGACCTGGAAAGAATGTTCCGGATAGTATCCTTCTAAGTTATGTTGGCAAGGAAAATGTTCAGAAGGCTACAGTTGAATCTATTCTGAAGAGGACCCTTCCACATGCCATGTCTTCGGTATGTTTAAGTTGTATGATACTTGATCAATTTCTTATTCTTTAAGTGACTTAACAATGTTCCCATAAGCATAACTTATCAACAACAGATTCAAAGTTTTCTTCCACAAATAACATAGGGTCCGTTTGAAAATTGGCGTAGGCTGTGTATGCACATTATATTCAATAGAAATGCATAAACATGCCAGTAGCTGTTTACAGAAACCTGTAATCTCTTTTTAATTACTTTCTTTAAGCTGGAACCTCTTTTTGGACTTTTTCATGAAGTCTAATGTGCTTTCTTTTAGAAAAATGTTATTTTCTGTGGGATTGCTAATGCTTCAAGTGTGGAAGTACTATTATTATTCAATGCACTTTTATTTTGATTATTTGTCTTATTGCTGTTTTGTTCCTTAGGTGACTGGAAGGGCATTAAGAGACTCAGTCCGCATAGCAACTAAGTTCTCTGATATGGAGAAGGCCTATTCCTCTCTCAACTCTCTCTGGTTTGTTCCACATGTGTTCTAGTTTAACTCTCATTGACATGTTCTTACTTCCATTAGATTTACAAGATACACGTAGCTTTCAAGTTTCCCTACCATCTGCTATGTTGTAGCTATAGTAAAGAGCATTATTTTAGGGAATTGGATAGTGTGTCGCTAGTTCCAATTCATAAAATTTACGAATTTGCTTCTTTGAGGGCTTGTGATCCAGATATGATGTTGTTGCTGATGTAGCACCTGAATTCAAATGGATTTCTGAGAATGGATACAAAAATTTGAAGATTGTTGTTGAAATAGATAGAGGGTGTTTGAGATTGTTGTTAGTTGTCTAAAAAGCAGGTTTAAAATTTTTTTTATTTAATGGACTGATTTTTTTAATTTTCTATAAACTGCTTTTCTCAAATTTGCTTTTAGAAAAAACATATATTTACTTCTCTCAAAAAACAGTTTTCAGAACTTAAAAAATTTAAAAATAAATTTTTTTGCTCCAAAACCGTTTTTGCCAAAGGGGCCCGTAGTGAGATAGATATACAGAGAGCTTCTGAAAAATAATTAAGATGCTGTCAGAAATCCCTTGGTACTCTGAGAATTGTAACAGACAGAGAGGGCTACAGGTAACAAAAGTTTTCCAGTGGGTCTATTTTTCCCTTATCTCATTGATTTCAAAGTTTTATCAGTTTAAGGATTCATTGTTTGTAAGATTTACCAGGATGGAGAGTTCCTGAAAAATAATGACTAGTAAATGCAGTTCTTTTTTGGGAGAGGAAGTTGGCTTCTTGTTTAATTAAAAAAAAAAATCATTTTCTAATTATTAAGGGTTAATTACCAATGAGGAATCTACTTTGGCCAAATTTGCAATTGTGGTTAACATTTGAAAATGCTTCATTATGGTTTATAATTTACTTGTTAGTGTTAGCTGTAACTTAGGCTGACATGATGTGGATATTATCATATTCAATGCAATACCACTCAATTAAGCTTGAACAGAAACAGCTTTGGATTAGACTCTGTATTGAGTCTGTCAGGTTAAGAAAAAATTCTGACTTGATAAATACTATTATGTTACTGGCTATCTTATCTCATGGAGTGGAGACATACAAGACCTTTGGTGATACAAGACATTTCAGACTCTATATCTAAGAATTGGACAATTGCCCTATCACAAATACTTTGTTTTAGTATTTTCAAGTCATTTTTATACTTTTTTCAATGTATAAATTTATGGAATTTCATGATATCTGAAAACTCAAAGTTCTCCATTTTAAATTGTATCTTTTTCTGAGTTCATATCGTAATCTTTTATTGCTTTTAGGTTTGTCTTCACATTTCATTTAGGTACTTCAATTTGTCATTTAACTGATCATACTTTACAGCATACTGATTAGTGTTGAACTTTCAAGGTCTAATGTCAATATATCAATTTGGAGCTTAGAAGGTGCACTAATACAACTTATATATCTATGCTGAAACTTCTTCAGGTTGGTGATCTTGGAGTGCTTGATATTTCAGCAGCTAAAATTGGTAAAGATAAATCAGATGTTCAAAATATTCCAGATGCCGAGAGTAAAGGTTTGTGAATATGTGCTTAATCTCATGTTCTATAGTCATTATAATTTTTGGTCATGTTGGACTTCCTATGAGATTTTCATGCCCAGGATCAATATGATATTGAAGGAATGCATAACCAATGACAGTTAAGATTCTCATTGTTTGAAAACGAGAAATGTTTGTTTCATCTGACCAATTTGAATTCTCTGCTATGCTTTTTCTGGATGTTCTGAAATATATTTTTTTTTTCCAAAATGTTAAAGGAAATTGGCTTAAAAAAATTATTGTTCTTAAAGTAATAATATATTAAATAGGCCAATTATGAATGCAGTGGAAACATAATTTGTAAATATGCTACATAGGCACTGTGGCAATTGATGTTTTCTTAAATGTGTTGGGAATATGAAATAGGAGCAAAGAAATGGTCCGAGGGTTTTGATTTTACATACAAGCTTGATTATTGATTCCTAATTTTTTCACCACTAAAATGGGTTCCTTACCAATTTGTTTCCATGAATCCAGTTCCTTATTATTGTTACTTCAATGCCATTTCTTTTTAGGTTTTCATTTTGATACAGAGGATGGTGATAAAGTACTTCCTGGTTTCCTCAACTCAATAATTGGAATTCCATGAGGTGAAGCAAGATCCTTTCTGCTGGTGTTCCTGAGTCATGGAACCAAGAAAGCCTTCGTGGTGTTAATGCTCAGTTTACTGTAAGTTCCTTTAGTTTTGATTTTCTTATTCTCTAAAATAAATAAAAAATGTAATGGTATAGATGAAGATGTGAATGGAAAACAAGTTAGCTCATCAACTACTTTTTTTTCTTCCTCTTATCTGTATTTTTGGCAATATTTCTTCAACTTGCTTAATAGGTACTTCGGTGGCTGTTTTTTTTCTTTCTTTTTTTCTCCTTTTGTTCCCCAATGGTTGAATTTTCAGTAGGCTTCGAAAATCATATTTGTTCCCCTCAATGAAAATTTTGTGACATTTGTGGCTCGTGCCACTTTTCTCCATATTAAAAATTCCAGATATTATGCCCATAATGTAGCTGAGGAAACTTTGGTTTATTCAAATGTCTTAAGTATGTCTTTGCGGTCACAGTTAAGAGAAAGGGAGAAGTGGGAACTCTGGGGAACACTATAATTTGTGCTTGAATTATAATTTTAACTTTCTTCATTTAGGCAACTGGTTTGGATCTTAATTGCAACCTCATATGCCAATTTACTGCATCTCAATTAACTTGAAGGTTATGTAGATTTTTCTATACTGCCTTAGGTATCATATTGGTGATATATTTACTATTTTCCTTGCCCTTATTAGGTTGAATGCAAGGAATTGTTTTATAGAGAGGTGCCAGAGTTAGATGACTCCCTAGCTGACAAACTTATTCCTGGATGCACCACCCTGCAGCAGGTAGTCCTTGCATAAAATCTTAGAATAGTTTTTGATACAATTCCTCAATGGCAACTTCTGTTTTGCATTCTGCAGGTCAAGGAACCATTGTTGCAGAAATACTTAGAAGTGGAGCAAGCAGTGAGAGACCAAGCAACTGACAATGCAATTCTTGATCAGCTCTGCAAGGTTAGTTTATGTTCTGAAATGGCAACTTCCAGATGTGTTCATTTCTTGAGGTTTTTAGCAAATCATTTTTGTATTTGTTTTTTGTGTTTTTTTTTTGGCCCATCATCTGAAATAAGAGTTTATCATGATGAGTCAATGTGCTATAAAAGCTGTGAGTGTAATCCAAGATTTATTTATACATTGAATTTGACATTATCACTTCTTTTATTATGCTATCATATATGTTGATGCCTTTTCAGATGGAGGTTGATATCTTTTCAGATGGAGGTTGATATTCCTAGATCCTTGTTTGAGGAACAAGGCAGGCAGCTTTATGGAGCCAAACTTCTCCAAATCCAGGTTGGTTCTGTGGAATGCCTTTTCTTATGTTTGAGAATTAATGCAACCACTAGTCTCTATGCGTGTATATAATTGCAGGCATGCATGATCTCATTGCTTTGCATTCGTGCAGGCAAACATGAAACTGAATGAGCAGCAGTTAGCTTCTGTATCTAGTCCAAAGGCAGTTAATGAGTACCTAGAAAGCCAAAGGGAGAATATAGAAAAGGTGATAAAACAAAATCAGCCAGTTGGAGATATATTTAAACGTGAAAATTTGCAGGTATGCATGTTTAGATAAGAACTTGAAATGTTTTCCTCTTCCATTATGAGTAGATATTAAGCTCAACTTTTCCTTCTTACTTTAAAAAAAAAAAAAAGAAAATGGAAAAAGAGGATTATAGGTAACACTATGCATGTGTGCTGCATTGTGGTGCAGTTTTCAACTGAGGAGCTTGTCAAAGAAGTTGAGAACTCAATTGCTGAATTCAGGCGTCACAAACAAGAATATGACGAGGGCAATGTGAAAGAGCAGGTTAATACAATTAAGAATCGTTCTACTTTGCATTTTCCTTGTTCATTTTGCCTCGCTAAATTGTTTTTATGTCCAATTTATTTCTCACATATTTGCCTTGCAAATCCAGACTAAAGGATATCTTGAACAGGTAATTTGCCCTAGAAGGTGTTGAGAGAACCGAGAAAATGACAGTTGTTTCCGGCATTCCCATGAGATTAAGTTGGACCTAACAAATATGGTCTATCCAATGAGACTAAAAGCATAATATCGCCACTCAATTTTTTTTTCTATAAAAAAAATAGAATATGGGTGTTACACCCATGACTTTCACCTGCAAATACTTGCATAATGGGTTCGATTCAGTGTTATCAAAACCACAAGTTATTGCTCCCATTCTCTTCTCTGAGATTAAACAAATGCTTGCTTCTTTCCTTGTTTATTTCTTTTGTTGCCCTTAATTTTCTTTGGACAGAGCTTATTGTTTTTTTTTTCCCCTACTTTGCCATGAACTATGCCTGTAATAAGGACATTTTCCCCTACCTAGCCTCTAGCTATTTCATTCCATGGGAGATGCATTTTTCTAATTCAGTTTCAATCATCCTCTTTAATTTGGGGAATAGAATAGTTTAGCTTTAGTTTTCATATAGAAGTAGTGCATACTCTCGCTGCTCTTTGATGACAGAGTCCTTTTTGTGGGCACTTTTTCCCTTATGAGGTCACAATGCATACGTCTACAACTTCATTTTAAAAAATTCTGGGGAATATGCTTTTTATATTGCTTCGTTTTCTCCTTTTATGGACAGACAATGGCTTAAACTAATAATCCACCATTTGACATCATAACAGCATGTTGCTATAAAGCTCATAACAATGAGTTTGTTATTGTGTTGATAGGTACAAGAGATACTAGAAGGAGCTAAAATGCTTGAATGGTTGAGAGAGCATGCAGAGATTCAGTATGTAACCAGGTGAAAGAAAGGGAGAGAGACAATGTCCGAATTCCTGGTGATGGTTAAGTAGAAATTGCATTAAAGAGGAGATTCTAATTTTGTTTTTTATTAAATAAGTCGGATAAAATTATTTTTTTCCCATGGCATTGCGTAAAAAATGAAAGTTAACATGCAGTTTCGTAGGGAAGATTTGTATCTATCGCCAACTTTGTACTTTTATCGAATTTACAAAGAAAACAGGCCACTGAGTTGAAGTTACTATTCCCTGAGAACTGTAGATGTGCAATTGGATATCGATTTGATGTCATTCGTGCTATGGATATTTGAAGAAAAAGTTTCAAGTTGCACATGGTAAATCACATTCCACTACACCAATAGTGGTATAGATGAACTTATTTTTAACTTGAGGATTTGCTGAGAAGGTTTAATTCCAAGTATTAACTCACTGTGCATGAAAGAATTTGCAGAACTGTTGAGAAGGGACTCACTCTGATTCTGAAAGATGAGAACCCTGATTAGGTACATAGATTGATTGTCATTGAAAAACGGAGCTGAGTGACAGCCAAATCTAAGAGTAGTTTTTGCCATACATTCAAACAAAACAATGCGAAACAAGAAGCCAAATCAGTAGTTTGCATTCATTCATATAGTAACTGTTAAATAGCCAGCCTGAGTATATGAATTAAAAGATATATTTGTCGATGGAAAAATAGAAACAAAATAAGTTAAAAGCCAACCAAACGAGATACCAAGGGATCAGAATATTGCTAAAGCATGAAGTGATAGAATTATCGGTTAGAACTAGAAAAACATGAACATGAACAAGAACAATCAATTGAAAAGAAGAATAATGTACAAAATCTTCCTGCCATTACCCATTTGAAGTTCAATGGAGATTTAATTGTCTCGGAGTATCAGCCCCAATTTCACGAATAAAGCTTGCTGCTCTTCCAGAGTAAGGCTTCCCTGTATCTGCACCACCGGAAAAATTGGAGAAATTTATTCATGTCAAATGACAGTTTCATGCCCTCGTTTTATTAAGAAATCGAATCACTACACACACTCTATTTGATCAACAAAAACTAGAGGGGAAAGCTTAGAGTAAAATTCAAGGTTTAGGCTTGTCTCCACAAGTACATAAGATAATACATACGCCTTTCCTGGTCCAAAATCATCTCAATTGAATAGTCTCGTGAAACAATGAACGACTTGTGATAGATGTAGGCAAAAACAGCCATTATCATCTGCAATAATACGGGGAAGTTGGATTTTCTTAAAAATTAATTTTGAGCAAAGAAGTGATGAATGGCTACCAGAATAGTTAAAAAAATTGTATGATAATATGAGAAATGAAAAACTTGCATAAAGATGAAAATTTTGGATATTTTGGTTACAAGTTGTAGAGACATATTCAGCATCAGCTTACCTGACAGTCCATTTCATCAGTAAACCCACCATGTCCAACTATGCTATCTCCAAAATCCTGTAGCGATTGTAAGGTAAAGCCAAAATACTACCAATTGGAATTCAGCTGAATAGAGGAATAAATGATGCTTAGATACCACAAAGGCTGAGATCATAGTTGCGACAGATGCTCCAATAAAACCCTCCCAGGTTTTCTTTGGAGACAACTTGATCAATAGTGTTTTTCTGAAAAAGAAACCAAAGACCAAAGAAATAAGCAGTAATATCATTGACAACAGTAAGTGATGCCGAGAAAAGAAAACTGCATGTCCAGCCAGACTTCTCAGGATTTCAACAACTGTAACTGTAATATGCAGTAGTATATATGTAGAAGAAACTATTTTCAGGCCATTAGATTATAGTAGTAAAAGATCAACAATTAGCAGACAATATGCATAGAACTTGAACTATTTTGTAAGTTGTATTACCAGAAGATGCCTTCAAAAATAATTGCTAGTGAAAGCAGATTGTGCAAACATAATAAAGAGAATCATTTGTGTCCAAGCATATTGGCCAAATTGATACTTGCACATCTTTTTCTTCAATGCAAGAATGAACCACGTAAAACCTGACACAGAAATCTAATTATTTAACAATTGCAACATCAAGTAAGGTCTCTGAACAGCAAATGGACAAGCATACTATTGACTATATCACAATAATATATATGCATTTTTCCACCCAAATAATTCACTACAAGAAAAATCAACATTAGCGTCGGAATAATTCGTCGCCAAATTAAAGATATCTGTCGCTAATAAATTCAATGACAGATTTGCAACGACATTAAGCAGTCTCTAAAATGCTCCTCGCAAATTGACTAGTGACGGCATTAATAGCCGTCGCTAGGCATTAGCGACAGTATATTTGTCTCTGAAATATGGTCGTAAGAGATGATGTCGAGAAATCAACAATTGGTTTAGTGAGGGAATGTTCATCTCTAAATAGCGACGGAAATGAATTTATCCGTCGCTCAATAGCGACAAAAATTCATCCGTTGCTAAATAGCGACGAAAATTCCGTCATTGAATTTCTCTTCCTAGTAACGTAGCGACGAATTTCTAGCCATCGCTAATTGTAACAAGCGTTTAGTGACAGATATCATTCGGTCGCTAAATTTTTATATATTATATTTTCATTTTATTTTAATTTTATAATTTGAAAATTAAATTAAATGAAATGCAAATATTTTTTTTAACATAATTCATAAAATAAATATTAAAATTTGTTATAAGCTAATTATGTTAAAATTAAAATTTCAAAACATGATAAATATTCAAAAAGCATGAAATACTACAAATGTTGTTATTATATAGTTCTACATGTTATTAGAATGAGGTGGAATTGTTTGTGGAGTTGAAGCTGAAATGTGGCCAAAATGAGTCATCTCTATTATTAGTTGTCGCATCTCTATGCGCATCTCGTCCCGAATCTCATTTCGAAGCTCGAGTCAAAGTTTTTTGCCCATCTGTTCGTGCATATGTTATCGCATTTGCTGCATTTGTGACTCTAGTATAGTCTGAACCTGGTGCTGCATATCTTGCATAATAGTAGCACACAACTGATTTGTGCTAATATCCCGTGATGTAGCAGTGGAGTGAAAGGAGGAAGTTCTAGTGTAGAAATGTGATGCCTTGGTGCCCATCCCATATACACGTCGTTTTTTCTGACCACCAGCAGATTCTAAAAATAACTGTCTTAAATCTGGATCACATAACTCATTAGATCTATCCACTGGCTGTGAGACAGTCTCTATAAGGGTTTGTACTCGATCCTATAGTACAAATTTTAAATAAGAAAAATATAATTTGTATGAGATTAATCAAAAAAGAAAACAAACAAAATTTTAAAATATAGAGAATTATTGAAATTGGTAAACACATATTGCAACAGCTTTGGACCGCTGGTCTACATACTCAATTCTTGAGATAGTTTTCCTAAAAATTATTGAAATGCCATCACTGTTGTATCCCTTCTTCCCAAAACTGCCCCCTTTCTGCATTTTTCTTTTTGGGTAAAAACATCATATTACACATTTATCTTTTTCTCTCTTTGGAAATAGAGAACCACACAACTTAATTGATAGCAAAGAATGATCACAGTTATACAACATGTCCATCAATATCATGCACTTTATTTACAGATTTTCAAGTTACATAAAGGACTTTCTCTAGAGTAATTTTTACTTAAACTAGCCAGTTGATAGGTAGACAAACTAGTTGTATTTGGGTAATCAATCCAAGTCACCAAAAGTAAAAGCATGTTCGTAAGGTCAGTAAGAACATTAAATTTATATATACTCGCACCTTTTGTTTTTCTTGTAGCTTGTTGATACTGTTTGTTTCTTTTTCTTTTTCTTTTTCCCCCCTAATCAGAAAGTTGAGAATTCATATGGATTAGCTCATACACTCTAAAATTCATTTTCTAGGGAAAATTTTTACAGTTTCTTTTATAGTTAAATTTTCTTTAGGATGGAGGAATATAAAAAAAATTTCAATATGGTACATGAGGAAAAAGAAGCAATTGGTTGCCGTAAGGTATCGGAGGAAAAAAAGTTGGAGCTGAGACTTGGTCCCCCTGGAGAATTCCTTAGTTACAAGTATATGAACACCACTATGAATGGGGAAAAAGAGTTCTTGATCAAGACTGCAAAATATTTGAAGCAAAGAAAGGTTGGTTCAGTAATAATAATAATGAAAAACAATACAATAAGTTATCAAGTGAAGAAAAGGTATTTTCAGCTTTTCAAAGAGAGGCATTCAAGGAGATGAATCCACAACCATTAATTAAGCTGCCTTTATCATATCTTCAGTGTTCATCATCAAGGTCTATGGTAGATCAGTTATTGTGCTCTGATAAGAAGGAGGCATGTTCAAGTCCTATTACTGCTTCATTTCCTACAATAGCTGGGACCAATGACCCTCATAAAAGGTATTTGTTTTTTCTTCCTTTTTCTTAATTAATTTTCTTGCTTTTTATAGAAACCAATCATGATCTTTTTGTTCAACTGTTGCTTTCTAATTCATATCAAACAAACCAGAGAAACGAGACTTTCTTATCTTTATATTTATCTTTAAAATTCGATGATTAAAACTTAAAAAGAGAGGCAGAAATAGCACACAAGGAAATGGCATATATAGTATATGACTTTCTATAATATAAACTCTACATGGTTAAATCCTTCTATTTTTATTTTTTTGCTTTTAAAGTTTAACTGGTCTTTAACTCTGTCTGAATTATACCAATTTGTATTGCAATTAGTCAGTAATTTATATATTTGGACTTCAAAATATTGCATTCTCTCTTTGCTTTCATTTTCATATGGAGAGGGAGAGGGATTGGGTGCAGTAAGTAAGAGAGAGAGAGAGAGAGAGGGGGAGAGGGAGAAGGATTGGGTGTTGTACACATATTCTGAAAATGACGTCTTTTTCACAGGATAAAAAGTGCTGCAGATTTAGCGACGACCTTTTTGTCACTAAAGGCTTTTCCATCAACTCATACAACCATAGTGACGTATTGTCTTGCCACTAAGAAATAACGATGGAAACTCCGTTGCTAACTTTTATTTTTTTCAAATTTATTTAGCTACAGACATTATCGTCGCTAATTTTCATAATAGTGACAGATTAAATCTGTTGCTAACTTTCCCTCGCAATTCTATCTCTATACTGTCGCAAATAATAGCGTCATGTCTTCCTCCAATAATTAGCTACGGATTTTAGCGATGATGACTATCTAAAGCAAATTGTTGTCGCTAATTCTGCTGCTGCATTCAATTTTTTTTATCATTTTTACTCGCTAATTTGTCACTATTCCGTAGCTATTTGCTTTAAATAATATTTCGTGGCGAATTTTCATCGCTATTCTATTATTTTCTTGTAGACTATATATATATATATATATATATATATATGCATTCACCCTGCTATGTATAAAAGGTAGCAAATGACCATCTGATAAGGATACTGCCAACAAGCCTATAAAATATTTTATCCGAAGTTACTGTGTTCACCAATCTTTGAGTGATAATATGCCCATACATAAAAAGCATTGATGTGAAGAAAAGTGTCTGCGAATATTATAAGATACATTAGCATCTCAATAATAATAAGCTTTATCGATGTCAAATTACCATTCATAATGTTTAGTTTCGAGTTTCTATTAGATTTCCGTTTACCACCCATGATGGAGTTGATAATTATAATAAACTAAATAAATAAATGTTGTAGTATTTACCGAATGGGAGTGGGAAAGTGACTATATGGGAGTTAATTTTTGTTCATAAAAAAGGATAGCTCCTCTCACCACATTAATGAAAAATAGAAAGAAAAATTATATAGAAAAGAAATGAAAATTCTCTCAATAATCAGAAAATCAAATGCAAATTTTTATGTGGATTGCTTGAAGAGGTAAGTCATATAAGTTGTGGTTTATAATTTCAATTCATTGTAAAATAATGTGATTTAAATTGGATAATGCATGTTTATAATATTGGAAATTATATAAGAAAATTGGATTTAATTTTGTGTTAATTTCCTGTTAAAAACCAACAAATAGTATCAGAGCCTTGGTTAGAAACATGTATTGAATTAAGTTTCATTTTTTTATTTGTTTATTCATGAGTTACACAAAAATATGATTTTTATGCATATGTTGTCCAATTATTATTTCGAGTGTAGTTAGTATCTAGATACAATTTTAATTTTTCTTGGAAGTAGGTTCTACAAACTTTAATTTGGTATACTATATCTTGATTTGGTTGAGTATTGAATTAGTTATGATTTTTTTAAATACGGTCATTTGATTTTAGAACTTGTAAAGAATGATCAACATGCCATTTTTGGAATTTTATTTATCTCTATTTATTGAGAATTTGTAGACGTTTTTAACTCCATTTTAAAGTAAATTTTAGGTTTTAATTTGGCATATACATTGCAATTTTTAGTTAAGTATTGAGATATTAGGTATCAAAGATTACCCATCATCTATGAATTGTTTTTCCTAAAATTCAAATGAAAACGATGATCAAAATTACAATGTGTTACTACCCATTTCACATAGTTGTATGTGCAATGATAGATATGAATCCACAGATGACCTTATGAGACCCAAAAATTTCCCACCAGATAAAGACCGATCATTGAAATTGGTCAGGAAGGTGAAGTGTGGTATAAACACAACATGTAAATAAATTTAAAAAAATATTACACGCACCATATAAAAAAAAAAGCAGAAGCGCCAAACAAATATCAGTTTTGGTACCCACATTTTTGGAAAATATTCTAGTTGGTTTCTATGTTTATTTCTGATGAGAAAACAATTAATAAGAAATTATTTAATACTTAATATATATATATATATATATATATATATATATATATATATATATATATATAATTGGGATTAATTATTTGTTTGGTCATAAATATAATTCATTTTATTTTATTTATATTTTCTATAGTCCATAATTGTTTTATAGCCATATAATTGATTAAAGAATATATAGATATGGACCCAAATGACAAGAGCTATGACTTATAATGTCTTATGAACTATATTATTAAGATCAATAGTCTTATTCAAGCGATAGTTTAGGAAGGAGTTTGTTAGTTCACTGTGAGAATATATGAGGCGCTGAAGTCTAACCTTAATTCTGTTAATGAACAATGGATTCTTGATTCATTATGAAATAGTTATAACTATAGAAGGTCATATGGAAAGCTCGTTAAGAAGTTTATAATGTATATGTGAATTGGATTGCGAAGAAGATGTTTAGTGCTTCCTATGGTATGTCCATTTACAAATGTAGTCAGAAAATACTTGCAAATTCTAAGATACCCAAAATCAATTATGTATTGTCTTTAAAACTCAAGTAAAGAACCATACGAGTCTATCTTAAAAATTATATTTTGTATGATTAGTTCTAACTCATATATAATGTTAATATAGGTTTGTGATTGTAAATATTGGTGTTTATTAATTCAATAAAATTCATGCTATTTGTTTTTGCATAATTTGTTTATCATGAAATTAATTTTGTTGAATTATGAAACTTGTTAAATCATTTTTGAATTTGTTTAGTACAAATTAATTAAAGTTTTAGTAACTTTAAACTACAATTAATTAATTATAAAGTAATTAGTCAAATATAGGAATTTTAGATGATGATTGGGAATATAGTGAACTTTTATGTGCAAGATTAACATTTTATGTAACGTCACACCTCTTATGCATTTAAGTATAACCTATCCCTGTATCAAATAGTCACATACTGCATACTGAAAAGGCAAAATACCCTGTTAACAATAGTAGTAAAATTTTTTTTTCATATCATATCCTGTAAAATCAACTAATGACTTTACAAGTCTTATATCCTGTAAAATTACTAAACGACTTTTCAAGTCAACATTAAAACCACAATACGATATATCACATATATCAAAATATAAACTTTACACATAAGTATTTCCGAGTTGATTTCATTTATACATATTTAGACTCATTCCAAAATGACTATACATATTCAAGCATATAAGTCCAAAATACAGATGACATGTTTTTATGCTTGTGTGGAATGCAAGGAGAGAGAGTGATGAGGCTCGGCCAATGACCTGTGCTCCATGTCTTCTATACACTACTCAAAATGAGCTATCACTTTTCTTTACCTGAAAAATGACGCAAATTGATGAGTTGCGGCTCAGTGAGAATAATCATCCAATGAGCTCTAAAGTACCAAACAACTCATAGTCATAAATCACAATTCCAATATATACCATGTATTCCATTCCATTCATCAGTCAATTACATATAAATATAGATAAAATCAAGTACTCAATAATTGTTATTTACTTATGCTTTGCTTGTACATTTTATTTTGTTGTGACCAGATTAAACGAACATTGCCCCGGGTTTCCATGTGAACATTTGCATTTGCATTTGCTAGCTAGCTTGATCATTTGTTTCATTTGCACATTTGTTGGGCCATAGGCCTCTTCTTTTGCTTTGCACATTTGTTGGGCCATAGGCCTCTTCTTTTGCTTTGCACATTTGTTGGGCCATAGGCCTCTTCTTTTGCTTTGCAATGTCGATTAACTAGTCACAACGCCTTTTTAGCCCATATGCATATGCACTTGTATTTAAGCATTCATCAACCATTGCATCTTTATCATATAGAACATACATATATTCCCTATATACCTCATATGTCAAGCATACACCTTGTATATACTATACATGTACCATGTATATATATCACATTTGTCAAATATATACCTCAAATATACCACAAGTATACCATTTATATGTACCACAATGTCACAAATTATCCATCATTACATTATCAAGGACCAATCATGACAATCACATGAATCACATAGCAAACAACATTCATTTGCACTAAAGAATTCAATCGATAATTATACTCACCGTTTTCCTTTGATTCCGACCCCTAACTTATTGTCTATCTGCTCCTTGTGGGTCTCCAATATGTTGCGAGCCTAATATGAAAACATAATCGATTAACTCATAATTAGAGATACTTAATGTGGCTTAAACAAATTAATATGCATAATGCATATACATAGCTAGGCTTTTTCCTATGGGGCAGTGTGACCTTATGGGACTGTTAAGCCTATAACTTTTCCTATAGTTGACCAATTAATCTTATTCTTGTTCCTAATTCAAAATAACACATAATCATGAAACATATTAAAATATAAGACCAATTGGATCATTTTACAATATTTGGTGGAATTTCTAAGAGTGTTCTGTTTCCTGCCCTGTTTCTGCCCTTTGGCAGTTTCAGGGTACCAATTTGGGTAGTCCATATCTTACAATCTGTAAATCCGATTATAATGAAACTTGGCAGACACTTATATGGGTTCAAATGGAACATTTTTCATGTTCACAACTTTTACCAATTATTCCTCTAAGGTCTTCAAATTATAAGCAACATTTCACTGGTCCAGAACAGAATTGGCTTCCGGACCAGTATGACTTCTAAAGGCCATAACTTACTCTATACATAACATTTTAAGCTGAAATTAGTACCAAAATTTAGCTAAGACATATACCGATAACTTTAATGTTTTGATAAGTTACATAATCTAGCTCTAAGGATCTCAAATTAGACAAAAAATTTTCTGGAACTGCCCAGGGCACTCAATAGGCAGTTCAAACCATGGAACAGTCATGGTTCCATTTACCATAACTCACAATTTACAAGACATATGAACCTGAAATTTGGTATACAGATACATAACACATATATCTACAACTTTTATGTTTTGAGATACTTCAAATAATGGCTTTAACATATTCGAAATCAAGTAACACAGTAGCTAACTTGGTTAGGGTTTACACCCTGACCAGTTTCAGTACGAAGAGCATATCTAATTCTATAAACCAAATCACGAAACACCGTTTACATATTCATAAATATAAGACATAAAGGAACAACTTTTTTGTTTTATACTTGTCCAGAATCAATTTAGATGTGCATCAAAATCGGGTTGCAAAACAGTGCCTATTAATGAACCTAAGCAACTCAAATCAACCCTAAAGCAATAAGAATTGATTACTTACCAAGGACGAACTTGCAAGGGATCAATTTGGTGCAAAAACTAGGTAAAACAAGGAAGATTTGAAGTCTGAAATGGAGGAAAATGAAGGAGAAGTCGGGGCTGAAGTGAGGAGGCAGAAATGGGAAAGATGAAGATAAAGGCAGATTTATGTTTTTGTCTTTTTATCATTTTCTCATCTCATTTCTCATCTCATTTCTCATTTCTCTTCTCATTTCTCTTCTCTTCTCTTCTATTTCTCTTTTGTTTCATTTTCATTTTATTTTATCTATATTATTATTATTATTTACATATATATATAATTCGACTAATCTACACAATAATACCGCTTAATCTTTTGGCCCGGTTTAACTAAATTAACAATGCAAAATGTTTACTAATCTTAATCTAATCATTTTGCTTACATTAATTTGGTCACTTATTCAATTCATTTCTAATACTTCATAATCCTCATATAGGTTATAAGTACACATGTGCTACTCGATACAAGTGTCAAATGCTAGGACACGTAGCTAGTGCGTGTGATAAACTTGTTCCTACGAAAATACGTATGGAATGCATTTGTTCAATTGAATTGTATGCAAGATGCTTATGTTCAATGAAATGCATGTGGGGGAAGGTCAAGGATGTTACAATTCTCCCCTCCTTTTAAAATTTCGTCCTCGAAATTAATACCTGAAAACAGTTGTGGATATTGCTTTTTCATATTTTCTTCTGTTTCCCATGTTGCCTCTTCTTGTAAATGGTTACGCCATAATACCTTAACCAAAGGTATTTCTCGATTTCTTAGTTGTTTAGTCTTGTATCCAATGATTTGCACTGGTTCCTCAACATAACTCATGTTCTCTGCAATCTCAATGGCTTGATCTTTAAGTACATGTGTAGGATCTGACCTGTATCTTCTAAGCATGCTCACATGAAACACATTATGTATCTGAGCCATCTCTGGTGGTAACGCCAATCTATATGCCAGTGGACCAATCTTCTCAAGAATTTCATATGGCCCTATGTATCTTGGGCTCAATTTACCCTTCTGGCCAAATCGAATTATCCCTTTCCATGGAGATACACGAAGAAATACCTTCTCACCCAACTCGTATTCCATCTCCCTTCTATGCTGATCAACATAACTTTTCTGCCTATCCTGTGCTGCCTTTAGCTTGTTCTTGACAACCTTGATCTTATCCACTGTGTCTTGCACTAGCTCTGGCCCTTCTAATGCACGTGCTCCTTCTTCATCCCAAATGATAGGGCTTCGACACTTTCTGCCATACAATGCTTCATATGGTGCCATCTGGATACTGCTATGATACTGGTTGTTGTAAGCAAATTCAATCAATGCTATATATTCATCCCAAGCACCTCTGAATTCCATAGAACATGCCCTAAGCATTTCTTCCAATGTCTGTATAGTCCTTTCTGATTGTCCGTCAGTCTGTGGGTGGAATGCAGTGCTAAAGTTCAATTTTGTTCCCAATGCATTCTGTAAACTCACCCAAAAACGTGAAGTAAACCGTGGATCTCTATCAGACACAATGGACACTGGAATGCCATGCAATCTGACTATCTCATTCAAATATAATTTGGCCAAACTCTGAAGTGTACAACCCCATCTGATAGGTAGAAAATGTGCTGACTTGGTTAATCTGTCAATAATTACCCATACTGCACCATTTTTCCGTGGAGTTCTTGGCAATCCATAGACAAAATCCATCGTTATTCTTTCCCATTTCCATTCTGGCACTGGCAATGGATGTAACTTACCAATTGGTGCCTGATGTTCAATTTTGATCTGCTGACATGTCAAGCATTTGGAAACATATTCTGCTATATCTTTCTTCATTCTTGGCCACCAGTAATGAGGCCTTAAACTGTGATACATCTTTGTCATCCCTGGGTGCATTGCATACGGTGAATTGTGTGCCTCTTCCATTATTTCCCGACGCAAGTTCTCAGTGTCTGGAACACATATGCGTGACTTTAACATCAGTGTATCATTATGCAAATCAAACTCTGTATTATTTCCCTGTCTTACCACATCCATCTTCTCACATAATTCAGGATCTTTGCTTTGTGCTTCTTTGATCCTATCCTTTAGTATAGGTCTGACTCGAAGAGTAGCAATAAGTGATCCTTCATCATGTATATTTAATTCAACATTCATAGATCATAATTGAATCAAATATGGAAAAGAGGATACTTGCAAGTGAGCTACACTGCCACTAGCCTTCCTACTCAATGCATCTGCTACCACATTGGCTTTCCCTGGATGGTATTCAATCGTACAGTCATAATCTTTCAATAGCTCTAACCACCGTCTCTGCCTCATGTTTAATTCTTTCTGTGTCAACAAATAACCCAAGCTTTTATGGTCTGTGAAGATTTGGAATGTCTCACCATACAGATAATGCCTCCAAATCTTTAATGCAAATACGACTGCAGCCAATTCTAAATCATGCACTGGATAGGAGATCTCATGTGGTCTCAGTTGTCTGGATGCATAAGCTATCACCTTACCATGTTGCATCAACACACATCCCAAGCCTTGGTGAGAAGCATCACTATATACTGTAAACCCACCTGTACTTGTAGGGATGGTTAACACTGGTGCTGAGGTTAGCCTGTGCTTTAGTTCATCGAAACTCCTCTGACATTCTGGAGTCCACTTGAAAGACACATTCTTTCTCAACAATTTAGTCAAAGGGTTAGCAATTAAGGAGAATCCATCAACAAATCTACGATAATATCCGGCTAAACCCAGAAAACTACGCATTTCTGAAATATTTTTAGGAGCTTCCCAATTTACCATAGCCTCAATTTTCTTTGGGTCAACCTCTATGCCCTTACACGACACCACATGTCCAAGAAACACCAAATGATCTAACCAGAATTCACATTTACTCAATTTGGCATATAATTGTTTCTCCCTCAAAGTTTGCAACACAATTTTTAAATGTTGTTCATGTTCTCCCCTATTCTTTGAGTACACCAATATGTCATCAATAAATACTATCACAAACCTATCCAAACATGGTTGAAACACCTTATTCATTAAAGCCATAAATGCAGCTGGAGCATTAGTCAATCCAAATGGCATTACTAAAAATTCATAATGCCCATACCTGGTTTGAAAGGCAGTCTTTGGAACATCTGCTTCTGCTACCTTCAACTGGTAATAGCCTGATTTCAAATCAATCTTGGAGAATATTTGGGCTCCTTGCAACTGATCAAACAAATCATCTATTCTAGGCAATGGATATTTGTTCTTCACCGTCATTTTGTTCAGTTGCCTATAATCGATGCACAATCTCATTGTTCCATCTTTCTTTTTAACAAATAACACTGGAGCTCCCCATGGTGATACACTAGGTCTGATATACCCTTTATCAAGTAACTCCTGCAATTGGGCCTTCAGCTCTTTCAACTCAACTGGGGCCATTCTGTAGGGTGACCTTGATATTGGTGCTGTTCCTGGTACTAGTTCAATAGTGAATTCTATCTCTCTATCTGGTGGTAAACTAGGTAGATCATCTGGGAATACATCAGCAAATTCCCTTACCACTGGTATATTTTCAAGCAAGCTATCAGTGGTTCTAATATCAGTCACATATGCCAAATATGCTTCACATCCCCCTTTGATCATTCGAAATGCCTTTACCGCTGAAACTAGACATGTAGGCACAAGTTTTCTTTCACCTAGAAATACTACCCTTGGCTGGTTTGGTGATTCCAAAATTACTTCCTTAGTAAAGCAATTCACTATTGCATGATGTCTAGTTAACCAGTCCATTCCCAGTATCACATCAAATTCATATATTGGCAATAAAATTAGATCAACTATTAACTCAGCTCTGTCAATGCATATCAGGCAATCACGACAGACATTATTCACAACTACCACTGTTCCCAATGGAGTACTCACATTTATGTCAATCCCCAAAGGCTCATGCATTTGATGTAGTTTAGATGCCATATGCAATGATATAAATGAATGAGTGGAGCCTGGGTCAATCAATGCATATGCTAATATTTCATAAATATAAATATTACCAGTGACTACTTCGGGAGCATCCACTGCCTCTTGTCTAGTCATAGCAAACACCCTGGCCTGAGTAGGGGGTCTAGAACTCTGACCTTCAGATCTGGTCACTCATCTGCCCAGTGTACCAGTCCTGCCCCTGCCTCTTCCTCTGCCTTGTGTCCCACTAGTAGGGTAGACCCTCGGTGCCTCAACAGTAGTCTCAGATACTCCTCTGTCTCTGCTAGTCTCTGCTAGTTTGGCTCTATTTGGGCAGTCTCTATACATATGCTCCATCGATCCACAGAAATAACATGCTCCTGTGAGCCTTCTACATTCGCCCGTATGCTGTCTGCCACAATGACTACATGTGGGCCTCTGTTCAACATATTGGCTCTGCCCTCTGCCTGGGTAAGAGAAAGTCATTCCTCGACCTCTAGAACTGGAGTACCCACTTCTGTTACCAGCTTGTGCAGGCATATATCTACCTCTTTTCCCCAACCTTCTGCTAGACTCACCAAAGAATTCACGTGATGGCCTTTTTATTTGTTGTTCCCCAGCTTCTTTCATTAACCGTTCAGCTCTGATTGCAGCAGCTCTAAGCCTAGCATAACTATCAAGATCAGTAGTCGTGATTCTGTTTCTGATCTCATATTTGAGGCCCTCCTCAAACTTCCTGCATTTGTCTCTTTCAGTAGAGACCATGAAAGTGGCATAATGGGAAAGCTTGTTAAATTGTACTTCATACTCCGCAATAGACATATTCCCCTGCTTCAGATTCAGGAATTCCTTCCTCTTCTCATCTTTATATGCTTCAGGCATATAATTGTTCTGAAATTCCAGGAGAAAATCATTCCATGTCAACACCGGTGGTTGTGCATCACTGTCAGGGACTGTCTCCCACCATTCATAAGCATTTCCTTGCAGTAAGGATACTGCATAATCAAATTTCTCATCTGGAGTACATCTCATCATATTCAGTACCCTCTGTGTCCTTTTCAGCCATGTCTCAGCTTCTGCTGGGTCTGTTGTGCCATTGAAATCAGTTGCACCATGTTTTCTCAGCTTGTCATACCGTCTTTCCTTGTACATTTCAGGACCACATATTTCTTGTTCTAGGTTTTCATGGGGTACTTCTGCATGAGATGACTGTGATGCATGTACTGGAGCTCTAGCTCCTAGTGCTGGTTGCTCTCTATGTAAATGAGGTGATGCCTCATGAGAATGCATTTCGACCGGCCTCTCCCTCCTTGGTGTATCATGTCTTATGATGTCCCTAAAATAAATGAAAGTATGTCACTACATAATGTTCAACACATATGATGAATATGTTATCATGCGCTTATGCTTATGCATGTTCCCATGGAACCTATCCCTGCTCTGATACCAAAAATGTAACGTCACACCTCTTATGCATTTAAGTATAACCTATCCCTGTATCAAATAGTCACATACTGCATACTGAAAAGGCAAAATACCCTGTTAACAATAGTAGTAAAATTTTTTTTTCATATCATATCCTGTAAAATCAACTAATGACTTTACAAGTCTTATATCCTGTAAAATTACTAAACGACTTTTCAAGTCAACATTAAAACCACAATACGATATATCACATATATCAAAATATAAACTTTACACATAAGTATTTCCGAGTTGATTTCATTTATACATATTTAGACTCATTCCAAAATGACTATACATATTCAAGCATATAAGTCCAAAATACAGATGACATGTTTTTATGCTTGTGTGGAATGCAAGGAGAGAGAGTGATGAGGCTCGGCCAATGACCTGTGCTCCATGTCTTCTATACACTACTCAAAATGAGCTATCACTTTTCTTTACCTGAAAAATGACGCAAATTGATGAGTTGCGGCTCAGTGAGAATAATCATCCAATGAGCTCTAAAGTACCAAACAACTCATAGTCATAAATCACAATTCCAATATATACCATGTATTCCATTCCATTCATCAGTCAATTACATATAAATATAGATAAAATCAAGTACTCAATAATTGTTATTTACTTATGCTTTGCTTGTACATTTTATTTTGTTGTGACCAGATTAAATGAACATTGCCCCGGGTTTCCATGTGAACATTTGCATTTGCATTTGCTAGCTAGCTTGATCATTTGTTTCATTTGCACATTTGTTGGGCCATAGGCCTCTTCTTTTGCTTTGCACATTTGTTGGGCCATAGGCCTCTTCTTTTGCTTTGCACATTTGTTGGGCCATAGGCCTCTTCTTTTGCTTTGCAATGTCGATTAACTAGTCACAACGCCTTTTTAGCCCATATGCATATGCACTTGTATTTAAGCATTCATCAACCATTGCATCTTTATCATATAGAACATACATATATTCCCTATATACCTCATATGTCAAGCATACACCTTGTATATACTATACATGTACCATGTATATATATCACATTTGTCAAATATATACCTCAAATATACCACAAGTATACCATTTATATGTACCACAATGTCACAAATTATCCATCATTACATTATCAAGGACCAATCATGACAATCACATGAATCACATAGCAAACAACATTCATTTGCACTAAAGAATTCAATCGATAATTAGACTCACCGTTTTCCTTTGATTCCGACCCCTAACTTATTGTCTATCTGCTCCTTGTGGGTCTCCAATATGTTGCGAGCCTAATATGAAAACATAATCGATTAACTCATAATTAGAGATACTTAATGTGGCTTAAACAAATTAATATGCATAATGCATATACATAGCTAGGCTTTTTCCTATGGGGCAGTGTGACCTTATGGGACTGTTAAGCCTATAACTTTTCCTATAGTTGACCAATTAATCTTATTCTTGTTCCTAATTCAAAATAACACATAATCATGAAACATATTAAAATATAAGACCAATTGGATCATTGTACAATATTTGGTGGAATTTCTAAGAGTGTTCTGTTTCCTGCCCTGTTTCTGCCCTTTGGCAGTTTCAGGGTACCAATTTGGGTAGTCCATATCTTACAATCTGTAAATCCGATTATAATGAAACTTGGCAGAAACTTATATGGGTTCAAATGGAACATTTTTCATGTTCACAACTTTTACCAATTATTCCTCTAAGGTCTTCAAATTATAAGCAACATTTCACTGGTCCAGAACAGAATTGGCTTCCGGACCAGTATGACTTCTAAAGGCCATAACTTACTCTATACATAACATTTTAAGCTGAAATTAGTACCAAAATTTAGCTAAGACATATACCTATAACTTTAATGTTTTGATAAGTTACATAATCTAGCTCTAAGGATCTCAAATTAGACAAAAAATTTTCTGGAACTGCCCAGGGCACTCAATAGGCAGTTCAAACCATGGAACAGTCATGGTTCCATTTACCATAACTCACAATTTACAAGACATATGAACCTGAAATTTGGTATACAGATACATAACACATATATCTACAACTTTTATGTTTTGAGATACTTCAAATAATGGCTTTAACATATTCGAAATCAAGTAACACAGTAGCTAACTTGGTTAGGGTTTACACCCTGACCAGTTTCAGTACGAAGAGCATATCTAATTCTATAAACCAAATCACGAAACACCGTTTACATATTCATAAATATAAGACATAAAGGAACAACTTTTTTGTTTTATACTTGTCCAGAATCAATTTAGATGTGCATCAAAATCGGGTTGCAAAACAGTGCCTATTAATGAACCTAAGCAACTCAAATCAACCCTAAAGCAATAAGAATTGATTACTTACCAAGGACGAACTGGCAAGGGATCAATTTGGTGCAAAAACTAGGTAAAACAAGGAAGATTTGAAGTCTGAAATGGAGGAAAATGAAGGAGAAGTCGGGGCTGAAGTGAGGAGGCAGAAATGGGAAAGATGAAGATAAAGGCAGATTTATGTTTTTGTCTTTTTATCATTTTCTCATCTCATTTCTCATCTCATTTCTCATTTCTCTTCTCATTTCTCTTCTCTTCTCTTCTATTTCTCTTTTGTTTCATTTTCATTTTATTTTATCTATATTATTATTATTATTTACATATATATATAATTCGACTAATCTACACAATAATACCGCTTAATCTTTTGGCCCGGTTTAACTAAATTAACAATGCAAAATGTTTACTAATCTTAATCTAATCATTTTGCTTACATTAATTTGGTCACTTATTCAATTCATTTCTAATACTTCATAATCCTCATATAGGTTATAAGTACACATGTGCTACTCGATACAAGTGTCAAATGCTAGGACACGTAGCTAGTGCGTGTGATAAACTTGTTCCTACGAAAATACGTATGGAATGCATTTGTTCAATTGAATTGTATGCAAGATGCTTATGTTCAATGAAATGCATGTGGGGGAAGGTCAAGGATGTTACATTTTATAATTAGTTGAAGTTTGTGTATGTTTTATGAATTGATTATCGTGTATATATATCTTTTAGTAGCATTAAGAATGACATCTACTGCTAAGAATATTGTAGTCAAACTCAACAATGGTGAGAAATTAAACAACGATAATTATGAGGTATGAAATATGAAAATCCAATATGTTCTAGAAGTGCAAGAGGCGCTAAACATGTCAATGATTGAACTTCACAACCCAACATATGAGGGATTATGATGCCTATTAGGCCTGAAAGATAAAGAAACCTATTGCTCTTATTACGTTGCTAAACAGTATAGATGATGACATCATAAGGGAGTTTCGAAAGTATGAGATAACAAAGGATATATGGTCCACTCTCTTTGAAAGGTTTGGTGGTATGTCCGTAACTAAGTTGAGGTCACTTACTATGAATTTTGACATTTATGAGAAATGTCCTAAACATATAATGAAGAAGCATTTAAGGCATATGTCAAACATGATAAGTGAGCTCAAAATGCAGGTCATATCCTTACTAACGAACAATAAGTTCATGTTGTGATCTGTTCACTGCCTCATAGTTGGGAACACATGAAAATGCATTTGACCCATAATGAAAACATCAATATTTTGGAGGATGCTATGCGCCACTTGGAGCTTAAGGAGGATTGCCTCATTGCCAATAAGTCTAGTATTGATGTTAACATGGTTGGCTTTAACTCTTAAAGTGGAAAAGAGCACAAACAAAAGTTTTATAGTGGGAACTAATAGAAAGAAAGCAAGGGAAATGCTTAGGCTAAGAAGAAGCAGAAGTTCAACCAACCTAAAAATGGAAAATATTTCCTTAAGAAGAAGAAACATGTATCCAATCCCAATTGATATAATTGTGGCAAGAAGGGGCATTTTGCATATCATTGAAAAGAGCCCAAGAAGGTAAATGACATTTGTGTTCTTATGAATGAAACTAATATTTCAAGTTCTATTTTTTTAACTAAATATACTATGTGGACTGTAGACTCATGAGCAATAGACCATACAACGAAGGATATAAATGCTTTCATTGAATTTCAAGAAATTATAAAGGAGCAAAATTGATATATGTGGGAAATAACTTTAAGGCTAAAGTAAGAGGAATCGACACTTGCACCTTAGTCATGCGTGGTGGCCAAATTTATTCTTACACGATGTATTATATGCTTTCAAAATGCATCAAAATTTAGTATCAATGTTGGTTTTACTTAAGTTAGACTTTGAATTACTGTTTTATGGACCTGGTATTGATTTATTTTTAAGACAATACTACTACGGTTGCGGTTATTTTCTAGATGTTTTTACTGTTCTTGATGTTGAACACAATATTAGTAATGTATGTTTTTTAGATTTTACATCTACTATTGATTATGAAAATGATGTAAATATTTGGTATGCTAGACTTGGTCATATTGGCCCACAATGCATGAACCGGTTAGCCAAAAAAGGCTTATTAGGTAATTTAGATAAAATTGATTTTCCAACTTGAAAATATTATCTAACTGGAAAAATAACACGAAAACCATTTGGAAAAGGAACTAGAATTGAAACTTCATTGCAATTATTTAATTCAGACATTTGTGGTCCAATGAATGTTAAAGCTAGACATGGGGCAAGTTATTTCTTTATATTTATAGATGATTACACTCGATATGGTTATGCCTATTTGATTTCTCACAAATCAAGCATTAGATTGTTTTATAAAATACATGAATTTAATTGAGAATTAATTAGATAATAAAATTAAAATGTTGAGAACATATTGAGGTCAAAAATATCTTTTTAATGAGTTCAAACATTTATATAATGAAAAGGAGATATAATATTAATTGACTCTCCCATATGACTCTTATTGAAATGGTTAGGTCAATGATGACATATGCTCATTTGCCTATAACCTATAGGGTGATGTATTGTTAACAGCCATATTTGTACTTAATTGTGTACCCTCAAAGTCTATTATCACCACTCTGTATGAGTTATGAACTGGTAGAAAACCTTACCTAAGTGTTTTTTAAAACCTTGGAAATGTGTAGCCTATGTATTCAATAGCTCTTATAAATATAGAAAATTGACTCTAAGAGGAAAGAAGAGTATCTTTATAAAATACTTTGAACAATCAAAAGGGTATTTTTTTCATAGGAGAATAAGATGGTGGTAACATTGCTGAGTTTGAATCATGAGATGTCACATTTCTACAAAATGATTTTCCTAAATAGGGTTAGATAAGCAAACATCTATCACTATATGAAGCCTATGACCAAACTATTTCAGCTGCACAAGAGTTGAATCCATTTTATTCGAATGAGAGTGATTTGAGAAATGATGAATTAATTTCTATAGAAACTCAATCACAACTTAAGTTGGATCCAACTATGATTATTGGTCAGAATGGAGTAACAATGAAATTGAAGAATCTCAAATCCGATGGACAAAATTTAAACCAGTTCCTCATCATCTTTTTAAGATTGAAGGGGAAGCTTTCATTGTTACTTCACAGGATAAGGAAGAGCTAGGGAATGTAAATGAGGCTTTTAAATACCTTGCCAAGGAAAAATGGATAAAAGCAATGGATGAAGAAATGGAGTCTATAAAAACAAATCATGTGTGGAAATTAGTTGACCCATGTAAAGGAAGCAAACCTATTGGAAATAAATGGATTTTTAAAATTAAGTGCAAGGCTAATGACACTATTAAAAGATATAACCCAGTTTAGTTACGAAGGAGTATACATAATGTAAAGGAATAAATTATGAAGAAACTTTTTCAACTGTTGTAAGGTTTACCTCAATATGCTTAATTCTGGCTATCGTAGCAAGTATGGACCTAGAATTATATCAAATGGAGGTGAATAATGATTTTCTCAATGGATAGTTTGATGAAGATATGTAGAACGATCAAAATGTTTCATTGTAAAGGCCAATAACACAGAGTATGTAAACTTTAAGTTTATCTATGGCCTTAAATAGTCTTAAAGACAATGGTATATTCGATTTCATAATGTAGTTATGTCTTATGATTTTGAGATGATTAAGGAAGACCATTGTGTTTATATTAAGAGTGTTGAACCTTGAGGGGTATTTCTATCATTTTGATACTAACAAATAAAATAACAATAATGTATGTTGAACCTTGAGGGTTATTTTCGTCATTTTTATGCTAACAAATAAAATAGCAATAATGTATTTAACATACTTGTTTTCTAAGTCTATGGAACAGGGTATGGAATATGATAGCAAGAATGGAAAATGGAAGATTAATCTTAAAAAGATAAAATTGAAGAAATAACATGTTCACACTTGTGACCTTATGTGTCACGCTCGTAATGAAGCTTAGCGCCAACAATCCAACATTTAAAGTTCATGACCATGAAGAATGATAGCAACCGTGAATGAACATTTCAGTCACGCCCATGAGAAGACATGACAAATTCTTCCAGAGAGCTTTACGACCAAAGTCACCACTTGGACCACGGCTTGGGGGGATGTCGTGCCTGTGAAGATAAAATGTCACGCTCGTGAACAAACACTTCAAAACCTTCCAGAATGCTTCACGGCCAAGGTCATCACTCAAGTTATGGCTTGGAAGAACAGTCACGACCGTGAAAGATGAAAGAGAAACATGTCAGGCGCGATTATAAGGTTTGGTGCAATGGCTAGTTTCATATTAAATGCATTTTAATGACTATAATTTGCTATAGAAGTATAAATGCAAGTCATTTATGCATCTAGAAAAATAAGAGAAAGAAAGAAGAATAAGAGAACAAGAGAATAACAAATAATTTGAATCAAAATCCTGTTGTAAGCCATTTTGTGCATTTGATATTTTCTAAACAAACATTTATTCTCTGTGAAAATCTTTTTGCTCATCATTTATTGAGCAATATAGATTTGTAATTGTTTCTCTCTGTAATCATCTACTCAAGTGAGTTTTGAGTATTTTGGGGTTAAGAGGAGAACACTTGTAAGGGTTAGTTGTGTAAGCCTCTAAAACACAAGGTTATTTGTGTGAGCCTTTAAAACACAAGGTAAAGGTTATTTGTGTGAGCCTGTAAAACACAAGAAATTGGTTATTGTGTGAGCCATCAAAACACAAGGGATTTCTGGGTTATATGTGATCCATTGTTAAAAACACCATAGTTGGGAGTGAGCTTGTAAAACTCCATTGTAACACTTAGTGTATTAGTGAAACTCCCAATTGAGATTGGGGAGAGCAGTAGGATTTGTTAACACATGAACCTCTATAAAAATCCTTGTGTCATATTTTTCTATCCCTACTAAACTTAACTTTTCTTTCCACACTTAAATTTAAATTTTTAATATCCAATTCAACCCCCCATCTTGGTTCAATATCTGGGCAACAATTGGTATCAAAGCTAAGTCTAGCATCGAAGCCTAAACAGCGCTAGTAAAGATCAAGATATGGCCAATGATGGATTCCACAGTCTCAAGCCTTACTTTGATGGAGCAAAGTATGCTCATTGGAAGTTTCAGATGGAGACATATCTGGATAGTGAAGGAATTGAAGTCCGGGATAGTGTTCGAAAAGAATGGACACCACCAACCAGAAGAGGAGATGGTGATGAAGAAGAAATCTTGTCAAGAGATGATTGGATAGAGCCACAAAGAAGAGCAAATTTCAAAAATAAGAAGGCAGTGGCAATTCTCTCAAGCTCATTATTTATTGAAGAATGTGGCAGGATACAACACTGTTCAACTGCATATAGCATGTGGAAAAATATTGGAAAACTATCATGAAGGCCACAAAGCCACATGGGATGACGAAAGCTCTTCAAGTGAAAAAGATGACTATGAAAGTGAAGAGGTCAACCTATGTTTTATGGCTATAGAGGATCACATCTTGGATAAAGTAAGATCGCTACACTCATACTCTTTCAATAATGATAGTAGTGATAATGATAGTAATAGTGATGATGATGATGATGATGATGATGAACAAAGCCTAATAGAAGAATTGAATCTAAAATTAGAAAAATATAAGAGTAAATTCAATACTTATAAGAATAACATTTTTAATTTAAAAAACAAAATGGATGTTTTAGAAAAGGAGAACTTTAAGTTAAATCATCTAATGAATCTCTTCAAAAGTCATTAGATGAATACTCTTCAAGACCCTTAACTTAATCCTTGCTTAAAGAGAATAATACTTTAAAAAATGAAGTTGAGGAACTTAAAAACTCCATTTCAAAATTTCACAAAGGAAAAAAGAGCTTAGATACTCCCATTGTGTCTCAAATACCACCTTTAATTAGATACGGTCTAGGATTTAAAGATACATCACCATCTTCTCACAAGACTATTTTTGTTAAGTCAAGTGAACCTCACATCTCTACACTGGCTGAAACAGCACTAAGGAATAAATACACTAAACCTTCTATACATAAAAGGAATAATCAAGGATTGGTAAGCCTAAGAAAGAAACCTCAAAAGGCTAATCATGCCTTTATGTATAAGAAGCATGCATCTAGAAAAGCACAAATTAATCATGATTGTACATGCCATTGTTCTCAAACTCAGTCTAATAGAATTATGGTATTCAAATACATTGTAAGACCAAAAAGCAATTTTAGACATAAACAATGTAATTATTGTATGAAAATTGATCACATAAATAAACATTGTTGGATAAGGAAGGTTCATTAGGAACCTTCATGTGCTAACCCCCAAGGACCCAAGCTCATTTGAGTACCTAAAAATTAGACTTGAATTGTGATTCTATAGGTATGCCTCAAGTCCACAATAAACAAAAATGATTGGCTAGTAGACAGTGGATGCTCAAGAAATATGATAGGAGACAAAGAACTCTTCAATGAAATTGAAAGTATTGATGGAGGTAAAGTTACCTTTGGAAACAATGCTAAGGGTAAGGTAATTGGCATTGGTTCTATTGGTACAAATGGTACTACTTTTATTAAAGATGTCTTACTTATTAATGGTTTGAAACATAACTTGTTGAGTGTAAGCCAATTATGTGATAAAGGAAATAAAGTAACCTTTACTTCCAACGAATGTCTTGTAACCTCTATTGATGGTCAAGAGATATTTAAAGGAAATAGAGAGGTCAATACCTACATAATAGATTTACTCAAAATATCTAACCATTCCTCTAAGTGTCTTGTAACTACTAGTGATGAATCTTGGTTGTGGCATAAAAGGCTTGGTCATGCGAACATGGACTTAATTCAAAGCCTCAGCAAAGGAGAACTAGTAAAGGAACTGCCAAAAGTCAAATTTGAAAAAGACAAGACATGTGAACCTTGACAAAGAGGGAAGCAACACAAGTCATTCTTCAAAGCCAAAAATATAGTAAGTACCTTAAAACCTCTACAACTCCTGCATCTAGATTTATTTGGACCTACTAGAATTGCAGGCTTAGAGGTAAATATTATGCCTTTGTCATCGTAAATAATTACTCTAGATTTACTTGGGCAATTGTTTTAGCTCAAAAGAGTGATGCTTTTGAAAATTTCAAGAACTTTGCTAAAATAAAGGATATTGCATTTCAAAAATAAGAAATGACCATGGCAAAGAATTTGAAAATGAAAACTTTGAAAGTTTTTGTCTTGAACATGGCATTTTGTAGAATTTTTCATCTCCTAGGACACCTCAACAAAATGGGGTAGTTAAAAGGAAAAATCGAACTTTAATTGAAATGGCTAGAACAATGCTCAATGAGTATGGTTTACCAACTTACTTTTGGGCAGAAGCTACAAATACTGCTTGTTATATTTCAAATCGAGTTCTCAAAAGACATTTTCTAAACAAAACCTCATTTGAGCTATGGAATGGAAGAAAGCCATTGATATCATACTTTAGAGTATTTAGATGCAAGTGCTTCATATTGAATACCAAGGACAACCTTGGAAATTTTGTATCTAAATCTAATGAGGGTATCTTTTTAGGATACTCTACAACTAGCAAACCATATAGAGTATTTAATAAAAAGTCATTAACTATTGAAGAATCTATGCATGTTGTTTTTAATGAATCTAGTAGACTTGATCTTGTGAAAGGTAGTGTTTTTGATGACGTTGTAAGTACCATGGAAAGACTTGATCTTGAAAATGGAAAAGAAGAAAATGATCAAGAAGATTCACATCAAGATGATTCTCTAACTCAAGCTCAAGAGGAAAACAAGCAAGAGCTCCCAAAGGAATGGAGATTGATGAAACATCACCCCAAAGAGCAAATCATTGGTGATCCTTCAAAGGGAGTAAGTACTAAATCTCATTTCAAACATTTAGCCTCTGACCTTGCTTTTATGTCTCAAATTGAGCCTAAAAATATTGATGAGGCTCTTAATAATGAAAGTTGGGTGATTGCAATGCAAGAGTAACTCAACCAATTTGAGAGAAGTAAGGTATGGACCTTAGTACCTAGACCCAAGGATCATCAAATTATAGGTAACAAATGGGTGTTTAGAAATAAACTAGATGAACAAGGTTTAATAACTAGGAATAAGGCTAAATTGGTTGCAAAAGAGTATAATCAGGAAGAAGGAATAGATTATGATGAGACATATGCTCCTGTAGCTAGATTAGAAGCCATAAGAATACTTTTAGCATATGCATGCCACATGAATTTTAAACTCTTTCAAATGAATGTAAAAAGTGCCTTCTTAAATGGTTATATAGAAAAAGTTTATGTAGAACAACCACCAGGTTTTGAAAGCTATGATTTGCCTAATCATGTTTTTAAAATTTCAAAAGCTTTATATGGTTTGAAACAAGGCCCAAGAGTTTGGTATGAAAGACTAAGTTCTTTTCTTTTAGAAAATAGCTTTACAAAAGGGAATGCTGACACTACATTATTCACTAAAGCATAAGCATGATATTCTAATTGTTCAAATTTATGTTGATGATATCATATTTGGGTCTACTAATGAATTGCTTTGTCAAGAATTTGCTAAGTGTATGACTAGGGAATTCGAAATGAGCATGATGGGTGAGCTTAAATATTTCCTTGGTCTACAAATAAAACAAGGCAATGAGGGCATATTGAGAAACCAATCCAAATATTCCAAAGACTTACTTAAGAAATTTGGAATGGAAAGATGCAAGAATGTCAAGACTCCAATGAGCACATCAACAAAATTGGACAAGGATGAAAAAGGTAAGAGCATTAATGAAAAGCTCTATAGAGGTATGATCGGATCACTTTTATATCTTACTGCTTCTAGATCCGACATAATGTATAGTGTATGATTATGTGCACGATTTCAATAATGTCCAAAAGAGTCTCATTTAAATGCAGTAAAAAGAATTCTAAAATATTTACATGGCTCATTACATCTAGGTTTGTGGTATCCTAGAAATTCATCCTTTTACATTGTAGGATATTCAAATGCTGATTATGCTGGTAGTCTTTTAGATAGAAAAAGTACTTCAGGTACTTGTCACTTTATTGGAGAGTGCTTAGTTTCTTGGTTTAGCAAGAAACAAGTTTCAGTTGCTTTTTCTACCGCTGAAGCGGAGTATGTAGCAACAGGATGTTGTTGTACACAAATCCTTTGGATGAAATAACAACTTAAGGATTATGGTCATAATATGAACCATATACCTATTAGATGTGACAATACAAGTGCAATAAATCTCTTTAAGAATCTTATTCAACATTCTAAAAGTAAGCATATTGACATTAGACACCATTTGATTAGAGATCATGTTCAATATGGAGATGTTGTATTGGAATTTATAAGCACAGACAATCAATTGGCAGATATCTTCACTAAGTCTCTAAATGAGGAAAGATTTAATTTCATAAGAAGAGATTTTGGTATGTGTTAACCTTGAGGGGTATTTCCATCATTTTGATGATAATAAATAACATAGCAATATGGTATTTAACATACTTGTTTTGTAAGTATATTATACAGGACATGAATTAAAATAGCAAGAATAGAAAATTGGAAGGATAATCATTGAGAAACAAAAAGCAAGAAGTAGCATGTTCACTGTCGTGACTCTAGGAGTCACTCCCGTGAAGGAAGCTAACCGTTACCAAAACCAACATTTGAAGTTCACGGCCATGAAGGACAACCAAACCGTGAAGTAAGCATTTCAGTCACCCCCGTGACTGAAGGTGTCACCCCCGTGAAGCGTCATGTAATTTCATCCAGAGAGCTTCACGACCAGAGTTACCACTTGGGTCACGGCTGGGAAGATTGTCACCCCCGTGAATGATGGTGTCACCCCCGTGAATGCTTCATTCAATTTCATCCAGAGAGCTTCACGACCAGAGTTACCACTTGTCTCACGGCTGGGAAGAATGTCACTCTCGTGACTGATTAATGTCACGCCCGTGACTCTATATGTCAAAACATACTAGAGAGCTTCACGACCAAGGTCACGACTTCAGTCATGGCTGGGGAATAACTGTCACCCCCATGACAAGCATATTCACACCCGTGAACAATGAAAGAGAAAAATGTCAGGCACGATTTTTTGGTTGGTACAATGACTAGTTTTTTATTTAATGCACCCCAACAGCTATATTCAGCCATGAGAGTATAAATGGAAGTCATTTATGCATTAAGAAATAAGAGAATGATAAGAAAAACAAAAGATTAGCATATACTTCAAATCACAAGCTATCTTGTACTTTTATACTTTGAGAACAAATCTATTCTCTGTAAAAATCTTATTGCTCCTCATATTTGAGCAATAAAGATTTATAAGTAGTTTTCTCTATAATCTTTACTCAAGTGAGTATTGGGTAGTTATGGGTTAAGAGAAGAACACTTGTAAAGGTTAGTTGTGTGAACCTCCATAACACAAATTAAAAGGTTGTTTGTGTGAGCCTGTGAAACACAAAGTGTAGGTTGTTTGTGTGAGCCTGTAAAACACAAAGGAATTGGTTATTGTGTGAGCCATTAAAACACAAGGGATTTCTGGGTTAGGTGTGAGCCATTGTGAGAAACACCATAGTTGGGAGTGAGCTTGTAAAACTCCATTGTAACACTTAGTGTGTTAGTGAAACTCACAATTGCGATTGGGGAGAGGAGTAGGGTTTGTTAATACCCGATCCTTTATAAATCTTTGTGTCTGATTTTCTCTATCCTTTCTAAAATTAACAATTTTATTTCCGCACTTTAAAGTTTAATTTTTAAAACTCCAATTCAACCCTCCTTCTTGGTCTAATATCTGGGCAACAATTGGTATCAGAGCCTTGTCTAGCATCGAAGCCTAAAAAGCGCTAGTAAAGAGTAAAATATGGCCAGTGAAGGATTCCAGAGTCTCAAACCTTACTTTGATGGAGCAAATTATGCCCATTGGAAGTTTAGGATGGAGACATACTTGGATAGTGAAGGAATTGAAGTCTAGGATAGTGTACGAAAAGAATGGACACCACCAACCAGAAGAGGAGCTGATGGTGAAGAAGAAATCCTATCAAGAGATGATTGGATAGAGCCCCAAAGAAGAGCAAATTTCAAAAACAAGAAGGCAATGACAATTCTATCAAGCTCATTATCTATTGAAGAATGTGGGAGAATACAGCACTGCTCAACAGCATATAGTATGTGGAAGACATTGGAGAACTATCATGAGGGAACTAAGCAAGTCAAATCCAAGAAGATTCAACTTCTAACCTCAGAATATGAGCTCTTCAAGATGAAATCAAATGAGTCAATCACTGACATGACCAACCATCTTCTATCCATTATAAATGGAATGAGGAAACTTGGGAAGCATCTGAGTTTGGAAGATGTAAACAATAAAATCCTGAGAAGTCTTCCTCTTAAAGACTATGGTTCAAGAGTTGCTGGCATAGAAGAAGCAAATGAAGATATGAGTATCATGAACATTGATGTGCTGATTGGCAAGCTTCTCACACATGAGATGGCAGTAAAGAGAGATAGAGAGCTTGAAGCAGAGCCAGAGAAAAGAAAACCATTATCACTCAAAGCCTCTACTTCAAAATCTCAAGAAGAAAGTGAAGATGATGAAGAGATGAGTAATGATGAAAATGAGGACATCACTATGCTTTCAAGGAGATTAAAAAGAATCATTGAGAAGAAAATGAGCAATTCCAGAAAATTCAGGCAAAGAAACCTCAAACAAACTTCAAATGATACACACAGAAGTAAGGAAGAGGTAAAATGCTATGAATGTGGAAAGAAAGGACATATCAAACCAGAATGTCCAAGGCTCAAGAAGCATAAGAGCAAATACCAAAGAGACAATGGGGAGAAAGGTCACAAAGCCACATGGGATGACAAAAGCTCTTCAAGTGAAAAAGATGATAATGAAAGTGAAGAGGTCAACCTATGTTTCATGGCTATTGAGGATCACGTCTCAGACAAAGTAAGATCACTACACTCATACTCTTTCAATAATGATAGTAGTGATAATGATAGTGATAGTGATGATGAGCAAAGCCTAATAGAAGAATTAAATATAGAATTAGAGAAATATAAAACTAAATTTAGTATCTATAGAAATAATATCTCTAATTTAAAAAATAAGATAAATGGCTTAGAAAAGGAGAACATAAAGCTTAAATCATCTAATGAATCTCTTCAAAAGTCATTAGATGAATACTCATCAAGGCCCTCAATAGCTTCACTGTTAAAAGAAAATAATACTTTGAAAACTGAAGTTGAAGAACTTAGAAATTCCATTTCTAAATTTCACAAGGGTAAAGAGAGCTTAGATACTCTCATTGTGTCTCAAAGACCACCTTTAGTTAGACATGGTCTAGGGTTTAAGGACACATCATCATCTTATGACAAAACAATATTTGTTAAGTCTAAAGAACATAACATCTCCACACCTGTTAGAACTACACCAAGAAATAAAAATGTTAAAACCTCTATACCGAAAAAGAATCATGCCTTTATATATAGGAAGAATGTATATAGAAAAATGCAAATTAATCATGATTGTGCATGCCATTGTTCTCAAAATCAGTCTAATCAAATTATGGCATTCAAATACATTGTAAGACTAAAAAGCAAGTTCACACCTAAACAATGTAATTACTATATGAAAATGGGTCATATAAATAAAAATTGCTGGATAAGGAAGGCTCATTGGGAACCTTCATGTGCTAACCCCCAAGGACCCAAACTCATTTGGGTACCTAAATATCATACTTGATTTGTAACTCTGTAGGTATGCCTCAAGTCCACAATAAACAAAAATGCATGGCTAGTAGACAGTGGATGCTCAAGGCATATGACAGGAGACAAAGAACTCTTCAATGAAATCAAAAGTATTGATGGAGGTAAAGTTACCTTTGGAAACAATACAAAGGGTAAGGTAATTGGCATTGGTTGTATTGGTGTTAATGGTACTACTTTTATTAAGGATGTTTTACTTGTCGATGGCTTGAAACATAACTTGTGAAGTGTAAGTCAATTATGTGATAAAGGAAACAAAGTAATCTTCACTTCAAATGAATGTCTTGTAATCTCTATTGATGGTCAAAAAATATTTAAAGGAAATAGAGATATTAATACGTACATAATAAACTTACATGAACTATCTAACCATTGCTCTAAGTGTCTTGTGACTACTAGTGATGAATCTTGGTTGTGGCATAGAAAACTTGGTCATGCTAACATGGATTTAATACAAAGTCTCAGCACAGGAGAGCTAGTAAAAGGATTACCAAGAGTTAAATATGAAAAAGGTAAGACATGTAATCCTTGTCAAAGAGGAAAGCAACACAAGTCATCTTTCTAAGCCAAAAACAAAGTAAGTACTTCAAAACCTCTGCAACTCCTACATTTAGACTTATTTGGACCTACTAGGGCTGCTAGCTTAGGAGGAAAACATTATGCATTTGTCATCGTAGATGATTACTCTGGATTTACTTGGGTAATTTTCTTAGCTCAAAAGAGTGATGCTTTTGAAAATTTCAAAAACTTTACTAAAAGAGTTCAAAATGAAAAAGGGTACTGCATTTCAAAAATAAGAAGTGATCATGGGAAAGAATTTGAAAATGAAAACTTTGAAAGTTTTTGTCTTGAACATGACATTTCACATAATTTCTCATCTCCTAGAACACCTCAACAAATTGGAGTAGTTGAAAGGAAAAATCGAACATTAATTGAAATGGCAAGAACAATGCTTAATGAATATGAATTACCAACTTATTTTTGGGCAGAAGCCACAAACACTGCATGTTATATTTCAAATCGAGTTTTCAAAAGATCTCTTTTAAACAAAACCTCATTTGAGCTATGGAATGGAAGAAAGCCATTGGTATCATACTTTAGAGTATTTGGATACAAGTGTTTTATATTGAACACCAAGGACAATCTTGGAAAATTCACCTCTAAGTCTGATGATGGTATCTTTTTAGGATACTCTACAACCAGCAAAGCATATAGAGTATTTAATAAAAGATCATTAACAGTGGAAGAATCCATGCATGTTGTTTTTAATGAATCTAGTATACTTGATCTTGTGAAAGGTAGTGCTCTTGATGATGTTGTAGATAATATGGAAAAACTTGTCATTGAAAATGGAAAAGAAGAAAACGATCAAGAAAATCTACTACCTCAAAATCAAGAACAAATGGAGCAAGAACTTCCAAAAGAATGGAGAATGAACATAAATCATCCAAAAGAGCAAATAATTGGTGATCTATCAAGGGGAGTAAGTACTAGATCTCATTTCAAGCATTTAGTCATTGACATTGCTTTTATTTCACAAATTGATCCTAAAAACATTGATGAGGCTCTTAATGATGAAAGTTGGGTAATTGCCATGCAAGAGGAACTCAGCCAATTTGAGAAAAATAAGGTATGGAACCTAGTTCCAAGACCCAAGAATCATCCAATCATAGGTAGCAAATGGGTATTTAGAAATAAGTTAGATGAACAAGGGTTAATAACCAGGAATAAAGCAAGACTAGTTGCAAAAGGATATAATAAGGAAAAAGGTATAGACTATGATGAAACATATGCACCGGTAGCTAGATTAGAAGCTTTAAGAATACTCTTAGCATATGCATGTCACATGAATTTCAAACTTTTTCAAATGGATGTGAAAAGTGCATTTCTAAATGGCTATATAGATGAAGAAGTGTATGTAGAACAACCACCAGGTTTTGAAAGCTATGATTTGCCAAATCATGTTTTTAAACTTTCAAAAGCTTTGTATGGTTTAAAACAAGCTCCAAGAGCTTGGTATGAGAGACTAAGTTCTTTTTTACTAGAAAATAGCTTCACAAAGGGAAATGTTGACACTACACTGTTCATCAAAAATCATAAGCATGAGATACTAATTGTTCAAATTTATGTTGATGATATAATATTTGGTTCTACTAATGAGCTGCTTTGTCAAGAATTTGCTAAGTGCATGACTAGGGAATTTGAAATGAGCATGATGGGAGAACTTAAGTATTTCCTTGGTCTACAAATCAAACAAAGCAATGAGGGCATATTCATCAACCAATCCAAATATGCCAAAGACTTAATCAAAAAATTTGGTATGGAAGGATGCAAAAATGCCAAGACTCCTATAAGTACATCAACAAAATTGGACAAAGATGAAAAGGGTAAGAGCATTAATGAAAAGGGTAAGAGCATTAATGAAAAGCTTTATAGAGGTATGATCAGATCACTTTTATATCTCATTGCTTTTAGACCCGATATTATGTATAGTGTTTGCTTATGTGCGCGATTTCAATCATGTCCTAAAGAATCTCATCTAAATGTTGTAAAAAGGATTTTAAGATATTTACATGGAACATTGCATCTAGGTTTATGGTATCCTAGGAATTCATCTTTCTATATTATAGGATATTCAGATGCAGACTATGTTGGTAGTCTTTTGGATAGGAAAAGCACTTCAGGTACTTGTCACTTCATTGGAGAATGTTTGGTATCTTGGTTTAGCAAGAAACAAGTTTCAGTTGCTCTCTAAACTGCTGAAGCTGAATATGTAGCAGTTGGATGTTGTTGTACACAAATTCTTTGGATAAAACAACAACTTAAGGACTATGGTCATGAGATGAACCATATACCTATAAAATGTGACAACGCCAGTGCTATAAATCTTTCAAAGAATCCTATTCAACACTCTAGAAGTAAACATATTGACATTAGACATCACTTTATTAGAGATCATGTTCAATATGGAGATGTTGAATTAGAATTTGTTTGCACAGAAAAGCAATTAGCAGATATTATCACTAAGTCTCTAAATGAGGAAAGATTTAATTTCATTAGAAGAGAACTAGGTATGATTAATGGATTAACCTTGTGATTACAAGAATAAGAAATTTTAATTGTTGATCTTAAAACATATCACAAGTTATAAGATAAAATTTTTTGATGAGAATTCATGCTTTATGAAGTAAAATCTTTGTTGAAATGATTTAGTCTTGTTGCAGAACTTAATTTCAATCTGATAAAAATTATAGGGGAGTCACGCTCGTGACTTATACTCACGCCCGTGACTTAAGTGACCCAAAGAGGCAGTGTCATTCACAACTTTGGTTCACGACATGCTTCACAGCTTCAAGTTGTGAAACATAGTTTCATGGCTTGAGTCAAGCCCGTGGATAAGAACATTCACGTCCATGACGCTTTTTCACTCCCGTGAACAATTTCGTCTCAAAAACTCACAGAAGCTTTCACGCTTTGGGTCACGGCATGATTCACGATTTCAAGTGGTGAAACATAGTTTCACGGCTTGAGTCACGCTCGTGGAAAAGAACTTTCACGCCCGTAACGCAGTTTCATGCCCGTGAATAATTACACCCAAAACTCACAGAAGATTTCATGCCTTGTGTCACGACTTGCTTCACGGGTATAAGTAGTGAAATTCAACAGCTCACGCCCGTGACATTATATTCACCCCCGTGATCGATGATCATTCACGCCCGGGACGTTCATCGATCACGCCCATGAACTTATTCACGCTTTCATTCACGGGTGGAACACTGCTTCAGCAAACCGTGAACATGACTATTCATGCCCGTGAAACCCTAAGCCACGCCCGTGAATGTATCGAATATATAAGAAAACAGTCGGTTATAATCTTCATTTCAACTCTCCATCTCCCAAAACCGCTCTCATTCATTGAGACATTGAAGATTTCGACCCCAAAGCCTTGATATTTAACTATAAAAACCATCAAAAGTTCGAATCTTCAGCAGAAAACAGACATTTCTAGGGTCTTTCATCACATTTTTCTGTCAAAAATCTTCTTCAACTCCATCAACAACTAAAATTCTTCAAATATGGAGTCTGTTTCATCAAAGGGGAAGAGAAAGAAGTCTCATGCACCGAAGAGGTATTCAGATTACCTCATGAACATCATTCCAGAAAGTTGTCATCCTCGGTATGCAACTTTGAAGAAGAGACCTATTTTATCATCAAGGTCCTTCGAATGGCAGACAATCCGTAATCTCAGGCTCGAGATGGCTATGACTGAGCAACTTCAAGCCTGTCATCTAAAAGAATTTGTTGAAATTTATCTGCCAACCCTATGGGAGCCAACGCTGAAATTTCTCAGCACCTTGCAGGTTTCACCAACTATAGTGGTGAAATTCCAACTCTGCAACAATGCAAACACCCTCAGCGCCATCACATTTGGAGAATTGTTCAACCTACCATCTGATGGCGTTCTAAATGAGACTGAGGTAGAATTCTCTGCCCTTATAGCCTGGACTCATTTTGGATATAACTGTAGCTAGGACGTAAAAAAGACGAAGAGCACTCATCTCATGGCTCCAGTACACAGGTATTTGCATAGGTTTCTAACCTATAGCATTTTTGCTCGAGGAGAAAGCAATGGAACTATTAGGAAGTCAGACCTCTTCCTATTCGAGATGGCTCACAGGGGAGTCACAGTGGCGATTTTCAGATGGTTTGCAAACCATCTTCTCTCCATCGCCACCAAGCCCACAGGAGATATCTTGATTGGGGCATATGTCACTCATATGGCAGTGAAGCTCAATTACTTGAAGCTGGATAACCATCACTTCAACATCATTCCTGCACACCCACGAGATAGGCTGGATGTAGAGTCATTCATTAAGATGGGAGCAACTGTCAGAATCATTTTTCAGAACGATATCTTCTACCGCTTCACTGATACTGCTGGAGAGATTATCTGGGAAGATCATGACATGGAGGATTTTAAAGTAGGCCTCCAGGGAGTTCAGCAGAAAAAGAGGGCTTGGGTTGAGGAAACAACTCCAACCATCGAGCAGGACATTGGACAGTCCTCAGCCTCCACACCATCTTTAGCGCAGCAGGTGGTCGACCTCTTGGCACCACGTTTCGAGCAGCTGCAGACTTCCATGGATGAGAGGTTGGAAAACCTCAAGGACTTCATGGAGTGTCGAATAGACAGTCTTGAGGATGAAGTAGCTAGGCTTCGTGATATGATGTCTAGCTAGGATATAGGCTAGAGTGTAGCCTAAATTTGTTATGTTTGATCATTGTTTTGTTGTTTGTTATGTTTGCTTATGTAGGAAATCTTAAATTTCCTTTCATAGTTTGTATCCTTTCCTTCATAATATATATTTGCTTTTGTTTACTTCAATCTACATATTCTTTTTGATTGATGACAAAAGGGGGAGAAAACTAGCAATATATGATAGATAATATATGATAAGGGAAAGTAGTATCAAACTAGCAATATAAGAATTGTGAATAAAAAAGTGAACAGACTTTGAATTGATTTAAAAATCTTGATTCAACTTTTCAGATGCAAAGTAGAAAAACTGAGCTTTTATATACTTTAAATATACCCTAAGTATACTTTGCATACACCTTAAAAGCAAGTTACAAATAAAAACATGCCATGATATACCTTACATATACTTTCTGTCTTGAAAAGGAATTATGGTATGTATTGGATATACTTCTCATATAACTTGCATATACTTAAAATCTAGTTTAATGCTACATCTTTATTTACTATTCTTGCACATTATAATTTTTATTCTAAGTATATTTTGAGGGGGGAGACTTCTCAAAATCACATATTGCTAGATTATTTGTCACCATCAAAAAGGGGGAGATTATTAACCTTGAGGGGTATTTCCGTCATTTTGATGATAATAAATAACATAGCAATATGGTATTTAACATACTTGTTTTTGTAAGTATATTATACAGGACATGAATTAAAATAGCAAGAATAGAAAATTGGAAGGATAATCCTTGAGAAACAAAAAGCAAGAAGTAGCATGTTCACTGCCGTGACTCTAGGAGTCACTCCCATGAAGGAAGCTAACCGTTACCAAAACCAACATTTGAAGTTCACGGCCATGAAGGAAAACCAAATCGTGAAGTAAACATTTCAGTCACCCCCGTGAAGCGTCATGTAATTTCATCTAGAGAGCTTCACGACCAGAGTCACCACTTGTCTCACGGCTGGGAAGAATGTCACGCCCGTGACTGATTAATGTCACGCCTGTGACTTTATATGTGAAAACATACCAGAGAGCTTCACGACCAAGGTCACCACTTCAGTCACGGCTTGGAAAGAACTGTCACCCCTGTGACAAGCATATTCACGCCCATGAACAATGAAAGAGAAAAATGTCAGGCGCGATTTTTTGGTTGGTACAACGACTAGTTTCTTATTTAATGCACCCCAACGGCTATATTCAGCCATGGGAGTATAAATGGAAGTCATTTATGCATTAAGAAATAAGAGAATGATAAGAAAAACAAAAGATTAGCATATACTTCAAATCACAACCTATCTTGTACTTTTATACTTTGAGAACAAATCTATTCTCTGTAAAAATCTTATTGATCATCATATTTGAGCAATAAAGATTTATAAGTAGTTCTCTCTGTAATCCTTACTCAAGTGAGCATTGGGTAGTTCTGGGTTAAGAGAAGAACACTTGTAATGGTTAGTTGTGTGAACCTCCATAACACAAATTAAAAGGTTGTTTGTGTGAGCCTGTAAAACACAAAGTATAGGTTGTTTGTGTGAGCCTGTAAAACACAAAGTGTAGGTTGTTTGTGTGAGCCTGTAAAACACAAAAGAATTGGTTATTGTGTGAGCCATTAAAACACAAGGGATTTCTGGGTTAGGTGTGAGCCATTGTGATAAACACCATAGTTGGGAGTGAGCTTGTAAAACTCCATTGTAACACTTAGTGTGTTAGTGAAACTCCCAATTGCGATTGGGGATAGGAGTAGGGTTTGTTAATACCCGAACCTCTATAAATCTTTGTGTCTGATTTTCTCTATCCTTTCTAAAATTAACAATTTTATTTTCGCACTTTAAAGTTTAATTTTTGAAACTCCAATTCAACCCCAATTCTTGGTCTAATATCTGGCCAACAGTATGATTGATGGATTAACTTTGTGATTGCCAAACCTTAATTGATAATCTTGTTTTTGTCTCATCTTACTATATATAAGGTAGCTAATTTGATGAAAATATATGTTATAAGGGATATAATCTTCCTAGAAATGCTTTAGTCTTGTTTTAGACTTAATTTTATTTAATGAGAATTTTAGGCAATTCACGCCCGTGACATATGTTCACGACCGTGAACTAAATCGCCAAAAAACCAATAGCTTTCACGACTTGCTTCACAACATGATTCACGACTTAAGGTAGTGAAGACTATGTTTCATGACTACAACCTTTTTCATTCACCCCCGTGAAATGCTTTGTTCACGCTCATGATGCTTTTTCACGACCTTGAACATTTCCACCAAAAAACTTACAGAAGCATTCACGCTTTGTTTCACGATCACAAGTAGTGAAGTTTAACACTTCTCGCCTATGACTCATTTGTAACCACCATGATAGTTCATCATTCATGCCCATGACCTTTAAATATCACAACCGTGATCAGTTTCACACCTCTCTTCACGGGTAGAGCATCTATTCAACAAACCGTGAACACGACACTTCACACCAGTGACTAAGTTTTCACATCAGTGAAAATGTCAGCTATATAACGTTTGTATCGTTATTTCTCCCATTCCAATTCTCCAACTTCTCTCAACTTCTCTCACTTATCACCATTGAATGTCACTTTGAAGATTCCGTCTCCCTAGCCACTAATTCTATCTATAAATATCTTTAAAACCACTTCCATCATCAGAAAATCATATCTCCTTAGGGTTTACTCAAAATTTCTGTCAAACTTTTCCACTTTTCAAAAGTTTATTCTTTCAATCGAAATGGAAATCGGTTCCTCCAAGGGTATTAGAAAGAAGTATCATGCTCCAAGAAGGTACACAGATTACTTTATGAACATCATTCCAGAGCATTGCCATCCTAGATACTCAGTGCTCAAGAAAAGGCCACTTCTTTCCTCTAGATCATTTGAGTGGCAAACCATTTGTACCCTCGGCCTCGAGACAACTATGACAGAATAACTCCAGGTCTGTCATCTGAAGGAATTTGTTGATATCCATCAACTAACTCTGAGGGAGCCAACCTTAGAGTTTCTGAGCACTTTGCAATTATATCCTACTGGCATGGTGAAGTTCCAAATATGCAAGCATCTGAACACCCTCTCTGCCACAGAGTTTGGAGATTTGTTCAACCTTCCCTCTGATGGCATCCTGAATGGCAGTGAAGTGGAGTTCTATGCTACTCAGGCATGGACTCACTTCGGTCTTGATTGCAGCTGGGACATCAAAAAGACGAAGAGCACTCACCTTCGATCCCCAGTGCACAAGTATTTGCATAGGTTTCTAACCTATAGCATCTTTGCCAAAGGAGACAACAATGAAATAATCAGGAAGTCAGAGCTCTTTCTCCTAGAGATGGCCCAAAGAGGCCTCACAGTGGCTTTATCTCAATAGTTTGTGAACCATCTCTTGTTAATTGCCACCAAGCCCTCCAGAGACATTCTGATTGGTGGGTACATGACTCACATTGCCTTGAAGCTCAGATATTGGAAGCTAGATGAACATCACTTCAACCTCATCCCAGGGCATCCTCGAGACCGAATGGACATTGAGTCCTTCATCAAGATGGGAGCGGCTGTTCGAATAGTGTTTGAGAACAACATCTACTACCGCTTCACCAACACTGCTAGTGAAATCATTTGGGAAGAAAATGACTTGGAGGACTTCAAAGCTGGCCTCTAAGGAATCCAGCAGAGGAAGAGGACTCGAGTTGAGGTGGCACCTCCAGAGGTTGAGCAGGAAATCGGACAATCCTCTGCCTCCACACCAACCTTGGCTCAGCAAGTGGTTGACCTCTTGGCACCACGGTTTGAGCAATTACAGGCTTCGATGGATGAGAGGATAGAGAACCTCAAGGATTTCATGGAGTCTCGTATGGACAGCCTTAAGGCGGAAGTTGCTCATCTTTGAGATAGGATGTCCGGCTAGATGTTAGGCTAGATGTTATCTTTACTTCTAGCTTGTTTACTGTAGGAAATTCTAATTTCCTTTTAGAATTTTTAATCTCTTTTGTACTTTTCTTTCTAAATTAATATATTTGTTTTTGTTTTCCATTATGTTTTATCTTTTTGATATTCTTTTTATTGATGACAAAAGGGGGAGAACCTAGCAATATATTGTTTAAAGTTAAGTGCAATACTTAATTTTGAATCAAAATGAATATGCAAGTATGCAAATGAGCTGTATACACCTTAAATATATCTGAAATATACTTTGCATGTACCTTGATGCAAGTTACATGAATAAATATGCACTTGATGTACTCTGAATATACCTTAAATAAACTTAACTTGCTTCAAAGAAAATTTTGGTATACATTGGATATACTTTGCATATACTTAAAACTAGAAAGTATATTTTGATGCTACACTTAATCATTCTTTACAATTCTTGCACTTCAGCATTTTTTATCCTAAGCATCTTTTGAGGGGGAGACTTCTCAAAAGCACATATTCCTAAATTATTTGTCACCATCAAAAATGGGGAGATTGTTGAACCTTGAGGGGTAAGCAATAATGTATTTAACATACTTGTTTTCTAAGTCTATTGAACAGGGTGTGGAATATGATAGCAAGAATGGAAAATGGAAGATTAATCTTAAAAAGATAAAATTGAAGAAATAACCTTACGTGTCACGCCCGTGATGAAGCTTAATGCCAACAATCCAATATTTAAAGTTCACAGCCATGAAGAATGATAGCAACTGTGAATGAACATTTTAGTCACGCCCATGAATAAATGTCACACCCGTGAGAAGACATGACAAATGCTTCCAGAGAGCTTCACGACCAAAGTCACCACTTGGACCATGGCTTGGAAGGATGTCACGCCCGTGAAGATAAAATGTCACGCCCGTGAACAAACACTTCAAAACCTTCCAGAATGCTTCACGGCCAAGGTCACCACTCAAGTCACGGCTTGGAAGAACAGTCACGACCATGACACACATAGTCACGACCGTGAAAAATGAAAGAGAAACATGTCAGACACGATTATAAGGGTTGGTGCAACGGCTAGTTTCATATTAAATGCATTCTAACAGCTATAATTTGCTATGGAAGTATAAATGCAAGTCATTTATGCAAGTCATTTATGCATCCAGAAAAAGAAGAGAAATAAAGGAGAACAAGAGAATAACAAATATTTTGAATCAAAATCTTATTGTAAGTCATTTTATGCATTTGATATTTTCAAAACAAACATTTATTCTCTGTGAAAATATTTTTGCTCATCATTTATTGAGAAATATAGATTTATAATTGTTTCTCTATGTAATCATCTACTCAAGTGAGTTTTGGGTATTGTGGGGTTAAGAGTAGAACACTTGTAAGGGTTCGTTGTGTGAGCCTCTAAAATACAAAGAAAGGTTATTTGTGTGAGCCTTTAAAACATAAGGTAAAGGTTATTTGTGTGAACTTGTAAAACATAAGGAATTGGTTATTGTGTGAGCCATCAAAACACAAGAGATTTCTGGGTTAGGTGTGATCCATTGTTAGAAACACCATAGTTGGGAGTGAGCTTGTAAAACTCCATTGTAACACTTAGTGTGTTAGTGAAACTCCCAATTGAGATTGGGGAGAGGAGTAGAGTTTGTTAACACTCAAACATCTATAAAAATCTTTATGTTATATTTGTCTATCCCTACTAAACTTAAATTTAGTAGGGATAGACAAATAACATCTATAAATACATTGTGTTCTAAGTATGTTGAACAAGATATATCTTGAAGAAAATATAATGCAAGAATGAAATACAACTTTTGAAGATCAAAATTAGAAGAAATAGCAAAGTCACACCCGTGACTACTTATGTCATGCCTGTAAATATATCTTAGCGCCAACTTTCCACCATTCAAAGTTCACGGCCATGAAGGATCATACCAACCGTGAATGATCAAATCAGTCACGTATGTGAAAGATAGTCACGCTCGTGAGATATCATGTCAAATTCTTGCAGAGAGCTTCACGGCCAGATTCACCACTTGGACCATTGTTTGGAAGAATATTCACGCCCATGAAAATGTAAAGTCATGCCCATGATCAAACACTTCAAATTTTTCCAAAGAAATTTATGGCCAGAGTCACCACTTGGACCACGACTTGGAAGAACATTCATGATCGTGACACATATATTCACGCCCATGAATGAGGACAAATAAACATGTCAAGCGCGAAGTTAAGAGTTGGTTCAACGACTATTTTCACATTAAATGCACCCAAATGACTATAATTCACAAAGAAACTATAAATGCAAGTCATTTATGAATCCTAAGAAGAAGAACAACAATTATTTTGAATCTTTAATCTTGTTGTAGCCTTGTGCATTAATTATTTTCAGCAAAATCTTTATGCTTTATAAAAACCTAATTGCTCATAATTTATAAGCATTGTAGGTTGGTGAGTGTTTTCATTGTAAACAATTACTCAAGTGAGTTTGGATATATTAGGTTAAGATTGAAACACTTGTAAGGGTTTATTGTGTGGGCCACAAAACATAAGGAATTGGTTTATTGTGTTAGCCATTAAAACACAAGGGAATTTCTGGGTTAGGTGTTAGCCATTGAGAGAAACACCATAGTTGAGAGTGAGCTTGTAAAACTCCATTGTAACACTTAGTGTGTTAGTAAAACACTTAATTGAGATTGGGGAGAGAAATAGGGTTTATATATACCTGAACCTCTATAAATCTTGTGTGTGATATCTTTCCTTCCCTACTCTATTTAATTTTATTCTGCACTTAATGTTAAGAAATTTTTTATTTCATAACCAATTCAACCCCCTTCTTGGTTCATTGTTTGGGAAACAAAGAGGTCCAAAGATAAGTTTATGATCTTATCTTTATATGTTGATGAAATATTGATACTGAAAATAATGTGGAGTATGTGTAATAGCCCAAATGCCGGGTTAGTCATAAACTGTAGTTTTCGAAATTGATCAGTATACCTATGGTCAAAAATACACCCATGGGTGAAAAATATTTTATTTGATCATTGGAAAATATTGGTTATGACTAGTTCGGGGTAAAATTTAGAATGAAAATGAAGTCAAATAAGTCATGAAAAGTCAAATTAAGAAAAAAATGAGATTCGGTTTAATTAATAAATTGGTTGGTCGTACTTTGACCTGGCTATAAAAAATAGCAAACAACTTCTAAAAATTTATTTTAAGACATGGATATATTTTAAATAATATTTAGAATTATTTAACAGTGAAAAAGAAATTTTACAGCAACACCCAAAATTAATTAATCAGTCCAGTTTGAGTGAGCCGGATAGGAAACAAACTCCGATTGTATATATATATATATATATATATATATATATATATTGTGAGTTATAGAATCAAATTTGGGTGAAATTGAGCTTGGAAAGTGAGAGAAATAATTTAGAATGCTTAATTGGACCTAAATAGGCAGGACTTTATTTGGTCCAAGTCCACCCATTTTAAGCCACTATAAAAGGCCCAAGGAATCAGAATTCTCTAGATAGAATTATGTCTCATGTTCTTCTTCACCACTTTTCTCTTCAAAATTTCTTCCATTTTCTCTAATATTTAGACAAAAATCAAGCACCCTAATATTATTTTAGCATTTTTTAGTAGCTAGTGAAATCTCTAAATTTCATTTGGAGGGCTAGAGTGGAAGGAAATCAAAAGAGACAAGTTAAGATACAAAATTGAGGTAAGAGAATTTGAGAGTTTTAAATTTGTTAAATGGTTTGAATAGATAGTTTAAGATAGTAAGATGATAGTTATGAAGTTAGATTGAGTTAAGAAAGAAAAATAATGGTGGATTAATGATGCATATATTTCGACCATGGTAGGTTATCAAGGAGGTGAAGGTACTTCAAAGAAAAAAGCCAAGGAAAATGAAGCTTAGGAAGGCTAAAGGAAGGAAATAAGTTTAGTGATTTCAAAATCTACCTATTTCCATTGTTTAAGCTTGAATTAGGGGATTTGTATGATTTGCATGTAAATGATAATAGAAACTTAAAAATGATTAAGGAAATATAAAAAGTGGACTAGAATGGTTAAATTCAATTTAAAAATTTATTTAGTGAAACTTTGAAAAAGTAACCATATTATGTGTAAAAATATTTTAGTGTAATATTATGGTACATATGTAGTAATGGAAATATAAATTAGTGAAATGAATTATTAAAAGGTGAAAGAAAAATTTTAATGATGAAAAATAGTAGTAGGCTGAAATATGGAGATGAAGAAATTAATGTTTTTTTTTGTGTTAATCAAATGAAAACTAAACCATAAATTGTAAGAAGATATGATATTTAGTGTATATGAATAGATTGAATTTTTTTTAGAATATATTGAATACTTTTCTTGTTAGTAATTTCTAGATGTATGAAATGGAATATAATGAATAAAATGTGTTTATTGAGTTTAATAGCTTAATTGAGTATTAATGGTGAATATTTGTTACATTGGAATGGAAGTGTGAAAAATAAGAATATAGTAAAGGTAATTCGATAATTAATAATGGAGTATAAAAGAAATTTATAAATTTGTTACATCGGGAAATTACTATTGTGGGTGAAAGAACAAACTTTTTATCTGATGTGATTTCAGCTACACCTGTCAAGAAACTCATAAGAAAGGGGTGCATTGCTTACTTGTGTTATGCAGTAAAAGCTAAAAAGGAAGATCTTAAGATTTCAGATGTGCCTACAGTGAGAGACTTTCTAGATGTCTTTCTTGATGAACTATCAGGCTTACTACCTGACAGAGAAGTCGAATTCACTATTGATGTAACTCCAGGCATGACACTTATATCTATTGCAACCTACAGGATGACACCCACATAACTCAAAGAAGATTTAACTGCATGAATTGCTTGATAAAGGCTTTTTTAGACCCAATATTTCATCATAGGGAGCACTATTACTCCCATTTTCTTTTCCAAATTTCTTTCATTTTTTTTTCTAATTTTTACACCAAAATCAAGTACCCTAATATTATTTCAGCATCTCTAGTAGCTAGTGGAATTCTCTAATCTTCATTTGGAGGGCTAGAGTGAAGGAAAATTAAATTAGACAAGTTAAGATACATTCATAGTCGTGAAGTAGCTTTTGTCACAACCATGAATGTACTAGTCACTGCCATGAATACTTTGTTTTGAATAAAGAATATATTAATAAAATATTGAGTGCTAAATTGAAATATATAGTAAGATATAATAAGATCTAAGTTTAAATGCATGATTTGAGTGAAGACAAAATGAAATAACATAAATTAGTAGATATAGAGCATAACCAATTTGGTTATGCATGGAAATAAAATGAAATGAAATGAGAGAATGGTTCTTGATATATATATTCTCAAATGTTATGACATAGTAAGCTTGATTACATGAAATGGATGAAAATAATATGGTTATGTTATAAATAGATAAGTATGAAGTATGCATAATGGTAACATAAGGAAAATGCATAAATCCTCATACAAGGAAAAATGAAAAATAAGGAAACTAAAGTTGTGTGGTTGTACCAAAAATACACGTTGATGTAAGTATAAATGAAAAGAGGAACTTAAGTCTAGTAGATGTGTCTAACCTACACTAAAATGGGTTGACAGATTGACATGCCAATTAGAAATGATAGGCTGTAAAGCCTTTAAATTTTGTCCCCGTAGGCAATTTATTTTCCATTTTTATAAGGGGTGTACACGGTTCTATCCCATCAGGGGATCACAAAATCTCCATATCTATATTGAAATGTCATGAATTTTTAATTATGATTATTATATTGTATTGTCTAAAATAAATGTTCATATTATATTGTTTCAAAAATTCAGAATAGTTCAGTACAATATTTCAGTTATTTTGGTGCTAAATAGTACAGTACAAAATGGTTCAGTAGTTGAATAATATAACTAATATAAATACAAAATAATTGCCTAAGAAATAAGAGGAATTCTACTATCATTTTTTTCAAAAGAGAAATAAAGTAAATCACACTTCTCAATTATTGTCATCTTTCATAAATCATATCATTTAGATGAATAAATTTATAGAAATTTCTCACAATATCAAAAACAAATAAATTGTAGTAACCTATAAAAGAATTTCAACAAATATGATTAGACCATAAAAGAACAAAAAGTTTTACATTTAGTATTTTATTATGACTAACAAATTTTTGTGAAATTATTTTATGAATCTAAAATTTGAAAAAAACAAAATCTTTTAAATAAAAATTTAGTCCCAATACCAACTTCTTGAAATTTAAGATAAACAAATGTAGCCTAAAATAAAAATGATTAAAACTTTCGTATTATGCTTAAACCTTAATTCTTATTTTAAAACATTTTTAAATGCACTAGATAATAAAATTATAAATTATAAATTAAATAATTTAAAAATTAAATAAGGTAAATTGAAATGAAAAAATAAAAAAATAAAAAAAATTCTAAATTTTATATCGATAAACAATTCAAAAACGTTATATTAGAAAATATTGATAGTTATATAATGGTTAAATTATAAAATATTGATTACATACAAATTACTTATTTTGGTTATAATGTATATTAAAATATATTTTTTGTATAATACATTGAAAATTAATTTAATTAAATATAATTTTAAATTTTCTAATCATGTGTCAATCTAGAAAAAAGTTAAATTTATTTTACATACAATATAATTATTTAAAAATTTACATATAACTATATAAACTCTTATAAAATTTAATATAAAATATTTTTTCAAATATTTGTTGAACAAAAATAAAATTTTACTTTTAATATTATTTATTAAAATTTTAATTTTAAAATAAAAATAAGATTAAAATTTATTATATATTATGTTTTGATATTTTATTCTTTTTTTTAGTTCATCCCAAAAACTATTTTATAATACAAGAGGAAATTAAATATAAGTTTTAAATATATATTGACTTGGATTATTTTATTTGATTAATTCACTACAATCATTTATGTGAACTAATTTTTTTAATCAATTCTCTAATAATATAATTATGAAAAAATGATATCAGTGTTTGCTAAGAAATCATACAGCCAATTGGTTGCAGTTAAATTAATCAAATTAATAGAATAACAATAATTAATCTGGTTAAAAAATAAATTTCAATAGTTTGTAATAAATTAAAAGATAAATTGTATATAGTTGAATTATACACATTTAGAGCAATTAATTTCATAGTTTATGATAGACTTATAATTAATATTTATATATTTGATTCAACATGAGTGCATTTTCTTCTTTATTTTGAAATTTTACCCATAGCTCTCTATATATATATAGATAATTGACAATTAATTTAATTAAAAACAATTTAAAATTCTCTAATCATGTGTCAATCTAGAAAAAATAAATCATAAGACAAATTTTAAAAATTTACACATCGATACATAGACTTATATAAAATTTTAATATAAATATCAAGATTTTATTCAAATATTTGTTGAAAAAAACTAAAAATTTTATTTTTATATATTAAAATTTTAATTTTAAAAATAAAAATAAGATTAAAATTTATTATAGATTATGTTTTGAATTTGATTCAATGTTAGCATTTTTTAAAAAAAACATTTATACATAACTACATAGTCTCATATATATTATAATATATATGTTATGTAATGCATTGACATTTCATTTAATTAAACACAATTTTAAATTTACTAATCATGAGTCGATCTAGAAAAAAAATTAAATTTATTTTACATACAATATAATTATTAAAAAAATTTACACATAACTATATAGACTCATATAAAATATCAAAATTTTATTCAAATATTTGTTGAACAAAAATACAAATTTTATTTTATTATTATTTATTAAAATTTTCATTTTTAAAATAAAAAATTAAATTAAATTAATTATAAATTATGCTTTGATATTTTAGTCTTTTAGTCCATCACAAACACTGTTTGTAATATATATTAACTTTAATTAAGTTGTTTGATTAATTCACTACAATAATGTGAAACTAAGTATTTTTTATCAATTCTTTAATAATATAATTAAGAAAAAGGATATCATTGTTTACTAAGAAACCATACAATAAATTCGTCGTAGTTATATTAATCAAATTAATATAATAACAGTAATTAATACGGTTAAAAAATAAATTTCAGTAGTTAGTAATAAATTAAAAGATAAATTATATGTAGTTGAATTATACACATATAGAAAAAATAACATCATATTTTAGGATAGATTTATAATTAACATATAGATATTTGATTTAGCATTAGTGTATTTACGATATATTTGTTTTGAGTAATTATGAAATATAGAGAATTTAGTCTAGAAAATTCAATTTTTTTAATGATTTTTGTTTATAATGATATTAAATTGAAAAGATATCCAAATATTATAATTTTTTATAAATTATTTATTAATTATAAAATCATATATTGTGGGTTTCTAATTAAATCTCTTTGGCTTCTTCAGCCATCATTTGACATGATCCTGAAGCCATAATCTAGATATAGCATAAAGTAACGGTCCTAATTACTAAGCAGAGACTCATAAATTCAAATATGGGTGCACACGTATCAAAAATATTTTGAAAAATACTTTTTGGAAAATCCAAAACCGCCCAACCGGACTCTGATACCAAAAACTGTAATACCCCCTCATTCCAGTAGCACATGCCTGAATAAAGAAGCGTTATGCCGATTTTTTCAAATCGCTACTTGATAAATATTGAAACATAGTGCACATATATTCATTTATATTTTTTCACCCAAGGGTTATAAAAGAACATATTGTACAATTTATTTACATAATATAGTATTATAAAATCATAAAGTTAATTTTACAAATCCAAAAGTATATAATATGAAATACAAAAGTTTAAAAGATCGTGACCCACGGTTTCAAGATCAGTTATTTTACTTGACTAGGATCACCGCTAGTTTTATCAATAAACTTTGGCTACCTTGCTATATATGCGCGAGATAAACTCTCATGCTAAGCTCTATGATTAGTAGTGCATATAATTACGACAATATACTATGTCATGTAACAAACATTATCATATGTTATTTTATACACAAACATCTTTTCATGTAATTCTATTCCTCATATCTCTATTTGATACTAATTATGAGCATTATATATATATATATATATACACACACACACAAAGTTATACACATTTTATCTTTAATCATAAATTATACATTTCATTTCTTTGGTATATTATATTATTTTTATCATATTGTACATTGTCTTTCAACTTAAACTTTAATGATTCGCCCATATCACTATATGCTGGACTAACTGGATATGGGTTATGGATCAGAGGCGCTCCTAAAGCTAAACCACTCTGTCCACTATTTGGCTCATCCAAACTTCTCAAATCAATGGCACTCCCAGAGCTAAAGCTTTATTGATCGAGAAATATATCATTATATATGAATTACTAGACCAAGGGCACTCCCAGAGCTAAAGCCACCTTGTTCTTAATCTGCATATGCTCAACCGATCGTCTCAAACCAATGACGCTCCCGAAGCTAAAGCCACATTGACTGAAGAATACATCTCATATTTTACAGTATCATTCGCCCCTAGAATGTCATGCCATTTATCCTATTTTTAGTCCTAGATTAGAGTAACAGGTATATCCGTTTCAAAAATTAATTACATATCTTTTCTTTTCATTCATGAATATTCAAATGACATAAAGGTTAGTGTCGAACTAGACACATGTATGCATGTATGATAACCCTATAATCCACTTAGGTCTAGAACTGCCTAAACCTAAGCTCTGCTACATGATTATATCCACCTGTCTGAATTAAAACTTTTTTATATCTTCCAAAAATGAGATTTTTACATCATGAGCTTTGCAATTTAGATAACCATATAAGATAATGAATCATTTAATGAAACTGCATATCAATCATTTTCAAATTATAACTATATAGACATCACCGGCCCTTATTACAAAATCCATATTGATTCAAATTTCATAGTTCCAAATACATGCCTCTATTAAAAACATGAATTAACTATCTCTATCCCAAGATATGCGGAAAGAAAATAAATAAAATGCATCAACTAATGAACAGACCCAACTCAGGTCAACTTTGACTATTTTAATTGGCTTTGTCTTCCCTTTATGTCACTCTACAGTATATGGCTCTAAACTTGAGTGCAGGAAAACCCACGCACTAAACTACTAAAAGTTTAATGGTACATATAAGCATTTAAATTCTAACATGTATTCACATATTAATATAACATTCATAATTTGAACATACCTATGTGTTTGACCACATTGTCATATGCATAGTTATTCCCAAATGAACTCATTTATACTAAATTGAACTTGCTACAATACATACAATACGTATATTGCACAAATGAAGTCATTTCATCATATTCATAGTACTTCCCATTCTTAGTATTTCTATATCATTATAAGCATAGCAAACTTCATCATGTATAGCACATATTCAAATTATCAGTTTTTTATACAAATTTGATTTTTGGTTTTCACATCCCTTGTCCAGGATGTACCTATATTCTAATTCATTGCTTTCCGTATAATATATAAACAATTATTGTACTACCAAATTCTAATTTTTAGCCCAATACTTTAGACTTGAACTACTCGAATGTGGGTTGTGAAACAAAAGTGCTCTTACCTAAGCTTAAGCCACCCTACTCACTATTTGTGTCTATCTGTATTGCAACATCTGTAACTCACATTAGGAGCGCTTTTACCCGAGTTTAAGCCACCCTGATGAGCAACATAATAATTTATGCATATGTACAAATTCTACATTTCAAATCAGGAGACACTCTTATCCGAGCTTAATCCACCCTGATGAGTAAAAAACTGCATGCATAAATATTCTATGGTACTGTAACCCCCTCAATGACATTCCACCTATCCTAGCGAGTACTTAAATAGAGAATGGACATATTTAATTAAATTCCAAGTATCATTAACATTTAGGCCACATTTCATATCCTTCATTAGTATTTATAACACCTAATGCATACTCACAGTTCTCAATCATATTATCACATTGCATATAACTTCTTCTAAACATATCTAGTGTGTATGTAAATCATCTTCATGTAACTCAATCATATCATTCAATTATTCATTTATGGATTCAGGGAATTCATGAGTGTGAAGCCTTCTATCATGAGTTATCTACCCATGACTGGCTTTTGAACCTTCACAAGTGTGACCATTTATTCACAACCGTGAAATTCATACTTTCACAGGGATGAAGCTTGACTTCATGGGCATGAAATCCTTTAATGGGTGTGAAGCTTGGCTTTATAGGCATGATACATTGTGCATAAACATAATTCCAATACTATTTTCAACCAATTTCACACACAATCATGCAAAATTCTAAAACTAACCAATGCTAGCCACACCTATCAAAACTTTCCATATTCCATAATGTAAAATTAACTACCAACATATATTTATTTGTACCTTAATTCATCAAACTAGGCTCAATGCCTCATTCATCAATATCACACCATCAAAACATATTCATTGGTTAATATATCAATTTAATACGTGTTTCATAATTAACCAATTTAAGTAACATGCTTCCGGCAATATCAAATCATCAGTTCAATTCACTTAAAATGTCATAAACCACAATTCACATCACAAGCATACCAAATCAAATAAAAATGTGTGTATGTACAAATCTTAATATTGAAGCCCTAAAACTCGACTCTCACATCTCTACTATCTCAAGTGGGTGTCTCCACTGTCAGTCTCAACCCCTAACATGGATTTAGAGACCAAATCAATATTCTATATTGCGATTTAAGCTATTTATGCTATAAACAAACCAAAACCTTAACCTTTCATTGATTTAAAGATTATAAACATTATTTTCCCTTAAACTGAATTAAACTAGATTAAAGAACAATGGAGAACATGATTTCTTACCTCTGTTTCATGAACACATTGATTTATAGGGTTCAAAATGTGTTCTAACCCTACTTATTTCTGATTTCAAACCCACAATGGAAAGCTTTATTTTTACTTCAGTTAGGGTGGAAATCTCATGTGTAATCAGTAGGAATTGAAAGGGAATAAAGGGAATTTATATCTGGGGTTTTAGGGTTGGTGGCTAGGGTTTCTAATTGGAATTTACGTGAGTTTCTATAAAAAAATATGGCACTGCCATATTTAAACCCGCATGTCTTTATGGGCATGAAAACTAGTGTCACAGGCGTGAACATTGGTGTCATGGTCGTGAAGATCCTCAACTTCTGAAACTGAAATTCATGACTTTCACAAGCGTACTTAACTTTGTGACGACTGTGAACGCTGGGAACTTCAATGTTTCTTATTTTTTTTCATTATTTTATGGTTTTTAATACTTTTAATGCTCAAATATATTTCCCATATACCTTAAGTATACTTATTTAACCTATAAATTCTAGGCCCAAATTTGCAAGTGTTACATTGTTATTGTCAATGGCATGAGGAATCTTGGAAATCATTATAATTTGAAAGATATAAATAACAAGATTCTAAAGAGTCTTCCTATGAAAGATTATGGCTGAAGGGTTGCGGGTATTGAGGAAACCAATGAAGGCTTGAGCGTAATTCCTACTGATGTACTTATTGGGAAACTCCCCACTCATGAAATGACTCGAGTAAAAGAAAAAAAGCTTAAAGGAGAAAAGGAGAAAATATAGCATGTAGCACTTAACACTTCAACCTCAATGCCTATAGATGAAGATCTCCTTAGTGATGAATAGTTGGTTGATGAAGGAGATGATCAAATAGCCTTTCTCTCAAGGAGAATCAAAAGGTTGATCACTCATAAGGATGGCTCAATTAAGAACTAGAAGCAAAGAGCCTCAAGATTCCCTCTTAGAAACTTGTCATTGAACAAAGACAAATAGGAAGTCAAGTGTTATGAATGTAGGAAGAAGGGATACATTAGATCAGAGTGCTCCATGGTCAAGAAGTACAACAGGAGACCTAACAAAGAAGATGAAAAAAAAAGGTCACAAAGCCATTTGGGATGATGAAACCTCATCACTAATTAAAGAAGAAGAAGTAAAAGAGATGAGGTGGCTAACTTGTGCTTTATGACTATTGAGGATTACTCCAATGATGAGGTATGCTCTACTTCCCATTCTTGTGATGATTTACATGATTTAATTAATGATGATGATGATATAGTTGAAGTACTAATTCTAGAAATAAAAAGATACAAAATGAAACTTGACCTTTATAGAAAAATATCTCTAAACTCAAAAATGATTTTAATAACATTCAAATGGTAGTTGAAGAGCTAAAAACCTCAAATGACTCTTTAAAGAAGTCATTGGATGAGATTTCCTTAAAACCCTCTACAAGTTCTCTCTTAAAAGAAAATAGTCCATTGAAAAATGAGGTTGAGGAGCTTAGAAATTATATTTCGAGATTTTACATAGGGGGAGAGTTTAGACACTTTAAACATATCTCAAAGAACTCCCTTAATGAGACATGATCTAGGTTTTAATAGAACATCATCATCCTCTAAAATCATCTTTGTTAAATCAAGCAAACCACAAACTTATACTATTGAAGTAATAGCCCCAAAAGCTAATGGAAAAGCTCTCATAAAATCCTTTACTCAAAAGAAGAATTGCCAAAGGTCACATGGTCCAAAAGGGAAACCTCAAAAGGCTAATCATGCACTCTTATACAAGAAGCATGCACCTAGGAAGACGACCACAACATATGAATATTTATGTCATTGTGCACATACTCCTATTAGAAGAATAGTAAAGCCTAAACCTATTGCAAAGTAGAAAAGCATATTTAAATCCAAACAATGTCATTATTGCATGAAACTTAGGCATATTAAAAAATATTGTTTGATAAGGAAGGCCCATTGGGAACCTTCTAGTACTAACCCCCAAGGACCTAAGTTCATTTGGATACCTAAAAATCAAACCGAAATTATTATTTTGTAGTTGTACAACAAGTCCATATCAAAGGAAAATGCTTGGCTATTGGATAATGGATGTTCAAGGAACATGATAGGAAATATAAGCCTTTTAACTCAAATAAAAAAAATTAATAGTGGTAAGGTAACCTTTGGAAACAATTCCAAGGTAAGGTAATTGACATTGGCTCAATTGGTTTAAATAATGCTTCTTGAATTGAAAATGTTCTACTTGTTGATGGGTTAAAGCATAATTTATTAAGTGTAAGTCAATTATATGATAAAGGAAACCAAGTCACCTTTACCTCCAATGAATGTCTTGTGACCACCCCAAATTGTCAAAAGATGTTATGAGATAGAGATGGTAATATTTATATAATAGATTTACATAAGTTATCTAACCTTTCCTCTAAGTGTTTTATGATAATTAGCAATGAATCTTTGTTATGGCATAGAAGGCTTCATCATGCAAGCATGAATTTAATTCAAAGCCTTAGCAAATGAGAGCTAGTGAATGGACAACCAAAAGTCATATTTGCAAAAGATAAGACATGTGAACCATGTCAAAGAGGAAAACAACACAAAATATCATTTAAGTTAAAGAATGTAGTAAGCTCCTCCATACCTTTACAATTTTTGCATCTAGATCTTTTTTGACCTATTAAAGTTGCTAGTTTATGAGGTAAGTACTATGTTGTTGTTATTGTTGATGATTACTTTAGATTTGTTTGGATAATTTTTTTAGCTCAAAAGAGTGATGCATTTGAATCCCTTAAAATCTTTGCCAAAAGAATTCAAAATAAAAAAGGATACTTTATTTCTAAAATAAGTGATCATGGCAAAGAATTTGAAAATGATAATTTTGAAATTTTTGTTTAGAATATGGTATTTCTCATAATTTTACAAATGTTAGAACACCTCAACATAATTGGGTTATTGAAAGGAAAAATATAACTCTAATTGAGATGGCTAGAACATTTCTCAATGAGTATGGTTTACCAACCTACTTTTGGGCTGAAGCCGCTAATACCACATGTTATATTTCTAACTGAGTTGTCAAAAGGCCAATTTTAAATAAAACTTCTTTTGAGCTATGGAATGGAAGAAAACCTTTTATCTCATATTTTAAAGTATTTGAAAACAAGTGCTTTATATTAAATACCAAAGATAACCTTGAAAATTTTGCTTCTATATGGGGAGATTGTTGAACTTATAGGTTATACATTCCTAAGACCATGAAGCGAGTTGTTTGAAGATCAAAAGAATGAAAATTAGCAAAGGTTTATGCTCGTGAAGCATTTATTCACACCAATGAACTATGTCAAGCCCGTGGTGAAGAATCGCCACAACTGTGAATATCAAAATTCATGCCCATGACTCATGGGTAACACCCGTGAAATAGTTAGTGCCAAGACATTCGTTTAAATGTTCACTGTAGTGAAACATTGGACCACCCATGAAACCTGACTAAGTCATGCCCATAACGAAATGTGTCAAGCCTGTGAAATACTTTTAATTTATGGATAGAACCATTCCCAACCAACTTCATCACTTCAATAATTGCTATGATGAATAGTCACACCTGTTAATCTAGAAAGAGAAAGTTGTCAAGCACGAATGGAAAAGTTGTTGAACTTGCATTTTTGCATTAAATGCATCCCAAACAACTATTTTTGCTAAGAGATGTATAAATACAACATATTTATTACTTCTAAAGGTTAGAAAAATAAGTGAAAATGTGCATTCAATTTTCTAATCTTGTATAGCCTTGTGCATTTAATTCCTATCACCATTCTTATCTTTTATTTCATAAGAACCATAATTTCTCAGAATTGTTGAGCTTTTTTAGTCGATGAGTTTTTCATTCTTGTAATCAATTACTCAAAAGTGAGTTTGAGCGAGTTGGTTGTCCCTAAAATATTTGTAAGCATTTTTGTGTGAGCCATTAAAATATAATGATTTGGTTAATGTGTTAGCCATTAAAACTCAATAGTTGTTTTTGGGTTAGGTGTTATCCAAGAGAGAAACACCATAGTTGAGAGTGAGCTAGGGAAAACTCCATTTGTAACATTCTGTGTGTTAGTGAAATACACAATTGTGTAATGCATGATAATTTAGGCCACAGTCAGGGGTGATTGAAATCTGGTGCGCTGAATTGTTCGGGGTCCAAATTTAGACATGAAAGGAAAAAATGAAAATAAAATATGAGAAAAATATTTTGGATATTATTAATCGAGAATTTTGAGATTTAAAGCTACAATTTGGAAAATAATAATTTTTCGCTAAATGGAATTTAAATTTACGGTGTTTTTTACACAAATATTTTTAAGAAGGAATAAAAATAGAATATTCTTTATCTAAGGAAAGGAATATTTTTGGATAAAATGAAATATTCTTTGTCGAAGGAAATGAATATTCTTTGAATTAAAATAAATTAAGATTGATTTAAATTAATGGATAAGTGAGAGACAAGATTATCTAATTAATCGTAACCACCACCTAATCCAACTATAAAAGTCAAATTTTCACTTTTTATCTTAATTTCTTCTTTTTCGTCGTCTTAAGCATACCAAAAATTCTCTCATTTCTTCTACTTATCGTGACCATCATCTCCCTCTTTCTTCTTCTTATTCTTCAATTAAAGCTAAAATTTAGATAGAAAAAGATAGATTAAGGCAAGATCAACAAGAAAGTGAAGTAAAGTGAGCCAACAAAGGAAGATGAAGGAAGAAAAGTAGAGAAAAATAAGGAAACTTTTGGCCATTTTGAACATCTACAAAGGTGAGGTTAGATTTTAATATATTAAGTGTTTAATAATGAAACAAAAAAAGAAAAAAAACTCAATTGAGAAGTAAAGTTAGCAAAAATAGCATGATAAAGCATAAGATGCACTCACATTATTTTCTCTATTATTCTACCAAATATATGAGTATGCAAAATACCCTAAAAACGTTTAGTATGTTTCTAAAAAAATAAAAAAATTAAAAGTTCAAAGTAAAAAAATGCACTGACTTATGGAAAAATTACTAGCTCTCTATAAAAAAATAAAGTTAAAATAGATGTACTATAAAAAATAAGTGTGGGGGTTTATTGTATGAGTTCTCAATGTTTATAGCAAGTAGTTTATCTAGATTGGTCTTTGCTATATATCATAAGACAATGTTATGATTGAATTGGTTTGTTTTTTTAACTTAAATATGGAATTAGTATTAAGATAGTCTTGATTTTAATTGGCTATTTGAATTTGAAATAGGCCAGATAAGTGCATTAGTGAAACTTAGGGGTTATGAAGATTGACATCATGTATAATAGTTAAGTTTGTCAGCTAAGTATGTTTTGAATATTTCTTTATGTTTAATTATTGCTTGTGTGGGGTGAATTTGATGTGTTATTATTTAGTATAGTTTTTATTAATATTTTTAGTCCTTAGTTTTTTTTACGCATGTTTAGGTACTTAGTGGTTTTGTTTTCTTGATTATAGGAAAGGAAAAAAACGCAGTGTGGAGCAAGAGGCTTCACACATGTGAAGAAGACTTTCTTCTTTTAGCTTATCTTACATGTGAATCCATGTCACGAGCATGAGGATCTATTGCAAATGTTAGAGATTCCTTCCACTCCTATCGCTGGTGTGAGATTTTGATGCAGGTGTGAAGTTCTTGAAGCCCTACCTTTTTGTTGCGAGCACATGGATTCGGTGCCAGCACATCAAATACAAATCATTATTTCCTGTCACAAGCAAGAAGAATCAATGCGAGTATGATGATTGTTGTATTGAAGAAATTGTTACGTGCATAAGGCATCAGCACCCACATGATGCCTTTGTTTTGTTGAAGAGTCCAGTCATGTTCAAACTCCTATTCTAATGAAATGGGCCCATACTTTAAAGATTAATACTGATTTGAAGGATTCATTTTTTTGAGATTATATTTTATTTAAGTAAGATTTATATTTCTAGTGTTAGATTTTATGTAGGGCTTTTTAGATTATAAATTAAAGCTTATTTTACATTTTTAGAGATACAATCACATACAAACTCAAAAAGCTCTTTTTAGCAATAGACTTCATTGAGAATTTCAGGGAGTTTTTCCTTTCATCTTTTTTTTTTCTTGTATGTTTAACTTACTAATAAAAATAGACATGACCATTGTTATTATGATGCTAGGCTAAACTCTTTAATGGATGCTTAATGAGAAGCCTAGTTTGTATAAACCTTATTTATCTTTTTAATGAAGAATGATTTTCTTCAGTTTCATTTGTGCTTGATAAGTTTTTAACTTGATAATTTCTTGATCTCCAATTATTAAACTTTAAATGGAAATCTTAAAGCAATGTTATTAGATACACCATCTATAATTTAACCTAAAAATTGGGTTGAACACTAGTTAATTTATTAGCTTGATTAATTGGTGTTTAAAATAGGGACCTATAAATTCTAAGTTCATTAGTTCCTAATTTGTTAAATGGCATGCAAGCTGGAGTTGTGAGCTAAGTTTTTGTTTTCTCTCTTATTAATTACTTTTCTTACTTTTTACTGCAATCTTAGTTACTATTAGATCAAATTTTTTAGTTTAATCAATTCATCAAATATAACTAGAGTGTTTAGGATTTTATTTCATTATTCATTGGTAATTTAAAGTTAATTAAGAGTTTAATCCAACAAGTTCCTTGAGGATCGACCTAAGGAGTGAGCTTGCTGATATTACAATTAACTTACATACTTTCAAGTACACTTTGAGTTACATTAATTGAGAACTCACAGAAGGTGTGAGACTCTAGAAAATTTTATCTTTATTTTTTAATAACAAAGAAGGACCAAGGTTAGCAACTTGTAAAATGATAGATTAGGGAAGGAGATAAGAAAATAAATCCCACTTGCATTAGCCTAACATATCCACATAAAAAAGCCAATTTATTACTAATATTAGAACCCACCAACCAGTTGCAAAGCTCAGCTAATTTACTCCAATATATGGCACCTAATTATCTAGCCAAAATTTGACCATATTAACGTTACCTAGTGACTAGAGAATATTTCGTTTCATAAAACTCTAGCTTTTACAAATAATTTTTAGAATAAGGAACTAAAGCTCGTGGCAATAGGAACCTCAAAACCACTATCACTGAATTTATACTTAAAGTAAAACATTTGCAACCATAAAGCTAGGACACTGGAAAATTCCCTAAGCTAACTTCATATTTAAAGTAAAGCATTTGCAACTAAAAGCTAGGACACTGAAGAATTCCTTAAGCTAACTTCATTTGAAAAGTCATATTGAGATGCTCAAGGTTTCTTAATGTCATACCACCATTCTTCTTACTACGTTGAACCTTTTCCCAATTAACGAAAACAACACCTTTCCCCTTATGAGTATTTCCCCAAACAAAGCTCTTACTACTTTTCTTCATATCCTTACATAGAGTTTGTGGGAGTATAGCAGTTTGCATAGCAAATAAAGGCATATATAAAAGGACAAAGTGCAAAAGAGTAATTCGCCCAATAAGAGACAAGCGAATGACATTCCAGCTATATATTTTAGTTTTCACTCTATCTAAAATATACCCAGATGCTTATCTAGAAATTCTTAAGCGGGGAAAGGAAACGCCTAAGTACTTCCCCAAATCATTAGTTTCCCTAAATCTTAATTTGTTGCTTAGAATACCATGCGTTTGTCTTGGAACATTTTTTGAAAAATAAACAATAGTCTTCATTTCACTCACTTTTTGACCTCAAACAAGCATAACAATTATTCGATACTTGATTAATAATCTCCACGTGTTTGTGATCAACTCTAGCAAAAAAAATCAAATCATCTAGAGAAAAGAGATGTGACAAAAGTGGACCATTTCAATTTAAATAAATGAGAGTCTAGAGATTAGAATCAATAATATATTAGATGCCATGTGCAAGTCTCTCCATGTAGAGCTTGAAAAGACAAGGAGAAAGAGGACAACCTTTTCTTAAACAACGGTTAGGGCTAAAGAGATAAATAATTTCCCCATTTTATAGAATTTACATTTGACTAGTAGAAATTAGTACACAATGACTGAGATTAGAAAAGCAGGTAAAGTGATCTCCATCAAATATTCATGCAAGGAATCCCACTTAATCCTGTCATAGGCTTTCTCAAGATCCACCTTAATTGCCATGAATCCCATTTTCCTTGTTTTCTATCTCACAGAGGGAACCACCTCATGAGCCACAACTATGTTTTCAGTTATGTGTCAAGCCGAAACCAAACTTGTAACATGTCGTGATTTAGGCCCCGATTATGGAAAGTCTAAATTTGAACACATAAAAAATGACTAATAATAAGTAGTAATAATAATAATAATAATTATTACTAGGGAATTAAAAATATTAGTGCTAGAACTAGAAAAAAATAAAATTATCTTACGGATAAAATCGGTATTATGGAAATTGTTGGGAGAAAAAGTATGAAGATGAGGACATTTGTGGCAAATAAGGAATTTCTCAAAGTTTAAAAGTTAATCAAGATTAATTATGTTAATGAACCAATGAAAATTAGGATTAATTTTAATTAGTGGGACCAATTCCTTAATTTGAGTATAAAAGTCAAAAAGAGGAAGAAATTCTACATTCTTCTACCTAAAATATCTAACTCTTCTTGTTCCTCTTGCTCTTCTCTTTGGCCATCCACCTCTTCCTCCTAAAGCCACCATTTTTGCTTCAATCCAAGCTTGAAAAAGAGAGAAAATATAGTTTTGAGAGAGAAAAATTCTGAATTAAAGAGATCTTTCCATAAAGGGAGCAAAAGAGCAAGAAGAAAGGAAGAAAGGAGAAAAGAAAATGGAGAAACTTTGGGAAACATTCGGTCCACCTTCGAGAACCATTAAAGTGAGTTTATTCTTCTTAAATTCAATATTTTTCTTTCTATTTAAGACCCATAAGGATGATAGATATGATTAGGATTGGTAGATTGAGGTTATGTGGCAAGATTGAAACTAGAAATTTAAAGGTGTAACTAGTTGAAGAAAAGTGAAGTTAAACTTTTAATTAATGATAATTGATGTAAGTTAATTGTTTTATGACTTAAAAACTAGAGAAAGGTAACTTTAATGGAGGAATGAGGGGCTACCTTGGTTAAGTTAATTTGGAAAAAATTGAAATTAACCTAGGAGCAGCACAATTGGTGACAAATGAAGTGTGATTAGAGTATTGATTTGAAGAAAATAAATTGAGACCTATGATAAGAATTTTGGGAAGCTATGACATATCAACAAGGAAGTTTAACCTTAGTAAATTTTGGCTAAATTAAATTATAAAACATATTAGAAGCATTATAATTTTATGTAGGCATGAAAAGTTTTGATAATGAATGATAGGAATGAGATATGGTATGTTGTGTAGGAAAACGAAGTGAGCAAATGAGAGGCCCTCAAAAGGGTGACAAAGGCAAGGAGAAAGAAAATCAGTAAGAGGAGGAAAACAAGGACAAAGGAAACCTCCAAGGCTTATTAGGTATGTGCTTCATTGATAAAAATCTTACATATTGTTTAAATGTGTGAAATTATGTATTAATGTTTGATATGAATGTGGTTTGACATGAAATGTGATTAGTTGTTGCTTTTAATGTTTTATATGGTAATGAGACCAAATGGAGTGAAATTTGGAAACTTCGCCATAAAAATGAATGCATATGAAAAATATAATTAGTAGATAGATTTGTGCCAATTGATGACCCTGCTGTAAAAATTTTGGAGCAGTCTTGACTATTTGATCATAACTAATGCTCTAATAATGATATTAAGGTGAAATTAGTTGGAAATAAAAGTGAACGCATAAGGCTAAAAACTTTTGTTCAGAACCTAAGTCAAATTATAATTGCAAGTATGCCAAAAATTGAACACAAAATCTCAGACTTGTAGGTACTTAGAAAATACTAGATACAAATAATGGAACGCCCTTCAGAAAAAAGGGTCATAACATTTGACAAAAAACTTAGATTTGAGTGATTTTTAACGTATCTGAAAGCTGAGACATTAAGCTATAGAATATTAGAAGGCCATAACATCAAATTAGAATTATAAATGGGCTAAAAATGAGGCCCAAAATCAAGGCCAAAATCTGCTATAGACAAAAATGTGATTTATTGGTCTTTTGCATGTAGTATCATGAATATGTATAGTAATTAATGTGAATTTTGACTTAAATTATAATTATAAATGTTTAATAAATTATTTATATGTGAGGTTCTAATAAAATATCAATGGAAACAAATAATAAAAATAAATAAACATTATTGTAAAAATGTGATACAATTATTATTTTTGAAAATATTGTGAATAAATATAAAAATAGTTAAGTCCTAAGACACCTAATCTAGAACTAGAATAGAGAATAATTTGGCATGTCAATTAGGGGAGTTAAGGCACTCGGTGCCAAATATAAAAGTCGGTAATAACAAATTTATAAATACACTCGACGCAATATTATAGAAGCCGGTAATGGTAACCCTGTTATTCCTATTAGTTAGTTCAGTTATAGATTTTATGCGCACAAGGAAAATGAAAAAGAACAATAATATAAAAGGAGGTCATTTTGATAATTTTTGTGTGAAATTAAAATTGTTAAATATGAAATGTTTGATGACATTTATTTGTTTTCATATAATTCTTTTATTTTATGCCCTATTTATGAAATTATTAATTGACATGTAAGAAAATATATGTATGTAAGATTTTTTTTCTTGAAACACCACTAAGCTAGTAGTTTAAAGTGGATGGTTTCCTTTCGCTCAAGTTTTAAAGGGTAGTCGTAGATAATATAGTTGTCAGAAGAATAAAGGTACCTGGTCGAAAAGCAGCTAAAAGCTTTGAACATATTTTTGGTATATTTTATCAAAAACTTTATAAATTAATTTATAGTTGTATTTCATCTAATGTGTATTAGAGATGTGTACCTTTAATGTAATATATATAGTTTGAATGTAAAATAGTATATTTTATAAATAAATAAAATTTTGAATATCGATGGTGGTAATAAATTTATTTTAGTGTTTGTAATATTTTTGAAAAAAAAATTACACTTCATTTAGCTAATCTTATAAAATAGTTAGTCGGGTAATACTCACTTACGTTGCTGAACTAAAGTGGGGTAAGAGGGTGTTACAAAACTAGTCTTCTAAAGGGCAACCGCTAAATGCATAATAATCTTAAGGTGTTTAGCTATAACTTTAGTGATAGTTTTATTCACTACAATACATAGAAAGATAGGTCTAAATTGAAAGATGTTTTTAATGACTTCAACCTTGGGGATTAGACAAAAAAATGTACATTAGCTTCAGCTCCTAACTCCTTTCTATCAATAACTCTTTTAACCTCCTTTGCTAACCACTAAGATTGGAAGAAACCTACATGGTAACCATTGGGACCAGAGGCCTTCCAAGGCTTTATCTAAAATAAGGCTTTCTTAATGTTCTCATAAGAAAATAACTTTCCCATCAAATTCAACATATCTTGATCTAAACGTATAATAATTACAACAACCTATGTCCAAAAATCTTGTAATAACCTATAAATGGCTAAATTATATGACCTAAAATGGTTAACCTAGGTTATTACTAGTAGTTGGTGTATAGACTTATAAATCCTTCTTATTTTCTCATTCCTTTCTGTTGTGGGATTAGGACTCTAACATGTCAAGATAGTATCTCTCCAAGTTTAAGTTCATAAATTTGGTCCAGAATCTCTCATACATTTTGTCAATGTGGAATTTGTCTAGGGATATCACAATTTATCTCCCATGTGGGACTCAATATGCTTGATAAGATTTACCCTACCATCACCGTAGGTTGCACTCAGAGTGTCTCTGGTATCAAACTGTAATAGCTTATGCTTAATTGTCTTGCAACAACCTATAAATAACCAAATCACATGGCCTAAAATGGTTAATGTATAGGCCTTTAAACCCTTCTTCATTTTTCATTCCTTTCCGATGTGGTATTGGAAAGCTAGCATGTTAAACTAGTTCCTCTCCAGGTTTAAGTTCTTACATTTGACCCATAATCTCTGCCATATTTTATTTATATGGGATTTACATAGGGACGCTACAATTCATATAACATCTGCCAATTTAAGCCTCGAGTCATGCATGCATCCCAATATTAAATACCCTAGACCAACCAAAATCTAAATTCGTGCCAAAAGAAAATGAGAAATAAAAATAGGAATTTTAATTTTGAATTTAATTAATAGAAATAAAAAATTAGGATTTAGTTAGAGGAAAAATAAAAACAATTTGGAATTTTAATTAGGAATTCAATCAAAACAATTTAATAAATTTGATAGAAGGAATATTAAATGGGAGAATTAACTAAGGGTGTAATTGAGAGAAATTAGGTAGATTGGTACTTGAATTGTGAAAAAAAAAACAAATTTATTTATGGACTAAATTGGAAAGAATTAAAGTTTAGGGATCAATTAATGTAAAATTGGAGAGATGGAGGACTTAATAAGGCATTTACAAAAATTAAAATATTCAAATTGTCTTAGTCGTACACTTCAACCAATTGAATCATTAATCTCTCCATTAATTAAATTAATCAAAATTCAATTGCCTTATAGAAGCAAAATTGGCCCATTCCTTCTCCATTCTTCTACCATTTTTTTATATCCCATATTAGCTTTCTTTTACTCATATTATTCCATGTTTTCATCGTTTTAAAAAGGAATTAATGGATGAGACCTCAAATAAGGTGAAAGGAGGCAAGAACAAGTGAAAATTGGAAAAAAAACAAAAACAAAAGGAAAAATTGGCCATGGATAGTTTATCCACCATGAAATTTACTTAAGGTGAGCCAAGTTTTCTTTTATTTATTTATTTTTCTTAAATTGGAGAAAAATTGTAGTATACCTTTGCCATAGATTTTGAGAATTTAATTAACTAGAAATCAACCAATGTTTGGTAGAATTATGTGAAATTTAATGAAATTGGGTGAGTTAATTGATAAAAAATATGGGAGAAAAATAGAATTGATGGATGGATCAATATGATTATAGCAATATGAGGAGTTTTTAGGGTTGGCTTCATAAAGATGGTAGGAAGAAAATATAAATCACTATAAAAATACAACAAAATAGAGATCACATTTAGTGACTATAAGATGTGGTCGCTAAATAGCTACCACTTTATGACCAAATGGTGATCATTAAAGACCAAATACTCATTTTAAAAAAATAGTCACCATACAACAACCACATTGTGATCATATAATGACTAATAATTAGCGATCATATAATGTGGTTGTTAGATTTGGCACCATTGGTTGACATGAGGCCTTGTAATGGAGTAGTGACCACACTGGGGGTCCCAAAATAGCAACCATGTTGAAAGTGGTCACTATTTAGAAACCACATAATTAGCAATTATTCAAGCTGTAGTCATTAGCTTAGTGTATGAGAAATTGTAAGAATTTTCGAGCAGTGGAAACTTACTTGTTGAGCATAAATCATATATTTTTAATGCTTTAGGCGGAGTCAAATTACTAGAACCCAACTTGTTTCCACAGTACGATTGCCTTGATTCACTTGTGATTGAATAGAGATGAAGAAATTCCTTTATCGAGAATTTCTGAATTTCGGAGAAAACTTTTTTATGAAAGTTATATTTTGTAACTTATGAGAAAAGTTATATCTTTTCAAAAGAAAACTTCCATTTATATAAAGAATTTATATGGGCCTGTGCTGGGACAAGCCCATATGGGTGACCCAATACCACAAAGCCCAACATCTCTCACTTGCCCAAAGTGGGCTTGGCTCAATCCAAAACATCATCTCACATCTTAAACTTAAACAAAAAATCTTTCATACAGGCGAACGAACTGTGTAACCTAAATCACATAAATTGTGGGAGCTCCAATATATAAACCTAATTATAGGCCATATAGGAGACATCAACCTAAAAATGTAATTATTTTTGATAATGTGCTTAATTACCCCAAGTATCTTTCTCAATACACTTAATCGAGTATCATTTAATCCCTCATGAATCTATACTCAAATCATTCTTACAATTACTTGTATTCTAAGTTACTTCTCGTTTTATCAAGTGTAATAACTCCAGTCGATGAACATAAGCTGCGAGTGCATAAGCAAAGTACTTTTTCTTTTGCCCTCATATCAATCAGATTTGAATTAACTTGTTTTTCTAGGAGTGTTCCATTAATTCAAATCATTCCATGACTATAGGATACATCCTAAGATAGCCAACATTAATTCATCACATTATGATATAGTCAAAAGTCACAAAGGGTAAAAATTATTTGAAATCCATTTCTAGGAATTTCTAAGACTCACATAGCGAAGAAGTAGGGATCCATTCTTTTGCTTCTTAATAGGTCGTATAACATATGCAATATGAAATGCATGCTATGGTGGAGCAACTCTTTTCTTGACAAAAATGAAAGAGTGTATGTCTTGCTCTTAGTTCAAAATAAATAAACACCATATGAGTATTAGTCTTATCGCTCTGAATGCGCCAAACTTGAAATTTTTATATACACATTCAACAATGTTAAATAACAAATTTCACACTCAGCTTCCTCTAGATAGACACATGAATGGTGGGGAAGTCATTCATTATATATGAAGAATAAAATTAGTGAGACTAAGACCACTCCCACTGCATCTTAGTTATTCACTTAATGCCTCTGCATTTATGGTCTCATCTCTACTTGCTTCATAGCACCAGAGGCAATTACTCATGTGAGTGAGTCAATCTGAGTCTATCAACATACTTATTCGAATTGTGCACTGGTATTTACAATGTATTCATATAATTGAGAAATCATTAATCAATTAAATCAATATATTGTTTGTAAAAACCAAGTGATCTGACATAACATATATTGATTACATTCTACATAAGCCTAGGGATTTTATGTGCCTTGCAAACGCATCCCTAACTATTAGTTTAGTAAATGAATTTGCTACCATTTTGTTTGTAGAAATGTGTTTCAGAGTCACTTCCTTTTTCGCAATCATGTCTCTAACATAGTGATATCTAATCTGGATATGTTTGGTCTTTCCATGATATTTCGAATCCTTAGCAGAAGCTAATGCAACCATACTATCAGAATGGATTGTTACAGGTTCAAATGCTAACTTGACAATCTCTAAGTGCTGCAAAAACCTTTTCAACCAAATTGTCTCTTGTATAGTTGAGGAACATGTTACATACTCAGCTTCCATCATTGATAAAGCTATACAAGATTGCTTCTTGCAACTCTATGAAATTGCACAATCATTAAGCAAAAATGCATATCCAGATGTCGATTTGCGCTGATCTATATCACCCCCCCAATCAGCATTAGTATAACCAATTAATCACAAATCTTTCCCTTGATAGCATAGAACATAGACTAAAGTTTCTTTTAGATATCTCAATATTCTCTTGACTGTCATCCAGTGTTTTAGACCTGGATTAAATTGAAATTTTCTTACTAGCCCAACGACATAGCAAATGTCTAGACATGTGCACATCATTGCATACAGATAGGTATTTGAATTAAAATAGGTAAGGTGTTATGCATAAATGTAGTTCATTAGGTTGTTATGTGAGAAATGAAAATTTAGTGCTTTTTAATGTTGTCATAAATATATGAGTAAGTTGTATAAGATTTGGTAGTGCATAAGATTACTTACAAGCATATGAAAAGGTACTTGATAGAAAATAGGTCTTGTATAATTGATGTTTTGAACCTTGAGAGATTTTTTCATCATTTTGAAGATAACAAATAATTGGGCAATAGAAAATTTAACCATACTTTGATTTTTAAGTATTTAGACAAGTTAAATGATCCTTAAACCATTAAACCCTGTTGAATCATGTCCATTGAAGAAAATACCTAATAAGAAATATAGAGATAAGGGTCACAAAGCCACATGGGATGATGACTCTTCAACATATCTTGAAGATGAAGAAGAGGAGGCGACTAACTTTTGCTTCATGCTATTGAGGACAATTTTATTGATGAGGTGTGCTTTACATTTCAAACTTGTGATGATATGTGTGATTTTATTATTATTGTTAATGATGATGATGATGATATTATTGAAGTCATGAACCTAAAGATAAAATATTATTTACAAGAAAAATAGCTCTAAACTTAAAAATGATTTTATGACCTTCAAAATGTAGTTTTAAAGCTAAAAACCTCTAATGATTCTTTAAAGAAGTCATTAGATGAAATTTCATTAAGACGCATAACCAATTATTTATTAAAATAAAACAATGATTTAAAAATTGAGGTTAAGGAGCTTAGGAATTCTATCTCTAAATTTCATAAAGCGAATGAAAGTTTGAATATCATAATTATATTTCAAAGACCTCCCTTAATGAGATATGGTTTAGGCTTTAATGGAGCATTATGATCCTCCTCACCTAGAACTATATTTGTTAAGTCAAGCACACCACAAACCTTTTCTATTAAAGCAATAGCCTCAAAGGCTAAATGCAAAGCACATACAAAACTCCTTACTCAAAAAGAAGAATAGTAAAAGGTCACATGGCTTAAGAGGAAAATCTCAAAAGTCCAACCATGCTTTCTTATATAAGAGGAATAGACGTAGAAAAGCATTTGCTACACATGTTTGTTCATGGGCACATGTTTCTTCTAGAAAGCTAATGAGGTATAAACCTCATTCAAAGTGGCAAAACCAATTTAAATCTAAATAATGTCATTATTACTTAAAGCTTAGGCACAAAAACATTCATTGTTTTGTAAGGAAGGCTTATTAGGAACTTTCTAAAGTTAACCCCAAGGACCCCAGTTCATTTGGATACCTAAGAATCAAACCTAAATTATTGTTTTGTAGATGTGTCTGAAGTCCACATCAAAGAAAAATATTTGGCTAGTAGATAGTGGATGTTCAAGACATATGACTAGAAATAAGAACTTTTTCACCCAAATCAAAAGGGCTGATAGTGGTAATGTCACCTTTGGAAACAATACTAAGGGTAAGGTAATTGACATTAGTTCTATTGGTCTAAATGATATTTCTTTGATTGAAGATGTGTTGTTTGTTGATGGTTTAAGGAACAACCTTTTAAGTATGAGTCAATTATGTGATAAGGGAAACCAAGTCACTTTTAGGTCCAATGGATATCTTGTAGCCACCCTAAGTGGCCAAGAGATATTCAGAAAAGATAGAGATGACAATACTTGCATAATTGACTTGAGTTAACTAATGTTTTCTCTAAGTGTCTTATGTCTATTAGTGATGAGTCTTGGCTATGGCATAGAAGGCTTGGGCATACAAATATGAATTTAATTCAAAGCCTTAGTAAGGATGAATTTGTAGATGGGCTTCCTAAAGTCAAAATTTCCAAAAATAAGACTTGTGAGCCTTGCTAAAGAGGAAAACAACACAAAACACCTTTCAAGTCCAAAAATATTGTAAATATCTCTAGACCTTTACAGCTTATGCATATAAATCTTTTTGGACCTACTAGAGTTGCTAGTTTATGAGGTAAACTCTATGCATTTGTAATTGTTTATGATTACTCTATATTTACTTTGATAATTTTCTTAGCTCATAAAAGTGTTTTGAATCTTTTAAAAACTTTAGCAAAATAATTCAAAATGAAAAAAGCTATTGTATTACAAAGATAAGAAGTGATCATGGCAGAGAATTTGAAAATGAGCATTTTGAAAACTTTTGTTTAAACTATGGTATTTTACATTATTTTTCTAGTCTTAAAACACATTAAGAAGATGGGGTTGTTGAAAGGAAAAAATAAAACTTTTGTAGAGATGACTAAAATAATGCTTAATGAGTATGATTTACTAACCTACTATTGAGCTGAAGCCACCAATATAGCATGTTACATTTCAAATCGTGTTTTCAAAAATCTTATTTTAAATAAAACCTTTTTTGAGTTATGGAATGGTAAAAAAAACAAAGATCTCATACCTTAAAGTATTTGGATATAAGTGTTTTATATTGGCCAAAAGTGTAAATTTTCCGTTAACTATACCCTAAAGTGAGAGTCACACCCTCAACAATGGCTCCGTATAATCAAGCCTCTGTATCTTAAAATAGGTCCAATTAAGCCCATTAACTTTCGCTCTGTTGGCACCAATAACCTCTCTCCATTTAGTTGATTCAATCCTATTAAAAATTGACATCACATTTAAATTTTATTTTTTTAACAATATTCAAAATGGTGTCATTTATGAGCAAGGCATAAATATTGTTGTTTTTATGTTCAAAATTAAAGATAAAATCATAAGACTTAAATGTATTCATTTCAATTATAAAAACTTTAAGTGTATATATATATATATATATATATATATATATAACCGAAATCCCAAATTACAAAAGCCCTAAATTCTCCATTGAAACACGATATTTGTCGATTATGAAGGAAACCTAAACTCTCTTATATGCAAAACAAGATTTTAAGAATTTTTGATTTCGAAAAGCAAACCTAGATTTAAGGAAGGGCATTATTACAACATCTTCTTCTATTTCTATAAATCAATGTGAAGGTACCAATGAAGGTGTGGCATCTGTAATGCACTGCTGCAACTTTATGGCTCAGAGATAGACATTACAAATTGAAGGAAACTTAGGGCGCAATTTTTATAGGTGTTGAAACTATAGAGTGACTTTTTGACCTTTGTTATGTTTGGTCACTAATTTGATTTTCCTATTATAGTACTTAATGAAGCTTAATATGTCTAACATGTAGGTAAGAGGGTGTGGGTTTTTCCAATGTTATGATGATAAAGTTCCAAAATATCTAGCAAGTCGTTTAAATTGAAGAAAGAAAATAAAGAGTTGAAGAAGAAAATTGTGCTTCAATGCTTGGATATGATGATGACTAAAATAGACAAACTATTAAATGACAACACCAGGTTAAAGAAAGAAATTTTTGACAACAAGAAGGAGATGAAGAATATGTGTCTGAAATTGAGAAAGTTGATGACTTTAAATATCATTGGTTTAAGAATTGTTGTGATATGTGTAGCAATGTTAATGTGTAAAAATTGAAGAGGGAGAATGAGTTTGTAATGAGGCAAAATTGGGTGTTGTAGAAATTCTAGTATAAAAAATTACTTTGATAAAAAAATTGCTTTTGTAAAAGCAATGCAAATCACTTTTTTTTGCTAGACTAAAATTTCGTAACATTTCATTCCAAGTCTTTAAATTCGTTAACCTCTATAGATGCATTCTTACCATTAATTAAACAATCATATATAAGTCTATATCCTTGTTTGATTGCAATCCAAAAGATATGAATAGCAAAAGCTCATTGCATCAATGTAATTTAAAAGCCATATGGCAGTTAACAAATTTTTGTTAGCATTTCAAAAAAAAAAAGATAATGAAATATTGCAACAAAGAATACATATTTCATAAATATAAATAAGACTTCATTAATTTAGATATAGTTGTAATTACAAGCCAAATAATGATATAACAGCAAAGTCAAAAAGGCAATTATGTCCTCTATACCGTTGTTGTCACACAAAAAATTCCCATTTACAAAAAGCCATCTATATATGCACCATATGCAAGAAGCCAAAAACATGAATCATCATAAAAAGCAAAAAGTATTCTTTTCACTAAACTGTTGTTACCGTAACAAAAAAAGTAGCTTGTCATTTCCCTGCATAAAAAGCCCTCAAAGTACAACAAATATCAATACTTGTCATAGGCACAATGTCAATTTGCATCTATATTTGAAGCTATTGAAGTTGTGACATTTTTGTTGGACCTTCCTTTTTTCTGCAAATGAGCTATCCTTTTCTCTTTTTCTTGATGAAGTCAGTTGCTAGTAATTACTGATTTCCCTAGTCATTTCATTCCTAGAGCTTTATACTTTAAATTTATTGGTCTTAATACTTGTGATCCCAAATGTCCAAATTTAATCTTTATTTGTTCTTCTACATGTTGAACTTTTATAGGCTCATAAGTTTCCCTTCTTTCATTGGCTATTGGGAAAGTCTTTGAAATAAAATCACCAACATGGAGAGTGTTTGGAGAAGAATTAGTATTCTTTTTAAATGTTAGATATATAGCCATTTCACTTAGTTGTGATGGCTCTAATCAAACATTCATAACCAGTAATCAAACAAAACAAAACACAAACAAAAAAACACTTATGAGTGATCAAACATTGCACACCATATATCCTCTACTTCTGGAAATACATATATGAAAGCATTGCATAATCCCTTTATATAAATAAAAAGGGTTAACAAATCAGTATACAGTACAACAATTAACTACTATGTAAAAGTATATTATAAAAAATAAACAATTGAGATAATGAACATAACCTTTTGCATGTTAGATATGATAATGTAATTCCTTTTGTCCTCTAAGTTAAGTTCCTCCTTCAAAAATTGTAAAAACCAAAGCCAGACATCTGTGTTTTTCTTGTCCCCAATTACAAATGCAATTGGATATATAAAATTGTTACCATCATTCCCAATTCCATTTACCACCATTCCCTTCAAATTCTTTTAAAAAAGGCCTCATCCACACTAATTATTGGCCTACAACCTACCATCCAACCCTTCTTACATGGACCAAAATACATAAACATCCTCTTGAAGACTCTATTACCCTTAGCCAGTCCCTCCTTACATAATTCAATTTTAATTCTACTGTCAGGGATGTTGTCCTCAAGTTGAGCAACATATGATGTCAAGAACTTAAACTCCTTATAGTTCTTTCATTATCATTTACCTTGCCCTTTTGTACTTGTGCTCGCTTATATGCACCTTCATTTCTTATTCAAATTCGTTTTTTATGTCTTTAACTTTGATATCAACATTGCAATGTAACTTCTCTTTGAAGTACTATGCTACATAATTCTCTATCACTAGCTTTTTCTTAAATGTCCTCACATACTTGTGTTTATAATTATATGTTTTCACTATCAATTCATCTTTCCCTCTTTCTTTTGATGTAAATAATACAAATGGACAACCTTCTTAACACTGCATTCTTAATCTTTCAAGCTCATTCTTCTTGAAAGTCAGATTGTTCCCATTTGGTACTAAGTAACTAACCACGACTTCTTTAAATTGAATTGCATTGGAAAAATGGGCTCTAAGGAAGAATATTGGCTTCTCCATATTCAGTCTAACATAATTTCTCACACTACTAACAATTCTTACTAGGTTGCTCAACAAACTATTCACTTTTCTCACTTCCTCCACTTGCATCAATGTCACTATCATAACTCTCATCATTGTCACTATCATCAGTGTCACTGTCCCTCCTTATCTTCTCAAGCCCCATCTTATTCAATAGTCACATCATACAAATTACTCCAATATCTTACATCCATAACGTCAGCATCACAAATTTGCTCTTCATTTTAACCCCCACATTAGAATCGAAGCCTTTATCATCACCATCCTCAACCCTATCACCCGTATCAAAAGTGTTTCCTACTTCTCCATCATAATCTTTATCCTCATCACAACCATGATCATTTAAATTTTCTATTTCTTTATTCACATCTTTAATTATATAGGTAGGATACTTCAATCTTCTTAAATCAACTTTTTTATGAAGACTTTTGCTAATATTATCAACCCCAACCAATTTGCTCACTATCCCTATCTCTTCACTTACATTTCCTTGCACAGACACTGTATCACTTTTTTGTGTAACTCCAACATCACTTATTGGTTTATTATTACAAGGTTCATTAGTAGAAGGCAGTTATTTTACAATCTGAAGTTCATTCACAACATTGGTGGTGACAACTTTATCACATGCTTAGGTTGCCTAATATTTTTTTGTACATACCTTATCTCTTCATCACATTTAATATCTATTAGCCCATTACTCAAACTCTTCCCAAGTTGTAACTAATACACTTTGTTAAAGTTACTATATTTTAAATCTTCACTTATTAAAGCATGAATAACCTCATAACTTAAATAATCTGGGTCAAAATTTTTGAACAAATCCCAATCACCCCCTACATATGTAAGTAACCTACCTTTAAACCACATTGCTCCCTATAGTGAACCTTAATTAATACTCTATCAAACATTATGCATTAATAACAAACAAATTACAAAACCCTAAGCCTTAAACCAATTTCAAACAGTCAAAGTAGCACTAGACTCATTCAAAATCAATTGTAAATAACAACATAATACATTGTGTAAACATATTGCATGAATAACATTATAGTTCCTTAACAATATAGAAGCTTTCAAATGACAATGATACTTAAAAAGTTCAATTGACTATCACAAATTCTCTTGTCTTTGTGTTTTTTAATAGAGGTATATGGAAGCTTACATATTCTTTTGCTTCAAGTCATGTGTAAGAAGGAGAAAATTGCACTTCAAATCATTTAGGGTTTTTTTTTTATTGTGAGTATAAGAGATAAAGTGAGGGGATTTTGAACAACATTCAGGGATTTTATAATTTGGGCACTTTGTTAAAATTTCATCATTTAGATATGTTTATAACATGATTAACATGGGAACATTTAAGTTTTGTGATATCTTTTTAAAACTTTTCAACATAAAATTGATAGTGTTTATGCCTTGCTGGTAAACAATGCCATTTTAAACATTGTTTAAAATTTTTAAAAAATTATGCGACGTCATTTTAGTATGAATGTTTTAGCTCAATAAAGAGAGGTTAACGATGCCAACGGAATGGAAGTTAAGGGGTTTAATTGGACTAGTTCAAAACTACAAGGGCTTAATTACAATGAGCCATAATTGAGAGTGTGACTTCCACTTTAAAATGTAATTAAGGGGAAAATTTACACATTTGTCCTTTTATATTGAATACCAAGGACAATCTTTGAAAATTTACATCTAAATTCGATAAAGGTATTTTTTTATAATACTCCACAACTAGAAAAGCTTATAGAGTCTTTAATAAGAGATCATTAGTTGTATAAGAGTCTATGCATGTTGTTTTTTTTATGAATCTAGTAGACTTTAATCTTGGGAAATGTAGTGTTTTTGATGATGTTATAGGTTCAATGGAGAAGTTTTAGCTTGATCATGAACAAAATGGTGAGACTTCAAAGAAAAATGACAATGATGATTAAGAGGAACATTAAAAGGAATTACTACCTCAAGAACAAGAGTAAGACATCCAAAAGCTACCAAAGGAGTTAAAATTTATAAGAAACCACCCCATAGAGTAAATTATTGGTAATCCCATTAAGGATGTAAGTACTCAATCTTGTCTTAAGCTTTTAGATTCTAATCTTTCTTTTGTCTCTCAAATTGAGCCAAATGCCATTGAAGAGAGGATCTTCATGATAAGAGTTGGGTGATTGTTATGCAAAAGGAACTCAACCAATTTGAGAGAAGTAAGGGTTGGAACTTAGTTCCAAGACTTAAGGACTACCTAATTATTGGTAGTAAATGGATTTTTAGGAGCAAGTTAGATGAGCAAGGTCAAATCACTAGAAATAAAGTCAGATTGGTTGCCAAATGGTACAACCAAGAGGAAGGTATAGACTATGATGCGACCTATACTCTAGTTTCAACATTGGAAGCCATTAGGATTCTTTTAGCATATGCATGTCACATGAATTTTATGTTTTTCCAAATGAATGCTAAAAGTGAATTTTTAAATGGTTTCGGAGAAAATATATGTTGAGCAACCTCCTGATTTTAAAATTCATGCATTTACAAACCATATTTTTAAGCTCACTAAAGCCTTGTATGGTTTAAAATAGGTATCAAGAGCTTGCTATGACAGGCTTAGTGTTTTTCTTTTGGAAAAAGGATTTTAAAAGGGATATGCAAATACTACTCTTTTTATTAAAAAAACATAAGAATGACATCTTACTTATTCAAATTTATATTGATGTTATTATCTTTGGGTCTTCTAATGAATCTCTTTGCCAAGAGTTTGCTAAATGTTTAACTAGGGAGTTTGAGATGAGCATGATGGGAAAGCTCAAATTCTTCCTTAGTTTTCAAATCAAGCAAAGTAAGGAGAACTTCTTCATTAACCAATCCAAGTACACCAAAGAATTATTGAAAAAGTTTGGAATGGAAGGATGCAAGAGTTTCAAGACTCTAATGAGCACATTAACTAAATTGGACAAATATGAGAAAGGTAAGGCTATAGATGAAAAACTCTATAGAGGTATGATTAGGTCAGTTTTATATCTTACTGCTTTTAGACCCGGTATAATATTTTGTATATGGTTATGAGCTAGATTTCAATCATGTCCTAAGAAATCTTATTTAAATGTTGTAAAAAATATTTTAAATATCTTCATTGCATAATGCACTTAGACTTATGGTATCCTATTAACACTTCATTTCATATCAATGGTTTTTCGGATGTAGACTATATCATAGTCTCTTAGATAGGAAAAGCATTTTCAGAATTTATTACTTCATTGGTGAATGCTTAGCTTCTTGTTTTAGTAAAAAAAAAGTTTCAGTTGCATTGTCCATAGCCGAAGTGGAATATGTGGTGACTAGTTATTGTTATACTCAAGTTCTTTGGATGAAACAACAACTCAAGGACTATGGACATGTAATTGATCACATTTACTAGTGCAATAAATCTTTCTCAAAATCCCATTCTGCACTCTAAAAGCAAGGACATGGACATTAGGCATCATTTTCTTAGAGATCATGTCCAAAATGATGATGTTGTGTTAGAATTATTGACATAAACAACCAACTGGATGATATTTTCACTAAGCCTTTCAATGATGAAAGGTTTTGGTTTATAAAAGAGGAGCTTAGTATGTTTAATGGGTGCACATTGGCTTGAAAAATTATTTTAAAAGCATGCATTGCATTCATCATGCATATTTGATGGTTTAGCCTAGTGGTTAAGGCTTGATCCTTACACTTGACATTTTTAATTCTTTAGTTGTGAATTGTATGTTATTAAATGAACATATGCTTCACATGTATCATTTTTGCTTTTATTATAAGCCTTATTATGAACCTTGAGTGTTATGTCATGTCTTTTATGATATATTTGTCCTAATGATGTGAGACATACTTGTATACTATGAGAAAATATGTTTAATTTGCTTAGGTAGAAGTTTTAAGCCTTAACAATTCATTTTGGAACTTGTTTTATTTTTGTTGTGTTTTAGGTCTTCACGTTCATGACTAGTTAGTCACGGTCGTGACACTTTGAACCATAAATGATAGAAATACTCAAATTTTAGTTCATGCTTTACATCACAACTTGGCGTTTGTGACAACAGGTGTTCACGCACTTTAACTTTTTATCATGGCTATAAGCATATGCACCTTAGGAGACAGAAACATTCCCACCTTGATTCACAATTTGTGTCACACTTTCATTTGTTCATGAATGTTCCTATTCATGTCCATGAAGCAGAACATGTAAAACCTAATTTTGACTATTTTTCTCTCTCATTTCTCACCGATAACCTGGATTCTCTAGTTTTTTCGATTGATTTGATCATTTTTTTTTTATCATTTCACTTCAAATTTCTTTCATTTTTCATTATTAAACATCTTTTAGACAAGTTTTCCCTAAGTTTCCTATATTAAAATTAAGGTTTTCAATGGTAATCTTCAAACTTAACACCGCAGCTACTATACACTATAGGCAAACCTCTTTTCCTCAAGTTTTGTTTTTAGTTTTTTCAACCTCTATCATGGCCTCTAGTGCTAGTTCTTCTAAAGAAAGAGAACATAAAAAGTATAGCTATAAGGTTTTCTGCAAAGTCTATGTTCATCATTTTAAACTGAAGTTACCATTTCAGGTATATCACTCTCAATTCTTGCACCATTCTTTCTTCAATAACTTTTGACTTGAAGTATGTCAAAACATTGGGTTTGGAACAAGACATGAAGGTCTAGTTGAAGCATTTTGGGTTGCTAGATTTTGTCAATATTTACAAGCCTACCTTTAAAGAATCAACATTCAAATTCTTAAGACCTTACAAGTGTCTCCTATTGGCACCGTCTCTTTTCAACTATGTAGACAATAGAAGACTTTGACTATTGCTAAATTTACTGCCATTTTCAACTTGCCTCATAAAGGATTGATAAATGAAAGTCAAGAAAAGGGCTTCAATCACCACTATAATTGGGATGTGAAAACGAAGGAGAGCACTCATCTAGTCTCTCTGGTTTAGACAAGTTTTCCCTAAGTTTCCTATATTAAAATTAAGGTTTTCAATGGTAATCTTCAAACCTAACACCACAACTACTATACACTATGGGCAAACCTCTTTTCCTCAAGTTTTTTTTTTTAAGTTTTTTCAACCTTTATCATGGCCTCTAGTGCCAGTTCTTCTAAAGAAAGAGAAATAAAAAGTATAGCTACAAGGTTTCCTGCAAAGTCTATGTTCACCATTTTAAACTGAAGTTACCATTTCAGGTATATCACTCTCAAGTCTTGCACCATTCTTTTTTGAATAACTTTTGACTTGAAGTATGTCAAAACATTGGGTTTGGATTAAGACATGAAGGTTTGGTTGAAGCATTTTGGGTTGCTAGATTTTGTCAACATTTACAAGCCTACCTTCAAAGAATCAACATTCAAATTCTTAGGCACTTTGCAAGTGTCTCCTATTGGCATCATCTCCTTTCAACTATGTAGACGATAGAAGACTTCGACTATTGCTAAGTTTACTGCCATTTTCAAGCTGCCTCATGAAGGATGGATCAATGAAAGTAAAGAAAATGGCTTCAATCACCACTATAATTGGGATGTGAAAACGAAAGAGAGCACTCATCTAGTCTCTCTGGTTTATAGATACATCTACGAGTTCCTCACTTATAACATTTTTGCTAGAGGAAACAATAATGGTTTAGTGAGAAAGTCTAAGTTGCAACTATTCGAGTGGGCTTGGAAATGTGAGCCAGTTGTCTTATCAAGGCAGTTTCCATCTCACCTCCTATCCATCACCACGAAGCCTTCTAGTGACACTCTCATCATGAGTTATGTCATTCACCTAGCGGTGGAGCTCTGATTTATGGATCTTTAGGGCCATATATACAACATCATCCTGACATCTCATAGAGATTGATTTGATGTCAATTATTTCATTAAGTTGGGAGTTACAGTCAAAATTATCTACAAGGATGATATCTATTACAAATTCAAAACACCTAGGGATGAGATTTCATGGGAGAAAGGTAACTCCAATGAATTTAAAGCTGGTTTACAAAGGAATTGACAAAGGAAATGAGCTCGAGTTAAGACTCTTGAGGCCCTAGTAGGTGCTTTTGATGCTCCAAAGCGGTGAGGCATATATAGCAGATGATTGTTATCTCTAGTTCAATTTTGGTAGAGTCTTTATGCTTTTCAGCAGTTTATCGACAAGAAGATAAAAGACCTTAATGATGTCATCAATTTGCACATAGTCAATCTTAATGATGAGGTAGCTCGCCTTCACGATCAGCTGTCTTAGGATAATTTTGATATCCTTTGATTTGTTATCTCTCAGCTTTTAGGATCCTTTAAGATTTAGGAAGCTTTTGATTCTTTGACCTTTGTAATCAAAGCTTTTTTGCTTGTAATCAAAGCTCATAGCTTTTTGTTTTATTAATGCCTTTGGTTTTCAAACTTTCAATCTCTTTAATGAGTATGTTTACTTTTTCCATTACTTCTATTTTGCTTGTTCTCTTTTTGATTGTGACAAAAGGGGAAAAAATATACAATAGTGTTATATGTATGAATGAATTGAGATTGATTGGTTTTTGATTTATGCATGTAGGGCTAACAAACTTATTTTTGGTATTGATTTGTTTGATATCAAAAAAGCTAAGATAATAAGGTTAATCTATTTAAATTATGTATGTATTAAACTATGAATTGTCTTTAGAATGACACTTTGGGATAATTAGTACTAGTTCCATTCTTCTTGAACTTAGTTGTATTCTTTAAATTCAATCTTTTATAAACATTTTTTGAGGGGGAGAAAATAATTTCTCCTTAGCCACATATTGTACAATTACTTGTCACCATAAAAAGGGAGAGATTGTTGAACCTTAAGGGGTATTTCCATTATTTTGATGATAACAAATAATTAGGAATAGTAACTTTAATCATACTTTGAGTTTTAAGTGTTTAGATAGATTAAATGATCTTTAAACCATTAAAGCCAGTTGAATCAAGTCAATTGAAGTTCAAAAAGTGAAATTCAGAAGGCATTCATGCCCATGACACATTAGTCACACCTATGAATCAAACGAGTCACACCTAAGGAATAAAGTGTCATACCCATGAAAACTTATGGTGCCAAAGATTCAAATTCAATCCTTCATGGTTGTGAAGAAAAATGGCCTACTCGTGAAACAAACTTGTGATGCCTATGAAGATTTAGTCACGTCTGCGAAGCAAAATGGTCTATTAGTGAAACAAGCTTGTCACACCTATGAATGAACATACCAATTTCAACATATTTTCTCATGGCCAGCTTCACCACTTTAGTCATTGCTTGCGAAGAACATTCACACTTATGAAGCTTCATTAACGCCTGTGAACCTGCAAAATTAAAGCTAACAAGTGCGAATGGGAAAGCAGTTGAAGAACTATTTTTGCATTAAATTCACTCCAAAATAACTTTATTTCTCAAAGGAAGGATAAATATTATACATATATACTTTCTAAATGTATGATAATTAATTATCAAGCTTAAATCTTTATAAAGCCTTGTGCATTCAATATCTCTAACTACCTTCTACAATTTTCTATTGTAAACCTTTTATATTCAATATTGTTAAGTTTTTTCTCGAAGTTAAGTGTATTCATTCTTGAAATCAATTACTCGATAGTGTGACCGAGTGAGTTGGGTTGGGAGTGAAACACTTATAAGAGTTTTTGTGTGAGTCATCAAAATATAAGGATTTGGTTGTTGTGTTAACCATTAAAATACAAGAATTTTCCAAGTTAGGTTTTAGTCAAGGTTGAAAACACCATAATTGCAGTGAGCTAAGTAAAATCTCCATTGCAACTCTTTGAGTTATTAAAATATCCAATTACGATTGGAGAGAAGATGTAGGGTTTGTTAATACCCGAATCTCTATAAAATCTTATGTCTCACATCTCTATCTTTATCTCTTTATCATTTTTTTGTGATTGCATTTGTTAATTATCCACCAATTCATACCCCCTTCTTGGTGATTGTTTAGGCAACATGATGATTATTAAAGTGAAAAACTATAACAATGAAATTAGAAGTATAAGCTAATTAGAACTTAGCAAACTTCTGAACCCATTTATAACTAATACTTTATTGAATTGCTAGACGATAACAAGGCTAAGGAGCACATCAGCACCAAGATAGGAGAGGGATAAAAAAGAAGAAAAAGTTAGACAAGGTAAGTAATTTATGATTATTTTGTTTTGATTGAGAATTATGGGGCTGCAATATGCATTTGTAGTGAATTGAAGTATGTTACAGTCAAGTCATATCAAATTTGTTATTAAGTTATATTGAAAAATGAAACTTGTGATGGATGTATTGACCCGATAATTTTGAATTAACTATAACTTCAAAAGAACTTAACCTAGCTTAAAATTTTACATATATAGAATTTCAAAGGAGATTTGTAATATAGAAGATGGTCAAAGATAGGCTAAAGATATGTTGATCTTGATTGCAAAAGTTTTGAGTAAACTTAATTGATTTACTATAGTAAACTTAATTGCTTGCATATGGATTATAGTTGTGATTGCACATTCGCCAATTTAAGACATGGTCGACACTCGCAATTCGTGATCAGCTGTGTCGGACCGACCGAAAACCGAGTGCATTCGTGATCAAAATAAACACTATACGACCGAAGTCTAAATTTGAATCGTTAGATGTGGAAAATTGATTTCAAATAAGGAATATTGATTTTTGCATGAAAATGTGGAAATTACAGCTAAACTAAAAAATATGCGATTTTTGTGCTATTAACGAACCATGAACTAAGGACATTGGCATGTAGAGAATATTAAAATGAATATGTCAGTATAATTTCGTGTCAAAATTTCAATATTTAAGGCATGAAATTGAAGAAATAAAATTTGAGGTGCAACTCCATGAAAATGCCTAGAAATGCAATTTTGACTCCGGTGTCTCAATCGCGAAACTAAAAGCACCAGTATGTAAAATAAATTATTTTATAAATTTTGGTGATTGCATAAGATTAAATTGCTTAGAGCTTGAAATTAAAAAAACGAAAATATATGGTGCAATTAAATATAAATAGTAGAAAGATGAAAGACCAAATTGCTAGTTTGTCATGGATTATATTTAATTAAAATTTATTATACTAATTAAACTCAATTTTAGCTTAATTTCAACATGCATGCTATACGCATGGCTTGCATGCATAAAACCACCTTTTTATCTTTATATGAGAAGATGACACTTTGCTCTTCAATTGGGGTTTTTACTTAAATAAGTGAAAACAATAAAAAAAAATTTACTCATATAAGCTAAAATGAATCTTATTTCCCTATATATATATTTTCTTGCCACGTTGAGGTAAGATTCCAAAAAAACGACACTAAAACTATCGATCAATGGATTCACATATGTGAGCAGCAAAACTGTATGTTTGACACTCTTAATATCGACCATAGTAAGAATAATACCTACTACTGAAAGTGGCGTAGCTGGGGCATGTAGGAACTGTGCGATGGCAGACAACAAGCTTTATGCAGATTGCTAGTAAGACTAGCGATCAATGTATGTATCTATCTGCAGATCGCTAGTCATACTAGCGATCTATGCATAGACATAATACCCCACAACCATCCTACCTCCAATTATATATCCTCTATATTTTACTCTCTCCCGTGCATTATTTTTTGCATTTTGCTTCCATAAACAAAGTAGAGAAAGGAGTAACATAAAGATTTTTTTAAAAAAAAAAAGAGAGAGAGGGAGGGAGAAGGAAGGAAAAATGTGGAAAAATGAGAGAAAGATGTGAAAATTTGTTGAAGAGTTTTGGAAAATTATTAGTGCTTCATGATGTATTTTTTTTCTTTTTTCCTTTATTAATTTATAATATTTCCTTTTTTCTAATTTTGTGATGATTTTTTTATTTTAATTTGAATTCAAATTGTTAGTATAAAAAAAGAGGAAAAATGAAAAGTAAAAGAGCTATGTGAGGTATCTAGACATTTTTATTACATGATTGTTAAATTTTGATTTGATTCTATACTATAAGTTTAATTTGTTTTATGTTTTATTTTATGTGTATCTTATTGTACATTTTGATGTGTGATTATTTGCTATGTAGTTTTTATATGTTTATTTTCATTGTATATTTAATGTGTATGTATTTTTTTGTAAATTAATTTAAAAGATTATTTTATTTATTTTAGTTTAAAATTTTAATTAAAGGAACTAAAAAAATAATTAATTTAATTATATAATTAGACACCTATTCCTACAATTGTTACACGTGCACCTATTATTTTCATAATATTTGAATATATTTTATCGATATAAATAAGTGGATTATATTTCAATTTATATTAGCATTGAAGTATTTAATTGTAAAAATATTGATAAGTACACGTAGAGTATAAAGGGAAAATATAAGAACATATATTTTATAATACAAAAAATCTAAATTCATGTATAAAAAATAAATATGGAAAGAAAATTGATACACAGTGTTAAATATAAGAATTGTATATGATGAAATATGTGAATTAAAGCACAAAAGGAGAAAAAAATAGTAAAATGTAAAAATGACAGATAATTTGATTTTTTTTTAAAAAAAACAATCAATTATATTATAATGAAGATCACTTAAAGGAACTATAAAAATTAATTAATTTAATTAAGTATAGTTTTGATATAAAAAATAAGGCGCATAAAAAAAGAAATTTCAATTATTAAAAACTAGGTAATTAAAAACAATTAATTTTTAAACATAAATAGTTGACAATTATTTTTTATAAACTAAAAAGAATGGACTAATGCATAAAAACTTAATTGGTTCAGATTTGTAGGTTAAAAAAAATATATTCAAAAGTGTTGTTGTTTGAAAATAAAAATAAAAATTGACATAAGTGTCGATTTTTGAAAGTTATATATATATATATATATATATATATATGATTTTTTGGATATCCAATGAAAACTACATACCAAACTTAACTTTACATTATTAACTTATGGAATAAAAGGTGTTGCCATAACATACCAATAAATATGTTTTCATCTATTTTATCAATAATGTACCATAACAAGGAAAATTAATTTCAGAAAATGATGGTAAAAATAGTACTACTTTCCCATAGCAAATCAAAACTAGTCTGAATAATTCAATAGGCCGTTATTAAAGCAATTAAACTCGGTAATGAACCAAAACTTACAAAGTTGATGAATGGGCAGAGATGCTGGAAACGACCGAAATACAAGCTTAGGCAACACTCAACAATAATGCAATGGGTTTTTCAAGCTCTCCGTGGCTCAATGATCGGATTAAATAATAATTTATCTTATGATTAAATAATAATATTCAAAATTGATAAATAAAGTTGGACACTCATTGATGTTTAGACTATAGTAAAATTCACACTATTACAAGAACAAAAAATCTAAGTGCAAAAAGAATAATTTTTATTTTTTTTGTTAGTTTTTGATTTTGGTTGTTCAATTGCTAATTATTTATTTTATAATGTACAAGGTGTTCACCCGTCTTATGCATTTAAACTTGAAAATAGTCTGAAAATGAGCATTAATCTCTAACATCAAAATGTATAATTTCTGTAAATTAATTATTTTGTACATAATATATGACAATCATAATTAAGAGATTTTTTTTAACTTGATTTATTTAATAAAAATATTTGTTATCAAAAGTTTTTAAAATATTTAAAAATATTTTCCTATTGATTGTGTATTAGATAATACCTGACCTAACCAATAAAAGCATTTCATATTTTAATATTTGAAAAAAAAAGGCAAATGACATGTTCAATATTTAAAAATTTTCATTGAGATGATAAACAATTAAACATAACAGTTTTATAAGAGAGATTTGAGGAAATTTGGGTGCTAAGAAAAAAATATTAAAAGAAAAAGCAACAAAAACAATCCAAAACCAACTAAATAGATGGAAAGAGAAAAGGGCCACATAATTGCTTTTATATTTAAGCATAATTTATTATAACTCCATGACAAAACAAAATTTCATTCTCTTTTTTAAAAAAAAAAGCATTAATCGCTAGTGTAATTGACAGTGATATCTGTTGGGCATGTGCAACGATCACTAGTATAATTAGCGATCTGCATAAAAGTTGCCACACACCAGCCAACTTTAAGTCCTCTCATCTGCATGCCTATTATTTTCAGTATTGTACAAGTATTCTACCACATGATCGCCAGTTTGAATGGCAAAGATACTCCAACCAATTGGTCACTAATTTGGGTGTCGAAGATATGCAGTCTGATCCTATTTTCTATCTACGTGGCTAAAATTGACATATATTGGGAAATAAGTTTCGCTCATGCACATATGGGTAAATATTTTTTTTACTTATTCAAGTAAAAAGCCCCTTCAATTATTTTTTTTTACAAAGGATAACTGCTAAGTTATTTACATATTTTTCTTCCTTTCTTTTCCTTCATCATCTTTCATAATATAATTTCCTTTTTTCTTTTCTTAAGCATATATGGTCGGCCGCACTCCAATCATCCAACCACATTACCATAACCTACACTTCCTCCTATTTTCTTTCAATTTTCGAGCTAGCACTCACTAATGAGTTGAATGGGAACTAGAGTTGAAGAAAAACACGTAATCTTTTCTTTGAATCATGTACTCGAGACTAAATCCTTGAAGTTTCTTTTGTATTTGCCGCACACCAAACACTAATTCTAAGCTAGTGAAGACCAAGATTTCTTGAAGAACTCTAGTTTCGGCCAAGACTAAATCCCTAAATTGGAAGCTTGCATGTCTGATTGGGAGAGTGAGGGAGGTCTTAGGAGCTCTGCATGTGCTTTTGAGGTTGAAGAAAGACTAAAGCGAGTCTTGAAAGCCACGGGTTTGAGGAGCTTTACCAAAAGGTAAGATTTACTACTTCACTCCCACTTTGGTCCAGAATTTTAGGCCTTCATTTTACCAATTCTTCTTTAAGTCTCTCATTTCTTTTAATTCCTTTTTTTTTTTTGTGTTCACCATGAAGCTCACACCTAAATTCTTAATTTCTTATGGTTGTGTTAGTTGTGGTTATTTGTAGGGACCGAAGTTAGAGCAAGAGCCTAACTTCGTATTACATGAGGCCGTGATTTATGGAAAAGGATGCAAGAGGATTGGGACTTTGTATTGTAAACCCGTAGCTTTGGAAAACCGTTTTGGGAGTTTGAGAATTAGTTTTGAACCAAAAAAGCATAATAGATGTTGTTAAGGTCTCTAATTGAGACTAACCAACTATAAATGTCTAAAAATATATATATTTTTTAGAAGAATTGGGGGTAAGACCGAGAGCCATGAGTGGACAATTGAACCTCTGGTAATAAATCGGACTTAGTTGAGATCTCAATCGAGATAGGAGAAAATAAGATCAATTTGGACTTGTGTAAAAGAAAATTTATTTAAAGAATTAAAAGAACCTTTTTACCATAACCTAAGCAACGAAAGAATAGTGTGGTATGAACAGAGATTTGTACAAAGGCCTAATTGTGAAATAAGCTTTAAATACGGTACTAAATAAGGACATAATATAATTTCTTTTGGACAACATAGAAGGATCAGAGTGACATTATTCTGAACCCAATATCAGTACGACACGAAGGCCTACAAACATACTAAGCGGTATGGTACGATAGGTCATAGATAATGTGATTGCAATCGTTAAGTAAGGCATAATTATGTCTTAAATAACTGGAGAGTGACGTGGACCTCTAATTAACCTAAGGCACAAAACTTCGAGATGGAAGCAAGAGACAATAAAGTTATTAACTGAGTAATTCCTTGATTTGGTTATATACGAACATTGATTTTTGAATGGCTTCTACCAGGTGCATCTATGCTAACAAGCCCCGCGTCAGATAGGGAAAAAAATCGGATAAACGTGCGGAATTGAAAATACTAGCAATAGCTATAAAATCAAAAATATTAGTTATAATAATATTACTGCTAATAATAGTATCTTATATCATATTATAAATTGATATGTTGTGAAATTATTTATTATTGTGATTGATATTTTATGTGCAAATATTGACTTGATGAATATATATATAAAAGAATATGAAGTATAGGTAAATGATGTTAATAGTGTATGTAAAATATTGCAATAAGAACATGAAGTACATATACATGACTCGAATATATGATGAGAAAATATAGGTAAGAATTATAAGCTAAGCAATTTAAGTACATGTATGAATAATCATTTATTTGTTAGAACTATGGATTAGCAGGATTACGAACTACATTTAGGAAGTACAAACAATATGGAATTGTTATTGTTACAATGTTATGAGAAATATTGTATGCTCATCATGTGGTATATGAAGTAGGGTACAAGCGCATAATACTAGTAAACGTATGATGGTTTGACAGTAATAGGAAATAAAATTATAAGATATGGACAAGACAACTAATGGAATTCCAAAAGTGATAAAAGTGTAGCAAGAATTTAAAATATATAGCATAATATGATAAATACAATTATTTACAGTTCAAGGCCATAGATAAGCTTAGACTAGAATATTGTAAACTTATATGCATGTCAATAAGGATACAATAGATGGCTTCGGGTGGTAAGTATACCTTCAGCCAAGTTAGACAACTACGACCGAAATGTATATACGACTTTGGCTAGAGTAGACAATTTCGGCCGGAATATATGTATGGCTTCAGCCAAGAGATGCTGCTTTAACAGGGATATATAGTTCCAACCAGAACAAAACAGCTTTAGTCAAAATATTCAGCTTTTTAACTGAGATATTTTTATATAGACGTTTTATTTAGAATGACATATGGGTTGGGATATTCCTTTGTGTTTCCCTAGAGTCTAGGATATAAAATTTAATTTATGGGTATAATAAGTAAAAATTGACATGATACATTATAGTTCTGATGTTGTTGTTATTGTTGTTGTTATTATTATTATTATTATTATTATTATTATTATTATATGTAATGATATGATACTATATAATTATTAATATTACTATTATTATCATTATTATTTGTATACAATATGTTATGGCATGATGATTATGTGTTATATCTTATATGTTTCCCGAAAAAGGTAGCTAAGGAAATATATGAAATTTTAATTAAATGGTATTTGGCTATTTCTATAAAGCTTGCATCACTAAACTTTGACTCAATGTGGGAGTTGTCTTTCTCTTACGCAAGTAGATTAAGGGTTTTCAAAGGTTATCAAGTAAAGAGAGGCAAAATTAGTGGACTCCACATTCAGAGTAGCACGTTAGTAGCAGTAGCCACCCAACGAGAGTTAGTGTTTATATTTTGTCCAAGTCATGTACATATAATATGCAATCTTGTAAATACTAAGAGCATATATTTGTAGATAAGTATTGTAAGAAAGAGACGTGTGTGTGTGTGTGTGTGTCTATATATATATATATATATATATATATATATATATATATATATATATATATATATATATATATATATATATATATAGAGTATTTATTTGTTGTAAATTCATGGATTTTATATCAAATACATATATCGTATGTTGTAAGTCCTGCATAGACACATAAGTTAGTGAGTTTTGACGCCAACTTACCTGACTGTAATACAAAAAGGTAAGGGGGTTACAGTGATTATAGTCATTAAGTTGTTTGAGTTGCATAATTGTTTAATGAGTATTGATTGTTTGTAAGAGTTAAAGGGTATTGATGAATGTGCTTTGTGTTAACTGATAGATGAATCAATTAAAATTTGAAATTGATTATTTTTAAGGGGAATTTGCCAAAATTTTGGTAGATATTTAGAAATAATAACTTAATAACTCAATATAATAATAATAAATAAATGTACATTTTTTTGTATATTTTAGCCATAGAAACTCGTTTGGTATTTTTTTTCATTGTATTATGATAATTCATTAGATTTTCAAATGTGGGTAGTTTAAGAATGCATATCTATATAGTTATCTATATAGTTGTAAATAGCTTGTTACATGTTATATGCCATATAGATGTAGAAATTTGGTATTATATCCCTTAGTTATTCAAGTGCACAAAGGAATTATTCTTTCGTACACTTGAAAAACTGGGGCAATATGCTACCGAAAGTTTTGCATTTGTATGTATATAACATGTACATTCCTGGAATATAGACGTCACATTTCTGAATGGAATATGTTCCTACCTTTCTAGTGAATACATGAGTGATAAGGATGACAAAAGTAAAAAAAAAAATTAATGAATTATGAAAAAGCCATATGAACTTAAAACTATATTTTCATTAACCAATGTAAACAACTTATTGTTTTGTCTCTAATGTTACGAGATACTTGTTGTAGTTATCAATCATAAGTGAGGATAAAAACTAGATGTATCAAAGGTTCATAGAAGGCCTTCTGAATCCAAAGTTTGTTTTTGGGGTTGAGAAATTCATAGAATATGCGCACAATCATCTAAAATGGATGGACATGGAAAAAATGAAGTGTTAATATGTCAAAATCGCCAATTCCTTGATGTGAAAATGGTGAAGTACCATATACTAAGATATAGTTTCAAATCAAGATATTTTGTGTTGAATAGGCACGACCAAATATGTTGCCTAGATATTAAGCCAAGAAGAGGGGTTGAATTGGGTTTCAAAAATTAAACTTTAAACTGCGAAAATAGAAAATTAATTTTAGGAGGGATAGAGAAATTTGACACAAGGATTTTATAGAGGTTCGGGTGTTAACAAACCCTACTCCTCTCCCCAATCACAATTGGGAGTTTCACTAACACACTAAGTGTTACAATGGAGTTTTACAAGCTCACTCCCAACTATGGTGTTTCTCACAATGGCTCACACCTAATCCATAAATCCCTTGTGTTTTAATAGCTCACACAATAACCAATTCCTTGTGTTTTACAGGCTCATACAAACAACCTTTTATCTTGTGTTTTACAGGCTCACACAAACAACCTTTACTTTGTGTTTTACAGGCTCACACAAATAACCTTTACTTTGTGTTTTAAAGGCTCACACAACTAACCCTTACAAGTGTTCTACTCTTAACCCAGAAATACCCAAAACTCACTTGAGTAATAAATGATTACAGAGAGAAACACTCACAAATCTTTATTGCTCAATAAATGAAGAGCAAAAATATTTTTATAGAGAATAGATATTGGTTCTCAAAGTATTGAATGTCAAATAGCTTGTAATAAGATTTTGATTGAAAGTATTTGTTATCCTCTTGTACTGAATGCATAAATGACTTCCATTTATACTCCCTTGGCTGATTATAGCTGTTAGAATGCATTTAATATGAAAGTAACCGTTGTACCAACCAAATAATCGCGCCTCACATTTTTCTCTTTCATAATTCGCGGGCGTGACTATGTTTGTCACGGGCGTGACATTTCTTCCCAAGTCGTGAATGAAGTGGTGACCTTGGTCATGAAGCTCTTTGGAATATTTTGAACCATATGGTCACGGGCGTGACATACATATTCACGATCGTGACAAACTTCCCAACCGTGATCCAAGTGGTGACTTTGGTCTTGAAGCTCTCTGGATGAAAATGCCATGAACATTCACAGGCGTGACATTTTAATTCATGGGCGTGACATTAAATGTCCATTTCATGGTTTGTTCTTCCTTCATGGTCGTGAACTTCAAATGTTGGTTTTGGTAACAGTTAACACTTTCATGGGTGTGAACATGCTACTTCCTTAATTTTGTCTTTCAAGGATTATTCTTTCAATCTCCATTCTTGTTATTTTATTTCATGCCCTGTTTAATAGACTTAGAGAACAAGTATGTTAAATACATTATTGCTATTTTATTTGTTATCATTAAAATGATGGAAATACCCCTCAAGGTTTAACAATCTCCCCCTTTTTGATGGTGATAAATAATCTAGAAATATGTGCTTTTGAGAAGTCTCCCCCTCAAAAGATACTTAGGATAAAAAATTTATAAAATGCAAGAATTGTAAAGAATGATGTAGCATTGAAATAAACTTACTAGTTTTTAAGTATATGCAAGTTATATGTGAATTATATCCAAAATATATATACCATAATTCTTTTTAAGACATGAAGTATATGTAAGGTATACTTAAGGTATATCATGGCATATTCATTTTTGTAACTTGCATGAAGGTATATGCAAAGTATACTTAAGGTATATCTAATGTGTATAAAGCTCAATTTCTCAATTTTATACTTTGCATATTAATTTTGAATCAAATTTTGAGTATTTCTAATTTCTTCACACCAAATTCAATGTCATGTCAATGTATTTGTAGGTTCTTATTTTTGATTCAAAACTCATTTATCTTAATATATTGCTAGGTTCTCCCCTATAATATATTGCTAGTTTCTCCTCTTTTTGTCAACAATCAAAAAGGATATAAAGATATCAAAAAGATAAACAAAGCAAATATATTATATAAAGAGAAATACAAACAAAGTTAATTAAAGTTCAGAAAGGAAATTTAAAATTTCATACACACAAACAAAAAAAGGTAAATAACTAAGCAAACAAGCAAATTTAGGCTACCATCTAGCCTAACACCTAGCCGGACATCCTATCTCGAAGTCTAGCAACCTCTGCCTCAAGGTTGTCCATCCGAGACTCCATGAAGTCTTTGAGGTTCTCCAACCTCTCGTCCATCGAAGCCTGCAGCTGCTCAAAACGTGGTGCCAAGAGGTCAACCACCTGTTGCACTAAATTCGGTGTGAAAGCCAAGGATTGTCCGATGTCCTGCTCAGCTACTAGAGGTGCTTCCTCAACACAAGCCCTTTTCTTCTGCTGGATTCCTTGGAGGCCGGCTTTAAAGTCCTCCGTGTCATTGTCTTCCCAGATTATCTCCCCAGCAGTGTCTGTGAAGTGGTAGAAAATATTGTTCTCATGAACAATTCTGGCAGCCGCTCCCATCTTTATGAAGGACTCGACATCCAAGTGATCTTGAGGATGCCCAAGGATGAGGTTGAAATGATGCTCATCCAGCTTCAAATAGCCAAGCTTCAAGGCTATGTGGCTGACATAACCACCAATGAGTATATCTCATGTGGGTTTGGTGGTGATGGACAGAAGATGGTTTGCAAACCATCTAGAAAGTGCCACCATGAGTCCTCTTCGAGCCATCTCAAATAGGAAGAGCTCTGATTTTCTAATGGTCCCATTGCTTTCTCCCCGAGCAAAATATGCTATAGTTCAGGAACCTATGAAAAATATTTGTGCACTGGGGACCTGAGATGAGTGCTCTTGGTCTTATTGACATCCTAGTTGCAATCGGTGCCAAAATGGGTCCAAGCTCGAGTCGCAAAGAATTCAACTTCGTTGTCATTTAGGATGCCATCTGATGGTAAGTTGAATAATTCCCCAAATTCAATGGCACTAAGGGTGTTTGGATTGTCACACAGTTGGAATTTCACCACTCCAGTAGGTGACACTTGCATAGTGCTAAGGAATTCCAGTGTTGGCTTCCTCAATGTTTGCTGGTGAATCTCCACAAATTCTTTCAAATGACAGGCCTAGAGTTGCTCTGTCATAGCCATTTCAAGCCTGAGAGTTTGGACGGTTTGCCATTCGAAGGACCTTGATGACAGTAGAGGCCTTTTCTTCAAAGTGGAGTACTGGGGATGACATTGCTCCAGAATTTGGTTCATGAGGTAATCTACATACCTCCGAGGAGCATGAGACTTGTTTCTCTTTCCCTTTGATGAGGCAGTCCCCATTTGAATTGAAGAGGTGAAGTTTGGGAAAATTTTTTACAGAAATATTTTGAGGAAACCCTAAGGATGTATGATTTTTGATGAAGAATTGAACTTTTGATGGTATTTAGAGGAAAAGTTTGTGACTTGGGGACCAGAATCTTCAATGTTTCATTGAATGTGTGTAATTGAGAGCGGTTTCAAGGAGTTGAAGAGTTGAAATGAGAAAAATAATCGGCTGTTCTCTTATATGCCCGATCCATTCACGAGCGTGAAATGATTGTTCACGAGCGTGAATGGTCATTCACGGTTTGCTGAAAGAGTGCTCTACCCATGAATAAAGGCGTGAATATGTTCACGGTCATGATCTTTGAATTTCATGGGTGTGAATGATGAACTATCATGGGGGTGAACCAATAGTCACGGGCGTGAAAGGTTGAATTTCACTACATATGCCCGTGAAGCAAGGCGTGAACGCCTCTGTGAGTTTTGGGGGTGTAAATGTTCAAGGGCGTGAAAATTCATCACGGGCATGAACAAGGCTTTTCACGGGAGTGAATGAAGCCGTGAATATAAGCTTCACCACTTAAAGCCGTGAATCATGTCGTGAATCAAGTCGTGAACGACACTGCCTCTTTTGGCTATTTAAGTCACGGGCGTGAATATATGTCACGGGCGTGACTCCCCCTAAAATTTTTATCAAATAAAATTAAGTTCTAAAAACAAGACTAAATTATTTCAATAAAGATTCTATTCCTTATTACATAAATTTTCATCAAAATTACTACCTTATTTCTAGTGATATGATACAAAATTAAGATCATCAATTAAGATTTCATAATTTAGCAATCACAAGGTTAATCTAGCAATCATACCAAGTTCTCTTCTAATGAAATTAAATCTATCCTCATTTAGAAACTTAGTAAAAATATATGCCAATTGATTTACTGTGCTTATAAATTCTAATGCAACATCTCCATATTGAACATGATCTCTAATAAAGTGGTGTCTAATGTCAATATGCTTACTTCTTAAGTGTTGAATAGGATTCTTTGAAAGATTTATAGCACTTGTATTGTCACATTTAATAGGTATATGGTTCATATCATGACCATATTCCTTAAGTTGTTGTTTCATCCAAAGAATTTGAGTACAATAACATCCAGCTGCTACATACTTTGCTTCAGCAGTTGAAAGGGCAACTGAAATTTGTTTCTTGCTAAACCAAGAAACTAAGCATTCTCCAATAAAGTGACAAGTGCCTGAAGTACTTTTTCTATCTAAAAGACTACCAGCATAGTCTGCATCTAAATATCCTATAATATAAAATGATGAATTTCTAGGATACCATAAACCTAGATGCAATGAGCTGTGTAAATACCTTAGAATTCTTTTTACTGCATTTAAATGATATTTTTTAGGACATGATTGAAATCGTGCACACAAGCAAACACTATACATTATATCGGGTCTAGGTGCAGAAATATATAAAAGAGATCCAATCATACCTCTATAAAGCTTTTCATTAATGCTCTTACCCTTTTCATCCTTGTCCAATTTTGTTGATGTGCTCATAGGAGTCTTGGCATTCTTGTATCCTTCCATACCAAATTTCTTAATTAAATCTTTGGCATATTTGGATTGGTTGATGAATATTCCCTCATTGCTTTTCTTTATTTGTAGACCAAGGAAATACTTAAGCTCTCCCATCATGCTCATTTCAAATTCCCTAGTCATACACTTAGCAAATTCTTGACAAAGCAACTCATTAGTAGAACCAAATATTATATCATCAACATAAATTTGAACAATTAGTATATCATACTTATGATTTTTAATGAATAATGTGGTGTCAACATTTTCCTTTGTAAAGCTATTTTCTAATAGAAAAGAACTTAGCCTCTCATAGCTCTTGGGGCTTGTTCCAAACCATATAGAGCTTTTGAAAGTTTAAAAACATGATTTGGAAAATCATAGCTTTCAAAGCCTGGTGGTTGTTCTACATACACTTCTTCTTCTATATAACCATTTAGAAATGCACTTTTCACATCCATTTGAAAAAGTTTGAAATTCATGTGACATGCATATGCTAAGAGTATTCTTATGGCTTCTAATCTAGCTACAGGTGCATATGTTTCATCATAATTTATACCTTTTTCCTGATTATATCCTTTTGCAACTAATCTAGCCTTATTCCTTATTATTGAACCTTGCTCATCTAGTTTGTTTCTAAATACCCATTTGCTACCTATAATTTGATGATCCTTGGGTCTAGGTACTAAGGTCCATACCTTACTTCTCTCAAATTGGTTGAGTTCCTCTTGCGTGGCAATTACCCAACTTTCATCATTAAGAGCTTCATCAACATTTTTAAGCTCAATTTGAGAAATAAAAGCAATGTCAGTGACTAAATGTTTGAAATGAGATCTAGTACTTACTCCCCTTAAGAGATCACCAATGATTTCTTCTTTTGGATGATCTTTCGTCATTCTTCATTCTTTTGGGAGTTCTTGTTCGTTTTCTTCTTGAGTTTGAGGTAGAGAATCATTTTGATGTGAATCTTCTTGATCATTTTCTTCTTTCCCATTTCCAAGATCAAGTCTTTCCACATTACCTACAACATCATCAAGAACACTACCTTTCACAAAATCAAGTCTACTAGATTCATTAAAGACAATATGCATGGATTCTTCAACAGTTAATGATATTTTATTAAATACTCTATATGCTTTGATGGTTATAGAGTATCCTAAAAAGATACCTTCATCAGATTTAAAGGCAAAATTTCCAAGATTGTCCTTGGTATTTAATATAAAACACTTGCATCCAAATACTCTAAAGTATGATATCAAGGGCTTTCTTCCATTCCATAGCTCAAATGAGGTTTTGTTCAAAAGAGGTTTTTTGAAGATTCGATTTGAAATATAACATGCAGTGTTTGTGGCTTCTACTCAAAAGTAAGTTGGTAAATCATATTCATTAAACATTTTGTTCGATTTTTCCTTTCAACTACCCCATTTTGTTGAGGTGTCCTAGGAGATGAGAAATTATGTGTAATGACATATTCAAGACAAAACCTTTCAAAGTTTTCATTTTCAAATTATTTCCCATGATCACTTCTTATCTTTGAAATACAATACCCTTTTTCATTTTGAACTATTTTAGCAAAGTTTTTGAAATTTTCAAAAGCATCACTCTTTTGAGCTAAGAAAATTACCCAAGTAAATCTAGAGTAATCATCTACGATGACAAATGCGTAATTTTTTCCTCCTAAGCTAGCAATTCTAGTAGGTCCGAATAAGTCTAAATGCAGGAGTTGAAGAGGTTTTGATGTACTTACTATGTTTTTGGCTTTGAAGGATGACTTGTGTTACTTTCCTCTTTGGCAAGGTTTACATGTCTTGCCTTTTTCATATTTAACTCTTGGCAGTCCTTTTACTAGTTCTCCTGTGCTGAGGCTTTGTATTAAGTCCATGTTAGCATGACCAAGCCTTCTATACCACAGTCAAGATTCATCACTAGTAGTCACAAGACACTAAGAGGAATGGTTAGATAGTTCATGTAAGTTTATTATGTATGTATTGACATCTCTATTTCCTTTAAATATCTCCTGACTATCTATAGAGATCACAAGACATTCATTGGAAGTAAAGATTACTTTGTTTCCTATATCACATAATTGACTTACACTTAACAAGTTATGTTTCAAGTCATCAACAAGTAAGACATCTTTAATAAAAGAAGTGTCATTAATACCAATAGAACCAATGCCAATTACCTTACCCTTTGCATTGTTTCCAAAGGTAACTTTACCTCCATCAATACTTTTGATTTCATTGAAAAGTTCTTTGTCTCCTGTCATATGCCTTGAGCATCCACTGTCTACTAGTCAAGCATTTTTGTTTATTGTGGACTTGAGGCATACCTATAGAATCATAGTTCAAGTATGATTTTTAGGTACCCAAATGAGCTTGGGTCCTTAGGGGTTAACACATGAAGGTTCCCAATGAGCCTTCCTTATCCAGCAATATTTATTTATGTGACCCATTTTCATACAATAATTACACTGTTTTGGTCTAAACTTGTTTTCTGGTCTTATAAGATTTTTGAATACCATATTTCTATCAAACTTATTTTGAGAATGATGACATGCACAGTTATGATTAATTGTTGATTTTCTATATGCATGCTTCCTATACATAAAGGCATGATTATTCTGTTTATGTATAGAAGGTTTAATATGATTATTTCTTGGTGTTGTTCTAACAAGTGTGGAGATGTGAGGTTCAGTAGACTTAACAAATAAGGTTTTGTGAGAAGATGATGACGTGTCCTTAAATCCTAGACCATGTCTAATTAAGGGTGATCTTTGAGATACAATGAGAGTATCTAAGCTCTCTTTACCTTTGTGAAATTTAGAAATGGAATTTCTAAGTTCCTCAACTTCATTTTTCAAAGTGTTATTTTCTTTAAGCAAAGAAGCAGTTGAGGGTCTTGATGAATATTCATCTAATGACTTTTGGAGAGATTCATTAGATGATTTAAGCTTTATGTTTTCCTTTTCTAAATCATCTATCATATTTTTAAAATTAGAGATTTTATTTCTATAAGTACTAAATGTACTTCTATATTTCTCTAATTCAAGATTTAATTCTTCTATTAGGCTTTGCTCACCATCATCATCATCACTATCATCATCATTATCACTACTATCATTGTTCAAAGAGTATGAGTGTAGTGATCTTACCTTATTCGAGACATGATCTTCAATAGCCATGAAACATAGATTGACCTCTTCGCTTTCATTATCATCTCTTTCACTTGAAGAGCTTTTGTCATCCCATGTGGCTTTGTGACCTTTCTCCCCACTGTCTTTGTTAAACCTTGAGGGGTATTTTTGTCATTTTGATGATAAAAAATATAATAGAAATATTGTATTTAACATACTTATTTTCTAAGTCTATTATACAGGACAAGAATTAAAATAGCAAGAATGGAGATTGGAAGAATAATCCTTGAAAGACAAAATTCAAGAAGTAGCATGATCACTGTCGTGACTCTATGTGTCACGCCCGTGAAAGAGCTAACCGTTACCAAAACCAACTTTTGAAGTTCATGACCATGAAGGAAGAACAAACTGTGAAGTGGACATTTCAGTCACTCCCGTGAATAATTATGTCACCCCCATGAATGTTCATGCATTTTCATCCAGAGAGCTTCACGACCAAAGTCACCACTTGAATCACGGCTGGGAAGTTTGTCACGCCCATGAATGTGTATGTCACGCCCGTGACCCAATGTGTCAAAAAATTTCAGAGAGCTTCATGATCAAGGTCACCACTTCAGTCACGACTTAGGAAGAAATGTCACGCCCGTGACAGACATAGTCACGTCCGTGAACAATGAAAGAGAAAAATGTCAAGCGCAATTATTTGGTTGGTACAACGGCTAGTTTCGTCTTTAATGCACCCCAACGGCCATAATTAGCTATAGGAGTATAAATGGAAGTCATTTATGCATTAAGAACAAGAGAATAACAACAGAATAACAATTACTTTGTATCAAAAATCTTATTTCAAGCTATTTGAACATTAATATTTTGAGAACAAAATCTATTCTCTCTAAAAATCTTTTTGCTCTTCATTTATTGAGCAATTAAGATTTGTAAGTGGTTCTCTCTGTAATCTTTACTCAAGTGAGCTCTGGGTATTTCTAGGTTAAGAGTAGAACACTTGTAAGAGTTAGTTGTGTGAGCCTCAAAACACAAATCAAAAGGTTGTTGTGTGAGCCTATAAAAACACAAAGTAAAGGTTGTTGTGTGAGCCTGTAAAAACACAAAGTGAAGGTTGTTTGTGTGAGCCTATAAAACACAAGGAATTGGTTATTGTGTGAGCCATTAAAACACAAGGGATTTTCTGGGTTAGGTGTGAGCCATTGTGAGAAACATAAACATTTTTTAAAAGGAAATTATGCAAATTTGGCATACATTTAATCATATCAAAAAGTTTTCTAAAATTACCTATTTGCCCAACTAGGTTATTACCCATTTAATGTATGCAATATTTAAATATGAATTTAATATTTAATTACATTAAATATCAAATTTAAATGTAATTAAAATATTAACTTCAAATATGACCAATAGTTAACTCATTATTAAATTACCTTAATTAGTTATTAGCTTGATGTCAAATATGATTAAACTATTCTAGTTACAATTGCATACTAGAATCCTAGTCAAATAGAATCAGAAAACTATTTTCTAATTCAAATTAAATTCTATTTGAAAAATTTTCTAAATTTTCAGAAAATGAGCAACTTATAATCAGTTTAAACTAATTTAATTTATTCATTAGACAATCTAAGTCATTAAAAACTTAACTAGTGAACCAATTAGTCAAAAATTGTCTAAATTAAATCATACATGAACTATGATTCTCTAAAAACTTAAGCACAAATTTAATTTGACTTTAGGATATAATTGATATTAAAATAAGGTAATGAATATCTCAAAAACATGTAATTATGGTTTTGTCTTAAAGTTACATCACTTAAATTACATAAACTAAAACAGTCACATCACATGATTGGAGTTTTTACCCTAATCTCAGTTTTGTTCATGCCTTAATTAGGCATAGTATAGTGAATAACTTGTCATACCTATGACAATCAGTGACACCAAATGTCAATGAGAAAGAGTAAGTTTTGACAACTGCAAAGTCCACTATTGTGACCAGGACTGAAAAGGAATTGTTTTACGACCGAGAATTTTCTTGGACCAAATTTTCTCTCCCATATTTTTGAATCCAATCAAGGTCCATTTCAAATCTTCTTCATTCCTTCTATGTGTGTGACCCATTAGACTCCCAGTTATATTGGCAACTCAAATCATCATATGATTTTTAGCAGATCATGAGCAGTATCTATCAAAATATCATGATCCCTAATTGATTGGAAAGTTAATGATGTGACTATAAATCCTTTCGTAGATAATTACTATGCAATTCATCATTTCACTATACTATAACTCATTTGGTTTAGAGTATGGACTGTGTGTCAACTCTCATAGATTTACTGTATCACATATAGTCTAAATGATATTAGTTTTTGTTTATGAGACTCATTACACTATTAGAATTGTCCTTCAAGACTTTCATCATGATTTGTCCACCTAGGCCCAGGAATTTTGAGTAATGGTCTCTACAAGAGGCCATAGGTATACTATCTTTTTATTAGGAGTGGTGAATCATTTATTGGCGACTTAACTACCTTCGAATACCTTATGCTATACCCAATTACCATTTTATGAGCAACCTTTGAAAAGAAATAAGGAATGAAGTCAAAGTATAAGATTCAATATCCAAGATAACCTTGAGCATATCAAGTCTAAAGATACTTAAAGCATTTTTATCATTAGACTATCATTGATATTGAATAGACATCCATATGATTATCTCATAGCAGATCATCCAAATGTACTTGGCTACTCTAGTAAACATCCATATATTAACTCTAAACATCTCATGTCTTCAGCTTATGAGATTAGCTATTTCACCTAGTCAATGAGTATTAAACGTGTTAGTCTAACCAAATTAACAATGTCCCATCTTATTAATCCTATGACTAGGGATTATTTAGGTATAAATACAATTGCACATGATATGAATCTCATCATCATGATCTCATCATTTCATGTTGTGTTACATACCAATGATTTCATTAAACGGTCTAAATCAAATTTATATATGAGTGAACACCAATATAATGAAAATGTCTTTTATTAATAATAAATGAATATATCAATTGTCTAAGGTGATTGCCTTTAGGACACTTTTCTAATTGTCACGTCCTCTAATTTATGCCACGACCGACATGCATATTTTACGACTGGATGCACTGGACTGATCGGGAAGCAAATGTGTTTATGATCGAAAGAAACTTGATATGACTACAGTTATAAATTTGAACTAAGAATAAGTGAGATTGTAATTAAGGAGTAAATTAACTAAGGCATAAGTAAGTTGGGATAGATACTTATCGTTGATAAAGTTTGTTTATAATAATAGTCATTAGGCTAATATCAACATGGCTCCATATTAAGTTCTAATACCACTAAATGTAATACCTCCTAATCCTTATGCGTAATAATTAGGTTAATTGATGTCATTGTCTACCTATTAAAATCAATTTGTATAATATCATTATTAAAGGTTAAGGTATCTAACTTTCTTAGGATTAAAATTTACCTATTAGAGTCTTTCAACTTAAAGTATCAACTACTGCATTCGTCTTGCTTGGCTGGCATTCTGTCACACAATCATGTATCTATCATTTCTAACAGAGACCTCATATTCACATCCCTGTTCTAGAAGAGCTTACAGGAAGGGGGCGTATGATTGTGTGATAAACTATAAGTCAGGGAAGGTAAATGCAATAGTTGATACTTTGAGTTGAAAGACTTTAGCAGGAAAATTTTAACCCTAAGAAAGTTAGATACATTAACCTTTAATAATGATATTATCCAAGATGATTTTAACAAGTAGATAGTGACATCAACTAACCTGATTGTTACACAAGAGGGTTAAGGGGTGTTACACTAACAATATCATTAGCAATAACTTTAGATGCATATAATTTGAGGAGATGCAACATTAACATAAAGTAATATATTTTCTTGAAAGGCACATAAGTTTTTCTCCTCCCTCTTCCATCAGTGTTGCAACTTCCCTTGTAACATGAATGGTTATATAACTTGCATAGAGTCATGTTCATATCTTTCCCAAAAAATATCATGCATCCTTCAAGACAACAATGTATTTCCTCCACAAGTAAACCCAAACCCCAAACCAGACATTTTGTTACATAAAATCTTTCAGCAATAAGATTCTTTTTTAGTGCAATCCCTTTTATCAATTAAGCAATTGCATTAAATGCACACTCGAATAGATAGGGCTCGATTTTGAATTCAACATTCTAGCAACTAGTGATAAATGTTAATGATTTTCACATCCAAGCCACATTAAATTATTGGCAATATCTAATGTTTCATAAAATTGTTGGGCCATTGGATTAGGATTCTCCTTATACTCATAATTTTAATTGAAGGAAGGTTTGGAGACATCCATAAACATTGTATAGTAATAATTGATTGAACTAGAAGGACCAATCAAATCCATATCATTCTACTTATATAACATTTCATTTATTTTGTTAAACCTTAGGGGTATTTCCGTCATTTTGATGATAACAAATAAAATAGCAATATTGTATTTAACATACTTGTTCTCTAAGTCTATTAAACAGGGCATGAAATAAAATAGCAAGAATGGAGATTGGAAGAATAATCTTTGAAAGAAAAAAATTAAGGAAGTAGCATGTTCATGCCCATGACCCTATGTGTCACACCCGTCAAAGAGCTAACCGTTTCTAAAACCAACATTTCAAGTTCACGACCATGAAGGAAGAAAAAACCATGAAATGGACATTTAATGTCACGCCCGTGAATTAAAATGTCACCCCCGTGAATGTTCATGGCATTTTCATCCAGAGAGCTTCACGACCAAAGTCACCACTTGGATCACGGTTGGGAAGTTTGTCACGACCGTGAATATGTATGTCACGCTCGTGACCATATGGTTCAAAACATTCCAGAGAGCTTCACGACCAAGGTCACCACTTCAGTCACGGCTTGGGAAGAAATGTCACGCTAGTGATAAACATAGTCACGCCCGTGAATTATGAAAGAGAAAAATATCAGGCGAGATTATTTGGTTGGTACAATGACTAGTTTCATATTAAATGCACCCTAACGGCTATAATCAGCCAAGGGATTATAAATGGAAGTCATTTATGCATTCAGTACAAGAGGATAGCAAATACTTTGAATCAAAATCTAATTACAAGCTATTTGTACATTCAATACTTTGAGAACCAATATCTATTCTCTGTAAAAATCTTTTTGCTCTTCATTTATTGAGCAATAAAGATTTGTGAGTGTTTCTCTCTGTAATCATTTATTACTCAAGTGAGTTTTGGGTATTTCTGGGTTAACAGTAGAACACTTGTAAATTTTAGTTGTGTGAGCCTTTAAAACACAAAATAAAGGTTATTTGTGTGAGCTTGTAAAACACAAAGTAAAGGTTGTTTGTGTGGGCCTGTAAAACACAAGATAAAAGGTTGTTTCTGTGACCCTGTAAAACACAAGGAATTGGTTATTGTGTGAGCCATTAAAACTCCATTGTAATTTCTGGGTTAGGTGTGAGCCATTGTGAGAAACACCATAGTTGCGAATGAGCTTGTAAAACTCCATTGTAACACTTAGTGTATTAGTAAAACTCCCAATTGCGATTGGGGAGAGGAGCAGGGTTTGTTAACACCCAAACCTCTATAAAATCCTTGTGTCAAATTTCTCTATCCCTCCTAAAATTAATTTTCTATTTCCGCACTTTAAAGTTTAATTTTTGAAACTCCAATTCAACCCCCCTTCTTGGCTTAATATCTGGAAAACAATTGGTATCAGAGCTTAGTCTAGCATCGAAGCATAAAAAGCGCTAGTAAAGATTAAGATATGGCCAGTGAAGGATTCCAGGGTCTCAAACCTTACTTCGATGGAGCAAATTATGCCAATTGGAAGTTTTGGATGGAGACATATCTGGATAGTGAAGGAATTAAAGTCTGGGATAGTGTACGAAAAGAATGGACACCACCAACCAGAAGAGGAGCCGATGGTGGAGAAGAAATCCTGTCAAGAGGTGATTGGACAGAGCCTTAAAGATGAGCAAATTTCAAAAATAAGAAGGCAATGACAATCCTATCAAGGTCATTATCTATTGAAGAATGTGGAAGAATACAACACTACCCAACAGCATATAGCATGTGGAAGACATTGGAAAATTATCATGAAGGAACTAAGCAAGTCAAATCCAAGAAGATTCAACTTATGACCTCAGAATATGAGCTCTTCAAGATGAAATCCAATGAGTCAATCACTGACATGGCCAACTGTCTTCTAGCCATTATAAATGGAATGATGAAACTTGGGAAGCATCTGAGTTTGGAGGATGTAAACAACAAAATCCTGAGAAGTCTTCCTCTTAACGACTATGGCTCAAGAGTTGCTGGCATAGAAGAAGCAAATGAAGATATGAGCATCATGAATACTGATGTGCTGAATGGCAAACTTCTCACACATGAAATGGCACTGAAAAGAGATAGATAGCTTGAAGTAGAGCCAGAGAAAAGAAAGCCCTTAGCACTCAAAGCCTCTACTTCAAAATCACAAGAAGAAAGTGGAGATGATGACGAAATGAGTGATGATGAAAATGAGGACATTGATATGCTTTCAAGAAGATTAAAAAGAATCATTGAGAAGAAAATGAGCAACTCTAGAAAATTTCGGTAAAGAAACCTCAAACAAACTCCTAATGATGCATAATGAAGTAAGGAAGAGGTAAAGTGCTATGAGTGTGGAAAGAAAGGATATATCAAACCAGAATGTCCAAGGCTCAAGAAGCATAAGAGCAAATACCAAAGAGACTGTTGCCCAGATATTAAGCCAAGAAGGGGGGTTGAATTGGAGTTTCAAAAAATTAAACTTTAATGTGCAGAAATAAGTGATTAATTTTAGGAGGGATAGAGAAAATCTGACACAAACATTTATAGAGGTTCGGGTGTTAACCAACCCTACTCCTCTCCTCAATCGCAATTGGGAGTTTCACTAACACACTAAGAGTTACAATGGAGTTTTACAAGCTCACTCCCAACTATGGTGTTTCTCACAATGGCTCACACCTAACCCAGAAATCCCTTGTGTTTTAATGGCTCACACAATAACCAATTCCTTGTGTTTTACGGGCTCACACAAACAACCTTCACTTTGTGTTTTTACAGGCTCACACAACAACCTTTACTTTGTGTTTTTACAGGCTCACACAACAACCTTTTGATTTGTGTTTTGAGGCTCACACAACTAACTCTTACAAGTGTTCTATTCTTAACCTAGAAATACCTAAAGCTCACTTGAGTAAAGATTACAGAGAGAACCACTTACAAATCTTAATTGCTCAATAAATGAAGAGCAAAAAGATTTTTACAGAGAATAGATTTTGTTCTCAAAATATGAATGTACAAATGGCTTGAAATAAGATTTTTGATTCAAATTAATTTCTATTATGTTGTTATTCTCTTGTTCTTAATGCATAAATGACTTCCATTTATACTCCCATAGCTAATTATGGTCATTGGGGTGCATTAAAGACGAAACTAGCCATTGTACCAACCAAATAATCGCGCCTGACATTTTTCTCTTTCATTGTTCATGGGCGTGACTATGTCTGTCACGGGCGTGACATTTCTTCCCAAGCCGTGACTGAAGTGATGACCTTGATCATGAAGCTCTCTGGAATGTTTTGACACATTGGGTCACGGGCGTGACATACACATTCACGGGCGTGACAAACTTCCCAGTCGTGATTCAAGTGGTGACTTTGGACGTGAAGCTCTCTGTATGAAAATGCATGAACATTCATGGGGGTGACATAATTATTCACGGGGGTGATTGAAATGTTCACTTCACGGTTTGTTCTTCCTTCATGGCCGTGAACTTCAAAAGTTGGTTTTGGTAACGGTTAGCTCTTTCACGGGCGTGACACATAGAGTCACGACAGTGATCATGCTACTTCTTGAATTTTGTCTTTCAAGGATTATTCTTCCAATCTCCATTCTTGCTATTTTAATCCTTGTCCTGTATAATAGACTTAGAAAACAAGTATGTCAAATACAATATTGCTATTATATTTGTTATCATCAAAATGACGGAAATACCCCTCAAGGTTTAACAATCTCCCCCTTTTTGATGGTGACAAATAATCTAGCAATATGTGATTTTGAGAAGTCTCCCCCTCAAGATATACTTAGGATAAAAATTTGTAAAGAGCAAGAATTGTAAAGATTGATGTAGCATTTAAATAAACTTACTAGATTTTAAGTATATGCAAGTTATATGAGAAGTATTTCCAATATATACCATAATTCCTTTTTTTTAAGGCATGAAGTATATGTAAAGTATACTTAAGGTATATCATGACATATTTATTTTTACAACTTGCATGAAGGTATATGCAAAGTATATGAGAAGTATATCCAATATATAAAGCTCAATTTTTCAATTTTATACTTTGCATATGAATTTTTGAATTAAGGTTTCTAATCCCTTTTAATCTATTTCAAAGTCAATTCAATTTTAATTTTTGATTCAAAATTCATTTATGTTGCTAGTTTGATACCATTTTCCCTATAATATATTGCTAGTTTTCTCCCCCTTTTGTCATCAATCAAAAAGGATTTATGCTGATACCAGATGGTAGATTGAACAATTCCCCAAATTCGATGGCACTGAGGGTGTTAGGATTGTCACAGAGTTGGAATTTCACCACTCCAGTAGGTGAAACCTGCAAGGTGCTGAGGAATTCCAGTGTTGGCTCCCTCAAGGTTGGCTGGTGAGTTTCCATAAAATCTTTCAGATGATAGGCTTGTAGTTGCTCTGTGATAGCCATCTCGAGCCTGAGACTTCGGATTGTCTGTCATTCGAAGGACCGTGATGATAACAGAGGTCTCTTCTTCAAAGTCAAGTATCGAGGATGGCATTGCTCCGAAATGCGGTTCATGAGGTAATCTGCGTACCTCCTAGGAGCATGGGACTTCTTTCTTTTTCCCTTGGATGAAGCAATCTCCATTTGATTTGATGAATTCGGTTGGTGATGGAGTGGAAAATGTTTGACAAAAAATCTTTATGGAAACCCTAGAAATGTATGATTTTTGATGAATACTTGAACTTTTGGTGGTATTTATAGGGAAAGTTTGAGTCTTGGTGGCCAAAATCTTCAATGTCTCAATGAATGTGTGTAAATGAGAGTGGTTTTGGGAGTTGGAGAGTTGAAATGAAAAATATAACCGGCTGTTCTTTTATATACTCGATACATTCACGGGCATGAAGTGGATTTTCATATCATGGAAAATAAAAGAAATAATGACTTGTAACATGATTGATTATGACATGTTATATATAATGATGTTTTAGTAAAGTAAACAAGTATGAGATAAAAGAATATGATCTGATGTTTATACATGCTATAATACCATGATATGTATATTTGCATGAGAATATGATTAAGCATGAGTTGATATATGATAATGCATGATTGCATAAAATAGTTTATTGCCTTATTTATATGCACCACTAAGCCAAGAGCTTAGCGTGAGAGTTTCTCTCGCGCAGGTATAGCAAAGAATAAGGGGACAGTAATAAATAAAGCTAGCGGCGACCTGACCCAGTAAAGCAGCATATTTGAACATCCGTGGGTCATACTTCTGTTGTATTTATGTTTTTAAATTTTATATTGTAGTATTTGTAAAATAAATGGTACACTTTATAAAGAAGATGTTATTAAATAAAATGGATTTTTATCTTTAATATTATGACTTTTCTTTTATGCTGCAAAGTAAATAAATAGTAAATAAAAAAAATGAATGATTTTCATGTGTACAAAAATTTAATAATGATCTTTTAACCGATGAAGTAAGAGGTAGCACTCCCTTATTCGGGCACGAGCTGCTGGGGTGAGGGGGTGTTACAGTTTTTGGTATCAGAGCCAGGTTGGTGTTTCTGGATTTTGGTATTAAAACCCAGTTTGGGTAGTTTTAGGATTTTAAAATGGTTTTCAAAAATAATTATGACATGTGTGTACCCACAATTAAATATTAAAGTTGCTGCTTACTGATTGGAGTCGTTACTTTATGATATAGGTATAGTATGGCTTCAGGGTCACGACATATTGTGGCCGAAGGAGGTGAAAGTAATGAGCCTACTGAAACACAGGCTTCATCGCGACCCAGTCGTCGCCAAGCTAATGTATCTAGATCCAGTGCTAGCCTATCAAGAGGGCAGTCTATTATTGGCACAGGACAAACAGAGCTTATGAGGAACATGATAGATTTGCTACAAAGAGCATCACAACCAGCCTCATCAGGATTACAATTTGAGAGACTGAGGAAGTTAGGGGCACCCGATTTCTACGGTAAACGGGAAGATGACCCCTCAGTGGCAGAGTTTTGGCTAGAACGGGCAGAGAGAGTTTTTGATCAGCTGCATTGCACAAACGAGCATAAATATGAATATGCAGTGTCTTTATTACAAGAGCATGCATATGACTGGTGGCGATCTGAATCACAAAGTACAGAGGCTCCTGACCCTATGACATGGGAGTTCTTTCTAGAGAAGTTTAAGGAGCAGTATATTCCTCCTATTTACACAGACGACAAGAAAAGAGAGTTTTTGATGCTGAAACAAAGAAACTTATCAGTAACAGAATATGAAAGAGAATTCACACATCTCTGCAAGTATGCGGGAGGCATTGTATCCACTGAGGCAGATAAGTGTCGACGATTTGAAGATAGGTTAAAAGACTCGATCAAGCTACAAGTCTCAGCCCTACGCCTGATGAGCTTTCCTAGTTTGCTAGCATCTGCCAGAACAGTTGAAAGAGTTCTAGCAGCACAACAGCCAGCACAAGATAGAGGGTTCAAGAGACCCATGCCACAACCGAGTAGAGTACAATCAAGTGGCAAGAGAGCTAGATCTTTCAGTGGCCGATTTCAGGCTGGAGGTTCCAACAGGCCTTCTTCCTTCAGGCGGGGACAACCTGCGAGATCCGTTTCTTCGGCAGCTAGTGCACCGACACAGACACCATATAGATCGCTACCCCTACCAGAATGTCAGCATTGTGGCCGTTCTCATCCCGGAGAGTGTTGGTGGATGACAGAAGCATGTTTTAGATGTGGCTCTAAAGACCATATGAGGAGAGATTGTCCCTTGCTACAGTATGGCAGAGGTTCGGGGAGCACTGAGCTGATACAGGCACAGGCTTTAGGGCAAGGCAGAGGCCGAGGTCGAGGGCAAGGCAGAGGAGGCCGATCAGGGTCCAGTCAGTTCAGATCAGAGACAGTTGAGAGACCAGAAGGTAGTAGAGCTGCCCCAGCCAGGGCATATGCCATGCGAGGCCGAGAGGAGCAGGATGCACAAGATGTCTTAATTGGTAAATTCTTTCTCTTTGGCTCTAACATACATGCATTGATAGATCCGGGGTCAACGCATTCATACATATGCACACCACCACCGGGTCGAGAGGGTTTAGAACCACAAGCTTTAGAATTTGAGATACTTGTGACTAACCCGTTGAGGAACAGTGTGAGGGTTAGCAAGGTATTTAGGGGTTTCCCTATTGAAATTCAAGGTAGGCAATTCCCAGCAGATTTAATAGAGTTACCATTCCATGAGTTCGATGTGATCTTGGGAATGGATTGGTTGGCTCGTTATGAAGTGGTAGTGGATTGTGGAAAAAGACAGATGATCATCAGAATTCCAGAACAAGAGGAGATAGTGGTGATGGGTGAGAATAGAAAATATCCAGACAATGTGATCTCAGTGTTGAAAGCTCAGAAACTCATCAGTAAGGGATGTGAAGCATACTTAGCGTATGTGGTTGATATGGAAAAAGCAAGTCCGAAGTTGGTGGATATTCCTACTGTTAGTGAGTTCCCCGATGTATTTCCAGAGGAGTTGCCAGGATTACCACCAAATAGAGAAATCGAATTTGCTATCGATTTGGTACCCGGCACCACTCCTATTTCCATTACACCATATAGGATGGCACCAGCAGAGTTGAAAGAGCTGAAGGTACAATTGCAGGAATTGTTAGATCAAGGTTTTATACGACCCAGTGTATCACCATGGGGTGCTCCAGTATTATTTGTCAAGAAGAAAGATGGCACTCTTCGTCTTTGCATTGATTACAGACAGCTTAATAAAGTGACTATTAAGAATAAATACCCACTACCTAGGATTGATGACTTATTTGATCAGTTGAAAGGTGCAACTATATTTTCAAAGATAGATCTTCGATCGGGGTATCATCAATTGAAGATAAAAGAGTCAGATGTACCTAAGACGGCATTCAGGACTCGTTATGGTCATTATGAATTCCTAGTTATGCCCTTTGGATTGACGAATGCACCAGCAGCTTTTATGGACCTGATGAATCGAGTATTCAGGTCATACCTTGATCAATTTGTAGTGGTGTTTATTGATGACATTCTTGTCTACTCTAGAGACCGAGCAGAACATAATCAACATCTCAGAATAGTGCTGCAAACATTAAGGGAGAAGCAGTTGTATGCAAAGCTATCTAAGTGCGAGTTTTGGCTTAAAGCAGTAAGTTTTCTGGGTCATGTAATTTCAGCAGAAGGTATTCGGGTTGACCCTAGTAAAATTGAGGCTATTCTTAATTGGAAACCACCACGAAATGTGACAGAAGTGAGAAGTTTCCTCGGATTAGCCGGATATTATAGGAGGTTCGTGAAGGGATTTTCATCCTCAGCGACTCCTTTGACACGACTACTACGAAAAGAGGTCCGTTTCGAGTGGTCAGACAAGTGTCAAGCTAGCTTTGATCAATTGAAGGCAATGCTGACTGAAGCACCAGTTTTGACTCAGCCTACTCTAGGAAAAGACTTTGTTGTGTACAGTGATGCTAGTCATAATGGTCTAGGTTGTGTTCTTATGCAAGAAGGAAAGGTGATTGCTTATGCTTCAAGACAACTTAAACCTCACGAGCTTAATTATCCGACACATGATTTGGAGTTAGCTGTGATAGTTTTTGCTCTTAAGATCTGGAGACATTATCTGTATGGGGAAATATGTTATATCTACACAGATCACAAAAGTCTTAAGTACCTTCCCTCACAGAAAGAGTTGAATATGAGACAACGAAGATGGTTGGAGTTGATTAAAGATTATGACTGTGTGATCGACTACCAGCCAGGCAAAGCTAATGTGGTTGCAGATGCACTAAGCAGGAAAATTTTAGCGGAGATGCGAATACAATCTACTTTGATGCAGAAGATCAAAGATGCTCAGAAGCAAGATGAAAAGTTAGTAAAGATAGTGGAAGCAGTAAAAAAGGGAGAAAAGCCTGAGTTTTCATTAACAGAAGATGGCACAATATACTTTAAGAATAGGATTTGTGTGCCCAGTATAGGAGAGCTGAAGTCCGAGATATTAAAAGAAGCACATGAAACGGTATATACCATGCATCCAGGCGGGAACAAGATGTATCAAGACTTGAAAACTCAATACTGGTGGCCAGGGATGAAGAAGGATATCACTGAATATGTTGCTAAGTGTCTAACTTGTCAACAAGTGAAAGCAGAACACCAGTTGCCCATAGGATTGCTGCAACCAATACCGATTCCAGAATGGAAATGGGAAAGAGTCACGATGGATTTTGTGTCCGGTTTACCGATGACTCAGAGAAAGCATGATGCGGTGTGGGTGATAGTGGATCGATTGACAAAGTCGGCACATTTCTTACCGGTCAGAATGGATTATTCATTGAACAAGCTAGCCGAAATTTATGTAACTGAGATAGTGAGGTTGCATGGAGTGCCAATGTCCATCATATCTGATAGAGATCCCAGATTTACATCACAATTCTGGAAGAGCCTACAGCAAGCTTTGGGAACTCGACTCAATTTCAGCACGGCTTTTCATCCACAGACGGATGGACAATCAGAGCGAGTTATTCAGTTGTTAGAGGATATGATGAGAAGCTATGTGCTCGAGTTTGAAGGAAGTTGGGATAGACATCTACCTCTTATGGAGTTTGCCTACAATAATAGTTATCAAACAAGCATAGGCATGGCTCCGTATGAGGCATTGTATGGAAGAAAATGCAGGACACCAATCTGTTGGACCGAATTGAGTGAAAATAAGTTGATAGGGTCAGATTTAGTGCAACAAACAGAAGAAAAGGTTAGAATTATCCAAGAAAGATTGAAAGTCGCACAAGATCGACAGAAATCATATGCTGACCTCAAGAGGCGAGACATTGAATATGATGTGGGAGATAAAGTGTTTCTTAAAGTTTCACCTTGGAAGAAAGTATTGAGATTCGGTAAAAAGGGAAAGTTAAGTCCGAGGTTCATTGGTCCTTATGAGATTTTGGAAAAAATCGGACCAGTAGCATATCGGTTAGCACTTCCACTAGAGTTGGATAAAATCCATAATGTTTTCCATGTATCTATGCTAAGGAGATATAGGTCTGATCCGACTCATGTTATTCCAACTGAGGAGATAGAAGTACAACCAGATTTGACTTATGAAGAGGAACCGGTGGCTATATTAGAACGCGAAGAAAAATTTTTACGAAACAAGAAAGTTCCATTAGTTAAAGTGCTATGGTAGAATCATGCTACTGAAGAAGCCACATGGGAGAATGAAGAAGTCATGAAGAGGCAATATCCACAATTGTTCACAAAATTAACAGGTAAATTTCGAGGACGAAATTTATTTTAAGGGGGAGAGAATGTCATATCCGCTAATTTATACCTAAGTCACGCGAGTTGTTAAATCGACTCGTTGGGTTGACCAAAGTCTAAATTTGGATTTTTATTGAAAAATAATGAAAATAATGACAATTAGGTATGGAAAATACCTAATAAAGTGGTCTAAATATTTAAAGATGTTAAATTTCGGTAAAGGACTAAATTGCGAATTTTGAAAAGTTTAGGGGTCAATTTGCAATTTATCGAAAATTGGAGGATTTAAAGGGGATAATCATAAATTAAATGCATGAATTGGGACATAAAATGCATATGGAGGCCAGCCACACCAAGTGGCACATTTTTAGAAGTCAATTGACATACATGAATTAGAAATTAATGAAAAGTTTCTAGAAAATGCTTAGGTGTCTCCAATAATTATGTAATTTTGTCACTTTATTCTTAAGTGCTTATCCTTTCTTAATTATCACCATTGATCTAGAATTTTTCCATCATTAAGTATCTCCCACGTTTCTTGAAGTCCAATACACCAAATGACAAAGTTTAATAAGCTAATGAAGATACATGCATATGACATTAATTAAGGTTTCTAGAATATGGCTTATGTGTCCCCCATTTTAATGACTTTTGTCACTTTGTTCTTGATTGCTTCTTTCTCTTCCTTATCCATTTTTCATTGAGGAAAATTCTGTTCTCTCAAATCAGCCACGTTTTCCCTTCTTCCTCCATAGCTAAAGCTTGATTTTAGAAAGAGAAAGTGAGAAAAGAGAGAAAAAGTAAGGTAAAATCCCATTCTCATGCTTAAGGAAGCTTAAGAGAGTAAGGAGAAAGGGAGAAAATTAGGTTTATGAATTTTAATAATCTGTTTATGAACTTTAGGAACTAAAAGTGATAAGAATTTGGCTCAAAGGAGCAAAGGAAAGGAGAAAGAAAAGTAAAGAGAAAGAAAAGAGAAAAAGAGAGGTTTGTGCATAATCTAAGGCAATAGCCTATTTTAATTTTTTTATTTAATTGCATAATTTAATTATTTGGCATGTTGATGAGTTTGAATTAATATTAATTGTGATGAAAACTCTTGGGGATGCATGTTTGCTAGACTTAGGATTTAATTTGGTAAAAATTGAATGTGATTGGTTGGTATGTTCTTTGCTGGAAATTGATGAGCAGTGTTCACTTAAATTGTTATAACTTATTTTCTGGAACTCGGTTTTGCATGTTGTTTGTTGGGTTTGAAAGATGAGACATAGGGCTATAACTTTCATTTAGACCATAAAATCTGAATATGTCTGTAATTTTCCAGAAAAATTCATAAATTTCGAACATAGAATCTGTCCAGAAATTCTGGGCAGAATTGTTAGTAATGAGCAGTAAGTACTTAAACTTTTATAACTTGAGTTCTGGAGCTTGGATTTGTGTGTTATTTGTTTTGTTTGAAAGATAATACATAAGGCTATAATTTTTATTAAGACAATAATATCTTAATATTTCTGTAATTGTCCAGAAAAATTCATAAAGTTCCGACTGAGAATCTGTCTAGGAAATTCCGGGCAGAATTGTTTAGTGACCAGTCAGTGGTAATTTTCTCATATCTTTTGATACAGAACTCAGAATTAAGTGATTCCAGTTTCATGTTAAATCTAAGATCCAGATCTAAAATTGGTAAGAAGACCTCGAAATTAAATTCAGAACTTAATAGGACCAAAATTAAGGTCCAAGACTGAGAACAGAATCTGCCAGTGGCAGGACAGCATATAAGATGAGGAATGAAATGAGTAAAATGATGTGGACCTTGTTATATTATATAAATATTATTATGATTGAGTGATTATGTAATTATTTTGAGACATTAAATGCATGAAAAGTGTGAATATAATTGTTGTGAATTTTAATGAGATTGTATAAGCCCTAGAACACCGAACCAACTTAGGATAGTTTGGCATGCCAAATAGGGGGGGAGTATGATGAAAATGATTAAATCCATTAATGGTATGATTATCTACGCCGGGTTTGGCATTATTATCTACGCCGGGTTTGGCATTGTTATTTATGCCGGGTATGGCATTATTATCTACGCCGAGTTTGGCACGGTTATCTACGCCGAGTTTGGCACGGTTATCTACGCCGGGTTTGGCACTTATATGCGCACATCATATTGCCCGGGTGGCACTCCTAAGTGCCGGGATGGCAACTCCGTTATCCTAGTTAGTGGTTCATAGGTGTCTTGGGCATAAATAAGGACATAAATAAAGAAGTTGTGGAACATAAATGAATTATTGGAATTTAAAATGGAATTATGAATTGTGACATGGAAAATAAAAGAAATAATGACTTGTAACATGATTGATTATGACATGTTATATATAATGATGTTTTAGTAAAGTAAACAAGTATGAGATAAAAGAATATGATCTGATGTTTATACATGCTATAATACCATGCTATGTATATTTGCATGAGAATATGATTAAGCATGAGTTGATATATGATAATGCATGATTGCATAAAATAGTTTATTGCCTTATTTATATGCACCACTAAGCCAAGAGCTTAGCGTGAGAGTTTCTCTCGCGCAGGTATAGCAAAGAATAAGGGGACAGTAATAAATAAAGTTAGCGGCGACCTGACCCAGTAAAGCAGCATATTTGAACATCCGTGGGTCATACTTCTGTTGTATTTATGTTTTTAAATTTTATTTTGTAGTATTTGTAAAATAAATGGTACACTTTATAAAGAAGATGTTATTAAATAAAATGGATTTTTATCTTTAATATTATGACTTTTCTTTTATGCTGCAAAGTAAATAAATAGTAAATAAAAAAAATGAATGATTTTCATGTGTACAAAAATTTAATAATGATCTTTTAACCGATGAAGTAAGAGGTAGCACTCCCTTATTCGGGCACGAGCTGCTGGGGTGAGGGGGTGTTACATCCATTCTTTTGGAAGTTCTTGTTCATTTTCTTCTTGATTTTGAGGTAGAGAATCATTTTGATGTAAATCTTCTTGACCATTTTCTTCTTTCTCATTTCCAATATCAAGTTTTTCCATATCACCTACAACATCATCAATAACACTACCTTTCACAAGATCAAGTCTACTAGATTCATTAAAAACAACATGCATGGATTCTTCAACCGTTAGTGATCTTTTATTAAATATTCTATATGCTTTGCTGGTTGTAGAGTACCTTAAAAAGATACCTTCATCAGACTTAGAGGCAAATTTTTCAAGATTATCCATGGTGTTCAATATAAAACACTTGCATCCAAAAACTCTAAAGTATGATATCAAGGGTTTTCTTCCATTCCATAGCTCAAATGAGGTTTTTTTTAAAATAGGTCTTTTGAAAACTTGATTTGAAATATAACATGCAGTGTTTGTGGCTTCTGCCCAAAAATAAGTTGGTAATTCATATTCATTTAGCATTGTTCTAGCCATTTCAATTAAAGTTCGATTTTTCCTTTCAACTACCCCATTTTGTTGAGGTGTCCTAAGAGATGAGAAATTATGTGAAATGTCATGTTCAAGACAAAAATTTTCAAAATTTTCATTTTCAAATTCTTTCCCATGATCACTTCTTATTTTTTAAATATAGTACCCTTTTTCATTTTGAACTCTTTTAGCAAAGTTTTTGAAGTTTTCAAAAGCATCACTCTTTTGAGCTAAGAAAATTACCCAAGTAAATCTAGAGTAATCATCTACGATGACAAATGCATAATGTTTTCCTCCTAAGCTAGCGATTCTAGTATGTCCAAATAAATCTAAGTGCAGAAGTTGAAGAGGTTTTGAAGTACTTACTATGTTTTTGGCTTTGAAGGATGACTTGTGTTGCTTTCCTCTTTGGCAAGGATCACATGTCTTGCCTTTTTCATATTTAACTCTTGGTAGTCCTTTTACTAGTTCTCATGTGCTGAGACTTTGTATTAAGTCCATGTTAGCATGACCAAGTCTTCTATGCTACAACCAATATTCATCACTAGTGGTCACAAGACACTTAGAGGAATGGTTAGATAGTACATGTAAGTTTATTATGTATGTATTGATATCTCTATTTTCTTTAAATGTCTCTTGACCGTCGATAGAGATCACAAGACATTCATTTGAAGTAAAGATTACTTTGTTTTCTTTATCACATAATTGACTTACACGTAACAAGTTATGTTTCATGCCATCAACAAGTAAAACATCTTTAATAAAAGTAGTACCATTAACACCAATAGAACCAATGCCAATTACCTTACCGTTTGCATTATTTCCAAATGTAACTTTACCTCCATCAATACTTTTGATTTCATTGAAAAGTTCTTTGTCTTCTGTCATATGCCTTGAGCATCCACTGTCACTAGCCAAGCATTTTTGTTTATTGTGGACTTGAGGCATACCTATAGAATCACAATTCAAGTATGATTTTTAGGTACCCAAATGAGTTTGGGTCCTTGGGGGTTAGCACATGAAGGTTCCTAATGAGCCTTCCTTATCCAGCAATATTTATTTATGTGACCCATTTTCATACAATAATTACATTTTTTTGGTCTAAATTTATTTTTTGGTCCTCCAATATATTTGAATGTCATAATTCTATTAGATTGATTTTGAGAACAATGGCATGCACAATTATGATTAATTTGCATTTTTCTAGATGCGTGCTTCTTATATATAAAGGCATGATTATTCTTTTTCTATATAGAAGGTTTAACATGCTTATTTCTTGGTGCTGTTCTAACAGGTGTGGAGATGTGATGTTCTTTAGACTTAACAAATATGGTTTTGTGAGAAGATGATGATGTGTCCTTAAATCCTAGACCATGTCTAATTAAGGGTGATATTTGAGACACAATGAGAGTATCTAAGCTCTTTTTACTTTTGTGAAATTTAGAAATGGAATTTCTAAGTTCCTCAACTTCATTTTTCAAAGTATTATTTTCTTTTAGAAAGGAAGCTGTTGAGGGTCTTGATGAGTATTCATCTAATGACTTTTGGAGAGATTCATTAGATGATTTAAGTTTTATGTTTTCCTTTTCTAAACCATCTATCTTATTTTTTAAATTAGAGATATTATTTCTATAGGTACTAAATTTAGTTCTATATTTCTCTAATTCTAGATTTAATTCTTCTATTAGGCTTTGCTCATCATCATCATCATCATCATCACTATCATCATCATTATCATTACTATCATTGTTCAAAGAGTATGAGTGTAGTGATCTTACCTTATTTTAGACATGATCTTCGATAGCCATGAGACATAGGTTGACCTCTTCACTTTCATTATCATCTTTTTCACTTGAAGATCTTTCGTCATCCCATGTGGCTTTGTGACCTTTCTCCCCATTGTCTCTTTGGTATTTGCTCTTATGTTTCTTGAGCCTTGGACATTCTGGTTTGATATGTCCTTTCTTTCCACACTCATAGCACTTTACCTCTTCCTTACTTCTATGTGTGTCATTAGAAGTTTGTTTGAGGCTTCTTTGCCTGAATTTTCTGGAGTTGCTCATTTTCTTCTCAATGATTCTTTTTAATCTTCTTGAAAGCATAGCAATATCCTCATTTTCATCATCACTCATTTCTTCATCATTTTTACTTTCTTCTTGAGATTTTGAAGTAGAGGTTTTGAGTGCTAAGGGTTTTCTCTTCTCTGGCTCTGCTTCAAGCTCTCTATCTCTCTTCACTGCCATCTCATGTGTGAGGAGTTTGGCAATAAGCAAATCAGTATTCATGATGCTCATATCTCCATTTGCTTCTTCTATGCCAGCAACTCTTGAGCCATAGTCTTTAAGAGGAAGACTTCTCAGGATTTTATTGTTTACATCCTCCAAACTCAAATGCTTCCCAAGTTTCCTCTTTCCATTAATAATGGCTAGAAGATGGTTGGTCATGTCAGTGATTGACTCATTTGATTTCATCTTGAAGAGCTCATATTCTGAGGTCATAAGTTGAATCTTCTTGGATTTGACTTGTTTAGTTCCTTCATGATAATTCTCCAATGTCTTCCACATGTTGTATGTTGTTGGGCAGTGTTGTATTCTCCCACAATCTTTAATAGATAATGAGCTTGATAAGATTGTCATTGCCTTATTGTTTTTGAAATTTGCTCTACTTTGAGGCTCTGTCCAATCATCTCTTGATAGGATTTCTTCTTCACCATCAGCTCCTCTTCTGGATGGTGGTGTCCATTCTTTTCGTACACTATCCCAGACTTCAATTCCTTCACTATCCAAGTATGTCTCCATCCGAAACTTTCTATGGGCATAATTTGCTCCATCAAAGTAAGGTTTGAGACTTTGGAATCCTTCACTGGCCATATCTTAATCTTTACTAACGCTTTTCAGGCTCTGATGCTAGACAAGGCTCTGATACCAATTGTTGCCCAGATATTAAGCCAATAAGGGGGGTTGAATTGGAGTTTCAAAAAATTAAACTTTAAGGTGCGAAAATAAGTGATTAATTTTAGGAGGGATAGAGAAAATCTGACACAAAGATTTATAGAGGTTCGGGTGTTAACCAACCCTACTCCTCTCCCCAATCGCAATTGGGAGTTTCACTAACACACTAAGAGTTACAATGGAGTTTTACAAGCTCACTCCCAACTATGGCTAAGTATTCATATCATTATTTAATGAGATTAAATAATGAATGTATGATGAATTTCATTAAAAGTCAAACAATTAAAATAATATTCCAAGAGTTAAAATAAATGAGACCCAAATTGTTACTTTAATAGATTTCTTTTATTTATGCATTAGAGAATATATGTTAGGAGTGTATGGAATGTCATGATGGTATGATTATGAACTTGACCAATGTGATCGTTCATGTATGAAAATTTTGTTTTTAGTAAATAGGATCTCACGTGACACCCCATTTATATATTAGGGATAATCTCATATATATATATGTGTGTGTGTAGGATGCCACAAGATTAACTAGGTAAATCTATTCGAATTAAAACTTTTTCATTTAATAACTTAATTCCTTTAATTATATATTGGGTTAAAACTGTCGTTTTGAATTATATATATATATATATGTATGTATATATATATATATATATATATATATATATATATATATATATATATATATATATTTGTATATATATATATATATGGTACTTAATTATAATACATAATTAATCACTCGTGGCATACTAGTTTGACACATGACTATTTACATATACAACATCAAAATAAGAGACATGTTCCTTAACTATAAACAAGACAGGTCTACCCAAAATCCAAATGCATGGTTAAACTCAAAAAGAAAAGTGATAAGTAACCAACATTCTAACTAAGCCCTTTGTACCTCCTCTAATATAAACTTGGATTTCTTCTTGACTAACTTCATGATCTACTATTTACAACTCCAATTCCTACATGAGAAGAACTCACGTTAAGCCATCTCTAGTTTATTGGTATATATATGCATTAAATTTTATTCTAGACAGTCACACAAATGCATGTCTCAAATAAATTATAACATATTTAATTTTATTACATATTTAACATATAAAGGAAAAAAGTATATAGCATAAAAAAAATAAACATAATAACCTTATTCAATAATAAAATTCTCACTACCTTGTGTAAGCATTTCATACTTTGTTACTTATGTAAATAAATAAATTTTTATATTTTATTTTATAGTTCATTAGCCCAAAATCTTGTTCCCAGATTGTCCAAACACAGGATGTTAGATAGAGGTGGTCGCGGAACTTAAACCATCCTACTCAAAATAATCTCAAGTCAATAGCACTTGCAAAGGTTTAGGCATCTTGTCCAAGTAAAATTATGTTATCTGTATGTAATTAAGAGCAGGGGCACTCTTAGAGCTATAGCCATCCTGTTCCAAAATCATATAAATATAAGTACTGTAATTCCCCCCTTAAAAGTACACCATCTATCCTATGTTAGTCTTCAGGTAGAGAAATGGACAATTAAAATTATTAATTAATTGGTTTTAATAATATTTTTATCGGTCATAACCAATACTTATTTCGTATTAATATAATTATATGCTCACAATTTATCTCATGTAATAATATGATATTTCATCAAATATTGCATAATACTAAATTTCAAATTAATAACTTTTTTATAATTTTAAAGCATGTCATAATATATCATTTCATTATTTTGACACATAATTTATGTCATGCTCACACAATCAAGCAGTAAGGCAAACTATAATACATATATGTACAAGTTTCGATAGCGTTTTCCTTTTCCAAAATTTAATCTCAAAGCTTGTTCGCTTTTGTTACACTTCCTCTTGTTGAGAGCATAATTTAAAATTTTAATTAATCAATACATTGTTAAAATACTTATTATAAATATAGTTTAAATAAATAACTAGAATTTTTCTTGAGTTTGAACATTACCTCTTAGGACTATTAACTCTATAACTTTTTCTACACATATCCAATTTATATGATTCTTAATTCAAATTAAATTTAACATGTAATACTATAACATACTAAAATTTTTGAATTTTTGGACCATTACAAAATTTTTAGTGTAATTCTAATTTTCTCTGTTTTCTACCCTTTGGTTAATTCAATCTAAAAATAGCTCAAAAAGGAGGACAAAGTTGCTAGCACTACACAGGTATAAGAAAATAACTTAATCAAGGAGCATCCATGGTTTATTTCAATATAACTCAACCTACAAAAAATATATTTATATAAAATTTTCTAGAAAACTAGATAATACATAGATCAACAATTTTTGTGTTTTGAGTTTCCTTTAATTCGGTTTTTAAGATAATCAAAATAAGCAAATATAGTGGCATCTTGTTGATATTATAATGGGAACCAGTCTAACTCAAATAACAATTTCTCTTTATATACTCAAAATCATTCAATACCATTAGGCTGACATATAAAAATGACATAATTGAACAAGGTTTATGTTGGACATTGCTCCCAATTTGGTTTATAAGGCCATAAAATTTATGAGTACAAGATGCTACTGCAATATAACCCTAATAGTTCTAAATAATACAAGAACAATGAAGAAATAATTACTTCCCAAGAACAAATTTATTTGGATTGATTTTGATGCAAATCTTAAGAGGAAACATGAAGACATGGAAGTTGTTGTTGAGAGGAAGGAAAGAAATGAAAATGATATGTAGAAGTGTGTATAAACTAGATTAAAATGGGGCAAAGAAAGTCTTAACTGACTTTTAGCCCTTTCTTTCCCATCCATTTGGTTTTTTTATATTTTGTTTACTTATACCTAATTCTACTAGTCTTTATTAAATTGTAATTTAATTATGGGATCTATCTAACCAAATTACTCCACCATTCAATTTAATTAATTTTAATTTCTAATTTAACCATTTATTAAATTTTATTCCTAATGTATTTCATATGATTTCCCTATATATATTATTTACACCCTTATTCTAACTAAGTTCTAATTAGTAGACATTACAATTCTCTCTCCCTTACAATGTTTTGTCCTCAAAACATACCTAATGCATCGTCATTGAACAAATAGGGGTATTGAGCTTTCATCACTTCCTCATTTTCCTATGTTGCCTATTTGATTGCATGATTTCTCCATATCACTTTCACTAATTGTACTCAATTGTTCCTGAGCTTCTTAATCTCTTTAGCTATAATTTGGACTAGTTCTTCTTTGTATGTCAAATTATGTCTCACTTGAATGCTTTCAATGGATATGATATGAGTAGGATATGATCTATACCATCTTAATATTGAGACATGAAAAATATCATGTATCTAACTCAACTCTGGTGGTAGAGTGAGTCTACAAGTAACAGGTCAAACTCTCTCTCATATTTCATAAGGTCTGATAAATCTTGAGGTTAACTTGTCTTTCTTCCCAAATCGCAGAACTTTCCTCCAGGGAGAAACTTTAAATAAAAATTTATCACCCACTGCATATTCAATGTCCCATCTCTTAAGGTATGAATATGATTTTTGTCTATCTATAGTTGCCTTAAGCCTTTCTCGAATAATTCTCATTTTTTCTTCTATCTCTTACACTAGGTCTAGTCCCACCAGCTTTCTTTTGCTGAGTTGTGTTTGGCACTTCCTGCCATATAGTACCTCATATGGAGCCATCTAGATACTGGACTAACAATTATTATTATAAGAAAATTCCATTAAAGGAAGATATTTGTCCCAACTACCTTCAAATTCGATAACATAACTTCTCATGATATCTTATAGAATTTGAATCACCCTTTCTGATTGTCCATTTGTCTGATGATGAAAAGTCATGCTAAAATTGATCTTAGTACCTAGAGCTCATTGTAGACTACCCCAAAATTGAGATGTGAAGTAGGGATCTTTATCAGACAAAATAGAAACAGACATTCCATGAAGTCATACTATTTCATTCATATAAATATCTGCCAATTTATTCAATGGGTAGTCCTTCTTGATAGGCAAGAAATGTTTTGACTTTATAAATTTGTCCACTATGACCCATATAGTATCATGCTTTTTCGGCGTCAAAGTCAATCTAGTTACAAAATCCATGATCATTTGTTCCCACTTCCATTATGAAAGAAGGATTGGATGTAGCAACCCTGAAGGTACTTGATCTTCAGTTTTAACCTGCTGACAAGTCAACCATCTTAAAGTGTATTATGTGACATCTTTTTTCATAACTGCCCACCACTATTTGCTCTTTAATTCTTAATACATCTTATTGCTCTCTGGGTACATAGCATATTTGCTTTTATGAGCCTCTCTAAAAATCTTCTACATCGGGCACACATAATCTGCCTTATAGAATAGTCCACCATATGACTCTATAGCGAACCCAAGTCTCTCCCTCTTGGAAACCAACTCAATTAATTCAATTAGCTTTTTATCCTATCTCTGCGCATCCTTAATTTCTTGGGTAAGAGTGGGATGAATGTGCAATTTTCAGATAGTCTTTCTACTTAAAGGATTATAATTGTGTGATAGACTACAATATTAGCTTTGCATGGATGGTAGTCTATCACACAATTATAATCCTTTATCAACTCTAGCCATCTTTTATACCTCAAATTCAATTCTTTATGTGAAGGAAGATATTTCAAACTCTTGTGATTTGTGTAAATGAAACATTTCTCCCCATGTAGATAAGGGTGCCAAATCTTCAATGCAAAAACTATAGTTGTCAACTCTAGATCATAGGTAGGATAATTCTTCTCTTGCGACTTTAATTTCCTAGAAGCATAAACATCCACTTTTCCATCTTACATAAATACATAATCCAATCCATTATGAGAAGCGTCATTATAAATTATATGCTCCATGTTAGGGATCAATTGTGTTAAAACATGGGCCTCAATAAGCATACTCTTAAGCTTGTCAAAGTTCACCTGACATTTATCTATCCATTCAAATTTAACATATTTTTTTAATAGTTTTGTCAAAGGAGAAACAATCATTGAAAAACCCTTGAAAAACCTCCGATAATATCCAGCTAAACCCAAAAAACTTCTTACCTCGATCACATTCGTGGGGCCTTTCAATTCATGATTGCCTTAACCTTGCTCGGATCCACTTTAATGCCCTTTGTTAAGACAATGTGTCCCAGAAATGTCACTTCCTTCAACCAAAACTCACATTTTGAGAGTTTGGCATAAAGATTATGTTCTCTAAGAGACTGCAACATTATTCTTAAATGCTTTTCATGTTCTTATATATCTTTAGAATATACCAAAATATCATCAATGAAAATGACCACAAACTAATCTAGATATGGCTTGGACCTTATACATACATATGTATATGGATTGATGTCAATGCACACATGAGGTGGTTTTATATACTTCATTTTGAACCTTGAGGGGTATTTCCATCATTTTGATGCTAACAAATAAAATAGCAATAATGTATTTAACATACTTGTGTTCTAAGTTTGTTGAATAGGGTATGGAATATGATGCAAGAATGGAAGACTACTTATGCAAGTTAAAAAATGAAGAAATAGCATATTCACATCCGTGACTATTTATGTCATGCCCATGAAGTAGCTTAGTGCCAACTCTCCAATATTTAAAGTTCACGGCCATGAAGAATCATAGCAACTGTGAATGATCAAATCAGTCATGCCTGTGAGATTACATGTCAAATTCTTCCAAAGAGCTTCACGGCTAGAGTCACCACTTGGACCATGACTTGGAACAATATTCACATCTGTGAAAGTATAAAGTCACACCCATGATCAAACACTTCAAATTCTTCCATAATGTTTCACGGTCAAAGTCACTACTTGAGCCACGACTTGGAAGAAGATTCACGATCTTGACACACATATGCACGACCGTGAATGAGGAAAAATAGACATATCAGGCGTGAAATTAAGAGTTGGTGCAACGGCTATTTTCACATTAAATGCATCCAAACGGTTATAATTCACTAAGGAAGTATAAATGCAAGTCATTTATGAATCCAGAACAAGAGAATAACAATTACTTCGAATCAAAATCTTGTTGTAGCCATTTGTGCATTAATTATTTTCAAAAAAAAACTCTAATTCCCTGTAAAAATCTATTTGCTCATAATTTCTTGGCATTATAGATTGGTGAGTGTTTCTCTTTGTAATCTACCACTCAAGTGAGTTTGGGTATATTGGGTTAAGAGTAAAACACTTGTAAGGGTTATTTGTGTGAGCCATAAAATACAAGGAATTGGTTTATTGTGTGAGCCATTAAAACACAAGGGATTTCTGGGTTAGGTGTGAGCCATTGATAGAAACACCATAGTTGGGAGTGAACTTGTAAAACTCCATTGTAACACTAAGTGTGTTAGTGAAACTCCCAATTGAGATTGGGGAGAGGAGTAGGGTTTGTTAATACCCGAACCTCAATAAACTTCTTATGTGATATCTTCATATTCCTACTCTATTTAACTTTTTATTTCGCACTTAAAAGTTAAGAATTTTTTTAATATCCAATTCAACCCCCCTTCTTGGTTCATTATCTGGGCAACAATTGGTATTAGAGCTTAGTCTAGCGTCGAAGCCTAAAAATCGCTAGCAAAGATCAAGAAATGGCCAATGAAGGATTCCAAAGTCTCAAGCCTTACTTTGATAGAGAAAATTACGCTCATTGGAAGTTCTAGATGGAGACATATTTCGTTAATGTTCGAAAAGAATGGACACAACCAACCAGAAGAGGAGTTGATGGTGAAGAAGAAATCCTATCAAGAGATGATTAGACAGAGCTTTAACGAAGAGCAAATTTCAAAAACAAAAAGGCAATGACAATTCTCTTAAGCTCACTTTCCATTGAAGAATGTGGTAGAATACAACACTACCCAACCGCGTATAGTATGTGGAAAATATTAGAAAATTATCATGAAGGAACAAAGCAAGTTAAATCCAAGAAGATTCAACTTCTCCCTTCAAAGTACGAACTCTTCAAGATGAAATCCAATGAGTCAATCACTGATATGACGAACCATCTTCTAGCCATCATAAATGGCATGAGAAAGCTTGCGAAACTCTTGAGCTTGGAAGATGTAAACAACAAAATTCTGAGAAGACTTCCTCTCAAAGATTATGGTTCAAGAGTTGCTGGTATAGAAAAAGATAACGAAGACATGAGCATCATGAATACCGATATGCTTATTGGCAAACTTCTAACACATGAAATGGTAGTAAAGAGAGATAGAGAACTTCAAAACCGACCCTGAAAAAAGGAAGCCTCTAACACTAAGAGCCTCTACTTCAAAATCGCAAGAAGAAGTTGAAGATGATGAAGAAAAGAGTGATGATGCAAATGAGGATATAACAATGCTCTCAAGAAGATTGAAAAGTATAATTGAAAAGAGAATGGGAAACTCTCAAAAATTCAAGCGAATAAATCTCAAACATTCCTCAAATGACTCTCAAAGGAGTAAAAAGGAGGTAAAATGCTATGAGTGTGGGAAGAAGGGACTTATTAAACCAAAATGTCCAAGGCTCAAGAAACATAAGAGCAAATACCAAAAAGATAATGGGGAGAAAGGTCACAAAGCAATATGGGATGACGAAAGCTCTTCAAGCAAAAAAGATGACAATGAAAGTGAAGAGGTCAACCTATGCTTCATGGTTATAGAGGACCACGTCTCGGATAAGGTAGGATCACTTTACTCATACTCATTCAATAATGATAATAGTGATAATGAAGTGATGATGAGCAAATCTTAATAGAAGTATTGAATCTAGAACTAGAAAAATATAAAAATAAATTCAATACTTATAAAAATAACATTTCTAGTTTGAAAAACAAAATGGATGTTTTAGAAAAGGAAAATCTTAAGCTTAAATCTTATAATGAATCTCTTCAAAAATCATTAGATGAGTACTCCTTAAGACCCTCAACTAAATTCTTGCTTAAAGAGAACAATGTTTTGAAAAATGAAGTTGAGGAACTTAGAAACTCCATTTCAAAATTTCACAAGAGTAAGGAGAGTTTAGATACTCTTATTTTTTCTCAAATACCACCTTTAATAAGACATGGTCTAGGATTTAAGGAAACATCATCTTCATCTCACAAGACCACTTTTGTTAAGTCAAGTGAACCCCACATCTCCACATTAGCAGTAACAGCCCTAAAGGCTAAGTGCACAACATACACTAAATCTTTTATACATAAGAGGAATGATCAAGGGTTGGTAAGCCTAAGAAAGATACCTCAAAAGGCCAATCATGATTTTATATATAAGAAGCATGCACCTAGGAAAGCACCAAGTCATCATGCATGTGCATGCCATTGCTCTCAAACTCTACCTAATAAGAAAATGGTAGTTAAAAGCATAGTAAGACCAAAAAGCATATTTAGAGCTAAACAATGTAATTATTGTATGAAATTTGGTCATATAAATAAACATTGCTGGATAAGGAAGGCTAATTGGGAACCTTTATGTGCTAACCCCCAAAGACTCAAGCTCATTTGGGTACCTAAAAACAATACTTGAATTGTGATCTTATAGGTATGCCTCAAGTCCACAATAAAAGAAAATGTTTGGCTAGTAGATAGTGGATGCTCAAGGTATATGACCAGAGACAAAGAACTATTCAATGACATTAAAGGTATCGATGGAGGTAAAGTAACCTTTCGAAATAATGCTAAGGGTAAAGTAATTGGCATTGGCTCTATTGGTATTAATAATACTACTTTCATTGAAGATGTCTTACTCGTTAATGGTTTAAAACATAACTTGTTAAGTGTAAGTCAATTATGTGATAAGGGAAACCAACTAATCTTTACTTCTAACGAATGTCTTGTAACCTCTATTAATGGCTAAGAGATATTTAAAGGAAGTAGAGATGTCAATACCTACATAATAGACTTAGAAAAAATATATAACCTTTCCTCTAAGTGTCTTGTGACTACTAGTGATGAATCTTGGTTGTGGCATAGAAGGCTTGGTCATGCAAGCAAGGATTTAATTCAAAGCCTTAGCAATGGAGAGCTGGTAAAGGAACTACCAAAAGTCAATTTTGAAAAAGACAAGACATATGAACCTTGCCAAAGAGGAAAACAGCACAAGTCATCCTTCAAATCCAAAAACATTATAAGTACCTCAAAACCTCTACAACTTTTGCATCTAGATCTTTTTGGAACTATTAGAGTTGCAAGCTTAGGAGATAAACACTATGCTTTTTTCATCGTCGATGACTACTCTAGATTCACTTGGGTAATTTTCTTAGCTCAAAAGAGTGATGATTTTGAATCTTTTAAAAACTTTGCTAAGATAGTTCAAAATGAGAAAGGATATTGTAATTCAAAAATAAGAAGTGATCATGGCAAAAAATTTAAAAATGAAAACTTTGAAAATTTTTGTCTAGAACATGACATTTCATAAAAATTTTCATCTCGTAGGACACCTCAACAAAATGGGGTGGTCGAAAGGAAAAATTGAACTTCAATTGAAATGCCTCGAACAATGCTCAATGAGTATGGATTACCAACTTACTTTTGGGTCGAAGCCACAAATACTGCATGTTATATTTCAAATCAAGTTTTCAAAAGACCACTCTTAAACAAAAATTCTTTTGAGTTATGGAATGGAAGAAAGCCTATGATATCATACTTTAGAGAATTTGGATGCAAGTGTTTCATATTGAATACCAAGGACAACCTTGGAAACTTTGCCTCTAAATCTGATAAGGATATATTTTTAGGATACTACACCATAAGCAAAGCTTATAGAGTCTTTAATAAAAAGTTATTAGCTGTTGAAGAATCTATGCATGTTGTTTTTTTATGAATCTAGTAAGCTTGATCTTGTGAAAGGTAGTGTTCTTGATGATGTTGTAGGTACAATGAAAAAACTTGATCTTGAAAATGAAAAAGAGAAAATGATCAAGAAAATTCACATCAAGATGACTCTCTACCTCCAGCTCAAGAGGAAAACAAACAAGAGCTCCCAAAGGAATGGAGATTGACAAAAGATCACCCCAAGGAGCAAATCATTGGTGATCCTACAAAGGGAGTAAGTACTAGATCTCATCTCAAACCTTTAGATTCTAATCTTGCCTTTGTCTTTCAAATTGAGCCTATTGATGAGGCTCTTAATGATGAAAGTTGGGTGATTGTTACGCAAGAGGAACTCAACCAATTTGAGAGAAGTAAGGTATGGACCTTAGTTCCTAGACCCAATGAGCATCAAATTACTGCAAGTAAATGAATATTTAGAAATAAACTTGATGAACAAGGTTCAATAACTAGGAATAAGGCTAGGTTAGTTGCAAAGGGATATAATTAGGAAGAAGGAATAGATTATGATGAGACCTATGCTCCAATAGCTAAATTAGAAGCCATAAGAATACTTTTAGCATATGCATGCCATATGAATTTCAAACTCCTTCAAATGGATGTCAAAAGTTTTTTCTTAAATGGTTTTATAGAAGAAGGAGTTTATGTAGAACAACCACCAGGTTTTGAAAGCCATAATTTGCCTAACCATGTATTTAAACTTTCAAAAGCTTTGTATGATTTGAAACAAGCCCCAAGAGTTTGGTATGAAAGACTAAGTTATTTTCTTTTAGAAAATAATTTTTCAAAAGGGAATGTTGACACTAATTTATTTATTAAAAAACATAAGCATGATATTCTAATTGTTCAAATTTATGTTGATTACATCATATTTGGGTCTACTAATGAATTGCTTTTCCAAGAATTTGCTAAGTGTATGACTAGGGAATTTGAAATGAGCATGATGGGTGAGCTCAAGTTCTTCCTCAGTCTACAAATAAAACAAAGCAATAAGGGCATATTCATCAACCCATCCAAATATGCTAAAGACTTAATTAAGAAATTTGGAATGGAATGATGCAAAAATGCCAAGACTCCAATGAGCACATCAACAAAATTGGACAAAGATGAAAGAGTAAGAGCATTAATGAAAAGCTCTATAGATGTATGATCGGATCACTCTTATATCTTACTGTCACTAGACCCGATATAATATATAGTGTATGCTTTCAATCATGTCCTAAAGAATCACATTTGAATGTTGTGAAAAGAATTTTAAAATATTTACATGGCTCATTACATCTAGGCTTATGGTATCTTAGAAATTCATCCTTTCATATCATAGGATATTCAGATGCTAATTACGCTAGAAGTCTCTTGGATAGAAAGAGTACTTCAGGCACTTGCCACTTTATTGGTGAATGCTTAGTTTCTTGGTTTAGCAAGAAACAAGTTTTAGTTGCTCTTTCTATCGCTGAAGCGGAGTATGTGGCAGCAGGATGTTGTTGTACTCAAATCCTATGGATGGAACAACAACTTAAGGATTATGGTCATAGTTTGGACCATATACCTATCAGATGTGACAATACAAGTGCTATAAACCTATCTAAGAATCCCATTCAACACTCTAGAAGTAAGCATATTGACATAAGACATCATTTTGTTAGAGATCATGTTCAATATGGAGATGTTGTATTGGAATTTATCAATACAGACAATCAATTGATAGATATTTTCACTAAGGCTCTTAATGAAGAAAGATTTAACTTTGTAAGAAGAGAACTTGGTATGATTGATGGATTAACCTTATCTTAAGGATGATTATCAAATTTGTCGAACCTTGAATGTTAATTTCTATCTTATTTTATTGTCTAATTTTTAAAGTATGAAGTGGCTAACTTGATAGAAATAGATGTTATAAGGGATAAAAGCACCTTAGAAATCCTTTAGTCTTGTTTTAGACTTAGCTTTATTTAATGAGGATTTTAGGCAATTCACTCCCGTGACATATATTCACGGTCATGATCATAATGGCCAAAAGCTTCAGTAGCTTTCATGCTTTGCTTCACGACATGCTTCACGGTTGAAGGTAGTGAAGACTATGTTTCACTCCCATAACCTTTTTTCTATCACTCCTGTGAAACTCTATGTTCACCATGACAATTCTTCATGAAAGTGAACCTTAACACCAAATAATTACAGAAGTGTTCACGCTTTGTTTCATGCTTTGTCTCACGATCACAAGTAGTGAAGATTGTACTTCACGACCATGACTCATTTTGTCACCCTTGTGAAAATTCACTATTCACTCTCGTGACTATTAATTGCCACGACAGTGAATCATTTCATATCCTTCATCATGGGTAAAGCGCCTCTTCAACAAACCGTGAACATGACATTTTACCCCCGTGACTTACCATTCACGATAATGACTATGTCAGCTATAAAACGTTTTCTACCGTTTTTTTCTCATTTCTAACTCTACAAATTCTCTCATTTATCACCACATTCAATACCTCTCACAGATTCCGGCCCTTAACTACCTTTTCCATCTATAAATACCTTCAAAAACTCTTTCTTTCATCAGAAATCACAACATCACAACGTGATCAAACACTTCAAAATCTTTTAGAATGCTTCACGATCAGAGTCACCACCTAAGCCACGGCTTGGAAGAACATTCACGACCGTGAATGAGGAAAGAAAAACATGTCAGGCATGAAATTAAGAGTTGGTGGAATGGCTATTTTAGCATTAAATGTATCCAAACGGCTATAATTTACTAAGAAAGTATAAATGCAAGTCATTTATGAATCGAGAACAAGAGAATAACAATTACTTCGAATCAAAATCTTGTTGTAGCCATTTGTGCATTAATTATTTTCAACAAAACTATAATTCTCTGTAATAATCTATTTGCTCATAATTTCTTAGCATCATAGATTGGTGAGTGTTTCTCTTTATAATCTACTACTCAAGTGAGTTTGGGTATATTGGGTTAAGAGTAAAATACTTGTAAGGGTTATTTGTGTGAGCCATAAAACTCAAGGAATTGGTTTATTGTCTGAGCCATTAAAACACAAGGGATTTCTGGGTTAGGTGTGAGCCATTGATAGAAACACCATAGTTGGGAGTGAGCTTGTAAAACTCCATTGTAACACTAAGTGTGTTAGTGAAACTCTCAATTGAGATTGGAGAGAGAAGTAGGGTTTGTTAATACCCGAACCTCTATAAATTTCTTGTGTGATATCTTCCTATCCCTACTCTATTTAACTTTTTATTCCGCACTTAAAAGTTAAGAATTTTTTAATATCCAATTCAACCCCCCATTCTTAGTTCATTATTGGGGCAACACTTCATTACCATTATTGATGATTACTCACGATTTGGGTACTTGTATATGATGAGATACAAAGATGAGGCCTTTGAAAAGTTTAAAGAATTTAAAAATGGAGTAGAGAAACAACTTGGCAAAAGTATTAAAACACTTAGATCAGATCAAAGTGGGGGAATACTTAAGTGAAGAGTTTCAATATTATCTAAGAGATAATAGAATTTTATCTTAATGGACTCCGCCTTGCATGCACAACACAATTGTTTGCTTGAAAGAAGAAACCAAATCTTGTTAGACATTATAAGATCAATGATGATCTTTGTAAAACTACCTAAGTCCTTTTAGGGCCATGCATTAGAGACTGTTATTTATATACTTAATAAAGTCCCCTTATAAGTCATTTGACATTACTCTATATGAGATTTAGAATAACAAGAGACTTATTCTTTCACACATGAAAGTATGGGGTCAACTTGCTTATGTGAAGTCGATAATGTCAGATAAGCTAAAAGCTAAGTCTAATAGGTGTATGTTTGTGGGATATCCAAAAGAATCATTTGGATATCAATTTACAAATTTTTGGAACAAAAAGTGTTTGTTTCAAAACATGTTGTCTTTTTAGAGAAAAGATTTCTTCTAAAAAAAAAGAATAGGAGCAAGATTGAACTTGATGAATTTCAAAATGCTCAAGTAGATGCAAATGAACTTATTAAACCCAAATCTCTTACTTATACAAATGAAGTAACATCTAAACCTTCTAAAACACAAGAACTTCATAGATCTAATAGGATACACAGTGTTTTAGAGAAATATGAATTTCTCGTAACTGAACAAGATGACGTATTGCTCATAAGGGATGATGAGTCTACTACCTATGAAAAAGTTTTAAATAGTTCAAAAGCAGATAGATAGCTAAAATCCATGCAAACAAAAATGAATTTCATATATGAAAACTAAGTATGAACTTTGGTTGACCCACCTGAAAAGATAAAACCTATTGGGTGTAAATGGATCTTCAAGAAAATATTGATATGGAAGCCAATGTTGTTATGTATAAAGTTAGGTAAGAATTTGAATATGACAACATTTTCTCTAGTTGATATGTTTAAATCCATTAGAATATTATTCTCATTATGATTATAAGATTTGACAAATAAATGTGAAAACAATTTTCCTTAATGGAAATCTGACTGATAATATGTACATGACACGACCTGAGGGTTTCACACCCGGTGATGGCAAAAAGGTATGCAAGTTGCAAAGATCCATTTATGGATTGAAGCAAGCATCCAAAAGTTGGAACATATGATTTGATTAGATAATTAAAGAGTTTTTTTCTTATAAAATATGGATAAACCTTGTGTTTACAAAAAGGTTAGTATGAGCAAAGTTGTATTCCTAGTATTATATGTAACTGACATACTTGTTATAAAAATGATGTCTCAATTCTTTAATTAGTCAAAATTTGGCTTTCTAAGAATTTATTCATGATACACCTTGGAGAAGCAACCAATATACTGTGGATTAAGATCTATATAAATAGATCTGAAAGATTATTTAGTCTTTCTCAGTCTACATATATAGATAAGGTGCTAAAGAGGTTTAGCATGGAACAGTCCAAGAGAGAATTTATTATTATGACTATGGGATCACCTTCTTTAAGTACATATGTCCAAAGACACAAGATGAATGGCACACATGAGTAAGATTCCTTATGCATCTGTTATTGCATCTATCATATATGTTACGAGATCCAATGTATCATATGCACTAAATGTCATAATTAGATACCAATCAGATCTAGATGAAAGGCATTGGGTGGCTATCAAGAACATCTTATCTACATACATAAATAAGGTACTTAAGAAGAACAAATGATGCATTCTTAGTTTATGAAGATGGTGAGCTTAAGATAAGTGGGTATGTCAATGTCAACTTCTAATCTGACAAGGATGACTTCAAATCCAAATCAAGCTATATTTTCACAATGAATGGTAGTGCAGTTAGTTGAAAGAGTTCCAAATAGGAAATGACTGTAGATTCCATAACTAAAGTAGAGTACATCGTAGCTTCTGAGGTAGTTAAGGAAACAGTTTGGATAAAGAAATTCATCACAAAGCTAGAAGTGGTTCATAGCATTTTTAATCCAATACTCTTGTATTATGATAACAATAAAGCCATTACATATGCAAAGGAGCCATAACCTTATCAAAGATCTATGTAATCATACATTACATATGATTTGAGAAGTCAAAGGTAGACACGATGAAGAAAATCATGATGAGAACATAATGATGAGATTCCTATCATGTGCAATTGTGTTTATACCTAAATAATTCACAGTCATAGGATTAACAATATAGGACATTGTTAATCCGGATATACTAACACATGTAATACTTTTTGGCAATGTCAAACAAATGATCTCGTAGGCTGAAGACATAAGATTTTTAAAGTTAATATGTGGATGTTTGCTAGAGTAGCCAAGTATATTGGATGACTTGTTATGAGACAATAGCATGGATATCTATTCAAAGTCAGTGATAGTCACATCATCGTAATGCTGCAAGTATCCTTAGTCTTTAAATGCTCAAGATTATCTTGGACACTAAATCCTAAACTTTGATTCCATTCCTTGTTGCCTTTTAGAGGTTGCTCATAGGGTGGTGATTCGATATAACATGAGGTCTTCAAAGGTAGTTGAGTAGTCAATGAAGTATTCACCTCTTCTAATAGAAAAAAAGTATACTTACAGCCTATTGTAGAGATCATTACTCATAAATCTTTGGTCGAAAGGGATAAGTCTTCAAGAATATCTTTGAGGACATGCCTAATAGATTAATGAGTCTTATAGACAATAACTAGTATCATTTGGACTAGATGTGATATAGTCAGTATAGTAGTAGTTGACATATAGTCCATACTCTGAACCAAATGAGGTATAGTACAATGAAAGAACGAATTGCATAGTGATTATCTATGGAAGGGTTTACCATTATACCGCTGACTTTCTAGTCAATTGGGGGTCATGATGTGTTGCTAGATACCGTTCATGATTTGCTAGAAATCATGTGATGATTTGAGCTGTCAATATAACTGGAAACTTAATAGGTCACATGCATATAACGAATGAATGAGATTTGAAATGAGTCTTGGATTGGATCCAAAAATATGAGATAAATTTTGGGCCAAGACAAATCACAGTCACAAAGTGGTTCTCACAGACGCAATAGTGGAGTTTGCAGTCTCCAAAACTTACTGTTTCTCGTTACCATTTGGTGTCTCGGATTGTCAAGGGTGTGATAAGATATTCACGACCATGACTATCGTGACATCATCATAAGTTCCAATCACAAAAGGTGTTTTGTGGTCACTATTTCAACCATTTCAACAAACTATTTTGAAAAGTAAGCTTAAAACCTAAGGTTTGAAGAATCCTACTCTAATACAGATTGGGGGATATATAAATAGCCTCATTATAGGTTATTTTCTTGGCTACCAACTTGAGAAATAGAAATTATTCTCTCTTTTTCTTCTCTTTAAGTTGAAATATCATTGTTAGCACCTTAGTACTTTGATATCCCATCACCCTTGGGGTTGTTACACTCGTTCCTTCAAATGGATTACTGTTATAAACATTCCAACCTTGGATTGTTATGGCTTGCAACAATCTAACTTAAAGAAAAGGCTCATAAACTTGGAAGAACAATAATTGAAAATAAGGTAATCAACTTCTTCAATTGAATGGCTCAATTCAATTTTAAATTACATAAGGCATTCCATGGGTTTTGAATTTGATTAGATTTTAAATTTACACTTATATATATATGAGATGCATGTTCAAAAATCCAATAAATATTAGGTGGTATGTAGAACATGAGGTTGAGGATGGTGTGATTTAGCAACCTTTTGATTCAATTGCTTGGAATCATTTCAATGAAGTTCACCTTGATTTTGCAATGGAAATTAGAAATGTGCTTATTAGCCTATGCATAAATGGCTTTCAACTTTTGGTCAATGTAGGCAACAGTACTCTTATTGGCCGGTTATTGTGACTACATATAATTTACCCCCTAGATATGTATGGAAAAGACATTCATGTTCTTAAATGTCTTTGTTCTAAAACCTTGGAATCCCAAAGGCAAGCTAGATGTGTACTTATAGTCGTTGATACATGAGTTAAAGTTGTTATAAGATTATAGGATTAAAGCATATGACATTTCTTGCAATCAAAATTTTTAGCTGTAAGCAACATTAATGTGGACTATCAATGACTCTCCCTCTTACACAATGTTGTCTTGATAGTCAATAACAGGACGGTTGGCTTGTCCCTATTGCATGGAGGACTCTGATGCTTTCAAACTAAGTAAGAGAGGTAAATAGTCCCAGTTTGACAATTATATAAAGTTTTTGGAATTTGATCATCCATTTAAATGTAACAGGAATGCATTTCTGAAAAATAGAATTGTAATGGACATCGCACTTTCAGTTAGATAGGGTTTAGAAATAGTAAGCATGATTAATCATAAGGGTTTAAAAAAGGTAATAACTGTCAATGCTAATGCGATTGACAAAATGGTTAGTCAATTAAGTGGTTGGAAAAACATATCATATTCTAGGATTTGCCTTGTTAGAGCTCTAATATGATTCAACGCAATTTTAATGTCATGTGAATTTAAAAAAATATTTTCAACAATTTATTCAATACGATATTGAATATCTCTGGAAAAATAAAGACACTCTTTAGTCAAGGCAAGAGCTTAATGCTTATTATTGGAGGCCGAAGCTTGATAAATTGGATTCAACTAGTAGATACCCTAAGGCTTGCTACACCCTGGATAGTAGAGCTAAGAAGGTATTGTTTGAATGTGTAAAAAAGTTAAAATTTCCTAATAGGTACTTGTCAAACATGGGCAGATGTGTCGATAAATAGAGATTGAAGTTATTTGGTATGAAAAGTCACGACTATCATGTCTTCATACAAAGGTTGATGCCTATTACATTTTAGCAACTGTTACCTACTAATGTATGGAAGGCTATCATCGAGCTTAGCTTGTTCTTTAAAATTCTAACTACAACAATAATGACAAATGAAGACATGGCTATACTTGATTCAGACATCTCAATTATTTTATGTAAGTTGGAAAAAAATATTATGTCCAAGTTTTTTTTTTATTCTATGGAACATGAAGGTTAAATTGCTATATGAGGCATGTATTATTGGGCTAGTGTTGTTATGATGGATATATGCATTTGAAAGGTTAGTAAAACCTAATTTCTAAATAATATTTTGATGTAATATCATTTCATTAGTGCATATATCTTATTCAGCCTATTACTATAAAAGTATGTTTAAAAGTTGAAACTTAATGTCAAGAACAAGGCACATATGGAACGCTTAATGTACAATGCATATATAGTTGAGGAAGCATTAACGTTCTATTCATACTACTTTGAAGATCACATGCAAACAAAAGCAAGGATCATGCTTTAAAATTATGAAGGTGGTGGCGATTATATTTCATCAGATGACCCTTTAAACCTATCCATTTTCAAATATAATGGTAGTCCATTTGGTCTTTCCAGAACACGACATATGACTCCTCAAGAATACAAGGCTGTTCAGTCCTACATTTTGCTTAATTGTGAAGAAGTTGAACCATATGTCATATTAGTATTCTTTCAAGTCAAATGTCTCCTTTATAAGATACTGTTAACAACTAAATATATTATATCTTAATTAACATATCCAAAACTCCATCAAATGGTAGAATTTACACTAATATGTTGCAACATCTTAATCCAAGCATTACTAATGTAAAAGTGGATCTAGTTCAAAGTCTATGTGAGTGAACTTTTCTCAACATGTCAATTAAACTTCATATTCTTAACATGTGTAAAATACTATATCATATTATTTCATGCAAATGATCCAAACTTCAGTATTCACAATGAATTCCTTAATGATCTCACAAAAGGTCCATTGGGAAATGTTACAACATACAATGGTTATTTTGTCAATAGATACAAGTTTCATGCAGTCGGACATGCTGCAAACACAATGTCAATTAACAATGGGATTTGCATAAAGGGTTATAACGCAAATGATTGGTACATGAAGTAGTGCAATTGGAATATCCTAATTGGCTAATTAAGTGAACAGTTCTATTATTATGTGATTGGTTTGATCCTACTTTTGATATAGGTATAAGGGTTCATAAGCAATATAACATTGTTAAGGTAAACCATAGAAGAAGATATACCAAGTATGAACCTTTTGTCCTAGCAATGCAAGTAACTCAAGTATATTATTGTTCATACCTAAGCTTGTAAAGGGACAAATGTGATTGGTGGGTTGTATCAAAAATCAAACCAAAAAGAGTTGTTAAGATGTTAGAAAGCTCCTCTTAGAGTACACATGTGTAGAAACCTCTTCCATTTTAAGAGGAGTTAATCGATATCCATAATGAAATTACTAAAGATGATCAACAAAGAATATTGAATGATCCAATAGGTGACTCAGAAGATATTACAGGTAATGATGTTATTGAAGAAGAAGAAAAAAATAACCAAAATTACAAATAGAAAATTCATTTAATTTAGAGGATGAAATCGATTGAAGTGATATGAATTAAACTGATAGTTAATAGAGGTAGTTGTAGCTAGGTAATGTTTTGTTAAATGCCAATAAATTGTTAATTGTCCATAGTTATGTATTTTTTTGGTTCAATATGAGGGGTCAAGATTGCGCTGGAGATGTCCCCACAAGGGACGATCGAGGACGAGGCACTAGGAGGGGTCATTCCTTATCCACATCAACTGATTCTATAGTAGTAGCATTTGAAGCCACCTCTGTAGCACTTTGCACAAAAACAGTTGGCATATCCTTATTAGCAGGCATATCCATATTAGCTAGCCCACATTCCGATTCATCCAACTCTCAAGGACCATCTATAGGGAATACTATAAAGAGCAGGCCTAGAGTCATTGTCATGTACCCTTATAACACTTGATTCAGACACTGTCATAAGGAGCAATTATCCGAGCGGTCACAATAGATTGTGATTGCATGATGGGAAGTGAGACATTATATACTTGTTTATTTTATATGACAATTGTGCTTTGTGTTAAATATATTAATTGTGCATTTCTATAACTGAGGTTTGTTGAATCATGTAAGATGGTAACTCGGATATCCTATGTTTTTTAGAAGAGACTACATCCAAATGGATACATGTGGAAAGCAGTGCCACAAGAGGTTCAAGACCTGTATTGGGGTGAATTTTAGGTAAATAAATGTGAAGTTTGATGAAACTTGTATATTTAAATTGTTGTAAGCAATATTAAGAATTAAATTTCTTCATAATTGTGTTAGAAATGCTTGAATATGATTAAAATGCTTGACAAATTAAAATGCTAATTCAAAAATACTTTTATAAGTTGTATGGATTGAGAAATATCAAATAATGTGATTGTGAATTAATGTGAATTGGTAGAATTCATTGAGAAGTGTGAATGCACATTAAAAAAACTCTATAGGTAATTTTTGGATTATGCACTTTTTAATGGAAACTCTGTCAAATTTTTTTAAAATTTTTATGTATGTTGACTAACTTTATTTGTCTATGTATACATACACACACACACACACACACTATGAATGGGAGCTGATTGGCATGCGGTGGTTAAAGTGTTATATGAGTGGCTCATGGGTAAGAGATACTCAAATATGCTCTAACGCTGGAGAGTTAGAGGACAACCTACATTTGTGTATGATGAGGTGTGGCAGAGTTGGTAACATAAGTGGAGTGATGCCTCATTTCAGTTGATGAGGGAGCATTAAACAAGAAATCATTAGAATGAGACTATCAGTCTAGGATGAGGACTATCACGACATACCTGCTGATTTATTATTAGAGATATGTCCTAAAGGCAATCACCTTAAGCACTTGATATACTCATTTATTATTAATAAAAGATATTTTCATTATATTGGTGTTCACTCATACATGAATCTGATTTAGATCTTAGACAGTTTAATGGAGTCTTTGGTATATAACACATTATGAAAAAAATCATGATAGTGAGATTCCTATCATGTGTAATTGTGTTTATATCTAAATGATCTCTAGTCATAAGATTAATAAGATAGGACATTGTTAATCCCGATAGACTAACACATGTTATACTCCTTAATTAGGTCAAACAACTAATCTCATAGGCTAAAGACAATAGAGGCTTAGAGTTAACATGTAGATGTTTGCTAGAATAGCCAAGTAATTAGATGTCCTATTATGAGACAATCACATGACTATATATTCAATGTCAGTCATAGTCTCATCATAAGAATTATGCAAATATCCTTAGACTTGAGATGTTTAAGGTTATATTGGATAACAAATTCTATACTTTGATTTCATTCCTTGTTGCCTCTCAGAGATTGCTTATAGGGTGGTAATTAGGTATAACATAAGTTATTCAAAGTTAGTCAAGTAGTCAATAGAGGATTCGTCACTCCTAATAGAATGAGTGTATACCTATGGCCTTTTATAGAGATTATTACTTATAAATCCTTGGCAGAGATAGACAAGTTTTGGAGAAGGTTTTCAATGACATGTCTAATAGAGTAATGAGTCTTATAAATAAGAACTAATATCATTTGGACTAAATATCATTTAGTCAGTTTAGTGGGAGTTGAAACACATTCCATACTCTGAACCAAATGAGGTATAATACGGTGAAAAGATGAATTGCATAATAATTGGCTATGGAAGGGTTTATAGTTAGATCACTAACTTTTTGGTTATTTAGGTGGTAAAGATGTGTTACATACTACCGCTCATAATCTGCTTAAAATCATATAATGATTTGAGATGCCAACCTAATCGAAAACTTAATAGGTCATATGAATAGAAAAAATGAAGAAAATGTGAAATGGGCCTTGGATTATATCCAAAACATAAGAGAAAAATTTTAGCCAAACACATTCACAGGTGTGAAAAGGGTTCTACAGAGCATGAATATTGTGTGACATATCACATGCATGCCAGCCACAACACGCATACGATAATGGCTATGGCATTGAGTGTCAAGGACGTGAAAGTCCCGACATTAACTTTTGTGATTTTAGGTTTTATATTCCGAATAGAACTCCAATACAAGGGTTAGGTGTATCCAACCCTAATCATGATTAGATAACATAAATAAACCTTTTAAGGGTCAAATTCATAGTTACCAACTAAGAAAAATAAAAGTTATTCTCTTCCTATCTCTCTCACAAGATAATTCACCATAGTTGGCACTTAGGTTGATTGTTACTCCATTTCCATTGTAATTTTCATTTTTTTTTCTTCTTGTGGATTTCTGTTAGAGACAATCCATCTTTTGGATTATTGTGGTTTGCTACAGCCCAACAATGAAGGAAAAACACACAATTTGAAAGATCAAGAGTTGCAAATAAAGGTAATCAACTTCTCCCATTGAATTGTTCAATTCAATTTTAAATTACATAAGGGGCTCCATGGGTTTTGGATTTGATTAAATTTTAAATTTTCACTATCTTATGTATGAGATGCATGTTCAAAATCCAACATATATCTCCATAGCTGAGCATGCAAGACAGATTGTAAGAATCCTTTTTTTTTTTTTTTACAATTTCATAAAATTTAATAACTTCTACACCTAATATCTAATTTGTAAATTTCAGGAGATGAAGGAGGGTGTCCCAACTAGAAAGGCATGACTCCTCAATGAGACCTATATAAGGAGAGCTCAAGATAGGTCAAATGAGTACATGGACTAGCACACAAGACAAGTGGAAGTAAGTGAATGATAAACCTATCCTACATCCTAATTAAGGCATAATTGTTTACATTAATATGACATTTAGATTACAAAAGTGGATTCAATAGCTCATTGCTAAGGCATCTTCGGATGAATTCAAGAACCAAGATGTTCTAACCCAAGACGATAAGGTCCAGATCTTTCTGCAAGCTGTTAAGGCTTCATCTCGTAGCAAATACATGTACGGGACATGCCATAATAAGTCATCCAACTCTGCACTCAAAGCCTATACATTCTTAGCATCCTCATTGAGGCAACTTATCAGCGGATTAGAGAGATTGAGACATCACTCTCTCAGTTGAAGACAATACACTCTTAATTATTGGAGGAGATATAAGAGCTTTGGAGTACCATTCATACCTCTGAGGAATGGAGACGTATAATAGAGGATATGATGCAACAGATGATGGATAAGATGAATAGGATGCGCAACAATCAGCCGCCACTAGATGCTCTAGGCGTCGATCGCACTAAGCCTCACTTTAGGAATAAAGGACTGCTTGTTGGATATCTTGACATAAATATTATCCTTTTAGATCAATGAGATGAGGTACCAACATTTAGCCAAAACTTGCTGGATACCTTAGATTCTTGCCAGCATAATCTTTTTCTGGCATAAAACATTTGCAAACACATATTTATTCTAGTTTTGCAAATTCTTCGTAAAAGCTTTCAACGAGGACATAAAATTTGTATTGATCGCCCAATTTTCCAAAACAAGATTTTTAAAATTATCATGCGTCAACCGACAATAAAGAAAATGGAAGGGCTTGTTACCACCATTCATTACCGTCGCATTGTTATTCATGAAAATTGAGCAGTGGTTAGATTGACACAAGCCAAATTATATAACGATGCCTCAAGAAATTAAAGCTGCCAATTAGTAGTATTCCAAAAAGCCCTGTCCAACCACGATCTACCCATTTCTAGCCAAAATTAATCATATTTATAAATCAACTTGCAAAGCGTTTACACACTCCAACCCATCTAGATCTTTCCATAGAATAAATAATGAAATTAAAATCACTAATTAACACCTAATGATTAGTCATCAGCTAGTTTAATATGTGGAGATGGTCTCATAACACATCTTCTAGCTAGGCTAAGATGGCCATAAATGGTTGTTAAGAAAAATTCCAATGATCGGTTTCTCTTAACACTGATGTGAATAACATGTAAATTGTTCCCCAAAATTTCAACCTCCATATTATCACTCCATAAAAACTAGATACCTCTAGAGAAACCATTGGCTTCAAACCTATGTAAATAAGGATAACCTATACCATTAATAATTTTATCAGTTGCGTTCCCACTGATGCAAGGTTCCAAAAGGATCACAATATCAGGTCTATATTTTTGCAAATGGAGCTGAAGAATTTTGTTGAAATGGGAGTTTTTAGCACCTTGATAATTCCATGAAAAGATAGAAATAATAATTTGAGAGAGAAAAAAAAAACTCATAATTACAGAGGCACGATTCCTCATTGTTGTCACCATCATCATTGACCAAGATGTAATTGTCATCTTCATTGTTGTTAGCTCTAATAAAAGCATGATTGTCCATGTCATAACCTCCATCGTTTGAATTAAGTGCATAATAGACATGAGATCTTCCCTTTCAACTGGAAGGTAACATTCCTTATGGCATGAACTAAATCATCTCCTTCAATGAAAGGAATGCTAAAAGAATGAAATTGCACTGGGATGTTCTCTTTCCTAACAATAGAATGCCTTGTCCAGTCCAAGGTGGTAGTCATAGGGATAATATTTTCTTCAGGCTCTTTTATTGATAAAAATAAAGTACTCACCCAATGTGGTCCTCCTCTCTTTGCTAACCCCCGAAGATTCACCACAATAGTTAATATTATGATATTTCTTCCCATGGGAATCAAAAGTCTTCTTTGGTAATACTTTCTCCTATGCATGATGGACCCCTGCTACCTTAAAAGTCTCCTCATTATTCCTATACCAACTCCATTTAATTATTCTCAGCATTCTGATACGAAACAATGTCAACACCTTCTTCTCTTATAATCTCTTAATTTCCATTGCCTAAAACATTGTAGCGTGATCCATTATTTTTATCCTTATAGTTCCTCCTAAAAAAAATCTAGGATTTTCTTCACATTCCTTCTACGAGTTGACACCCTTATGCAAGGGTTTTAAAGCCCTTCTCCATCTCTAGCCACCATCGATTTGTTAAAATGCTGTCACTTCCTTCTCAGAACCTGTCTTTAATGGAAAAATGGGTTCAAGGTTTCCATAACAACCATAATAGAAAATATCTCCAGAAGGTTCTCATATTCGACTCTTTGAACTTCTCCATCAATCAGAAATTATGAAATAAGAGACTGCTTCAAATTGACCACCACTATAACCCTTGCAAACCGACCTCGTTGAAAGCCATTTGTATTATAATCAATCTCACCCACTAATACCAAGATAGCTCTAATGATATTTTTAGGATAATATTGGAGATGGAGTTCAGGTAACCTAACCCAAATAGTGGTTTTACTCACTTTCTTATTTCCCACTCTAAAATCAGGTGTCCACTTCTGAATCAATAAATACATCCCATTAATAGTCCAATGAACATTTAACAATGTATGTTGATAATCATTGTCATTAGAGAATTAAACAATAAAGAAACCTCTTCCTATATTCAAAATTTTGGCATCCAACACATCCCATATAACTTTGGTCCTATTACTCATAGCCTTATAACCAATATTATTTCCTAACAGAGTGACTATCACCACTCGTTCCAGAGTTCTCTCCAACTTACACTTCAATTCTAGTTATAAAGAAACTACTAGTGCACATCCATATGTGTCAATGGTCACCTCTCCAGGTCCAACAAGCCTGCTAGTAGAATCCATGACATTTTCCATATAAGCTTCCATGATCATTCCAAACAACATTTCTTTGTATCCTCTGTCCACATCAATTGTCTCTTTATGTTTTACCTTTTTGGTCGCTTGATCCTCTTCTAAAATCAGGAAGGATTTGCCATCGAGAGAATTTTCTATAGACCGAATTCTTAGCTTCCCTCTAAAGTTTGTATCTTTATCTCAATTCATATTATGAAAATGTTGCTTAGGTTTTGGGAATAATATATTTATTTATGAATTGGCTTAAAATTATAATGACATTTTATTTTATAAATTTATTTATGAAAGTTATAATTTTTTATAAAAAAGAGTTATTTGTATTTAAATTTAAATTTCTATGTATCTAATTATTAGATTAATATAATGACTATTTTAATATGATAATAAGTTATTGATTTGATTCATAAATAAAGATATAAATAGAGCCTCCATAAAAATTATTCATCATGAAATCTCTAATCTAATTAGGAGCTTTACTAATTAGGCAGTAACTTAACCTTTTAGAAAAACTGGGCGATCAAAAACAAAAACATAAAAAGCTAATAGGTACAAAAATCATGTGAGTTGTATATTGGGTGATTCAATGCACCCAAAAATAATCCATTTATCTGTCTTGGCCACATGAAGTACAGGCCTGCTCCCCATTGGTTCTCTTCCCCTTTTAGGATTGCTTTTCTGACATAACATTATTAACCAATTGATTAGTGATTCATATACTTATCCTTAATTATTCTTTCAATCATTTTGCATATTGTAATGATTTAATGAAACAGTATGCAACGACCTAAACGTAATTATTATTATTTTTTATACAAATTGCTGATCATTGAGAAAAATACATCTTAGGTAGTTAATTACTTCTTGTGCCTTTTAAGCACAAAACTTAAATTTTGAATTTTTTTTTTCTCATTGAAAATGTTGCTTATAGACTTGGGAAATGGGCATTTCATGTTTTAAAGCTCCTAATACAATGCGGGTCAATTGCAAGGAAAAATGGAGAATTAGACATGCAAAATAAATAAATAAAAATTGATTTTACTATACTCTTTCATGTACAACATAGAAAATAAATTTTAAATCAATAAAATCTTGATAAATTCTATTTATATCATGTCAATTTCATTTTCATATGTGTTTGTTTAAACTATTAAATTAATCATTATGCATTTGCTGGCTCCCAATTTTTGTTGACTACTAGATTAATGATTGGGGAATTGGAGATACATAATGTAATATAATTATTATTTTAGTAAATGGAATATGAGATTTTATAATATAACTAAATATAAAGGCACTGAATAATTATGCAATGATGGGAATACGTAAAACACTAATTTAATGAAGTGTATATGAAAATTTAAAAATCATAAAATTGCATTAAAGAAAAAGACGGTTGGAGATGTGATGAACACCTAGCAATGAAAATGACTTTTGGCCCTCAAATCTCATTTTGCTTTCCATTCATTACTCAAAAAGCATTCCCTCCATGTTTTTTTGTATTCCAACTATATGCCCATTCTTCTCCCTTTTAACTACCAATTTGCCACTTCCATTGAATTGTATTCTTCTAAATTTTAATGCACGTAACAACTCTTTCAGTGATAGATTTCTAACAGAACTGTTATCTCCCTCTCATCTCTCTCTAAATGCTCTTTTCTCTATTCTCTCTAAATGAATTAGATGCTTTATGTATGTATGTATGTATGCAGATTCAACTTCCCCTAATCCCAAATATTGGATCTATTTCCATGGTTTGGCATTTTAATATTCCCAATTTGAGAGAGGCGATTGACTATTGGGATTTTGGTCCCTGCAATTGTGTCCACAATTAATGAAAGTTTTTTGATATCCTAAATCAAATAATTCATACCTAATAGGAGTTTGTGATTCTGGCAACCATGGATGATGAGTCACGAAATCATCCATCTTCAAAAATAGGAAATAAGATTTTCGTGAAAAAATTGTATCGACTAAGTTTTTTTTTTCTTTTTTCTTTTTTAACTCTCATATTTTTTTCTTGAAATTTTGATTAAGTGGCAAAGTTACTAAGTTAGTGCCAATTTTTTTTACAGAGAAAAGAGAGTACTCAGAGAGATGAGAGAGAGAGAGAGCAGATCTATTAGAAAAATGTTAGATTTAAATTAAAACAACCAATGTTTAATCTAAAATTTAACCCCGACCCTTAATTGGAAAACGAATTGCTGAGATTAATTAAACATGACTAGTAAAGTTGAAAGGCAACTTGAGGGGATTCAATTCCTACCAATAATAAATCTAGACAAAACTCATTTCCGAGTACTTGAACCCCAAATGAGTTATTTGATTCGGTCCTAACCTTTTAATATGTTTAACTAAATTTGTAAACTATTATTTTTATTTAATTTAATTTTTAAATATTTATTTATTTCATCTCTATATCTAATTTAAACAACAATAATAAAATATTCATATTTTTAATAAAATTATGTTAAAATAATAATGTTTCATTCAAAAATATTTTTATCCAGCCTTGAAAAAATCACCATTAATTGCACTGACAAATATTATTTCATCTACAATTTTTATAGTTATTGTGGAGCTGAGATTTTAAATGTTTATTTTGATTTTTGCAATGTAGCTAATCAAATATCTATTAATAACACCGCACCAAATAAAATAACTCTCATTGTCGATTAGCACTATTAGTCATCACTAGCTAATCAAAATCTATCCATTAATATAAACTTTGTCATACCACCAAGTAACTCTCCATATTTTCTATCTTTGACCATTTCTTCCCCATTTCGCTCAAATTACACTACCTCTTCACTAAATACCAGCAAAAGATTCAAGATATTTCATTTTAACTGGCTAAAAAATGCGAGGCTTTTGAAATCTATATCATGTTTTGTGATAGACAAAGATTGATATTAAAGTGATTTTAGATTTTTAAAATTTTTTAATTTTTTAATTTATTTTTAATATAAATAAAATAATTTATATATTAAAAAATTATTAAATTAAAATATAGATGCACAGATTGACAATATGTAAGTTCACTGATGTCTATCCTGTTATAATTAAATATAAAGCTAATGTGAATAAATATTTAAGAATATATTTAAATAAAAATAAAAAATTAATTCAAATAAATGGTTATAGTTTAGAAATTTAGAAATGAGTTTTGCCATAAATCTACACAATAGCTTTTCTTTAGATGCTCACATTTAGTGCTTTACAACATTCTCTGCATGTTGGATTTGAAATCATTTTTTTTTTAAAAAAAAAAAAAATTATCAACTACTATATTAATTATTACATATATACTTTACATTGACCGGTTACATGGTTCGTTTTTTGAATAATTCTTTTTATATGTATCCCTCATTTGAACTAATTTTGAGTTAAATTCAATGTATATTTTCAGAAAGAATTTATGAGAAAAATGAATGATTTATAAGAGTAAAGGAGCACCATCCTTTTATGATTTGAACCATTTTCAAAGATAAAAGCCATTTATTTTAAATCTATCAATATGCATTCAACAACTTGATAATCTAAATTTAGTGTCAAAGTCAATAAGATTGATATATTATGCATGAAATGTTAATTTGTTTATTAAATTTTTTGGGATAATTAATTGGTTCCTAAATCAAAATTTTTCATTCCATAGTTATAAATCACAATAAAATTTCATAATAGGTAACGATTTTATGTCTCAAAAAAGAGGGAACCGTTTTTAAAAAATTTCTAATGATAAAATAGGCTAAAGTGAATGCAAATTATAAATTACATAATAATTAAATTGAAACTTAATTTTGAGGTAAATTGATTATTAAAAAAAGAGCGAGGAGGAAAAATTGATTGTAGGAGGTGTTTACGATTGTTTGTTGTTATGTGTTAAAAAATAATTTTAAAATATAAACTATTTTGCTTAAATTTATTTATGAAAAAATTTATATTTAATTGCTTTTTTCTAAAAATAATTTTTAAAATTAAAAAAATTATATTTGAAAAAATGTTTTTCTTAATGCCAAAAAAACCAGTGAAGATATTGTTGATATTATCAATTTTTATGCTATAATGTAAAATTGAGCACCCATGTACTTTATTTTCTTAAATAAAAATTTGTAGTAAGTAATAATATTTAATATATAAATTATCATTGTATAAAAAATAGAGAAATTATTCAAAGAAAGAATTCTATCTTTTCCATATTTTAGTCGTTATCCATGCAATTATGAATAAGAATGGGCTAACCTTCTTACACCTTGTTTGTGAAAATTCTAGTGGTGAAGAAAAATATGGAAGTTATTTCTCCTTTTTATTTTTCACCACCTTCATTATGTTTGATAATTTTTTCTTCAGAAAGAAATATTTAAAGAAAAAATAAATTTTATTTTATTATTTTTTTATTATATTTTGGATTTGAAATAATATAAATAAAATAATAAAAAAGATAGAAAAAAATTTATTTTAATTAATTGTGATAGAAAAAAATTGTAATATTATATATTTATTATTTTATATATAATTTTATAAAATAATAAATATTTTAATATAATGATCTAATAAAAAAATAAATTTCATTAGTAATAGTGATTTTTTTGGGGTCAAATTTCTCATGTTTTTTTTTTTATTTTGGAAAGAAAATAAAAAGTATAAAATAAAAGTTATTTTACATCATCTATTTATTTTCATTCTCTTTAGAAATAAAGTAATATATATATATATATATATATATATATATATATATATATATATATATATATATATATATATATATATATATATATTCACTCTTCTTCGGAACAGGTATTAGTTTCCCAACTCTCAAATATAGGCTTAATTGGGCTTGAATGATTACTAAAGAAGCGCATTTCACAGAATTTTTCAAGAAACAATAATTAAAATTCCGATTTTGCCACGTAATCATTGGCCGAAGAAGTTAGAGCCATCTGATTTGTAGATCCCAATAACAAAAGGTAACCCCACAATTTACTCACAACACCGTCAGATTAGGCCATGGGATGGGCACCAGTGGACTACCAGTCAAACCATAGACCAAAACCAGTCTATTTTATTCTTGAGGGAGGAAATTAGCAATAGTAATACAGTATTGCTGTAGTGCCATTTTCGTAAATAATGCCGAAAACCGCGGGTATTGAAGGATCAAAACTCTTCTCTTGGACTATTAGATTTATATATACAAGGGTCCCACCCTCCAAATTTCCCTTCTTTCTCTCTCTGTGTCTGTCCTTTTGTTGGCCTCTACTCTCTCTCTCTCTCTCTCTCTCTCTCTCTCTCTCTCCTTTCAGTGGGCTGTGCTAGAACACTGAAAAACCCAATACCAGAAAGGAAGAAGCTTTAGATCTGAAACTAGCAAACCCCCAAATTTCCTAGCTTCAAGCACCATCTGGGTAAACATTTTTTGCTGTTGCTGCTATGAAGGCTTAGCTTTGTTGTTGTTTCTTGGTTTTTAGATTAATGTAGCTTCCTTGATTGTGTTTGAGTAATTTTTGGCTACTGGGTTATGTTTGTCTTTTAGTTTCAGCTATTGGGGGAGAGATCTGGGTAGTTGAAGTTGTTCTTCGGCTTGATTCAGTGAATGTGAGGTTTAGTGCGGTGCATTCTAATTCCAATTAGGATTATTGGTTCTTGATTCTTTTTAGTTTTTCTATGATTGATGAGAAATGGCTTGGGAATTTTGTGTGTTTATGATTGTGGAATCCTGTGTCTCTATTTCTTGTTGCAAATTTGAGATATTATTGTTCTTTTATTTCCTTTGATCCTTACATGAGTGGTTAGACATTTTCAGAGATGTACCTTGATTGGATTACTTTATAAGTGGGTTATAGTTAAAATAAAAACTGCTTGGTTCCTGAGTAAATGTGAGTGGAGTAAAAGAAGTTAATTGTTGTCAAAGTTTAGTCAAACGATTTGTTATAGTACAACGAAGCCATATCTTGTTTGGTTGCTGAGGACGTGTGAGCAAGAGATGGACTAGAAAGTTTTGAGTTCGATTTGAAGTTCTGTTGTCCAATGTGTTGTAAATTGAAGTTTGCTCCAGTTTAATTTTTTTTTTCAAAAAACGAAAAAAAGGAAAAGAATATCAAAATAATTAAGTTAATTATGCTATCATGTCAATAGAAGTTGGTGGGTGGCTTCTTCACAAACGAACAACTGGAGATTTGGGATTCAGTATTGTAGGTTTTTCTTTTCCTTTTTGGCATTTTCTTAGAAATGAATGCTTTAGCAAGTTCTAAATTGTTCAAGTGATTTGCAACTTATATTTCGTCCTATAGTGAAATTGGATTCAATGATCATTGCTTGGAAGTTCCTATGTTTGCCAAAAGCATTGCACTGAAATACTATATGGTAGTGGACATTCTAATTAATGTATCTGTAGTAGATGGTGTCTAATTTATTTCTTTTAGTTTTGTGCATACAATAGCATCTTACAGGTTTTCCTCCTATGCAAATTTATTTATTTTTCTGTTTTTCACTTATTATAATTCTTGAAAGTTTGAACCTGCTATTTATACTGGCATACTGTTTGTGCTTATAGTGATGATTTCTGACAGGTGTGCATGTTACATTTGTCTGATAAAGGTCTATTTCTCACAGATCATTAAGGTATGTACATTATGCTATTCAGTTCTGAGTTGTGGTTTATATGTGCAACAGTAATGGATGCTTCTCAATATGAAAGAGCAAAATCTAGAACTCCTGTTGAATACTTTGTGCTGCATGTTAGGTTTTAGCATTTCTGTGAATGGCGGTCACTGATGGTCATAATCCTCTTCTTGGGGAAACAACTTGTGGTACTTTACTGCAAAAATTGCAGGTATCGTAAGTTATTTTATCTTTCGGTATTGTTGTTTGTGTGTTTGGCATAACACAATAGCTTAAATCACTGATTCTTGATGTCTGTTAGGAAATTTGGGATGAGGTTGGTGAGAGCGATGAGGAACGGGACAAGATGCTTCTTCAAATAGAACAAGAGTGCTTGGATGTGTATAAGAAGAAAGTTGAGCAGGCTACAAAGTCAAGAGCACAGCTTCTTGAGGAACTGTCCGATGCCAAAATTGAACTGGCCCGCCTTCTTTCAGCCCTAGGAGAAAAAAGTTTTGTAGGAATTGTGAGTGATTTTCACTTTATTTGGATGTGATGATATAGCAAACAGTAGGATTGGATTCCTTATGGTTTACTGTGGCTCATACTGCAGCCTGATAAAACTTCTGGAACAATCAAGGAACATCTTGCTGCTATAGCACCGGCTCTTGAACAGCTGTGGAAACAGAAAGAAGAAAGAGTAAAGGAGTTTTCTGATGTACAGTCACAGATTCAAAAAATATGCGGAGAAATTGCTGGGAACTTGAATGTTAATGAGACTCCTGTGGTTGATGAAACTGATCTATCCCTAAAGAAATTAGATGAATATCATGCCCAACTTCAAGAACTTCAAAAGGAAAAGGTAAAGCTCTGTCTTCATAATGATGCATTAATAATGAATATTACACAGTTTCTAATCCTATGAATGTATCAAGTTTACCGCTGCTAATTATTTGTTTGATATGGTAGAATGACAGGTTGCAGAAGGTCCTTGAATTAGTGAGCAGTGTACATGGTCTTTGTGCTGTCCTTGGAATGGACTTCTTCAATATTGTAACTGAAGTTCATCCAAGCTTAAATGACTCTTCTGGTGCAAAAAGCAAAAGCATCAGCAATGATACATTAGCAAGGCTGGCTAAGACAGTATTAGCACTAAAAGAAGATAAGAAGCAGAGGCTTCATAAGGTAACCTTATTAATGCATTTCTGATTCATACTTCCCAGAAATGTTGTTCAATTAGTGCTTGTAATTTGGACATATTTCCTTCTGCAAAAGAGTTTGTTTTCTTATGGCAAATTTCTCTGAAAAAATGGCAGTGTCCTGGCATATCAAAATTTGAAATTCTACTATTTTCTATTATTTTTTTCATGATTTAATAGTCAGTATCCAGTGACCGATAAATAGTGGAGTTTCTTTTTTGTTAATGAGCTGAAACATTAAAAGGCTTTTCCATATATACTTGATTTCAGATGCATTTTTTTGATATGTGAAGATTTTTTGACATTTCCCATTTAGAAGTCATTTGATGTGCTTTCTTTTCAAAATAAATGAAGCTCTTTGACATGTATCTTCATTTTGCAGCTTCAAGAGTTAGCAACTCAGTTGATTGATCTATGGAATCTGATGGATACCTCCATGGAAGAAAGGAAATTGTTTGATCATGTTACCTGTAACATGTCAGCTTCAGTTGACGAAGTGACTGTCCCTGGTGCTGTTGCTATGGATCTGATTGAGCAGGTATTTGAATTCTGCTACTGAACAGAAACAAATGTTTGTAAAAACTGTGCGAGCTCTTTACTCATTTTACTGTATTTTGTTTCTAAGACTGAGGTTGAAGTGGAAAGACTTGATCAGCTAAAATCCAGCAGGATGAAAGAGATTGCCTTCAAAAAGCAAGCAGAACTTGAAGAAATATTTGTATGTGCACATATAGAAATAGATCCAGAAGCTGCTCGAGAAAAAATCATGGCATCGATTGATTCTGGGAATATTGAGCCTGCTGAGTTGCTGGCTGATATGGACAATCAAATATCAAAAGCCAAAGAAGAAGCTGTTAGCAGAAGAGAGATTTTGGACAAGGTCGAGAAATGGATGTCAGCATGTGAGGAAGAGAGTTGGCTTGAGGACTACAATAGGGTATTTTACCATTCTTGCCTCTGCTCTGAATATGGATAATCTTATGTGGATGATCTCAGTTCTTAATAATGTCCAATCATGTACTTCATTATCTTTATGTCGATAAAATAGGTCACTGAACAGAGTTGAATCTCATTTGTCGTAGTTGACTTGGGCACTAAAATTAATTCCTTACCTTGCTTAAACAGGATGAAAATAGGTATAATGCCAGCCGAGGTGCACACTTAAATCTCAAGCGTGCAGAGAAAGCCCGTATATTGGTCAACAAAATTCCAGGTATGCGTACAATGAGAGAACTACTGGAGATGTCAAGCTTAAAATTTATCTTTTAAAGTTTTGAACATTTGATGATCTTATTGCGGTTGGTTTGTGTGGCTCTGTAGCACTGGTGGACACTTTGGTGGCCAAAACTCGAGCTTGGGAAGATGATCGCGGCATACAATTTTCTTATGATGGAGTTCCCCTTCTTGCTATGCTAGATGAATATGCCATGCTCAGGCAGGAAAGAGAAGAAGAGAAGCGAAGACTAAGGGTGTGTTCAATCAAATGATAAAAATGTGGTTCTATGTCAAGCACATGAATTTAGACCAATTTGTTTGTTTTGCATTCTGGTCAGCGTTGGGCTTTATTTTAGGGTTCTCCAGCCTTTCATAATTCATATAAACTATAAATGTTAAAGAATCTGAAATAATTTCGTCTCTAAAGGAGGCTACTATCTTTGCACATTACAGGATCAGAAGAAGTTCCACGAACAGCAAAACACAGAACAAGAAACTATGTGTGGTTCGAGGCCCAGCCCTGCTCGACCAGTTGGTACAAAAAAAGTGGTAGGATCTCGTGCAAATGGAGGTGCAAATGGCACTCCCAACAGACGGCTATCGCTGAATGCTCATCAAAACGGCAGCAGATCCACCACTAAAGAAGGGAGAAGGGATAGTACTGGAACAGGCAGGCCCGCAGCTCCAACGAACTATGTAGCCATATCAAAAGAGGATGCTGCCTCTCACATTTCGGGCATGGACACTGTTCCGGCATCACCTTGATTAAATAAGACAGTTCTGTAGGTTTACACCCTTTTGATATTAGTGTTATTACTAGGATCGAGGTTGTTGTAGCAATAGAGTTGTGAGCAAGAATTGGAGAGAAACTGTTTTTAGCATTGTATGTTATATTGGCATTCTGAAGCTGTTATAATCTATGGCTCGTTTACTTCTCAGATTTATTACTAGTGCCTATGCTTTTCGGCTTATACTTGGAAACATGGGGATGTTTTTTTTTGTCTAGATCTGATCCATAGAGAATCTCTAATTAAATCAATGAGAGAGTATGTTTTGCTTATATGTCATTCTTATTAAGTTGATCTACATAGATCCCGATCTTAGACAAAGGCAAATATTTTCAGTAAAATGATGTTTTCTCTTGCAGTTTTTGTCTTGGTCTTGTCCAATTGCTTATTCATGTTATTAATTCTCAGCAGAATGTCCCCTTTTTCAAGGGGGTAAAAAAAGATTGCGACAGAAGTAGAGACTAATAATTTGAGTTTGGGTATTTGTGTAAAGAAGCACTCTGTTTTGTAGCAAGATCAAGAAACCAAATTCTGAAGCATTTTATTTGAATAATAACTGTGTAGCCTAAAAGCAGAAGTGAAGAACTAAATTGAAAAAGATACAAGAGAGAAGAATTGAGTCTTTAGGATTTTGTCTATTTATCTTCTTTTACTGATTTAAATAATTTTGATTTTTTATCTATAAATAAAGTTTATTATTATTATTATTATTATTAGGATATATACCCAAAATTTGGTAAAAAACACCAATTGTGCACTTGAATTTATAAAATATCTAGTTATACTTTTTGATTAGACATAAGTGACATTTGAGTTTTTATTTTGGCTTTTAAAGAAAAAATAATGAATATGAGATACACGCGCGTGATAGACAAATCAAATAGTGAAACATGTTGACTTAGATTCCAGTTGTAAAAATTCAAAGCTGGAGCAATCAAATGCAAATAGAAACATGATTGTTTTCTCTCCTCCACTCTCATATTTTTCTCTCCTTTCTTCTTTTTTCCTCTCCTGTCCTCAAATCTCCCACTTTTAAGAATCTCAATTTATCACTTTTTCTCCTTCAAAGCCTCATCTCCTTCCTCTTCCATCACCATTGCCGAACTCGAAGGCATCAAGGTCCTATTGCTCGCTCGGTTTTCCATCTATTTATATCATCCTTTATTTGTATAACTACTGGGGATTCGATTCTTGTATTTTATCATCCTTTATGTGTATAACCACCGAATGCATCAACTGTCATTTATATTATATTATATTGCAAATGCCATTTACATTATATATGTTGTATATTATATCTTTTTCTAATGTCACTATTGTATTAGAGACTGATATCTACCATTAACAAGTCACTATTAGAATGTGTGCAAGACATATACAGGCTAATTGGGGAAAATTTGAAGAGGTTTGTCTAAAAGAAAAAAAAGTTTTGGAGGTGTGCAAATGCTTCCTTGGAGGCTGAACTTAAAGAGCAGTTAGTGGCATTGTGAAAGTTGGGAAATGACATTGTTGAAAATTTGATTTGCTATAATAAAGAGACACGATGTCGAGCATATTTTAGTCCTACAAGTCAGCATGACAATAACATGAGTGAAAGTTATAACTCATTGATTTTTGGGCTAAGACATAAAACCATAATAATCATGTTAGAAGAGATTAGATTGAAGGAGAATAACTATATTAACGAACTAAGAGAACTTGCAACATGGTAAGCACATAGCAAAATTCACAGCAAGGATGAGGTAAGATAAATCTATTTATAAGGTTTCTTTGCATTTTCCAGGCATATTCGATAGTGCCCGTATTCTCTCCCTAGTCCAAAGGACATACAAAACTCATGATATCTCTCCTAACTTGCAAATAAAACAAGCTCACAAACCAACTTAGGACAAAATCACCACTCTACCCTCAACTTATTACTGTTGATATTAACAAAATCCCAAGATATACCAACCATAGTACAACCCATTAGTGGTCTCCTTTCTTATGAGTATAGGTAAAATATATCAGGGGCCTATCAATACTCTTCCCCAATAAAGCACCTTGTCCTTAAGGTGAAAAGCTAAAAACTGCATTGTTATAACATTAAAGTCTTCCCAGGTTACTTCAAATGAAGGAAGATCCTTCCACTGAATTAGGACCTCCTTTTTGCTAGCTTGTCCGTAAAGCTTGGGTCACACACCCAAAAAAGCAATAGGTTCCATAATGAGTTCAAGATCAATATTGAGGTGGATAGGTAAAAGAATTGGTGATGCGACATCCCCTTTGGCATTCTTAAGCTATGACACATGAAAGACATGATGCATGGATGATGTAGGCGGCAACTTCAGAGGGTAAACAACCTGTCCAACCCTCTCCAAAATAGTGAATGGGTCGTAGTAGCATGCTACCAGCTTTTGGTTGGAGTGATGGATTAAAGATTGTTGCCTATAAGGATGCAGCTTCAAAGAGATTGCATCCCTAACTTCGAACTCTTCATCCTTGCGATGAAGATCAACTTGTTTTTTCATGTGCTACTGAGCTCGGAGCAAATTCATCTGAAGCTCATCTAGGATGTCATCCCTCTCTTGAAGCATCTGATCAATGGAAGAAATTGGGGTTGTATTTGCGGAGTAACGCAAAAGAGAGAGTGGATCTTGGCCATAGAGGGCTTTAAAAGGAGTGCACTCGAGTCAAGAATGGTGAGTCTTATTATACTAGTATTCAACCCATGGTAGCCATTTGTTCCACTAACATGGTTTGGAAGATGCAAAACATCTCAAATAAGTTTCTAGACATCGATTCACTACTTCGGTTTGTCCATCTGTTTAAGGATGGTATGACGTGCTCCTCTTAAGGAAAATTCCTTGCAACTCGATCAACTCCCTCCAAAAGTGACTTAAAAATACTTTATCTCGATATGATATAATAGAAATAGAAACCCCATGGAGTCAGATAACTTCTCGAATAAAAAATTCAGCCACTATTTGAGCTATAAAAGGGTGATGTAGTGCCATAAAATGTCCATACTTTATGAGCCGATCAACTACCACAAATACCACAGAAAGTCCTCCAGTTTTAGGCATGCCTTCTATAAAATCCACTATCACTTCTTCCCACACATAAGTTGGTAAGGGAATTAGTTGTAGTAGGTCGATCGGTGATGTATTCAGACTCTTGTTACGCTAGCAAACATCACAAACAGCTGCCATCTGAGAATTTTTTGATAGTTAGAATAGATTCGTAGACCCGGTCAGCTGATCCGTTTTAAATTTAGACTAGTTCTATATGGTCCTTTCTTCAAAAGCTCTGCCCTCCCTCTCTATTGACCAAGGGATGGAAGGGCAGAGGCCTTTGGTGTCCCCTCCAGTCAAGAATTGGGGCCTCACAATCACTAGCCAATAGGCTTTTCTCTAAAATATCATGTTTCATTTCCACCCAAAACAACTCAGATGCAATCCATTTATAAGTCTTTATTTCACCGGAGTGCCCCCCAATAGGTGAATAATGAAACTCATAAAAAATGAGTGGAATGAAGGAGGAGTTTTTAGGGATAACCAACCTGCCTTTGTAGAATACCAAACCCTGTTGTAAAGAAAATCCCACATGTTGTGTTTCCTCCTCTTGCAGATCAGCCTTTAATTTCTGTAAAAAAAATCATTAGCAACTATTTCCTCTTGTAATTTTGGCTAGTCCCACCAACAAGGCACCACAATGGTATTACATTCTCTTAAGTCTCCTCACATAGATAGAACATCTGCCACTTGATTAGCCTTTCCTACTTTTTACTGTATTTCAAACTTGTAGGCCATCAATTTACTAACCCATTTTTGATACTCATGCCCATCACCTTTTGCTTAAGCAAATGCTTCAAACTTTGTTGATCTATTTTCATGATGAACCTACAACCCAACAAATATGGCCTCCTTTTAAGAACTGCTAACACAATGGCCATCAATTCTTTTTCATAGATGGACTTGAGCTATGCTTGAGTGCCTGACACTTTACTAAAGTAAGCTATTGGTCGGTGATCCTACATCAGAACAACCCCAATGGCATAACCCAAAGCATATGTTTCTATCTCAAATGGTTTGGTGAAATTAGGCATAGCCAAGACCATAAATGTAGTCATGCTACGCTTAAGGGCTAGAAATGCCAACCCAGCCTCATCAGACCACCCAAATCTATCTTTCTTGAACTACTCCATAAGCGGCCAAGCTATTTTTCCATAACTCTGAACAAATTTTCTATAGTAGTTAGTCAAGCCCAAAATTCCTCTCAATTCTATGATGTTCCTTGGACGAGGCCAATCTAACATAGCTTGAATCTTAGACTGATCCACTGAAACCCCTTCACTAGAGATCACAGGCCAAGATAAGCCAATTTAAATTCTCTAAATTCACACTTTTTTGTAGTTGGCAAACAACTGGTGTTTTTAGAGCTGCTCTAAAACCAATTGGACATGTTGGACATGATCTTCGACAAAAGCACTATAAACCAATATGTCGTCGAAGAAGACCAATACAAACTTCCATAGAAAATGCTTGAAAATCTCATTCATAAGAGATTGGAAAGTGGCTGGGGCATTTGTTAGCCCGAAGGGTATTACTAAAAATTCATAATGCCCTTCATATATGCAAAAAACGGTCTTATGTTCATCACCAATCCTGATTCAGATTTGTGGTAGTCGAACTTCAAGTCCAATTTGGAGAAAATACCAGCCCTATGAAGCTCATCCAAAAGCTCATCTATTATTAGGATAGGGAACCTATCTGGAACTGTCTTTTTATTCAATGTTCGATAGTCTACGCAAAACTTCCAACTCCCATCATTTTTCTTAACCAATAACACTAGGCTTGAGAAGGGACTATTGCTACTCTAGATAATTATTGCATCCAAAATTTTTTTGATGAGCCGCTTTATCTCATATTTTTGAAATTGTGGGTAATGATAAGGTCTAATGTTGACTAGTTGCGTCCTTTCCTTTAAAACTATTGAATGTTCATGTTCCCTAACTGGCGAAAGTCCTTGCAACCTTTGTAACACTTTAGATGGAGATAGATTGACCTTAGCAGAACTTAGAAGGGAACCCAATTCCACAAAAATTCCCTACCTTTCACGCCAAATGGAATTCCTCATACTTTTTATTGATATCAGGGTCTCATCTAGGGCAGGGTCTCCTTTGATAGTTACAGTTTTCGCTCCCAGCTTAAACTTCATTATCTGGATTTTCCAATTAATGAAGTTTCCTCCCAATGTCTCAAGCCATTTAATACCCAATATGACATATGCATTGCCCAGTTGAAGAGGAAGAAAATCCTCCACTAATTCTACACCTTGGAGACATAAGACCACCCCTTTACAAACACCCTTAGCCTTCACATTACTACCATCTCCAAGAACCATTTCATATGCAGCAATAGAAGAAATGGGCAGGTGAAACTTTTCAATTAATTTTGTAGATAAAAAATTATGGGTTGCACCTAGATCGATTAACACCACCACCAATTGATCGCCGATTTTGCCTCTGACTTTCATAGTTTTTGGATTGGTGAGACCAATAATTGAATTTTAAAGAGACCTTTACCTATTTAGGCACTTCCATTGTTGAACCTTGAGGGGTATTTTTGTCATTTTGATGATAACGAATAATCTAACAATAATGTATTTAACAATGTTTGTGTTCTAAGTGTGTTAAATGAGATATACTTTGATTAGAACATGAAGCAAGATTGAAATAAAAATCAAAGAAATAGCAAAGTGTCATGCCTATGAATATAGCTTAGCGCTAATTCTCCACCATTCAAAGTTCATGGCCATGAATGATGAAACAAGTCGCGCCCATGACCAAACATTTCCAATTCTTCCAAAGAGTATCACGGCCAGAGTCACCACTTAGACCGCAGCTTGGAAGAACATTCACGCTCGTGACACATATAGTCACACCCATGAACTAGGATAGAGAAACATGTCAGGTGTGATTTAAGCGTTGGTTCAATGACTACTTTTTCATTAAATGCACCCAAACAGCTATAATTCACAGAGGGAGTATAAATGCAAGTCATTTATGAATCCTAACAAGAAGAACAACAATTATTTTTCATTTTTAATCTTGTTGTAGCCTTGTGCATTACTTATTTTTCAACAATCCTCTACTTTTTGTGAAAACATAATTGCTCATAACTTCTGAGCATTGTAGGTTGGTGAGTGTTTTTCATTGTAATCAATTACTCAAAAGTGAGCTTGGGCATATTAGGTTAAGAGTGAAACACTTTTAAGGGTTTATTGTGTGAGCCATAAAACACAAGAAATTGGTTTTTGTGTGAGCCATTGAAAAACATAAGAGAATCTTTGAGTTTGGTGTTCGTCATTGAGAGAAACACCATAGTTGGGAGTGAGTTTAAAAAAATATAACACTTAGTGTGTTAGTGAAACACCCAATTGAGAATGGGGAGAGGAGGAGGGTTTGTTAATATTTGAACCTCTATAAATCTTGTGTGTGATATCTCTCATTTCTTCCTCTATTTTATTTATTCCACACTTTCAATTAAGCAAATTTTTATTTGTTAACCAATTCAACTCCTTTCTTGGTTCATTGTCTGGGCAACATCCACCATGTTCAGTTCGACTATAAATCTTGTGTGTGATATCTCTCATTCCTTCCTCTATTTTATTTATTCCACACTTTCAATTAAGCAAATTTTTATTTGTTAACCAAGTCAACCCCCTTCTTGGTTCATTGTCTGGGCAACATCCACCATATTCAGTTCAACTTCTAGAGCTAAATCATCTATCTCTTCCTCATTCTGTACCACCATCACACTAAGTTCCTTTTTTTTTTTTACAATGATGCCACAGTGAATATCTCTCATCGTAGTGATAACAAAGTCCCTTTACACGCCGTTGCTAAAGCTCTGAATTCGTTAGTCTTCTAAATGTTTCCATTGGCCTAGTGGAAATTGAAGGATTGAAGGGAGTTGGGCAAGTTGGGTGCATTGGTTTTTGGAAGTCTAGGGCATTCTTTGCTATAGAAATTGGAGAGAAGATTTTTTTGGACTGAGTTAGCTTATCTTCTGCCCTTTGGGTAAGTCCATGGCCTTGCCCAGGCACGTGGGTGTGAAAACACCCTCACTTTAGCCCTAATCTCTGGCTTCAGACCTGTCACAAATTTTCTTATGTAAATCTCTCTGAAACCTCATCTAAAAGAGCTGCCATGGAGATAAATTGTCGGCAATAGACTTGTACCGAGCCATCCTACTTGAGCTTCATCCACTGATCGTGAAGAGTTCCATTCTTCATTGATCTAAATTTCGGCAATAGCAAGCCCTTCATTTTCGCCCATGACAATATTGGTCTTCTCATATGCTCCCACTGATACCATAATAAGACATCTCCTCAAAGGCAGTTACGACAGCTTCAATTCGTTCATTATCAAAGAATCGTTGAAGGTCGAAGAAATGTTCTACTTTCAATACCCAACTGTCTAGAATATCTTTGTTGAAGACTTCTAGCTCTAGCTTGCGGGAACGACAATCCCACCTATGTTCATTAGATAAAAACCTAAACTCATTCTGAACTAAAGAAGGAACAACTGGAGTGAAAACTTCTTTCATTAGTTTTGATCAACTCATTTCCTTTTCGTTTTATTTTCTAGAAAATGACATTATTTTTTACGTCTCTTTGTGCATTTTCATAAGCTGATCCATTTTCAGGGATAGGCTTTCCATTGAGCTCAACTTAGAAGAGATACTATTCGTAGAGCTCTTCAGTGGGCCCAACTCCTCTTCTACAACATCAAAACTCTAGATGCCATGTGGGAGCTAGGATCATTTTTTGCCATCATCACCATCTCTAATACCAAATGGTAAGCATAGAGAAAAATTCACAATAAGGATAGGTAAGATAAATCTATTCATAAGGTTTCATTGCATTTTCTAAACATATTCGAGAGTGCATGCATTCTCTTCCTAGTCCAAAGAACATACAAAATTCATGATATCTCTCATAACAAACTACCTACAAATAAAACAATCTCACAAACCAACTTAGGACAAAATCACCACTCTACCCTCAACTTATTACTTTTGATATTAACAAAAGCCCAAGATAAGCCAACCATAGCACAAGCCATTAGTGGCCTCCTTTCTTACGGGTATAGGTAAAATGTATCGGGGGCCTATCACAACAATATGAGCATCTGAAATTTCTCCTTTCACAACAAAAAGTCTTTCATGCATATAGCGAAAAATCAATTCAATGCAATATTAAATGGAATGGGGATGCAGGTTTTAAAGTAGTGGAGGATCAATATGGGCATACTATCAATTTAAGAAAGAATATATGTAGTTGTAAGACTTTAGAAGTGAGAGGGATTTCTTATGCACACGCTATTGATGCAATGAATCATAAGAAAATAGATCCACTTAATTATATCTCAAATTGGCATTGTTAAGATACTTATTTGAAAGCATATTCACATTTTATTCAACTTGTTCCAAACATGAGAATGTGGCCAGATCCACAACATCCATTAATAAAGTCTCCATTTATCAAATTTATTATGGGCAAACCTCGAAGAAATAAAAGAAGGGATCAAGATGAAGTGAAATATATTCGTAAATTGTCAAGGAGGATACTATAATAACATGTTCATTTCCCAAGAAGGAAGGTCACAACAAGAAAGGTTATGTTTTGAGGAAATACGCATCAAATAATTAGGTGATTTCGTTTAAATCTCAAATTTGATCTTATTACCTTTTCTTATGTGTTAAATATATGTGATTTGTGTGAAAATTTTATTATTAATGTTTGTTTTTAAATTCTACTAGTCTTAATCAAAATGTTGGCAGTTATGATATGAGTGAAACTCAAAGTCAAGGAACTGATGTGGTGAGTAATGTAATTCATAATGGTTAGCTGTGTAATATCCAGTAATTTAGGCCCTGATTGCGCGTGACCGTAGTGAGACGCACAAGTTCAATCGGAGTCTAAATTTGAACCCATAAAAAATTGACTAATAATAAGACATAATAATTAAGGCTATTATTATTTAGGAATTAAAAAGATTAGTGGTAGAATTAGAAAAAAATAAAATTTCCTATGGACAAAATCGGTATTATAGAGATTGTTTGGGGAAAAAATGTAAATATGGAGGAAGATGTGGCAAATAAGAAATTTTTTAAAGTTTAAAATTTAATTAAAATTAATTTGTATTTTGGACCAATGGATGAAGAGCTTAATGTAGTCATGGAACCACCAAATACTCACCTTTAAAAAAAAAGATAAATATCTCATTTTCTCCACCAATTAAAAACCCATTTCCCTCATATTCTCTCCTCACTTTGCCGTCCACCATAACTCTCCTAAAAATCTCCATTTATCTTCAAATCAAGCTTGAAAAAGTGAGGAAAGAAATTAGTTTTGAGAGAGGAAAAATCAGAATTAAAGAGTTCTTACTAAAAAGTAAAGTAAAGAAACAAGAAAGGAGGAAGAAAGAAGAGAAAGAAAAGAGAAAAATTAAGGGGAAATTCGGCTAGCTTTGGAATGATCTTAAGGTGAGTTTATTCTTTTTAAATTCAACCTTTTTCCTTCTATTTGAGACCCATAATGATGATAGATGTGATTAGGTTTGGTAGATTGAGCTTATGTTGCAAGATTGGAAGTAGAAATTTAAGTTTGTGATTAATTGATGAAAGTTGTAGTTAAACTTTGAATTAATGATATTTGATGTTAGTTAATTGTTTTATGGCTTAAAAACTAAAGAAAATATGATGTTAATGGATGAATGAGGGGCTGCAATAGTTAAATAAATTTGGAAAAAATTGAAATTAGCATAGAAGCACAACAATTGGTGATAAGTGAAGCATGATTTGAGTGTTGAATTGAAGAAAATGAATTGGGAACTAGGATATAGTTTTTGGGCAGCCATGACATAATAAGAGGGAAGTTTAACTGTTAAACCTTGAGGGCTATTTTTGTCATTTTGATGTTAACAAATAAAATAGCAATATTGTATTTAACATACTTGTTTTCTAAGTCTATTAAACAGGGTATGAAATAAAATAGCAAGAATGGAGAGTGGAAGAATAATCATTGAAAGACAAAATTAAGGAAGTAGCATGTTCACTCCCGTGACCCTATGTGTCACACCCGTGAAAGAGATAACCGTCACCAAAACCAACATTGAAATTCATGACCATGAAGGAAGAACAAACCGTGAAATGTACATTTAAGTCACGCCCGTGAATGTTCATGGCATTTTCATCCAGAGAGCTTCACGACCAAAGTCACCATTTGGATCACGGTTGGGAAGTTTGTCATTCCCGTGAAGATGTATGTCACACCCGTGACCCAATATTTCAAAATATTCCAGAGAGCTTCATGACCAAGGTTACCACTTCAGTCACGGCTTGGGAAGTAATGTCACGCCCGTGACAAACATAGTCAAGCCCGTGAATGATGAAAGAGAAAAATGTCAGGCGCGATTATTTGGTTGGTACAACAGCTAGTTTTATATTAAATGCACCCTAACAGCTATAATCAGCCAAGAGAGTATAAATGGAAGTCATTTATGCATTCAGTACAAGAGCATAGCAAATACTTTGAATCAAAATCTTATTACAAGCTATTTGTACATTCAATACTTTGAGAACCAATATCTATTCTCTGTATAAATCTTTTTGCTCTTCATTTATTGAGTAATAAATATTTGTGAGTGTTTCTCTCTGTAATTATTTATTACTCAAGTGAGTTTTGGGTATTTATGGGTTAAGAGTAGAACACTTGTAAGGGTTAGTTGTGTGAGCCTGTAAAACACAAGATAAAAGGTTGTTTGTGTGAGCTTCTAAAACACAAGATAAAAGGTTGTTTGTGTGAACCTGTAAAACACAAGATAAAAGGTTGTGTGTGTGAGCCTGTAAAACACAAGGAATTGGTTATTGTGTGAGCCATTAAAACACAAGGGATTTCTGGGTTAGGTGTGAGCCATTGTGAGAAACACCATAGTTGGGAGTGAGCTTGTAAAACTCCATTGTAACACTTAGTGTGTTAGTGAAACTCCCAATTGCGATTGGGGAGAGGAGTAGGGTTTGTTAACACCCGAACCTCAATAAAATTCCTTGTGTCAAATTTCTCTATCCCTTCTAAAATTAATTATTTATTTCCGCACTTTAAAGTTTAATTTTTGAAACTCCAATTCAACCCCCCTTCTTGGCTTAATATCTGGGCAACAATTGGTATCAGAGCTTGGTCTAGCATCAAAGCCTAAAAAGTGCTAGTAAAGATTAAGATATGGTGAGTGAAGGATTCCAAAGTCTCAAACCTTACTTTGATGGAGCAAATTATGTCCATTGGAAGTTTCGGATGGAGACATATATGGATAGTGAAGGAATTGAAGTCTGGGATAGTGTACGAAAAGAATGGACACCACCAACCAGAAGAGGAGCTGATGGTGAAGAAGAAATCCTATCAAGAGATGATTGGACAGAGCCTTAAAGAAGTGCAAATTTCAAAAATAAGAAGGCAATGACAATCCTATCAAGCTCGTTATCTATTAAAGAATGTGGAAGAATACAACACTGCCCAACAGCATACAGCTTGTGGAAGACATTGGAAAATTATCATGAAGGAACTAAGCAAGTCAAATCCAAGAAGATTCAACTTCTAACCTCAGAATATGAGCTCTTTAAGATGAAATCCAATGAGTCAATCACTGACATGACCAACCGCCTTCTAGCCATTATAAATGGAATGAGGAAACTTGGGAAGCATATGAGTTTGGAGGATGTAAACAACAAAATCCTGAGAAGTCTTCCTCTTGAAAAATATGGCTCAAGAGTTGCTGGCATAGAAGAAGCAAATGAAGACATGAGCATCATGAATACTGATGTGTTGATTGGCAAACTTCTCACACATGAAATGGCAGGGAAAAGAGATAGAGAGCTTGAAGCAGAGCCAGAGAAAAGAAAGCCCTTAGCACTCAAAGCCTCTACTTCAAAATCGCAAGAAGAAAGTGAAGATGATGAAGAAATTAGTGATGATGAAAATGAGGACATTGTTATTCTTTCAAGGAGACTAAAAAGAATCATTGAGAAGAAAATGAGCAGCTCCAGAAAATTCAGGCAAAGAAACCTCAAACAAACTTCTAATGATGCACAAATAAGTAAGGAAGAGGTAAAGTGTTATGAGTGTGGAAAGAAAGGACATATCAAACCAGAATGTCCAAGGCTCAAGAAGCATAAAAGCAAATACCAAAGAGACAATGGGGAGAAAGGTCACAAAGCCACATGGGATGACGAAAGCTCTTCAAGTGAAAAAGATGATAATGAAAGCGAATAGGTCAACCTATGCTTCATGGCTATTGAAGATCATGTCTCGAATAAGGTAAGATCACTACACTCATACTCTTTGAACAATGATAGTAGTGATAATGATGATGATAGTGATGATGATGATGATGAGCAAAGCCTAATAGAAGAATTAAATCTAGAATTAGAGAAATATATAAGTAAATTTAGTACTTATAGAAATAACATCTCTAATTTAAAGAATAGGATAGATGATTTAGAAAAGGAAAACATAAAGTTTAAATCATCTAATGAATCTCTCCAAAAGTCATTAGATGAATACTCATCAAGACCCTCAACTGCTTCCTTACTAAAAGAAAATAATACTTTGAAAAATGAAGTTGAGGAACTTAGAAATTCCATTTCTAAATTTCACAAAGGTAAAGAGAGCTTAGATACTCTCATTGTGTCTCAAAGATCACCCTTAATTAGACATGGTCTAGGATTTAAGGACACATCATCATCTTCTCACAAAACCATCTTTGTTAAGTCAAGTGAACCTCACATCTCCACACTTGTTAGAACAACACCAAGAATAAGCATATTAAACCTTCTATACATAAACAGAATAATCATGCCTTTATATATAAGAAGCATGCATCTAGAAAATCAACAATTAATCATAACTGTGCATGTCATCATTCTCAAAATAAGTTTGATAGAAATATGGTATTCAAAAATCTTGTAAGACCAGAAAACATGTTTAGACCAAAACAATGTAATTATTGTATGACAATGGGTCACATAAATAAATATTGTTGGATAAGGAAGGCTCATTGGGAACCTTCATGTGCTAACCCCCAAGGACCCAAGCTCATTTGGGTACCTAAAAATCATACTTGAACTGTGATTTTATAGGTATGCCTCAAGTTCACAATAAACAAAAATGCTTGGTTGGTAGACAGTGGATGCTCAAGGCATATGACAGGAGTCAAAGAACTTTTCAATGAAATCAAAAGTATTGATGGAGGTAAAGTTACCTTTGGAAATAATACAAAGGGTAAGGTAATTGGCATTGGTTTTATTGGTATTAATGGTACTACTTTTATTAAAGATGTCTTGCTTATTGATGGCTTGAAATATAACTTGTTAAGCGTAAGTCAATTATGTGATAAAGGAAACAAAGTAATCTTTACTTCCAATGAATGTCTGATGATCTCTATCGATGGTTAGAAGATATTTAAAGGAAATAGAGATGTCAATACATACATAATAAACTTACATGAACTATATAACCATTCCTCTAAGTGTCTTGTAACTACTAGTGATGAATCTTGGCTTTGGCATAGAAGACTTGGTCATGCTAACATGGCCTTAATACAAAGCCTCAGCACAGGAGAACTAGTAAAAGGACTACCAAAAGTTAAATTTGAAATAGGCAAGACATGTGAACCTTTCCAAAGAGGAAAGCAATACAAGTGATCCTTCACAGCCAAAAACATATTAAGTACATCAAAACCTCTTCAACTCCTGCATTTAGACTTATTCGGACCTACTAGAATTGCTAGCTTAGGAGGATAACATTATGCATTTGTCATCGTAGATGATTACTCTAGATTTACTTGAGTAATTTTCTTAGCTCAAAAGAGTGATGCTTTTGAAAATTTCAAAAACTTTGCTAAAAGAGTTCAAAATGAAAAGGGTACTGTATTTGAAAGATAAGAAGTGATAATGGCAAAGAATTTGAAAATGAAAACTTTGAAAGCTTTTGTCTTGAACATGGCATTTCAAATAATTTCTCATCTCCTAGGATACCTCAACAAAATGGGGTAGTTGAAAGGAAAAATCGAACTTTAATTGAAATGGCTAGAACAATGCTCAATGAATATGATTTACCAACTTACTTTTGGGTAGAAGCCACAAACACTGCATGTTATATTTCAAATCGAGTTTTCAAAAGACCTCTATTAAACAAAACCTCATTTGAGCTATGGAATGGAAGAAAGCCCTTGATATCATACTTTAGAGTATTTGGATGCAAGTGCTTCATATTGAATACAATATTGGAAAATTTGCCTCTAAATCTGATGAAGGTATCTTTTTAGGATACTCTACAACCAGCAAAGCATATAGAGTTTTTAACAAAAGATCATTAACTGTTGAAGAATCCATGCATGTTGTTTTTAATGAATCTAGTAGACTTGATCTTATGAAAGGTAGTGTTCTTGATGATGTTGTAGGAAATATGGAAAAACTTGATCTTGGAAATGGGAAAGAAGAAAATAATCAAGAAGATTCACATCAAAATGATTCTCTACCTCAAACTCAAGAAGAAAACGAACAAGAACTCCCAAAAGAATGAAGAATGATGAAAGATCATCCAAAGGAGCAAATCATTAGTGATCTCTCAAAGGGAGTAAGTACTAGAACTCATTTCAAACATTTAGTCACTCACATTGCTTTTATTTCTCCAATTGAGCCTAAAAATGTTGATAAGGCTCTTAATGATGAAAGTTGCGTAATTGCCATGCAAGAGGAACTCAACCAATTTGAGAGACGTAAGGTATGGACATTAGTACCTAGACCCAAGGATCATCAAATTTTAGGTAGCAAATGGGTATTTAGAAATAAACTAGATGAACAAGGTTCAATAACTAGGAATAAGGCTAGATTAGTTGCAAAAGGATATAATCACGAAGAAGGTATAGATTATGATGAAACCTATGCACTTGTAGCAAGATTAGAAGCCATAAGAATACTCTTAGCATATGCATGTCACATGAATTTCAAACTCTTTCAAATGGATGTGAAAAGTGCATTTCTAAATGGTTATATAGAAGAAGAAGTGTATGTAGAACAACCACCAGGCTTTGAAAGCTATGATTTGCCAAATCATGTTTTTAAATTTTCAAAAGCATTATATGGTTTGAAACAAGCCCCAAGAGCTTGGTATGAAAGGCTAAGTTCTTTTCTATTAGAAAGTAGCTTTACAAAGGGAAATGTTGACACCACATTATTCATTAAAAAACATAAGCATGATATATTAATTGTTCAAATTTATGTTGATGATATAATATTTGGTTCTGCTAATGAGTTGCTTTGTCAAGAATTTGCCAAGTGTATGACTAGAGAATTTGAAATGAGCATGATGGGAGAGCTTAAGTATTTCCTTGGTCTACAAATAAAGCAAAGCAATGAGGGCATATTCATTAACCAATCCAAATATGCCAAAGATTTAATTAAGAAATTTGGTATGGAAGGATGCAAGAATGCCAAGACTCATATGAGCACATCAACAAAATTGGACAAGGATGAAAAGGGTAAGAGCATTAATGAAAAGCTTTATAGAGGTATGATCAGATCACTTTTATATCTTACTGCTTCTAGAGCTGATATAATGTATAGTGTTTGCTTGTGTGCACGATTTCAATCATGTCCTAAAGAATCTCATTTAAATGCAGTAAAAAGGATTCTAAGATATTTACATGGATCATTGCATCTAGGTTTATGGTATCCTAGAAATTCATCCTTTTATATCATAGGATATTCAGATGCAGACTATGGTGGTAGTCTTTTAGATAGAAAAAGTACTTCAGGTACTTGTCACTTTATTGGAGAATTCTTAGTTTCTTGGTTTAGCAAGAAACAAGTTTCAGTTGCCCTTTCAACTGCCGAAGTAGAGTATGTAGCAGCTGGATGTTGTTGTACTCAAATGCTTTGGATGAAACAACAACTTAAGGACTATGGTCATGATATGAACCATATACCTATTAAATGTGACAATACAAGTGCTATAAATCTTTCAAATAATCCTATTCAACACTCAAGAAGTAAGCATATTGACATTAGACATCACTTTATTAGAGATCATGTTCAATATGGAGATGTTGCATTAGAATTTATAAGCACAGAAAATCAATTGGCATATATTTTTACTAAGTCTCTAAATGAGGAAAGATTTAATTTCATTAGAAGAGAACTTGGTATGATTGATGGATTAACATTATGATTGCTAAATTGTGAAATCTTAATTGATAATCTTAATTTTGTATCATATCACTAGATATAAGGTAGTAATTTTGATGAAAATTTATGTTATAAGGGATAGAATCTTTATTGAAATGATTTATTCTTGTTTTAGGACTTAATTTTATTTGATGAAAATTTTAGAGGAGTCACGCCTGTAACATATGTTCACGCCCGTGACTTAAATAGCCAAAAGAGGCAGTCTCGTTCACGACTTGATTCACAACATTGTTCACAGCTTCAAGTGGTGAAGCGTATATTCACGGCTTCATTCACTCCCGTGAAAAAGTCCGGTTCACTCCCGTGACAGATTTTCACACCCCAAAACCCATAGAGATGTTCACGCCTTGCTTCACGGGCATAATTAGTGAAATTCAACATTTCATGCCCGTGACTCATGTTTCTCCCCCGTGAGAGTTCATTATTCACGCCCGTGACATTTAAAAGTCATGACCGTGACCATTTTCACACTTTTATTCACGGGTAGAACACTTCTTCAGCAAACTGTGAACACGACCATTCACGCCCGTGAACAAACATTTCACGCCCTTGAATGCATCGGGCATATAAAAGAACAACCGATTATTTTTCTCATTTCAACCTTTCAACTCCTTGAAACCGCTCTCATTTACACACATTCAATGAGTTATTGAAGATTCCGACCCCCAAGTCACAAAATTTTCCTATAAATACCATTAAAAGTCCATTCCTTCATCAAAACTCATACTCATTTAGGGTTTTTCTCAATTTTCTGTCAAATATTTTCTCAAAACTTCACAAAGTTCATCTTTTCTATTCAAATGGAGATTTCCTCATCAAAAGGAAAAAGAAAGAAATCTCATGCTCCTAGGAGGTATGTAGATTACCTCATGAACAGAATTCCGGAGCAATGCCATCCCCGATACACCACATTGAAGAAAAGGCCTCTCCTTTCATCGAGGTCCTTTGAATGGAAAACTGTTCGAACTCTCGGGCTAGAAACATCTATAACAAAGCAAATCCAGGCCTGTCACTTGAAACAATTTGTGGACATTCACCAGCCAACATTGAGGGAGCCAACACTAGAATTTCTGAGCACTTTGCAAGTGTCTCTTACTGGAGTGGTGAAATTCCAACTCTGCGACAATCCAAACACCCTCAATGCCACTGAATTTGGAGAATTATTCAACTTACCATCAGATGACATACTCAATGACAGCGAAGTAGAATTCTCCCCCACTCGAGCTTAGACCCATTTTGGCTTAGATTGCAGCTGGGATGTTAAGAAGACAAAGAGCACTCATATCCTGTCCCCAGTGCACAAATATTTGCATAGGTTCCTAACTTATATCATATTTGCTCGGGGAGAAAGTAATGGGACCATTAGGAAATCGGAGCACTTCCTATTTGAGATGGCTAGAAGAGGACTCACGGTGGCACTTTCTAGATGGTTTGCAAACCATCTTCTGTCCATTGCCACCAAACCCACAGGAGATATACTGATTGGTGGTTATGTCACCCATATAGCCTTGAAGCTTGGCTATTTGAAGCTGGATGAGCATCATTTCAATCTCATCCCTGGGCATCCTCGAGATCGATTAGATGTCGAGTCCTTTATCAAGATGGGAACGGCTGTCAAAATTGTTCATGAGGACAATATTTTCTACCGCTTCACATACACTGTTGGGGAATAATCTTGGAAGACAATGATACGGAGGACTTCAAAGCAGGCCTCCAAGGGATCCAGCAAAAGAAAAGGGCTCGGGTTGAGGAAGCACCTCCAGCGACTGAGCAGGACATCGGACAATCCTCAGCTTCCACACCGAATTTGGTGCAGTAGGTGGTTGACCTCTTGGCACCACATTTTAAGCAGCTGCAGGCTTCGATGGATGAGAGGTTGGAAAACCTCAAAGACTTCATGGAGTTTCGGATGGACAGCCTTGAGGCAGAGGTTGCTAGACTTCGAGATAGGATGTCCGACTAGGTGTTAGGCTAGATGGTAGCCTAAATTTTTGTGGTTGCTTGTTTATTTTCTTTGTTGTTTTGTTGTTTTTTATTTGATTGTATTTCCTTTTTGAAACTTTAATTAACTTTGGTGTGTATTTTTTTAACAATAAAATATATTTGCTTTGTTTATCCTTTGGTATCTATATATTCTTTTTGATTGATGACAAAAGGGGGAGAACATAGCAATATATTAAATGAATTATTTGAATAAAAAATAAGAACCTACAAATACATTGACATTGAGTTAGGTTAGGAGAAATTAGAAATACTCAAACTTTGATTCAAAATTAATATGCAAGTATGAAATTGAGAAATTGAGCTTTATACACATTAGATATACCTTAAGTATACTTTGCATATACCTTAATGCAAGTTACATAAATGAATATGTCATAATATACTTTAAGTATACCTTACATATATTTCATGCCTTAAAAAGAATTTTGGTATATATTGGATATACTTCACATATAACTTGCATATACTTAAAAAACTAGTAAGTTTATTTCAATGCTACATCATTCTTTACAATTCTTGCATTTTATCAATTTTTTATCCTAAGTATCTTTTGAGGGGGAGACTTCTCAAAAGCACATATTGCTAGATTATTTGTCACCATCAAAAAGGAGGAGATTGTTAAACCTTGAGGGGTATTTCCATCATTTTGATGATAACAAATAAAATAGCAATATTGTATTTAACATACTTGTTTTCTAAGTCTATTAAATAGGGTATGGAATAAAATAGCAAGAATGGAGAGTGGAAGAATAATCCTTGAAAGACAAAATTAAGGAAGTAGCATGTTCACTCCCGTGACCCTATATGTCACGCCCATGAAAGAGATAACAGTCACCAAAACCAACATTTGAAATTCACAGTCATGAAGGAAGAACAAACCGTGAAATGTACATTTAAGTCACGCCCGTGAATTAAATTTTCACGCCCATGAATGTTCATGGCATTTTCATCGAGAGAGCTTCACCACCAAAGTCACCACTTGGATCACCGCTGGGAAGTTTGTCACGGCCGTGAAGATGTATGTCATGCCCGTGACCCAATGTTTTAAAACATTCCAGAGAGCTTCACGATCAAAGTCACCACTTCAGTCACGACTTGGGAAGTAATATCACGCCAGTGATAAACATAGTCACGCCCGTGAATGATGAAAGAGAAAAATGTCAGGCACGATTATTTGATTGGTACAATGGCTAGTTTCATATTAAATGCACCCTAACGGCTATAATCAGCCAAGAGAGTATAAATGGAAGTCATTTATGCATTAAGTACAAGAGGATAGCAAATACTTTGAATCAAAATCTTATTATAAGCTATTTGTACATTCAATACTTTAGGAACCAATATCTATTCTCTGTATAAATCTTTTGCTCTTCATTTATTGAGCAATAAAGATTTGTGAGTGTTTCTCTCTATAATCATTTATTACTCAAGTGAGTTTTGGATATTTCTGGGTTAAGAGTAGAACACTTGTAAGGGTTAGTTGTGTGAGCCTGTAAAATACAAGATAAAAGGTTGTTTGTGTGAACCTGTAAAACACAAGATAAAAGGTTGTTTGTGTGAACCTGTAAAACACAAGATAAAAGGTTATTTGTATGAGACTGTAAAACACAAGGAATTGGTTATTGTGTGAGCCATTAAAACACAAGGGATTTCTGGGTTAGGTGTGAGCCATTGTAAGGAACACCATAGTTGGGAGTGAGCTTGTAAAACTCCATTGTAACACTTAGTGTGTTAGTGAAACTCCCAATTGCGATTGGGGAGAGGAGTATTGTTTGTTAACACCCAAACCTCTATAAAAATCCTTGTGTCAAATTTCTCTATCCCTTCTAAAATTAATTAATTATTTCTGCACTTTAAAGTTTAATTTTTGAAACTCCAATTCAATCCTCCTTCTTGGTTAATATCTGGGCAACATTAACCTTAGTACATTTTAGCTCAATTATGGTGTAAGACATTTTAGGAGCATTAGCATACTATGTAGACATGAAAAGCATTGAAAATGGATATTGGAATTGAGATGTGGTATGGTTGTGTAGGAAAAACAAGTGAACAAGGGAGAGGCCCTCAAGAGGGTGACAAAGGCAAGGAGAAAACTAGCTAATAAGCGAAGAAAAATAAGGTTTAAGGGAAGAACCAAGACTGATTAGGTATGTGCTTCATTGATAAAAAAACTTACATGTTAATATATATGGAATTATATATATTAAGGTTTGATATGTTGTATTTGTAATATGTTGTGTGATTTATTGTGACTTTTGATATTTTATATGGCAATGGGACCAAATGGTATGAAATAATTGAGACACATAAATGTAATTGTAATTCTGGAAATTTTGGTATTAAAATGAATGCAAATGATAAATGTGGTTGAAATATGGATTGATGTCAATTGATGGCTCGGGTACAAAATTCTAGGAACAATCCTGACTATTTTTATGATAACTTGAGTTCTGGAACTCCTTTTGGTATGTTCTTTGCTGGAAATGAAAGATAAGACACAGAGCTTTAATTGTTATTCACCATAACATCTAATTATATCTATATTTTCCCATAAAAATGCATGAAGTTCAAACCTATAATATGTCCAGAAAATTCTGGGCAGAAATATCTGTGATGATTCAGTATTAAATTAACCATAATTTTTGATAGAAAAATGGGATTTAAGTGATTTTTGATGCATCTTAAAGCTAAGCCAATAAGCTACAAATTGTTATAAGTCCATAACTCTAAATTCGAATTATAAATATGCTACAAATGAAGCCCAAAAACAGGTATGAAATCTGCTATAGGTAAAAACATGAAATCTTGGGCTTGTGCATGTGTTGTGATAATTATATGTAATAATTAATGTGAATATTCACTTTAATGATAATTATAATGTTAAAAAATTATTGATGTGTGAGATTTTAGTGCAATAATAATGGGAGTAAAGAACAAAAATAAATAAGCATAATTATGATAATTGAATAATATTGGCATTTTTGAAATATTGTGAATTAATATAAAAATAGTTAAGCCCAAAAACACCTGGTCTAGGACTAGAATAGGGAATAGTTTGGCATGTTAATCAGGGGATTTTAGGCACTCAGTGCCAAATATAAAAGCCGGTAATGACAAATTGATAAATGCGCTCGGCCCAAAATTATTATGCCGGTAATGGCAATATTATAAAAGCCGGTAATGACATTATTATGAAGCGCTCGGTGCAATATTATGAAAGTCAGAAATGACAACCCCATTATTCCTATTAGTTAGTTCGGTTATAGGTGTTATGGACACAAGAAAACAACAACAACAACAACAACAACAACAACAACAACAACAACAAGAATAATAATAATAATAATAATAATAATAATAATAATAATAATAATAATAATAATAATAATAATAATAAATCGAAGTACGTGATTTTTATAAATATTATATGAATTCAAGTTGTTAAATATTGAGTATTTGCTCAAATTTATTGATTGTATATAATTTTTTATTTTATGTCTTACTTATGAAATGGTTAATTAATATGTGAGGAAATATATATGTATGCAAAATTTTTATCATTGAAGCACCACTAAACTATTAGCTTAGTGCGGGTGGTTTCCTCCCGCACAGGTTTAGAAGGGTAGCCGTAGAAAATAAATTGTCAGAAGAAGAAGGGTACCCGGAGGAAAACAGCTAGTAGCTTAGTTTTCTTTTTTGGTATGTTTTGTTAAAAACTTTGTAAATCAAAGTATCGTTTTTATTTCATATAATGTGTATTAATTATGTGAGTCACTATGTAAAAGAACATAGTTTGAACGTAAATTAATGTACTTTATAAATAAATAAAATTTTGAATATTTGTGCTTGTAATAATTTTTATTTTACTGTCTGCAATATATTCATAAAAAAAAATTATTCTTCATTTCATTAATTTTATAAAACAGTAAGACGGATAATGTTCACTTACTTTGCTAAACGACAGTGGGGTAAGGGGTGATACAATTTTTGGTATCTGAGCTATAGGTTTTAACAATTCTTATTTTGTGGGTATGAGAATATAAGTGAATGTTTTTAGTATTTACATTGTTTTAAGCTGTTATGTTCCAATAAGGGACCCTTCTTCTGACAATATAGATTTTAATGGATACGGAATAAAGACAAAGTCACGAAGAACAAGAGGGTGATAATATAGCTAATTCGGCTACTCATAGGCATTCAGCATCAATTGGAGCTTTAGAGCCCAGTGTGATAGCTCCACAACATGCTGAAGAACAGGTTAACCCGGGTCAAGTACCCCTTATGCAACAGATGGCTATCTTGTTACAGCAGATAGCACAAGTTGTGCCACCACCAGTTCCACCACCTCCCCCACCACAACCGAAACCCCAGATTGATAAATTAAGAAAATATGGGGCTACAAATTTTATGGGCAAGAAAGAGGATGACCCAGCTACAACAGAATTTATGTTGGAAAAGAGAGAGCGAGTTTTTGAGGAGCTGCAATGTCCAAAGGAGTACAAGGTTAGATATGCAGTATCCCTTCTTCAAGAGCATGCCTATGACTGGTGGAAGTTGGTGTTAGCGAAACCTCAGACTCCGAACCCTAAGACATGAGATTTCTTTGTGGAAGAGTTTAAAAAGAAATATTGTAACGTCACACCTTATGCGTTTCAGTAAAACCTATCCCTATATCAAGTAGTCACACATAACATACTGGAAAAGCAAAATACCCTGTTAACATTGGTAGTAAATTTGTTTTTTTTCATATCATATCCTGTAAAATCAACTAATGACTTTGCAAGTCTCATATCATGTAATACCTGTCAATGACTTTGCAAGTCTCATATCCTGTAATATCACTCAATGACTTTTCAAGTCAATATTAAAAACCACAATACGATATATCACATATATTAAAACATAAACTTTACATCTGAAGGATTACGAGTTGCTTCCATTTATACATTTCAAAACTAATCTAAAGTAACAATACATATTCAAACATATATGTCCAAAATACAGATGACATATTTTCATGCTCGTGTGGAATGCAAAGAGAGAGAGTGATGAAGCTCGGTCAGTGACCTGTGTTCCATGTCTTCTATATGCTACTCAAAATGAGCTATCACTTTTCTTTACCTGAAAAATGATGCAAATTGATGAGTTGCAGCTCAGTGAGAATAACCATCAAATGAGCTCTAAAGTATCGAACAACTCATAGTAATAAATCACAAATCCAACATGTATTCCATTCCATTCATCCGAATCATATAAATATCAATAAAGTTGAAACATATAATCATTACTCTTTACAGATGCAAATGCTTTGCTTATTTCATTTTGTTGTGACCAAGTTAAACAGACATTGCCCCGGGTTTCCATGTGAAAATTTACCATGTGAACATTTGCATTTGCATTTGCTAGCTAGCTTGATCATTTGTTTCATTTGCACATTTGTTGGGCCATAGGCCTCTTCTTTTGCTTTAAAATATCGATTAACTAGTCACAATGCCTTTTTAGTCCATATGCATATGCACTTGTATTTAAGCATTCATCAACCATTGCATCTTTATCATATACAGCATACATAAATTCCATAAATACTTCATATGTCACGCATATACCTTGCATATACTATACATACACCATGTATATATATCACATATGTCAAATATATACCTCAAATATACCATAAGTATACCATTTATATGTACCACAATGTCACAAATTATCCATCATTACATTATCAAGGACCAATCATGACAATCATATGAATCATATAGCAAGCAACATTCATTTGCACTAAAGAATTCAATTGATAATTAGACTAATCGTTCTCCTTTGATTCCGACCCCTAACTTATTGTCTATCCGCTCCTTGTGGGTCTCCAATATGTTACAAGCCTAATATGAAAACATAATTGATTAACTCATGATTAAGGAGACTTAATGTGCTTAAACAAATTAATATGCATTGTTCATATCAATAGTTAAGATTGTTCCTATGAGGCAGTGTGACCTTGTGGGACTGTTTAGCCTATAACTTTTTCTATACTTGACCAATTAACCTAATTCTTATTCCTAATTTATATTAACATATAATTATATAACATATTAAAATTTCAGACCAATTGGATCATTGGACAATATTTGGTGGAATTTCTAAGTGTGTTCTATTTTCTGCCTTGTTTTCTGCCTTTAGGCAGTTTCAGGGTACCAAATTTGGTTCATCATAACTTATAATATATAAGTCATATTTCAATGAAAATTTATAGAAACTCATATGGATTCAAATGGAACATTTTTCATATTTTCAACTTTTATCAATTATGCCTCTAAGGTCTTCAAATCATAAGCAACATTTCACTGGTCCAGAACAGAATTGGCTTCAGGACCATAAATTACTCTATACCTAACATATTAAGCTGAAATTAGTGCCAAATTTAGTAAGAAAAATACCTAATGTTTTGATAATTTATAGAATATATCTCTAAGGGGCTCAAAATTGCTACACAAGCTGCTGGGATTGCCCAGGGTACTAAGCAGACAATTCAAACTATGAAACAGTCATGGTTCCTTTCACCATAACTAAATATTTACAAGAACTATTAACCTAAAATTTGGTATACAGATACATAACACATATATCTACAACTTTTATGTTTTGAGATACTTCAAATAATGGCTTTAACATATTCGAAATCAAAGAACACAGTAGCTAACTTAGTTAGGGTTCACACCCTGACCAGTTTCAGTAGAGAGAGGATTTCTCTTTCTATACACCAAATAATCCAAAAAAGTTTACATATCCATAAATATAAGACATAAAGGAACAATGTTTGTGTTTTAAACTTCTCCAGAATCAATTTATATGTGCATCAAAATTGGGTGGCAAATCAGTGCCTATTAATGAACCTAAGCAACTCAAATCAACCCTATAGCAATAAGAAGGGATCAATTAGCTTCAAAAACTAAGTGAAACAAGGATGAATTGAAGTTTGAAATGGAGGAAAATGAAGAAGAAGACGGGATGGAGAAGAAGGCAGAAATGGGAAGATAAAGCTAACTTTTTGTTTTTTTGTCTTTTTATCTTTTTCTCATCTCTTTTCACATCTCTTTTCTCCTTTCTCTTCTCTTTTCTCTTCTCTTCTCTTTTATTTCTCTTTTTTTTCATTTTCATTTTATTTTATTTATATTATTATTATTATTTACATATATATATATATATATATATATATATAATTCGACTAATTGACACAATAGTACAACTTAATCATTTGGCCCAATTTAAATAAATTAACAATGTAAAATGTTTACTAATCTTAATCTAATCATTTTTCTTACATTAATTTGGTCACCTTATTCAATTTATTTCTAATGCTTGTTATCCTCATTTAGGTTATAATTACACACGTGCGACTCGACACAATTTCCAAATACTAGGACACGTAGCTAGTGCGTGTCATAAACTTGTTCCTATGAAAATACGTATGAAATGCATGTGTTCAATTGAATTATATGCAAGATGCATATGTTCAAATGAAATGCATATGGATATGCATGTGGGGAAGGTCGAGGATTTTACAAATTTTTGTCAAGAATTTATCTGGATGAGAAAAATCGAGAATTTCTAAATCTGAAGCAGAGGGGTATGACAGTAGCTGAGTACGAGATGAAGTTCACTAGGCTGAGCAAGTATGCTACTGGGATTATTGGAGATGAAACTGATAAATGTCGTAGATTTGAAGATGGACTCAATGAGGAGATTGGATATTTAGTGGCTTCCCACCATCATACAGATTTTGCTACATTAGTGTCCTCTGCTATTAGTGTTGAAAGGAGGAAAAAGCTGAAGAGAGAAGAGTTCTCTAAGAAATTAACAGCTAGTGTGGCCTAGACATCGGGTAAGAAAGGACGGATAGTACCCAAACCCTTTCAGTCACGGGCTGCTGGGCAGACATTTTCTGGTAGGCGGGGTCAGCATTTTAAACCCGCAGCATCATCTGCTAGTTCACCAACATCATTTCCCAAGAGACCAAATTCGGTTATGTGTCAGCATTATGGTAGAGCTCACATAGGAGAGTGTTGGTGGTTAACTGGGACATATTTGAGATGTGGAGCTACTGACCATATGAAGAGGGATTGTCCCAGACTTAGTACAGGTAGTATAGCACCAGCACAGACTATGGCACCAGTACAGAGTCGTGGAAGAGGTCAAGGCCAGTTTAGAGGTGGTCATACCAGATAGAGTCAGGGGATATCAGAGATAGTAGATAGACTGGAGGTAATAGAGCTCCAGCTCGGGCATATGTGATGAGAGCTCGTGAGGACCAGGATGCACCAGACGTCATAGTTGGTAAACTTTCCTTATTTGATTTTGATTTACATGCATTGATAGATCCTAGTTCCACACATTCATAAATATGCACAGCTGCACTTAAACAAGGGAATATGATACTTGAGACCTTAGAATATGAGATAGTTATGACCAATCTGCTGGGACATAGTGTGAAAGGGAATCAAATTTATAAAAACATTTCAATAATAATTCAAGGTAGAGAATTTCCAGCAGACTTTATAGAATTACCTTTTCATGAATTTGATGTTATTCTGGGTATGGATTGGTTGACAAAGTATGGAGCTATAGTCGACTACCGATCTAGAAAAGTTGTACTTAAAATTCCCGGGCAAGATGACAATATCATTCAAGGTGTAGGTCAAACATGTTTGACCAGTGTTATTTCTACATTAAAAGCTCGAAAACACATTAGGAAAGGATGTGAAGTATATTTGACCCATGTGATAGATACTAGGAAGAGGAGCCCGGAACTCAAGGACATCCCTACAGTATGTGAGTTCCCAGATGTGTTTCCTGAAGATTTGCTGAGGTTACCACCAGATAGGGAGATAATGTTTGCTATTGATGTGATTCCTGGTACAACCCCGATATCAATTACTCCTTATAGAATGACACCTGCAGAATTAAGAGAGTTAAAAGTTCAATTGCAGGAATTGCTTGACAAAGGGTTCATAAGGCCCAATGTGTCACCATGGGGCACTCCGGTATTGTTTGTGAAAAAGAAGGATGTCACCCTTCGGTTATTTATTGATTACCGACAATTGAACAAGGTGACAATTAAAAATAAATACCCACTACCTATAATTGATGATTTGTTTTATCAATTGAAGGGAGCAGGAGTATTCTCTAAGATTGATCTCAAATCTGGGTATCACCAACTGAAATTCAAAGAATCACATGTGTCCAAAATAGCCTTCAGGACTCGATATGGCCACTATGAATTCCTGGTTATGCCATTTGGCTTAATGAATGCACCCGCTGCCTTTACGGATATGATGAACATGATTTTTAGGCCTTATCTTGATCAGTTTATGGTAGTTTTTATAGATGATATCCTGGTGTATTCGAGGGACAAGGGAGAACATGACAGGCATCTCATAATAGTACTACAGACTTTGAGGGAAAATCAATTGTATGCAAAGCTGTCAAAATGTGTGTTTTGGTTAGAAGAAGTGGGATTTTTAGGACATGTTATTTCAGTTGAAGGAATTCGTGTTGATCCTAACAAAATAGAAGCAATTCTAAGTTGGAAGCTGCCTCGCAATGTAACAGAAGTCCGGAGTTCCCTTGGATTATCTGGCTACTACAAAAGGTTTGTGAAGGAATTTTCAAGTATAGTTGCACCACTTACCAAGTTGCTCAGAAAAGAAACTAAGTTTGAGTGGACAGATCGGTGTCAGGCAAGTTTTGAGAAACTAAAAGCCATGTTAACTGAAGCACCTATTTTGATCCAACCTACGCCAGGAAAAAATTTTGTGATATACAGTGATGCCTCTCATAATGGGCTAGGTTGTGTATTAATGCAAGAGGGTAAAGTAGTTGCTTATGCATTTAGGCAATTGAAGCCTCATGAACAAAATTACCCTACACATGATTTGGAGTTGGCAGCAATAGTGTTTGCTTTAAAAATATGGTGACATTATTTGTATGGTGAGCGGTGCTACATATATACAGATCATAAGAGCCTCAAATATTTGCCCACACAAAAGGAATTGAACTTAGGGCAAAGACACTGGTTAGAGTTAATCAAGAATTATAATTGTATTATTGATTATCAGCCAGACAAAGCCAATGTAGTAGTGGATGCCTTAAGTAGAAAAACACTGGCAGAGTTACGGGTCCAACCTACTTTAAGGAAACAAGTGAGAGAAGCTCATAAGTAAGATCCGAAATTGATGATAATTGCTGAGGCAGTGAAAAATGAGGAGAGACTTGAATTTAAGGTTGAAGATGATGGAAGCATAAATTACAAAGGAAGATTGTGCGTGCCAAATGACAGGGGGTTAAAGCAAATAATTCTAAAAGAGACACATAATACAACTTATTCTATGCATCCAGGGAGCAATAAAATGTACCACAACCTGAAGACTCATTATTGGTGGCCAGGAATGAAGAAGTATATAGTGGAATATACTACAAGATGCTTGACATGTCAACAAGTGAAAGCAAAACACCAGGTACCATCTGGATTGTTGCAACCTATTGCAATTCCAGAATGGAAGTGGGAAAGGATTACAATGGATTTTGTGTCTGGTTTTCCTTTGACACAAAAGAAGCATGATGCAGTATGGGTAATTATTGGCAGGCTTACCAAATCAGCTCTCTTTCTGCCAGTGCAGATGGATTATTCGTTAAGCCTGTTAGCAGAATTATATGTCAATGAGATAATTTGACTGCCTGGGTGCCAATATCTATTATTTCTGATCGAGACCCACGGTTAACATCAAAATTTTGGAAAAATCTACAACAAGCATTGGGGACCCGACTTACTTTCAGTACAACATTTCACCCATAAACAGATGGGTAATCCGAATGAGTTATTCAATTGCTGGAAGATATGCTTAGAAGTTGTGTAATTGACTTTGAGGATAGCTGGGATAAGTACCTATCATTGATGGAATTTGCATACAACAATAGCTATCAAACTAGTCTCGGCATGACACCATACGAAGCTTTGTATGGAAGGAGATGTAGAACACCATTATGTTGGACAGAACTTGGTGAAAAGAAGCTAATAGGGCCAGGATTAGTGCAGCAGATAGAAGAAAAGGTAAAATTAATCCAAGATCGGTTAAAAGTTGCAACTGATCGATAAACGTCCTACGCTAATTTGAAAAGGAAAGACGTTGAATATGCCGTCGGAGACAAGGTATTTTTGAAAGTTTCACCTTGGAAGAAAGTACTTCATTTTGGTAAAAAGGGGAAACTGAGTCCTAGATTTATTGGACCATACAATATACTTGAACGTGTGGGTCCAATGGCTTACAGGTTGGCCTTACCACCAGAATTAGATAAGATCCACAATGTGTTTCATGTCTCAATGTTAAGGAGATATAAATCAGATCTGACACATGTAATACCTATGGAATCAATAGAGGTACAACCAGACCTGACATATATTGAAGAGCAAGTTAAAATCTTAGCTCGAGAAGTCAATGAACTACGAAACAAAAAGGTACCATTGGTGAAGGTTCTATGGCACAATCATGTAGTAGAAGAAGCCACCTGAGAGAGTGAAGAAATGATGAGAGCTCAGTATCCTCAGCTATTCGACTCAAGCTAATCAGGTAAATTTCGAGGATGAAATTTTCTTAAGGGGGAGAGAATTGTAACATCCAGTAATTTAGGCCCTGATTGCGCGTGACCGTAGTGAGGCGCGCAGGTTCAATCGGAGTCTAAATTTGAACCCATAAAAAAATGAATAATAATAAGGAAAAATAATTAAGGGTATTATTATTTAGGAATTAAAAAGATTAGTAGTAGAATTAGAAAAAAAATAAAATTTTCTATGGACAAAATCGGTATTATAGAGATTGTTTGGGGAAAAAGTGTAAATATGGAGAAAGATGTGACAAATAAGAAATTTCTTAAAGTTTAAAATTTAATTAAAATTAATTTGTATTTTGGATTAATGGATGAAGAGCTTAATATAATCATGGAACCACCAAATACTCACCTTTAAAAAAAAAGATAAATATCTCATTTTCTCCACCAATTAAAAACCCATTTCCCTCATCTTCTCTCCTCTCTTTGCCGTCCACCATAGCTCTCCCAAAAATCTCCATTTATCTTCAAATTAGGCTTTAAAAAGTGAGGAAAGAAATAAGTTTTGAGAGAGGAAAAATAAGAATTAAAGAGTTCTTACTACAAAGTAGAGTAAAGAAACAAGAAAGAAGAAGAAATAAGAGAAATAAAAGAGAACAATTGAGGGGAAATTCGGCCAGCTTTGGAATGATCTTAAGATGAGTTTATTCTTCTTAAATTCAACATTTTTCCTTCTATTTAAGACCCATCATGATGATAGATGTGATTAGGTTTGGTAGATTAAGCTTATGTCGCAAGATTGGAAGTAGAAATTCAAGTTTGTGATTAGTTAATGAAAGTTGTAGTTAAACTTTGAATTAATGATATTTGATGTTTGTTAATTGTTTTATGGCTTAAAAACTAAAGAAAATATGATGTTAATGGATGAATAAGGGGCCACCATAGTTAAAGAAATTTTGGAAAAATTGAAATTATCATAGATGCACAACAATTGGTGATAAGTGAAACATGATTTGAGTGTTGAATTGAAGAAAATGAATTGGGAACTAGAATATAGTTTTTGGGCAGCCATGACATAATAAGAGGGAAGTTTAACCTTAGTACATTTTAGCTCAATTAAGGTGTAAGACATTTTAGGAGCATTAGCATACTATGTAGACATGAAAAGCATTGAAAATGGATATTGGAATTGAGATGTGGTATGGTTGTGTGGGAAAAAAAGTGAACAAGGGAGAGACCCTCAAGAGGGTGACAAAGGCAAGGAGAAAGCTAGCAATAAGGGAAGAAAACTAAGGTTCAAGGGAAGAACCAAGGCTGATTGGTATGTGCTTCATTGATAAAAATCTTACGTGTTAATATATATGGAATTATATATATTAAGTTTTGATATGTTGTGTTTGTAATATATTGTGTGATTTATTGTGACTTTTGATATTTTATATGGCAATGGGACCAAATGGTATGAAATAATTGAGACACATGAAAGTAGTTGTAATTCTGGAAATGTTAGTATTAAAATGAATGCAAATGATAAATATGGTTGAAATATGGATTGATGTCAATTGATGGTTCGGGTATAGAATTCTAGGAACAATCCTGACTATTTTGATGATAACTTGAGTTCTGGAACTCCTTTTGGAATGTTCTTTATTGGAAATGAAAGCTAAGTCACAGGAATTTAATTGTTATTCAGACCATAACATCTAATTATGTCTAGAGTTTTTCATACAAATGCATGAAGTTCAAACCTAGAATCTGTCCAGAAAATTCTGGATAGAAATATATGTGTTGATTCAGTATTAAATTAACCATATCTTTTTATATAAAAATGGGATTTAAGTGATTTTTGATGCATCTTAAAGCTAAGCCAATAAACTAAAAAATTGTGAGAAGGCCATAACTCTAAATATGAATTATAAATGGGCTACAAATGAAGCCCAAAAACTGGTCCAAAATCTGCTACAGGTAAAAATATGAAATCTTGGGCTTGTGCATGTGTTGTGATAATTATATGTAATAATTAATGTGAATATTCACTTTAATGATAATTATAATGTTAACAAATTATTGATGTGTGAGATTTTAGTACAATAATAATGGGAATAAAGAACAAAAATAAATAAGCATAATTATGATAATTGAATAATATTGACATTTTTGAAATATTGTGAATTAATATAAAAATAGTTAAGCCCAACAACACCTAGTCTAGAACTAGAATAGGGAATAGTTTGACATGTCAATCAGGGAATTTTAGGCATTCGGTGCCTAATATAAAAGCCGGTAATGGCAAATTGATAAATGCGCTCGACGCAAAATTATTAAGCCGGTAATGACAATATTACAAAAGCCGGTAATGACATTATTATGAAGTCTCGATGCAATATTATGAAATCCAAAAATAGTAACCCCGTTATTCCTATTAGTTAGTTCGGTTATAGGTATTATGGGCACATAATAATAATAATAATAATAATAATAATAATAATAATAATAATAATAATAATAATAATAATAATAATAATAATCGAAGTATGTGATTTTTATAAATGTTATATGAATTCATGTTGTTAAATATTGAGTATATGCTGAAATTTATTGATTGTATATAATTCTTTATTTTTTGTCTTATTAAATGATTAATTAATATGTGAGGAAATATATATGTATGTAAAATTTTTATCATCGAAGCAGCACTAAGCTATTAGCTTAACGCGGGTGGTTTCCTCTCACGCAGGTTTAGAAAGGTAACCATAGAAAATAGATTGTAAGAAGAAAAAGGGTACCCAGAGGAAAGCAGCTAGCAACTTAGTTTTCTTTTTTGGTATATTTTGTTAAAAACTTTGTAAATTAAAGTATCGTTTTTATTTCATATAATATGTATTAAATATGTGAGTCACTATGTAAAAAAATATAGTTTGAACATAAATTGATGTACTTTATAAATAAATAAAATTTTGAATATTTGTGTTTGTAATAATTTTTATTTTAGTGTCTGCAATATTTTCGTAAAAAAAAAAATTATTCTTCATTTCATTAATTTTATGAAACAGTAAAACGGGTAATGCTTACTTACCTTGCTAAACGACAGTGGGGTAAGAGGTGTTACAAGTTGACTTGAAGAGTGGACCTATGTTTAGATTCTAGAAATTGAAAGTCAAAGTTTAACACCCCCTCACCCTTGCAACATGTGTCTAGATAAGAGTGTGTTATACTGACTTTATCAATTTGATTTTATAATTTAATAATCAATAGAAAATGACGTATATTAATATTTTTTCCAGTTCATATGAAAGAAAACAAAATACATTTTATATACCAAAGTAATATTACAAAACATTTGTATACGTCCCAAAACGTAAAAAATAAAAAATGAAAAAAAAACTCTTTACAAATACTATAAAATAAAGTTCAAACCAAAATACAAAAATTGTGGAGAATAAAGGGATGCTACGCTAGCTTTTCAGATAAAATATTTAAAATCAAGGTAAATTGAACATAGGTAACTTGTACAATAATATTTTATTTATTGGTCTTTCATATATATATATATATATATATATATATAATTTTTTAAATCAAACATATAATGTTATAATAAAAGATAAATATATGCTTTATATAGAAAAGTATTATTTACAAAACATTCATCCTTACTTAAAAGTTGAGTTTACTTACATACAACATAAAAGAAAATACATAAAAAGATAAACAAAAATACAAAACCCACGGTGTCAGGATATATCTATTGTACTGGATTTGGTTTCCGTTATCTTTTGTGCTACTATCTTCTGACTATTCTTCGTTGTATCTATGCGAGAGGAACTCTTACGCTATGCACTAGGCTTAGTTGTATATATAAATAAGACAATATACTATATTCATGCAATATGTACTTATCTACCAGCATACATACATATATCACATATACCTTTATGATATGATTATTTTACACAAGTGCATTATTATTATTTTTTTCCATGCATATATACACAACATTTCATATATAAACCTCTTTTACACATCCCATGTCATTACCTTACACTTGCATTATGTTATATTAATTTGATTAACACATACATCAATAATTATCAATTATAATTTATATAAGAATATTGTGTTGTTTTTAAGTTGCCTATGCCCATAACACCTAGGAACTAATAATTAAGATAACGGGATTGACCATCTAGGCATAATAAAATTGCCACCCGGGCATAATGGTATGTGCATACAAGTGTTATTACCAGCATAATATAAATATGTCATCACTGGTATAAATATAAGTGTCATCACGGGCATAAATATGATCTCTAATTGGCATGTCAAACTATCCAAGACTCTAGCTTTAGACTAGGAATTTTAGGGCTTAATTTTGTCATAATAAAATTTGTAACTATTTTACTTCATACATTTCATGGGTCTAATGATTTAATTAATCGTACAATTACTCAATAAATATATCATTTGCTTAATACAATAAGGTCCAATGTAATTTATACATTAAATTACTAAATTTATATTAAGCCCTGCTTTTGGTAGATTCATACTCTCTTTTGGAACTAAATTTTGGGTCTATTATCATCCGAATTAATTTTAATAGTCTTTTAAGAATTATAGATCTAGATCTTATCTTTAATATGGAAATTTAATCACTTAAGTTGCAGTTCTTTGGAAAAATTTATGATCATTTGATCACTAACTAAACACTAACAATTTTGCTCATAATTTTCTAGACAGTATTCTAGTCTTATATTTGTGTTCAACTTAAGTATAGTTAAGGTTCGAATTAGTTTTATCTTCTTCATGAAAATTTTAGATATATGTTTTATCTTTAAAAACCAATAAAGAATACATTAATCTAAATTTCAAAGCTTAAGTTATAGAATTATATGTACAGACTGCTCTATAATTCCAGCAAAGAATACACAATCAACATAATTCAATTTTTACCAAATATCCTAAGTCTAGTAAACATGCATTTTCAGAATTTTAACACAAAATACTACTACTTTACAATTACTTGCATACCAAATACTTAAATAATATAACTTAATGATAAAACATAGGCTATTGTCTTAAGTTATGCACTTACCTTCTTTTTTTCTTTTATTTCTCTTTAATCTTGTATATTTCCTTCTTCTTTCTCTTTTTTTTTCTCTCTTCTTGAGTACCTAAAACATATAAGAATCTCATAAAAAAATATTTCTTCCATCATATATCTCTAACCCCTAAACTCTCTCTGTCTCTCTCCTCTAAAATATACTCTAATCATTATCTTTCTTTAGAGAAAACATGAAAGAGAAGAAAAACCATCTTACTTTCACTTATTTGCTTCCGTAGCAAAACCCTAAGATTTTTTTCTCTCATCTTTTCTTGCTTATATCTCTCTTTTTGCTCTTTGAAGCTTCCTTAAACTCTTTTATGCGTGAAAATGGCTTTTTCTCATTTTTCTCTCTCACTTTTCTCTCACTAGAAGGAAGCTTTGGCTATGAAGGATGGTAGAAACATGGAGCTAGTTTAGGAGAGTAGAAATTCTAGATGGAAAGAGATAGGGAAGAAAGAACAAGAAATTAAGAAGAACATGCCAAAATTAATTAATGATGGGTCTACCTAAGGTTAAAATTCTTGATATTTATGTTAATGAGCTTCTAAATATTTGCCAGTTGGTGTGGCCAGCCAACTCATCCATTTAAGGTCCAAAACTATCCATTTAAATAATAAATATCTCACTTGATCCCGTAATTTTCAGTAAATTGCAAATTGGCTCCAAAATTTCTCAAAATTTGCAATTAGGTCATTTATCGTAAACTAACATCTTTAAACACTTTATTAAGTATTTTTCATAATTATTTTTTAGTTAAAATCCAAATTTAGACTCTAGTCGATTCAATGTGTCAGTTTAGTGACACGCATGATTCGAGGCCTAGTTAGCGAATAAAACACAAAGAAGCATCATTGGTAGTAGAGGCAAAATAATTATAAATAAAGTACCTAATGTGGACATTAGGTGAGAGAAAGCACAAAACTCTGGCTTAAGGACATGTGAGACCATCTCATAGAGAAGAATTTGTAACACCCTCAAATATAATTAGTATTAAATCAATTATATAAGGGAATGTTACGAAATATTTTATTTTCAAACCAAATTTAAATAAAAATTTCCTTTAAAACTATTTTGTTTGCATCAAAGTCATGATGACTATTTTAAAATTTATAAGAACAAAAGTAAAATAGAAAACTAAATAATTGTTTTATTATGCTAAAATACTGTATAGGTTTCACATAGTCTCTGATTTACAAATGACACCCCACAAAGGGAAAATACATCCTTTTTACTACATGAAACTTAAAACCAAAAACTTATATGATCCACACAATTATGTTTTGTCTTGTGAGTTATCCTGCAGCTCTCATTCTCTATTTGTAAATATCAAACCAACTACAACCTACGTGTGAGAAACACTTATATGCTAAGCAACTCCTACTTGACGGCATATATGTATATATTTACAAACAACTGTATATGTTCAAGTCATGCATATACAAATATTTTCATTTATATAATGCCTTTATAACATGTTAACACATTACCTTAGATAAACATGCATATTAACCTTATTAACATCTTTAACTGGATTTATATATTATTGTTTATGTTATTGGTTTTGTGTTCATCCATATGAATATATATTTTAGATTTTACATACCTTTTTACCATATGAACATACATACTTCTAACATAGATCACAATGGATGCAACATACGTCCATATAAGGTCATATCCTCATTACACCATTTTCATAACCATGTCACAATAATCATGTATTAGGGGCACACACTTAATGTGATCATTACCTTTGACACCATATTCACACATATACAATGTACATTTATACCACAATAAATTACCAAATTCCATTTTTGTACATTAATATACATCAATATATTCCTTTTTAATATTTTTTCGTATAATTGGTTTTCCTTATCCTATCTTTATTAACCCATTTACTATTGTAAACAGATATTCATATCTTACAATCATTTAATCATATTTTGTATGTCACATCATTTCAACCATTTCCGTATATTTTGTTTTCCATATACCTTTTACTTTACTTTGCCCAAAACTTTAAGCCAAACTATCCCAATGTAGATTGTGGAACAGGGGCCCTCATAACCTAAGCTTAAATCCCCCTGTCACTATTTTAAATGACATATAATCATATTTTACGGTACCGTAACCTCCTCAATTATATGCAATCTATCCTATGTCAAGTCATAGATTAGAGAAATAAGCATTAAAATATATTCTTTTTTATTTCCCTTCTCACGAACATGCTTTCAAGCATTTATCATAACCATTATCCTTGTCTAACATTACCTATATAAAAACCTCCCAATGCGTACTATACCTTGTCTAACATTACCTATATAAAAACCTCCCAATGCGTACTATACCATTTCTCATTAACATAAATAGTTGCTAAGATATTAGGTTTCATGCAATAACATTATTCATCACTTCTTTACTCAACATATCATAACTCATAGCAATATGTCATTTCATATAAAGTCATATGGATTCATACTTTATTCAAATCATGTATTCAGATAGCCTATAACATGTGATTTAATCATACTCGTCATAAAACATCATTAACAAAATTTGTATATCAAAGATTGATAGGCTTCACGAGCATGAATAAACATTCATGGTTGTGAAGGTGTCATTCTTGGGTGTTCTATCTGTGAGTCAAACCGTAAATAACCTATGAAGGCTACAAGTTATGAAATAGTCGACTTTCATGGTGTGAAGTGATTGTCGTAGGTGTGAACATGTGTCATAGGAGTGAATCAGGTGTGACTCAAGCCATGAAAGGGATTTGTTCTATTTGAACTTCATTTATGGGCATGATTCAAGGTCGTGAAATGCCTCTTATAGGCATGAATATAGTTTTTCCAGTATATTCAACACTAAAACAAAGTATTTTCATGCGCAATACATGAAAAGCACTAAGATAGACCAATTTCAATCACACTTATAAATATTTCAATACATTTCTTATGCCAACAACATGCCAAAAACCATGCTACAATAATATAGATCACATTCAAATAATAAACATACTCAAGAAACATAATTTAGATTCAATATACATATGTACTAACCTTAAACTAAGAACCCTTTTTTAGCCTCTTCAAACTCTATCTAATCTTATCCTCCCTTTTTCTGCTTATTTCTCATCATCTCTACCATTCCTTAAATCCACGTAAATCTGAAGAATGATCTCCTTTCCAACTTAGCTCTACCTCTCTTCTCTTAAGCTTAATTCTCTCAAGAATATTCTTCCTCTTTTTCTTTGATTTCATATTTTTCTCCATCTTTGATCTATGAATCTTTGTGAAAATGGATGGAGAGAAGGAAGAAGGTGAAAAATGAGATGGTGGCATGTCTGTAAGGATAAGGGGTGATGGGGAGTAAGTGATGGCAGAGACAAGGTGTGGAAAAAAAAAAGAAAAGTGTGATTTTCTTGTCTGCTCATTATTGATCGACATTAACGATCGTGACTCAAGCTCCATAGGTATGAACCATCTTGCCAAATCATTTCATGATCGCGATACAAAAATTCATAGATGTGAAAGCTAACTTCATACTTCATAGTTGTGACTAGTCTTCCAAGGGCATAAATCCTAGAGACATACATATCCTTAATTCTTTCTTCTCAATTTTCTTTCATATATCACTACTCCCATCATGAACTTACTTCTCGTTTCCTTACATACCTTATAGGATCTAATTCGGAGGCATTACATTTCTCTCTCCCTTAAAGAGATTTCTCTTCGAAATTTTACCTAGCTGATAACTATGTATCATCTAATCCTCAAACACTTATTATCCTTATGAGCTTACTTGTACTACTATCACCTATAGCATTAGAAATTTGTATAAACCTTTCCTTTCACCTCTTATAGTGTCTACGACATTTATATTATTCATTATTATATCCTTCATATCACATCTAACAAGCCTAAAAACTTTGGGTTTAACCTCAATATTGTCATTCTTTTCTGTTTTTATATACTAGGTTTTCTATTTCTTATTGTCAACACAAATCTTATTGCTCCAATCCATTCTGTAATTCAATTAACAACTTCCATAAAGGTGGAGTATCCACTCCGAAATTAATAACATAACCTTTCATGTGCCACAATCATGTTTCTAACTTAACTTTATTGATTCAAGGTATCATAAACAACTAGGCTACTACACTTAGCCTATTATCATAACAACTTTCTAGTTTTATAAAGCCTCGATTTGAGTCATACTAATAGAGCTTCAAGGAAAGATTCGGGATAAAATTCAAGATAAGATTTAGGATGAGATATGTACAAAGATGCAACAGCTGATAGTAGAGATGACTCGTTCTGGCCACATTTCAACTTCAACTCCACAGAGAGATCCACCTCATTTTGATAGTATGTAGGACTATATATTAAAAATATTGTAGCATTTCATGCTTATTGAATATTTATCATGTTTTGAAATGTTAATTTTAAAATAATTAGCTTCTAACAAATTTTAATATTTATTTTATGAATCATGTTAAAAAAAATATTTGAATTATTATTTAATTGAATTTGAAAATTATAAAAATAAAATAAATTAAAACATATAATATATAAAAAAGGGATCAGCAATGAATTATATCCATCACTAATTGCTCGTCACAATTAGCACTATTTTAACAGGTGTAAGGGAGAGAAATGCACTACAAAATTTAGCAACAAACATAAATATGTTGCCAATTAGTGATGGAATTTTCATCACTGATTTGTCACCATATTACCTCTTGCGACCATATTTTAGTGACATATATTTTGTCATTAAAATTAGTGATAGCCTTCAAATCCGTCACTAGTTGATTTATGAGGAGCATTTTTGAGACAAATTAAATCTTTTGCAATTTTATCTCTAATTGTGATTAGTGACATAATTTTTGAATTTAGTGATGGATTTTTCTATCTCTAAACTGTATTTTTCTTGTAGTGACTTGACACATCCTGTATATGTGATACGCCCATAACTCGCTTAGGTGTAGAAATGCCTAAATCTAAACTCTGATACCAAAATATAACACCCTCAAATATAATTAGCATTAAACTAATTATATAAGCAATTGTCACAAAACTTTTCTTTTTCAAACCCAATTTAAATAAAACTTTCCTTTAAAACCACTTTGTTTGCATCATGATCATAATGATTATTTTAAAATTCATAAGAAGAAAAGTAAGAGAAAACCAAATAAATGTTTTATTATGCTGAAATATTGTATAGGCTTCACACTCTCTTCGATTTACAAACGACACCCCATAAAGGGTGTAACACCCGCCGATGTAACTGGGAAGATCCTATCTATACCGAAGGATGCTATAGAACCTTTTTGTGAAAAATTTATTAAATTAAATTTTTTCCATTTAAAAATTTGCTTAAGCATAAACATGCATTTTATAACCATGCAATAAACCTGATCCATGATATCAAGGTCATTTATATAATAAAAGACATTTTGGTATGTTTATAAAATACATCATAATATTAAATACATGTTTTAGAGGGAACAAACATATGCAAAAATTGTATCCCATAACCCATGACATGTACAAAAAGAATCATACGAATATCGTGTATGAAAACTAACCCAAGAGTAGGTTTGCTCTAACTGATCTTTGTATGTGCTTGCTACTCTTCAATCGACTCCTATCTACAAGCTTGAAACCTGTGTGCAAAAAATCAATACGCTAAGCAAACTAATGCATAGTGGTAAATATGTGCATCAAAATTTTACATATTAATATGTAATATCATACCAACATCATGCCATATCCATGTTATACTATAGACATTGTGATCATATATAATAACATACGTTTTATATGTTGCATACCTTATTTATCATAATAACATGCCTACTCATACCATAGATACAACATTTATAATCATGCATTTATACTTATTTCCATAACCATCATATGACGTCACTAACAACCATAATGTTTACTTATAGTGGTCAAATTAATATCACTGAGAACACCATATTTGCTCATATATAGAATGCCTCATATGCAGTGAATTGAGGTAGAAAGACAGGTAAAAAATTTATTGGAGAAGGGTTTGGTGTGTGAAACAGTTTTGAAGAAAGACAATTCTTAGAGAATGTGTTTGTGGACAGTCACACCATAAACAAGACTACAATAAAGCATTGCTCTCCAATTCGTCAATTGGAAGATATGCTTGATCAATTAAGTAATGACCAATACATAACCTTTTAATCTCACATACAATAACCTTATGTTTGGTTTATCATATCCCTTTTAGTTCATTCCACCGAAAAACTTACCATTTCATTGTTATATTTTTGTTCTTGCCTAAGACGCATCTTATCAAATATAAACCATAAGTTTTCTTTTTAATTTTTCCCAAGACTCTAAATCCATATGAGAGTTATAAAATAGGAGTGCTCATAATTGAGATTAAGTCATTCTGCTCATTATCTATATCAGATCATCCGAGCCTCTCAAATCAAGAGCTTTCATAACCTGAGCCTAAGCCACATTGGCTAAGAAATATAAAAATACTAGTAATCCAGGATCAAGGGTGCTCATAACCTAAGTTTAAGCCATCTTGTTCTTATATCAATATTAATAAATCTTATGGTACCATAACCCCCTCAGTGACATGCCATCTATCTAAAGTCAAATTGTAAATTAGGGAACTGGGCATTTAAATTATAACCTTTATCTTTTAATTCCATTATCTTAAACATGCTATGTAGCATTTAACCCCATTTATGCATAATCACATTACCAATACATAAATGTCATATTACATCATTCACATGTTATTATCCATGTATTCATACATCTCATAACATGAGTTTAAATAAAATCATCACATAACATCCTTGTAAAAATTGCATAACATGTATTTACTATGCTTAACGAGCATGAATACCCATTCATAACTGTGAAGGTGCCCTTTTAAGTCTGTCTTACCCATGAACCAACATGTGAAAACTATTGCATACAAAATACATATTATTCAAGGTTTTCACATATCCTTCATGGGAGTGAACCTATGTTTCGTGACTTTCTGACTATAAAAAATGGGTTTGAACATGAACGATTTGTCTCGATGTTCACAACTGTGATTAAATGTTCACGGGCATGAACTCCTTCATTCACGTCTTTCCTAGCTGTGAAACAAGACATGAAGAACTACTATCTTATTTGAACACACATTTCATAAGCATGACTCTCTTATCATAGGCATGAAACTATTTTTTATTCATGTATTCTCGAGCGTGAATCCTATGTCACGGGTATAAATTTGGAAATTTTCATGGTAAAAACGAGCTAACAATAAAGCAATTCATACAAAACACTGAAAGGTTCTAAGATTGACTAATGTCAACAACTCCTATCAATATTTCAGCTCATATAACATACGAATAACATGTCTTAACAACATTTAAAAATATTTACCCCATAATCATGCCAAAAATGTCAACTTTAACACATTAACTTCCATAGTTAAACAACTATAGTGTAACATCCAGTGATTTAGGCCCCGATTATGCGTGATCGTAACGAGGCACGTAGGTTCGATCAGAGTCTAAATTTGAACCCATAAAAAATGACTAATAATAAGGAAAAATAATTAAGGGTATTATTATTTGGAAATTAAAAATATTAGTGCTAGAATTAGAAAAAAATAAAATTATCTATGGACAAAATTGGTATTATGGCAATTGTTGGGGGAAAAATTGTGAATATGGAGGGAGATGTGGTAAATATGGAATTTCTCAAAGTTTAAAAGTTAATCAAGATTAATTAACTTAATGAACCAATAAGAATTATGATTAATTTTAATTAGTGGGACCTGCACCTTAATGAAGATATAAAAAGTCAAAAAAGGGAAAGAATTTCTACATTCTTCCATAAGTTCAATTCTTCTTCCTTTTCCCATCCTTGTTGCCATCCATCTCCACTCCGATAAATCTCCATTTTCTTCCTTTTTCCAGCATGCTAATAGTGAGAAAAAATAGTTTTGAGAGAGGAAAATTCTGAATTAAAGAGTTCTTACCATAAAAGGTACCAAAGGAGTAAGAAGGAAGGAAGAAAGAAGAAGAGAAAGGGAGAAGAATTGAGGCAGATTCGACCAGCCCTATAACTCCATTAAGGTGAGTTTATTTTTATTATATTCAATCTTTTTCCTTCTATTTGAGACTCATAATGATGATAGATGTGATTAGGTTTGATAGATTTAGGTTATATTGCAAAATTGAACTTAGAAAATTAAGTTTGTGATTAGTTGATGAAAGTGTGAATTGAGTAGTTAGACTTTGAATTGATGATATTTGATATTAATTAATTATTTTATGACTTAAAGACTAGAGAAAAATGATGTTAAGGGATGAATAAGGGGCTGCCATAGTTAAAGGAATTTAGGGGAAATAGAAATTACTATAGAAACACCACAATTGGTGATAGATTAAGTGTGAATTGAGTGTTGAATTGAAGAAAATGAATTGGAAACTAGGATATGGTTTTTGGGCAACCATGACATATTAAGAGGGAAGTTTAACCTTAGTATATTTTGGATAAATTAAGGTGCAAAACATATTAGAAGCATTATAATATTATGTAGACATGAAAAGCATTGAAAATATATATTGGAATTGAGATGTGGTATGGTTGTGTAGGACAAATAAGTGAAAAAGTGAGAGACCCTCAAGAGGGTGACAAAGGCAAGGAGAAAGCTAGCTAATAAGGGAAGAAAAAAAAGGATTAAGGGAAGAACCAAAGCTGATTAGGTATGTGCTTCATTGATAAAAATCTTACATTTTGTTAATATGTATCGAATTATATATTAAGGTTTGATATGTTTGTGTTTGTGATATGTTATGTGATTTGTTGTGGCTTTTGATATTTTATATGGAAATGGAATCAAATGGTGTGAAATAATTGAGGCATATGAATGTAGTTGTAATTCTGGAAACTTTACTAGCAAAATGAATGCAAATGATGAATGTGGTTGAAATGTGGATTGATGCCAATTGATGACTCTGGTACAGAATTCCAGGAATAGTCCTAACTATTTTGATGATAAATTGAGTTATGGAACTCCTTTTTGTATGTTATTTATTGAAAATGAAATCTAAGACACACGGCTTTAATTGTTATTTAGACCATAAAATCTAATTATGTCTAGCGTTTTCAAGAAAAATAAATGAAGTTCAAACCTACAATCTGTCTAGAAAATTCTGGATAGAAATTTTTGTGATATTCAAATGATCATAGCGTTTGATAGAAAAATGAGATTTTAGTGATTTTTCATGCGTTTGAAAGCTAAGTCAATAAGCTAAAAGTTTTTAGAAGACCAGAACTCCTAATTCAAATTATAAATAGGCTAAAAATGAAGCCCCAAAATAGGTTCGAAATCTGTCATTGGTAAAAACATAAAATATTGAGCTTTTGCATGTGTTGTGATAATTATATGTAATAGTTCATATGAATATTTACTTTGATGATAATTATAAATGTTTAACAAATTATTTATCTGTGAGATTATAGTGCAATAATAATGGGAATAAAGAATAAAAATATATAAGCATAATTATGGTAATTAAATAAGATTGTCATTTTTGAAAATATTATGAATTAATATAAAAATAGTTAAGGCCTATGACACCTAATCTATAATTAGAATAGAGAATAGTTTGGCATGCCAATCAGGGGATTTAAGGCACTCGGTGCCAAATATGAAAGCCGGTAATGACAATTTATAAATTTGCTCGACTCAAAATTATTAAGTAGGTAATGATAAAATTATTAAGATGGTAATGACATTATTATAAAGGTGTTCGGCGCAATATTATGAAAGCCGAAAATGACAACCCTGTTATTTTTGTTAGTTAGTTTAGTTATAAGTGTTATGGGTACAAGAAAAATAAAAAAAATAATAATGTTAAAATATGTCATTTTGCTATTGTAGATGAATTAAAATTGTTTAATGTTGAATAGTTGCTGAAATTTATTCATTTTATATAATTCTTTATTTTATGCCTTGTTATTGAAATGATTAATTAATATGTAAATATATATATATATATATATATATATATATATGTGTGTGTGTGTGTGTGTGTGTGTGTGTGTGTGCGTGTGTGTGTAAAATTTTTATCATTGAAACACCACTAAGCTACTAGCTTAGTGCGGGTGGTTTCCTCTCGCGCAGGTTAGAAGGGTAGCCATAGAAATTAGAAGTAAGACGGATAATGCTCACTTGCCTTACTGAACTACAGTGGGGTAAGGGAGTGTTACAATTTTTGGTATCAGAGCTATAGGGTTTAACGATTCCTACTTAGTGGGTATAGGAAAATAAGTGCATGTTTTCAGTATTTGTGTTGTTTTAAGGTGTTATATTCTAATAAGGGACCTTTCTTATGAAAATATAGGTTTTAATGGATACGGAATCAAGGGGAAGTCATGAAGAATAGAAGGGTGATAATATAGCTAATTCAGCTACTCATAGACGGTCAGCATCAATTAGAGGTTCGGAGCCTAGTGTGATTGCTCCACAAGATGCTGAAGAACAAATTGATCCTGGTCAGGTACCCCTTATGCAACAGATGGCTACCTTGTTACAACAGATAGCACAAGTTGTGCCACCACCAGCTTAACTAGCTCCCCCACCTCAACCGAAACCCCAGATTGATAAATTAAGAAAATATGGGGCTACGGATTTTATGGGAAAGAAAGAGGATGACCCAACCGTAGCAGAATTTTGGTTGGAAAAGACAGAGTGGGTTTTTGAGGAGTTGCAATGTCCGGAGGAGTACCAGGTTATATATGCAGTATGCCTCCTTTAGGAGCATTCCTATCACTGGTGGAAGTTGGTGTTAGTGAAACTTCAGACTCCGAACCCTCAAACATGGGATTTCTTTGTGGTAGAGTTTAAAAAGAAAATGTGCCAAGAATTTATGTAGATGAGAAAAAGCGAGAATTTCTAAATTTGAAGCAGAAAGGTATGACAGTAGCTGAGTATGAGATGGAGTTCACCAGGTTGAGCAAGTATGCAATTGGGATTATTAGAGATGAAGCTGACAAATGTCGTAGATTTGAAGATGGGCTCGATGAGGAGATTGGATATTTAGTGGCTTCCCACTAGCATACATATTTTGCTACGCTAGTGTCCTCTGCCATTAGTGTTGAAAGAAGAAAAAAGCTGAAGACATAAGGGTTCTTCAAGAAATCAACAGCTTGTGTGGCCCACACATCGGGTAGGAAAGGACGGATAGTACCTAGACCATTTCAGTCACGGGATGCTGGGCAGACATTTTCTAGTAGACAGGTCAGCATTTTAGACTCGCAGCATCATTTGCTAGTTCATCAGCATCATTTCCTAAGAGACTAGCTCCGACTATGTGTCAGCATTATGGTAAATCTCATACAAGAGAGTGTTGGTGGTTAACTGAGGCATGTTTGAGATGTGGAGCTATTGACCATATGAAGAGAGATTGTCCCCAACTTAGTACAAGTAGTACGACACCAGCACAAACTATGGCACAGGTATAGAGCCATGGTAGAGGTTGAGGTCAGTTTAGAGGTGGTCGTATTGGATAGAGTGAGAGGGTATCAGAGATAGTTGACAAACCCGGAGGTAGTAGAGCTCCAGCTCGGGCATATGTGATGAGAGCCCATGAGAACCAAGATGCACCAGACGTCATAGTTGGTAAATTATCTTTGTTTGATTTTGATTTACATGCATTGATAGATCCTGGTTTCACACATTCATATATAAGCACAGCTACACTTAAACAAGGGAACATGATACCTGAGACCTTAGAATATGAGATAGTTGTGACCAATCCGTTGGGACATAGTGTGAAAGTGAATCAGATTTATAGAAACAGTTCAATAAGAATTCAGGGTAGAGAATTTCTAGTAGACTTAATAGAATTACCTTTTCATGAATTCGATGCTATTCTAGGTATGGATTGGTTGACAAAGCATGAATCTATAGTCAACTGTCGATCTAGAAAAGTTGTACTTAAAATTCCCGGGCAGGATGACACCATCATTCAAGGTGAAGGTCAAACATGTTTGACCAATGTTATTTCTGCATTAAAAGCTCAGAAATACATTAGGAAGGGATGTGAGGCATACTTGGCCCATGTGATAGATACTAGGAAGAGGGGCCCGAAACTCAAGGACATCCTCACAGTGTGTGAGTTCCCAAATGTGTTTCCTGAAGATTTGTCAGGATTACCACCAGATAGGGAGATAAGTTTGCTATTAATGTAATTCCTGGTACAACCCCGATATCAATTACTCCTTATAGAATGGCACTTGCAGAATTGAGTGAGATGAAGGTTTAATTGCAGGAATTGCTAGACAAGGGGTTCATAAGACCCAGTGTGTCACCATGGGGTGCTCCAGTGTTGTTTGTAAAAAAAAGAAGAATGACACCCTTCGATTATGTATTGATTACCAACAATTGAACAAGGTGACAATTAAAAATAAATACCCACTACCTAGAATTGATGATTTGTTTGATCAATTGAAGGGAGCAGGATTATTTCTAAGATTGATCTTAGATATGGGTATCACCAACTAAAAATCAAAGAATCAGATGTGTCCAAAACATCCTTCAAGACTCGATATGCCACTATGAGTTCCTAGTTATGCCGTTTGGCTTAACGAATGCACCAGCTGCCTTTATGGATATGATGAACAGGATTTTTAGACCTTACCTTGACCAGTTTGTGGTAGTTTTTATAGATGATATCCTGGTATATTCGAGGGACAATGGAGAACATGACAGAAATCTCATAGTAGTATTGCAGACTTTCAGGGAAAATCAATTGTATGCGAAGCTGTCAAAATGTGAGTTCTGGTTAGAAGAAGTAGGATTCTTAGGGCATGTTATTTCAGTTGAAGGAATCCATATTGATCCTAACAAAATAGAAGCCATTCTAAGTTGGAAGCAGCCTCACAATGTAACAGAAGTCCTGAGTTTCCTTGGATTAGCTGGCTATTACAGAAGGTTCGTGAAGGGATTTTCAAGCATAGCCGCACCAATTACCAAGTTGCTCAGAAAAGAAACTAAGTTTGAGTGGACAAATCGGTGTCAGGCAAGCTTTGAAAAGCTAAAAGTCATGCTAACCGAAGCACCTGTTTTGACCCGACCTACTCCAGGAATAGATTTTGTGATTTACAGTGATGCCTCTCATAATGGCCTAGGTTGTGTATTAATACAAAAGGGTAAAGTAGTTGCTTATGCATCTAGGCAATTGAAGCCACATGAACTAAATTACCTACTCATTATTTGGAGTTGGTAGCAATAGTGTCTGTTTTAAAAATATGGCGACATTATTTGCATGGCGAGCGGTGCTACATATACACAGATCATAAGAGGCTCAAATATTTGCCCACACAAAAGGAGTTGAACTTAAGGCAAAGACGTTGGTTAGAGTTAATTCAGGATTATAATTGTATTATTGATTATCAGCCAGGCAAAGCCAATGTAGTAGGAGATGACTTAAGTAGAAAAACACTGGCAGGTATAGTTTAAAAATTTCCTCAATTATAATATAATATATATAAATTAATAGTAAGTTAAAAATTAGGCTCATAATTTATTTTGGCAGAGTTACGGGTCCAACCTACTTTAAGACAACAAGTGAGAGAAGCTCAGAAGCAAGATCCAAAATTGATGATAATTGCTGAGGCAGTGAAAAAGGGGGAGAGACCTTTAAGGTTGAAGATAATAAAAGCATAAGTTACAAAAGAAGATTGTATGCGTCAAATGACAGCGAATTAAAGCAATCAATTTTAAAAGAGGAACATAATACAACTTATTCCATGCATCTAGGAAGCAATAAAATGTATCAAGACCTGAAGACTCATTATTGGTGGCCAGGAATGAAGAAAGATATCGTGGAATACACTACAAAATGCTTGACATGCCAACAAGTGAAAGCAGAGCACCAAGTACCATATGGATTGTTGTAGCCTATTGCAATTCTAGAATGGAAGTGAGAAAGGATTACGATGGATTTTGTATCTTGTTTTCCTTTGACGCAAAAGAAATATGATGCAGTATGGGTAATTATTGATAGGCTTACTAAATCGGCTCACTTTCTGCCAGTTCAGATGGATTATTCGTTGAGCTGGTTAGCAGAATTATACATTAATGAGATAATTCGACAACAAGGGGTGCCAATATCTATTATTTCTTATCGAGATCCACGGTTCACATCAAAATTTTGGAAAAGTCTACAACAAGCATTAGGGACCCAACTTACTTTTAGTATAACATTTTACCCACAAACAGATGGGCAATCTAAACAAGTTATTCAATTGTTGGAAGATATGCTTAGAAGTTGTGTAATTGATTTTGAGGGTAGTTGGGATAAGTACCTATCATTGATGGAATTTGCATACAAGAATAGCTATAAAACTAGTCTCGACATGGCACCATACGAAGCTCTGTATGGAACGAGATGTAGGACACCATTATGCTGGACAGAACTTGGTGAAAAGAAGTTAATAGGGCCAGAATTAGTGCAGCAGATAGAGAAGAAGGTAAAATTAATCCAAGATCGGTTAAAAGCTGCAACTGATTGACAAAAGTCCTATGCCAATTTGAAGAGGAAAGATATAGAATATGCCGTCGGAGATAAGGTATTTTTAAAAGTTTCACCTTGGAAGAAAGTACTTCATTTTGGTAAAAAGGGGAAACTGAGTCCTAGATTTATTGGACCATAAAGTACTTCATTTTGGTAAAAAGGGGAAACTGAGTCCTAGATTTATTGGACCATACGAAATACTTGAACGTGTAGGTTCAGTGGCTTACAGATTGGCCTTATCACTAAAATTGGATAAGATCCACAATGTGTTTCATGTCTCAGTGTTAAGGAGATATAGATCGGATCCGACACATGTAATACCTGTGGAATCAATAGAGGTACAACCAGACTTGACATATGTTGAAGAGCCAGTGAAAATTATAGTTCGAGAAGTCAAGGAACTACGAAACAAAAAGGTACCACTAGTAAAGGTCCTTTGGCGCAATCATGCAGTAGAAGAAGCCACTTGGGAGAGTGAAGAAATGATGAAAACTCAGTATCCTCAGTTATTTGGCTCCAGCTAATCAGGTAAATATCAAGGATGAAATTTTCGTAAGGGGGAGAGAATTGCAACATCCAGTGATTTAAGCCCTGATTTTGCGTGACCGTAGTGAGGGTATTAATTTGAACCCATAAAAAATGACTAATAATAATAGAAAATAATTAAGGGTATTATTATTTGGAAATTAAAAATATTAGTGCTAGAATTAGAAAAAAATAAAATTGTCTATGGATAAAATTGGTATTATGGCAATTGTTGAAGGAAAAAGTATGAATGTGGAGGGAGATGTGGTAAATATGGAATTTTTCAAAGTTTAAATGTTATTCAAGATTATTAACTTAATGACCAATAATAATTAGGATTAATTTTAATTAGTGGGACTCACACCTTAATCAAGGTATAAAAAGTCAAAAAAGGGAAAGAATTTCTACATTCTTCCAAAAGTTCAATTCTTCTTCCTTTTCCCATCCTTGTTGCCATCCATCTCCACTCCGATAAATCTCCATTTTCTTCCTTTTTCCAGCATGCTAATAGTGAGAAAAAATAGTTTTGAGAGAGGAAAATTCTGAATTAAAGAGTTCTTACTATAAAAGGTACCAAATGAGCAAGAAGGAAGGAAGGAAGAAAAAGAGAAAGGGAGAAGAATTGAGGCAGAGTCGACCAGCCCTATAACTCCATTAAGGTGAGTTTATTCTTCTTAAATTCAACCTTTTTCCTTCTATTTGAGCCTCATAATGATGATAGATGTGATTAGGTTTGATAGATTTAGGTTATGTTGCAAGATTGAACTTAGAAAATTAAGTTTGTGATTAGTTGATGAAAGTGTGAATTGAATAGTTAGACTTTGAATTGATGATATTTGATATTAATTAATTGTTTTATGACTTAAAAACTAGAGAAAAATGATATTAAGGGATGAATAAGGGGCTTTCATAGTTAAAGGAATTTAGGAGAAATTGAAATTAATATAAAAACACCACAATTGGTGATAGATTAAGTGTGAATTGAGTGTTGAATTGAAGAAAATGAATTGGAAACTAGGATGTGGTTTTTGGCAGCCATGATATATTAAGAGGGAAGTTTAACCTTGGTATATTTTGGCTAAATTAAGGTGTAAAACATATTAGAAGTATTAGAATATTATGTAGACATGAAAAGCATTGAAAATAGATATTGGAATTGAGATTTGGTATGGTTGTGTAGGAAAAATAAGTGAACAAGTGAGAGACCTTCAAGAGGGTGACAAAGGCAAGGAGAAAGTTAGCTAATAAGGGAAGAAAAAAAAGGATTAAGGGAAGAACCAAAGATGATTAGGTATGTGCTTCATTGATAAAAATCTTACATTTTGTTAATATGTATGAAATTATATATTAAGGTTTGATATGTTTGTGTTTGTGATATGTTATGTGATTAGTTGTGGCTTTTGATATTTTATATGGAAATGGAATCAAATGGTGTGAAATAATTGAGGCATATGAATGTAGTTGTAATTCTGGAAATTTTAGTAGCAAAATGAATGCAAATGATGAATGTGATTGAAATGTGGATTGATATCAATTGATGACTCGGGTATAGAATTTCAGGAACACCCTAACTAATTTGATGATAACTTGCATTTTGGAACTCTTTTTTGTATGTTCTTTATTGAAAATGAAATCAAAGACACAGGGATTTAATTGCTATTTAGACTATAAAATCTAATTATGTCTAGATTGTTCCAGAACAATGCATGAAGTTTAAACTTAGAGTCTGTCCAAAAAATTATGGCAAAAATTTCTATGATGATACAGTATTCAAATGATTATAACTTTTGATCGAAAACTAAAATTTTAGTGCTTTTTGATGCGTTGGAAAGCTAAGACAATAAGATAAAATTTATTAGAAGACTAAAACCTTCTAATTCGAATTATAAATGGGCTAAAAATGAAGCCCAAAATACATCTGAAATCTATCATTGGTAAAAACATAAAATATTGGAATTTTGCATGTGTTGTGATAATTATATGTAATAATTCATGTGAATATTTACTTTGATGATAATTATAAATTTTTAACAAATTATTTATGTGTGAGATTATAGTGCAATAATAATGGGAATAAAGAACAAAAATAAATAAGCATAATTACGGTAATTAAATAATATTGTCATTTTTGAAAATATTGTGAATTAATATAAAAATAGTTAAGCCCTATGACACTTAATCTAGAACTAGAATAGAGAATAGTTTGACATATCAATTAGGGAATTTATGGCACTCGGTGCGAAATAGAAAAGCCGGTAAGGGCAATTTATAAATACGCTCGGTGCAAAATTATTAAGCCGGTAATGACATTATTATAAAGGCGTTCAGTGCAATATTATGAATGCCGAAAATGACAACTTCATTATTCCTATTAGTTAGTTCAGTTATAGGTGTTATGGATACAAGAAAAATGAAAAATAATAATAATGTTAAAATATGTCATTTTGCTAATGTAGATGAATTAAAATTGTTAAATGTTGAATAGTTGCTGAAATTTATTGATTTTATATAATTCTTTATTTTATGCCTTGTTATTGAAATGATTAATTAATATGTGAAATATATATATATATATATATATATATATATATATATATATATATATATATATATATATATATATATATATATATGTAAAATTTTTATCATTGAAGCACCATTAAGCTACTAGCTTAGCGCAGGTGGTTTCCTCTCGCACAGGTTAGAAAGGTAGCCGTAGAAATTAGACTTGTCAGAAGAAAAAGGGTACCCGGAGGAAAGTAGCTAGAAGCTTTGGTTTTCTTTTTGGTATATTTTGTTAAAAACTTTGTAAATTAAATTCTTGTTTTTATTTCATATAATGTGTATTATAGATGTGAATTACAATATAAAAGAACATAGTTGGGATTTAAATTAATATATTTTATACATAATAAAATTTTGAGTATTTATGCTTGTAATAATTTTTATTTCAGTGTCTGAGATATATTCGTAAAAAAAAAATAAATTTACTTCACTTCATTAATTTTATAAAACAGTAAGACGGGTAAGAGGGTGTTACACATAGCATTTAAACACATAATCTCACAACAACCATGTCATTCTCATTCATAACATGCCTTTACACTTTCATAATGCATTTACCACGTAAAACATGTCCCAAAATGCATGAACAAATGAAATAATATACAAATATGTACATACCTATATAAAAATGGAGTCTTAAATACTCTTTAAACTTTTCAATTTTGTCTCTCCCTTTGTGATACATTCATTTGCTCACTAGCAACACCTAACATCACAAAAACATCTTCATAAGACTCTTATAATATAGAACTAGCTCAAAATGAGCTAAAAACTATATTCTAACTATACCTTACAAGAACTCTCCTAAAACTCTATAACTTTCAGATTTCTCTTCAACTTAACAATAGATTTTAGGTTAAAAGAGGTATAAAAAATTGAGCAAAATTCCTTGGCACGTCAAAGAGGGATTATGGGTAATGGAGAGTAGGTTATGGCAAAGATATGGAGCAAAAGAGAGAGAGATGCATTCATAGGGTTGACTGATTCCCTATGGGCATGAAACACATTCATGATCTCGAATAAACCATTTACGGGTGTGAACATCTTGTCACGGGCAAGAAAAAAATGTTTTCATAAAAACTTAACTTTCAAACCCTAAACCATCTATCCATTCTCACTCAAAGGTTCAACATAACTTATAGGCCCTAACTTATGGGCATTACAATACAATCATTTTTAATACATAAAACTTCAAACCAAAAACTTTTTGGAATATAACCCACCCAATTGTGTTTTGTCCTATGACTCATTATGCAACTTTCATCCTTTGTTAGCAACAATCTTACCAACTACAACCTACTTATGAGAAACATTCACACATTAAGCAACTTATGCCTAGTGGTAAATATGTATATATATACAAACAACTATATACATTCAAGTCATGCATCTACAAACATTTTCATTTATATCATGCCTTTATATCATGTTAGCACATTACCTTAAATAAACATGCATATTAACCTTATTGGCATCCTTAACTGGATTCATATATCATTGTTCGTGTTATTTGTTTTATGTTCATGCATAAGAATATACATTTTAATTATTACATACCTTTTTACCACATGAACATACATACTTCTAACATAGATCACAATCAATACAACATGCATCCATATTAAGGTCACATCCTCATTACACCATCATCATAACCATGTCATAACAATCATGCATTAGGGGTACACACTCAATGTGATCCTTAACTTTGTGACCATGTTCACACGCATACAAGATATAATTATACCATAACATAATACTAAACCATATTCCATTTTTATATGTTTATACACATCAATACATTCCTTTTAATATTTTTTTGTATAACTAGTTTTCCTTATCCTATGTCTATTAACATGTTTCACACACACACACATATATATATATATACACCATTATAGATAGATATCCATATCTTACAATCATTTAATCATATTTTGTATATCACATCATTTCAACCATTTTTGCATATTCCATTTTCCAGATATCTTTTACTTTACTTTGCCCAAAACTCTAAGTCGAACTATGCAGATGCGAATTTTGAAATATGGAGCGCTCACAACCTGAGCTTAAGCCACCATATCATTATCTATAACTGCTTATTCAAGCCTCTCAAGTCAAGAATGCTCACAATCCTAGCTTAAGTCATCTTGACTAAGTATAAGTAATAGACCAAAGATGTTCACAATCCAAGCTTAAGTCACCTTGTCCTTTATTTAGATATGTTCAACTAAGATTCTTAAATCAGGAGTGCTCACAACATGAGCTTAAGCCACCCTGATTGAGTACGTAATTATATTTTACAATTCCATTAACCCCTTCTTTCCCTTTTTATAAACATGTTTTCAAGCATTTATCATAAAACATTAACCTTGTGTAGCATTTCCCAATGTATACCATGTCATTTCTCATTAACATATATAGTTGCCCATATACTAGGTTTCATGCAGTAACATAGTTCATCACTTGTTTACTCAACATATCACAACTCACAGCAATATGTCATTTGATATCAAGTCATAGGGTTTCATACATATTCACATCATGTATCAAAATCTGTATGAGATATATTCACATCATGTATCAAAATCTGTATGAGATAAATTCACATCATGTATCAAAATCTGTATGTGAATATGTATGTCAAATAACATGTGATATAATCATGATCTCCTTTTCAGCTTTGCTCCTCCTCTCTTCTCTCAGGAACACTTTACCTCTTTTTTTATTTCATATTTTTCTCCATCTTTGATTTATAAATCTTTGTGAAAATGGTTGGTAAGAAGGAATAAGGTGAAAGAGGATATGTCAAATAACATGTGATATAATCATTCTCAATATAAAAGTAGTTAACAAAATCTATATGTCAAATATTAATGGGCTTCATAGTCATGAATAACTATTCACAGTCATGAAGGAGTCATTCACGAGTGCTTTATCCATGAATCAAACTAGGAATATGCTTATGAAAGCTACTGATTGTGAAGTGCTCAACTTTTACAAGCATAAACATGGGCATGAACATGTGTTATGGGCATAAATCAAGTGTGACTCAAGCCATGAAAGAGGTATGTTCTATTTGAAATTCATTTCTAAGCATGATTCATGCCCGTGAAACTCCTATCACTGGCATGAAGCTGGGTTTTCTAGTATATTCAACACCACAATAAAGTATTTTCATACACAATACATGTAAGACACTAAGATTTACTAATGTCAATCACACCTATCAATATTTTAGTGCATTTCTCATGCCAACAATATGCCAAAAATCATACGACAACAATATAGATCACATTCAAACAGTAAACATACTCAAAAAGGCATAATCTAGATTTAATATATGTACTAACCTTAAACTAAGGACCCACTTTTAACCTCTTCAAACTCAGTATAAGTTTATCCTCCATATTTCTGCTTGTTTCTCATCATCTCTACCACTTTTCAAATCCACATAAATCTAAAGAATGATCTCCTTTTTAGCTTTGCTCATCCTCTCTTCTTTTAGGAACACTATTCCTCCTTTTTATTTCATATTTTTCTCTATCTTTGATCTATAAATCTTTGTGAAAATGGATGGTAAGGTGAAAAAGGAGGCAGTGGAATGTTTAAAAGGAAAAAAAGTGGTGGGGAATAGGTGATAATAGAGATAATATTTGAAAAAGAAAAAAAATGTGATTCTCTTGTATGCTCATTGTTGACCGACATTAATGGCCGTGACTGAAGCTTCACGAGTATGAACCATCTTGCCATATTATTTCATGCTCATGATATAAAAATTCATGGGCATGAAAGTTGACTTCACACTTCACAGTCATGACTAGTCCTTCACAGGTGTGAATCCTAAAGACATACATATCCTTAATTATTTCTTCTCAATTTTTTTTTCATATATCACTACTCCCATTATGAACGTACTTCTCTATTCCAAACATACCTTATAAGCCCTAATTAGTGGGCTTTACATTATTTGTGTTCCTCTTACAGTCACTGGTAAGATTGTTGGTAAGGGTTGAGGAAAAGGAGGAAGTGATACAAATGGTAAAAAACTAGTAACCTCTAGTCGATCCCCGCATACAAGCCTTTTACACAAAAGATTTAGAGGTTGTGGAGTGTACATTAATAAGGAACATGGATTATGTGTGAAAATGTAATTCATTTGTAATTTTGTTATTTGTTATATGTATGTTTTGAATTTAAGTATATTCATCTTGTGCAACTTGCTAATTTGATGCAATTTGGACAACCAACCAATAGGTTACTGAGTCTAGATTTTTGTTAAATAAAAAAATTCATCAAACGTGACATGAGATATAAGTTTACAACCCATGATAAGAATAAATATACATTATATACGAATACAAGTTGTACTTTTTATAGAGTATGAATTAGTTCATGATTTTATTTACATACATATATTTTTAAAATATATATGATGCATGTAATGTGTGCTTATATGGGTATGACATGACAACCATTATTTCTATCACTATCGCGCTCTTCTAATGGAATCACTGAATTTATATACTTTTGCCTCTTCATACTCTGCTTCCACTGTGGGAACTAAAGCTGCACGAGAGAAAAATAACTCTCACATTGAATTTTTATTCAGTGATGCAGGTTTTATAGAAATAGTCAAATACTGCATAATTAAAATTTCATATGTCACCCTAGCCACCTTTTTTTATAACATAAAACATCAAATAATAATAATAATAATAATAATAATAATAATAATAATAATAATAATAATAATAATAATAATAATAATAATAATAATAATAAAAAGAGTAAGAGAGTGGTTAAATGATGTACATAATATAGTAAATTCAAGTCATGATTTTAAGCCAGTGCACTTACCAGCTAATTACATGATAAAAATGCATTAGGCAGATTGATGTCGAAGAAGTTGATCAGGAAGATGACAGAAAGATCCATTATCAGGTTTGTGCAAGCTTCATGACAATAACTATCAAAACAAAAAAAATAATTACAATAACATTATTATCATTATAGAGTTTAGATTATAAATTGATATATTTATGAAATTATTTATTGTTGTGATGTTGTGAAATATATATATATATATATATATATATATATATATAAATAATAAAGCGTGATAATGGATAATATAAAATGCAATAGCAAGCAGAAAAAAAAATGAAATATAGTGAAATAAATTCAAAAATAGGGATACAAGAAATGGATATATATATATATATATATATATATATATATATATATATATATATATATATATATATATATATATATGTTATGAATTAAGTTGCATTATGAAATGATTGTATTTGACTTTGTTATAAATTGATTCTGCATGTAAATGTAAGAACGTTACGAATGAGTGCATATGTGCATGTTAATATTAATTTGCATTATGAAGTGATATTTAGTGATGTTTATTTTTCAACTTGACATGATAAAGAAAAGACAAGATATTGAAAAATAGGAAATACCTAAAATATAAATATAAATGGGATACGGTAATTATATATTATGTGAAATTATAATAACTAGTACTTGAATTGTAATTTGACACAATAATAAGGAGACAATGTTATTGACAAATGAGAATTATCTAGAAAAGGAAAATAAGTATACAACGTCAATGATCGAAAAATAATGATAATGGACTTAATAAACCCTTGGTTAAAATTGTAAATTATATGTGTATGTAATTTGAGCCCTTAGATAAGTTTGGACTAAAATGGGGTAAATTTGTTGGCAAACCAATAGGGTCACACAACTTCAACCAAATAGACAGCTTCAGTCAAAATATGTAAGATCCATTGGGCATTGCGTTTCGAAAAAGTATTTTTAGAAAAAAAAATTATTTTTAATTTTTTGAATTTTAAAAACTGCTTTTTGAGAGAAACAAATAAATATATATTTTTTCAGAAGTAGATTTGAGAAAAGTAGTTTATAAAAAAATTAAAAAATCAGTCAACTAAATAAAAAAATTATAAACATACTTTTTGGATACCCAACACCAATCTCAAACACTATCATATTTGGCTTTGACAAGAGTAGACAACTTCAGTCGGAATATATGCATGACTTCAACTAAGAGATATGGTTTTAGCCAGGATATAAGGCTCTAGCCAAAATAGACTAATTTAGCCAAGATATTCAGCTTTTCAGTTGACATATTTTTACATAGGCGCGTTGTGTAGAACAACCCATAGGTCGGAATACCCCTTTGTATTTCCTTAGGATTTGGACTAAAGGATTTAATTTATGAGCATAACAAGTAAAATTGATATGGTAAATTTTAGTTTTAATGTAATTTTTCTTATTATCATTATTGTTATTATTATATTCATTACTACTACTATTAGGTGATATGTAATTAATGTGTTTTTATTTGTTCTAATTTTTATTCATATTTTTAATACCTAATTATAAGATTTTTTTAATCATATTTTAGGTAGCTGAGGAACAAGTGATTACCATTGGTGAAAGTACTATGGAGGAATATACAATCGAAAAAGCAATATGGGAAGTGAGGAAGTGATGAAAGCTTAATACCCTCACCTGTTCAGTGACGATGAATTAGGTATGTTTCGAGGACGAAACATCTTAAGAGGGATAGAATTGTAATGTCCACTAATTAGAGTTTAATTAGAATAAGTATGTGGTATAAATAGGAAAAACATGATATATAATAGAAATTAAAATAGACGGAATAAATGACTAAATTAGAAATTAAAATAAATTTGATTGATTGACATGATAAATTTGATTACATTAAACCACATAATTAAATTGTACATTTGGTAAAAATTAAAGGGACTAGATATAAGGAAATATGTGAAAATAATAATAAAAATAAAAATAAAATAGAAAAGTGCACAGTAAAAAAAACGGGAGAAGGGAGGGGGGGAAGTCAAATAAGTCTTTGCCCCATTTTATCCTAATTTCTACACTCTTCTATTTATCATCATCACCCATTTCCTTCCTCCTAATAATAGCCCTAATTTTTCATGATCTCACTCAAGATTAACATCAAAATCACTCCAAATAAATATATTCTTGGTAAGTAATATCTTTTCCATAGTTATTGTGTTATTAGATCTTTTAGGGTTATGTTTCTACAGTGCATTTGATTCTATTTTTTATTACCTATGAAATGAATTTGGAGAAGTATTAAACATAAAAGTTGTTCAATTATGTCTTGTTTATCTATCTGCAAAATTTTATTAAATGATTTATAGTATATGAAGAGAAATGGTCATTTGAGTGAGACTAGTCCCCAGAAAAGTATCAAGAGGATACTCTACAGTTTTTGCTTAATTTGATCATCTTAAGGGCTGAATATAAGGTGACTTAAAACATAAAAGTTGTATTCCTATTTTTTTTCTAGGTTTCTACCAAATTTTGTATAAATATCTCTTGTGTAGGTTCAATTATAGTGAAATGAACAATAGTTGTTCCTTGATTGAGATAGTTTCACATATTTGTGCAGCTCCGGTAATTTCGTCCTCATATTTGACATGTTTTTAGATCGAATTAGCCAAAGTTAAAAATATAAAAGTTTTATTTCTATATCTTATCTAAATTCCTATGAAAGTATTACCTTAAAATTATATTTATTTTGTGAGTTATAATTTTAAGAAGTGAACTGGTCAGGTTATCATTCTATTCTGAACCAGTTATAGATCCTCTAATATTTGAGAATCTTAAAGGAAAAATCTGGAAATGAGATAAACATTAAAAATGTTTTAAATTAACTTATATACCTGTATAAAAAGCTTTATAATAATTGAATAAACACAGTGAATGATATAAATTTTTAAATATAGTACTTCAAAACTACCCGAGGGCAGAAAAAAGAGCAATATTTAAAATTATACTAAAAATTATGTAATGGTTCAAAAATTATAAATTTTAGTATGCTATAGTATTACATGTTAAATTTAATTGGAAATAAGAATCATATAAATTGGATAAGTGTAGAAAAAGTTATAGATCCAATAGTCTTAAGATGTCGTGTTCCAGCTTAAAAGAAATTGTAATTATTTATTTAAACTATACTAAGAAGAAGTATTTTATCAATGTATTAATTATTTATATTTTTGAATTAGGATCTCAACAAGAGAAAAAACAACAAAAGTGAACAAGCTCTGAGTCTAAATTTGGAAAAGAAAAAAAAAAGAAATCAAGATTTGTACATATATGTATTATGGTTTGCCCTGATGCATGTTTGTGTGTGCATAACATAAATTATGTGTTATCATGATAAAATAATATATTATTACATTCTTTTAAATTATTAAAATGTTATTAATTAGGAATTTAATGTTATGGTAGTATTTGATAGAATATCATATTATTTCATGGGTTTGAAATAAATTATGAACTTGTAATTATGTTGATACGCAATGAAAGTTGATTATGGCAAGTAATGACATGATAAAAACAATTAATTAATAGTTGTAATTGCATATTTCTCTACTTGAGGATTAACATAGGATAGATAGTGCACCATTAAGGGGGAATTACAGGACCGATATCGATATGATTCAAGAACATGGTGGTTATAGCTCGGAGAGCGCCCCTGATCCTCATTACACACAAATAACATGATTATACTAGGTCAATGTGGCTAATGCTCCGGAAGTGCCCTTGACTTGAGATTATAGCAAGTATGGTGGCTTAAGTTTCGCAAGTGCCCCTATTTCACACCCCGCATCCAGGAAGTTCGGGAACGAGATTTTGGGCTAATAAACTATATAATGAAATATAAAAATTTATAATTGATGTAAGTAACAAAGTATGAAATGATTATATGAGGTGGTGTGAATTTAATTACTGAATAAGGTTATTATGTTTATTCTTTTATGTTATGTATAATTTTATTTTATATGAAAAATATGTAATAAAATTTAATGTGTCATGATTTTATTTGAGACATGCATTTGTGTGACTGTCTGGGAAGATTTTAATGCTTATATGTACCACTAAGCTAGAGATAGCTTAGCGTGGGTTCTTCTCACGTATGAATTGGAGCTATAGATAATAGATCCAAGCTCATATCAGCGGAGGGAAAAAAAAGACGTAGTTAGAGGGTTGATTACTTATCATATTTTTTTTTGAGTTTGAGCATGCATATGGATTGTGGCAGACATGTCTCATATTTTAAAATTATATATGTAAATAATTATGTAATATAATCATGTGCCATCTATGTATACAATATGATGATAAATATATATTGTTAAGGAGAACAACTTGCTTAAACAAATATAAATAAATGGATTAAATTATTAAAATGAAAAAGTTTTAATTCAAAAAAATTTATTTAGTAAATCTTGTGACATTCTATTTATATATAGGAGATTATTCCTAATATATAAGTAGGGCGTCACAGCTTCAATGCAACGTATCACTTATATGTCTCTATTTTCTATGACATTCATAAGGAATCAACACACATATGAGGATTACTAAACTAAAGAAGAAGCATGTCATGCACATGAGAGTGTATCAAACACATGATGCCCTTGTTTGTTGTAGAGTCCAATTGTAATCCAATTCATATTCTGATCAACTGAGGGCCCAAATTTTAAAGATAAATGTCAATATGATGGTCAACTTTATGAAATATTATCTCTTAAATTAGGAAGAATTATATATTTAAAGTTGGATTTCAAGTAGGACTTATTAGATTATAAATTATAGTTTTGTTTTACGGTATGAAGACACACAAACACAGAGTTTAAGAAGTTTATAAGAAGTTTACCTTATGAAATTTTTGGGAGTTTCTCATTTTCATTTTCTTTAATGCTTAACTTAGTCGTAAAAATAGACATGATCATTGTTATTAAAATGCTAGGCTAAATGCTTTAATGGGTGCTTAGTAAGCAACCCCTGTTTGTATGACTTTTGTTATCTTTTTAAAGAATGCATGAATTTTTCTTCAATTTCAATTGTTTTTAATAAGTTTCTAGTTTAATAGTAGCTTAATTATCAATTATTCAACTTTAAATGGACATGTTAAGACTAGATTATTAGACACACCATATATAATTTAACCTAAAATTTGAGTTAAACACTAGTTAATTCATTAGCTTGTTTAACTGGTAGCTTAAAGGCGAGAGCCATAAAATCTATATTCATTAGTTCTTAATTTATTAAAGGGCATACAAATTGGGGGTTGTGAGCTAAGTTCATGTTTCTTCTCTGATTAATGTCCTTTATTACTTTATATCAATTTAACATACTTGGTTAAAGTGTTTAATATTTTAATTCGTTGTTCATTTTTTAATTTAAAGTTAATTAAGAGTTTAACCCTACAAAAATTCCTTGAGAGATTGACCTCGAAAGTAACTTGCTAGTATTATAATTGGCTCGTGCACTTTGAGTTACATCAGTAATGATCTGATACTACATCATCATCATCATCATCATCATCATCATCATCATCATCATCATCATCATCATTATTATTATTATTATTATTATTATTATTATTATTATTATTATTATTATTAGTAGTAGTAGTAGTAGTAGTAGTAGTAGTAGTAGTATATGATGCATAATGATTTGATAATAGTGAGTTGTGTGTTATAAAAATGGGCTGTTAGGGATCAATATGAAATCTTAATTAAGCAGTATTTGACTATTTCTATAAAGCTTGTACAATTGAATTAAAACTCAGCGTACGAGTTATTTCTCTCTCGTACATATTTAGTTCCCGCAGTGGAAGTTGAATACGAGGAGCAAAAGTATGGAGATCCAATGATTCCACTAGAAGAACACAAGAGTGATAGAAATAGTAGCAATTGTCATGTCATGCTCATATAAGCAAATATTACATGCATCATATATATTTCAAAAATATATGTCTGCAAATAAAACCATATACTATTTTATAGTATGTAAAAAGTATAGCTTGTGTTTGTATATAATGTACATTTATTCTCATAATGGGTTGTATAGTTTATAGGTGTTGCACAATTTATAAGTCTTACGCAGGTACATCAGTTAGTCAATCAGAGATACGCCCTTACCTAACTGAGGTACAAAAGTGTAAGAAATGTTTTACAAAAAATATCTTGCCATTTAACCTGGACCAATTTTACAATTCAACAAATATCCCTTGATTTCATAGAAAACCCTAAATTAGATTCCATTTTATCTTATAACAGTTGCAACAGTAAAAATATCTTCTAAAATTAGCATTTATCCATAAACCTTGCATCTTTGCATATCCGTTCCCCCATTACACTTGTAACATTAATGCTCACTCTCATTATTATCGCTAACCACTTTATTATCTATTGAACAAATCATAAACAATAACCAACAAAAGATATAAGATAAAAAAAATTGATAACAGAGAATAAATAATAAAAAAAACAAATAGGGCGAAGAAGAAAAAGACAAAGAAGAAGAAGAAAAAGAAAAAAAAAAAGATGAAGAAGAAAAAAAAGAAAAAGAAAAAGAAAAAGCATTATGTATTATTGATTTTATCATTCTAGTTCAATTAAATATCATTCAATAATTTTACAGTTGAAGAAAGTTCAAACTCTAGCTCAACAACTTTATATGACATGACAAATTTTTTCACACATCATATGTCCAAAACTTTTTTCATTCAATTGTGCACCGAGTGTTAAAATAAAGGCTTAAATATGTCACTTATGCCTAATTGAGAGATGTAATTGGATATTTTACAAGTTCAGATGTACGATTAGTATTTCTTGCCAAGTTTAGGAAGATACAAGTAGGTAAACTCGCGCTATGCTGAGGTTTTTAGTATTTTATATTATTATATAATAATAAAAATAAATAGAGAATAAGTGTATAAAATATAATATTATAGATATAAATATACATTCCATACATAAATATTTACTACTTGTGTTATAATATTTACACATATCAAAATATTTACAATAATTGTCTATTATAATGTGTCATCATCAACACATATCAAACTAATTATAAAGCATAACAAAACAAATGTATATCATATATGTTCTAATTTAATAGTTCATTTGTATATAATTTAAAAATAAATAATGGATGCAAGAGTATTATAATTGTCACTAAATAATTAATTTTTAGTAGTTACTGTATATACGTATTTATGAGGGATCAATACATTTTTTTATCTCATAATTTAAAGAAATTTTGTAATGCCCGATTTTTAGGGTTAAAAAGTTAGATGGGTTATTGTGAGAGAGTATAGGTAGATTATGAAGTTAGATATAGATAAGAATGATACTTTTAATGCCTGTGAGATTGTCGTGTTTCAAAACAACATAGTTTTGAAGGTTGTTCATGCCAGTAAATGGGATTTCAGGCTGTTAATAATGTGTATTAGGTGTTTCCCATGAAAGATTTTTCACAACTATAACAAAAGAGTGCTCATGCCTGTGAAGATATCTTCACTCCCTTGAAAAATGGTCAATAGAGTAGGTGAGCGATCCCAAAATTTCATCTCTCCCTTATCTTCTTTTACTACCATCAACTACCCTATATCCCTAAAACTCTTTTTCACACACCTGACCTCTCATCTTCATCATTATCATCTTCTTTTCTCTCTTTGAACCTAAGTTTCATAGTTTTAAAAAGCATGGTTGAGCTTGATATAGGGTAAGTAAGAGAGTTGTGAGGTTAATCTAAGCTCAGTTGGCATAAAGATCTAAGAGAGAGACATTTTATTATTGATAGGAGCAAGTAGCACAGGTGAGAATTAACCAAGGGCTAGGCAAGCTTAAAGAGCTTGAAGGGTTAGGTTCCATTGTTTAAGATCAGTACATATATGCATATTAATTCCCCTAATCTTGCATATTGTTATATTTTATGATATGAAATGTAATATATGCTATGAATGAACTTTTTAAAAGTATTTGGATGCTAATTATATGAGATATGGGTTAGAAATGCCATGAAAATGAGGTATGATGCTTATTGTATTCAAGAGGCATTTTGGTATAATTTGTGTTTTGAATGCTTAAATTTATGTTAAAGTCACGTTCCTAGCATAATAGGTTATGAAATATTGATAGGAGTGATTGACATTGGCCAATCTTAGAGACCTTTACATATGGTTTTGTGAAAATCTATTTTTCTATTCTAGAAATCTAGAAATTCACGTCCGTGACACGGTGGTAACACCCGTGAATGTTGCACATAGACACAGTTCATGCCCATGATAAAGGGAGTCATGCCCATGAAACATGAACCTAGAAAATGCCCAAAATGGATAAAAGCTTTCACGTCTTGCATCATGGATTAGTAAGTTATGAATGTATGGGTTCACAAACATGAACATTGATATCTAGTTTTCACCCTCAATTTTCATAATTTGATCCTCGGTCATGAATGCTTAATTTTATGCTCCTGAATATATAGTCTTGGTCGTGAATGATATGTGTTTTTTTCCAAATAGTAGCCTTCATGTGAACGGTCATAGTTTGGTTCACGGGTAAAGAGATACTCCTGAATGGCCTTCATGGCCATGAACTTGTAGTTCATGTCTGTGAACTCTCTGTTGTTTGACATATGCAGTATATGATTTTTGATTGAGATGCAATGGATTTGTTTTTAATCACATTTGGATAATGTAAAAGTGATAATTGGTATATATGAAGATGCATAATTTGCAATATTAAATTTATTATATGCTTATGAGCATGATTGTTATGATCACAGAAAAGTAAAAGAAAAGAATAAGTTATAAGAACCGAATATATACTTTTCTCTAATCTAGAACTTTGTCTAGGATAGATGGCATGCTATTAAGAAGGTTATGATATTGTAGAATATATGATTTAGAGAACAAGGTAGTTAAAGCTTAGGCTAGACGCTCTTGTTTCTCAGTTCCATGCGATTATAAACATAAGGTGGTTGAAGCTTGGGTATGAGCATCCTTGCTCCTAGTTTATACTAAGTCAAGGTAGCTAAAGCTCTTGGAGCACCCTTGACTTAAGGAGCTTAGACGAGCATACTTACAGTTAGTGGATAGAGAGGTTGAAGCTCGAGTTCAAGTGCACCTGTTCCACAACCCGCATCTGAATAGTCTGACTTCGAAAAACAAATTTAAAGAGAAACTTATGGTAAGTTATGAACAAAATAAAGTGAAATAAAAGAAAAGGTAAGGTTTCAGTGAACTGGTATTATTTATTTATATATATATATATATATATATATATATATATATATATATATATATATATATATATATATATATATATATATATATATATATATATATATATATACATATATATATGAATGTTTGATTCTTAATAGTATAACATGTATATGTATCAAAATGACATAACTTGTATGATTGCATGCTTGAATATTTATGCCTATATGTACCACTAAACTCTTAGTAGCTTAGCATATGAGTTTCCTATATGCAGGTTTAGAGCCTAAGGGATAGCTAAAGTTGACTCAAAGGGAAAGTGTCTATATCAAAAGCTATTGATTAATGTCTTCATTATATTCTTTTTATACATAACATGGTTTTGGGTCTAATATTTTGCATAAATCTTATAATGTAAAAACATGTATTTGTTTAAAAGTTGTAATTTTTGTAAACAGTGGGCCAGCTAAGGCCAAGATTGTATTTATGAAAGTGATCATGTGGGATCAAAGTTTATGCTGGATGAACATTTTAATTGCAAATGTTTATTTTGAGATAAAGTTTTACAAAGAAAAAAAAAGAATTTAAAAATAATAGGTTTTCAATAAATAGTAAACCAGTAGCATCTACCCAATTAGTCGAGTTAATTCCTGATTAGCTAAGTGGATATTACATTTTGGTATCAAAGCCTAGTTTAGGAATTTATAAACCTAAGTGGGTCAAAAGGTTTGTCGTACATGCATAGTACATCCTATATGACTCTAACATAGCTTGCTTCTTTGTCAACTTGTAGGTTCAGAGAGAGAGTAGAGATGGAGATAAAACCACATGACATTACTAAAAGCAACTGTTTTTTGAACATTATGACTCATGACTAATCCAGTGTTGCAAGTGTACATGGTCTAGTTCCTCCACAGTAGTTGATGGTTAGTTTAATGGATCAAGCTTAGGATCTATTGATGCACAACCTAGTAACTCTTCTACAGAGGTTGGCTTAGGTAGTGCCACAAACTGCTCCACCTCCATCACCACCACTACAAGAGAAATTCAAGGTCTCGATTGATAACCTTAAGAAAGTATGAGGCTATAGACTTTCTTGATAAAAGTAAGGACGATATGTCATGCTAGTAAGTTAGAGCCTAGGAATAACATATAATAAAATTATATGAAGGGTATATAGAAGATATATAGTGGCTAAGGTTATTAGAAACATGAAAATAATAAAAAAAAAAAAACATACAACAAAGTGAAGTTTCATGTATTCATGCCCATAAAAGATAAAATCACTGATGTGAATGTCGCAAAACTTAGATTTTAAAGGTGAGGATTTTGACGACCGTGACACATGTTCAAGCCCGTGAAACCCTACAGTTTAAATTAAACAGTTTTGTATTTCTGACAGAAACTCATGATTTTTTTAATCCAAAACCATAGCTACCATATCCTCTGAAATCCCATAAATGATTTCTCTTCAATCCCCTTTGATTTTGATTAATATAATACAAAACTAATCCCATTAACGAGATTTAAAATGATTAGAAATAAGGTTTTTACCATACCATTGAAGTGAAAATCAAGGAGAAGGTTGAACTCATTTTGAATCCTAAACCTAATATGGAATATGCAAAACAAAGGTAAAGGACCATGTTTTGTATTATTCTTTCAATGACTCAATTCAATTTTGATGGGGCTTTGAGATTTAATGGTGTAAGCAAGGATTTTATATTGTTTATGGAATAAATATCTAGTATGAAAAAAATAGATAATAATAAAGTTTATGTTATGGCATTAAGAACTGAGGTTTAGGGTGGAAAATCCCACCAGAGGCAATAGACATGAGAGAAAGGTTAAGATATTAGCCTCCAATTAAGGTTTGTACATATACATATAATTGTTTACTTTTATGGCTTATTGTGTGTTAATTCTGATATTGGTATAATTTGGTATATTCAATACTAGAATTGAGCTAATATATTGTGTTATACTTTGAATTCATAAGAAATAATAGTATTTAATGGTTATGGATGTTGTGGTTGATAATTGAGGCATGAATTCTTATATGATTGGCTAAAAGATATAAGGTGCACATTTATAGATTGTTTAATATTGAAATATGCTGGAAGTATTGATAGGAATGACTAACATTGGTTAGCTATAGAGCCTTACTTAATTATGTGTAATTGACTTAAAATAGTACTGGAAATTTGACACAGACTAATGTGTCATGACCGTAAAGGTAGGTTTTCATGCTCATGAATTAATATATAAAAGATGTTCATACCCATGAACTAAGGTTCATGCCGGTGATTATCCATATAGAATCATTCACAGAAAATAACCCGTGAAATAAGGTTTCACACCTGTGAATGCCCTATAATCAGAATTTAGTATTTGATTTTTATGATGAAATTATATCATATTGGTATACACTCACACTTAATAAGTTATAATAGATGGTAAACAATATGATAACTTGAACATGAAGATGATTGTGATTATTATGCTTTAAACATAGTGTATGATGTGGAAAACCTGAAATGTACTATGAAACATGATGATTTGCTCAATATTAAATAAGAATGGTCATTCTCTATTTGAAGACTAACTTAGGATAGGTGGCATGCCATTAAGAGAGTTACGGTACCGTAGGATATGATTATGTATTTAATCAGGGTGGCTGTTGCTCGAATTAGAGCGCTTATGATTATTTAGGGATAAGGTGGCTTAAGCTCGGATTATAGTGCGCCTGATTTAAGAAGCTCGATTGAGCACTATACAAACAAATACAATAAATGAGCAGGGTGGCTTAAGCTCGGGGTAAAGTGCTCCTGTTCACAATCCACATCCGAGTAATTTAGGGCTAGAGTGTTGGCAGTACACAGTAATTGTAAAGCATAACATGTTAAATTGTAAACTATTATACAATGAAACTATAAAACTAGTAATACATATAGGAAATTAAAAATATGGAATTTGAATACAGTTGCATCATGGGAAAAAACAATATGAAAAACTAATAATTAGATATATAAAACCAGAAGCTAGATACTTGTCTTATATGATGGAATTTCTAAATAAACATGATGATGTGGATGCATTTATGTGATATACATGTCATGAATGTAATCTCATCCAATCAAATTAGCATGAATTAAGTATAATGTTATATGAGTATCGTAAAACACATTGGTATGTATATAGATATGAATGCTATAATGATGTATGATTGCACGTTAGAATTTTTATGTTTATATATATCACTAACCTTTCAGTAGCTTAGTGTGTGGGTTTTTCTGCACACATCTTTGAAGCCATTAGACAATTGAGTTGACATGAAGTGGGTTCAAGCCAATCAGAGTTGAGACCCGTATTTGGGTCGGATTTTTTTTTTATTTCATTCATTGGTTATTTTTTATGACATGGGATAGAAACAAATATTTATTTCATGTTTTATTTATAAGGAACTCATAATTTAATTTGTTTACTTTAATAAGGTTGATTCTGAAATAAAGGGAAAAATGTGTCGAACCAATTTAAATATGATTTAGGATCTTGTTTTAAACAATATACAAAACATGGATGTTTTAATTATGCATGTGATACAAGGTTTTGAATGTAATGTTGTTATAACGAATGAGATAGAAAACATTTTAAACAAAACATGTTTACAAGGCATCTACTCATGTGGCATCTGCTTGTATAGAAAGATTATATCCTACCATTTGGGTGGGTGTTACATTGAATGGTATCAGGGATAGGTTTAGGGGATTTTCTCCTACTATATGGGATTATCATACATGCATACATGTCTCTCGTCTGACTCTAAGTTGGGCTACTTATTTGACAACTTTTAGGCCTAGAGTGAGATAGTATAAGAATCAAATGACATGGCTGAGAACCAAAGCTCTCCACATACTAGGGCACCGAACCAACCTAGTGCAACTAGTGTTCAAGGTCCAGGTACAGTACTAGTTATTGACCAGCAGGCTCTGAAATAGGGTGAATAGGGCTAGACTCATTTGATGCAACTGATTGTAATCTTGTTGTAGTAGATTGCTAGAGTTGTACCATATATAGTATATGTTCCTCCACCTCCACTATTGAAGCCATGGGTAAACCTATACAAGCTATGTAAGTTTAGAGTTATTAATTTTCTGAAAACTAAGGATGATGATCTTGTTGTTGCAGAGTACTAGATAGAAAAGATTGAGAGAGTCTATTATGAGTTTGAGGTAGCTACTAATCAAAAAGCCAAGCAAGTTATATCCCTACTACAAGAAGACACTTATGATTAGTGGAAGTCAATCTTGCTAAATTTAAGCAGAGACTTATTTGTTACTGAGTTTAAGCAGCATTATGTTCCTCGAATCTACATTGATGAAAAAAAAGTTTCTAAATCTCAAACAGGGAAAGATATCTATGATAGTACTAGAGGGAGTTTACTCGACTGAGTAAGTATCCTTTAGAATTTATCACAAATGAGAGAGATAAGTGTATAAGATTTTAGGATGGCTTTAATATAGAGATTGGTGATTTTGTGACTGCGCTCCCATATTTCATCTTTACTCAGTTGATTTCATTTGTTGTTAGTGTGGAAAAAAGGAAGAGAAATAAATCAGAGGAAGCCACCAAACAGACAATAATTCCAGTGGCCCAGTCTACAGGCAAGAAAGGTCGATACTATCCAAGATAGTCTTATGGCGGGAATTAGGGACAGAGTAAGAGTCACCTATAAAGTGGACCACATAGGAGGGGACATCCTTTTAGAGCTACATCTATAGTTGGTAGTACTCAGACCACCAAAGATAGTATTCCAATTTGTGGCACTTGTCATAAAGTCATAAAAGATAGTGTTGGAAGAACATAGGTGTTTGTTTCATATGCGAATCTAAAGAGCACATGAGAAGGGATTGTCCTTTGATTGCAGGCAAAGCAATTACTCAGACAACACGATCAGCTCCAGCTCAAAATAAACAACAAACTAGAATAAGTCATATAGGACCTACCTAAGTAGTTTCTGAGACTGTTAATAGGCCAGGACCAAGTCAAACTCTAACCAAACTTATGCTATGGGGGGCAGAGAGGACTAGGAAGCTACTAACATGATGATTGGTATATTTTCTCTTTATGACTCAGATATTTGTGCACTAATTGATCCAAGTTCTACACACTCTTATATATGCACAAGTACACCAAGACAACATGATATGGCTAGTGAAAAACAAGAATATGAAATTGAGGTTACCAACCCTCTAAGGCACAGTATGATAGTGAACCAAGTTTACAGAAGATGTCCATTAGTTGTTCAAGGGAAAGAATTCCTTGTAGATTTTATAGAGTTACCTTTCCATGAGTTTGATGCCATTTTGGACATGGATTGGCTTTCACAACATATGTTAGTTATAGATTGCCAGACAAAATTTGGTGTACTTAATACATCTAAACAATAAGAGGTGAAAGTGTAAGGTGAGTTGTTCCCACAGTCTCCAAGAGTTATTTCAATGATGAAAGAAGGGAGAATGATGAGGAAGGGATATGAAGCCTATTTGGCTCATGTTGTAGACACTAGAAAAGGATGTCCAGATCTCAAGAATATCCCTACAATTAGAGAATTTCTAGATTTTTTCCTAAAGATATACAGGGGCTACCACCTAACAAAGAGTTTGAGTTCTCTATAGAGCTCACCCCAGAAAATAACACCCATATCAATAGCACCGTACAAAATGGCACCATCTAAATTGAAAGAACTAAAATCCTAGTTGCAAGAATTATTAGATAAAGGTTATATCAGGCCGAGTGTATCTTCATGGGGTGCAAAAGTGTTGTTTGTAAAAAAAGAAAGATGGGTCTATAAGACTATGCATAAATTGTAGGCAATTGAATAAGGTGATAATCAAAAACATATATTTGTTGCCATGGATTGATAATTTGTTTGATTAGTTGAAAGGTGCAAATGCATTTTTGAAGATTGACATGAGATTACAATATCACCAACTGAGAATCAGAGCAATAGATATAGTCAAGACGACATTTAGAACCAGATATGGGCATTATGAATTTATGGTTATGCCTTTTGGATTAACCAATACTCCAACAGTTTTTATGAACTTGATGAACAAGGTAGTCAGACCTCACCTAGACCAGTGTGTTGTGGTCTTTATTGATGACATTCTAGTTTATTATAAGACACTTGAGGAGCATGAATGACACCTAAGAATAGAGTTAAAGATACTTAGGGAGCAGAAATTGTATGCCAAGTTTTCAAAATATGAATTTTAGCTTGATGAGTTAGATTTCTTGGACACATTGTGTCATCATGTGGTATAAAAGGTTGATCCTAATAAGGTAGAGACTATTATAAGTTTGAAGCCTCCCTGTAATATGATTAAAATCGAGAGTTTCCTTGGGTTAGCTTGTTACTACAGAAGATTTATAAAGGATTTTCAATGATTGCTTCTTCTTTGATAAATTATTGAGGAAAGATGTGAAATTTGAGTGGTTAGAGAAATGTCAAGATAGTTTTGAAATGTTTCATGAAAATGTTAATAGAGGCTCTAGTTTTGACACAACCAATTCCTAATAAGAAGCATGTCATTTACAGTGATGCTTCTCACAATGGACTAGGGAGTGTACTGATGCAAGAAGGTAAAGTAGTAGCATATGCATCTAAGCAGTTGAAGACACATAACAAGAATTACCCCATGCATAACTTGGAGTTGGTTGCCATTGTCTTTGCATTGAAGATATGGCGCCACTAGCTTTATAGGGATAAATATTTTATCTACACATATCATAAAAGTCTGAAATACCTTTCTACAAATAGAAATCTTAATATGAGATAGAGGCGGTGGTTAGAGCTAATAAAAGATTATAACTATATTTGTGACTACACTTCAAGCAAGGCCAATATAGTGGCTAATGCCTTGAGTAGGAAGATAGTAGTAAAATTAGACATTCGACCTACATTTAATTAAAAGAATTTAGTTGCATAGAGAATAGATAGTAAGCTGGTTGAGATAGTTGAGTTGATATCTAAGGGGGAGAGACTAGGGTATACAGTTGAACCAAATGGTGGGTTATATTACTAGGGCCATTTATAGGTGCTTAGTGTTGATGAATTGAGATGTAGGATATTACAAGAAGCATATGAAACTAGGTATATAGTACACTTGGAAAGTACTAAGATGTATCATGACCTAAAGAGTAAAGTACTGGTAGAATGGTATGAAAAAAGATATCATAGAGTACATTACCAGATGTCTGACTTGTTAATAGGTCAAGACAGAACATCAGGTACCACCAAAGATAGTATTCCAATTTGTGGCACTTGTCATAAAGTCATAAAAGATAGTGTTGGAAGAACATAGGTGTTTGTTTCATATGCGAATCTAAAGAGCACATGAGAAGGGATTGTCCTTTGATTGCAGGCAAAGCAATTACTCAGACAACACGATCAGCTCCAGCTCAAAATAAACAACAAACTAGAATAAGTCATATAGGACCTACCTAAGTAGTTTCTGAGACTGTTAATAGGCCAGGACCAAGTCAAACTCTAACCAAACTTATGCTATGGGGGGCAGAGAGGACTAGGAAGCTACTAACATGATGCTATATGGATTATTATGGACATGCTTACAAAGTTAGCTCACTTTTTGCCTATCAGAAGGGATTGCCTTTTAAACAGGCTATTAGAGATGTATGTTAATGAGATAGTAAGACTTCATGGAGTTCCAATCTCTATTATCTCAAATAAGGACCCCAAGTTTACTTCTTAGTTTTGGGGTAGTCTATAGAAAGCTTAAGTACCATGCTCAATTTTAGCATGAATTTTCATCCTTAGATAGATGAACAATCAAATAGGGTTATACCCTAGAGGATATGATGAGTAGTTATATGATTGAGTTTAAGAGTAGCTAGCACAAATATATTCCTTTGATGGAGTTTGCCTACAACAACAACTATAAATCTAGTATTAAAATGTCTATTTATAAGGAACTATATCGTAAGAAATGTCGAACACCTCTATGTTAGACTGAGCTTATTGAGAGAAAGCTAGTAGGAATAAACTTGGTACAAGAGATAGAGAAAAAGGTAAGGTTGATATAAGACTAACTGAAGGCAGCTTTAGACAGACATAAATCTTATGCAGATCTCAAGAGGAGAGACATGGAGTATATAGTGGGAGACAATGTTTTCCTAAAAGTTTCCTCATGGAAAAAGGTCTTAAAATTCGTGAAGAATGGCAAGTTGAGCTCGAGATTCATTGGACCTTATAAGATCCTAACGATAGTAGGACCAGTTGCTTATAAGTTCGCTCTTCCACCAGAGTTGAACAAGATTCATGATGTGTTCCACATCTTTTTATTGAGGAGATATAAGTCAGATCCCTCTCACATTATTGCAGTTGAGAGTATCGAAGTAAGACCATATTTGACATATGAAGATGAACTAGTACAGATCCTGGTTAGAGAGATCAATGAACTCAGAAACAAACGAGTACCATTAGTCAAAGTCCTATAGAGGAATGATTCAACAAAAGAGACTACATAGAAAAGTGAAGAAGTGATGAAATGTCAATATCCACAACTGTTCAGAGATAGTATATCAGATAATTTTGAGGAAAACTTTTTTTAAGGGGGAGAGAAATGTAACACCATCAAGTTAAGGCCTAGGAATAACATGTAATAAAAGTATATAAATAGTAGGTATATAATGATATTATAATGGATTTAATTAGAGTGGCTTAAGCTTGGGTTAGATTGCTCCTGATTATTTAGGGACAAGGTGGCTTAAGGTCGAATTCGAGCAGCCTTGATCCCATATGCATGTAGTTATTACATTTACTCATCCAGGTGACTTAAGCTCGTGTTAGAGTGCTCTTGATTTGAGAAGCTCGATTAAGCACTATACAAACAGATATAGTTAGTGAGCAGAGTGGCTTAAGCTTGGGTTAGAGCACTTATACTTCACAATCCGCATCCGAGTAGTCCGGGTCTAGAGTGTTGGGTAGTACACATTAATTGTAAAGCATAACATGTTAAACTATAAACTAGTATACAATGAAACTGTAAAACTAGTAATACATATAGGAATTCAAAAAATATGGAATCTAAATACAGTTACATCATGAGAAAAAGTAATATGGAAAACTAGTAATCAGGCATATGGAACCAGAAGTTAGATTCTTGTCTTATATGATGGAATTTCTAAATAAACATGATGATGTAGATACACTTATATGATATATGTGTCATGAATGTATTGTAATCTAATCAAATTAGCAAGAATTAAGTATAATGTTATATGATGGCATTATAAAACACACTGGTATGTACAAGGATATAAATGTTATGATGATGTATGATTGCATGTTAGAATTTTTATACTTATATGTACCACTAACTTTTAGTTTAGCGTAAGGGTTTTTCCACATGTAAGTTTAGAGTCGTTAGACAGTTAAGTTGACTTGTAGTGGGGTTCAAGCCAGTCAGAGTTGAGACCTATGTTTAGATTGGTTTTCTTTATTTCATTTTATTTCATCCATTGGTTATTTCTCATGACATGGGATAGAAACATATATTTATTTCATGTTTTATATATAAGGAACTTGCAATTGCATTGGTTTACTTTAATAAGGTTGATTCTAAAATAAAAGGGCAAATGTGTCAAACCAATTTAAATATGATTTAGGATATTATTTTATAGAATATGCAAAATATGGATGTTTTAATTATGCATGTGATACAAGTTTTGAAAATTATGTTATTATAACGAATGAGATAGAAAAAGTTTTAAATAGAATAGATTTACAAGACATCTAGTCATATGGTATTTGCTTGTATAGTAGTATTATACCTACTATATGGGTGGGTGTTACATAATCCCATTATTGTCGAATATTGGTTGAGAATACTGAAAGGGTTTTTGACGAATTAGAGTGTGTCAATGAGCATAAAACCATATATTTTATATCTCTTCAGTAGGAAGATGCTTACGACTAGTGGAAGATAATTCTACTGATGCTAGAGGTTCTTCAAATGTTGACATGAGAGTTCATTATCACCGAGTTCAATGATCAATATGTCTTAGAGTTTATATCAATGAGGAGAATAAGGAGTTCTTGAACCTTAACCACGTAGGGATGACAATTATCGAGTACCAGAGAGAATTTACTTGCATGAATAATTATGCATCTAAATTGATAAGGATGAGATTGATAAATGTTGTAGATTTGAAGATGGCCTCAACGAGGATATAGGAGAATTTGTGATGGCTCTCCAGCATATGAGTTTCTCAAAGCTGGTATCCTCGTATGGAGAAGAGAAAGACAAAGAAAGTTAAAGAAACTTCCAGAAAGCCAACACCATTAATGGCCCAAACATCAGGAGACAAATGTCATTTTTCTTCAGGGTACTCACAGAGTAGAAGATTAGGACAGAGCCATTCCTAGTCCAGTTCTTTCAGAGGGGACCACCCTCTAGGAATATATCTGCCATTGCTAGTACTTAATCGAGCAGAGATAATGCACCTTTTTGCGAGACATGTAACAAATTCTATTGAAGAAAGTGTCATTTGGCATTAGGGTCGTTCTTCAAATGTGGGCCCTGGGACCATTAAAAGAGAGATGGTCCTTTGCAATTTCAAGAGACTTATACACAAACCATAGGATCAGTACTAACACAAGGCCAAGGTTAGAAACAAAATAAGAGTGGAGCTAGTAAAGTCATTTCATAAATAGTGAATAGGCCAAGATCGAGTAAAGTGCCCATAATATTCTACAACATGAGAGCTATAGAAGAATCAGAGTTTACAAATGCTATTGATGGTACATTATCTCTTCTTTGTTACATATTCCCCCAATTGTTCAACTCAAACAACCAAGTAAATTTTGAGGATGAAATTTCTTTAAGGGAGAAAGAAATGTAATGTCTGGTTTTTAGGATTGAAAAGTTAGATGGGTTATTGTGAGAGAGTGTGGGTAGATTAAGAGGTTAGATATAGATAAGAAGAATACTTTCATGCCCATGAATGGATGTTCACGCATGTGAGAGTGTTATGTTTCAAAACGATATAGTTTTGAAGGTTGTCGAGTCTTAGGTTTTCCAGTAAAAAAATTTTCATGGTTGTGACAGAAAAGTGTTCATGCCCATGAAAGGTGTTTTCATGCTCGTGAATGATGGTCAACAAAGTAGATGAGCAGATCTTATGATTTCCTCTCTCCCATATCTTCTTCTGCTACCTCCAACTACCTTATTTCCCCTAAAACTTTTCCTCACACACCAAACCTCTCATCATCATCATCATCATCTTCTTCTTCTTCTTCTTCTCTTTCTTCTTCTTCTTCTTCTTCTTCTTCTTCTTCTTCTTCTTCTTCTTCTTCTTCTTCTTCTTTCTCTCTTTTAACCTAAGTTCTATAGATCTAAAGAGTAAGATTGAGCTAGGAAAAGGGTAAGTAAGAGAGTTGTGAGGTTAATCTAAGCTTGAATTTGGAGTGGTTTGAGTCTGTTTTCTAGCATAAAAATCTAAGAAAGAGACAATTTCTTATTAACAGAAGCAAAAGGCAGATGTGAGGATCAACCAAGGGCTAAGCAAGCTTGAAGGGTTTAGGCTCCATTGTTTAAAGTTAATACATATATGCATATTAATTCCCCTAATCTTGCATGTTGTTGTGTTTTATGCTATGAAATGTGATATATGTTATGAATGAGCTTCTGGAAAGTATTTGCTTTATAGTTATACGAGATAATGGTTAGAAATGCCATGAAAATGAGGTATGATGTTTATTGTGTGAAGGAATTTTGGTATGATTTGTGTTTTGAATGCTTAAATTTATGTTAAAGGCATGTTGTTAGTATAATAGGTTGTGGAATGTTGATAAGAGTTTCCATGTGATTTTTGTGATGGTCTGTTTTTTTGTTCTAAAACCTAAAATTTTACACCCATAACACAGTAGTCACTCCCGTGAATGTTGCACAAAGACACGTTTCACATCCATGATAAAGGGAATCACACCCATGAAACATGAACCCAAAAAATGCTCTAAATGGACAGAAGCTTTTACACCTTGTGTCATGACTAAGTAAGTCGTGAATGCATAAGTTCACACTTGTAAACTATAGTCATGACTGTGAACGTTGATATACAGTTTCCACCCTTAGTTTTCACAGTCATGAATGTTTGCTTTCATGTCCATAAATGATATGTATTTTTTTCAGACAGTAACCTTCACATGAATAGTTACAGTTTGGTTCACGGTAAGGAGGTACTCATGAACTATGGATGGCCTTCACGGTCATAAACGTATAGTTCATGCTCATGAACTCTCTATTATTTTACATATGCAGTTTATGATTTTTGAATGGGATATGATACATTTTTTTAATCACATTTGGATAATGTAAATGTGATAATTGATATATGTGAAGATGCATAATTGGCAATATAAAATTTATTATGTGCTTATGAATATGGATGTTATGATTACAGAAAAGTAAAATAAAAGAACAAGTTACAAATTTTGGATATGCCATTTTCTCTAATCTAGGACTTAGCCTAGGGTAGATGACATGCCATTGAGAGACTTATGATATCGTAGAATATATTATTTAGAGAATAAGATAACTGAAACTCAAGTTAGAACACCTTTATATCTCAGTTCTATGCGATTATAAGGACAAAGTGATTGAAGATCAAGTAAAAGCACATTTATTCCCTGGTTTATACTCAATAAAGGTGGTTGAAGCTCTTAGAATGTCCTTGACTTGAGGAGCTCAGACGAGCATACTTACAATTAGTAGATAGAGAGACTGATGCTTAAGTTTGAGTGCACCTGTTCCATAACATGCAATATACTTGTATGATTGTATGATTGCATGCTTGAATTTTATACTTATATGTATTGTTAAACTTTCAGTAACTAAACATGTTGGTTTTCTACACACAAGTTTTGAAGCCTAAGGGATATCCAAAGTTGACTTGAAGAGAAAAATTGCACATATCGAGAGTTAGTGATAAATGTCATCATTATATTCTTTTTGTACATGACATGACATGATTTTGAGTTTAATGTTTTATATAAATCTTATTATGTAGAAATATGTATTTGTTTAAAATTTTTAATTTTTATAAATAGTGGATCAGTTTAGACCAATATTGAATTATGAAAGTGATCTTATGAGATCAAGGTTTATACTGGATTTACAGTTTAATTGCAAATGTTTATTTTGAGATAAAGTTTAAAAAAGAAAAGAAATGATTTAAAATTAACAGGTTTTCAATAAATAATAACCGGTAGCATCCGCCCTAATTAGTTGGATTAATTCCTAATTTATTAAGTGGATGTTACAAATTTAAATATAATTAAATAATCAAAAAATTAAATAAAATAAATTGAAGTGAATAAGCCAAATAAAATAAAGGCAAATCCAAATTTTATACTAATAAACAACTCAAGAAAATTAGATTATATATATATATATATCAAAATTCCAGTAATATCAAAATCCATGATAGGTTACCATATCAATCCATAATATAATATTCAAATTAAAAAACAATCCATAATTTTTCTCTACATTTGTTATAATCCACAATTATCAATATAGTAGTCTTTTCTCAACTCGTACAACTCTTATTTTTTTTATCATTTGAGAAAAATATCAAAATGGATGGAAGTGAAAATCAAAATATTGAAGAAAACACCCCTATTGAAGATGGTTCAATTTGGAGTTATGATTCTTTTTACTATCTCCTCAGTACTAATCTCGAGTCTCATTTTTTTGAAGTAATTATTCTTTTGTTTTGCATTTGAGACTCTAAATTTTTATAGTATCAATGAGGTTGCTGATAAATTTAATTTATCTGTCGTCTCTATGTTTTACAGAGTTGAGGTAATATTTCCCAATTTCAACCAATGAAGAAAAATAGAATTAAGAAAAAAACTAATTGAAGTCCACAATAGGAAAAAAAAAGTGGAATTATGACTAATGCTAATTATTTTTACAATAAAATAAATTTTAAACTTACTTAAAAATGAAAGAAATACACTAATGAGTTAGAGAGTTGTAGAAGATGATTTGATTGTGACATTGATTGATAGAAAGTTGTAGAAAATATTGTTTATAAAAAGTTATGTATAAATTTTTTTAGGGATAAATAACTTGTGAATTTACTAAAATTCATTGTTGTTGCTATAATGATTTCATGAAACATTTTAGTATATATAATAATATTAGATTATAGTGAATCAGACCTCCAGATTTTCTTTTTAAAAAAGGGGAATCAGACATCAAAAACCAATATTATATTATAAATGAAAAGAAGAGGGAAAATCTTCATTCTCGCTTTAAACCCCTTTAAGGCCTTAAGGGTGAGGTCCATCTACCAAGTTGTGTTAACATTATAATAGTATATAACGGCTGTTATACTTGTACGAAGGGTTTTAGTAAATATAATAATAAGTATTATTATTATTATTATTATTATTATTCAAACTCACAAAATTTATGGGGAAGTGCACAAGACGTTCCTTCAAAATGTTAACAAATGGTTTAATGGAATGATAAAACGCAAAAAATTTAATTGCACTATTTATGATGTAAAAGGTTCGAATTGAAGAAAAATGACAACATAATATACTTTATAACATAGTTTAAATAACGTTAGATAAGTAATTTTTTTAGAATTTTAATGATCAATATATTTCTACTAATTAAAAATAATAATATAAAACTGTTGTATCGTTTATTATAAATTATACAAACATTATATAATATTGTTTTAAAAATTAAAATTTATTTAAATTTTATTAATTTAAATCAGGATGTAAAATATTATAAAATTATATAAATGAATATATTATTATTTATTTCATTTTCTTAAACTCCAAAAAGATATATATATATATATATATATATGTTAATTTTGGCTGCTTCAAATTAAATTGTTATTAATTGAAAATATGAGTATGAAGTCAATCCTTATATTTATCTTTATGTTCTCTAGTCTTATTATGAATATCCACATAATCATTAGGATCAATTATATATCAGAAAAAATTATCCTATAACAAATTGAGATGAACAACACTTTTTTATAAAGTTAATTGTTTGATATTTTTTTATATGAGTAAAATATTAATGGTTTTCAACGACACTCTTTCTGGTAGTGATTATTTAATTTTATAATATATGTATTTTTATAAATATAATTTTTAATTTTGCTTTATATTGTTTAGTTATATTGTTTAGTTATACGGAGGATTTTTCATTATTTTTCCTTTTTGAAAAAAAAAATTTCCTAAAATATTCATTTACTTATAAAAAAATAAAATATTATTTTATAGTAAAGTTGTTTAACTTGTATTATTTATTCTGACATTATTATAAAAATATTATGTAATTTTTATTTTTTAAATAAAATATTATTTATTTAAATATTTATTAATTTAACTTATTATATATTAAAATGTGTTTTTTTTTTATTTTGATAATTTTTTTAATTATTTTTTTAAAATTTATGATGTGGATAAATAATACAGTCGGATATAGTATAATTTGAATCGATATTTAAAACCTTATTTCATACTAGTTTTTACCAAATATTATGGGTTTAAACAGTGCATAACACACGCTTATATAATGCCTTTGTCAGGAGGTTGTAATTTACCTTAACTGATAAGAAAGAAAACGACCTAGTTTCTAAAATCAGCTTTTTTCCAAACGTCTTCCTTCCCAAATCAACTCAAAAAAGATCTCTACGCACGCAACTCTCTCACTCTCTGTTAAGAAAAAGAAAAGAAGCAAAAGCAAATCAATCAAGTAAAGCAATGGCGAGTGACAACGAACCAGCGAAACTGCTGTTACCGTATCTTCAACGAGCCGATGAGCTGCAAAAACACGAACCTTCAGTCGCTTATTACTGTAACTCTCTCTCTCTCTCTCTCTCTCTCTCTCTCTCTTTATGTCTCTGATTGTGGAATCTGCTCGCTTTTTACCGATTTCTAATTCCTTAAAATCCTGTTTTCTTTTATTTTCTACTTTTAATTTTGGTCGTTTAATTAGGTCGATTATATGCGATGGAGAAAGGGTTGAAGATTCCACAGGGCGAGCGAACTAAGACCACCAACTCTCTGCTTGTTTCCCTCATGAATCAGCTTGAAAAGGTGTGCTTTTCTTTCTTCTCTCTATTACATTTTTTAATACGCTGTGTTTTATGTGCTTCTTTTTCCTCCTCCCAATTAAGGTATTTGTAATTTGATTCAGCTTAGAGGGATTTTTTCACTTGATTGTCATATATACAAGAACGTAGTCCACTGGTTCCTTTCAATCTTTTAGTAAATTTTAGGTGAAACTGAGGAGTGAAGAACGTGGAATTTTTTTAAAATATAAATTGGGGTCTTTCCATGGGAAATTAGTAGAGTGAAAGTCAAAGTGATCATTAGAGTTTGGTAACTATTTAGTTGTTAATTTATAGAGGAGTATAAGAATGAATACTTAAAGTTGTATTCCTATCCTGCATTTGCACTAGTACTGAGGCACTGGTTGCTATGGATGAAAGACGCCCATTTGCCTAATCTGAATATGTGAAAGCAATTGGTGGGATCCGCTTTGCAGCTAAACTATGATAATGTTTTATGCTGCCTGTAAGGCCCACACAGTTTGTATATTTTCTCCTTCAAGCTTAAAACTTTAAATTTTTTATATAACCAAATGAACATTCTACATGTTTAACTGCAGCTGTCAGCTAATGGTTGCCTGCCAGTTTGTTGGCTTTTCTATGTTGAAAACCTAACCTCCTCAAATATCATTAGGTGTTCTTGAGGCTTTTTAGGTAGTGAAACAATGTGTAGTATTTGGCTAGCTTCTGTATGCAAAATATTTAAACTTTCTGAACAGGTACAGGAATATAAAAATATGCCACATTTTCGTTCATTAAAACCCTGCTTTCTACCTAATCTTGACATAACACAACATGTTTGTGGGTGCAGACTCCAGGTCTGAAACAACCTCCTCTTTGGAGGAGGCTCCTTTCTTTCAAGTACTGAAAGATAGTAAGGTTGGGGAGGATAAGGGTTCGTCAATCTCTCTTTGTTGCCCCATTCTTCACTTAGTCACATAGACCATAATTTATGTTGTGAAGTTAGTATTGATTAAGCCTATGTGAGTGGTTCCTTTGTTCCCTCTGGCTGTGGGTCTTAAAACGTCTTCACTTATTGATTCAACTAGTGGAAACATCAATGATGGCATTATTATTTAGTTGGAAAAGGAAATGGAAATAAATGAGTTTGGGTCCCTCTCGTATCTCTAGTGATATATGCACAATTTAGAGTTTCTGTCACATTTTTATTATGTATGATTTTACCCTTGTTATACAAATTGATAAGTAACATTCTTGTTTATAGGCCTAAAAATTCATGTTTTCACCTGTATCTTAGGATTAAAACTCATCCCAATATTTATATAATCCTGTATTCTTTGACTATTATATTTAGTACATTATTTCTAGCTTAGCGACAATATACACACATGCCTGTGTCCAATTTTTAATGGCTGAGTTCCTGTATTAAATTGTACACTATGGAGGCCGAGATACAGGGAAGTGGCTGCCTTATTTTTGTGCAATATGAAGAAAATGAGCCCTGCTTTGTGGATTGTGCATTTGTATGTTATGAGGTCAACTTGTAATAGTGTAATCTTCCAAAATCCAAATGTATTTGCAGCTTGCTGAATTGATAGATGAAACAAGAGGTTGTTAATGGTGCAACAACATAAATGAGGAATATATTTTTCTATATTCTCTCCAGTCGTCTTGTGCATATTCCTATTCTGCTATGTTTAATAATGTGCTTTGTGTTAGAACAGTGTGTTGTTACTATTTTTCTCTCATTAGAGTATATGGTTTTGGTATTTTGCAGGATAAGAAATCTCTGCAGTTGGGACCTGAAGACAATTTACATCTGGAGGGATTTGCGCTAAATGTCTTTGGGAAGGCAGACAAACAAGATCGAGCTGGGCGAGCAGATTTGTATGACATTCTTTATTGTGTTTAACCAAATTATGAATAATGAATTGGTGCTTATTTAAGGCTTATAATTGCAGATCTTTTTATTTAACTTCTCTTAGGGTGTGCGGTTCTAAGTGTGAGACTCATGGAACTTATATTTTGAGATTGCCTCTTTGTTTGCTAGCTTATATCATATATTGATCAATTCCTAAGCTAGTTTCAGTGTTCTGGACATTTTAATGATAGAACAGTACCGACATCCATTGATCATAGAGTTCTATTTGGAGAGTAATGGGTCATATATCAGTGGCAGATGCCCTAAGATAATGCTCATACTTCAGGATCATATAAATTTGCACAGTGGAAGATGTACAGGATCATATAAATTTGCACGGTGGAAGATAATGCGCATACTTCATGTTTTATAGGTGATAAAACTATATTAATATAGGGATTAGCAGCTATTTGTCTTGGATTTGATACCATTTCATCCAAAATATGTGTGTTATGTTCCCTAGATCGTGTCTTTGGGTGATAAGATTTGTCAAAGGGAACCCAGACTTTTGTATTTGTCAAAAGGAATCCAAACCAGAGGACTCATTTGAGAGCCACCCAAATCTCTTAATTTTTTTGAAATTTCTGACTTATTATTATTGCTGTAATCTGTCTCTTTAAATAGAGATCACAAGAAAAGAATAGGGAGGTTTTGAGTAAGATATTTGCCTTTAGGTATATCTGAACTGTGGGAAATGTGCATGGCATTTATTTGAACATTTGACCACGAGTGACCTAATTATTCTATGAACATCAGCGTGTGATTACAATAATGATATTATTTGAATAAGATATTTAAGCCTAATCTGATATTGACATATTGATGTAATCCATTTGCAGAACCATCTAATCTATATCTTGGCATTAAATCGTGTTCTCGGTTACAGGAATACTGCAAAAACATTTTATGCTGCAAGCATTTTCTTTGAGATTCTAAACCAGTTTGGTCCACTTCCACCCGATGTGAGATTCTAGCCATTGCACATAAAAATTTTATACTTTTATCTGCTTCTTAAACAGCTTAGGGATTCTGAGCTCTGAATTTGAATATTTTATTATAAAATTGAAATTTGTTTTTGACTTATCTCATTTCACTGTTTTGGCAGCTTGAGCAGAAACAGAAATATGCAGTTTGGAAAGCTGCAGATATAAGGAAAGCTTTGAAAGAAGGAAGAAAGCCCAATCCAGGTCCTCCTGCTGATGATGAAGATTTGTTAGGTGCATCAAGTAATCCTGGTGGTAGCTATGTATGTTTTTAAAATTGACAGTAGCTTAATCTTGAATTGAAACGACACATATTTCTTCTATAACTTGCTTTAATTCTGGAAGTTTCTGAAAAATTGCACAAACATGTAATGGCTTTCTGTAGTTTTTGGATCCTTTATTAATGACAAGATAGTTGAATCTTTAGTGATATAATGATAATATATACGAGGTATTCTACTGGCTTTGCAAAAAATGATTTTTTCTGTAGAGGCATTATTTTTATCCTTGTTATCTGCAAAATGTCATAGGAAAATCCATTGACTAGTGAGATTCTGTCCTCCCATTTTTAGCTTGATTACTTTGGATTATTTCAGATAACTTATCACCAAAAAAGGTGGAAAATGAAAAGGCAATGAAGGTTTGGTTTCTTAAACATGGTCTCGAGTTCTTGTAGCTTTGTGAATTTACTGTTGTAGTGGTCAGTGAATTTGATGATGGAAGTATTGGATTTATTCTTGTATTAGCGAACAGTCAGTGAAACCCTAGACAATGTTGAATAATCTCTAAGATGTGGTTGTCTTTGCAGGATGTTGGGCCTGCTGAAACTGCAGCTACAAGTTCTGGACCTGAACCTAATCAATTACTGCACTTCAGTGATCAAGTCAATGACCAACATTCTACTATTATTCCACCATCATCCCAGTTCCATGAGAACGTTAACAACAATCATTCTGCACATGCTGCATCACAACCTCAGTTCCATGATTCAGTCAATAGCCACCATTCTACAGGTGTTTTGGTGTCACCACCATCTTACCCTTCTGGTGGTTATCCTTCCCATGATTTTCATCCACCTCCTCCACCAGGCAGATCAGAGGATTCTACATATTCTCAACCATACCACCACCAATCCTACTCACAAGAACTTCCACAGCATGTGCCACATAATTATCCATCTCATGAGGCTTCCTATTCATATCCCAACTTCCAGTCTTATCCTGGTTTCACTGAGAGCAGTCTTCCAGCAGTCCCAACACATTATCCTTCTTATTACCAAGGTTCAGATTCTTCCTATGCTCCACAGACAGCTCCTCCAAGCAGCTATCCGACAACTGCCCAGTATACTGGAAGCAGCAGAAATGGAACTGACTTAGATTTTGCCGCTGCTAACTCTCAAATGTACAAGTATGACAGCAACTACCAGCCCCCTCCTGAAAAAATTGCTGAAGCACACAAGGCTGCTAGATTTGCAGTTGGAGCCCTGGCATTTGATGATGTGTCAGTTGCAGTGGACTACTTGAGGAAGTCACTTGAATTGCTTACAAATCCATCAGCTAGTCAGTAAGTTATTTTTCATATGGGTCAGATTCCAATGGTGCTTCTATCCTTTGGTTTTTGGCTTTTGAACGCTTTGATATGTAAAGTGGTTGGAACTTTGCAGAGAGATGTGATTTAACATTGACATACTAATGTGAATGGAATTTATTGATACTTTCCTCAGTCCTTTATGAGGAGGTTTATACAAGCACACATACTGTTCAAGTGATGAGGTTTATACACGCACACACTCTGTTCCATACTGAAACCTTTTCAATCAGTTTCAGAATTGCATGGAATGGACGTATTGCCTCCCAATTTTTCCATTTTACATGATTCCAGGCCAGAACCTCATCTGTGCAGCTTGTTGTAGGACATGACTCGCATGAATGAATGAGATGCATTGGCTAATTGCAATTCCAACTCATGAATACCATGTTAGATTTTGGTGGGAAAGTGGTATTCGATAGCAGATAAAGCAGTGAATCAACGGTAGCACGAATTCACTTGGAGACCATGAACCACACAAACACCCGCACATGTGAAGTTGGGCAAAAAGGAAAATTTGACCCCCTGTACTTCATGTTCTTTCTAGCTTTGGCCCTTATACTTTCATTATACTTTTATTTCGCAATATTAATCCATTATACTTCAGTTTTGGCCCTTATACATTTCTTTTGCAATATTAAGTCCTTATACTTTTCCTTTTGTATGGACGTTTTTTTTCCGTTAACTTCGTATGCGCCGTTAATTTGATTTTAAACACTCGTGACCTCACTAATAAGAAGAAAGTCTGGCGTCTCCACTTTCCATCCTCTGTAATACCAAAAAATAGAACCCATGAACCATCAATTTCTCAAGTTCATCTCTAGTTGCCACTTACAAACCCACTCCTTCACTATTTGCTTCCAGTAATAATTGAACAAAAACACATTGAAAGAGAACAAAATTTTCAAACTTGTAGAAACAACGGACTCAAAGTTTACTTATTGCATGGGAACTGAGCAAAACTTACCTATACATGCCCAGATGCTCTTCATACAACATAACCAGCAAGTTTTTCTTAATTGCGCAAGCAATTAAGCTCTATGACATAACTGGTTTTATCTAAGTGGAGTCTCTATTCCAATTCTTCATCTGGGTATGCACGAGCTAACAATGCAAAGGTATAGAATCAAAGCAAATGGTTTGTAGACAGGTGGGTTATTTAAAAATTAAAATTTTCGCAATTTAGATTTTGGGTTCCATGAAATTTAATAAACAGGTACAGACAAATTAAAAATGGGTTTATATCAATTTCATTTGAATTGTTCAATAATTGGATTGGATTTGGGTATTTAAGAAATTCAAGAAAAAGCAAATGCAGAAGTTGTAGACAGGGATTAATAGGTTTTGTATATGATTTGGAGAAGATGGGGTTTGCGTATGAATCGTTAGAAGGTTGAGAGGTGATTGATGGTTAATCTCACGGACTTTTATTAATTTGCAGTAAAATAAATATTAAATTTTTTTATTATAATTTGGTAATAAAAGAACTTTACTTCTCGTTATAATAATTTACGGGAAATGAGAATATATCAGCAACCGAAAATTTGATATGGAACCAAATATTTACCACATTACGCTATGTAAAGTGATATGTAAGTATAAATACTGATTTTGTTGCCACATAAAATATTTAGGTGGCAGTATTACATAGACAAAAAGATAAAAAGTTGTTTCGATTAATTTCAGTTGCATTGAATTTATATTTTAATTAGAAAAAAATTATTTTTTAATTTCTCTTTATTGCAAACCAAACGTTGAGGTATTTCTTTCATTTGATATTCATTTAAAAAGGAATTAAAAAAATAAATTAAAATTTTGAGTATAATGAAGATGAATTAAAAAAAATAATGTTGAACTGAAATATAATTAGAATGATTACATGTAGACCATCGAAATTAAAATTTGTGTTGACGTATCATCAACATGACGTAATGCGATAAAATCCAGTAAAAATTTGGCATCATGTTGGCAGCTATGTCAATTTTCGACTGCTGATATAACTTCATTGGCAGAAAATTATTTAATGGAAAAAAAAATTCTCTTGTTACTGAATTGATAAGAAAATTTTAAATTTTAATGCTAAACGAATAGTATAGGGGCTTAATGTGACAAAATAAAAGTATAGGAGAAAAACGCAAGATACAGGGAGTAAATTTGGGTTTTTTCCTACGAAGTTGAATGTTTTTATGCCAAGTATAATAATGTTTAAACAAAATTGATGTTAATAATCGCGGCTATGGCCCTTGGATGAAGCCTTTTGAGTTCACTCAGAATTCGGCCATGTGAACCAAATTTCCAATCAGTAAATTTGTCAGTCCTAGACCTAACATTGGTGCATGTCCGTACTGCATAATGAGCTTACCTTGTTTTTCTTTTGGGACCAATTTATTATTATATCCCCCTTGCTGCTGCTAGTTACTATAAACTGCCTTATCTCATTCTGCTGACAATGTGAAATACTGAACCTTTGATCCAACTATACATTGGATGTCTTGATTGGGCTAATCTTGGCAATTTATAACTGTATTCTTCCCAATAAAAGGAATTGCGAATCTTCACTTTCTGGTTGTTCATACATGGAAGTGGTGGATGGTTCCAAGGTGAACAAAACTCATTTCTTCTCATCAGATGTCTTCCATTTGCGTTTTACTTGATGTTAACAAGGAGCGATTCTATGAATATTGTCATTTTTAAATTCTTTGTCAAAATCCAAGTGACAGGTTAAAAACCTTTTTGAGTTAACACTCTGAGTTAGAGAAAACAAAATATTGTTTTGTCCCCTTGACATTAAAGTGTTTTGTCCAGCTCTAGCTTCTTATTGAACTAAAATTTTGTTGTCTGGGCGGTGTTGCCTCTATCACCAATCGGATAAGCCAAGAATCATCGTCATCATCATCACCATCCTAGACAATTCTAGCTAATTACCAATAGTTATGAGCTATGCCATTATATCCACATCGTCATTTTCCTCATGATATTTACCCCAATTAATTATTCCCATGAAATAGGTTAGCAAGCTAATAAGAGTTAATTTTATATGATAAGCCTTGATTCTGATAAAACCCAAGATTCACTCTTGGAGGCAACGACAAGGTGGAATCCTATATATAATTTGTAGATCGAACTATATATACACATATTTGTAACCATTAATTAGCAGGATAATTAAGAATAGATGGGATTAGGCTGTTCTTGCTTTGGATTTGGTCAATCAAGCCCACAAAGACTGTCAAAGAAAGATGTAAATAATCAGAATGTTGGTTTACTAACATTACCAAATTCTAACATAATTAACAGAAACAATGAGTTACCCCCACAAGAAAAACTGCAGCAGCAGCTTGAAAAAGCTATGGAATTTACTACTCCAATGAACTGTCGGTTAGGTTCACCTGCCTTAAATGGGTATCACACTAGCAATGGAGATGATCAGATACAGCGCTATATTCTTAAGCAAAACAAGATTTATCCTTCTATGGAAGATCAGGATAGTGCAGCTTATGCATATAACTCAAGAGGCAGTTTCTCTACACAGAGACTTCTATTGGTTGGTGAAGTTGACAGTTGTAGCATAGAGGAGGATATACCTTCTTCATTTCGCAGAAGCCGAAGCAAGAAGGTGAATAAGAGAGTAAGCTTTAAACTGCCTGAAGAAGCTGATATATTCGTTTATAGTATTACAGATGATGATGAGTAGCTATATACACTACTGCAATTTTCTTCTAAGTTATGTGCCATTCCTACTTTTGTTTTATTAGGGTTTCTTCAGTATATGGTAATTAGTGCTGGAATTAATCCTCTTCCTAAACTTTGCTTAAGAAATTCAAAATGGGAATCAAAATTTCACCAATAGCTTGTTAGACTGGAGTCTATTTTTCTTTGTATATAAAAAAAATATATTTAAAAGTGGGCTGTTATCAGTTTGTCACATTTGTTTAAAAAATAATGAGAAGTTGTGGAATATTCTCTATTGGAATGAGAAAAATTAATTCAAACAAATTGTTAAGAATCATCATTACATTAGTATATTTAAATTAATTAGAAGCACTGTTTAAATTTGAATAAATTATCAAAAAGTAAGTCGAGGAAGAAAGAACACAAATAGCATTCTTCACACTAATTATCCAAAAACTACTTTTGAAAAGAAGGAATTTCGAGGAATTAACCACCTGTCTCAGTTTGTAACTGAAGTAACTACCTTTGAGCCCCTACCACAGCCATCATCAACGATAGATTTAACTTGAATAGGAAAAACAGAAGGAGAATAAATAGTTTATCTAGATAATAGACTTTTCATCATATAAAATTCTGATAAAAAACTAAAAATAAGTTGAAAGAACAAAAGTTTAAACTCCAGTCAATCAATTATTATTATAAACCAATATGATAATATTTTTAATATATATTGTAAAGATTTTATGTTGCTAGGAACCTAGGATAGGTAATTTTTGTATCAGCGACAAATGTTGACAAATGTTTTAGGGGTAAAACTACATTTCCCACATCACAAAATTTCACAATTTGTAATCAATTTTGTAGAGAAAATTAAAATTTTATAAAATGAAATAAACATTTAAACGCTATTAACAGACATTACATTTATAGCACAAGAATAAGCTACAAAGTAAGCAAAAGAAAGAGGGTTTTACAAGCTTTTATTTACTTATTTTGGATTCAAGGGAACACAAAGTCATATAACCCATCAAGCAAAAGATAAGAAAGGAAAAGGATAAGATCATATAAGAACCAAAAACCCTTTTCTCCTTTCTTTTGTGTGTACTCATGTCACCTCTTTCTTTCTTTTTTTTTCTTTCTTTTTTTCATGCAATGCACACAATAAGAAAAGAAATAAAGAGATTAATTAAGAAGAAAAATGTCTTTCTTTAATTAAGCCAAGGAAAGAGATGCAACTATATGATAAAACTGTAGCTTCTCTAATATTTCTTTTGCATGTTTTGTGCCTCGGCGTTCTACCCTTAGAAACAGCTCCTCACTTAGGTCCTCGCCGATGTGTGCATCAACAAGAACTCCGGAGACACTCCGGCAGCTATTGGCTAAAGCTCGGCCAACCTCCGCCGCATCATCAGGGCGGTCAACCACCAAGGGACTTCCTCCTTTTACCACCTCAAGCTTGTGTACGTTGAATGTACCATCAGCTTCTACCACCTCCTTGAAGTCTTGTAGGCTTGGTGCATACACCGGTATATTAAAACTGTCACGCTTCTCACTACTAATTAGTCCCTGTCAAAAGTAGTCTAAAATTTATTAGTTTCTATGAACCCTTTAAAATTCTTGTAGAATTGAAATATTACAAAAATTTAATGGTAAATAATTAATTATTCTGCCACAAGTTCCAGTATTTTATTATCTACCCTCAAATTAATTCGGATTTTTATAAATAAGTCACATTTCTAAAAAAAAAAAAAGACTACATTAATATAAAATAATCTATAATAAAAGTACAATGATTAGAATTTCTCTGCTATGAATAATTTATTGCATAAATAACTGCAATTCAAATGAAGCAAACAGAAAATTATGGGCCTTTGCTTTTGGGCCATTGAATGAGATGAGGTTGCAAAAGGACCTAAAGAAGCATGAAGAATGGAAAATAACCGAAAAGAACTTGATAAAAAGGATGACATGTAAAATCCCATGCATGAAAACATGAATGCCTTATCATAATCACGCAGTAGAAATCAGATTAAAAGTAGTTATGTACTTATATTGTCTATGGAAAAAAAGAAAAGAAAGTAGTTTTGTAAAATTCATTCTTGAGTTATTATAATTAGGTAGAAGAGAATGATTGTGTTGTGAAGGTGGTGGTAAATGAGTAATATGAGAATTCGAACTTTGTCCTGCTAAATTGGTTACAGTGCAGGTATCATAATCATACTGCCGACACAGGGTGATGGAAAAGTGGACGGCTAGATTATAGCCTTGGGAAAGCATCAAAGTGTTAAATTTGACTAGTTTCAATCATGACCAGTCCCATTTCATAATCTGAATTAATTTTTATAATTTTATTTTGATGATTTGAATTTTTGTATTATTATTTTATTAACAATTTAATTCTTTTTTTATTAATTTTTAAGAATTAGACAAAATTTTGTCTACTTATATAAATGGATTTTCCAACTTAAAATAGTTGTAATACAAATTGAAGTGCGTAATTGAAGGGTGTCTAATTCCAATTAACAATCTATAAATCACACACTTTATAGTACATATTAAGTTCAATCCAAGCTTGATTTTAAAAAAATGGTATTAGTCTCATTTTTTTTAAAATAAAAAAACTTAATTTTTAGTAAAATAATAATTAAAATATTAAAATGATTAAAATAAAAATAACGAAATCGTATCTCGTATAAACGAAAAATACAACAGTCAAATTAAGTGTTTTTCCGTAAAAACTATGAAAAAATGAAATTAAAGATGATTTTGGAAGGAAAAAAATAGAATGTTTTAATTTTGTTTCTAAATAGAGATGATGATCATGATATTAATGCATTGATTACCTCTTGGACAAGATCATCCCAAGCATCCTGGTAATGGGTCCCAAAAAGGAGGCCTGCCCCACCATGGTCGGTGGGGTCTACAGAAGTTCTGCCTAAGCAGACAAGGAACATGGACCCACCTTTCTTGAGTTCTTGTGATCTTGCTTTCAGGAAAGCTGTTAAGTCTGTTTGAAACTGTGTTTTGTATGCACTTGCTGTGGTGTCACTTGCACCCTGAATGTAAACTCTCCCTTTGTTGTATGCTGCTGATCTTTTGTCTAACACACTCTCCGGCACCTAATTTTATTCAAAATAATAATCACATAATACCATCATCCAATACTAATTCTTATTAATTTGTTTCCAATTAATTAATTAGTATGTATATATCATGACATTTATATCATGACATTAATTAACTTGCCTTGGAAAACAAAATGCTCTTTGTTCTTTTGAAATTTTAGCCAAAACAAAACCCTTTCAAATACCATTTTAACAACAATTTTATATATTGAAAAATTCTTATTATATTATTTATAAATTAATCCAATCATATTAATTATTGTATTTATAAGGACCAATATAAATAAAATAATTAAAAAATTTATAATATAATAGATTGAATAACTAAAATTAGTTTGATAGATTAAATCTACCTAAATAATTTAATTTATTTATTAAATCAGCAACCACTTACCCAATTGATAATTTTGAGTTTTATTTATTAAGTCAACAATCACTTACCCAATTGATAATGTTGAGTTTCTATAAGCAAGATTATTCTTAATTACTTATATATTTATAAATTAAGTTAATTACTTTAAATATCCTTACAACAAAAGATCTGCTTAGAAACTTAACCCGCTTTTTTTCCCCACATTGATATGTCTCTCCCAACCAAAGTCCACCAATTCAAAAAGATATTTTGAATTGAAGCCCAAAAATTTCAACACATGGATTAACATTTAATTCATCCATCCAAAATTTTTCTTTCAACAAGGACGATGATGTTGTTGGCTTTACTTTTTGACCATCTAAAAGCCAGCAAAAGTCTAAATTAGTTAAAGACTAATCGGATAATTCAATACATCATTCCTACTTAATTATAATAATAATAATAATAATTATTATTATTATTATTATTATGAATTCTCAAAAAAATCAATATAAAATTAATTTATGAATCCGTTTTATATAAAATATTTTCTATGACAATATTTCTTTTATCCACAAAAGAAAGTTCAATAAATACTAAACCATATTAAAAATATGTAGTAAATTAAGCTCAAGGTAGATTTAAATGCCACAATACCTGAGAGAGCCAGTGCAAGGAAAAAGCAGAGTGAAACATATCAATGGACCTGGCCGGAAAAAGTCTCCGGTAAAAAGAACCGGGGACTCCAGCAGCGAAATAATTCCGGTGGCCGTTAGCAGCCAAACACTCTTCCATGGTTCCACCAATCTTCGAAGCTAAGGGAGGAAGGAGTTGAAAGAGAGTGTTGAAGTCATTACTAGGGAGATCGGAGAAGAAAGCGGAGAACTCCGGTGGCTCGAGCCCTGATGACTCATAGCGCTTGATCATATGCTTAATGATCACATCGATGGTGTAGATTGTATTGCTCCCAGATGAGCATCCTAAGTCTGCCACCTGAAACGATGGAACTTCATGAGACCAAGACTTGAGCTCCACTATGTCTAGGGTTTCTTCAAGAAAGTGAAGCATCAATCTAGCATGTAAAGCCTGCATTCATAGATATTTAATTTTAGCATTCAACCACAAATTTATAATTAGAGTATTTATTCTAAGATTAATTAGAATTAAACAAAAATTAACTAATAATAGAAACCTGTGCTTTAGAGTTATTGGCATAGCTAGCTTCTCCTTTGCCTCCTTTCATAGAAAGCAATTTCTCAAGCTTGAGATTATTAGAGACAGCAACATTCTCTCCCATGGAACCCATATAAGTGTTTTATGTTTATAATGTTAGAAATGAGAGAATGTTAAGATTTTCTTGTGGGACTATATATATATATATATCTATATAGAGAGAGAGAGAGAGAGGAGTGGGAATTGGTAGGATACATACAAAAGCTATGTTGTCATTTCTACTAAAATTAATTTAATTTTAGAAAGATGATTACAAAATCCACAAAGATGGGGCCTCTAACATGCCACTACATTTTTGTACGTAATGCTACCATTTATTACTACAAAAAGTAAATTAGTTTCTATATATATATATATATAGCCACTAAAATTAGAATTTTGTTTCTATATATGATTTGGTTAACATATCTCGTGATAATCCTCATCCAACTTTATTTAATTATATTTTTACTCATAAAAATTTTGGTCCCAATTATAAAATTGATATTATATATTACTCCTTCCTTCACGTCTTTAAATTTTTTTTGTTTCACTTCAAATGTTAGATTTTAAAATATGGATATAGTATTTAATGCTTAATGTTGGTAGGCGCCGAATTTTTTAAAAAACTTTGGTGTAGGTGCATCCACATGTGGATCCTACCACATATAAAATAAAATAGAAAAAGTCAAAAATTACGGTAATTCAATTTCAAATTAAAATTCCTTCAGCCAATATTTTTGACTTTTTTTGATATGTGTTCACACTGAATATTTTTTCTATAAATAGGCAGATATCCTTTCATTTGAATTATAACAATCTCAATTCATTTGAGAGAATTTGAGAGAGAGTTAGACTTTTAGAATATTTCCAAAAATTAGGGAGTGACAAAAATAATGAGAAAAATATTTTGGGGTATTTTTGGAAAACATTTGTGTGCCACTATTTTTGGTTTTATCTCAAAATTGTTGTATTATCTCTAACCTGTGTCTAGGAAAGACTCTCTTCTTGTACCCATTAATTTTTATTAGTGGAAGAAACATATTCGGAGTGTTGTCTGTGGACGTAGCCCAAATTAAAAGGTGAACCACGTTAAATTGTCGGTGTTATTTTTTTGCTGATTATTTTATTTCACATTTATTTGTGTTATTTTACCTGTTGTATCCAACAAGTGATATCAGAGTCAGCCTGTCAGTCTTATAAAATTCTTAGTATGCTCTGTAGTTGCAGTGTTAACTGATCTTCCACATCAGAAAATATTTTATTAGTTTATTGTCAGCTGAATGAGTCTCATTTTGTTTTAAAATGGAGACAAATGGCACCAAAATGATCAACTTAAATGGCACCAATTACCACATATGGAGAAGCAAAATGAAGGATCTCCTATTTGTGATGAAAATGCATATGTCGGTGTTTACTACAACTAAATCCGAAGGCAAGACAGATGAGGAGTGGGAGTTTGAGCACGAGCAGGTATGCAGTTACATCGGACAATTTATCAAAGACAACGTATACAACCACATCTGCAACGAGACTCATGCTCGCACGCTATGGAACAAGCTTGAACAACTTTACGCGTCAAAGACAGGTAGCAATAAATTATTTTATTTGACAAAGTTGAAGTAGTCAAAATACAAGGAAGGAACTTTCATAGCAGATCATCTGAATGAGATGCAAGAGATCATGGACCAGCTATCCAGAATGAGCATAAAGCTGGATGATGAAGTATTTATTCTGCTAGTATTGGGCTCTCTGCCAGAGTCATGAGAGACTTTGAAAATTTCAATAACCAACACTGCACCTAACGGTGTAGTCAATATGAAGTCTGTAAAAAGCAATATTCTGAATGAAGAAATGAGAAGGAGATCACAAAACTCATCTTCTTCATCAAAATCAGATATTCTAGTTACTGACTACAAAGAAAGGAGTCAGTCTAGACAACAAATTTCTAGAGGAAAGAGCAGAGGCAAATCAAACAAATATGGAAATATTGAATGCCATTACTGCAAAAAGAAGGGTCATATCAGGAAATACTGCCGAAAGTTCAAAAATGACCAGAAAGGCAAGGAAGTAAAATAAGATGACAGCAGTGATGATGACATAACAAATACCATGAACGAATTCAATATCGTTTGTGATGATACTATCAATTTCACATCCCATGAGACCAGTTGGGTAATTGATAGTGGCGCTACCATTCATGCCACGTCTTAGAAGAAATTCTTCTCATTCTATACATCAGAAGATTTTGGCGCTATGAAAATGGAAAATGATAATCTGTCAAAAGTTGTTGGCAGAGGAGATGTTTGTCTGGAGACAGTGAATGGTACCAGATTAGTCATGAGAGATGTCAGACATATTTCAGATATTCTTCTGAATTTGATCTCTGCAGAAAAACTCGATGATGCAGGTTTTTGCAGTACCTTCTCAAATAACCAATTGAAGCTTACCAAAAGTTCCATGGTGGTAGCTAGAGGCACAAGGCATACTACCTTGTATATGATGCATGCAAAATGCTCAAATGACACTGTGAGTGCTATGGAGAAAGACAATGCTATTGAATTATGGCACAGACGACTCGGCCACATGAGTGAGAAAGGGATGACTACCCTTGTTAGAAGGAAGATGTTGCCTGGAATAGATGAAGTACATTTGGAGAAATGTGCTGACTATTTAGCAGGAAAGCAAAACAGAGTTGCTTTCAAGAGTTCCCCTCCTTCCAGAATGAAGAATGTGTTAGATCTGATCCATTCAGATTTATGTGGGCCAATGCCAAAGTCACTGGGTAGTGCTCAGTACTTTGTGACTTTCATTGATGACCATTCGAGGAAGACATGGGTGTATACTTTAAAGACAAAAGATCAGGTGTTAAATGTCTTTAAAGAATTTCATGCCTCAGTTGAGAGACAGACTGGGAAGAAGTTGAAATGCATTCGGACAGATAACGGTAGAGAATACATTGGACCGTTTGATGCTTGCTGCAAAGAACAAGGTATTCAGAATCAGACAATGCCTCCAAAAACACCGCAGTTGAATGGCTTGACTGAGAGGATGAATAGAACTTTGATGGAGAGAGTTAGATGTTTGCTCTCACATGCAAAGTTACCTAAAACTTTTTGGGCTGAAGCTTTACTCATAGCTGTGTACGTGTTAAATCTTTCACCTTGTATCCCTTTGAAGCTAGATGTTCCAGAGAAAGCGTGGTTAGGAAATGATGTTTCCTATGATCATCTGCGGATATTTGGTTGCAAAGCCTTTGTACATATTCCAAAAGATGAAAGGTCCAAGCTTGATGTCAAAACACGACAGTGTGTTTTTATTGGCTATGGAAAAAATCAGTTTGGCTACAGATTTTATGATCCAGTAGAGAAGAAACTTGTCAGAAGCTGTGATGCTATTTTCATTGAGAATGAGACCATTGAAGATATTGTGAGGACAAAGAAAGGTATTCCTGATTCCAATGGTGACTCAACAGATTTAAAATTGATTCCTCCAATATCGGTGCCAATACAAGTTGGGGATGAAGATCATGTTGATCTACCTGAAGAAAATAATGCTCCCATTGAGAATCCAGAAAATATTGATGAAGATGATGATGTTCATCATCAACCATCACCTGTGCACTCCCCAGTTCCTGTGAGAAATAGCAATAGAACAAGACAACTGTCTACGAGATATCCAGAAAATGAGTATGTGTTATTCACTGATGGGGGAGAACTAGAAAACTTTGAAGAAGCAATGACTGATGAGCACAGACAGAAATGGATTGAAGTCATGCAAGATGAAATAAAATTCTTGCATGAGAACAATACTTTTGAACTGGTGAAGCTGCCAAAAGGCAAGAGAGCTTTGAAAAATAAATGGGTGTTCAAAATCAAACATGAAGAGAACAATTCCTATCCGAGATTCAAAGCCAGATTGGTCGTTAAAGGATTCAGTCAAAAAAAATGAATTGACTTTGATGAAATTTTCTCACCAGTTGTGAAAATGACATTCATCCGTACAGTACTGGAGTTAGTAGAAAGTCTTAACCTGGAGGTTGAGCAAATGGATGTCAAAATTGCCTTCCTACATGGTGATTTGGAAGAGAAAATATACATGGAGCAACCAGAGGTTTCGAACATAAGGGAAAAGAGGAATATGTTTGCAAATTGAAGAAAAGCCTCTACGGCTTAAAGCAAGCACTGAGACAAAGGTACAAGAAGTTTGAGTCTGTTATGGAGGAGCAAGGATACCATGAGACTACTTCAGACCATTGTGTTTTTGTACATAAATTCTCTGATGAAGATTTCATCATTCTTCTGCTCTATGTGGATAACATGATGATTGTTGGCCGGAATGTTTCCAAAATTAACAACTTGAAAAAACAGTTGAGTAAGTTTTTTGCTATGAAAGACTTGGGGCTAGCAAAGCAAATTCTTGGCATGAAGATTATCAGAGATAGGAATGTCAAGAAATTATGGCTGTCACAGGAGAAGTACATTGAGAAAGTACTTCAGAGATTTCAAATGGACCAAGCTAAAATGGTTAGTTGTCCTCTTGCTAATCACTTTAAGCTGAGTTCCAGACAGAGCCCTTCTACAGACGAAGAGAAGGATAAGATCGACAAGATTTCATATGTTTCAGCAGTTGGAAGTTTGATGTATGCCATGATGTGTAGACGACCTGATATCGCTCATGCAGTTGGAGTAGTGAGCAGATTCCTTTCAAATCCTGGAAAAGAATATTGGACTGCAGTAAAGTGGATTTCAGGTATCTTTAAGGTACTTCAAAAATATGTTTATGTTTTAGAGATTCCAAACTGTGCTGGTTGGATACACAGATGCAGATATGGTTGGTGATGTTGACTCCATAAAGTCAACATCAGGTTACCTGATCACTTTTGCAGGAGGAGCTGTGTCATGGCAATCAAAGTTACAGAAGTGCGTTGCACTATCTACAACTGAAGCAGAGTTTATTGCAGCAACATAAGCATGTAAAGAGTTGTTGTGGATGAAGAAGTTATTGAAAGAACTTGGATTGCAGCAAGACAGATATCAATTATTTTGTGATAGTCAGAGTGATATCCATCTTGGAAAGAATGCCTCCTTTCATTCAAGATCAAAACATATTGATGTGAGATATCACTGAATCAGAGATGTGATAGAGAAGAAGCTACTACAACTTGAGAAGATCCATACAAAAGAAAATAGATCAGACATGTTAACGAAGATTCTACAAAGATCATATTTTGAATACTGTCGATTAGCTACTGGAATGGTGGAACCCCCACATTGTCGGGAGGGGGAGATTTGTTGGTAAGCGCCGAAGTTTTTGAAAACCTTTGGTGTGGGTCTTACCACATATAAAATAAAATAAAAAAGTCAAAAATTGCGGTAATTCAATTTCAAATTAAATTCCTCCAGCCAATATTTTTGACTTTTTTTTATATGTGTTTACACTGAATATTTTTCTTATAAATAGACAGATATCCTTTCATTTAAATTACAATAATCTCAATTCATTTGAGAGAATTTGAGAGAGAGTTAGACTTTTGGAATATTTCCAAAAATTAGGGAGTGACAAAAATAATGAGGAAAATATTTTGGGGTGTTTTTGGAAAACACTTGTGTGCCACTATTTTTGGGTTTTATCTCAAAATTGTTATATTATCTCTAGTCTGTGTCTAGAGAAGACTTTTTTCTTGTACTTATTAATTTTTATTAGTGGAAGAAAAATATTCGAAGTGTTGTCCGTGGACGTATCCCAAATTAAAATGTGAATCATGTATTTGTGTTATTTTACCGATGTACCCAACACTTAATACGCGTTCTTTCTTTTTATAATTTCTAGAAAAAATAAAAAGATATTGAGATGAATTGTAATGAACATTTTATAAAATTGATATTGATTAATTTTTTTAATTTATATGAATATTTCAAAATTAATGGATATTTGAAGTGGGGGAGTATTATATTTTAGTGGGTAAATAACTAACATATACATATAAAAGTATTCTTCATGCTGGAATAATATAAAATACAATATCTAAATGATTCAGAAACGTGCATTATATATCTTAAAAAATGCCTTTTATAAGAGATTAGTATTGCAATATAATATTAAATTAAAATCCATTGTATATTATTCTTTTTGTTTCATTTTAAATGTTCACTTCGCAATTTTTACACAAATTAAAAAATTTATTAACCACCATCAATTCTATAAGATTCTTATTATAATTTATCTTAATACCATTTTATTTTTTTTCTTAAAATTGTAAAAAAATATTTAATTTAATAAATAAGGATAAATACTATCTTGATTTCTAAAATTAAAATTTGTGATGAAACGAAAAAAAAAACTTAAAATAAACATTTAAAGTAAAACGGAAGAAATACCATACTTAAGAAAAAGGTTTAAAAACTTAAGAATGGCATGCCATGTATATATGAATTGTTATATTAGAAGGTTGTTGTAATCTTCCAATATCTATTATAACAAAAAATTAACAAAGAAATCATATGCATTTATTACCTTCTTCCTATAAATATTCAAATCCATGCCAAAATATATGGAAAGATATCATGGTATATATATATATATATATATATATATATATATATATATATATTGCTATTATTACATTTCATTTTGTAAACATATTTAAATTTTATGCAAAAATAGAAAGATACATGCAATGCGACTGAGTTGGGAAAAACCACAAAATGAGTTCATCAAAGAAAAAAATTTCAAAAAGAAAATAACTTTAACAAAAAAAAGGAAGTTTTGATCTATCACTTCGAGATAATGACTAAGGCTTAATGCAACTCATATTAAAAATAAGTATTTCAGTGCGTCTCAATTTTTCGTGTAAATATTTCCTAAAAGAATTTTAAAAAATTGCATTTTGTGATTAGATATATGTGATATTATGGATAGACCATTAATTAAAATTAAAATATAATAATAATAATAATAATAATAATAATAATAATAATAATAATAATAATAATAATAATAATAATAATAATAATAATAATAATAATAATAATAATAATAATAAGATATTTTTCTTATTCAAGAATTCTAGAGTTGAAATACGTTACCATATGAATTGGAGAAATATATAGAAAGCCACATTGGTCTTCCATTTTTTATACAAAAAATATATATATAAATATGCATTCAATTTTTTTTCTTTTACAAATTCACGCCAAAAATAGATATTTTACAAACCTTTTAACTTTAAGAAAGAAATTTCTAAACTATTAATTTTTTTAAAAAACTAAAAGCAAAATTATAAATTTAAAATCTGATGAAAGTAACTGAAACTTCTACATTATAAATAAGTTTTCGCTATTTATATAATCATATGAAAATTTTAATATCCTCACAATATATAAATTGTTAAAAGTGCAAATGGACCTTTAAAATATGAGTCATAAAGTATATCATTTTTAAAATAAAACTCAATTCAATGGGTCTCTCATATTAAAATTTAGTTTAAATGACTATATATATATATATAATTTCATAATATAAAATAGTCCGAATTTGGAGATCAATAGGAGGCCAATTAAATTGAAATTTTAATAGGAGGCCAATTAAATTGAAATTTTTTGTATTGCAGTATAATATGGTGTTAAATTTATTTGATGGAGTCGTTATTATTGACTCCAATGTACTTTATATGACCCATACATTAAGATGGACAGATCTAGAGGGAAGGCAATGAGATAATAAAATGTTTTTTATTTTATATTTTAATCTCTAAAAAATTTCTTTATACATATAGTATATGCAAAAAGTATTAAAATATGTTATAATATTTATAATTCATATAATTATATTATTATGAATGTTGTGGAGTTTATTTTTTTATATCAAAATATATATGATTAATTGAAACTTATATTTTTTTTTTATCAATCGGTTGTTTTTAATTAATTTTTAATTTATTAACTTTTAAATTAAGCTTTTCCACTGAAAGAAAAATTTTAGATCTCTTCCTGCCTTAAGACACTTTTTGTAGCTTTGGTCTTTATGGACAAAACCTATAAGATGCTTAATTTTGTTAATTAATACATAAAGAATGTCAAAGAAACATAAAGAAGTCGAAATACAAGAATGGGTCCACCCCATCCTAAAATGATCCAACAAGCAATCCTAACCCTGCAATTTAACACAATACTTAATTATCTTGAATTAGAAAGAAACAATATAACACTGGCCGACAGTACCATTTTTACCAAAGACAACACTGATTTGCAATTCACATGATAGACAAATTTTGTAGAGATGTTCTTTGGATTCTCTGCCATATAATCACACCAAATTATTGCTTAATTATACTACTTATAACTAATTGCTTAATTATACTACTTATAACTAATTGCTTAATTATACTACTTATATCTAATTAATACGTATCATCATACTAATTAAGCTACTTGATGAACAGAAGTTGAAGAAACTTATGTTTCTTAATCATGTTATGTAGTACTTTTTTCTTTCTTTTTTAATATTATCTTTTCTCCATAATTATGACTAAAAGATAATTATTAGCAAGTGTTGCTTCAACAGTAGAGACCCAAATAATCACTTTATACAACCTTTTCCTTTCCTATTCTTAATTTATTAATTTGCTAAATATCTTTTCTTTTATTACATTTTTTATTTACGTCTTCATTTAATGCTTTAGAACTCATATAAAAACAAACATTATCACTCAAATATGAAAGTAGATAATAAAAAAAATAATATGAAAAAGACAACTAGCAATCCTTTTGTAAAGAAATTGCTTTAGGAGATAATAAAAGTTAATTTTGTTGGTAGTGTGAGAGAGCAAATTCATGGGATAGTGAGGAATTAATTAAAAGAGAGATATATTGAAAAGCCAAATCATGATCAGTAATTTTTATAGTTTGATTTAGTTAAACCATCATCCCAGAAATCAAGGTTTAGTTTGTGTTGATATATACCTAACCCTTTTTCTAATTAACTGCTGCTAATTAACTAGGCTTAGTCTTTGTTGGGTGCTTAAGCTAACATACATCACCAGCCACCATACCACTAACCCTAAGCGCGTGCCACCCACTCTCCATGTAAGTGGCTAATTAACCTATAAGATTTCATCTAAGTTTTTCTTGTGATTCTATAGCAATGTATTTACTAATACTAAAATAAGGGAATTTTTTTTATTAACATAGTTATTATACCCTTAAATTCTTTTCTTCAATTTTATTTTCATGCATCAACTAAGAATTGACATCGTAATTATGTAAATATGAATTTCTTTTCTTTTATCTAATTGTTAACCCTTAGTAATTTAATCAATGAAATGGATATTAAACTCATTATCTAAGCTAAATCCTTGAATCATAATTTTTTTTCCATTTTATAATCTTTTGGGCTTCTATATTAGTTTGTCAGAGTAAAATTCAAATAAAGGAATGCTAGATAGTTATTTTGATTGTCCAAAACTCACCATTATATTAGTTGGTGATTATTTACCAAGACATTCGCTAATGAGACGATGAATATTGGATAGTCATTTAAAAAAGTAACTATTATTATTCAAAAAGAGATTTCGAATTCGAATTCTGCATACTAATGATGTAGTGTTTTGTTGTCTTTCGGGATCCTATACGACACATTTTGAATTAGTTAGACTAATCCGGATTAAAAAAAAACAATTATTAGCATTCACGTTACGTAAAATATATAAACTAATGTAATAAAATTAATAAATTCAATTTCATACATGGTCCAAAGAGAACATAAAGGCTACATTTTTTTTTACAAAAGGTCATTAATTAGCACTAAATGTAATTTACTTTTATATTTATATATAAAGAAAAATAAAAATCTAAAGACCCGGAATCTTGTTCTCCATCACCTTTCAACTCCTTTTTGCAAGTCTATCTCAAAGTCTACACCACCGTGATAATCGCCGGTTCACATGAAACTAGGCCGCCCCATTCTTTTCTCCCTTCTCCCTTCTCCTTTTTCCTTTTAACTTAAAACTACCCTACAGCTATACTACTTCTTTTACATACATACATACATATATATATATATATATATATATATATATATATATATATATATAGGTTTGCTAATTACTACCCTACACACACACTTCTTGTAGGTTTTGCGTTTAGTTGTGAATAACATTACCACATTATAAGTTAATAACCAAGCAAACAAGTTTTAATGTTCCCTCGTGTGATCACATTGATGAGTTTGCTATAATATCCTTAATTACTGCTGAGAAATTTTATATATATATATATATATATATATATATATATATATATATATATATATATATATATATATATATATAACGCTCTCTTTATTTTACATAAATGTTTACGTATAATCCAAATTTTTTACTAAATTAATATTTTCAAATTTTTAATTAGGTTGGACTTCATTTCATATGATAATGGATGTTTGATTTCTTTACATATTATATAGTTTAATTTTTCAATGAAAGAAAAAGGTCGGAAAGTTTATTTATAAATGGGTATTTTTTTTAACAAAAAAAGAAAGAAACAAAATTGTTTATATAAAAAGGGTAAAAAAGAGTGGTGGAACGGTCAAAAAAGAATGTAGTTAAGCTAGTGTCATGTGTTCTTGTCTGTTATTCCTGTTATGGTCCCATTTAGATTTTATCATCTGCATTAGGTCAAGACCTTTGAAAGCTCCCTCTACTTTTGCCACTTTGTTTTTTTTTTTTTTCAATTTTCTCTCTTTTTGAAAGTCTTTTAAATTTTTATTTTATTTTTTCGAATGAAAGAAAGTCTTTTATATTTCAGACATATATACACATATATATCCATTAATTAGTAATATTGTAATATCCATCTTATTATTTTGCGCCAAGACATAAGATCTAGTTGAGAGTCTTAAGTAGCTAATGACCTATACTCTAATTTGAGGATAAAAAACAAATAAGCAAGCCATGTGATCATGTGATTCACAAGTACTGCTAGCTAGCCATAGTTCATAGTTCATAGTTCATATGCATCGAAATGTGACCCGTAGGCCCTAGCCTCCTTCAATATGTATATACCATAACACTTAACTGTTTCATAAACTTCTTTTTTTCCCCTTATATGTAGGCTCACCATTTTAAAATATATGCTATTATCCAAAAGAATGGTTTTTGTAACATTTGCAAGGAACAGCTTTCCAGTAATCAGTCAAACATAGTAATGGGTTGGTTCTGGATTTATCAGGCAACTTACAACATGGGTTGGATTCTATTGCGGCAATGAATATATAGATGAAGAAATCTAAACTAGGATATCAATTTAGTATTTATTTATATATGCACACAAGTACCATGGATCTGATGACTTGGGCTAAATTATGATTGTGCTTCAACTTGATTGGCTTACAAGGGAAAATAAACAAAATATGTATGTGGACAATATGTTAAACACAATCCAAAAACTCGGGTATTATTGTCAATGGAATGCAATTAGAAGCGACCCAAATAAATTATATAGCTGTGTACACCATACCAGGTTCAGTGGTATTGGAAATTGTAGATAGGCATGAAATTTAGGGCCAGGCAGATTTCAAATGATAATGTGATTCAATTAGATAATTATGTTCCTTCAATATTCATTCATGTGATTAATTTTGTAACAGATCTCACAAGTTTATAGGTGTAACGTGAACAATACTCCCCTCATTTTAATCATTTCTATATTTCACCATAGAAATCAATCCAAAGAAACTGCAGTTCCGATCACAAATTTGCTTAAACAATAATAAAATTGTGCACGAAGTTGAGCAGTAAAAGTTGTCATAACAAATCTTCAATCTCTTAATGAGATTACTGCACTGAAAACCAATATTTTTCAGATGAAGGTAAATTCAATTGGTTGTAGCTTTAATTATGCTGCCTACCTCTTGGGCCAGCTATACAAGATCTTCAAAATATTATACCAACACAGGAACATCTATACTGTAAAAGAAATATCTAATATCATGAAATTTATTTTCTTATCCAAAACTAATACAAAGGGGGAAACAAAGAGAAAAATAGAGAACAGAACTATTCTACAGTCTACTGGGAGATGATTCATGGTGCACTAAAAAATAAAAATTTTGATAAAGCAGTATATATAGAGAAAATAATAGAGTTGAAGTATAGCTACATATAATACAAGACGTGAGTATTAAAACTCATTCAGCTAACTTTGTGCAAGCCCCATTTGATGTAGATTACCTGTTCATTTTTTAACCGAAAAAAAAAGAGAGATATATTCAGCAAGTTTTTGAAAACTAGTAACAAGCAGAATTGTTAAAAACAAAAATCAAAGTACAATGGTAACCATAGCTTAAAAAAATGTCTTGCATCTCAACATTTTGTGATATAGTTGCAATGACATTTACATTTATGCGACCTAGTTTGAAAATACTATAGCAACGCCACCATTTGTTAAAGAATAACTCAATCTAAAAGCTCAAACGTACGAGAATCTCATAATTAGTTTTATATCTCCACACCCCTAACAGAAAAAGCCATTGGGCTGCAAGTTGTAGACAAGCAAAAGTCTACCTGATGAAAATTTTAATTAGCAAGAGGGGGCCAGCGACAATTCAAGCTCTAGACATTCGATCGTGAATCTCCGAGACCATGTCAAAGAACAACTAAACCCAGAAAACTAGAACAAATAGGTGAGTCTCTGAGAATTTGTTTTACATCTCAAACACCATCCACCTTTCTTTTAAGATAAGGTGCATCACATAATCAATAACAAAACTGTAAACAAAAGTATTCCCGTACATCTCAAAATAACCATGCTTCATGATTATTATTGTAAATAAAGTGTCACCATACAGGTGACACCTGTAGCATCAGCATGTAGCACTTAACGTAAATATATAAAGAACAGTAATCAGCATATGTAGCACCTGTTTACCTGATCAAAGAGAGCACCACGTAGATGAAGAAGAGTTAATTATCTCTCAGAATATGTGAATGAATGACTAACCAACAACAGGTTGAAAATTTCCTTTCAATTCATCATAAAACCACCTGCCACACAAATTTTCCCTTTTCAGTTAAGAATCAAAACAAGTCAATTCATTTTACAGCTTGAACTGGAAAAATGAAACAGAAACTGAATATGCATATTAAGAATAACAAGAATAAATTAAAAAAAAAAGGATGAAGACTAAAAACTTCTAGAATCTTGAACACAAACTCTGGTTTCGAGGTAATTCAGAATAGTTAAAGTTGGATGTCATATCATTATTTTTAAAAGAAGCTTTTTTCCAATCAAAAGGAGCACATTCCACTGCTTGTCATACCTGGATGTATATCTTAAATATCATCAATTTTATAAATACCAGACTATAGGATACCAAAAACCTACTGTCTATCTCCAGGGAAGAGCATTTCTGCTTGGTGTTGCCGGGAATATAAAGTAAAATAGGTAGCTGTAAGATCATAAAATTAAAATTACTTGTACATCTATTTCAGTTGCAGCGACCATAAAGCATCTCCTCTCAACATTAAAGCTGATTGATTAAAAAGACAACAGATAAACCATCTCAGAAATGAACTAAGGCCACTTCCTGTGTATTTGCTGCAAATTGAGTAAGCCCAGAACTTTAACAAGGAAGAAATACTATCTTCAAACAAATGAGACAATCCCAGAAAACGTCAGTCATTAGCACTATGTTTATATATAGGTTCCTCTCTCTCTAATAAGGGTCTCCAAACATTTCAGAAAAGCTCTCCCAAGACTTTTACACAGGAAATAACTAATAGCATTATTTGCTCTCAATTTAGCTATCTTCCCTTTACTTTTGATGAATCCAACATATAGAAAAAGCAAAGAGGAAAAAGATAATGTTTTCTATATCTGGAGAAACGATATTATCAAGATTGAAAAACCAAGAGAAAAATCAGGTGACACAAACATAGAAATAGATGGACATATCATACAGTTTTTATACAGCAATTGTTTGCAGCTAGCAAGAGTTAGTGTATAAGATATGAAGAGAGACATACTTGCATAAAAAAACTGGCCGTGATTCATTATTACCCTCAATTCCTAACTGACTTAGTCTTTTACTGTTTTCCAGAAACTTGGTGGGAGGGAGAACTTCACATGGACCTTGAATCAAGCCAGCCATTAAGCTGTTCTCGTGATTTGATTCATAAACCTATAACAGAGAAACATGGAATTCCCATTACATATAGATGACAAACATACAGCATTTCTTAAATCTGCGTGGGGAGGGAGGGCATAGAAGTTAACAAACAGAGTGCATCTAGATCAGTCTGTGCCTTTGTGTCTTTAAAAGAGAAAACACATTTGGAAAACTAACCTAGTAGGTTATTCCAACCAATTAATTAACGTAAAAATGGTAAAACTATTCTATGAGGATCTAAGTGTATGACAAGTTAGTTCACCTCATTCCTTTCAGGGGCACAAGGGTGCCCCACAGCCCCAGGCAAGTCAGCTGGAAAGTAGCATTGACTCGCAATAACCCATTTTGATCCAGTTTCAACATCCTCCCACATAGCCTGCAATAAAAAGGCAACTTCTCCATATATGGAACTTATAAACAAAACCAATTGCACAAAAGGTAACAAGAAATGAAGTGTTAAATATCAACAATCAAAGAAACAGATACTCATAATTTTGATGCAATACTTTAAAAATGGACTTGTATTAGACAAGTTTAACTTTAAAAGTTTCACAAATTATCCTTGCAATAAGTACGTGATGAAAAAATTGGAATATCACTTGCCTGAAGCTTAGAGGGCATCAATTTCTTTTTGCTAGTGCAAAAAAGGGCATGATCCTGCACTTTATATGTTATCCCATTAATGGAACAAGACTCATAAAATTTTTTCCCATCTACAACTTTAAGTACATTGTCATTCCATTCAACACAGTGCAAACCAGCAGAAGACATCCCAGCATGTTTTTTAGCCTCCTCATCAGCTTCAGAACTTCCAAGGGGATTAGCATGGGTTATATCGTGCTCACTTTGTCTCACATCAGATCTCGCAGTCATATCACTATGTCCTTTTATATTCTCTGAGTCTTCACCCTTAGAATTGTCCCAATTAGTTCTCAAATGAACTTCACAAGCATTTGATAGCTCTGTTTGGTCAATATCTTGTAAATTTTTGGAGGATTTGGAGTTTTCACATTTGTCACTAATTGTCTCAGATAATATACGAGGAGGCTGCAATTTTGATTCAGAAACTGATTTCTCCTCCCATGTGTGTGATTCAGATACTTGAGTTAGCCGAGTAGAGCCTTCACTTGATAAGCCAACAGAAGGGGACTCAGAGACAACATCCAATGATTTTGTTGAGTTATCTGGGACATTTCCAGCAGATGTCCCATGATCTGTACCTTCCACGATTGGTGGGATAATATTTGCTGTCCTTTCTCTTGCATTGAGCACTTTCAAATCAGATGCAAGCTCAGCACCATTACTGCTCACAATACCTGGTGCTGCAGGCCCTTGTAAACCAGAGATTCCTTTTGATGTTAAATTCTCTTGATTGACCTTTGGATCCACTGTTTCATTTTTCTTCTCTGATGATGGCTGAGCTCCAGGTGGATTAGAAGGCCCTTTCAATGGAGTCATGCTCCTCATGACTCGACCATATTTAGGTGGCAAAGGCTTTCCATTGCTTAAAGCAGTGCACCTCAAGCAATGCCACTCCCCACCTCTTGGTATTCCTTTCTGATTCAATGATTCTAGACATTTCAAATGAAATCCTTTCTCACAAGCATCACAAACCACAGCAGTTTCCACCTCATTGATAGTAACTTGGCACACTTGGCAAGTCAAAGGCTTATTCATATATTCCCTTGAAGGAGGAATCCAAGTGGGATGTTCAGGAAGTTTTGGTTGCAATAGCTTCTGAACAATTTTAGCAATTTCATTGTGATTATTGAAAAATGGTGAGGTTTGGACATATTTCACCCCTTGCATGGATTGATGTGTACTTGGCAAATTTGCAGATGTACTTTGAGCAATAAATGGTCTAAATGCTTGATCTCTTGCAGCTTGAGGAGCAGCCCGTAACAAACCTAAATCAGTTGCTCCCTCAGCCTTACCAGCATTATGATTTAATACCTTATTTTCCAGTGTAGTTTTCACTGAGGATATAGAATGAGATTGTAAAGACCAACTTGGAGCATTCACCGATGGCTGATTTCCCAAAGCATTTGCTGCAACAGATAATTTAAAGAGCATAAGGCCATAAAAATCAAACAAAACAGAATTAAAAAAGAAAATGTTATCCATAGTTTCGCACTTTACCTTATAAAGATTTAACAACATAAAATGAGAACATCTCGGTAGACATAACTTGGAACCTACTAGTCTATCAACTAACCAAGGCCCAGCCAGTCCTTCCCACCCAAACTTCTCACTCTCATTCTCATGCATGTAGATGCATATACAAATGCACGCATGCATGAGAATAGAGGATATGACAGGAAGAAAGTACAAGGATAATTGCAGAACATCTCAGCAGGATGTTAAAAATCTGTGGTTGAGTTCATTTTACTTTGAGATGAAAGCCTATATAAAGTTGGTCTCATCCAGAAAAGTAGGAAAGATGAGAAGAGATAGTATCTAGAAAACACTGCCATACCAAAATTAGTCAGAATTTTTTCACTTGACATGCATTCTACGTTTCCTCAAGAACTTTGCTTAACAATATGTCTTCCTATATTTCAGATAAGTCAAACATACCAGGCTCACCAACTCACACATTATATCTACCAGAGAAAGAAAATGACAGAATAGGAATGCAATTAGGCCATCATTATTGACTTGAAACGACAAAATCATGAAGGGGATAGATTAAAGAGAAGATTACCCTGCATCTGTGGTGCATAATTAGTTCCATTTGACCCTCCTCCAAATTTAAATTGTGTTTTATCAACTCCAGGACCAGTTCCTGGATGACTGTTGGGCATTGCAGTGGATAAAGTAGAAGCTCTCACATCAGTGTTAAGTGGCTGAAGTGTTACATATGTAGAATTTGCTGCTGAAACATGCCCTAGAGCTGAAGAACTTGGAAGGCCTCCAGAAGAGAATGGTGGATTGCTTGGTTTATCTGATGGAAACATGCGAATGGAGTGCGATGACCCACGGATTTCAGAAATTGCACCAAAATTTGGTTGTGACATTTGTGATGTATATGTAGCAGAAGGTGCAGTAAATTTCTTGGTCTCTTCCATCTGGAGAAGCATGAAGAAAATTGAATCATTTGGTAATCATACACTTCTGAATTTTTAACATAATGCAACCAAATCAAGAAGGAAAGGTGAACAGCTCAGGCAAATTTACAATTCAACCACTCCCACCCCACTCCCAAACAAATATATGGCACAAGCTCGGATTTAGTCCCGTTAATACACAACACCATGGGCTTACAATCATTTGACCAGAATTCTTTTAACCTCCAGCATAGTTTTAACCCACAAAGCAGCTCCAAAATTAAAGCATTTTCCTAAGAAACATAGAGTAACCCAAATACTTGAAGAGAATGCAAATATATTTTTATTATTTCTGGGGTCGAAATAATTCTAATCTCGTCATTTCCAAGTCTATTATCAACATATTGAGAAGTCCTATTGCTAGACTAGGGAAGCTCCACCAAGCTTTGAAAACTTTATTTTTTTATGTCCCACTTAATAAAAAAACCTAATTAGATATTCAGTTGCACACTTTTCCTGTGCAACTTCTTCCTTACAACCAAAAAATCATAAACCTGCGGGGCACTTTTTGATTGCAAATCAAATGATATCACAAAACTTAGAAGAATTAAAGCTCTTGATCTCAAGTTTCCTTTTGTACATTACAATCAATATGGTGTAGTTACCTCTGAACTATAACTCAGATCACTATATTCTACGCACCAAATAGCATGATTCTCTATAAGGAGGGGGCAAAATAAGAAAACAATTGAATCGAGAGTTACTTTACAACCTATTGAAATTGTTTTAACTAAACGTATGAAAGCAAAATAAAAACCTTAAAACCCGGGAAAGAACAAAAGTCCAAAAAAAAAAAACGTCCTACTCTATATTAAAAAACCTCACAGAAACAAACGCTGATTACCTTCCTCTTTGTAAGTGAGACCTTCTCTTTAATTGACAACCCCGAACCCCGGAACCCTAATCGTTGATCTTTAAGCTTGCAATTGAGACCTAAATCCTCAATAACTGTCCCAATTGCATCCCTCGCCACCAAATCCTTGGGCGCCAAATCCTGACAAATCTCTACCAATTTCGCCCTCGCTTCCGCCATCAAATTCAGTTCCGCTTCCGTGGGACTCCTCCCTCCTCTCATCCCTGCCATCGTCGACAAAACCAGCACAATCTCTGCCACTCTCCGCATCTCACCAGTCCCACAATTCACCTTTTTGGCGGATCTAACACCTAATTCTTCGGCATCCCCATTCTCCGCTGGCCTCTTCTCGCCAACAGAAGCAACCTCACATTGGGATTGAGGATTCAAAACTACTGGAGACTCATTATTCTCCGCCGAATCCATCTCCTAAAGAACAAATCTCATGTACGACAGCGTTGCAAGGAGAGCGACCTGTAAGAGAGAGAGAGAGTAAACAGAGAAATGAGAGAAGAGGTGAAACGAAAGAACCCTAGAACTAGAAAAGAGAGGGGTTTTAGAGAAATTTGAAAAAATTAAGACGTTAAATTAAGGAACCTTTTTGGCGGGTAAATTGGAGAGAGAGAGAAGAGAGAGATTTTGTTATTTGTGTTGTATGTGAGAATAGGTGAGGAGAGGAGGGTGCGATTTGAGCAGAGAGCGATAAAACAATTACAAAGATCGTGAATATGTAAATCGTTATTCTAGAGAGAGAATGGCTTTCTTAGGTTTCTTCTGTGAACCGGCCGGTTTTATTCTAATTCCGGTTCACCCTACAGAAGGAGAAGAGATTTGGGGTTTTAGGGTTTCAATTTCACTGCGGTGCGTGAATTACATTGTTGTCACTTGCCAAATGCACCCGTTCCTTCTCTTCTTAATGAATAATCAAATTATGCCATAAATTGAAAAAAAAGAAATTTCTATTACAAAAATTATAAATTAAAATTAAAATATTACAAGTAATAATTAAACTAATTACATTGTTCATTTTATATCTAAAAAATAAAAAATATATATTTTAGCTCTTAGATCCTAGGAATTTGTGCAATTAAAATTTCAGCTAAAAATTTATTTTATTGACTTCTGCAGTTATGTCTTTCGAGCTAATTTAATCAATTCTTTGATTAAAAAAATAATTTTTCAGATTTATTTGAAACATTTTCAAGTAAATTTATAACGAGAGTTTTCAAATCATGTCAATAATTACTATCTCCGCTAATGGTCTAATAATTTTCTGCAATTTTTTTAAGAATTTTTGTTAAACCTTTTTTTTTTCAAGCATTCTTGAAAGGAATACCTCATTTGGTTTATCTATTGAATATAGCGGATAGCGGATAGCTGATAGTGTATTGGTATTTAGTTTTTGGTAAAAATAATTGAACTATTGTTGTTATAATATAAAATTATCAATAGAAATTTATTTAATTAAATATACACATTTTTATAATAAACAAATATATAACTATATAAATTATAATATATTACTTATTTGATGTAATTATTTATTTTTTTAATAATAATAATAATTAATTAATAAAAAATTTTCAAAAAAGTATATGATATAAGTGTAACTAAATAAAAAATAATTCAAAATTAATTACTTTTTTATATATAAGAATAATTTAGTATAAGAGTAATTTAGTCTTTGTGTTTAAAAAAATCCAACAGTTCAGAAAAAACTCCAAAAAATATATTTTCAATCAGCAGTGGTTTGAAACTCTATACAACTATCAGTTGTTTTTTAAAAAAATTATCAAATACTTTTGAATCATTTGTTGGGCCAAAAAATATCAGCTATCTCAAATAATTGAACCAAATACTCTTCTAAAAATATAAACAAACACAAAAAAAAAATAATATGTCAAATCGAGTGTAAACCACATCCAACTTGATAGATTAGAATCATAAATAGACCAAACTTTTAAAATCTTTTTCATAAAATAGGATTGCAAGAGTTTGGATTCAAGTCAACTTTAGATCTTATTTATGTTGTTTTTGGATTTGGATTGACCAAACTTTTAAAATATTTTTTTTAGAAAATAGGATTGCTTCTCTTTCTAACTAAATTAAATGAGTTATTTGTGAATAATTATGTAGCACTATCTCGCTTAATCAGGATTAATCCATTATAAACAAGTAAGTGTTACACAAACTGTATGTAGAAAACCTATGAAAATTTAATTTTTTTTTTTTTGCATTATGACCATGATGACTTGCATAAAGTAAAGATAATGATTGACTTAACATTTAAAATCACAATTTTACAAAAATATAACTAATTCTTATCTATGGGTTTATAAAAATACATGTTTTTGACATAAATTATATTTAAAATCATAATTTTACAAAAATATAACTAACTCTTATCTATGGGTTTATAAAAATACATGTTTTTGACATAAATTATATTTAAAATCACAATTTTACAAAAATATAACTAACTCTTACTCAAGGGTAAAAATATGTCTTTAACATAAATTATACAATTATGATATTTACTGACATGTATACAAGTAAACAATATTTTTTTCAATGTTATGTATAAAATGCAAAAGTGTGACATAAAATATCACCGACCCTCATAAGGTATGATATGTTGTCTCTGATGTTGGACTAGTTTCTCTTGATCAACTTATATCTTTATCTACTAGGCTCCAATCTATATGGAGAAAACACTCACATGCTAAACTACTGAAAATTTAGTGGTACATATAGGCATAGAAATTCATTCATCCAATCATGGATCATGTATCAAGTCATATACAATCATTTTATTATATAAAACGTCATGGCAAAAGTGATAATCATACTATCATGTAAAATATCTTACCTCATAGGCACGATAATTTGTTAAGCTTTACCACATAAATAAGAGCATTTAACATCTTTAAGAACATATAACATATCAATAGTGTATTCTTGAATACTTACATTTTTGAATCTCTTTTTTTATTCCATTTTATTTCTTAATCACTTTAAAATTATTGTCCAACAACTCTAAACATGAACTATTTGGATATGGGTTGTGAACTGGGGGAGCTTGTCTGAGCTAAGTCACTATGTCGTTGTCTATAATCATGTGTCAGTCTAGACTCCTCAAGGTAATGGTGTTTTCCGAACTTAAGCCATATTAACTAGGTAAATATATAACTTTTGCATGCAATATTATCGATCATCATGTGTGTCAATCCAAGCTTCTCAAGTCAATAACGTTCTACGAGTTTAAGCCACATTGATTGAGTAAATATATAACTACGGTACTATAAATCCCTTTAATAGCATGTCATCTATCCTACTTCTAATCATAGTATCGAGTTTGGACTTGTTCATATTATTCTTTTTATACTTCATCAATATATTTATATCTCATAACATATATACTTTGTTCAGGTGTAACCCATCATATAATATCTGTGTACTGATATTCATAGGAGCAGGCATTAATATATCATTATGAAGGCATATGAATAGTCATTGGATTGTAAACATTTAAGGAAAACAACACATATCAATTCATACAGGCTTCATGGGCATGAACTATGTGTTCACAGTTGTGAATATCTTAGTCACGGGTAGCCTACCCTTGAACCAAACCGTGAACTAAGTCATAAAAGCTTATGTCTATTTTGTCCACTTTCATCATAAGCGTGACCTTATTCATTCAATGAAATTCACGGTCGTGAACACCCAATCATAGGCATTAATCTAGATTTTTCAACAATTAACAACATTAAATAATGCATTTATTACAAGTTACATATAAGGTCTCTAATGGTTGTCCTATAACAATATTTTCCTATTAACATTCATATCAAACATACATTAAGACATGCTAAAGCATCAAATAACATATAATCACTCCATTAATCTTTTTTCATGTTCGTAAGCCATCATATTAAGCATTTATGTTTCCATATGCATACAAACATTCTTAGCTACCTTTTTCACCCATTAATTCATCATCATTCGTTTCCATTTAATACATCTTTAGGCACATTTATTGCATGTAATACTACAAGCTTTATAAATATGCATTTAAGGCATACTTACATTTTTTCATACAATTACTCACATCTCATAGCATTAATTATATCATTGAATTTTGCATTTAGCATATAAAGCATACAATTCAATTATCACTTAATTAACACACAACATGCTATAAATTTACAAATTTGAATGCATATATGTACATACCTCTAGTGGAGCCTCAAAAACCAAACTTTTCTCAAGCTTACTTATCCCTTTGGTATATTTCACCACTTTCTCTTTCAACTCTTATTGCATATAATATATCTATATCAAAATCAATAACTATTAAACTTAGCTTTTAAAGCCATAGAGATGAAAACCCTAATTTTAACCCTTTTAACAACCTTAATCTCATATAACTTTTTACTAACATTTGCTATAACCTTTAAACAACTTAAAGAGGGGTCTTAAGTTATGAAAGCTCATTGATCTCCTCGAAACCCTAACCCACTTAGGAATGGGTCTCTACCATAAGCAAACTAGACATGATTAAAGCTTCGAAAGCTTGTAAAAGTGGAAGGAAAATGTGATTCCTTAACTTTATTAAAGGAAACACAACTAGAAAAGGAAGATTTGACTCATCTCTTCTTTCTTATTTTAGGGCTCCTTAAGAATATCACTTCTTCATGCTCTCTTTTTCCTAAGAACTTGTTGAAACCTAGATCTTTTGCTTTAGATTAGGTGTTTGGGACTGTGAATCAAAGGAAAACATAAGGTATTAGCCTCTGGTGTGAGGAAACTTCAAATTCTAGGGTTCCTTTATGATTTTAGATCATGAAAGAAAGAAAGGACGAATGATGAAAATTTATATTTGACAATGCTCATGGGCATGACAACTACTGTTATGGTTATGAGTATGCTTAAACTCATAATTCCATCTCGTGATGGTTCATGATCGTGAAAGTATTGTCACGGGTGTGAACCATGTGATATTTCATATTATTGTTTCTTTTTAACTCTCTTCTTATAGCCTTAATTACGAAGTGTTACAAATTAGGTCAAATTATTTTCAAAAAATGAAATGAAATGAAATTATTTTTAAATTATTAATCGAATACTATCAATTTTAAAGTGTTAAACTATTAATAATATTATATTTTTTATTTTTTAGATAATTTAATAAGTTTTTTGCTATAAACACATATTTAAAATGATATGTTTTCATTATGGCATAATTTATTAGCACCTGTGTTAGCTTAAGTGGTACATCTTTATATTTTAATCTTGACAATTAAATTAAGAAGTCACTAATATGTTTTATTGAGTATTTATTTTGTAGAAAGAAAGTTTAATTTGTAAAACACTTACTGAAATTGGAAGGAGCTTTGTAGACCTATAATTTGCATGCAGAAAAAAATTGTTGCCACGATGAAACCGCATGATGTTTTTAGCGTCGTGAACCAGTGAAGCCTAAAGTGACTTGAAATTCCAAAGAGGTTTATGACCAAAATAACGACTGTAAAAAGGAGCTTGCGACTGTAAGGCATACAATCTTCACTTCAAAATTTATATTGTGAAGCTCGCTAAGAAAAGACTAAGTAATGCATGCCACATGTCCAAATGTTTTGAATAACAAAAAATTGTGACTATGACCTAAAAAAGTGTGATCGCAAAAATATCAGAGGAAGAAACCTAAAATGGATATATTGATTTGCGAGAGAAAGAGCAATCGTGGCAATGGCTTTGTGGCAACAAAAAAAAGTCCATTGTTAGAGTGAAAACTCACTCATGAGCTACCATGTGTCACTACTCATTGAAGCAGTAGTGAAATCCCGAATGTGACAAGTAAAGTACAATCACAATTTCTAGTTTAATAGGAAAATTTAATGCAATAGAACTAGCATTTAGAGAGAAGAAAAAACATATATGAGTAATGACTTTGTGGGGTTATGAGGCTATAAATATCTCACCAAAAGCCACATGAAGAAGTAGAAAAACATCTCTAGTGCCCAAGCTTCACCAATTTAATTCTTCAACTTTTATATTCATTGTTTCTTCCTTTTGTGAAAGGATTGATTTAAAGTGTCTAGTCATAAAACACTTGGGGACAAGTTTAGAGTGAGCCTTGATAAAACTCTATGGTGTAAAAGGGTTATGTCTTAGTCTAGAGAAGAATGCTAAGTGGAGTTAAAGTGTGAGCCCTTGTGAAAACAGTTGAAATTGAGAGTTAGCCCTGGTGAAAACTCTATATAGGTTTGGTGTGATCCTTGAGAAAATACCTTAGTGTGAGATGAGGTTGTAAAGCCTTTTTTTTAAATCTTTGTTTAAGATTAGTGAAAAATTCTAATAGGTGATTGGGCAGTGGACGTAGGGATTAATTTTTTTAACCACTATAAAAATCCTCTTGTGTTGATTTTTCTCTCTATCTTTTTGTTTATATTTGTCTTCTCAATTATCTAATTATCCATTGTAAAAAGAATTCTACATTATCTATTAGGCTTAAAACTTTCAATAAACCACCAATTTATCCCATCTTTTTAGTGTGCATCTTTCCAAACAGTTGGTATCATATCCTAGGTCTCTTATCTAAGGCTTAATTGCAAGAGAAGATATTAAAGATGGCAATAGAAATGAGTCAAAGCCTCAATGTTTTTTTTTTTATGGTTCAAACTTCACATTTTGAAAGATTAAAATGGAGGCTTATTTAGATAGTCATCTTGTTAATCTATGAGACACTATTCTTAAAGAATGGAAGCCACCATAAAAAAATATTGATGTTCAAGTGGAGATCATTCCATGAGAAGAATGGTCGGATGCACAAAGAAAGGCAAATGGAAGAAATAAAGAGCAATGACAATTCTTTTTGGCCCATTATCAAATATCAAGAGTGCAACAATGTCAAGGTACACATAACATTTGAATGAACCTAAAGAATTATCATAAAGGACTAAACAAGTAAAGTCTAAGAAAATTCAATTGCTTGTGACTGAGTATGAGCTCTTCCAAAATAAGCCTCATAAATCCATCATTGAGATAACCAATCGACTCCTAACAATCATCAACAATTTGAGAAAACTTGGAAAGAATTATAACTTGGAGGATATCAATAATGAAATCCTAAGGAGTCTTCCCATGAAAGAGTACAAGTTTAGAGCCATTAGCATTGAAGAGACCAATGAAGACTTGAGCATCATTCCAACCGATGTGCTCATTAGCAAACTCCTCATTTATGAGATGGCATTGGCAAGGGAGGCTATATTTTTCAAGGCACATGAAAAGTTCAATCCAAAAGTGAGACTTTAAGTGATGAGAAAATGAGTGAATCAAACAATGAAAAGCTTGTTACACTTAGAAGACAAATTAATAAGCTTTTAAAGAAGAAAAAGTGTGGCAACAACCAAATGATGCCATCCAAGTACTCATCATGAAACAAAAGGCTTAAAAGGAGATTCTACATGGAAAAAGAAGAAAAAAGATACAAGGTAATAAGGGATGAAAGCTCTTCAAATAAAAAGGAGATAATTGCCTTTTACTTTATGACCATGGAAGAGGACTCCAATGAGGTATGCTCCACTTCCCATTCTTGTAATGATTCATTTTTTGAACATGACTAGATAGTGAACTTCTTGAATCCATCTTTTTAAAACTTGAGTTATTTAAAAAGAAAATGAATTTTATAAGGAAAAGAATTATCAACTCGAGAACAATTTAAATGATTTGAAAAATCAAATATTGTCTCTTAAAGCTTATAATGATTACTTTAGGAAATCATTAGATGATATTTCCTTTAAGAGCTCAACCTATAAAGTTTTATTAAAAGAAAATGATTATTTGAAAAAGGAGGTTGATGAACTTAGACTTTCAATTTCAAAATTTTAAAAAGGGAAGGAGAATTTGGATACTCTCTTAGTATCTCAATGATCACTTATGATCAAAGATGATTTAGGCTTAAAAGGGGATTCATTATATACTCATTTATCTAGCACCATTCATTTTTTACAACCTTTATACCTCAAGTTTCTAATATAAAGGTGACAAGGAAAGAAACTCGCATCAAGGCACACACTAAGCTTCCCATTCCAAAGAGAAATGGGAAAAAAAACTCACAATGCCCTAAAGCTAAGTCTCAAAGGACAAAACTTGCATTCATGTATAGAAAACCTCACACACCACATATGTGTTTATGCATTCATTCTTGTGTTAATGTGGTAATGCCCAAATTTGGTGCAAAATGACATAAGAAAAAGAAAATTTTTTAAATCTAATATTAAATGCCATTATTGCAAAAATTTTGGCCATATAAATGTTTATGTCTTATAAGGAAGACTTATTTTGAACCTTTTTGCACTAACCCCTATGGAACAAGTTCAAATGGGTGCCAAAAGACATAATGGCTTGATTTTTTATAGGTACAAGTGCAACAATTTGCATCCCTCAATAATTCTCAACAAGTGGTATCAAGAACTACAATTAGTATCAAGATGACAACATTAACAATTGGTATTAACTTGAGTGGGAGCATTGAAGGAAGAGCTACCAAAGAATGAGTGCCTAACAACAAGTGCCTAATTTCGTACAATTGGAATCAATAGGATTCAATTGAAGAGGAGCAAGCCACAAAAGAAAGGAGAAGTAATGTATTTCTTTGGTATCATTATCTTGACCCACATGCATTTTTCATTTTATTCTAACAATTGATATCTTTTTATGGAATACAAAAGATTTTTTAATGATTTTAATAAGAATTTGCACTTTAATTTTTTTTAAATCTATTCTATTTTACTTAAAAAACCCTTTTTTTATCTTCTCTTCATCTCTCTTTTGACCTAAGTCGTGAATTAACCATTTTTTATCTCACCAAAGGGAAATAATTTTGATGAGCAAAAATTTGTCATTTGCAAAAAAGGGAGAGAAGATAAGCAAGAATTTGCATATTTTAAAAATTGTATTTCATTGAGGGAGAGAGTTTGATTTGAACATAATATTTAACTAAGGGGGAGAGATATTTTAAAAGAAAGGGAAAAAGATGATTTTCAAAGTTTTTGAGTTAAATTAACTGACATGCATCTCTATTTTTGAGCATTTTAATTTTTTGCTCAATTTGATTGTCAAAATCGAAAAGATGGAGATTGTTAGTTTAAGTGGTGCAACAACAAAAAGGAAAGGGCGACCACAAAATTTATAAGAAGTTGATCATTGGAGCCAAGACCCACTCAAGAGCTGCCACATGTCACTAACCGTTGGAGCAGTGCTAAAATTGCTAACGCAACAGGCAAAGCATGACCATGATTTTTGGTCTTATAGTAAAATTTAATGCACTAAAACTAGATGTTAGATAGGAGAAAAAACAAATGTGAGTAATGACTCTTTGGGATTATAAGGCTATAAATACCTCATAAAAAGTGAACATGAAAAAGTAGAACAATCTCTCATATGCCCATGCTTTGCAAATTTAATTCTCCAACTTATGTATTTATTATTTCTTATTTTGTAAAAATAATCATTTTAAGTGTGTTGCCCAAGATGTGGCAATAATTGTCCTATGGCGAAGGCCCAGGTGTGGTGTCAAGTCACATTCGAATGCCAAGAGCACTTATACAATATAAGATTAACGGTAGCGTCTTCTGATGAGCAATTGCTATGAAGGAGATTGTTTAGCAAATGTGTGACAATAATTATCCTATGGCAGAGGCCCAGGTGTGAGATCAAGTCACATTCAAATATTATGGACATTTGTACAATGTAAGACTAATGGTAATGTCTTCTCTTTCACCAATTAATTTTAGGAGTACTAGTAAGCGTCTGAGGTCCACAACAAAATGTTTAGCCGTAAATCATTTAAGGACAGGTTTATAGTGAGTCTTAGAAAAACTCTATGGAGTAAAGGGTTGAGTGTTAGCCTAGAAAAAAAAAATACTAAGTCGGATTAAAGTGTGAGCCCTTATGAAAATACTTGAACTTGAGAGTTAGCCTTGATCAAAACTCTAGAAGGTTCAGATGTGAGCATTGAAGAAACACCTAAGTTACAATATCACTTTATAACTCCATATATGACCTTAAAATAATTTTTTATATACTCTGGTATACTTAAATTATATTTTCACTATCGAACAAAAAATTCCAAAATCTAGCTTGATCTGTTTCCTTAATTTACGTGCAAGGCACAAAATCACAAGGTTTCATCAAATCAATTCAACATTCATATTAGAATTCATATTATAATATTAAGATAAAATTGTCACATTTATTTATCCATATTTAGACTCTAATTAATACACATTTATACTACAGTATAGATGACTGCAATGTGCATATATAATCCAAGTCTAAATCATGAATGTGAGAGCTTGGAAACTTCATCCTTGTAACTTGTTGAAGTTAGTGGAAAAATTACAATTGAGGTTGGGAGTGGATAGAGGGTAACACTAGAACTACTATAAGAATATTGTGTCTTGTATTCTTTCTTGCTTATCTCTTCATCTTTCATATTGTGAATGTCTTCTCCTATCCAAATATTTAGCAAATAATTTGTTTTCTATTAGCCTCAAAATTTTAATCAACCACCAATTCACTCCACCTTCTTGGTGCACCTTATTTTACACTGGTCAATCAACATTTGAATTTCCAATAATTTGTGTGTCCTTTGTCTTCATCTAACAAACTTATCCTAGAGCTCCCTTAATATATCTAAGGATGCATATTATTGTATTATATTTATTGTCACATAGAACTTAAAGAAACAAGTAAATTTCACTTATTGTCCCCTCAACTTAGCACCAATGCATAGTAATATCCTTCAACTTTAATTTAAAATATTAATATTCCCCAACTTGAATTTATATAAATGAAATATACCTCTTTCTTGCTTTTTATAGGTTTACAATTTTATCCTTGATGACTAATTAGAGTTACATCACTCCCTACATAGAATATACTTAATGACTAAATGTCACATTACTGATTATATGAAATATATATTTTTTTAAAATTATGCTTAAATAGATTTTTTTTTGTATTTCAATGATTTTGATAGGGTGTTATGATAATAGTCACACAATACAATAAAATTAAAAAAAAATCATCTAAGAATAATTTTGCAAGCTGGCAAAAAAAACCATTAAAATACAATCTTTCTTGCAATTCTGTTGATGTGAGTTTTCTTGAGGTCGCGTTTCCTACCATAAATTGTTCTATCTGTTTTGGATTTCTTCAGTTGCTATTGTAGCGCCCTCTCGCCTAACCAATATTAACCCGATTAAACGAGCGGATGCTACATGACTTGTGTGCAAAAACCTGTGAAAATTTAAAACTTTTTTTTGTATCATAGCCATGATGACTTGCATAAAATATACCGTAAAAGAAATATTTGACTTAATATTTAAATTTCATTTCATAAATAAAATATGTTAACCCTTGACCATGAGTTTACAAAAATACATGTCTTTAACAAGGAATTACATAATTTTTCAACATTGACATATATACAAGTAAACAACTCATTTATTATGACATGTACACAAAATGCAAAAGTGTAACATATGCTGTCATTGACCCGGGTAGAGTTTGATATGATGTTTCTGATGTCTGGGTTGCTTCTCGTATTCAACTTCTACTTATCTATAAGGCTCTAACCCGTGTGGGGAAAATACTCACATGTCAAGCTACTGAAAGCTTAGTGGTACATATAGGCATAAAAATTCACTTACAATTATACATTATATGTATTTCATTGCATCATGTAAGAATATCATGGCATGACAAGTGAATTATAATATCATATAAACTATCTTATCTTATGGGAGTTTCATTCATTGAACATATATAATGATAACTATAAAATGTAACATTTCATTATGTGCATAAACTTACTTGCATATTTATGTGTTTGCATTCATTTTATGATATTATATTCTTTATGTAATTTGACATATTTGATATTATTGCTCAACAACTCTCAACACCAACTGTTCGGATACGAGTTATGGACAAGGGCGCTCTTTGAACTTAAGTTAGCCTGCCACTATCTGTAAATATATAACAGTCTAGGCTCCTCAAGTCAATGGCACAAGTCCAGGCTAGCCATATTGATTGAGTAAACATATAGCTTTTACATGTAATATCATATGAAATAACGTGTGTCAGTTTAGGCTCCTCAAGTCAATGGCACTCTCCAAGCTTAAGCCACATTGACTGGGCAAACATATAACTACGATACCATAACCCCTTAATGGTGCACCATCTATCCTACTACAAGTCTTAGTATTGAATCTGGGCTTAACTTGTTCATATTGCCTTTATTCATATGGAGATACACTCAACCTGAAAAAACCCTTGTCCAATAGCTCTTACAATTTAACTTTTAGCTCTTTCATCTATGAATGTGCCATTTTATAAGGTGTTATCGATATCAGTGTCATGCCAGTGTGAGATCTATAGAGAACTCAACATCTCTTTTTGGTGGTAATCCTGGAAGCTCATCTGGAAAGACATCTGAAAACTCCCTTACTGTAGGGATATCCTGAAGATTTGAAACACCTCTCCTGGTGTCAATCACGTGAGCTAAAAAAGCCTCACATCCCTTTCACATCATCTTTTGTGTCTTAATCATGAAAACCATTTGTAGGGACTGTGGAAAACTCTCACCTTCAATTACCACTTCTTCTTATTCTAAAGTCTTAAGAACAATTTTCTTAGACTGGTAGTCAACAACTACCTCATGCCATGAGAGCCAATCCATACCTAATATGGTATTGTACTCATGAAATGGTAGTTCTATAAGATCTATGGGAAACTCTTTCCCATGAACAACAACTTTTATATACTCGGTTCATAACCACACTATGGCCTAAAGGGTTCGTGACCTCAATTTCAAACTCTAACTTCTCTATTATCATACTGTGTTGACTAGCGTGCTCATGCATACATACGAATATGTAGAACTTGGGTCAATCAAAGCACATAAATCAGAGTCATGTAAAGAAAACATACCCACAATGACGTTTATGGCTCCCTAGTCCTCACGAGCCTTTATAGCATATGCCCTAGCCGGAGCTCTACTGGATCCCAACATGTTCACTATCTCTGAAATAGCCTGGCTAGGTCCTACATGACCTCCTCATGACTGGTTCCTATTTTGAACCAGTGTCGATACTACTATCTATATAGGTGTAGCATTTGTCAATAAAGGGCAATCCCTCTTCATGTGATCTAAGGATTTGCACCGTAAGCAAACCCCTGAAAACAACTGACACTCTCCTCAATGGTTTTTCTAACATGTCCCATATAAAAGAGCTGGGTCTTTAGCTATGTGTGAGTTAGCAATGGTTGAGGTAGTCTTAGAGGGTGGTCCCCTTATAAAAGAACTGGACTGTGAGTAACTCTATCCTCTGTTATGTCCCCTACCTTAGGACTGTCCTGAAAAGAATTGTCGTCTTTTGCCGGTAGTTTATGCCATACTAGCTGTGGGTTTTCTAGCATTCTCTTCTTCCCTTCTCTTTCTTCTCTTTTCTACTGATGGCGGCAAACACAGGGTAGAGAATTCCCCATGCTATAGGGAAATGACATGATATCTTATGTCATCATTCAAACCATCCTCAAAATGACGACATTTATCACACTCATCCCCTATGAGTCTTGTGGCATATCTACTTAACCATCTGAACTCTTTAGTATACTCCGAAACTGGCATGGCCCTTTTCCATAGATTCATAAATTCTCTTCTCTTCTCATATATGTATACTCTAGGCATATATTTTTTCTTGAACTCTATAGCAAAATATTCCCAAGTCAATGGTTGTGGAGTTTGTGTCTTCTTCGAAACTATTTTCCACCATTGATATGCATGTTCTTGAAGCAGTGATGCTGCATACTTTGCCTTATGCTTCTCATCACACTCATTCGAAGACCCTCTCAGTCTTCTCCAACTAAAACTCAGTGACAACGGGATCACCCTCACCCATGCCATGAAAATCAGTGGCCATATACTTTCTGAGCCTATCTATCTTCATCTTAGGTGCCTTTGATGGTGGTGGCAGTGGATCTGACAGTGGTTATGCTTGTGGTATAATTTGTGGTGTGGCTTGTGCCAACTGCTGCATGATACTAGCCATCTGTTGTATGATTGATATGGCACCTAGATCCACTTGTCCTATAGGTGGCTAATAAGGGATTGTAGCAACACCTGGAACTTGTACACTCTAAGCACTAGGCTGATTAACAACTCTTGGATTAGGAGAACTATTGCTCTCGATAACATCATGAGCTTCTAGTTCCATCTATACTCTCTTCACTCCTACAAATTATTAGAGAGAACCCACATCAGAGACATATGCAATACTATGCATGCATGAAAACCTTTAACCCATTTAGGTTTAGAAATGCTTAAACCTAAGCTCTGATACCACTAAATGTAGCGCCCTCTTGCCTAACCAGTATTAACCCGATTAAACAAGCGGATGCTACATGACCTATATGCGAAAACCTGTGAAAATTTAAAACTTTTCTTTGCATCATGGTCATGATGACTTGCATAAAATATATTGTAAACGAAATGCTTGACTTAATATTTAAATTCCATTTCATAAATAAAACATGTTAACCCTTGACAAGGGGTTTACAAAAATGCATGTCCTTAACAAGAAATTACATAATTCTTCAATATTGACATGTATACAAGTAAACAACCCCCTTACTATAATATGTAGACAAAATGCAAAAGTGCAACATGTGCTATCACTGACCTGCATAGGGTCTGATATGATGTCTCTAATGTCTGGGCTACTTCTCATGTTCAACTTCTACTTATTTATAAGACTTCAAACTACGTAGGAAAAACACCTACACGCTAAGCTACTAAAAGCTTAGTGGTACATATAGGCATGGAAATTCACTTACAATTATACATTATACATATTTCATGACATCCTGTAAGAATATCATGGCATGACAAGAGAATCATAATATCATATAGACCATCTTACCTTGTGGAAGTATCATTCGTTGAACATACATAATGATAACTATAACATGTTATATTTCACTATGTGCATAAACTTAATTGCATACTTATGCCTTTGCATTCATTTCATGATATTGTATTCTTTACTTTAACATATTTGATATTATTGTCTAACAACTGTCAACACCGATTGTTCGGATATGAGTTATAGATAAGGGCGCTCTCCGAGCTTAAGTCACCTTGCCATTATCTATAAACATATGCCAATCCAGGCTTCTCAAGTCAATGGCACCAGTCTAGGCTAGCCATATTGACTAAGTAAACATATAGCTTTTCATGTAATATCATTTTTAATAATGTGTGCCAATCTATGCTCCTCAAGTCAATGACACTCTCCGAGCTTAAGTCACATTGACTGGATAAACATATAACTTCGGTATCATAACCCTCTTAATGGTGCACCATCTATGCTACTACTAGTCTTAGTATCGAGTTTGGGCTTAACTTGTTCGTATTGCCTTTATTACACTTCAATATAACATTCATATCATATATCGCGTATACTTTGTTCATATGGAAATATATCATGTAACATTCTCGTGCTGGAAATCATATAATCAAATTGTATGAAACATGCGCGTAGTCATTTCATTGAAACAATTTGAAAATCTCATTTAAAGCAAGTTTCACAGCCACCCCTACTCGTGAACATACCCGTAAACTATGTCATGAACACTTCTGTCGATTTTGTGCACTTTATTCACAAGTGTGAAGAATATAGTCATAGGTGTCACATTGTTCGTTAGATGAGATTCACGGTCGTGAACACCTAGTCACGGGTGTGAATTTAGGTTTTCCAGCAGTTAACAACATTGAAGACATGGTTTCATTACAAGTCATAAGCAAGGCTCTAAGGATTGTCCCATGACAACCTTTTTTCTATCAACATTCATCCCAAGCATTTATTTCAAACATATTAAAGCATCAATCTAGCACATAATCTTTCCATTTAATGCATTTTAGGCACATTTATCACTTATACTCAACAGTCATCATAAATGTTCATTCAAGGCATACTTGCATTTATGGACATTCTTATTAGCTCTTCTATCTCATGGCATTCACTTCATCATGACATTCATCTCATCATGGCATTAATTACTCCATTTGGCATTAATTACTCCATTTACTTTCCTAACAATCCACATTTAACATTTAAAGCATTCAATTCATTTAACACACATTATGCCATAATTTGGATTTTAGATGCATTTATGTGCATACCTCTATTGGAGCCTAAAAAACCAAGTTTTTCTCAAACTTATTTGTCCTTTTTGTGGATTTCACCACCTTTTGTTTCAACTCCTATCACATATAACATATCTTTATCAACATCAACTATATATGAATCATACATGATTAAAGCTATGAAAGCTTGTAAAGAAGAATGAGAAACATGATTCCTTACCTTACTTAAAGGAAACACGGATGGGATGGAAGATTCGACTTCTATCTTCCTCCCAGGGTTTGTCCTCTTCAAGAACACCACCTTCCTTGTGCTCTCTTTTCCCAAGAACTTGATGGAAGCTTGATCTTTTGCCTCGGTTTAGATATCTAGGGTTAGGAATAAAAAAAAACATCATCTATTGGCCTCTGGTATGTGAAACCCTCGAATTCTAGGGTTCTTTTTTGAGTTTTAAGTTTTGGATGGAAGAAAGAACAATTGATACAATTTTATATGTAACGATGTTCACGAGCGTGACAACCCTTGTCATGGCCGTGAATATGTTAAATCCCAGAATTCCATTTCGCAATGGTTCACGGTCGTGAAAGAGCGCTCATGGGCGTGAACCATGTGACATTTCACTTGTTTCTTTTCATCTCTTGTCTCATAACTTTTAAACATACTTATCTTTTCTAAATTCGTATTAATTACTAGCCCTAATTGCGGGCGTTACAACTACAATTGTAGTCGCACTTCTCCAAGTCATATTCATGATTTATTATTTAGCTTAGAACTTTTAGACATGTGACAACTTTTACTTGGCTTTCCTTTGGCAGGTTGGCATTAAGAATTTTATAGTTGCCATTGCCTTGGTCACGGTTGCGGTCGCAATTTCTCTTTTGCAATGTGCGTCACCGTCGCATTTTGTGGTCGTGATCTCCAGTGGATTTTTCACACTTTAAACTTGGTGAGAATCATGGTCGCTTTAAGCCATGGTGTCATCTCAAAAAGCCTTTCACAAGCAATACTACTCTTTGTGGTTGCAAATAATAATTTTGCCACAATTTTTCTTCCTTCACCTAGTGTTTGTTCTATATATATATATATATAAACTCTTATAAAACAATACTTAAACAAACAAATTAGTAACTTTTCAATTTGATTATCAAGATCAAAATAGAGATGCAGTACTAAGGATAACAATTCCCACTTTTTAATTTTGACAATTAATTTAAATAAAAATTAAAATACATAAAAATAGAGATGCATGCCAAATAACTTAACTCAAAATATATTTAAAAATTCAAATTTCCCCTTCTTTCAAAATTTCTCTCCCCACATATGATTATTATTCATATAGTAATAGTCAATTATTAGTCAATTCTAATTTCAAACCACATATGATTCACATGAAGTTATTGAGTCATCATTTCTTATTAATAATGAATAGTTAAGATTTTTTTAAAAACTTTTCAACATATATTTCTAACAAGAAAATAATAAAATAAATATATTTCTGCCATCGTCAAATTATCATACCACATCACAAATATATATATATATATATATATATATATATATATATATATATTTAACTTTAAATATACATTTACCTGTTTACCTTGTCTTGCCTGTTGTGCACATAAATTAAGTTACATAGACTAGATTCTAAGAAGCATAAGGGTATTCGTAGAAAAAGATGCCTGTAAATGTGGATGCTTAGAATCTCTAATATTCGTATATTCTGGCAGAGTCGATGTAACCGTATATTCCAACAAAGTTGGGTAATCCTTATAAAAACGTTATAACCCTATTAGCATATCAATAAGTTCTCTACTACTGATCTAGACTAATCTATGGGCTTATATCATACTTGTTCGTATGAAGTCTATATATATAAATCATATCATGTATAGCAGTGTAATAAATTTTGTAGTTTTTATTATTTTTTCCGTATTTGGTTTTCTAACACTTATCATTTTTGTAACCTATATCTCACTAATCTTGTTATGCCGATTTATTTTATATTTATGAATATTAATCATCTATTCCATGTTATATATATACATTATTTATTAGGATTATGCAAACATACATTTATGCCTAATATTCATTTTTCAGTATCCATGTTAATAAATTCACTTTATTGCCTTTTCCTAATTTTTTTCGTGCTTGCTATTATACTTTGTATCACCTATTATTATTTTACCTATCATCATACTTGACTATGTCATATATATATATATACACACACTAGCTTTTACAACATTACAATAATACCAATTTTACAATATATATCAATATATAATATAAAATATCGTTAATCATAATAGTATTATACTTAATATTTTCGCTTCAATGGCTATTGTCATAAAGCTTACATGAACCTGGATATATACTTCTTCATACCTACTGGATCCTTACCCTTCTTTCACTAAGTTTATGCAGCATTGATTCGTCTGATATAAATCATTTAATTATGAATTAATATTCTACGCATTGGCTTAAGCTCATAATTTAATATTCATGCTACGGAATTTAGTTAATAAATCAATTATATTTTCTACATTTCTCCGAGCAACTCTTCTTCGTACCTAATTTAGGTCATTTAGTTTTAGTCTTGCCCTTATTCCACAAGAACCTTACTGTCTCCACCTCAATCCCGAGTCGTATTTATATTTTTATATTTATAACAAATCTCTAATGTGCTTTGACGTCACTATGTCTCACAGTTTAGTAAGAATTCCTTATGCCTCCATTCTTGCATTTTATAATTTACTTTATTGGCTACATGTCCAAAGTTCTTTTAGTTAGTCTAATAGGTCACAGGTTGTTCTTTTTATTCTTCAACTCATAGTTTTCCAATTGAGATAATCCAAACTATAACTTCACAATTAACTCTTCAGAACATAACCCTAGTTCTCACAGTTTACAGTTGTTTCATGTCATGGTATTGCACTCTTTTGGCCCTCTATACATTTAGTTTTTAAGTAAAATTTCCGAGTCTACTCCTCTTTCTTATCTCATTTCGAAAGCACATTCTTCATCAATTTTATGGTTTTGGTCCCAATTGTTCAACGATCGTTTAATAGTTTGGGTTTTTAAATGGCCGTTTCTTCTTAATTCCCCTTGGTCCACAATGAAGTCCAAACTCCATTCCCCAATGCCCACGACTTATTTCTTAGTTTTCAGATTCTAAATTTCTCAATTGCCTAACATTGGTCCCTTTTCCCTTTTTGGTATTTTGGTAAGAATTATCTTTGTCCTACTTCCTATGTATTTCCCGACCATAGTACCATTTATCTGGCTCTCGGCCAAAATGACATATTTTACACTTAAACCTCAATTTTTATTAAGTTAATAATTAATCAAATTTAACTAAATTATTTTGATAAACTCTTTAATTAAAATCCTTTATGGGTAAATCTGCACTCGTGTTCCCAAGCTAAGGCAAAACGACATATTTACACCATCATATGTCCCGGCCATATCTCACAAATCCTCCGTTCATGAGTCCTAATAAGGTTCCTTAGTTTTTAAGTCCCAAAACCTCTTTTCCTTGCCATAATATGCCACAGTTACTCATCTACAAGGCACAAACACCATCACTTTCAAGTGACAAGCCAACTTTATTTATCAAAGAAAAGAAAAAGAATAAAAGAAGATCAGTATTCAGTTCACTTTTGAAAGAAGAAAGAAGGGGAATTGAGAAGAATCAAAAGGAACAAAGAATTCATACTCACGGTTAAACTTAGAATTTCAAAGGTTCAAAGAATTATTTACCTCTATTTCTTCAATTTTCTTCATCAACCATGATCCCTTCCTTCTCCTTGATTTCTCCCCACTTTTGGTCTAATCCTTCACATGCAAATACTTCATTTGCTTCAAATCTCACCAGGAAATATCATCTCCTCATTTTCAAGCCACAACCGAGCTACCTCAAGCCTCATTTTTCTCTAGTTGTCTCGGTTTAATTTGGGTTGGTGAAGGTTGGCCTTTTTACCTAAAGGTCTCATTTCTTTAACTTATTTTAGCTTTAATTTGGTGTTTGGTGGACAAGAGGTGGAGAATGTCTCGGGTCCTAAGAGAAAGGTGGAAGAAGATATTTTTGTTTATGAAAAATGGTTGCAACTTTTGTAAAAAATGTGCCCTACTTCTCCCGTTTATACCTTGATTAAGTCTTAATTAACTTGCTTATGCTACAATGGAGTGGTGCATGTTAAGTTTTTATTTAATTAATCATTATTTTATTACAATTAAACATAATTAACTTATTCATTCCAAACTTCTCAATTAATCCCTCAATTTTCCTCTTTTCAATTTAAATTGGGTCTAATTTTAATTTTTTCAATTTTAAGCCCTAAACATTTTAATTTCTTATAATTAAATACACCAATATTTATATTATAATTTATTCTACATAGTAGTGTCCTCGATTTCACAATTGGCACACTGAAGCAAAAATCGTATTTCCGAGTATTTTCGCGGAACCACCCTTTGAATTTAATTTCTTTAATTTTGTCTAAACTTTGGAGTTTTGATATAAAATTATACCAACTGATCGCCTTAATATTCTCTATATCCTAGTAATTTTAGTTTGGGACTCGCTGACAACGCGAAAATCGAGTATTCTCAACTCAGACTCATTTCTTCTTGATTTTCGTGTAAAATTTAATATTACACATTTGTTATTAGTTTTTTCTCACGTATACATGGTCCAAATGTGGACTTGAATCGTATCAACACCATTTTGAATACAAGCGCATTAGGTTTCCTATTGTTCCACATGTCCGGTCTCGGAATGTGTACTTTGATCAACGACTGAACTGTTAAGCATGACAAATGCACCACTTAGGTCATATGAGACATATAGATAAAATAATAAAGTTTTAAAGATAGAAGAGTGATTTTTAAATAAAAAGGAGAAAACTTTTAAAAATGATAACAATTGTTAGGAAGATAAGAATATCAATTGAAAACATTTAAAAAAAAATCTTTTATATGTCTTAAAGAGATACCTAATATAAAAATAAGATTTTAATTGTTAGACAAGATGAAAAATGCATAGAAGGGTCAAAATAATGATACCAAAGGAATAAATTACTCCCCCTTTTATGGCTTGCTTCCCCTTAATTGGATATCCACTTAATACCAATTGTAATCAAAATTTGGCACTTCTCCATGTTAGGCACATTGTAGCTCCCCTTAAGCCCTTCCATTCAAGTTGATATCAATTGTCAAATTTGTCATCCCTTATACCAATTATAGTGTTTTCATATCACTTGTTGAGAATTGTTGAGGGATGTCAATTATTGCACTTTTTACCTATAAAAATCAAGTGGTTATGTCTTTTGGTACCCACTTAAACTTGGGTCCATGGAGGTTAGTACCAGAAGGTTCAAAATGAGTCTTTTTTATAAAACATGGAAAATTCAAATGCCTAAATTTCATACAATTGAGACATTGTATATTTGGTTTATTTTTTTTCACTTGCCAATTTGCTTAAGATTTCGTTCTTACCACATTATTAGAATTATTATGAATGTATGAGCATGCATATGGTGTGTGGGGTGTCTAAGGAGCATGATTCTTATATATTAAAAAAAAATGCACGATTAGCCCTCTAAGACTTGCCTTTAGGACCTTGTGAGCTTTTTCCATTTTTCTTTGGAATAGGAGATTTTGTGTGTGACTTAGTGTGAGCCTTTTTACCTATCACCTCTATACTAAAACTTCATTTTCTAATTTAAGACTTTTTTCTTTGTAAGAATTTTTTTTCCAAATTTTTACATTTTGAAATCAAAGCTTCAATAAGATCATTACTTACATTATGCTCCCTACAGTTATCATTACTAGAATAAGATGTGGAGAATACCTCTTAATTAATAACAAAGTTAGATTAGAAAATATTGATAGTAATTTACAGCTTAAATTAGAAAATATTGATGTCATACCAACTGTTTATTTTGATTATAACATATAATATAATATATATGTTATATAATTTATTGACAATTAATTTAATTAAACATAATTTTAAATTCTTTAATCATTTATTGATTTAGAAAAAACAAGTTAAATTTATTTTACGTATAATTATTTTAAAATTTTCACATAGCTACATGAACTCATATAAAATTTTAATATAAAATATTAAGATTTTATTCAAATATTCGTTGAACAAAAATAAAAAAATTTAATTTTAAAATTAAAAATAAGATTGAAATTTATTATAGATTTATTTTGATATATTTTGATATATTTTTTTTAGTCCACCCCAAAAACTATTTTATAATACAAGAGAAAGTTAAACATAAGTTTGTAATATATATTAACTTTGATTATGTTATTTGATTAATTCACTACAGTTATTTATGTGAACTAAATTTTTTTATCAATTCTCAAATAATATAATTAAGAAAAAAAATATCGGTTTTTGCTAAGAAATCATATGATAAATTGGTTGTAGCTAAATTAATCAAATTAATAGAATAACTATAATTAATGTGGTTAAAAAAATAAATTTCGGTAGTTAGTAATAAATTAAAAGATAAATTATATATAGTTGAATTAGACACAAATAGAACAAGTAATTTCATATTTTATGATAAACTCATAATTAACATTTAGATATTTGATTCAAACATTTGTATATTTTCTTCTTTTTTTAAACTTTTATACATAACTAACTATATAGACTCATATATATATATATATATATATATAATACATTAACAATTATTTTAATTAAATAAAATTTTAAATTCTCTAATCATGTGTCTATTTGGAAAAAAAGTTACATTTATTTTACGTACAATGTAATTATCTAAAAATTTGCTACATAGACTCATATAAAATTTTAATATAAAATATCAAGATTTTATTCAAATATTTATTGAGCAAAAATAAAATTAAAAATTTTATTATTATATATTCAAATTTTAATTTTAATTTTAAAAATAAGATTAAAATTTATTATAGATTATGTCTTGAATTTGATTCAACATTAATATATTTTATTATTTTTAAAAAAATTTACACATAACTATGTAAACTTATATATATTATAATATTTATGTTATCTAATACATTGACAATTAATGTAACATCATTCGATATAATTAAGAATAGTCTTAATTATACCAAAAGATATTATGATTCATGTGACGCCTCACATATATATTAGGGATAATCCCACATATATAAGAAGAATGTCTCAAGTTTAACCCGATAAATTTGTTCGAATTAAAACTTTTTTATCTTAAATAACTTAATCTATTTAGTTATATTGGTTTAGACAAGTCATTCTAATTAACAATATATATTTATCATTATATTGTATACACATATGACACCTGATTATATTACATAATTATTTATATATACAATATTAACATATGAGACATGTCTACCACAAATCATATACATGGTCAAACTAAAAAAATATATAATAGGTAACCAACCTTCAAACTACGTTCTTAGTGTCTCCACTGATATGGGTTTGGATTTCTTCTTGATCAACTTCACTATATACTAGCTCCAGCTTCAATTCTTGCATGAGAAAAACCCACGCTAAGCTATCTTTAGCTTAGTAGTACATATAAGTATTAAAATTTTCCTTCGGCAATCACACAAATGCATGTGTTAAATAAAATTATGGCACATCAAATTTTATTACATATTTGTCATATAAAATAAATAAATACATAACATAAATGAATAAACAAAATAACCTTATTCAATAATTAAATTTGCACCACCTCATGTAAGCATTTTACACTTTGTTACCTACATCAATTAATAAAATTTTATATTTTATTCTATGATTTATGAGCCCAAAATCTCGTTCCCGAACTGTTCAGATACGGGGTGTGAAATAGGGGTGCTCGTAGAGCTTAAACCACCATACTTACTATAATCTTAAGTCAAAGGCTCTTACGGAGCTTTAGCCACCTTGACCTAGTATAATCATTTATCTGTATGAAATTAGGATCAGAAGCCCTCTCGGAGCTATAGCCACCCTGTCCTTAAATCATATCAATATCGGTACCGAAACTTCCCCCTAATGGTGCACCATCTATCCTATGTCAGTCCTCAGGTAGAGAAATGAGCAATTAATAACATTAATTACTTATTTCTATAACCAATACTCATTTTGTATTAACATAATCATATACTCATAATTTATTTCAATACCATGTAATAGCATGATATTTTATCAAATATTAGCATAATGTTAAGTTCATAGTTAATAACATTTCTATAATTTTAAAACATGTCATAATATTTCATCATTGTGACATAAAATTTATGTTATGCACACATAATCATGCACAAGGGGCAAACTAGAATACATATATGTACAAATATCAATAGCGTTTTTTGTGTCCAAAATATAAGCTCGGAGCTTATTCACTTTTGTTTTTCTTCTTCTTGTTGAGATCATAATTTAAAAATATAATTAATTAATACCTTGATAAAATATTTATTCTTAATATAATTTAAATAAATAATTACAATTTCTTTTAAGCTGGAACAGGACCTCATAGGACTATTGGATCTATAACTTTTTCAACACATATCAAATTTATATGATTCATGTTCCTAATTAAATTTAACATGTAATACTAAAATATACTAAAATTTTAGAATTTTGGAACCATTACACAATTTTTGGTATAATTTTAAATGTTACTTTATTTTCCGCCCTCATGCAATTTCAGGATACCATATTTAAAAATTCATCTCTTTTAATGTGTAGCTTTAATTATTATGAAACTTTTTCTAAATTATATAAGTTAATTTGAAACATTTGTCATGTTTACAGTAGTTTCATATTCGGTATCCAAGGTTCTCAAATACTGGAGGATCAATAACTGGTTCAACATAGAGTATCAACTCGACCAGTTTAATTGTTCAGCTCATAACTTACAAAATACATGACATTCTAAGGTGAGACTTTCATAGAAACTTAGATAATACATATAAATAAAACTTTTATTTTTTGAACTTTGGCTAATTCGATCTAAAAATAGGTCAAATATGAGGACGAATTTACTGGAGTTGTACAGGTATATGAAACCAGCTCAATCAAGGAACAGTCATAGTTCATTTCACTATAACTCAATCTACATAAGAGATATTTACACAAACTTTGTCAGAAACCTAAATAACATATATATATACAACTTTTATGTTTTACAAAACCTCAGATTCAGCCATTAAAATGATAAATTTTAAAAAAAAATGTAGGTTATTTTATTGATACATCTCCCTGAACTAGTTTCACTCAAACAAATTTATCTCTTTATATAACCAAAACAATTTCATGAAATTTAACAGAAATATAAACAACACATATGTGAACAACTTTCATGTTTTACACCTCTTAAACTTTGATTCATAGGGTACTCAAAAATAGAATGAAATACACTCCAGAAATATAATCTTAAAAGCTCTAATAACACAATAATAAGGGGAAAGATATTACTTACCAAGATAAGATTTATTTGGAGTGAATTTTCTTGCAATTCATGAGGGAGAGGATGAAGAATTAGGGCTCTGATATGGAGGAAGGAAATGGAGGAAAAAGAAGAAGAGAGTTAAAGTTGGAAGAAAATGGGGCAAAGTCTTAATTGACTTTCCCCTCCCCTCCCTTTTCGCGTTTTCATCTTTTTTTTTTCTACTGTGTTCACTTTTTTTATATAATTTTTTTTACTTTATTATTTATTTATTTTTATTTTATTTATTTATTTTCACATATTTACTTATATCTAGTCCCTTTAATTTTTACCAAAAATACAATTTAATTATATAGTTTAATTTAATCAAATTTATCATGTCTATCAATTTAATTTATTTTAATTTCTAATTTAATCATTTATTTCATCTATTTTAATCTCTATTATCTATCATATTTTTCCTATTTATACCACATACTTATTCTAATTAAACTCTAATTAGTGGGCATTACAATTCTCTCCCTCTTAAAATGTTTCGTCCTCGAAACATACCTAATGCATCGTCACTGAACAAATGAGGGTATTGTGCTTTCATCACCTCATCGCTTTCCTATGTTGCTTCTTCGATTGCATAATTCCTTCATATTACTTTCACTAATGATACTCGCTTGTTCCTCAGCTCCCTAATTTCTCTTGCTAAAATTTTAATTGGTTCTTCTTCATATGTCAAATCTTGTCTCACTTGAATGCTTTCAGCAAGTATGATGTGATTAAGATCTGATCTATATCGTCTTAACATTGAGACATGGAAAACATTATGTATCAAACTCAACTTTGGTAATATAGCAAGTTTATATGCAACGGGTCCAACTCTTTCTAATATTTCTTAAGGTCCGATGAATCTTGGACTTAACTTGCCTTTCTTTCCAAATCTCATAATTTTTTTTCGATGAAAAAACTTTAAGAAAAACTTTATCACCCACTGTATAATCAATGTCTCATCTCTTAAGATCAGCATATGATTTCTACCTATCTATAGCTGCCTTAAGTCTTTTGCAAATGACTCTCACTTTTTCTTTTGTCTTTTGCGCTAGGTCTGGTCTCACAAGCTTCCTCTCGCTGAGCTTTGTCCAACATAAAGGTGTTCGACACTATCTGCCATATATGGAGCCATCTGGATACTAGACTAATAACTGTTATTATGGGTGAATTCCATGAAAGGAAGATATTTGTCCCAACTACCTTCAAATCTGATGACACAACTTCTCATCATATCTTTTAGAATCTGAATGACTCTTTCTAATTGTCCATCTGTCTACGGATGAAAAGCCATGTTGAAATTGAGCTTAGTGCCTAGGGCTCGCTGTAGACTACCCCAAAATTGAGATGTGAAGCAGAGATCTCTATCAGACACAATAGAAACAGGCACTCCATGAAGTCGTACTACTTCATTAATATAGATTTTTGCCAATTTATTTAGTGGGTAGTCATTCTTAATAGATAAGAAATGTGCTGACTTTGTAAATCTGTCATCTATGACCCATACAGTATCATGTTTCTTTGGAGTCAAAGGCAATCCAATCACAAAATCCATAGTGATTCATTCCCACTTCCATTCTGGAATAGAAATTGGATGTAGCAACCCCGAAGGCACTTGATGTTCAGCCTTGACCTGCTGACAAGTCAATACACAACCCAATCTATTATGAGAAGCATCACTATAAATGACATACTCCTTATTAGGGATCAGCTGTGTCAAAACAGGGGGCCTTAGTGACCATACTTTTGAGCTTATCAAAACTAGTTTGACACTTATCTGTCAACTCAAATTTAACATTCTTTCTCAATAGTCTTCTAAAGGAGAAGCAATCATTGAAAAACCCTTGAAAAATCTCTGATAATATCCAGCTAAACCCAAGAAACTTTTGACCTCAATCACATTCCATGGAGGCTTCCAAATCACAATTGCCTCAACCTTGCTAGAATCCACTTTAATGCCTTCTGCAGAGATTATGTGTCCCAAAAATGTCACCTCCTTCAACCAAAACTCACATTTTGAGAGTTTGGTGTAGAATTTATATTCTCTGAGAGTCTGCAACGCTATTCTCAAATGTTTTTCATGTTCTTCTGAATCTTTAGAATATACCAAAATATCATCAATGAAAATGACCACAAATTGAGCAAGATGCGGCCTGAAGATCCTATTCATAAGATCCTTAAATGCTGTTGGAGCATTGGTCAGCCCAAATGACATAACCAAAACTCATAATGACCATATCTGATTCTGAATGCAGTTTTAGCTATATCCTTCGTCTTTATCCTTAATTGATGATAACCAGATCTCAAGTCAATCTTGGAAAATACTCCTGCATCTTTCAGTTGATCAAAGAGATCATCAATCCATAGTAATGAGTACTTGTTCTTGATGGTTGTCTTATTCAACTGTCGATAATCAATATATAGCCTCAAATATACATCCTTCTTTTTCACAAACAATGTCGGTGCACCCCTTGGGGACGTACTTGGTCTAATGAAACCCTTATCAAGTAGTTCTTGCAATTGTGTCTTAAGTTGTTTTATTTTTGATTGGGCCATTTTGTATGGCATCTTTGATATAGGCATGGTTCCTGGAACAAGAGTAATAGCAAACTCTACCTCTCTCTCTAGAGGCAGCCCAAGTTAGTCATCAGGAAACACATCTGGGAATTCATTTACCACTGGAATATCTTCAAGATTTAAACCTCATTTTTTGGTGTCAATCACATGTTCCAAATAAGTTTCACACCCTTTTCTCATCAATCTCTGAGCTTTCATTATGGATATGACTCGAGGATGTTGTGAAAATAATTCACCTTGCCCAATAATTTTCTTCTGATTTTGTATCTTAAGTACCACAAATTTAGACTTGCAATCCACCACTGTTTCGTGACGTGAGAGCCAATCCATGCCTAATATGACATCATACTCATGGAAAGACAACTCAATCAAATCTCTAGAAAACTCCTTCCCATGCACAACTAAAGGGCAATTCTTAAATAATTTATTCACTATTACACTATGACCCAAGGGGTTCTTAACTTCAATTCCATTTTATAGGTTCTCTCTAATCATGTTATGTTGGCTAGGTGTACTAGTGCAAATATAGGAATGTGTGGAACTCAGATCTATGAATGCACAAATGTCAAAATCATATAATGAAAATATACCAACAATAACATTTGTTGCTGCCTGATCTTCCTTAGCTTTCATGGCATAGGCTTTGGTTAGAGCTCTGCTGGATCCAAGTTTATTCACTGTCTCTAAAACAGTCTACCTCTGTCAGCCTAGTCCTCCTCTGAATTGAACTCCAAGCTGAGTCGGAGCTGACCTAGTAGTCTAAGTAGGAGTACCACTTGTCAAGATTGGGCAATCACTTTGTATATGTTCCTTGGACCCACATCTAAAGCAAGCACTTGTGACACCCCAACATTCCCCTCGATGGCTCCTATTGCAAATGGTACCGGTATAACTTTCTTGCCAACATAAGGTTGTGAACTTGTTGTAGCAGAAGGTGCCTTAGAGGGAGGTCCCCTCCTAAAAGACCCTGTTTATGAATAGCTAGGACCCCTTCCCTATCCTCTATTCTGTGAACGGCTAGTAAAGAAATAACTCTTCTTCCCGGTGAATTGAGTCTCAGAAGTAGTTGACTTTTTAAAAGATTCTTCTATTTTTCTATTTTTCTATTTTTCCTTTTTTCAAGGCTGAGTGCTGTAGAAACTAACTGAGAAAAATTATTATGCTAAATATCAGTCACAATATCTCCAACCTCTTCATTAAGGCCATGTTCCAATCTTCTGCATTTATCTCTTTAATTTGCAACTAATTCAGGGGCATACTTGCTCAGTTTAGTAAAATCTCATTGATACTCAGTCACTGACATTTTACCTTGCTTGAAATTTATGAACTCTTTCTTTTTCTCATAAATATAGATCAACAGGATATATTACTCTTTGAATTCAGAGAGAAAGGAATCACATGAGACCGGTTCCACCATATCTATCTTAGTAAGAACTGATTTCCACCAATCATATGCCTCATATTGGAGTAGAGAAGTAGCAAATCTAGCTTTGTCATCTGCTTCCACTTGCAACTCTTTAAAAATTCTTTCAGCCTTTTCCAACCAATACTTAGCTACAGTTGGATCCTCATCTTTCTTACCATAGAAATCTGAAGCCCCATACTTATGAAGCTTATCAATTGTTACTTTTGGTTTAGGTGGTGGCACTAGGGTAGGCTAAGGAATGGCTCGTACCATCTATTGGAATAATCCATTCAATTGTTGTATAAATGGATTTTGATGAGGGTCAATCTGTTCTGTTGCCTGCAGTGGGGGATTTGGAGCAACATTTTGCCCTTGCACGCTCACTGCACTAGGCTGATGAAGAGTCCTAGTATCATAAGAGCCGATACTCTCAGCCATATCCCATTCATCCGAAGACATTTTCCGACAATCCTACAAGTTCCCAAGAAGAAAGCCTATATCAAAATTATATAAGACACATGTATATTTATGCTTAATATCCCTCTTCCCACCCAGGCCTAGAAACACCTAAACTTGCTTTGATACCACTAAATGTGATGCCTCACTTATACATTAGGGATAATCCCACATATAGACGAAGGATGCCACAAGCTTAACTCGATAAATCTGTTCAAATTAAAACTTTTTCATTTTAAATAACTTAATCTATTTATTTAGATTGCTTTAGGCAAGTCATTCTAATTAACAATATATATTTATCATTATATTGTATACACATATGGCACCCGATTATACTACATAATTATTTATATATACAATATTAACATATGAGACATGTCTACCACAAATCATATATATGGTCAAACTAGAAAAACATAATAGGTAACCAACCCTCTAACTACGTTTTTAATGTCTCCACTGATATGAGCTTGGATTTCTTCTTGATCAACTTCACTATATACTAGCTGCAGCTTCAATTCATGCATGAGAAGAACCCACGCTAAGCTATATCTAGCTTAGTGGTACATATAAGCATTAAAGTTTTCCTCAGGTAGTCACACAAATGCATGTGTTAAATAAAATCATGGCACATCAAATTTTATTACATATTTGTCATATAAAATAAATAATACATAACATAAAAGAATAAACATAATAACCTTATTCAATAATTAAATTTGCACTACCTCATGTAAGCATTTTACACTTTGTTACTTACATCAATTAATAAAATTTCATATTTTATTCTATGATTTATTAGGCCAAAATCTCGTTCCCAAACTGTCCAGATACGGAGTGTGAAATAGGGATGCTTGCGGAGCTGAAGCCACCCTACTCACTATAATCTCAAGTCAAGGGCGCTCGCGGAGCTTTAACCACCTTGACCTAGTATAATCATTCATCTATATGTAATTAAGATCAGGAGCGCTCTCAGAGCTATAGCCACCCGTCTTTAAATCATATCAATATCGGTTCCAAAACTTTCCCCTAATGGTGCACCATCTATCCTATGTCAATCCTCAGGTAGAGAAATGGGCAATTAACAACGTTAATTACTTGTTTCTATAACCAATAGTCATTTCGTATTAACATAATCATATACTCATAATTTATTTCAATACCATGTAATAGCATGATATTTTATCAAATATTAGCATAATGTTAAGTTCATAGTTAATAATATTTCTATAATTTTAAAACATTTCATAATATATAATTTCATCATTGTGACATATAATTTATGTTATGCACACATAATCATGCACAAGGGGGCAAACTAAAATACATATATGTACAAATATCGATAGTGTTTTTCGTTTCCAAAATATAAGCTCAGAGCTTGTTCACTTTCGTTGTTCTTCTTCTTGTTGAAATCCTAATTTAAAAATATAATTAATGAATACTTTGATAAAATATTTATTCTTAATATAATTTAAATAAATAACTACAATTTCTTTTAAGCTAGAACAAGACCTCTTAGGACTATTGGATCTATAAATTTTTCTACACTTATCCAATTTATATGATTCATGTTCCTAATTAAATTTAACATGTAAGAATAAAACATACTAAAATTTTAGAATTTTGAACCATTACAAAATTTTTGGTATAATTTTAAATGTTACTCTATTTTCTGCCCTTAGGTAGTTTCGGGGTACCATATTTAAAAATTTATATTTTTTATTGTGTAGCTTTAATTATTATGAAACTTTTTATAAAGTTATATAAGTTAATTTGAAACATTTTTCATGTTTACCTCAGTCCATATTCAGTCTCTAAGGTTCTCAAATACTGGAGGATCTATAACTGGTTCAACATAAAGTATCAACGCAACCATTTTAATTGTTCAGCTCATAACTTACAAAATACATGACATTTTAAGGTGAGACTTTCACAGGAACTTATATAAGACATAGAAATAAAACCGGCATGTTTTAAACTTTGGATAATTCGATCTAAAAATAGGTCAAATATGAGGATGAATGTACTGGAGCTGTACAGGTATATGAAACCAGCTCAATCAAGGAACAGTCATAGTTCATTTTACTATAACTCAACCGACACAAGAGATATTTACACGAAATTTGGTAGAGACCTAAATAACACATATATCTACAAATTTTATGTTTTATAAAACCTTAGATTCAGTCATTAAGATGATCAATTTGAAAAAAAAACCGTAGATTATTCTGTTGACATGTCTTCCTAAACTAGTTTCACTCAAACAAATTTATCTCTTTATATACCCAAAATAATTTCATGAAATTTGATAGAAATATAAAAAACACATATATGAACAACTTTCATATTTTACACCTCTTCAATTAGGTTCATAGTGTGCTAAAAAATAGAACGAAATACATTGCAGAAACATAATATTAAAAGCTCTAATAACACAATAATAAGGGGAAAGATATTACTTACCTAGATCAGATTTATTTGGAGTGAATTTTCTTGCAATTCATGAAGGAGAGGATGAAGAATTGGGGCTGTGATATGGAGGAAGGAAAAGGATGATGAAGAAGAAGAAGAAGAAGAAAGTTGAAGTTGGAAGAAAATGGGGCAAAGTCTTAATTGACTTTCCCCTCCCCCTCCCTTTTCCCGTTTTCTTCTTTTTTTTCTGCTGTGTCCACTATTTTACTGTTCATTTTTTAAATAAATTTATTTTACTTTATTATTTATTTATTTTTATTTTATTTATTTGTTTTCACATATTTACTTATATCTAATCCTTTTAATTTTTACCAAAAATACAATTAAATTATGTAGTCTAATTTAATCAAATTTATCATGTTTATCAATTTAATTTATTTTAATTTCTACTTTAATCATTTGTTTCATCTATTTTAATCTTTGTTATCTACCATATTTTTCCTATTTATACCACATACTTATTCTAATTAAACTCTCATTAGTGGGCGTTATAATGCACGAGTTCAAATGTCATAGATTTCAAAATTTTGCTGCACCATGTCCATGACGACTTAAAGCAAGATAAAAAAAATATTTTCAATGACTTGAAATAAGCCTCAAATTAAATAATATAAGTTTAAATTTAATCTCGTACATGCATACTCAAGCTCAAAGTTTTACAAACGATTAGTTATAAAACTACATGTCTCTGACATAAAAAGCATATAAATCTTTAACTATATAACCCAACAAAAATAACAAAAAATATATACAATGATTGTATCACCTATCCTGCGCATATTCTTTGGCTCTAATCACTAGGCATCCTCCTCTATCACTCATCTCTTAAGACACAAACATGCGCATGAAAAGCTCATACGCTAAGCAACTCGTGCCTAGTGGTACAGAACAACATGCAAATACACCTATGCATGATATACTTATCAAGCTACTATAATGACTACCTCAAAGTCTGCATATGTGCTAGCTCATAAACTACATGACATACCATAAAGATCTCATATATATAATGCATATAATGAACATGGTATATCAAACAACCAACTGGAATTATATAGATATATATTACACTTGAAAGTATTTACTTACCATTACTTACCGTTCAGTTGCCTACTATACTCTTAACTAGACTAAAATAGATATGGGTACTTTATGACTCTCTTTAGAGCCAGCATATAACCCACCGAGGAAGCTTTCATTACTTACCTTTGGGTCTTCAAACATAACCCACTAAGAAAGCTCTCATTATTTACCTTTGGGTCTTCAAATGTCTTAATATAAAATTGACCGAAAAAAATGAGAGCACAAAACAACTACAAGGGAAGCCCGTTTAGTTGGGCCTAGAGCCTTCAAAATATCTCGTTAATCTTCAAAATATCTCAATCGTGATCAATATATGTCACTCGGTACCGATCTCCACCTTAATGGCATGTCATCTATCCTATCTCTAGTTCTAGTCAAAGTATTGGGCATCACAACACATACCATATATGTTTCATATTATTCATATTTATGATTTCTTATAAATCACAACCATAACATGTATTACGTTCACAGTCGTCATCACCTCTTTATGGGCGTGAACGAAACCGTGAAATTGCCCGTGAATGGATTTGCTTCAGCAACAAAAATTCATTTTCACGACCTTTATGCCCATGAACCTGTCCTTCAATATTGTGAATCTGGAAAATTTTCCAGAAAGCATAGTATCACATTTCATACCTTTATCACATGCAATATTCTTTATGATTGGTCAATGTCAATCACCCTATTAATACTCTAACATGCATTTTCACCATTTATCACAACCATATACTTGCTAATCATTTATTTTAACCAAAATAATGCATCTAAAATCTCAAAACAACCTTTTAACATAATCATTCCCATCATGCATATCAACCTCAATAATCATAGATTTTCATTAGACAACAGTCATGCTACATGCATTTCAGTCATACCCACATACAAATGGAAGATTAAAGATTGAGAGGTTATATACTAACCTTACACCTAGGATGGAGAGAGTCAGTACTCTAGTTCTTCAAGCTTGTCCCTTTCCTTGGGATGGACTTACAGCTCTCTCTCTAGATCCTAGTAAGATGAAGAATGCTTTCTTAGTTTCTGGAAATCGACCAAAATCCAAAAAAACTCAAAAACATACTCTTTACCCCCCAAGATTACAAGCTTCATTTCTCACTTTACTCTCTCAAAACTTGATCTTCAAAGCTTCCTCAATGGATGATAAAGGTTTCTAGTGGTGAAGGAGATGGAGATGTGACATGTTAGGTTGGTTATAGGGGTATGAGAACGGATTTAAATGAAATGGCAGAGAGAAAAATGTGACTGTTTTACCTGCTCTGTCTGCCTAGGCTTTACAGTCGTGACTCCTCTCTCACGGGCGTGAACCTCTCATTCATAGTTGTGAAAAAACTCTTCATGGTTGTGAAGAGCTTCATCGTAACTGCTAACTAAAACCTGATATTCACGGCTGTGATACCCATAGTCACCGGCATGAAACAACAGATTTCAACAACTTTCAAACTTCTAAAACTTCACTTAATCCCCAACTCTCACTAATCAAGAATATAACTTATAGACTCTAATTACGGGTGTTACATTTAATTTAATTAAATACAATTTTAAATTCTCTAATATGTGTCGATTTAGAAAAAAAAACTTAAATTTATTTTACATACAATATAATTATTTAAAAATGTGCATATAGCTATATAGACTCATATAAAATTTTTATATAAAATATCAAAATTTTATTCAAATATTTGGAATTAAAAATAAAAATTTTAATTTTAAAATTAAAAATAAGATTAAAATTTATTATAGATTATGTTTTGATATTTTATTTTTTTGGTCCATCCAAAAACCATTTTATAATATAAGAGGAAGCCAAACATAAGTTTATAATATTATTTGATTAATTCACTATAATCATTTATGTGAATTAATTTTTTTTTATCAATTATCTAATAATATAATTAAGAAAAAAGATATTAGTTTTTGTTAAAAAATCACACTATAAATTAGTTGCAGTTAAATTAATCAAATTAATATAATAATAATAATTAATACGGTTAAAAAATAAATTTCAGCAGTTAGTAATAAATTAAAAGATAAATTGTATGTAGTTGAATTAGACATATATAGAGCAAATAACTTCATATTTTTATGGTAGACTTATAATTAACATTTACATATTTGATTCAATATTAATGCATTTACAATGTAAATTTTTTTAGAGTAATTATGAAATATAAATAATTTAGTCTAGAAAATTCAATATTTTTTTGTTCACGATTTTTTCTTATAGTGAAATTAAATTGAAAAGACACTCAAATATTATAATTTTTTTATAAATTATAAAGTCAAATATTGTGAGTTTCTAATTAATCTCAGCATGTCAAATAAAATATGATTTATCATATATATATATTGAGAAGAATTATATTTAAAAAGTTGTGAGAATTTCTGCAAACGACTGTGCATGATATAATTTCAACATTACGAATGAAAAACAAGTAAATATAGATTGAAGAAATCAGAATAAGCAGTTGGTATGAAAATCATTTAAGTTAAATATATATTAATTATTTTGATAAAAATCATATTAATATATTTAATATATATTTATATTATTGCATAATGTAATTAGAAAAATTATAAATGAAATAAAAAAATATAATTAGTGGTAAAAAAGTTAGAACAAAAAATGAAAAATAGCAATATCATATAATTATTTTTTATTCACTTAATAAAAAAGATGATTAATTTTTTTTATGGTTTGTTTATTTTAAGTTTACATGGAGTTCACGAATTCAATTTTCTATACCATTATTATAAAATTTTCAATATATAAATTTATTTTTAACATATTAAAAATTTTAATTATTTTTATTTTTATTATAAATGTGATATTAATTTCATTAACTAATTAATAAATTTAATTTTATATATTAAAGTGTACATACAAGTTATATTATATTTGTATAATAAAAGTATAAAAATTATGAAAAAATATTATATTATTATAAATTATTACATTTTTAATTATACACTTAAATATCAATTCCTTAATAACAATTTAGTTCCAAAAATAGTTTAGTATAATTCAATATAGTTTTCAATTTAGATATTACTTTTAGATCCATCAAATTTAAAATTAACAATACAATTCGGTTCGGAAGTAGTCAACAATCCATTTTGATTCTGGATCTTTTTTGTTGATTTTTTAGTTCAGTTCAGAAAGATCCAAGTTATGTGTACAACCTTACCTAGAATCAAGTATATCTTAACATTTAGAAATAATGTATAACATCCTACCTAATAGAACAATGGCTGGTTTTTATAAATACAAATTGAATATCCTAAAAAAATTATAATTTCAAGAATTATGGATGACATACTCACATAACCCTTCAAGAATTGTGATTGTATTTTTTGATGAATAGCCAAAGGAAATAGGTAGAACTGTAAAGACTATCAGTATCATCCAAACCTGAAAGATATAATAGACTCCAGTATCCTACTACAGATAAACTGACTGCTTTTAATTATGCAGTAAACTGAAACAGATTTTATTTTTGTATTCAGACTTTGTAATCATGCAAATGGTAGGAGTACAAAATAGTATTTATTCAACTACCCCCCAACAAATTATTACATGACACAGAAATGCAATAACACCGATTTAATTCGCTCGAGTATAATTACCCTACAATATAATGTATATACACCAAACATTACATATGAATCCCCCAGTTCTGTACATATATTACATAAGCATCTATTCGCAGCAGACCGATCACCGAATGAAGATGCTAAAGTTATGTGAGGGCAATGTTGCTGCATAAGATCATCTTTGAAGCTGCATAATGGACTTCAGCATTCTTAAGTATAAATCCACGGAGAACTGGGATAGGGAATCCCTTCATGAGGCGTAAGTTCAAGTAGGGTATGAACATTGTTTCCAGCACAGTAAAAACAACGGGCTGCAAGAAGTTTACAAGATTTTATGAGTCCTAAAATGTTTCAAGCTATCATTGACATGGTAGACTATTTCAAACTCAATTGATATGAATGTTAAAAATATTTGCATATGTTTTAAAAGATGAAGTAATCTACAGAAAATTGGGTGCACAGCTTTCTACTGAACCAGCAACCAAGAACATGATGTCTGCATCACTTCCTATCGTCTTTTGGCTTAGACAATAATCACCTGCGATTCCACTAGCTATATATATGTATACACCCACATATATAATATATAATGTATCCTATATATATATATATATATATATATATATATATATATATATATTACTTTCTAGATAGAGTTGTCACTGCTTATATGCAAAATTATCAACAACTAAATAAAAACCCAAACAAAACCAAAATGTTGGAGATTAAAATAGATCCAATTGAAATTCAGTATTATCATACCCGTATTGGATGTATGTCGCCAATATTACTCCACTTGCCAGAGACAGTAAAGTTTTTCAACTTGAGGATGCCAGCTATTTTATTCCTTAAAATATGTGGAGAACAGGAAGAACTAATAACCTGCGCAGGAAAATAACACCCAAGAATATAAAGAACGTCATATGTTATAGCATACGGCTCTAAATTTTTAAATATACAAAATAGTGTTAGCTAATAATAACAGAAGAAAAATCACAAGGGACAAAAATACGTTCCAGACATTTAATATCTCAATTGTAATTACTATTTCCAAGAATTGGCATATGGCTAAAAGGTTATATGCAAGGGAAGAACATAAAAATGTTTGGGTAAAAGACAATGAAGAAAAACCTGTGAAGATTACAGTGAGAAAACATACCAATGAGACAGATGCAACAGGAATTACTCTGTTTGCAACCAATACATTAACTGTCACATCCAAGTAGATGGTGACATCAATGTCCTTCTCTAAAATTTTTATAACTGGTGGATAAGTTAGCGATATATTAAGATTCATTTCATCATTTGGGTACTGCATGTATAGTTGAGGATAAATATATCTCCAAGTTGTTGTGTTTAAGAGGGATTGATTTGGACATCTATCCACTGTCCAATGCATATAACCTGCCTGAAAATGGAAATCAGTAACAAACTATTAGATTAGCAGTTTAACCACAATAACATTATGTTCATGCATGTGTGCGCATCTGTTCCATGAGTAGGCATACTGGCCATTACCTAAGACAATGCACAGAATTGAAAATAGATAAGAACTTACATTGAAGTATACTTCAACAGCAGAATTAAAAACATTTTCGTGTAATGAAAGTCCAATCATTTTAGAAGGACAGCTCAAAGAATCAGAAGTGTGCATCCTATTATAGTAATAGCTGGGGATTAGAACATTATCCACTGCTGTGAATAAACCATTGACATCAAATTCAATGGAAGAATTTCTTAAGACAGGGTCATCCACAAAAGCAACGTTCATTGCAGAAACATGATCTACTGATACTTGCTTTGGAAGTAATTGCAATCGTGTATCAAGTTTCAGTATCCCTTCTTTGATTTTCTTGGAAATAGCATTTTCTACTGCAGACTCTATTTGCCCTTCGAATGCATCAACCAACCTGGATGACACAATTGTAAAATCACAATAGGAATATATTTTCTTCAATAAATTTTATCCATGAAGTCTATTGACTCAAAAAATTATGAAACAAAGCAACTTATGATGAAAAATGCAAATAATTGTCAAGGACAAATGATTACCAATATGAAAAAAAAATAATAATAAAAAAGAAGCTGGGAAGATAAGGACAGTCTTAATCCTAAGTGAAGCATCTCATTTGCTGATATATCAGTGTGCACACGTATAAGCATATAACTTATTTGATACAAGTGAAACTGCTGTCAACCTAAGCAGCAAAACAACATCAAGGATCATAATATGGAACCCAATTTGTTTAAATAGACAGTTTTTCAAAATTAAAAGAATCCAATAACCTAGAATTCAAGTACAACCATATTGAATAAAACAAGGAGACAAACAATAGTTTCTCACACAAAATTAGCTTACATAATAGGATTGCTTACACTTGGTAAAGCCAAGATGCTCCGCCATCCAACCTAATAGAGATATCTTTCAAATGGCATCCACAGCCCAAGAAAGCCAGCTTAAGAGTTCCATCTTGTTCTTCTAAAGTAATGTTAAGCCTGATTTCCATACCATTAACCTTTACAGAAGCAATACTCATCAATTTTTCAGTTTTACAAATAGAAAAATCAAAGAGAATTTGCCTACTAAGAAAAGCAAAGATACAAATATAAATATAAACAAGAAATCATATAACATCTTTTCAATAGATAATAGAGAAATTTGGTAACAAAGTCAAAGTTACCATGTCATTCTCTATCATTCATCAATTTTTTTGCTTTATAGATAGAAAAATCAAAGAGATTTTTTTTTTCTGCCAATTAAGAAAAGCAAAGATATGAAATATAGACGATACATTGTATAACATATTTTCAGTAAATACTAGAGAAATTTAGTAACAAAGCATTTTTTGTCACTCATTAATTGAAAAGGAAAGCAATCCCAAAGTCACCATCTTGTGCAAAATAAATAAATAAATAAAAGGAAAAGAGAAAATAGTAAAAAAAAAAAAAGACAAAAACAAAAAACAAAGAAAGCTCTCCCAGACAAGCTTCTAGTACCATGCCATTAAAGAAGTTGTTACTGTGATAGTATGATTCAGTTCACTTATTCCTATTGCCCATTAAATTTTCTTGTATTTATTTATTTTTGACTTTGATGTTTGCTCTCATAATTAATTCTAGTTCCATTAATTTCTCTGAAGCACACAGACACTGAGGCACCTATACACATAATTACCAATTACCACAAAGCTTTCATCATAGTGATGCAACAAAAGAGATATATATTGTTCAAGTCCAGAATAATATCTCCCGGAAAGAGATGGATGCTTCTATAAACAAATTGCATAGTGTAGACATTGATGTTCACCAGAAAGAAAAATCATTCAATTGGTTATATTAATAATAGATTTCACTTTCACTTCGTAAAATGTCAATTTGTCTGCTGAAACAGGTTATAGTCTTGGAAACATGGGTATGTATGTCATAGCAAAAGAACGGCATAGACAAAGAAACTATCATACGACTCAAGAAAAAGTAGCTAGATATCATAAGAATTATATAATGAAGTTGCTCCTTTGCAGTTTGCAACTTCATGATTATCATTTGTCACAAGCCCCTTCAATGAATTGTTAAGCGTATCCTCAACTCCCTCGTACAGAGTATCTCTTCTGACAGATGACGAAAGACAACAAAATTAAGATGTCATAATCACTATGTAACCAGACTTTAGTTCATCCAACTAATGCAAGAAAAACTAATAATTTACCATCAGTCTCCTTTTTGTTCCCCCCTCCTAGCTAATAAAATGCAGAAGGTGGATTCTAGGAAAAGACAACCGTCTAAAGAGTAAATCCTAAATTCCTAGTTCCACAGACCTCAAAGTGACAATCATCATATCAAGTACTTATTTTCTCAATTAATCATAATTGAAACAAGAAAAAGAGAAGGAACTATAACCCGAATAATAAACCAAAATTTGTGCCACACACGTACCTGAACAGAAGCATCTCCACTATCGGAAATCACAACCACCCAATTCTTGTAAGAGTACTGCCAGTTCATAGTTAAATCAGCAGTGGCACCAGAAGCAAATAAGACAATACCCATGTCTCCAGTTTCAACAGATGAAGAAGCAATATTGACACTATAAATCGTGATGTTTGAAAGAACCATATGGACTTTGCCAAGAAGTGGGATTTTCACATGCTTCTCTATATCAGGCAGTTGGAGTGGAATAATATCAGAAACTGCCTTTTCTATTAGCAAATCCTTAGCAAAGTCAATGCCTTTCCTGTGGAAAAGCACAGAGATGAATCCTTCATCGGTGGATTGGAGATGGGTAGTCGCAGGAATCAATACAAGTGATAGAACTAAGAAGAATATAGGGTATGCCATGGATTTCAAGAAGATACACATGAAAGGAAAAATGATTAAATCATAGAAAAGAGCATAAAATCCATTTAGAAGGAAGGATTTTGAGTAAAAGCAATTGGAAAAGGAGGGTATTAAGTGCACGAAGCTGATTTAAAGGTTTTTGGACTTTTGTCCATTATTTTGATTTATTGTTGTTTTGTTTGCTTGGATCCTTAAACATAGTTCGCGTTTAAACAAAAGCCACGCGCAGTGTCAGTGGTGTTGCGAGCGTCATCGGCAGTAAATCATTTGTAATTAAATTTGGAAAAAATAATTTTAAAGGAAATTTTTTTTAATTTTTTTAAAGTTAAAAAATTGATTTTAGAAAAAATCTAAAAATGAGATTGAAGAAAATGAGTTTATAAAAAATTAAAAATCAGTAAATTAAATTAAAAAAATTATAAATCTAGTTTTTAAAAATACAACAGTAATTCTAAATATTTTCTAAATTTTGTTTAGTTTTAGCGTAACGAAAAAATGGTTTTGAAAAGATTCAAATAAATGGATATTTCTTCTAAAATAATTTATAAAAGAATTAAAAAATTATTTAATTACATTAAAAATATTTAAAAAAATTTTATAGAATAAATTACAGAAAATTATTTTAAAATTTTTTAAATTATAATTATAAATAAATTTTTAAAAAATTATCAGTTATATATCGTTTGAGATAATATTTATTCATTTAATATTTTATAAATTTTAAACATTCAAATGCAATGTACCATATATATAATTTTACTATATTTAAAATATTTTTGTATAAATTTTTTAAAATTTTATAAACTGGCTAATGATATTTTATAAATATTTAGAATTTTTTTTACTAACAATTATAATAACTGCATATTCAAATCACAACATTTCTAATTATTATTTTAAATTTTATTTTTATCAAACGATAAAAAAATAAATTGTTAATTTTTTAAAAATTTATTTTTAACTGTAATTTATTAAAATATTAAATAAATTTTATGTAATTTGCTTTTTTTTTTATATATACAATAGCAATTTAAAATATCCATGGAATAATGATCATAATTTAATTTAGTTGTTATTTGTAGAGAAATTTTTGTATAGTTCGACTGACATTAATATTTTTTTAAATTAATTTAAAGCACAAAAATATTCGTTTTTTTTAATGAAAATCACCCAATTTTTATTAACACAGCACAAAAATCACCCAAATTCTGCTAATATAACACCAAAATTCCCTTCCGGTTACTAAAGTGCCATATCATCAATTTTTTTAATTTTTTTCTCTCTCCTATCTCTTCTCTCCCTCCTCTATCTTCGCTCTATTTCTACTTCGAAGACTCATGTCTCTTTCAATTCTCCATTATCAAATCTTTGCTCCTGTTTATGAATACTCAACTAGAAAGAGCATATAGTTTTCTCTCTCCTTTGTCTAATATTAAAGATTAGATTGAGGAAAATACAACCATGAAACTTATGTTTTTAGCAAATCGTATAGCTACTACCATGTCTTTTTGCAACCTAAATTACAATTCTCACACCAAGCAGCATAAAATTCAAACTAAAGCAGTAGGCATACCAATTGATAGTTAAACTAGAAATCAGCCTTGAGATGCATCAAAGGAATTCGACTTTAGATTGATCGAGACTCGAAACTTGATGACTGAGTTGTGCAATTAGGTTTCTTAATTGGGAATGGTTGCTGGTTTGTGCTATTTGGACAGAAGAATGGAGGTCTGGTCACTGGATTCTCCGATTTGGATATGGAATAATTGATGGTTGCTGGGTTGTGTGATGGAGAGAGATGGGGCTTGAAGGCGATGATGACAAGCGGTGATATTGCGATGGTCGTTTGGCGGATGAGGGGGACTAATCTTTGGTGAGGGTTACTGATAGTGAATAACAGATAGGATTATTGGTGGTATTGGGAAGAGATGGAAGAATCCGGTGAAAGAAACGATTGGTCTTTTCGTCGATGGTGAAGAGAAGAGAGGAGAGAGAAAAAAAATTAAAAAAAAAATGATATTCCCGAACTTACTGACCGAAACAAAATTTTAACTATATAAACATATTTTATTTCATATCAATTTTAATTTATAGGATTTGATTAATATTTTAATATATATTATTTTTATTATTAACATTGAAAATTTTATATTTAATTGTCAAATAATATTAAAATTAAAAAATTATATAAAAAATTAATTGTGAAACTTAATGAAAATTTTTAAAAAACACATAACATTTCATTTATGAAAAAAATTGACATAAAAATTATAAATAAAATATAAATAAAAATCAATACTAAAAATTCTTAAAAAGAAAATTATATGATACTAATAATCATTTTCTTTTTCTCCAAAGTGGTTTCAAATCTATTCAACTGAGTCGACTTGTAGTTGTTGATTTATTTTTCTATCACAAATCCATATATGATTACGAACATACCTCTCATATGTAAGAAGACAAGTTTGAAAATTTTGAGGTGTAGATATATTGAAACTCAGTTTATCATATGTATAATCCAAATTACTAGCATATGAATCTCATTTATACTCCATGATCATATTGTGCATGATTATACATACCTTCATAGTTTCTCCAATTGTTTCCTTACCCCCACATGCGCGATGGACAACTGATAATAGCAAATCGTGCTTGGAGCACTCCCAAATGCTTTCAGCGTCTTTTCGAGTGCCTTCTTGTTTTTTTGCAAATAATTTGTATTTTAATCCTTAAGGTAATGGGATTGACTTGATGAAGGTCGTCTAATTAGAGTATATGTCATCAGTGAGGTAGTATCCCAAATTGTAATTATTCTTATTCACAGAAAAATTAACATGTAGTGCTCCCCCTTCTAATACCTTATGGAACAGTGGAGATTAGTCTAATACATTGATGTCATTCAATGTTCTAGGAAGACAAAAAAAACGTCATATCCACAAATCTTGTGACGTAACAACTTCAAGTATAATGGTTGAACTCTTATGATCCTCTCTAGCATATTGGTCATGTCGTTCCATAGGAAAAAAATTTTCATTCCTAATGCATACAATCGATACTCCCTAACATACAAATAGACCCTCGTGACTCTCCCATGTGAAGTAACAATTCAATGACTCCATCATTTGACATTTTTAAGTACTCATCCTTGAATACGTCTGTAACATCTCATACAAATCTCTTTATGCACTATGTTGTAACTGTTTCACTTATTCAAAGATATTTATCAATGACATCTGCAACGACTCCATATGCTAACATGCACATTGTTGATGTACACTTCTACAAGGGCGATAGGCTATATTGGATAGTGGCATCTCTTGTACTTTGAAAGTATGGATCATGGTTTGTAACATCTTCAACTATACAAAGAAATAGGTGTTTTCACATCCAAAATGTAGACCCAAATATATTTTTGGTGTATGTAAAATTGTTGGAGAAGTAGTCATTGTACAAACAATTGTGCACAATTTCATAACCCATTTTTATGCCTTTGGTTTCTTTTTATGTCTAAAGGAAGAGGCTTATCTGCTATTTGTTTTCTTTATTATTCAATATACTGATACACAAGCTTAGAGTTGTTGTCATATGTAAGTCATTGAATAATATTTGCCTTAGAGAATGAATTATCAATATTACATGTCAAATTGATGGATGAAGAGGAAAAAAAAGAGTGACTCTTTGAATCAAACATCTTATAAGGTGGAAGAAATTGAGTTTGATATTTGGTTATATGTAAAGATAGGATTGTAGAAGTGAATAATGTGAAACTTAATGGTTGTGAAATTGCAGTTTGACAATATTTATAATGAGGTTTGTATAATAAACTATTCCCAGGTGAATTTTTAAGCAGTCTTCTTTTACTCTTTTACCCAAAAAAATATTACCATTTTGAAAGAAGACAGTATTTTCATGTGATTCTTTTATATTCAATTATTGTATTGAATAATGTGGTCGCTATACAAATTTTACGGTCTCTATATGCATAACGCAATTGATATCAACTATTTAGTAGATGTGATATGCATATTGTGACCCTGATTTAAGATTTAGTGGTCACAAAATCTACTATTTCCTATGTGAATTTTTGCTTCATTGAAATTAAAGCTCCCATGTGAATTCTTAAGTATAGTGACATATGAGCAGTCATATTTTACTAGTTTAATTTTAACATTTCGAAAGAAAATATTATTTTCATGTGATTCATTAACAGTCAATTATTATACTTTATAATACTTAATTCGTAGTCGCTATTTTGAGATCAGTGGTTGCGAAATGCTTATCTTGATCGTAATGATTAATTTAGCAGTTGTGATATGCATTTCGTGATTGCTATGTCCAATTTTTCGGTCATAATAAGCATATCACAACCTCAATGATAAATTTCGTAGTTGTAAATGATACTATTTCCCATTTGACTTAGTTTGTTGATGAAAATTAATGCTTCCACGTGACTCTTTAACGTCCAATGACCAAATAAAGTGTCAGATCACCCCTTATATTGCATTTTATTGTTCCCATATGACTATTGAAATATTGAATAAGAGTAAATACTTCTATGTCATGCATTTGCATCACCACTACATATGACTCTTCATACTGGTATATAAATAGTCCCACTTGACTCTTTATTAGTCTTGCATTCACAGCATCATTACATTTCTTTACATCTCTCCTTAGTCTTGCATGTCTAATGGATCCTTCACGTTTTCTATTCAATCCCACATTTAACTTCTCCTAAGCTTCATCTAATAATCTTGATGATAACACTTAAAATACAGTCAACCTTTTTAACTCATTGTCAATTCCATACTTTTCTAATATTGAAAATTTTCAAAATAATCTTATGTTCCCAAATCCTAGATCCCTATATCCATTAAACTATCTATCAAGTGTTGTCTCTAATAATTTTTTTAACCTTCATCTAACCCATCACTAGTAACTCCTACTAGTCTTGTAGTTGAAATATAAGGTTCTCAGTTTCCTGAATATTCCACTCAAGACATGTCTATGCAAGAGCAAACATCGTGAAGTAGTAAAGAAAAAGCTCGATGGATGGTCCAAGATAATATTTTTATATGTATCTTATGGCTCAATATTAGCAAAGATGTCCAAATTAACATAGATCAATCCCCAAATCTTTTTAAGAGCACATCTGCGAATACTACAATCAATATTGTAAGAGTACTCAAACTCTGAGGAAAAGACAAATGTTGATTACTCCTTGGAGCAGATTGAGCCATGTCACATCCAAGTTTGTTGGCTATTACGAACAAATCTAGCATCGAAGAGAAAACAGATTAAATGAGAATGATACTAAGAATATGGCATTGGAGTTGTATTGGACGATAAAGGGTGAACCATTTAAATTTCTACATGCTTGTGTTGCCTTACGGGATGAAGAGAAATGAACTAGTCATGCATTGGGGACAAAATAATTCAATGAATTTAAAGAAAGAGGATAAAAGAAAACCAATAATGTCGAATTTGGCTAGTACACCTCATTTTCCTCAAATGCAAGCAATCCTAGCACAAGAGTCCCTAATGCAATGCATACTCATTTTCCCCCTGGAATGAAAGATTCAAAGTCTGAAGGGGAAAAAAAATTTATGTCAAATGAATTAGTGGAAAGCATCCAATGTAATACTGACCAATTTTGGTTCTGACCAACATGCGTGTTTCGTGACCTAATGCTTTAGACTGATAAAAAATCGAGCATGTCTGCGATCAAAATAGAAGCACTACCACCGGATTCTAAATTCAGACCATATACAAGTAAGAAAATTGATTACAAGTGTGAGATGCTAAATTTTTGCACCAAAATCGAGAAAAAATGGGGCTGAGTAAAAAATACGCAATTTTCGCATTGTTAGCGAGTCACAAACCCAGAACACTTGGGCGTAGAGAATATCAAGACGAACTCATCAGTATAATCTTATATCAAAATTCAAATGTTAAGGGCATGAAATCTAAGAAATAAATTTATGACTCGGTTTTTCAAGAATACTGAGAAATGCAATTTCGCTCTGGTGTGCCAATTGTAAAACTAAAAAACACCAAAATGTAAAATAATTATTTTATGAACAATTATATATTTAACTACAGGAGATTAAATTGGTTAAGGTGTGAAGTTGAAGGTATTATAATTTGAGTGTGGTTTAAATTGAAAAGAGATAATATTGAGGATTAATTGGAATATATGGTATGGATTAAACAAATAAGATTAATTAAAAACAAAATAATAATTTATTAATCAAATCCTTATTGCATGAACTCCATGTGGCAGGCATGCATGTTAATGGGGAAATAATTAAGTATAAAAGGTAGCACATCTTTCTTATTTCATAACAAAAATTCTTTACACCATTTCCTTTTGCAAATCCTGCTTCACCGAAACCTCTCATTCTCTTACTCTATAAAAAAAACCTGAACAATCTCCCTTATTTTCTCATAAAATTTCACTTGATCAACACTAATACAAATTATGCTAGAAAATTATAGATTAAGAGGCAGTCATAGATTGTGAAAAGGAAATCGATTCTCCAATTTTCTAGTACAAATCAGTGCAAATAAAAAGAGAGAGAGGGGTTGAGATTAGGCTCAGCCATGGCAAGCAAAGGGTGAGAAAAATTCTTACATGTGGATTTGGAGTGAAGAGGAAAACAAGAAAGGCCTTAGTGAAGCTATGGGTTCAAAGAATTTAGAAAAGTAAAATTTCATCTTTTCTTCTCTTGGTAGCCGACGATTGCAAGTTCTATTTTATATCTTTTTTTTCCATTTTGTTCTATGTTGAATTCAAGTCTAACTCTTCTCTTTGCCCTTTATTTCTTGTCTTGGTTGAAGCTAGGTTGGGAATATTATTTTGGGGAGCCAACCAAAACATGCAAGACAAATTCTTTTACTAAATTGTAAGCTTGGCTGAGTTATGGAATAAATGGGGAGATTGTGATTGTGAAGTTTTGAGACCAAGTTTGAGTTAGAATTGGGAGAATGAGAACAAATAAACATTGATGACCAAAATTCGTTCTTGTGGCCAAAACTTGAAAAGAGGACCTTTACAATTGGTGAATTGCACCCGAAAATGCTTATGGACTTAATTGAGATTTTAAGGCATTTTTAGACCAAAAGAAATGTTTTATACAATTATTAAGGACCAAAATCTTATGAACCTGTAAACATAAAGGACTAAGTTGGAGGGTTTGAAACTTATTTAAACCGATAATAATATTAGATTAATTAAGGGACTAAAGAGAAATTCAACTAAAGTTTTAGTTGTAAGAAATAATTAAATTGATTGGCCTTTGTTTGAGATTTGGTCGAGACTAATCAAAGATGAAATGGAGCAAATAAAACTTTGGTTAATGAACAAGATAATTAATTTAGAATGAATTCAAAGTTATAATTTATATTGATCAAATTTTATTTGCAGAGTAGAATTTAAAATTGAATCGAGAACCAATATGTGGAGCAAAAAAGGGAATTTATTAAAGACATATATGATACCCATAAAAGCTGAATTAGAAAAATTGAAATGACATTAGCTTGAATGTGATAGATGATGATTATGGAATGATTTATAGCAGGCGTGTTGATACCATAGGGCCCTAAGCAAGATGAAGATAAGATCTGGTAAACATAGAAAAAATATAAAACTCAGGTTTCTATAATAGCTATGAAAACAAAAATACTAATTATATTAATATCATTAGTATTTCTAACAATCTCTATTATTATATATTAATATGAATATTTTGTGAGAAGTTTATTTATATGCGCGTATATATATATATATATATATATATATATATATATATATATATATATATATATACAATGTCAATAGAAAATATAGAATATCAATTAATATGATCTGCTATATATGTGAATATGTATGGTATAAGTGGTATAGGTATATGCATGGTATATAATCTGTATGTACATGGTATAAAACAAATATAACACAAGTATATATAACAAGGATATAATATTGAACATATGTGAATTAAATTATCATGTGAAATCATTTGTTACTTTATTTACTAATATTTTGTATAAATAATATACAAAACATGGAATATGAAATAAGAAATTAACAGTTATTTTTGAAATATGAACAGACATAATATGATTAGTGAATTATACAGTACATATAAGATGAACTATAAAATATAAGATATAAGAAAAAGACAGTAGAAACTATAAAATTCAATGTGTCATAGTGTATGATATGACATATACAAACGGACAAGTGACATTAGCTCATAAATTAGTCTAGATCGGAACTAGGGAACTTGTTCACATGCCAATAAAGTCATATAGATATGGAATGATTATTAGCTTAGCTGGAACATACAATTACATCTGATTTAGTCGAAACATATGGATACAAGAATGTTTAACATTCATATATGCATGTACCTTTTTCATACGAATACCCCCCTTGTGCTTCCTAGGATCTAGTCTAGTTGACTTAATTTATAAGCACAACAAGCAAGATGGGTAAATACATATTTGATTTGAACACAATTTCTTCTTATCATTAATATTTGAGATATGATAATTTGATGACAATATATATATATATATATAGAGAGAGAGGATATATTTATATGTTGTTTGAAATTATATTCGAGGAATAGTTGACTTATTATTATAAATCTTGTACCACTAAGTTAACACTCAGCATGAGAGTTGTCTTTCTCCCGCACAAGTTTAATTTCTACGACAAAAGCGAAGTATAAATAAACAAAAGTTCGTATATCAAATGATTCCACTAGAGAAGTACAACAGCGACAATAATAGTGATAATCATGTCATACTCATAAAAAAACTATTACATGCATTATAAATATTTTAAGTAAAATAAATACATATTTGTAAAATTACATTTTTCATGTGTGAATATAAAATGATTAATTATCTTCATTTTAAGTTATGATTTGGTTTATATAGATTGTATGTCTATAAGTCATGCATATGTACATTAGCTAGTCAGTTGAAGATACCATTTTATCTGACTGGTGTACAGAATGGTAAAGGGGATGTTACATCTAAGAAGCAATATATCAACAATTTACCCTTAAGATGGGAAAGGTGGAGGCTATGAAACAATATACAACAACTATGGAGATGAAAATGAAGTTAAACGATGAATGAGAGAGGAAAAGGGTGGAACGAGAGAGGAGAAAACGGGAACGTGAGAAAGAAAGGTTGACATTCCAATTAATGCAAGTAGATCCATTAACCTTGATGGAGGAGCAAAGACAATTATACCAATGACAAGTCCAGAAATTCTTCAATGAAAGTTGAATATTATCTTTGTAGTTTGTTTGTATATATATAATGTATATATTATGCAGTGTATTGTTTGTATAATATTATTATGTTAATAATATTATTATTATTTATTATTATTGTTGTTGTCTCAAATGCACACAAAAAAGAGGTGATTAAAACTTTAATTTTCAAAACATACCAAATCGTGACCACTATATATATGCCATATTCGCAATTAATTAATTGTAGACAAAATTGTGATTGCGAACAATTCTATCCAATTAGGGGTTCTCTCTTATTTTGAATCGACGTTGCTAATTTTAAAAAAGTGGTCAAAAAATTTAAATTTCTATAAATTTTTTGGACACGTGACTCACTTTAATTTGTCTCTTTTGCGGTATTTATCTTTCAAAAATTACGCTCACGAATTATTTTTTGTGGTTGCTAATTTATTGTCACTATTATGGTTGCGAACTATTTTCTTCTTTGATTATTAATTTCATTTAATTCACGGTCACTATTGGAAAATAGTTGTTGCAAATTGTCAATTATGGTAGCTAATTTTATATCATGGTCACTAGTTTTGTATATAGTATATTATTAATTAAAATTATTTTAATTCATAATTATATTTTAAAATTAAAATAAAATTAATTATATATTAATTATTTTAATAATTATAATAATATTTATATTTATCTTAATTTTTAATAATTATTTTAATTTTATTAACATTAATTATTTGTACATTAATTAATATTAATTATTATATTCAATTTTCTTACAAAATAATACAAATGCGACCCACTACAAATTTTTTATTCATTTGAAATTCTCTTTCACCTATTTCATTTCTTGCAAACTTGCAAATTTACAAACTTTTAATTTATTTATACAATTGATGTTGCAATTATCACATCACCATTTGCACTTACCTTTGCAAGTCAATAGAGATGTTTTAAGGAGTATTGCTTCTACCATATGTGAGGATCATAGTATCAAGTTTTCCCGTTAATACATTATCAGATTTTTTACCTATTTCTCATGATTCATATTTGTTATCTAGGCTTATATGATTTATTTTATTAAGTTATATTGGGAAAAGAGAGAGTGGAATTTAAATTTGGATTATTTAAACTTAATAAAATTTTATTTAAACAGTTGAAGTTCAATTAATCAATTGAAATACAATTTAATGAATTGAACTTCAATTTAATTCAATTTAATTTAATTGGGTTAAGTCATATTTGGCCTATTATATTTGCCATTTTTGTCATTTCGTTCTCTAAAATATTTTTTGTCCAATTTGTGTCTGCATTCAATTTTTAATCCACATTGTCCCTTGTATTTTAGAAAGATGTAATCTCTTGCCTTCCAATATTGATATGTCAGCATGTCATGTCAATATTATTTATTGCCATGTTGACATGACATGCTGACATATCAATATTGAGGGGTAGGAGCATACATCTTTCTAAAATATAAGGAGACAATATGGACTAAAAATTGAATTAAGGGGAAAACTGGATAAAAAATATTTTAGAGAGATAAATAATGAAAATAAATACAGATGGAGCCTTATACCTTTTGCGAATTCAATTAATCAATTTCAATTTAATAAAATAAAATTTTTAAGGAGAACAAGAAATGAAAGTAGTGTATCATTCAGGAGAGAAAATAATAGACATCAATATCTATATATGCCAAATGACTAATGAAAATTTAGTGTTTTATGCGAATAGAAATAGTTGCAATGAAAAATATTTTCAACTGTAGAGTAAAGGCATTTTTTTTAATTTCCTTAATCCAATTTACAAAAACAAAAAAAAGAAAAGAAAAAATATGGATCATTCATGTGATTGATCACCAATTATATTTCATCCATTCAAGAGTATGTTTCATCCTCCTCTATTGTTATTGAATATGTAATGCCCTCTTGTATAGTCAAGTAAACCTCCAATTCTACAAGAGAACTCTATGGAAACCTTTTGCAGAAAATTGGTGAAATTAATACCTTTTAATTTATATAAAGCATGTTTAAATATAAATATGCATATGTAATATAAAACCACCAAATATTTTAAAACTCAATCCAACTGATTGATTTAATAAAATAAAATATATTTGGGCTTACACTAGTCTTGAGTAATAAAATACATAATAAAATATAAATAGATGATCTTAAAATAAAGACAGGTACAAACAACCCCATATTCCATGACATGTACAAAAAGAATAATAAAATGTCATGTATGAAAACCAACCCAAGACTTGGTCCACTCTAACTAATTTTTGATTGGGCTTGCTACTCTTCATATCAATTCATGTTTATTGATTCCAAATCTATGTGCAGAAAATTCATACGCTAAACAATCTAATACTTAATAGTATATATGTGCATAACAATTCTACATACTATTATGTAATGCCATATCATAACTCGTGATCATTCCTAGAAACATTCATTCTAAATGTTACATACCTAGATGTCATATTAACATGCCTACTTGTACCATAGACACAACATTTATAAATATGTATCCATAATCATTTCCATAAACCATACTCATAAATCATAGATAACAATTCATAAGTTTCTTTTTAAATTTTCGTCCAAGACTTTAATTTTGATTATCTGGATACATGTTGCAAAACATGAGTGCTCACAATGTGAGCTCAAGCCACTCTACTTACTATCTATATCATTTCATCCGAGTCATTCAAGTCAAGAGTGCTCATAACTCAAGCATAAGTCACTTTGACTGAGAAATATAAACATTGCTAACAACCAGGATCAAGGGCGCTCATAACTTTAGCTTAAGCCACTTTGTCCTTATGTCAATATTAATATATCATATGGTATTGTAACTCCCTTAATGACATATCACCTATTCTATGTCAAATCTAAGATTAGAGAACTAGGCATTTAGATCATATTCCATTACCATATTATTTGTCATTATCTCATTATATGTTATCAAGCATTTACCATAAGCACATTGCCTCATAAACATCTCTTTCATATGATTAATCATATATGCTCACATCTTATAACATGTGAGTATGTAGACCCATCACATAATATCAAAATCAAAACTGCAAAATAAATAGTTATTGTGATTCATGGGCATGAATAATATAGTTACTTTGTGAATCCAAAGCGTGATAGCTATTACATGCAAAACACACATTATTAATGGTCATGACATATCCTTTATGGGTGTGAATCTATATTTCATGGCTTTTTTGACCGTGAAATAAACTATACAAATCTAGATTTAAACATGGAAATTAGGGTCTCAATATTTATGGTTGTGACTAAATATTCATAGGCATGAACTCATTCAATTCACAACTTATCTAGCTGTGAAAGCTATTGCCCTTTCTAGGCACACGTTTCACGGGCATGAAATCCTATTTTTTTCATGCATTCATGACTGTGAACCTTGTGTCATGGGCCTAAATCTAGAAATTTTCATGGCATAATAGAAACCAAAACAGAGTATTCACATACCACATTCTAAAGCTATAAGGATTGACAATTAACAATCACCTCTATTAACATTTTAGCTCATATAACAAACCATTAACTTGCCTTAATAACATTTAAATATATTTAACCTATAATCATGCCAAAAATGCCAACTTTAATTCATTAACTTCCATAGTTAAATGACCATGGCATTTCAATAGGTAACCTCACAACAACCATGTCATTCTCATTCATAACATGGCCTTACACTTTCATAAAGCATTTATAAGATAAAACACATGCTAGAATGCATGAAAAATGAATTAATATGTCAATATATACATACCTCTAATAAAATGGAGCCTTAACTATTTTTTATGCTTTTTAAGCTTGTCTTTCCCTTTGTGATGCATTCCCTTGCTCACTAGTAAATCCAAACATAAAAAAAACAATCATATCATACCCATAAGGCAGAAAACAAACTCACACTAACCCTAAAACTGAGTTCTACCTCTACTTTTGCAAGAACTCTCTCAAAACTTTATAATTTCCATGCTTTATTCACCTTAATAATGGAGTTTAGGTTATAAGACGATGAAGAAGGAGGAGCATAAGTCTTTGGCATGTCAGAAGAGGGATTATAGGTGATATAGAGTAGTTAAAGCAAATATATGGAAAAGATGAGAGAGAAAAGTGTAGTTGCAACTTGGCCAACATACCTACATTCATAGGGGTGACTTGAATTTCACGGACGTGACAAATGGTATTCATGATCGTGACCTAACCATTCACAGGTGTGAATGTTCTCTCTCTTAAAATGATATCACCACATTCAAAACTATGTCATTTTAAACCTTGGCACGACTTTTACAAGTGTGACACAATAGGCTCTGGCATGCAAACACTCACAACATAAAAACTTAATCTCTTTAAACACCTTATGCTTATCCTTTCTCTTTAAAGCCAATATAAATTATAGACTCTAACTTACGGGAGTCAAAATTCTCTCCCCTTTAAAGAAATTTTGTTTACAAAATTTATCTGTTTGTTTGGGTTGAAACATCTAGGGATACTGCGCTTTCATCACTTTCTTACTTTCCCATGTCGCATCTTCTGCAACATAATTCTTCCATAACACCTTAACTAATGGCATTTGCTTGTTCCTTAACTCTTTGACTTTTTGAGCTAAAATCTTAATTGGTTCTTCCTCATATGACAAGTCTGGTCTCACCTCGATGCTTTCAGTTGGAATAATGTGAAAAGGATCCAATATGTATTCCCTCAACATTAATAAATAAAAAATATTATGTATCCTGCTCAATTCTGGCGGTAATGTAAGTTTATAAGCAACTGGTGTGATCTTTTTCAGGATCTCATAAAGTCCAATAAACCTAGGATTTAACTTGCTTTTCTTTCAAACTTAAGGACTTTTTTCCATGAAGAAACCTGAAGAAACGTTTTGTCTCCTAAATGTGTTTTCTATATCTCTCATCTTAAGATCTATATATGACCTTTGCCTGTTTGAAGCTGCCTTTAAACAATCCTAATTGATCTTCACTTTCTCTTGTGTCTCTTGCACTAACTCTAGCCCCACTAGTTTCCTTTCACTAAGCTCGGTCTACTATAATGGCATCTAACACTTTCTACCATAAAGTGCCTCATAAGAAGTCATCTGAATGTTTGATTGGTAACTATTGTTGTAGAAAAACTCCATCAATGATAGATACTTTTTTCAGCTAGTCTTAAATTTTATAACATAACTCCTCATCATGTCTTCTAAGATCTATATCATTCTTTTGGACTGATTGTCCATTTGAGGATAAAAAGCAGTATTGAAGTTGAGCTTTGTACTTAAAGTTCATACGCCAAAACTATGATGATAACCTCATATCTCTATATGAAATGATGGAGACTGACACTCCATAAAGTCTTACCACTTCATTCACATACAACTCTACTAACTTGTTCAAAAGATAATATCTTCTGATAGGTAAAAAATGAGCTGACTTCATTAACCTATTTAATATGACCATATGGCATCATACTTCCTCAGTGTCAAAGGTAAACCAATCATAAATTCCATTGTGATCTTTTTCCATTTTCATTCTAGAACAGTGACGACTGTAGCAACCTTAATGATACTTGATGTTATACCTTAACTTATTGACATGTCAGACATCTCGTGGTGAACTCTGTGATCTTTTTCTTCATTCTTCATTGCCAATACTTTATCTTCAAATCATGATTCATCTTATTGCTTCCTAGATGCATTTCATACTTCATCGCATATGCCTCCTATAGGATTTCCTACCTCAAATCTGCATCATTAGGCACACATAAATGACTTTGATAGTACAACCCATCATTTAGCTCAACTGCATACTCATGTCTCTCCCTCTTGGAGACCACTTCGATTAATCTAGCATTTTGCCTCTATGCATCTTTGATTTCTTGATTCAAGATAGGTTGAATGTGCAACTTTCTATATTCTTTATACTCAAAGCATCAACTATAACATTGGCTTTACCTGGATGATAATCAATTACACAATTATAATTCTTGATCAATTTTAGCCATCACCTCTGTCTTAAATTTAACTCCCTTTGTGTAGAAAGATACTTCAAAATTTTGTGGTGGGTGTAGATGAAATACTTTTTCCCATATAAGTAGTGATGCCAAATCTTCAAAGCAAAAACTATAGCTACAAACTCAAGATCATGAGTAGGGTAATTCATCTTGTGAGGCTTCAACTTTCTGGATACATAAGCTATGCCTTTTCCCTCTTGTATTAAGACACATTCCAATTTGTAGTGAAAAATATCACTATAGATGACATACTCCTTGTTAGGAATTGACTATATTAGAATTGGAGCTTCTATTAATAAACTATTAAGTTGATCAAAACTATGCTGGCTCTTATCTAACCATTCAAACATTACATTTTTTTCTCAACAATCTATTCAATAGTGAGGCTATCATAGAAAATCCCTTAACAAATCTTTTATAATTCCCTGCTAAACTAAGAAAACTTATGATCTCCATCACATTCTTGGGAGGCTTCCAATTCAAAAACACTTCAACCTTACTGGGATCCAATCTAACCCCATCTGCTGATACACTAGTACAAAAACACCTTTAAGCCAATGTTATATGTGCCTATTATAAAAATACCAGATACATAACATAAAGGCGGTGATATTTTTGTACATATATGATAAAATGATAAAGTATATGCATCTGTTAATATAAGCCACAAATATGTAAAATTCAACTTGTACTTTAGGAGTCTATCTTAATAAAAAAAAAAAAGACACATACAATGTAATTTTACTATTTGTTTTAACAAACAACAGACACCTACTGTTTATTAATAAATAATAATTTTTTTTGAATTAATTATTGAAAAATATTTTTATTGGTATATACGTTTATTAATATAAATGACAGACATATAAAATTCAACTTGTACTTTAAGTGTCTGTCTTAATAAAAAAATAGATACATATACCTTGTACTTAAGGTGTCTATCTTAATAAAAAAAACAGACACATATACCTTTCATTTTAGGTATCTTTCTTTAAAAAGGGCAGAAGCGTAATATCTCTACACTCATATGCGTTTGACTAGCATTAATAAAAGCAAATATATATTAGTGTACAATAGGAGTCTGCCATAAGTAAAGATATTACAGTTCCTTTTTTAAAACTAAAAACACAGTTTTTCTCTGTGTCTTTTATTTGAAATTCATCTGCATATATCTCTTTCTCTTACTTTAGAACTTGAAACCTAGTTGTTTGTGCTGACCATCTCCATCTTCAGCTCTCAATATAAACTTGGCTTGTAATACCTTCATCACATTGATTTTGGACCTGTCTTAGCGGTGATGGCAATGATAAGAGCTACATTGTTTGTTAGTGGGCGGAGATACGAATGAAAAATGTATTCTTTATTTGTTTTCTCTTTAGCTTTTTTCCTTCATTTTTAGGCTACTATGTTCAAATTTGAGTCTCCATTTTTTAGCTACCATGTTCAAATTTGATGCTCTATGTCATAGCCGTGTGACGACAAGAAAATATTTTCTTATTGATTCATAAAATGAAGGTGGGTTTCATGCATTGGGAAGTTGTCTGAGGCATTTGGTAATGAAAAAATAAGTTGATTCTGCAGATGTTAAAGCTAATTCTCACTGTCAATTAGCCAAGGAGTTGTATGTTCTCCACTTTATTGCTATTGGTACTTGATCTTCTACTTTTTTCATGCAAAGAAATTTATTTATCTTTTTTATTTTTTTATGCATTTTCTTTTTTATTAATTTTATGTTGTATTTTTTTTTCACTTAGTAGTTTTTCTTTTTGTTGTACAATTAGTTTTTGTGGGTTTAAGTAATTTTCATGATTTGCTGTATATTTGTCAGTTTATAAAGTTTTTTTAAAATTAACTATATGTGTCTGCTTTTTTGTAACAACAGACACTTATAGTGATTTTTTTTAAAAAACAATTCACTATAGGTGTCTACTGTTTTGTAATAACAGACACCTATAGTCATTTTTGAAAAAATATACAACAACAGACACCTATAGTTATTTTTTAAAAAACATACTTTATGTGTTTTATGTGTTTGTTATTATATTTTAATAGATTCATAAAATAATTATATGCATCTATCACTTTGACACACGCTTAAAATCCAACTTATAAATGTCTCTTTCATAGGTGATTGTCATTTGTTAAACATATAAAGTTCAAAATAATAGACACGTATAGGTATTTTTCTACTAGTGATACTGCATGACCGATGAATGCTACCTCTGTAGCTAAAATTCATATATGGAGAGCTTGGCATACAACTTATAATCCCTAAGGATTTGCAAAACTGTCTTCAAATGCTTACCATGTTCCTCTTGGTTCCCGAAATAAACTAAGATGTTGTCAATGAATTGATCCAAGTATGACCTGAAGATCTGGTTCATTAGATTCATGAATGTTGCCAGAACATTAGTCAACCCAAACTGCATAACCAAAAACTCAGAATGACCATATATGGTTCTGAAAGTTGTCTTTACAATATGCTCCACCTTAATCTTTAACTGTTGATATCTTGGCCTGAGGTCTATCTTAGAGAAAACTCATGCACCCTTTAATTAATCTAATAGATCATCAAACCGTGGCAACTAATACTTGTTCTTGATGGTCGCCCTGTTCAACTACTCATAGTCGATGCATAGCCTTATCAACCCATTTTTCTTTTTAATGAACAACACTGATGCATCCCATGGTGATACACTCAACTTAATAAAACCCTTATCTAGCAGCTCTTGCAATTGTGACTTCAATTTTTTTTTTAACTCTGTAGGTGCCATCTTGTATGGTGCAGCTGATATCAACATTGTACCTAGATCAAGCTCTATGGAGAACTTAATTTCCCTATTTGGAGGTAACCTTGGTAAATCATCAATAAACACATCGAGACATTCCCTCATTATTGAAAAATCCTTTAGATCATATAGTTTTTTCCTCATATCAATCACGTGAGCCAAATAAGCCTCACACCCTTTTCTGAACATCTTATGAGCCTTTATTATGGAAATGACTTGGGCTGATTGTGGAAATCTTTCACTTTTTAGTACTACCTCTTCTCATTTTGGAGTCTTAAAAATCAACTTCTTAGACCAACAATTCACTACTAATCCATGCCCAAAATGGCATCATACTTATGGAAAGGCAACTTGATCAAATCTACGCAAAACTTCTTCTCGTGTACAATCAATGGACAACCTTGTACACTCAATTAACAATCACATTGTGGCTTAGAGAATTTGTGACCTCAATCTCATATTCTAAGTTCTCAACTATCATATTGTGTTGGCTAGGTGTTCTAATGCAAACATACGAATGTGTAAATCCTAGGTTTATCAAAGCATATAAATACAAGTCATGGAGAGAAAATATACCCACATTGACATATGTGGCCTTATGATCCTCTCGTGCCCTTATGGCATAAGCTATCACTGGAGTCCTGTTGGGTCCTAGTTTGTTAACCATCTCTGATGCAATCTAATTAGGTCCTGACCGACTTCTTTTGGTCTGTTGTTGACTTTATACTAGAGCCGATCCTACTGTTTGTGTAGTTGTTGAACTACCCAACAACATACAATCCCTCTTCAGATGATCTCAGGTCCCACATCTAAAGCAAGCCTTAATAACTATCCAACACTTACCCATGTAGCTCTTGTGGCAAGTCCCACATACTGAAGTAGCTCATCTCAAAGACTATGGTTATGAAATGGTGGCAGTAGATATGGCCCTAGAGGGTGGTCCCCTCATGAAGTAACTCACTTGTGAAAAGCCCTGATTGTGTCCTTTGAATTATGGCTACCCTGAGAAAAATTGACCTTTCTTGCTCTCAAAGTCTGATCTAATACTAGTTGGTGGCTTTTTGTATAACACCCATAAATATAATTAGTATTAAACCAATTTTATAAGCGAGTGTTACTAAATCGCCTTTTTAAAACTTAATTTAAAATAAAAGTTCCTTTAAATTGTTTTGGTTGCATTATGGCCATGATGACTATTTTAAAATTCATAAAAGATTAGAAAATGGAAAAAAAACTAATGAAAATGTCAAATCATATTATAATACTGCATTGTACTACAAACGTTCATAAGGTTTACAAACAATATCCCTAAAGGGAAAAACAATCCTTTAAAATATTAAAACCATACTTAAAGACTCCTTAGTATATCACCATCTCAAATTGGGTTTTGTCATATCTCTTCCTTTAGGCTCTCCTTTTTGGTTAGCCATACCTATACGGCTCCAACCTGTGTGTGAAAAATACTCACACGCTAAGCAACTCATGCTTAGAGGTATATATGTGCATATGTATTGTCAAAAAAAAAATCAATTCATAACAATTTCATGTATATATTTCATATATATATATATATATATATATATATATATATATATCATGTCTAGATTATCTCTTTCTATATGAATATTTAAACTATGAATTCTCTAGGAACTTTTTCAATCGACTGATATACATTTATCAAAATATAACATGCAACTCAATATCCATCCAATCTTAATTCATTATGCATAAATATACATGGTGATAATACCCTTAGCTTAGCATGTGAGAATATGTCATCTTGTGCCATCATTCGCTATACTCATTATTGTAAACATGTTCAACAGGTAATTCACATAACTTATAAATCATTAGCCTTATAGCATTCATAACAAATTCATATAGGGCATATCATATAACTCAAGTTTCTCAATTGGTTATATTTATATTCATTTACATTGTAGCATGACAATAAAAATGTGATTCCTTATAACCATATTTCCTGTCATGTGACAAATCATTATATCATATACGTATATACATACATCAATTCTTATAATTAGGTATAGGTATTGCATACTAGCATATCAACAATCTTGTGGCATATAATCCAAGTACCAAATAATCATTTATATATTACCTTTTTCACTATACTATATTTCATTAAATATTCTCACCTAAAACTCTCTACATGGACTATTGGGATATGAGTTGTGAATAGAGGCGCTCTTCGAGCTTAAGCCATCCTGCCACTGTCTATAGTCATATGTGCTCATCCGAGCTTCTCAAGTCAAGAGCACTCTCAGAGCTTAAGCCACCTTGATTGAGTAAACATATATCTTTTGAATGCAATGATAGGATCAAGGGTGCTCCTAAATCTTAAGCCACTTTATCTTTAAAAGAATAACTGTAGTATATCACTACAATACCATAAACCTCTTTAATGGCATGCCACCAATCCTTCTTCTAGTCCTAGTATCAGCCTGAGCTTTACTTGATGATATTCCTCCTTTTTACATTTCATCTTATATGTGAATCATATCGTTCGCATATTTAATATGTGGTACACATTTAGGTGCTCACATAATCTGTACACAGTCTCTCATAATTTTATGACCTTAAGAAATTAGATGAGTCATGCATACATAATTACATCATTAAGATCTTTTACATGCTCACATAGTAAGGTTTATACAATAGTTTCATTCATCACTCATATTATTACAACATAATACGTACTCATATCATAATCTTTATACATAATAAATATCTCCATGCGAACACTTAATACCAAACATCATGCCTCAACATCTTTTCAGCATATACCTTATTATATAATGCATCTTAATACATAAACTCTTATGATTATATAAATCATCTTCATGTATTAATCACGTGTAATACTTTATGTAAATGTATTGTTCATACCTGTGGTTTATCATATGGAGTACCTATGTATATCCATCATATTACATCATAGGAGAAAACAACATATTAAATTTGAAATATGCTTCACAGGTGTGAACTATATGCTCACAACCGTGAAGTCTTATTCATAGGTACCTTGCCCATGAACCCAACTGTGAATCAAGACATGAATGTTTCTATCCAAAAATGCACATTTCTTCACAGACGTGTGAAGAAATAGTGATGGGTGTGACTTTCGTGATTCATGATTGTAAGTCAAGTGGGGACTCCAGCCGTGACACATTCTGCTTGAACTAGATAGTTCCAGGTTGATGATTCATGATTGTCCCTCTGTTAGGGGCGTAAATTTAGGTTTTCTAGCCATTTAACCATAAAACAAGGCATTTAATGCAAAACATATAAAATGCTCTAATGGTTGTCCAATAGTAACCTCTTCCTATCAACACTCTTGACACTTCATGCATTTTTCATGCTATAACATCAATTAAACATCCAATAGTATATAAGCATCATAATTGAACACATAATCACCCAAAATTTACCTTTGCATGCTCATATATTAATCGAACAATCATTTGTTATTCCATATGCACTTGTACCTCTTTCAACCATCATAATTATCATCATTTAACTCATCCATTATAACATTTCTTATCACTAACTCATAAAGTACATTTATTATATACATAAACTCAAGTAGCATTAATGCTCATTATGCGTATATACAACATTTACAACTCTTCTTTTTCAAATCTCTTTTTATCATGGCATTAATTACCTCTTCAAACTCACTATGAACAAGAGCTAGCATTAATTTCATGATATCATAAGTGTCAACATTCTATGTTATAGTTCATGTACCCAAAACTAACATTTATGACATGCATAACATTTATGAGTTATAGCCAACTATGTCATGCATTTAGAAGTTCATTCTACAATGAACACATCTTTATACCATAATTCACACATTAAATCCATTTAACATGCAAACAAGTCACATTTGGAATTTGGATGCATGCATATATACATACCTCTAGGGAGCCTCAAAATTCAAGCTTATTTCAAGCTTGTCTCTTTCTTTAGTGGTCTTTCCCTCCCTTACTTGCAACTCTTAACACATTGAAAATACTACCTTTAACATCATTGAGCCATAAACATGAATATAAAACTATTAGATTCCAAACCCTAACTTAAAACTTTCAATCTAACACTTTTATTAATTAATTCCTTCCAAGTCATGCCTTAACTTGTTATTAAGCTTCCAAGGGAAGTTTTAACCATCAAATTCAAACTTAAACCGAAACCCTAGCCCATTTGAAAATGAGTCTCTACCTGAAATGGGAATGATATGAAGAGCGAATAAAACATGCAGAAGAAAAGGGAAGGCATGGTTTTCTTACCAAAATTGAAGGAAACACCATGTAGAATAGGGTTTTCGAGCTCCCCTTCTCTTCCTCTAGGTTTACCTTCTCAAGAACAACTTTCCTCTTGCCATAATTTCTAATGAGCTTGATTAAATCCTGTTCTTTGACCTACAATATTATGTTTTTAAGCTAGGAATCAAAGGGAATTGATGGAAGAATGTTTTTGGTGAGAGAACATAGGAATGAAGATTGGGGTTTTTCAAAAAAGTAATGAAGATAAAGGAATGAATAAATTAATTCTTTTTATATTAAATGATATTCATAGACATAACAATAACTATTATGGTCGCGAATCTACTTGAACCTAGAAATCCATCTTGCAATGGTTCACAACCATGAAGACCTTGTCATGAGCATGAACCTAGTGACATTTCACTTCTAATTTCATTTTACTCTTTCCACATACCATAGTCATTTATCTCATACTTATATTTCTTTAATAAATCTTATTAACTAGGCCCTAATTAGCAGGCGTTACATCTTGAAAGATTCATCTATCTTCTTCTGCTTCATTCTATCTACACTAATGGCTGCTAATACTAGCTTCACAAAGTCTTCTTGCTGAAGAGATGTAACTTGATATCCAATATCCTCAATGAAACCATCCTTGAACCTACAACATTGATTCGCCGCATTTATGAGAATCCTGATTGCACACTTACTCAGCTTGACACACTCTTTCTCATACTCAGTTGCTATAAGGTTTTTTTACCTCAGATTGAGGAACTCCCTCTTTTTCTCATCTATATAAACACATGGAATGTACTTTTTCTTGAATTTTATCATAAAAAAATTCCAAATCAATGATTATGGTGTCTGTGGCTTTAACAAAACTGTCTTTCACTAATTATATGCATGTTCATAAAGTAAGAAAACAACACATCTCGCCTTATGCTCATCAGCACTCTCTATCTCTTTTAAGACTTTTTTTTCTTCTCTAACCAAAACTCTAAAGATGTTGGATCACCATCACTCTTCCCAGCAAAATCCATAACCCCATACTTTTGGTGCCCATCGATTTGTATCTGTGGCCTCAGTGATGAAGGTAGTGGAGCTGGTGATGGTATTAGCTGTGGTGCTACCTACGACATAGCCTGTACTAGCTATTGTAGCAAACCCACTACTTGTTACATAAAAGGCATCTAACCCTGGTTGGCTTGACCTGTGACATGTTGTGAATGAGCTAGATTAGCACCTGGACCTTATGCACTAGAAACACTAGGCTGATCCTAAGCTTGAGGGTTGGAATTACTATTGCTCTCAATAACAACATAAGGATCTATCTCCTATATCTTTATAACTCTAACCTAAACCTACAAGTTGACAAAGAAGCATCCCAAGTCAGAGTCAAATGAGACTCAATGAATGAATGATAACCCCTTTAGCCCATTTATATTCATAAATACCTAAACATATGCTTTGATACCAATAAATGTAATCCCTCTCGTATAGATAAGTAAACCCCCAACTCTACAAGAGAACACTACAAAAACCTATTGTAGAAAATAGGTGAAATTAAAACTTTTTAATTTATATAAAGTTTGTTTAAACATAAATATGCATTTGTAATATAAAACCATCAAATATTTTAAAACTCAATCCAACTAATCAATATAGTATAATAAAATATATTTGAGCTTACACTAGCCTTGAGTTACAAAATACATTATAAAATATAAATATGTGATCTTAAAATAAAGATAGGTACAAACAACCCCATATATCATGACATTTACAAAAAGAATAATAAAATGTCATGTATGAAAACTAACCTAAGATTGGTTCACTCTGATAGATTTCTAATTGGGCTTGCTACTCTTCATATTAACTCCTGTCTACCAGCTCAAAGTCTGTCTATCAGCTCAAAGTCTGCATGCAGGAAACCCACACATTAAGCAAAATAATGCTTAGAGGTATATATGTGCATAAAAATTCTACATACTATTATGTTATATCATACCAACATCAGGCCATATTGTAAATCGTGATTGTGCCTAGAAACATTCATTCTAAATGTTACATACCTTGATGTTATATTAACATGCCTACTCGTACCATAGACATAACATACATAAATATGTATCCATAATCGTTTCCATAAACCATACTTAAAAACCATATATAACAATTCATAAATTTCTTTTTAATTTTTGCCTAAAACTCTAAGCCTAACTATTTGAGTTTGGTTGTGAAATAGAAGTACTCATAATCTAAACTTAAGTCATCTTACTCACTATCTATATTAGCCCATCTGAACCTTTTAAGTCAAGGGCGTTCATAACTCAAGCTTAAGCCACATTGATAGAGAAATATAAATAATGCTAGTAACCAAGTTTAAGAGTGCTCATAACCTGAGCTTAAGTCACATTGTCCTTATATCAATATCAATATATTTTATGATACCGTAACCTCTTCAATGGCATGCCACTTATCATATGTTACGTCAGAGATTAAAGAACTTGGCATTTAGATCATACTCCATTACCATATTATTTATCATTATCACATTACATGATATCAAGCATTTACCATAGGCACATTGCCTTATAAACATCACTCTTATGTGATTAATCATATATGCTCACATCTCATAACATGTGATTACATAAACCCATCACATAACATCAAAATCAAAAGTGCATAATAAATAGTTATTGTGATTCACAAACATGAATAACCATTAATAGCCATGAAGGTGTCTTTCACGGTTACTTTACCTATGAATCCAAAGCCTGAAAGCTATTACATGCAAAACACACATTAAACAGGGTCGTGACATATCCTTCACAGGAGTGAACCTATGTTTCACAACTTCCTGATTGTGAAACAAACCGTCAAAATCTAGATTTAAACATGGAAACTGGGGTCTCGATGTTCACGACCTTTACTATATGTTCACAGATATGAACTCTTTCATTTCACGATTTCCCTTGCCATGAAACAAGGAATGAAAGCTACTGCCCTTTGGGCACATGTTTATAGGCATGATTTCTTTCTCATAGGTGTGAAACCCTATTTTGTTAATGCATTCATGATTGTGAACCATGTCATGGGCGTGAATTTGAGAGTTTTCACTGCAGATTACGAGCCAAAACAGATTATTCACATACTGCATTCAAAAGCTCTTAGGAATGACTAATGTCAATCACCCCTATTAACATTTTAGCTCATATAACATACTATTAACACGCTTTAACAACATTTAAACATATTTAACCCACAATTATGCCAAAAATGCCATTTTTATCACATTAATTTTAATAGTTAAATAACCATGGCATTTCAACACCTAACCTCACAACCATGTTATTCTAATTCATAACATGCTTTTACACTTTCCTAAAGCATTTATCACATAAAACAAATGCTAGAATGCATGATCATAACATGCTTTTACACTTTCCTAAAGCATTTATCACATAAAACAAATGCTAGAATGCTAGAATGCATGAAAAATGAAAAATGAATTAATTTTCCAATATATAGATAGCTCTAACAAAATGGAGCCTTAACAATTTTTTAGGCTTTTCAAACTTGTTTCTCTATTTGTGATGTGTTATGTTGCTCACTAGCATATCCTAACATCACAAAAGTATTCATATCAAACCCGTAAGATGAAAAACAAGCTCACACTAATCCTAAAACTGAGTTTTACCTAAACTTTTGCAAGAACTCTCTCAAAACTCCATAACTTCCAAGTTTTCTTCAATTCAATGATGGAGTTTAGGTTAAAATAAGGTAAAAAGGCAGAGCAAAAGTCTTTGGCATGTTAGAGGATGGATTATGGACAGTGGGGAGCAATTAAAGTAGAGATAAGGAGCAAAAGAGATAGAAAAGTACGGTTGCAATTTGGCCAACCGACCTGTGCTCACGGGCATGACAAATGTCATTCATGACTATGACCTAACTATTCATGGATGTGAATGTCCTCTATACTCAAAATGATCATGCCATATTTAAAACATTATTGTTATGAACATTGGCACAACTTTCATAAGCATGACACATTAGCCATGGGCGTTAAAACACTCATAACTTAAAAACTTAATATTTTAAAACACCTTATGCCTATCATCTCTCTTTAAAACAGATATAACTTATAGGCCCTAACTTGCAACATTACAGAGTAACTAATCCACTATTATTCTACAAAAATATATTCAATAAGAGGGGGCATAATGCAAAATGGAAAGGTGACAAGAGTAAAATTGTTATTGTGCAAAAAAATAATAAAAAAAGTGGATAAAATAGGATGAAAAGAGCATAAAATTAGTTAAATAAATAAGAATCTAAAATTAAAAATAATTTTATTTTTTATTATATATCATATAAGAACTGTGAGAGGTCATAACAAACCAATCCAATAGTGTGAATAATTTCTTATTCACATAAAAAAAATATAACGAACACGTGGAGCCCATAGACAAGCTGGTGAAAATAAACCTTCATGCGAGTGGATCCAGTTCAACAACGTAGTTCAGTTTGCCAACTCATTGGCAAATGAAGTAAAGAATCCTCCGAACCTTGCTGGCTGTAAGGCCCATCTTATGTGTCAACACCTGCCTTTGGAATTATTGTTGGTCCCTAATGCCCTCAACAATTCTTGCATCCTTACTTTGACAAGTATGATGAAACCACGTGCCCTAGAAGGCACCTTATCATTAGAGGCCTACGTAGATAGGAATAGGTGACATGACCCGTAAAATTTTTTAAATAGTTTAATATACAATAATATTTAACGGATAATTCTAGTTATATGTGACTTTATATATATAATTATATAAATACTATTAATTATATAATTTTTTTATATAATTACTTATAATTATATTATTTTATATATATATATATATAAAACTTTACAAATATTTCTTATTATATATATATATATATATATATATATATATATATATATATATATATATATGAGTGGTCCTAGTGAAAATTTTATTTGGCTCCGCCGTTGCTTATCATATGCATCATAAGCTACCGGAAAATGGCCGCATGTGTTCAATATGAAAAACTCATGATCCACTCCAAGATAGCCTTACAGGTGCCGCTTCCTAGTGGTACATGCAGTTAGATCGATCCCCCATTCGCAAGTGGAAGGATTTTATCGAGAGCTTTGTTGGTTGATATCCGCAAGTCCTTCATTCCTATCCCTTTCGTTTATTGAATTAATTTTATTAAATTAGTTGCAGTATTCCGTACTTAATAATAATAATAATAATTATATTATTATTATTATTATTTGTGTTACCAAACAGCCTAAAAATCTACTATTTACAAAACCAAACAATTTTATTTCAAATACCCAAAATCCTAATTAAATACATCAATTATTTTATTCTCTCTCCTCTTTTATCGTTACCAAAATTCTACCCTCGTGGAATTTTTAAACTTTTCATTCTTCAAGTGGTCAAGTTAGTACTTCAAAGTTTCCTTCTTGATCCATTAGTCAATTTTCTTTATTGGATTGATATTTAACTACTTTTGTAGATTCAATTATCTTTTCATTCTTTGAGTACGGTATAACCCCTTGTTGTTTTGGGACTAATTTGATTAGATTCTAGCTATTATGATTTATAATTACTCATTTTTTCTTTTCTTTCTAAAAAACCGAACAGTCAACCTCTCCTATTTATCTTTTTCCACTTTCAGTCCATATTGATTTTTTTTGTCATATTCTATTCTTTTTGTATTTTCATTTCTTAATCCAAAACTAACCTTTTCTATTAATTGATTTCACATCTACCATTGCTTTTAACACAAGGTTGCTGTAAACTTTTTTTTCTCCATCCCTATATACATGTTGGGACTAATCATTCCTACTTTTTTTTTAAATTATTTTTGCATTATTTTTCTATTTTATTTTGCTCTTTTAACTAATAGATTAGTAGTATAGCATGGAACAACTATCTTGTATTTTCTTTTCTGTCACCAAAACCGCGCCTATCATGGACTATATTTATAGTATATTAATACTTTTAAATTGAATAATAATTAACATCTTCTTTTAACCTCAAAAAATTTTCATCTACAGTATATGTATGATATATTTATACTACCACCTATTATATTGGTCAATGTTATTATTATTAGCTTTAAAATTTCTTTTTGATCCTTTAATATCTATTAACTCTATAATAGGGTCTGATAATATGTGATATACTGGAGTTTTTTAAAAAAAAAAATTAATTGAGGTTCTTAGTGTATTTCTTTCTTTATTATTTATTAGAAAATTCAGAAACTCCATTGGTAGATTGAGTAGTAGTCATTTCATTTTTGGATTCAGTTTTTATTTGGATTTCAAGTGAGTGATAATTACAGTGTATAACTCATTTTCTGTAAAATAATTATACTTAATATTTTTAGCATGGAAATGGATTTCAATAAATACAATTATTAAATTATTATTTTTTTATTTTAACAATTGGATTTTAATGAGGTATTTTACACAAATAAATTTTCTATAAAATTTTTTTTTTAGTTACCTTGACTATATTGAATGTGTTTATTAATTTAACTATTATTAAATTCTTGATGTATTAGAGCTTTAGATATCTAAGAACATGCTCTTGATATCTGTTAATTTAAATATCTTTAGCATTGAGATTTTAAAATTATTTAAACTGATTTGAAATTATTTTTATTTGAAAATAATATTATTGAAAATTTTACTTTTGAAAATAGTATCTCATTATGTTATATGAAATTGAATTGATATTATTAACAAAATTTTTGCTTGTAAATATTATTTTCAAATCGGTATATTACTCAGTTTATTTGTTATCTGACCATTGTGAACAATTTATATATCTATTATTTAGATTTTCCACATATACCGCAACATCAGGATATGTATCATATAACATTCTACTTTAGAAGTATTTGAATTGGTATATGTGATGGAAGATATCAATTATTTGTATGTATTACTGGAAGCACGCTTCACTACAAGAAAGAAGTTGAAAGATAGTGACAGACCTAAATTTGTTGCTAATTAGTGTTGGATTAGTGATTGAAAGATGAGTGACTTTAATAAAATAATTTTAAATAGAGCTAGTGGTGGCTTAGCGATGGATTAACAACAAAAATTTGTGACAGATAACATCGGTTGTTAAGGTCAGTAGCTAAATATAGTGACAAAAATTGACATTCTGATTTGTGATGGTTTAGCAACATAGGAAATTTATCTTTATTCTGAAGGCTTAGTGACAAATTGTGTTTGTTATTAAGCCTTTAGTAATTTTATTTTTATTAGTTATTAGTGAAGGACTATAATATATCGTTAGTTGGTAGATTAGGAAAAATATTTATCCGTCGCTAAAAGCCTTATGTGGATTTTTTTATTAGTTAGTGATAGACTAGAGTCTGTTACTAATATGATAGCTTAGTGACGGATTTGTGTCTGTCATTAAGTCTTAAGTGATTTTATTTTTGATAATTGTTAGCGATGGACTAGAGTCCATCGCTTTTCATTGCCTTATGTGATATTTTATTAGTTATTAGCGAAGGACTAGAGTTCGTCACTAATTTGATAGCTTCCTAAGCCTTATGTAATTTTATTTTTTATTATTGTTAGCGATAGTCTGGAGTTCATCACTATTCTAAAGACTTAGTGAAAGATTTTGTCCGTTGCTATCCATGGCTAAGTGACGAATTTTTTCCATCACTAAGTCTTATGCAATTTTATTTTTTTATTAATTGTTAGCGATGAATTAAAGTTCGTCACTAAATTAGCAATGAATTATGTCAGTTATTAAGCCTTACCGATTTTATTTTTGTTAACTTACTGATTATGCAGGTTTAACAATGGATTCTAAATTCATTGCTAATTTAGTGATGAATTCTTGTCCATCGCTAATTTAGTGATGAATTTTGAATCCATTTCTATTTGAAACCAAAGTAGCAACAACTTAAGAAATTATCTGAAACATCAATGTTTCTTTTAGCGATGGGTCTGTCGCCAATCAAGAAGATACACGACGTTGTTTTCCTTTAGCAATGAAAAAAACTAACCCTAACCTTCTTCATTTCTCCTTCCACACCACACAACTCTCTTCTCCCTCTCTTCTACCTCATGCCTACTAAGCAAATTTTGGTTATGATAATGATTACATTTCACTACAAAAAATACACTAAATAACGACCACTAAATATAGTCTCCAAGTGGTCGCTAAATATATTTAGCGACCATATAACAACCATAAATGATGGTTGAAAAAAATCTAGTCGCTCACCAAATTTAGCGACTACAATTGGTTAGTGGTCTCTAAATAGCAAATACAGTATATGTGGTTGCTAAATTTAGCGACTATATAGTTGTGGCCACTAGTAAAGCTTTGCACCAATTGAAGACCAAGTGGTCTATATTGTGACCATATAAAGACCACATTTTAGGGGTCTCTAAAAGTGGTTGCTCATGTAGTCACCATTTAGCGACTAGATTTGCAATTGCTAAATAGAAACCGTATGTATGTAGTCGCTAATAGAGATCATATTTGCGGTCGCTAATGTGGTCTTTATTTAGCGACCATATTTGCAGTTGCTAATTGGTGGTCGCTAAATAGCGATTATGTATATGCGGTCGCTAATTGGTGTTCGCTCTTTTTATAATGACCACTTTATTGTGGTCGCTAATAGTGACATATTAATTTTTTATTATTAATATTATTAAATTTATAAATAATAATTATTATTTACATTATTATAAGATTAATTAATAATTATAAAATATATGATAATTAAATAATTTAATAAATAAATAAGTTTTATTTATTTAACATAAAATTGTAATATTACAATAAATTTTGAAATACAATAAAATATTGGCAACATAAAAAAGTATTGTTTGAAAAAATATAGTGAAATAAAAAAAATGGAAGCACAAATCATGGTTGTTGATCATTTGGAGGCGGCTAATCATGAGGAGGTGGCTGGCTGTTGGCGCCTGTGTGTGGAGGGTGGTGAGGGCGCCTGTTCTGCATCACAAGATGCTTTACATGCTCCATCATCTGGTGCATTCTCTCCTCCATTGCATGCTCCACCGCATGCATCTTTTGCTGCAAATCAGATTGTGATGCCTTAAGCTCTTTAATCCATTGTTGAGTTGCCTCAATCTGGGGTTTGGATGTCAATGCATCAAATGCAGAACTATGGGACTTATTCTAACCTGTCCCATAGAAGTATGACTTTGCGAAGAAGCATCAATAGCCTGCAGGAATATTCGGTCCTGATCCTCTCAAGATAGATCAACTTAGTTCCCAAATTCATCCCGGGCTGCCTAAGCAATAAGTTCATCAATTCATTTTATAATGAAACATCTTGTCAAATAATTAAAGCAATGAATTATACTATTATTTAAAGAAAAATGAAGCATTCTATATTTCTTAACCATTTTTAATCATTCAAATCATTCTCAAACATTCTCAACATTCCAAGCGAATATGTAATGCAATCAATAAATATATATTTTTTTGTTTATTATAATATTGTAGTTCAAAAAGACAATAAATTTTTCCTGGAAATCCCCCCAATAGAAATCATGCAGCTCTTGTGATACCAACTTCCACCTATATCCCTCTAGATGTAACTGCTATTGAAATATGCGAAATATCTGAGTATGTCGTGGGACTCAACAAACCTTCAGTTATTAAATTTTACCATATTAGATATATAAATAAATAAATATTACAATTAACTCAACTTCACATAATGTAAAATAAACATGAATGCAATGTCTCACTTCCCATTATGGAGTTGAAGTCGCTTACAATTGTCGTTATAACTCCTTTCGACAATAGTATCTGAATCGAGAGTATCAGGTATGCAAATGTGAATGAGTTAAACTGGATAGTGGCTGTGACTTTAGGCCTGCTCATGGAGAATGTGATGTCTCAAGTCTCCTTGTGGATGGTCTTGCAATACCAAGTAGACGAAAGGATGGGTCTGCTGATGTCGATGGGCTTGCTTATGTGGATGGGACAACTGTGGATATGTCAACTGTCTTTGCACTAGCTGATGCAGTGGTGGCTCCAGATGATACTAACGTAGTAGAATCTATTGCAGATGAAATTGCACCCCTTCTGATGCCTCATCCTCTATCACCTCTAGTGGAGCTATCACTAGACTAACCTCAACCTTGACCTCTCATACTGGACCAAAAAAATCATATAACAAAGCATAATTAACAGTTAACTAGATCGTATATGAAAATAATACCCAGCTACTCCTACCTTTATTTAGTGTCAGTTTCATTGTTATCAATAAAATCAAATTCTTCATCTGAATAAGTTGAACTTTTTGTTTGTAATTCTGATTCTTCTTGTTATTTTTCTTCTTCAATATCATTAGCATCATCTGCAATATCTTCTAGGTCACCTATTGGATCATTCAATGTCCTTTGTTGATCATTTTTAGTCTAAGCTTTAACTACTGGTTCATTTAAGCTTCTTCTATTTCTCTTTGGTTATAAATTTTGGTATTGTCAGAATTTATGTTCTTTATTATTCACATTTAATAATTTGTATTTGGAATTGCTTTTATTTTATAATCATTACAAATCCCACAGTTCACTTATGGAATAATTGTTTATTTTGTAAGTTTGACTTTAAACTTTAGCTTTCATTTCTATTGATGAAATATTTATCATTGGAACTTTCTATATTTGTATTCAATTTTGAGGCCTACATAGATTGTGTATAATCAATCTATGTGTTAGTCATGAGCCATTTTGGTTCATGAAAATTGGCATCAGAGCCTAGCTGCAATTTGTAAACTTTGCTTATAGCTAGTTTTTGACTAAAAAGTTTGAAAGGCTTAATGATCCAATTCTTTGGCCTAAGTTTCATATAGAGAGGTTCATTCCTCCAAGTGTGAACGAGTTTAAGGCACGAGAATTTGAGATGGTAAGATAGGGTAATATGACTATTACATAGTATGAGATGAAGTTTACAAGTTTGACTTATTTTGGCAAACATTTGATTCCTGATGATGAGAAAAAAAAAACAAAGAGATTTGAGAAAGGCCTTTGAGATAGATTGATTGGCCGTATAGCCCCTTTTCAACTTCCTACTTTGAAGAGGTGGTTGATCGAGCTAAATTGATGGAGATGCAAACATAATAAACTTAGGTATGAGAGTCACAATGGCCTACAAATTAATGGGGGGAATGCTAGTAAAGGGCAAAATAATTTGAGGTCTTATCAACATAGGAGATAGGGATATCAAATGACATTTGGTAATAAGGGCCAATGCCTTAAGATTAGTTAGATACAGGGTTAGAGGACACAAAAGAGTTATTGCTTATGGTGGCCAAAATGTTTATGGATCTTTTCTTAACAAATGCCAACATTGTGGTAAATTTCATGGTGACCATTCTTATCATTTGGTTACTAGAGCTTGCTTTGGATGTGGACAAATAGGGCATCGTACAAAAGATAGCCCAAATGGTAATATGACTTAGAAAGTTATATAGAGCACACATTCCGCTCCATCCAGTGCTACCCAGTATGGTGGTAGAGGATGAAGTTTTGGATGTTGTGGATAAGGAGGCAGAGGTTTTGGTTATGGTGCTACTTTAGCTTAGAGTTAAACATTTAGTGGTAGATTTCAAACTAGAATATTTGTTCTCACTCAATAGGATGTTTAGGCATTTAATAATGTGGTAAAAAGTACACTTTCTATATGTTCTTATGATGCAAAAGTCTTGTTTGATCTAGATTCCACACACTTGTTTGTTTCCCCATATCCTGCTATTATATTTGGTGGACCACCTGCTTAGTTAGATTGTCCTTTAATTTATAGATGATGTCTCATATAGATTGTGGGTAAGGAGATATTGTTGATCTTATGTTGTTGGACATGCTAGACTTTGATGTGATGTTAGGGATGGATTGGTTAGCTTCATATCATGCCTTTTTAGACTATTATAACAAATATGTGATCTTTTATGATTCCAAAAGAGGTGGAATTTCAATTTTAGGGTGATTGCAGTGAGGCTTCATATAACATTATTTGCACAATAAATGTAAGGCAATTGTTATGTAGGAAGTGCAAAGGGTATTTGGCTTATGTTCAAGATACCTGATTTGAAGGTATTAGTTTAGAGCAAATGCCTGTTGTCAAGGAGTTTATTAATTTTTTTCTTGAGGATTTGCTAGGTCTTCCACCATAAAGAGTAATTGATTTCTCCATTGACTTATCTCCAAGAATAGAACCTACATCTATCCCTCCTTATAAGATGGCTCCTGTAGAGATAAAGGAGCTAAACGAGCAACTATAGGATTTTCCAGACAAAAGGCTTAATTGACCTAGTGTTTCTCCTTTAGGTGCTTCTGTCTTATTTGTGAAGAAGAATAATGGTCAACGGGGTTGTGTATTAACTACAGGTAATTGAACAAGGTCACAATACATAATAAGTATCTTCTTCCATGTATTGAAGACCTATTTAAACAACTTCAAAGTGTTGATTGTTTTTCTAAGATTGATATTTTATCTGGATATCATCAATTGAGTATAAAAAAGGAGAATATACCTCAGACTGCTTTTAAGACTAGATATGACCAATATGTGTTCCTAATGATGCCCTTTGGTCTTACAAATGCTAGGATGCCTGCATAAACTTAATGAATTGGGTTTTAAAGTCATTTTCAGATCACGTTGTGATATTATTTATTGATAATATTTTGGTGTTCTCTAAGAATAAAGAAAAGCAAGAGCAACATTTGAGGCTTGTTATTCATACATTATAGAATAATCGCTTGCATGTTAAGTTCTCTAAATATGAGTTCTGGTAAGTTAGCATGACATTTTTAGGTCATGTGATATCAAAGGATGGGATGTGTGCTGATCAGAAAGAGATTGAAGTGATGTTACAAATTGGTCAAGGCCAACATCTGTATCAGAGATTTGTAGTCTTCTAAGCTTTACAAGATTTTATATGCATTTTGTGCAAGATTTTTCTCACATTCTTGCTTCTCTTACAAAGTTAACTTAGAAGAATGTCAAGTTTTAATGGTTAAAGGATTTTGAGAAGAGTTTTCAAGAATTGAAAGCTCATTTGATTTTAGCACCAGTTTTGACACTTCCATCTAGATCAGGAGGTTATACAATGTATCATGATGCTTTTAGATTTGGTTTGGGATGTTTCTTAATGCAACATAGTTGGATAATTGCTTATGCATCTCATTAGTTGAAGAAGCATGATAAAAACTATCTAGCTCATGATTTGACAATGACAATGATGATTTTTGCACTGAAAATTTTGGAAGCACTATTTGTTTGGTGAAACCCATGAGATCTTCACTAATTATAAGAGTCTTTTGTATATCTTTGATTAGTATGATCTTAATCTTAGAATAAGAATATGGGTAGAGCTACTTAAAGATTACAATTACACCATACAGTATCATATAGGGAAAGCAATTGAGGGGGCAAATGCTTTTAGTAGAAATCTTTTAGTAGATTGGTTCATTTGTTTATTATGAAGAGACATGTGATTTGGGATTTACACATATTAATTGATCAGGGGATATAGTTTGAGGTTGCTTTTAGAGCTGTCGTGGTTCACTTTCATGTTTAACCTACTTTGATGTATAATATTAAGGCACCTCACTAAGAAGATCCTCAATTGAGGAAGATTATTGATATTGTTTTTAGGGAAAACTGCTTGATTGAAATGCTTAGGATAAGAGTGAGATTTTGGAAGCAAGGCTTGCTATCTCAAACCCATCTTGACCTAGACAAAAAAAAAGAAGAAGAGAGCTTGGTGGTGGTTCAATTATATTAAAAAAGGGCCAAATGGGGTCCATGCGGAGTTTAATACATAAAAGAGATGAGGAGGGTCTTGCATTTAATACTAAAGTAAGTAAAAGAGTATATGGGATCATTGAGGGTTACAGTTTCACAAAATATTTCAAGGTAATCTATTATTCTTTTCTAATTGTGGCCTTTCTCCTTTCATTAAATTCTTCTTTTTTATGTTTTGAAGTGAGCATCTACATTTAAATCTTCCCCTTTGTTCTTCATTTTTTATTGTGTTGTTGAAGCTTTTGGCATGAGAGGGGAAATGAGGCATGCAAAAGTAAAGATTAAGATGGTTGTTTGAGTTAGAATTGAACCTTATGGATTTGGGTTGGAAAGCCATTAATCATAAAGAAGAGCAAGGGAATTTTAGGTACAAAACCCATAATACCAGAGAGTTAGAAGTAAATGATTAGTGCTAAAATTGACAACTTAGACTTGGGACTTCGAAAATGACCTATTTGATGCTTGACCAAAACTATAGACGAAAGAAAATGAGTTGATTTGGTGAAAAACTAAGCTTAACTGTAAATTTAGAAAAGATTAAAATTGACAAGCTTAACATAAATTTATTACAAATGGGGAACAAAACTAAGTTCAAAGATGGTAAATGTTAGAGACGTGCTCTAAAGACAATCACCTTTAGCACTTATTGTACAAATTTATTTGATTAATAAAAGGCTTTTTCATTAATTTGATGTTCATTTGATATATGAATTGATAAGTGATCTTAAATCAATTAATGAAGTCCTTGATACATAACATAGCATGAAGGAAATCATGATATTGAGATTCTTATCATGTGTAATTATGTTAGTGTCAAAATTATCCCTAGTAATAGGATTAATGAGATGGGACATTATTAATCCAGACAGACTAGCACATGTTACACTCCTTGATTGGATCGAGTAGTAGATCTCATAATCTATAAACATGAAATGTTTAGAGTTAAGATGTGGATGCTTGCTAAGTGTAGCTAAGTACATTGGATGACCAGCTATAAGACAATCATATGGATAATATATTCAATGTCAATGATAGTCTCATCATAGCAATGGTGCAAGTATCCTTAGACTTGAGGTACTCAAGGATATCTTGAATATTGATTATGTATTTTGACACTACTCCTTGTTGTCTCAGGGAGGTTGCTCATGGGCTGGTGATTGGATACAACTTAAGGTATTCGAAGGTAATTGGGTAACCAAATTGGGTAACCAACAAATGATTCACCACTCCTGATAGAAGGAGTGTATACTCATGGCCTCTTGTCATGGTCATTAATTGGGAATCTCTGGCCGAAGTGGAAATGTCATAAAGATAGTCTTCAATGACCTATCTAATAGAGTAAGGAGCCTCAAGGACAAGAACTAATACTACTTAGACTAGACGTGACATAGTCAATCTAGTGGAAGTTGATACATGTCCATACTCTAAACCAAGTGGGGTATAGAATGGTAAAAGGAATAATTGCATGGAAATTGTCTATCAAAAGGCTCGTAGTCAAACCACTGACTTTTCTATCAATTGGGGGTCATGATGTGTTGCTAGATACTGCTCATGACTTGCTTAAATTAATTGTTAATTTACCAACCAAACTAAGGATAGCTTGTTGAGTTGCCTGAAGGTTATTCTTAGCTAATTGGATATCAATCCACTAGGAGAACTTCCATATAAGCTCTCTCGAGTTCATAGTGAGGGTTATAGATTTGCAATAAAATAATGGGAGTCATAATGCGATTTATTAAAGACCTAATAAACATGCATTTTATGTACATTATAACATGTTCTTATTTACATCTAGGTTGCTAGAATCATCATCATGACAAGTGTGAATTTGCGATCACTAATGGAATCAAATAAGTTGACTGGGCCTAATTTTTGGATTGGCTAATGAATCTGAGAATCGTTTTCAAATTCGAAAAAATTGGCTATTTCCTAGATGAGGCACTCCCTAATCCCCCTGATGCTAATGCTTCTGAAGATATTCAGAAAACATATCAAAAGCATCTCGATGATAGTGAGATGGCAAGCTGCATTATGCTTGCTACTATGTCAGTTGAGTTGCAAAAGTAGCATGAGGCTATGGATGCTAATTCCATAGTATACCATTTAAAAGAGCTTTTTGATGAGCAAGAACATTCCAAAAGGTTCAAAACTTCAAGGTTGCTCTTCCGCACTAAGATTGTTGAGGGGACATCTCCAGTGCAATATGCATTGAAGATGAATGGCTATATTGAGAGGTTGGCCACCTTGGGATTTGAGATGTACCATGAATTAAGTATTAACATAATTCTAACTGGTTTGTCTGATAGTTATTCACATTTTGTGCTTAACTATAGGATGAACCAAATCTCTACCACTATTCCTGAGCTGATTAACTTGCTCAAAATAGCTGAGCTATCTGTCAAGAAGGACAGTAAGGCTGTGATGCTGGTGGACTCTCCAAGTTCTAAAAATAAGAACCTTAAGAAGGAGAAGAAGTCTATGAAGCCTAAAGGAGGCATGGCCAATAAGAAGGCCAAGGAGATTGCTCCAATGGGGACATGCTTCCATTGTGGCAAGGATGGCCATTGGAAGAGAAACTACAAGGCTTACTTAGAGTCCTTGAAGAAGAAGGCATTTTATGCCCCATCTACTTCAGGTATTTTTGTCATTGAAATTAATGTTCTTTCCAATAATAATATATGGATATTAGATACTGGTTGTGGCTCACACAGATGCACTAATATGCAGGGCCTAAGGAACATTAGACAACTTAATAAGGGAGAGTCAGACCTACATGTTGGAAATGGAGCAAGGGTTGCTGCATTAGCTGTAGGAACATATGTATTGACCCTCCCTAGTAGGCTTATATTAAATTTGGATAATTGCTATTATGTTCCTGCTTTGACTAACAACATTATTTCTGTTTCAAGTCTAAATAAAAATGGTTTCCTTTTAGCTTTTAGTAACAATTGTTGTTCTATTATGTTGAATGAAATTCTTTATGCTAGTGGTACATTCTGCAATGGAATATACATATTAGATATGTCAAATCCAATTTTAAACATCAATGATAATAAAAGGCAAAAACAAGATATGTTGAAATCATCTTACTTATGGTATTGTCACCTTGGTCATGTAAGTGAGAAACACATGGCTAAGCTACACAAGAGTGGTAGTTTGGGGTCATTTGATTATGAATCATATGACACATGTGAATCTTGCTTATTAGGCAAGATGATTGAATTACCTTTTAAGGGAAAGGGTGAACATGCTAATGGACTTTTATACTTAATACATTTAGATGTATGTGGTCTAATGTCTACACACGCCAGAGGTGGTTTCATCTACTTCATTATTTTCATCGATGACTACTCATGATATGGGTACGTGTATCTTATGAGATACAAATCTGAAGCTTTTGAAAAGTTCAACAAATTTAGAAATGAACTAGAGAAACAACTTGGAAAAATTATTAAAACACTTTGATCAGATTATTGAGCCAAGAGTTTCTAGATTATCATAGGTATAATGGGATTTTATCTCAATGGACTCCACCTTACACACCACAAAACAATGGTGTGGCTGAAAGAAAAAAATAAACCTTGTTAGACATGGTAATATCTATGATGAGTTTTACGGACCTGCCGAAATCCTTTTGGGGTTATGCACTAGAGATCGCCATTTATATATTAAATGGAGTTCCTTCGAAGTCAGTTGATGTTACTCCATATGAGATATGGTATAACAAAAGGCCCACATTTTCTTACATGAGAATTTGGGGTTGTCCTGTTTATGTGAAGTGGACAATGTCAGATAAGCTAGAAGCTAAGTTTGACCGATGTTTATTTGTGGGATATCCAAAAGCATTATATGGATATAAATTTTACCACCCTTTGGAACAAAAGGTTTTTGTTTTTAGACATGCTATCTTTTTAGAGAGAGAATTCCTTCTAAAAGGAGATAGTGGGAGCAAAATTGAACTTGAGGAAGTTCAAGATACTCAAACAGATGCTGATCAACTGCCTAAACCCAAGTTTGTTACTCATACAGATGATCACAAGAGCTTCGTAGGTCAAGTAGGATACGTACTATTCCAGAGAGATATGGATTTCACATTAGTGAACAGAACGATGTATTGCTCATAGAAAATGATGAGCCTACAACCTATGAAGAAGTTCTGAATAGTTCAAAATCTGACAAATGGCTTCAAGCCATGAAGTCAAAAATAGATTCCATGTATGAAAACCAAGTATGGACTTTGGTTGACCCACCCGAAGGGATAAAGCCTATAAGGTGCAAGTGGGTTTTCAAAAAGAAAACTGACATGGATGGTAATGTGATTACCTATAAAGCTAGACTTGTTGCTAAAGGTTATCGTCAAAGACAAGAAACTGACTATGATGAAATTTTTAGCCCAATAGCTATACTTAAATCCATAAGAATACTCCTAGCCATTGCTACTCATTATGATTGTGAGATATGACAAATGGATGTGAAGACAACTTTCCTTAATGAAAATCTGACCAAGGATGTATAGATGACACAAATAGAAGGCTTCATATCCAAAGATGGCAAAAAGGTATGTAAGCTTCAAAGATCCATTTATGGATTAAAGCAAGCATCTAGGAGTTGGAATATTCAATTTGATGAGACAATCAAACAATTTGGTTTCTTTCAAAATTCAGATGAACTTTGTGTTTACAAGAAGGTTAGTGGGAATACAATCGTATTTCTTGTGTTATATGTAAATGACATATTGTTAATGGGAAATGATGTGTCAGCCTTACAATCAGTCAAAATTTGGTTATCCAAGAATTTCTCTATTAAAGACCTTGGAGAAGCAATTTATATTTTGGGGATAAAGATCTATAGAGATAGATCTAAAAGGTTGCTTGGTCTTTCACAGTCTACATACATAGATAAAATGCTAAAGAGGTTTTTCATGAAGCAGTCCAAGAGGGCATATATTCCCATGACCCATGAGATTACTTTCTCAAAGAATTTGTGTCCAAAGACACAAGATGAGAGGACACACACGAGTTTGATTCCGTATGCTTCAATTATAGGATCAATCATGTACGCTATGGTATGTACAAGATCCAATGTATCATATGCTCTGAGTGTCCCGAGCAGATACCAATCAGACCCTAGTGAGGGTGATTGGGTGGTTGTTAAGAATATCCTTAAACATTTAAGAAGGACTAAGGATGTATTCTTGGTATATAGAGATGAAGATCTTATTGTGAACGGGTATACCGATGCCAGCTTCCAATCTAACAAGGATGACTCAAAATCTCAGTCAAGTTATATATTCACACTGAATGGTGGAGCATTTAGTTGGAAGAGTTCCAAACAGGAAACGACTGCTGATTCCACAACTGAAGTAAAGTACATTGCAGCTTCTGAAGCAGCAAAGGAAGCAATTCGGATAAAGAAATTCATCACAGAACTTGGAGTGGTTCCCAGCATTATTGATCCAATACAATTGTATTGTGACAATAATGGAGCGATTGCACAAGCAAAGGAACCATGGTCTCATCAGAGATCCAAATATGTACTAAGAAGATACCATTTGATTAGAGAAATCATTGGTAAGAATGATGTAAAGATAGAAAAAGTGTCCACTGATCAAAATATTGCTGATCCATTAACTAAGCCAATTCCCCAAAAGAAATATGATTCTCATGTACTCGCCTATGGAATTAAATACAAAGGCGATTGGCTTTAGTGCAAGTGGGAGCTTGTTAGAGGAGTGCTCTAAAGGCAATCACCTTTAGCACTGATTGTACAAATTTATTTGATTAATAAAAGGCTTTTTCATTAATTTGATGTTCATTTGATATATGAATTGATAAGAGATCTTAAATCAACTAATGAAGTCCTTGATACATAACATAGCATGAAGGAAGTTATCATATGTAATTATGTTAGTATCAAAATTATCCCTAGTCATAGGATTAATGAGATGGGACATTATTAATCTGGACAGACTAACACATGTTACACTCCTTGATTGGATCAAGTAGTAGATCTCATAATCAATAAACATGAGATGTTTAGAGATAACATATGGATGCTTGCTAAGTGTAGCTAAGTACATTGGATGACCAGCTATGAGACAATCATATGGATAATCTATTCAAATGTTAATGATAGTCTCATCATAGCAATAGTGAAAGTATGCTTAGACTTGAGGTACTCAAGGATATCTTGAATATTGATTCTATATTTTGACACTATTCCTTGTTGCCTCAGGGAGGTTTCTCATAGGGTGGTGATTGGAAATAGCTTAAGTCATTCAAAGGTAATTGGGTAACCAACAAAAGATTCACCATTCCTGATAGAAGGAGTGTATACCCATGGCCTCTTGTCATGGTTATTATTCGGCAATCTCTAGCCGAAGTGGAAATGTCATAAAGATAGTCTTCAATGACATACCTAATAGAGTAATGAGCCTCAGGGACAAGAACTAATATTACTTGGACTAGACATGATGTTGTCAGTCTAGTGAGAGTTGACACATGTCCATACTTTGAACCAAGTGGGGTATAGAATGGTGAAAGGAATAATTGCACGAAAATTGTCTATGGAAAGGTTCATAGTCAAACCACTGACTTTTGGGTCAATTGGGGGTCATGATGTGTTGCTAGATACCACTCATGACTTGGTTAAATTAATTATTAATTTAAGCGACCAACATAACCGGGAACCTAATGGGACACACGCATTGAAGATCTGGAGAATGAGTAAAATGTTCTTGGATAGGATCCAAAATATGAGACAATTATTTCGGGATGGATCGCGATGAAATTGTACAAAAAAATTATTCGGGACGGTCACGGGCCTACACGGGCTAGGCTGCCCAGTGGCAGTCCGCAATAGACCCAACTTGCTGCTGCTTCCCTCATGTTGGCCAACGACAAATTTTGGCCTCAATTAGACCAATTATGGTCAATTACTACTCATTCATTTCCCTTTTCTCCATCTTTGACTTTTCATCTTTTATTTGAATTTGATTCAAATAGAAAAGACATCAAATGGAAGAAAATAGACATGAAAATATTTTTTTGTGAAAAAAATATTTTTAAGACAACAAAATTATCTCAAGAACACTTTCAAACTAGCACTTTGAATTTGTTCAAACCATTTTCTTCTGATAGTTTCTTCTTCATTCTTCGCATGGATTATCATTAGAGATATCCTAGTGTGGATTGTTGTGGTTTACTACAATCCAACAAAGTGAAAATTTGAAGAACAAATAAAAAATTACAAGGTATAATTTTTAACCTTTATATTTATATAAATTATTTTTAATGGCACTAGTATAATCTTTTGTTTCGGGTTTTGAAAATTTTATTTTTTCACTGAGTTTATGAATCTGATTCATTATTGAAAACCTAAGGCATTGTAGCATCTTTTGGTATAATTAGGTTTAGTCTTAATTATATCAAAATGTGTTACATGAGGAGTTTGGACTGACACACATTATTACAGATGATATTGCATACAAAAGCTATATGTTTACTCAGTCAATACGGCTAGCCTGGACTAGTACCATTGACTTGAAAAGCCTTGACTACCACATGTTTACAGATAGTTGTAGGGTGGCTTAACCTCGGAGAGCGCCCCTGTCCAGAATATGTATCCGAGCAATCAGTGTTGAGTGTTATTGGGCAATAATATCAAATATGTTAAGGTAAGTAAAAAATACAACATCATGAAATGAATGTAAAGGCATAAGTATGCAAGTATATTTATGCACATAGTGAAATGTTACATGTTATAGTTATCATTTTATATGTTCAATGAAATATACTTCTACAAGGTAAGATAGTCGATATGATATTATGATTCGATTGTCATGCCATGATATTTTTACACGATACCATGAAAATACATATAATGTATAATTGTAAGTGAATTTCTATGCCTATATGTACAACTAAGCTTTCAGTAGCTTAATATGTGGGTATTTTCCCCACGCAAGTCAGAGCCTTGTAGATAAGTAGAAGTTGAACAAGAAAAGTAACCCAAATGTCAGAGACATTAGATCAGACCCTATGCGAGTTGGTGATAGCATAGGCTATTGGCCTGCCTAGCAGACCAGTTGGGCAGCCTGCAGCAGGCCCAACGTGTTGCTGCCTACCTCCCGTTGGCCAACGACAGATTTTGGCCTTAATTAGGCCAATTATGTTCAATTACTATTCATCATTTCCCTTTTCTCCATTTTTGACTTTTCATCTTTTCTTTGAATTTGATTCAAATAAAAAAGACATCAAATGACAGAAAATAGACATGAAAATATTTTTTTGTGAAAAAAATATTTTTAAGACATAACAAAATTCTCTCAAGAACACTTTCAAAGCTAACACTTTGAATTTGTTCAAACTATTTTCTTTTGATAGTTTCTTCTTCATTCTTCACATGGATTATCATTAGATACATCCTAGTATGAATTGTTGTGGTTTACTACAACCCAACAATTTGAAAATTTTAAGAACAAAGAAGAAATTACAAGATATAATTTCTAACCTCTATATTTATATAAATTAGTTTTAATGGCACAAGTATGATCTTTTGTTTCGGATTTTGAAAATTTTATTTTTTCACTATGTTTATGAATCTGATTCATTCTTCAAAACCCAACAGTAAAGACCTCTTAGCCGAGACATTTGTTGACCATGAGAAGTTGGTGAAGTTTGGACCAAAGTGTATAAAAAAAGTTCGTGAACAAAAATATGTGAAATTGTAATATTGATGACCTCTTCTTCAATTAGTTGAAAAAGGGATATTTAAAAATAGTCAATAATTGAAAGAAAGACAAAAGGCTTCTTGGATTTCATTTATATATCATTATTTTACAAAAACATTTATAGAGTATTTTAAACTACATGGTAACACATCTGTTGAGCTTCACAAGGGAGGATAAAGATAATGTAACAAATTTAATTTAAAACTTAAACAAAGGTTGTTAGACCATATCTTATGATACAACCCCATAAACTGACAAAGATTGTAAAAACAACCGAAGCTTGTCTAAAAAGTGATGAAAGTGTTTTTTAGTGAGAGGTTTAGTTAACACATCATCCAACTGATTAGAAGGGGATATGGGTGCAATAAAGATTTCCTTATTGAAAACCATATTGTAGATAAAGTGAAAATCAACCTCCACATGGCGTGTTCTTGCGTGAAATCATCAACATAAACGAAAAGAAAGCATGTGCAATGCTCCTTAGTATAGAGAAACAAGGACAAATCAGCTGTAGAGCCCTTGAAACCAATGGAAAGTAAGAAGTTGCTTAACCTTTGAAACCAGGCATGAGGGCCTATTTTAGGCCGTAGAGAGATTTATTGAGTTTATAGACATATTCAAGATGAGAAGGATCAACAAACCCTTGAGGTTGGACGATATAAACCATTTCTGTTAAATCCTCATTTAAAAATGCATTATTGACATTAAGCTGGTGCAATGGCCATCCTCTAAAAATTGCTAAGTAAATAACAGTGCAAATGGTGATGGGCTTGACTACTAGACAGAAGGTTTCTTGATAATTGAGGCCAAACTCTTGTATGAATCCTTTGGCCACTAAGTGAGACTTGAGATGATTAATGGTGCCATCTACTCGTCATTTGATTTTATATGTCTAACGATTGCCCACAACATCGACATTAGAAGGTGGTGGAATAAGGTTCCATGTGCGATTTTTGGTGCAAGGCATGCATCTCATTTCTCATAGCTTGAATCCAGTAAAGGGACTTACTTTCCTGAGTGTATGAGGATTGTTCTAGTTTGGGTGAGTTGGGTGTGTTGGTAGTGTTTTTGGTGATGAGGTTGGCAGAGGGTTTGTGTTGAAGGGTTGAAGAATGAAGTGTCATAGGGTGGGTATGTTTAGGTTGTGAAAGAGGTTGGGTAGTACTGTGTTGATCGTTAGATGCACAAAGATCAACAACAAGTTTAATGCCATTAGGATTATGTAGTTGAATGAGGTTGATATTGTTAGGTTGTAATGTTGTGTTTTTATTTTGGGGTGAAGATGTGATAACTGAATGGGGTAAAATTGGTTAAGTGGTACATTTGTATTCATATTTGGTGGAGAAGGGAGTTCAAGTTAATGTGATGTATGAGAAGGTGATAAAGGTGACTAATGGGATAAGGGTAAGAAAGATTGGAGATGGGTTGGGTATAAATAAAATTGGATTTCATGTTTCTTGAGAAATGAGTTTAAAAGTAGGATGGTTACCTACATTGATTAAAGAACAAGTGAGCTTTGAAGGAGAGTGAATCATGTGCAGCCATGGAACAATTGACATTTGGACTTATGGGCCATCCTTAGGAGAAATGAAACCTTAATACATTATGAAATGGAAATACTTTTTCATCAAAGTGGAAGTGATGGGCAATGGTAATTTTCCCTGTGTCCTTATCTAAGCATCTATACCCAAGGTGGTGAGCTAAATATCCCAAAAATATGCACTACTTAGAATGAAATGAAAATTTGTGATTATTAAAATGATGAAGCAAAGGGTAGATAGCACGCCCGATAATTTTAAGAAATGAATATGATGATATTTGTGATATAAAATTTGAAATGGAATTTTGTTATGGAGGGAAGTGGTGGGCAATTGATTTATTAAAAAAGACTATTGTTTCAAAAGCAAACTCCCAGTATTTAAAGGGAGCACCATAATGACCTATTAAAGTAAGACAAATATCAACAATAGTTTGGATTTTGTGCTCAGCAGTTTCATTTTGCTCATGTGTGTGAGGACATGAGATCTGATGTATAATTCCACTTTCTTTAAAAAATTTGTGCAGTGGTTTGTACTCACCTTCCTAATTAGAATTAAATTGCTTAATTTTAGTATCAATTTGTTTTTTAGCCATTAATTGAAATTGGTGAAAAATGACAAGAACATCACTTTTACATTTGATTGGAAAAAGCCATGTAAATAATGAGTAATCATCAATAAAAAGAACAAAATACTAATAGCCGGAAGAGGAACATAAAGGTGTTGGACCACAAACATCAGAATGTATTACCCAAACAACAAGTATGACATTTATTTGAGCTAATTTTGTTAGAAGAACAAGGCAACTGAAAATTATGAATTAGACAATGAACAATGGAATAAGTAGGATACCCAAGTTGTGCATGCCAATCCTGTAAACTAGCAAAATATGTTGTTGCATTAATGTGATTTTATGACAGAAGAAGTCCTTGCAACTTGTAAAGTCCCAATTCATTGATTCCTTAAAAGAGTGTCTTCTTGGTAACATGATCCTTAACAAAGCAATGATCAACATGAAACTCAAAAAAACAATTGTTATCTTGGTAAAATTTTTGGACATATAATAAAGGTTTAGTGATTGAAGGAACATGCAAGACATTTTGTAAGGCAAGTAATTTCTTTGATTCAATTGAGAGATGGCTAGTACCAACATTAGAAATATGTAAACCATCACCATTTCCAACAATCAATTTTTTCTTACCTTTGTACGTTTTAGAGATGCTAAATTAAGATAAGTCAGGAGTGACATGTTCCTTCAATCACTATCTTCTTTGAGAACATTGTGCCTCTACCAAATCCACACAACCGCAACAACTAGTAATCCTCTTGACCATGACAGTCATATCAAACCCATGACAGTCCCTTCACACCCACAATATCATTGTCCTTCATGACTCATCCTCATCTAGACTTCCAAAAATTGCACAATAGACTTTATTCACTTCATCATCTTTTGAAAACATGAAAAAATGCACTAAGTAGCCAATTTCCTCTAAAACCAATACAAAAAACATAAATCTAAACACAAATTCTACCAAATAAATATGCCCAAAATAGGCACATCAAATTTCCTCACACTTAAATATTGTTTGTCCCGAAGCAACACCTAAACATAAAGAAACACATAAAACTCACTCATCAAACCAACATGCAATATAACAAACACATAAACTAATGTATTCGGTCCCAAGCTAGTGCTCCAATCATACACAAATCAAAATCAGACAATTAACCAAATTCAAGACCATCCTAATATCAATTCCACACTTGTATTCAAAAACAACTAATTCAATCATAATATTGCCTCAAATATATAGTAAAAATAATCCAGTCAAGCTACTAATTGCAAATACCAAAAACTCATACATTAAACACCCACACTTATTTTTTTTATTCCCTTTTCTTTTTTCTTTTTTTTCTTTTTTACTTTTGCTTGGAGTTAATAATTTTTTCCCAAGTCATAATGCATTTCCCATTTAACTTTGAACTTTTTATTTTTTTACTTTACTTTGAGGGACATACACTACACTTTTTTAGGGTGTTTTGTGTACTCATGTTCTCGGCTACTGGTAAACCAAAAACAACTCAATAGATAAGGTGAGTATATTTTATGCTCCATCTCATTATTTTCGTTAACTCTATTATTCTTTGACTTTTTTAAAAACTGTGTTTTAGGGACTTAACATACCATTAGCTAACATTTACTAACTCATAGCCTAATTAGATTTCTATCACTATATATGTGAGACAACAAATAATTGAATAGGATATCTTTAAACACCAACGTTTTACTAGCATTGAGATTATCTTAAATTCATCAATCTATGTAGTCCCAACTAAGACATAATCTAACAATCATTCACTGACTTAGTAAAGAGGTAAAAGAAGAAAGAAATTAAGTATAAAAGTTTAAAACAACAAAATAAAACAAAACAAAAGATCAAACACATGCAAAATCATAACTCAAATATAAAACACCATCCATAACATTAAAACTTTTAAAACACCAACACATAAAAAAAAACTAACTAAAACACTAACATAAAACACAATGTAAAGTTCACCCTAAGGATTAAATTTCTCTACATAAATCACAACACAAACTCCACCCCAATGATCAAATTTATCTTCCCCACACTTAATTGAGGCATTGTCCTCAATGGCTCATAACATAGCAAAACAAAAATAAACTAAAGGAAAGAGAATACTCCCCTGGTGTGAAAAATAGGTCACTGGTGTGGTGGAGGAAGATGAGAAAGGATCTATCATAAGAGGAAAGTTTGTTGGGCAAAAACTTGCTCCAAATGATCTAAATGATGACCCATGTGATCAAGACACTACAACACTTGTTGCACCTTAGGAATAGAAGATTGTTGACTCCCATTTGATTGTTGAATAGTTTGTTGCTCATAAGGTTCTATGTCTTTAAGATTTTGAGAGAGTTCACCTTTATCGCTTGGTATCACTAACCATTTAAAAGTTTCATGCTTTTTAATGAAAAGATTGGATCATTACAAACCAATACTATCGAAATCTCCTTTGTTAGGCAATATTGTTGGATCATTAACAAAAGTATTAAATGCATAAAAATATTTATCAAAGGCAGTGATAATGTAAAGCCCGCTAATTAAGGCATCCTTTATGAGATGGATTAAGGGAATAAATTTTATGAGTGAGAGACTTGGCATGAGAAAAGAGATGGAAAAGAGATAAAAAAAAGGCGTCACTTGGTTCATGCCCATGACAATGTCCTCACGACCGTGAACCATCGTGAAATGGGTTTTTGAAGGAAAGCTGATTGACAACCATGACATATGTTGTCACGTCCCTGAACCTCATCTAGTATAAAAGGAATAAGTTCATTTTTTTTGCCTTTCACACGCCCATTCCATAGAAACCCTATCTTCCAAAATTCTTTCACACACCAGTGACACTTCTCACTATTTTCCCTATGATTTCTAGCTTAAAAACATGAAATCCTAAGTAAAAAAAGCAAGATTTAATTAAGTTCTTGAGTGAAATAAACAAAAAGAAGTCTTTACATTGGAAAGGTAGACATTTTGGAGGAAGAGGAGCTCAAAATCTCTAACCCATGCCCATTTTCTTCAAGGTTTGAACTTGAAAGAAAAGGTGGTGAAGCCCACAAGAGAGTAAGGAAGCTTGAAGAACTTTAGTTTTGAGGTTCATATATGTATATTAAAGTCCATATCCCTTGTTTTTAGCATGTGTTGTATGTTGAAATTCATTGAAAGCATGATGTATGATATAAATACTCTTGAATTGCTATAAATGCCATGAATGGTTGAAGAGAATTAACGTTATTGGTCATAAATGCTAAATATTGAGTTAAATGAGGTAGTGTGGTTTTAATGTGCACAATTGTGAATTAATATATTTATGGCAAGATATTGGCATTTAAAGTAGTAAAAAGCTAATGCAAGAAAACATTAATACTAGTTGTGAAATTAACATATAAAAAAGAACTTGTGCTATATTTAATGTTTACTTGATGATTTTTCTACCTATATTAAATGAGAATGATAAGTAATACTATGTATGCTATGTGTTGAAAAGGGAAAGATTGAATCTTGATTTTAGTATGAATAAGTGTTAAATGGTGTCAAGGATGATTAAGGCATGAAACTGAGGTAACTTTGTGATTGTATGTTATTAGGAGTGATTAGCATTGGTCAATCTTAGAAAATATGCATGTGAATTGAGTTTCTCTATTTTGGGGCACAATTTGAAATTTGAAAATTTTCCAGATTTCTGCCCATGAACTAAATGTCATGACTGGGAATGTTTATGGTTTAATTTGTGATTTACAGGTGAAAGTGTTTTTGCTTCGTGTCATGACCAAAGTTATGACTAAGAAGCCATAAAAGTAGGCTACATAGCTGTGAAGGCCTAATCACGACCACAAAACCTCGATTTGTGATAATGTGCTTTGTAATAAGAAGCTTTCACAGTTCGGGTCAGGGCTAGATTCACATGTCTTAACTCGTGAAGATCACTTCATGCCCATGACTGATACAATCATGGCTATGAAAGCTACCAAAATAAAATGTTAAAAGTTAAACTAAATTAACTTTATATGAAATGCATATGTTACATGAGGATGTTTAATCATTTAGAAGTACAATAATAAATACCTAGCAAGGTGGGATCAACTAAGTAAATGCAAATAAAACATGTTATGTGGTTGATGATGCACTAACATAATGATGATGATGATGATGATGATGATATGGCATAATGCATATATATGTATACATATATACCTACATCTTTACTAAAGTGATTACGCTAAGAATAAGATAACAATGCATGTTATAATGATGTATACAATAATGATTAAATTAATAGTAAGCTCGCGGAACACAAGTGAACATAATGTGATAACATAAAGAAAGATTGAAAATCCTATTTTATTTGCCTATAATGTTGAACTTAGGACTAGAGTTAGGACAAATGACATGCCAATAAAGGTATAGATGACACCATAGCAGTGACATTATGTAGTATACTTGGTGCCTTCGCCTACGATAGGCACTATCGTCCTAGCCAGTGACTAGCAACTTATAAACTAAAATAATGAAATTGGGATTATAATTTAGCCTGCGACAAGCACTATCATACTAGCCAGGGACCGAAAATTTTTATGTTACGATAGCCTCAACCCATATCCTAATCAATCTAGTCAGGATGTTATGGGTCAAACAACGAGATATAACATGGATCATTACATTACTTGAATGGAGTTGCTTATTATATCGATTTGAAGAATTATGGATGAATTTATTTCTTACGGATATGTTGAAGTAAACCAATTGTTATCTATGCATGATTTCTTTTGATTTTTGTGATGATATTAACTTTTTAGTTTCTGTGAAATGGTTGCAACAATTGTAAACGAGAGAATGATGTGTTTTATATTTGAATCATTAAAACTTGGAATCATCATAATTAGGTAAATGGTTATATGATAATTGTCTTAGGGAAATTATAAGACATAATAATTGCAAATTGAAGGGTAATTGTATGCTTTGGACTAAAGTCCTACAAGTAGCATAAGAATATGTTTTACTATGATATAAAGTTGAAATTATCCAAGGGACAATACGTGAGTAGGAAGTAAGAAGTATAATAACACTAATGCAGTATTGAAGGAATGCAACTACTATATCATGTACACAAGTATGAGATTAGACTTAAAAGTGAACAATAGATAAAAATGAGGATTTAAGATATGTGAGTTTTGTTATGGGGATGCACTACCACTAGACATGACATACATATAACTTCAATTATCAAGTGGTATCACCAAATGGTAATAAGAGTGCTAAGACCAAATTGACCACTTAGTTGTATAATTATTTAAGTAATTATACTTTTGAGTACTACCATGTCTTAATGCTTGTTTTCTCTCTCACTAGTTTGGAACCAAGAGGATAAAGTCTAACAAAGAAAAGGACAATCGCCACAGAGTCTAAATAGTTTGGGGTAAATGTAACACTTAGGCATATGGTCATTATCATCAATATGAGTTTTACAGGGAATGTAATAATTATAAACCAAAGTTATACTTGCAACATATGTTATCCTTTCTATTTAGTCAAAGGCCTAATAATGCCAAATTAGGCAAATAATTAAAGTTTGAATAATAAGTCGGCCTTTTAATGACCTTGAAAGAATCTAAGGTTCAAGCATAAACATATTTTCTTAAAAAGGAGTTTTAATTATATCCAAAGTAAGTTCCAATGCAATTTTCAACAATCAAATAAATAGTTGGAATTTCAGATTTTTCTAGTTATTAACCAAGGAAAATGAAAGAAACCATGTTCCATACCTTTTGATCAAAACATAATTTTAGTTTAATAATTGTGCTTTTTAATCAATCAAAGTGATTTATCCATTTTTTTAATTGAATTCGTGACATTTTCTTATATAATTGGGTTTAATTTAGTTATATAAGCTAGGTTCTATATATAGTAGTATCATAGCTTAGGTTTAGCCATTTCTAGGCCTAAATGGGTTAAAAGTATTATTGTACGTACATGTAGCATTTTGCACGACTCTAGTGATAGCTTTTCTCTATCAATTGTAAGTATTGTATGAACATAAGACCTAGAAAGTTTATGTGAAAATAAGCTGAGAGTAACAACCTAGTTGGTATTAAGGTATAAAACTAGTTGAGTCAAGTTAGTGCCAATAAGTAGACTTATATATTTGTTTTACTGCAATGTTGTTGCAAGGCCTACATGGAAGACCTAGTTACCAATCATGTAAAAACGAATGACCTTTGCAAAGCATGATCCTAGCTATTTTGCCCAAGTCATAGTATGAGAAGTTATGAATATATGAAATCCCTAAGTTTTTATTCCGTCAGCATGATAATTTGAATACCATTGGATATGAGTGAAAGGGAGTTGAATGAGTATTATAGTAGCTTTAGTGCTCATCAGAGCAAAAGTATGAGTGAATAGTTTCTTTACTTCAAAAACATGATTATGATCTGGAAAGGGTTATGAAATTGGATTCCAAGTAATTATTCCACCCTCATGGGAGTTATCCCAATTGAGTTTCCATGATGAGAATGAGCCATAATAATTATGTTGACCATAAGACGTGGATATCCTAGAATCTAAAATCGAAAATTAAGATGGTGTAGAACAAGAGTAAAATTTGTTAAGCTCAGTAGGTGTGCTATAGAAATTATGGATGATAAAGCATATAAATGTCAGAGAATCGAGGAAGGGTGAAGTAATTATATTCAAATTTGGACCATGACTTATAGGTTGAACAACTAAGACAAAAACATCAAGAGGCCTAGATAAGGAAACATAAATTATGGGTATCAAAGCCCGACTAGCTAATGAGTGATGTTAAGAGTAGAATAATAACAATGTGATAGCTAACATGATTTATTCACATCATGCTAATGTATGTGTAGTGTTGAACTTTAATTCCACACACATGTACATGTTCATACCTTATTAAACTATGTTGGTTTGATGGAAGAAAGGCTAGAATACGATGTCCTGATTATAAATCAGTAGGATAGAGTGTTAGAATTGACAAGGTATATATAAATAAGTACATATATATTTCCACATAGTGGTATAACATAAGGAATTCCTAATTTGTATGATTAAAAAGCTATTTAAAGCGTAAGATGTCAAATTGAGAATATATTGGTTTTCACAACATGAGACGATAGTTTAGTGCTAATTTAAGGCAAAATGGTGTTGTTCAAGGTAAAAGATTCCCCTAAAATAATCATTGTTATTTCTACTAGGGAAGCAGAGGATTCAAAACCCTAAAAAAGGTAGATCAGACATGAAGGAACATACCTATGGAAAGTGGAATTTCTGGATGTGTTCCAGATGTTGGTCAAAGGTACCTTATAAAGGATTTTGAAAATGAATTTCATTCATAAATATAGCGCAAAATTAAAATTTTTAAAACCCAAAATAAGGATCTTGCATGTGCCATTAAAATTAATTAATCAAAACATAAAGATTAGAAATTATACCTTATAATTTCTTGATTTGTTCTTCAAATTTTCACCTTGTTGGATTGTAGCAAACAACAAAAATCCACACTAAGATGTCTCTAATATTAATCCACATGAAAATGTGAAAAGAAATTATAAGAGAAATGTTGAAAACGCCTCAAAGTGTTAATAATGGTATATGTTCTATTTTGAGAGAACATGAAAATATAACTATTATTTTGAATTTTGAATTTTTTTTAATTTCTAAAAATAATATTATGACTTTTGAACTCTTCAAAAATATTTTTATCACAAAATTAGTCTAGGTACAAAGTGCACAAGACAATGGAAGGGATTTTGTGGTTTTTGCCCTAATTGGCTAATTAAGGGCAATTAGGCCAGTTGCTGGCCACTGGCCTACTGGGCAGGCCAGTAGCCCATGCAGGCCCGTAACCCTCCGAAGCAATTTTTCAATATGATCTCATTGCAATCTAATCCAAAATAATTATCTCATTTTTTTGATCTCATCCAAGACCACTTTACTTATTTTTCACATTTCCAATGCTTGTGACCCATTAGGTTCTCAATTATATTGGCCACTTAAAATAATAATTAATTTAAGAAGGTGAGCAGTATCTAGTAACACATCATGACCCTCAATTGACCAAAAAGTCAGTGGTTTGACTATAAACCTTTCCATAGATGATTTCTATGCAATTAATCCTTTCACCCTACTTGGTTCAATGTATGGACATGTGTCAACTCCTACTAGACTAACTACATCACATCTAGCCCATAATGTTAGTTCTTATACCTGAGGCTCATTACTCTATTAGATATGTCAATAAAGACTATTTTTATGACATTTCCACTCTGGCTAGAGAATCCTAAAAAATGATCCCGATAAGAGGCCATGGGTATACACTCCTTCTATCAGGAATGGTAAATCCTTTGTTGGTTACCCAATTACCTTAAAATATCTTAAGTTGTATCCAATCACCATCCTATGAGCAACCTCCATAAGGCAACAAGAAATAGCATCAAAGTACAAAATCAATATCCAAGATATCCTTGAGTACTTCAAATCTAAGGATACTTGGGCCATTGCTATGATGAGACGATCAGTAACATTTGAATAGATTATCCATATGATTGTCTCTCTAAACATGTCATGTTTACAGATTATGAGATCTACTGCTTGACCAAATCAATTAGTATAATTTGTGCTAGTCTATCCAGATTAACAATATCCTATCTCATTAATCTTATGACTAGGTGTTGCCCAAAAAATAACCAATAAGGGGAGTTGAATTGGTTGGAAAATAAAAATTGTTTAAAGGAAAAAAAAGCCAAATAATAAATTGTGAAAGGAATAGGGATATTGTGCACACAAGATTTATAGAGGTTCGAGTATTAACAAATCCTACTTCTCTTCCCAATCTCAATTTGGTATTTCACTAACACTTGAAGTCTAACAATGGAGTTTTATCTTTAGCTCACTCCCAACTATGGTGTTTCTCTCTTGGTTAACACCTAACCAAGAAATAACCCTTGTGTTTTAATGGCTAATACAACAACCAAATCCTTATGTTTTTGATGGCTCACACAAAAACCCTTATAAGTGTTTCACGCACAACCCAACTCACTCAAACTCACTTTTAAGTAATTGATTACAAGATGAAAACACGCACCAACCAAAATGCTCAGCATTTATGAGCAATTATAGTTTTACAATCACAAATAATGAAAGTTGTTGAATCAAAAATAAATACACAAAGCTATACAAGATTAAAAGATTGAATGATTGTTTTTCTAATTTGTAGAAATCATAAATATCTTGTATTTATACTTCTAGATCAAATATAGTCATTCTGGGGTGCATTTAATATGAAAATAGTCATTCAACTGCTTTTCTGTTTGTGCTTGACATGTTTCTCTCTCCAGGTTCATAGGTGTGACTGTTCTTTATAGCCGTGAAGGAAAGTGGTGACTCTAGCCGTGACTCATTCTATCTAAAAATAAATGGTCATTCACGAGTGTCATAAAATCTTCACGGGCATGACTTGATCAATCTTCACAATTGGGCCAATGCTTCAGTGCCGTGAACATTTGAATGAACATTCTTGGCACTTACTAGTTTCACAGGCATGATTAAGTATTCATAGACATGAAGAGTTATTTTCACGGGGGTGGGGATTTTTCACCACGGGTGTGACTTTTCGATTCACAGACGTGACTCTTTACTTATTTTCAATATCTTGAACTTCAATTCTTCTCTTTGAACTCGCTCCAAGGTTTTAGGAATGTATAACCTATCTAACACACTTAAAGCACAAATGTGGTTAAATTCCTTATTGCCTAATTATTTGTTATCATCAAAATGGTGTAAATATCCCTCAAGGTTCAACACTAAAGGTAATTTTGATACTAACATAATTACATATGATAATGTTGCCCAGATATTAAGCCAAGAAGGGGGGTTGAATTGGAGTTTCAAAAATTAAACTTTAAAGTACGGAAATAAAAAATTAATTTTAGGAGGGATAGAGAAATTTGACACAAGGATTTTTAAAGAGGTTTGGGTGTTAACAAACCCTACTCCTCTCCCCAATCGCAATTGGGAGTTTCACTAACACATTAAGTGTTACAATGGAGTTTTACAAGCTCACTCCCAACTATGGTGTTTCTCACAATGGCTCACACTTAACCCAGAAATCCCTTGTATTTTAATGGCTCACACAATAACCAATTCCTTGTGTTTTACAGGCTCACACAAACAACCTTTACTTTGTGTTTTTACAGGCTCACACAAATAACCTTTAATTTGTGTTTTAGAGGCTCACACAACTAACCCTTACAAGTGTTCTACTCTTAACCCAGAAATACCCAAAACTCACTTGAGTAATAAATGATTACAGAGAGAAACACTCACAAATCTTTATTGCTCAATAAATAAAGAGCAAAAAGATTTTTACAGAGAATAGATATTGGTTCTCAAAGTATTGAATGTATAAATAGCTTGTAATAAGATTTTGATTCAAAGTATTTGCTATCCTCTTGTACTTAATGCATAAATGACTTCCATTTATACTCCCTTGGATGATTATAGCCGTTAGGGTGCATTTAATATGAAACTAGCGTTGTACCAATCAAATAATCGCGCTTGACATTTTTCTCTTTCATCCTTCACAGGTGTGACTATGTTTGTCACGGGCGTGACATTACTTCCCAAGTCGTGACTGAAGTGGTGACCTTGGATATGAAGCTCTCTGGAATGTTTTGAACCATATGGTCACGGGCATGACATACATATTCACGGGTGTGACAAACTTCCCAGCCGTGATCCAAGTGGTGACTTTGGTCGTGAATCTCTCTGGATGAAAATGCCATGAACATTGGCGTGACTTAAATGTCCATTTCACTGTTTGTTCTTCCTTTATGGTCGTGAACTTCAAATGTTGGTTTTGGTAACGGTTAGCTCTTTCACGGGCGTGACACATAGAGTCACGGGAGTGAACATGCTACTTACTTAATTTTGTCTTTCAAGGATTTTTTTCTTCCAATCTCCATTCTTGCTATTTTATTCCATACCCTGTTTAATAAACTTAGAAAACAAGTATGTTAAATACAATATTGCTATTTTATTTGTTATCATCAAAATAACATAAATACCCCTCAAGGTTTAACAATCTCCCCCTTTTTTATGGTGACAAATAATCTAGCAATATGTGCTTTTGAGAAGTCTCCCCCTCAAAAGATACTTAGAATAATGATTAATGAAAATGCAAGAATGAAATTCAACTTCTAATTCAATGTCAATGTATTTGTAGGTTCTTATTTTTTATTCAAATAATTCATTTCTAATTTTTGATTCAAACTAATTCATATAATATATTGCTAGGTTCTCCTCCTTTTGTCATCAATCAAAAAGAATATAAAGATACCAAAGGATAACAAAGCAAATATATTTAAAAAAAATAAACACCAAAGATAATTAAAGTTCATAAAGGAAATACAATCAAACAAAAACAGCAAAATAAACAAGCAACCACACAAATTTAGGCTACCATCTAGCCTAACACCTAGCCTAATCATCTAGCCGGACATCCTATCTCGAAGTCTAGCAACCTCTGCCTCAAGGCTGTCCATCCGTGACTCCATGAAGTCTTTGAGGTTTTCCAACCTCTTGTCCATCAAAGCCTGCAGTTGTTCGAATCGTGGTGCCAAGAGATCAACCACCTGCTGCGCTAAATTCAGTGTGGAAGCCGAGGATTGTTCGATGTCCTGCTCAGCCACTGGAGGTGCTTCCTCAACCCGAGCCCTTTTTTTCTACTGGATCCCTTGGAGGCCGGCTTTGAAGTCCTTCATGTCATTGTCTTCCCAGATTATCTCCCCAGCAGTGTTTGTGAAGTGGTAGAAAATATTGTTCTCGTGAACAATTCTGACAGCCGCTCCCATATTTATGAATGACTCTACATCCAATCGATCTCGAAGATGCCCAGGGATGAGGTTGAAATGATGCTCATCTAGCTTCCAATAGCCAAGCTTCAAGGCTATGTGGGTGACATAACCACCAATGAGTATATCTCCTGTGGGTTTGGTGGCGATGGACAAAAGATGGTTTGCAAACCATCTAGAAAGTGCCACGGTGAGTCCTCTTCTAGCCATCTCAAATAGGAAGACCTTTGATTTCCTGATGGTCCCATTTCTTTCTCCTCGAGCAAATATACTATAGGTCAGGAACCTATGCAAATATTTGTGCACTGGGGACAGGAGATGAGTACTCTTTGTCTTCTTAACATCCCAGCTGCAATCTAAGCCAAAATTGTTCCAAGCTCGAGTGGCAGATAATTCAACTTCGCTGTCGTTGAGGTTGCCATTTGATGGTAAGTTGAATAATTCTCCAAATTCAGTGGCATTGAGCGTGTTCGGTTTATCACAGAGTTGGAATTTCACCATTCTAGTAGGAGACACTTGTAAAGTGCTCAGAAATTCCAGTGTTGGCTCTCTCAATGTTGGCTGGTGAATATCCATGAATTCCTTCAAATGACTGGCCTGGAGTTGCTCTGTCATTCCTGTTTCTAGCCCAAGAGTTCAGACGGTTTGCCATTCGAAAGACCTCGATGAAATGAGAGGCCTTTTCTTCAAAGTGGAGTACCGGGGATGGCATTGCTCCGAAATTATATTCATGAGGTAATCTGCGTACCTCCTGGGAGCATGAGACTTCTTTGTTTTTCCCTTTGATGAGGCAGTCTCCATTAGATTTGAAGAAGTGAACTTTGTGAGGTTTGAGAAAAATATTTGACAAAAATTTGATAAAAACCCTAAATGAGTATGATTTTTGATGAAGGAATGGACTTTTGATGGTATTTATAGGAAAATTTTGTGACTTGGGGACCGGAATCTTCAATAACTTATTGAATGTGTGTAAATGAGAGCGGTTTTAAGGAGTTGAAAGGTTGAAATGAGAAAAATAACCAGTTGTTCTCTTATATACCCGATGCATTCACGGACATGAAATTATTGTTCACGGGTGTGAATGGTCGTGTTCACGATTTGCTGAAGGAGTGCTCTACCCGTGAATAAAGGCGTGAATATGTTCACGGTTGTGACTTTTGAATGTCATAGGCATGAATGATGAACTGTCACGGGGGTGAAACACGAGTCACGGGCGTGAAATGTTGAATTTCACTACTTGTGCCCGTGAAGCAAAGCGTGACTCAAAGCGTGAATGCTTCTGTGTGTTTTGGGGTGAAAATGTTCACGGGCGTGAAAATACATCACGGGCGTGAACAAGGCTTTTCACGGGAGTGAATGAAGTAGTGAATATAAGTTTCACCATTTGAAGCTGTGAACCATGTCGTGAATCAAGTCGTGAACGACACTGCCTCTTTTGACTATTTAAGTCACGGGCGTGACTCCCCTAAAATTTTCATCAAATAAAATTTAGTCCTAAAAAAACAAGACTAAATCATTTCAATAAAGATTATATCCCTTATAACATAAATTTTCATCAAAATTACTACCTTATATCTAGTGATATGATACAAAATTAAGATTATCAATTAAGATTTCATAAATTAGCAATCACAAGGTTAATCCATCAATCATACCAAGTTCTCTTCTAATGAAATTAAATCTTTCCTCATTTAAAGACTTAGTAAAAATATCTGTCAATTGATTTTCTGTGCTTATAAATTCTAATGCAACATCTCCATATTGAACATGATCTTTAATAAAGTGGTGTCTAATATCAATATGCTCACTTCTTGAGTGTTGAATAGGATTTTTTGAAAGATTTATAGCACTTGTATTGTCACATTTAATAGGTATATGGTTCATATCATGACCATAGTCCTTAAGTTGTTGTTTCATCCAAAGAATTGAGTACAACAACGTCCAGCTGCTACATACTCTGTTTCAGCAGTTGAAAGAGCAACTTAAACTTGTTTCTTGCTAAACCAAGAAACTAAGCATTCTCCAATAAAGTGACGAGTGCCTGAAGTACTTTTTCTATCTAAAAGACTACCAGCATAGTTTGTATATGAATATCCTATAATATAAAAGGATGAATTTCTAGGATACCATAAACCTAGATGCAATGATCTGTGTAAATATCTTAGAATCATTTTTACTGCATTTAAATGAGATTCTTTAGGACATGATTGGAATCATGCACACAAGCAAACACTATACATTATATCAGGTCTAGAAGCAGTAAGATATAAAAGTGATCCGATCATACCTCTATAGAGCTTTTCATTAATGCTCTTACCCTTTTCATTCTTGTCCAATTTTGTTGATGTGCTGATAGGAGTCTTGGCATTCTTGCATCCTTCCATACCAAATTTCTTAATTAAATCTTTGGCATATTTGGATTGGTTGATGAATATTCCCTCATTGCTTTGCTTTATTTGTAGACTAAGGAAATACTTAAGCTCTCCCATCATGCTCATTTCAAATTCCATAGTCATACACTTGGCAAATTCTTGACAAAGCAACTCATTAGTAGAACCAAATATTATATCATCAACATAAATTTGAACAATTAGTATATCATGCTTATGCTTTTTAATGAATAATGTTGTGTCAACATTTCCCTTTGTAAAGCTATTTTCTAATATAAAAGAACTTAGCCTCTCATACCAAGCTCTTAGGGCTTGTTTCAAACCATATAAAGCTTTTGAAAGTTTAAAAACATGATTTGGCAAATCATAGCTTTCAAAGCCTGGTGGTTGTTCTACATACACTTCTTCTTCTATAAAACCATTTAAAAATGCACTTTTCACATCCATTTGAAAAGGTTTGAAATTCATGTGACATGCATATGCTAAAAGTATTCTTATGGCTTCTAATCAAGCTACAGGTGCATATGTTTCATCATAATCTATACCTTCTTCATGATTATATCCTTTTGCAACTAATCTAGCCTTATTCCTAGTTATTGAACCTTGTTCATCTAGTTTGTTTCTAAATACTCATTTGCTACCTATAATTTGATGATCCTTGGGTCTAGGTACTAAGGTCCATACCTTACTTCTCTCAAATTGGTTGAGTTCCTCTTGCATGGAAATTACCCAACTTTCATCATTAAGAGCTTCATTAACATTTTTAGGCTCAATTTGAGAAATAAAAGCAATATTAGTGAATAAATGTTTGAAATGAGATCTAGTACTTACTCCCCTTGAGAGATCACCAATGATTTTCTCTTTTGGATGATCTTTCGTCATTCTCCATTCTTTTGGGAGTTCTTGTTCATTTTCTTCTTGAGTTTGAGGTAAAGAATCATTTTTATGTGAATCTTCTTGATCATTTTCTTCTTTCCCATTTCCAAGATCAAGTCTTTCCATATTACCTACAACATCATCAAGAACACTACCTTTCACAAGATCAAGTCTACTAGATTCATTAAAGACAACATGCATGGATTCTTCAACAGTTAATGATCTTTTATTAAATACTCTATATGCTTTGCTGGTTGTAGAGTATCCTAAAAAGATACCTTCATCAGATTTAGAGGTAAATTTTCCAAGATTGTCCTTGGTATTCAATATAAAGCACTTGCATCCAAATACTCTAAAGTATGATATCAAAGGTTTTCTTCCATTCCATAGCTCAAATGAGGTTTTGTTTAATATAGGTCTTTTGAAAACTCGATTTGAAATATAACATGCAGTGTTTGTGGCTTCTGCCCAAAAGTAAGTTGGTAAATCATATTCAGTGAGCATTGTTCTAGCCATTTCAATTAAAGTTCGATTTTTCCTTTCAACTACTCCATTTTGCTAAGGTGTCCTAGGAGATGAGAAATTTTGTGAAATACCATGTTCAAGACAAAAGCTTTCAAAGTTTTCATTTTAAAATTCTTTGCCATGATCACGTCTTATCTTTGAAATGCAGTACCCTTTTTCATTTTGAACCCTTTTTGCAAAGTTTTTGAAATTTTCAAAAGCATCACTCTTTTGAGCTAATAAAATTACCCAAGTAAATCTAGAGTAATCATCTACAATGACAAATGCATAATGTTTTCATCCTAAGCTAGAAATTCTAGTAGGTCCAAATAAGTCTAAATGCAGAAGTTGAAGAGGTTTTGATGTACTTACTATGTTTTTGGCTTTGAAGGATGACTTGTGTTGCTTTCCTCTTTGGCAAGGTTCACATGTCTTGCCTTTTTCAAATTTAACTTTTGGTAGTCCTTTTACTAGTTCTCCTATGTTGAGGCTTTGTATTAAGTCCATGTTAGCATGACCAAGTCTTCTATGCCACAACCAAGATTCATCACTAGTAGTCAAAGACACTTAGAGGAATGATTAGATAGTTCATGTAAGTTTATTATGTATGTATTGACATCTCTATTTCCTTTAAATATCTCTTGACCATTGATAGAGATCACAAGACATTCATTGGAAGTAAAGATTACTTTGTTTCCATTATCACATAATTGACTTACACTTAACAAGTTATGTTTCAAGGCATCAACAAGACATCTTTAATAAAAGAAGTACCATTATTACCAATAGAACCAATGCCAATTACCTTACCCTTAGCATTGTTTCCAAAGGTAACTTTACCTCCATCAATACTTTTCATTTCATTGAAAAGTTCTTTGTCTCCTGTCATATGCTTTGAGCATCCATTGTCTACTAGCCAAACATTTTTGTTTATTGTGGACTTGAGGCATACCTATAGAATCACAGTTCAAGTATGATTTTTAGGTACCCAAATGAGCTTGGGTCCTTGGTAGTTAGCACATGAAGGTTCCCAATGAGTCTTCCTTATCCAGCAATATTTATTTATGTGACCCATTTTTATACAATAATTACATTGTTTAGGTCTAAACTTGTTTTCTGGTCTTACAAGATTTTTGAATACCATATTTCTATCAAACTTATTTTGAGAATGATGACATACACAGTTATGATTAATTGTTGATTTTCTAGATGCATGCTTCCTATATATAAAGGCATGATTATTCTGTTTATGTATAAAAGGTTTAATATGCTTATTTCTTGGTGTTGTTCTAACAAGTGTGGAGATGTGAGGTTCACTAGAATTAACAAAGATAGTTTTGTGAGAAGATGATGATGTGTCTTTAAATCCTAGACCATGTCTAATTAAGGGTGATCTTTGAGATACAATGAGAGTATCTAAACTCTCTTTACCTTTGTGAAATTTAGAAATGGAATTTCTAAGTTCCTCAACTTCATTTTTCAAAGTGTTATTTTCTTTAAGCAAAGAAGCAGTTGAGGGTCTCGATGAATATTCATCTAATGACTTTTGGAGAGATTCATTAGATGATTTAAGCTTTATGTTTTCCTTTTCTAAATCATCTATCTTATTTTTTAAATTATAGATGTTATTTCTATAATTACTAAATTTACTTCTATATTTCTCTAATTCTAGATTTAATTCTTCTATTAGGCTTTGCTCATCATCATCATCATCATATCACTGCTATCATTGTTTAAAGAGTATGAATGTAGTGATTTTACCTTATTCAAGACGTGATCCTCAATAGCCATGAAGCATAGGTTGACCTCTTCACTTTCATTATCATCTCTTTCGCTTGAAGAGCTTTCGTTATCCCATGTGGCTTTATGACCTTTCTCCCCATTGTCTCTTTGGTATTTGCTTTTATGCTTCTTGAGCCTTGGACATTCTAGTTTGATATGTCCTTTCTTTCCACACTCATAGCACTTTACCTCTTCCTTACTTCTTTGTGCATCATTAGAAGTTTGTTTGAGGTTTCTTTGCCTGAAGTTTTTGGAGCTGCTCATTTTCTTCTCAATGATTCTTTTAAGTCTCCTTGAAAGCATAACAATGTCCTCATTTTCATCATCACTCATTTCTTCATCATCTTCACTTTCTTCTTGCAATTTTGAAGTAGAGGCTTTGAGTGCTAAGGGCTTTCTTTTCTCTGGCTCTGCTTCAAGCTCTCTATCTCTTTTCACTGCCATTTCATGTGTGAGAAGTTTTACAATCATCACATCAGTATTCATGATACCAATTGTTACCCAGATCTTAAGCCAATAAGGGGGGTTGAATTGGAGTTTCAAAAATTAAACTTTAAAGTGCAGAAATAAAAAATTAATTTTATGAGGGATAGAGAAATTTGACACAAGGATTTTTATAAACAAACCCTACTCCTCTCCCCAATCGCAATTGGGAATTTCACTAACACACTAAGTGTTACAATGGAGTTTTACAAGCTCACTCCCAACTATGGTGTTTCTCACAATGGCTCACACCTAACCCAGAAATCCCTTCCATTTTAATGGCTCACACAATAACCAATTCCTTGTGTTTTACAGGCTCACACAAACAACCTTTACTTTGTGTTTTTACAGGCTCACACAAACAGCCTTTACTTTGTGTTTTTACAGGCTCACACAAACAACCTTTAATTTGTGTTTTAGAGGCTCACACAACTAACCCTTACAAGTGTTCTAATTTTAACCCAGAAATACCCAAAACTCACTTGAGTAATAAATGATTATAGAGAGAAACACTCACAAATCTTTATTGCTCAACAAATAAAGAGCAAAAAGATTTTTACAGAGAATAGATATTGGTTCTCAAAGTATTGAATGTACAAATAGCTTGTAATAAGATTTTGATTCAATGTATTTGCTATCCTCTTATACTTAATGCATAAATGACTTCCATTTATACTCCCTTGGATGATTATAGCCGTTAGGGTGCATTTAATATGAAACTAGCTGTTGTACCAACCAAATAATCGCGTCTGACATTTTTCTCTTTCATCATTCACGGGCGTGACATTACTTCTCAAGCCGTGACTGAAGTGGTGACCTTGGTCGTGAAGCTCTCTGGAATGTTTTGAACCATATGGTCACGGGCGTGACAAACTTCCCAGCCGTGATCCAAGTGGTGACTTTGGTCGTGAAGCTTTATGGATGAAAATGCCATGAACATTCACGAGCGTGACTTAAATGTCCATTTCACGGTTTGTTCTTACTTCATGGTCATGAACTTCAAATGTTGGTTTTGGTAACGGTTAGCTCTTTCACGGGCGTGAACATGCTACTTACTTAATTTTGTCTTTCAAGGATTTTTTCTTCCAATCTCCATTCTTGCTATTTTATTCCATACCTTGTTTAATAAACTTAGAAAACAAGTATGTTAAATACAATATTGCTATTTTATTTGTTATCATCAAAATGACGGAAATACCCCTCAAGGTTTAACATATAAGAATCTCAATATCATGATCTCATCATGATTTCCTTAGTGCTATATTATGTACCATAGACTTCATTGATTGATTTAAGATCATTATCAACTCATATATCAAATTAATGAAAATGCCTTTCATTAATCAAATAAATTTGGACAATAAGTGCTAAAAGTGATTGCCTTTAGAACACTTCTCTAACAACCTCCCACTTGCACTAAAGTCAATCTCCTTTATATTTAATTCCATACGCGAATACATGAGAATCATATTTCTTTTGGGCAAGTGGCTTAGTTAAAGGATCAATAATATTCTAATCAGTAGACACTTTTTCTATCTTTACATCATTCTTACCAATGATTTCCCTAATTAAATGTTATCTTTTGAGTACATGTTTGGATCTCTAATCAGACTGTGGCTCCTTTGCTTGCACAATGGCTCCATTATAATCACAATATAATTGTATTGGATCAACAATGCTGGGAACCATTCCAAGTTCTGTGATGAATTTTTTTATCCAAATTGCTTCCTTTGCTGCTATGGAAGGTGCAATGTACTCTAGTTCAGTTGTGGAATCAACAGTCATTTCCTGTTTGGAACTCTTCCAACTGACTGCTCCACGATTTAGTGTAAATATATAACATGACTTAGATTTTGAGTTATCCTTATTAGATTGGAAGTTGGCATTGATATACTTGCTCATAACAAGATCTCCATCTCATATATCAAGAATACATCCTTAGTCCTCAAGTACTTAAGAATATTCTTAACAGACACCCAATGACCCTCACCAAGGTCTGATTGGTATCTGCTCGTGACACTTAGAGTATATGAAACATTGGGTCTTGTACATAATATATCGTACATGATTTATCCTATAGCTAAAGCATATGAAATCAAACTCATGTGTGTCCTCTCATCTTGTGTCTTTGGACATGTATACTTTAAGAGAGTAATCACATGGGTCATGAGATTATATCCTCTTTTGGACTACTTCATGCTAAACCTCTTTAGCATTTTGTCTATGTATGTAGAATGTTAAAGACCAAGCAATTTTTTAGATCTATCTCTATAGATTCTTATCTCAAAAATATAGATTGTTTCTCTATGGTCTTTCATAGAGAAATTTTTGGATAACCAAATTTTGACTAATTGTAAGATTGAGACATAATTTTCCATTAGCAGTATGTCATCTACATACAACACAAGGAATACGATTGCACTCCCACTAACCTTCTTGTATACATAAGATTCATCTGAATTTTGTAAGAAACTAAACTATTTGATTGTCTCATCAAATTGAATATGCCAACTCCTAGATGCTTGTTTTAATCCATAAATGGATCTTTGAAACTTGCATACCTTTTTTCCATCGTTAGATATAAAGCCTTCTAGTTGTGTTATGTACACATCCTTAGTCAGATTTCAATTAAGGAAAGTCGTCTTCACATCCATTTGCCATATCTCATAATCATAATGAGCAGCAATGGCTAGGAGTATCCTTATGGATTTAAGCTGGGCTAAAAATTTCATCATGATATTTGATGATAACCTTTAGCTACAAGTCTAGCTTTATAGGTAACCAAATTACCAACAATGTCAGTTTTCTTCTTGAAAACCCACTTGCACCCTATTGGCTTTATCCCTTTAGGTGGGTTAACCAAAGTCCATACTTTATTTTCATACGTGGAATCTATTTCTAACTTCATGGTTTGCAGCCATTTTTCATATTCTGAACTATTCAGAACTTCATTATAGGTTGTATTTTCTATGAGCAATATTTCATTCTGTTCACTAATGAGAAATCCATATCTTTCTGGAACATTATATATCCTACTTGACCTATGAAGCTCTTGTGCTTCAAAAGGTTGAGCTATTATATCATCTATATGAATAACAGGCTCGGGTTCAGGCAGTTGATCAGTGTTTACATGAACATTTTGAACATCCTCAAGTTTAATTTTGCTCCCACTATCTCATTTTAGAAGAAATTCTCTCTCTAAAAAAATAGCATGTCTTGAAATAAACACCTTTTGTAACACCCCTTCACCCCAGCCTCAAGCACCTGGATAAGGGAGTGCTACACCAACTTATTCAAATAATCATTTTAATAAATACTAGAAAGCCATACATTTTTTTTAACTCAAAACTCAATGATATAAAAGAGATAACGTATATTTTATTTACATAAGATAATATTTACAAAATATCAGGTTAATTACAAAATCATAAAAGATAATTTATAAATCTAAAATAAAGAAATATAAATACAAAAGGTCATGACCCATGATTTCTAGAAATCAACTGCTTTATTGGACTAGGATCACCGTTGCTTTTATCTACAAGCTTCGGCTACCTCTCTAATTCTGTGTGGAAGGAAACTCCCACACTAAGCTCTAAGCTTAGTGGTGCATAAAGATAAGGCAATATATCATATCATGCAACATGCATTGTCATATGTTCATAATGTACAAAAATTCATGCAACATGCTTTATCATGTTGTGCACACTTTTCATACAATTTATTATCTCATTGTTCACTAGCATATATATATATATATATATATATATATATATATATATATATATATATATATATATATATATATATATATATTCCAATTCATATATTTATATCTCATATTCATTTTACTTTATCATACTATCATTACATAATAACCATTTCACATATCATGAACTCTTTTAATTTCAATAACTCATTTATGCCCATAACACCTAAGAACTACTAAATAGGATAACAGGATTGTCATCCAGGCATTTATGAATGTCACCCAAATATTTATGGCATGTGCATATGTCATCACTGGCATTTATATATATATATATGTCATCACCGACATTAATAATAGTGCCATTGGTGGCTTTAATTATAGTGTCATCACTGGCTTCATTAATCGTGTCATTATAGACATTAATAATTTCCCTGATTGACATGCTAAACTATCCAAATTTCTAGTTCTAAATTAGGTGTTCTAGGACTTAATTAATGTCATTAAATTTTATAACTCTTAAATTCACACATTTCATATATTTCATAACTCAATTAATCACATAATTACTCAATGAAAGTATTTTTTGCATAATTTAACAAGATTCACATTGGTTTATACGTCAAATTCTTCAATTCATTTTCTGATCTATTACTGGCAGATTTTATATTATATTTTGATATCAATTTTGATCCAGTTATAATCCAAATTAAATTATAGAGTCTTCTTAATAATTTTAGACCTGAATCTTAGCTTTAATATGCAACTTAAATCATTAAATTTGGAGTTATGTAGAAAACAATATGATCAATTGAACACTAACTGATCGCTAATAATTTAGCCCAGAATTTTTTGGAAGATTCCAGGTCTGAACTTTATGTATTTTTTTGGACAAATGCAGATATATTTAGATTCTATGGTCTAAATAATAGCTAAATTCCTATGTCTTACATTTCAAATCTAACTAACAACATACAAATATGAATTTTATAACTTAAATTATAATAGTTTATGTACATACTTCTCCATAAATTATAGCAAAGAACACACAATCAACATAACTCAATTGTTACCAAAATATTATCCTAAGTCTAGAAAACATGCATCCTTAGAATTTTATCACAAATCACTATTAATTTACAATAGTTTACATTTCTAAATACTCAAATCATGCCACTTGAGGATAAAACCTCTTCTTTTTCTCCTTCACTTTCTCTAGGTAGCTTTCTCCTTGCCTTTGCAAGCTTGGGATTGCTCTTTATCTCTTTGAACTCCTAAAACACACAAAATTAACATCAAAACCTTACCTTATCAAAACTCTCTAAACCCTAAACTCTCTCTCATGAAACCCTAAATTCTCTCTCTACTTAAACAAGCTCTAAATGAGCTCAAAACCTTAATTTCCTTTGATGAAAGTTAAATTAAAGAAGGAGAGCTTCTTACCTATACTTCTTTATCTCTTTGATCCACACTTAAAGGTATTCTCTCTCATTTTTTCTTGCTTTTCTTCCTCATTTCTAGCTTTCTCTAGCTTACTTAGGACTTTGTTAAGCATGAAAATAACTTCACCTTGTTCTTTTCCCTCTATTTCCTCTCTTTCTCTCTCTAGATAAAGTTTTGCTTATGGTGGGAATGGAGGGGCTGGCATGGACTAGTTCATGAAGGCAGAAAAATAAGTTAAAAAGAATAGATAAGGAAGAAGAAGAAGAATCAAGAAAATGGCCAAAAGTCTCACATGGGTCCCACCATAATTTGACCAAAATCTTGACATTTAGGCTTAATTATCATATTAATCTTATTTTTTATGGATTGGATAGCCAACATGTATATTATATGTCCAATTTAATATTTTAAATAGCAAATATCTTATTAAATCCTCAAATATTTGGTAAATTACAAATTGACCCTAAAACTTATCAAATTTTGCAATTTATTCCTTTACCGTAAATCAACTTATTTAAGCTTTATAAACACTTTATTAGGCATATATCATAATTATTAATCATTATCTTGATTAATTTCGGTCAAAATTCGAATTTAGACTTTATTGGTTCAACGCGTCAACTTAACGACACATGCGACTCGGTGCCTAAATTAACGGATATGACACCTTTTATTTCAAAGGGTGATAGAATTGATATCCATATGATGATTTTGGATATCCCACAAATAGACATCGGTCAAACTTAGCTTCCAACTTATTTGACACTGTCCGATTCACATACGCAGGACAACCCCTAACTCTCATGTAAGAAAGTATAAGCTTCTTATTATTCCACATCTTATATGGCATAACATCAACTGACTTGAAGGGACTCCATTTAATATATAAATGGCAGTCTTTAGTGCATAACCCCAAAAGAATTTAAAGAGTTCCATAAAACTCATCATATACCTTACCATGCCTAACAAGGTTCAGTTTATCTTTTAAGCCACACCATTGTATTATGGCATGTAAGGTGGAGTCCATTAAGATAATACCTTATTATCCCTAAGATAATCTAAAAATGATTGGCTCAAGTATTCACCTCCTCGCTCTAATAGAAGTATTTTAATACTTTTGTCAAGTTTCTCTACTTCATTTTTGAATTCTTTGAACTTCTCAAATGCTCTAGATTTTTATCTCATAAGATATACATAGCCATATCATGAGTAGTCATCGATAAAAGTAATGCAGTAAATGAAACCACCTCTAGCGTGTGTGGACATTAGACCACATACATCTGAATGTATTAAGTCTAAATGCCCATTAGCACGTTCACCTTTTCCCTTAAAAGGTAATTCAGTCATCTTACCTAATAAGCAATATTCACATGTGTCATATGATTCATAGTCAAATGACCCCAACCTACCACTCTTGTATAACTTAGCCATGTGTTTCTCACTTATATGACCAAGGCAACAATGCCATAAGTAAGATGATTTCACATATCTTTTTTTGCCTTTTATTATCATTGATGTTTAAAATTGGATTTGATATATCTAATATGTATATTTCATTGCATAATGTACCACTAGCCTAAATAATACCATTCAATATAATAGAACAATAATTGTTACTAAAAGCTAAATGGAAACCATTTTTATTTAAACTAGAAATAGAAATAATATTTTTAGTCAAAACAGGTACATAATAACAATTAACCAAATTTAACATAATCCCACTAGGGAAGGTCAATACATAAATTCCTATAGCTAATGCAGCAACTCTTGCTTCATTTCCAACATGCAAGCCTGACTCTCTCTTATTGAGCTACCTATTGTTCCTTAGGCTCTGCATATCAGTGCATATGTGTAAGCCATAACTGGTATCTAATACCATATATCATTATTGGAAGTAGCATTAATTTCAATGATAAAAATATCTAAAGTAGATGAGGCATCAGATGCCTTCTTCTTCAAGGACTCCAAGTATACCTCAAAGTTTCTCTTCTAATGGTCATCCTTGCCACAATGAGAGCATGTCCTCTTTGGAGCAATCTCCTTAGCCTTATTCTTGGCCACACCTCTTTTAGGCTTTATGGACTTCTTCATCCTATATTAAGCACAAAATGTGAAAAATTATCGGACAAACCAATTAGAATTAAGTCAATACTTAATTCATGGTCCATCACAAATCCCAAGGTGGCCTTAAAGTGGAGATGTCTTGTTTATTATTTTAGTGCGAAAGAGTAGCCTTGAAGTTTTGAACCTTTTGGAACATGCTTGCTCATCAAAAAGCTCCCTTACATGGTAGAATATGGAATTAGAATCCATAGTCTTATGATACTTTTACAACTCAGCTAGCATAGTAGCAACCATAATGCAGCTTGTCATCTCACTATCATTGAGATATTTTTTATATGCCTTCTGAACATCTTCAGAAGCATTAACAGTAGGGGGATTGGGAAGTGCCTCATTTAGGACATAACCAATCTTTTCAGATTTAAGAACTATTCTCAAATTTCTTAGCCAATCCAAAATTTTAGGCCCAGTCAACTTATTTGATTCCATTAGTGATCGCAAATTCACATTTGTCGACATGATGATGATTATATCAACCTAGATGTAAAATAGAGCATGTTAGAATGTACGTGAAAATATTTGTTTATTAGATCTTTAATAAATCACATTATAACTTCTACTATTTTATTGTGAATCCATAGCCCTCATTAAGAACCCAAAAGAACCTATATGTAAGTTCTTATGGTGGGTCGATATTTAAATAGCTAAGAATAACCATAAGGCAACTCAACAAGTCATCCTTAGTTTGGTTGGTAGGTATATAATCCATACCAATTGCATTATTCATGCAACTATCAAATCTTGTGCTAACAACTAATTGATGTGTGCACTTACATTGGGCTATCAACTCCTCATATATGTATATAGAATGTACACTTCCCAACTTTGCCTCCAATACACATTAACCTTGGCACAAATCCAACAAGCTAATGATATCAATTAAGTCCAACCCATTAATCATGAAATATAATTTCAATGGTTTGAATATATTCTTATAGAGCAAGCTTGAGGCAACTCAACAACCCTAACTCTAGAAGAACTCTAGTTTTCCCTACATTAATGGAAGACATAAAACTTAATTGTTTATTTAGCAAGGGATATTTTTGTCAAGTCTCATCATGTTATTATTGCATGTTTTTATATATCATACTATAACATCCGATGATTTAGGCCCTGATTGCACGTGACCATAGTGGGGTGTGTTGGTTCAATCGGAGTTTAAATTTGAACCCATAAAAAATGACTAATAATAACGAAAATAATTAAGGGTATTATTATTGGTAGAAAATAAGAAATTTCTCAAAGTTTAAAAGTTAATCAAGATTAATTAAGTTAATGCACCAATGAAAATTAGAATTAATTTTAATTAGTGGGACCCACTCCTTAATTTTAGTATAAAAGTAAAAAAGATGACAAATTCTACATTCTTCCACCTAAAAAAATCTAACTCATATTCTTCCTCTCTTCACCTCTTTTTTAATGTCCACCATAGCCTTACAAAAGCCACCATTTTGCTTCATTTTAAGCTTGAAAAAGAGAGAGAAAATTAATTTTAAGAGAGAAAAATTCAGAATTAAAGAGTTCTTACCATAAAGGGAGCTAAAGAGCAAGAAGGAAGGAAGAAAGAAGAAAAGAAAATGGAGAAACTTTGGGATAGATTCCATCCAGCTTGGAGAACCATTAAGGTGAGTTTATTCTTCTTAAATTCAATCTTTTTCCTTCCATTTGAGACCTATAAGGATGAAAAATATGGTTATGATTGGTAGATTTAGGTTATTTGGCAAGAATGGAACTAGAAATTGAAATTTGTAACTAGTTAAAGAAAAATGTAGTTAAAATTTTAATGAATGATAATTGATGTTAGTTAATTATTTTATGACTTAAAAACTAGAGAAAGGTAACTCTAATGGAGAAATGAGGGGCTACCTTGGTTAAGTTAATTTGGGAAAAATTGAAATTAACCTAGGAGTAATGCAATTGGTGATAAATGAAGTGTGATTAGAGTGTGGATTTGAAGAAAATAAATTGGGACCTATGATAAGATATTTAGGCAGCCATAATATATCAAGAAGGAAGTTAACTTTAGTACATTTTGGGTAAATTAAAGTATAAAATATATTAGGAGCATTAGAATTTTATGTAGGCATAAAAAGTTTTGATATTGAATGATAGGAATGAGATATGGTATGGTTGTGTAGGAAAACCAAGTGAGCAAATGAGAGACCCTCAAGAAGGTGACAAAGGCAAGGAGAAAGCAAATTAGTGAGAGGAGGAAAAGAAGGAAAAGGGGAAGCTCCAAGATTGATTAGGTATGTGCTTCATTGATAAAAATCTTGCATGTTGTTTAAATATGTGAAATTATGTATTAATGTTGATATCAATGTGGTTTGATATGGAATGTTATTAGTTGTTGCTTTTAATGTTTTATATGGTAATAGGACCAAATGGTGTGAAATCATTAAGATATGTGAATGTAATTGTGTCTGGAAACTTTGGCATAAAATGAATGCATATGGTGGATCTAATTAGTAGATAAGTTTGTACTAATTGATGACTCTGCTATAGAAATTTTGGAGTAGTCATAACTATTTTGATCATAACTAATGCTCTGACAATGATATTGAGCTGAAATCAGTTGAAAGTGAAAGTGGACTCACAAGGATAAAACTTTCAATCAGAATCTATGTTCAAATTCTAATTGCAAATGGGCTAAAAATTGGATACAAAATCCTGGACCTGTAGATTCGCAGAAAATACTAGGTAAAATAATGGAACGCCCTTCAGATCAAGGACCATAACTTTTGATAAAAAAAAACTTTGATTTGAATTATTTTTGATGTATCTGGAAGCTCAGACAATAAACTACAAAATATTAGAAGATCATAAATTCAAATTCGAATTATAAATGAGCTAAAAATGAGATCTAAAATCAGGGCTAAAATCTATCATAGATAAAAATTTGATATATTGGGCTTTTGCATGTGGTATGATGATTATATATAGTAATTAATGTGAATTTTGACATTAATTATAATTATAAATATTTAATAAATTATTTAAGTTTGAGGTTCTAATGCAATAACAATGGGAACAAATAATAAAAATAAATAAACATGTATGTGAAAATTTGATACAATTATCATTTTTGAAAATATTGTAAATAAATATAAAAATAGTTAACTCCTAAGCACCTAATCTAGAATTAGAATAGAGAATAGTTTGACATGTCAATCAGGAGAGTTAAGGCACTCGGTGCTAAATATAAAAGCCGGTAATTACAAATTTATAAATGTGTTCGGTGCAAAATTATTAAACCGGTAATGACATTATTATAAAAGCTTTCAGCACAATATTATGAAAGCTAGTAATGGCAACTCCGTTATTCCTATTAATTTGTTCGGTTATAGGTATTATGGGCACAAGAAAAAAAAATAATAATATAAAAGTATGTCATTAAATAATGTTGTGTTAAATCACAATATTTAAATATTAAATGTTTGATGACATTTATTTAATTTCATATAATTTTTTATTTTATGCTTTATTTGTGAAATGATTAAATGACATGTAAGAAAATATATGTATGTAAGATTTTTATCCTCGAAACACCATTAAGCAAGTAGCTTAGCGCAGGTTGTTTCCTCTCGCGTAGATTCTAAAAAAAAGTTGTAGATAGTATAGTTGTCAGAAGAAGAAAGGTACCCGAACAATAAGTGGCTTAAAGTTTTAGACATATTTTGGTTTATTTTGTCAAAAATATTTTAAATTAAATTATAGTTTTTATCTCATCTAGTACGTATTGGGGATGTGTAACTTTAATGTAATGGACATAGTTTGGATGTAAAATAATATATTTTATAAATAAATAAAATTTTGAATATCGGTATTGGTAATAAATTTATTTTAGTGTTTGTAATTTTTTGCAAAAAAAATTATACTTCATTTAGCTGATCTTATAAAACAGTTAGTCGGGTAATGTTCATTTACCTTGCTGAACTAAAGTGGGGTACGGGGGTGTTACACATACATTCATCACATAGATATATAAAGATAGTTATATTAACTATCTAACATAATTATGGACATACTAAAGCCAATCTCTTGAGCCAATGAGAGATTTACTATATCTTATCTAGGCATATGCATTGATTTACAATTTAAAATAGAAATCAAATTCATATTTCTAAATCTTCTTGTTTATGGCATCACCTCCTTTGCTTCTTACTCCTTTTTTGTATTTTCATTATATCATAGCCCTATATAATCTAATTACATATTTTAAAGTGTAGCAAATCTCAATTTACATTCTACGGAAGTAAGATAAGAAGAGAAATACATGAAAAATATAGAGAGGGAGAGACACGCATGCCCTATTTACCATAAAATAAAATAATATCATGCATGTTAAATCACATTAGACCAAAATCCATAATCATCCATCATGTTTTTCCATACACCTCTAACATGCATTCTCTAATTCATAAAATAAAATAAAATAATGACAATTTTGGATTTCAATTTGAAAATCGATTCAATGCTTGAACCGAAATTGTCTACTTATGTTGTTTCGGTTAATTTAATTTTCTATATCATTTCAATGTGAAATTTAATATTTAATCAATTTAAATTAAATTCTATATTTCTAAAATTAATTCAAAATTAATTCACATTAAAATTAAATTATTATGATGTTAAAATTAAATAATTTAATTTTAATATACATACCAATTTCTAGTCAAACTAGAATTACCATTGCTTAACTTAAATTAATTCAAAATTAATTTCTAAAAATTATAAAAAAATTTATAACCTTAAATCATCATTCTAAATATCTTTATGTCAGATCAAATTCATAAAAATATTTTTAGCACAAACCAAAATTACTAAGACAAAATAATCAACACACCTATATGATCAAAACAACTCATTCGACATCTATAATTTTTTTAAAAATTTTAAATTCCAGAAAAATAATTTTTTTATGTATCTAAAATCAAAATAACATATTTTTAATCATAGAAAAATTATTTCAAGGTTCTAAAAACAAAATAATTACATACAACAAAATCAAACAATACAGTCCCACCGGGTATGCTAAAACAATCCAGTTTTTGTATTTGTTTAAAAAATTAATTAAAATAATTTTTAATTGATTATTGGAAACTTTCAAAGGCTTAAACACATTCTCAATATATATAAATAATTTTTTCCAAAATCAAATTACAAGAAAAATATGAATAGTCATATACATATGTTCATAAACAATGCAACTTTCAGTATTTTGAAATAAATCTGAAATTAATTATTTGAATCACATTCAAACTATTTTCAATAAAAATAATCATTTTTAATCATCTTATAATCATATCAAAGAAAGAAAAATATGTAAAATAAAATTTTCAAATTAATTTCAATTTTTCAAACCTATTGATCCAAAACCATCAAAATTGTGCAATGTTATTATACTTTCAATTAAAATTAATTTTAATAGATGCAAGTAGACTCTGATACCACTTAAGGGTTTTGAAGATGAAACTCATTCACAAATGCAATGAAAAATTAAAATTTTCAAAATCCGAAACAAAAATCTTACTTGTACCATTAAAACTGATTCATCAAAATATAAAGATTAGAAATTATACCTTATAATTTCTTGCTTTGTTCTTCAAAATTTTATCTTGTTGAGTTATAGAAAACCATAACAATGTACACTAGAATATCTCTAATATTAATCCATGCGAAAATGTGAGAAAAAATACAGGAGAAATAGTTGAACACACCTCAAACTGCTACCAATGATTTATGCTCTATTTTGAGATAATATGAAAAATAACTATTATTTTGAATTTTCAATTTTTTTTATTTCTAAAAACAATATTCTAAGTTTTGAATTCTTCAAAAATGTTTTTACCCCAAATTAGTCTAGGTACAAAGTGCACAAAACAAGGGGATGAATTTTAGGGTTTTTGCCTTAATTAGCTATTAAGGCCAATTTAGGCTAACTGCTTGGGCAGGCCAACAACCCGCGTGGGCCCACAACCCCTTAGAGCAATTTTTTCTATGATCTCATCGTGTTCCGACCTGAAATAATTCTCTCATCTTAGAAAAATAAATAGAGTTGAACATGGATTTCAATCCGAACAAAATCCCATTTTTTTGTTACACTTTATAAAGTTGATTCCTATCGAGTTGAAGGAGATGAAAATGCAACTTCAGGAGCTAAACTATCCAATTTATGATTTGGAAATTAGTGGATAATATGATAGCAAGGAAGATACGACGATATCATGAATATATAGTGAAAGAAAAAAAAATACATACAAATTGTAGGAACATAAAAGTATTCCTTACAACAGAGTCAAAAATAAAACATAAGAGATCATTGCAACAAATTTAAGGCTACAAATGTAATACAAGCTACTTTCGTGGTAAAGGAACATAATAGTTTATACTCTAAACAAAAAGGCTCTAGCAAGACCACCCAACTGACCCACTTAAACTTAAGAGATTAAAGAAACACAAAATAAGATGATAGGACAGTGAAAGAGCTAAGTCAGCTCTTAAGGGGGAGAAACCTAAACACACTATAGAATTTGATGAAAGTCTAAAATGCAAGGATAGACTATGTATGCCGAGCATTAAGAAATTTAGAGTAGAACTCAATGAAAGAGACTCACAACACTAATATGTAATACGTTTGAGGAAGTATTAATATGTATCAAGATTTAGGGTCTAAACATTGATGACTAGTGGTAGAGGACACTACATAGTATATTATTAAGTATGTGAGATGATGACAAATCAAAGCAGATGTAACACCCCCTCATCCCAGCAATGCATGCCCTAATGAGGGAGTGTTATACTGACTTCAACAATTAAAATGTCATTTCATATAAATGGAAAACAACACATATATATTTTTTTTTATCAAAGAAATCACAATAAAGAAACATAGTACATTACATATAAATACATTAACATTTCCATAGCATTTATGTTTTTCAAAACATAAAATTCCTTTACAACCATATAAAAGAAAACTCATAAAAAATTACAAAAATTGTGCGACCCATAGTGTTTGAGTTCAGCTGCTTTACTGAATAAGACCACTATTAGCTTTATCTACAGACTTCATCTTATTCTTCCCTATATCTACGTGAGAGAAACTCTCATGCTAAGCTCAAAGCTTAGTGGTGTATAAAGATAAGACAATAATTTATTCTCATGCATTATGCACTCATATATATATATATATATATATATATATATATCTTCATCATATGATTATTTTATGTAAACGCATTATCCTTTTATTTTCATACATATCTTAACAAACATTGTACATAAAAGGCTCCTTTATGCATCTCATGTCATTACCTCATACTTGCACTTTATTATACTAGTTTGATTAGCATAAATCAATGGTTGTAAATTATAACTTATATAATAATCTTGTACCATTATTAATTTTTTTTATGCACATAACAACTAGGAACTAATAATCAGGATAACGAGGTTGGTCATCCAAACATAACAAAGTTGTCACCTGGGCATAATGGTATATGCATACAATTGTCATCACCGGCATTAATATAGGTGTCTTCACTGATATTAATATCTATATCATCACTGGCATTAATATAGGTGTCATCACTAACATTAATATATATGTCACCACCTGCATTAATAAGAGTGTCATCACTAGTATTAATATAGGCCCCCTAATTGGTATGTCAAACTATCCAAAACTCTAGTTCTAAACGAGGTGCTATAGGGCTCAATCCTTACTATTAATTCATTAGTTCATTCTCATTTCTTCTTTATCAATATCATACTTCTTTTTGTTTCATTCATCACATACTTCTTCCTTTTATAAATCTCACTTTTCTTTGTTCTTTTTATTATATCATATCTTTACCTAATATGGAATTATGTGCATAATCTCACATATTTACTTTTATCACATGTAACATCACATTTTTATATGTATCAATACACAATATTTATAATTTTATTGAATATTTTTTCGCAAATATTTTCATTACTTGAATTTCCCGATGTTTGGTGAAATAAATAAATTACTAAAAATAGAGCATTTATGGTTGTGACTCCATGTTCACCCTCGTGATTCAAGCTATGAATGCTTTTGGAATGAATAGTATCTTTTTCCATGAAAAATTCATGCCCATGAATTTATCAATTTATGCTAGTGACTAGAGGTAATAGCCTATAATTTGTTCTGAAATGGCTTGAGATGAGCATTTTACATGTTAAAGTATATGAAAATGTATTTGATATTAAGTTATGGCATAAAACTAGGCGTTTAAGTTCATAAAGTGATATTGCATAATACATTGATCCAAGTGATGTATGTTAAAAATTTGATTAGCTTAAAGGCTTTTAAATGTGATACAAACATTGTATGTTAAGTTAAGGACTTTGGGAATGCATGTTATGGAATTATTATAGTTTTATGAAGCTTGAAATGGATATGGGAAGCAAAAGTGTGGTTTGTTATTCACTAACCTCTTATTTTGCTCCACTATCACCTTTTTTCCTTTATTTGCTTGGACTTGGTCTTTCTCAACTTATGCTCCTAAAACATATAAAAACATAATAAGAAATCTAATTTCTTCATATCTCTCTTAACTCTACTTTCTCTCTCTTAAAACCCTAAAGTCTCTCTCTCTTTGAACATAAGCTCTAAGTGAGCTCACAACCCTATCTTCCTTAAATGAAAATTAAAGAAGAGAAGAAGAACATCTTACCTTCACTATTTTCTCCCTTTGATCAAATTTTTAAGAGATTTATCTATCCTATTTTCTTTCTTATTCTCCTTCCTTTTTGGCTCCCTCTAACTTCCTTAAACCTTGTTATGCATGAAATGGCTTTTCTCTCTCTACTTTCTCTTTTTCTCTCCCTAAAACAAGCTTTGGCTATGGTGGAATATGGGGGATGGTTGGGACTAGTTTAGAAGATAAAGTTAAATGAGATAGGAAGAAGAAAAGAAAAAGAATGACGAAGAAAGAATCAAAATTCAACATTGGGTTCCACCATTTGACCTCAACTTTGATAATTACAGTAATTAACATACTAATTCTCTTCCTCTTCTTAAGGTGGCTAGCCATCTCTTGTTTAATGTCCCACGATTATGTTTTAAATGGTAAAACCTCAATTAGTCCTCTAATTTTGATAAATTACAATTTGACCCTAAAATTTTCCAAATTGTGCACTTAGGTAATTTACCATAATTTAGCATCTTTACACTTTTTACATGCTTTATTCTACATTTCTCATAAATATATATCCTTATTTAATTATTTTCTAATCAAAAAAAAAATTTAGACTCCATTCGATCCAACACTTTGGCTTAGCAACACGCACGACTCGAGGCCTAATTTAACAGATATGACAGCAGGACATTAAATTATATTTGTCTTGTTATAGCCTTCTTTTTTCTTGGAATAAAAGTAGGAAAAAATGGTAACAAGCCTTGGGTAGCCAACTCAATTCTAGTATAACACTTCATTCATAGGTTAATGAGCATCAAATGAGGAATATATAGTTTTTGCAAAGTTAAAAAGGGACATTTATAAGTTTAAAGAAGTGATAAGTACTTTATACCTAGCAAATTTTGAAGACAAAATTTCTTAAGGGGGAGAGAAATGTAACATATGCTAATTAGGGCCTCATTAATGAGATGGATTAAGGGAATAAAGTTTATGAGTAAAAGTCTTGTTATGAGAAAAGAGATGGAAAAGCGATAAGAAAGTGAGGTATCATATGGTTCACACCCATGACAACATCCTCACAGTCGTGAACCATCGCCAAATGGGTTTATGAAGGCAAGTTGATTCAGGGCCATGACACATGTTATCATGTATGTGAACCTCGTCTACCTTTTTTTTTCTCTCGCATGCCTATTCCATATAAACCCTAGCTTCCAAAATTCTTTCACACACCAGTGAAATTTTCCACCATTTTCCCTTCAATTCCTTGCTTAAAAACACAAAATCCTAGGTAAAAGCAAGATATAACTAAGTTCTTAAGAGAAAGAAACAAAATGAAGTCTTTACCTTGGAAAGGAAGACTGTTTAGGCCCATTTTTTTCAAGGTTTCGAGTTGAAAAAAAAGGTGGTGAAGCCTACCAAGAGAATAGGCAGGCTTGAAGAGCTTGAGTTTTGAGTTTCCATAAAGATATGTACATATGTGTATCTAATTCCATATTCATTGTTATTGGCATGTGTTGTATCTTGAAATGCGTTAAAAACATAATGCTTGATATAATTGCTCTTAAATTGTTATAAACGCCATAAATGGTTAAGGACAATTAATGTTATTGGTCATAAATGCTAGATATTGAGTTAAATGAGGCAATGTGATTTTATTGTGCACAATTGTGAATTAATATGGTTGTGGCATGATATTGGCATTTAAAGTAGTTAGAAGTTAATACTAGAAAACATTAAAGCTAGTTGTGAAATTAACAAATGAAAAATGACTTAAGTTATATTTAATGCTTGAATATTTTTGCTACCTATATTAATTGAGAATGGTAAGTAATACTATATATTATATATGTTGAAAAGGAAAGATTGAATCTTGATTTTAATATGAATAAATGTTAAATGGTGCCAACGATGATTAAGGCATAAAACTGAGGTAATTATATGATTGACTGCTATTAGGAGTGATTGACATTGGTCAATCTTATAAAATATGCATGTCAATTGAGTTACTCTATTTTTGGAGAACAATTTGAAATCTATGAATTTTCTAAATTAACGTCTGTGAACCAAGTGTCATAACCATGAATGCTTATAGTTTAATTTATGATTTATGGGTAGAATTGATCATGCTTTGTGTCACAACCAAAGTCATGATGAAAAAGTCGTGAAAGTAAGGCTTCAAGATTGTGAAACCTCGATTTGTTATAAAGTGTTTTGCAATCAGAGGCTTTTATGGTTTGGACCAGGACTAGATTTGTAGGTCTTAACCTATGAATGTCACTTCACATCTGACAATGATACAATCATGGTAATGAAAGTTGCCAAAATAAACTGTTAAAAGTTAAACTAAATCAACTTTATATGAAATTCATATGTTACATCAAGATATTTAGTCATTTAGAAGTATGATAATAAATACCTAGTAAGGTGGGACCAACTAAGTAAATGCAAATAAAATGCTTTATTTGGTTGATGATGCACTAACATAATGATGATCATAATGATGACGATATGGCATAGTGTGCATATATATATATATATATATATATATATATATATATATATATATATTTACACCTACATGTTTACTTAAGTGATTGCGCTAAGAATAAGATAGCAATACATGTTATAATGATGTATGCAATGATGAATAAATTAGTAGTAAGCTCGTGGAACACAAGTGAACATATTGTGATAACATAAAGAAGGAATTTAGAAATTCACTTTTTATTTGTCCATTATTTCTAACTTAGGACTAAAGTCAAAATAGATGGCATGCCATTAAGGGAATAGACAACACCATAGAAGTGAGATTATAGAGTATACTTGGCACCTTAGCCTGTGATAGGCACTATCATTCTAGCCATAATAGACAATCCTTGGGCTGCAATAGCCTCAACCCATATCCTAATTAGTCCAATCAAGATTTTATGGCACAAACAATGAGATATAACATGGATCATTATATTACTTAAATAGAGTTGTTTATTATATTGGTACAAAAAAATTATGGATGAATTTATTTCTTACGGATTTGTTGAACTAAACCAATTATTGTCTATTTCTTCTTATATATGCGATGATATTAACTTGCTAATTTTCATGAAAAGGTAGCAACAATTGTAAACAAGAAAATGATATGTTTGATATTTGAAGCTTTAAATCTTGGAATCATCATAATTAGGTAAGTGGTCATATAATAATTGTCTTAGGGAAATTATAAGGCGTAATAACTGCAAATTGAAGGGTAATTGTATGCTTAGGACTAAAGTCCTACATGTAGCATAAGAATAAGTTTTATTATGAAATAAAGTTGAACTTATCCAAGCAAGAATAAGTGAGTAGGAAGTAAAAAGTACAATAACACTAGTGTACTATTGAAAAAAAATGCAATTGCTATACCATGTACACAAGTATGAGATTATATTTAAAAGTGAACAATAGATAAAAATGCACTACAAAAAAAACACAAATAGTGACCATCAAATGTGGTCGCTAAAATAGTTTAATGAGCACAAAATGTGGTAGCAACCAATTTTAGCGACCATATTGCAAGTGTGGTCATAAATTGCGACCACAATCAACATTAGTGACCACAACTATGATATATGTTTTGTGACCACATTATTGGTATCAAAAGTCTCTTCTTGTGGTTATTAATTGTAAAAAGAGAAGACCTTAATGGACCAAATAGTAACCACTTAGTGACCACTAAATGCAATCTCCAAATTGTGGTCACTAAAGAGATTGCAATTTAGAGGCCATTGTTTGTAGTCTTAGATTAGTGCAAAATAGAGACCACTCTTATGGTCACAGATTAGTGACCATAAGCCTGTGGTCTCAAATTAGCAACCACACTTATGGTCGCAAATTAGAAACCATTTTATAATAGTGGTCTCTAGTTGACTTCTTAGTTATCCACTTTTAGCGATCAAATTAGTGGTCATAAAATAGCAACTACAGTTTATGGTCTCAATATATCGATCAATTTGTTTAGAGACCATATTTTGTGGTTTTTATTGTGGTCGTTATTTTATTTATTTATTTATTATTATTATTATTATTATTATTATTATTATTATTATTATTATTATTTTAATTTAAAATATATAATGCATTAATATATTAAATGTGCAAATACAATGAAATATTAAAAATATATTATTTGTATGTTTGTCATACAAATAATAAACATGAAATATAATCTCAAAAATGAGGATCTAATGGCAATTGAGTGCGATACTCACTAGGACCATCTAGTAGCGGCTAACTGGCATGAATCCTCTCTCTCCTCTAGCATCTACATCTACTCTACCATATGGCACATCATCTCCTCAGTTTAGTGTCTCAATTCATCATATCTCTAAATAGTACTACATAGATCATGTACCTCATCCTGTAATTGAGAGTGTGATGCCTCAAACTCCCTAATCCATTGATAAGCTACCTCGATGAGGGGTACAGAGGATGTATAGGCTTCGAATGCAAATATGGATGACTTATTTTGGCCTGTCCCATATATGTTTCTACTCTGTGTTGAAGCCTTAATAGCTTCTAAGAATATTTTATCATCATCATCCTATGTCAGATCAACTTGATTCCCGGATTCATATTGGGATGTCGCAAAAAGGAGCTTTTGAATTTGCCCATGAAAAAGTTATATCAAATAAGCAATTATCTTAATTAGAGTCTAAGTTAGGTTTTTTGATAACTTACCCTAACTTGTCATATATGCTAATCAATGAACTTTCTCAACCTGTCTAGAGCTCTCATCATATGGGCCTCATTGAAGAGTTGTACACCCTCCCTCATCTCCTGAAATTTACAAATTAGATATTAGATATACATAAGTTGTAATAATTTATTAAAAAAAGTAAGGATCCTTACAATCCATTCGGCGTGCTCAGCTATCTATATGGACATACATGTGTGTCGTGATGGCCCCAATCTGATACTGCCAGTCTAACTCTAGTGGTTTCTTAACTGACACTTTCTCATCAATTAGAATAAGGCATCCATCCATTTATGCTACCAACTCTGCCACACATCTTCTGATAGATTTGGTGGCTTTCCACTAACTCTCAAATGGTAAATTATAATTGAGTATCTCTTACATACTAGCTACTCCCATAATGCCTTAGCCACTCAATTCCAACCATCCTCCCACTCATAGTATTTATACAAAATATATATATAGATAAAAAAGTTAGTGAAAATATATTAAAATTTTTTTTAAAAAAATCGACAGAGTCTCCCTTAAAAAGTGAAAATATATTTACTCTTCTTTTGATCCTTATGCAAGTGATTATGTGCAAGTTAATAGGATGGATTCCTTTCATTCAAGACCTTAGTGGAATAACCCATATTCAAATACTTATAAGTCTGGTTGGAGCAACCATCCTAATTTCTCTTGGAGAAACAATGACCAAAACCCATCATAGACCATTAGGAATCAGAGCTCGAATCTTGCCTAGTTATGTTACTCATAATTCCAATTTTACAAGAACCAAAATCAGACCCATGCAAAAGCCAAATGGACCTTCTAATGCATCCAGAAAACCATCTCTAAAGGAAACTCCTTAGACTTTCATTATGGCTATTCAAGACAAGAATGAAAGGATTGAAAAGACAGTTGATTCTATTGAGGCATCATCTAAGACATTGGAGATCCAAATTGGTCAAATAGTTGAGGTAGTTCAAAAGAATAAGAAGATGAATCTAAACAAGCCAAATCAATCACAGTTCTTCAAAGTGGTGAGATTTAATAAGGTTGATTTGGAAACTCATTTAGGTAATTTTTCTCTTACAGGTACATCTGAGAAAGAGAATGAGCAAGTGGAATCACCTAATGAGGAAATTTAGAATGGAAAACCAAGATAAATTGGCCAGGGCGTGAAGGAAAAAAAAAGAAGGCCTTTTCTGGACTTGAATTCCATAAGGAAATTGAGCCTTACAAGCCACCTATCCCATTTCTAAATAGACCTAAAAGGAGCAAAAAGGATAAGCAGTTATCTGAAATTTTTGAAATGCTTTCTAAAGACAATATTAATTTATCTTTGTTGGATGTTGTCTAGTTATGTTAAGTTTTTTAAGGACCTGAGTTCTAAAAAAATGAGGTATGGAAATAATGAAAAAATCATAGTTTCTAAGATAACAAATGCAATTCTTCAACAACACTGCTCTAAAAGATGAAGGACCCAAGGAGCTTCACAATAGATATTACTATGGAAGGTAAAAAAAATATGGCTAAAGCTATGTTAGACCTTCGTGCCATCATAAATTTGATGCCCTATTATGTGTAAGCTCAGCTTGGTTTGGGTGAGTTAAAGCCAACCACTTTGTGCCTCTAGTTGGCATATAGGTCGGCAAAATATCCTAGAGTATAGTCAATGATCTTTTGGTTTAAATAGGTAAGTTGATTATTCCTTTGGATTTTATGGTCTTGACTTGGAAAGTTCTCATTTGAGGGATAAGAAGCAAACACATTTCTTTGGTAAGCCTTTTATGGCAACTACCAAAATTGTAATTGATGTGTATAATGGAAAGTTTACTATGACAGTTTTGGGTGTGACTATGGAATTCAAAGTATTTGATTCTCTAACTTATCCTTCTGATTCTTTTTTTTTTATTAGTGTTTATACATTGATTGCTTGGATTCATTTGTTTATATAACTTATTTGCAGAAAAAGAAAAATAAGTTCGAATTGGTGTTGACAATGGAAAGAATGGATGATCATTTCGAGGAGGAGGTTTTAGAGATGCATGAGAGCTTAGATGTAGCTGAATTAGTAAATGAAAATCAGGTTTTATGTTTTTTCATGCCTAAGAAGAGAGTGGAACCACCTAAGCCACCAAAAGTAGAACTTCTACTACTTTGAAATATGTCTTTTTAGGAGAGGGAAATAGATACCCAGTAATAATTGCCTGACCTTTTCTCCTAGAGAAGAAGAATCCATTATTAGGGAGTTGAAAACACTTAGGAAAGTTATTAGGTGGAGAATTTCATATATTAAGGATATTATTCCTACCATGTATATGCATAAAATTATTTTAGAGGACAATATCAAAGTTGTTAGAGACACCCAAAAGAGACTAAATCCTAACATTCAGGAGATGGTGAAAAAGGAAGTTCATAAACTATGAGATGAATGGATTATTTATCCCATATATGATAGTAAATGGGTTAGTCCAATCCATGTGGTGCCTAAAAATTCAGGAATCACAGTGGCAAAGAATGAGAAAGGAGAATTGATTTCCACTAAATCAACTACTTAGTGGAAAATGTGTATAGATTATAGAAAGCTAAATGTTGCAACTAAAAAAGGATCATTTTCCACTTCCTTAGTTGGACATGGTTTTTATTGATTTATTGATGGTCTTTTAGGTTATTATCTATGTCAATTGCACCAAAAGATCAAGCAAAGATGACCTTTACCTATCTATTTGGAATGTTTGCTTTCAGGAGGATGCCATTTAAGATATGCCCCTACTACTTTTCAAATGTGCGTGTTTTCTATCTTTTTGAATATACTTGAGGATTGTATTGAGGTATTCATGGATGATTTTTCTATTTTTGGTACTTCCTTTTATGCATGTCTAAAAAATTTGACTTGTGTGCTTGAAAGATGTATTGAATGTAATTTGACTTTTAGTGGGGAAAAAAGTCATTTTATGTTAAAGCAGGGGTTATGTTAAGACATGTGGTTTCAAGTTGAAGTATTGAAGTAGATAAGGCTAAATTTGATTTGATTGCAAAATTTATACCACCCATTTCAATAAAGAGCATTAGGAGCATTCTTGGACATGCAGATTTTTATAGATGGTTCATTAAAGATTTTTCTAAAATTGCATGGCTTTTAACTAACTTACTTGCTAAAGATGTTGATTTTGTATTTGACAATAATTTTTTTGCTACTTTTAACACTTTTAAAGAGAAGTACACCACTACACTTGTAATTGTAGCACCTGATTGGTCATTTCCTTTTGAAATCATGTGTGATGCTTCTGATTATGCTATAAGAGTTGTTCTTAGGCAAAAGGTTAAAAAAGCTTTACATGTTATATATTTTGCTAGTAAAACCCTAGATGATGCTCAGGTTGATTATTCCACTACTAAAAAGAACTCTTAGCTATTGTGTTTTTCATTAGATAAGTTTAGATCTTACTTGCTAGGTCTAAAGTGATTGTGCATATAGATCATGCAGCTTTGAGATATTTGTTGACTAAGGAATTTGACCTAGAAAATAAGGATAAAATGTAGTGAAATTTTGGTTTTTGGCCACTTGTCTAGGTTAATTTCTGATTTTGATGCTTTTACTTCTAAAAAGGCCATTGTTGAAACCTTTATTGATGAGCATTTGTTTACTGTTAGTCATGATTCATAGTAAACTAATATTGTTAATTATTTAATTTATAGTATGTTGAGACTTGATATGTCTTTTCAAGAAGGGAAGTGGTTTTTTTTTGTGTAGGCATTACCATTGGGAGAACCCATAAATAGTCAAACATTTCTATGACCATATCATCAAAAGGTATATTCCATAAGAGGAACAATAGAGCATCCTAGCCTTTTGCCATGAAGTCCATTGTGAAGGGCACTTTGAGGTAAGAAAACAGCACTAAAAGTGCTGCAATCAAATTTCTTATTGCCCTTTCTATTTAAAGATTCTCATGTTTACTGTTTGAGATGTGACAAATGCCAAATAAGTGAGAATATTGAAAAGAGGAATGAAATGCCTCAAACTCATAATCTTGTTATTGAATTGATTAATGTTTCGACCTTAATTTCATGGGTCTTTTTCCCACTTCTAATGGTTTTGAATATATCTTTGTTGTTGTTTGATTATGTGTCTAAATGGATTGAGACTATTCCTACCATGACTAATGATGCTAATGTTGTGGTGAAATTTGTGAAAGATTATATTTTTAGTAGGTTTGGAATGCCAAAACCAATGATTAATGATGGTGGAAGTCATTTTTGAAACAAGGTATTTGTTGGCCTTTTGAAAAAGTATAAGAGTTATGCATTAGATAGCTACACCTTATTATCCTCACACTTCAGGCCAAAGAAAGGTAAGTAATAGTCAAATCATGTTTATTTTGGAGAAGACCATGCAACCTTCAAGGAAGGATTCCATCTACCTATAGAGCTTGAACATAAAGCTTATTGGGTCATCATGACACTAAACATGGAGTTAAGAAAAGATGGGGAGGAATGCTTGTTGCAACTGAATAAACTTGAGGAATTACATAGTGAGGCATATGAAAATGCCAAGATCTACAATGAAATGACCAAGCACCTCCATGATAAATTTTTGATTGGTAAGTCTTTTTTCCCTTACATGAAAGTTCTCTTATTTAACTCTCACTTTAAATAGATTCTAGGGAAATTGACATCGAGATTGAGTGATATTTTTGAAATAGTAATAGTATTTTCTCATGGTGCCATTGAGTTGCTCAATCTGAAAACCAATGAGAACTTCAAAATGAATGGCCACTAATTGAAACCTTATTTTGAAGACACCCATATTGGAAAGGATATGGAGTGCATGGCTACACGAACTCCATATGGAAAAATGATATCATTGTCTTGTCTATAAACTAATTGTGGAGCTTCTTGGGAGGTAACTCAAGTTTTTTCTTTGCATTTTGATTTTTTGGTTTTATTTTTAGCATTTTGTTTGAGTTTTAAATAGGTATCTAACTTTTTTTATTTGTAGGAGAAGATTTGATGCAAAATTTATGAATAAACATGAGTTCAAAACTTATTTTTTAGATGGAAGAAGTTGGAGATGGATTTACTACCTCAGTGCATTACCAAGTAAGTTTTTCTAAGTTTTGAGATTTCTATCACAAATATGTCAAAGCATTACGATTACGATGAAGCAACACCCAGTGGAAGGCACACTTTTATCATGTGCATGACATATTGTTGTGTTCACAATGAGGATGTCTTAGCACAAGGCATGCCTCGATCGCACACGCAACCACCCAACACATGCAACAAGAACTAAGGCAAAAGCATAAGCCTTTGTCACAAGGGTAAAGGGCCATTACGAATGTGATGCAAGTAGCAGCCTTAGTAGCTACACATAATTATCGCATGCACAACAACCCAGTGTGCGATGAAAGATGCACAAATAATTGGCCTAAGCATTTTCCACTTGCGTGATAGGCCATCATGACAATAGCAACGAGCAACCTAACTTTGCATGTCATTGTTGCACATTTGATAGCCCATTACGCGCTCAACGGACCTCATTACTAGAAAAAAAATTTAAAAATAAATATCAAAAAATTGGAATACATATATATATATATATATATATATATATGTATATATATATAAGTGTAGATATGTTTTCTCTCTGCTCTACTCTCCCTTTCACTCATGCACTCTCTCTCCTCTCATCTCTAAAATTTTCTAAATCTCTCTTAAAATCCTAACTCCTAATCTCACCAAATCTCTCTTTTCCGTCTAAAACTTTCTGTAAATCTCACTTACTCATCTTAAAACTAGCCTTCTAACTTCATAACCTTAAATCAAGCCATCATGCCTCTAAGGATGAAGTTGCTAAATATAAAGATGAGGAAAAGGCAAGTGAAGAAACCTTTCAAACGTATTGACACAGAGAAGGGGTAGTGCATGGACGATTCTCAAATGCATAAAGAACCACTTTCACCTCTTCAAGTGGACATGTCTATGAATTATAGGGCACCCTTCCTCATGTATATTAAAGCTGAAGGAAAATATTATTTTAATGATCTAACTCATACAGTTAATATTTAAAGATTTTAAGATTTTAGAGATACTAGGAAGCTTGGAAACTATTAAGGATTTTATAATAAGGTTAGGGTGGACTAGGTTTATAGTGATAAAATTTCTCTTAAGGAATTAGCAAATTTGTGGCAAAGTTAGAATTTTGCTTGCTAGGCCATAAGTGTGTGATAGATTTTAATGTGATGCATGAGATTTTTGGATTTTACAAGTTTAGGGCTATGGATATTTCTAATGACTTTGATAGCTTGGGATTTTGGAATTTGATGACTAATAAGCCTTATTATAATAAAAAAAAAACTACATCTAATGTTAAATTCTTTGATCTTTGTGTCATTGTCCTGCATAAGTTCATGTGTCATGCTATATTTGATAGGAGTGAGAGTAATAAAATGTCTCATTATGAACTGTTTATGTTGTGATGCATGCATTATAAGACTAAGGTGTGCACTTTTTCTTTTATTTTTAAGAGCATGCTTCACACATTCTCTTAGAGTAGACTCAACTTGATCTAGAGCACATTATTACTACCTTTGCTATATATTTTTGTGGCTTTGATCCATCTAATATTAATCTAACTATGGTTCAAGCAAAGGAAATTTTGATAGTGTAGCCTTGCAGCATTTCATCTTAATAGTAGCAAACCATGGTCGTTTTATATTGGCCAAGGTGTGGCAGTAATTATCCCATTGTGGAGGCCCTGATATGGGGTCAAGTCATAGTCAAATGTTATAGATGCTTGGGCTATACAAGATAAGGTTAATGGTAGCGTTTTTTCTATCACCAATTAGCTTTAGGTGAAATAGTAAGCACTTGAAGTCCACAACTAGTATCAAAGTCGATGTCACGAGTTCAATTACCAGTATGTGCAATTTCTGAATGGGAGATTTTTTTCCAATGTGTGGTAGTAATTGTCCCATAATGGAGGCCCTGATATAGGGTCAAGTAACAGTTGAATGTCGTCGGGGTTTGAGCTATACAAAGTAAGGCTAATGGTAGCACTTTTCCTATCATCAATTAGTTTTAGGTGAAATAGTAAGTATCTGAGGTCCACACTTTGGTTGGGCTCATTCCTTTAAAAGCGACATAGACACATCTAATGGAGATCCTTCCATCACACCACAGCATGTAGCACTTCCAAAGAAGTTGACTGGAAGTTGGTCCTCTAGCACCTAAATGCAATGGATGTCAACATCAAAGCAATTTTTGGCAAGCTAAAAACACTGAAAAAGAACAACAAGTCCTTGCATTCAAAGGTTAACAATATGGACCATAAGATGCATGAGAAGAACCATCGCATAGGACTTATAAAGAATGAGTAAGCCTACCAGACTTTCAAACTTGTGTTACATTGAGCAATCAGGTTTCAAGATTCCTTTGCCACTGTCATCACCATAAGTCTGTTTCTACAACCTAATGGAGCCTTTTTCTTTTACCGTTTTTTTATGCTTTACTGACATTAAGGACAATATCAAGAATAAGTGTGGGAGAGGAAACTTTTGCCCTAGGATGTGCTTTGAATTCTTTTTCTTTATTTTAGTTATCAAGTTTCTTATGTGTTTTATTAAAGTCTTTTGTTTTGTGTATTTTGTGTGCTTTAGGATTTTTTGTGTTTATGCTCATTTTATGCTTTTTTTTCTCATTTAAAATTCAATGAAAGAATGCTATAGCATGTCTATTTTAGGATGACATGTAATTGATAAAATTTAAGATGATCTTAATGTTAATAAGATGCTTGCAATTGAGAAAATTTCAATATAATGGTATAATGTTTTAGGAATGTGATTTATAGTAGTTTAGTTGGGTTTATTGATGGATGAATATCATTTACTAGATGTCAAGTTTCTAAGTGAGATGGAGTATAAAATGCACTCACTATATCTACTCTGTATTTTTGGTTGTTTAAGTGACCAAAGATAAGAGTATGCAAAACACTCTAAGTTTGTAATGTACTAAGTAAGAAAATATAATGCTTATACTTATGTAAAATAAACTACATTACAAATCAAGGAAGAATTATAAACTCCCATAAAAAAAAATCATATATTGAAAAGAATAAGTGTGGGGAGGGGGGAGAGATGGCTTGAATTATGTATTTGATGTTCATTTGTTAATGACCTAGCTAGAATGCTATAGATTATGTCCTTAGAGTAATTATATAGTTATATTGGCTTTTTCTTCAATTATTGAGCATTGAATTGATATTAAAGTTGTCCTAAACTTAATTGATTTGTGTTTATTCTAATTTAGGTATGTTTAGTATATTTGTGAGACTTTGAGATTGATGAAGTGAATTCAAACATGTTAGTCAGTTTTGTGATGTTAGTGTTAGTGGTTTTGTGCTTTAGTTTAGTCTTTAAGTCTTAATGTTACTTGGGGATAAGTAACGGCTAAGTATGGGGGAGTTTGATGTGTGTATTTTTGTTAGTTTTTAATGTTATTTTTTGGTGTTTAATTGTGGTTAATTGTTGATTTTAGTATAGTTTTGGTACTTAGTTGTGTTCTTTTGTATTTTCAGGTGATGGAGTTGAATGTGATGAATTTGATAGAGTTTGAAGCAAAAGTTGAGTTTGAAGTGGCCTAGAAGTCAAAAAGAGGTTGGAGATTGATCAAGAGTGGATTTAAAGCAAGTGAATGGATGTCACATCTTCAATGGAGTGGCGAGCGAACAAGGACTTCTAGTAAGCCCCTTATGTCTCGTAGGTAATGCTTCAACGTGCAAGCAACGCGAGCAAGGCCAATGTTATTCTATCTCACATGCAACATCACTTTGCGCAATGAGAGACAAGCCATAAAATCTTTCTGTCATGCGTGCATCATTACGTCACAAGCACAACGAGCCTCCTCTACCTTTCCAATGCATGAGCAACACAACAATCTTTTGTCGTGCGGGCAACAATCTTATGTCATTCTCACAATATTTAGATTAGTTTGTGTGTTAATTTAACAATTGATTAAGTTAATTAGAATTTTAAACTCAATAGGTCATTGTGAGAACGATCTCGAGGGTATCTTGCTGGTACTATAATTGGTTCATTCACTTGCAAGTTTAAATTTCTAACATCATTATACTATAAAAGCAAGCATGCTTAACATGACATTAGTGTTTCAACCTAACTCAAGCTCATGTCTTAGCATACATATTCATCCCTCATTTTACAATGCCACAATATGATTAACAACATTTCCATTAGCACAACATTATCATGATTTATACTCTATGTCAAACATCACACCTAACACGACCAATTACACATGCTCTAACTTCTTAATTTCAAACTTTCCTTGCCCAAACTCCTCTTTAAAGGTTTTGACATAAAGATTATTCAAATAAATTAACCAAATTCCAATTCTAGGCCATTTAACCAAACTGCAAATACATCTTTATTTTTAATTGAACCATTTTTTTCATTTAATCTCATAACACAATTCAATAAAAAAAAATCATTCAAATAAACGACTCAGCCATATCAAATCGATTTCATCAAGTTTCCACATTTAAAGTTTCGGCCAAGGCAACAAATAAGCATTCATTTTCAAATTTTAATTCTTAAGCTATTTAACTGAATTCAGGCATACATTTTAACTTAGTTTAAATCAAATTCAAGACAATATAAATACAACCAACCAATCATCAATAATACCAAATTTAATTATCTAGATTTTTTTTCCTAACTCAACTCAAAATACAACTCGTTAAGCAAATTTATCTAGAATTTACATAAAATTGAAATTTCATTTCCATAAAGCATGAACATATCTATTTGATTAACATCAAAATTTACTCTTTTCTCTTCTCTTCTCTTCCTCATGGTGAAGCAGCCCCTCTCCTTGAAAATAAACACATTCATTCATTAGTACCTTACATAATTACACTATCCTATTCTATGGAGACTCATTGCCCTGTGTTGCACCTAAATTTCAACTTAGTAAATGACTTTATTTGAGGTTGAGTTCTTCATGAAAGTTCTAGATTTCTACCTTAGCTATATATATAAATTAAAATCACCTAAATCTGAGACTTAGAACTTTAGGTACTGTAGAAAAATTTCAGGCTACTCTACACAAAAAATTAAGACTGCCTTAATGTCTGGTTTTGAATCAATTTTTTAACATAGAAAACAAAAGAATTTGGGGTAGGTTCCTCCTTAGAAATTGTAGGTACATGATTTCTATGATTTACATAGAAATAGAAATAATCCAAATCCAAGCACATTTTGGGTAGCGATTTTGCTCGAAAATTTTAGTATAAAAGATAATAGATTTTGACATTATTTTCTTCACAAAAGTTGTAGATCTATTTTTGAATCATAGTAATTTGAGGCCTATAGCTCAATTTATAGCATTAATTCCCTTAATTGTCCAGTGTAACAAGCTTAACCAAAGTTCAACTCAATTATTTGATTTGTTTTCCTTTATTTCTCAAATTATTTCATTCAAACTATACTTCTTCATCTACTTCACCATCTAATATTCAATTTCATTTTTTTCCAAATTTTTTTGAAGGTGAAGGTAGATATATCTCCCTTAAGCTACGGTTTGAAAGAAAACCGAAGAGGAAAACTTTAATTGCTTACCTTTCCTCTTTCCCACAAATGGGTGAGAGATAAGCGACCATTCAATTCTTTCAATTTTTTTCTTTTTTAAAAAAAAATTATTCTTTTTCTTTTCCAATTCTAATTTTTTTCATTAGTTTTATTGTTTTCTATTTTTCAGATAAAAAAATGAAAAAAAATTATTTAAAATGGTTATAAAAATTTTTGTATTTTTCAAATGGGATAACACATTTACTTTTATAAATAAAAATAGAAAATTATTTTTTTTAGTTTTCTTTCCACTGCTTATAATTTAAAAAATTTTAAAACATATTTCTAATTTTCTAAATTAGAAAATAATACAACTAAATAATATATTTTATTTTCTAGTTTTTTTAAAAAAATAAATTTGTAAAAAACTATTACCTTTCCTTTTTTTCCCCAAATGAATGAGAGATAACGACCACTCATCCTTCTTTTTAAGGGAAAACACCACTGATCTTTCTCTTATATTTATAAACATTTTTCCATATGCAATTTTTTTCCCAAAAAAAAACACTTTTCCATATGACATATGTTGCCATGCATTATAGATTTATTAAATTAATTTTAATCTCCTATTAACTTCAATTAATCTTGATTAGTAATTAATCTTCCACTAATATTTCTTTTTCTTTTTTTATCTCTACCCTCAACTTTCAATTTAGTTTGATTTTATCCTCAATTGAATCTTATTTTATTATTTTCATTTCTTTCTTATCAGAATTTAGGCACTAACAATTCAACACATACAGCATTAGAGCATGCACAGACTTAGTACTTAAATTAGTAGATGTTACAATTTGTATCCGCTCCAAAGTCCAAACTCCTATTAATACTTGCCCATTTATTATCTATATTCATATAATTTTCTATTTATTTAAATAAATATAGAATTAATGACTAAATATTAAATATAATATAAAATAAATTATAAATTATAATCTCAAAAATTTTAAAATTTAATAAATATCAAAATAGAGTCATATAAATAAAGTTTAAACTAAGTAAACCTGAATTAAACTTAAATATTACACAATAAAATTTAATATGATATAATTAAAATTAAGAAAAAATATAATTATATAATTAGTGAATACTCAAAGAATTAAATTTGTACCCCCACCCAAACCCATTTCAGATAATAAAATTAATATCCAACCCGTTTATTACTATTCAAATCCTATATAAACAAAATAGATCCGAACTAAAGAAAGATCAAAATTAAAACAGCTTGAATATGGTGTTCTTCCCCCAAGCTGTTATTTCTGATATGATTGCAGACAGACCTGGAAATTGGGTCGTGTGGGTTTAGGTGGGGTTATTTCTAGTTTGAATGAATTTTAGATTTCAAATTGGATAAATTGGACAAATAAAGATTGCTAAATCTAATTGAAGATATTTATCAAAAAAAAAAAAAAAACTACTTTCAAGTCTTCTGTTAATTTTACTTTTCAATTCGTTTGTAGAAATGGGAGTTAGAATGACGCAGCCTCCAATATGGCTGTTCAATAATTCCGGATCCATTGTGGTCAGTTTTCAATTCAATGAAATTTACATTTAGAGAGAGAGAGAGAGGGCTTGAAATTGAATTACAGCATCTCTTACTTAGCAATTATTAGAATTTTTAAAGATAAAATAAACATTGATATTCCTAAAAATGCTAAGGTTGCAGACTATTGGTGGGATCAGAATTGGGCCTTACCTGACCCAGTTGAGAATATCACTTTGCAAGCTTGGGAATGGATCAAGCAAGTGCAGGTTAAGCAAGATGAAGAGGACATCACTGTGTTGAAGTTATCGAAATCCAGTATGTATTCCATCTCTTGTGCGTGGGATCTTTTGAGAAATAGAAGTAACGAGGTTTAATGGTGAAAGCTGTCATGGGGTATAGATCATATACTGAGGCATGGTTTTTTTTTTTTTTTTGTCAGACTACTAATGTCTTCAGTCAATCAATTAAAACAATATACTAATATTAATCATGTTTGCATCGGATAGGATTTATAAAGTAATAAAATGCTTTCATGAGTTTTAAAATAGTTGCATATTCAGTACTCGAATTCGAGATTTTTGATTAAATTAAATCGGAAGATACTTACGTCATACATTATCTCATTCACACCCTCATATATTACTAAGGCATAGTTATATAGCTTGGTTAGCTTTGATAAATAGGCTTGCTACTAAAGTGAGGTTGTGCAAGTGGGGAGTTGTGAATGATGACAGTTGCTGTTTGAGTAACCTGCATGAGGAATCTGTCCATCATGTATGACTAGTATAGTTTGGCAAGAAATTTTGAGGAAGTGTAATATTCGTAAGGGTCCTTATAGATGGTCTAGAAAGATTAGTTGGTTTGTGAGGTAGGCTAGTGCGAAGAACTCCATGGCTGCAATAAAAGAGAGTTATAGGCTGCATCAATTGATTAGCCGCAGAAAGGAAGGAAACTTTATTGTTTTTCAGGACATGTTTAATAAAGAGAGAGATATAGGTTAGAGTGTTGTGTACAATAAGCAGTTTATTGTTTCAAAGATGTAATATTTCTAGTGATTATGATTGGCATATCTGGAACTGAATAGCATCATAAGCAGATGCTGTTGTTGTACTCCAGTATGATTCTTCTACAGGCAATATAACTCTTCTTTATTGACTAAAAAAAAGGAATCAATTTGTTTACCTAATATATTGTTATTTATTTAGTTTAGAAATTGAATTTAAGCATTTTCAGATAAAGCTAAAAGCAATTCGAGCAGATCTGCAAAAAAAATAAATAAATAAACAAATAAACTTGAGAAAAAGAAAGAGAAATATAATACAGTAAATTTGAATTATACATGTCCTAGAAATGTCTTAGAAATACTTAATAAAGTTTACCATGCAATTGGACAAAATAAATAATTAAAAAAAATTGACATAGCAACAAACTTAGTGCTATCTAACCATTTTTGTTGTTTGTCCATATTTATTGCATATGTACAATATACCTTGATATAATTTTTGCGGTCGTATATTGCCTACATCAATTTCACAATGCCTAAAAAATAAAAATAAAAACCTCTTTAGAAATAAATTATTTTTAGACCCAGAAAGAAAAACATTCCTTGGCAAAAAAAAAATTAAAAAGGAATATTCTTCCTATATTGATGGAATTGGAAAATCTTCTTCGGGAGCTGCATCACTTTAGAAATCACTATGAAGAAAGCCTACAAACAGTGATGTGAATTACTGCTTCAACCTTAGCTATCATGTTAATAATTGCATGATATCACTCTAACGACATGTGAATAAAAGATACTCGTACCTTTATTGTCCCAAAAAAAAAAAAACTCACTGTGAAATCTCCTTACATCTTCTGTCTCCCTTTTCTTTATCCCTAACCCAATATTTTGGGAGAAATGAAGGCAAACCAATCTTTTACATCACCCACTGTCTCTACCCAAGTTGAGCAAGTATTTGTCCTATAATTCAACAATTCACCCAAATATAGCATATGATATAATATACAATTCTATTACACACAGGCTGAAAACACCCCGGTGGAAATGGTAATACAATAAATCAGACCCCAATAAGCTGAATATCATAAACCATAAAGCACAGCTCTTCCTGGTTTCAAGAATTGATCACTTGGTAAGCTTCCAATTGATTCTGGTATTACTCCAGAATTTTTCTCATGGAGCGACTATACTTCTGTCAATTGTTATACTGTATCTAATGATAAAAGGCTTTGCCAGTTGTATCATAAGAAGTAATCCGGTGCAGGTTTTTTGGCAGGTGTGCCTCTTGATTCCTGCATTTCATATCTGACTTTTTAGTGTGCCATAAACATATAACACATGCACACAGATGTTATATTGGAAGACAAACAATATTTGACAAGGAGCACAACAAGCCTAAATACAATTTATTAGGTCAATGCTCTTCTAGTAAAATCATTAGTTTTGAAGTTCTGAATGGCTAATGCGAAGCTCACATGGAAGAGGAGACAATCTTATGGTTAGGAATTAAAATCACAGTGCATCCTACTCTTAGAAATAATTAACAGCTCAAATGTATTTAATTGTCAAACGACTTTTGCATTTTTCAGCCACAGCCAGGGTACGCATGGAATAACAAAGAATATCGTGCCAATTGTGCCCAAAAAAAAAACAAGAAGAAGAAAAAATTCATGCTACAATGTTGATGCTTAGAATGATTAAATGCCCCTAGTTTTTTTAATTACTTTTTGAAATCAATTTCCAAATAGGATATATGCACAAACCTGTGGAGCTGCTTCAAAAACACGGAATCGCTTGTTCAGGTTGTCATCCAACTCTAGGATTGCAGCCACATTACCACATCTGCAGAAAATCCCAAAGAAACAATTAGTCTGAAACAAAAATAAGAGAGATCTAGATGCTATATTACCTGTAACAGTAGTTTGGAGCCGACCAGACAGTAACTATTTGGTTATCAAACATCCATTTGTATCCTTCCATTACCAATTGATGAGCACGACAAATATAATCAATATTGTTTGAGTGGTTAAAAGAAGTGACCACACTGCCACCGAACAAAAAACCAGCACCACGTGGACTCAAACCCCAACCGTCCACAATATCTTCAGGATCTGACCAGAGAAGATCACACATGGCACCATCATGAGGTACCTCTTGTTTTCTATCAATTGTACGGATCTGGTGAAAAGATCTTATAAGAAATTTCCTACTTAGAACTTAGCAGAAATAAGAGAGAAATCAGGATGGATTATTTAACCTGATCTAATGTTGATATGGCAGGAGATAGACCACCATGAACACTAAAAATCCGGTTCTCAATGAGAGCAGACAAACTGTAGTGAAACAGTATTAAAAATTCATAAGTGACTAGATTTGAAGGAAGCAACTTAACAGGCAGAGGGGAAAGAAAGAAAGAAAAAAGATAATTGGCATATTGAGTAAATATCAGACAGCTTATTGGAATTTGTGATAATATAGCAAAGTGCAACATAACAATAGCAGCAATCTTTAGTTCTACCAAAGATAAGCAGCATCAATTCAATGGAATTTTTCAACGTACAATGATAAGACATTGTACAAGAAAAACTAGCATTCTCTCCAACCACACCATAGATGTAAGCAAATTAGAACCAGAGCAATAAGCCACTGGGACATCACAAATGGTATTCTAAAAGCATGTTATAATGTGACAAAGAAAAACAAGCTAAACCAAACTCTTGTATTAGTTTTATCTAATTTATGAGACTAAAAAACTTAATGTCAGGACAGAATAAAGTACCTGCAACATCAACTGACAATGTGTGCATATAGCAGAAAAGTACAAGTTTAGAGATCAATTTTTTTCCATTGCAAGGTAAATAATACTTTCATTCCCACTAATGAACAAAAGTTATTTTATCAGCAAAAATATGTGGGATGATTCAATTATTATGATTAATGAGTCAGGCATATGCCTGAACATTGCACATGAAATTAACAGTGAACCCATAATCTTTATACCATTCACCCTGATTGTATTGAAGCCCTGTGTTTACTTTCTACATTATTGTCATACCTTAAGTAATCAAATATATCAGTGCAGTATCTCCAAACATTCACAGAGCCATATTTGCGTAGGCACTCATCGTAGAATCCATACACCTTTTAAGAAAGAACAAATATCAATACCTTTAACAAACAGAAAGCTAACAAGAAAACCAGTTTAGGAAAAGAACCTGCGTAATCTGACGGCTCTCATGGTTCCCTCTAATTAGAGTTATCCGATCTGGATATCTCACCTGGTGAATACAAATTGTTATAATAGTGTCGGTACTAATAAGAAGAACTAAATGAAGCAAACTTCAATGACTTGATTGACAGGATCACACACTGTATTAAGTTATCAATAGATATTTTTGATCTAACATTAGAAAGCATAGACCAAACTATCAGCCTCAATTTAGATGGTTTCTGAGCAGATGTCACAATAGCAAATGAAAGTGAGCATGAAAGGAAGGCTTAAAACCAGCTCCTTTTACATTTCAATTCTAATTATCTTAACCAAGGCAGGCCACATTTACAGAAATTCGTACCTTTCTGAACTGCCCATCAAGGTAACAAAGTTGAGGTTGACATGATGATATAACAGTATGATAAAACTCATGGAGACTTGCAGTTAACTAATTTTTCATTCTCGCTTAATTGTATCTTCCTGTAGTTAGAAGTTCAAGTACTTTGGTTAATCTTAGAAGTTATGTTAAGTAGACAGGTCTTTCAAAAGCATATCGCTGCAGCATTTATGTAAACCTTTTTACACTCAAAGCATGAAGAATAAAGACTACTTCCTGCATTTTATATTGTCTTCGTCAAAATTCTTCTAGCATTTGGTGCTCTTTTTATTGTTTTTCTTCCCTACATAATGTTATATGTCATTTTGTTTTCTTTTCAAGGTTGTTCTATGTCATTTCTTCCCAACATTAAAATCAATTCCCATGTAAGGGATATTTGGGATTGCTATTAGGTGTCTAAAAAGCAGGTTTAAAATTTTTTTGATTTAATTGAATGATTTTTTTAATTTTTTATAAACGATTTTTTTCAAACTTATTTCAGTGAAAAACATCTATTTACCTGCTTCTGTTTAAAATCGGTTTTCAAAACTCAAAAAAATTAAAAATACATTTTTTTCTCCAAAAGCGTTTTTCCTAAATGCAATGTCAAACGGATCCATAAACTTTTATCCTATCAGCTTATAAGCTTCGCAAGATTTTCCAAAATGCTTTGACAACATATAAAAGACATGGTCATTGACTCAATGTTCATACTCTCCTTTCCTATCAGTTGATATGACACTCCGCAATAACTTACAAACAGTGTAGAAAACAGGAAATAGAAGATGCTATTACTACTGGCTTTAGGCAACATGACTGTGATATTTGACAGTGGCAGATAAGTAACCAATGACTCAACAGTCAACAAGCTGTAAATTTCTAGGAAGTCTAAAGTCAATTATACCATGGATGTGATCCATCAGACAGTGGCACACACAATAAACACTATCAGAAAATCCCGCAAAATTCATAAACAACTGGATTTGTTTGCTTGTGAATAATCAATTTACAGAAATTATTTATAGAGAGAGCTATATTAAGAAGTCACAAGAGCACATTGGCTAGGAAACCATAAAATAGCTGGCACACATTAGACAAGCATTCTGCTCAACATTAGGCAACAAATAAAAGAACAAGCCTAATCATGAATACAATGATGGAAAAAGAAAAAAAAAAAAAAAAAAAAAGACAATCACAGAGAGGTGTGGGGGAAGAAACAACCCAATTTCCATTGGATAAAATAGTACCTTAAGGGCTAGAAGAAGCAGGAATGTCTCAACAGAGTAAAATCCTCTGTCAACAAAATCTCCAAGAAATAAGTAATTAGTCTTTGGGCAATCCCCTCCTACTTTGAAAAGTTCTTTCATGTCATAAAACTGGCCATGGATATCTCCACATATCTATTTCACCAAAGGGGAACAAAAGCAATTGATATCAATATAAAATATAGGTATCCATAATTTAAAACAACAAATGCACTGAAGAAATAAATTTCAGTGGTTCTACATCTGCTCAAACTTTTGCCCTTTCACAATGGAACCTTCTATGTAAAGAAAAACATTGAAATGATGTGATGCAATACATAAGTAACAAGGGGACTAAATTATGCGCTGTTCATTACACATAAGAGATGCATTATATGTAGAATTATCCAGAGAAAAACATTGGTGCATGTAAAAGCTAAGGAAGACACTGACTATGGAATGGGACACCACTAAAACAGAAAAGAATGGGAAACTATTTTTCTGCACTACATGTATGAAGCAGTTAACAATTCAAAGGCTTGAATTCATAAAAACTCCATGTCAGAATTATGTAAAACCAATCCAATACAAGTTACCTAGACAGTAAAGAACTTTATACTAGATTTATCTGTATTCACACTAGTTCATTGTTCATCAGCAAAAGAAGCATGTAAATATGCTTGTTTTGGCAATAAAATTAGACCGAATTTCAATCAACATTTATCTAAAATAATGCAGCACCTCAGACAGTTCATACATCAATCAGATCTATACACCATTCTGAACTGCAGATTCTTATTTGAACTATATCTTCCCATAAATTAGTCAGGCTTTGATTCTGCAAAGGCAGCAATCCATATTAAAGCAAAAGAAGCTCTGAAACACAATGAGCACTAAAAGCCTGCTGGGGTTTAGCGTGTATCATAGCAATAAGCACATAATACTAACACGCCTCTAGAATTAGACACAAGTCAAATATCAATAATTTCAGGAATTAGGAAGTACAAAAGAAGCAAATTCAAGTTCGGAACCTTGTTCAAGACTAATCTTAAATAATAATGACGAAATCCCATTCTACAGTTTAAGCTAGAATGTTCAAACACATGCCGAAAGCAAAATGTAACGTGAAAATTATATATATACTTCAGTCAAAAACCCTAATCCTAGTTTTATCCTAAATAGAGCTAAAATTTATGACCAATTAGCAAGTAACCAAAAGACATAACAAGCTGCCATCTAAACGAAAGCAAACAAACTAAATACGTAAGCCCAATATCAGATAAACTATTATACAAAAAAAAATTAAAAAAAAAAGCTTGAAAATGTGTTTATATAAGTATACTAACAGTGACAGGGGCATCGACGCGTTGGACGTTGCTCTCTTCCACGAGAATTTCCATGGCTTTTAGGCAAAGAGCTTTCACTTCCGATTCCTTCAAGGGCTCGCATTTTTTGAGCTGCTCTATTTGCCTGTCTAGGTCTGACATCTCCTTCTGCACTTAGCCTTTTATCTCTCGCTCTCGTATCTCAACGAAACCCTAGAAATTCCAAAATTTGGGGATATGATACCCCTCCCTTTGAATCTCTAAGGCCACTGCTTCCCCTGACTATGGACTTTTTCTCTTGCTGATTTTGTTCGGTTTTTATTCTAGAGTGGAGTCTGTGGTTTCCCTTTTCTTTTTGGCCTCGAGTTTTTGCTATGGTGCCCTTCCTTAACCTGTTTTTCCATTCCTTTGCCCCGTATTTTCATCACATTTACTTTTTCTATGTTTATTCTAGAATTAAGTGTCATATTTGTCCCTATACTTTAATAAATTGTAAATGTAGCACTCTATCTTGTTGTGGTTAATTGAACTCTCCCCATCACAAAAGTGGTATGATTTTGATCCGATTTAAATGAATCTCCACATCAGGACATGGAAGTTTTTTTTGTTAATTTAGTCAAAAATGTTTGTTGATGTGGAGTCTAACATTTGAATAAAATAAATAAACTTTTGACAAAAATAAAATAAAATCTTTGACTAAGAATTCATCTAACAATTTTCAATAAAAAAAGATTGTATAAGAAACAAAAAGAGAGTTTTGAAATACTATACTAACATAGTCTATTGAAACTAATTGAAAAACTGAGTTTCACAAAAGTAAGATTGAAAATGTTTCGCTTATAAATTTCATTTTATTAAAGTAAGTCAGGATCGTACCAATATTGCAATGTTGATAACTTAAACAAATAGAGTCTAATATTGATAATTTGAAAAAAAAAAAAAGTATAGGCGTATATTTGGCATTTAACCCTTTATTGTATTTAATTACATAATTCGAGTTTAACTTATATATGTTGCATGCCCAAATAAGAAGCACTAAAAAAAAGTCTATCATGACATTAATTTAATGAGCTTCTAATAACCATAGTTAAAATAAGTGTTTTAATTACGTTTTTTAAAAAGTGTCATTAAACTAAAAATTTTAACGACATTTTTTTATAAAATGTATTTAAGTTATAAAAATTAGTAACGTTTATAGAAAAATGTCAACATTTTCGATAATTTAATGATATTTTTATAAAAGCATCACTATTTTTATAAAATTACTTACATTTTTTTCTTAGAGTAGCAGCATTTATAAAATTTACTTATGTGTTTATTAGATGTGTCATTAAAATGGCGACATTTAAAGAAAAACTGCTAAAAAATTGATGGCAATTTCTAATTTGCATAGTAAATGTAACAAATACAACTATAGGTCACTTTTTATTCTGACTATAATTTAATGACATTATTAAAAGTGTTGTTAAAAATATGAACTTAATGATACTTTTTTTAAAGTGTATATAAGTTATTAAAATTAGTGAAGATTATAATAAACTGAATGATACTTTTATAAAAGTGTCACTATTTTTTTTAAAATTTGTGATGCTTTTTAATAAAAGTCTCAATATTTATAGATTTTATTTACACTTTTATTGTATGTGTCACTAAAATTCCGATATTTATAGAAAAATGTCAAAAAATTGATAATATTTCTAATTTACGTAATAAATTTAATAAATATTAATTTTTACACTTTTTATTCTGACTATAATTTAATAGTACTACTAAAATTGTCGCTAAAAAATAAGATTTTAATGACACTAACAATAAAGCGTCAACAATTTAGTCATACTTTTATATACTTGAGTTATTAATAACCTACATCATTGTCATTATTATTAAGTTGCAACTTAGTTTATGATTTGTGTATTGCCTTAATAACATTTAGTTGCATCTTAGTGTGCTTAAGGAAATAATTTACAGGCTAGCTAATTATGTGGAAATTTTATTTTCATCTATTTTTTAATTCCATTAATTGAAAATAATACCCTTTTATTATGAATTTTTAGGATGGGATGATCATTTTGGTCCATAAAATCAAAATTTTTTTCCTAATTAATATGTAGTTATTATTTTGTCTCATTCTCAATTTTTACATAATTATCCTATATATTTGATTTAACATGAAATAATGTTATTGGAGGAAGTTAATTTTGGAAAGCAACCTAGACATCACAAATTCTTTGAAATGGCATATAAAAAAAAGGATTGAACAATCGTTAACGCATAAGCACAAAAACTTATGGTAATTTTTATTTAATATTAACCAGATACAAATAGTTAATAGTTTTTAGATTTTCTCTTTTGCATTCTTACCATTTTTAACAATTATAATTTTTACAATACTTATATTAGTATTCATATAAAGTAATTTTAATTCTTTAATACATATGTTAATAGGAAATAGATACCAATATAGTTACAAGCGTAGTACAACATCTAGAGATCTTGATAAAAATATGATTGAAAATGAAGTGTTTACTGAAAATCATAGGCCAAGATCAATATGGTAGGGTTAAAGGATATAGTATAGGAGTAACACAAATACAACTATTTGGTCCAAAATCTCAACCAAGAGCAACAAGGCAAACTAAAATGGATGTGCAAAAGCAAATTCCAGATATGCATGCACATTATGAGACAAAGATAGTGAACTTGAAAGCTAAATATGAAGGTAAAATAACTCAATTGAAAGATGAGAATGAGGTAAAGACAATGAAAATGAAATCAGATTATGAAGAGAAGATGACTAGAGTTAAAAAGGACATGAAGAATTTTTGTATGAATTGTTTAGTTTTAAAAGTTTAATGTTTGAGGTTTGATAATACACATTTATCATTCATATTGAAACTACACTTTTTATTAACTAAAATTTTAAATTGTATGATAAAAATTTCTTATATATTATTTTGGTTTCTTTGCTTTTGCAAAATATGACAGATTATACTTGCTTAGGAGCTAATCATATATTGTTAGGCCTTTTTTTATGTTTGATTGGATTGTAAGTAATATATATATTCCTCTCGCTTTAATTTTTTTCTCTAATTTCACACTTGATTGATTATTAAACACTATATTAAAATCTTTACAATTGTGCAAAGGTAAGCATTTGCTCCAAGTGGGCAGTGTATGTTTGCTTGTATAAGAGAAGCAATTGTGAATGTTTTTTGTTGTATCATGTGTCAATGCCACGTATATACAAAGTACTTACTTTGTATAAAGGATAAAATTAAAACTAGAATGCAAGTAAAGTAGTCTGTAACAACATAGACTCATGTGGACGAGAGCTCAACTTAACTATGTCTCTTTTTTTTTTCAAAAATGAATGGTATTATTTGCTTGATTTGTTTCCAATTTCAGGATGTAGACATAATCAAAAGCATAGATGACCTAAGGTTTCAAAGTTATTTTTATTTTGAACATATAAACTTTAATATTTGTTTGACCTTGAAACTGAAAATATTAGAATCATGGTATATTATTGAATGTCAAAATAAATACTAATAAAATATTTTTTTTATTTGAAACAAGAGCTTAGAAGGTGACATAAGAAATTGGAAACACATGATTTCTCATTACTCTTTATTCATATTAAAAGGCCTTAAGCACTAAGAGGAGGATGAATTAGTGATTTTATGTAAAAAATAGAAAATTAAAAAATTAAGCAAAGTAAAAAAAGAAAAAAGAAAAATGACATCGGAATTTATAGAGGTTAGACCTTCAAAACCTACATCATCTCTTTCAATCACTGTTGAGAGTTTAAACTACTAACAATCTACTTCTATGTGTGGATTAAGTCCACCAAGTATTTTTCTAGGTTCACGTTCAAACTCTTACAAGTATTTTTAATGGTTCAATACAAAACTCTTATAAGTATTTAATTTTCCATCCCAAATCACTCAATCTCCTTATCGAGCAATTGTTTATAAGAATAAAATGCTCAAATAACTACAAACTCAAGATCACTTAAGTTTTACACAACCAAAATAAGAACTGAAAATGTAACAGGAGAGATTACAACCAAAAACAATTAAAGGATAAGCTCTCATAAAATGATTTCTCAGAGTAATTAAGCTTTCAATACTCCATTCATTCATAAAAATGAGTTTTTTTATAGAGATCATTCAAAATATAGCCATTATTGTAGCTTTAAATTGAATTATAGTCACTCAACTACCTTGAAGTATGTTGTAACAGTTATTTTTTTCAGGTTTTGAAGGCATGAATAGTTCTTCACATGCGCAAATTGCTTTGCTCTTGAATTTTCAAATTCTTACAATTCAAAATTCATGGGTGTGAATAGTATTTCACAGGCATGAATAGTCCTTCACCGATGTGAATAGTATTTTGGCCAATATTAAATTGAATTTTTGAATTTTTTATGCTTCAACACCTTCACAATCATGATACATGGCTTCATGGTCATGAATAGCTTCTATTTTGCACATTTGAACTTCATTTGACTTAATTTCTTTGGCTTTGATGTTCTAATATAAATTTAACTTATTTAATTACTTAAAATACAAATAGCGGTTAAATTTCTTATTACTCAATTATTTATTATCATCAAAATGACAAAAGTGACCTCAAGGTTAAATCAAATAATCCTCAATGTTTAACAATTTCTCTCTTTTTGATAGTAACAAATAATTGTACAATATGAGACTAAAGAGAAAAATTTTTCTCCCCCATAACATATGCTTATAGAAATAGAAATTGAAAATATATAAGCATGCCACAAAAATGTCGAGCTTTAAAGATAAGTGTAATTAAGTTCAAAATATTCTCATGATATAGTATGTCACAAGAATTCTAAAAATATACTAAAATCATTATATCATATGATGCAAGCATACATCTTGCATATATAATACATATACCAATTAATCATGCATATAACAAATAACAAAAATAAAAAAATATTTTCTTTCCCCTTTTCCATATGCTCAAAGAATATTAAGTTCAAGCAAAAAATATATAATATGAGCATATGCACCTTGTAACACTCGTCCATACAATAGAACATAATTCCACTATGCAAGTGGATGCCACATAACCGAATGTTATATAACTTGTTATGTATCTTATTCACTATATTTGTATCATACTCATAAACATATGTACTATGCACAATTAAAACATCCATGCATTATATATTATATAAAATGTTTTCCTATATTTAGATCAAAATCAAAATATTATATCTGTATAAATGCTAGATTTATAATATCCAAATAGACTTATTTGGGCAACAAATCTTATTACAAAATCCAACCTTATATAAAATAAAGTAATTTAATCAACTTCAACTAAATGTCTGACTTTATTGAAAACATAAAACAAATGTTTATCTCCATACCATCTCATAAAAAATAACAATGAAAATAAATGAAATGCTAACCAACCAAACATGGGTCTACTATGATTGCTCTAATGGGCTCAAAATTCTCTTATGATCAACTTAGCTATCTATCACTCCAAATATGCATGCAAGGAAACTAACACGTTAATCTACTGAAAGTTGAGTAGTATATATAAAAATGAAAATTCTAATATGCGTTCATTCATCATCATAGTATATATAAATGTATGTACCTGTGTGCTCAATCACGCCATCATATAACATAATACTTTATACAATTAATTTGAAGTATAAACATGTCATAATACATATATACAAATCCATTTAATCATATCAGAGTAACAATCATAACATATAATGCAAAATCTCGTTTCTCAGTTTCATAAACCAGGTTAATGATTTTTCCTTATTCCTTTATAGGTTAATGTTGTATCCAGTTTCCATATTTTTTATTTACTTTTCTTATTACTAAATTCACATTTTAATGCTCAATACTCTATATCTAGACTATTTGGATGCGTATTATAAAAAATGAGTACTTTAACCCAAGTTTAAGCCACATTGCTCACTAACTGTATTTATTCATATAGTGTTCAACTGATCTTCTCAAGTCAAGAGCTATCTAACACAAGCTTAAGCCACTTTGACTTTGTAAAATATAGTAATTGTATGCAATATGATATCAAGAGCACTCTTACCCATGCTTAATACTTGTGTTAAATATTCTATGGTACCGTAATTCCCTCAATGATATGTCATCTATCCTATGCTAGTCCTTATACAAAGAATGGGTATTAATAATTAAAATTTGGTTATACATATCAATCATAACTCATTTCATGATTTAACATGTTAACCTTATGATACTTTTTAAATTAGAACATATGAAGTATATTCATGTTTAAAATATAGTTATCATATTGTATACCTTCTCATTACATCATACAAGGTGTGTGCAAATAAAAATCATATAATTTCATCATAGAAATAAAATATAAATTTCTGGTTACAAGACATTCATAGACATGAATGATTATTCACAGTCGTAAAACCTTCTTTCACAGACTGTCTACCCGTGACTCAGCTGTGACCAATTCTATACGGACATTCCTTGGGCATGAACCTTGATTTAGGACCGTGAATCTAGGTTACTCAATAGTTTCAACACGAAACCATCCAAATCAAGCATACTACATATAAGGCTCTATATGTAATCAATGTTAGTCTCTCATATCAATATTTGTCATCATAATTCATTATTTCAAAGCTATAATCATGCAAATTACCATTCTAATTCATTTCAACTAATCCCAAACAACCATTATCAATATTATAATACCATTAATGATCATATATCAATCTTTATACACAAATTCATATTCAATCTTGCTACTTATTCAATTCTAGTAAGTCATGCATAACATTACATGCCAATTAACACAACAATTCCATATTCATCATTTCAAAGCTATAATCATGCAAATTACCATTCAAATTCATTTTAGCTAATCCCAAACAACTATTACCAATATTATAATACCATTAAAGTTCATATATCAATCTTTATACACAAATTCAAATTCAATCTTGCTACTTATTCAATTCCAACAACTCATGCATAACATTATATGCCAATTAACACAAAAATTCCATCATTAAACACACAAACATACCATAATTTGAATTAAAATATGTATATATACAAATCTTAATTGGAGTCTTAATTTCCCAACTCTCTCGCGTGTCTAAGCTCTCTAGTGGGTTTCCCCACTTTTCTTTTCATCTTCTAACACCATATCAGAATCCAAATTACCATATATTCAAATTATGAACTATTTATATGCCATAAACTAACCAAACCTTAACTTAATCTATCAACATAAGTCTTTGATCATTTACTCCCATCTAAAATTGAATCAAACTAATGGAAGAATAATGAAAACATTATTCTTACCTTTGTTTTGTAGAATCAAAGTAGGTTTTGGTTCAAATTTTGATTTCTTCTTCTCCCTAATTCTACCCTCAATGGAAAGGTATAAACCATTGATTCCACTCAATTTTAATCTTATTTATGGTAGAAATTTCATAATTTTATTAACCAAGATTAAAGGGAAATCGAAAGCAAATCAATTTGGGGTCTAGAGGTTTGGTGGCTAGGGTTTAAATTTGGAAAAATTGTGAGTTTCTACCAAAAATATGAAAAGCCCAATTTAAACTACGGGTATTCACAAATGTGACTATGTGTGTCACGGCCATGAACATGTTCATGCCCATAAAGCTCCTCAGCTTCAAAATTCTAATTTCGTGATCTTTATGGTTGTGAAGCTATATTCATGGGTCTGAACACTGAAAATTTTCACTTTTATGTTTTTTTTTTAACTATTTTCATGTTCTTAAAACCTATAACCACTTATATACCATTTATATACAAGTAATTTTCAGACCCTAACTTGTGTGCATTACATTTCTCTCCCTTTTAAAGAATTTTGTCATTTGAAATTTACTTGATGTACAGTCTTTGAATAGCTACAAATATTGGGCTTGTATCACTTCTTCACTTTCCTATGTAGTCTCTTTAGTTGCATGATTTTTCCATAAGATTTTAACTAATGATACTCGTTTATTTCTGAGTTTCTTAATCTCTCTTGGTTAGAATTTGGATTGACTCTTCTTCATATATCATATCCAGTCTCACTTTAATACTCTCAACTGAAATTATATGTAAGGGATCTGACCTATATCTCTTCAAGATGGAGATGTAAAACACATCATAATTCTTGCTCAACTTTGTGAAAGAGCAAACTTGCAAGCAATTGGTCCTACTCTTACTAGAATCTCTTAAGGCCCAATCAATCTTGGGCTCAACTTGTTCTTCTTTCCAAATCTCAAGGCCTTCTTCCATGGGGAAACTTTCAGAAAAATCTTGTCTCCCACTACATACTTTATGTCTTTCCTATTGAGATTTGCATATGATTTATGCCTGTTTGAATTTGTCTTAAATCCATTTTGGATAACTTGTACATTTTCCTCTATCTCTTATACAAAGTCTAGCCTCACTAGTTTTATCACACTAAGCTTTGTCCACTATAGGGGTGTTCAATACATTATACCATATAATACCTCATAAAAGGTCGTCTTGATACTAGACTGATAGCTGTTGTGGTAGGCAAACTCCATCAAAGGAAGATATCTATCCTAACTATCCTCAAACTCAATTACACGACTCCTCATCATATTCTATAAGATCTGCATAACTCTCTCAGATTACCTATCTATCTAGGGAATGAAAGTTGAGCGGTACTCCATGAAATCATATGATCTCATTAACATAAAGCTATACTAGTCTGCTTAGAGAATAATCTCTTTTGATAAGCAATAAGCGAGCTAACTTTGTAATCCTATCCGCAATAACTGATACAAAATCATACTTCCTAGGTGTCACTGACAATCCAATCACAAAATCGGTAGTAATATGCTCTAATTTCAACTCTGGAAAAGTGATAGACTACAGTAACCCTCATGGTACCTAATGTTCTGCCTTGACCTACTAACAAGTCAGACATTTGGTTGTGTACTATATTATATCTCTCTTCATGCCTGTCCACCAGTACTTACTCTTCAGGTTATGATACATCTTAGTGCTTTCTAAGTGCATTACATATCTATTTCATATGTCTCCCGAAGAATCCTCTATCTCAACTCATCAATACTAGGCACACATAAGCGGTCTTGATAGTATAGTCTACTATCTGGCTCAACTGTATACCTAGGTCTCTCCCTCTTAGAGACCAACTCAATTGTCCCAACAAGTTTACTATCCTACCTCTATGAATATGTGATCTCATAATTAAGTGTAAGTTGGATGTGTAACTCTACCACCATCTTCCTACTCAATGTGTTAGCCACCACATTGGCCTTGGCTGGGTGATAGTCAATGACACAACTTAAAAAAAGGGGGGCTTGTTTTTTGTTTTATGGTAAAAAATTCATTCATTTCAATTATAATTATTTTTCAGCTCTAACCACCATCTCTGTTTCAAATTAAGTTCTCTCTATGTAGAAAGGTATTTTAGAATCTTATGGTTTATGTATATGAAACATTTCTCCCCATAAAGATAGCAATGTCATATCTTCAATGCAAAGAAAATTGCTACCAACTCTAAGTCATGTGTGGAGTAATTCTTCTTATGTGTCTTTAGTTGCTTGGGTGCATATGCTACTATCTTGGTTTCTTGTATTAGTACACATCTCCAGTCCATTGTGAGAAACATCATTGTATATGATGTACTCCTTATTAGGGACTAATTGTGTCAAAACTAGAGCCTCTATTACATTACGAGGAGGCTTCCAACTCATAATTGCCTTTATCCTGCTATGATCAATCCTGATACCATCTGCTGACATAATATGTCTAAGAAAAGCTACCCCATCAAGCCAAAACTCATATTTTGAGAGTTTGGAATACAATTTTTGCTCCCTAGGTGCTTGCAACACTATCCTCAGGTGTTGATCATACTCTTTAGGTGTCTTATAATATACCAGAATATCATTAATAAAGACCACAATACACTAGTCTATGTAAGGCCTAAAACTATGTTCACCAAGTTTATAAAGACTAATGCAGTATTAGTTAACCCAAAAGGCATAACTAAAAACTCATAATGCCTATATCTAGTTTTGAACACTGTCTTAACTATATTATATGTTCTAACTCTCAATTGGTGATACCTTGATCTCAAGTCGATTTTAGAAAATACACATGCCCTTTTCAACTGATTAAACTTGTCATCAATTCATAGTAACAAATATATATATTTTTTAATTATCACCTTATTCAGCTATCTGTAGTTTATGCATAACCTTATAGACTCATCCATTTTTTTTCAAACAACACCGGTGCACCCCGTAGAGATACACTTAGTTTGATAAAAAGTCCTTGTCTAATAGTTCCTACAATAAAGCCTTAAGCTCTTTCAACTCAAATGGTGTCATTCTATATGACACTATAGAAATAGGCATTGTGCTTGGGGTGTAATGGCCTAAATAATGGGTTAGTCGTAAACTGTAATTTCTAAAATTGATCAGTATACCTGGGTCAAAAATACACCTGTGGGTGAAAAATATTTTATGGGATCATCAAAAAATATAGGTTATCTCTAGTCTGGGGGTAGAATTTGGAGTGAAAATTAGGTTAAATAAGTCCTCACAAATCAAAACTAAGAAAAAAATGGGAGCCGATTTAATTAATAAAGTAGTTGACCGTACTTTAACCGATGTATAAAAAATAGAAAACGATATCCAAAAATTTATTTTAAGACATGAATAGACTTTAAATAATATTTAGGATTATTTGACAATAAAAAAGAAATTTTACGGTAACATCAAGATTGAATTATGAATCCGGTTTGAGGGATCCGGACAGAAAATAAACTCCGATTGAGTTGAAAATTTTTGTGTAGACATATAAATATATTTTATGAATTATGAAATCAAATTTGGGTGAAATTGATTTTGAAAAGTGAGAGAAAGAATTGAAAATACTTAATTGGGCCTAAATGGGTTAAACTTTGTTTGGCCCAAGTCCAACCAAATTAAGCCATTAAACATAGGCTCAAGTACTAAAATTTTCTAGATAGAATTCTGCTTCATCATCTTCTTCCTCTCTTTCCTCTTGGCCGAACCACACCTTTCCATTTTCTTCTCCAAATTTCTTCAAATTTCTTTAATTTTTATTCTAAAATCAACCACCCTAAAATAATTTCAGCCTCTCTAGTAGCTAATAAAAGCCTTTAATCTTTATGTGAAGGGCTAGAGTGGAAGAAATCTAAGGAGACAAGTTAGGATACAAATTTAAGGTAAATGAAATTTATAGTTTTAAATTAGTTAAATGGTTCAAATAGGTGGTTTTAAGGTATGTAGATGATAATTATGAAGCTAGATTGAGTTAGAAAAGCAAAATCTGGGTGGATTAATGATGAATGAATTTCGGTCATGGTAGGTTCAAAGCAAAGTGAAAGTGCTTCCAAGGAAAATGCTAAGGAAAAGGAAGCATAGGAAGGCCAAAGCAAGAAAATAAAGTAAGTGATTTCAAAATCTACTTATTTCCATTGATTAAGTATGATTTAGGGTTATAGAAATTAGGAATTTTGTGTGTTTTGCATGTAATTGATAATTAATACTTAAAATATGATTAAATGATAATAAAAAAATGAATTAGAATGGTTAATTTTGATTAAAAAAATTAATTAGTAGAAATTGAAAAATATGACCCTATTATGTGAAAAATGCAAATTAAGTTATAATTACATTTTAGTGTAATATTATGGTACATATGGAAAATGAAAGTATAAATTCGTGGAATGAATTTTTAGAAGGTGCAAGACAAATTTTAATGATGAAAATTAAATATAGGCCGAAATATGAGGAAGGAGAAATTAATATTTTTCTTGCTAATTAAATGAAAATTTAGTCAAAATGCAAGAAAATATGATTTTGAGTGTGTACAAATTTATTGGAAATTTTTAAATTATATATTGAATATTTTTCTATTTATTGCTTATATTATGAAAGAAATGAAAAATAATGAATAATTTGTATTTAGTGAGCTTAATAACTTAATTGATTACTCATAATGAAATATTGATATATTAGAATGGAAAGTGTGAAAAATTATGGTAGTGACAAAATTGTATGGATGAATAAAATGTTAAGTGATTAATAATCTATAAATAATGAAATTTGCAAATTTAATGAAAATTGGATTAAAGGAATAAGATTCTGCACTTAGTTATTTTTCTGATGGTTAAATCTAGCCCATGATATAATTGCTAGCTATAGGAACACCATTACCGTGGTACGGGTCATAGTGACTTGTTTATATAGGTCAATAATGATCTACTTCAGTGATAATGATTCAATGATCAGTGTATAGTGCAGTGCTCAGATGATTCTTCGGGATTACTATTCAATATAGTGGACTTTTTAGTCCACGTCCCATATATTTTGTCCAAAAATTTTCTATCGGATTGAAACTAGAGAAAAATGTGAATAAAAGTAGTAAAAATTAATAATATGATAAAAATGATTTAAGAAAAAATAATAAAATATGATAAGAAAAGATGTAAGTGAAAAATATGATAAAAATGAAATAAGTGAAAAATGTGAGAAAAATGAAATAAGTGAAAAATGTGAAAAAATGAGATAAGTGATAAATATGATAAAAGTAATAAAAATGGTAAAAATGATATAATAATAATAATAATGGTAAATGAGACAAAAATAGTAAAATTGAAAAATGAAATATAAATGAAGAAAAACGTTAAAATTATGTAATAACAAAATAATAATAAATAGTTAGTGGCAAATGTATATAAATATAAAGTAGTGACATAATTGTAAATAAATAGAATTTAGGAACTAAAGTAAAATTTGTAGCTAATTAAATGAAAAATTGAAAATAAGAAAGAAAAGAAGGGTTAATTAAAGAAGTAAAGTGAAAAATGATTAAATTGAAAAAAATTGAAAGTTCAGGAAAAAAACTATAAGATTAATTGAAAAATCTTGTTAATTAAATGAAGATATTAAATAGTAAAATAAGAGTAAAGAATAATAAAGTCTTGATAAAAAGAATAATAAATATATTAAAGAGAAAATTTGAATAGTGTATTAAAAATATTATTGCAAGTATGAATGCATAAAATTATAAGTTAATGAAAATTTTTAGATTGGTAATCACCACTGGACATATTAATGTTCAACACGTAGTTGATTGCATGCAGGTAGTAGCGGGAAAGACACGAGCAAGTGTACAAATTTTAAAACCTAACTAAAGATCAGAATAATAGTAAGTTAGTATCAAGAATGACATGTATATATGGATACGGAGTTGTTGGCATAAAATTATGTATATATTCTGATAAAGAATATTTGTAAATTATTTTATGTGTAAAAAATGGAATATCGAAATTATGGTTAAATAAAGAATATTTTGTATTATATATATTTTGTTGTGCCCAAAATTGGGTTGTGAATTGTTTGAATTATAGGTGGGTAGTTAATTTATAGCCGTTATCCTGCCGAAATTTTTGGAAAAATAAAAAGGATTAATTAAATGTTAATAATACTATGGTCATTAAATTAAATTAAGAAAATTTTTGGCACACATCGGCTATAATCGTATTAATTCACGTAACGTACATATAGAATGATAGTTATAAGAGTGTCACATGAGGTGTTCTTAATATAGAACTCAACCTTTTTTTCGGGTGATAACCCTAGTAGAATTCTCTAACTGTAAGGATATTCTTAACATTTTGACCTACCTTTCTAGTATCAACAACATGAGCCAAATAGGCTCTACATCTCTTCCTCATCATCCTCTCAGCCTTCATCATAAAAATAATTTATGGAGACCTTAGGAACAACTCGACTTCCACTTTTACATCTCCCTGTTCATGTATTTTAAATACCACAAATTTTTTCTTACAGTCTATTACCACCATATGCTATGAAAGTCAATCCATATCCAAAATGACATCAAACTCATGGAAGAGCAACTCTATCAAGTTTGCAGGAAATTCTCTCCCATGAACAACTAATGGACACCCTTTGTATACCTGGTTCACTATCATACTATGCCCTAGGGGATTAACCTCAATCTTATACTCTTATTTTTCACTAACCATATTATGTTGTTTAGGTGTACTTGTGCATAAATAAGAGGTGTGTGGAATTCAAATCAATTAGTGCATAAATATCTAAGTTATGTAAAGAAGACATACCAACAATCACATCAGTAGTTTTCTAATCCTATTTGGCTCTTAAAGTATAAGCTTTGGCCCTATTAACTGTCTCTGAGGGTGCCTAGGTAGGTCCAATATTACCTCTTCTAGTCTGTTGTCTAGTCTGAGTTGAAGCTAGCCATGTAGTATGAGTTGGTGCACTGCCAGTAATCTGAGGACAATCTCTCTTCATATGCTCTTAGATCTGCATCTGAAATAAGTAGTTGTGTTCATCCAACACTCTCATCTGGCTTTTGAGGCAGGTGCCATAAACTAGAATAGTCTATCTGGTAGCCTAGAGTTGAGAGCTACTGACTACAGAAGTAGCTTTAGAGGGTTATCTCTCCTATGTGGTCCACCCTATGTATAACTCTTACTTTGTCCTTGACTTCTACCTTGAGACTATCCTAGATAGTACATACCATTCTTGCCTGTAGATTGGGCTATTAGAGCTACTAACTATTTAGATGTTTCCTTTACCCTATTCCTTTTTCTCTTTTCCACACTGACAGCAAAAGAAACCATCTTAGTGAAACTAACATGTTGGAATGTTGTCACAATCTCCAATATTTGCACTAAGGTCATCCTCAAATCTTTTGCACTTGTCTATCTCATCTGTAATCAACTCAAGAGCATATTTACTTAGTCGAGTAAACTCCTTCTGATACTTTATCACAATCATCTTGCCCTGTTTGATATTTAAAGACATTCTTTTTTTCTCATATATGTAGATTTAAGGGACATATTGCTCCTTAAATTCAATAACAAAGAACTCTCATGTCACTGGCTGGGGAACTTCTAATTTTAGAAAAACTGACTTCCACTAGTTATAAGCATTCTCCTATAGTATGGATATGACATACTTGACTTTCTATTTGATATCAATCTCAAATTCATAACAAACCCTTTCAATCTTTTCAATCTAATACTCTGCAATAGCATGATCATCATCTTTGGTTCCTAGAAAGTCTATAGCTTTAAACTTATAGAGCTTGTCTAATTGTATTATTTGCTTCAGTGGTGGAGGTGGAGGAACTAGTACTGACTATGGTACAACTCTAACAATCTACTACATCAAGCCTTCCATCTACTGTATCAAAGGAAGTTAGGCCTAATAAGCTTGTTCAGGAGCCTGGTAGTTTGGGACTGGTATTGCACTTGGATCCTAAACACTAGTTGCACTGGATTGGTTTGGTGCCCTAGTATGTGCAGAGCTATGGTTCTCAACCATATCATTCAATTCTGATACCATCTCACTTTAGTCTAACAAGTTGATAGAGAAATAGTCTAAATTAAAGTCAGACAAGATTCATTTATGTATACATGAAGAATTGCCTAAACCTAAGCTCTGATACAACTGAATGTAACACATGTCCATATAGTAGAACATAATCCCACTATACAAGCTGATGCCATATGATCGGATGCCTTATTAACTTATTCTATTTAAAACTTTCCCTATCTTATTCATTGTATCCATATCATACTCATAAACCTATGTACCATGTATAATCAAAAGATTTATGTATTCTATATTGTATAAAATATTTTTCTATATCTAAATCAAAATCAAAATATTGTATCTGTATATATGTTAGATCCATAATATCCAAAAAGAGTGATTTGGGCATCAATAACCCTTATTCGAAAATTCAACCTCATATAAAATAAAGTAATTTAATCAACTTCAACTAAATGGTTGACTTTATTAAAAACATAAAATAAATAATATTTATCCTATGTTATGAGAAATAATAATGAAAATAAATGAAATGATAACTGACCCAACACGGGTCTACTTTGATGGGTTCGAACTTCTCTTGTGATCAATTGAGCTATCTATTGGCTCCAAAGCTGCGTTTATTGAAAATTTAGTGGTACATATAAGTATAAAAATTCTAACATGCACTCATTCATGATCATAATATATATAGATGTACGTACCTATATGCTCGACCACACCATCATATAACAAAATACTTTATACAAATAATTTGAAGTGCAAACATATCATAATACATATATACAAATTCATTTAACCATATCGAAGTAACAATCACAACATATAATGCTAAATCCCATTTCTCAATTTCATAAACCAGGTTACTGATTTTTTTTATTTTTTTATATGTTAATATTGTATCTGATTTCTATATTTCTAATTTACTTTCCTTATTATTGAATTCATATTTTAGTGCCTAATACTCTAGACCCATATTATACAAATGCAGGTTGTAAAATAAGAGCGCTTTAACCTGAGCTTAAGTCACCCTGCTTACTAGCTATATATGTTTGTATAGTACTTAACCGAGTTTCTCAAGTCAAGAGCACTCTAACATGAGCTTAAGCCATATTGACTGAGTAAAATATATTAACTATATGCAATATAAGACCAAGGGTGCTCTCATCCGAGTTTAAGCCATCTTGTTCCTAAAATAATATTCTAATTAATAGATATTCTATAGTATCATAACCCATAAATGATATGCCATCTATTAGATGCTAGTCTTCATATAGAGAATGTGCATTAATAATTAAAATCTAGTTATTCGTATCATTCATAACCTATTTCATAATTTAACATGTTAACCACAATTGGAAAGCCTTTTTTCACGGGCTGTCTACCGGTGACTCAGTCGTGACCAGTTCTGTATGGACATTCATGGGTATAAACCTTGATTCACAACCGTGAATATGAGTTTTCCAACAGTTTCAACATGAAATCACCCAAATCAAGCATACAACATAAAACTCTATAACTAACCAATGTTAGCCTCTCCAATCAACACTTTCTAGCATAATTCATTATTTCAAAGCTATAATAATGCAAATTACCATTCAAATTCATTTAAACTAATCCCAAACAATAATTATCAATATTATAATACCATCAAGGTTCATATATCAATCTTCATACACAAATTCATATTTAATCTTGCTACTTATTTAATTCCAGCAACACATGCATAACATTACATGCCAATTAACATATCAATTCCATCATTAAACATACAAACATACCATAATTCGAATTAAAATGTGTATATGTGCAAACTTTAATTGGAGCCTTAATTTTTCAACTCTTTCATATGCCTAAGCTCTCTGATGGGTATCTCCACCTTTCCTTTTATATCCTAACACCATATCAGAATCTAAATTACCATATATTTAAATTATGAACCATCTATATGCTATAAACTAATCAAACCTTAACTTAATCTATCAACATGAGTCTTTGATCATTAACTCCCATCTAAAACCGAATTAAACTAATGGAAGAACAATGAAAACATAATTCTTACCTCTGTTTTGTAAAATCAGAATAAGTTTTGGTTCAAAAATCGATTTCTCCTTAATGGAAAGATATAAACCATTGATTCTAATCAATTTTAATCTTGTTTATGGTGAAATTTTTGTATTTTATTAACCAAGATTGAAGAAAATTGAAAATGAATTCATTATGGGGTCCAGAGGTTTGGTGGCTAGGGTTAAAGTTTGGACAAAATGAGTTTTTTTTTTAAAACACAAAACTGTCTAATTTAAATTGTTGTTCTTCACGAGAGTGATGTGTGTCATGGTTGTAAAGCTCTTTAGCTTTAAAATTCCAATTTCATGAATTCATGGATGTGAAGTTATATTGATGGGCATGAACACTAGAAAATTTCACTTTTTTAGTATTTTTAACTATTTTCATGTTACAAGACCTATAACCACTTATATACCACCTGTATACACCTACTACACTCTCGTTAGATGTTATTTCTAAGTCCAAACTTGCAAGCATTATATACATTTCTTAAAACAACATATGCATATTTCTCCACAACATATGTAAATTTCAAAACAACATATGCACATTTATCATTTCTCCCTCTTTGTCACTATCTAAAAGAAATCAATGTAGAAGAGAAGAAAGGCAAACATTAAATGCATATAAAGTTCAAAAATTTTAGGCAAAAACATTTATTCTTAAAAATTTTTCATGGTATTCAAAAATATCACAAAATTAATGACATGGACTTATCAAATTCAAATCACAAACACTCAGAGTTTACAATTTATAAACAATTTCACATAGAAAATAAAAATCATATTGAATTTTCATCTAACATGCCAATATCCCTTTTAATGAAATTAAGACATTTTTCACATAAAGGTTTGGTAAAAATATCAGTAAATTGGTTTGCAGTATCAAGAAATTCTAGTACAATATCACCTTTATGCACACGATCACGTAAGAAATTATATGTTATATCTATATGCTTACTTTTAGAAAATTGGATTGGATTCTTGGAAAGATTAATTGCACTAGTGTTATCACATTTAATAGGAATGTGATCAAGTTCCAAACCAAAATTTTTAAGTTTTTGTTTAATCCATAACACTTAAGTACAACAACAACCAGTTGCAACATATTCAACTTCAATAGTGGATAATGCCATAAAATTTTGTTTCTTACTAAACCATGAAACAATAAAGTTTCCTAAAAATTGACATGCCTAAAGTACTTTTTCAATCAAGAATACGCTTGGCATAATCTACACCCAAATAAGCTATTAAATCAAATGATATATTCTTAGGATACCATAAGCCTAAATGCTAAGTGTTAATAAAATATTTTTAAAACATGCAAATGTGATTTCTTAGAACAAGATTGAAAATGTGTACATAAGTATACAACAAATATAATATCAAATTTATTGATCATACCTCAATATTTATTTTCATTAACTGATTTACCATTCTCATAGTTGTCATTTTGATGGTGGTGCTCATAAGAGTTTTGCTTACTTTTGCTCCATCCATCCCAAATCTTTTTATCATATCTCTGATTTTGCTTAATTTATGAAGATTCCATCCAAACATTGTTTGATTTGAAGTCCCAAAAAAATTTAAGTTATCTTATCATGCTCATTTCGAATTTGTTTTGTATACACTTAGGAAATTCTTCACATAAGCTCACATTAGTTCCACCAAATACAATATCATCCACATAGATTTGTACAATGAGAATGTCATTTTTGTATTTTTTGATGAAAAGTGTAGTATCAACCTTGCCTTTTGAAAAACCATTTTGTAGAAAAAAATTACTTAGTCTTTCATACTAAGCACTAAGGGTTTGTTTTAAAGCATATAAAGTTTTGGTAAGTTTAAAAATATGGTTTGAAAGATTGTGATGTTCAAAACTACAAAGTTGTTCAACATAAACATCTTCAATAAAACTGGTTAAAAAAGAACTTTTAACATCCATTTGATATAATTTAAAATCCATGTAAGATCCATATGCAAGCAACATTCTAATAGTTTCCAACCTTATAACAAGAGCAAAGGTTTCATCATAGTCAATGTCTTCTTCTTGGTTATAGCCTTTAGGCACTAACCTAGCCTTATTCCTAGTAATAGTACCATAATCATCAAGTTTATTTCTAAAAACTCATTTGGTGCCTATTATAGGATAATCCTCGAGTCTAAAGACTAAAATCCATACTTTATTTCTCTCAAATTAAATGAGTTCTTCTTACATGACAAGTACCCAACTTTCATCACACAATGCATCATCAACATTTTAAGGTTCAATTTGAGATATAAAGATAAGACTGTTAAGAAGTTTAAGAGAGTGCCTAATAGTTACCTTTTTTAATGGTTCACCAATGATGAGGTATTTTGGATGGTCTTTTTTGAAATCTCATTCCTCTGGAAGATCTTTATGAACATTTGAAGTTTGGGGAGGAATTCGTGGTTCTTCTATTTCTTCCTTTGAAGGTTCTATTGCAACATTCTTTTGATGTTCATTTTTTGAATGTGAGTTGTTTTGTTCATCATTTATACTACTTTGTCATTGATTTAATTTTTTAATAATATATGCATCATTAACAACAACAACAACCTTTCTCAGCTCATTAGGGCTAGATTCATCAAAGACAACATGCATTGACTTTTCTACTACTAAATTTCTTTTATTAAAAACTCTAAGATTTACTAGAATTAACATAGCCACGAAATATACCTTCACTAGTTCTTGCATCAAAATTTTTAAGATTATATTTAGTATTTGATATAAAGTACTTGCATATGAACACTCTTAGATATGAGATCTTAGGCTTTTGTACTATTCCATAGCTCATAAGGAGTTTTACTTAAAATAGATCTAATAAAAACTTTTTTTGAAATATAACATGTAGTATTGATAACTTCAATCCAAAAGTATTTTGGGAAATTATACTCATTATGCATCGTTCTAATCATCTCTACTAATGATATATTTTTCTTTAGGAAACTCCATTTTGTTGAGGTGTCAAAAAAGAAGAAAAATTATGTGAAATTTTATTTTCATGCAAACTAGTTTAAAAGAATCATTTTTAAATTCTTTTCTATGATCACTTTTTATGGAAGAGATCTTCAAACCTTTTTCATTTTGAATACATTTTGCAAGAGATTTAAAAATATCAGAACTATCAACTTTGTGAGCTAAAAAGGATATTCAAGTAAATTTTGAGTAATCAACAACAATGATGTATGCATAGGGCATTCTAGCTAGACTAGCAACTCTATATGATCCAAAAAAATATATGTGTAATAATTGAAAAGGTCTAGTGGTGCTATCATATTTTTGGGTTTGAAATAAATTTTTACTTGCTTACCCATTTGGCATGCTTCATAAACTTTTGTCTTTTTGGAATTTGACTTTGGGAAAGCCAACGACTAAATCACCTTTGCTTAAATCTATTGAGTTCCATGTTGGCATGTCCAAGTCTCAGCTCATTAGGGCTAGATTTATCAAATACAACATGCATTGACTTTTCTACTACTAAATTTCTTTTATTAAAAACTCTAAGATCTACTAGAATTAACATAGCCAAGAAACATACTTTCACTAGTTCTTGCATCAAAATTTTCAAGATCATCTTTGGTATTTTATATAAAGTACATGCATTTGAACACTCTTAGATATGAGATCTTAGGCTTTTCTACTATTCCATAGCTCATAAGGTGTTTTAATTAAAATATATCTAATAAAAAACTTTGTTTGAAATATAACATGTAGTATTGACAGCTTTGGCCTAAAAGTATTTTGGGAAATTATACTCATTATGCATTGTTATAATAATCTCTACTAATGTTATATTTTTCTTTAGAAAACTCCATTTTGTTGAGGTGTCCTAAAAGAAGAAAAATTATGTGAAATTCTATTTTCATGCAAAACAGTTTAAAAGAATCATTTTTAAATTTTTTCAATGATCACTTTTTATGGAAGAGATCTTCAAACCTTTTTCATTTTGAATACATTTTGCAAGAGATTTAAAAATATCAAAACTATCATCCTTGTGAGCTAGAAAGGATATTCAAGTAAATTTAGAGTAATCATCAACAATGATGTATGCATAGTGCATTCTAGCTAGCCCAGCAACTCTATGTGATCCAAATAAATCCATGTGTAATAATTGAAAAGGTCTAGTGGTGCTACCTTATTTTTGGGTTTGAAATAACTTTTTACCTACTTACCCATTTGGCATGCTCCATAGACTTTTGTCTTTTTTGAATCTGACTTTAGGAAAGCCAACGACTATATCACCTTTGCTTAGATCTCCTGAGTTCCACACTGGCACGTCAAAGTCTTATATGCCAAACCCATGTGTCAGCTTTAATGACACCAAAACACTCAACATCTTAGTTAGTCCAAGAGTTAAGATCAATAGTATACATTTTATTAACTATTTTACCATAAAAGATAACTTTGTTATTCAAAATTTAAGTTGCAAAGCATTTTGTAGGTTCAAAAGTTAGTTTGTATCCTTTATCACACAATTGATTAATACTAAATAAATTATTTTTTAAACCATCAACCAAAAGAACATTTTCAATTAGAGTTGAGCCTTTCTTATCGACTTGACTAATGCCAATGATGTTATATTTTGCATTATCACCAAAAGTTACCCTACTAATAATTTTCATCTCCAAATGAGTGAATAGGTCAGCAATTTTGGTCATATGACTTGAACATCCATTATCAAGATACCACTTCTTTTATTTATGGTGGATTTTAAGGATAACTAATCTCTTAGGCTTTTCTACTGTTCCATAGCTCATAAGGAGTTTCAATTAAAATAGATCTAATAAAAACTTTATTTGAAATATAACATGTAGTATTGATAGCTTCAGCCCAAAAGTATTTTGAGAAATTATACTCATTATGCATTGTTCTAATCATCTCTAGTAATGTTATATTCTTCTTTAGAAAACTCCACTTTGTTGAGGTGTCCTAAAAGAAGAAAAATTATGTGAAATTCTATTTTCATGCAAAACATTTTAAAAGAATCATTTTTAAATTTTTTCCATAATCACTTTTTATGGAAGAGATCTTCAAATCCATTTCATTTTGAATAGATTTTCCAAGAGATTTAAAAATATGAAAACTATCATTCTTGTGAGCTAGAAAGGATATTCAAGTAAATTTATGGTAATCATCAACAATGATGTATGCATAGTGCATTCTAGCTAGACTAGCAACTCTATATGATCCAAATAAATCCATATGTAATAATTGAAAAGGTCTAGTGATGCTACCTTATTTTTGGGTTTGACATAACTTTTTACATGCTTACCCATTTGGCATGCTCCATAGACTTTTGTCTTTTTGGAATCTGACTTTAGGAAAGCCAACGACTATATCACCTGTTAAACCTTAAGGGGTATTTCCATCATTTTGATGATAACAAATAAAATAGCAATATTGTATTTAACATACTTGTCTTCTAAGTCTTTTATACTGGACATGGATCAAAATAGCAAGAATGGAGAATTGGAAGAATAATCCTTGAAAGACAAAATTCAAGTAGTAGCATGTTCACTGTCGTGACTCTATGAGTCACTCCCGTGAAAGAAGCTAACCGTTACCAAAACCAACTTTTGAAGTTCACAGCCATGAAGGAAAAACAAACTGTGAAGTAAGCATTTCAGTCACCCCCGTGAATAAAGGTGTCACCCCCATGAAGATTCATGCAATTTCATCCAGAGAGCTTCACGACCAGAGTCACCACTTGGACCACGGCTGGGAAGATTGTCACGCCTGTGAGTATGTCACGCCCGTGACTATATATGTCAAAACATTCCAGAGAGCTTCACGACCAAGGTCACCACTTCAGTCACGGCTTGGGAAGAACTGTCACGCCCATGACAAGCATAGTCACGCCCGTGAACAATGAAAGAGAAAAATGTCAGGTGCGATTTTTTGGTTGGTATAACGGCTAGTTTCTTACTTAATGCACCCCAACGACTATATTCAGCCATGAGAGTATAAATGGAAGTCATTTATACATTAAGAAAGGAGGGAATGATAAGAAAAACAAAAGATTAGCATATATTTCAAATCACAAGCTATCTTGTACTTTCATACTTTGAGAACATATCTATTCTATGTAAAAATCTTTTTGCTCCTCATATTTGAGCAATTAAGATTTATAAATGGTTCTCTCTGTAATCTTTACTCAAGTGAGCTTTGGGTATTTCTAGGTTAAGAGTAGAACACTTGTAAGGGTTAGTTGTGTGAGCCTCCAAAACACAAATTAAAAGGTTATTTGTGTGATCCTGTCACAAGGAAGGTTGTTTATGTGATCCTGTAAAACACAAGAAAGGTTGTTTGTGTGAGCCTGTAAAACACAAGGAATTGGTTATTGTGTGAGCCATTAAAACACAAGGGATTTCTGGGTTAGGTGTGAGCCATTGTGAGAAACACCATAGTTGGGAGTGAGCTTGCAAAACTCTATTGTAACACTTAGTGTGAGTGTAACTCCCAATTGTGATTGGGGAGAGGAGTAGGGTTTGTTAATACCCGAACCTCTATAAATTTGTGTATCAAATTTTCTCTATCCCTCCTAAAATTAATTATTTATTTTCGCACCTTAAAGTTTAATTTTTAAAACTCCAATTCAACCCCCCTTCTTGGCCTAATATTTGGGCAACAATTGGTATCAGAGCCTTGTCTAGCATCGAAGCCTAAAAAGTGCTAGCAAAGAGTAAGATATGGCTAGTGAAGGATTCCAGAGTGTCAAACCTTACTTTGATGGAGCAAATTATGCCCATTGGAAGTTTAGGATGGAGACATACTTAGATAGTGAAGGAATTGAAGTCTGGAATAGTGTACGAAAAGAATGGACACCACCAATCAGAAGAGGAGCTGATGGTGAAGAGGAAATCCTATCAATAGATGATTGGATAGAGCCTCAAAGAAGAGCAAATTTCAAAAACAAGAAGGCAATGACAATCCTATCAAGCTCATTATCTATTGAAGAATGTGGGAGAATACAACACTGCTCAATAGCATATAGCATATGGAAGACATTGGAAAACTATCATGAGGGAACTAAGCAAGTCAAATCTAAGAAGATTCAACTTCTAACCTCAGAATATGAGCTCTTCAAGATGAAATCCAATGAGTCAATCACTGACATGACCAACCGACTTCTATCCATTATAAATGGAATGAGGAAACTTGGGAAGCATATGAGTTTGGAAGATATAAACAATAAAATCCTGAGAATTATTCCTCTTAAAGACTATGGTTCAAGAGTTGCTAGCATAGAAGAAGCAAATGAAGATATGAGCATCATGAATACTGATGTGTTGATTGGCAAGCTTCTCACACATGAGATGGCAGTGAAGGGAGATAGAGAGCTTGAAGCAGAGCCAGAGAAAAGAAAACTCTTAGCACTCAAAGCCTCTACTTCAAAATCTCAAGAAGAAAGTGAAGATGATGAAGAGATGAGTGATGATGAAATTGAGGACATCGTTATGCTTTCAAGGAGATTAAAAAGAATCATTGAAAAGAAAATGAGCAATTCCAGAAAATTAAGGCAAAGAAACCTCAAACAAACTTCTAATGACACACATAGAAATAAAGAAGAGGTAAAATGCTATGAATGTGGAAAGAAAGGACATATCAAACCAGAATGTCCAAGGCTCAAGAAGCATAAGAGCAAATACCAAAGAGACAATGGGGAGAAAGGTCATAAAGCCACATGGGATGACGAAAGCTCTTCAAGTGAAAAAGATGATAATGAAAGTGAAGAGGTCAACCTATGCTTCATGGCTATTGAGGATCACTTCTCGGACAAAGTAAGATCGTTGTTAAAAGAAAATAATACTTTGAAAAATGAAGTTGAGGAACTTAGAAATTCCATTTCTAAATTTCACAAAGGTAAAGAAAGCTTAGATACTCTCATTGTGTCTCAAAGACCACCCTTAATTAGACATGGTCTAGTATTTAAGGACACATCATCATCTTCTCACAAAACTATATTTGTTAAATCTAAAGAATCTCACATCTCCACACCTGTTAGAACTGCATCAAGAAATAAGAATGTTAATCCTTCTATACATAAAAAGAATAATCATGCCTTTTTGTATAAGAAGCAAGCATCTAGAAGAATGAAAATTAATCATGAATGTGCATGCCATTGTTCTCAAAATCAGTATAATAAAATTATGGCATTTAAACACAGTGTAAGACCAAAAAGCAAGTTTAGACCTAAACAATGTAATTATTGTATGAAAATGGGTCACATAAATAAACATTGCTGGATAAGGAAGGCTCATTGGGAATCTTCATGTGCTAACCCCCAAGGATCCAAACTCATTTGGGTACCTAAAAATCATACTTGATTTGTGATTCTATAGGTATGCCTCAAGTACACAATAAACAAAAATGTGTGGCTAGTAGACAGTGGATGCTCAAGGCATATGACAGGAGACAAAGAACTTTTCAATAAAATCAAAATTATTGATGGAGGTAAAGTTACCTTTGGAAACAATGCAAAGGGTAAGGTAATTGACATTGGTTCTATTGGTGTTAATGGTACTACTTTTATTAAGGATGTCTTACTTGTTGATGGCTTGAAACATAACTTGTTAAGTGTAAGTCAATTATATGATAAAGGAAATAAAGTAATCTTTACTTCAAATGAATGTCTTGTAATCTCTATCGATGGTCAAGAAATATTTAAAGGAAATAGAGATATCAATACGTACATAATAAACTTACATGAACTATCTAACCATTCCACTAAGTGTCTTGTGACTACTAGTGATGAATCTTGGCTGTGGCATATAAGACTTAGTCATGCTAACATGGACTTAATACAAAGTCTCAGCACAGGAGAACTAGTAAAAGGATTACCAAAAGTTAAATATGAAAAAGGCAAGACATGTGATCCTTGTCAAAGAGGAAAGCAACATAAGTCATCTTTCAAAGCCAAAAACATAGTAAGTACTTCAAAACCTCTTCAACTTCTGCATTTAGATTTGTTTGGACCTACTAGAATTGCTAGCTTAGGAGGAAAACATTATGCATTTGTCATCTTAGATGATTACTCTAGATTTACTTGGGTAATTTTCTTAGCTCAAAAGAGTGATGCTTTTGAAAATTTCAAAAACTTTGCTAAAAGAGTTCAAAATGAAAAAAGGGTACTGCATTTTAAAAATAAGAAGTGATCATGGGAAAGAATTTGAAAATGAAAACTTTGAAAGCTTTTGTCTTTAACATGGCATTTCACATAATTTCTCATCTCCTAGGACACCTCAACAAAATGGGGTAGTTGAAAGAAAAAATCGAACATTAATTGAAATGGCTAGAACAATGCTTAATGAATATGAATTACCAACTTATTTTTGGGCAGAAGCCACAAACACTGCATGTTATATTTCAAATCGAGTTTTCAAAAGACCTCTTTTAAACAAAACCTCATTTGAGCTATGGAATGGAAGAAAGCCCTTGATATCATACTTTAGAGTATTTGGATGCAGGTGTTTTATATTGAAGACCAAGGACAATCTTGGAAAATTTGCCTCTAAGTCTGATGAAGATATCTTTTTAGGATACTCTACAACCAGCAAAGCATATAGAGTATTTAATAAAAGATCATTAACGGTTGAAGAATCCATGCATGTTGTTTTTAATGAATCTAGTAAACTTGATCTTGTGAAAGGTAGTGCTCTTAATGATGTTGTAGGTAATATGGAAAAACTTGATATTGAAAATGGAAAAGAAGAAAATGATCAAGAAAATTCACTTCCTCAAAATCAAGAACAAATGGAACAAGAACTTCCAAAAGAATGGAGAATGACGAAAGATCATCCAAAAGAGCGAATAATTGGTGATCTATCAAGGGGAGTAAGTACTAGATCTCATTTCAAGCATTTAGTCACTGACATTGCTTTTATTTCACAAATTGAGCCTAAAAATATTGATGAGGCTCTTAATGATGAAAGTTGGGTAATTGCCATGCAAGAGGAACTCAACCAATTTGAGAGAAATAAGGTATGGATCCTAGTACCTAGACCCAAGGATCATCAAATCATAGGTAGCAAATGGGTATTTAGAAATAAATTAGATGAACAAGGGTTAATAACCAGGAATAAAGCAAGACTAGTTGCAAAAGGATATAATCAGGAAGAAGGTATAGATTATGATGAAACATATGCTCCTGTAGCTACATTAAAAGCTATAAGAATACTCTTAGCATATGCATGTCACATGAATTTCAAACTTTTTCAAATGGATGTGAAAAGTGCATTTCTAAATGGTTATATAGATGTAGAAGTGTATGTAGAACAACCACCAGGTTTTGAAAGTTATGATTTTCCAAATCATGTTTTTAAACTTTCAAAAGCTTTGTATGGTTTAAAACAGGCTCCAAGAGCTTGGTATGAGAGACTAAGTTTTTTTTATTAGAAAATAACTTTACAAAGGGAAATGTTGACACTACACTATTCATCAAAAAACATAAGCATGATATACTAATTGTTCAAATTTATGTTGATGATATAATATTTGGCTCTACTAATGAGTTGCTTTGTCAAGAATTTGCTAAGTGCATGACTAGGGAATTTGAAATGAGCATGATGGGAGAACTTAAGTATTTCCTTGGTCTACAAATAAAGCAAAGCAATGAGGGCATATTCATTAACCAATCCAAATATGCAAAATATTTAATCAAGAAATTTGGTATGGAAGGATGCAAAAATGCCAAGACTCCTATGAGCACATCAACGAAATTGGATAAAGATGAAAAGGGTAAGAGCATTAATGAAAAACTTTATAGAGGTATGATCGGATCACTTTTATATCTCACTGCCTCTAGACCCGATATTATGTATAGTGTTTGCTTATGTGCACGATTTCAATCATGTCCTAAAGAATCTCATTTAAATGCTGTAAAAAGGATTTTAAGATATTTACATGGATCATTGCATCTAGGTTTATGGTATCCTAGGAATTCATCTTTTTATATTATAGGATATTCAGATGCAGATTATGCTGGTAGTCTTTTGGATAGGAAAAGTACTTCAGGTACTTGTCATTTCATTGGAGAATGTTTGGTTTCTTGGTTCAACAAGAAACAAGTTTCAGTTGCTCTCTCAACTGCTGAAGCTGAATATGTAGCAGTTGGATGTTGTTGTACACAAATTCTTTGGATGAAACAACAACTTAAGGACTATGGTCATGAGATGAACCATATACCTATAAAATGTGACAACACTAGTGCTATAAATCTTTCAAAGAATGTTATTCAACACTCAAGAAGCAAAGATATTGACATTAGACACCACTTTATTAGAGATCATGTTCAATATGGAGATGTTGCATTAGAATTTATAAGCACAGAAAATCAATTAGCAGATATTTTTACTAAGTCTCTAAATGAGGAAATATTTAATTTCGTTAGAAGAGAACTAGGTATGATTGATGGATTAACCTTGTGATTGCAAGAATAAGAAATTTTAATTGTTGATCTTAAATCATATCACAAGTTATAAGATAGAAATTTTGATGAGAATTCATGTTTTAAGAAGTAGAATTTTTGTTGAAATGATTCAGTCTTGTTGTAGAACTTAAATTGATGAAAATTCTAGGGAAGTCACGCCCTTGACTTAATAGGCCCAAAGAGGCAGTGTCGTTCACGACTTTGGTTCACGACATGGTTCACAACTTCAAATGGTGAAACTTAGTTTCACGACTTGAGTCACACCCGTGAAAATGGACTTTCACGCCTGTGATAAATTTTTACTTCCGTGAACAATTACACCCCAAAAACTCACAGAAGCTTTCACGCCTTGAATCACGGCTTGCTTCACGGGCATAAGTAGTGAACTTCAACAGTTCACGCCCATGACCATTTATTCACCACCGTGACCGATGATCATTCATGCCTGTGATGTTCAAACATCACGTCCGTGAACATATTCACGCCTTTATTCACGGGTGAAACACTCCTTCAGCAAACTGTGAACACGATCATTCACACCCGTGAAACCATAATTCACGCCCGTGAATGTATCAAATATATAAGAAAACAGCCGGTTACAACCTTCATTTCAACTTCTCATCTCCCAAAACCACTCTCATTTACTCTCATTCATTGAGACATTGAAGATTCCGACCCCAAAGACTTGAAATTTCACTATAAATACCACCAAAAGTTCGAATCTTCATCAGAAATCATACATTTCTAGGGTTTTACATCAAATTTTCTGTCAAAATCATTTTTAACTCCATCAACAACAAATTTCTTCAAAAATGGAGTCTGCTTCATCTAAGGGAAAGAGAAAGAAGTCCCATGCACCTAAGAGGTATGCAGATTACCTCATGAATCGCATTCCGGAGAGTTGCCATCCTCGATATGCAACTTTGAAGAAGATACCTCTTTTATCATCAAGGTCCTTCGATTGGCAGACAATCCGTAGTCTCGGGCTTGAGATGGCTATGACAGAGCAACTACAAGCCTGTCATCTCAAAGAGTTTGTTGAAATTCATTAGCCGACTCTGAGGGAGCCAATGCTGGAATTTCTCAACACCTTGCAGGTTTCACCTACTAGAGTGGTGAAATTCCAACTTTGCAATAATCCTATGACCCTCAGCGCCATTGCATTTGGAGAATTGTTCAACCTACCATCTGATGGCATTCTAAATGAGACTGAGGTAGAATTCTCTGCCCTTCTAGCCTGGACACATTTTGGATATAATTGTAGCTGAGACGTGAAGAAGACAAAGAGCACTCATCTTGTGGCCCCAATACACAGGTATTTGCATAGGTTCCTAACTTATAGCATTTTTGCTAGGGGAGAAAGTAATGGAACTATTAGGAAGTTAGAACTCTTCCTCCTTGAGATGGCTCGTAGGGGAGTCACAGTGGCACTTTCCAGATGGTTTGCAAACCATCTTCTCTCTATAGCCACCAAGCCCACAGGAGATATTTTGATTGGGGCATATGTCACCCATATCGCAGTGAAGCTCAACTATTTGAAGCTGGATGCCCATCATTTCAACATCATTCCTGCACATCCTCGAGATCGCCTGGATGTCGAGTCGTTCATCAAGATGGGAGCGACTGTCAGGATCATTTTCCAGAACGATATCTTCTACCGCTTCACTAACACTGCTGGGGAGATTATCTGGGAAGATAATGACACGGAGGATTTTAAAGCAGGCCTCCAGGGAGTCCAGCAGAAGAAGAGGGCTCGGGTCGAAGAAGCACCTCCAGCAGCCGAGCAGGACATCAGACAGTACTCAGCTTCCACACCATCCTTAGCACAGCAGGTGGTTGACCTCTTGGCACCACGTTTTGAGCAGTTGTAGACTTCAATGGATGAGAGGTTGGAAAACCTCAAAGACTTCATGGAGTCTCGAATGGACAGCCTTGAGGCTGAAGTGGCTAGGCTTCGTGATATGATGTCTGGCTAGGAGATAGGCTAGAGAGTAGCCTAAATTTGATTGATTTTTTTGCTTGTTTGTTATTTTTTATGTTTGCTTATGTGTAGGAAATTTTTAAATTTCCTTTCTGAACATTTTAACTCAGTTTGTATCCTTTCCTTTATGTTATATATATTTGCTTTTGTTTACTTCAATCTTCATATCCTTTTTGATTGATGACAAAAGGGGGAGAAAACTAGCAATATATGATAGGGAGAATGGTATCAAACTAGCAACATAAGATCAAACTAGCAATATATATTAAGGTAAATGATTTTTGAATCAAATAATCAAAATTGAATTGACTTTGAAATGGATTACAAATCTTCATTCAACATTTCATATGCAAAGTATATAATTGGAAAATTAAGCTTTATATACTTTAGATATACCTTAAGTATACTTTGCATATATCTTAAAGCAAGTTACAAATATAAATATGTCATGATATACCATAAATATATCTTATATACACTTCATGTCTTAAAAAGGAGTTATGGTATATATTGGATATACTTCTCATATAACTTGCACACACTTAAATCTAGTTAAGTTTATTTCAATGCTACATCATTATCTACTATTCTTCCACATTATAAATTTTTATCCTAAGTATATTTTGAGGGGGAGACTTCTCAAAATCACATATTGCTAGATTATTTGTCACCATCAAAAAGGGGGAGATTGTTAAACCTTAAGGGGTATTTCCGTCATTTTGATGATAACAAATAAAATAGCAATATTGTATTTAACATACTTGTCTTATAAGTCTTTTATACATGACATGGATCAAAATAGCAAGAATGGAGAATTGGAAGAATAATCCTTGAAAGACAAAATTCAAGTAGTAGCATGTTCACTACCGTGACTCTATGAGTCACTCCTGTGAAAGAAGCTAACCGTTACCAAAACCAACTTTTGAAGTTCACAGCCGTGAAGGAAAAACAAACCATGAAGTAAGCATTTCAGTCACCCCCGTGAATAAAGGTGTCACCCCCGTGAAGATTCATGCAATTTCATCCAGAGAGCTTCACGACCAGAGTCACCACTTGGATCACGGCTGGGAAGATTGTCACGCCCATGAATGAGTATGTCACGCCCGTGACTATATATGTCAAAACATTCCAGAGAGTTTCACGGCCAAGGTCACCACTTCAGTCACGGCTTGGGAAGAACTGTCACGCCCGTGAACAATGAAAGAGAAAAATGTCAAGAGCGATTTTTTGGTTGGTATAATGGCTAGTTTCTTACTTAATGCACCCCAACGGTTATATTCAGCCATGGGAGTATAAATGGAAGTCATTTATACATTAAGAAAGGAGGGAATGATAAGAAAAATAAAAGATTAGCATATACTTCAAATCACAAGCTATCTTGTACTTTCATACTTTGAGAATATATCTATTCTCTGTAAAAATCTTTTTGCTCCTCATATTTGAGCAATTAAGATTTATAAGTGGTTCTCTCTGTAATCTTTACTCAAGTGAGCTTTGGGTATTTCTGGGTTAAGAGTAGAACACTTGTAAGGGTTAGTTGTGTGAGCCTCCAAAACACAAATTAAAAGGTTATTTGTGTGATCCTGTAAAACACAAGAAAGGTTGTTTGTGTGATCCTGTAAAACACAAGGAAGGTTGTTTGTGTGAGCCTGTAAAATACAAGGAATTGGTTATTGTGTGAGCCATTAAAACACAAGGAATTTCTGGGTTAGGTGTGAGCCATTGTGAGAAACACCATAGTTGGGAGTGAGCTTGCAAAACTCTATTGTAACACTTAGTGTGTTAGTGAAACTCCCAATTGCGATTGGGGAGAGGAGTAGGGTTTGTTAACACCCGAACCTCTATAAATCTGTGTATCAAATTTTCTCTATCCCTCCTAAAATTAATTGTTTATTTCTGCACCTTAAAGTTTAATTTTTAAAACTCCAATTCAACCCCCTTTCTTGGCTTAATATCTGGGCAACATCACCTTTGCTTAGATCTCCTGAGTTCCACACTGGCACGTCTAAGTCTTATATGCCAAACCCATGTGTTAGATTTAATGGCAACAAAACACTCAACATCTTAGTTAGTCCAAGAGTTAAGATCAATGGTATACATTTTATTAACTATTTTACCATAGAAGATAACTTTTTTGAACTTTAGGTTGCAAAGCATTTTGCAGGTTCAAAAGTTACTTTGTATCCTTTATCACACAATTGATTAATACTAAATAAATTATGTTTTAAACCATCAACCAAAAGAACATTTTCAACTAGAGTTAAGCCTTTCTTACCAACTTGACTAATGCCAATGATGTTATATTTTGCATTATCACCAAAAATTACCTTACTAATAATTTTCATCTCCAAATGAGTGAATAGGTCAACAATTTTGGTCATATGACTTGAACATCCATTATCAAGATAACACTTATTTTCATTTATGGTGGATTTTAAGGATAACTCATCTTTTAGGCTTTTCTACTGTTCCATAGCTCATAAGGAGTTTTAATTAAAATATAAAAACTTTATTTGAAATATAACATATACTATTGACAGCTTTAGCCCAAAAGTATTTTGGCAAATTATACTCATTGTGCATTGTTCTAATAATCTCTACTAATGTTATATTTTTCTTTAGAAAACCCCATTTTGTTGAGGTGTCCTAAAGAAGAAAAATTATGTGAAATTCTAATTTCATGCAAAACAGTTTAAAACAATCATTTTTAAATTCTTTTCCATAATCACTTTTTATGGAAGAGATCGTCAAACCTTTTTCATTTTGAATATATTTTACAAGAGATTTAAAAATATTAAAACTATAATCCTTGTGAGCTAGAAAGGATATTCAAGTAAATTTAAATTAATCATTAATAATGATGTATGCATAGTGCATTCTAACTAAACTAGCAACTCTATATGATCCAAATAAATCCATGTGTAATAATTGAAAAGGTCTAGTGGTGCTACCTTATTTTTGGGTTTGAAATAACTTTTTACCTGCTTACTATTTGTCATGCTCCATAGACTTTTGTCTTTTTGGAATCTGACTTTAGGAAAGCCAACGACTAGATCACCTTTGCTTTGATCTCCTGAGTTCCACATTGGCATGTCCAAGTCTTATATTCCAAACCCATATATCAGCTTTAATGGCAACAAAACTCTCAACATCTTAGTTAGTCCAAGAGTTAAGATCAATAGTGTACATTTTATTAACTATTTTACCATATAACATACCTTTGTTATCCGAAATTTAGGTTGCAAAGCATTTTGTAGGTTCAAAAATTACTTTGTATCCTTTATCACACAATTGACTAATACTAAATAAATTATGTTTTAAACCATCAACCAAAAGAACATTTTCAATTAGAGTTGAGCCTTTCTTTAACGACTTGACTAATGCGAATGATGTTATATTTTGCATTATCACCAAAAGTTACCTTACTAATAATTTTCATCTCAAAATGAGTGAATAGGACAACAATTTCGATCGTATGACTTGAACATCCACTATCAAGATACCACTTATTTTTGTTTATGGTGGATTTTAAGGATAACTCATTCTCTATTGGCTTTTCATATCTCATGAAACAGAGGTTTGCACCTTCGCCATCGAGTTCACCATCACTGTCTCTTGAGTCATCCCAAGTTATTTTGAATGCTTTTCTTTTCTTTTTCTTTTTATTTTCTTTTTTTAATATTGGGCATTCTGATCGATAGTGTCTGGGCTTATTGCACTTATAGCAAATTGGTTGCTCATTTTTGCTTAAGTCTTGCTTCTTGAAGGTTTTTTCCTTCTTCTTTCTTATATTGATGTTCTTGATATTTTTGGTGAGCATTACAAGCTCTTCATCAACATCACTTGAATCATTTTTGCATGTCTATTTGCTAACTTCGAAAGCAATGCCTTTGTCTATTTTTACTTTTTCTTCTTCCATGACTTGAGTCATCTTGATCTCATGAGTAAGAAGTTTACCTAAGAGTTCATCGGTAGGAATCTTCAAGAGATCATTAGTTTCTTCAATCAAGGATATCCTAGCTTCCCAAATTATTTGAGGTAAACTCATAACAATTTTCTTGTTAATATCTTTAAGAGAAATATTTTTGTTAAGTTTCCTCATTGAGTTAACAGGAAAGATGAGCTTAATATACTTATCATCGATTCTCTCATTAAGCTTCATCTTAAACAACTTGTACTTTCTTCCAAGCGTTTATAAAATTTTTCTTTTGACTTGATTTGTTCCTTCATGCTTGGTTCTAAGACACTCCTAGATTTCCTTAGCCAATCATAGATGCTCAATTCCATTGTATTCTTCTATACTCAGGCTGCAATAAATAATAGTAATTTCTTTTCTATTCCTTAAATTGGTTTTTTTTGTGCTTTATGCCATTTGTTTGTTGGAATGGGAGCTTCATTTCTATCATTATCTTTCTTTGTTTGATTGAGCCCATCCTTCCTCTATGTTTTCTAATAAGTTGACACCTTCGCTATCTAGGAACATTTCCATCTTGTTTCTCCAATAAGCAAAATCAGTGCCATCAAAGAATGAAGGTCTTATGTAGCTTGGTTTGTGGACTTTAGGAGCTTGACTTGTGGAGACCATGATCTTTTCTCCAAGATAATTAGATCTTCACAAAATGGAGACCTTACTCTGATACCAATTGAAAGGCCTCAAACACCAAAATGAGGGGGTGAATTGGTGATTTTCATAAGGAATGGAAAATTAAAAATTTAAGCTAACTGAAAAAGTAAGAGAGAAAAATAACATTGAGATTTATAAAAGTTCTACTCTCAAAGCTTACATCCTCTCCTCAACCACTATTGAGAATTTAAATCACCAACAATCTACTTCCAAATGTAAATTAAACCAGTTCAAATGTTTCTCTAGGCTCACACTTAAATCCTTATAAGTATTTTTAATTGTTCATCATAAAATCCTTATAAGTGTTTAATTCTCCAACCCAAATCAGTTAATCTTACTATCAAGCAATTGTTTGTAAGAATAAAAACACTTAAATAACTATAAACTCAAGATCACTTAAGCTTTACACAACCAAAATAAGAATTGAAAATGTAACAAGAGAGATTGTGACAAAGAATTAAAGGATAAACTCTCACAAAATAATTTCTCAAGGATTTCTCAAAGTAATTAAGCTCTCAATGCTCTAGTTGATATTATTCCTTCATAAAAATGAGTTATTTATAGAGATCATTTGAAATCTAGCTGTTAGAGTAGCTTTAAATTGAATTATAGTCATTCAACCATCTTAGAGTGTGTTGTTATGACCATTTTTTTCAGGTTTCACAAATGTGAATAGTTCTTCATGTGTGTAAATTGCTTCGCTCTTGAATTTTTAAATTTCTACAATTCGACATTGATGGGCGTAAACAATATTCCATGAGTGTGAATAGTATTATGACTATTATTGAATAAAAATTTTGAATTCTTTGGCACTTCAACGTCTTCACGGTCATGATACAGAGAACTTCATTGGCATGAATAGCTTTTGTTTTGCACATTTTAACTTCATTTGACTCAATTTTTTTTGCTATGCCTATTTCAATATAAATTTAACTTGTGTAAACACAAAGAGTGGATAAATTTCTTATTGCTCAATTATTCATTATCATCGAAATGAAAAAAATACTCTTAAGTTTAAATCAAATAACCCTTAGGATTTAACACATATAATGAAGAATATTAGAAATTTATGAAGACAATTTTAAGTGTATATATATAATGCTTTTGATTATGATATTTTGGCTATATTAGTATAATTTCATTTATTAGTATATTATTTTAAATTGTAACCAGATTTGGTTATATACTAATATATATTTATTTAATTTTAATTTTTTTAACATTGTTTAGAGAATATTTTTTGAATATTGTGTAGTTATTACAAGGAAAATACTATTTATAAATTATAGCTAATGTAGAGAAATTGATTGTAAAGCATCACTAATTTAGGGACACATAGTCTAAATAGCATTGCCAATTTCGAGACGCTAATACAATGAGTGTTGTTAATTTAAAGATAGTAATTATAAATAGTGTCACTAATTTTGAGACACTAATTCTAAAGTGTCACTGGATTGTAACATAAAATATAGAAAATATCACAATATTAAGAATTCTAATCCCAAAAAAGTAACATTTTTAAATACACTTTATTCATGAATGCATTGTCAATCTAATGATGCTAACTCTTAAAAGCTTATCTAATTTTGCGATGTAGTAAACAATTAACAATGGCAAATTTTTTGGAATGGTGATGGAAAGTAGCATTATAATTTTAATGTTAAAGATGTATTATAAAAAAAAGCAAAAAAAATATCGACTCCAAGTAGAAGCATCAAAGATAAATTTGAGACTTCATTTTTAGCAATGTTATAAATGACACTTTTCTTGTATTGGTAATATATTTTGTGATACTTTTTAGCATTCCTAAATAAATTTTGGGTCATTAATGACATATTTGCTAATTTAGGCCTCTAGTCACTCGAGTTGTTAAATTGACCCAACGGTTCGACCGAAGTCTAAATTTGGATTTTGACTGAAAAATAATTAAAATAATGGCAAATAGTTATGTAAAATATTTAATAAAGTATTTAAAATATTTAAAGATGTTAAATCATGGTAAGAGACTAAATTGCAAATTTTGAAAAGCTTAGGAATCAATTTGCAATTTACTAAAAATTGAAGGATTAATTGGGATAACCACCAATTAAATGCATGAAGTGGGACATTAAAAATATGTAGGGTTTGGCTTAATCAAGTGGCATGAATTAAGTGATCAATTAATGAAAACATCTAGATTATGGGCTTAGGTATCCCATTATTAATTAAATTTGTCCTATTTCTCTTAATTATCTCTCCTTCTTCCTTATTCCTTCACATCTAAAATACTGTAATCTCCTCAAACCAGCCCACGTTCTTCCCCTAGTAAATCCTCCATAGCTAAAGCTTGATTCTAGGAAGAGAAAGTGAGAAAGAGGGAGAAAGGCATAAAAGAGTAGATTTCATGTATAATTGATCAAAAGGAAGCTAGAGAAAGTAAAAAGAAAAAAATAAAATAGGAAATATAAAAAAAAAAAAACCTTAAGGTTTGGCTATGGAAGTAAGAAAGTGAAGGTAAGGTGATTTTTCTTCACTTCCATGTTCTCTTTAAAGAAAGGTAGAGATTAGAGCAAAAAGAGAGGGAGAGCTTAAGGTTTATGGATTTTTAATGAAGTAAAATTTTAATAATTTCTTTTATGTATTTTAGGAACTCAAGTTGACAAGGATCTAGCACAAAGGAGCAAAGGAAAAAAGAAAGATAAATAAAGAGAAAGAAAAAAAAAGGTTTATGCATAACTTAAGGCATTAGCCTATGTTTTGTCTTTAAGTTGCATGATTTGAGCATCTGAAATATTAATGATTGTAAATTAATAGTATTTTGTGATAAAATCTTGGGGATGCATGTTTGCTAGACTTATGATTAATTTTGGTAAAAATTGAATGTTATTAATATGTATGTTCTTTGTTGAAAATTTAGGAGTAGTGAGTACATAAACTGTTATAACTTAAGTTATTGAATTCGGATTTGTATGTTCTTTATTGGGTTTGAAAGCTAAGACATAGGGCTTGAACTTTTATTTATAACATAAAATCCAGATATCTCTATATTTATTCAGAAAAATACATAAAATTCGGACCTAGAATCTGTCTAGAAAATTCTTGGCAAAATTGTTAGTGACCCATCAGTGTTAATTTGACCATATCTTTCGATACAAAACTCCAAATTAAGTGATTAAAGTTGAATAATTAAAGCTAAGATTCAGAAATAAAATTTTTAAGAAGACCCTATAATTTAATTTGAATGTTAACAAGACCAAAATTAAGGTCCAAAACAGAACACGAAATCTACTAGTGACAGGACAACATATGAGTTAAGGAATATAATGAGTAAAATGATGTAAACCTTGTTTTATTATGCAAATAATATTTTTATTGAGTAATTGTGTAATTAATTAACCCTTTACATCCATGAAATGAGTGAATTTGATAACTATGAATTTTAATGACCTGGAGTAAGCCCTATAACACCTAACTAGAACTAGACTTATGATAGTTTGGCATGCCAAACAGGAGGGAGTATGATGAAAACCGTTAATGTTATGATTATTGAAGCCAGTAATGACACAATTATTGAAGCTGGTAATGAGACTATTATTGAAGCCGATAATGACATTACTATTGAAGTTACTAATGACAATATTATTGAAGCTGATAATGACACTATTATTGAAGCCGGTAATGACACTATTATTAAAGCCGATAATGACACTATTATTGAAACTGGTAATGATACTTGTTTGTGCACATTATATTGTCCGAGTGCCACCCCTAAGTGCCTGGATGGCAACTTCGTTATCCTAGTTAGGGGTTTATAGGTGTTGTGGGCTATAAAGAATGATTGAAAATAAAATAAAAAAAAGAACCATGAATTGTGAGATGGATAATTATGATGATTTGATAAAGTAAAACAAATATGAGATATAATAATATATTTTGATCTTTATGTATGCTAGAATTCTATGAAATATATGTTTGCATGAAAAGATGATTGAGTGTTGTGGGTATAAAGAGTTAGCGAAATAAAAGGAATCATAACTTGTGACATAGTTAATTATGATGAATTTATATAATGATGTGTTAATAAAGTAAAACAAGTAACATAATTTGATGTTCATGCATGCTAGAATATTATGAGAAATATATTTGCATAGAAAGATGATGTGAGCATAAATTAATATATGGCAATGCATGTTGCATGAAATAGTTTATTGCCTTATTTATTTGCACCACTAAGTTTAGAGCTTAGCGCGAGAGTTTCTCTTGCACAAATATAGTAAAGAATAAACATATGATAGTAGGTAAAGGTAGCAGTGGTTTGATCCAGTAGAGCAGCTTGTATCAAATATTTTGGGTCACACAACTTTTTTATTTATAGTTGAATTTTATTTTATAGTACTTGTAAAATAAGCGCACGTTTTGTAAATAATACTTTATTATGTAAAATATATTGTGTTTCTTTACTATGATTTCTTTTACACTACAAGTAAATAAATAGTAAATAATAAATAGTAAATAAAGAAAAAAATATACAAGTGATTTTCATTTATACATAATTTAAAAATGATATTTTAATCGTTGAAGTCAGTATAGCACTGCCTTATTCGGGCATTGAGTTGTGGAGGTGAGGGGGTGTTACAGTTTTTGGCATCAGAGCCAAGTTTGGGCTATTTTATGTTTTCAAAAATAACTATGACATGTATGTACCCACAATTATGTATTAAAGTTGCTGCTTACTAATTGGGGCCATCACTTTATGATATAGGTAAAGTATGCCTTTAGGGTCAGGACATATTGTGGCCGAAGGAGGCAAAACTGATGAGCCTATCGAAACAGAGGCTTCATCGCGACCCAGTCGTCGCTGAGCTACCGCACCTAGATCTGGTGCTAGCTCATCACGGGGGTAGTCTGTTGCTAACACAAGACAAACATAGCTTATGAGGAACATGATAGATTTTCCATAAAAAGCATCACAACCAGTCCCATCTGTGTTACAATTTGAGAGGCTGAGGAAGTTAGGAGCACCCGATTTCCATGGTAAATGGGAAGATGACCCTTCCTTAATAGAGTTTTGTTTAGAATGGACAGAGAGAGTCTTTGATCAGCTGCATTGCACAAATGAGCACATATATGAATATCCAATATCTTTATTGCAAGACCATTCATATGATTGGTGGTGGTTGGAGTCAAAAAGTTCAAAGGCACTTGATCCTATGACTTGGGAAATCTTTTTGGAGAAGTTCAAAGAGCAATACATTCCCCCTATTTATATAGATGACAAGAAAAGGAAATTTTTGACTTTAAAAAAAAGGAATATACCGATGTCAGAATATGAAAGAGAATTTAGATATCTTTGCAAATATGTTGGCGGCATTGTATCCACAGAAGCTGATAAATGCTGATGATTTGAAGATGGATTAAGAGATCCAATCAAGCTACAAGCCTCAGCCCTACGCCTGATGAGTTTTCCTAGTTTTCTAGAATAGTTGAAAGAGTTCTAGCAACACAACATCCAGCATAAGATAGAGGGTTCAAGAGGCCCATATCACAGTTGAGTGGGGGACCATCAAGTGGCAAGAGGGTCAGATCTTTCAGTGGCCAATTTTAGGCTGGGGGTTCCAGCAAACCTCCTTCTTACAGGCAGGGATAGCCTACAAGATTTGTTTTTTCGACAGCCAGTGCACCTACACAAGCACCACGTGGGTCTTTAGCTCTACCAGAATGTCTGCATTATGGTTGTCCTCATCTAAGAGAGTGTTGGTGGATGACAGGAGCATGTTTGAGGTGTGGCTTCAAAGAACATATGAAAAAATATTGTCCTTTATTACTGTACGGTAGACGTTTGAAAAGCACTGAGCTGATATAAATGTAGGCTTCTGGGCAATGCAGAGGCTGAGGTCGAGGGTAAGGAAGAAAAGGCCGATCAGGGCCCAGTCAGTTTAGATTAGAGACAGTTGAGAGACCAGAAGGTAGTGGAGCTTTCCCAGTCAGGGCGTATGCTATGCAAGGCTGAGAGGAGCAAGATGCACTTGATGTCATAATTGGTAAATTTCTTGTCTTTGGCTTTGACATACATGCATTGATAAATCTGGAGTCAACGCATTCATACATATGCACACCACCATCGAGTTAAGAGGGTTTAGAACCACATGCTTTAGAGTTTGAGATTCTTGTGACTAACCCATTAGGACACAGTGTGGGTTAGCAAGGTGTTTAGGAGTTGCCTAGTTGAAATTTAAGGTAGGCAATTCCCAGCAGACTTGATAAAGTTACCATTCCACGAGTTCGATGTGATCTTGGGAATGGATTGGTTGGCTCGTTATGGAGTGGTAGTTGATTGTGGGAGGAGACAAATGATCATCAAAATTAAAACAAGATGAGATAGTGGTGATGGGTGAGAATAGAAGATATCCAAACAATGTGATATCAGTGTTGAAAGCTTAGAAACTCTTCAGTAAGGGATGCGAAGCATACTTAACATATGTGATTGATATGAAAAAAGCAAGTCCAAAGTTAGGGGATATACCTAATGTTAGTGAGTTTCTTAATGTGTTTCCAAAGGAGTTGTCAAGGTTACCATTGGATAGAGAAATCAAATTTGCTATCGATTTGGTACCAGACACCACTCATATTTCTATTACACCATATAGGATGACACTAGTGGAGTTGAAAGAGTTGAAGATACAGTTGCAAGAATTGTTAGATAAGGGATTTATATGACCTAGTGTATCACTGTGGGGTGCTCCAGTATTATTTGTAAAGAAGAAAGATGACACCTTACATCTCTACATCAATTACAAGCAACTTAATAAGGTGACTATCAAGAATAAATATCTGCTACCTAGAATTGGTGATTTATTTGATCAGTTGAAAGGTGCAACCATATTTTCAAAGATAGATCTTAGATCAGGGTGTAATCAACTGAAGATAAAAAAATTCAGATGTACCTAAGACGATATTCAGGACTCGTTATGGTCATTATGAGTTTCTGGTTATGCCCTTTGGATTGACGAATGCACTAACAACTTTTATGGACCTGATGAATTGAGTGTTCAAGCCATATATTGATCAATTTGTAGTAGTGTTTATTGATGACATCTTTTTCTACTCTAGAGACCGAGAAGAACATGATCAACATCTCAGAATAGTGTTGCAAACACTGAGAGAGAAGTAGTTGTATGCAAAGTTATCTAAGTGCAAATTTTGTCTTGAATCAGTTTAGTTTTCTAGGTCATGTAGTTTCAGTATAAGGTATTTGGATTGACCCTAGTAAAATTGAGGCTATTCTTAATTGGAAACCACCAAAAAATGTTACAGAAGTGAGGAGTTTTCTCGGATTAGCTGGATATTATAGGAGGTTCATGAAGGGATTTTCATCCTTAGCGACTCTGTTGACATGACTGCTATGAAAAGAGGTTCATTTTGAGTGGAAAGATAGATGTCAAGCAAGCTTTGATCTACTGAAGGCAATGTTGATTGAAGCACCAGTTTTGACTCAGCCTACTGCAAGAAAAGACTTTATTATGTACAGTGATGCTAGCCATAATGGTCTAGGCTGTGTTCTTATGCAAGAGGGAAAAGTAGTTGTATATGCCTCCAAACAGCATAAGCCTCATGAGCTTAACTATCTTACACAAGATTTAGAGTTTGCAGTCATAGTTTTTGCTTTGAAGATCTGGAGACATTATCTGTATGAGGAAGGATGTTATATCTATACAGATCACAAAAGTCTTAAATGCCTTCCCTCACAGAAAGAATTGAATTTGAGACAATGAAGATGGTTGAGTTGATTAAAGATTGTGACTGTGTGATCGACTACCAGCCAAGAAAAGCTAATGTGGTTTTCGATGCACTAAGTAGGAAGATTTTAGTTGAGATGCAAGTACAATCCATTTTAATGCAAGAGATCAAAGATGTTCAGAAGAAAGATGAGAAATTAATAGAGATAGTCGAGGCAATAAAAAAGGGAGAAAAGCCTAAGTTTTCATTGACAGAAGATGGAACAATATACTTCCAAAATAGGATTTGTGTTCCTAATATAGAAGAGTTGAAGTTGATATCTTAAAAGAAGCACATGAAACGGTATATACCATGCATCCAGGTGGGAAAAAAATGTACCAAGATTTGATAATAGAGTACTAGTGTCCAATGATGAAGAAAGATATCACTGAATATGTTGCTAAGTGTCTAACTTGTCAACAAGTAAAAGCAGAACATCAATTACCCACAGGATTGTTGCAACCAATACCGATCACAGAGTGGAAATGGGAGAGAATTGTGATGGATTTTGTGACTGGTTTACTGATGACTCAGAGAAGGCATGATGCAATATGGGTGATAGTGGATCAATTGACAAAGTTGACACATTTCTTACCGGTCAAAATGGATTACTCATTGAACAAGCTAGTTGAAATTTATGCAAGTGAGATAGTGAGACTTCATGGAGTGCCAGTATCTATTATCTCTGATAGAGATCCCATATTTACTTCACAATTCTAAAAGAGCCTACAACAAGCTTTAGGAACTTGACTCAATTTCAGCACGACTTTCCATCCACAAGCATATGGACAATCAGAGAGGATTTTCCAGTTGTTAGAGGACATGATGAGAAGTTGTGTGCTTGAATTTGAGGGAAGTTGGGATTGACATCTACCTCTTATGGAGTTTGCCTACAACAACAGTCATTAGACAAGTATAGGTATGACTCCTTATAAGGCATTGTATGGAAGAAAGTGTAGGACACCAGTTTATTGGACCATGTTGAGTGAAAAGAAATTGATAGGGCCTGAGTTAGTACAACAAATAGAAGAAAAGGTCAGAATTATCCAAGAAAGATTGAAAGCAGCTCAAAATCGATAGAAATCATATGCTGACATTGTAACACCACATCTTATGCATTTAAGTATAACCTATCCCTGTATCAAATAATCACTCATAACATGCTAGAAAGATAAAATATTCTATTAACAGTGATAGTAAAACTTTTTTTTTATATCCTGTAATATCATTCAGTGACTTTACAAGTCTCATATCCTGTAATATCATTCAATGACTTTGCAAGTCAACACTGAGACTTTCGCCCCAATACGATATATCACATATACTAAAACATAAACTTTGCACATAAGTATTTTCGAGTTGCTTTCATTTATACATTTTAAAAACCCATTCCAAAATGACTATACATATTCAAACACGTAAATACAAAATGCAGATGACATATTTCCATGCTCTTGTGGAATGCAAGGAAAGAGAATGATGAGGCTCGACCAATGACCTGTGCTCCATGTCTTCTATACACTACTCAAAATGAGCTATCACTTTTCTTTACCTGAAAAATGATGCAAATTTATGAGTTGCGGCTCAGTGAGAATAATCATCCAATGAGCTCTAAAGTACCAAACAACTCATAGTAATAAATCACAAATCCAACACTTACCATGTATTCCATTCCATTCATCTGAATCATATAAATATCAATAAAGTTGAAACATATAATCATTACTCTTTACGTATGCAAATGCTTTGCTTATTTCATTTTATCGTGACCAAGTTAAATAGACATTGCCCCGGGTTTCCATGTGAACATTTCCCAAGTGAACATTTGCATTTGCTAGCTAGCTTGATCATTTATTTGTTGGGCCATATGCCTCTTCTCTTGCTTTACAATATCAATTAACTAGTCACAACGCCTTTTTAAGTCCATATGCATATGCACTTATACTTAAGCATTCATCAACCATTGTATTTTATCACATATAACATACATATACCGCATATATGCCTCATATGCCATGCATATACCTTGTATATACTATACATATACCATGTATATATATCACATATGTCAAACATATACCACAAGTATACCATTTATATGTACCACAATGTCACAAATTATCTATCCTCATATTATCAATGATCAATCATGACAATCATATGAATTACATAGCAAGCAACATTCATTTGCACTAAAGAATTCAATTGATAATTAGACTCACATTTCTCATTTGATTCCGACCCGTAACTTATTGTCTATCCACTCCTTGTGGGTCTTCAATATTTTGTGAGCCTAATATGAAAATATAATCAATTAACTCATGATTAGGGAGACTTAATGTGGCTTAAACAAATTAATATGCATTGTTAGTATCAATAGTTAATATTTTTCCTATGAAGCAGTGTGGTCTTATTTGACTGTTTAGCCTATAACTTTTTATATACTTGACCAATTAATCTAATTATTATTCCTAATTATAATTAACATATAATTATGTAACATATTAAAATTTCAGACCAATTAGATCATTGTAAAATATTTGGTAGAATTTATAAATGTGTTCTATTTTCTGCCCTTTTGGTAGTTTCAGGGTATCAACTTTGGTTCATCATAACTTATAATATATAAGTCATATTTTAATGAAAATTTACAAAAACTTATATGGGTTCAAATGGAATATTTTTCATGTTTACAACTTTTATCAATTATGTCTCTAAGATCTTCAAATTATAAGAACAATTTCACTGGTCCAGAATAGAATTGGCTTCCGGACCAGTATGACTTCCAAAGGCCATAAATTAGTCTTTACATAACATATAAGCTGAAATTAGTACCAAAATTTAGATAAGATATATACCTATAACTTTAATAATTTGATAATTTATAGAATCTAGCTCTAAAGAGCTCAAATTATCCAAAAAAGTTACTAGATCTGCCTAGGGTACTCAGTAGGCAGTTCAAACCATGAAATAGTCATGGTTCCATTCACCATAACAAAAAATTTACAAGACATATGAACCTGAACTATATTTATATATATATATATATCTTTACTTTATTCTTTACTTTATTTATATATATATATCTTTATATTTATATATATATATATATATATATATATATCTTTATTTATATATATAATATATATCTTTTATAATATATATTTTAATTTATATAATTTATAAATTTATATATATTATATATTTTATTTATATATATTTAGTTATAATTATTTATATATATTTAGTTATAAATATTTAGATTTTATATATATATATATATAGAATCCTATAATTAAAATATCTTTAAATAATTATATTAAATAATTAGAATATCTTTAATTTAGAATTATATTTTATATATTTGATTTTCTATTAATATATATTTATATATTGATATTATATTGATATTGATTTTATTTATATTAATATATATTTTACATATTATATTAATATATATTTTATATATTTTATTATAGCTATTAGCTATTAGAATTCTATCAATATAAATTTGGTATACAGATATATAACACATATATCTACAACTTTTATATTTTGAAATACTTCAAATATGACTTTATCATATTCAAAACAAACAAATATAGTGCTAACTTGTAACACTCCCTTACCCCACTATAGTTTAGCAAGGTAAGCGAGCATTATCCGTCTAACTGTTTTGTAAATTCAATGAAATGAAGTATAAATATTATTATTTTATTTCTTTTTTTTTATGAAAATATTGCAGACACTAAAATAAAAATTCTTGCAAGTATAAATATTCAAACTTTCATTTATTTATAAAATACAATAATTTACATCCAAACTATGTTCTATTACATTGCAATTCATATATTTAATATACATTATATGAAATAAAAACGATAATTTAATTTACACAATTTTTAACAAAATATACCAAAAAACAAAACTCAAAGCTTTTTGCTGCTTCCCTCCAGGTACCCTTCTTTTTCTGACAATTCTAAGATCTACTGCTACCCTTCTAACCCGCCCGAGAGGAAACCACCCGCGCTAAGCTACTAGTTTAGTGGTGCTTCAATGATAAAAATTTTACATACATATATATTTTTTCACACATTAATTAATCATTTAATAAATAAGGTATAAAATAAAAATTTATATAAAATCAAATAAATTGCATTCAACATGTAATAGTAACAAATTTAATTCATGTAACATTTATCAAAATCACATACTTCAATATTAGTATTATCATTATTTTCTTGTGCCCATAACACCTATAACCGAACTATATAATATGAATAACAGGGTTGTCATTCCCGGCTTTCATAATATAGTGTCGAGCGCTTTTATAATAATGTCATTACCGACTTTTGTTATATTGTCATTACCGGCTTAATAATTTTGCACCGAGCGCATTTATCAATTTGCCATTACCGGCTTTCATATTTGGCACCGAGTGCCTACAATCCCCTGATTGACATGCCAAAATATTCCCTATTCTAGTTCTAGACTAGGTGCTTTTGGGCTTAACAAATTTTATATTAATTCACAATATTTTCAACTATCATAAGTATGCTTATTTATTTTTGTTCTATATTCCCATTATTATTACAATAAAATCTCATACATAAATAATTTGTTAAAAATTTATAATTATCATCATAATAAATATTTGCATAAATTATTACATATAATTAACATACCACATGTATAAGTCCAACATTTCACGTTTTATACCTATGACAGATTTTGGATTTATTTTTGGGCTTCATTTTTAGCCCATTTATAATTAGAATTTAGAGTTCTGGCCTTCTAACAATTTTTAGCTTATTGTCTTAGCTTTCATATGCATCAAAAATCACTTAAAGAACTATCAAAAGTTATGATCAATTCACTACTGCATCATCACAAAATTTTCTGCCCAGAATTTTCTGGACAGATTCTATGTTTAAACTTCATGCATTTTTCTGGAAAAATATAGACATAATTAGGTGTTATAGTCTAAATACAAATTAAATCCCTGTGTCTTAGCTTTCATTTCCAACAAATAAAATACACAAAGGAGTTCCATAACTCAAGTTATCATCAAAATAGACAGAGCTGTTCCTGGAATTCTGTACCCGAGCCATCACATGGCACTCATCCATATTTCAACCACATTCATCATTTGCATTCATTTTAATACTAAAATTTTCAGAATTACAAATACATTCATATGTCTCAATTATTTCACACCATTTGGTCCCATTTTCATATACAATATCAAAAGTCACAACAAATCACATAACATCTCAAAAACACAAACATAACAAACATTAATATACAATTCCATACATTTTAACAACATGCAAAATTTTTATCAATGAAGCACATACCTAATCAGCCTTGACTATTTCCTTAATCCTTCTTTTTCTTCCCTCATTGACTAGCTTTCTCCTTGCCTTTGTCACCCTCTTGAGGGCCTCTCACTTGTTCACTTCTTTTTCCTACACAACCATACCACATCTCAATTCCAATATCCAATTTCAATGCTTTTCATGTCTACATAATATTCTAATGCTCCTAATATGTTTTACACCTTAATTGAGATAAAATGTACTAAGGTTAAACTTCCTTCTTCATATGTCATGACTGCCCAAAAACCATATCCTAGGTCTCAATTCATTTCTTCAATTCAACACTCAATTCACAATTACTCAATCACCAATTGTGGTGTTTCTATATAAATTTCAATTTCCCCTAAATTTCTTTAATTATGGCAGCCCCTTATTCATCCATTAACCTCATATTTTCTTTAATTTTTAAGCACTAAAACAATTATCTAACATCAAATATCATCAATTCAAAGTATAATTACAGCTTTCATCAACTAATCACAAACTTAAATTTCTATGTTCTATCTTGCAACATAACCTATATCTATCAACCCTAATCACATCTATCATCAATATGGATCTCAAATGGAAAGAAAAAGGTTGAATTTAAGAAGAATAAACTAACCTTAAGTGTTCTCCAAGGTGGGCCGAAATTTCCCTTAACCAATCTCCCTTTTCTTGTCTTCCTTCTTCCTTCTTTCTTGCTCCTTTGCTCCTTTTATGGCAAGAACACCATAATTCCGAATTTTACTCTCTCAAAACTACTTTCTTTCCTCACTTTTTCAAGCTTGATTTGAAGGAAAATGGTGGCTTATGGAAGAATGTAGAATTTCTTTCTTCCTTTTTGACTTTTATACCTTGATTAATGTGTGGGTCCCACTAATTAAATTTAATCTTAATTCTTATTGGTTCATTAAGTTAATTAATCTTGATTAACATTTAAACTTTGAAAATTTTCATTTTTATCACATCTTCCTCCATATTCACACTTTTTCCCCAAACAATTGCCATAATACCAATTTTATCCATAGAAAATTTTATTTTTTTCTAATTCTAGCCCTAATCTTTTTAATTCCCAAATAATAATACCCCTAATTATTTTCTCTTATTATTAGCCATTTTTTTATGGATTCAAATTTAGACTCCGATTGAACCAGTGGACCCCACTACAGTCACGCGCAATCGGCGCCTAAATCACTGGATGTTACATAACTTACTTGGGATTCACATCCGGACCAATTTTAGTAGAGAGAGGATATCTCATTCTATACACCAAATCTTGCAAAAAATTTTACATATCCATAAATCTAAGACATAAAGGAACAACTTTTGTGTTTTAATCTCTTCCATAATCAATTTTTATGGATATCAAAAACGGGGTGCAAGTCAGTGCCTATTAATGAACCTTAACAACTCAAATCAACCTTATAGCAATAAGAATTGATTACTTACCAAGAACAAACTTGCAAGGGATAAATTTTCCTCAAAAACTAAGTGAAACAATGAAGAATTGAGTTCTGGAATGGAGGAAGATGAAGAAGAAAACGAGATGGAGTGAGGAGGCAGAAATGGGGGAGGAAGATAAAGCTAACTTTTTATGTTTTTGTCTTTTTATCTTTTTCTCTTCATCTCTTCTCTTTTATCTTTTCTTTTCTCTTCTCTTTTCTCTTCTCTTTTATTTTTATTTTCCTTTTGTTTCATTTTCATTTTATTTGGTCTATATTATTATTATTATTATTATTATTTACATATATTTATAATTCCACTAATTCACACAATAATACAACTTAATCATTTGGCCCGATTTAACTAAATTAACAATGTAAATGTTTAATAATCTTAATCTAGTCATTTTTCTTACTTTAATTTAGTCACCTTATTCAATTTATTTCTAATGCTTTGTTATCCTCATTTAGGTTATAAGTACACACGTGCGACTCGATACAATTGTCAAATACTAGAACACGTAGCTAGTGCGTGCCATGAACTTGTTTCTAAGAAAATATGTATGAAATGTACATGTTCAATTGGATTATATGAAAGATGCATATGTTCAAATGAAATGCATGTGGGGAAGGCCAAGGATGTTACAGACATCAAGAGGAGAGACATTGAATATGATGTGGGTGATAAAGTGTTTCTCAAAGTATCACCTTGGAAGAAAGTATTGAGATTCGGTAAAAAGTGAAAGCTAAGTCCAAGGTTCATTAGTCCTTATAAGATTTTGGAAAAAATGGGACCCGGGGCATACTGTTTAGCCCTGCCATCGAAGTTAGACCGGATTCACAATGTATTCCATGTATCTATGCTAAGGAGATATAGGTCTGATCCAACTCATATCATACCAAGTGAGGAGATAGAAGTGCAGACAAATATGACTTACGAAGAGAAACCAGTGGAGATATTAGTACATGAAGAGAAAATCCTTTGGAATAAAAGAATTCCTCTAGTTAAAATACTATGACGAAATCATTCTACAGAAGAAGCCACATGGGAGAGCGAAGAAGTCATGAAGAGGCAATATCCCCAATTGTTCACAGAACGAACAGGTAAAATTTCGGGGACGAAATTTATTTTAAGGGGGAGAGGATGTCATATCCACTAATTTAGGCCCCTAATCGTGCGACTTGTTAACTTAACGGTTCGACCAGAGTCTAAATTTGAATTTTAACTGAAAAATAATTAAAATAATGGTAAATAGTTATAGAAAATATTTAATAAAGTATTTAAAATATTTAAAAATGTTAAACTACGGTAATGGACTAAATTGTAAAATTTAAAAAGTTTAGGAATCAATTTACAATTTACCAAAAATTAGAGGATTAATTGGGATAACCACCAATTAAATGCATGAAGTGGGACATTAAAAATATATGGTGGTTGGCTTAACCAAGTGGCATGCATTAAGTGATCAATTAATGAAAACATCTAGATTATGGGCTTAAGTATGCCATTATTAATTAAATTTGTCCTCTTTCTCTTAATTATCTCTCATTCTTTCTTATTCTCTCACATCTAGAATACTCTAATCGCCTCAAATCAACCCACGTTCTTCCCCTCCCAAATCCTCCATGGCTAAAGCTTGATTCTAGGAAGAGAAAGTGAGAAAGACATGGAAGAGGAGATCTCATGCATAGTTGATCAAAAGGAAGCTAGAGAAAGTAAAAAGAAAAAAATAAACTAGGAAATAAAAGAAAAAGAAAACCTTAAGGTTTGGCTATGGAAGTAAGGAAGTGAAGGTAAGGTGATTTTTCTTCTCTTCCATGTTCTCCTTAAAGAAAGCTAGAGATTAGAGCAAAAAGAGAAAGAGATGTTAGGGTTTATAGAGTTTTAATGAAATAAAGTTTTAATGATCTCTTGTATATATTTTAGGAACTCAAGTTGACAAGAATCTATCTCAAAGGAGCAAAGGAAAAAAGAAAGAGAAGTAAAGAAAAAGAAAAAAAAGGTTTGTACATAACTTAAGGCAATAGCCTATGTTTTGTCTTTAAGTTGGATAATTTGAGCATTTGACATGTTAATGATTGTAAATTAATAGTATTTTGTGATAAAATATTGGGGATGCATGTTTCCTAGACTTAGGATTAATTTTGGTAAAAATTGAATGTGATTAATATGTATGTTCTTTGTTGAAAATTTATGAGCAATGAGTACATAAACTATTATAACTTAAGTTATTGAATACAGATTTGTATGTTCTTTATTGGGTTTGAAAGCTAAGATATAGGGCTTGAACTTTTATTTAGACCATAAAATTCATATATGTCTATATTTGTTCAGAAAAATACATAAAGTTCGAACATATAATTTGTCCAGAAAATTCTTGGCAAAATTGTTACTGACCTATCAATGTTAATTTGACCATATCTTTTGATACAGAACTCCAAATTAATTGATTAAAGTTGAATATTAAAGTTAAAATTCAAAACTAAAGTTTTTAAGATCCTATAATTTAATTCAAATGTTAACAAGACCAAAATTAAGGTCCAAAACAGAGCACGAAATTTACCAGTGGAAAGTCAGCAAATGAGTTGAGGAATATAATGACTAAAATGATGTGAACCTTGTTATATTATGCAAATTCTATTTTTATTGAGTAATTGTGTGATTAATTGAACCTTTAATGCATGAAATGAGTGAATTTAATAACTATGAATTTTAATGACCTGGAGTAAGCCCTAGAACACCTAACTAGAACTAGACTTATGATAGTTTGGCATGCCAAGCAAGGGGGAGAATGATGAAAACCATTAATGGTATGATTATTGAAGCAGGAAATGACACAATTATTGTAGCCTGTAATGAAACTATTATTGAAGCCGGTAATGACACTATTATTGAAATCGGTAATGACATTATTATTAAAGTCGGTAATGACACTATTATTGAAGCCGATAATGATACTATTATTGAAGCCGGTAATGACACTTGTATGCACACATTATATTACTCGAGTGACACTCTTAAGTGTATGGATGACAACTCTGTTATTCTAGTCAGGGGTTTATAGATGTTGTGGGCTATAAAGAAGGATTGAAAATAAAATTAAAAAAAAAAAGAAACCATGAATTGTGAGATAGATAATAATGATGATTTGATAAAGTAAAACATATATGAGATATAATAATATAATTTGATCTTTATGTATGCTAGAATTTTATGAAATATATATTTGCATGAAAAGATGATTGGGTGTTGTGAGTATAAAGAGTTAGCGAAATAAAAGGAATCATAACTTTTGACATAGTTAATTATAATGAATTATATAATGATGTGTTAATAAAGTAAAACAAGTAATATAATTTGACGTTCATGCATGCTAGAATATTATGAGAAGTATATTTGCATAGAAAGATGATGTGAGCATAAATTGATATATGGCAATGCATGTTGCATAAAATAATTTATTGTCTTATTTATATGCACCATTAAGTTTAGAGTTTAGCGTGAGAGTTTCTCTCGCGCAAATATAATAAAGAATAAACAGATGATAGTAGGTAAAGATAGCAGTAGTCTAATCCAGTGGAGCAGCTTGTATCAAATATTTTGGGTTACACAACTTTTATATTTATAATTGAATTTTATTTTATATTACTTGTAAAATAAGCATACGTTTTGTAAATAATACTTTATTATAGTAAATGTATTTTGTTTCTTTATTATGATTTCTTTTACACTACAAGTAAATAAATAATAAATAATAAAGAGTAAATAAAGAAAAAATATACGAGTGATTTTCATTTGTACAAAATTTGAAAAATGATATTTTAACCGATGAAGTCAGTATAACACTCATTTATCCGAGCATGAGCTAGTAGGGTGAGAGGGTGTTATAATAAATGCTTATTTTCTTATAGTGATAGTGCATACTATCAATTATTTTTTAAAAACAAATTAATTATTTCAATTGTTAATTTTTTTTTATCGAATATATGAAAGCTTCATTTTTGACAATGAAGGTAAAGGAGGAGAGTACACACGAAAAATAAATAAAACAGAAAAGATAAAGATTGAGACAAAAAAGTTATAAGCAGAGGGAGAGTTGTGAATGTGAACTAATAATCTGGGAATGATAGCTCCAATGAGCTAGTAGGTTTTCATGACAAGTTCAATGAGTCATAATGAAAAATCATTTGATCTTATCAAACACCAGTGTGTCCAAGTGCATGACGGCCACCATTAGACAACATCAGCCTCCCACAGTTCTTTGTTATTCATTTATCAATGTCAAAGGTCTGGTGATGTTTCAACTAAGGTTGAATGAGGTATGACTTTCTAAAAAAGCAGATTTTTTATATTGAAAGTTCCTAAGTGACATTTTGAACACTAATTTGTGTCGAATATACTCTTATACTTAAGTATTTTAGTTATAAGATAGATATGGTTGGTGTGGTATTAGTTGATTAGTTTGTCGATAATATTAATCTATTTAATTAGTTATGAGAATCTTGAAGCCAATATGATACAGGTGGTGATGAATTGGTCTTCTTTCATTATTTTTACTTTCATTTTGTTAATAATTCAATTTGCCTTTACTTGAAAATGAAATCATCTTACCATGATGAGAGGACGGTTATACTCATATCACTATTGAAGATTTATATTTTTTTTTGTTGTTGTTGCTATATTTGTATTATCTTTAAGTAGCATTCTTTATTTTCTTTCCATTTCTTACACCTTCAATGCTATTCAATTTAGAGTCATTGCAATTTAGGTTCTTTGTTAGAACTTCAATTTTACTTAGAAAGTCTTCAAGCCTTCAGTTTTTATGGAACGAAGGTGTATAGCATCTGCAACTACTTTAATATGCATGATGATTCCAATTTAGGATTAAGGGCTGCCGAGGAGGCTTTGTTGGATGGGTTAATCCATCTTTTTTTTTTCTTTTTTTCTCTGATGCAAATTTTTTCTTCTCTTTCTCTTTTTTTTTGGTGTTTCAATTGTTGGTTATTCCTTTTTTTGGGCTTGAAGGATCAGATGGGTTAATCTTTTTTTTTTTTTCTTTTTTCCTTTGATGCAATTTTTTCTTATCTTCCGCTTTTTTTTAATCATTTGAGTTTGAGTTGACGGGTATTCCATTTTTGGGTTTGATGAGTCAGATGGGTTAATCCATTTTTTTTTTCTTTTTCTCTCATTCAATTTTTTCTCTCTTCCTCAAAATTTTCCTTTTTTTTTTTTTTTTCCTTTTTAATCTTTTTGTGTTTGAATTACTGGGTATTCCTTTTTTAGGAACTAAATAATTCAGAGGAAGATGGTTTCTTGATTTACTTCACTTTGATTTTTAGGTATGGGTTATTCTATGTTTTTTTTTTTGGATTCAACCAATTAGGTTTCCTCACTTGAACTAGAGCAAACGTAGCACTAAGCAATGGCAAGAATCGTCTAAAGTTTGCCTGTGACTATGGAATCTTATCCAATGAATGCATAACAACATACAACTAGATAAAGATTCCAATAATCTGCTGAGTCCAGACTCCAATAGTTGTGATTCCTGAGAATGGGAGATATGATGGTGGACTTACTAGTTGGTGATGATATGCGATATTGATGAACAAAAGATGAGAGTTGGTGATGATGATGGAGTGTTAATGGAGGTGGAGGGCTAGAGGCAAATGAGTGATGATCTGTGTTGGTGATGAACATAAGATGAAAAATTGAGGCAGAGTTTTTTTTTTAAAAGTCATCTACATGGCTTGTGCCACTTAAGCCTAAAGTCTGGCTACTGTATACATGGCTTGTGCCACATAAGCCAAAAGTCAATCAATTAAGTTGAATGTTAGATAATGTGGTTGCACCCTTAAATAGGAGTAAAACAAGCCTAAATTCATAACTTGAAAGAGTATTATGGATAATATATATATAATTAGGGCAACATTGACAATGCAAGTAAATTTCAAGGGCAATTTTTTTATACTTTAACCCAAAATTATAATTATATTTTTCATTGCTTAAAAAATGGTCATTGAATTTATACTTTTACATTCCCTCTTCTTAGAAGCTAGTAAACATTTTTTTTTCTTCTATATCTATTAGATTATTATAAGAAAGAATAATAATAATTTTTTTTTTACCAATAGGAGTTAAAAGAAGCATGTATCTTTGATTGCATCATCATTTGGTAAGAAAGTTTATTAATCAAAGCATATTGCTCCTTTTTATTTATATAATTTGTTACTAGCAATATGGCTTTCCAAATGCATTTCTATGAAGAAAAATATAAAAAATAAAAATAAGGAGGAGAGAAAAAGGAAATACATATAAGGTATAGTTGATGTTTGGTTAGTGCTACTTCTAGAAATAGAGTCAATCTTAGCCATGGTCTTGTTAATGTTGAAGATCCTACTCTCTCTTCTTTGTATAAATGATGAAGTTGGGATGATATTTATTATAGTCACACTATTTCTTCATTTTATCTTTTTCATATATTTGTCTTGAATTCAATTGGATATGTAATTAATTATTAAAACTTTTATAACACATTGTTTGATCAATCAAATCTCATGCATTAATACAATTTTACTTTTTTCTTAGATCTTATATTCTATCTTTTCTACTGGTGTTTTATGTTATTTGTTGGAAATAAAACATCTGTTGCCCCTTGAAATTAGCACAGTTTTTAATTTTTCTCCTTGTACTTTTTTTTTTCTCAATTGCCCTTTATACTTCATTTCTTGTACAATCAACCCCTTACAATCTCTATTTTTTTATTTTATTTTTTTGCATTTAGTTACAATAAAATGTTATTTGCGGAGAAGGTTAGACTTATTTTAGTTTCAACAGGTTTTCCTCCTGTTTCAACTATATCAGAATAGCCCAAGAAAAGCATGACTAGATCCAAGTACAATAACGACAATGAAATTACTAATGATTGATATAAAAAAACTAAGCAGAAAATTGAAAGAGGGAAAAAGGAAATGGATGTGCAATTGTGTAGTGAACTTCTTGCTAAAATAAAACTGCTTGTTGATAGCATATATATATATATATATATATATATATGCTCCACCTGTACATGTATCTTTTTTGATCTTGCATTTATCTTTATTTAGCTCTATTTTTTGATGGCAGTGATACTTCATATAACTTTCAATTGTGGGTTTGGTATTATTGTGTGATTTGGAGTACAATTGAAGTAATACTCATTTAGAGTTTCTCTTTTTTCAATTTTTTTAAAGTAATTGAGTTGCAAACAAATACTCTGCATTGCAAAATTGAATTGGATTAGAAATGCACATTGACTTTTGTTTTATTCGTTTTATCAAGATTTTTCTTGAAAAAAAAATGAAGTTGTTGGTTTAGAGATGTCATAGATAAGGTGTTGGTTAGTGTTATTGAGAATTAAGTAAGCGCAATTTTATTCATTTTTTTATGCATATGAAGGGTTTATTTGTAGTAAGAATGATTTTAGTGCGAAACACTCATAGATGTGTATGCAACTTGCTGTTTAAGTGAATTTCAAATGTACATGAACCAATATGATCATAATTTGTCATGTATAAAATGAAGTTATTATTTTGTTTGTTATATTGTTAAAATGTTGTTTTGGCTAGAAAATTTTCTTCACAATCTTCTTCAAATAACATGACATTTGCTTTTCTTTCCATTTGTTCTCGTCCAAGAGAGAGAATTTATTTAATTTATTTATATTTTCCATTAATCAATAAGTATTATATATGTTAACTTTTAAATGTAGAGCAAGATGATATATATATATATATATATATATATATATATATATGAATTGAGATATAATGAATATTATTTTTATAAACTGATCTACATGTATATAATTCATTGTAAACGTTATTGAATCTTATAGATATTTATACAATAAAAATTTTAGACATATGAAATATTAATTCTTTTAGAAATTAGACTTTTATTGCATGAGTTTACTCAACAATATTTTTTTTATAACAAATGTTCAAAATTTTCATTTAAGAGAGGAAAAATTTACATCATCAAAAATTAAAGAGGAGAGAAAAATAGGAAATTTATCAATCCAAATTGTTTTTATATTTAAAGAGGAACTAAATTTTCCTAATGCATAAGCTACCTTATTACAGACTCTTGGCACAAAATACCAAGAACAAAACTAAAAACATCTACTCAAGCTTAAACAAATTTGCAAGTGCAATTCCAAGACCATTTCAATAGTGGATCCCATCAACCAACGTATCGATAACATGTTTGTAGTCAAATTTAGCCATCAACCTTGTAAGGCCAAGCTCACTAGCAAATTGTAAACCATGGCCCAATGCCTTTGCCTCCCCTTTAATGGAATCCCATAGATTCGTCACAACCTTGCAAGCACTAGTGGGAACATGTCCCATATGATTTTAATAATCACATCTAAAAAGCCTATCTTCTACCACACCAAAATCAACATTTAACTTAACAATTTCCATACGTGGAGAGGACCTTGATAACATACTGCTTTGGTTAGAATGAGAAAGATTAGAAGGTTCCCTAACATAGCACAACAACACATTATTTGAAATCATAAAATCAATTACACTCATAATCTGATTCACATTGAACGATTGATTCTCATAAACACATTTATTTCTCATATGCCATATGTTGTAACACATGAATGAGAACTTAATAATCATCTCCATAGACAATAAACCTATTACCGAAAGCAGCTAGCCTCTAAAATTCACTCCAACAACATTATAAAATATGAGAAAGATGACAATAATCTCATACTTATCTCACTATGCAAGTTCAAACTCATCACAAATTTGATATTTTAGAGATATGATTCATACACCTTCAAAGAACATCTATTATTGGAAAAATATCTAAGAAAGCCCTATATATAAAACTTTTGGAGGGATTTCAAGCTGCCAAATTTGGTTCTAGAATTTTAAGGACTCATTAGATTTAGGAGGATGTCGTGTAACGCTAAGTAATTTGGGTTTAAATGTTATGGTAATAATTTAAAAAGAGTAGTTTATTTATTAAAGTGTAAATATTGATGAAAGAACCTTAATGTGTGTGAAAATATATTTCCGATTGTGATGGTGTTTCAGGACCAAAATGACATAAATTTTTAAAAATGTGGTTTTTTTTTATTAAGGTGGATAATTAGGTTTATATAGTTGTACCTTCACTTATTACTGACTTTTCTCCAACAATATATGAATCAATGTTGACATTCTAATTCTTTTTTCCCCCCTTTTTACAGGTTTGGATTGACAAAAAGAGGTATGGTTTCGCAATATGTTAGGATTTTGGAGAAAGATGAAAAATTGATTGAAGCTATGCTTGGATTTTTATTGTCTATGTTATGTAAAAAAATTTAATGGTGATTATGGATTTTATTATATTTGAAGGAGTGATTATTAATTTAAAATTGATGAATTTTGCACTATATTGTTAGGAGGTATGGAGTAATTAATAATTTTAAATTATATTTGTGTATAAAGGATTTTTTTATAATTATTATAAATTTTAATAATATCAATAATAATTTTTTCAAAAATTTTAAAATAGATATATGAAATAATGGTTAAAAAAGAACGAAACATAAAATATAAAGTTAAAAAATAATTACTAATACTAAAAATAAGGTTGATTATGAGAATTTATTAATTTTTAAATTCTAATCTTTTTATTTATGGAATCAAACTAAATTAAAAAATATAATTTCAATTCTTATTATATAATATATAAAAAGAAAAGTATTAAAATTTCAAACAGTAATTTAGAAATACGATTCTATCTCCTATTATTTTTATATAGTTGTAAGTATAGTAACGGATATGGTGCGTTGATAATTAATTAAGGAGACGACAAAATGGTCGACTTCACCGCGAAACTCTCCTCCACGCTGTCGTAAAAGTAAGATTAGCTTTTCATGATGGATTCTTTATTCATACATTCCCACGCCATCTGAAAACGACGAATTAGCCGGCAACGCACTGCCGATTGATGGTCATGTTTCAGGCCCCACTCCAACAGAAACGACGCCGTAATTGAACACTGATCAAATTCATTTTTCCTCTCTCCACCAGAATCTCCATTGAATTTAAACAATTTCAAGCGCATATAGGTAATTCCCGTTGCCTCTGCTCCTCTTTCTCTTTAATTGCCTCCGGATCTCTATTCAAAATCGCCACGATCACTTGATTTTCCTTCTGGTTTGTTAATACTTTATGTGAATTTTATTGAATGCATTGTGAATTTGTGATTAGATCGTGTTTATTCTGAATTTTGGAAAAAATTTGCAGGTTTTCTTGCGCTAAATTTAGTTTGTTTTGTATTATTTTAATATTTTATCTGTTTAGATATTCGTGCGCTGGATATCACTCCGATTTAGGGTTTTGATTGATTCAATGCTATTTTTAGATACTTGTGGGTTCTGCCTTTCTATTCTTGGTGTTGTATTGGAGAAATTTTGTATGTTTTGGATATTCGGTTCCATTTTGAGGATATGTAAGAAAGTAAAGGTGGGAGACGGAACTATCTTTTGGGGCATTTAGATAAGGTGCTGGAGGAATTGAGCCCCATTAATTTTGTATTGGATTGAATTTTGCTTATATGTGTTTTTTCCCCTTGTTTGTATTTGTTTTCCTTGCGATTTCATTCCATTTTAATTCGGACCCTAAATTTCTTTATCAATTCTTTTACGTTGAAAAATTGATTGATTTATGCTAATACTATCCGGTGATCAGTCTTGAGTTTCTACTTAGGTAAAATGGCAGCTTCTGCGGACCGATGGATGAAGGAATATAATGAAGCTGTAAAGCTTGCAGATGATATCAGTGGTATGATTTCAGAACGGAGTTCATTTCCTGCATCGGGGCCTGAAACACAGCGACATGCATCTGCTATTCGAAGGAAGATTACAATTTTGGGAACTAGGCTGGATAGCTTGCAGTCCCTTTTGACAAAACTTCCTGGAAAGCAGCAAATGTTAGTTATTTCTATGTTTTAACCCATTCATGGTTCTCTTTGCTTATTATATAATCAACTAACTCTGGGTTTAGTTCCAATTTGGAAGTTGCACTTTTCTGCTCTGCTTTTCTTACTTGCATGCATATGTTTGCATTCCTGCTGCTGTGCAATCAAGGGTACTAGGATTTGCTGTACATGTAGAATTTAGGGATTGATTTAAGTCTGTTATTTATCTCTGTCAACTTTTTTTCACTTCTACCAGTTGATACCATTTAATATCCTTTTTAACATGTTCCATTTTTTAACCTGTATAGCACTGTTGTGTTATATTCTGTGGCCAATTTAGGGTTTAGGTTATAAAAGAAAACTAAACGATAAATATGTGAAAAGTGGAAGGACGAGGACTTAAAGCAAAAATCTCACTTATTATGGTTGGCTTGGATCTTCTATTATAGTTATTTAATATTCCAATATTTTGTTGTCTAAAGGATAATTTATTTCATGATGTTGGTGAATTTCTGTTTCCTGCTTCCTGATCTGTTTTTTGATTGGATCAAAATTGCTAACAGCACATGCAATGCTCTTCATGGAAAATTGGTAAAAAATTTTACTATTGCAAGTATCTAAAATTTTATTCATTACACAGATCAGAGAAAGAAATGAATCGGCGCAAGGATATGGTTGCAAATTTGAGAACAAAAGTAAACCAAATGGCATCCACACTGAATATGTCAAACTTTGCCAACAAGGACAGCCTGTTTGGTCCAGAAATAAAGCCAGCAGATGCCATGAGTAGAACTGAAGGTTTGGACAACCATGGGGTTGTTGGTCTTCAACGACAAATTATGAAAGGCAAGCTGTTATTACTTGTCTATACTTGTCTTTGCATATCATTAAATTGCTTATTTTCTTTCAACACTATGCTTTTCCATTGAAGCAGAGCAAGATGAGGGCCTTGAGAAGTTGGAGGAGACAGTAACAAGTACAAAACATATTGCACTGGCAGTGAATGAGGAACTTGATCTTCATACTAGACTTATTGTATGGTTTTGCTTTTTTTTTTTTTTATATTTATTTTTTGCTTCTAATATTTGAATGTCTCTACTGGAAACTCTGTAAGCATTATGGTTATTGCTCTCTCACAATGCAGGATGACTTGGACCAACATGTGGATGTTACTGATTCTCGCTTACGGGTAATGTTCTTACCTTGTATCTGTAACAGTGTAATGCTTTTTGGCCTTATAATTAATATTGGCAATAGGGGGAATTTATGGAAATAAATTTGGCAAGAAACATCTACTCTAACCCACGGAAGATATGTAAGGAAAAACAGAGTTTTTATGGTTCTTTTAGATGTACTTGGAATTGTTTGAGACTTGAGTTGATAATTCTGATCTTTGTGAATGTCTTTTGGGCTTTCAAAATTAGGGTAAAACTGAGGCACACATTTGTTCTTTTTTGGTTTAGGTGAAATATTAAAATGAATAGTTATGGTTATCATCATTACTGTTAAATCTTGAATCCCTATTTATTTGAATGCAACTTAAGAGTCCATTGCAATAAGAGGATTTGCAAGCCTTTGAATATATAGGAGCTTTTAGTTCAAATTATATATTTTAAGATATGGACTTTTATAAGGGAAAAATAAATTCTTATATTTTATCTTAAGAGTGTATTTGGAATTAGATTCTTATAGTAGGTATCTAAAATTCACTGTTACAGACTACCAACTATATTTATTAATTTGGTCTCTTTTCAATGAATCTACCCAACCAAAGATAATACTTATACTGTAAAGACCAAAAAAAAATATGCCAATTTTGAATAACCTTGTTTCATTTAACAACCTATTATAGAATGCAACATAAGAGAGTAGATCACCTGCCTGACACTGCGTCTGCATGTTATGGGAGTTACAGTGAACTATGTTCATTTACAGTGTGCCTAGAAAGACAAGGGTGTATTATATTTTATGGACTTCATGAGTCATACAGCTCTATAAATGCTTCTGTGCTATTATCTATAAGGTCTTTGCTGGAAAGCAAGTAATGTATACTGTAATGCACATCAATTAATGGTCTAATGAGGATGTCATTTAGTTCTGATTTATATTTAGTTAGAAAAAGTGACTATCCCCTTGTGGTCCCTTTAATTGAGTGGTTAACTGTGCATATGCTTATTATTTTGTCTTTCTGTACACTTGGATCTCATTTCTTAATGAAAGATTAACTTAAATGTGTATACTTTATTGGTCTTTCTATATCAGCGGGTGCAGAAGAATTTGGCTATCTTGAATAAGCGGACCAAGGGTGGCTGCTCCTGCTTGTGCATGCTTTTAGCCGTTGCTGGGATTGTGATTCTGGTTGTCGTCATATATCTACTGGTCAAATATTTGTGACAAATAACACTTTCCCATTTTTCCTCGTCGTCTTTTGTGTGCCATGTTGTGCAATTGGCCATTATGATTGGTTTATGTCGGGACACTGTGTTTGGGTTTTCCTTAATTTCTTTATGTGCTTTATGGATCATGTGATGATTCCGAGTTGTTAAGCAATTGTGTAAATTATCAGGAATGCATCAACATATATTGTCGATGCATCTAATTTATAGCCTATACTTGGGTGCCAGGCGTTGAATCAAATCTTGTCTATTAAAACATAAATTAATAGTGTCGAAAATGGATATTGTGGCAACCAGATACCTTTTTTATATCAAGGAATAGACAAATCAGAAACTTGGGAGAGCTTTTAGTCCATTGGACGCTATATGCTAGTTAAGGTTCTCCAGCATTTGCTGGAATTTTATGATTTTTAAGTTTTGAATTCATGAATATGTAATTTATTTTGTTCGGATATTTATTCACTCAGTAATTGTTTGTAAGCAAATCCCTCAATTTAGTATTTTGTTTATCATATGTCAATTTAATTGTGAGTCACCGTTAAATTTCATAAATTTAAAATATGAAATGTCATGCAAATTTTTCTCTGTTACATTTTCTAATAAGTTTTGTAGAATTTAAAGAATTCATTAGTAGAAAACAAGATCTTAAATCCCACTTACACCTGGATATGGCTACGGGAAAAAAAAGAAGGTAGTTATGGACGAGGAAACAAAATACAGTAGAGTATTTCTTAAAGGAGACCTTAGTATCCATGAATTAAATTAATAAGCTCAACAAGGATATCATATTTGGCCTGGTTAACAGCTTAGGAAAGACAACTTAAAATTTAATCGTAGCTGAACAGGAGATGAATTGATCTATATGAAATTTTTTAAAAATATAATTTGATTCGTTCATAATAAAATATAAAAATAATTTATACAATATATGTTTCATATACAATAATGTGTTCAAAAAAGTAATTTTCAAAGTTTAAATTAATGAATAATCATATCCAAATTAAAATAGAACATCATCAACACTAAAATTTCATATTTTATAATTGAGTCTCATCATCATCATCTTAATCTCTTAATACAAATTGATTTACAAAAGGTTCACTTTCACCTACAGTTAACTAAGGAAAATTGCTATCACAAATAAGACCAAATGAATTCAAATCATAAATTAAGATTTCAAGAATTGATATACAAAATACCAACTAAATATAAATCAACATTAAAACCCATATCTTATTTAAGGGACAAATCAGAAATTGTATGGATATAGTGTGCCAAATTTGAACATAATCAACATTAAAACTTCATATCTTATACAAATTAGTATTTTGGTATTTTGTATACCATCCAAATTTTGATGTCGTTGATCACATACTTCTCTTACATCTATTAAAATTTCATAATACCAATATAAGATTACAAAAATAAATAATTAATATCATAAACCAAGTAGCAAAACTAATGATAAAAAAAAAATTGAAATCATAAACTAAGTAGCAAAACTAACCTCGAGTATGAATGTCTTTTGTAGCAACTGAATGTGCATAGTCTTCATAAAAAGTTATATCTATTTCCTCATTATCCAACTCAACAAATCTATCATCTTCCTCAATCCAAAATTCAGTCTTGTCAATACACTTAAAACCAATAGGATGATAGTTCTATTTCTTCTTGTGGAACTTAAACAATAATGGTTAAAATTAAGATTATTCCTAATATACATAAAATGTAATAAGTAATAAAAATACAAATGATTATAGTTGTGTACATGTTCTTCAATCCTACTTTGTAATTCACAAATACAAGATCATCAAGTCTTTGATGCTCCAACTCATTTCTTCTTTTTGTATGAATACACTCAAATAAACTCTAATTTCTTTCACATTCAGAATAAACAGTCGTTTGACTTAGAATTCTAATAGCTAATCTCATCAAATTTGATACACTATATCCATACAATTTCCACCACTCATCTACATATTAAAATGAAATGAAATGACAAAAGAATTTTCACAATCATTATATTCTTCATAAGAAGGAATATTAAAAATCTATCTAAAATGATATTATGAGATAAAAATGAATTTTATTTTACCTGGTTGAAGTTTTTGAGCTATTGGTACGACTGATTCTCAACTAAAATTTCAAATCCTATCTCGATACATCTTTATCACTTTGATTGTTGTAACTTCCATTTGGTTTATGACTTTATTTTCAATCAAATTCATAAGACCACCAATAATATTATTCTTCCTAAAGAAATTTGGACTAAAAAAGAGTCAGATTCAAAAAATATGCAGGTTTATGGAGATTGCTATGAAAGTATTTATTCCATTGCTCATTAATGATCTCAATATATTACCCATATTTATTCTCATTTTTTTTGTACATGTGCTTGATAGATTTGTGTGTTCTACTCATCATTTCAAAGATATATCCTATTGAAGGTTTTTCATCAGAATCTACCAATCGTAATAATTTCACAAGTAGGGTAGCAATCTTCACCATAATTAGCAATTGTCCCAAAACGTTTTATCTAAGATAATATAAGCAAAAAAATTCCCACTAGAGCTTTTGGAGAGCTTGTGACTTGTGAAAAACTTGCTTGTAGCAAAGGCTTGCAAATCATATTTATGATCTTCAATACTTTTCAAAGTTATAAAAGTTGTGGTAAAACGTGTCATTGCTAGACACTCTATTTCCTTCCAATTTTTCGTCTTTCTCAACCATGTCAATATAACAACATGACTATAAATAATTATTGTTAGCTTAGATGCACGAAATGTCAAGTTAGCCATATGATCAATGCTATTAGAGTCTTTTAAAATCAAATTAATGCAATGAGTTGCACAAGGTGACCAAAGAATGTTCCTACACCTTTCATGAAGTAATGTCCCTGTAACTACAAAATTAACAATATTATCTATAACCAAATATACTACATTTGAAGGCCTAACCCACTAATGTTTTTGCATCTTTAAAGACATCTAAAGCATCAATAAACTTCATAAAATATAAACTAGTTGGGAAACACACCAAAAAGTTGATTATGGTCCTTTATCTTTGATCAATCCATCCATCTGCCACTATAGTACAACCACCTTCTACCTAATATTTTTTATAACTCTCCATGAGTAATGCACATTTTTTTGCTATCCTTTAACATATTAACTCTTAAATCATGATAAGCTAAAGTTGTTGATCATAGGATGATTAATATTTATTTTGACTTTGACAATAAAAATTTACTAACATGTTTATTTAATTTCGTTTTGATAGTGTATAAAGTATTATGTTATGTGGAATCCATTTACTTAGTCAATTTTTGAAGAAATTAAAATGAATTGTATTTCTACTAAAGGCTTTGTGCGACAGTGATAGAGATTTTGTGACTGTGCCTTTTGGATGGCAAAGTGGCATCGAATTATAGAAGGTTCAAAACCTAAGGTGCAACCACAACATTACCTGTGAAAGGAATTTTGTGATCACTCTCAAAAAGTCTCAACCGCAATGTTCATAAGGTAGAAAGGCATAAAACAACAACGAGATTCACAACCAATTTCATGACTGCAACATAAACTGTGAAGGTAGATTTGTGAGTGCAATATTCAAAAAGCAATTGTGATAGTTGAAAAAAAGACTATCGCATGTCTAAGTTTTAATGAGGATTTAAGTAAGATTTGATTTTTGTGACTGCAACAGTGAAAAGCGTGACTACGAATTTAGCAAGCCAAAATCCCTTGACAAATAGAGGAGATTACAGTGGAAATCTTTCCCACGATTCTAGATATGATGGAGGAAGCATGACCGTGACACAGGGACTGCTATCACAATTACTCAATCGTTATGAGAGGGAACCAATATCTAAAGCATCTATATGCCACTAACCATTGGAAGTATAAAAATTGCAACCAAGAAAGAGAAAATTGCTACTGTGATTCCTATTTTGCAAACAACATTAAATGAATTTTGCACTAGATGTTAGGAAAAATTATGACAATTATTCCTAACATCTCTTTGGGGGGAGGAGGGGGGTGAATGTTATAAATATATTCTCAAGAGGCCATTGAATGCAACTTAACAACTTTTATTGTACCAAAACTATTGCACTTTGATTTCTTAACTCTCTTTATAATCTTTTTGTGAGAGGAATGGTTTAAGTGTTTATTTATAAAACATTTAGGGTTAAGATTGAGTGTTAGCCTGGAAAAATACTTGTACGAGTTTAAGAGTGAGTTTAGAAAAATACTTATTGTGATTAAAGTGTGAGCTCTTAATAAAACACTTGAGATTTAGAGTTAACACCCGTGAAAACTCTAAATATGTTTGGGTGTGAGCCTTGAGAAAACACCTTAGTTATGAGTGAGATAGTGAAAACTTCATCAATTGTAACTTTTTGATAAGTTAGTAGAAAAATCTCAATTGCGGTTAAGGAGTGGATGTATGGATCATTTTTCCTAACTATTATAAATTGCTAATGTCTTTATTTTAACACGCCCTTATTTATTGTATACCTTAGTTAGGTAAAATGGTGTTTCCAACTAATTAACTGTTGTGTTTGTGTACTTATAGACATACAACATACATAAACTAATACAAAACTCATGATAAGAATAAATACTCCTTATATGCATATGTGAATGTATTTTTACAAACTGTAAATGGGAACACGCTTTATTTATAGACATATATTTGTTCTTTTAAAATATACATGATGTATTTAGTAGTTGCTTTATAAGTATGACATGACTATCATTGTTGTTGTCACTACTGCACTCTTCTAGTGGAGACACTGGATTTGCAACTTTCGTTTAAATGTACCCATTTTTACTGCAAGAACTAAACCTATGTGAGAGAAAAAAATCCCACATCGAGTGTTTACTCAGTGGTGCAAACTTTATAAAAATAATCAAATTATAATTATTTTAAATTCTCCTGTATAATTCGAACATATTTCCTTATATATATATATATATATATATATATATATATATATATATATATATATCACATAACAAATTGTCACATCAACATTATCAAACTTATTCCAAGTTGCTTACCTCTTGTGCCTATAAATTGACTACTTAGACCTAGCTATAGGGAGATACAAGGGGTAACCATATGAAAAAAGGTGCATGTATATGTAGATGCTAAGCATCTTTGTATCCGTATGTTCCAATCAAGTCGGATATAACCGTATGTTCTAGCTGAGCTAAATAATCTATTTGTATACACATGATCCTATTGGCATGCCAACAAGCCTACCCTACTTTAATTTATGCTCATTTATGGGCTCATGTCACATCCGTCTGTATATGTCATATGATATATCATAACATATTAAATTTTATAATATCTAATGTCTTTTTTTTTTTATGTCCAGCATTATATTGCTTTTCTTGTCTGTATCGTATAATTCACTGATCATGGTATGTCAGTTCATAATAATTTCACATAATAATCCAATTCACACATAACATATTATTAACCCTATTAAAATTAATAAAATTATTATTTTATGACTATTGTAATAAAACTTGCACAAATCATTCAATTATTAGACGTCACAAATATTGGCCTAAAAACTCAACTTCAACTTAATCATTCTTTGAAAATGATAAAACGATTCCTCTGAGGTTATGCGCCATTAGGTCTATTGTCACTTACTTACGATTTAGTCTTATTTATGTTATGTTCACTTTGTTGTCCTTTTTCTAACTAGCTTTCCAAAACAGTTTTAAATTTTCAAATTGTGTAAATTGGTTTCCTTGACATATGGTTTTATCATATTCTTAGGTCTTTGTTTCTCCCTTATTTCAGCTATTCAATCTTTTGATTATGCTTTTAGTTTAATTTCTCCAAACTTGGTCCCAAACATTTCATTGCTTACTATTTTAAATTCCTTGTCCTATTTACCAATCTTGGTCCAAAATATACTAATTGTACTATCGCACTCAGTTTAATCTCCTTGTTTTGGCTCACTTCTCAGATTTATAGTTCATTAAGAGTACTTAAGTTCAAAATCTCTTTTAGTTAACTTTAATCTCAATTAAATTAGTTAGCATCTTAATTAACCAAGTTTTAACTTAATTGAATTTAATTTCCTTAGGTCTAAACCACTTGAGGTCTCGATCTCAATTCATTTCTTTTGTACCAACTAAAATAACCTACAATTTATCTCTTAGATGTCTTGGCTTTATGGGTTATTTACCTAAAATCATTTCTTTTACTCCATAGGTCTTTGGCTACACAAATGTTTTATTTGAGCTCAATTTCCTTCTAGTTAATTTTAACACATTAGTTAATTAATTTATCACCTAATTAACTTTTAATTTGAGGAATTTATTAACTTAATAAGATTTTAACTTAACCAATATGGTCTTGAACTCTCTTCCTCTCTCGTATTTAAGTCACAGCCCAAGGTGATGTCCTAATAAACTTCCCTTTTTTCGTTATTTCAAATTCATCAAATGACAATAACAATATTTATATTTTGCTTTTAAATTCTTTAGCCTACTCAAGATCCACATCATGTCAACTTTAGCTTCACAAAATTTGAAAATAAAGGAATAGAAGAGAATAAAGACTAGGATTATCTCCACATAAAACTCATTGTCAAACACAAATTCAAGAAATTGAAAGTTGGCTCACTTTTTAGAATTTTCCAAAGCAAAATTGTGGCCACTTCTTGCTTTATCTCCCCTCCTTCTTGCCTTTTCTAGCTTTAAACCTCACATACAACATCCTCTTATTCATTACTAAGCCACAACCGAAACATATATTGTAATGCCCGTAATTAGGGCTTAGTAATTAATATGGATTAAAAGATATAAGTTTGTGATTAAGGGTTATGAGAAGAGAGATAAAAGGAGTTAATAATGTGAATGTCATAGGGTTTGCACCCGTGATAATACTTTCACAACCGTGAACCATCACAAGATGAAATTATGGATTTAAGCAGATTCACGGCCATGATAGTAGTTGTCACGCCCGTGAATATCGCCAGATATATATTCTATCAGTTGTTTTTTATTTCTCTCTTGACCTAAAATCAAAAAGGAACCCTATAATTCAAAGATTTCTTGCACTATAGGCCAATGCCTTATGTTTTCCATTGATTCTCATCCTTAAACACCTAATCTAAAGCAAAAGATCAAAGTTTAAACAAGTTTTTATGAGAGAGGAGTACAAAAAAGTGGTGTTCTTGAGGAGTCCGAACCTAAGAAGGAATAGAGGAGTCAAATCTCCATCCTAGCTGTGTGTTCCTTCGATTGAGGTAAGGACTCACATTTTCCTTTTGTTTTTACAAGCTTTCATAGCTCTAATCATGTTTAGTTTATTTATGGTAGAGACCCACTTCCATATGGGTTAGGTTATAGTTTGATCTTAAGAGTTTATTGTTAAAAACCTCTCTTTACATTGTTTAAAGGTTATAACAAGTGTTTTAAGAAGTTATATGAGATTAATGTTGTAAGAAGGGTTAAAGTTAGGGTTTTCATCTTTATGGCTTTAAAAGTTAAGTTTAAAGGTTATATATTTTGATATAAATATATATGATAGAAGTTCAAAGAGGAGATGGTGAATCCCACCAAAGGGATAAGCAAGCTTGAAAGAAGCTTGGTTTTTGAGGCTCCATTAGAGGTATGTACATATATGCATTCAAATTCCCATAATATGGCATGTTGTGTATTAATTAGGTGATAATTGAATTGTATGATTTATATTCTAAATGCAAAGTTCAAATGATGTAATTAATGTCATGAGATATGATATTGAATATGAAGTGTCATAAATGCAAGTATGCCTTGAATGAGCATTGATGATGCTTATTGTGTATAAGTAATAAATGTGACTAAGATATATTAAATGGAGTAACGAATGATGATGCCCTAATGGGAGAAAGAGGTAAGTAAGAAATGGTTAAATGTATATGGAATTCAAATGATTGATAGGATGGCTTATGAAAACAAAAAGAGTAAATGGAATGATTATATGTTTGAATGATGCTTTAACATGATGAAATTCATAATGTGATGAGTATGTTGATAGGAAAAGGTTGTCATAGGACAATCTTTAGAGCCTTGAATGTGACTTGTAATAAATGCAAGTTTTAATGTTGTTAACTGCTGGAAAATCTAGATTCACGCCGTGACTTAGTGTTTATAACCGTGAATCTCATCTCACGAACGATGTTATGTTTGCGACTATATTCTTCATGCTTATGAAGTGCACAAAACAAATATAAGCTTTCATGACCTAGTTCACAGTTTGGTTTACGGATAGGGCTACCTGTGATTAAGGCATTCATGACCATGAACATATATTTCAAGCTTAATAAGCCTATTTAAAATGATATATGTTATTTTCTTAAATAGTTATAATGCAATAGCTATGCACATACCTTCATGATGATATGTTTAAAGTATGCTTTTATAATTTCCAGCACAAGAATGTTACATGATGAATTTTCATATGAACAAAGTTTATATTCTATATGATACGAATACTATATTGAAGTATATAAAGAAGATATTATGAACAAGTAAAGCCCATACTTGATACTAAGACTAAAAGTAGGATAAATGACATGTCATTAAGAAGGTTTACAGTATCGTAGTTGTATGTTTACTCAGTCAGTGTGGCTTAAGTTTGGAGAGTGCCATTGACTTGAGGAGTTTGAATTGGCACACATGATTATCGATAATATTGCATGCAAAATTTATATATTTACTCAGCCAATGTGGCTTATGCTCAAAGAGCGCTATTGACTTGAGGAACTTGGATTGACATGTGATTATAGACAGTGGCAGGGTGGCTTAGCTCGGACGAGTGCCCCTATTCAAAACCCGTATTAGAATAGTCTGTGTTAAGAGTTGTTAGGCAATGATTTTAAAGTGATTAATAAATAAAATAAAAGGAAAAAAGAGGTTCAAAGATACAAGTATACAAGAATACACAGCTAAAATGTTATATGCTTTTAAAATGAGTTAAATGCTCCCATTTATGTTGTCAAAGCTTAGTAAACTATCACACCTATGAGGTAAGATATTTTACATAATAGTATGATTATCACTCATGCCATGATGTTATATATGATACTGTGATTATATATTACTTGATGTATGATGCGTGATTGCATGTATGAATTTCTATGCCTCTATATACCACTAAGCTTTTAGTAGCTTAACGTGCGGGTGTTTTTTTCACATAGGTCAGAGCTTAATAGATGAAGATAAAAGTTGATCAAGAGAAGCTAGCTCAACATCAGAGACAATAGATCAGACCCTAAAAGGGTCGATGATAACTCATGTCACACTTTTGCATTTTTGTACATGTTAGGGGGTTTTTACTTGTATACATATCTATAAATGTAAAAATTATATAACCTATGTCAAAAGTATGTATTTTTCTAAACCCCCGGATAATGGTTAGTCATATTTTATAAAATTGTGATTCTAAATGTTAAGTACAACATTATCATTACTTTGTATTTTATGCAAGTTATCATGGCCATGGTGTAAAGAAAAAGTTTAACATTTTTACAGATTTTCTGCATGTAGGTTGTGTCACTCGCTCGTTTAGTTGGGCTAATCCTGGTTAGGCGAGATGACACTACATATATCTCCTTTTCTCTTTCTTGAATGTTTCGGTTAGTGCAAGATTAGAAGAAGAAGGAACACTTCTTTGATCACTCACCACAATGCTACCCAAAATCAAGTCTTTAAAAGTTAAATGAGTGTTTGGTTAAATAAGAATGAGTTGAGAAAGAAGGAAGCTTGATTTGATTAGGAGAAGGAGAATTATGGTACGACACAAACATGGAAAATGTGAAAAGATAATTTTTTTTGGTCTTAGTGTTGTAAATCTTCTACCCATCTTAACATGTAACATTTGTTTAAATTTCGCTAAAGTGGAATTTTTGCATGCTTACCACATGTAAGCCATGTAATCCATGCACATGGGATTAATTAGATTAATTAATATTTAGTTAAATTAATAAATCTTAAATTATGTCCAAAATTTCAACTAGGTCCTCTATCTTTTATTTTTCCTTCATTTTTAATTGCATCCAAAATTAAAATTTTCCAATTTTAAGCCCCAAAATAATTAATCTTCAATAATAAAATACACTAATATTCATGTCATAATTTTTCTATGTAACGGTGTTCTCGATTTCACAATTCGCACACTAGAACAATAAATCATATATTTCTAAACCTCTTATAGAATCGCACTTTAAATTTTATTTATTCGATTTCGTACCCTAAATATTGGAATCTTGATATGAAATTATATCGATGGATTTTTCTTAATATTATCTATATCTTGGTGTCCTTAGCTCGCTACTCATTGATGACTCGAAAATCGCACAATTTTAGTGCAATCTAGTATTTTTCGATTTTCATGCAAAATTTAATGTTGCATGTTCATAATCAATTTTCTCACTTGTATATAGTTTGAATTTAGACTCCGGTTGTATTGCCTCTGTTTTGATCACAAATGAACTCGATTTCTGATCTGTTTGTGATCGGGGTCTAAACTGGCAGACATGACATTTATCCTATCTTTTCATCTTTCTTTATATCTCTCTATCTTTCTATTAGCCATTGCAAATAAAATTAATATTTTCCAATAGCCTTTAAACTTTTAATTAACCACCAATTCATTCTCCCTTTTTGGTGCACAATTTTTTACAGAAGCTTTATACCTAAGACCAATAGTATCAATAATATCCACAACATATTGATAAAAAGATGAATTGGCTATATTAAAAGGTATACAATATCATAAAACCACTTTGCAATAGCTATGTGTGCCTTATGTATTAGTTCTTTCTTGGACTTATCTTTCGAACGCTTGTAATCTCATAGAAACCTCAATTGAATCATCATCATTATCATCATCATCAACTTCATATGCCAGCTTATATGTCATTTTACTTTGTTTTTGTTTCTTAGCAATTTCCTTTAGAATCCCATCCATTTTGATATGAACATCCAAAGAAATTTTTTACATTTTGCTATTTGACCTTAAATGTTAGCCAAATGATATTTTATTTTATTTATTCCACTACCATTAAAAGAAGATCCACAATAGAGATGAGTAAATATAGATCTTGTTTTTGATCACATTTCCTTAAAATGTTTCCAAACATTATCTCTTTTTCCATGAACTGAAGATGTAGAAGTCGTGGGTTGCATCTTAGAAGATTGAGTGCTTAAAGGATTCATATTGCTTGAATACCTAAAATAAAATAAATTGTAATTAGTCTTTAATAATATTATTTTCAAAATAACAAAACAAAGAAGCTTGAACCAAGAGAAATTCCATCCAATTAGTTTCACAAGAAATTTCGAAATAGATTAAGAAACAATCATTTTAAGGAAAAGAATAAATAGTATTTCAGAATAATGAACCAATCATGTGTGCAAATCATAAGCACAAATTCAACTAGTTCAAACAAGAGGTACAACATGACATGAAAAAAGGAGAAAAACTTTCAACACCAATATCATTAATTGATAACTTTAATAATAAATGCTCTATTCAATTAATTAATCTTTAGCCACAAATCTAGATGAACACCCAAAAATCATGGCATAGTTGGTAGCAAGCATCCCCAACTAGCAAATATTGGACTCATAACTAGAGATCATGCATTTGTAGAGAAATTTGCATACTGAGATTCATGACACTAAAAATTCAGCTTTTAGCAGAAAAGTATGAACAACTATGGTTATGAAAGCAATAATACTAACATCTAGTTAGAATAGACAAATCATATTTCAACCTTCAAAAAATATGCAATAATTACAGGGAAAAGAGCATCAAAAGTCATTATATTTTATGATATAAAACATCTACAATAAGGATTCATCACCACATTTCTCTTGAAGTGCATATTTTTGATAGTTGTAATGAATTTATAAACAATTTATAAACTAAATAAACTAACTAACTGAATAAACAAACTAAAATAAAAAATAAATATAATAAAAATAAAAAATATATTCAAAAAATATATGTTTTTTTAATTTATAAATTTTTATTATATGATTATATGGTGCTTTAAGCTTATCATTGGGCATGTATTTTATGTTATCTTATGTTATAGGGTTTTATAGAGAACGAGTCTGAAATTTATAAACCTTGCATAAAAATTTGATCATTGCACAAATATTACTGAGGCATGTTATTAAAGTATAGAAATTTTATATGCTTTAGTGTTTCTTCCAAAGACCATAAAAACAAAAGTTAGAAAGCTGAGATGGTTCAACTAGTAATTATAGTGCTACTATTTTATTGTGCATTTGGTAATCATGTATTCAAAAAGTTTCAACATCTATTGGTTAGGATTTTGACAATGAAAATGATGGAAGATTTTTTTTTTGATATTTCGGTGGCCTTAAAAAGCAAAAGTCATATAATGGTTAAAGATCCTAGAAAACTGTGTACCTTTCGTAGCCTATCTGGTAAATGGTGTGATGATGTGGTCAGAAGTGTGAGGATGGTAGTGATGGAGCTATGTGGTGTGGGGGAGAAAAGAAGGAGCATTGTTGGATGACTCACCCAACCTCTTCTTGGCTTAGCAGTAACAAATATTGTGTAATAGCAGCAGTTTAGTGCAGAAAATGGTAGAGGAATCACGACTGGAGATGGTGAGTGGCGAGGAGAGGTGCTCGGAGGCATGAGGATGGCAATGATAGAGTTGTGCGACTATGAGAGAGAAAAGACGAAGCAACAGAGTCAAAGCAAAGAATGGCATATAACAGTAAAGAAGATTTTATTTTCCATTTTTTTTAGCACCAAAATGATATTGTTTTGTATGTTTCAGAATCCAAACTAACTCGCAAAAATTGGTCAACCTGCTTCAGACTAATTGATTTGTGAATAACTCGACTGGGTCATCGGTTTTCACCCCAGGCTATTCTCCCCCTAGGTTAAAAGCTGTAACATGCTCGACTTTAAAATCGTTCCCAATTAAATCAGTTGAATCGGTCGGATCAAGCCATTTCTAATAACTATGAAGCCCAATACATTTCTACCTTGAGGAAATTATATCATATATGATTTTTTTAATGTTTTTTCAAAAATATATTCAAAATTCTAAAATTTTCATATTTATAATTCGTTCTTTTAAATGTACCTTTTTTTAGTTTTCTTTATTAAAAATATATATTTTTTATTTATATTCTAAAAATATTATTAGTCCTGAATAATATAAAATCACAATCCCTAAAACAATGAGTTTTTATGTTATTTCCTTTTTTAATGCGTCATCTTATTCTTCTCTCTCTAAACCCAAAATTTTGCATCTCACTGCATCTTCTTCTCCTCTCCCTCTCTATTGTCTCCAATAGCTGTGCTATTTGGGCTAAAGAATTGAGGCTACTCTGGTAAAGGGAAGATCTAAATGAATGCGAGGGACGAAGTGTAGATTTAAAAGAGGATTATTTTGAATTATGTTTAAATATTCAAGAAAAGAATGTAATTTGATGAAGTATTCATTAATTCAATTAAGAAGGAAAAATACAACATATATATACAAATTACTACTTTAAAAAAAACAACTACCTTTCCTAACTAACTTCCTAACCACTAGCTAACAACAAATTGAAATCCTTCCTGCCAACTGTTAAATGAACACATTAATTGCTAAACGATGTCGTCTATGAACAAACAATTAAAACAGTAGAGAAACAATGTTATTTGAATAAATAATAATGTTCATCATCTTGAGCATGTTGTAGATTGAGGATGTAGAAGGAGGGAACCCTCTTCAGGCATAAGAAATGATCCTTTGTTAATTGGTATGGAGACCTCTTTAGCATCCTAAAGTCTTGCATCTTTGATTAAGTCAATAATATACAGGTGTTGGCTAAAAAAGATGCCTTTAAAAGATATTGCAATTTTTATGCCAAGAAAGTACTTGGTTGTGCCTAGAACCTCATACTTTTTATTGCTACAACAATAAGGAAAAACCTTACAATAATAGGCTTTACAATTAGAGAAAAACACTTAGTGGAATCCACTCCTTCAATCTGATTGAGCCCCTTTACAACTAAACTAACCTTGTGCCAATCTACATTGCACTAGTTGTAACCCAAGCTTGATGTTGGACTTCCTTTTTATAGCTTTTAGATTCCTAAATAGTGGATAGGTTAGATAAAATATAAGTGTGCAGGTGTATAATGTCCATTAATGTTAAAAGAAGGAGAAGGATGAGGATCTATGTAATTCACTTTAAAGACTTATAGCCTAAAAGGTGGTTTTGAGGTTTTAGTACTTCTTCTATAAACTAGTAGTGATAAGGTTGTGTTTGGATTATGTATAGGAGATAAAGCTTCTAGTTAAGATTTGGGCATTCCTATAGTGTTTTATGAAGGGAAATTAGATGAAACAAACATTTTTGGATAATAAAATGGTTCATCAAGAAATGGAATATGGATTGTAAGATCATCACAATGAAGAAGATTAAAATTGCGATAGGGATTGTGTTTCATGAAATTCATCATTTTTTGAAGTGAAAATGATATGTTTTTGTGTGTCATAGGGTTTATAGGCCTTTTGATGAGCATTTTGACCTACATAGACACACTTGGTAGACTTAGGATGAAACTTACTCGATTTGTGGTGAATTGGTTTTAGCAAAAGCTAAGCATCAAAAGTCTTCAAAGTACTATAATCTGGAGGTTTGGTAAAATGGAGCTCAAATGGTGTTTATCAATTAAAAATTGTGGTTGGTAACCTATTTATTAGAAAAGTAAAATGAAAAATAGTTTCACCCCAAAACTTGTATGGAAAACCTGATTGAGTCAATATCTATTTGCATTATATGTTTGTGCTTTCTTTCCACCACTCCATTTTATTGGAGTGTATATATACATGTCTTCTAGTGTAAAATGTCAAAAGAAGAAATTAAGGTTTGACATTGAGCACCTAGAAGTTTTTCCCCATTATTTTTTCTCAAATGTTGGATTGTGGTGTTAAATTGTGTTATGATCATATTACAAAAATTTGTAAGAATAGGAACTATGTGAGATTTTTTACTCATTAACAAGTTCCAATCTACTATACTGTGGTCTTCAACTAAAGTAAAAAAATAGTATGAACCACCAATATAAGGTTGCTTGGTTGGTCCCTATATACTAGCATGCAACAAAACAAAAGGTCTCACTAATATAGACATATTTAATGGAAAATTATCCCTAACTTGCTTAGCCTGGGGAAAAAATTCACAAAGTGAACCATGTTTATTGCCAACAGAATGTAACATCGGTACATGAGATAGAACAAAGTTTGAGGGATGTCCAACTTGCTATGATAAATATTGACTGTAGCAGTTGAAATTTTATTGACTGAATGACTAGATAGAACAAAAGAAGTAAAATGGTTCTTATTGAAATTTGGCATAAAAAAAATAAGCTAAATCTAGCAGATAGATTTTGCCCACAACTCTTTTGTAGTAACTGCGAGTAATAGTGAGTTTTATATTACTTTATGTGGTGAGTTTTGTGACTATTAAGAGGTTATGGCTAAGCTTAGGGATATAAACACGTTTTTCATGTAAATCTATTATGTAAGTTTTTTGTTCCCAGTTGATCAACTTTAACTATGGCTCTATTCGGTAAATGTATTATAATAGGACCTGTTGTTAGGTATATATCAGTGAACATCTCTTTTGTTCCAATATATGATTTGAAGAACCACTATTTATTATCCAGTAGCTATGAGATGCAATATTAAAAATGGAACATCTATTTTACCTGCAAACTCATCATATTGAGTAAAATTCACACTCTCATCAATTGCCAATTGTTTACCCTTGATGTACTTGGAAATTTCCTGCTTCACAATCTCAGTTATGTTATGTTGCTTCTGTCTATGCTGACCTTTTATAATCTCCCCATCTTCTCCATCACTATCAAATAGATTAGCTTGGATTTTGTCTTGCTCCTTTTGCCTCTTCTGTTTCAACTCAATTTACCATTTGAATTTACCATTCTAGTGTGCCATTTAACTTGAAACATGTCTTCTCTCACATGTTTAAGCTTTCTGCAAAAATCACAATACTTATCCTATATTTTATTAAAATCTTTTTTCTTATTTTTTGCCTTTCCATAACTTGACCTGTAATGGCCCAAATGCCGGGTTAGTTTTAAACTGTAGTTTCCAAAATTAATCAGTATATCCGGGGTCAAAAATACACCCGTGGGTGAAAATATTTTATTTGATCATCGAAAAATATAGGTTATGACTAGTTCGAGGGTAAAATTTAGAGTGAAGATGAGATCAAATAAGTTCTCAAAAGTCAAAACTAAGAAAAAAATGATCAAGTTTAATTAATAAATTGGTTGAACGTACTTTGATCGGACTATAAAAAATAGCAAACGACATCTAAAAATTTATTTAAAGACATAGATAGATTCTAAATAATATTTAGAATTATTTGACAATAAAAAAGAAATTTTACAGCAGCACCGAAATTTGACTAATCAGTCCGGTTTGGGAGAGCTGAACAGGAAACAGACTCTGATTGAGTTGAAAATTTTTATGTGGGCATATATAAATATTTTATGAATTATGAAATCCAATTTGGGATAAATTGATTATGGAAAGTGAGAGAAATAATTTAGATTTGCTAAAAGGACCTTAATTTTACAAATAGGCCTAATGGGGTTAGATCACTTGTCTTGGCCAAATCCCAACCCATTCTAGCCACCTATTTAAGCTCAAAATATCAGAATTCTCTAGATAATTCTGCATCTTCTTCAGCCCTCTCATGCTTCTCCCTTGGCCAAATAGGTTTTCCATTTTTCTTCACTAAATTTCTCTTATTTTCTCTAATTCTTGAACCAAAATGAAACACCCTAATATTATTTCAGCCCCTATATTAGCTAGTGGAAGTCTCTAATCTTCATTTGAAGGGCTAGAGTGGAAGAAAATCAAATGAGACAAGTTATGACCCAAAATTGAGGTAAGAGATTTTGAGAGTTTTAAGGCATAATTATGTTTTAGTGTAATATCATGGTACATATGTAGTAGTGGATATATATATTAGTGAAATAAATTATTAGAAAGTGAAAGAAAAATTTTAATGATGAAAAAATAGATGTAGACCGAAATATGAAGAAGAAGAATTTAATATTTTTCTTGCTAATTAAATGAAAACTAAGTCATAAAATGCAAGAAGATATGACATTGAGTGTATAGAAATTTATTGAAAATTTCTAAAATATATATTGAATATTTTTCTAATTAATGATTATTTTGTGAATGAAATAGAATATAATGAATAAAGTGTGTTTAGCGAGTTTAATGACTTAATTAAGTATTAATGATGAAACATTGATATATTTGAATGGAAAGTGTGGAAAAAGATTATAGTAGAGATGAATTGGTTATGAAAAAATAAAATCTTAGGTAATTAATAATGTAAAATAAATAGAATTTATGAATTTAATGGGAATTGAATCAAACGAATAAGTTCATTGCCCTTAGTTGTTTTTTAATGGTTAAATTTAGTCCAGAATATAATTGGCTAGCCATAAGGACATCATTGTCACGGTGCGGGTCATGACGACTTGCTTATGTAGGCCAATGACAGTCTACTTTAGTGATAGTGATTCAATGATTATTGTACAGTGCAGTATTTGGGTGGTTCTCTAGGGTTACTCTTCAGTGTACTAGACTTGTAGAGTCCACATCCCATATATTCGGTTTGAAGATTTTTTATCGGATTGAAACTATGGGTAAATATGACAGAAATTGTATAATAACAAATATGATAAAAATGATAAAAGTAATAAAAATGATAACAGTAGCAAATATGATAAATATGATAAAAGTGATAAATATGATAAATATGATAAAACTGACAAATATGACAAAAATGGTATAATTGTAAAAATGATAAAAGTGGCAAATATGATAAAAATGATAAAAGTAGCAAATATGATAAAAAAAGATAAAATTAGTAAATATGATAAAAACGATAAAAGTGGCAAATATGACAAAAATGATAAAAGTGGCAAATACGATAAAAATGATAAAAATGATAAAAGTGATAAAAATGATAAAATTGTATAATAATAAAAATGATAAAAGTGATAAAGATGGCAAAAATAGTAAAATGGAATAAAAGTGAAAAAAAAAAGAGTTAATTAAAGAAGTAGAATGAAAAATGACTAAATTGAAAGAAAATGAAAATTTAAGAGCAAATTGAAAATAATAATAATAATTTATGTATGCAACGATAAATATGGCAAAAATGACAAGATTGGTAAGAATGACAAGTGACATATTAGTAAATTTAAAAATATGGCAAAAAGGGGTAAAATAAAAAAAAAAGATAATTAAAGAAATAGAATGAAAATTGATTTAATTGAAAAAAAGAGAAAATATTAGAGATAAATTAGTAAAATAAGGGTTGAATGGTAATTTATGTATTTAAAAGAAAATAAATGAGAAAAAATATATATAACTAGTAGCAAAAATGTAAATAAGTGTAAAATAGTGGCATAATTATAAATAACTGAAAGTTTAGAAACCAAAATGTAATTTATAGCTAAAGAAAAATTAAATGGAGGATTCAAATGAAAAAAAATAGTTATAAGATTAATTAAGTAAAATTATTAATTTAATAAAGGTATTAAATAGTAAATTAATAGTAAATAATAATAAAATATTGATTAAAATGATAATTATATTCATGAAATAGATATGGAGCTTTAAGTATATTCTCAATTAATATATTGAAGAGTAAAATTGGAATAGTGTAGTGAATATGATTTTGCATGAATATGTAAAATTTTTAGACCAATGGAAATATTTAGATTTGTAATCACCACTGAACATTTTTAATGCTCAACACGTAATTATTTGACTGCGTGTAGGTAATAGCTAGAAAGACATAGGAGTAAGCATACCACTTTTTTGGAGTAGCTGAAAGGAAAAATTAATAAAATATATTATTATAAATGACATGTATATATGAATATGTATATATGATTTGGATTATGTATATGATATGATAAAGAACTTTAATGAACTATTACATGTAAAAAGTGAAATGTTGAGTTTTGTTGAATGAAGAATATCTTATATTATATTTGAATTGTTATGCCAAATGTGAGCTGTGTACTTTATTTCAACCGGAGGTTATGTGTACTTGATCAAGATGAATTGAGGATGAGCATTCTCATAGAAGCTAATCATAGCAGCTACGTGATGCATCCTTATGGTAAAAAGATGTATCAGAACTTGAAAGTACACTATTAGTGGCCAGGAATAAAATGTGATGTGACAAAATTTGTATGCAAATGCTTGATATGCTTGCTGGTGAAAACTGAACACCAAGTTCTATCGGGTTTGCTTCAGTCTATCGCAATACCAAAGTGGAAATGGGATCGAGTAACCATGGATTTTATGACTAGACTACCTTTGACTGGAAGGAAGCATGTTGCTATCTGGGTAGTCATTAATAGACTCACTAAATCAGCCCATTTCATTCTAGTATAAATGGACTATCCACTAACTAGGTTGACAGAAATCTACAATAACGAAATTGTAAGGCTTCATGGAGTGTCATTCTCTATTATTTATTATTTCAGAGAGGGATCCAAGATTTATTTCCTAATTCTGGAAAAAGTTGCATGAAACATTGGAGACAAAACTTCACTTTAGTACGACTTTTCATCTTGAAACTAATGGGAAGTTGGAATGTGTGATTCAAATTGTTGAGGATATGTTAAGAAGTTGTGTCCTTAAGTTTGAAAGCAGTTGGAAAAAGTATTTTCCATTAGCCAAGTTTTCCTACAACAACAGCTATTAGCTCAACATCAAAATGGCACGATATGAAGCACTTTATGAAAAAAAATGTGGGACACCTTGATGTTGGATAAAATTAAGTGAGAAGAAACTACTGGGGACCGATTTGGTTTGCAAAACTGAAGAAAAGGTACGGGTTATCAAAGATAGATTGAAAGAAGCCATAGACCGATAAAAATCATATTTAAATTCACGATGTGTTCTATGTGTCAATGCTACAAAGGTATAAGTCAGTCCCTAGCCATGTGATCAAGCCAGAAGAAATTCAGATGCAGGCTGATCTGACTTATGAAGAGAAACCACTAAAGATCCTAGCCAAAGAGGTTAGATGGCTCAGGAACAAGCAAATCCAATTAGTAAATGTGCTATGGAATCATCACAATATGAAAGAAGCCACGTGGGAACCATAAGTAATAATGAGACAACAATATCCACGACTATTCAATACAGGTAAAATTTTGAGTACAAAATTTTTATTGATAGGGGAGAATTGTAATGGCCCAAATATCGAGTTAGTCATAAACTGTAGTTTCCGAAATTGATTAGTATACCCGTGGTCAAAAATACACTGGTGGGTGACAAATATTTTATTTGATCATAGAAAAATATAAGCTATGACTAGTTTAGAAGTAAATTTTGGAGTGAAAATGAGATCAAATAAGTTTTTAAAAGTCAAAACTAAAAAAAATAAGACCTCGTTTAATTAATAAATTGTCTTACCATACTTTGATCGGACTATAAAAAATAGCAAATGACATCTAAAAATTTATTTTAAGACATGAATATATTCTAAATAATATTTAGAATTATTTGAAAATGAAAAATAAATTTTACGATAGCATCGAAAATTGACTAATCAGTCCGATTTGGGTGAGCTGGACAAAAAACATATTCTGATTGAGTTAAAAAAAAAATTATGTGGATATATATAAATATTTTATGAATTATGGAATCAAATTTGGGATAAATTGAGCTTGAAAAATGAGAGAAATAATTTAGAATTGCTAAATGGGCCTTAATTTTACAAATGACCCTAATGGGGTTGGATCACTTGTCTTGGCCAAAACCTAGCCCATTCCAGCCAGCTATTTAAGCTCAAAATATCAGAATTCTCTAGAGAATTCTGCACCTTCTTTAGCCCTCTCATGCTTCTCCCTTGGCCAAATGGGTGTTCTATTTTTCTTCACCAAATTTCTCTTATTTTCACTAATTTTTACACCAAAATCAAGTATCCTAATTTTATTTCAGCCCCTCTATTAGCTAGTGGAAGTCTGTAATCTTCATTTGAAGCGCTAGAGTGGAAGAAAATTAAAAGAGACAAGTTAGGACCAAAATTGAGGTAAGAGAATTTGAGATTTTTACATTTCTTTAAAGGTTCAAATAGAGAGTTTAGGGTATGTAGGTGATATTTATGAAGTTGGATTGAGTTATAGAAGCAAATTAATGGTGTATATATTTCAGCCATGGTATGTATTCAAGGAGGTGAAGGTGCTTCAAAGGAAAAAGCCAAGGAAAAGGAATCATAGGAAGGCTAAAAAAAAGAAATAAGGTTAGTGATTTCAAAATCTACCTATTTCCATTGTTTAAGCTTGATTAGGGTTATGGAAATTAGAGGATTCGTTTATTTGCATGTAAATGATAATAGAAACTTAAAACATGATTAAAGGAATATAAAAAGTGGATTAGAATGGTTAAATTCAATTAAAAAATTATTTAGTGAAACTTTTAAAAAATTACCATATTATGTGTAAAAATGCATATTAAGGCATAATTATATTTTAGCGTAATATTATGATACATATGTAGTAATAGATGTAAAATTAGTGAAATAAATTATTAGAAGGTGAAAGAAAACTTTTAATGATGAAAAATGGATGTAAACCGAAATATGAAGAAGAAAATTTTAATATTTTTTTTGCTAATTAAATAAAAACTAAGTCATAAAATGCAAGAAGATATGACATTGAGTGTATAGAAATTTATTGAAGAATTTTAAAATATATATTGAATATTTTTCTAATTAGTGATTATTTTATGCATGAAATGAAATATAATGAATAAAGTGTGTTTAGTGAGTTTAATGACTTAATTGAGTATTAATGATGAAATATTGATATATTGGAATGGAAAGTGTGGAAAAAGATTATGGTAGATAATTGAGTATTAATGATGAATTGGTTATGGATAAATAAAATGTTAAGTAATTAATAATGTAAAATGAATGAAATTTATGAATTTAATGGGAATTAAATGAAAGGAATAAGTTAATTGCCTTTAGTTGTTTTTTGATAGTTAAATTTAGTCTAGGATATAATTGGCTAGTCATAGGGACATTATTGCCACAGTAGGTCACGACGACTCGCTTATATAGGTCAATGATGATCTACTTTAATGATAGTGATTCAGTGATCAATGTACAGTACAATACTTTGGTAGTTTTTCGGGGTCACTTTTTAGTGTAGTGGACTTGTGGAGTCCATATCCCATATATCCGGTTCGAATATTTTCTATCAGATTGAAACTAAGGGCAAATATGACAGAAATTGTATAATAGAAAATATGATAAAAATGATAAAAGTAATAAAAATGATAAAAATGATAAAAGTGAAAAATATGAAAAATATGATAAAAGTAATAAAAGTGACAAATATGATAAAATTGACAAATATAACAAAAAAGATATAATTATGAAAATGATAAAAGTGGCAAATATGATAAAAATGATAAAAGTAACAAATATAATAAAAATGATAAAAGTAATAAATATAATAAAAACGATAAAAGTGACAAATATGACAAAAAATGTATAATTGTAAAAATGATAAAAGTGACAAATATGATAAAAATGATAAAAGTCGCAAATATGATAAAAATGATAAAAGTAATAAAAATGATAAAAATGATAAAAATGGTATAATAATAAAAATAATAAAAGTGATACAGATGACAAAAATAGTAAAATTGTAAAATGGAATGAAAGTGGAAAAAAAAGAATTAATTAAAGAAGTATTATGAAAAGTGACTAAATTGAAAGAAAATAAAAATTCAGGAGTAAATTGAAAATAATAATAATAATAATAATAATAATAATAATAATAATAATAATAATAATAATAATAAGGGCTAAATAATGATTTATATAAGTTATAATAAATATGGCAAAAATGGCAAGATTGGTAAGAATAGCAAGTGACATATTAGTAAATTTAAAAATATAGCAAAAAGGGGTAAAATGAAAAAAAATAATTAAAAAATACAATAAAAATTGACTTAATTGAAAAAATGAAGAGAAAATATCAGAGATAAATTGGTAAAATAAGAGTTAAATGATAATTTATATATTTAAAAGAAAATAAATGAGAAAAAATATAACTAGTGGCAAAAGTATAAATAAGTGTAAAGTAGTGACATAATTGTAAATAAATGGAAGTTTAGAAATCAAAATGTAATTTGAAGCTAAAGAAAAATTACATGGAGGATTGAAATGCAAAAAAAAATTATAAGATTAATTAAGTAAAATTGTAATTTAATAAATGTATTAAATAGTAAATTAATAGTAAATAATAATAAATATGGAGTTTTAAGTATATTCTTAATTAATATATTAAAGAGTAAAATTGGAATAATGTAGTGGATATGATTTTGCATAAATGTGTGAAATTTTTAGACAAATGGAAATGCTTAGATTTATAATCACTATTAGTCATTTTTAATGCTCAACACGTAGTTATTGGATTGTGTAGAGATAATAGTTAGGAAGACACATGAGCAAACATATCACTTTTTGGGAGCAGCTGAAAGGAAAAATTAACGAAATATATTATTATGAATGACATGTATATATGATTTGGATTATGTATATGATATGACAAAAAAACTTTAATGAACTATTATATGCAAAAAGTGAAATATTGAGTTTTGTTAAATGAATAATATCTTATATTGTATTTGAATTGTTGTGCTCAATATGAGTTGTGGATTGTTTGTAATGCAGGTGAGATAATTAGATTTATAGCTTTTATACTGCCAAAAGTTTTAGAAAATAAAAAGAATTAGTAAAGTGCTAATGATATTATGGTCATTAAGTTAATAAAAAAAATTTACTCACATCGGCTATAATCAAATTTAGAAGATATCGCCAGTCTTGATAATCGTATCAAACTACATAAAGTATGTATAGAAAAATTGTTAGAGGGGTGTCACATGATCAGTTCTTACTAACAATGCACTGCTCTCTCCACTATAACACTCTTTTATATAATAAGATTAAATACCATTATATAAGTAAATGCTACCATGCGATGTAATAAAACCCAATAATATTTAAAACTTTGTTAAATAATTTGACGCATCATAACCATAATAACTATTTTTAAATCTTTTATGATAAATATATAAAACATTTCAATATGTGTTACAAGTTTAAAAAATGATTTATACAACTCAAAACGATGTACATTTTATAACACTTTTTTGTCCCATGGGTTATACAACATAAAAAAGGAAATGCTTTATTAGATGATATCACCCCGAAATTTCTGCTTATCTATATGAATCTTAGTGAGCTTGCTCTTTTCTATTGTTGTCTTTTTGTATCTCCATACCTGAGTGTGAGAAGACACCCCTATGCCAAGAAACTAGTATTTAGTGGTACATATGTGCATACAAATTACAATCTTCATACATAAAATATATTGCATGTATAACCTTTATTATGTGCCTTTCTAAATCTCTCGTGTGTTCACATGTATATGTAGGCATACTTATATTCCTAGAATAACCATATATGTATATACATATATGTATCACCATGTCATCTTTCATCTCATGATTAACTCTCACCCTTTACATTGCCATTACGATATCCTTGGCATGTTACGTAACTTTACCATGTTTAAAAATTAATCAACACGTATATCCTAGTCAACCTTGATTTTGCTATTAATAATACTTCCTACATGTCATGCCAAATTCGTGTCATTTCCTATCATATGTTAATCCACTTATTTTCATTATCAAAGTATGGCAATGAAATGCAAAACATACCTTTTTTCACATATCCATAAGGTAACCTTAGCTACCCACAAAATGACATTCTTACGTGTGATACCATAATATGAATTCCTTAACTCTTACGAATATAATTGTGATCATGCATAGAGTTATTCATACATAATGATATGTGCCTTTCTAATCATATTAACATACATAGTTTGTACCTTTGGTCATAATAGATGTAAGCATGCATCAATAATTATTGTCATGTTTAATAGGTGAATTCCTCATAAACAATAAGTCATTCCTTTCAACCATTTCCATGAATACAAAATTACCATATCCTTATTATTTTGCTCCAAACACATTTCATTTTCAACCATTCCCATGTATATGGTTTTCCTTATCATGGTTATATTGGTTTGCTTTGTTTTTCCTAGAACTTTAAACTCAAACTATTCAGATACAGGTTCTAAAATAGGAGCACTCACACTTGAGCTTAAGCCACCTACTCACTAATTATCTATATATGTGCTCATCCGAATTTCTTAAGTCAATAACGCTCTTACTTGAGCTTTCGCCACCTTAACTGAGTATAAATAAATAACTATATGCATTTAAGATTAAGTGCACTCTCATCAGAGTTTAAACCACTATGCTTACTAATTGTTTGTATATGTGTTCGTTCAAGCTTTTCAAGTAAATAACACTCTTACTTGAGTTTAAGACACCTTGACTGAGTATAAATAAATAATTGTATGCATTTAGGAATAAGGGCGCCCTCACTCGAGTTTAAGCTACCTTATCCTTATAGTAAATTTTTTCATATCTTCATATAATCCTATGGTATCGTAACCTATAACTAGTCCTATATTAGATAAATGGGCTTTCATCCTTTATTCCTTATTGTTTGTATAACTCATTGTACATATATTCATATGATCAAAGTTATAACATTTCTTCAAACATATTGTAATGTTTGGTTCTTAGGGTTGATAGTTAGGTGGATTGTTGTGAATGAGTGTGGGTAGTTTGAGAAGATAGAAATAGCTAGCAGGATGCTTTCAAGCTTGTGAATAAGATTTCACAGCCTTGAATGTCATGTGTTAGGTTTCCCCATGAAATGTTTGTCACACCTGTGAAGATTTCTTCACATTCATGAATGATGATCAATAGAGTTGGTGAGCAGATTTTGCAATTTCCTCTCTCTCTCTCTGTCTCTCTCTCATACCTTCTTCTACTACCTATAGTCACCTTGTGTTCCATAAAATCCTTCCTCTCAAACCACACCCTATTTCTTAAATAATTTTCTTCTTCTTTTCTCTCTTTTCACTAAGTTTTCAAAGATCACAAAAGGGGTAGTAAGTGAGAGGGTGAGGTGAAACCTAAGTTTTAGGTTGGAGAGCTTGGTGTTTGTTTTTCTAAAGATTAATGTGCTCATAGGATATTTTTCTTGTTGATAGGATCTAGAGGCAGAGGTGAGAATCAATTAAGAGTTAGGCAAGCTTGAAGAGCTTGAAGGGTTTAGGCTCTACTGTTAAGGTTAGTACATATATGCATATTAATTCCCCTATTTTGCATGTTGTTGTGTTATATGCTATGAAAATGTGATTAATGTGTTTCTGAAATGTTTTTACATGTTAATGGTATGGTATAATTGCTAGAAATACCATGAAAACAGGTTATGTTGGTTATATTACTTAAGAGAGATTCTAGCATGAAATGTGTTATGAATGTTCCTTTTTATGTTAAAGGCATGTAGCTTGATATGTTGTTAAATGACGATAGGAGTGATTAACATTGTCAATCTTAGAAACCTTTGTATGATTATAGTGTATGCTCTATTTTTGAGTCTGAAAAACCTAGAAATCTTCACCCGTGACACGGACATCATGCCCATGAATAGAGCACATAGACAAGTTTCACACTTGTAAAACATTAACCTAGAAAATGCCTAGAATGGTCAGGAACATTCACACCTTGCGTCATAGCTAAGGAAGTCGTGAATGCTTGGTTTCATGCATGTGAACATATAGTCACGACTATAAATAAAATGTGTATGGGGACAGGAGCTTTCACGTGAACTGTCATGGTTTGGTTCACAGGTAAGGGAGTACCCATGAACATGTAGTTCATGCCCATAAATTGTTTATTATTTTACATATGCAGTTGATGGTTTTAATCGAGATGTGGTGGTTTTGCTTCTAAATGCATATAGATAATGTAAAAGTGATATAAAGGATATAGGTGATGATGCAAGATAAGTAATATGATGATGTTAAGAGAATGGTTCTACATGTATATGGTATTAAAATAGAAATGAGGTAAAAATAAGAAATAAATTATAAGAACCGGAAATGCCTTTTTCTCTAATATAGAACTTGGCCTTGGATAGATGGAATGTTATTGAATGAGTTATGGTACTATAGAATATTCTTTATATGAGGTCTTGGTTGCTGAATCTCAAGTTAGAGCATTGATCCTCAGTTCCATGCGATTTTAAGGACAAGGTGTTCGAAGCTTAGGTTAAAGAGCCTTTGATTCGATTTATACTTAGTCAAGGTGGTTGAAGTTCTGGGAGTGCCCTTGACTGGAGCAGCTCAAGTGAACTTTTAAATTAATGGATAGAGTGGCTGAAGCTCTGAGAGTGCCTCTATTCCATAACCCACTTTCAGATAGTCCGACTTAGAGTTTTGGATAAAAATATATTTAAAAGGGAATTATGGAAAATTTTGGGCAAGGTAATGAACTAAAGGGAACCAGATTAAGGAAATAGTCAACGAATAGCGGTAAATATAAGATAAAATAAGGAAATGATTCTATGAACCGGTTGTATGATAAAGCTTGCTATGTGTAATGTTGACATGAGATATGGTGATTGTATTATCATGCATTAGGATAGTGTTTATGGTATGATAGTATACATAAACATACATATTATGCCATGATATGAATTGTATAGTTGAATGCTTCAATTTTTATACCTATATGTACCTCTAAGCTTTCAATACTTTAGTGTGTGGATTTTCTGCACACAGGTTAGAACCTAAAGGATAACAGGAGTTGACTCAAGAGAAGAAGCGCCCATTTTTAGAGTCAGTGATACATGACATCCTGATTCTTTGTACATGACATGGTTTCAAGTTTTATGTTTTGTATAAGTTTGCATATTAAAGAATATGTATTTAATTTTAAAGTTTTATTTTTGTAAACAATAGGCCAATTAAGGCCAAGTTGGTATTTAATGAAAGGGATCCTTATGGATCAAGGTTTAGGAAATTAGTATTGTAAGGAAAGTTTTAATTTCATAGGTTTTATAAAATAGTAATCGGTAGCATCCGTCTAATTAGTCAAGAGTAATCCTGATTAGCTGAATGAGTGTTACACATATATTCTTATGACATCATGTCATACATATATAATCCATGTCCCCATATATATACCGTGTCATTTTTTTGAATCAATTCCATAATATCTCATTAAACATATAATCATAATGTCATATCATACATGTTCCATATGTATTTTAAAGTATCATACTACTATGACTTCAAGTCATACATAATCATATCTCATATCATTTTACCATATTCATAATGCTTTTCCATCTATATAGTATTGCATGTTCATAAAGGAACCCTTAGTTTTTAATCCATTTAGAGACTATTTATCATTCCAAATCTTACCTTTTGGGGATTAGCAAACCTTATACATTCATTATTTATATTAACTCATATGGATATCAAATTAACTTAGCCAATATATCACAAAAAATTTAAAGAGAATTACTATCATATTTTTTTCATATCATACAATATTTAGAAGACCAAATTACTAAATCTTTATTCTTGCAAAGATTCCCACCATGATTTTAGGTTGTATTTTTTTCCCATTTATAATTCAAACCTTATTGTCTTATATGAATTTTTATTTTTATATGCAAAAAGAATCACATAAATCCAATTTTTCTAGCATAAATTATGGCCAAAGTACCATGAAGTGTTCAGTTAAAATATGTATAGTATTTTCTAAGTACTTTTAGATTTGAGATATTGTAGCCAATTTTAGATCCAATTGCAATAAGAACTAGTATTCACACTCTTCATAAGAATTTTAGCACTATGTATCTACTTTCATTTTCAATTAGTTTCATGTCAATCCAAGTTTCAGAAAATAATATTTGACCAAATTATGATGTCATGTTTAGTAAAAATTTGTCTAGTATTTTCTAGGTTCTTCTAGGTTTGAGATATTGTAGCCAATTTTAAGTCCAACTGCAATCAGAACTACTGTTCTCATTCTTCATAAGATTTTTATCTCTATGTGTCTACTTTTATTTTCAATTAGTTTCATATCAATACAAACTCCAAAACATAACATATGACTAAATATATCAAGATTGTTCCAGACAAATTTTAACAAATCCACCAAGGAATAAATATGCTCATATGTACAAACCTCAAAATAGAGCCTTATCACCTCAAACCTTTCAAACTTACTCTTAGGATTTGCACCACCTCTCTAACCCCTATTAAGACATCAAAATGTCTATTTTAGGCTATAAAATACATATATAATATAAACTATACTTTTAAAGCATAAACCCTAACTTTAACTACCAAGGTTCCCTTTTTAAGTCACAATTTATGTCAAACTTTCTTTTTAACCATACTAGATGTAAGAATGAAGAATTTTAACTCTTCAAAACCTTAGCTTGACCAAAAAAATTAACCCATTTGAAATGGATCTCCACCAAGAACAAAAATGGTGGAAAACTAAAGAAAGAAGAAGAAGCGAAGGTTTTCAACTTTATTTACCTCTTCCTTTGCCAAAGATAAGGTGAGTCTTGGGTATATGATGTGTTATTATTTAGTATAGTTTTTATTATTTAATTATAGGTTTTTAATATGTTTTGGGTACTTAGTTATGTGTTTTGGTAATTGCAGGTGTTGTAGGAAAAAGTGCATGAGTGAAGGCCCTCAGAGGCATGACACACTGTCATGCCCATAAAGAGGTAAGTGTTGAAGATGGAGCCTCACATGCATGGCAAGCTATTATGCACATGAGGGTGGCTATACCTTTTCCCATGTGTCATGCACGTAAGGCATAAACGCGGGTGTAAGGATTTGTAGCCTATCTTTTTATAGTAAGTGTGAGGATTATACATGAGTGCATCAAGACCAAAGCTCCAATCTACTGTCACAATTATGCTAAAGTGTCAGAGCATGAAATTTCTAAGCCTTGTTAACTTATAGCATGCGTAATGCATTGATGTGCATGCGATGATCAGTGGTCCTGCAAAATCCAATATGCAATGAAAATATGTCTTTTGCAAATGGGAATACATTATGGAGGATTAATTTTGGAGCTTATTTTTAGGGATTTTATTAGTATCTTCAGAAGGAAAGTATTGTTTCTTTAGAATTAGAATGCAACTAAAACTATGAGTAGTATAAAGATAGTTTCTTTTTAGAATTAAGGGAGGGACGTTCTGTAACTTTTGAAACGAGGTGGTTGGAGAGAACTCATCGGGAGAAGCTATTTTGATACTTGAAAATGGGTTCAAAGTGTAGTTTAAAGATTCAGGGACCAACCGGTCTTGAGTTCGATTCTTTATCAACTTTTCAAGGAGCAATTTAGTTCTTTTATTGCTACTTTTATTGTAACATGTTCAGTATTGTATTTGATATTAACATGACCATGTAGTATCAATGCTAGACTAAACTTTCATTAGGTATTTTAGTAAATTACCCCAATTTGTATGAACTTCCCTTTATTATTAATGAAGTATGATTTATTTTCCAATATTAATTGATCTTATTTAGTTTTAGATGGGATGACTAACATACCACCTTTTGTTTATTTTGGAATGAACATATTAGGACTATGTTAATAGAACACCATCTTTAATTTAACCTAAAAATTGGATTTGGCACTAGTTATACCATTAGTTTGATATTGGCGAGATAAAGCAATAGTCATTAAAAACCTATTTTATTGTGATTAATTGAATTAGGGAAGAGATTGCAAGTTGGTGAGGCGAGCTAAATACATGCTTTGTCTCATTGGTTTTAATTAGTTAAATTTGATTGCTTTCCAGTTTCTCTAGTTTTAATTAATCAGTTTAATCTTAAAATTTATTGAAATTTGATTAGAATGTTTAGGTTTTAATTTTTTGTTTATTGGTAATCTATAGTTAATTAGGAATTTAAGTCAAACCTAAACATAGATTCACTATAGATTACCAATAAATAAAAAATAGAATTTCATAGTAGCTACTAACAAAAGTAGAAATAACCAACAAAAAGGTAGATTCTGCTTAAACAACTCTCAGAATATTGGAAACTCATATTAGATAGATAGTTGAAGTAGTGTAGGAAAATAAGAAGGAACAACTTCTAAGTCAATTTGAGCATGCAAAATCAATCATTGTTCTCATGAGTGGTAAGAGTTATGATGCTAAAGCTAGCTTGGAAACTAATTGTGGTAGTTCCTTTCTTGCATGTATATCTAAGAAAGAAAAAGAACTACATGGTTTATAAAAAGAGAAAGAGTGGAAAGATAATCGAGAAGAAGCTATTAGCAGCATTAATGAGAAGAAAAAGGAGGCTTATTCTGAACCTGAACTCTATAGGGCCATTGAACCATATAGGCCTCCAATTCCATTCCCTAGTAGACTTAGACAACATAAACATGGTAAGCAATTTTATGATATTTTTACTATGCTTTCTAAGGTTGATATTAATGTGCCTTTTTTCGATGTTAGGAAAATAGTTGCATATGCCAAGTTTTTCAAAGACATGCTCTACAGCAAAAGAAAATATGGGAACAATGAGAAAATGATTGTACTAAAGGCAACCACTGCATTCTTTAGGCAATGTTTACCTCAAAAGCTGAAAAATCCTAGGAGTTTCACTATAAATATCTCATTGGGAGATAGAAAGAAGGAAAAAGTTATGTTAGACTTGGGTGCTAATATTATTTTGATGTCATACTTAGTATACACTTAGTTTGGTTTGGATAAGTTAAAGCCAACTAATATGCACTTTTAGTTTGCAGATAGCTTAGTTAAACATCCTTGATGTATAGTAGAAGATTTATTTGTAAAAATTGGTAAGTTAATAATTTTCCATTGACTTTGAAGTACTATATATGGAAAATTCTTCCTTAAGGAATAAGGAACAGACAATTCAGCTAGGTAGGCTATTTATGGCTAGCACTAAGATAATTATTGATGTTTGTAATGTGAGACTAACCCTAACAGTCCTAGGGGAGATGGTTGAGTTTAAAATTTTTGATCTTCTAACTAACCCTTCTAGTCAATCCTTTGAGAAATGTGCATATAACATTTACTTGAACTCTAGTGCTTATGATTCATGTTTACAGGTTAAGTTTGGAGGAACTGTGAGTGGTGCGAGAGTGATTGATCGATTTGAAGTGGCTACTCGCTCGTCTTGAGAACTAAAATCAATAATGTTTTTCTTGGGAGGCAACCCATGTTACTTCTAAGATTTCTAGCTTTTTGTTTCAATTTTCTTTTTGTTTAGTTTATGAGTTTTTGTTGCATTTTAGATTTACATTGTATTTAGGGAATAAGTTATAAAAGAAAAACCATGCTAAAATATGTAGATTGGAGAACCGAGGAATAATTTGAATTGAGACCTATAAGTTCATCGATCATAGGTATGAAGGGGTGTCATGACCGCGACATATCTGTGAACAAAGGGACATGTTAGGGGGTGTGAGGCACCCTCATGCACGTGACACTTAATGGTAAGTAAGGAAGTGTCACATATGAGTACATTGTCATATGCGTGATACTTATATTTTTCACAATGTACTCTCATGTGATGTTTTAGTTGTGTAGGAAACACATTCTTTCTCATGACTGTGTTCATTTTCCTTAAATATTTCTTCTCCTTTCCATTCTTCTCTTAAGCTTTACCATCACCATGAGGTTTTTTCTTCACCCTATAGGAGTATTCATTTTTCCTTTTGAGTTTCACTATTAATTTTTATTTTTATTTGCTTTGATAATGAGGACAATGTCATATTTAAGTGTAGGAGAAGAGAAATTTTCCTTTATGGGTGAATATATTTTGGTTTTTGTATATTTGTTCTTCGTTTTATGGTGATGTGAATCGTATTTAGTTTATTTTATTTTTTTTAAAAAAAGAAAAATTTTGGCGTACTTTGCATGTGCTCAAAGTTTGTGTTATTTTCTATAAAAGTCAGTGAATGAGTGCTATGACATGCTTATTTTAGGATTATATTCAATTAATTTAGTTTGGAATGACTTTAATATTGATGACATGTTGCTTTTTAATAACATTCCAATATGAGAATAATATTGCCTTGAAATATAGTTTTTAGTGAGTTAGTTGAATTTCTAATGGATAAATATCAATTACATTATATTGTGCTTAATAAGCACCTAGTGTGATATAGCATAAAATACACTCACTTAGAAAAATAAATAAATAATAAAAAGAGGTTTATAAAAATAGTGAGATAGAGCATAAAATGCACTATACTCTATTCATAATTTGTCAGTAGCTAAGGATATGAGTATGCAAAGTACCCTAAATGTGTGTAATGTACTTTTCTTTTAAAAAAAAAGAAAAAGAAAAAGAAAGAAATATCAAAGTTATAAGTGGAAAGTACATTATGACTTAGGGAAGAATCGTAACCTTAGAAAAGGAAAAAAAAAACTTATTATATGTTTTGGTATTGAAAAGTTAGGAACTTAGCTGAAGTACTGAACTCTATATTTATGAGGTGGTGATATGATTATATTGGCTTGTTATGCGAAATATGCCTTAAAACTAATATTAATTTTATTTCGAACTTGATTAGTTGATATGATTTTGATTTAAGTGTGTTGGCTGCATTAGTGAGATTTTAAGATCACCAAATTCAAATTTTGAGCATATGAGTTGGTCTAGTTGTGTTCTTGTTTTATTTTGTATGTATTATGTGTTTATGTCTTGTTTTTAGTTTGGGTATTGCTTGGAGACAAACATTATTTTAGTATACGAGAATTTGATATGCTTTGTTTAGTATAGTTTTTATTGTTTAATTATAGGCTTTCAATATGTTTTGGATACTTAGTTGTATGTTTTAGTAATTGCAGGTGTTGTAGGAAGAAGTGCATGAGTGAAGGCCCTCATAGGCGTGACACACTATCATGCTCATAAGGAGGGAAGTGTAGAAGATGGAGCCTCATATGCATGACAAGTTGTCATGCTCGTGAAGGTGGCTATACCTTTTCCCCTATGTCGCGCAAGTGAGATGTTAGTGTGGGTGTGAGGATATTTTTATAGCTATTAAAACTAATAAAAAATAAATTCATACTCTTGAAAATAATATTTATAAGTAGTGAGAGTAATGTCACACTCACAGGGATTGTGTAATTATCAAATATGAATTTTTAAAACAATGAAATAAAAATTGGGGGATTCTAGATTTAATGAAAATAAAATACAAATTAATTAAGAAAAATCTAGCCAAGGTATATCTTAAAATAAATTTAAATATTTTGATCATTGAAAGAAATATGATTTCTCAAATTAAATAAATTGGTTATGAATATTAACAAATTATAATATTCTATCTTTCCTTAATTGTGATTTAAATGAGAAAACTTTACAAACAAACCTTTATTTTATCAATCAACTTTGAATAAGTTTTTAAGATTTAAATTGTAAATAACATTAAGAATTAGAAACTTCAGTAATTTTATTTAATAAAGCACTTTAAAATAGATTGAATATTTCCATAAACACTCATTGACAATTTAATTTCACTAAGAGTAATAATTTTCCACTCTATTAAACCAACTAAACATATATGAATTTAAAGACTCGAATAACAGGATTTATTCATCTAGTGAATAAATAAATTAAAAATGCAAATACTCAAATACTTAAAATAGAAAATAGATAAAGAACAAAATTCTCACAATTTATTTAAGATCCATATTTGACAATCTTAACTTGGAAGGTAAAATTAGTCACACATAGCTGAAAATAAAACACTAAAATAAAATGAAATTACAAAAAAATAAAGATGAAAACTAAGATATGATTTATACTTAATTCTTCTTCTATTTATAGGAAAGAGTTTTAAACTAACTAAACTTCTAAACTAACTAAATAAGAATCAATTATATCTGATAAGGTAACTAAAATCGAGATTACATTGATCTAAAATGATAACTAAGAAAATATCTATAAGAAAAATAGAAATTAATCTAAACAGATTATCTCCTTTCTTCATTTCTCTTTTAGGCGTGGGCACACTAAAACTCATTTCCTTTAAAAAACTGTAGATAGTTTGGGTCAATCCGATCAATTATGATTTTTTTGGCTTTTTTATCTCTTTAAATCTTTCAATTTAACTTAGTTTTTCCTCATTTGATAAAATCATTCATAAAAATAAAATGAGAGATTAATTAATGCAATATCAATTATTTTTACCTTAAATATAAAAAAATTAAAAATTAAATATATATCTATTTTAACACTTATCAAATTCCTCTATACCAAGACTTTTTGCTTGTCCTCAAGTAAAAATTAATCCCATATTTACTTATCATTCTGAAAATTTTGCAAACTATGGAGCTCAATCAAATTAATAATCAAAACAAAAATATTTCATAGCACAACATATACTTATAACTTAAATTTCCACTCAATTCAACATCCTTTTAATGTTATTCAAAAATATATAAGACTTAAAATATTCTCTAAGAATTTCACTCAAATGTTTAGGCAAAAATTTATGATAACTCATAATTCAAGATATTAGAAAGAAATAAACTATAAATTTGCTATTTTATCACATCGTCACTACCCAATTGAATTCAATTCAAAAATAAAGTGTTGTAATAAAATTTTAAGAAAGAGAAGTGCTTTATGATCAAAAGAAAAAAAAAATCAAATTAAAATTTCTTGCAATAGAATTAAATTTTTTTGAAGAGAAGTAATTGCATTTTATGTTCCATCTTATTTCTATTTTTTCCTTTCTTTTTTTTTTGGTGAATGCATTTTATGTTTCATCCCACCTTTCGTAATTCTTTGGCTAATATGTGCATTTTACGTTATATCCTATTACATCAGCTCCATTCAAAATTTCAATTTTCCATTTTTTTTTCTAAATAAAACTGCAATATATTCCAAAATGTCATTTACCAAATCTTTTGATCACAAGTAAATAAATTATAAGAAATTAATTACCCTTATAATTTTAAAAAGAAATTCAATATGTGTAGTATCTGTTGAGTTTGGAAGACGAATTTTATTCATAAAATACAGCAAAAAAATAAAATTTTCAAAACTCGAAACAAGAATTTTGCTTATGCCATTAAAACTAATTTATCAAAACATAGAGGTAAAAAATTATACATTGTAATTTCTCGATTTATTCTTCAAATTTTCACTTTATTGAGTTGTTGTAAACTACAACAATTCATTTTAGGATATCTCTAATGTTAATCCACGCGAAAATATGAGAAAAAACTATAAGATTTTTCTTTTGAATTTTTATAATGTGCTAGCAATGGTGTATGCTCAATTTGAGAAAATATAAAAAATAACTATTATTTTTCTTTTGAATTTTTATAATTTCCAAAAATAATTTTCAGACTTTTAAATATTTCCAAAATATTTTTACCCCAAAAATAGTCTAGGTACAAAGTGCACAAGACAAGGGGAGAGATTTTAGAGTTTTTGCCTTAATTAGCCTTAATTGGCCAATAAAGGCCAATTATGTCAGCTGCTGGCTAACAGCCTAGCTAGCTTGCCTGGTAGGCCTATTGGATACGCCAGCAGTCTGCGAAGGCCTGTGATCCCTCTCCCAAATAATTTTTTCCTACGATCTCATTGCGATCCGTACCAAAATAATTCTCTCATATTTTGGATCTCATCCAATACTATTTTACTCATTCTTTACATCTCCAATATGTGTGATCCATTAGGTTCTCAGTTATATTGGCCACCTAAATTAACAATTAATTTAAACAAGTCATGAACGGTATCTAGCAACACATCATAACCCCCAATTAACCGAAAAGTCAGTGGTTTGATTACAAACCTTTCCATTGACAATTTCCATGCAATTATTTCATTCACCATTCTATACCCCACTTAGTTCAGAGTATGGACATGTGTCAACTCCCACTAGTCTGACTACATCACGTCTAGTCCAAGTAATGTTAGTTTTTATCCCTGAAGCTAATTACTCTGTTAAACATGTCATTAAAGACTATCTTAATGACATTTCTACTTCAGCTAGAGATTCCTAAGAAATGATCTCGACAAGAGGCCATGGGTATACACTCCTTCTATCAGAAGTGGAAAATCATTTATTAGTTATCCAATTACCTTCAAATACCTCAAGCTGCATCCAACCACCACAATATGACCAACCTGTTTGAGGCAATAAGGAATAGTATCAAAATACAGAATCAGTATCTAAGATATCTTTGAGTACCTAAAGTCTAAGGATACTTGCATCATTACTATGTTGAGACTATCATTGACATTTGAATAGATTATCCATATGATTGTCTCATAGCAGGCCATCCAATGTATTTAACTACACTTAACAAACATCCACATGTTAACTCTAAACATCTTATGTTTACAGATTATGAGATCTACTACTCGATTCAATCAAGAAGTGTAACATGTGCTAGTCTGTCCAGATTAACAATGTTTCATCTTATTAATCATATGACTAGGGATAATTTAGATACTAACATAATTACACATGATAAAAATCTTAATATCATCATATCATCATGATATTTTTTCATGTTATGTTATGTATCAAGGATTCATTAATTGATTTAATATCACTATCAATTCATATATCAAATGAATATCAAATTAATGAAGCCGTTTATTAATCAAATAAATTTGTACAATAAGTGCTAAAGGTGACTACCTTTAGAGCACTTTTCCAACAAACTTCCACTTGCACTAAAGTAATGAGCCCTCAAAGGCAAGAACTTCATCGCGACCAAGTTGTTATCGAGCTATAGCATCAAAATTCAGAGCTCATACCGTGAGCAGTCAGATACTAATACGGGTCAGACGAAGCTTATAAGAAATATGATAGGATTGCTATAGAGAGCAATAAATCTAACCCCATCGGTATTACAATTTGAGAGATTGAGAAAGTTGGGGGCACCAGACTTCCATGGGAATAGAAAGGATGATCCTTTCATGGTAGAGTTCTAGTTAGAGCGAGCTGAGAGGGTTTTTGATTAACTGCACTGCACAGATGAGCAAAAATATGAGTATGCAGTATCTTTACTACAGGAGCATGCTTATGATTGGTGGCGATCAGAATGACAAAGCTCGGAAGCACCCGAACCTATGACATGGGACTTCTTTCTAGAGAAGTTTAAAGAGTAGTATATTTCTCTTTTTTATACAGATGACAAGAAGAGCGAATTTTTGATGCTGAAATAAGGAAACATATCAGTAATAAAATATGAGAGAGAATTCACACATTTATGCAAGTATGTTGAGGGCATTGTATCCAAAGAAGCTGATAAATGTCGACATTTTGAAGATGGTTTGAGGGATCCAATCAAGCTACAGGTCTCAGCTCTACGTCTGGTGAGCTTTCCCAGTTTACTAGCATCTACTAAAACAGTTGAAAGAGTCTTGGCAGCACAACAGCCAGTGCAAGTTAGTGGGGTTAGTAGACCAGAACCACAGCCAAATGGGGGACAATCAAGTGGAAAGAGAGCTAGATCCTTTAGTGGTCGATTTCAGGTAGGGGGTTCCAACACACCTTTTTCTTATAGACGGGGGTAGCCCACAAGATCTGTATCTTTGACAACCAGTGCACTGACACAGGCACCACGCAGATCTACCCCTTTACCAGTGTGTCAGCATTGTGGCTGTCCTCACCCAGAAGAGTGTTGGTGGATGATAGGAGCGTGCTTGAGATGTGGCTCTAATGACCATATAAGAAGATATTGTCCATTGCTACAGTTTGGTAGAGGTTCAGGGAGTGTCGAGTTAGTACCAATATAGACTATGGGGCAAGGCAAAGCTTAAGGCCAAGGGCAAGATAGAGGAGGTCGTGTAGGGCCAAGCCAATTAAGGTCAGGCACAGTGGAGAAGCTGGAAGGCAGTAGAGCTGTTCCAGCAAGAGCTTATGCCATGCAAGGCTGGGAGGAGCAGGATACACCTGATGTCATAGTGGGTAAATTCCTTATCTTTGGCTCTTATATACATGCATTGATAGATCCAGGGTCAACGTATTCATACATATGCACACCACTAATGGATCGAGAGGGCTTAGAACTAGAGACTCTAGAATATGAGATTCTTGTGAATAACCCGCTAGGGCACATTGTGCTCCACAAGTTCGATGTGATCTTAGGAATGGATTGGCTAGCTTGTTATGGAGTGATAGTAGATTGTGGAAGAAGGCAGATGAGGATTAAAGTTCTAGATTTGGAGAAAAAGTGGTGATGGGTGAGAATAGAAAATATCAAAATAATATGATATCGATGGTGAAAGCTCGGAAGCTCATTAGTAAGGGACATGAGGCTTACTTGGCATATTTAATCGATACAAGAAAGAACATTCCATAATTGGCCAACATCCCAACTATTAAGGAGTTTTCAGATGTGTTTCTTGAGGAGTTTCCAGGATTACCACCAAACTGAGAGATAGAGTTTGCTATTGAGTTAATACCTGAAACCACTCCTATATCTATTACACCATTCCGGATGGCACCTAAGGAGTTGAAAGAGTTGAAGGTGTAGTTGTAAGAATTGTTAAATAAGGGATTTATACGACCCAGTGTATCACCATGGGGTTCTCCAGTGTTGTTTGTAAAGAAGAAAGATGACACCTTACGATTGTGCATCAATTATAGATAACTTAACAGGGTGACTATTAAGAATAAGTATCCATTACCTAGGATTGATGACCTTTTTGATCAACTAAAAGGTGCAAGCATATTTTCAAAGATAGATCTTCGATCAGGGTATCATCAACTGAAGATCAAGGAGTTAGATGTACTGAAGACGACATTCAGAACTCCTTATGGTCATTATGAGTTCCTGGTGATGCCAATTGGTTTGACAAATGCACCGACAGTGTTTATAGACCTGATGAACTGAGTGTTCCAGCCATATCTAGATCAGTTTGTAGTGGTGTTCATTGATGGTATTCTTGTATACTCTAGAGACAGAGAAGAACATGATCAACATCTCAAAATAATATTACAGACCTTGAGGGAGAAACAATTGTATGTAAAACTATCTAAGTATGAGTTTTGGTTAGAATCAATTAGTTTTCTAGGTCATGTGGTATCAGTAGAGGGTCTTCGAGTTGATTCTAGCAAGATTGAAGCTATTCTAAATTAGAAACCACCTCGTAATATGACTAAAATGAGGAGTTTTCTTAGATTAGCCGGATATTATAGGAGGTTCATGAAGGAATTTTCATCCATAGTGACTCATTTGACCCGATTGTGGCAGAAAGACATCCAGTTTGAATGGACAGATAAGTGTTAGGCTAGTTTTGATAGACTCAAGGCAATGTTGACTGAAGCACCAATCTTAACTCAGCCTATTCGAAGAAAAGATTATGTTGTGTATAGTGATGCAAGTCACAATGGGCTAGGTTGTGTTTTTATGCAAGAGGTAAAAGTGATTGCATCTGCCTCTAGACAGCTCAAGTCTCATGAGCTTAACTATTTAACGCATGATTTAGAGCTTGCAGCGATAGTTTTTGCTCTTAAGATCTGGAGATATTATTTGTATGGAGAAAGATGCTACATTTATAAGGACCATAAGGGTCTTAAGTACCTACCTTCACAGAAAGAGTTGAACCTAAGGCAATGAAGATGGTCGGAGTTGATTAAAGACTATAATTGTGTGATTTACTACCAGCCAGGAAAAGTGAATGTGGTGGTTGATGCCTTAAGCAGAAAGATATTAGCTGAGTTGTAAGTGGAGTCTACTCTGATGAAGAGGATTAAAATGGTTTAGAGGCAAGATGAAAAACTAGTAAAGATAGTCGAAACTGTTAAAAATGGAGAAAAAACGGAATTTTCTTTAATAGATGATGGTACCAGTATGTCAAGAATCAGATTTGTGTACCAAGTATAAAAGAGTTGAAGTCAGAGATTTTAAGGGAAGCTTATGAAACGGTTTATACTATGCATCCAGGTGGAAATAAAATATACCAAGATTTGGAAGTACAATACTGGTGGTTAGGGATGAAGAAAGATATCATCGAGTATGTTGCTAAGTGTCTAACATGTCAACAAGTGAAAGCTGAACATCAATTACTCACATGATTACTGCAACTGATTTCCATACCAGAATGGAAGTTGGAAAGAGTCACGATGAATTTTGTATCCGACTTTTCGGTAACTTGGAGGAAGCATGATGTAGTGTGGGTGATAGTGGATCGATTAATGAAGTCAGCACATTTTCTACCAATTCGGATGGACTATCCTTTGAACAAGCTGGCCAAGATTTATGTGAATGAGATAGTGAGACTTCACGGAGTGCCTGTATCTACTATATCTGACAGAGATCCCAAATTTATCTCTTAGTTCTATAAGAGCTTACAACAGGCTTTGGGAACTCGACTTAGTTTCAGCATGACTTTTCATCCACAGATAGATGGACTGTCAGAGCAAGTTATTCAGTTATTAGAAGACATGATGAGAAGTTATGTGCTCGATTTTGAGAGAAGTAGGGATTGATATTTATCTCTTATGGAGTTTGCCTACAATAATAGTCATTAGACAAGCATTGACATGGCTCCTTATGAGGTTTTGTATAGAAGAAAGTGCAGGACCCTAGTTTGTTGGATTGAGTTGAATGAGAAGAAGTTGATCGGACCAGAGATAGTTCAACAAACCAAAGAGAAAGTTAGAGTGATCACAAAAAGATTAAAAGTGGCACAAGATCGACAAAAGTCATATGCTGACCTGAAGAGGGAAGACATAGAATATGCTGTAGGTGATAAAGTTTTCCTTAATGTTTCACCTTGGAAGAAAGTATTAAGATTTGCCAAAAAAGGAAAGTTGAGTCCAAGGTTTATTGGTCCTTATGAGATTCTAGAAAGGATAGGACCAGTGGCATACCGATTAGTTCTTCCTCTGGAGCTGAAAAGAATTCATAACGTGTTATACGTGTCGATGTTGAGGAGATATTGCTCGGATTTGACTCACATTATACCAATTGAAGAGCTAGAGATGCAGATAGACATGTCTTATGAAGAGGAACCAATGGCTATAATAGCATATGAAGAGAAAGTTCTCAAGAATAAGAGAGTTCCTCTAATTAAAGTCTTATGGTGGAACTATGCAATGGAAGAAGCCACGTGGGAAAGTGAAAAAGTGGTGAAGAAGTGATGAAGAAGCAGTATCCCCAGTTGTTCAACCCAAAATGAACAAGTAAATTTTGAGGACAAAATTTATTTTAAGGGGGAGAGAATGTCATATCCTATAACTTAGGCAATGAGTTGCATGTGTCATAAAGTTGATGTGTTTGACCAATCGGAGTCTAAATTCGGATTTTGACATGGATTAATCAAGTGATGATTTAATTATTTTGAGATATGCCTAATAAAGTGTTTATAAAGCTTAAAGAAGTTGATTTACAGTAAATGACTAAATTGCAAAATTTGATAAGTTTTGGGGTTGCAATTTACCAAAAGTTTGAGGATTTAATGAGATATTTGTTATTTAAAATATTAAAGTGGACATCAAATATGCATGTTGGCTGGCCACTCCATGATTAATAAGATTAATATGATAATTAAGTTAAGTATCAAAGTATATGGTCAAAAATTAGTGGGTCCCATATGAGAACTTTTGTTCTTTTGTTCTTTTTTCCTATTCTTCTTCTCTTTAGTTATTTTCTTCTTTCTTTTCAACTCAAGAATTGCTCCACACTAACCCCTCATTTCCACCATAGGTAGAGCTTAATCTAGAGAGAGAAAGAAAGAGAAGAGAGAGAAAAGAACAAGTCAAAGCCATTTTCATGCACAACAAGACTTGGAGAAGTTAAGGAAGGGAAGAAGGGAGGAAAAAGAGCAAGAGAAGAGGAGAGAGAAAACCTTTAAGTGTTGATCAAGTAGAAGAGGAAAAAGTATAGGTAAGAAGCTCTCATTCTCCTCTTTAATTTTCATCAAAGAAAAATATGGTTTTGAGCTCATTTAGAGCTTGATTATGCAGAGAGAGTTTAGGGTTTCATAAGAGCTTTGATAAGGTAAGGTTTTGATGATGATTTTGTGTGTTTTAGGAGCTCAAGAAAACAAAGGAAAAGTGAAAGCTACCTAGAGAAAGTGAAGGAGAAAATAGAGGTTTGTGCATAATTTAATGAAATATCCTATCTTTGTTTGAAATAATGCATGTTTAACATGATAATTAATGATTGAATTGCACTAATGATGATTATGACATGAAACCATAAGTTTAGACATAAAGAATGAGATTTTGAGATATGCTAAGTTAAGTAATGTATGTTAGAGAATTGAGTTATGATAAAGGCATTTATATATATTAGAACATGATATGTTGAGCAAATGACTCTAGAAATGCATGAGTTTGTATTTGGTAGGACTTGGTACAACTAGAAATGAATAAAGAAAGTGAATATGCAGGTTTCTGCAGATAGTCACGGGCATGACTTTTGGGTCATGGGCGTGAACTTGTTAAGTTCACGAGCGCGACTGAATTGTATCACAGTTATGACTTTTGTGTGGTAATGAAACTATTTATTCCAAAAGCGTTCATGGATGTGAACTAATTCACGGGCGTGAATGAGTAATCATGAAGATATTATTTATCTAGTAAAATAAGAATGTTGATATGTTGTAAAGGTAATTAAGTAAACATATATGAATAATGTGGAAATATGGATATGCTTATTACTCTAACTCTGAACTAGAAACAAGATAGATGACATGTCATTATGGGGGCGATTGGTATCGTACTTTATGAGATAGTTCTCAGTCAATGTGGCTTTAACTCTGGGAGCGCCATTGACTTGAGATGCTAAGTTGAGCATACATAAATCGAGGATAAGGTGACTTTAGCTCTGCGAGCGCCATTGATTTGAGAAGCTCAGATGAGCTAGATAGGGGACAGGGTGGCTATAGCTCTAAGAGTGCTCCTGATCCATAACTCGTATCCAGTTAGTCCAATTTAGAGTGATGTGGGAAAACTAATGAAGTTAAGTTGATAGATAATGCAAAATAATATGAAATTAATATAGAGTATTAAAGAGATGAAAAGAGTAACTTATAATTAGAGATAAATGAAAATAACATTGTACCTGTATGCATGATGCTCATAATCGTATGAAATAGGGACATGAGGGGAAGAATAACATGAAAAGATATTAATGCATTAAATGACATATGTTAGTGCATATTGCATAAAATAGTATATTGTTTTATTTATATGCACCACTAAGCATATAGCTTAGCGTGAGAGTTTTCCTTCCGCGCAGGTATAGAAAGTTAACTGAAGATTGTAGATAAAGCAAGCGGTGATCTTAGTCAATTAAAGCAGCCGATCTTGAAATAGTGGGTCACAATATTTTGAACTTTTATATTTTGCTTTTTTATATTATATACTTTCAGATTTGTAAATTGACTTTCGTAGTTTATTAAGAATTAACTTGATATTTGTAATTACTATCTTATGTAGCTAAAATGTACATTATTTCTTGTATATCTATGAGCTTTGAGTGTAAACAAATTTATATATGGATTTCTAGCATTTATTAAAAATATTGATTTGAAAAATCAGGATAGTGCTTCCTTATCCGGACACGTGCTGTTTGGGTAAGGGGGTGTTATAGAAATGGCCAAATAAAATCAATTCTCCACACATTAAATATTTCACAGACTAAAATAGATGTTAATGACATTTAATCCCTATGACTCAAATTTCTAGTTTTTTTATAATTGTTGCTTGACTTACAATGGAGACATGAATCATGAAATATGGCAGGCCAAAATAAACACATTCTAGCACTTTACATGCTACTTTTTTTAGTATGAAATGTCCACACAATCATATGAATGGAAAAATTCTAAGATTGATTGAACTTCGCTTTTAGAAATACACCTTAGAATATTTTGGTCAGAGAAATATTTCCAAAGATAAGGTTCATCCCATATAAAAATATTTAGACTAATTCTTAAATTTATCTTTTTTTTTTGCTTTAGTCAATTCATTGGGCAATACTTTAGTGACTAAATAATTGACAATATCTACATATAATGGGGATGAAACTTAACCTCAAATAAATATTCATCTGGGAATGCTTTTTGAAGTGGTGTTGGTTCTTCATTGATTATGAGTTTGCTCAAGTTATCAGCTACTGAATTTTCTATTTCTTTCTTGTCTTTGATTTCTAAGTTGAATTCTTACAGAAGTAGAATCCATCTAAAACAATCTCAAATTTGTTTCTTTTTTCTCTAAAAGGTATTTTAGTGTTGAACGATCAAAATAAAAAATGACTTTAGTACCCAATATAAATGAATGAAAATTTTCTAAGGCAAACACTACAACAAATAGCTTTTTCTCTATTATAGAGTAATTTCATTGGGAACTATCAAGTGTTCTTGAGGCATAATAAATAGCGTGCACATTCTTGCCATTTTTTTGGCCTAACACAGCTCCTACGACATAGTTACTGACGTCGCACATAATTTCAAAAGGAATGTCCCAATTTGGTGGTTGAATTATAGGAGCCGATGTTAACAATTCTTTCAACCTATCAAAGATTTCTTATAATCTGAATTGAAGTCAAATGGTACATCTTTTTGCAAGATCCTACTCAATGGTTGATTAATCTTGGAAAAATCTTCAATAAACCTTCCATAAAATCTTACATGACCAAGAAAAGAGTGTATATCCCGTACAGATCTAGGATAAGGTAAGGATTTAATTAAATCAATTTTTGATTTATCAACTTCTATACCTCTAGAAAAAACTGTATGTCCTAATATTAAACCTTGATAAACCATAAAATGACATTTCTCATAATTTAATACCATATTAGTCTTAATACATCTTTTAAGTAAATTATTCAAATTTTCTATGCAGATATCAAATGAATAACCGTAAATCGTAAAGTCATCAATGAATACCTCAATCATATTTTCTACATAATCTTAAAAAATATTGACCGTACACCTCTGAAAAGCTGCTAGAGCATTACATAAACCAAATGATATACTTAGATAAGCAGAAGTACCAAAGAGGTACATAAATGTTATCTTGTCCTAGTCTTCGAGTGCTACAGGAATCTGATTGAAACTGAAAAATCATAAAGACAATAATTGTGAGACCGCCCTGCTAACAATATTTTATTAATAAAAGGTAATGGGAAGTGATCATTTCTAGTTGAGGAATTTAATTTCATATAGTCGATGCAAACCCTTCAACCATTTTGAACATGGGTTGGAAATAACTCACCATATTTATTTTCTATCATTGTAAAAATAGTCCTTTTGGGCATTACATGAACTGGATTTACCCAATTACTATCTGTAATTGAGAAAATCATACTAGCATTCAGTAATTTAATTATTTATTTCTTTACAACTTCCATCATTAAAGGATTTAATTGATGTTGAGTCTCCCTAGAAGGCTTATAGCCTTCTTCCAACAATATTTTATGCATACAAATTGAAGTGTTGATACCTTTAATGTGCCATTTTAGTGTTTCTTTTTGGTATTTAGTACTCTTATCAATTTTTCCTCCTCCAAAGGAGTTAATTTGCTCGAAATTATTACTGGCAAAGTCTAATCATCTCCCAAGTAGGCATAGTTCTTCATCTGCATATACTAATTTGAAGAAACTCATTTGAAATGAGGATTTTTGAGAAATTTGTCGAGGGCAGATTGGTAAAGATACCTTTTTTATTTTATTTTTTTGTTAGTTTATTATTTTTTGTTAGGAAGAAGCTTAAGAATAGAGAAAACATTTATATCCCCATTGCCAGCAGAAGTAGCTAAAGAGGAAGAGGAAGGAGAATGATAAACTTTGTTTTTATTAGCGATGGCAACGGGGCGGGTTCGGTGCGGAGTTTCTCGTCTCCGACCCCTATCCCGACCCCCCGCCCCCATACCCAGACCCTGCCCCAAACCTCGACGGAAAATTTTTTTGGATCCCTGTCCCCGCGCCACATGGGGATAGGGATTCCCGATCCTCGAATTTTATTAAAATTTTTAATTTTATTCTAATGTTAAAATTCTTTTTTTAATTTTAATTAATTAATTGATTAATTATATAATTTTTTAAATAAAAAATATTTTTTACTTAAAATAAGTGTTATATTTTTATTTTATTACTATTTTAAAATATTAATTATATTAAAATATAAATAATTATTATATATATATAAATAATAAAAATATATAAATATATTTTCGGAACAGAGAAAAATTTTATTTGAAAAAACTGTCCTACTCGGATGGGAAAAAAATTGTCATTCCTAGTCTCTATTTTTTATTTTTATTTTGGAGTTAAGTGATGGGGTTGTGAAGGAGAATGGTGCATTTTGATATGGATGTGCTAACTTAGTAGTGATCGACTGACTTTGATTTTTTTTTTAAAAAATCCAGCTTCCGCATAGGTAGAAATACAATTTTTTCATCGAAACTATTTTTTGTAAAAAAAATATCAATTACATGTATTTTATCGTTAAAATTCTTAGGTGATGCTATAATTATAAAAATGGACAAAGGTTTTGATTTTTTGTTTTTGGTAATTTAGCCTTTTTTTAATGGTATTTATGTGAAGAGATTATATTTATATATAATTTTTTTTAATAGTGTTTATGTAAAAATACCTTAGGCTCCACAGGCTTAGCCAGTACTAATGGCCTATTATTGGGTAGTAGAAAGTAGAAGAATTGTCAATCTCCTCGGCAGTACCTTTTCTACAGTTTTTTGGAGTTAGCCCTAAAATTAAAATTCCAATTCAGATTTACCCTCTAATTTTAAAGTTAGCTCCAATTTTTCAGTTCGAAACTGAATCTACGAACTAATTTCTTTGTTGAAGGGACCCATGCAAGAATTGAAGTGATTAATTCCGATTGATATCCGCGATTCTCACTCGAAATTTCAACTTTTTTTTTTTTTTTTTCGTTTTTGTTGAGAATCATACAGAAATCAGAATCGAAGTGAGAATTCTTGAAAAAGCAATAAAATGAGTATAGTGCCGAAGGAAGCAATCGAAGTAATTGCTCAGAGCATTGGAATCACCAGTTTATCCCCTGATGTAGCTCTTGCTGTCGCTCCCGATGTTGAGTACCGACTTCGAGAGATTATGCAGGTACTTTTTTCTGTCATTTCTATTGGGTGTGTGCTGTTATTCTTCTTTAATTAAGCAGTTTCCTTTGGAATTTTAAAGGAGGCTATTAAATGTATGCGTCACTCAAGGAGAACTACTTTGACTGCAGAAGATGTGGATAGTGCTCTTAGCTTGAGAAATGTGGAGGTCTGGTCTTTTATTGTAATTTTCAGTTCTCTTTTAGGGACTTTTTTTCTATTGATTATTCATTTTCCCCTCGCTTGCTGCAGCCAGTGTATGGGTTTACCTCCGGGGATCCGTTGCGGTTCATGAGAGCGGCGGGGCATAAGGATCTTTACTACATTGACGACAAGGATATTGAGTTTAAAGATGTGAGAAAATGTGAAATTTTGATGTTATTATTTTAGACTGTCAGGTCTACAATTATTGTCTTGATTTCTGTTTGATATGATGTTTATAGGTGGTTGAAGCATCTTTACCCAAAGCTCCTCTTGATACGTCGATTGCAGTTCACTGGCTCGCAATTGAGGGTGTTCAACCTGCAATTCCCGAGAATGCTCCAGTGGAAGGTACGTCTCAAAGTTTAGGCCTAGTCTGTGCAATTAATTAAAAATTGGATTAGTTTTTACCAATTTGGTTGAAATAAAAAAATTTTAGGTTTAAAATTTTTTGTTCACATTATGCTTTTGTTGCCACCATTATAGCAGCCTCTGATGCTAAAAAGTCTGAGTTTAAAGAAGATGGTCTTCCTATTGATGTTAAATTACCTGTAAAGCTTGTGTTGTCAAGGGAACTTCAGGTGAACGAGTATACCTTGTTATGTGTCTCTGCCTCTTATCACACACACTTGCGGAAAACACTGGTTAAATAGCTGAAATCTTTTTTTTGTTCATTTGCAGTTGTACTTTGACAAAATTACTGAGCTTACCATTAGGAAGTCTGATTCTGTTCTCTTCAAACAAGCTTTAGTTAGCTTGGCAACAGACTCTGGTCTCCATCCTTTAGTTCCTTACTTTACTTACTTGATTGCTGATGAGGTATTTTGTATTTTGTGGACTTAGTTTTCTATTTTGGTGAAGGTTTATATTTATTTATTTTCTTGAGATTGTGTTGATCGTTTGAGCCCTTTTTTCCCCCACAATGATCTCAGGTTTCACAAAATTTGAATAATTTTTCTGTCCTATTTGCTCTGATGCGCGTCGCCCGTAGCCTTCTTCAAAATCCACACATACATGTAGAACCTTATGTAAGTAATTGTCTTCTTAGTAATGTTATTCATAAGTATCTAACAAAGCCAAAGTCATTGTTTTTTTTTTATATTATTTCTATGTCCTGTGCTCACTGTTATGCTGTTTAATTCAGGTGGTTGAGAGTTTCCTGAACTGGTATATGATAGTTAAAATGCTTGCTTTTCTTTCCATCTAATTCATTTGTCCCCTCATTTCCTTCAGCTACATCAATTGATGCCATCTATTATTACCTGCCTAGTTGCTAAAAGGTTGGGAAATAGGTTTTCTGACAATCATTGGGAGCTTAGAAACTTCACAGCAAATCTGGTTGCTTCAATATGCAAAAGGCAAGAATTTTGTTTCCATTTTGTAAAAAATTCACAAAAGTCAAGCCTGTTAATTATCAACTTGAATAGAAATATCCTTTCTTAATTGGAAAACTCTTTTAACAATAGGACATAAAGACATTAGAGAAAGAATTCTCATAACCTGCCATTTATATATAATTGAAAAGTGTAAAACTAGATAAGGATTGAATTTCTGGTATTGCACAATGTGAAGTTCATTTGTTTAGAAGTTTGCTTTGAACTTTTCCTTCACTTAGAATGATGTGTGTTTTACAGTAATTTCTGTACTTCTGACTGATGTACATACAACACAGGAGATAAACTTGTTTGTACAGGCATTACACTAAACATTATTATGCTAGCTAATATGGAGTATCTACAGCAGTCTATATCTTTGAGAGAATGAGATACTGTATTACTTTAATCTATCTTTTTTGTCCACAAATAGTATGTATTCTTCTTACTAGTTATTATTTTGCAGATTCGGGCATGTTTATCACAATCTGCAGCCCCGGGTCACTAGGACTCTACTCCATGCATTCATGGACCCAGTAAAATCACTGCCTCAACATTATGGTGCCATACAAGGATTAGCAGCTTTAGGACCTAATGTGGTATTCCGCTGCCACTTGTTTACCAGAATTTATATGTGAATTTAACTTTTTTGGGATGGCGTTGAAGGGACTACACTTTTGGTTCTGAAGTTCTATCCATTACAAAATCAATTTTCAAAGATAGATTGATCAGTCATTGCATTCTGTTTACAGGGTGTCTATTTTTGGGAAGAAAAGAGATGAAAAAAGTAGAATTAAAAAAAAGAAAGGAAAAGAAGTGAAAACGGATAATTTTGTTTGTTCCTGCATCACAAGTAAACATATTAAGCTGGGCTTTCTGATCATATATAGTGTATACTGTATACAATTTTATGTTAACTTTCTCTCTCCTCCTTCATACAGAATTTGCTTTCTCTTGTCTTCAGCAACATATAATGCTTTGACTTTGCGTAGGTTCATCTTCTTATACTGCCAAATCTAGAGTCATATTTGCTGCTTCTTGAACCAGAAATGGTGCTTGAGAATCAGAAAAATGAGATAAAGAGGCATGAAGCTTGGCGAGTTTATGGAGCCTTGATAGTGAGTTCTTTTCTCTATTTGATGCTAAAGTTTTCTTCATCTGTGATTGGATCTGCTGTGTAGCTGTGCCATGTCTTACCTACCCAAATATCATGCAGTGCGCTGCTGGTCAGTGTATGTATGATCGGCTCAAAATGTTACCTGGTATGCTAGTGCCACCAACACGAGCCATCTGGAAGAGTAATAGAAGAGTTATGACTAGAATGCCAAGTATGACTTCCTTTTTTCTTGCCTTACTGGGACATCATACTTAACATTTTCTGCATTTGGTGGCTGGTATTAGAATATACCGTTTGAAAATTCATGTGAATGCTTTGCTATATGTTGTTGCAAGTGCTGTTCTTATAGTACTCAAGTGCTGTTCTTATAAAGTATTTTAGTGCTACACACTGGGCCTCCCCAAAATCCTTGAGATCAAGTCTGGCAAATTGTTGATGAGCAATTTACTAGGGAGTACATACACAAGGTTCAGCTGTGAATGCACGAGCAAGTTGCTTGAATCACTTTTGCTTTTAACTTATAACTCCACATAAATGTCTCCTGAATACTGGTTCCCTGGCCTAGTCAGTTATTCAGGAGCAAATTACTGGGGGATTATTAGCTTTGTGTACAAGTCAGCAGCAATTGCTTTCTGAGCAGTGTTCCCTTTATGAGAGTGTCGGATAATGTTTTGGGAAACAAATGAACATTTGCTTAAATTCTTTCAACTTTTGGCACATCACTTAACATAGAAGTTTCCCTGAATAACACTTTTTTCCCAGCTATTTTGTGCATTGGTTTGTGGTGGTTGGTTGCCTGAATTTTAGAAAGTCTGCATATGACAGTTTGACATTTAAGTTTTTCGAAGACAAACACATTAAGCTTCTCATATGTGCACATCTATATTGGGAGGAACACATCATTTGGCTAATTGAATTTATTGCTTTTGTTCCATTGAGAACATATATTTGATTTTCTTATATCAAGTCCTTGCCTTAGTTTCAAAAAAACAAAAAACAAAAAAAAAAAAAAGAAAGAAAGAAAAGTCCTTGTCTTATTATCTTTCCTAATGTTGACTTTTTATATTAATTGAAAACTCAGTGAAATGCGTTTGTCTGATTTATTATTTAGTTGTCACAGTAAAAGAAGTCCATAATGTTGAGGAAAAAAATAACTGAAGGGCTCAATAGAACACAATTGAAATATGGAGATTCCAATAGAAACAAAGTGATAAGTTGTGGGATCACATAATTTGTTTTTCCATCTTTCAATTTTCATTTTAAGTAACAGCAAGAGACATGGTTTAGCTTTTTCCGAGTTCATTAAAAATTGCTTTGTGTATTCCTGATCTCTTCTCTGCATCTGTTTTATATTTGGTCCTTGCTTTCAAATAAATCAAGATAAACGGAAAGCGACAGCAGACAACTTGATGCAGCAACCACCACTCAAGAAAATAGCAACAGATGGTGGAATGGGTGGAATGCCAATGAACTCCATGCAAGTTGAGATGCAGATGCAGATGCAGGGGGCAGCAGGTGGATATCCCACAGCTGTGGGGGCTTCTAGCATGAATGTATTATCAATGTCTCGACAGTTACCGAATGAAAACATATCAGGTAGGGATGTTGATGGAAGAGTGTTAAGATCACCTGTACTTGCTCAAGCTTGGAAGGAGGACATGGATGCAGGACACTTGCTGGCATCTCTAAATGAACTTTTTGGTGAAAGCATATTCTGCTTTACTCTCAAGCCTGAGTTATCTTTTTTCTTGTAACTAACCTAGGATATTTACAATTTTTCTCAAGAGGTCTGTAGATTCTACATTTTATTAATTGCCTTTTCTTCGTAGAATAAGCTACAGTGTATTGTTAAGAAATCGCATGGAATTCTTTATGTAAATATTACAAATTTAACTAGACATCAAACATCCATCCAAAACTGTATTCACATCCTTGGTTTCAAGACATGGATTACAAAATTATACTTGCATTGCAGACAATCTGGAGTATCATTTCCTATCCAAATTTCGGTACCGTTGTAGTTGATTGCCACTTTACATGTTTTAGATACCCAGTCATAATTTACCTGTAACATGGTCTTGTTATTTTTCATTGGTGGTATAACAATGGACCGGTAACATGGAAAGCATAAAGAAATGCATAAGCTGATCCAGAAACAACCTGATTTATATTCCTGAGCTTCACAATCAATACACAGGTGAAAAGCAGAGAGGGAAACAATTTCCCCCCTCTTTCTCTCTACTCAAAGCAAGAAAGGAAAACAGAAAAGAAAAAAATTGACAACAAATGAATTAAAAAAAGAGCTTTCTTGGAGATGGTCTAGAGGGAACAGTGGAAGGTGAGGCTGAGGACTTGATCGGGAGGGGGGCTCCCTTGCTTTCTTGGCTCCCTGCCAATTTGTCGAGCAGTTTTGCAGCTTTGGGGTCGGTTAGAAGTGTCTTCTGAAATGACTGTGAGAAGCCAGTAGCAATGATGGTCACATGGATCTCCCCATTGTAGCGATCGTCCACAACAGCTCCAAAAATTATGTTTGCTGATGGGTCTGCTAAACTTGTAACAACCTGGAAAGTTGCGGTCAAGTATAAATCTTAATTCAAGTAGGAGAAATTACAACCTGACTCAGAAGGTTCAGCAACAGGAATTTTCATTTTCATGTATGATGATAATATGCAGGATTGTTCTGCCTTTATGTTGCTCCTTGTAGATTCTTTAAAAAAGATACAAGTATAAACAATTCTAATTCAGTTTGCCAATGCCATTAGAAAAGCTGAGTATCTATATTAGCATTGTCAAGCGAACAATTTTATAATACAATATATTATACTCTTTATTCTTGATGATTCATAAATTTGAATCCCTGATATCCGCCCTAACTGTGTGTTAATCCTATAATTAACTTGACATTGATTGTGTCCCCTAAGTTTTTAGTACAAGGTTGGACTTAAAAATTATGTTGTGCGTAGAAATGAGTAAGACCCTTGCAAAATCCAATGTCCAAAAGGAAAATAGTCAGGCTATATATTTTTGCCAACCACCATTTACTGTCAATATTCAATAATTTCAAAGAGCTTAGAATCAGTTTGAGCAAACTAATACAGAAGTTAGAAGGCACTAGCACCTGGGACACTCTGTTCACTTCTTGCAAGGTTATGTCCTTTCCTCCAGTGATATTATAAACAACTCCGGTAGCAGACTGAATTGATGATCCAATCAGGGGTGCCAAGGTTGCTTGTTCAGCTGCTTCTACAGCACGATTTTTGCTGGAGGAAACACCAACTCCAAGCATTGCAGTTCCAGAATCTTTCATCACAGCTTTTACATCTGCAAAATCCACATTAACCAATCCAGGTATCTGCAAAACAAGGGAACAGAGGTTCTCATCATATAATGACTAGGTTTTGGGCATAGAAATTGATTAGGGAGAAATCATGATAAAGAACCCTTGCCAGATTTTCCAACCAAAATTTTAGAATAGGAATTGTTACCTGAGGCAACATGCAACAGACCTGCAATAGTTTCCCTTTTTTTTTTTTTTTTTTTCTTTTTAAGTGCATATTTTGTTTAAAGAAAAATAAGTCAGAGAGGAAGTGGCTTTCATATGAATGAAATGTAAGAAGCAAAATTCAATGGACTCAAAATAATTCAACAAATGGGTTAAAGCAATGATAACTAACGGATGTTGAATCACTGAATGGAAGACTAGATGCAAATCCATTCAAAATATTAGGTTGACTTTCCTTTCATAGTTCAAGCTTTCTTCTTAAAACATGTATACAGTTGGACAAATAATGATGAGAACTTAGATGGTAAAACGATAGATTAAATTGTCCCAAGCAACAACAAACTCTTTTTGTAGGTAGACTTCCAAAGTTCAAGCTTTCTTCTTAAAATGTACAATTGTTCAGCCTAGACATGTACACAGTTGACAGTTGTATAATCAATGATGAGAAAATCAGTGGTAAAAAGGTTAAATGAAATTGTCCCAAGCAACAACAAACTTTTAAGAGCAGTTGATCCAAAAGTCCAAGCATGTAAAAGTAGTGCACCATTTCCTTCAAATCACTCACTGTAATAATATCTGAAATTCCTTGTACTCCTTGGCGTAGAACATCATCAGCAAGAAGGAAAGCATCCTGAAGTGGTGTCTGCTCATCAGCAATATCAAGCAAGCGATCATTTGGTATCACTATTAGAGTGTCAACATTTTTCTGTAGCTTTTCAATAGCCTCTAGTGCCTGCAAATATATACAAATAAAGGATAACTATTTAATAGCGGTGCCACTTTTCTTCATTACAATCTGAAAACTCAATAATGCCAACATCTGAGACTGCATACTATTACATTCAAGTTGACCATAGAAGCAATTTTCATTCAGACTAACAAAAGCAGGGGACCCACTGTTGCATTATAAAACTAAAACAGGCACTTACCTGCAGGGATCTCTTCCGCCCTTCGAAACTGAAAGGATAAGTAATTACACCAACAGTCAAATATCCTGCCTCCTTTGATATCTGAGCCACAACTGGGGCAGCACCAGATCCTGTGCCTCCACCCATACCAGCTGTTACAAAAACAAGATCTGAACCCTTAAGAGCATTTGCAATGGCTTCTTTCGATTCCTCTGCAGCCTGCTCTCCTAAAAGAGGATTTCCGCCAGTACCTGTGATCAAAATAAAAGGGACACAGTACAAATGACATATTGACAAAATGATACCCTCTTGAAACAATGTAAATAGATAGAGTCCTAAAATGCTAGATCACATTAGGAAATTCTGAAATTGAAATTCTATGAGGACCAAAGGAAAGGAGACAAACCTAATCCCCGAGTCAAAAGTTCTCCAATTTGAAGAGGGTTCTGAGCGGCAGACTGTAATAGTGCTTGAGCATCCGTGTTTATGGCATAAAAATCAACGCCCTAATTTCAAAACCGAGTAAACACAGAGTCAAGAATTGCATAAATTCGCAACCTCACAGTCTCTTATTTATGTTCCGTTAAGTTCTTTTTCCATTATTCAATCAATCAAAATCCAAAACTTGGACGGCCATGATAATTTTCATATGAACATAAACTGCCATATTCAAAATCTGGGTTTCACCTAGAATACGAAAAATGCGTGACAAAATTATACAAATGCAGCATAATGTGAAGCTCGATAATTAAAAAAAAAAGGAATGAAGCATTAGACGAAATTTGGAAAGCGATTACCTGCAAACCGCTGCCTATCATACGATTAACCGCGTTGTTGCCACCACCACCGACGCCTACCACCTTTATCTTGGCAGACTCCACTGGGCTAAACGAGCAACCCACGGTCCCAGAAGAAACATAACGGTGTCGTTTCCATACACTACTTCGCCCAGTTCTGCGGGAGAGGCATACCTTTCGGTGAAGTGAAGTGGGCAATGAAGAAGTAGCTGTGTTTGGGTTCGACAGTTGAAGTGTGGCCATTTATCTGGGTCTGTCGATTTCAGCAACGTCTGGGTTTTATTTTGCAATTGAGAGAGAAACGAGGGAGGTTTTCAGGGTTTTAGAATCATTTCAATCTCTGAATTTCAATTTCAGTTAGTTCCATTTCGTCATTGATACTTCCGACCTGCATAAAAGATTGGGTGGGCCTTCGTTTTTGCATCGGCGCTTTCCTTCATACACGATGTCGTCTTTGCGAATGTGTGTAATCTCATCATATCGAAATTGGTGCCCATCAATTAATTATTACTTTTTTATATATAAACTACTGTGTAATTCTACCTTTTCCATAGGGAATAATAACATGCAATTAAAAATATTAGTCAGTAGGTTAACAATAAATATAATATTTACTAAATATATATAAATGTAATATATTTGATATAATTTTGCATCATTTAAAGTATTAATTAATAAAAAAAATGTTGAGGTAAAAGAAAATTTCTTAATTATTATTCTATAGTTACCCATAAAAGAAATAACTATTCTTAGATGGTGCATAATCGATAAATAGGATACTCGTACAATCTCTATGTAGAATATCAATGACCATATTAATCATGATAATAATATTAAGAATTATATACATTCGACAATGAAATGGTGCTGCCATCAAGGGACCTATTTGAATTCTCTGCAAAATTGTTAGGCCAACCACTAAGAAAGGCATCATCTGGCTGCATCCTTTTAAGATCCGGATAAGCAGCTACAGAGAATCTCCAAAATGGGGCTATCTCACCCATCCTTTCCCGTCTGAGGGCAATCTATAATTAGTATGAATTCAAACTCTATGAACATTATCATACCTTAGCATGGTACAAAATAAAATAAAAAAGAATAAATGTTATTCTTGATTTGCATACTGTAAACTTAATATTACTTCATGTGAAATAACCTCAAGCGCAGAGCACAAAACTTATTGAATATTTTTTTATATTTCAGTTGTTTTGGAGCCATAGAGGTAACTCATAAATATTCCATCATCATAGAAGAGCATGCTTTCTACTAAACAATGCAGTAGAAGCTTAATCAAGCCCTTAGACTATGTTTAGTATGAAGGAAAGGAGGGGGAAATTGTATTTGGACAATTAGATAGGCTGCAATATGTTTCCCTCTAGTTTTACCAGCCATGTTGTGGGCAAGATTCAACTCCTCCCTGCTTTTCATTCCTCACCATATGAGATTAATTCTACTATGTTGCATTTGCCTTGGGATATGCCATATTAATGCTGCTATCAATGGTAATTTTTTTTTTTATTTCATGGGGACCTACTCTACGGGTTTTAAATTTTCTTCTTCTTCATTTTTGCATTTAGGTTATTACAGAAGAAATCGAATAAAAAAAAAAAAATACTTCAGACATTGGAGCCAACTAAGTTTCATGCATCATTACAAAAATTTATAACTTTATGTGGTTTTTAGCATTTGAAAATATTGTGTTAAACTTGCATCCCAAATCAACTCAATTGCTAAATTTAGACACCAAACTATTATTTAATAAGAAGACGCAAAATTACCTGACGAAACTTATGTGCACCTGAGGCTACGGTAAAAAGAGTATCCACTGGCTGAACTGTTGGTCATCCTCTTGCACAATTTGTGTCATGCCTAAAATTTGTTCATAAGCATCTAGTAGATATGATGAGATTACACACATGTACAGAGATTCAGTAAAGACGTAGTCAACTTTTATGCACTTGGTTTCAAGATAGCAATATTAGGTTGGTTTATCTTTATTTTCCAGGTTAATAAACATACAATTCTTAAAAAAACTCCAAAAAATAAAATACTTTATTTGCAAAGTTGCCACCAAATTACTATCTCGGTTATTGAAAGTACCAATTTTGAATCATATTATTGGCTACCTTCATATATAAAAAAATAAGTTCAACATTAGAAAATCAATGGACAATACAGCAATATAAGAAAACAATTAGTGGAAATAATATAAGCCTCTAAGAATACAAATCCTATAGCAGATCTATATAAAACAAAATAACAAAAGTTATGGGAGTATAGCAAAAGAAAAAATGACAAAAAATAACAGAAAAAGAGAACAAACAATATTATATACAAATCTAAAATAAATAACAAATGAAATTAAAGAAGAATAACATAATGATAAAATAGAAGAAAAAGTAATATTTTAAACCCAAATTAGATTAATCCAATACCATAAACAGTGGAACCAAACCAACCCATTTAAAGAAACAGTCAACTCTCTTATCTGAGGATAGCTACCATTTTCTAAAAAGCCAGAAAAAAAATTTCTAAGAAAATTGGTTAGGGAAGTTTCGGGACTGTCTATTATGGCCAAATGAAAGATGAGAAAGAAGTGGCAGTCAAGAAATGGTCGATTTATCAAGCCATGTGACACATCAGTTTGTGAATGAGGCAATGCCACATTCAGCCAAACCATTTACTGAAACAACTAGAGGCTCTAATATTTAAAGGTTAAATGAAAAATTGATATATGACCATAAGATGAAAGCTTTCATACATTTATTAAAAACGCCTAGAACTTTATTCGTTGATTCACTATGGAATCTTGCCTGCAGGTTGCCCTCTTGTCAAGAATTCATCACAGGAACTTGGTTCCATTAATTAGATTTTGTGAAGAAGAACACCAACGTATTTTGGTCTATGAATATATGCACAATTGAACTCTACGGGATCACATATATGGTCTGCATATAGTAGTCAATTAATCATATTTAGCTAAACCATTTACTGAAATAGCTAGAGGCTCCAACATTTAAAGGTTAAAGAAAAAAATTGATATATGAGCATAAGATGAAAGCTTGCATACATTTATTAAAAAACACCTAGAACTTTATTTGCTGATAAACTATGGAATCTTGCTTGCAGGTTGCCTTTTGTCAAGAATTCACCACAAGAACTTGGTTCCATTGATTGGATTCTATGAAGAAGAACACCAACGTATTTAGGTCTATGAATATATGCATAATGGAACTCTGTGGAATCATGTAACGCCCGTTAAGTAGGACTTAGTTCATAACATGTTTTTGCAAAACTATAAGTGTGTTTAAGGGTTGGTTAGGGAAATAGAGAAAAGAAAATATGAGATAAGTGAGGAGTACCATGTTCATGCCCGTGACTTATTTATCATGCCCGTTAATATTATGGTTCACACCTATGAATATCGTTAGATATAAAATTTTAATAGTTGTTCTTTCTTTCTCTCACAAACTAAACCCAAAAGTAAACCCTAGAACTCAAAGTTCTTTCATATCAGAGACTATGACTTGTGTTTTCTCTTGATTTCTAGACCTTAAACACCAAATATCAAAGTTTAAACAAGTTAATGCGAGAGAGGAGCATATAAAAGATGTGTTCTTGAGGAGACAGACCCATAGGAGGAAGATGGAAGTCAAATCTTCCATCCTAACCATGTTTCCTTCAATTGTGGTAAGGAATCACGTTTTTCTTTCATTTTTACAAGCTTTCATAGCCTTTTTTCCATGTAGAACTTGTTTTGTTAGAGACACATTTCCATATGAGTTAGGGTTTCAGGTGATCATGAGTTTCCATGGTTAAATATCCCTCTTTAAATTATTTATAGGTTATGGTATATGTTTTGTAATGAATACTTGTTTTTAATGTTGTTTACTACTGGAAAATTTAGATTCACACCTGTGACTAGGTGTTCATACTCGTGAATCTCATCCCACGAACAAGGTCATGCTTGTGATAATTTCTTTATGCTCGTGAAGAATGTGCATAAAATGGAAAAAAGCCTTCATGACCAAGTTCACGGGTAGGATTATTTGTGAATAAGACTTCACGGCCATGAACACATAGTTCACACACTTAAAGCCTACTTTAAATTATATATGTTGTATGTTTTATGGTTGTAATGCAATGGTTATGCAAATGCTTTCATAATGATATATTTAAAGTATGCTTCTATGAATATCAGTACATAGATGTTACATGATGAGTTTCCATATGAACAAAGTATATATTTTATAAGATATAAATGTCATAATGAGGTATATAAGGAAGACATATGAACAAGTAAAGCCCATGCTCGATACTAGGACTAAAAGTAGGATATGTGACATGCCATTAAGAGTGCTCGGTACCATATTGATTATGATACAATGACTTTATACTTGTTAATGTGGCTTAAGCTCTAGAAACACCATTGATTTGAGATGCCTCGACTGGTATCTATGTTTATACTCGTCAATGTGGCTTAAGCTCTATGAGCATTATTGACTTGAGATGCCTCGATTGGTACACATGATTATAGACAGTGGCAGAATAGCTTAAGCTTGGAGAGTGTCCTTGTTCACAATTTGTATCTAAATATTTCATGTTGAGAATTGTTAGACAATCATATCAAAGTGATTTAAGAACATAATGAAATGAAAAAAAAGGTTAAAAAATATAAGTATACATTAATACATAGTTAATATGTTATATGCTATTAAAACAAATGTTATATGTTCTCTTTCTTATTGTTCAATGTTTAGTGAGTTATTGCTCCCATAAGGTAAGGTATTTCACATGATATTATGGTTTCACTGCCATGCCATAATGTTTTATATGCTGCCATGAATTTTTTAATATATGATTGCATGTTGAGTTTTTATAACTATGTGTACCACTAAGCTTTTAGTAGCTTAGCATGCAGGTGTTTCCCCCACTCAAGTTGGGGCCTTTGTAAATAAAGTTGAAATTGTTCTAGAGAAGCCAGCCCAATATCAGGGATAATAGTTCAGATTCAATATGGGTCAGTGATATCATAAGTCACACTTTTGTATTTTGTATATGACATAGGGGTTTGAGTTATTTACCTGCGTACACATCTATATTTCAAAGTATTATGTAATTGTGTTAAGGTATGCATTTTTGTAAATATCATGCCGATTGAGCCCAAACATGATGGTTTTAATTATATGACGAATCTTCGAATCAATGATGGTTTTATGGATGCATGTTATATGATATGAAATAGTTTTTATATGTGAAGGAGTTTTATGACAAAGAAATTTTCAAAGGAAAAAAAGTTTTAAATTTCATTGGTTTTCTGCACACAAGATTCCATAGCACTCATTCGTTTAGTTGGGTTAATCCTGGTTAGGTGAGAAGACGTTACATTTAGTGATATCAGAGCTTAGATTTAGGTATTTATGAACCTAAGTGGGTTAAGGGTTATCATGCATACGTAATACATCTCATATGTCTCTGATATAGGCTTTCTTTATCGATTTTTAAGAGTAGAAGGTATAGATGGAGTTAGAAGCATATGATGTTGTCAAGAGCAACAATTTTCCCGATTTGAAGGCTGCTAATTAGCCTTGTATGTAACATCTTCGACTTTCCACATGTGCATTTGTACATGCATTTTATTTGGACATATGCATTGTATATATTTTACTTGAACATGTGAATTTTATATGTATTTTTATATGAACAAGTTCACGACACGCACTAGCTATGTGTTTGAGTATTTTGCAATTGTGCTAAATTGGACGTGTCCATTTTATAATTTAGTTGAAGATGACATAAAATTGAAATTTATGTAAATAAAATTTCTATATTGAATTAATAAATAAAAATGAAAAGAAACAAAAGAACAACAAAAAAAAGGAAAAAAAAAGGGAAAATGACAAAAGTGAGGAGGTGGAGGTAGACTTTATTTTCTTCCTCACTATTCTGCCCCCTCACTTCAAATTTGTTTCTTCTCCATCTTCCACCATTTTAGTCTTCTTTTCTTCCTTATTTCACTTAAGTTTATTAGTAAATTGATCCCTTTCAAGTTCGTTCTTGATAAGTAATATTCTCTCCATTATTTTAGTATTGGTTTGAACTATTAGGGTTGTGTTGAACCAGTATTTTGCACTCTAATTTGGATGACCTTATGGACCAAATTTGGAGAATTTTCAAACATACATTTTTTCATTTATGTCTTATTTTTATGCATGTGTAAATAGTTTTTTAAGATTTGGTGTATATGAAAAGATATTGGCATCTAATTGGAACTGGTCGGGGTGTGAATAGTAGTTGAGTTAGCTACAGTTTCCGCTGTTTTGAATATGATAGAGCTCTTATTTTAGGTAGATAAAAACATGAAATTGTAGATAAATGTTTTATCTATATGTATACCAAATTTCAAGTTCATATGTATTTTGGATGTTGAGTTATTATGAACTAAACCATAACTGTTCCATAGTTTGAGCTGACTGCTTAATGCCTTGGGCATGTCCATTAGATTTTTTGGTAATTATGAGCTTCTTATAGATAGAATTTGTAAGTTATCAAAATATGAAAATTATAGGTTTATATATTAGCTAAATTTTTGTATAAATATCATCTTAATATGTTATGTATAGAGTGAGATATGACCTTCAAAATTCATACTAGTCCGGAAGCCAATTATATTCTGAATCAGTGAAATGTTTCTTATAATTTTAGGACCTTAGAGACATAATTAATAAAAGTTGCAAACATAAAAAATGTTCAATTTTAACCCATATAAGTTCATTCCAAGTTTAATTATAATTTGACTTATAGATTGTAAGATATGGAGGACCAAAATTAGTATCCTAAAACTGCCAAAGAGTAGAAAACATGGCAGAAAATAGAAGACAATAGGAAATTCCATCAAAATTTGTACAATACTCCAATTTCTCTGAAATTTGAGTATGTTATATAATTATATTTTAGTTTTAATTATGAATAATAATCATATAAATTAAATAATTTTAAAAAATGTTATGGGCTAATAAGTCCCATAAGGTCATACTGCCCCATAGAAAAAACTTTAACTATGTATATGAACTATGCACATTAATTTGTTTAAGCAACATTAAGTTTCTTTAGTCATAAATTAATCAATCTTATTTTTATATTAGGATCGCAACAAATTGGCGATCCACAATGTAATGTCCGATAATTTAGGCCACGGTCATGGATGATCGAAATCCAACGTGCCAATTCGATCGAGGTCAAATTCGGATATGAAAGAAAAAAATTAAAATGATAATAAAATATGAAAAAAATATTTTAGATATTATTAATTGAAAATTTTGAGGTTTTGAGCTAAAATTTAGAAAATAATAATTTTTCGCTGAACAAAAATTGAATTTACAGTGTTTTTGACACATATATTTTAAGAAGGTATAAAAATGAAATATTCTTTATCCAAGGAAATGAATATTATTTGGACAAAAATAAAGTAAGAGTGATTGAAATTAATTGACCAATGAGGGAAAAAATTATCTATTAATCCTAACTATCCACCTAATCTTACTATAAAAGTCAAATTTTACTTTTTGGTCATTAATTATTTTTCTTCCTCATCTTAACCAAAGAAAACTCTTTCTTCTTCTCTCCTTGTTGCCGTGACCTATATTTCCCAAGTTTTTTCTTTTTTCTTCAATTAAAGCTAAGGTTTTGTAATGCCCGAAAATAAAGTAAGAGTGATTTAAATTAATGGACCAATGAGAGAAAAAATTATCTATTAATCCTAACCATCCACCTAATCTTACTATAAAAGTCAAATTTTACTTTTTGGTCATTAATTCTTTTTCTTTTTCATCTTAACCAAAGAAAACTCTTTCTTCTTCTCTCCTTGTTGTCGTGACCTATATTTCCCAACTTCTTCTCTTTTTTCTTCAATTAAAGCTAAGGTTTTGTAATGCCCGATAATTTTGGTCACGATCACGGTTGACCGAAATCCGGTGTGTCAAACCAATCAGGGTCTAAATTTGTACATGAAAGAAATAAATTAAAATAATAATAAGATGTGAGAAAAATATTTTGGATATTATCACTTGAGAATTTTGAAGTGTGAAATTAAAATTTGAAAAAAAATAATTTTTCGCTAAACGAAATTAGAAATTGCAGTATTTTTGGCACAGATATTTTAAGAATGCATAAAATGGAATATTCTCTCTCTAAGGAAAGGAATATTCTTTTGATTAAAATAAAGTAAGAGTGATTTAAATTAATGGACCAATAGGAAGCAAGATTAGTAATTAATCCTAACCATCCACCTAATCCACTTATAAAAGTCAACTTTCACTTTTTGCCTTTATTCTTCTTCTTCCTCATCTTAATCAAACCCATTTATCTCCCTTTTCTTCTCCTTTTACGGTGACTTCCTCCCCCATTTATTCTTCTTTTGTTTTCTTCAATCAAGCTAAGATTAGATAGAAAAAAATGGGTTTAAGGCAAGATCATCAAAGAAATAAAGCTAAGTAAGCAAAACTAAGGAAGAGGAAGGAAGAAAAGAAGAGAAAAAGAGAAAGAAGACTTGGGTCATTTTAAAGATCATCAAAGGTAAGTTTAAATTTTCTATCTTCTTACTTTTCTTCTTCTCTTTTCTTTGATTTTGGGGTTAGTTGCCATTAAAGTTAGTAATTTAGGGATTATTATGTTAATAGTGATTAAAGGTGGATTAGTGTGATTAGTGCTTGATTAGTGTAAAATTTGTAGTTAGGACAAGGAAGTGAACAAACTTTGAACCAAAATCAAAGAGGAAGTAAGGGCAAAGAGAAATCTAGCTAGGAAGAAGATAAAAGTGAAGATAAGTGAATTTTGTGAGGTATGTACATTTGGCAAAAATTCAATGTAGAAAAATGTTGATTTTAATTTTGTGATGTTGTGAAATTTTGTATGAATTGGTGATTAAATGATGCCATGAATGTGAAAATAAAAATTAGAATATGAGGTTGATGCATGAAAATGGAAATTGTATGAATTAATTGATGTGCTGGAAAGTTCATCTTATGAATAGTGTCTAGTTTGTTGATCATAACTTGAGTTCTAGAAATGCTTTTTGAGTAATTCTTATTGGGTTGGAAATATAAGACATATGACTTCAATTTTCATTCAGGCCATTGGACCCGAATATGCCTGAAATTAGGTGACAAATGGACTCAAAATTTGTACTAGAAATCTATCCAGTAAAATATTAGGCAGATTACAATGAACGTAGATTAGAAACAAATTCATAACTTTTACTACAAATTTTGGTTTAATGTGATTCTAGTTGGACATTAAAGATAAGACATGTACCTACATTTTTTTATTTGATCACTTGTCCAAATTCCATGTAAACATGAATGAACAATATAGTGAAAAATAAGGAAAAAATATGTTTAGTAAAATACTGGGCAAATTGTAATTGAACATAGCTTAGAAGAAAATCCATAACTTTACTAAAAAATTTGGTTTAATTTGATTCTAGTTTAAAATTAAAGATAAGACATGTACCTACATTTTGTTAGTTGATCAGTTTTTCAAATTCCATCTAAAAATGGACAAAAAATACAGGAAAATTTAAGGAAGAAATGTTGTACAGAATATGGCAGTTTGCACATATATGTTGATTGTGGAATTTTGTGATAGAAAAATATATTATTTGATTTTCTTGTAGTTATAATAATTAAATGAGCAAGTATGAGGTTGTAAAATGTTTAATGAGAATTATTGCATTTATTTGGAATTTATATTAGTGTTACATACATAATTTATGTAATCAATAATAAAGGTAATAAATATAATTAAGGCCTATAACATCTTGTCGAGAACTATAAATTAGGATAAGTTGGCATGCCAATAAAAGGGTAGAAATGTAGACACTAAAAATAATGGTGCTGAGATTTAATTTACGTCGGCACTATGAAATGGTGCTGAGATTTAATTTACGTCGGCACTATGAAATAGTGCTGAGTTGAAATTATGTAGGCACTAAGATATAGTGCTGAGTTCGAAAGTACGTAGGCACCAAAAAAGTGCTAAGTTGTTATTGGAAATATAGGTGTTAAACGCCAAGTTATAAAATAATTATGTAGGCGCCGAGTATACTACCGGAGAGCAGAAACCCTGTATCTAATGTTTAGTTCTGGTTTAAGATGTCGTGGGCTATTAAGCAAATAACAAGAAAAATGTGAATTATGAAATTTATATTGTAAATTTTATATTTTGAATTGTTAAGAAATTTCAAGCATGCTTAATGAAATGAATGTTAAAATTGATGAATTGTATATTTTTGCATGACAAAAATAGTTTTAATACTCTGTGAATATTTGACATGCTTAGTAAGTTGATTGTAGTTTTAAAGGTTTATTTTGGAAATATTTATATAATTATTGAATACTTACTAAACGTACCACTAACCTAGTAGCTTAACGCGTGTGTTTTACGAGCAGATAAATAGACATAGTTGTTACGTTAGAGCGACCGAAAATAAGGAGAATCCTAAGATCAGATTGCAGCGGTCTAGTTTCTTTTTGTATGTTTTGGAAATTATATTCTAAAAATTAAATTTAAGAATTTCTTTTGATGTAAATTTGTGGTATGTAATATTTATAAGGAATGAATTTGGTAATTTTATATATCTAGTATTATTTGTAAATATATTCCTAAATATTATAGTTTAATTGAATGAGTTCTTTTAAATCAAATTATTCACATCAGTAGTTGCATATTTTAAATAAAAAAATATATAGAAATAAATATTTCGCTAATAATAAACTTGAAAATTGAAATAAAAAATATTTATACAATAAATTGAATGTTGGTTTTAAAACAAGTGAGCTTAGTAGCACTTCCATATCCTGTTAACGATTAACAGGGAAAGGGAGCGTTTCATTTAGAGGTATCAGAGCTCAGGCTAATAGATTCTTAATCAGTGGGTGTAAAATAGAATATGTGTCTCATGCATATGTATGAAATGCTGCAATTATATGACTTGGATCCCTTCTTCTAGTTTATAGGTAGATATGGATTCAGGATCGGAACAAGATTTCTCGGAAGACGAACTAAGTAACAGTCTTTCAGACTCAGCCAATCTCAGATAACCTCCATCAGTGAGAGATTCCGGGCCGAATGTAGTGGCTCCACTGAGAGCAGAGGGATAGGCTAATTTAGGACAGGAACCTCTTATGGAGCAGATAGCAAATTTGTTGCAACGGATAGTACAAGCAGTTCCACAACCAACTCCACCTCCTCTTCCACCTTAACCAAAACCCCGGATTGATAAGCTGAGAAAATATGGGGCCAGGCCACAGATTTTATGGGAAGGAGAGAGGATGACCCAGTAGCTTTAGAGTTTTAGATGGAGTCCACAAAAAGGGTGTTTGAGGAATTTGAGTGTCTAGAGGAACAGAAGGTCAGATATGCAGTGTCCCTTCTAAAAGATCACGCCTATGACTAGTGGAAATCAATCTTATCAAAGCCTCAGACACTGAAACCACCTTTCTGGAATTTCTTTAAGGCAGAATTTAGCAAGAAATATGTGCCTAGAGTTTATGTGAATGAAAATAAAAGGGAGTTTCAAGACTTAAAGCAAGGAAGCATGTCTGTGGTAGAATACGAGATGTAATTCACTAGGTTGAGTAAATATGCAGCTGGAATCATTGCTGATGAGGCAGATAGATACCGTAGATTTGAGGATGGGCTTAATGATGATATTGGGAATATGGTTACCGCCCTTCAGCTTGAGGATTTTGCTACACTAGTATCCTCAGCCATTAGTGTTGAAAAGAGGTCAAAGAGAAAGAGGATAGAAGAGCCACCACGGAGATCGACAATTAGCATGGCCCAGACATCAGGTAAAAGGGGGTAGACAGTGCCTAGGTTTTTCCAGTCACAGGATTCTAGACCAACCTTTTCAGCTAGGCAAAGCCAACAGTCGAGGCCAGAGGGGTCTATAGCTAGTGTACCAGCTTCGGATAACCAGAGATTCATATATGTCACATGTCAACATTATGTGAGATCATATGCAAGTGATTGTTGGTTGATTACTGGAGCATGCTTACGTTGTAGATCTACTGAGCATAAACAAAAAGATTCCCCTAGAGGAAGAGGTACAGGTGGTGTAATATCAGTTCAGGTTTAGAATGTCATTCGAGGCAGAGGCAGGGGACATGGACAGTCTAGAAGCGACAGGATTGGGCAGAGTGCACCATAATCAGTGAATAGAGCAGAAGGTAGTTGAGCCCCAACCCGAGCATATGCCATGAGTGCTCATGAGGAGCATGATGCCCCGGATGTGATAATCGGTAAATTTTCTCTTTATGATACTGATTTATTTGCACTGATAGATCTGGTTCTACACATTCATATTTATGCATGTCACCACCTAGTCATGGTAATATGGTAGCAGAGGAATTAAATTATGATATATTAGTGATAAATCCTTTGGGTCATGGAGTGAAAGTTAGTCGAGTCTATAAAAACACTCCAATCAAAGCTCAAAATGTAGAATTCCCAGCTGACCTAATAGAGTTGTCATTCCGTGAGTTTGATGCAATCTTGGGGATGGATTGGTTAACTCAGCATAAGGCAAAATTTCCTGCTTTACTATTAATAACTCAATAATTAATCCAATTAAGTTTGATTAATTAATAAAACTTCAATCTAAATTTAATTTAATCAATTATAAATTCAATTAATCAGTTGAAACGTATATTATTTTAATTAAATTAATCAATTTTTATTTAATTAATTAAATTTCAATTTAATATATTATTATTTAATATATTAAAGTTTAATTTAAAAAATTGACCCCCAATTTAATCCAATTAAGATCAATTTAAACTCAATTTAATTAATCTAAATTTAAATAATTAATTAAATCTCAGTTGGTTTAATTTAACTATTTAGTTTAATGTAATTCCAGTTGATAATTAAATATAAGACATGTATCTATATTTTGTTGGTTGATCACCTGTCCGAATTTCATTTCAAAATGGATAAAAAATACAGAGAAATATGAGATATAAATTCTGGCCAAAATAGGGCAGCTTGTATATATGAGTTATTGTTGAATTTTTATGATAAAAAATATATTATTTGATTGTTCTTATATTTATAATTATTTAATTAGTGAGTATGATGTTGTAATATATTAATGGAGATTATTTCATTTATGAGAAAATATATTAGCTTTTCATACTGAATTGAGGGAAAAAATAATATAAGTAATAAACAAGATTAAACCTTATAACATTTAGCTGAGAACTAGAAATTAGGATAAGTTGGTGTTGAACCTTGAGGGGTATTTTTGTGATTTTGATGAGAACAAATAAAATAGCAATAATGTATTTAACAATGTTTATGTTATAAGTGTGGTAAATAGGATATACTTTGATTCGAACATGAAAAAAGATTGAAAGACAAGCTTTGAAGATAAAATCAAAGAACTAGCAAAGTCACGCCCGTGAATATAGCTGAGCGCCAATTTTCCACCATTCAAAGTTTACTGTCATGAAGGATCAAACCAATTGTTAATGATCAAACAGTCATGCTCATGAAATACCATTCATGCCCATGATCAAACATGTCAATTCTTCTAGAGAGCTTCGCGGCCAGAGTCACCACTTGGACCACGACATGGAAGAATATTCATGCCCTTAAAAAATATTAGTCACGCCTGTGAACAAACACTTCCAATTCTTCCAGAGAGCTTGACGGCCAGAATCACCACTTGGATCACGACTTGGAAGAACATTCATGCATATGACACATAGAGTCATGCTCGTGACACATAGAGTCACACCCGTGAATGAAGATATAGAAACATGTTAGGCTCAATTTTAAAGCTGGTTCAATGGCTAGTTTCGCAATTAATGCACCCTAATGGCTATAATTCACAGAGGGATTATAAACGGAAGTCATTTATGAATCCAAAAAAGAGGAGAAAAAGAATAACAAGTAGAACAAGAAGAACACAATTATTTTATATCTTTGATCTTGTTGTAGCCTTATGCATTAATTATTTCTCAACAATTCTCTATTTTTATGAAGACCTAATTGCTCATAACTTATGAGCATTATAAGTTGGTGAGTGTTTTCATTGTAATCAATTACTCAACAGTGAGTTTGAGTATATTGGGTTAAGAGTGAAACACTTGTAAGAGTTTATTGTGTGATCCATAAAACACAAGGAATTGGTTTTTGTGTGAGCCATAAAATACAAGAAATTGGTTTTTGTGTGAGCTATAAAATACAATGAATTGGTTTTTATATGAGCCATTGAAAAACATAAGGGAGTTTTTGGGTTAGGTGTTAGCCATTGAAAAACATAAGGGAGTTTTTGGGTTAGGTGTTAGCCATTGAAAGAAACACAATAGTTAGGAGTGAGCTTGAAAAACTCTATTGTAACACTTAGGGTGTTAGTGAAACACCCAATCGAGATTGGAGAGATGAGTAGAGTTTGTTAATACCTGAACCTCTATAAATCTTATGTGTGATATCTCTCATTCCTTACTCTATTTTATTTATTCCGCACTTTCAATTAAGTAATTTTTTATTTACTAACTAATACAACCCCATTCTGGGTTCATTGTTTGGGCAACAATTAGTATCAGAGCTTGTCTTGCAACAAAGCCTAATAAATTCTAGCAAAGATCAACAAATGGCCTGTGAAGGATTTAAAAGTCTCAAGCCTTACTTTGATGGAGCGAACTATGCTCATTGGAAATTTTGGATGGAGACATATCTCGATAGTGAAGGAATTGAAGTTTGGGATAGTGTTCGGAAAGAATGGACAGCACCAACCAAGAGAGGACTTGATGGTGAAGAAGAAATTCCTTCAAGAGATGATTGGATAGAGCCTTAACGAAGAGCTAATTTCAAAACAAAAAGGCAATGACAATCCTTGCAAGCTCTCTATCTATTGAAGAATGTGGCAGAATCCAACATTGTCCTACTGTATATAACCTATGAAAAATATTGGGGAATTATTATGAAGGAACCAAACAAGTAAAATCCAAGAAGATTCAACTTCTTAATTCAGAATATGAATCAAAATGAAATCCAATGAATCCATCACTGACATGACGAACCATCTTCTAGCCATCATTAATGGCATAAGAAAGCTTGGAAAACACTTGAGCTTGGAAGATGTGAACAAAAAAATTCTAAAAAGTATTCCTCTCAAAGACTATGGCTGAAGAGTTGCAGGTATAGAAAAGGCCAATGAAGACATGAGCATTATTCCTACCGATGTGCTTATTGGCAAACTTCTAATGCATGAGATATCGGTAAAAAGAGATAAGAACTTGAAGACAAACCAGAAAAGAGAAAGCCTCTAGCATTCAAAGCCTTTACTTCAAAATCTCAAGAGGTAATTGAAGATGATGAAGAAAAGAGTGATGATGTAAATGAGGACATTGCCATGCTCTCAAGAAGAATAAAAAGAATAATTAAAAAAAGACTTGGTAATTCTCGAAACTTCAATCAAAGAACCCTTAAACACTCCTCAAATGACTCTCAAAGAAATAAAGAGGAGGTAAAGTGTTATGAATGTGGGAAGAAAGGACATATCAATTCAGAATGTCCAAAGCTCAAGAAACAGAAGAAAAGATTTCAAAAAGATGATGGGGAGAAAGGCCACAAAGCCACATGGGATAAAGAAAGCTTTTCAAGCGAAAAGATGATAATGAAGAAGAAGCTCATGGATGAGGTAGGTCCTTCTTACTCATACTCTTTTAATAATAATAGTGATAATAATAGTGATAATGAAGAAGATGATGATGATGATGAACAGAGTTTAATAGAAGTGTTGAACCTAGAATTAGAAAAATATAGAAGTAGACTTAAAACTTATAAAAATAATATTTTATAATTGAAAAATAAAATGGAAGTTTTACAAAAAGAGAATTCTGACTTTAAAACTTCTAATGAAACTCTTAAAAAATCATTAGATGAATATTCCTCTAGACCCTAAACTAAATCTTTTCTTAAAGAAAATAATATTTTGAAAAATGAAGTTGATGAACTTAGAAACTCAATTTCAAGGTTTTATAAAGGGAAAAAGAGTTTAGATACTCTCATAGTTTCTCAAAGACCACATTTAATAAGACATGGTATAGGATTTAATGAAACATTATCTTCATCTCACAAGACTATATTTGTTAAGTCTAGTACACCACAAATCTCCACAATTGAGGTAATAGCCCCAAGTGCTAAGAGCATAACACACACAAAACCCTATATTCAAAAGAAGAATAGTTAATGGTCACTTGGCTTAAGAGGGAAATATCAAAAGATCAATCATGCTTTTATGTATAAAAGGCATACACCTAGGAAAACACCTATTCATCATGCATGTGTATGTCATTGCACACAAACTCACTTTAAAAGAATATTAAGACTTAAAAGTATGTCAAAACCGAAAAACACACATAAAGCTAAACAATGTAATTACTGCATGAAATTTGGTCATATCAACAGCGTTGTTGGATAAGGAAGGCTCATAGGGAAGCTTCAAGTGCTAACCCTCAAAGACCCAAGTTTGTTTGGGTACCTAAAAACCAAACTTGAATTGTGGTTTTATAGGTATTCCTCAAGTCCACTATAAAGGAAAATTCTTAGCTTGTGGATAATGGATGCTCAAGGCGTATGACAAAAAAAAAAAGAACTCTTCAATCACATCAATAGAATTAATAGTGGTAAGGTAACCTTTGGTAACAATGCTAAGGGTAAGGTAATTGGCATTGGCTCTATTGGTATTAATAATACAACTTTTATTGAAGATGTTTTGATTGTTGATGGTTTGAAACATAATTTGTTAAGTGTAAGTCAATTATATGATAAGGGAAACCAAGTTATCTTTTACCTCAAATGAATGTCTTGCAACCTTTTTAAGTGGCCAAGAGATATTCAAAGGAGATAGAGATGTCAATACTTACATAATAGACTTACACAAAATATCTAACATTTCCTCTAAGTGTCTTATGACTATTAATGATGAATCTTGGTTATGGCATAGAAGGCTTGGTCATGCAAACATGGAATTAATTCAAAGCCTTATCAAAGAAGAGCTAGTGAGTGGACTTTAAAAAGTCAAATTTGAAAAAAATAAGACATGTGAACCTTGTTAAAGAGGAAAACAACAAAACTCATCCTTCAAATCTAAAAATGTAGTAAGTACCTTTAAACCTTTACAACTTTTGCATTTAGATCTTTTTGGACCTACTAGAGTTGCTAGTTTAGGAGGTAAACACTATGCTTTGGAATCTTTCAAAAAATTTGCTAAAAGAGTTCAAAATGAAAAATGTTATTTTATTTCCAAAATAATAACCGATCATGACAAAGAATTTAAAAAAGAAAATTTTGAAAACTTTTGTTTAGAATATGATATTTCACACGATTGGACACCTCAACAAAATGGGGTAGTAGAAAGGAAAAATCAAACTTTAATTGAAATGGCTCGAACAATGCTCAATGAGTATGGTATACCAATCTACTTTTGGGCCGAAGCCACTAATACTGCATGTTATATTTCAAACTGAGTTTTCAAAAGACCACTTTTAAACAAAACTTCTTTTGAGCTATGGAATGGAAGAAAACCCATGATATCTTACTTTAGAGTATTTGGATGAAAGTGTTTTATATTAAACACTAAGGATAACTTTGGAAAATTTGCCTCTAAATCCGATGAAGGTATCTTCTTAGGATATTCTACAACTAACAAAGCTTATAAAGTATTTGATAAAAGATCTTTATTTGTTGAAGAGTCTATGCATGTCATTTTTGATGAATCTAGTAAGCTTGATGTTGTGAAAGATAGTGTTCTTGATGATATTGTAGGAGCAATAGAGAATCTTGATATTGATCATGAGAAAAATAATGATGATCAAGAGAAACAACAACAAGATGTCTCTTTACCTCAAGCTCAAGAGCAAGACAACAAGAGCTTCCAAAGGAATGGAAAATGATAAAGAATCACCCCAAGGAACAAATCATTGGTGATACTACTAAGGGTGTGAGTATTAGATCTCATCTCAAACTCTTAGATTCTAACCTTGCCTTTGTCTCTCAAATTGAGCCTAAAAAATTGATGAAGCTCTTAATGATGAAAGTTGGGTGATTACTATGCAAGAGGAACTCAACCAATTTAAGAGAAGTAGGGTATGGACCTTAGTTCCTAGACCCAAAGACCATTAAATCATTGGTAGTAAATGGGAGTTTAGAAATAAGTTAGGTGAATAAGGTTCAATAACTAGAAATAAAACTATATTAGTTGTAAAAGGTTATAATCAAGAAGCAGGTATAGATTATGATGAAACTTATGCTTCGGTAGCTAGATTAGATTAAAATTTTTCAAATGGATGTCAAAAGTGCATTCTTAAATGGTTTCATAGAAGAGGAAGTATATATGAAACAATCTTCGGGTTTTGAAAGCCATAACTTGCCTAATCATGTTTTTAAACTTTCAAAAGCCTTGTATGGATTAAAACAAGCTCTAAGAGCTTTGTATGAAAGACTAAGTTCTTTTCTTTTAGAAAATAATTTTTCTAGAGGACATGTTAACACAACCTTTGTTTATTAAAAAGCATAAGCATGACATTTTAATTGTTCAAATTTATATTGATGATATCATATTCGGGTCTGCTAATGAATTGTTTTGCTAAGAATTTGCTAAGTGTATGACTAAGGAATTTGAAATGAGCATGATTGGCAAACTTAAGTTTTTGCTTGGTCTACAAATCAAGCAAAGCAATAAGGGCATATTCATCAACCAATCCAAGTACACCAAAGAGTTAATCAAGAAATTTGGAATGGAAAGATGCAAAAATGCTAAGACTCCTATGAGCACATCAACAAAAATGGACAAAGGTGAGAAGGGAAAGAGCATAAATGAAAAGCTCTATAAAGGTATGATCGGATCACTTTTATACCTTACTGCCTCTAGGCCCCATATAATGTATAGTGTATGCTTATGTACTAGATTTCAATATTGTCCTAAGGAATCACATTTGAATGTTGTAAAAAGGATTTTAAAAATACTTAAATGGCACATTGCATTTAGGCTTATGGTATCCTAGAAATTCATCGTTCCATATTATAGGATATTCAGATGCAGATTATATTGACATTGTTTTGGATAGAAAGAGTACCTCAGGCACTTGTCACTTTATTGGTGAATGCCTAGTTTCTTGGTTTAGGAAGAAATAAGTTTTGGTTGCCTTATCTATTGCTTAAGCGGAATATGTGGCAGCAGGGTATTGTTGCACTCAAATCCTATGGATAAGACAACAACTTAAGGACTATGGTCATAGTTTGGACCATATACCCTTTAAATGTGACAACACTAGTGCCATCAACCTAGCTAAGAATCCCATTCAATACTATAGAAGTAAGCGTATTGACATTAGACATCATTTTCTTAGGGATCATGTTCAATATGGAGATGTTGTGTTGGAATTTATTGATACAAATAATCAATTGGCTGATATTTTTACCAAACCTCTTAATGAGGAAAGTTTTTGTTTTATAAGGAAGAGTGCTTGGTATGCTTGATGGATCAACATTGTTTTAATAATTTTTTATGCCAATTGTATGTTGTGTGAACCTTGAATGTTAATTCCCTCATATGATGCATTTTACTTGACTGACTTTATGGTATTAAGTGGTTAACATGATAAAAATATGTGTTTTAAAGCATATAATTTTTTTTTTGAAATCTTCTAGTCTTATTTTAGACTTAATTATAATTTTTGAAGATTTGAGGTGGTTCATGCTTGTGATATATAGTCACGGCCATGAACAAAGACAATAAAAAATTCCAGAACCGTTCACGTTTTATTTCACGACTTGCTTCACGGGTAGAAGTAATGAAAACTAAGCATCACACTCGTGACAGTATTTATCACACCAGTGAAAAGCCTTATTCAGGCCCGTGACTTTTTTTATGTCACGACAATGACTCTTTTATTTTCTTTTCCATGGCTAGATCGCCCCTTCAACAAACCGTGACCACGATGATCCACGCTTGTGACTGATTATTCATGAAAGTGAAGATATCAACTATAAAATAAAAGTTTTTGTCTTTTCTCATTTCCATTTCTACAAATTGTCTCATTTATCACTCCCATTCAATATTTCTCACAAATTTCGTTCTCCCCTCTTACTTTTCCCTCTATAAAACCCTCTCAAAACCTTTTTTTTTTTCAAAGAATCACAAGTTTCTCAAGGGTTTCAACCTTTATTTTGGAAATTTCTTCTCCTCATTTATTCAAAGCCATCAAAATGGAATCTGGTTCTTCCAAGGGCACTAGGAAAAAATCACATGCTCTGAAATGCTACACCGATTACCTACTCAACGTCATTCCGGACCATTGCTATCCGCGCTATGTCGTTCTCAAGAAATGACCCCTACTCTCATCACAATCCTTTGAGTGGAGTTGTATCAAGACACTTGTTCTTGAAATGAGCATGATTGAACAATTATAGGCATGTCACCTCAGAGAGTTCATGGACATATATTGTCCAACGCTAAAGAAACCCACTATCGAGTTTCTTAGCACATTGCAGATCTCATCCACCAGAACCGTCAAATTCCAATTATGCAAGCACACTAGCACTCTCATTGCAGTGGAATTTGGCACCATTTTCAAGCTCCCTTCAGATGGCATCCTCAACGAGAGTGAAGTCAAATTCTATGCTTCTCTAACTTGGACACATTTTGGCTCGGAATGCTACTGGGATGTGAAAAAGACAAAGAGCACCCACCTTCGGTCTTCTGTGCATAAGTATATACATTGGTTTCTCACTTATAGTATATTTGCTTGAGGAGATAGCAACGGGGCTATCCGAAAATTGGAGCTCTTTTTGTTGGAAATGGCACGAAGAGGACTGTCTATAGCCTTGTCACGATGGTTCACAAATCACCTCCTTTCCATCACAACGAAGCCATTAGGAGATATTTTGATTGGCAGTAATGTGACTCACCATGCCATTGAGCTAGGATACTTAAAACTTCATGAACACATTTACACTCTCATTCTAGCACATCCACGAGACTGACTTGATGTCGAGTCCCTTATAAAGATGGGAGCAGTTGTTCGTATTATTCATGAAGGAAATGTCTACTACCGTTTTACCACTACAGCTGGTGAAATTGATTGGGAGGACAATGACTCTGACATTTTCAAAGCTGGCCTCCAAGCTGTCCAGTAATGAAAGCGAGCTCGAGATGAGACATCGACACCGGTGTTAGTTGAGGATGTTGGTCAGTCATCAGCCTCTACCACATCCACTTTGGCATAGCAAATTGCTGATCTTATAGCACCTCAACTTAATATGATGTAGACTTTCATCGACGAGAGGTTGGAAAACCTTAAAGACTTTATGAAGTCTCGTATAGATAACCTTAAGGTGGAGGTAGCACGCCTTAGGGATGATTTGTCAGGCTTAAAGCCTACCTAGAGTCCTAGTTTTCTTATAGTAGCTTTACTTTTGCTATTATAGGACTTTATCTTTATGCATTCTAATTTTAATGTAATCATTCTCCTTTAATTTTAATACAATCATCTTATTGATATTTCAATTTTTTTGTTAGTGATAAAGGGGGAGAAACAAGCATATATGTGTTGAATATATGTCAATTGGAGAAACAAATATATATATATATGTTCAAGATATATGATTGCATAAATATGCAATGTGTGGTTATATATGTGTTCTATGCAAACTATACTTTAATTGATGATATGCATAAGCCATACCTCACATCAACCTCACATATACCTTGCAACTTGAACTCATTTTATTTAATGCATAAGATATACTTAACATATATCTCACATATACTTTGAATACACTTGGTTATACATGTTTTATTTGATGAGATATACATAAAATATACCTTGCATATACCTTATGAGTTTGCAAATATCTTTGCTATATTTCATTCAAATCTTGCACTTTATTATTCTATCTCAAGCACCTTTTGAGGGGGAGACTCCTCAAAAGCATATATTGCTAGATTATTTGTCACCATAAAAAAGGGGAGATTCTTGAACCTTGAGGGGTATTTCTGTCATTTTGATGATAACAAATAAAATAGCAATAATGTATTTAACAATGTTTGTGTTCTAAGTGTGGTAAACAAGATATACTTTGATTAGAACTTGAAGCAAGATTGAAAGACAACCTTTGAAGATAAAATCAAAGAATTAGCAATGTCACGCCCGCTGAGCGCCAACTTTTTGCCATTCAAAGTTCACAGCCACGAAGCAACAAACCAACCGTGAATAATCAAATAGTCATGCTTGTGAAATACCATTCACGCCCATGAACAAATGTGTCAATTCTTCCAAAGAGCTTCACAGCCAGAATCACCACTTGGACCATGACTTGGAAGAATATTCATGCCCGTGAAAAATATTAGTCATGCCTGTGAACAAACACTTCTAATTCTTCTAGAGAGCTTGATGGCCAGAGTTACCACTTGGATCATGGCTTGGAAGAACATTCACGCCCGTGAACGAAGATAGAAAAACATGTCAGGCTCAATTTTAAAGTTGGTTCAATGGCTAGTTTCATAATTAATGCACCTCGGCTATAATTCACAGAGGGAGTATAAATAGAAGTCATTTATGAATCCCAAAAAGAGGAGAACAAGAATAACAAGTAGAATAAGAAGAACACAATTATTTTACATCTTTGATCTTGTTGTAGCTTTGTGCATTAATTATTTCATAACAAATCACTATTTTTGTGAAAACCTAATTGCTCATAACTTCTGAGCATTGTAGGTTGGTGAGTGTTTTCATTGTAATAAATTACTCAAAAGTGAGTTTGGGTATATTGGGTGAAGAGTGAAACACTTGTAAGGGTTTATTGTGTGAGCCATAAAACACAAGGAATTGGTTTTTGTGTGAGCCATTGAAAAACACAAAGGAATTTCTGGGTTATGTGTTAGCCATTGAGAGAAATACCATAGTTGGAAGTGAGCTTGAAAAACTCCATTGTAACACTTAGAGTGTTAGTGAAACACCCAATTGAGATTGGAGAGACGAGTAGGGTTTGTTAATAACCGAACCTTTATAAATTTTGTGTGTGATATCTCTCATTCCTTACTCTATTTTATTTATTTCGCACTTTCAATTAAGCAATTTTTTATTTGCTAACCAATTCAACCCCCATCTTGGTTCATAGTCTGGGCAACAGTTGACATGCCAATAAAAGGGTAGAAATGTAGGCACTACAAAATAATGCTGAGATTTAATTTACGTAGATACTAAGAAATAGTGTTGAGTATAAAATTATGTAGACATCGAAAAAAGTGTTGAGTTATTATTGAAAATATAGGCATTAAATGGAGAGTTATCAAATAACTAAGGAAGCGCCGAGTATACTGCCGGAGAGTATAAACCCTGTATCCAGTGTTTAGTTCCAGTCTAAGATGTCGTGGGCTATCAAATAAATAGAGAAAAAATGTAAATTATTAAAATGATATTATAAATTGTATGTCTTGTATTGTTAAAGAATTTCAAGCATGCTTACTGAATGAAATGTTATAATTGATAAATTTTATATTTTTGCATGATGTAAATAGTTTTGATATTATTTGTATGTTTTGGCATGCTTAGTAAATTAATTGTCGTTTCTAAAATTTTATTTTAGAAATATTTATATACTTATTGGATAGTTGCCAAACGTACAATTAAGCTAGTAGCTTAGCGTATGTGTTTCACGCACAGATTAATAGAAGTAGCTGTTGCGTTAGGACGACCGAAGAAAGGAGAACCCCAAAATCAAATTGCAGCAGTTTATTGTCTTTTTGTATATTTTGGGTATTATATTGTATAATTAAATTTTAAGAATTTCTTTTGATGTAAATTTGTGGCATGTAGGATTTATAAAAGAGTGAATTTTTAATTAATATATTTGGTATTATTTGTAAATGTAATTTTGAATATTATTAGTCTAATGAATGAGTACTTTTAAATCAAAATATTTATATCACTAATTACATATTTAAATGATATATTGAAATAAAAAATTGAATAGTAATAAATATTCCGCTAATAACAAACTCGAATTTAAAATAAAATAATACAATAATTTGAGCATTGATTTTTACAATAATAAGCTTGGTAGCACTTCCATACATTATTAACGACTAGTAGGGTAAAGGAGCGCTACATTTAGTGGTATTAGAGCTTGGTTAATTGATTCTTAAACAGTGGGTGTAAAATAGAAGTGTGTCTCATGCATATGTATAAAATGCTGCAATTATCTGATTTGGGTCCCTTCTTTAGTTTATAAGTAGATATGGATTTAGGATCGGAGCAAAATTTCTCAGAAGATGAACTAAGTAACAGTCTTTCAGACTCAGCCAATCTTGGACAACCTCCATCAGTGAGAGATTTTGGATCGAGTGTAGTAGCTCTGGTGAGAGTAAAAGGATAGACTAATTTAGGACATGAACCTCTTATGGAGCAGATAACTAATTTGTTACAATGAATAGTACTAGCAGTTCCACAACCAGCTCCACCTCATCCTCCACCTCAGCCAAAACCCCATATTGATAAGCTGAGAAAATATAGGGCCACATATTTTATGGGAAGGAGAGAGGATGATCTAGGAGCATCATAATTTTGGATGGAATTGACAGAAAGGGTGTTTGAGGAGCCCAAGTGTCTAGAGGAACCGAAAGTCAGGTATGCATGGTCCCTTCTAAAAGATCATGCCTATGACTGATGGAAATCAATTTTATCAAAGCTCTAGACACCGAAACCACCTTAATGGAATTTATTTGAGGCTGAATTTAACAAGAAATATGTGCCTAGAGTCTATGTTAATGAAAAGAAGAGGGAGTTTCAAGACTTGAAGCAAGGAAGCATGTCAATGGAAGAATACGAGATGAAATTCACCAGACTGAGTAAATATGCAATTAGAATCATTGCTGATGAGGCAGATAGGTGCCGCAGATTTGAGGATGGGCTTAATGATGATATTGGAAATATGGTTACTGCCCTTCAGCTTGAGGATTTTGCTACACTAGTATCCTCAGCCATTAGTTTGGAAAAAAGATCAAAGAGAAAGGGGATAGAAGAGCCACCCTAGAGATCAAAAACTAGCATGGCCTAGACATCCAGTAAAAGAGGGCGGATAACACCTAGGTTTTTCCAGTCACAAAGTTTTGGACTAACTTTTTCAGCTAGACAAAGCCAACAGTCGAGGCCAAAAGGGTCTACAGCTAGTACACTAGTTTTGGGAAATAAAAGATTTATATTTATCACATGTCAGCATTATGGAAGATCACATGAAGGTGATTATTGGTGGATTACTGGAGCATGCTTATGATGCGGATCTATTGAGCACAAATAGAAAGATTGCCCTAGAGGAAGAGGTACAGGTGGTGTAGTATCAGTTCAGGTTCAGAATTTCACTCGAGGTGGAGGCAGGGGACATAGACAGTCTAGAAGTGGCAGGATTGGTCAAAGCGTATCAGAATAAGTGAATAGAGGAGAAGGAAGTCAAGTCCCAGCTTGAGCATATGCCATGAGAGCTCGTGAGGAGAAGGATGCCCTGGATGTCATTATCGGTAAATTTTCTCTTTATGATATTGATTTATTTGCACTGATAGATCCAGATTCCACACATTCATATTTATGCATGTCACCACCTTGTCAGGGTAAATGGTAGTAGAGGAATTAGATTATGATATATTAGTGACAAATATTTTGGGTCATAGAGTGAATGTTAGTCGAGTCTATAAAAACAGTCCAGTCAAAGCTCAGAATGTAGAATTCCCAGCTGACTTGATAAAGTTGTCATTCCGTGAGTTTGATGCAATCTTGGGGATGGATTAGTTAACTTAGCATAGAGCGGTAGTGGATTATTAGTATAAAAGAGTGACTTTCAAGAATTCAGGGCATGATGATGTGATATAACTCTACCACTAGAGTTAGACAAGATTCACTATGTATTCCATGTGTCCATGTTGAGAAGATATCGATCGGATCCATCTCATATCATATCAGCAGAACCTATAGAGATACGATTATATCTAACTTATGAAGAGGAGCTAGTAGAAATTCTAGCTAGAGAAATGAAGGAGCTTCGGAACAAGAAGGTACCATTGGTAAATGTTATGTGGAAAAACCATAATTTGAAAGAGGCGACTTGGGAAAATGAATAGGTGATGAAGGCTAAATATCCACAATTGTTTCGCTCCAGTTAAAAAGGTAAATTTCAAGGATGAAATTTTTTTAAAGAGGGGAATATTATAATGCCCAATAATTTAGGCCATGGTCGCAGGTGACGAAAATCCTGCACGTCGAACCAATAGAGGTCTAAATTTATACATGAAAGAAAAAAAATAAAATAATAATAAAATATGAGAAAAATATTTTGGATATTATTAATTGAGAATTTTGAGGTTCGGAGCTAAAATTTAGAAAATAATAATTTTTCACTAAACGAAATTTGATTTAAATAATTTTTCACTAAACGAAATTTGATTTACAGTGTTTTTAACACAAATATTTTAATAAGGTATAAAAATGAAATATTCTTTATTTAAGAAAAAGAATATTCTTTGGATTAAAATAAAGTAAAAGTAATTTAAATTAGTGGACTAATGAGAGAGAAAATTATCTATTAATCCTAACCACCCACCTATTCTTACTATAAAAGTCCAATTTCACTTTTTGGTCATTAATTCTTCTTCTTCCTCATCTTGACCAAAGAAAACTCTTTCTTCTTCTCTCCTTGTTGCCGTGACCTATATCTCCTAAGTTCTTCTCTTTTTTCTTCAATGAAAGCTAAGGTTTAGATGGAAAAAGTTGGATTAAGGCAAGATCAATAAGAAAGTGAAGCAAAGTGAGCAAAACAAAGGAGGAAGGAAGACAGAAAGAGAAAAAGATAAGGAAGTTTTTGGTCATTTTGAAGATCTACAAAGGTGAAGTTAGATTTTTCATCTTATCACTTTTCTTTTCCTATTTTCTTTGATTTTGAGGTTAATTACCATTAAGGCTGGCAATTTAGGGTTATTAGCATGTTAATGATGATTAAAGGTTGACTAGTGTGTTTAGTGCTTGATTAGTGTGAAATTTGCTGTTAGGCCAAACAGGTGAACAATCTTTGGGCCATAATTAAAGAGGAAGTAAGGGCAAGGAGAAAGCTAATTAGGAGGTAGAGAAGAGTGAAGAGAAGTGGACTTTTTTAGGTATATACATTTGGCAAAAATTCAATATGGAAACAATATTGATTTTTAGTTTTGTGATATTATGTATAATTGTGTATGTAATTATTTATATTTTCATTTTGGGATGAATTGGTGATTAAATGATATCATGATGTGAAAATAAAAATTAGAATATGATGTTGATGCATGAAGATGGAAATTGTAGGATTTATTGAAGTGTTGGAAATTCATCTTATGAATAGTATCTACTTTTCTAGTTATAACTTGAGTTCTGGAAATGATTTTTGAGTGTTTTTTATTGGATTGAAAATTTAAGACATAGAGCTGCAACTTTCATTCAGATTATTATATTGAATATGTCTGTATTTAGGTGTAAAATGGACCCAAACTTTGAACTAAGAATCTATCCAGTAAAATACTAGGTATAATAGAATAAACATAGTTGAGTAAAAAATTCATAACTTTTGCTACAAAATTGGGTTTAATGTGATTCTAGTTGGTAATTTATTATATGACATGTATCTATATTTTGTTAGTTGATCACTTGTCCGAATTATTTTAAAAATTGATAAAAAATGTGTGGAAATATAAAACATAAATTCTATCCAGAATAGGGTAGAGTTATTGTTGAATTTTTATGATAAAAAAATATATTATTTGACTTTTCTTGTATTTATAATAATTTAATGAGTGAGTATGATGTTGTAATATATTAATGGAGATTCTTGCATTTATGAAAAAAATATATTAGCTTTTCATACCTAATTGAGGGAAATAATAATAAAAGTAACAAACATGATTAAGTCCTATAACATTTAGTCGAGAACTAGAAACTAGGATAAGTTGACATGCAAATAAAAAGGTAGAAATATAGGCCATAGAAAATATTATTGAAATTTAATTTATATAGACACCAAGAAATAGTGTTGAGTTTCAAATTATGTAGGCACCGAAAAAGGTGCTGAGTTATTCTTTAAAATGTAAGCGTTAAATGCCGAATTATCAAATAACTAAGTAGGTGTCGAGTATTCTGCCAGAGAGTAGAAACCCTGTATCTAATGTTTAGTTCCGGTCTAAGATGTTGTGGGCCATTAAATAAATAGAGAAAAAAATGTAAATTATTAAAATGATATTATAAATTGTATGTCTTGTATTGTTAAAGAATTTCAAGCGTGCTTAATAAATTAAATGTTATAATTGATAAATTTTATATTTTTGCATGATGTAAATAGTTTTGGTGTTATTTGAATGTTTTGGCATGCTTAGTATATTAATTATAGTTTCTAAAATTTTATTTTAGAAATATTTATATAATTATTGGATAGTTGCCAAACGTACCACTAAGCTAGTAGCTTACGCACAGATTAGTAGAAATAGTTGTTGCATTAGGACGACTAAAGAAAGGGGAACCTTCAGATCAAATTGCAACTGTTTATTTTCTTTTTGTATATTTTGGATGTTATATTATATAATTAAATTTTAAGAATTTCTTCTGATGTAAATTTGTGGGATGTAGGATTTACAAAAGAGTGAATTTTGTAATTAGTATCTTTGGTATTATTTGTAAATGTAATTCTAAATATTATTAGTATAATGAATGAGTACTTTTAAATCAAAATATTTATATCAATAATTACATATTTAAACGATAAATTGAAAAAAATATAATAATAAATATTCCGCTAATAACAAACTTGAATTTAAAATAAAATAATACAATAATTTAAGTATTGATTTTTACAATAATGAGCTTGGTAGCACTTCCATACACTATTAACGACTAGTAGGATAAGAAAGCGCTACATACAATGAGGGGATAGATAATAAGTTAAGGGTCAGAATCAAAGTAGAAATGTGAGTTTGATTATCAAATGATTTCTTTAGTGCAAATAGACATTGTTTGCAATGTGCAATGATTTTATGGTTATGTGATTCATATGATTGACATGATTGGACTTTGATAATGAGATGATGAATAATTTATGACATATGTGGTATATATAAGTGGTATATATATGATATGTTTGAGATATATATGTGGCATACGTGATGTATGCATATATATGTATAGTATATGCGAGGTTTATATGTGGCATATGAGGTATATATGTGATATATGTATGGTGTATGTAATAATGATATAATGGTTGATGAATGCTTAGTTATAAATGCATATGCATAAGGACTTAAAAAGGCATTGTGACTGATTAATTGACATTGCAAAGTAAAAAAAAGGCCTATGGCCCAACAAATATGCAAATAAAACAAATGATCAAGCTTGCTGGCAAATGCAAATGTTCATATGGCAAATGTTCATATGGAAACCCGGGATAATGTCTGTTTAACTTGGTTACAACAAAATGAAATGAGCTAAGCATGAGCATAAGCAAAGATTGGGGATTATATGTTTAAATTTTACTCGTAATTATCTGATAATGGTGAATGCAATGTGTTTGTGATTTGTTATTGTGAGTTGCTTGGTACTTTAGAACTTGTTTGATGATTACTCTTATTGAGCCGTAACTCATTAATTTGCATCATTTTTTAGGTAAAGAAAAATGATAGCTCATTTTGAGCGGCATATAGAAGACATGGAACACAGGTCACCGACCGAGCCTCACCACTCTCTCTCCTTGCATTCCACACAAACATTGAATCATGTCATCTACATTTTGGGTTTATATGAATATACATGTATATTTACTCAGAGTTGTGCAATGATATGTAAATGGATGCAACTAGTAGACCTTAGATGTAAAGTTTAAGTCTTAATATATGTGAGATATGTTGATTTGCAAATTTATTGAATGATGATATGGATGTGATGATAAAAAAAAAAATTTACTATCAATGTTAACAACAACTTACCTATATGTCATATGTGATTAATAGACATAGGGATAGGTTTTAATAAAATGCATAAGGTATGATGTTACATAGTGCTTCGAGTATGTGAGGTCTTGAAATTGCCACAGTTCCTCAGCAGCCATTTATTGGACAAACAGATCTAGGTGCTATGCTGATCATGTAATAGATGAACGGTATTTTGCAGCAATTGGCATATCCCATACCATAGGCACTGCCATAGCTAGTTCCATAGCCACCACTAGAGGCACTAAAGATGAAGATAGATAGGCTCCAAAAGTACGAGGCCACTGATTTTTGTGGTAGAGGTGAGGATGATCGCGTCGTTGCTGAGTTTTGGTTAGAGAAGACTGATAGGGTCTTTAAGGAGTTATAGTGTGATGAGGAGCATAAGGCCAAGTATGCAGTATCGTTCCTTTAAGAACATGCATATGAGTGGTGGAAAATGGTTCTGAAGAAGGCTCAAACTCCACAACCTCTGACTTGAGAGTATTTTGTTGCAAACTTTATGAAGGAATATGTACCATATGTTTACATAAATGAGAAGAGAATTCATGAGTTTGCGATAAAGGAGCATGATAGTTTTTGAGTATGCGAAAGAGTTCACACAGCTGAGACGATATACCATCGGTCTCTTAGTGGATAAGAGTAATGTCATTTTGAGGACATGTTGAAAGATGACATAGGATATCATGTCATTTATTTACAACTTGAGGACCAATGCTTGTGTCCACTGTTATCAATATAGAGAAGAGAAGAAAGAAAAGAGCATAGGAGAACCCATAAGACTCACAACTAGTGTGGCATAGACTATCAGCAAGAGAGGTTGATTCTTTTCAGGACAGTCTTAGAATAGGGAACAGAGTATAAGACATAATCATACACAATCTAGTTTTTTTAGAAGGGAACTACCCTTTAATTTATATTAGCCACTGCCAACACTCATACAACTAGGAATTTTTCTCTCTTATATGGAACATGCCAGAGGAATCATAGGGGATAGTGTCAGGTGAACACAGGGGCTTACTTCAGGTTTGCAGCCTTATATCACATAAGGAGGGATTTTCCTTTATTGGCAAATGCTACACCCACATAGACAATAGTGTTAGCACCGGTTGAGAATAATAACTAGACACGAGAAGTTCGTGTAGAAACTCGCTAGGCTATTTCAAATGTAGTGAACAGGACGGGACCCAGTAGAGCTCCGGCTAAGGCATATGTGATGAAGGCCCATGAGGACTAGAAAGCCATAGATGTCATAGTGAGTATGTTTTCTTAACATGATTTAGATTTATATGCTTTGATAGACCTAGGCCTTACACATTCTTATGTATGTACAAGCATGCCTAGTTAGTACAGTATAATAATTGAGAAGCTAGAGTTCGAGATTGAGGTCACAAACCCTTTAGGCCATAATGTAGTTATGAACCAAGTATACAAAAATTGCCCTTTAGTTATGCATGGAAAAAAGTTTCCTATAGATCTTATAGATTTATCATTTTATGAGTGCGAACAGGTATGGATTGATTCTCATAGTATGAGGCAGTTGTGGATTACCAGTCTAGGATAGTTGTTCTTAAGATCCCAAAACAAGAAGAAGTGGTAGAAAAAAGTGAGAGGTTTCCATAGCCTCCATAAATGGTTTCCATAATGAAGGTGCAAAAGATGATTCAAAAAGGATGTGAGGCTTATTCACCAGAAGAAGAGTTCTAGATCTCCAAGATATCCCTATAGTGAGGGAGTTTCTAGAAGTCTTTCTAGATGATCTACCATGATTACCATTGAACAGGGATGTTGAGTTTTCCATTGAGCTCACACTAGACTCATCATCGATATCCATAGCACCTTATAGAATGGCACCTTCAAAGATGAAAGAGTTTAGGTTGAATGTATCTCCTTTGTGTGCACCAGTTTTGTTTGTAAAGAAGAAATATGAGTCCATAAGGTTGTACATAAACTATAAGTAGCTGAACAAGGTGACTATCAAAAACCGATATCTATTACCACATATTGATGATTTATTTGATCAATTAAAGGGTGCATAAGTATTCTCCAAGATGGATTAGAGGTTGGGTTATCACCAATTGAGGATAAAGGATGAGGATATAGCTAAGAAAACTTTCAAAACTAGATATAGTCACTATGAATTTTTCATTATGCCATTCAGTTTAACCAATGCTCCAACAACTTTTATGGAATTGATGAATTGAATCTTCAGGCCATATCTGGACTAATTCCTAATTTTTTTCATCAATGACATCTTATTGTATTCTTAGAATCAAGCATAACATAATCAACATTTGAGAATAATGTTGTAGATCCTCAGGGATTATAAGCTGTATACAAGCTCTCCAAATGTGAGTCTTGGCTTGACAAAGTAGCTTTCCTTAGACAGATCATGTTAGCAGATGATATTAGAGTCAATTCTAGCAAGGTTAAGGCAATCTTGAATTGGAAACCTCCCCGTAATGTGATCAAAATCAGGAGTTTTCTTGGTTTGGCAGGCTACTATAGAAGATTTGTGAAAGGTTTTTTGTTGATTCATTTTCTTTTGATTAGACTTGTTAGAAAAGATGTGCAATTTAAGTGAAATGACAAGTGTTGAGCTAGCTTCGACAAGCTCAAGTGTATGTTGATAAAAGCTCCAATTCTTACACAACTACTTCCCAATGAGTATGTCATCTATAATGATGCTTCTCACAAAAGTTTGGGATGTGTCTTGATGCAAGAAGGAAAAGTGGTTACTTATGCCTCTAGGCAATTGAAGCCGCATGAAAAGAATTACCCCACACATGATCTTAAGTTTGTAGCCACTTTGTTTGCTCTAAAGATATGACGTCACTATCTATACCAATCACAAGAGATGGAAGTATCTTACAATATAGAAGGAAGTCAATTGAGATAAGGGTGATGGTTAGAGTTCATCAAGGACTATAATTGTGTCATCGACTATCATCCAGGAAAGACTAATGTTGTGGCTAATGCCTTGAGCCAAAAGACTATAACAGAGTTTCATGTTCGACCTATTCTTAACCAAGAAATCACATATGCACAGATGCAAGATAGTAAGCTAATTGGGATCACCAAGTTAGTCTTCAAGGAGGAGAGACCATAATACACAGTTGAAATAGATGATAATTTATTTTATCAAGGCCGCTTATGTGTACCTAATGTTACAAAATTGAGGTAAAGGATTTTAAAAGAAGCACATGAAACCCAGATTTACAATGCAATCAAAAAGTAACAAGATGTACCATGATCTAAAAGGAAGGTTTTGGTAGGCAAGTATAAAAAAGGATATCATAGAATTCACAATAATATACTTGACATGTCAGCAAGTTAAAGTAGAACATCAGGTTTGATGCAATCGATTACAATACCAGAATGGAAATGTAAATGAATCATGATGGATTTTATGGTTGGGTTACCTCTAATGCTAAGAAAGTTTGACGTCGTTCGTAGTTGTTAAGTTAATGAAGTCAGTGCACTTTTTGCCTATAATAAGAGATTATTCCTTAAACAAGCTAGCTGAACTATATGTGAATGAGATAGTACGATTACATGGAGTTTCAGTCTTCATCATATCAGACAAAGATCCAAGATTCACATTTTAGTTTTATGGAAGTTTTCAATGAGCTTTGGGTAACAAGCTTAGTTTTAGTACAACTTTTCACCCACAGACAAATGGTTAGTTGGAAAGGGTGATATAGACTCTAGAAGACATGATGAGAAGTTGTGTGATCGAGTTTGAAGTTATTTGGGAGAAATATCTACCATTAATGGAGTTTGCCTACAATAATAACTATTAGTTTGGCATCTAGATGGCTTCTTATAAGGCACTATACAGTAGGAAAGTGTCGAACACTATTATATTGGATAAAGCTCAATGAGAAAAAGTTAGTAGGGCTAGAGTTGGTGTAAGAGACAAAGGAAAAATTGAAGATTATACAAGAAAGGTTAAAGGCGGCTTCAAATAGATAGAAATTGTATGCAGATCTTAAGAGAAGAGATATAGAATATGAAGTGGAAGACAAAGTGTTTCTTAAAAGTTGAGCCTTAGATTCATTGGACCGTATAAGATTTTAGAGCATATTAGGTTAGTGGCCTACATGCTTACCTTACCGTAAAAGTTGTGTAAGATTCATAATGTTTTACATGTCTCCATGTTGAGGAGGTATATGCTAAATCCTTCACACATCATCACAATAAAAAGCATAGATATGAGACCAGACCTTGTATATGAGGAAGAGTCGATTGAGATATTGACTCCTATGGAGGAATCATACAACAAAAGAGCTACATAGGAAAATGAAGAGGTGATGAAAACACAGTACCTACAACTGTTCTAACACAACACTGTAGGTAATTTCGAGGATGAAATTCTTTTAACGGGGATAGAAACCATAAGTGTAGCTTTTTTATTGGAGGTACTGTGTTTAAGGGTTGGTTAGAGGAATAAAGATAAAACCATAAATGTGTTTAAAGGTTGGTTAGGGGAATAAACGATTAAGCAAAACCATAAGTGTGTTTAAGGGTTGGTTAGGGGAATAAAGATAAAAAAATATGAGAAAAGTAAGTAGTACCATGTTTATGCCCGTGACTTATTCTTCACGCCCGTGAATATTACGGTTCACGTCCGTGAATATCATTAGATATAAAATTCCATTAGTTGTTCTTTCTTTTTCCTATGAACTAAACCCAAAAGTAAATCCTAGAACTCGAAGTTCTATTAGAGACCAAGTCTTGTATTTTCTCTTGATTTATAGACCTTAAACACCAAATCAAAACCAAAGATCAATGTTTATACAAGTTTGTGTGGAAGAGGAGCATAAATAAGAGGTTTTCTTGAGGAGACAAACCCAAAGGAGGAAGAAAGGAGTCGAATCTTCCATCCTAACACTGTTTCCTTCAATTGTGGTAAGGATTCACTTTTTCCTTTCATTTTTACAAGCTTTCATAGTCTTTTTCCATATAGAACCCATTTCCTTAGAGACCCATTTCCATATGAGTTAGGGTTTCATGTGAACATGAGTTTTCATAGTTAAAGATCCCTCTTTAAGTTATTTATAGGTTATGGTATGTGTTATTAAAGGGTTATATGAGATTAAGGTTGTAAGAAGGGTTAAAGTCAAGGTTTTTATCATTAGGCTTTAAAGGTTAAGTATATGGGTTATAGATTTTGATATAGATGTCTTATATGTGTTAGGATTTGAGAGAGGAGGTGGTGAAATCCACCAAAAGGATAAGTAAGCTTGTGAGAAGTTTGATTTTTGAGGCTCCATTAGAGGTATGTGTATATATGCATTTAAATTCCAATTTTAGCATGTTGTATGCGTTGAATTATTTGAATGCCTTAAATACTAGTTGATTGTTGATATGAAAGTAAGTGGTGCAATAAATGCCATAAGAATATGAGACATGAATGGAAATGGTTGAAAGGAACATTGTTATAAGTATGCCATATGTGTTTTAAATGAAATGTCAAGTTATGATGATGGAAAGGTAAAAGGAAATATTGTGGAGGTTATAAAAGAGGTTGTTAAACCATAAATGTATGAATTGTCATTAAATGAGTTGATAGGGTAATTTATGTTGAGATATGTTCTAAGGGGTTTAAATGATGCTTTAACATATTCTAATGCATGATGTGATGAGAATGTTGATAGGAAAAGGGTTGTCACGGGACAACCCTTAGAGCCTTGCATGTGTTTTATAATGAATACTTGTCTTTAATATTGTTAACTGCTGAAAAATCCAGATTCACACCCGTGACTAAGTGTTCATGACCGTGAATCTCATCCCACAAACAAGGTCACACCTATGACAATTTCTTCATGCCCATGAAGAATGTACACAAAACGAACAAAAGCTTTCACGACCAAGTTCACAGTTTAGTTCATGGATAAGATTACTCGTGAATAAGAGTTCAGGACTGTGAACACATTGTTCACCACCATTAAGCTTGCTTTAAATGATATATGTTATATGTTTTATGATTGTAATGCAATGGTTATGCATATGCTTTCAAAATGATATGTTTAAAGTATGCTTCTTTGGATTTCAGTATGTAGATGTTACATGATGAGTTTCCACTTGAACAAAGTATATATGTTATAACATATAAATGTCATAATGAGCTATATACATAAGACATATGAACAAGTAAAGCCCATGTTCACTACTAGGATTAGAAGTAGGATATCTGGCATGCCATTAAGGAGGTTCGATACTGTAATGATTATGATACAATGATTTTATACTCATCAATATGGTTTAAGGTCTGGGAGCGACATTAACTTGAGATGCCTTAACTAGCATATATGATTTTAGACAGTAGTAGGGTGGCTTAAGCTTGGAGAGCACTCTTGTTCACAACTCGTATCCGAATAATACTTGTTGAGAGTTATTGGACAATTATATAAAAGTGATTTAAGAATATAATGAAATAAAAAAAAGATTTAAAAATACAAGTATATAAAAATACACAATTAATATGTTATATGGTTTTTGAGAGTTGAATCATCATCATCAATTCACAACTTCTCAAAATCCAAAAGTGGTTGTTTCCATGGTCTCTCATTAATTTCAGGCCCTATGTTGTAGAAGCAAATTGAAGTTGATAATTTTAACAATTGGTTTAAAGAAATGTAAAGAAGAAATAGAAAATCAAAAACATCAAACTTTGAAAGGCATCAAATGGGAATTGACTCACTAAACACTAACAACTACCAACTTTTATCCATTAGTTGAATTGATAGTATAATCATAGAGATTTCGAGGATGATTGCCTTTTAATCAACCTCTGATTTGTGCTCACCACTCAAGTTTTTCTTATAATTTTTTCTAGTAGAAGACTGGTCAATTTACTTGTGAGCTTTTATGATAACCTCACATTGTAAAGCAAAAACCACAAAAAAATAAAAATAAAAAAGAAAAAAAAATCATAATTAAGATCAAATATTGGAAATTGGGTTTTGAGTTTTAGTAAAATAAAAAATGACAAAAAAACATAAAAAGGAGAATATATAACAATATATGAAAAACTAAAATAAATAGCAAATAAAATTAAAAAAATAATAGAATGATGAAATAGAAGAAAAAGAAATATTTTAAACCCATATTAGATGAAATAATAAAACAGTGGATATATTAAAATAAAAAATAATGAAAAAAATAACAGATCCGAGATCTACACATTAAAGGCAAAAAATATAGGAACCTTATTTTAAATCCAAAATGCAACACTCCAACTATAGACACGACAAATACCTCAGGAAAATTAAAAGAAAAAAAGAAACAAATAAGAAAAAAACAGAATTGATAATAAATCAATAAATTTGGAAAAAAATATTTGTAAAAAATATGCTAGGAAATATCTTGGACACCCATAACAACTATCGAATACAGATGGTAGATGGAGCTTTATGGTCAAGAATGGAACTTCTTTTGGTTTTTGTGTTATTTGTTAGAAGCAATAGAGATGACATAACCAACAAAATTTGAGTCGAGTTCGTAACCAAAAGTGCTAAATGAAAGGAACAAACCTCGATAAATTTTGTTGACCTATGAAACTTAGATTTTTCCTCCATAGCTTCAACAAAAAACACTGTAAAATGATTTGCATGAGGACGATGGGAGAGGACAATAGGAAGAGAGCCATATTGAGGGACTTGAAAAGGATAGGTGAGAGGAAGAGAGGCAAATAAAGAAAAACTTTAGTGTTTGGGTTGTCGTTGCTCTTAAAATATTCGATTTTCTAATAGAAATGCTAAGGAATTCAAGAATCAAACCTGTAAAAAAATATTAAAAAAAAAAGTTAGAAACCAAACTCTAAAAATAGATCCAATACTGAAAGAACACTAAAGAACAAAAACCAATATACAAATAAAATAAGGCAGAAATCAAACTCAAAAAATAGATATGTTACTGAAAGAATACTAAAAAAGAAAAAGAGGGAGGAAGAGAAAAAAAGGAGAAGGAAGAAGAATAGTAAAACTTTAGCTAGATCAAGGCTAATAGCACAAACTATAATAGGAAATGGGGAAGAAACGAGCAAAAATGGCTGGAAGCAAATAGATCAAAGGCAATAGCAACAATAGTAAACATGAAAAAGGGCAATAGTGAGCAGACGCGACTGGAAATCAACCAATAGAGGTGGTGGCTCCTGAGAAACCTATAAAAAAATTAGAAAATGAAATAAAAAATGAAGAGAAAGAAGAAAAGGAATGAGGGGAGACAGCTGGGGAGAAGTAAAAAAGTTAAGATATGGGATAAGGTTTTGTTTTGAGTTTAGTCCAGACAACATCGTTTTAGAAAGGGATTTCAGAGGCAGTAGTCAAGTGAAATACAATACCATTTTGTTGTGGGTTTAAGCATAGATTTAAGGGTAGTAAGGTAATTTGGTGAACACTGTTTATTTGAACAATATAAGAGGGATGTCTTTTAATGTATAATAATAGATTATTATGATTATATTAATTTATACACTAATTTAAGTGAATTATTTATAAAAATAAATAACTTAATCTATCACCTTCTCTCCAGATAAATTAAATAAAATAGTTTCAAATAATCACAATTTAAATTTTAAACATAGTTATACTTCCATCTCAAAATGGGAAAAAACAATATTGTTTCATTTGTATGTGCACGCATATATCTATTTTTATTATCAATTAATACCATTTTCATAATTTTCATGGTTAAGATTACAGATGGTCAATTCGAATGGATGCAGTAAGCTAGATAATGGTGTTACTAGTGGAGGGGCGTTATTAGAAACTCAAAGGGTGTTTAACTTTGTGGTTTCATGTGTAACATAGGTATATGTTTAGCGATTGAAGTAGATCTTTGGGCCATTATTCATAGTCTCCAATTAGCTTGGGGAAGAGGCTATCGTCACATTTTCCTTAAAACATTTTTCTTACTTGTAGTTGGCTAGTTAATGGTAATGCTTTGAAAAGAAGCATGTTATGTAACTTAGTTGTTGAGTGCGGACAGATGTTTTAGTGAGAGTGGAGAGTTGTTGTTAAGCATATTTTTTGAGAAAGCAACAAAGTTACAGATTAATTGACTAAAGCTTCATTAAATTGTCAAGAATGTGGTCTGGTGACTTTGAATGACCTTCCTAATAGCTTATAAAGTATTCTTTAGTAGGATTTGCTAGAAAGAAGTGGCCTAGGCATGTTCAATGCGAGGCCTAATGCTGGTTGCTTTTTTGGTTTGTTGCGTGTCCCCTTTTCCCCTGGATTAAAAAAAAAACAAAAGATTACAAATAGTCATGTATTTTGATAACAATTCAATCTAATGTCTTGGGTTTGCATTTTGGCCTTGCTTTTTTTCACTATTTTCTTGTCCTTATCTTTCCCTATTCGCTTTTCTCCCTTCTTTTGCCATAAATCACTTGTTAATAACCATTATTAGTTAGTGTCACACCTTATACCTTTAAATACAACATATCTCATTATCAAGCTATCACGTAAGAACAAGACATAAGATTCAAAAGATATTGATAGTAATTTTTTTTTCATCATCACATTTCATATCATCATTCGACAGTATAACATTTCAACATCGGGGTTTAACCATAAACTTAATATATGACATATATTAATAACTTAAACATTATATCCAGGAGTTTTTAAGGTTACAAGTTTGAATCTATTTACACATATTAGCATGAGTTCATTGTAACTCTAATATACATGTATTCAAGTCCAAAGTGTATATATGTTTTCATACTCATGTGGAATGCAATGGGAGAGTGGGGAGGTTTGGCTGATGACCTTTGATCCATAGCTTCTATACGCTTCTTAAAATGAGCTATCTACTATTCTTTACTTGAAAATGGTGCAAATTGATGAGTTGCGGTTCAGTGAGAATAATCATCAAATGAATTCTAAAGTACCAAACATTCCATAATAACAAATAACATGTATACATAATACATAGTCTGTACTCCATTTCATACACAAATATCATATAAATATAAGTAGAACCAATGCATACAATCATTACAATTTACTTATGCTCATGCTTAGTTTATTTATTTTTGTTGTGACCGGGATTAATAGACATTATCCTGAGTTTTCATATGAACATTTGCCATATGATCATTTGCATTGACTAGCTAACTTGATCATATGTTTCATTTGAACAAGTGTTAGGCCATAGGCCTATTCTACTGCTATTAACTTGCATTTGATCGATTGTTTTGGCCTTAGGCCTCTTCCAATACTTTACAATGTCGTTTATCTAATCACAATGCATTTTAAGTTCACATGCAAATGTATTTGTAACAAATCATTTATCAACCACTGCCATTATATCAACTTTTACAAATCCATTCACCCCTCACATTATGTATGGAAATCATATGCACATAACCTAATCATGTCTATAAATTATTTATCAATATATCATTATCAAGGTTAACTCATAGAGATTATACAATTCACATAACTATAAGTCACTTCACTTTACACATAGCAAGCAATACTTATGTGCACTAAAAAAATCATTTGATAACTATACTCACCTTTTTTTTTATATCCACCCTTAACTTAATGTTGACCTCCTTATGTATCACTAGCTTGTTGTGAACCTATTTTAGAAAGATAATTGATCAAGACATAACTAGAGAGACTTAGGATGGTATAAACATATTGATGTACATGGTTTACATAAATAACTAATATTTCTCCTATATGGTGGTGTTAGCCAGACTAATCAACCTATAACTTATTCTATACTTGTCCAAATTACATGATTCTTATCTTAACTTAAACTTAACAGATGAGGATATAAAGTATTAAAGTTTTAGATAATTTTGAGTATCACACAATTTTTAGTGGAATTTCAAATTTTATCTTGCTTTATGCTCTTAGAAAATTTTAAAGATATAAACTTTATTCATTTAAATGTTACAAAGTACATCCTAAATTATTTTGAAACTTTTCAGGAACTTATCCAAAATACAAATGAACATTTTTCATATTTAACGTTTTTCGAATTCTTCCTCTAAGGCTTTCAAATAATAGAGAACATGTAACTGGTCCTGTATAAGGGGTGATGTTTGAACTAGTTTTCTTGTTAACAACATAACTTACAAAATACATAATTTATGAAGATAAGACTTTGATAGACATTTAGTTCATACATAATTCTAAAACTTTTATGTTCTCACTTTCATTAATTTAGTCTATAAGTAATTCAAAAATTAGGACAAACTTGCTGGAGATGCACATGTGGAAAGACAACAACCTTAATCAAAGAAAACAATCATGATTCATTCATTTATAGCTCTTTAGCCATTCAGATTTTTGGAAAACCATTTTACATAAATGTAAGGGACATATAGATCTTCAACTTTCATGTTTTATAATTCATTCAATCTCTAAGACGGTCTAAAGAAATAAAAAAGGACAGGTAGCCTACCAGAATTATAACCAGAACCAGTTTCGATCAAATGAATATTTCACTTCATATACATTAAATGTTGCAAAACCATTTAGAAACATATATAAGACATAGATATATAAGTTTCAAGTTTTGCACTTTTCAAAAATTATTTTATATGCTCACCAAAATCATGGTACAACTTTCTACTTGTTCGCAAACTGCAAACCCTAATTAACATATCCAATTCAAAATTAGCAACAATGAGAAATAATTATTCACCAAGTTAAAGTTGTCTTTGGAACTCTCAAGAGAAATAAGGAAGTGAGAGGATGAAGACTGTTGTGGCTGTAGTAGAAGAAGATAAAATGGTCATAAGGCAAACATAAGCATTGCCTCCTCCACCACATACACCTTGTATATATATATATATGTTAGAGGAGTGCTCTAAAGGAAATCACCTTTAGCACTTATTGTACAAATTTATTTGATTAATAAAAATCCTTTTCATTAATTTGATGTTCATTTGATATATAAATTGATAAGTGATCTTAAATCAATTAATGAAGTCCTTGATACATAACATAACATAAAGGAAATCATGATGAGATCATGATATTGAGATTCTTATCATGTGTAATTCTGTTAGTATCAAAATTATCCCTAGTCATAGGATTAATGAGATAGGACATTATTAATCCGGACAGACTAGCACATGTTACACTCCTTGATTGAATCGAGTAGTAGATCTCATAATCTATAAACATGAGATGTTTAAATTTAACGTGTAGATGCTTGCTAAGTGTAGCTAAGTACATTGGATGAACAGCTATGAGACAATCATATGAATAATCTATTCAAATGTCAATGATAGTCTCATCATAGCAATGGTACAAGTATCCTTAGACTTGAGGTACTCAAGGATATCTTGAATATTGATTCTGTATTTTGACACTATTCCTTGTTGCCTCAGGGAGGTTGCTCATACGGTGGTGATTGGATACAACTTGAGGTATTCGAAGGTAATTGGGTAACTAACAAAGGATTCACCACTTATGATAGAATGAGTGTATATCCATGGCCTCTTGTCGTGGTCATCACTCAGGAATCTCTGGCCAAAATGGAAATGTCATAAAGATAGTCTTCAATGACATATCTAATAGAGTAATGAGCCTCAGGGATAAGAACTAACATTACTTGGACTAGACGTGATGTAGTCAGTCTAGTGGGAGTTGACACATGTCCATACTTTGAACCAAGTGGGGTATAGAATGGTGAAAGGAGTAATTGCACGGAAATTGTCTATGGAAAGGTTTGTAGTCAAACCATTGACTTTCTGGTAAATTGGGGGTCATGATATGTTGCTAGATACCGCTCATGAATTGCTTAAATTAATTGTTAATTTAAGTGGCCAATATAACCGGGAACCTAATGGGTCACATGCATTGATGATATGAAGAATGAGTAAAATGGTCTAGGATATGATCCAAAATATGAGAAAATTATTTCAAGATGTATCGCGATGAGGTCGCAAGAAAAAAAATTGTTGGGAGAGTCACGGGCTAGGCAAGCTATTGGTCTGACCAGTAGCAGCCCGCAGTAAGCCCAGCGCACTGCTGCCTCCCTCCCGTTGGCCAACGACAAATTTTGGCCTTAATTAGGCCAATTATGGCCAATTACTATTCATTCATTTTCCTTTTCTCCATTTTTGACTTTTCATCTTTTCTTTGAATTTGATTCAAATAGAAAAGACATCAAATGGAAGAAAAGAGACATGAAAATATTTTTTGTGAAAAAAATATTTTTAAGACAACAAAAATTCTCTCAATAACACTTTCAAAGCTAGCACTTTGAATTTGTTCAAACCATTTCTTTTGATAGTTTCTTCGTCATTCTTCACGTGGATTATTGTTAGAGACATCCTAATGTGGATTGTTGTGGTTTGCTACAACCCAACAAAGTGAAGATTTGAAGAACAAATAAGAAATTATAAGGTATAATTTCTAACCCTATATTTATATAAATTAGTTTTAATGGCACAAATATGATCTTTTGTTTCGGGTTTTGAAAATTTTATTTTTCCGCTGCGTTTATGGATCATTCTTCAAAACCCAACAATATATATATATATACACACACACACATGCACACACACACACACACACAATTTATTCCTTTATTTACTTTAAAATCAATTTAATCAAATTAACTGTGTAAAATTTTATTAATTTCAATCTAGTCACTTTATTTGCTTTATTCTTAATTTCATGTAATCCTTATTTAGGTTTTAAAATATAAACATACAACTCAGTATAATTGCAAAGGACTTAGACATATAGAAAGTGTATGTCATGAAAGTTTTCAAACCAAAATGTATATAGAATGCATTTGTTCAAGTAATTGCATGCAAAATATATATGTTTGAATGAAATGCATGTGAAGAAGGTTAAAGATATTGCAATTGGACTGAGGCATCGATCCTCCATTCTAATCCCCCTATCTAGCATTCATCATTACTTTTTCATTTATGAAGCTCTTCTTAGTCATTGATGATCCTCTTCCCATTGGCTTATTTGCTTTCCTCATTTAGCTTTGTTAATCTTTTCTGTTTTTTAATGTTCCTTCTTATTTTCTGCTTATATTTACCTTTTACATAAGATATTGTCTCTCAACTTTTGATCTTTTCTTCTAATGAGGTCAATAAGGAAATCTCAGTTTCCTATATACCTATTCCTAACGGCTACTTTCCCTATCTTTTCTTCCTTGTATAACTTATTTCTTTTGGCGAGCTGACCTATGGTTTTTTGAGCTAGGCTTTTGTTTGTTCTACCCGAGTCTCCTCTTTACCAAAGCCCAATAGTTCTTTCATAGTAGCCCATATGGGATATCAAAGGGCCCATACTCATTAGTATGGGCTATTTATGGCCCACGCTGAAAAGTATCACAACTGCTTTTTTGTCACCCTTCATCTTTTGTTTTGCATTTTTTCCAAAATTCAATTTTTTAGGTCTTTCACTACTCTTTATTTGAGCATTACATCTTTTCAATATCTTAATAAGTCTTGATTACAATTGTTTGAAAGAATTAATATTTCATTTTGACTTTTCAATTTTTACAAATATATTTTTCTCTCTACTTTTTGTGTTGTATTTTTTTTTTCATATTCAACTGTTCCATTTGTGTTTTCTTACTTCTGTCTCCTATTCTTACTTCCTTAGGTATAGTTTTTTCCATTTTCTTCTATGGCTACTAATGACCCTTCTTACCCAGACATTTAGAATCTATTCTCTGTAGTTTCTTAGTCTTTATTGACGAGGTCTCTAACTTCCTAAACATATATTAAACTTTGACTTTTTCTTAAGGTTCTAGGCCTCCAAGAAAGGATTGCCTTATTTTGTGGATAAAAAGATCCCCAAGCCACTTGATGTCAATATGACAAAAAATGTAGTGTCCTCTTATCTAATCATGATTAACCCAACTAAATGAGTGAGTGCCACATGTACATATTGTAGAAAATCTTTGAAAATTTGAAACTTTTCGTTGTACCATGTAAACCCTTTCGTTGTATAAATTCATTTTGTAATATAAATCCTGTGAACCATATTATATATATATATATATATATATATATATATATATATATATATATGTATGTATAATGAAAACATTGATCCAAAGATCCATCATCATATATAAAGTATCATGTTTGCACTTAACAACGTGATGTTTACAAAAATTCTTGTCTTAAGTAAAAGATTACATAATTCTTTAAAAATACAAACATGTATACAAGTAAATAACCCAAATCCTATTCCATGTAAAAAATGCAATATATGACATGAATAATATCACTGACCATTGTTGGGTCTAATATGATGTCTTTGTACTGGGTTTGCTTCTTTGGATCAACTTCTATCTACTAGGCTTTGACCTATGCAAGGAAAAAACTCGTACATTAAGTTATTGAAAGCTTAGTGGTACATATATGCATAAAAATTCAACATGCAATCAAACATTCGACATCATGTCATACATATTCATGGAATCATGTAATTACAATGTATAACGTATTAACCATGTATCTTTGTATACATATGCCTTTGAACCTTTTTCAATATACTATATTCTTTAATCATTTTAATATAATCACCTAACAACTCTCAATACAAACTATTCAAATGTTGGTTATGAACTGAGGCACTTCTTGAGCTCAAGCCACCTTGCCACTTCTATAATCATGTGTGCTCGTCCGAGCTCTTCAAGTCAATAGTACTTTTAGAGCTTAAGCCATATTGACTGAGTAAAACATATATTATTTTGCATGCAATATAGTATCAAAAGCGCTCATAGAGCTTAAGCCACATTGTCCACCTCGTCCTTAAGAAATAATTGTAACATGTAACTACGATACTGGAACTCCCTTAATGGCATGTCATTTATCATACTTCTAGTCCTAATATCGAGCCTGAACTTTACTGTTTAGATACTCTTTGTTATATTTCATTATAGCATTTATATCTTATAACATATATGTTTTGTTCATGTGAAAATTCATCATGGAACATTATGTGTTAACATTCATAGAAGCATACTTTAAACATATCAATATGAATCCATGTGCATAGGCTTTTTATTTTATCATAAAAGAGAACAACATATTTCATGTTTAACAAGCTTCATGGGCATGACATATTTTCACAACCGTGAAGGTTCATTCATAGGTAACCTTACTCGTGAACCAAATTATGAACTTGGTCGTGAAAGCCTCTGTCCATAAAAGTACATTTCTTCACAGGTATGAATAATTAATTACGAGCGTGACTATTTTCATGGTATGAAAATTCACGGTCATGAACATCAAGTCATGGGCATGAATTTGGATTTTCCAGCAACATAACTATAAAATAAGGAATTTAAAATAATTCACAAACATAACTTTAATGGTCATCCCATAAAAACCCTTTCATATCAACATTCTCATCAAAACATACATTTATCATACTATAACATCATTTAAACATATGAAAGCATATAATCTTCTCAACTTACCTTTCTAAACCAATTAAATACTATGACATGTATTTATGGTTCAACAACCTCTACAGCCTTATTTAAACCACTTCTGTTAATAATACAACTCATAAATGTGACCTTGGCATATTAATCACAACTTTATTTCAAGCTTTCAAATCCAATTCAATTCATGCCTAACTTGGCATTTATTCATATTTCACTAATTAAACATATTCCTATGGCATTAATTACTTCTTTATAATTTATCATCATCAACATTTAGCATTTAAAACATTTAACACACAACATGCCACAAATTGGGATTTAAATGCATATATGTATGTACCTCTAATGAAGCCTCAAAACCAAGCTTTTCCAACTCCAATCACATATAACATATCTATATCAACTTTTATAACCATATACTTAACCTTTAAAAGCTATATAAGATAAGACCCTAACTTTCAACCTCCTTATAACCTTAATCTTATATAACCCTTTACTAACACATATTTTAATATTTACAGCCATAAAAGATCAAAATCCTAACTTAAAACCTTTTCTAACTTTAAAAACTCAAGATTAAGCCATAACTTAATCCATTTGGAAATGGGTCTCTACCATAAATGGGTTTATAAGGAAAAAGACCATGAAAACTTGTAAAGAAGAAGGAGAAATGTGATTTCTTACCAAGATTGAAGGAAACATAGTGGAATGGAAGATTTCAGACCCCTATTTTCTTCTTTGGTTCAACCTCATTAAGAACACAAATTTTTTTTTCTCTTTTTCTCACTAGAACTTATTAAACTTTGATTTTTGATATTGTTTTAGGTGTTTTAGGTTCAAGAATTAAAGAAAAACAAATGATTTGGTCTTTGGTGTGAAAGAACTTTGAGTTATAGAGTTCTCTTTTGATTTTGTGGTGTGGGAGAGAAAAGAATGAACTATTGAGGTTTTATATTTGACAATGTTCATAGGTGTGAAACATCCCAAAACATAATTCACAGCTATTACATTCAAGTCACGGGGGGTGAACACATAGCACATCACGTTGTTCATCTTTTTAAAAAAATCATATTCCTTAAACAACTCTTAAACATACTTATGGCTTCTAAATTATCTTATTAACTAGGCCCTAGTTAACAGGCGTTACAAAAAATCATAGTAGTTTATATGAAATAACTTGACTATGGCTTATTGTTATGTCTCTCCCATTTTTTCCAACTTGTTTTTAACTACTATGGTGTTAATCCCTATATGTTAGGTCCCAACAAAATCTTATTCATTAGAGGGTTCATGAAAATTGTTTTTATGGTTTAGGTTTTCCCCTATACCCAATCGGTTGCTTTTTCATATATATATTCAGTCATCTTTAAGTTTTACAATTTCACATCTTGCATTAATTTTTTTTGGATTTTAACATGTATTATGTACATTAAAAGTAACAAAAAAATTAAAACCTAAATAAAGTTCGGTCTATGTATTTAATTTTGAGATTTTTCCTACCTATCCATGAAAGGAATTATTACCATTATTTTGCAACTTTAAATCTCTCCTGTTTGTAAACTTTCATTCTTGTAGCGAGCTATGATTGACTCTAGAAGTATCTAATACAAAGAAGAAGGCTAAAAAAACTAACTCTTTAATGGAGATAAGGGGCTAAAAACAACAAAGTGCTAGCTTTGTGTTTCAGCGTTTAAAGAGTGTGAGAGAATTTATTTTTCTTTCTATAAAAGGGTTGCCATAAATTTCCTTTTTTTTAACAAGGTGTTTATACTCTTAAACCCAATTAGGGTTGAAAGAGGAAAAGCCCTATTGGGCCCTTTCCCTAGGGTACATAACCCCTGTTAACCAAAGTCAACATATCTGATCCTAAGTGAACTAGGCTCATTTATAACTCTTATAAATGGTCTAATTCTCTTTCTCTCTTATTTGGATCCAATCAAAAACCCAATTTACATTGATTTCATTCCCTCTATGCATGTGATCTAATAGGTTTTTCGATTATGTTGGTAGCTCAAGTCCTATGAGGAATCCTAATCCAATGAGGATTCTATGGGTCAAACTTTTTTTTACCCATAATTGATCTCTTATCAATTTTTCATGACTAAGTAGATCATGAGCGATATCTAGCAATATATCATGACCACCCAATTTGCAAAAAAGTCAGTGGTTTGACTTTTAACCTTTTCATAAAAAATTACCATGCAATTCATCATTTCACCATACTATACCCCTTTGGTTTCAAAGCATGGACTTTATGTCAACTCCCACTAAACTGATTACATCATATCTATTCCAAATGATATTAGTTACTGTCTCTAAGATCCATTAATTTATAAGATATGTCCTTTAAGCCTCTTTTTATGATATGTCCATCTTGGCCAATAATTTATGAGTAACAATTTTCTATAGGCCATAGGTATAATTTCCTTCTATCAATAGTGGTGAATCCTTCATAGATCAATCAATTACCTTTAAATACCTAATTTTATACCCAATCTCCTACGAGGTAATATGGAATGGAATCAAATTATAGCTTTTAATATCCAAGATAATATCTCAAGTCCAAGAATAATTGCATAATTGCTATGATGACACTATCACTGACCTTGAATAAAAATTCATGTGATTTTCTTATGACTAGGTCATTTAGTGTACCTGATTACTCTAGCAAGCATTCATATGTTTCTACACATCTCATCTACAACTTATGAGATCCACCGCTAAACCTAGTCAAAGGGTATAACATGTGCTAATTTATCCATATTAACAATGTCCTATCTTTTGACAACTCCATTATCATGATCACATCATGACTTTCCCCATGTTGTATTATATACTAAGAACTTCATTAAATAGTTTAAGATCTTATATCAAATTCATAATTAAAAGAACATTGAATACAAACAATGCCTTCATCAATAATAAAATGTGTACAAATAGTGTCATAAGGTAGGGTACATCTCTAAAAGTTTTTCTTATTTACCGATTAGAAAAGACTCATCATTTATGGAAAATAAATTATTGATAGCTACTTTGAAAAAAGGTCACTCTAAGGACCTTTGGAGTTTTGTCTCGATTGGACACTTATCCTTAAGTCTGTAAATGAGCAAGCAATTCTATCTCCTCAAAAGGAAAAGAGAACTTTTATCTTCAATTAGTGGTAGTTAGTAACAAATATGATGTTATAGCCTTATTATACCGTCTTAAGGGGAAAAATTCCCTTTCTGTCGATATCATTTTTGTATGATTATTTCTTGGGTTAAGTCAATTATCTTTATGTTTCGAACATAGGATGTTTTTTTTTGTTTAGAAGTCACAAAGTAAAAGATATTTAATGCTTTTAATCAGTTTGGAATCCCTCATCATTCTAAAGGGCTTAATTGTTGTAGCGCTTTCTTACCCTACTAGTCGTTAATAGTGTATGGAAATGCTACTAAGCTCATTTTTGTAAAAACCAATGCTCAAATTATTGTATTTTATTTTAATTTTCGAGTTTATTATTAGCGGAATATTTATTACATATTTCTTTTCTTTTTTTTTAATATCATTTAAATATGTAACTATTGATGTAAATATTTTGATTTAAAAGAACTCATTCATTAAACCATAATATTTAGAAATAAATTTACAAATAATACCAAATATATAAATTACAAAATTCACTCCTTATAAATCCTACATGTCACAAATTTACATCAAAAGAAATTTAATTTTTACAATACAATTAAAAAACATACAAAAAGAAAATAAATTGTTGTAATTTGATCTTGGCATTTTCTTTTTCTTCGATCACCCTAATGCAACAACTACGTCTATTTATTTGTACGTGAAACACATGCACTAAGCTACTAGTTTAGTGGTACATTTGACAACTATCTAATAATTATATAAATATTTATAAAATAAAATTTTAAAAACTACAATTAATTTACTAAGCATGCCAAAACATTCAAATAATATGAATATAATTTGAGTCAAGCAAAAATAAACAATTCATCAATTATAACATTTCATTCATTTAGCATACTTGAAATTCTTTAACAATACAAGACATACAATTTAAAATATCAATTTAATAATTTGCATTTTTTTCTATTTATTTCATAGCCCACGACACTGGATACAGGGTTTTTGCTCTCTGGAAGAATACTTGGCCCTAACATAATTATTTTATAACTTAGCATTTAACACCTACATTTTCAATAACAACTCAGCATCTTTTTTGTGCCTATGTAATTTTGAACCAATCACTATTTCTTAGTGCCTACGTAATTTCAAACTCAATACTATTTCTTAGTGGCTACGTAAATTAAATCTCAACACTATTTTCTAGTGCCTACATTTCTACCATTTTATTGGCATGTCAACTTATCATAATTTCTAGTTTTTGACTATATGTTATATGACTTAATTATATTTGTTGCCTTTATTATTATTTACATAAATTATATATGTAATACTACTATAACTTCACATAAATGCATTAATCTCCATTAAATATTTTATGATATCATACTTGCTCATTTAATCATTATAACTATAAGAAAAGTCAAATAATATATTTTTCTATCACAAATTTCCATAATCAACACATATATACAAGCTGCCATATTTTGAACAGCATTTATACCTTATATTTTCATGCATTTTGCGTCCATTTTTAGATGGAATTTGGACAATTGATCAACTAACAAAATATAGATACATGTCTTATATTTAATTTTCAACTAGAATCACATTAAATTGAATTTTTTAGCAAAAGTTATGAATTTTTCTCTGAGCTACTATCATTCCAATCTACCCAGTATTTTACTAGATAGATTTCTAATTCGAATTTTGAGTCTATTTTACACCTAATGTCAGGCATATTCAAGTCTAATGGTCTAAAATGAAAATTGAAGTCTTATGTCTTAAATTTTCAACCCAATAAGAATCACTCAAAAATCATTTCCAGAACTCATGTTATAACCAGAAAAGTAGACACTATTCATAAAATAAATTTTTCCTACAATTTCCATCTTCATGCATCAACCTCATATTCAAATTTTTATTTTCACATTCATACCATCATTTAATCACCAATTCATCACTCGATCAAAATATCAAGAAGTACATGCACAATTACACATAATATCACAAAATCAAAATCAACATTTTCCATATTGGATTTTTTCCAAATGTACATACCTAAAAAAAACCCTACTTCTCTTCACTTTTCTCTTATTCCTAATTAGCTTTCTCCTTGCCCTTACTTCCTCTTTGATTTTGGTTCAAAGATTGTTCACCTCCTTGGTCTAACAATAATTTTCACACAAATCAAGCATTAAACACACTAATCAACCTTAATCACCATTAACATCATAATGACCCTAAATTACCAACTTTGATGGTAACTAGCCCCAAAATCAAAGAAAAGAGAAGAAGAAAAGTGAGAAGATGGAAAATCTAACCTCACCTTTGTAGATCTTCAAAATGACCAAAATCTTCCTTCTCTTTTTCTCTACTTTTATTCTTTCCTCTTCCTTAGTTTTGCTCACTTTGCTTCACTTTCTTGTTGATCTTGCTTTAATCCAACTTTTTCCATCTAATCTTAGCTTTGATTGAAGAATAAAAAAGAAAAAGAATGGGGGGAGGTTCACAGCTACAAAGAGAAGAAGAGAGAGTTTTCTTTGGTTAAGATGAGGAAGAAGAAGAATTAATGACCAAAAAGTATAATTTGACTTCTTATAGTTGGATTAGGTGAGTGGTTAAGATTAATAGATAATCTTGTCTTTCATTAGTCCATTAATTTAAAACACTCTTACTTTATTGTAATCCAAAGAATATTCCCTTTTTTAGATAAAGAATATTCTATTTTTATACCTTCTTAAAATATCTGTGTCAAAAACACTGTAAATTCCAATTTTGTTTAGCAAAAAAATTATTTTTTTTCTAAATTTTAATTCTAAACTTCTAAATTCTCAATTAATAATATCCAAAATATTTTTCTCATATTTTATTATTATTTTAATTTTTTTCTTTCATGTCCGAATTTATACCTTGATCAGTTCAGCGCGCTAGATTTCGGTCAACCGTGACCGTGGTCTAAATTATCGGGCCTTACAATTTTCCTCTCAAAAAAATTTCGTCCTTGAAATTTACCTTTTTAATTGGAGTGGAATAATTGTGGATACTGAGCCTTCATCATCTCTTCATTTTCCCAAGTCGCCTATTTTGAATTATGATTTTTCCACATAACCTTTACCAATGGTACCTTCTTGTTTCGTAGCTCTTTCATTTCTCGAGCTAGAATTTCCACTGACTCCTTTTCATAAGTTAGATCTGGTCGTATCTCTATAGGTTTTGCTGATATGATATGAGATGGATCCGATTGATATCTTCTCAACTCTGGTGGTAGAGCTAATTTGTATGTCACGGGACTTATGCATTCAAGTACTTTGTATGGTCCAATGAACCTAAGACTCAACTTTACCTTTTTTCCAAGGTGAGACTTTTAAGAATACTTTGTCACTAACTATATACTCAACATCCCTCATCTTCAAATATGCGTATAATTTCTATCTATTAGTAGCAGCTTTCAACTTATCTCTTATTACTCTCACTTTTTTCTATGTCTGCTGCACTAAATCTGGACCCACTACTTCTTTTCACTAAACTCGGTCCAATATAGAGGCTTTCTACATTTCCTCCCATACAAGTTTTCATATGGTGCCATACCGATATTGGTTTGGTGACTATTATTGTAGGAAAATTCTATCAATGGAAGATGTTTGTCCTAACTGCCTTCAAATTCCATCACACAACTCCTTAACATATCTTTCAATATCTGTATGACCCTATTTGATTGTCCATCTATTTGTGTGTGGAAAGTTGTGCTGAAATTGAGCCGAGTACCCATTGCTTGATGCAAAGTTTTCCAAAATTGTGAAGTGAACCTCGGGTCTCGATTTGAGATGATTGAAATTGGCACACCATGTAAATAGATTATCTCATTAACATAGATCTCTGCCAAATGGTTAAGTGGATATCCATCTTGATCGATAGAAAGTGAGCTAATTTGGTGAGCCGGTCCACCATTACCCATATTGCATTATGCCTCTTTTGTGTTAAAGGCAACCTAGAAACGAAATCCATTGTAACTCTTTCCCATTTCCACTCCGGAATTGAAATTGACTACAATAATCCACTTGGTATTGGATGTTCAGCCTTTACTTGCTTACAAGTTAAACATCTGGTAGTATACTTTGTGATATCTCTTTTCATGCGTGGCCACCAGTAATATGCCTTCAAGTCATGATACATTTTGTTACTTCCTAGGTGCATTGCATAAATAATATTGTGAGCCTCATTCAAAATATATTGTTTCAATTTTGGTATGTTTAGCACACATAACCTGCCCTTATGCCTTAAACTCCCATATGCTTCAATAGTAAATTCTGGTTTTTTACCCAATTTCACCATTTCAAAAATTTCCTTTAATTTCATGTCCCGCTTCTGATTGTCATGTACTTGTTGAATCAATGTGGGTTGAATTTGCAATCCTGATAACATAATATATAAATTACTTATTATTTCATTTTTTTTTGTTATTTAATCTTGTTCACTTAATAAATTTAAGTTTTAATGTTTACCTACCAGAGTTTTTCTACTTAAAGCGTCAGCTACCACATTAGCCTTACCCGGCTGATAATCAATGATACAATTGTAGTCTTTGATTAATTCTAGCCATCACCTCTGTCTCAAGTTGAGTTCCTTTTTGTGAAGTTAAATATTTCAGACTTTTATGGCCTGTATAAACATAACATTTCTCGCCATACAGGTAGTGTCGCCATATTTTCAATGCAAACACAATGGTTGCTAGTTCCAGATCATGTGTCGAATAATTTCTCTTAAGAGGCTTCAGTTTTTTGGAAGCATAAGCAATCACTTTGCCTTCTTGCATTAGTATGCAGCCTAAACCATTAAGGGAAGCATCACTATACACCACATAATCTTTTCTCATAGTAGGTTGCGTAAACACTAGAGCCTCTATCAACATTTTCTTTAACTTATCGAAACTAGTCTAGCACCGGTCTTGTTAGAGGAGTGCTCTAAAGGCAATCACCTTTAGAACTTATTATACAAATTTATTTGATTAATCAAAAGGCTTTTTCATTAATTTGATGTTCATTTGATATATGAATTGATAAGTGATCTTAAATCAATTAAAGAAGTCCTTGATACATAACATAGCATGAAGGAAATCATGATGAGATCATGATATTGAGATTCTTATCATGTGTAATTATGTTAGTATCAAAATTATCCCTAGTCATAGGATTAATGAGATAGGAAATTATTAATCCGGACAGACTAGCACATGTTACACTCCTTGATTGGATCGAGTAGTAGATCTAATAATCTATAAACATGAGATGTTTAGAGTTACCATGTGGATGTTTGCTAAGTGTAGCTAAGTACATTGGATGACCAACCATGAGACAATCATATGGATAATCTATTCAAATGTCAATGATAGTCTCATTATAGAAATGGTGCAAGTATCTTTAGACTTGAGGTACTTAAGGATATCTTGAATATTGATTCTGTATTTTGATACTATTCCTTATTGCCTCAAGGAGGTTACTCATAGGGTGGTTATTGGATACAACTTGAGGTATTCAAAAGTAATTGGATAACCAACAAAGAATTCACCACTCCTAATAGAAGGAGTGTATACCCATGGCTTCTTGTCGTGGTCATTACTCGAAAATCTCTGGCCGAAGTGGAAATGTCATAAAGATAGTCTTTAATGACATATCTAATAGAGTAATGAGCCTCAAGGACAAGAACTAACATTACTTGGACTAGACGTGATGTAGTTAGTCTAATGGGAATTGACACATATCCATACTCTGAACCAAGTGGGGTACAAAATGGTGAAAGGAATAATTGCACAGAAATTGTCTATGGAAAGGTTCGTAGTCAAACCACTGACTTTTTGGTAAATTGGGGGTCATGATATGTTGCTAGATACTGCTCATGACTTGCTTAAATTAATTGTTAATTTAAGTGGCCAACTTAATCGGAAACCTAATGGGTCACACGCATTGATGAAATGGAGAATGAGTAAAATGGTCTTGGATAGGATCCAAAATATGAGAGAATTATTTCGGGTTGGATCGCAATGAGATTGCACGGGAAAAATCGTTCAGGAGGGTCACGAGTCAGTACGGGCCTACACGAGCTAGGCAGCCCAGTAGCAGCCCGCAGCAGGCCCAGTGAGCTGTTGCCTCCCTCCCGTTGGCCAACGGTAGAATTTGGCCTTAATTAGGCCAATTATGGCCAATTACTATTCATTCATTTCCCTTATCTCCATTTTTGACTTTTTATCTTTTCTTTGAATTTGATTCAAATAGAAAAGTTATCAAATGGCATAAAATAGACATGAAAATATTTTTCATGAAAAAAATATTTTAAGACAACAAAAATTCTCTCAAGAACACATTCAAAGCTAGCACTTTGAATTTGTTCAAACCATTTCTTTTGATAGTTTCTTCTTCATTCTTCGTGTGGATTATCATTAGAGACATCCTAATGTGGATTTTTGTGGTTTGCTACAATCCAACAAAGTGAAGATTTGAAGAACAAATAAGAAATTACAAGGTATAATTTCTAACCTTTATATTTATATAAATTAGTTTTAATGGCACAAGTATGATCTTTTGTTTCGGGTTTTGAAAATTTTATTTTTCCACTGCGTTTATGAATATGATTCATTCTTCAAAACCCAATAGGTCTGTCCACTCAAATATGGTCTCTTTTCTAAGCCATTTTTTCAGTGGTGATGCTATCATTGAAAATCCTTTCACGAACCTCCGATAATAACCAGCCAAACCTAGAAAACTTTTCACCTCTATCACATTCCGAGGCAATTTCCAGTTGAGGATTGCCTCTACTTTGCTGGAGTCAACTCTGATCTCATCAGCCGAGACAATATGCCCTAAAAAGGCCACTTCATCCAACCAAAATGCACATTTTGACAACTTCACATATAATTGATTCTCTCTCAAGGTGTGGAAGACAATACGAAGATGTTGATCATTCTTTTCTCTGTTTCTAGAGTACACAAGGATATGATCTATGAACACCACCATGAACTAGTCTAAGTAAGGCCTAAAGATTCTATTCATTAGATCCATAAATGTTGTTGGGGCATTTATCAGGCCAAAAGGCATTACTAAGAACTTATAATGACCATACCGAGTCCTAAATTTTGTTTTTGAAATATCTGATTCTCTAATTCTTAATTGGTGATAACCTGATCTGAGGTCAATTTTAGGAAATACCCCTGCTCCTTTCAACTGATCAAATAAGTCATCTATTTTCGGAAATGGATATCTATTCTTAATTGTCATCTTGTTCAACTGACGATAATTGATACACAAACGAAAGGTTCCATCCTTCTTTTTTACAAATAGAATCGGAGCACCCCAGGGTGAGACATTGGGTCTGATAAACCCTTTCTCTAACAACTCTTGCAACTGCACTTTTAATTCATTTAGTTCAATAGGTGTCATTCTGTTGGGAGTGATCTATATCGGGGCTGTGCTTAGCAAAATATCTATGGCAAACTTTATCTCCCTAACAAGGGGTAACCCTGGCAAGTCCTCAGGGAAGATATCTGGATATTCACATACTGTAGGAATCTCTCTGAGATCTAGACTCACTTTCTTGGTATCTACAATATGTGCTAAGAATGTTTCATATCCCATTTTGATAAGCTTACATGCCTTCGTCACATAAATGACATTTATCAAGCATGGTCGATTCTTGCCCAAGACAATCACGTCAACCTACCCTGAATTCTTGAAAGTCACTCTCCTATACTGACAATCCACCACTGCCCTATGTTGAGTTAACCAATTCATCCCCAAGATTGCATCAAACTCACTTAATGGCAACTCTATCAAGTCAGCTGGGAATTCTACATTATGAGCCTTGACTGGACTATTTTTATAGACTCGACTGACCCAAAGGATTTGTCACTAATATATCATAATCTAATTCCTTTGCTACCATGTTACCCTGACTAGGTGGTGACATGCATAAATATGAATGTGTAGAATCCAGATCTATCAGTGTAAATAAATCAGTATCATAAAGAGAAAATTTACCGATAATGACATCTGGGGAATCCTGCTCCTCACGAGCTCTCATGGCATATGCTTGGGCTGGGGCTCGACTACCTTCTGCTCTATTCACTAATTCTGATACACTCTAACCAATCCTACCGCTTCTAGACTATCCATGTCCCCTACCTCTGCTTCGAGTGACATTCTGAACCTGAACTGATACTACACCACCTGTACCTCTTCCTATAGGGCAATCTTTCTGTTTGTGCTCAGTAGATCCACATTGTAAGCATGCCCTATATGATCTTCCACAATGCTGACAAGTTACAGATATAAATCTCCTGTTACCCAAAGCTAGTGCACTAGTTGTAGACCCTTCTAGCCTCGACTGTTGGCTTTGCCTAACTGAAAAGGTTGGTCTAGAACCCCGTGACTGGAAAACTCTAGACGTTGTCTGCCCCCTTTTACCTGATGTCAAGGCCATACTAATTGTCAATCTGCGGGGTGGCTCTTCTATCCTCTTTCTTTTTTACCTTTTTTCCACACTGATGGATGAAGATACTAGTGTAGAAAAATCCTCACGCTGAAAGGCGGTAACCATATTTCCAATATCATCACTAAGCCCATCCTCAATTCTATGATATATATCTGCCTCATCAGCAATTATTCCAGTTGCATATTTACTTAGTTGGTGAATTCCATCTCGCATTCTACCATTGACATGATTCCTTGATTGAGGTCTTGAAACTCCCTCTTCTTTTCATTCACATAAACTCTAGGCACATATTTCTTGCTAAATTATGCCTTAAAGAAATTCCATGAAGGTGGTTTCAGTGTATGGGATTTTGATAAGATTGATTTCCACCAGTCATAGCATGATCTAGAAGGGACACTACATACTTGACTTTCTGTTCCTCTGGACACTCGAGTTCTTCAAACACCCTTTCTATCAATTCCATCCAAAATTCTGATGTTGTTGGATCGTCCTCTCTCCTTTCCATAAATTATGTGGCCCCATATTTTCCTAGCTTATCAATCCGGGGTTTTGGTTGAGGTGGAGGTGGAGGAGGAGGTGGAGCTGGTTGTAGAACTGCTTGTACTATTCATTACAACAAATTAGCTATCTGCTTCATAAGAGGCTTTTGTCCTAAATTAGCTTGTCCCTCTGTTCTCGACGCAGCTACTACACTCGGCCCAAAATCTCTCACTGATGGAGGTTGTCTAAGATCGACTGAGTCTGAAAGACTATTACTTAGTTCATCTTCTGAGAAATCTTGTTTCGTTCCTGAATCCATATCTACCTATAAACCAGAAGAAGGGACCCAAATCAGATAATTGCAGCATTTTATGCACATACATGAGACACTTTTTATTTTATACCCACTATTTAAGAATCAATTAACCTAGGCTTTGATACCACTAAATGTAGCGTTCCTTTACCCTACTAGTCGTTAATAGTGTATGGAAATGCTACTAAGCTCATTTTTGTAAAGACCAATGCTCAAATTATTGTATTTTTTTTCAATTTTCGAATTTATTATTAGTGAAATATTTATTACCATATTTCTTTTCTTTTTTTATATCATTTAAATATGTAACTAGTGATATAAATATTTTGATTTAAAAGAACTCATTCATTAAACCATTATATTGAGAAATACATTTACAAATAATATCAAATATAAAAATTACAAAATTCACTCCTTTTAAATCCTACATGCCACAAATTTACATCACAAGAAATTTATTTTTTGAAATATAATTTCCAAAATATACAAAAAGAAAATAAACTATTGTAATTTGACATTGGAGTTTCCCTTTTTTTCAGTCGCCCTAATGCAACAGCTATGTCTATTTATCTGCGCATGAAACACACGCGTTAAGCTACTAGATTAGTGGTATGTTTGACAACTATCTAATAATTATATAAATATTTCTAAAATAAAATTTTGGAAACTACAATTAATTTACTAAGCATACCAAAATATTCGAATAACATTATTATCATTTGAGTCAAGAAAAAATAAACAATTCATCAATTATAACATTCCATTCATTAACATACTTGAAATTCTTTACCAATACAAGACATACAATTTAAAATATCAATTTAATAAATTACATTTTTTCTATTTATTTGATATCTCACAACATCTTAGACTGGAACAAAACAATGGATACAGGGTTTCTGCCCTCCAGCAGTATATTCGGCACTGATATAATTATTTTATAATTTGGCATTTGACGCTTACATTTTCAATAACAACTCAGCAACTTAGCACATTTTTGGTGTCTACGTAATTTCAAACTTAGCACTATTTCTTAGTGTCTACGTAATTTCAAACTCAACACTATTTCTTAATAGCTATGTAAATTAAATCTCAACACTATTTTCTAGTGCCTACATTTCTACCATTTTATTAGCATGTCAACTTATCCTAATTTCTAGTTTTCGACTATATGTTATATGGCTTAATTATATTTGTTGCCATTATTATTATTTACATAAATTATGTATGTAATACTAATATAACTTCACATAAATGCATTAATCTCCATTAAATATTTTATGATATCATACTTGCTCATTTAATCATTATAACTATAAGAAAAGTTAAATAAAATATTTTTCTATCATAGAATTTCATAATCAATATATATATACAAGTTGTCCTATTTTGAACACCATTTATGCCTTATATTGTCCTGCATTTTTTTTATCCATTTTTAGATAGAATTTGGATAAGTAATCAACTAACAAAATGTAGGTACATGTCTTATCTTTAATTTTCAACTAGAATCACATTAAACAGAATTTTATAGGAAAAGTTATGATTTTTCTCTAAGCTACGTTCATTCCAATCTGTTCAGTATTTTACTAGACAGATTTCTAGTTTGAATTTTGAGTTCATTTTACACCTAATTTCAGGCATATTCAAGTCTAATAGTCTAAATTAAAGTTGAATCCCTATGTCTTAAATTTCTAAGCCAATAAGATTCAATCAAAAAATATTTTCAAAACTCAAGTTATGACTAGAAAAGTAGACACTGTTTATAAGATGAATTTTCCAGCACTTTAATAATTCCAACAATTTCCAACTTTATGCATCAACCTCATATTCAAATTTTTATTTTCACATTCATAGCATCATTTAATCATCAATTCATCTCTTAATTAAAATATCAAAAAGTACATACACAATTACACATAATATCACAAAATCAAAATCAATATTTTCCATATTGAATTTTTGCCAAATGTACATAGCTCAAAAAAACCTGCTTCTCTTCACTTTTCTCTTCTTCCTAATTAGCTTTCTCCTTGCCCTTACTTCCTCTTTGATTTTGGTTCAAAGATTATTCACCTCCTTGGCCTAACAACAAATTTTACACTAATGAAGCACTAAACACACTAATCATCCCTTAATCACCATTAATATCATAATGACCCTAAATTACCAACTTTAATGGTAACTAGCCCCAAAAACAAAGAAAAGAGAAAAATAAAAGTGAGAAGATGGAAAATCTAACCTCACCTTTGTAGATCTTCAAAATGACCAAAATCTTCCTTCTCTTTTTCTCTACTTTTCTTCTTTCCTCTTCCTTAGTTTTGCTCACTTTGCTTCACTTTCTTGTTGATCTTACTTTAATCCAACTTTTTCCACCTAACCTTAGCTTTGATTGAAGAAAAAAAAAACAATGGGGGGAGGGTCACGGCTACAAGGAGAAGAAGAGAGAGAGTTTTCTTTGGTTAGGATGAGGAAGAAGAAGAATTAATGACCAAAAAGTGGAATTTGACTTTTTATAGTTGGATTAGGTGGGTGGTTAAGATTAATAGATAATCTTGTCCCTCATTGGTCCATGAATTTAAATCACTCTTACTTTATTTTAAACCAAAGAATATTTCTTTCCTTAGGTAAAGAATATTCCATTTTTACACCTTCTTAAAATATTTGTGTCAAAAATATTATAAATTAAAATTTCATTCTGTAAAAAAAATTATTTTTTTTCTAAATTTTAATTCTGAACTTCTAAATTCTCAATTGATAATATCCAAAATATTTTTTTCATATTTTATTATTATTTTAATTTTTTTCTTTCATGTCCGAATTTAGACCCTGATCGGTCAACTGCAATCGTGGTCTAAATTATCGAGCATTACAATTGTCATCTACTAAGGTTAAGTAGGTTTTTCATGCTTTGAGTGATGGGATGAATACTTTAGGGGAAATTTTAGCCAATCATGTCTCCAATGTTGGATCTCTTCCTAAAGGTGTCAAAGGGCTTTTGTTGCTCTCCCCTTCTTTTTAAAAAATGTTCATCCACCCTTAAGCTTCTAAGGAAATCAATCACCCTTCTTTTAATGATAAAGATTTTAATGAAAAGACTTTTTTTTCCATGTTGGCTACTAGATTGAAAGGAAATTCTCCTATTGTAGTTATTTAGGTTATGGAAAAGCCCTAACCCCATTGTAATATTTCTAAAACCTCTTATTCTAAGTCAATTCAATTTCTTTAGCAACTAACACTTCAAACATCTTGTTAAAGAGAATTATTATTGAGGAAAGCATCCTTTTGGTTCTATTTTGATGGGTCAAGCGAAGAAAGGTAGGGTTATTCCTCATGATGACCTGACAGTCAAGAGATTTAAGGCTTTTGAAGGGATTCCCTCTGTCATTGTGAATTTGTCTAGTATTAGTCTAAATCCTTCATCTCATCCTATTGCTATCATTGAGTTTCTAAAAAACTAGGTCATTAGCACTTGGTCAGAGCTTGCTAAAGCATTTATCCCAAAAATAGGCATTGAGATCTTAGGTGACAATACTGCTGCGAAAAGATACTCATCTCTTTAAGTTGCTTCATTGTGTAAAGATATGTTTTACATTTGTGGAAGGTACATTTTTCTCTTTTTTATTGTTTATACTATATTGATTTATTTGTTTGACTTGTACATACTCCTTTGAATGGTAGTTCATTACTGGCCTTATAAAGATTAAAGCTTCTCTAGAGGCTTCTTAAATGTCATTTTAAAAGGAGAAAGGCCTATCAGCAAGTATGCAAAGAGGAGAGTGTTGCTTGCCATGTTTTAAAGAGGTGTGCGCAAATTATCCAACTAGGTAGTTGAGCTTTCTGATGGTTGTGATGAGCTTTCCATAAAGGTGTCATCACTAAATTCAAAGTTATAAGAAGTTTTTGCTGCCTTGTCTAGGGTTTTAAAGGGCAAGGTGAAATCTCCATGAAAATCTAGGTAGCTCTTTCTTTGGATTAAGCCTCTTGGGACTTTGAAATGGCATGAAAAAGTAACTAAGCAATTTTTATAAGCCAAAATGAAATATTTGGATGAAGAAAGGGCCAAGACCAAGAAAAGTATTGTTGATGAAGAGGTTTTAACATGCATCTCATACATCATAAGTAGAAGAAAAATAAACTTAAAACCTAAAAAGAATTCAACTTGTGTATTTGAAAATTGAAAAATTTTCCTATCTATTCTTTGAAGGAATGATTACCATGATTTAGTAGCTTTAATTCTCTCTCATTTGTGAGCATTCCTTCTTATGGGGATTGACTCTGTAAGTATCCATGCAAAGGAATAAGACCAAAACCACCAACTATTGATGGAGATGGATGGCCGAAACCCTAAATGTTAGGTAAGGTATTTAGGCCATAAAAGTGGCATGAAGAAAAAATATATTTATATATCGGGAGTGCCATGAAGTTCCTTTCTTAAAGAAACATTTATATCTATACACCCAATTAGGGTTAGGAGAGCAAAAGCCTTAATGGGCCCCTTACCTAAGGTACACATCCTAATGCTAACTAAGTTAATAATCCTAATCCAAATTGGACTTGGCCTATATATAATTCTTATAAAATGGCCCAATTTCTTTCTCTCTAACTTGGATCTTATCTAAAGCTCACTTTACACTATTTTCATTGCCTCTATATGTGTGATCGAATAGGTTTTTCAATCATATTGGCTACTTAAGTCTCAAGAGAAATCCTAATCCAATTAGGATTCTACGAGTCAAACTCTTTTGGCCCATAATTCACTTCCAATCAATTTTACTTTACTTAGCATATCATGAGTGAGAATCTAGTAACATATCATGACCACCCAATTAACTAGAAATCCAGTGATTTAACTTTTAACTCTTCTATAGAAAATTACCATGCAATTCGTTATTTCATTATACTATACCTCATTTAGTAGCATAGACTTTGGGTCAACTACCACTAGACTGACTACATCACATCTAGTCTAAATGATATTATTTCTAATTTCTAAGATCCATTACTTTATTAGATATGTCATTGAAAACTCTGTTTAAGACATGTCCACTTTAGTTAAGGATATCTGAGTAATGATCTCCCACAAGAGGCCATAGGCATACTCTCATTCAATTAAGAGTGATGAATCCTCTATTGACAACTCAACTATCTTCAAATACTGACATTGAATCAAGGCAATAATTCCTTTAGTGATGAGGCTATCACTGACATTGAATTGATATCCATATGATTGTCTCATGGCTAAGTCATCCAATGTACTTAACCACTTTAGCAAGCATTCATATGTTAACTCTAAAGACTAAATATATAACACCCCTCTTATATGATTAGCATTAAACCAATTATATAAGTGAGTGTTACAAAACTACCCTTTTAAAAACTCAATCAAAATAAAAGTTCCCTTTAAATCACTTTAGTTGTATTATGGCCATGGTGACTATTTTTAAAATACCAGAACAAAAATAAAAAGAAAAGCAAACCAAAAAGTTTAATCTCATTGAAATCCCGTGTTAGGCACCCTATGGCCTCAAAGTTTACAGACAATATCCCAAAGGGAAATACAAATCCTTTAAAACATGAAAATACAACTTAAAGGAAACTTGGTGTATCACCACCCAAATTGAGTTTTACTTTATAACTCTTTCTTCAGGCTCTTCTACTCTATCAGCAACACCTATTTGGCTCCAACCTACATGTGAGAACACTCATAAGCTAAGCAACTCATGTTTAACATCATATATGTGAGTATATGTTGTAAAAATCAATTCATAATAATTTCCATATATGCATGCCTTATGTACATATCAGGTCTAAATCAACTCTTTCCATATACATAATTAACGTACAAATTCACAATGCAAATTATCAATTCAATTAATATGCGCTATCAAATTATAATAAGCAATTCTATAACCATGCATTTTAAGACCTGACATGCATAAATGTATATAGTGGTAAAACCCTTAGCTTAGTGTGAGAGCATGCAAACATCATGTATCATAATTCACAATTACTATCCTTACCATTATCAACATGTTCAACAAGTAATTCACATAAATCATTAATTACCAACCTTATAACATTCATAATAGAATCATACTGAGCATATCATATAACTCACCAAGTCATATATATATTCATTTACATTGTAGCATGGCAATAGAAGTATGATACTTTATAACCATATTTTGTGTCATATGAATATATATATATATATATACCAACAAGTCAACAATCACATGACATATAATCCAAGTACCAAATAATCATTTATATATTAACTTTTCCACTGTATCATATTTCCTTAAAATATTTTCACCTAAAACTCTCTACATGGACTATTTGGATATGAGTTGTAAATAAAGGTGCTCTAAGAGTTTAAGCCACTATCTATGATCATATGTACTCATTCGAGCTGCTCAAGTCAAGGGGCTTTCCGACTTGAGCCATATTTACTGAGTAATATATACATATCTTGTATGTAATGTAGGATCAAGGGTGCTCTCCGAGCTTAAGCCACTTTGTCCTTAAAAGAGAACATGTATCACAATTACTGTGGTACCATACACGCCTTTAATGGCATGTTGCATATCCTACTTATAGTCCTAGTATCGAGCCTGGGCTTTACTTTGTCATTTTCCTCCTTTTTACATTTCATCCATTATGTGAATCATATTATTCGCATATTTATATGTTGTACACATTTATATGCTTAAACAAGTTGTGCACAGTTTCTTATGATTTTATGACCTTAAACAACTAGATGAGTCATGCATACACAGTTACATCATCATGATCTTTTACATGCTCACATAGCAAGGTCCAATCAATAGTTTTATTCATCATTCGTATTATTGTAACATATTAAATACTCATATCTTAATCTTTGTACATAATAAATATCACTATGTGTAGTTCTTTTGTAATATTTCACATGAACAATTAATGCCAAACATCATGCCTCAACATCTTTAAAAAATATATTTATCATATAACACATCTTAACACATATACCTTTTAATCATTCAAATCTTCTTCATGTAAATGTGTTGTTCATATTTATGGTATATCGTATGAAGAATATGTGCATAGCCATCAAATTACATCATAGAAGAAAGCAACATAATAACATCCCAATCGAACACAATATAACATAAATTTGCCTTTTCATGCTCATATATTATCCTACCATCATTTGTGATTCCATATGCATCTATACCTCTATCAACCATTATAATCATGATCATTTAAAACTTTTCCATTATAACACTTCTCATTTCTAGTTCATAATGTGTATCTATTATATACACCAACTCAAGCGTCATTAATGCTCATTATGCATATATACAACATTTACAACTCTTCTTTTCAATTCTCATATTATCATACATTAATTACCGTCTTCAAACTCATTATAAATAAAAGCTAGGATTCATTTCATGACATCACAAATGCCATCATTCTTTCTTAAAGCTCATTGTACCCAAGACTAACATTTGTGACATACATAGCATTTATGATTTATAACCAATTGTCTCATACAATTAGAAGTTTCATTCCACAATTAACAAGTCTTTATGCCACCACTCACACATAAAATGTATTTAACATGCAAACAAGTCACATCTAAACTTTGGATGTATGTATATATACTTACCTCTATGGAGCCTTGAAACTCAAGCCTAATTCAACCTTGTCTCTCCGTTTAGTGGTCTTTTCCACCCTAATTCAACCTTGTCTCTCTGTTTGGTGGTCTTTTCCACCATTTCTTGCAACTTTTAACACATAAAAAGACTACATTTAACATCTTTGAGCCACAAACATGAATATATAGCTATTAGATACCAAACCCTAATTTAAAACTTATAATCTAACACTTTTATCAACTAATCCCTTTCAAGGTCATGCCTTAACTTGTTATTAAGCTTCTAAGAAAAGTTTTAGCCATCAAACTCAAGCTTGCACCAAAACCCTAGCCCATTTGAAAATAAGTCTCTACCCAAAACGGGAAATATATGAAAAGGCTTAAAACATGTAAAAGAAAATAGGAAAGCATGGTTTCTTATGTAATTAAAGGAAACACCATATAAATTAGGATTTTTGGGCTCCCCTCCTTTTTCTCTAGGTATGCCCTCTCAAGAACAAACTCCTTCTAGCCTTAATTTCTAATGAGCCTAATTAAATCTTGTTCTTTAACTTATAATCTTATGTTTTTGAGCTAGGAATCAAAGAAAATTGATGGAAAAATATTTCTGGTATGAAAACATAGAAGTGAAGACTAGGGTTTTCAAAAAAATTGTGAAGAAAGAGGAATGAATGAACTGATTCTTTTTTATACTGAGCAATGTTCATGGGCATGGCGATTGCTATCACGACCGTGAATCTATTTGAATCTAGAATTTTATCTAGCAATAGTTCACAACTATGATGTCATTGTCACACGTGTGAAATTGGTGACACTTCACTTTTTTATTTCTTTTTAACTCTTTCCACATACCATGATCCTTTATCTCATATTTATTTTTCCTTAATCCATCATATTAACTAGTACCTAATTAGTGATCATTATATTTCTCTCCCTCTTAAGAAATTTCATCCTCGAAATTTACCTAGTTAATAAATATATATCATCCGAGTGACAAAATCTTATTACCTTATAACTTAATCATGTAACTTTAATAGTAACACTAAATAATCTGCATAACCTTTCTTCTATGTCCCTTTAAATGGTTGAATATTGAAATCATAATAGATCTGAAAGTTTAGGGTTCTATGTTGCCTTCTAGAAGACTTCTATATACTAGTGGATCATGGCCTAGTTTGAAGATATCATATTCTTGAGAGATCAAACTAGTTTGATTCACTTACTCCTTGTTAACTGTTTCGTTATCAACCTTTATTACTAGTGAAATTTCAGTAGACTTAGTAAGTCTACTCTCTGATGCCCATACTGTATGTTATTCGTTGACCTTACTAATGTGTTTTAAAATATAACTATTGACTTCTCTCTTTATGTCTTCATGTCATGCTCAAATCTCTTTAAGGGATTTATTATGTAACTTCATTTTCTCAACTAAAATTCTATACTTCCCTAATCCTTTTAAGCTTTTATCAATTTGAATCATAACCTTATTAGTTCCTTCATCTGTTTACTGTGCATAAACATCCCTCTTGCCCTATTGCACTTATAGTTTACAATCTAATTGATGTTTTAAATTGATCATCATTGATTTGTTTCGTCTATGTTTGACCCTTCTAGTGGAGAGAAACCTTGATCATCTGTGTTAGTATAGTTGTAGCAGTCCTTTCCATATATCAATGTTTTGCAATATTATGTCATTAGCTGTCCAATCCGAGTCTCAAATTGAATGTTTCAACTTCTAAAGCTATGTTTCTATCTTTCCCTGAAGAATTATCAATAAATCATTGCAATGATCTATCACTATTACATATACCATCCTCTAATTCTGTAGATTATGTGATTAACTTTCTTTTTATCTGTATTGGTTATTGTCCTATACTATGAAAATGAGTCCATTGTCAATCATGTACTTTATGCTAGAACAAAATCCAAATATGTTAACTAAAGTCCATCTTCCATATTATTTATAAATCTATGTATACTTTTATTCCTCATCGTACCATATTCTAAAAAGATTATCAAGTTAAACTTTGCTCTCTGCCTCTTTATGATTATTCCTGATTCGTTGATTTAAGATTTTCTATCATCTATGGTTGTATTCTTTAATCTGATGTGAATGTGTAATATGGAATTCAAGTAGTACCTTATTTGACAATTCTTTAAGTTGTATTACTAATCCTTAATTTCCATCAATCATAGACATTTATATTTTTGAATTAGAATTGACTCTTTCCGAAAATAAACTTATGTTGAACATTATATCTTTGCCTGGTATACCTTGATGAGACATATAGAACACATTGTCCATCCTATCGTCTAACTTCATATCTAATTATCTCTTTCAACTTAAATTCTATATTTTTGTAATAAGGAATATGACAACCACTAGATAATTCTTCCACCATTGTCTATATCATTCATTAACTTTTGAGACTTATATGACTAACTTCTCCTTTAGGAATTCTAGTTTATTCCCTTTTCCTTTTATACCTTTTCTTAGTAATATATATACACACTTTGGTGTATGTATGTTGTTCAGTTTTGACTTATGTTGACCCTTCTCTTTTATCATCAAACTATTTTGGGTTACTGTATCATTGCACATACTTTTCTACACCTTTGATTGGATCGGAATCCATCTCTGAACTTAGGTTACCACAATTCAAATAATCACACCAACCATTTCCTCTTTATTTCTTTACCCTTAAACTTGTTTGTTGTTTGTTTGGAGTCCCTTTTCTAGCAGTAAAGATTATATTGCTCCATGCCTTTTGATATTATATCCTAACCACTCAACTTGTGAATTCAAAATCGGGATATGAAGATAATCATTTCATTGCATTTCTCCCCATATCTCTAATATTTATATGTTTCATTGCTTACATCTTTCATATCACATATATTGGGTTCGACAACTTCAACTTTAACTCTAATACTATCATACATATTAGGCTTTTTACGTATCATTATAAACATTCTTCTTATTGCTCCCATCCATTGTGCAACTCAATTAATAATCTTTTATAAAAGTAGAGTATCCACTTTTAGTTAATAACATAACCCTTTGCATGCCACAACCATGTTCCTGAAAAGGTTCATTACCCTCACCCGAGTTGTAATTGGAGTTCTCATGTTTGTCTCACCACATATTATGGTTGTATAAGTATACAAATATACATGTTGCCACTAGATCAACCTTACTAGTTTAAGGTCTCCTAATCAATTTGGCTGTTACTTTTACCCTACTTCACAAATACTCTATAGTCCTATATCATTTGATACTTTTACTTGACAGAGAAGAGCCTTGGTTAGAGTCATATAGGACACTCCATATACATGTGATACACCCTCAACCCATTTAGGTCTAAAAAGTTTAAACCTAAACTCTAATACTAATAAATGTAACAACCTCTCATATGACTAGCATTAAACTAATTATATAAGTGAGTCTTACAAAACCACCCTTTTAAAAACTTGATTAAAATAAAAGTTCACTTTAAATCACTTCAGTTGCATCATGACCACGATGACTATTTTCAAAACATCAAAAAACAAACCAAAAATTTTAATCTCATTGAAATCCTTTGTTAGGCACCTAATGGCCTCAAAGTTTATAGACAATATCCCAAAGGAAAATACAAATCCTTTAAAAAATGAAAACACAACTTAAAGACTCTTTGGTGTATCACCACCCAAATCGGATTTTGTCTCGTGACTCTTTCTTCGGGCTCTTATTCTCTGTTAGCAATACCTATTCAGCTTTAACTTTCATATGAGAACTCTCACATGCAAAGCAACTCATGCTCAGTGACATATATGTACATATATGTTGTAAAAATCAATTATCACTATTTTGATATATGTATGCCATATGTACATATAACATTTAGATCATATATTTGTATATGCATATTTAACTTATGAATTCACAATGCAAATTCTCACATCAATTAATATCTACTATCAAATTTTAATAGAAAATTCATAAACCATACATTTTAAGACCTAACATGCATAAATGTATACAGTGGTAAGACTATTAGCTTAGAGTGAGTGTATGCATCATCATGTATCATATTTCACTATTACTATCCTTACCATTATCAACCTATTTAGCAAGTGATTCACATCAATCATTAATACCAACCTTATAATATTCATAAAAGATTCATATCGAGCATATCATATAACTTAAGTTTGTCATCAGGTCAAATTTATATTCGTTTACATTGTAACATTGCAATAGAAGTGTGATACCTTATAGCCCTATTTTGTGTCATGTGAATATATATATATATATATATATATATATATATATATATATATATATATATATATATATATATATATATAATTATGCACATATATTGCATACCAATATGTCAACAATTACGTGGCATATAATCCAAGTACCAAATCATCATTTACATATTACATTTTCCACTATATCATTTTTTTTAAATATTCTCACCCAAAACTGTCTACATGGACTATTTGCATATAGGTTGTAATTAGGAGCACTCTCCGAGCTTAAGCCACCTTACCACTATCTATGATTATGTGTGCTCATCTGAGCTCCTCAAGTAAATAGTGTTCTCCAAGCTTAAGCCACCTTGACTAAGTAAGATATATGTATCTTGTATGTAATGTAGGATCAAAGGTGCTCTCTAAGCTTAAGCCATCTTGTCCTTAAAAAAACTTGTATCATATACCCCCTTAATGGCATGCTGCCTATCTTACTTTTAGTCCTAGTATTGGGTCTAGGCTTTACTTGGTCATTTTCCTTCTTTTTACATTTCATCCATTATGTAAATCATATCATTAGCATATTTATATGTTGTACACATTTAGGTGCTCACACAAGTTGTACATAGTTTCTTATGATTTCATGACCTTAAACAACTAGATGAGTCACGCATACACAGTTACATCATCATAATATTTTACATGCTCACATAGTAAGGTTCATTCAATAGTTTTATTCATCACTCATATTATTACAACATATTAGATGATCATATCTTAATCCTTGTATATAATAACTACTCTATTTGTCATTCTTATGTAATATTTCATGTGAACAATTAATGCCAAACACCATGTCTCAACATATTTGAAATATATACTTATCATATAACACATTTTAATGCATACACCTTTTAATCATACAAATATTTTTCATGTAAACATGTTGTTCATACTTGATTTTATTATATGGAGTACATATGCATAGCCACCATATTACATCATAGAAGAAAACAACATATTATGTTTGAAATTGGCTTCATGGACTGAATTATATGTTCACGACTGTGAAGTCTCATTCATAGGTACCCTTACCTATGAAGTTGGTGTGAATGCTTCTATCTATTTAGTGCATATTTTTTTCATAGGTGTGAAGAAATAATTATAGGCATGATTATAGTGATTCATGACTATGAGTCAAGTGGTGACTCAAGTCTTCAAACATTTTGCTTGTAACGGGTAATTCCGAGTGTGATGATTCATAACTATGAACCATATGTCATGAGTGTGAATTTGGGTTTTGCAACCATTTAACCATAAAACAAGGCATTTAAGATAAGACACAAACAAGGGTTCTAATGGCTTATATTATAACACTTCTCATTTCTAGCTCATAATGTGGATCTATTATATACATCAACTCAAGCATCATTAATACTTATTATGCATATTTACAACATTTACAACTCTTCTTTTTCAATTCTCATATTATCATGACATTAATTACCTCTTTCAAACTCATTATAAATAAAAGCTAGCATTCATTTCATAACATCAAAAGTGCCAACATTCTTCCTTAAAGCTCATTGTACCCAAGACTAATATTTGTGACATACATAACATTTGACCTATAATCAATTGTCCTATATAATTATAAGTTTCATTCCATAATTAACACATCTTTATGCCACCACTCACACATTAAATGCATTTAACATGCAAACATGTCACATCTAGAATTTGGACGCATGCATATATACATACCTTTATGGAGCCTTAAAACACAAGCTTAATTCAAGCTTATTTCTCTTTTTGGTGGTCTTTCCCACCTTTTCTTGCAACTCCTAACATATAGAAATACTACCTTTAACATCTTTGAGCCAAAAACATGAATATAAAACTATTAGATACCAAACCTTGACTTAAAATTTTTAGTCTAACACTTTTATCAACTAATCCCTTTCAAGGTCATGCCTTAACTTGTTATTAAGCTTCTAAAGAAATTTGTATACAACAAACTTAAGCTTGAACCAAAACCCTAGCCTATAACACCCTTTTTTAGGGTCTATAAGTTAATTAGGTTGGTTAATAGAGATTGTAGTGGGATTAGAGTTTGAAAGGTTTAAGATAGTGAAAAAGAGGTTGTTCATGCCCATGAATATTGGTTCACGATCATGAATGTCGTGATTTGGTTTCACATTTGTGCATGGTTTGTCAAAACCGTGAAAGTGGAGTTCACGCTCTTGAAGACATACTTGATGCCTGTGAATGATAGTCAGCAAAGTTGTTAAGCAGAGCCATTTTTTCTCTTTATCTCTGCTTTTTCAACTGCTCCACTGCCCCTATAACCCAAGTTTACATTCCACATTCATCTTCTTTAGCTTGTTTTTCCCCAATTACACAAAAATCACCATTTTTAATCCATGTGAAAGCTTGTACCCAAGAGATAAAGAGGAGTTCTTGAGGTTTAAACCAAAGGTTAGTTTGAGAGTGAGTTTAGTGATTCATTTTTTTGTGGTAGATGCTATAACTAGTGGAAAGGATCGAAGTGGTTAGGCAAACTTTAAGAGCTATAAGGGCTTAGGCTTCATTGTTAAGGTTAACACATATATGCATATTAATTCCCTTATTTTGCATGTTATTATGTTATTTTCTATGAAAATGTGATTAATGTGTTTCTATGACATTTTTACATGTTAATGGTATGGTATAATTGCTAGAAATGCCATGAACATAGGTTATGTTGATTATTTTACTAAAGAGAGATTTTAGCATGAAATGTGTTATGAATGTCCCTTTTTATGTTAAAGGCATGTTGCTAGCTTGATATGTGGTTGAATGTTTATAGGAGTGATTAACATTGGTTAATCTTAGAGACCCTTGCATGTGGCATTGTTATGCTCTATTTTTGGGTTTAGAAAACCCAAAAATTCATGCCTGTGATATGGTTATTATGCCTGTAATATAGCACATAGACACATTTCACACCCGTGAACATCTATTTCCAATTTTTCACCCTCAATTTTCATAATTTGAGCTACAGTCATGAATGCTTAGTTATGGTCATGAATGAAGTGTGTATAGGGATAAAAGCTTTCATGTGAATGGTCACGATTTGGTTCATGGGTAATGGTCACAGTCGTGAATGTCTTTCATGCCTGTGAACTATCTGTTATTTTACATATGCAATGTATGATTTTAACCAAGATGTGGTGGTTTTGCTTCTAAATGCATATAGATAATGTAAAAGTGATATAAATGATATATGTGATGATGTATGAGAAGTAATATGATGATGTTTTGAGAATGGTTCTATGTGTATATGGTATTAAAATAGAAATGACGTGAAAAAAAAAAAAGAAATGAGTTATAAGAATTAGAAATGCCTTTTTCTCTAATCTAGAACTTGGCCTTGGATAGATGGCATGTCATTAAGGGAGTTACAGTATCATAGAATACTTTTTATATGAGGTCTTGGTAGCTAAAGATTAGGTTAATACACCATTTGGTCTTCAATTCCAAGTGATTTTAAGGACAAAGTCATCGATGCTCAAATTAGAGCGCCCTTGATTTGGTTTATACTTAGTCAAGGTAGTTGAAGCGCTTAGAGCAATATTGACTTAAGGAGCTTAAGTGAGCTTTTACAATTAGTGGAAAAAGTGGCTAAATCTCTGAGAGTGCCTCTGTTCTACTGGGCAAGGTAATAAATTAAAGGAAACTAGATTAAGGAAACAGTAATCATATAATGGTAAATATGAGATAAAATAAGGCAATGCTTATATGAACCAATTGTATGAGAAAACTTGGTATATGTAATGTTGATATGAGATATGGTGATTGTATTGCCATGCTTTAGGATAGTGTTTATGGTATGATAGTATACATGAACATGCATAATATGCCATGATATGAATTGTCTGGTTGTATGCTTGAATTTTTTATGTCTATATGTACCACTAATCTTTCAGTAGCTTAGCGTGTGGATTTTTTGAACATAGGTCGGAACGTAAGAGAAAGTAGGAGTTGACTCAAGAGAAGAAGTGCCCATTTTGAAGAGTCAATGCACATGTCATCTTTATTGCTTTTTGTACATGACATGGTTATGGGTTTTTATATTTTTTATAGGTTTGCATGTTAAAAAATATGTATTTAATTTTAAAGTTGTATTTTTGTAAGTAATGGGCCAGTTAGGGCCAAGTTGGTATTTATGAAAAGGATCCTTAGGGATCTAGGTTTACTAAATTAGTTTTGTAAGGAAAGTTTTAATTGTTAGAGAGGTGCACTAAAGGCAATCACCTTAGGCACTTGATGTACTCATTTATTATTTATAAAAGGCATTTTCATTATATAGTATTCATTGTATATGAATTGGTATAGATCTTAAACAATTTAACGAAGTCCTTAGTATGTAACAGAGCATAAAGGAATTCATTATGATGAAATTCCTACCATGTGCAATTGTGTTAATACCCAAATTATCCCTAGTCATAGGATTAACAAGATGGGACATTGTTAATTCAGATAGACTAGCACATGTTATATTTCTTGATTAAGTCAAGCAGTTGATCTCATAACTTAAAAGCATGATATGTTTAGAGTTAACATGTGGATGCTTATTAAGAGTAAAAAGTACATTGGATGACCTGTGTTAACCTTGAGGGGTATTTCTGTCATTTTGATGATAACAAATACTATAGCAATATTGTATTTAACATACTTGTTTTTGTAAGTATATTATACAGAACATGAATTAAAATAGCAAGAATGGAGAATTGGAAGAATAATCCTTGAGAAACAAAATTCAAGTAGTAGCATGTTCACTGCCGTGACTCTAGGAGTCACTCATGTGAAGAACGCTAATCGTTACCAAAACCAACATTTGAAGTTCACGGCCATGAAGGAAGCACAAACCGTGAAGTAAGCATTTCAGTCACCCCCGTGAATAAAGGTGTCACCCCCGTGAAGATTCATGCAATTTCATCCAGAGAGCTTCACGACCAGAGTCACCACTTGGATCACGGCTGGGAAGATTGTCACGCCCGTGAATGAGTATGTCATGCCCGTGACTCAATATGTCAAAACATTCCAGAGAGCTTCACGACCAAGGTCACCACTTCAATCACGGCTTGGGAAGAACTGTCACCCCCGTGACAGTCATAGTCACGCCCGTGAACAATGAAAGAGAAAAATGTCAGGCGCGATTTTTGGTTGGTACAACGGCTAGTTTCTTATTTAATGCACTCCAACGGCTATATTCAGCCATGGGACTATAAATGGAAGTCATTTATGCATTAAGAACAAGAGAATAATAAGAAAAACAAAAGAATAGCATATACTTCGAATTTAATTCTTATTACAAGCTATTTGTACTTTGACACTTTGAGAACAAATCTATTCTCTGTAAAAATCTTTTTGCTCCTCATATTTGAGCAATAAAGATTTATAAGTGGTTCTCTCTGTAATATTTACTCAAGTGAGCTTTGGGTAATTCTGGGTTAAGAGTAGAAACACTTGTAAGGGTTAGTTGTGTGAACCTCCAAACCACAAATTAAAAGGTTGTTTGTGTGAGCCTGTAAAACACAAAGAGTAGGTTGTTTGTGTCAGCCTGTAAAACACAAAGAGTAGGTTGTTTGTGTCAGCCTGTAAAACACAAAGAATTGGTTATTGTGTGAGCCATTAAAATACAAGGGATTTCTGGGTTAGGTGTGAGCCATTGTGAGAAACACCATAATTGGGAGTGAGCTTGTAAAACTCCATTGTAACACTTAGTGTGTTAGTGAAACTCCTAATTACGATTGGGGAGAGGAGTAGGGTTTGTTAACACCCAAACCTCTATAAATCTTTGTGTCTGATTTTCTTTATCCCCCCTAAAATTAACTATTTATTTCCGCACTTTAAAGTTTAATTTTTTGAAACTCCAATTAAACCCCCCTTCTTGGTCTAATATCTGGGCAACAATTGGTATCAGAGCTTTGTCTAGCATCAAAGCCTGAAAAGCGCTAGTAAAGATCAAGATATGGCTAGTGAAGGATTCCAAAGTCTCAAGCCTTACTTTGATGGAGCAAATTATGCTCATTGGAAGTTTCAGATGGAGACATATTTGGATAATGAAGGAATTGAAGTTTGGGATAGTATTCGAAAAGAATGGAAACCACCAACTAGAAGAGGAGTTAATGGTGAAGAAGAAATCATGTCAAGAGATGATTGGACAGAGCCTCAAAGAAGAGCAAATTTCAAAAATAAGAAGGCAATGACAATTCTCTCTAGCTCATTATCTGTTGAAGAATGTGGCAGGATACAACACTGTTCAACTTCATATAGCATGTGGAAAACATTAGAAAACTATCATGAAGGCCACAAAGCCACATGAGATGACGAAAGCTCTTCAAGTAAAAAAAATTACAATAAAAGCGAAGAGGTCAACCTATGCTTCATGGCTATAGAGGATCACGTCTCGGATAAAGTAAGATCACTACACTCATACTCTTTCAATAATGATAGTAGTGATAATGATAGTAATAATGATAGTGATGATGATGATGATGAGCAAAGCCTAGTAGAAGAATTAAATATAGAATTAGAGAAATATAGAAGTAAATTTAGTACTTATAGAAATAACATCTCTAATTTAAAAAATAAGATAGATGGTTTAGAAAAGGAAAACATAAAACTTAAATCATATAATGAATCTCTCCAAAAGTCATTAGATGAATACTCATCAAGACCCTCAACAGCTTCCTTGCTAAAAGAAAATAATATTTTGAAAAATGAAGTTGAGGAACTTAGAAACTCCATTTCTAAATTTCACAATGGTAAAGAGAGTTTAGATACTCTCATTATGTCTCAAAGACCACCTTTAGTTAGACACAGTCTAGAATTTAAGAACACATCATCATCTTCTCGCAAAACTATTTTTTTAAAGTCAAGTGAACCTCACATCTCCACACTTGCTGGAAAAGCACCAAAGAATAAGTATACTAATCCCTCTATACATAAAAGGAATAATCAAGGATTAGTAAACCTAAGAAACAATCCTCAAAAGACTAATCATGCCTTTATGTATAAGAAGCATGCATCTAGAAAAATGCAAATTAATCATGAATGTGCATGCCATTGTTCTCAAAATCAGTCTAATAAAATTATGGCATTTAAACACAGTGTAAGACCAAAAAGCAAGTTTAGACCTAAACAATGTAATTATTGTATGAAAATGGGTCACATAAATAAACATTGCTGGATAAGGAAGGCTCATTGGGAACCTTCATGTGCTAACCCCCAAGGACCCAACCTCATTTGGGTACCTAAAAATCATACTTGATTTGTGATTCTATAGGTATGCCTCAAGTCCACAATAAACAAAAATGCGTGGCTAGTAGACAGTGGATGCTCAAGGCATATGACAGGAGACAAAGAACTTTTCAATAAAATCAAAAGTATTGATGGAGGTAAAGTTACCTTTGGAAACAATGCAAAGGGTAAGGTAATTGGCATTGGTTCTATTGGTGTTAATGGTACTACTTTTATTAAGGATGTCTTACTTGTTGATGGCTTGAAACATAACTTGTTAAGTGTAAGTCAATTATGTGATAAAGGAAACAAAGTAATCTTTACTTCAAATGAATGTCTTGTAATCTCTATCGATGGTCAAGAAATATTTAAAGGAAATAGAGATATCAATACATACATAATAAACTTACATGAACTATATAACCATTCCTCTAAGTCTCTTGTGACTACTAGTGATGAATATTGGCTGTGGCATAGAAGACTTGGTCATGCTAACATGGACTTAATACAAAGTCTCAGCATAGGAGAACTAGTAAAAAGATTACCAAAAGTTAAATATAAAAAAGGCAAGACATGTGATCCCTGTCAAAGAGGAAAGTAACACAAGTCATCTTTCAAAGACAAAAACATAGTAAGTACTTCGAAACCTCTTCAACTCCTGCATTTAGACTTGTTTGGACCTACTAGAATTGCTAACTTAGGAGGAAAAAATTATGCATTTGTCATCGTAGATGATTACTCTAGATTTACTTGGATAATTTTCTTAGCTCAAAAGAGTGATGCTTTTGAAAATTTCAAAAACTTTGCTAAAAGAGTTCAAAATGTAAAAGGGTACTGCATTTCAAAAATAAGAAGTGATCATGGGAAAGAATTTGAAAATGAAAACTTTGAAAGCTTTTGTCTTGAACATGGCATTTCTCATAATTTCTCATCTCCAAGGACACCTCAACAAAATGGGGTAGATGAAAGGAAAAATCGAACATTAATTGAAATGGCTAGAACAATGCTTAATGAATATGAATTACCAACTTATTTTTGGGCAAAAGCCACAAACACTGCATGTTATATTTCAAATCGAGTTTTCAAAAGACCTCTTTTAAACAAAACCTCATTTGAGCTATGGAATGGAAGAAAGCCCTTTGGTATCATACTTTAGAGTATTTGGATGCAAGTGTTTTATATTGAACACCAAGGACAATCTTGGAAAATTTGTCTCTAAGTCTGATGAAGGTATCTTTTTAGGATACTCTACAACCAGCAAAGCATATAGAGTATTTAATAAAAGATCATTAACGGTTGAAGAATCCATGCATGTTGTTTTTAATGAATCTAGTAGACTTGATCTTGTGAAAGGTAGTGCTCCTGATGATGTTGTAGATAATATGGAAAAACTTGTCATTCAAAATGGAAAAGAAGAAAACGATCAAGAAAATTTACTACCTCAAAATCAAGAACAAATGGAGCAAGAACTTCCAAAAGAATGGAGAATGATGAAAGATCATCCAAAAGAGCAAATAATTGGTGATTTATCAAGGGGAGTAAGTACTAGATCTCATTTCAAGCATTTAGTCACTGACATTGCTTTTATTTCACAAATTGAGCCTAAAAACATTGATGAGGCTCTTAATGATGAAAGTTGGGTAATTGCCATGCAAGAGGAACTCAACCAATTTGAGAGAAATAAGGTATGGAATCTAGTACCTAGACCCAAGAATCATCCAATCATAGGCAGCAAATGGGTATTTTGAAATAAATTAGATGAACAAGGGTTAATAACCAGAAATAAAGCAAGACTAGTTGCAAAAGGATATAATCAGGAAGAACGTATAGATTATGATGAAAAATATGCACTTGTAGCTAGATTAGAAGCTATAAGAATACTCTTAGCATATGCATGTCACATGAATTTCAAACTCTTTCAAATGGATATGAAAAGTGCATTTCTAAATGGTTATATAGATGAAGAAGTGTATGTAGAACAACCACCAGGTTTTGAAAGCTATGAGAGACTAAGTTCTTTTTTATTAGAAAATAGCTTCACAAAGGGAAATGTTGACACTATACTATTCATCAACAAGCATAAGCATGATATACTTATCGTTCAAATTTATGTTGATGATATAATATTTGGTTCTACTAATGAGCTGCTTTGTCAAGAATTTGCTAAGTTCATGACTAGGGAATTTGAAATGAGCATGATGGGAGAACTTAAGTATTTCCTTGGTCTACAAATAAAGCAAAGCAATGAGGGCATATTCATCAACCAATCCAAATATGCCAAAGACTTAATCAAAAAATTTGGTATGGAAGGATGCAAAAATGCCAAGACTCCTATAAGCACATCAACAAAATTGGACAAAGATGAAAAAGGTAAGAGCATTAATGAAAAGCTTTATAGAGGTATGATCGGATCACTTTTATATCTCACTGCTTCTAGACCCGATATTATGTATAGTGTTTGCTTATGTGCACGATTTCAATCATGTCCTAAAGAATCTCATCTAAATGCTATAAAAAGGATTTTAAGATATTTAAATGGAACATTGCATCTAGGTTTATGGTATCCTAGGAATTCATCTTTTTATATTATAGGATATTCAGATGCAGACTATGCTGGTAGTCTTTTGGATAGGAAAAGTACTTCAGGTACTTGTCACTTCATTGGAGAATGTTTGGTTTCTTGGTTTAGCAAGAAATAAGTTTCAGTTGCTCTCTCAACTGCTGAAGCTGAATATGTAGCAGTTGGATGTTGTTGTACACAAATTCTTTGGATGAAACAACAACTTAAGGACTATGGTCATGAGATGAACCATATACCTATAAAATGTGACAACACTAGTGCTATAAATCTTTCAAAGAATCCTATTCAACACTCTAGAAGTAAACATATTGACATTAGACACCACTTTATTAGAGATCATGTTCAATATGGAGATGTTGAATTAGAATTTATATGCACAGAAAATCAATTAGCAGATATTTTCATTAAGTCTCTAAATGAGGAAATATTTAATTTCATTAGAAGAGAACTAGGCATGATTGATGGATTAACCTTGTGATTGCAAGAATATGAAATCTTAATTGTTGATCTTAAATCATATCACAAGTTATAAGATAGAAATTTTGATGAGAATTCATGTTTTATGAAGTAGAATCTTTGTTGAAATGATTTAGTCTTGTTGTAGAACTTAATTTCAATTTGATGAAAATTATAGGGGAGTCACGCCCGTGACATATATTCACGTCCGTGACTTAAGTGGCCCAAAGAGGCAGTGTCGTTCACGACTTTGGTTCACGACATGATTCAAGGCTTCAAGTGGTGAAACTTAGTTTCACGGCTTCAGTCACGCCCGTGAAAATGGACTTTCACGCTCGTGACGCTTTTTCACTCCCGTGAATAATTACACCCCAAAACTCACAGAAGCTTTCACGCCTTGTGTCACGGCTTGCTTCACGGGCATAAGTAGTGAAATTCAACAGTTCACGCCCGTGACGTTATATTCACCCCCGTGACCTGTGATCATTCACGCCCGTGATGTTCATTGATCATGCCCGTGAAATTATTCACGCCTTCATTCACGGGTGGAACACTGCTTCAGCAAACCGTGAACACGACCATTCACGCCCCTGAAACCATAAGTCACGCCCGTGAATGTATCGAATATATAAGAAAATAACCGGTTACAACCTTCATTTCAACTCTCCATCTCCCAAAACCGCTCTCATTTACTCTCATTCATTGAGACATTGAAGATTCCGACCCCAAAGACTTGAAATTTCACTATAAATACCACCAAAAGTTCGAATCTTCAGTAGAAATCATACATTTCTAGGGTTTTACATTAAATTTTCTGTCAAAAATTATCTTCAACTCCATCAACAACTAATTTCTTCAAATATGGAGTCTGCTTCATCTAAGGGAAAGAGAAAGAAGTCTCATGCACCTAAGAGGTATGCAGATTACCTCATGAACCGCATTCCGGAGAGTTGCCATCCTCGGTATGCAACTTTGAAGAAAAGACCTCTTTTATCATCAAGGTCTTTCGATTGGCAGACAGTCTGTAGTCTCGGGCTTGAGATGGCTATGACAGAGCAACTACAAGCCTGTCATCTCAATGAGTTTGTTGAAATTCATCAGCTGACTCTGAGGGAGCCAACGCTGGAATTTCTCAGCACCTTGCTTGTTTCATCTAATGGAGTGGTGAAATTCCAACTCTGCAATAATCCTAACACCCTCAGCGCCATCGCATTTGGAGGATTGTTCAACCTACCATCTGATGGCATTCTAAATGAGACTGAGGTAGAATTCTCTGCCCCTCTAGCCTGGACACATTTTGGATATAATTGTAGCTGGGACGTGAAGAAGACAAAGAGCACTCATGTTGTGGCCCCAGTACACAGGTATTTGCATAGGTTCCTAACCTATAGCATTTTTGCTAGGGGAGAAAGTAATGGAACTATTAGGAAGTCAGAACTCTTCCTCTTTGAGATGGCTCGCAAGGGAGTCACAGTGGCACTTTCTAGATGGTCTGCAAACCATCTTCTCTCCATTGCCACCAAGCCCACAAGAGATATTTTGATTGGGGCATATGTCACCCATATTGCAGTGAAGCTCAATTATTTGAAGCTGGATGACCATCACTTCAACATCATTCCTGTACATCCTCGAGATAGGCTGGATGTTGAGTCGTTCATCAAGATGGGAGCGGCTGTCAGAATCATTTTTCAGAATGATATCTTCTACCGCTTCACTAACATTGCTGGAGAGATTATCTGGGAAGATAATGACACAGAGGATTTTAAAGAAGACCTCTAGGGAGTCCAGTAGAAAAAGAGAGCTCGGGTTAAGGAAGCACCTCCAGCAGTCGAGCAGGACATTGGACAGTCCTCAGCTTCCACACCATCCTTAGCGCAGCAGGTGGTTAACCTATTGGCACCACGTTTTGAGCAGCTGCGGACTTCCATGGATGAGAGGTTGGAGAATCTCAAAGACTTCATGGAGTCTCGGATGGACAGCCTTGAGGCTGAAGTAGCAAGGCTTCGTGATAGGATGTTTGGCTAGGAGATAGGCTAGTGTGTAGCCTAAATTTGATCATTTTTAGCTTGTTTGTCATTTTTATGTTTGGTTGTGTAGGAAATTTTAATTTTCCTTTCTTAGTTTGTATCCTTTCCTTTATGATATATATATTTGCCTTTGTTCACTTCAATCTTCATATCCTTTTTGATTGATGACAAAAGGGGGAGAAAACTAGCAATATATGATAAGGGAGAATGATATCAAACTAGTAATATAAGAATTGACATCAAAAAGTGAATTAATATGCAAAGTATATAAATTGAGCTTTATATACCTTAGATACAACTTAAGTATACCTTGCATATACCTTAAAACAAGTTACAAATAAAAATATGCCATGATATACCTTAAATATACCTTACATATACTTCATGTCATAAAAAGGAATTATGGTATGTATTGGATATACTTCTCATATAACTTGCATATACTTAAAATCTAGTTTAATGCTACATCATTATTTACTATTCTTGCATATTACAATCTTTATCCAAAGTATATTTTGAGGGGGAGACTTCTCAAAATCACATATTGCTATATTATTTGTCACCATCAAAAAGGGGGAGATTGTTAACCTTGAGGGGTATTTCCGTCATTTTGATGATAACAAATAATATAGCAATATTGTATTTAACATACTTGTTTTTGTAAGTATATTATACAGAACATGAATTAAAATAGCAAGAATGGAGAATTGGAAGAATAATCCTTGAGAAACAAAATTCAAGTAGTAGCATGTTCACTACCGTGACACTAGGAGTCACTCCTGTGAAGAACGCTAACCATTACCAAAACCAACATTTGAAGTTCACGGCCATGAAGGAAGCACAAACTGTGAAGTAAGCATTTCAGTCACCCCCGTGAATAAAGGTGTCACCCCCGTGAAGATTCATGCAATTTCATCCAGAGAGCTTCACGACCAGAGTCACCACTTGGATCATGGCTGGGAAGATTGTCACGCCCGTGAATGAGTATGTCACGCCCGTGACTCAATATGTCAAAACATTCCAGAGAGTTTCACGACCAAGGTCACCACTTCAATCACGGCTTGGGAAGAACTGTCACCCCCGTGACAGTCATAGTCACGCTTGTGAACAATGAAAGAGAAAAATGTCAGGCGCGATTTTTGGTTGGTACAACGGCTAGTTTCTTATTTAATGCACTCCAACAGCTATATTCAGCCATAAGAGTATAAATGGAAGTCATTTATGCATTAAGAACAAGAGAATAATAAGAAAAACAAAAGAATAGCATATACTTCGAATTTAATTCTTATTACAAGCTATTTGTACTTTGATACTTTGAGAACAAATCTATTCTCTGTAAAAATCTTTTTGCTTCTCATATTTGAGCAATAAAGATTTATAAGTGGTTCTCTCTGTAATCTTTACTCAAGTGAGCTTTGGGTAATTCTGGGTTAAAAGTAGGAACACTTGTAAGGGTTAGTTGTGTGAACCTCCAAAACACAAATTAAAAGGTTGTTTGTGTGAGCCTGTAAAACACAAAGAGTAGGTTGTTTGTGTCAGCCTGTAAAACACAAAGAGTAGGTTGTTTGTGTCAGCCTGTAAAACACAAAGAATTGGTTATTGTGTTGAGCCATTAAAACACAAGGGATTTCTGGGTTAGGTGTGAGCCATTGTGAGAAACACCATAGTTGGGAGTGAGCTTGTAAAACTCCATTGTAACACTTAGTGTGTTAGTGAAACTCCTAATTACGATTGGGGAGAGGAGTAGGGTTTGTTAACACCCGAACCTCTATAAATCTTTATGTCTGATTTTCTCTATCCCCCCTAAAATTAACTTTTTATTTCCGCACTTTAAAGTTTAATTTTTTGAAACTCCAATTCAACCCCCCTTCTTGGTCTAATATCTGGGCAACAACCTGCTATGAGATAATCACATGGATATCTATATCACGTTAGTGATAGTCTCATCATAGCAATGGTGCAAGTATCATTAGACTTGAAATGCTTAAGATTATCTTGGATACTGAATCCTATACTTTGACTCCATTTTTTATCCTTTTCAGAGGTCGCTCATAGGGTAGTAATTGGGTATAGCATGAGGTATTTGAAGGTAGTTGAGTAGTCAATAAATGATTCGCCACTCTTGATAGAAGAAGAGTATACCTATAGCCTCTTATAGAGATCATTACTCAGAAATCCTCGGCCAAGGTGGACATGTCTTGAAAAAGGTTTTCAATGACATATATGATCCAAGTAATAAGTCTCATAGACAAGAACTAAATATCATTTGGACTAGATAACACACAGACCATGCTCTGAACCAAATGAGGTGTGGTTTGGTGAAAGGACAAATTGCACGTTAATTATCTATGGAAGGCTAAAAGTCAAACCACCAACTTTCTGGTTAATTGGGTGGTGTCAATTGCTTGTTGGAGTCAAATTAAATTCGTGGTTAAATTCCTAAAGAATCCTAATTCATGTGTGATTCAATTTAAGCAATTTTTGTGTAATTAATTTGCTAATTGAATGATGAATAATTTAGATTGTCTAATAAACAAATTTAATTGGTTTAAACTGATTATAAATTTCTTATAATGATGAGAATGAATTCTGGAAATTTTGAGAATTTTTAAATGGAATTTGATTTGAATATAAAAAGGGTTTTCAAAGTCCTAGTTTGACTAAGATTCTAGTATGCAATTGTAACTATGATTGTTTAATCCTATTTGGCATCAAACTAATAATTAATTAAGGTAATTTAATTAGGACTTAACTACTGGTCATATTTGGATTTAATATTAAATGAGATTTAATTATTAAATTCGGATTTAATTAGTGCATGCATTAAATTGGTAATAACCTATTTGGCAAAGTAGACAATTTTAGGTAACTTTTTGATATGATCAAATGTATGCCTAATTTGCATAATTTCCTTTTGGAAAGTGTTTCTAAATGTTCATATGATTATTTAATAAGATTAAATAATGGATATATGATGAATTTCACTAAAGGCCAAACAATCAAAATAATGTTTCAAGAGTTGAAATAAAGGGAACCCAAATTGCTACTTTAATAGATTACCTTTAATTATGCATTAGAGAATGTATGCTAAGGGTGTATGGAATGACATGATGTTATGATTATGGACTTGACCAATGAGATTGATCATGTATGGAATTTTATTTTTGGTAAATAGAGTCTGTGAGTCCCTAACTTTTCTTTTCTCTCTATTGTATTTATCTTCTCATCTTACTCCCATCAAATGTAACTTGAGGTTTTCTTATGAAGAATTTATGTAATTAGATTATATAGGATTAGAATAGAATTAAAATACAAAGGAGCAAAAAGCCAAAGAGATGGCGCCAAAAACAAATGAGCATTAGAATAGGAAATTATTTTCTATTTTGGTCTTATAATTTCATGTATCTACCTAGGTGAGACCTAGTCAATCCTTTTATGGCTCGAATAATAGATGTTAGATTATGTCCATATTCATCTCTTCATGATATGGAATTTAGATGATCATCTGTCTCTTCCTGTAGTCCATTACCACACCGTGCTGAGGTCACCAATCCATTCCCAGAATCACATCAAATTCTTGGAATGGTAACACTATCAAGTTTTCTGGGAATTGTTTATCTTGTATCTCAATTGAGAAACTCCTAAACACCTTGTTAACCCTCGCACTGTGTCCTAACGGTTTAGTCATAAGGATATCAAATTCTAAAGTCTTTTGTTCTAAACCCTCTTGACCCAGTGGTAGTGTGCATAAGTAAGAATGCGCTGATCCCGAATCTATCAATGCATGAATGTTAGAGCCAAAGAGAATGAATTTACCAACAATAACATTGCATCCTGCTGCTCTCAGCCCCACATAGCATACGCTCTTAGTGAAGCACCTTTACTGACCTTCAGCCTTTATATCATCTCAAATCTAAACTGACTAGGCCCTACTCAACCTCTTCTGTCTTATCCTCTACCTTGGCCTTGGCCTTTGCCTTGTCCAAAAATCTGCATTTGTACAGGTGCAATGCTTCCTAAGCCTTTACCAAACTATAACAGTGAATAGTCATTCCACACGTGATCTTTGGAGCCACACCTCAAGCAAGCTCCTGTCGTCCACCAACACTCTCCTGGATGAGGCGACCACAGAGTTGACATACCAGTAGGAGTATAGATCTGTGTGATACCTGTGTCGGTGCACTAGCTACTGTAAATGAAGATCTCGCAGGTTATCCCCATCTGAAAGAATAATGCCTACTGAAACCTCCAGCCTAAAATCAACCACTGAAAAATCTTTCCCTCTTGCCATTCAATGGTCCCCCACTTGGTTGTAACATAGGTCTTCTAAACGCTCTCTCTTGTGTTGGCTGCTGTCTTTCAACTATTTTGGCAAATGCTAGCAAACTAGGGAATTTCATCGACTGTACGGCTGAGACCTGCAACTTAATTGGATCCTTTAACCCATTCTTAAATCTCTAGTACTTATCTGCCTCAATGGATATAATGCCTCCAACATACTTACAGAGATGTGTGAAATCTCTCTCATATTCAAATACTAACAGATTCCCCTGTTTCAGCATTAAAAATTATCTCTTATTGTCATCAATGTAAATAGGAGGAATAAACTGCTCCTTAAACTTCTCTAGAAAGAACTTCTATGTCATAGGGTCGAGAGTCTCCAAGCTCTGTGACTCTGACTGCAACCAATCATAAGCATGCTCTTGTAGTAAAAATACTACATACTTATATTTCTACTCATTTAAGTAGTGCAACTGATAAAAAATCCTCTCGGCTCTTTCCAACCAAAACTCTGTCATGGAAAGATCATCCTCTCTCTTCCCATAAAAATCAAGTGCCCCTAACTTTCTCAACCTTTCAAACTGCAATACCAATGGGGCTGGCTGTGTTGCCCACTGTAATAGATCTACCATATTCCTCATCAACTATGTCTATGTTGTATTAGTAGCTGACTGCCCACATGATGAGCTGGGACCAGATCTTAATGCTACACCCCGACGATGATTAGTCTCGATGAGGCCTCTCTCTCAGTAGGCATATTACTCTCAGCCTCCTCAGCCACGATTTGTCATCCTAATCAGTAAGCAGCAACTCATATACTCAATTGTGGGTATACATATATCACAAATATTTTCAAAAATTCCTTTCTTTGAAAACCCAAAACCACCCAAACCGAGCTCTGATACCAAAAATTGTAACACCCCTTCACTCCATCAGCACGTGCTTGGATAAGAGAGCACTACACCGATTTCTTTAATCTTTTAACTTATTTATTGAAAACAATCCATATTCATAAATATTATTTTTTCCAATAATATAAAGGAAATATAACATACATTTTATTTGTATAGGATAATGTTTATGAAACATTAAATTAATTTTATAAAACCATAAAATGTAGTATATAAATCTAAATACAAAATATAAAATACAAGATACAAAAGTTTGTGACCCACGGTTTCTAGAAATCAACTACTTTACTGGACTAGGATCATTGTTGCCTTTTTTTACAAGCTTCAGCTACCTTTTTAAATCATAATGGAAGGAAACTCCTACACTAAGCTCTAAGCTTAGTGATGCATATAAATAAGGCAATATACTATTTGATGCAACATGCATTGTCATGTATATTATGTATCATATTATTTTTTTATGAAAGTTCTTATCTCATTACATTCTAGCATGCATAGATGTCAAGTTATCTATTTATATCTCATATTCATTTTGCTTTACTATATTATTATAATAATCAACTATTTCACATATTATAAATTTTTTTAATTTTTTTTAACTCATTTATGCCCATACACACCTAGAAACCACCAACTAGGATAACAGAGTTGTCATCCTCACATTTATGAGTGCCACCCGAGTATTTATAGCATGCATATTCAAGTATCATCACCGGCATCTACATATATATATTGGTGTCATCACCAGCATTAATAATAGTGTCATTATTGGCTTTACTTATAGTGTCATCACTAACTTCATTAATCGTGTCATTATAGACATTAATAATTCTCCTAATTGGTATGCCAAATTATCCAAAATTCTAGTTCTAAGCTAGGTATTATAGGGCTTAATTAAAGTCATTAAATTTCATAACTCTTAAATTCACACATTTCACCCATTTAATAACTCAATTAATCATATAATTACTCAATGAAAGTATTCGTTGCATAATTTAACACGATTCACTTTGGTTTACACATCAAATTTTTCAATTGGTTTTATGCACTGTTACTGGCAGATTTTATATTGTGTATTTGACATAAATTTTGAGAGTTATGAACTCATTTATGCTCATACACACCTAGGAACCACCAACTAGGATAACAGAGTTGTCATCCTCACATTTATGAGTTTCACCTAGGTATTTATAGTATGCGCATTCAAGTGTCATCACCGGCATATATATATATATATATATATATATATATATATATATATATATATATATATATATATATATATATATATATATATATATATATATATATATATATATATATATATATATATATATTTATATATATTTATATATATCGGTGTCATCACTAGCATTAATAATAATGTCATTACGGATTTTAATTATAGTGTCATCACCAGCTTCATTAATCGTGTCATCATAAACATAATTCTCCTGATTGGTAAGCCAAATTATCCAAAATTCTAGTTCTAAGCTAGGTATTCTAGAGCTTAATTAAAGTCATTAAATTTCATAACTCTTAAATTCACATATTTCATCCATTTAATAACTCAATTAATCATATAATTACTCAATGAAAGTATTCGTTTCATAATTTAACATGATTCACATTGATTTACATATCAAATTTTTCAATTCGTTTTATGTCCTGTTATTAGCTGATTTTATATTGTGTGTTCATATAAATTTTGATCATATTACAGTCTGAATTTAATTATAGAGTCTTGTTAAGAATTTTAGAATTGAATCTTAGCTTTAATATGAAACTTTAATCACTAAATTTGGAGTTATGTAGCAAAAGATATACTCAATTGAATACTAACTGGTCACTAATAATTTTGCCCAAAATTTTCATGATAGATTTTAAGTCCGAATTTTATATATTTTTATGAAAAAATGTAGACATATTTAGATTTTATGGTCTGAATTAGTTTTTAAGCCCTATTTCTTAGCTTTCAAACCCAACAAATAACATACATTGAATTCTAAAACTTAAGCTATAGTAATATATGTACAGATTGCTCCCTACATTCCAACAAAGAACACCATATCACCTAATTCAATTTTTACCAAATATACTCCAAAGTCTAGTAAACATGCATCCTCATATTTTTAATCATAAAATACTATTAATTTTCAATCATTTATATGCCAAATGCTCAAATCATTCAACTTGAGGATAAAACATAGGTTATTACCTTAAGTTATACACAAACCTCTTCTTTTTCTCATTCACTTTCTCTATATAGTTTTCTCCTTGCCTTTACTAGCTTGAGTTTGCTCTTTATCTCTTTGAACTCCTAAAACACACAAAATCATCATCAAAATCTTACCTTATCAAAACTCTCCAAACCCTAAACTCTCTCTTATGAAACCCTAAACTCTCTTTATACATAATCAAGCTCTAAATGAGCTCAAAACCATATTTTCCTTTAATGAAAGTTAAAAATGAGAAGGAGAGCTTCTTACTTATACTTCTTTCTCTTCTTGATCAACACTTGAAGGTTTTCTCTCTTCTCTTATCTTGCTTTTCTTTCTCCTTTCCAGCTTCCTCTAGCTACCTTTAAGTCTTTTGGAGCATGACAATGACTTTAACTTATTTTTCTTTCTACTTCCTCCCTTTCTCTCTCTAGATTAAGCTTTGACTATGGTGGTTAGAGATAGCTAGTGTGGTGAATGATTTAGTGCAAAAAACAAATGTAAAATGAGATAAGGAATAAGAAGAAAAAGAAGAAAGAAAGGAGAAAGCCAAAATTCAATATTGGGTTTCCTAATAATAACCGGCCAAATAAATTTTAAATGTACTAAAATTATATTCACATGGTATTTATCTTATTTGATCATTCAATTTTTGGTAAATTGTAAATTGACCTCAAAACTTATCAAATTCTACAATTTAATCTTTAACCGTAATTCAACTTCTTCAAACATTATAACCACTTTTTTTGGTATATTTCATAATTATTAATTATTAACTTGATTAATTTTTATCAAAATTTAAATTTAGACTCCGATCGATCTGATGCATCAACTTAACGACACATCCGACTCGGTGCTGAAATTATTGGATATGACAATCTCCTACAAAAAAAATATTTTATATAAGAATAATTATTTCTTAAAATATATAATAAATTTTGCTAATTTTTTATCTCATTTTCATAAAAAAAAAAACATATATAATATTTGATGATTTTCATAATAGACTTCAAAACTTATTGTTCAAATTTTATCTCTTAAAAATTTGATTTTCCAAATATTATCTGCCTACAAATTTATTTTTAAATTTGTTAAATATATTTATTTTTCAAATATTTTTCTAGATACCTTTTTCTATATAAATAATATATTTAATAAAAGTTGGCAAAACAATAGGAAATATGTTACCTCTTATAGATCCTCAGGAGAGAATATTTCAAATGAAAAAAATGAGAGAGACGTTTTGCTCGAATAACAAAAAAATTCTCTTAATAATAATGAAAAAAAATAAAGAAAGAAAGAAAGAAATGGAGAGAGCTCTCTTGTTTTGCTGGAATTAAAAAAAAAAACAAAAAAACAAAAAGATTCGCTGGAATGAAAGAAAAAAAAAGGATGGAATGAAAAAAAAAACGAAAAGATTCACTAGAATGAAAGAAAAATATAGAAATAATGAAAGAAATGGAGAGAGTGAAATGAAATGGAGGAGGAGAAGTTGCTTATGTAGTGGAATGGAATACTCGACGGTTACTAGGGCAAGGAATATCTTTTCCATTAATAAGTTCCTTAATTTTTCTTTTTGCAATACTCGACTTACATAGTGGAATGGTTTCAGTAGGCTTTGGTCTTCTCTGACCAACTCAACACTAATAGCTTGATCTGATGCGGCTAGAAATGTATACAACTCTTCTCCCAGAATTGGTCAACTCAATATTCCCGGTGAGCTAAAAAATTCGTTCAAGTCTTGAAAAGTTTTTTGGAAATCCTCTGTCCATTCAAAATTTGGAACCTTCCCAATTTTTTTGAAAACAACAGGAGACCATTAAATAAATATGGAAATGAATATGCTCAGAGCCGCTATTCTACCCATTAACTTCTATAGATCTTTTACACCGGTATGAGCATGCATCTCCATTATAGTTCTTTCTTTGAATTGGGCTTTATGGCTTTACTACTCACCACGTGTTAGAGTTTTTTCAATTATCAGCAAGACGATGCATCAAAGTTTGAAAAATTAGTATGGATTCCTCCACTATTTTTTTTTTTTTTTGAAAATGAAAGTCAAAATTTTACACAAATTTTTTGAAAACTTCCACGACCAATTTTGTTGACATTTTAGGCATACTTGTGCCTATGAAAGGTACTTTGATTTATTCATTTGATTACTGCAAATCTCAAAAAAATCTAAGAGATTTTAATTTGAGCGATATAATCTTATGAGAGAATTAGGCTTTTAGAATTTTTTCAAAAATTGAGGAGTAATAAAAATAATGAGAAAAATATTTTTAGAATGTTTTTAGAAAACACTTGTGAGCAACTATTTTTGGGTTTATTTCAGATTGTTGTATTACAACTAGTATGTGCATAGAAAAAACTCTTTTTTTTGTATCTATTAATTTTTATTAGTGGAAGAAAAATATTCGGAGTTTTATTCCTTGGACGTAACCAAAATTAAAGTGTAAATCATATTAAATTGTTGGTATTATTTTTTATTGATTATTTTATTTTATATTTATTTATGTTAGTATCCTAAGAACTTTTCTACTTTGATGAAAAAGGTGCACTTCACAGGATTCAACTTCATATTGTCCTTTCGCAACATAAAAAAGACCTCTTAAAGATCACAGTCTTTTCAAATGTTTTACCTTTTACCACCAAGACATCAACATTTGCTATTTGAATATTTGAATACTTTATTCACCACCCATTTGATAAGTTGCCTCAATATTTTTTATACCAAAGGGTATGGCACTAAAACAGTATATGTCTTTTATGTGATGAAGGCCATATTTTCATCATCATCTAGGTGCATCAAAATCTAATGGTATCTTAACATTGCTTCTAAGGAACTCATATATTCGGATTCGGCAATTGTATCTACCAACTTATCTATTCTGGATAAATGATAATTGTCTTTGAGGCATAGGTTGTTTAGATCCATAAAATTGATTCACATTTGGTACTTTCCATGTGCTTTTTTAATTAGTACCAAGTTTGCTAACTATTTTGAATAAATAACTAGTCTTATAAAGTTGGTTTCTATCAACTTATAAACCTCTTCTTACATAGACTTTAATTTTTCCAGTTAAAATTCTATTTCTTTTGCTTGATTGATTTGATTCTTGCGTCAATGTTAAGACGATAAGAGATAACACTACAAGAAAAATATATTTTAGCGACGGACAAATCCGTCACTACAATTAACAATTTCGTCGCTAATCTAATTTAGCGACAGATTTGCGATGGATTAAATCCATCGCAGAAAACCTTCTCTCAAGTCCAATAGCAACAGATTATTATTATGTCGCTAACTTTAGCGACAGAATTAATGACAAAATATCTGTCACTAAGTCTATTGCAGGAATTGTAACGACGACAGAAAATACCTCGCTATTTAGCGATGGATATTGTTAGTCGCTATTTTTTGCTACGGAAAGATTTCGTCGCTATTTTGCTACAGACAGCTTCCATCGCTATTTTGCTACAGACAGCGGTCATCGCTATTTTGCTACGGACAGCATCCGTCGCTATTTCTGGCTACAGACAGCGTCCGTCGCTAAGGTTTGTTGGACATTTACTCTATATATTAAATTTTGTAATTTAAATATTTTTGCAATTTAAAAATTCAATTAAATGAAAACCGAAATTTTGTTTTAGCTGAATTCATTAAATAAATATTAAAATTTTTTAGTCCAACATGAAAAATATTCAATAATTAAAAATACTACAATATATATATATATATATATATATATATAGTCCTACATCCTGTCAGATTGTGGTGGATCACTAGATGGAGCTGATGAAATGTTGGTAGAATTAGTCATCTCTGCTATCAACTGTCGCATCTCTGCACGCATCTCGTCTCGAAGCTCAATTCGAAGTTCTTCACGCATCTGTTCTCGCATTTGCTGCTTTTGTGACTCCAACATAGTCTGAACCTCCTGCTGCATATCTTGCATAATACTAGCACGCAGCTGCTCTGTACTAATATCTCGTGATGTCGCAGTAGAGTGAAATGAGGAGGTACCAGTGTAAAAATGTGCTGCCTTTGTGCCCATTCCATATACACGCCATTTTTTCTGGCCACCAGCAGCCTCTAAAAATAACTGCCTCAAATCTGGTTCACAAGGCTCATTAGATCCCTCAATTGGTTGAGAAGCAGTCTCTTTAAGGGCTTGTACCCGATTCTTCAATATAAATTTTTAGAAAAGAAATATAAATTTCATGAGATTAATAGAAAAATAAGGAAATAAAATTTTAAATATGCACAATTAATGAGTTTGGTAAATACATACTGCAACAACTTTAGACCGCTGATCTACATACTGAATTCCCGATGAAGTCTTTCTAGTGTGTGTTGCCTTAAAGAGTTCTATAGGATTTGGTTCACGTCCTAACTCTTTTGCCTGATCATAAGAATAAAATAAAATTAAAAATAAATTCACTACAAAATTACAAGTATAATTCATAAGCAAATAAAAACAAAGACATTAAGAAATATTTTACAACCTAAATATATAAATGAATAATAAATTCAAATTAAGTTATCATTATCAATTTACCATTCGCATGCTACGCTCAACCATAGATATAGAACTCCCAGTATGTCTTGAGGGACCTGAACCTAAGCCGCTCGTCTCAGTAAGTCTGTTTTTAGAGGCAATGATAGATTTTTTCTTGAACTCAGGAGTGGACCATTCTTTCTGCCAAGTATTCCAAACTTGCTCTGGAACACGTGGTGGTTTACTACTAGAAGATCTCCACTTGCTCAAAGTATCACTATAACTTATAGCAGCCTGTTGTAACCATTTACGCTTGACTATCATCTCCAGTTCTGGATCCCAAGTAAATTCCTTCTAAAATATGTGTTAAAAAAATAACATATAAGACAAATTTTTTTTCTTGCAACAACCAATTAAGATGAAATCTTGACAGAGTTTCGTCTAAAACACAAGTAACCTGACCTAAATTACATGGCCTCTAACATATTCTTTAAGAACAAAAGAGATTAAATAAAATTTCGGCAGAGTTTCGTCTATAAAATAAGCAACCTGACCTGAAGTAAATGTCTCAATCAACCAATTAAACACAAAAGACATTAAATATTCAAGTTCAAACTGAAAATTTTGGCAGACTTTCGTCTAAAACACAAGTAACCTGACCTAAATTACATTGCCTCTAACATATTCTTTAAGAACAAAAGAGATTAAATAAAATTTCAGCAGAGTTTCATCTATAACATAAGCAACCTGACCTGAAGTAAATGTCTCAATCAACCAATTAAGCACAAAAGACATTAAATATTCAAGTTCAAACTGAAATTTCGGCAGAGTTTCGTCTAAAACACAAGTAACTTGACCTAAATTACATGGCCTCTAACATATTCTTTAAGAACAAAAGAGATTAAATAAATTTCGGCAGAGTTTCATCTATAACATAAGCAACCTGACCTGAAGTAAATGTCTCAATCAACCAATTAAGCACAAAAGACAGTAAATATTCAAGTTCAAACTGAAATTTCGGCAGAGTTTCGCCTATATCATAACTTGACTTGAAGTCCAAATTCTTTAACAACCAATCAATCACAAGAAATACATTTTTAACAAAGTCATTCACCCAATCACATTATTTACTTAAAGAAATATTTTTTACCTGAAACTCAAGCCAATAGAAGTCTCTGATATCATCAGGTACAGTCTTCCATACATGTCCTCTATCACTCAAACGGAGTAAAAAACTACAGGTGATAGCCGCAGAAACTACATGAGATTGAAGAAAACTCCCACTATGCGAAAATTACAAACAAACTATCCATCAAAAACAAACAATTATAAAACATGAATGAAACATTATTAAGATATAATAATAGTAATATTACCTTATAGGATCGAGATTGAGTTGTCCTCTATTATTGGTTGACTCAGCGACTAATGCTTCAGATTGTAAATGTAAGGCGGAAGCAGCTGGAGGAGATGATGTAGTAGGTTGTGATATAGGAGATGCTGATGTAGAACCTCCTAAAATGGACATAGTTGTTGATGGATGAGCTGATGATAATGGTTGTGGTGGTGGTGTTGATTGTTGTGGTGGTGTCAATGACTGTAGCAATGATTGTGATGGTGTTGATGAATGTGGCGATGGTACACGTAGTGGTGGAATTGGTGTTCGATTTGAGAAATTACTCTTATCTTTCGATCTCTCTCCTCATTTTGTAGGCCCTCTGCCTCTACCATGTAATATATCTTCAGATGATGTGTGACCCATCTGCATATTAGTCACTCCATAACAGTAAAAAATATCAAAAGCAACAATGAACACAAATATCAATTGCTACTTAAAAAGAAGAAGAATAATAAAAGCAATACAAATGTAACAATTTACAAACATATCTCTAATTATTAAATATTTATGAATAGTACATAATATCAAAAAGATATTGAACATCTTTCGTTTAGCAATTACACCTAATCACTATCATGATCGTTAGAATCCCACTCATCCACATCAGTTTCTTCATCATCATCATATGATTCATTTTCAAGATCAGACTCTTCTTTTTCTTCATTATCCTCTTCGATATCAATAAATGCACCTGTTGAACGAACTAAATTATCACTTTCATCATTTTCAATATCTATAAAATGAATATCAATGTCATCTTCTTGGAATGCTATTGATATATTGGAAAGTTGACTGTTTGATGTTGCTTGTGGAATTTCAAATTTAGCCCTTGCTTTAATTTTGCATACAGCCAACCACTCACTTCTTTCACGTTTGATAGTTGGATATGTGATATAATTCACCTGACAAGCTTGAACTGTCATAACAAATGACTCGTACTTGTTAAATCTATGTTTTTGATTCACTTCGACCAACATATAATGTGGATGCACTTTTGTACCCAAATTTGGCATTGGATCAAACCCCTCACACTTAAATAACACAGTTCTCTTAATTGGTAATGCAGGGTACTCCAACTGAACAACTTCAATCAAACGACCATAATAGTCACATTCATTTGCACTATAATTTGAGCCTTTTATGCATACACCACTGTTCATTGTAGATTTACCAAATCCATGCACCTCAGTGTGAAATTTATATCCATTCACATAATAGCCCGAGTAAGACATAATTTTAGGTAATGGACCTTTTACTAAGTCCTTTATGAACTGATTGGATATATTGCTTGATGGATTGTGTACCGAAAACAAATGTCATCAATTGTATAAGCTAACATAGCTAAGTAGAATTCTTGTTAATTGTAAATAAAAAAAAGTTTGAAAGAAAAATAGTACTCACATGTTTATTAAACCAAATTGGGAATTGTTTTTCAAGTTTAGCATCAATTTCTTGAGTAGAAATGTTCACTAGAATTTGCTTCAGCTCCTCAATATAAATTCTTCAAGATATAACAAAAAGAATAATAATGATTAAATTTTATAATTTACCCAATGCTCAAATGAAAATGTTAAAATTTATTGATAAATCATGACTTAATAAAAGGTGCAACTTCAATGCAATTAAGAAGAATGTATGATTGTGCAGTAGCATATTCCTCCTCTGTAAAAAATCGAGATTTACTCTTTCCAAAGGCTCGGCCTGACTGTGTGAATATGGATAAGTTGCCTTCATATTCTTGTACCCTATATTGACCACCATCATCATTGCGTGACACTTTTCGGTGCCTTGTATTCACATGATTCTCAAAATAGTAAGAACAAAACAATGAAGCTTTTTCCACCAAATAAGCATTAGATATTGAACTTTCAACTCTAGCTTTATTTCGGACATTGTTTTTCAATCGTCGAAGGTACCTGTGATATTAAATATACAAGTATGATAAATCTAACACCATTAAATTTGATATGCATTATTATTAAGTTCTTTTATATTACCTCTTGAAAGGATACATCCATCGGTATTGCACTGGACCTACTATTCTTGCTTCATATGGTAAGTGCACTGGTAGATGTTCCATTGAATCAAATAAGCTTGGAGGGAATATACGCTCAAGCTTACAGAGAATAATAGGAATCTCTTCTTCAATCCGTGCCATGTCATCATTGGTTATAACAGCAGATGTTGAATCTTTAAAGAATAAGCTTAATTATGTTAATGCCTTCCAAACATTATTTGGAAGTAGTTCACGAAATGCAATAGGTATTAAACGCTGCATAAACACATGACAATCATGGCTTTTCATCCCAAACAATTTAAGTTTCCTCATATCAACACATCTAGCCATATTTGACACATAACCATCGGGAAATCTCAACTTTCTTAGCCATTCACACACGATTGATTTTGATTGATTATCTAGGGTGTAACAAGCTTTAGGATATTTTCCCCTTGCAGAATCTCGTTCCAATTCTAGCCGGCGACAATATGCATTCAATTCCTTTCGAGATTTGGGTGTATCATTTGTTTTCCCAACAACATTCATTACAGTGTTAAAAATATTGTCAAATACATTTTTCTCAATATGCATAACATCTAAGTTATGTCGAATGAGAAGGGTACTCCAATAAGGCAAATCCCAAAAGATATTTTTTTTCTGCCAATCACATTGCTTGCAAATAGGGCCATTAGTTATCTCTGCATCTTGTTCTGTTACCTTCTTCAAACCCAACTGATCAATTTCAAACAATATTTCACTTTCAGATCTAATATGGGGTGCTTTTTTAGTCACTATCTTATTCTTCATGAATGATGTTTTGTTTCGTCGGAATGAATGGCCTTCAGGTAAGAATTTACGGTGGTTGTCAAACCAAGATTATTTTCTGCTCTCTGAAAGAGTAAAAGCATCAGTATGATTCATTCAATAAGGACAAGCTAACCTTCCAGCAGTACTCCACCCAGACAGCATTGCATATGCAGAAAAGTCACTAATTGTCCATATAAGAGCAGCATGCATTTGAAAATTTTGTTCTATCGAAATATCATAAGTCTGCACACCATCTAACCATAGATGATTAAGTTTTGATATCAATGGTTGTAAGTAAACATCCAACTTATCCTTAGGGTTAGTTGGCCCAGGAATCAATATCGTTAAGAACATGTAAGCGTCCTTCATACACAACCAAGGTGGCAAATTGTATGGAGTCACAATGACTGGCCAAGAAGAATATTGTTGTCCAGATTGTCCAAATGGTTGAAAACCATCAGTGGAAAGACCTAATCGAACATTTCGAGTCTCTGATGCGAATTTTGGATGGGTATCATTAAAATGTTGCCATGCAGGGGAATCAAATGGGTGGATCATAACCCCATCTTCAATTTTATGCTCAGCATGCCACCTCATATTTGCTGCTGTGACATTGGATGCAAACAATCTTTGCAATCTAGGAGTGAGGGGAAAGTAATACATCTTCTTTTCAGGAGTAACTGTTCTGCTACCATGACGTTGCCTTTTGTATCGAGGATGACCACAAAACGTACAACTAGTCAAAATATTATCTTCACTCCAGTATATCATACAGCCATTTTTATAACAGTCAATTTTTTCAACTGGAAGACCCATTCCTTATACTAACTGCTTTGTTCTATAGAAGTTTTCAGGTACCAGACTTCCTTCAGGAGTAATCTCTTTCATTAATCGAACCATGTCATCAAAATTACATTCAGACATATGGTGTTCTGACTTCATGTGCATTAATTGAGCAACTAATGATAACTGTGAATGACTTCTACATCCAGGGTACAAATCCTCATCTGCAGCCCTAAGCATATCATAAAACTTTTGGGAATTTGGATTCGGTGTTTCTTCCATGTAATTTTCATTGAATGCTTGACCAACAACATCCATAACCATGGAATGGTACCGACTGGATGATTCTTCATAATCAAATGCAGCAGAACTTTCGCTCATATTTGTGACATTGCTATTTAAGTTATTACAACTGCTTATTCCCCGTGCAACGTCCAATAATAATAATATGGTACAAAACCATTTTTATACAAATGTAACTTAACTGTATCCACATTATGAAACATGCGATTCTGACACTTGCGATGAAAACATGGACATCTTATCCTATCATTGTCCATCATTTTCGGGTGACTGCATGCAAATTCTATGAATTGTCTCATACCAGTCATGAACTCTGGGTTTAAAAGTCCATCTTTCAACCGTTTATACATCCATTCACGATCTGGTCTCATTTTTTATTACCTCTATTAAATCAAGGAAAACATTCAAATCAATTTGAAGTATGAAATTGTAATTGATAAATCATAATGAAATAAAACTATAAAATAGTTTAATATTATAACTATTGCTATTAACTTTCATAAAAATTTCAAGTTATACTAATCTAGATTTAGAGCAACTTAGCTATTCTTTCAACCGAACGATAATTTTAATTTTAATCAAACTAATAGCTAAATAGATTTTTTTATTAAACTTATTTTATAAAACTTAGTAATTAAACTATTTTATTAAACTTATTTTATTAAACTTAGTAATTAAAGTATTTTATTAAACTTATTTTATTAAACTTAGTAATTAAAGTATTTTATTAAACTTAGTAATTAAATTTAGCTATTTTATAATTTTTAATCAAACTTATTAGCTAAATAGGTATTTTATTAAACTTATTAATTAATTTTAGCTATTTTATAATTTTAATCAAACTTAATAGCTAAATAGGTATTTTATTAAACTTAGTAATTAAATTTAGCCATTTTATAATTTTTTGCCTAAATTATCTATATTATGTCCTAGCATTATATTATTTTTATAAATATGTATGTAACTTATTCATATAATTAATTAATAATATGTTCCAACATTACAAAATTACAAAATAATATACTTAAATTACTAAGTACACTTAAATTACAAAATAATATGTAATATGGAAAATAAAATACTTAAATTACAAAATAATATGTCATATAATTAATTAATAATATGTTATATAATATGAATGAAATATGTATGTAAATTACTAAGTATAAAAAATAATATACTTAAATTATAAAATAATATGTCATATAATTAATTAATGATATGTTATATAATATGTTCTAACATTACAAAATAAAAACATACAAACAAGTAAAATAAAAAAATTTGCATAAAAAAAACTAAAACATTTTAATGCTACTGACCGAGACTGGAAGAGGATCGGAGCCGATCGGGGCTGGGAGCAGAGGAGGAGCACGGCCGGAGCAGAGGAGGAGCGTGGCCGGAGGAGACGCAGTCGCTGGTGGGAGTGGGAGAGAAGAGCAGCCGGCTGAGTGGGAAGGGGGGAAAGAGGAGAAGGGAGAGGACGGCTGGGTGGGAAAAAATTTTTGGGTTTCAGATTTATAATCCACCCCAGCAAAACGACGTTGTTTCATATTAAAGAAACAACGCCATTTCATTCATATTTAGCGACGTAAAATTTCCGTCGCTGACATTTGTCACAAGCGTAAGGATATTTTCCGTCGCTAAATATCAGCGACAAACCATTCCGTCGCTAACATTTTACTGTGTTTTTTTACCTTTAGCGACGACTTTTTTCGTCGCTATATTAGCGACGGCTATAGCGACGGAAATATTATGTCGCTAATATTTAGCGACGGTCAAAGGTCGTCGCTATATAATTCTGTCACTATTTTATCAATTTTGGATGGTTTTAAATCCGTCGCTAAATTGCTATCGCAAATTCGTCGCTAATCTATTGCAAATTTTTAGTGTCATATAATCCCTACATATTAGCTAGAACATTTAGCTATGGTAGCAATTATTCCTCGCTAATCGGTCGCTATTTTTGACGAATCAATTATTAATTATTTTTTTTAAATTGTTGTTGCTGATCCGAAGCTAATTACTACGGATGTCAATCCATCGCTAAATGTTGTCGTTATTCCATTCTTTTCTTGTAGTGTAATTTGCTTGCCAATTCTCAACAGTTCAGAGGGCTTCCATGCAAACTTTACTGCATTATCCTTAATTAAATTGTTAGTTGCCTCATTTTATTACTCGGTTAAGTCTTTATCTAAATGAAACCTTGATTGGCTCATTTGGATTTAATGGGACGGTTTCCAAGGGGTTTGTTGGCTCTATTCTTTATTTCTTTTACTTCTCTGACGACTATGATTTCTATCATCATTATTCAGTTGGCCATTTTATAGCTTATAGAGATTCTATACATAAACCCCTTGACCTTCTTTTATCATTTTTACTCTCTAGTGTGTTGGGAATTTGATCATCAAATATCGAATGTTGTACACAAGAGGTAGTTTTACTGTGAGGAATATAACATAATGGATCCTAGTCATTAGTGCTCTTCCCATCGTGGTTGGGAGTTGTATCTTCCCCTCAACAAGAATATTATTCCTCCCACACCTTTGATTGGTACTCTACAAGCGTTTAACTGCTTTGCTTTCAACTTCATCACAACCATCATTAATTAGGACTTTTTGAACTACAAAGTTGTGTAGAATAGCTTCTATAACCAGGATGTCTTGATGTGAAATCTCCAGACCATCACCATCGACTATTGAGAATGTGACATGCATTTGTGAGGTTTCATCTATTTGCATCACTTTTTTCTTTTATTTATTCATGTCTTTCTCTTTTTCTACTCCTTTGATATTTGTAATTTCGTGGACCTCTCGTGACACAATGAATGATTCCACTCAATCTATTTATAGGTATGACACCATTACTATTTTCTTCCACCTTCCAAGTCTAATTACTTAGGGCACTCTATTGTGAACTATTGTTTCGCATCCTTCTTCATAAAATCCTTTAAGTGGCCTCAATTTATTAGCCTTTCTATCTCATTCATTAACTATAACAGTCATTGGTGTCATGCCTATTTTTTCTATGGTACTAGCAAAACATGTTTGAATCCTTATATTTTTGTGTCTGAACTCAACTTCTTGGGCCACTAGACATATTTCTTTTCTTATATTGTCATTAAGACTTTTAGCTTTGGTGTTGGTTAATGCTTTCAATAAGTGTAGTTGGTGAGACTATGTTGTTTCTCTTCCTCATGTCTTTATCTATAACTGGTACTTCTTGAGGTTGAGTCTTCCATGGATTCTTCTCTTCTGACCCTTATAGAAGTCATAATAGTTCTTTGTTTCTCTTCTTTCATCCCTTGTGTACCCATCATTTCTTTTCATCTCAGTTGAGAACTACACATGGGTGAAGCATTGTCTTAACGTATGTATTTATTTATTTGCTCTTTCCATGAGGTTTGCTATAGTTTGTGGTTGCTTTAGACTTAATGACATAAAGAATTCAGAAGATATAATTCTTTTTTACATTACTTTAATGGCTCTAGTCTTGTCAAGGTCAGCTATGTACAATATTTCTCTACTAAAAAGGCTACATAGCCTCATAAGGATTCACATTTGATTTGTCTAACTGTTTCTAAGTAACATATTTTTCTTTGAGAGGAGACACTTGCTGCCAAGTATCTCATAATGGTTTAAGTCAAATTTAGGAAAGATACGACGGTCCCATTTTTCAATCCATTGAACCACCTCCTTGCAGCTTTGCTCAGAGTGGTTGGAAATGCCTTACACATGATTGCATCTAATATGGTTTAGAGTACCATGATTGTTTTATAGTTGTTCATATGTTATTTGGTGTTGCCCAAACAATCCCTAAGAAGAAGGGGATGAATTGGTGGAGAATAAAAAATTTTACAAAAGCAAGACAAAAGAATAATTGAAAGAAGTAGGAAATGAGCAATGAACACAAATTTTTATTGTGATTTGGGCTAAAAACTCCCTACATCCACTGTATAATTCACAATTGGGATTTTAATAATTTACTCTTGGATTACAATTCCCAACTAGGTGTTTTTACTCTTAGCTCACACCAAATCCAAGTTTCCCTTATATTTTAATGGCTAATACAACAACTAATTATTTATATTTTATGGCTCACACAACAACCCAAGTGTTTAAGGCTAACACTTAACCAAATACCTCAATGAATACAAAGAAAATTTGAGAATTAATTTTACAAGAGTTTAGCCACTTAATAGTTGTTAAGATGCATTCAATGGCCTTTTGAAGGGGTATTCATAATGTTTACCCACTAATTAGTTGTTACAAATGGTGGTCATAACTCTCCATAACGTTCTAAAATAATTGCCTTTAATGTTGTCTATATAGTACAAATCACGATCCCGAAATTTGAAGGTCCAGCAGTCCTTGACCTACATCAGTCTTTAACTCATTTTCTCTTCCAATTATTATGTTAGGTGGACTTTACCGGCACACTCCTTATTTTTCTATTGTGCTTTTCTATTTTATGTTAATCCTCGTGGTTGCGCTTTATGTTGCAAACCAATTTGGAAGTCAAGAACTTTTTGCTTTGACATAATCATAGTTGAGCTTATGGTGTTACGGTAGCGAAAATTAAATCTTCTAGAACCCTTCTTAAACCCTGAAACGCAGCTTGGACATGTGGTAGCATGGCATTGAGGCACTCTCTAGTGGTTGTGATTTTATGAACTTCATGGTCACTCCATGAAATTGTGGTCACAATTACCCCTGTAACAAGCTTCTTCATGGATGTGAATCAATCAGCAATTTGAAGTGTATCGATTGTGGCATTTTTGTTGTCGCAATATTCCTTTTTGTGGGCATAGTTGCAGTCATGCTTGAGGTTGTGAACCCTATTGGATTTTAGGCTTAATCTCTAAGTCTTGTTACGGTCGCAATACTTGTGTCACGGTTGCTATTTTGAGTCTCGATCACTCGTTTTAGGACATTCTTTCTTCTTGCAAAATTGACTTAGTATATGAAAAACTTTTACTCGAAACTTGATACACTATCAAAATAATATTAGATAAAAACATTAGTACCATTTAATTTGATTGTCAATATAAAAAAAAATTGAGATCAATAAATCCAAGGCCAACGTTTGGAGTTGGTGGTCTCGCCATATAAAATGGATACCGACATTCAAAATTTATTAGTCATTTATTTTTTTTTATTTCTACCATAAAAGCGGAAGTGGTTTGTAAACTTAGGGCACTTGAACTAAGTTGGGCGAACTCTGCTTTGAATTGCTCCATCATCTTGTTGAATAGTTCATTTAGGTCTTTTTTCTAGCATTTTGACTAGTCTTCTAAGTCCTTTGCACTCATCTTGTATCATGCTTTTCCCATCAATGTCCATATTGGATTCAAGTTCCACTTTTAGTCCATGTCCGACCAAATGTTTTTTGTTACTATGTTAGTTGGCTTTTCTTAGTCATTGATGATCCCTTTCCCATTGACCTTTTTACTTTCCTCATTTAGAGCTTCTTCCATAATTTTTTTTATTTCAATTATACTCTTTATTTTAAAGAGTTATTTTATAAAAAAAATATCTCTAATACACTTTTTATTTTTTTAATTTAGAATAGATTATGGTTTGGCTATATATTCTAGTCTAATTATAATTAATGCATTTTCACTTTCTATGTATGGTCTATATTTTTATTGATGTGTTTCTCTAAAAATATTTTTATCTTTTCTTATCATAAAAGTTATTTATTTTTTTCTTTTAATAAATATTAATTTATATACGATAAAGTAAAATAAAAAGTAAAAATATAAAAAAATCTATTGGACTTGTAGACAAATTTTTACTCTTTATCTTTAAATATAGTCTAAGATGTTTTTCATTATACCAGAACATGTTTTTCAAACTAAAGAGTATTATAACTTTGCTTGCCCACTATGTTTTACATTGTTCCTCCTTATCTTCTGCTTCCATTCTCCGTTTACATAAGATCTTGTCTCTCAGCTTTTGATCTTTACTTTTAATGATGTCAATAAGGAAATCTCAGTTTCCTTTGTACCTATTTTGAATGACTATTTTCTCTCTTTTCTCTCTTGTTTATCTTTTTTCTTTTGGTGGGTGATATAGTTTTTTAAGCTGGGCTTTTATTTGTTCTACAGTCCATGCTTTACCAAAGCCCAATAGTTCTTTCATAGTAGCCCATATGGGATATCACATTTCATAAAAAGACCACAAATGGTTATGAGCGTGAATTTCATTTGATACACTAAATAATAATAATAATAATAGTAATAATAATAATAAACCTAAAAGTTTCATACAGAGATTATGACTACTTATTTAACTTGTGATAATATACTTGCTTGCCCTCTACTAATTTAACTTGTGATTGTATGCTTGCTTGCCCTCTTGATTTAACTTGTATTTATTAGAATTTAATGATGTTAGATAGTCGGATTGATAATTTTGAATTTACTATTGCTTTATAATAATTTAAATCAATTTAAAATTAGTTGCACTACAATTATAAATTCCTTTTCTATTTCTTAATCTCCTGATGTGAGATTATCCTTAATATTCTCCATTAAGTACAACTGATTTTGGCCTAATTGTCACTTGCTTTAATCCAATATTTTTGTATTTAGATTTTTTTTTCTCCTTTCTCCTTTCTTGAGTCATAAACTTATTTATTTTTTGATATGGATCTTTCTAAGTATTAAGCCTTAGATTTACTCATAGAGTTCACGGTCGTATAATAGTTATTTTTTACATAACTCTAATATCATAATAGAATTTGACGAGTTTAAATAGTTGAGATTAATAATTATGAATTTATCATTACTTCAAAATGACTTAAGTCAATTTGAATTTAATTACACCACAATTATAATCTTTTACTCTTTAACACTATTAATAAGCTCTTTCTTTAATTGTGCTAACCTGGTTTCATAATTGAATTGTTAACCATGTGTTTCATCCCAAAAATCAACCCTGTTATTTTACTGGTAGCAATGGTCTATAGGTTCTTTATTTATTTATTTATTTTGAATTTTGAATTTAGTATGTTTTGTTATTACGACCTCCATATTTGACATTTCAATTTAACTTTTTAATATTTTTTATACATATTTGTCTGCAAAAGTGCTAATATGTACCCACAAGTAGAGTTCACACAATACAGTGAAATCTTATTGGACTGACTCTTAAAGATGTCGAAGTACCAAAATATATAGTTGAGGTGCCAAAGATTTAAGGAAAAAAAAAAAAACAAATGAAACTGCCAAATTGATCATCCGAAAATTTTGGAGGCTACAATAATAAAACATGCCAAATTCGAAGTATAATCTCCATACCTTCCAATTAAAAAAAGAAAACACAAGGTTATAAAATTAACTTTCACTATACCTTATTTTCAAACATGCCAAACATTAAAACAACTCCTAAACGACCTCCTCAGACAAAACCCTTACGATCAAGGAAAAAAAATTTATATATATATAAAGATGAAGGAGAAAACAAGAAAACCTTATATCTACTCCAATACACAAACCACATGGACTACATCTGAACTCAAGCCGGAATTATATGCACAGACTGTTGTCACAAGCCTCAGAACTACACAAGATTTCTGAGTCCACAAATGTGATCACCAGCATCGGGTTGTCATTTCTTCATTACTCAATATTTGGTCATCCATGAATTTTCACAACTTATCGGACCAAATTCAAATATATGCTCTCGTTTTGCAACAATTATTATACCCAAAATACATATTTATACTATCTGATAGAATAACTGTTCAATGTATTTAAATTGAATCCGGGGTCAACAAAGGTTACACAAAGCCAAAAAATGAGAAGATACAGAACGATCCGTGAGTCCTAAATCAAATATTTTCTGGTAATCAACGCACAATCCATATTGCTGGTTTACTGATAAGTTACACTAACCGAAACATCTTCACTCTATTTCACTTAGAACTGGAACAATCAATGGCTTCATTTGTGCAAGATATACAATTGTCCACCTAACAAAATAAAAAGAGTAATGTAGCACTGAGCAGGAGGGAACAACTTCATGCACTACTGAATAATTTCAAATTATTGAGCCCAAAAGAAGATAGTGTAAGGTGAAGTGATATTCCGTCAGAAAGACTCTGCTCTATAATAATAATGCATAGCAAGAACTAGTTCTATTGGCTTGAAACCAGAATCATAAGACAAGCAGACACCAATCACAAAACGTAAATGTGAAAATGGTGCCAACACCCAGACTAAAGGGAATATATATACAACAAAGGGAAGATTTTATTATTACTCAAAATGATAGCAGTGCTCCTGGCAACAAGACAAAAAGACTTTCTGATGTCAATTTGGCAGTTATTATGGTTCTATTTGTTTCATGGAAAATGAATTATTTCTGAAAACTATTTTCTGAGGAAAATATTTCCCAGGAAAATGACTTTTTTATTGTTAGGTCATAATACAAAAAATTAATTGGACATCATTTTCTAATATTTATAGTACATTAAAAAAACCAATTTTCTTTTAATAAAAAAGAATATTACAGTAATACACTTATCGTAATTTCATATATTTAATTGACAATTGAATGTAAGAAAAAATTATTAAAAAGGTAAATTTGAGTTTTTCCCAATCACTGGACAGTGATGGCCGGTACCAATCACCAGTCATCACTGCTGGCCAGAAGTTGGAATATTAATTGGTACATATTTGGCTCTTCTTGAATAAATAAATTTCTGAAAAATGATGCTCACTTTTGAAAAGAGAGTTATTTTCCTTGAAAATAACTTATTTTTTTACTTTGACCAGGAATATATTTTCTGTTGACCAATTTACAGTCACAGCAAAAGTTGGAAAAAGCAAAAAAAAAAAAAAATGATTACCTGAAAAATATTTTCCACGAACAAATGTATCCAAAGAAATAATCTCATTTGTGACAAATCCAATCACAAGTTGGATAATAAATACAAGTTTTTTTCAACTCATTCTGAATTTTATGAGCAGCACCAGAAGTTTACAAAGAAAAGACACTGGAATACAATGACTAGGATATGCCTCATAAAAAATTACAGATCTTATTTGAAAACTAGTTTTAAAAATATCAAAAACAAATTATATTATCAGCAGTTAATTTCCGTAAGAAAATCAGAAGCAATGAAAGAGTATTCTTATTTCATAGGTAAAAACTTAGGAGAAAACATGAGCAAAACCAGTTCTGTATGCTTAGCCAGTGACTAGTATGTTTTCATTACATCTTTGAGGGCATAGCTTTGTTCCCTAAATAAGCTTTACTAGATTATGTTATAGAATAAACCAGTATGTATCTATAGTATAAATACTCACTGAATGAATTATAGAAAATAATACTAGGAACACAAACTTACATCATCCAGCAGCAGACTGTTGCTGTTATAATCAATGTCAAATGAAATCTGTACCACAATCATCAGATTAGACATATTGCTTGATACAGAAAGAAAACAAGGTGAACCATGAATTAGACAAACCCTAGTTCCAAAGAAAAAACTTCACATAAATGCATAATATTCAACATTTGCACAAACCATGCATTGATGCATATGCCGACAAGGGAGTGCATTAAGTTGATAGGAAATATTGCCTGGTCTAGATATTAGACTGTGTATACTTCTTTTTGTTCAACATGATGAACGAACTTATTATACACTCATGAAACCATAAAGGCTTCTTGAAAATATATAATATTACAACTCAAAACAAGACGCAACTAAACAGCAAGTAGCCAGTTTGATCATCACTGTAACAGCAGAAAAGAAAAAGGGTAAGTAATTACTGCCTATGAGTAATAAGAAAACATTGATCAGATCCATTGAGTTGTTGTTCCAAGTATTTTCAATATCCCATTGCATTTATAGTTTAGCCGATTTGTCCAATGTGAATGAAATTGCCAGGATCCGCATTTAAGCTCTCTCTTCTAGTGGCTCAAATCGTGAAAATCTCAAAATAGACTCTGATTAAACTTTCAAGAAGTCTAAGCTAATGATAGATCTTAATTAAGCAATATTTCAGCACCGCAAATGTCTTAAATCAACATATGCAGAAACCCTACACTAATCACACATATTTCAAAAATTAAACTAACAGAGAGAAGCATGATTGAAGCAAAAGATGCTGACAAATTAGTGGAGGGGCCTCTATTGCAACAGATTCTGGTACAGAGCGACCCGATTATTCCGATCACTCCAAAAATTAGAGTTGTTACGAGAAACCCCATCTCGATTTCCTAATTCGGTATCAGATTTCTGCAATGAATAAAAGAAACAAAAACACTTTAGATAGACTGTTTGGTTGCCCAGAAAATGCAGAAAGAGGGGAAATCACGGAGGTTGTGGCATATAATTCTTGCAGAAAATGAGAGGGAATAATTCAAAGCCTGCAATTAATGCGATGTATAGAAACAACCTCATGAAGACAAATGGAAAATTAGAAATTAAAAACTTTGAATACCACGTTAGCCCTGACGAATCGGAGAGCGTTTGTAGAAGGAGCTGGCTGCCCATGGGCTGGCTTGCAGCTGTGGCAGAATAGTTTTTTTCTGTGATTAGATTTAATTTCAGTTTAATGAAAAAAAAACAAACAGTACTTTTTGTTTGATAGGTTAAAAGGAGATGTAATAGTAATTTTTATTTTAAAAAATATTTTTTATAGAATAAATAGTATATTAAAATATAAAAGGTAAAAAAAATTATAACCCTAATAAAATTTTTATATTTATATTTTTTATTTTATTTTACTTCATATAATTTAAATAATTTAATATTTAGTAAAAGAAAAAAATGCAGAAAGAGAAAAATCTTTTTAAATAAATACACTAATAAAAGAATAAAAAAATATGTGTATTAATTATAATTTAAATGTAAAATGTTAAATTCACTTTATATTTTAAATTTTAAATATATAAAATTTATTTAAATTTTTTTTATAGAATAATGTTTTAAAATAAAAATTATTACTCAAATAAATTTTTTATTAAAAATGCTTTTAGTGCTATTGTGGTGCTATAGTTAAATTTACGATCCGCTCAAGCTAGTCGGCCAGACCCCTTCGTATGAAGTTACATATCAAATTATTTTAATAATAATAATTAGATTTAGAAATGGGGTTGGATGTGATTGGTTTGATTTATTCCAAGAGCCGATTATTTTAAATTTTGGATCAAATTAATTAAGCTAGTGATTAAGTTAATTTAACTTCTAAAAGCTAAATTTAAATATTTTTTGAATTTAAAGTAACCTATTCGAATTTTATAAGAATTCAAATCAAGATTGAATCAAGTTTTTAAGGAGGTTCAATTCAAATTAGAAATTGTCCTACCTATATAATATTATACAATTTTAAAATATTTAATTATTTACTATAAATGTTAATTTATTTTTCTTTTTCTTTTTTATAATTTTAACTTATATTTTATCTAAGTATATATTATGTATACATCATATTTATTTATCATATATGTAATATATATAATAATACTATAAGGTATTGTAATATTATGTGTGTAACTATGAAAATGAATACTAGGTATATTATGTTAGTTATCATAATTATAGGATAGCCGTTACAAATTTTCAATTATTACATTTGTGCATAAGTAATTAAAAATAATGCATTTAAATTATTTTTAAATAGTACTACTGTGTATATTTATAAGTTTAACATTGTGTGTGTTTATATATAATTATTTAATATATATTACTTTATAATATATATAGATTATCAAAAATATATATTTAATGCATATAGTTTGTGCAATTATTTAGTGTTACAATATATAATATCCATATATAAATTGAATTATAATTACTATTAATAAGAAGTATTAAAAAGTTGAGAAGATAAGTAAACTATTTATTATTCACAAGGATAAGAGTTCACAACTCATCTCTTATACTTTTTAGTTATCACTTAAACATACATTAAATGGATGCTGGTGATATTTTTTTAAGTGGAAATTTAATAATGTTTATGAAATATTTAATTCAAATTTCAATTTAGAATTGGAAGATCTACCTTTTTTTTAATATAATCAACTATTTACTTAATAATACATTTTATCAAAATACCATAAAAAAGTTTCTTTGCTTAAATAACTTTCCCCAACCTTAATTCCTAATATTTACCCTAATACATTCTTTCTTTATTTTGGAAAGAATTTGAAAATTCGTCAATAATCTGCCAATAAAAAATTTCTCATCTGTAAATTTTTATCTAGAAATGTAGAATTTCTTGTAGTGTAAAATAGCCTTATATAAGTCTAATTCTATCATTGGCCTAACAAGAGAAGAGGAGAAACCTTTGTGTTAATATAACATGCAATTTCTAAAGCCATTTTTAACCATCCCAGTTTTGAAGAAGTGGGTGTATGGAAAATCAAATCGACTCAGATAATTTGATCTAATAAGATTGATTTATGTTGTTCGAGTAGAATCAGAAATTATTCTTAAGGAGCTAAATTCAACATTAGAGTATGGGTTGAGTCAATCGGTTCAAAAAAAAAATTAACTTTTTGTTTTTTTACTTAAGAATTGGATTAATCAACTAACTGAAATCAATTTGGATTTTTTTAGTTCAGATCGGATTGAACATATGGAAATTCTGGATTCAGTTTTCCACATTCAGATTGGATCGAGTTGGTCAATTTGCTCACCCCTACCAAGAATTAAGTTGAAAAAATCTAAGGCCAATGATCTAAATCATGTGAAAATTTAAAAATCAAATTTCAAAAATGAGGTGAATTGAGAACAATTTACTAAGTGGTGTATTTTTTGGTATCATGAAATAAGAAGTTTCATAGTCACCATAATATGCGTTGGAGTAGTACCGGGCCGACTGAAGCCGAATTTTACCCTCTTCGTCTTTGTTTCTGTCCCCACCTCATATTTAGATGGAAATTTTAATAAATCTTTATCTCTATGATGCATTTATTTTTTAACTTATATCTGATATTATTTTGTCCATTTAGATCATCAAATTCATTTATATCAAAATAAATTCAAATCAACTATATAAAAATTATAAAAAATCCAGCGTCTTTAATTTTTTTCTTTTGTTGAAAGATACTAGCATATACTAATTCTTGAATAAAAATTATAATATATTAATCATTCCATAATCCATACTTAACTAATTAATAAAAATAATAATATTAATCAATTCATACATAACTAACAAAGTGAATGTCCACTCAAAAAAAACCCATTAAACTATTATAACTACTATATCTAAAAATTTAAGCAAATTATATTGTTATTCTTAAAGGCAAAAGGCATATATATATATATATATATATATATATATATATATATATGGTTTTTGATGAGGTTGTGCTCTCATTCCAGCAGTTTGTATGTTCCACCTCATGAATATGATTTTTCATCTCGACAATTGTTGATCCAAATAAGTAAAGAAAACTCCATATATTAGATTTTCTGATCTTGATGCTCATAGCAAACTAAGAGAAGTTGTAGTTGAATCTATTTTAAACTGGTAAACAGATAATGCCCTTACTCAGTTAGAATTTGATGTAAATAGCAAACTCAGTTTGTAACATTCGGTGATTTAGGCCCCGATTGCGTGTGACCGTAGTAGGATCCACTGGTTCAATCGGAGTCTAAATTTAAATCCATAAAAAATGACTAATAATAAGAAAAAATAATTAAGGGTATTATTAATTGGAAATTAAAAAGATTTGGAGTAGAATTAGAAAAAAATAAAATTTTCTATGGACAAAATCGGTATTATGGCAATTGTTTGGGGAAAAAGTATAAATATGGAGGAAGATGTGGCAGATAAGAAATTTCTTAAAGTTTAAAATTTCATTAAAATTAATTTGTATTTTGGACCAATGGATGAAGAACTTAATGTAGTCATGGAACCACCAAATACTCACCTAAAAAAAATGAGGAATTCTTTATTCTTCCACCCAAAATATCAAAGTCATCATCTTATTCTTTCTTCACTTCTTTGGTCGTCCAACATAGTCCCTCCCTAAGCCTCCATTTTCATTCAATCCAAGCTTAAAAAAAAGCAAATAAATTAGTTTTGAGAGGAAAAAATCAGAATTTAAGAGTTCTTACCATAAAAGCTACCAAAGGAGCAAGAAGGAAGGAAGAAAAAAAAAGGAAAGAGAGAAATATTAAGGGGAATTTCAGCCCACTTTGAAGAACACTTAAGGTGAGTTTATTCTTCTTAAATTCAATATTTTTTTCTTCTATTTGAGACCTATAATGATGATAGATGTGATTAGGTTTGGTAGATTGAGCTTATGTTGCAAGATTGGAAGTAGAAATTTAAGTTTGTGATTAGTTGATGGAAGTGTAATTAAACTTTGAATTAATGATATTTGATGTTAGGTAATTATTTTATGGCTTAAAAATTGAAGAAAATATAATGTTGAAGGATGAATGAGGGGCTACCATAGTTAAATAAATTTGGAAAAAATTGAAATTAACATAGAAATACCACAATTGGTGTTAGATTAAAGGTGAATTGAGTGTTGAATTGAAGAAAATAAATTGGGAACTAGGATATGATTTTTGGGTAGCCATGACATGTGAAGAAGGAAGTTTAACCTTAGTAAATTTTAGCTCAATTAAGGTGTAAAACATATTAGGAGCATTAGAATATTATGTAGACATGAAAAACATTGAAATTGAATGTTGGAATTGAGTTATGGTATGATTGTGTAGGAAAAATAAGTGAACAAGTGAGAGACCCTCAAGAGGGTGACAAAGGCAAGGAGAAAGCTAGCTAATAAAGGAAGAAAAAGAAGGATTAAGGGAAGAACCAAGGCTGATTAGGTATGTGCTTTATTGATAAAAATTTTGCATGTTGTTAATATGTATGAAATTATATGTTAAGATTTGTTATATTTGTGTTTTTGAGATGTTATGTGTTTTGTTGTGACTTTTGATATTATATATGGAAATGAGACAAAATGGTGTGAAATAATTGAGACATATGAATGTATTTGTAATTCTGGAAATTTTAGTATTAAAATGAATCCAAATGATGAATGTGATTGAAATATGGATTGATGCTAATTGATGGCTCGGGTACAGAATTCCAGGAACAGCTCTATCTATTTTGTTGATAACTTGAGTTATGGAACTCCTTTTTGTATGTTCTTTATTGGAAATGAAAGCTAAGACACAAGGATTTAATTTGTATTTAGACTATAATATCTACTTATGTCTATATTTACCTAGTTAAATACACGAAGTTTAAACCTAGAATCTGTCCAGAAAATTCTGTGATGATGCAGTAGTGAATTAATCATAACATTTGATTGAAAATTGTGATTTATGTGATTATTGATGCATTTGAAAGATAAGACAATAAGCTAAAAATTGTTAGAAGGCTAGAACTTCAAATTCGAATTATATATGGGCTAAACATGAAGCCCAAAAATAAGTCTAAAATCTGCCATAGGTAAAAACATACAATATTGAGCTTTTTGCATGTGTTGTTATAATTATATATAATAATCCATGCAAATATTTACTTTGATGGTAATTATAAATGTTTAAAAAATTATTTATGTATGAGATTTTATTGCAATAATAATGGAAATAAAGAACAAAAATGAATAAGCATAATTATGATAGTTAAATAATGTTGACATTTTTGAAATATAGTGAATTAATATAAAAATAGTTAAGCCCAAAAACACATAGTCTAGAACTAGAATAGGGAATAGTTTGGCATGCCAATCAGGAGATTTAAGGCACTCGGTGCCAAATATGAAAGCCAGTAATGACAATTTATAAATTCACTCGGCGCAAAATTATTAAGCCGGTAATGACAATATAACAAAAGTCGGTAAATGCATTATTATAAAAGCGCTCGGCACTATATTATGAAAGCTGGGAATGACAACCCCGTTATTCCTATTAGTTAGTTCGGTCATAGGTGTTATGGGCACAAATAAATAAATAATAATAATAATAATAATAATAATAATAATAATAATAATAATAATAATATCGAAGTATGTGATTCTTTATAAATGTTATATGAATTAAAGTTGTTAGATATTGAGTGTTTGCAGAAATTTATTGATTTTATATAATTATTTATTTTATGCCTTATTTATTAAATGGGTAATTAATATGTGAGAAAATATATATGTATGTAAATTTATTATCATTGAAGCACCACTAAGCTAGTAGCTTAGTGTGGGTGGTTTCCTCTCGCGTAGTTTTAGAAGGGTAGCCATAGAAAATAGACTGTCAGAAGAAGAAAAGTACTCGGAGGGAAGCAGCAAAAAACTTTGGGTTTTATTTTTGGTATATTTTGTTAAAAGTTTTGTAAATTAAAGTATCGTTTTTATTTCATATCATGTGTATTAAATATGTGAGTCACCATGTAAAAGAACATGATTTGAATGTAAATTAATGTACTTTATAAATAAATAAAATTTTTAATATTTGGGCTTGTATGAAATTTTATTTTAGTTTATGCAATATTTTCGAAAAAAAAATATTTACTTCACTTCATTAATTTTATAAAACAGTAAGACAGGTAATGCTCACTTACCTTGCTGAACTATAGTGGGGTAAGGGGGTGTTACACAATTGACAGCAAGAGTTTATGATTATACTTCAGAAGCAAATTATGGTTTTACATTAGGAAATCATTCAAATGGTACAAGATCAAATTATGGGACCACTCTTCTAGATAAAAACAAAAAGAGATAACCAATCTGAAACAACAACTCTTTCATATTGAGAAAGATTTGCATGTTAAAGTATCTTTTAACCCTTTTGCTTTAACTAGTACTCATTCTTTACTAGATCCAATTTTTCTAGATACTTTAGCACAACCAAAGATAGATCCAATTTTACTCCAACTTGAAAACTTCCAAAAGATAGTACGAGCTAAAATTGTTTCCTCCAAACCACCGAAGAAGAAACCTACAATTTCTACTTCCTCAGCCTTAACAACTTATCCTCGAAAAATACAATCCATTCCCATAAAGGCCAGATAAATAGTCAACCTTAGATTATTTCCAAGATTCTCAAGATCATTACTACTATATGGCCCAAATGCCTTTAAATTATATAACTTCCTTTTTGCGATCCTACATAGAAAGCCTTTCACAAATCTATCAATTTGACATGCAAAAAGAATCATCTTCTAATTCAGATCTTATCTCTTTTGAAATTTTAGATATCGATGTATCTGTGGACTCATCAGTTCCTTCAATTAGAATGGCAAGCCCTCAAGCTCTTCCTATAGTACAATCCAGTCAAACTAAGTTAGCACAAGATTCAGCCCCAATAGTCCAGGAATCTTCTGATGAAGAAATGAATACCTCATATTATCCAATATTAAATGGTATTTGATTCATTATGGATGATGTTTTGCCAAATCAACAAAGGGCAAGATTGTTAGAAATGTATGCCTGAATGGAAACAAGAATTCAATTAGGATCATGTATTAATGAAATTATACAAGAGTTTACTAACAGATTTGTTGATAGTATGAGAGAATCGTAGCTAGGAGTTTTAAAGTAAAATAAATTGCAGTTTGTCAAACTAACAACCATTATATCTACTTTAACATACATTGAAACAAAATTTAGTAGAACTTCAGAAGACTTTATGGAAACTACTAGGAGTGAGTTCTTTCAACTCAATCATTGTTCATTGAAAAGAAAAGATTTTGATAAACATTACATGCGAGTTTCAAGTAGATATTATCAAATTGGATTTGATGATATCAATTTAAACCAACACTTTATCAATTCAGCTATAGAAGAAATCTGAGATGCTACTCTTCATTATTTTAGAAAGTAGGGAAATGTTTTAAAAGATTTCACTTTTGCACAAATCTATCAAAAGATACTTATTGTTCTTGAAGAACTTTATGCCCTCTGGAAGACAATTTAAAAAAGCCCTAAAAGGGATCAATAACAAAAATTTAGAACCTATCAACAATAGACTAGATCTCACTATCAAGTGTTAAAATAAGAAGAACTGTGATTGCAAACAATGCAAGAAAGGAAAAGCATTACAAAAAGTATAAATGCAAAGGCAATCTTTTCCACAAATCACATAAGAAGTTCAAATATTTAAAGAAAAAAAAATCATAGATATAAAAAAAATATTTTAAGTGTTATCTGTGTGGTAAAAAAAGACATTTCGCAAAGAAATGCCTAAACTGGCCAAAGCAAGCTATTCGACTAGTCTAAGAATTAGAAAGTGAACATAATATTGATCTTGAAGATACATATGTTGAATCTCTATTCTATATTGACGTGAACTCATAGAAGATTTACTCATGGGAATTGAAGCTCTTTCTTTCTCCTTAAATTCTAAGAAATAATGCTTCTCAATTGCATAATAAAGCCTAATTTTAGCCCAGACTATTGCAACAATCCAAATATCCAAAAAGCAGACAATTTCTTATAGTCCAATTCAATTGTTTATAGATAAGTATGATCGGCTCATTGAATTTATAACTTTCATTGATACTAGAGCCCATAGAGTCATTGCAAATCTAAAACTTTTTCCAAACTACTTCTAAAAAACCCATAAAAAATTTCTTTAAAGTAATAAATGGATAATTGTTCTCAACATATTGGATCACCACAAAGCCCATTAAAATTTAATTCCTTTCAAATTGTTCCATATGAACCAAAGTTTTAGGTTCATATCTGCCCAAAAAATACATTCTTATTATATTTGATATAATTAACTAATTACCTAAATTATCCATTGGTGCTACTGGATTAAAATCCAAAAAATGATACTTACCATACACTTCTATAGTAAATTAATTTTTAGCCTCCGTATCAAATTCATTTTAAAAAATTAGGGCCCAAATCATTCAATAAAGTTGTGCTAGAAGTTATACTAAATTCCTTCATAAATGTCAAAATCCTTTGTAGTCTCATTAATAATTCTATATTTCATTACCATTTAAACATAATGAGGATATCAATCCCATAAAAGCAACTCATCCTATAATGAATCTCGATGATCAATTACTGGTTGTCTAAGAATGCTCACAATTATTGCAATAAGGATTCATCGAACCAATAAAGTCTTATTGGGCTTGATCAAAACAAGTAAGGGGAAAAAAAAGATTTGTCATTGATTACAAGCTCTTGAATCCTTTTATCGGGGATGATAAATTTTTCTTGCCAAAAATTTCATCATTATATTCTTTCCTTAAGGAAGCAATAATCTTCTCTAAGTTTGATCTAAAATTAGGATTATGGTAGCTTAGGATCCAACCTGATGATCATCACAAAATAGCTTTTTGTATTCCTAATCACTATTACCAGTAGATAGTGATGCCTTTTGTCTTGAAAATTGTTCCATTACTATTTCAGAAAGCAATAACTAAGATCTATGAATTGATCTTATCTTCATCATTGATCTACATTAATGATATTTTACTATTCTCAAAAGCTTAAGCTAGTCATAAGAAATTACTTCAACAATTTATTGATTTGAAAGCCCAACATGGAATTATACTTTCTAAAAAGAAGATGCACTTGGATAAAGAAGAAATATAATTTATGGGGATGAAATTTAAAGAAAGTGCATATTAGCCATGTCCACACTTTGGGTTTGAAATATTAAAGTTTTCAAACACTAACTTGACAATAAAATAAATTCAATAATTTCTTGGAATTTTTAATTATGTTAGGGACTTTATTCCACACTTTTCCAAAGTTGTCCATCCACTGCAACAATTATTAAAAAAGAAGGTTCCACCATGGTCGTAGGAGCAAACAACAGTTGTAAAACAGATAAAGCAAATCTATAGGGATCATCCTCCTTTGCTCATACTGACATAAGGAAAAAAATTCTTCAAATAGATGCTAGTGATGAGTATTGGGGAACTATCATTTTGAAAGAAAAATATGAAAATAATATACTTGTGCTTATGCAAGTGGATAGTTCAAGGACTCAGAATGCCATTATTACTCCACATTTAAAAAGATCTTGGAAGTCAAATATGGAATCAAAAAGTTTGAATTTCATTTAATAAGATACCACTTTATAGTCTTAATGGACTGTTTTTCTTTTCCAAAAATCTTAAACTTCAAATAGAAGCAAATGACACATGCTCAATTATTGCAGTGGAATAATTGGTTTTCAAAATACAATTTCACAGTTGAGCATATAAAAAAGGGACAATAATTTGATTCTAGATTTCCTATCAAGACCTTTAGTCAAAACTTTAAATCTTATCATATAATTTCACATAATTATGTTCATCTTCATGGCTAGTCCAAGTTTTCCTCATCCTTCAGCAATAGTAAAGGTAATGAATAAAGAGCAAAGGAAAACCTTAACTGTTGATTGCCAATTAATTATTATATGAAAGCATGACATACTTTTATCAAACTACAAGCTTTCCATCTTAATTACCCGTTCATGGATGTGTTCAAAATCCCTTTCAATGGATATTTTCCTGAGGAATGCCTTTAGTGATATGGTATATATGTGTTATGTACCATATAACATTTGAATTTTGTCCAGTATGTTCCAAGATACTTCTAGAAAGCACAAGGAGATTCCTAGCATGGTTCAAACCAATAGTTGTTTGGTAATACTCTATTTAAACTTCTACAAAAAAGTTGGGATTTCAAAGTTCAAGCTAACAAAAATTCACTCAATCATCATTTGCATTGGAAATAACATTATCCAACCTTCGATATTTATGGAACTTTTCCCCACTCACTTTCGGAAATTTATGACTCTCATCCTCTAGAAGTTAGAAAACTCTAAAGATCCTTAACAGCAAAAAATCAATATGTCCCTTGTGAGATATGACCAAAGTATGAAGAAGATACTCATTGGGAAACCATCTCATCTTGCTACATGGATAGTTTGAGGAGAGAAAAAGAAATACATGAAATAATAGTTTTTGCAGGGCGTATGCCACCACAGACATATGACCATGAAGCAGGACCATCTAGCCCGCTGGATTATGGCTTAGATAACTATCATACAATGAATCTCTCTCTTAGTTATGAACCAATCAAGGACAAAAGCTAAGAGACTATCTTATCTAATAAGTAGTATTATTGGTGTGTACTATTTATTTTAAAAAGTTTACTTGTTTGTTTGTAATAATATTATCTGTAATAATTTAAGTTTTTGGTAGCTTTATTAAAGTAAAGATTATGAGAATCTTTACTTTAATAATTTATTTTGTTTGTATCTAGCTTGGGAGTTCTATATAAGAGGAACTCATAGTGTGTAAGAGGCAAAATGCTTTAAGAAATAAAATTTCAATGTTTTATTTCATGGCTTTGTGAATTTTTCTCCTTCTTTAATATTGAGTTAGTTTTATATATAACTACTATGATTTCTTTTTTAAAATAATCACAGCTAAGGCCTATAATGTAATATCTGCTAATTTAGACACCGAGTCGCATGTATCGCGAAATTGATGCGTATGACCGATCGAAGTTTAAATTCGGATTTTTGATATGAATTAATCAAGTAATGACTAAATTAAATGATATATGCCTAATTAAGTGATTATAAATTTTAAAGAAGTTGATTTACGGTAAAGGACTAAATTGCAAATTTTGATAACTTTTGGAGTCAAATTGCAATTTACCAAAAATTTGAGGATTTATGAGATTAATTTACTAATCAACATATTAATTTTGGGAACATTTTAATAGGTTGGCCTGCTAGTCAATGAGGAGGATTAAGATTAGTGTTGATTAAGTAAAATGGGAAGAAGATGGTCAAGATGGTGGGTCCCACATGAAGACTTTTGGGTACCCTATTTAATTCTTTCTTTTCTTCTTTTTCTTCTCTTAATTTTCTGCTTTTTTCTCTCTCTTGTCTACCAGTCACGCCAGCCCCATTCCCTCCATAGCCAAACCAGAAATTTAGAGAGAGAAAGGAAGAGAAGAGAAGGGAAAAAGCAAGAACAAGTGATCTTCATGGTCTATAACTCCTAAGGAAGCTGGAAAGAGCAAGAAAGAGGAAGAAAAATCAAGTTTGGTGGAGAGAGAAAATCTCCAAAGTTGTGATTTAGTGAAGAAAAGAGTAAGGTAAGAAGTGATTCTTCTTCATCATCATCTTTTCTTAAAGAAGTTTGAATTTTGAGCTCATCCAAGACTCATATGGAAAAGAGAGAGAAATTAGAGTTTTGAGGGAGAATAAGAGAGTTTAGGTTCTTGAGAAAATCAGATGATAATAATGATCTATGATGTTGTAGGAGTTCCAAGTGACAAGGAACAAACCCTAAGGAGCAAAGGAAAAGAGAAAGCTACTTAGAAGAGTGAAAGAGAAAGATTAAGGTTTGTACATAAGTTAAGACAATAGCCTATCTTTGTTTGAAATAATGCATGTTAGTATGATAATTGATGATTGAAATGCATTAATGATGATTATGGCATGAAACCATATGTTAGAGATAAAGAATGAGTTTCTTGTGATTTGTTGAATTAAGTGATGCATGTTAGAGAATTTAATTATGATTAAGGCATTTATATGTATTAGTCATGATATGTTGAATAAAGGACTCCAGAAATGCATGAATTGTGTTTTGATATGATTTGGTGTAATTAGAATGAATGAAATGTGAATATGTAGATTTCCTGCCGAAAGTCATGGGCGTGACTATCTGGTTACAAGCGTTAACCTGATGGTTCACAGTTGTGATAGATTTGTATCATGGTTGTGACTTTGATGTGGAAATGATACTATTCATTCTAGAAGTGTTCACGGTTGGGATTCACGGGCGTGAACACATTCACAGGCACGAATGAGTATTCACGATCATGAATGCTTTTGGCACGATTCATTCCAGTAGCATTCACAGCTTGGGATTTACAGGCGTGAACTAATTCACGGGCATGAATTGGTAGTCACGGCCGTGAATGCTGTATTTTCAAATAAATTATGAATATGATTATCTATTGATTTATTTAGTGACACAAATGAAAAATATGTTATCCAGTATGTATGAGCATGACAATATGTTTGCAAAACAAGAAAATTGAGATGTTGATACATTAGAATATTGATGTGTCGAAATTGAGAATGATGATGATGTGATGTATAAAATGAGGATGATGAAATGGATGTAAAGTAAAAATTAAATAAAGATATATGATTGATGTGAAAATATGAAGATGTCCATTACTCTATCTGCGGACTAGAAACAGGATAGATGACATGTCATTAAGGGGGCGAACGATACCATACTATATGAGATATTCCTCGATCAATATAGCTTAAGCTTGGAGAGCACCATTGATCTGAGATGCTCGGTCAATGTGGCTTAAGCTCGGAGAGCGCCATTGACTTGAGAAGCTCTGATGAGCACATATAAATGGAGGACAAGGTGGCTTAAGCTCGGAGAGCGTCCTTGGCCCGGTTATTCATCTATGATGAAATAATACTCAATCAATATGGCTTAAGCTCGAAAAGCGCCATTGATTTGAGAAGCTCTATTGAACCAGATAGTGGATAGGGTGGCTATAGCTCTGGGAGCGCTGCTGATCCATAACCCGTATCCAATCAGTCCAAATTTAGAGTGATGTGGGCAAGATAATGAAGATATGTCAGAAAATAAGAAAAGAAAAAAAATGATGATGATATGAGATTGAGATATAATAATAAAGAGATTAATAGAGTAACTTACCATCAAAGATAAATGAAAATAATGTCGTATATGTGAGCATGATATTTATACTTGTATGAAATAGGAACATGTTGACAGAAATAACATGCAAACATTTTAATGCATAAAATGATACATGTTAATGCTTGTTGCATGATATGGTATATTGCCTTATTTATATGCACCACTAAGCTTAGAGCTTAGCGTGGGAGTTTCCTTCTGTGCATGAAAAAAATAGAAAGGTAGCTGAAGGAGGTAGATAAAACAAGCAGTGATCCTATTCAAATTAAAGCAGTCGATCTTGAAATAGTGGGTCACAAACTTTTGAACTCTTGTAATTTGTTTTTCCGCATTATATATACTTATAAGTTGTAAATTAGTTTTCAAAGTTTGTTAAATAGTAAATTGGTATTTATAAATACTATGTTATGTAAATAAAATGTACATTATTTAAATAGAGGAAATATATATATATATATATATATATATATATATATATATATATATATAGCGATTTAAAGAAGTAAAGAAGACAGGTAGTAGCGCCCTCGTATCCGAGCACGTGCGGTTTGGGTGAGGGGATGTTATAGAGTTTTTGGTTTCAGAACCCAGTTTGGGCAGTTTTGGATTTTTAAAAAGTGAATTTTAAAAATGTTTATTTCTTGAAGAGTACCCACAATTGAATTTTTGGAATCGCTGCTTTAATGAGTAGGGTCGTTACCTTTATGTTATAGGTAAGGTATGGCTTCTGGATCAAGATGAATAGTAATGGAAGAAGCTGAGAGTAATGAGCTCTCAGAGGCAAGAGTTTCATCGCAACCACGTCGTTGCCAAGCTGCAGCACTGAGATCTGGTGCTAATTCATCTTGTGAGCAGTCAGCTACTAATATGGGTCAAACGGAGCTCATGAGAAATATGATAGAATTGCTACAGAGAGCATCACAACCAACCTCATCTGGATTACAATTTGAGAGATTGAGGAAGCTAGGGGCACCCGATTTTTATGGAAAAAGGGAGGATGATCCTTCTGCGGCAAAATTCTGGTTGGAACGGATAGAGTGCGTTTTCGATCAACTACACTGTACAGATGAGCAGAAATATGAGTATGCAATATCGCTATTACAGGAGCGTGCATATGATTGGTGGCGATCTGAGTCACAAAGCACAGAGGCACCCGACCCTATGACATGAGAATTCTTTCTAGAGAAATTTAAGGAAAAATATATCCCTTCTATATACACAGATGATAAGAAAAGAGAATTTCTAACTCTGAAACAAGGAAATATGTCAGTAACAAAATATGAGAGGGAATTCACACATTTATGTAAGTATGCTGAGGGCATTGTATCCAAAGAAACTGATAAATGTCGACGTTTTGAAGACGAGTTGAGGGATATGATCAAGTTACAAGTTTCAGCCCTATGTCTGATGAGCTTCCCCAGTTTACTAACATCTGCTAGAACAGTTGAAAGAGTCTTGGCGGCACAACAGCCTGTGCAGGTTAGTGGGATTAGTAGACCCACACCACAACCAAGTGGAGTATAGTCGAGTGCCAAGAGAGCTAGATCTTTTGATGGTTGAATCCAAGTTGGAGGTTCCGGCAGACCTTAGTCTTATAAGCGGGGACAAACTGCAAGGTTTACTTCATCAACAGCCAGTGCATCGACACATGCATCCCATAGATCTACAACTCTACCAATGTGTCAACATTGTGGTCACCTTCACCCAGAAGAGTGTTGGTGGATGACAGAAGCGTGCTTGAGATGCGACTCCAAGGACCATATAAGAAGAGATTGTCCATTGCTACAGTTTGGCAGAGGTTCAGAGAGTACTGAGTTGGTACCAATACAGACTATGGGACAAGGCAGAGGTCGAGGCCGAGGATAATGAAAAAGAGGTTGTGTAAGGCCAAGTCAGTTTAGGTCAGACACAGTGGAGAGGCCGAAAGGTAGTGGAGTTGCTCCAGCAAGAGCTTATGCCATGCGATGTTGAGAGGAGCAGGATGCACCTGATGTCATAGTGGGTAAATTCCTTCTCTTTGGCTCTTATATACATGCATTGATAGACCTGGGGTCAACACACTCATACATATGCACACCACCATTGGGTCGAGAGGGTTTAAAACCTGAGACTCTAGAATACGAGATTCTTGTGACTAACCCGTTAGGGCACTATGTGAGGGTTAGTAAAATCTTTTGGGGTTGCCCAATCGAAATTCAAGATAAACAATTCCCAGCGGATTTAATAGAGCTACCATTGTATGAGTTCAACGTGATCTTAGGAATGAATTGGCTAGCTTAACACGAAGTGACAGTAGATTGCAGAAAAAGAGAGATGAGGATTAAAGCTTCAGAACAAGAAGAGATAGTAGTGATGAGTGAGAATAGAGGATATTCAGACAATGTGATATCAGTGTTGAAATCTTGAAAACTCATTAATAAGGGATGTGAGACTTACCTAGCGTATGTGATTGATATCCGAAAGAAAAGTCCGAAGTTGGCTGACATCCCAACTGTTAGTGAGTTTCTTGATGTGTTCCCTGAGGAGTTGCCAGGACTACCACCTGATCGAGAGATAGAGTTTGCTATCAAACTAGTACCTGGCACCGCTCCCATATCTATTACACCTTATAGGATGACACCTATAGAATTGAAAGAGTTGAAGATACAATTACAAGAAATGTTAGATAAAGGATTTATACGACCTAGTGTATCACCATGGGGTGCTCTAGTATTATTTGTGAAGAAGAAAGACGGTACTCTACGTCTTTGCATTGATTACATGCAACTTAATAGGGTTACTGTTAAGAATAAATACCCACTGCCTATGATTGATGATTTATTTGATTAGCTAAAAGGTGCAAGTATATTTTCAAAGATAGATCTTCGATCGGGGTATCATCAACTGAAGATCAAAGGGTTAGATATATTTAAGACAACATTCAGGACTCATTATGGTCATTATGAGTTGTTGGTGATGCCATTTGGATTGACGAATGCACCGGTAGTTTTTATGGACCTGATGAACCGAGGGTTTAGACCATATATTGATCAATTTTTATTTGTATTCATTGATGACATTCTTGTCTATTCTAGAGATCGAGTAGAGCATGACCAACATCTTAGAAAAGTATTGCAGACCTTGAGGGAGAAACAATTGTATGCAAAGCTATCTAAGTGTGAGTTTTGGTTGGAAGCAGTTAGTTTTTGGGGTCATGTAATTTTAGTGGAAGGTATTCGAGTTGATCCTAGTAAAATCCAGGCTATTCTTAATTGGATACCACCTTGCAACGTGATCAAAATGAGGAGTTTCCTTGGATTAGCTGGATATTATAGGAGATTTGTGAAAGGATTTTCATCTATAACGAATCCTTTGACACGACTGCTGCGAAAAGATGTCCGTTTTGAATGGACAAATAGATGTCAATCAAGCTTTGATTGATTGAAGGCAATGTTGACTGAAGCACTAGTTTTGACTCAGCCTACTCTAGGGAAAGATTATGTTGTGTACAGTGATGCAAGTCACAATGGGCTAGGTTGTGTTCTTATGCAAGAGGGAAAAGTGATTGCATATGCCTCCAAATAGCTTAAGCCTCATGAGCTTAACTATCAACGCATGATTTAGAGCTTACGGCGATAGTTTTTGCTCTTAAGATTTGGATACATTATCTATATGGAGAAAGATGCTACATTTATATGGACCACAAGAGTCTTAAGTATCTTCCTTCATAAAAAGAGTTGAACCTATGGCAGCGGAGATGGTTGGAATTGATTAAAGATTATGATTGTGTGATCGACTACTAGCCAGGCAAAACTAATGTGGTAGCTGATGCGCTAAGCCAAAAAATTTTAACTGAGATGCGAGTGGAATCTACATTGATGCAGAGAATTAAAGATGTCCTGAAACAAGATGAGAAGCTAGTAAAGATGGTTGAAACTATGAAAAATGGAGAAAAGTCAGAATTTTCTTTAACAGAAAATGGTACTGTGTATTTCAAGAACCAGATTTGTGTACCAAGTATAGAAGAGTTGAGGTCAGAGATTTTAAAAGAAGCTCATGAAATGGTTTATACTATGCACCCAGGTGGGAAGAAGATGTACAAAGATTTGAAAGCACAATCCTGGTGGTCGGGGATGAAGAAGGATATCACTGAATATGTTGCTAAATGTCTAATCTATCAATAAGTGAAAGTTGAGCATCAATTACCCACAGGATTACTACAACCGATTTCCATACCAGAATGGAAGTGGGAGAGAATTTCAATGGATTTTGTATCCAGCTTACCGGTAACTCAGAGAAAGCATGATGCAGTGTGGGTGATAGTGGATCGATTGACGAAGTCAGCACATTTCCTACTAGTGTGAATGGACTATACTTTAAACAAGTTGGATAAGATTTATGTGAATGAGATAGTGAGACTTCATGGAGTACCTGTGTCTATTATCTCAGACAGAGATCCCAGGTTTACGTCGCAATTCTAGAAAAGTTTACAACAGGCTTTGGGAACTAGACTCAGATTTAGTACGACATTTCATCTGCAAATGGATGGACGATCAGAGCGAGTTATTCACTTGCTAGAGGATATGATGAGATGTTGTGTGCTTGAATTTGAGGGAAGTTGGGATCGACATCTCCGCTTATGGAGTTTTCCTATAACAACAGTCATCAAACAAGCATTGGTGTGGCTCCTTATGAAGCTTTATATGGAAGAAAATGTAGGACACCAATATGTTGGACCGAGTTAAATGAGAAAAATTTGATTGGGCCAGAGATAATTCAACAGACTGAGGAAAAAGTTAAAGTGATTAAGGAAAGGCTAAAGGCAGCACAAGACCGACAAAAATCATATGCTGATTTAAAGAGGCGAAACATAAAATAAGCAGTAGGAGACAAAATATTCCTTAAAGTTTCACCTTGGAAAAAGGTATTGAGGTTCAGTAGAAAAGGAAAGGTAAGTCCAAGATTTATTGGTCCTTATGAGATTCTGGAAAGAATAGGACCAGTGGCTTACCGATTAGCTCTTCCTCAGGAGCTAGACATAATTCATAACGTGTTCCACGTTTCAATGTTAAGAAGATACCGTTCAGACCCGACCCATATTATATCGATTGAGGAAATAGAGGTACAGACAGACATGTCTTATGAGGAGGAACCAGTGGCTATAATAGCATATGAAGAGAAAGTTCTCCGAAACAAGAGAGTCCCTCTAGTTAAAGTGTGGTGGCAGAATCATACAATTGAAGAAGCCACGTGGGAAAGTGAAGAAGTGATGAAGAAGCAATATTCCCAGTTTTTTTAAGCTAGAATGAGTAGGGGAATTTCGAGGGCAAAATTTATTTAAGGGGGAAAGAATGTAATATCCGCTAATTTAGACACCGAGTCGCACGTGTCGCAAAATTTACACATATGACCGATAGGAGTTTAAATTTGGATTTTTGATCAGAATTAATCAAGTAATGACTAAATTAAATGATATATGCCTAATTAAGTGATTATAAAGTTTAAAAAAGTTGATTTACGGTAAAGGACTAAATTGCAAATTTTGATAAGTTTTGGGGTCAAATTGCAATTTATCAAAAATTTGAGGATTTGTGAGATTTAATTACTAATCAACATATTAATTTTGGGGACATTTTAATAGGTTGGCCCGCTACTCAATGAGGAGCAGTAAGATTAGTGTTGATTAAGTAAAATGGGAAGAAAATGGTCAAGATGGTGGGTCCCACAATAAGACTTTTAGGTACCCTATTTAATTCTTTCTTTTCTTCTTCTTCTTCTCTTTATTTTCTGCTTTCTTCTCTCTTATTTATTTGTCACACACCTCCATTCCCTCCATAGCCAAACCAGAAATTTAGAGAGAGAAAGGAAGAGAAGAGAGGGGAAAGAGCAAGAACAAGTGATCTTCATGGTCCATAACTCCTAAGGAAGCTGGAAAGAGAAAGAAAGAGGAAGAAAAATCAAGTTAGGTGGAGAGAGAAAATCTCCAAAGTTGTGATTTAGTGAATAAAAGAGTAAGGTAAAAAGTGATTCTTCTTCTTCATCTTTTCTTAAAGAAGTTCGAATTTTGAGCTCATCCAAGACTCATATGGAAAGAGAGGGAAATTAGAGTTTTGAGAGAGAATAAGAGAGTTTAGGGTCTTGAGAAAATTAGATGATAATAATGATCTATGATGTTGTAGGAGTTCCAAGTGACAAGGAACAAATCCTAAGGAGCAAATGGAAAGAGAAAGCTACCTAGAAGAGTGAAGGAGAAAGATTAAGGTTTGTGCATAACTTAAGGCAATATCCTATCTTTGTTTGAAATAATGCATGTTAGTATGATAATTAATGAGTGAAATGCATTAATGATGATTATGGCATGAAACCATATGTTAGAGATAAAGAATGAGTTTCTTGTGATTTTATTGAATTAAGTGATGCATGTTAGAGAATTTAATTATGATTAAGGCATTTATATGTATTAGTCATGATATGTTGAATAAAGGACTCCAAAAATGCATGAATTGTGTTTTGATATGATTTTGTGTAATTAGAATGATTGAAATGTGAATATGCAGATTTTCTGCCGAAAGTCATAGGCGTGACTATCGGGTCACGGGCGTAAACCTGATGGTTCACAGTTGTGACAGATTTGTATCATGGTTGTGACTTTGGTGTGGAAATGGTACTATTCATTTCAGAAGTGTTCATTAGTTGGAATCACGGGCGTGAACACATTCACGGACACGAATGAGTATACACGACCGTGAATGCTTTTGGCACGATTCATTCCAGTAGCGTTCATGGCTTGGGATTTACAGGCGTAAACTAATTCACGGACATGAATTGGTAGTCACGGCCGTGAATGCTCTGTTTTCAAATAAATTATGAATATGATTATCTACTGATGTATTTAGTTACATAAATCAAAAAGATGTTATCCTGTATGTATGAGCATGACGATATGTTTGCAAAAAAAGAAAATTGAGATGTTGATACATGAGAATATTAATGTGTCGAAATTGAGAATGATAATGATGTGATGTATAAAATGAGGATGATGAAATGGATGTAAAGTAAAAATTAAATAAAGATATATGATTGATGTGAAAATATGAAGATGCTCATTATTTTACCTGCGGACTAGAAATAGGATAGATGACATGTCATTAAGGGGGTGAACGGTACCGTACTATATGAGATATTCCTCAATCAATAAGGCTTAAGCTCGGAGAGTGCTATTGATCTGAGATGCTCGGTCAATGTGGCTTAAGCTCGGAGAGTGCCATTAACTTGAGAAGCTCTAATGAGCACATATAAATGGAGTACAAGGTGGCTTATATTTGGAGAGCGCCCTTGGTTTGGTTATTCATCTATGATGAAATAATACTCAATCAATGTGGCTTAAGCTCAGAGAGCGCCATTGATTTTTGTTGAGCCAGATAGTGGACTCCTGATCCATAACCCGTATCCAGTCAGTCCAAATTTAGAGTGATGTGGGAAAGATAATAAAGATATGTCGGAAAATAAGAAAAGGAAAAAAATGATGATGATATGAGATTGAGATATAATAATAAAGAGATTAAAAGAGTAACTTACCATCAAAGATAAATGAAAATAACGTCGTATATGTGAGCATGATATTTATACTTGTATGAAATAGGAACATGTTGATAGAAATAACATGCAAACATTTTAATGCATAAAATGATACATGTTAATGCTTGTTGCATGATATGGTATATTGCCTTATTTATATGCACCACTAAGCTTAGAGCTTAGCGTGGGAGTTTCCTTCTGCGCAGGAAAAAAAATAGAAAGGTAGCTGAAGGAGGTAGATAAAACAAGAGGTGATCGTATTCAAATTAAAGCAGTCGATCTCGAAATAGTGGGTCACAAACTTTTGAACTCTTGTAATTTGTTTTTCTGCATTATATATACTTATAAGTTGTAAATTAGTTTTCAAAGTTTGTTAAATAGTAAATTGGTATTTATAAATACTATGTTATGTAAATAAAATGTACATTATTTAAATAGAGGAAATATATATATATATATATATATATATATATATATATATATATATATAGTAAAGAAGATAGGCAGTAGCGCCCCCGCATCCGAGTACGTGTGGTTTGGGTGAGGGGGTGTTACATATAAGGCCTTAGAATGAATGTTATTGATACACTAAAATAGATAACTAAGAGACATGTCTTTTGAGTATCCAATAGATGTTATGCATCGGCTAGCATACTTGTTATATGTACAAAGGTATCAATGGTAGTCATCAAGTATGGCTAAGAGTTTTGGAGTATAATAAATTGCAATTTTTTTTAGCGAACAACCATTGTAGTTGCTTTAACATATATTGAAATAGAGTTCATAGGAACTTTAGGTACTATTCTTTCAACTATTAGAGCAAAATCTAATGGTACACTTTATTAACATTATTTATAACAATTTAATAGTTTGAAATTTCTAGATCTTATTAAATTTACTTTTGAAAGACAATTTATTGATGACTATTGACATGACATAACTAATAATATGCACACTCAAATCTATAAACATAATTTTTACATCTTGGAAATTAGCTATGGAGCATTTATTTGTCTTTATCCTTGTAGCAGATTGATATTTTAGTTGTCATATGCTTGAACACCAAGCTCAAATTTTGCAAGCAAATTGACTTATTGATTTCACAAATAAAACTCTAATGGTTTTTTTATGTTAAGGAAACAAAACCCATTTTATGGAATTGAATTCTCATTATTTTGTAGTAGTTGTTTTTCTTTTGGATTATAGTTTAAATGCGTGAGTTAAATTTGAGATCAACTAGAAATCTTATAAACAGTGTTTTTAGACTGCCTCGGTCAAAGAACTAGTAAAGGCAAAAGGTCAAAATTTAGAGGTTCAACTGATCAAAGTAAAATTTGATTAATATATAACATTTAACATATTCATACATAGTAAAATATAAAAAAACAATACTTAGAATAAATTCATTTAATGTACAATTATATCTCCAAAATATTAATATTCATAATTTAAATTAATACATAACTATAATTAAAAATACTTTAAATATAAATTTAATAAATTATAAAATTTATTTATTATTATATGTTTTGACTTTTAAAAATCAAATTTTAACAATAATTTTAAAATTTGCATTACAATATTAAATTTATCAACTAAAATAATATTTTTAGATAAAACTGAAAATAATTTTAAAAATAATTTATATGGCAATTTTGTAATATTGTATACTAATAATAAAAATAAAATATCTAAATTCAATATATATATATATATATATATATATATATATATATATATATATATATATATATATATATATATATATATATATATATATTGCTAATATCAAAACTCTTTAACAAGTTAATTCCATTAATTATATATAATTCATTTCTAAATATTTTTTATAAAAATAAAAATAATTTATTTGAAATTTTAATAATATATATTAGTAATAAAATATAAATAATTAAATGGAAGATAAATAATTTTATATATTTTTAAATATATGTATATAATAATATATATGATTATAATATATAAAAAAAATTATAGAAGTTAAAGCACATGCCTTCATCTAATGTAGATAAGTGGCAGAAAGTTTTGAACCATCAGTCCCCTATTCGAATAGCACTAGAGGCAACAATTGTGCCATTTGTTTTATAGCAAAAGTGAGAACTCTCCAACCGATCAAACCTATGAACTGTGACCAAGGTGACTAATGCCGAGTTCAATCGCTGATTGACCGATTTTTCTACTGGTCTATTGTATTAGTGGGAGAATACTTTGAATCAAGCTGCCTTTAGGTGTAACACCCACCCATGAAGTATGATATAATCTCATTATACAAGCATATGTCACATGACTGGATGCCACATATAAATAAATCTACATTATCATATATGTATAACAATAATATCATTCATGTAAGGCCAAGTCCTAACTTCTAGTTTTATATACCTCGTTATTGGTGTTGCCCAGATATTAAGCCAAGAAGGGGGGTTGAATTGGAGTTAAAAAAATTAAACTTTAAAGTGCGGAAATAAATAATTAATTTTAGGAGGGATAGAAAAAATCAGACACAAAGATTTATAGAGGTTCGGGTGTTAACAAACCCTACTCATCTCTCCAATCGCAATCGGGAGTTTCACTAACACACTAAGTGTTACAATGGAGTTTTACAAGCTCACTCCCAACTATGGTGTTTCTCACAATGGCTCACACCTAACCCAGAAATCCTTTGTGTTTTAATGACTCACACAATAACCAATTCCTTGTGTTTTACAGGCTCACACAAACAACCTACACTTTGTGTTTTACAGGCTCACACAAACAACCTTCACTTTGTGTTTTACAGGCTCACACAAATAACCTTTTAATTTGTGTTTTGGAGGTTCACACAACTAACCCTTACAAGTGTTCTACTCTTAACCCAAAAATACCCAAAGCTCACTTAAGTAAAGATTACAGAGAGAACCACTTATAAATCTTAATTGCTGAAATATAAGGAGCAAAAAGATTTTTACAGAGAATAGATTTGTTCTCAAAGTATGAAAGTACAAATAGCTTGTAATAAGAATTAAATTCGAAGTATATGCTATTCTTTTGTTTTCCTTCATAGCCGTGAACTGCAAATGTTGGTTTTGGTAACGGTTAGCTTCCTTCACTGGAGTGACTCCAAAAGTCGCGGCAGTGAACATGCTGCTACTTGAATTTTGTCTATCAAGGATTATTCTTCCAATTCTCCATTCTTGCTATTTTAATCCATATCCTATATAATATACTTACAAAAACAAGTATGTTAAATACAATATTGCTATATTTATTTGTTATCATCAAAATGACAGAAATACCCCTCAAGGTTTAACAATCTCCCCATTTTTGATGGTGACAAATAATATAGCAATATGTGATTTTGAGAAGTCTCCCCCTAAAAATATACTTAGGATAAAAATTATAATGTGCAAGAATAGTAAATAATGATGTAGCATTGAACTAGATTTCAAGGATATGCAAGTTATATGAGAAGTATATCCAATATATATCATAATTCCTTTTTAAGACATGAAGTATATGTAAGGTATATTTAAGGTATAACATGACATATTTTTATTTGTAACTTGCTTTAAGGTATATGCAAAGCATACTTAATTTGTATCTAAGGTATATAAAGCTCAATTTTTATACTTTGCATATGAAATTTTGAATCAAGATTTTTAATCCATTTCAAAGTCAATTCACTTTTTGATTCAAAATTCTTATAATTGCTAGTTCTAGTTTGATACCATTCTCCCTTATCATATATTGCCTATCATATATTGCTAGTTTTCTCCCCCTTTTGTCATCAATCAAAAAGGATATGAAGATTGAAGTAAACAAAAGAAAATATATATATCATAAAGGAAAGGATACAAACTAAGAAAGGAAATTTAAAATTTCCTACATAAGCAAAAGAAATATAACAAACAAGCTAAAAAAAAAATCTAGGCTACATCCTAGCTTATCTCCTAGCAAGACATCCTATCTTGAAGCCTAGCTACTTCAGCCTCAAGGCTGTCCATCCGAGACTTCATGAAGTCCTTGAGGTTCTGTAACCTCTCATCCATCGAAGTCTGCAGCTACTCAAAATGTGGTGCCAAGAGGTCAACCACCTGCTGCGCTAAGGACGGTGTGGAAACTGAGGATTGTCCGATGTCCTGCTCGACTTCTGGAGGTGCTTCCTCAACTGGAGCCCTCTTTTTCTGCTGGACTCTCTGGAGGCCTACTTTAAAATCCTCCGTGTCATTATCTTCCCAGGTAATCTCTTCAGCAGTGTCGGTGAAGCGGTAGAAGATATCATTTTGAAAAACGATTCTGACAGCCGCTCCCATCTTGATGAACGACTCGACATCCAAGCTGTCTCGAGGATGTGAAGGAATGATGTTGAAGTGATGGTCATCCAGCTTCAAATAATTTAGCTTTACTGCAATATGGGTGACATATGCCCCAATCAAAATGTCTCATGTAGGCTTGGTGGCAATGGAGAGAAGATGGTTAGCAAACCATATGGAAAGTGCCACTGTGACTCCCCTGCGAGCCATCTCAAGGAGGAAGAGTTTTGACTTCCTGATTGTTCCATTACTTTCTCCCCTAGCAAAAATGCTATAGGTTAGGAACCTATACAAATATCTATGCACTGGGGCCCTGAGATATGTGTTCTTGGTTTTCTTGACATCTCAGCTGCAACCGGTGCCAAAATGTGTCCAGGATGGAGGAACAAAGAATTCTACCTCAGTATCATTTAGGATGCCCTCAGATGGTAGGCTGAATAATTCCCCAAACTCAACGGCACTGAAGGTGTTGGGATTGTTGCAGAGTTGGAATTTCACCACTCCAGTAGGTGAAACGTGCAAGGTGTTGAGGAATTCCAGTGTTGGTTCCCTCAGAGTCGGCTGATGAATTTCAAAAAAATCTTTGAGAAGACAGGCTTGCTATGTCATAGCCGTCTCAAGCCCGAGACTTCAGACTGTCTGCCAATCAAGAGACCTTGATGACAAAAGAGGTCTCTTCTTCAAAGTTGCATACCGAGGATGGAAATTCTCCGGAATGCGGTTCATGAGGTAATCTGCATACCTCTTAAGTGCATGGGACTTCTTTCTCTTTCCATTGGATGAAGCAGACTCCATATTTGAAGAAATTTGTTGTTGATGGAGTTAAAAATAATTTTGACAGAAAATTTGATGTAAAACTCTAGAAATGTATGATTTCTGATGAAGATTCGAACTTTTGGTGGTATTTATAGTGAAATTTCAAGTCTTTGGGGTCGGAATCTTCAATGTCTTAATGAATGAAAGTAAATGAGAGCGGTTTTGGGAGATGAGGAGTTGAAATTAAGGTTGTAACCGGCTGTTCTTTTATATATTTGATACATTCACGGGCGTGAATTATGGTTTCACGGGCGTGAATGCTCATGTTCACGGTTTGCTGAAGGAGTGTCCCACCCGTGAATGAAGGCATGAATACATTCACGGGCATGATCTTTGAATGTCACGGGCATGAATGATCATTGGTCACGGGGGTGAATAGATAGTCACGGGTGTGAACGATTGAATTTCACCACTTATTCCCGTGAAGCAAGTCGTGAATCAAGTCGTGAAAGCTTCTGTGAGTTTTGGGGTGTAATTCTTCACGGGAGTGAAAATTAGTCACGGGCGTGAAAATCCCTTTTCACAGGTGTGACTCAAGCTGTGAAAATAAGTTTCACCACTTGAAGTCGTGAACCATGTCGTGAACCAAGTCGTGAACGACACTGTCTCTTTGGGCCATTTAAGTCACGGGCGTGAACATTTGTCACGGGCGTGACTCCCCTAAATTTTTCATCAAATTAAAATTAAGTCTTACAACGAGACTAAATTTTTTCAACAAGGATTCTACTCCTTAAAACATGAATTCTCATCAAAATTTATATCTTATAACTTGTGATATGATTTAAGATCAACAATTAAAATTTCATATTTTTGCAATCACAAGGTTAATCCATCAATCATACCAAGTTCTCTTCTAATGAAATTAAATCTTTCCTAATTTAGAGACTTAGTGAAAATATCTGCTAATTGATTTTCTATGCTTATAAATTCTAATGCAACATCTCTATATTGAATATGATTTCTAATAAATTGGTGTCTAATGTCAATATGTTTGCTTCTAGAGTGTTGAATAGGATTCTTTGAAAGATTTATAGCACTTGTGTTGTCACATTTTATAGGTATATGATTCATCTCATGACCATAGTCTTTAAGTTGTTGTTTCATCCAAAGATTTTGTGTACAACAGCATCCAACTGCTACATATTCAGCTTTAGCAGTTGAGAGAGCAACTGAAACTTGTTTCTTGCTAAACCAAGAAACCAAATATTCTCCAATGAAGTGACAAGTACCTGAAGTACTTTTCCTATCCAAAAGACTACCAGCATAGTCTGCATCTGAATATCTTATAATATAAAAAGATGAATTCCTAGGATCCCATAAACCTAGATGTAATGATCCATGTAAATATCTTAAAATTCTTTTTACAACATTTAAATGAGATTCTGTAGGACATGATTGAAATCGTGCACATAAGAAAACACTATACATAATATCGGATCTAGAAGCAGTAAGATATAAAAGTGATCCGAATTAATGCTCTTACCCTTTTCATCTTTGTCCAATTTTGTTGATGCGCTTATAAGAGTCTTGGCATTTTTGCATCATTCCATACCAAATTTCTTGATTAAATCTTTGGCATATTTGGATTGGTTGATAATATGCCCTTATTGCTTTGCTTTATTTGTAGACCAAGTAAATACTTAAGTTCTCCCATCATGCTCATTTTAAATTCCCTAGTTATGCACTTAGCAAATTCTTGACAAAACAACTCATTAGTAGAACCAAATATTATATCATCAACATAAATTTGAACAATTAGTATATCATGCTTATGCTTTTTGATGAATAGTGTAGTGTCAACATTTCCCTATGTAAAGTTATTTTCTAATAAAAAAGAACTTAGTCTCTCATACCAAGCTCTTGGAGCCTGTTTTAAACCATACAAAGCTTTTGAAAATTTAAAAACATGATTTGATAAATCATAGCTTTCAAAACCTGGTGGTTGTTCTACATACACTTCTTCATCTATAAAACCATTTAGAAATGCACTTTTCACATCCATTTGAAAAAGTTTGAAATTCATGTGACATGCATATGCTAAGAGTATTCTTATAGCTTCTAATCTAGCTATAGGTGTATATGTTTCATCATAATCTATACCTTCTTCCTGATTATATCCTTTTGTGACTAGTCTTGCCTTATTCCTGGTTATTAACCCTTGTTCATTTAATTTGTTTCTAAATACCCATTTGCTACCTATGATTTGATGATCCTTGGGTCTAGATACTAGATTCCATACCTTATTTCTCTCAAATTGATTGAGTTCCTCTTGCTTGGCAATCACCCAACTTTCATCATTAAGAGCCTCATCAATATTTTTAGGCTCAATTTGTGAAATAAAAGCAATGTCAGTGACTAAATGCTTGAAATGAGATTTAGTACTTACTCCCCTTGATAGATCAACAATTATTTGCTCTTTTGGATACTACCAGATTTTTAACTTGTCAGCAAGTGAAGGCTGAGCATCAAGTACCAAGTGGATTATTGCAGTCAATTTCAATTCCGGAGTGGAAATGGGAAAGAGTTACAATGGATTTTGTTTCTGGTTTGCCTTTGACACAAAAGAGGCATGATTCAATATGGGTAGTGGTGGATCGGCTCACTAAATCAGCTCATTTTCTACCGATCAAGATGGATTATCCATTTAACCATTTGGCAGAGATCTATGTTAATAAGATAATCCATTTACATGGTGTGCCAATTTCAATCATTTCAGATCGAGACTCGAGGTTCACTTCAAAATTCTGGAAAAGTTTGCATCAAGCCATGGGTACTCGACTCAATTTCAGCACAGCTTTCTACCCACAAACAGATGGACAATCAGAATGGGTCATACAGATATTGGAAGATATGTTGAGGAGTTGTGTGATAGAATTTGAAGGTAGTTGGGACAAACATCTTCCATTGATAGAATTTGCCTACAATAATAGTCACCAAGCTAGTATCGGTATGGCACCATATGAAGCCTTGTATGGGAGGAAATGTAGAACACCTTTATGTTGGACTGAGCTTAGTGAAACGAAAGTAGTGGGTCTAGATCTAGTACAACAGACAGAGGAAAAAGTGAGAGTAATAAGAGATAGGCTGAAAGCTGCTGCTGATAGACAAAAATCATATGCAGATTTGAAAAGGAGGGATATTGAGTATACAGTTGGTGATAAGGTATTTTTAAAACTCTCACCTTGGAAAAGGATTTTATGATTTGGAAAGAAGGGAAAGTTAAGTCCTAGGTTCATTGGACCTTATGAGATACTTGAACGCATAGGTCCTGTGGCATACAAATTAGGTTTACCACCAGAGTTAGACAAGATTCATAATGTATTCCATATGTCCATGTTGAGAAGATATCGATTAGAACCATCTCATATCATATCAGCAGAACCTATAGAGATACGACCAGATCTAACTTATGAAGAAGAGCCAGTGGAAATTCTAGCTCGAGAAATGAAGGAGCTACGGAACAAGAAGGCATAAAAATAGAATATTCTTTATCTAAGGAAAGGAATATTCTTTTAATTAAGTAAATTAAGAGTGATTAAAATTAATGTACCAATGGGAAGCAAGATTAACAATTATTCCTAACCACCCACCTAATCCAACTATAAAAAGTCAAATTTCCATTTTTTTCATTCTTTTTTTTCATCTTGACCAAACCCATTTTCTCTCCCTTTTCTTCTTCTTTGGCCGTGACTCTCCTCCCCCAATTAGTCTTCTTTTTTCTTTCTTCAATTCAACTAAGATTAGATGAAAAAAAAAGGGGATTAAGGCAAAATCATCAAAGAGAAGTAGAATTTTGAGATATGTATATTTGGCAAAAATTCAATATATAAAAATATTGATTTTAATTTTGTGATGTGTATGAAATTCTGAATAATTGATTGAGAAATTAAGTGATGATTAAATGATGCAATGAATATGAAAATAAAAACTAAAATATGAGGTTGATGCAAAAATGGAAATTGTATGATTTAATTGATGTGCTGAAAAATTCGTCTTATGAACAGTGTATAGTATTTTGATCATAACTTGAGTTCTGGAAATCATTTCTGAGTGATTCTTGTTAGGTTGGAAAGTTAGACATAGTTCTTGAACCCAACAAGAATCACTAAGAAATGATTTGCAGAACTCAAGTTATGATGAAAACACTATACACTGTTCATAAGACGAATTTTTTAGCACATCAATTAAATCATACAATTTCCATTTTTGCATCAACCTCATATTCTAGTTTTTATTTTCATATTCATTGCATCATTTAATCATCACTTAATTTCTCAATCAATTATTCAGAATTTCATATACATCACAAAATTAAAATCAATATTTTTATATATTGAATTTTTGCCAAATATACATACCTCAAAATTCTACTTTTCTTTGATGATTTTGCCTTAATCCCCTTTTTTTTCATCTAATCTTAGCTTGAATTGAAGAAAGAAAAAAGAAGACTAATTGGGGGAGGAGAGTCACAGCCAAAGAAGAATAAAAGGGAGAGAAAATGGGTTTGGTCAAGATGAAAAAGAAGAATGAAAAAAAAATGGAAATTTCACTTTTTATAGTTGGATTAGGTGGGTGGTTAGGATTAATTGTTAATCTTTCTTCCCATTAGTCCATTAATTTTAATCACTCTTAATTTATCTTAATTAAAAGAATATTTCTTTCCTTAGATAAAGAATATTCCATTTTTATGCCTTCTTATAATTTCTGTGCTAAAAACATTGCAATTTCTAATTTCGTTCAGCGAAAAATTATTGTTTTCCCAATTTTAATTCGAAACTTCAAAATTCTCAATTAATAATATCAAAAATATTTTCTCTCATATTATTATTATTTTAATTTATTTCTTTCATGTCTGAATTTAGACCCGATCGGTTCGGCGTGCCGGATTTCGCTCAACCGCGCCCGTGGCCTAAATTATCGGGCATTACAATTTAGATACTCTTATAGTTTCTCAAAGACCACCTTTAATAAGACATTGTCTAGGATTTAATGAAACATCATCTTCATCTCACAAGACTACATTTGTTAAGTCTAGTGCACCATAAACCTCCACAATTGAGGTAATAGCCCCAAGGGCTAAGAGCATAACACACACAAAATTCCTTATTCAAAAGAAAAATGGTCAAGGGTCACTTGGCTTAATAGGGAAACCTCAAAAGGCCAATCATACTTTCATGTATAAGAGGCATACACCTAGGAAAACACTTGTTCATCATGCATATGTATGTCATTGCACACAAACTCCTTCTAAAAGGACGTTGAGACCTAAAAGCATGTCTAAACCAAAAAACAATATATTTAAAGCTAAACAATGCTATTATTGCATGAATTTTTGTCATATCAACAAACATTGTTGGATAAGGAAGGCTCATTGGGAACCTTCAAGTGTTAACCCCCAAGGACCCAAATTCGTTTGGGTACCGAAAAACCAAACTTGAATTATAGTTTTATAAGTATGCCTCGAGTCCACTATAAAGAAAATTGCTTGGCTTATGGATAGTGGATGCTCAAGGCATATGACTGGAAACAAAGAACTCTTCTATCACATCAAAGGAATTGATGGTGGTAAGGTAAGCTTTGAGAATAATTCTAAGGGTAAGGTAATTGGCATTGGCTCTATTGGTATTAATAATACTACTTTTATTGAAGATGTTTTGCTTATTGATGGTTTGAAACATAATTTATTAAGTGCAAGTCAATTAGGTGATAAGGGAAACCAAGTTATCTTTACCTCAAATGAATGTCTTGTAATCTCCTTAAGTGGCCAAGAGATATTCAAGGGAGATAGAGATGTCAATACTTACATAATAGACTTACATAAAATATCTAACATTTTCTCTAAGTGTCTTATGACTATTAGTGATGAATCTTGGCTATGACATAGAAGGCTTGGTCATGCAAGCATGGAATTAATTCAAAGCCTTGGCAAAGGAAAGCTAGTAAGTGGACTTCTAAAAGTCAAATTTGAAAAGGATAAGACATGTGAACCTTGCCAAAGAGGAAAACAACACAAGTCATCTTTCAAATCCAAAAATGTAATAAGTACCTTTAAGCCTCTACAACTTTTACATTTAGATCTTTTTGGACCTATTAAAATTGCTAGTTTAGGAGGTAAACACTATACTTTTGTCATTGTTGATGATTACTCTAGATTCACTTGGGTAACTTTCTTAGCTCAAAAGAGTGATATTTTTGAATCTTTCAAAAATTTTGCTAAAAGAGTTCAAAATGAAAAAGACTATTTTATTTCTAAAATAAGAAGTGATCTTGGAAAAAGAATTTGAAAATGAAAAATTTGAACACTTTTGTTTAGAATATTGTATTTCACACAATTTTTCAACTCATAGGACATCTCAACAAAATGGCGCAGTAGAAAGGAAAAATCAAACTTTAATTAAAATGGCTCGAACAATGCCTAATGAGTATGGTTTACCAACCTACTTTTGGGCTGAAGCCACCAATACTACGTTTTATATTTCTAATCAAGTTTTCAAAAGACCACTTTTAAACAAAACTTCTTTCGAGCTATGGAATGGAAGAAAACCCATGATATCCTACTTTAGAGTATTTGATTGCAAGTGTTTTATATTAAACACCAAGGAAAACCTTGAAAATTTTGCCTATAAATCTGATGAAGGTATCTTCTTGGGATACTCTACAACTAGCAAAGCTTATAGAGTCTTTAATAAAAGGTCTTTAGTTATGAAAGAGTCTATGCATGTTGTTTTTGATGAATCTAGGAAGCTTGATCTTGTGAAATGTACTGTTCTTGATGACATTGTAGGCACAATGGAGAAGCTTGATCTTGATCATGAGAAATATGATAATGATAAAGAGAAACAACAACAAGATGTCTCTCCACCTCAAGCTTAAGAACAAGACAACTAAGAGCTTCCAAAAAAATGGAAAATGATAAAGAATCACCCTAAGGAACAAATCATTGGTGATCCTACTAAGGGTGTAAGTACTAAATCTCATCTCAAACTCTTAGATTCTAACCTTGCTTTTGTCTCTTAAATTGAACCTAAGAATATTGATGAGGCTCTTAATGATGAAAGTTGGGTAATTGCTATGCAAGAGGAACTTAACTAATTTGAGAGAAGTAAAGTATGGATCTTAGTTCTTAGACTCAAAGGCCATCAAATCATTAGTAGTAATTGGGTGTTTAAAAATAAGATAGATGAACAAGCTTAATAACTAGGAATAAGGCTAGGTTAGTTGCAAAGGATTATAATCAAGAAGAAAGTATAGATTATGATGAAACCTATGCTCCAGTAGTTAGATTAGAAGCCATAAGAATACTTTTAGCATTTGCATGCCACATGAATTTTAAACTTTTTCAAATGGATGTCAAAAGTGCTTTCTTAAATGGTTTTATAGAAGAGGAAGTTTATGTAGAACAACCTCTGGGTTTTAAAAGCCATAATTTGTCTAATCATGTTTTTAAACTTTGAAAAACATTGTATGGATTAAAACAAGCTCCAAGAGCTTGGTATGAAAGACTGAGTTCTTTTCTTTTAGAAAATAATTTTTTAAAAGGGCATATTGATACAACTTTGTTTATTAAAAAGCATAAGCATGACATTTTAATTGTTCAAATTTATGTTGATGATATCATATTTGGGACTACTAATGAATTGCTTTGTCAAGAATTTGCTAAGTGTATGACTAGGGAATTTGAAATGAGCATGATGGGAAAACTTAAGTTCTTACTTGCCCTACAAATCAAGCAAACCAATGAGGGCATATTCATCAACCAATCCAAGTACACCAAAGAGTTAATCAAGAAATTTGGAATGGAAGGATGCAAAAATGTTAAGACTCCTATGAACACATCAACAAAATTGGAAAAAGATGAGAAATGGAAGAGCATAAATGAAAATCTCTATGGAGGTATGATCGGATCACTTTTATACCTTACTGCCTCTAGGCCCGATATAATGTATAGTGTATGCTTATGTGCTAGATTTCAATCTTGTCCTAAGGAATCACATTTGAATGTTGTAAAAAGGATTTTAAAATACTTACATGACACATTGCATCTAGGCTTATGGTATCCTAGAAATTCATCTTTCCATAACATAGGATATTCAAATGTTGATTATGCTGGTAGTCTTTTGGATAGAACGAGTACCTCAAGAACTTGTCACTTTATTAGTAAGTGCCTAATTTATTGGTTTAGCAAGAAAAAAGTTTCAGTTGTCTTATCTACCGCTGAAGTAGAATATGTGGTAGCAAGGTGTTGTTGCACTCAAATCCTATGGATGAGATAATAACTTAAGGATTATGGTCATAGTTTGGACCGTATGCCCATAAAATGTGACAATACTAGTGCCATCAATCTAAGAATCCCATTCAACACTCTAGAAGTAAGCATATTGACATTAGACATCATTTTCTTAGGGATCATATTCATTATGGAGATGTTGTGTTAGAATTTATTGATACAAATAATCAATTGGTAGATATTTTTACCAAAGCTCTTAATGAAGAAAGTTTTGTTTTATAATAAGATAGCTTGGTATGCTTGATGGATCAGCTTTGTCTTAATTATTTTTTATGCCAATTGTATATTGTGTGAACCTTGAATGTTAATTCCTTCATATGATGCATATTACTTGATTGATTTTATAGTGTGAAGTGGTTAACATGATAGAAATATATGTTTTAAGGTATAGAAACTTGTTTAGAAATCTTCTAGTCTTGTTTTGGACTTGTTTACAACATGATAAAAACTTATTTTTGAAGATTTGAGGAGGTTGACGACCGTGACATATATTCATGGCCGTGAACTTAATAGCAACAAGTTTCAGTAGCTTTCACACTTTGTTTCACGCCTTGTTTCACGGGTAGAAGTACTGAAGAGTAAGCTTCACGCTTGTGACAATTTTTGTCAGTCTTGTGGAAAGCCTGATTCATGCCCGTGACTATTTAATGTCAGGATTGTGACTCGATTCATCTTCTTCTTCATGGCTAGAGCACCCTCTCAACAAACTGTGACCACGATGATTCACACCTGTGATTGGCTATTCACGACTGTGAAGCTATCAATTATAAAATGAAATTTCTATCTTTTCTCATTTCCATCTCTACAAATTCTCTCATTTAACACTCTCATTCAATATTTCTCACAAATTCCACCCTCCTCACCTACTTTTCCCTCTATAAAACCCTCTCAAAACTCTTTTTCTTCACAAGTTTTCTCAAGGGTTTCAACCTTTATTTTGCAAATTTTTATCCTATATTGTTCAAAGCTATCAAAATGGAATCTGGTTCTTCTATAAGCACCAAGAAGAAATCACATGCTCAAAAACACACACTGATTACCTACTCAACGTCATTCCAGACCATTGCTATCTGCGATATGTCATTCTCAAGAAGTGACCTCTACTCCCATCACAATCCTTCGAATGGAGTTGTATCAAGACATTTGGTCTTGAAACAAGTATGATTGAACAATTACAGGCATGTCACCTCAGAGAGTTCATGGACATATATCGTCCAACACTAAGGGAACCAATTCTCAAGTTCCTTAGCACGTTACAAGTCTCACCTAGCGGAACCGTCAAGTTTCAGCTCTGCAAGCATCCTAACACTCTCACTACAGTGAAATTTGGTATATTTTTCAAACTCCCTTCCGATGGCATCCTTAATGAGAGTGAAGTTGAATTCTATACTCCTCTAGCTTGGATACATTTTGGCTCGGAATGCAGCTGGGATGTGAAAAAGACAAAGAGCACCCATCTTCGATCTCCTGTGAAAAAGTATATACATAGGTTTCTCACCTATAGTATATTTGCTTGAGGAGATAGCAATGGAGAAATTAGAAAATCATAGCTCTTTTTGTTGGAAATGGCACGAAGAGGACTATCCGTAGCCTTGTCATGATGGTTCGCAAATCACCTCATTTCCATTGCAACGAAACCATCAGGAGATATTTTGATTGGCAGATATGTGACTCACCTTACCATTGAGTTAGGTTATTTAAAACTTAATGAACACATCTACACTCTCATTCCAGCTCATCCATGAGAATGACTCGATGTTGAGTCCTTTATAAAGTTGGGAGCATATGTCCGTATAATCTATGAAGGAAATGTCTACTACCATTTCACCACTCTAGCTGGTGAAATTGATTAGGGGCAATGACTCTGACACTTTCAAAGCTGGCTTCTAGTTTGTCCAGCAACGAAAGCGAGCCCGTGATGAGACATCGACACTGGCAGTAGCTGAGGATTTTGGTCAATCATCAACCTCTACCACATCCACTTTGGCATATCAGGTTGCTGATCTTATAGTATCGTGCCTCAACGTGATGCAAGCTTCCATCGATGAGAGGTTGGAAAAACTCAAGGACTTTATGGAGTCTTGTATGGATAGCCTCGAGGCAGAGGTAGCACGCCTTAGGGATGATTTGTCAGGCTTGAAGCCAACCTAGAGACCTAGCTTTCTTGTAGTAGCTTTACTTTTGCTATTATAGGACTTTATTTTTATGCATTCTAATTTCAATGTAATCCTTCTCCTTTAATTTTTAATACAATCATCTTATTGATGTTTCAATTTTTTTTTCTGATGACAAAAACGGGAGAATCTAGCATATATGTGATTCATACATGAATACGTTAAAACAATATGAAGCAATATATGGTGTGTGGTATGAAATATGTAAACTTTATTTTAATTGATAACATGCATAAGATATACCTCACATCAACCCTACATATACTTTGCAACTTGAACTAATTTAGACTCATTTTAATGCATAAGATATACTTAACATATATCTCACATATACTTTGAATACACTTAGTTATACATGTGTTAATTGATGAGATATACTTAAGATATACTTTGCATATACCTTATTAGTTTGCAAATACCCTTGTTATATTTCTTTCAAATCTTGCACTTTATTATTTGATCTTAAAGCACATTTTGAGCTTTTGAGGGGGAGACTTCTCAAAAGAACATATTGCTAGATTATTTGTCACCATCAAAAAGGGGGAGATTGTTGAACCTTGAGGGGTATTTATGTCATTTTGATGATAATAAATAAAATAGCAATAATTTATTTAACAATGTTTGTGTTCTAAGTGTGTTAAACATGATATACCTTGATTAAAACATGTTGCAAGATTGAAAGACAACTTTTGAAGATTAAAATCAAAGAAATAGCAAAGTCACGCCCATGAATATAACTTAATGTCAACTCTCCAACTTTCAAAGTTAACGGTCATGAAGGATAAAACCAACCATGAATGATCAAGCAGTCATGCCTATGATCAAACACTTCCAATTCTTCCAGAGAGCTTCACAACCAGAGTCACCACTTGGACCACGGCTTGGAAGAATATTCACGCCCGTGAAAGTATTAGTCATGCATGTGATCAAACACTTCCAATTCTTTCAGAGAGCTTCACGAGCAGGGTCACCACTTGGACCACGGCTTGGAAGAACATTCACGATCATGACACATATATTCACACCCATGAAAGAGGACAGAGAAATATGTCAGGCGTGAAATTAAGAGTTGGTTCAATGACTATTTTCTCATTAAATGCACCCAAACGACTATAATTCATAAAGGGAATATAAATGCAAGTAATTTATGAATCCCAACAAGAAGAACAACAATTAATTTATATATTTAATCTTGTTGTAGCCTTATGCATTAATTATTTTTCTCAACAAACCTCTATTCATTGTGAAAACCTAATTGTTTATAATATCTAAGCATTGTAGGTTGGTGAGTGTTTTCATTGTAATTAATTACTCAAAAGTAAGTTTGGGTATATTGGGTTAAAAGTGAAATACTTGTAACGGTTTATTGTATGAGCCATAAAATATAAGGAATTGGTTTTTGTGTGAGCCATTGAAAAACATAAGGGAATTTCTGGGTTAGGTATTAGCCATTGAGAGAAACACCATAGTTGGAAGTGAGCTTGAAAAACTCCATTGTAACACTTAGTGTGTTAGTAAAACACCTAATTGAGATTGGGAAAAGAAGTAGGATTTGTTAATACCCGAACCTCTATAAATTTTATTTGTGATATATCTCATTCTTTACTGTATTTAATTTATTCTGCACTTTCAAGTTAAGTAATTTTTAGTTACTAATCAATTCAACCACTTTATTGGTTCATTGTTTGGGCAACATCTTGTAAGTTATGCGTAGGCACGTCAGTAAGTCAACTGAGACATCTCTTGATTTGACAAAAATTCTATTAGATTAAGAGGTGTTATAAATATAATATAAAATATTTTTCATTTAACCACAATATCCAATTTCCATTCTTTGCATATAAAATAATTCACAAATATTTTTTATCAGATTATATACATAATTTTATTCCTACAACTCCACATCCATACATATATATACATGTCTTTTTTTATACTAACCTACTATTATATATTCTTCCGCTTGCTTTCAAAACTTACACGCTTGCTCCTGCCTTTTCTGCTACTACCTGCACACAGTCAAATAACTATATGCTGAGCATTAATATGCCCAGTGGTGATTGCTAATCTAAAAATTTCCTTTGTCCTATATTTTTATGCATTCATACATGCAATAATATTTTTAAATACACTATTCAAATATTCTCTTTAATATATTTATTATTATTTATATTAAGGATTTATTATTGTTTACTCTTACTTTACTATTTAATATATTCATTCAATTAACAATATTTCTTAATTAATCTTATAGTTTTTTTCTTTGAACTTTCAATTGCTTTCAATTTAATCATTTTTCAATTTACTTCTTTAATTAACCCTTTTTTCTTTCTTCTTTTTAATCTTTCATTTAATTAGCTACAAATTTTACTTTAATTTTTAAATTTTCATTTATTTACAATTATGCCACTACTTTCATTTATTTACACTTTTGCCATTAACTATTTTATTTTTCATTCATTTTTCTTTTAACTACATAATTTAACATTTTTCTTCCACTTATTTGTTATTTTTCAATTTCACTATTTTGATCATGTGTCACTTTTATCATTTTTATTATTATACCATATTTATCATATTTATCACTTATATCATTTTTTATTATTTGTTTTCACTATATACATTTTTTCTCATATTTTTCACATTTATTTATTCTTATCATATTTTTCACTTCTATCATTATTACTACTTTTATTCACATTTGTCTCTAGTTTCAATCCGATAGAAAATTTTCGGACCAGATACACAGGACGTGGACCCAAAAGTTTACTACACTGAAGAGTAATTTCCAAGGACTACCCGAGCACTGCACTGTACACTGATCATTGAATCACTATCACTAAAGTAGACCATTATTAGTCTATATAAGCGAGTCACCATGACCCGCATCGCGGTAATGGTGTCCCTATGGCCAGCCAATTATATCCTGAGCTAGATTTAACCATCGGAAAAATAACTAAGAATATTATTTTATTTCTTTAATTCAATTTCCATTAAATTCATAAATTTCATTATTTTTACATTATTAATCACTTAACATTTTATTCATCCATACAATTTTGTCACTACCATAATTTTTCACACTCTTCATTCTAATATATCAATTCATTATGACTAATCAATTAAGTTATTATGCTCACTAAACACACTTTATTTTTTTATTTCATGCATAACAATATAATCAATAATTAGAAAAATATTCAATATATAATTTAAAATTTTTTAGTAAATTTCTACATACTTAACATTATATTTTCTTGCATTTTATGACTTAATTTTTATTTAATTAGTAAGGAAAATATTAATTTCTCATTCATATTTCGGCCTATATTTAATTTTCATCATTAAAATTTTTCTCTTGCCTTCTAAATATTCATTTCACTAATTTATACATTCATTATTCCATATGTATCATAATATTACACTAAAATATATTTATGCCTTAATATGCATTTTCACTTAATAGGATCATATTTTTCAATTTCCACTAATTAATTTTTTAATTAAAATTAACCATTCTAATTTACTTTTTATAATCCCTTAATCATGTTTTAAGCATCAATTATCAATTACATACAAAACACACAAAATTTCTAATTTCCATAACCCTAATTATCAATGGAAATAGATAGATTTTGAAATCACTAAAATTATTTTCTTGCTTTGGCCTTCCTAGGCTTCCTTTTTCTTGGAAGCACCTTCATCTTCTATTGAACCTACCGTGGTCGAAATTCACCCTTTATTAATCCACTATTATTGTTCTTTTATAACTCATTTAAACTTCATAAGTATCATTTACATACCTTAAACTACCTATTCGAACCATTAAACCAATTTAAAACTATTAATTTTACTTACCCCCAAATTGTATCTAAACTTGTCTCCTTTGATTTCCTTTCACTCTAGTCCTCCAAATGAAGATTAAAGACTTCTACTAGCTACTAGAGATGCTGAAATTATATTAGGGTAGTTGATTTTGGTGTAAAAATTGGAAAAAGTGGAAGAATTTTGGAGAAGATAGGTTCGGCCAAGCAAGGGGATTTGGGGAAGGAGTTGTAGAATTCTCTCTAGAGAATTCTGATATTTTATTCTTTATATAGTGGCTTAAGGTGGGGTAGGCTTGGGCCAAATAAAACCCAGCCCATTTATGCCCAATTAAACACTATAAATTATTTATCTCACTTTCCAATCTCAATTTCACCCAATTTTGATTCCCTAATTCATAAAATATTTTTATATATCTACACAAAAATTTTCAACTCAATCGGAGTCTATTTCTTGTCCGACTCACTCAAACCGGACTGATAAATCAAATAATCCTAAATATTATTTAAAGTCTATCCATGCCTTAAAATAAATTTTTTAGATGTTGTATTCTATTTTTCATAGCTCAGTCAAAGTACGGTCAACCAACTATTTAATTAAATTGGGTCTCGGTTTTTCTTAGTTTTGACATTTGATGACTTATTTGACCTCATTTTAACTCTAAATTTTACCTCAAGAGTATTCATTTTTTATATTTTTCAATAATCAAATAAAATATTTTCACCCACGGGTATATTTTTGACCTCTGGGTATGCTGATCAATTTCAAAAACTGCAATTTACGACTAACCCGATATTTGAACCATTACAATTCTTCCCTAATAATAAAAGTTTTCCTTGAAATTTTACCTGTATTGAACAATTGTGGATACTGTTGCCTCATTGCAGCTTCTGGCTCCCACGTGGCTTCTTCCACATTGTGGTGACTCCATAACACTATCATAAGTGGTATTTGCTTGTTCTTAAGCTATCTAATCTCTCTGGCTAGGATCGTTAATGGTTTCTCTTCATATGTTAGATTAGCCTGTATTCGAATTTCTTCTGACTTGATCACCTGGCTAGGGTCTGACCTATACCTCCGCAGCATTGACACATGGAACACATCATGAATCTTTTCTAACTCATGAGGCAACTTTAATTGATAGGCTATAGGTTCCACTCGTTATATAATCTCATAGGGGCCTAAAAATATCAGACTTAGTTTATCTTTCTTGCCAAACCTCATAACCTTCTTCTAGGGTGATACCTTCAGGAACACTTGATCTCCGACCTGGAACTCTATATCTTTTCTTCTTAAATCTGCATATGATTTATATCGGTCCATAGTTTCTTTCAATCTATCTTTGATCACCCATACTTTCTCTTCAGTTTCTCGAATCAAATCTGTCCCCATTAGCTTCTTCTCACTCAATTATATCCAACATAAAGAAGTCATACACTTCCTTCCATAAAGTGCTTCATATGGTGTCATTTTGATGCTGGATTGATAACTGTTGTTGTATGCAAATTCAGCTAATGGAAAATTCCTTTCTCAACTGCTTTCAAACTCGAGGACATAACTTTGCAACATATCCTTAAGTATCTGAATCACATGCTCCAACTGTCCATCAGTTTGAGGATGAAAAGTTGTACTAAAATGAAGTTTTGTCCCCAATGCTTCTTGCAACTTCTTCCAGAACTGAGAAGTAAATCTTGGATCCCTATATGCAATAATGGAAGATGGTACTCTATGGAGTCTCACTATCTTATTAATGTAGATTTCTTGCCAACTTTGTCATTGGATAGTACATTTGTACTAGTATGAAATGAACTGATTTTATGAGTCTATTAATGACTACCCAAATAGCAACATGCTTCTTTCCTTAGAGGTAGTCCCGTCACAAAATCCATGGTCACTTGATCCCAGTTCAACTCTAGTATTGCGATAGGCTAAAGTAAACTCGATGGAACTTGGTGTTCAGATTTTGGTTATTGGCATATCAAACATTTGCTCACAAATTGTCACATCACGTTTCATTCCTGGCCACCAATAGTGTACCTTCAAGTCCTGATACATCTTGTTACCACCAGGATGCATCGCGTAGCTGCTATGATGAGCTTTTGTGAGAATTTTGTTTCTCAATTCATCTTGATTAGGCACACATAACCTTTGATTGAAATAAAGACTGTCATCCTCACCCAAAGAATAATCACCTTCATTACTCTATTTTACCCTATTCACTATGGCAATCAAGTAATCGTCTAGATTTTATGCCGCTTTCACTTATTGAAGAAAGTCTGGTTTTACTTGCATTTCCTCTATTATCACTCCATCTTGTGCCATTTCCAATCTGACATTCATCACCTGAAGGGCTGCCATAAATATTCTACTAAGTGCATTAGTTACTACATTCATCTTTCTTGGATGATAGTTGATTAAGCAGTCATAGTCTTTTATTTTCAAGCCAACGCCTCTGTTTCAAATTAAGTTCCTTCTGTATGAGCAAATATTTCAAACTTTTGTGATCTGTGTAAATGTAATATTTCTCAACATAAAAAAAATGTCTCCAAATCTTCAAGGCAAGTATAATAGCTGCAAGCTCAAGATCATGAGTATGATAGTTCTTTTCATGAGTCTTGAGTTGTTAGGAAGCATATGCAATTAATTTTATCTTCCTTCATCAATACACAGCCTAATCCATTCTTGGAGACATCACTGTAAATCACAAAATCATTGCTAGATTCTGGTTGAGTTAACACTAGGGCTTTTGTCAATATGTTTTTAAGCTTCTCAAAACTTATTTGGCATTTATCTGTCCTCTCAAACTTAAAATGCTTTTGTAACAGTCGAGTGAGCAGCACTGCTATGATGGAAAAACCTATTACAAATCTCCTATAATGCCCTACCAAACCTAAGAAACTTCTGACTTCTATTACAGTCTTAGGTATTCTCCACTATAAGATTGCTTCAATCTTCTTTGGATCCACCTTTATCCCTTCAGTAGAAACTACATTACCTAAGAATGATACTTCATTCAACTAGAAGTCACACTTACTGAACTTTGCATACAACTACTTCTCTCTCAATATCTGCAAGACAATTAATAGGTACTTGTCATGTTCTAGCATTTTCGAATACACCAGAATATCATCATAAATACAACCATGAATTGGTCTAGATAAGGATGAAAGATCTTATTCATTAGATTCATAAAAGCTGCTGAGATATTCGTAAGCCAAAATGGCATGACTAAAAATTCATAGTGACCATATCTTGTGCAAAAAGCAACCTTGGGCACATCTACTTCTTTTTACTTTCAATTGATGGTAGCCCGATCGTAGGTCAATCTTTGAGAACACACCTGCACTCTTCAATTGATCAAATAAGTCTTCAATACATGGAAGGGGATACTTGTTCTTAATTGTCACCTTATTCAACTGTCTGTAGTCATTGTATAATCGAAGAGACCCATCCTTCTTCTTTACAAAGAGTACCAGTGCTCCCCATAGGGAAATACTGGGTCTGATAAATCCTTTATGAAGTAATTCATGCAGTTGAATCTTCAATTCCTTGAGTTCTATAGGCGTCATCCTATAGGGTGCAATTGAAATAGGTGTCATTCCTGGAGCTACATCAATAATGAATTCGACTTCCCTATTAGGTGGCAAGCTTGGTAATTCATCAAGAAAGACATGTGGATAATCCTTCACTATGGGCACATCTGAAATCTTAAGACCTTCCTTTTTAGCTTCCATTGCATAACAAAAATAAGTAATGCACCCCTTTCTTATAAGTCTCTTGGCAGCTGTAGCTGAAATCACATATGATAGGAAATCACTTTTACCCACAATAGTGATTTCCTAATCATTGGAGAGTTTAAGTGTCATTCTCTTTCTTTTACAATCTGCTGTCACTTGATGGGCGGATAACCAATCCATCCCTAATATTACATCAAACTCGCGGAATGGAAGTTCAATTAGGTTAGCTAGGAATTCATAATCTTGCGCATTAATGGGACAATTCCTATATACCATGTTCACCATAACATTATTTCCTAAAGGATTGCTCACTAAGATATCCTGGTCTAATTTTGAATCTCTTAACCTTTTCCCCCATTCAACATCAGTATTTATGCAGGAGTGTGTGGAACCAGGATTAATAAGTGCATAAACAGAATCAGTCATAAGTATGAATTTACCTATTATCACATCAGGAGCATCCTCCTCTTCTCTAGCTCTCACAGCATAAGTATGACATGTAGCTCATCCCTGACCTTGGGTGGTTGTGTAGAAGGTCTAGATGTTGATGGGTTAAGGGTTGCTCCCCTACCTTGACCTCTTAATGGTAAAGATACAATACCAGGTGCTGGTGATATAGCCGTAAAAGCTTGAGCCACTGGAAAATCCTGACCTAATGATCTTTCAAACCACACTTGAAACAGGCATTAGTCAAATATCGACACTCTTCTAGGTGAGATCTACCACAATGGCCATAAGTCTGAATTGCACTTGGCCTTCTGCCTTTAGGTGCACTGCCCATAGAAGTAGCTGAGGCATGGCCATGGAATATATTTCCTTGTCCATGCCCTGGTGCAACTGATGTATGGTTCTGTAATGGTGCTGGTCCTCTAGACTTCTTACTTTGAGCACCCGAACCACTGAACTATCCTGGCTTCCTTTTCTGTTGAAATCGAGTTTGTCTGTTAGCCTCATCTGACTGAATACTTTCCACTTTAATAGCTGCTTCTACCAAGGCACACAAATTTGGATGCTGTTGTGCACCCACTATCTTTCAATTCTTGTTATGGAGATCCCTCTCAAATCTCTGACATAACCTCTCTTTTGTCAACTGATAGTCATCAAGGTGGGCACTGAGGTGTTCAAACTCGGGCTCCTATTCTGCTACTGTCTTATTTCCTTACCTAAGTCTCCAGAAAGCATCTTGCATCTCTGCTTTATACTCCAACCCTATGTATTTCTTTTCAAATTGGGCTAAGAAGAAATCACAATTCAACTGTTCACCTGGTGTATGCTTGCGTACTGAATCCCACCAAATGAATGCAGAACCCTGAAGTAATGCTACAGTACCTTCAAATTTCTCTTCAAGCGAGCTGTGAATGATTTTAAATAGCCTCTTTATCTTGAATAACCATTATTAAACTTGTACAGGGGTCAATGGATCACATCCGTAGAAATCTTCAGCCCCCAATTTCTTCAATTGCTCCAAAATTGGCTTCTTTTTAGGTGGAGCAGAAAATTGTACCTGTGCCACTAGCTATGGCTATTGCGTTTTTCAGCTTGCATTTTGTGTTGAATATAATCAGCCATGAGATTAAGAAAATCCAGCTGTGGCGGTGGAAGTGGTGCAACTAGTGGAGTGACATTCTATTGCGAGGCTTCAGATTGCCTAACACTAACTGATACTTCACTTTCACCGTTCCCAACACCTTGACCTTGTTGGGATGTCATCATTCACTATAAAATAGGAAAGGAGAAAGCATACATTAGACTTATAACACCTTTCAATTGACATGTATATACATATAATCCACTCACTTAATTCCCACCCCGATCTGTGAGAGAGAGAGAGAGAGAAATGAATTCTTGAAACCAAAAACTTCCCTTTCTTCTTTTTCTCCTTACTTATATAAGCATTCAAAGGAAAAAATAGTAAACTTGAATAGTAACCAAAGGTATTTTTAGAATTTTGAACAATATTGCTATAGTTAACGTGCGCCATACTAGTGTTTGAACAATAACTCGTGGTTTTTGATTGATGTCATATTGATGTCAATGATGACTTCCTTTTTTCAACAATTTTTTTTAATATCCGTTATTGCTAAAACAAGCATGGAATTCATCTAAATCTTTATGGTCCAGAAGGAAAGCTGGTCTGGTATATGTAGAAGACCTAGATGAGGAAGAACTCAGTGCAGAAGAATTTGGTGCAAACTTTTGGATAATGGCTTGTACTTCTTCTAGGGTTCTCGCTGCTACTAATTGGGCAACTATTTAGAATTTTTGGATAAAGAATTGAGTCTACTCCTTCATTTGAATTAGAATTGGCTAGTTATTTTTATGAGCAATTTTATTTTTCTCATTTTATCAAATTTTGAACTTAATTGGGATTTATTATGGAATTTTAAATTTATCCCACCATTTTATTTTAAATCTCATGCTAATCAAGGGAATTGAATGGTCAGAATAATCTAAGGTCCAAGCAATGAAAATAGAACCTGGAATGAAAAAACATAGAGCTGAAAGCCTTTTTTCTTTCGGGATTTTAAAAAATCTATGTTTGTGCCAATTGTTTTCCACCATATAAGTCACCATGAAGAGAGAGTAGAAGGATTACAAGTTATATTAAAATAGAATAATCAAGTATGAGATTTTTCTAGAATTTTGAATGGAAATGACATTGAACTAGACTTGCTAGTAATTCCAATAGTTATAAGGGATATAAAAAAACATATATTTTGAGGTATTTGGAAAGTAAAGAGGTTGAATAAGGCAAACTTTTTAGTCACATAGGGTAATAACTTTGTGAATTTTACAGGTGGAATATGCGAGATCAATCTGTCGTTCATTATAGAGGAAATTTTAAAAAGTAACAAACTTAGTTATCTATAAAATTGTTTAATAAAATCTTGGAGTTTTCATCAAATCAATTGGTTTTTAAAACATCTTTTTCTAAAGAATTTCTCCAAGGTGTCAAAGGGATTTGGATCATGAAATCATTTTTCTGTAATAACTATATTTAGAAAATTATCCTTAAAAAATATCAGAAGGATTTTAGAATTTTTGTGACAAATTACTTGAGAATTTGAAAATTATTTTTGACAAAATGTTTTTGAGAAACCACGTTTCTCGGATTTTGAAAGTGAGTTTGAGGAATTTACTTTAGAGGAAATCATCTGAGAGGAACTTACTTTAACCTTTCCTTCTTGATTTTGTTTTAAAGAGAACATTTGAGCTTGAAGAGATTCTCATAATTGTTTTTTAAATGATTATGTCATTTTTCTGGAGATATTGATATGTTTCAATATTCATGGAATTTAATTTAGAAAAATCAACTGAAATATTCTGAGTGGATGCAAAAGCTGAGGTTTTTGACTATGAGGTTGATATTTTTGAAGAAACAATATTTATTTTTGTTATTTCTAGACATTGTCCTTGGAATGTAAAAATTCTCGGGTTAGAAAATATGGGATATAATTTGTATCTCTTATAATATATTTTATATCAAGATAAAAAATGCTTAAAATAGCTTATCATCATGGAAAATTTTATTTTAATGCAAGGTTTTTATCATCCTTTTGTAAAAATCTTTTGCACTTTTACAATCAATTCCAAAAAGAAATTTTTGATAAAACAAGTCATTTTAGAATTTTTATATACATAAAACAATACTTAAAAATTAATTTTTAATAGTAGAATAATTTTTCTCAGTATCATTATAGTGTGTCTTGGTATACTATACTGTACATTCTTTTTCTTCTGCTTCTGCTTAAGAATTATACCATATCCTGAATTAGAAGTATTAGATTCTACAATCTTAGGAGACTAGGATTAGCAATATATAGACAAAAAATTTCTAAAATCTATTTTTTTTAATTTCACGAACAATAGTGATATGTGTATTTCACCATGGGACTGAGTTTTTCTTAAGCATATCATATAAGAGTTTAGCAATTCTTTTGAAGTTTAGACAAAAATCTAAAACATAATTACTGCTTCATAAAAACCTTTTCAGGGAATTTATTTATAAATTGAATGAATCTTTCAATTGGAGTCATTAATCCTTGTGAGATATGATGACCTAAAAATCAGATTTTTAATTAAAATAATGATATTTTTTATTTAGATATTACTGAATCATTTTTCTTTACAATATAAAATTTTTTTTTTAAGATGTTTAAAATATTGTTCTAAGGAATTTGAAAATATTAAAGCATCATTAATATAAATAATACAAAATTTAGAATATTCATTGAATATGTCATTCATAATCCTCTAAAATTCATAATGGGCATTTTTGAAACCAAAAGACATTACATTTCATTCTTGTCCGAAAGGGACAATAAAAATAATTTTTTAATGATAGTTTTTTGAATTTGGCAAAAACCTAACTTCATATCAAACTTAGAAAAAAATTAAAGCAGAATAATTTTTTTTTGTTTGGAATTAGGTATTGAATTTATTTTAAAGCAGTATTTAAGGGTTTGTAATTAATTATAAGTCTTGGAGCACCTTATTCTATTACAAAATTTTTATTGACATAAAAAGTGGAACAACTCCAAGAAGATCTAGACTTAGAATTCAAACGTTTTTTTTTTAAATCTTGGATTTTTTTCCTATAATGCTCTTATAATTTAACATTTATTTGAATAGATCAATATTTTATTGGAATATGTTTCTCATCAAGATGTCTTTTATAAGGTATATTCACAATAAGTTGTGTTCTTTGCTAAACAATATTTGGAATTTTAGAGCAATAATTATTTTTCAACAAGTTTCTGTAAAGATAAAGTTTTTTTATTTAATTTCAAGAGTTTCTAATTGAGCTTCTAACTTTTAAATATTATATTTTTTTTTCAGAGATTTTCAAGTTGGAAAGAATTTTCTTTTTTAAAACATTAATAATATTTTCATGTATAAAATGTGTTTTTATTAAATTTAAACTTCTAGTTTTGGATTTTTCTATGAATTGAAAACTTAATTTTTTATGATTGTATTTAAAAAAAATAATATTGGAAAACTTTAAAACGAGTTATTAAATTCATGAAAGATATTCCAAAAATCACTGTGTGGTGTATATCATCAACTAAAATAAATAAAGTTTTGTTTGAAATATTATTATTAAGAATTAAGCATAAATCATGAAATTTACCTTTAATTTTGAATTATTTACAGAAGAAAGTCTAATATGAGTTTTTTTACAAAATTGTTTTGAATTAAACCGGTTTGAATACAATTTAAATTAGCACTGGTATCAAATAATGCAATAGTATAAATTCAAAAAATTTATAAAAGAGAAAGAGTAATTTTTATGAAATATTTTCTTGAAGTAATTTCTTTTAAAACAAAAAGAAAATCTTCTAGTGCTGAGTATCATGATCTTCATTGTTAGAAGTAGAATTTTCTTGTAGGGATTTGGATAAAAATGAATTTATAATCTGAGAATCATGTTCCATTTTTTCTTTTAATTCTTTTTTTTTTTCTAATTTTACTTCTTTTATTGCTTTTTGGAGATTATGGATAGAAACATATTTGTTTTTCCTCTATCTAGGATATTTGTAAGATTATAAGTACTTTTAGAAGTAAAGGAATAATAAAAGTTGGTGTTTTTTTGGTTCTCTTTTATCACTAAGGGAATTTAAAATTTTATCTAAGTATTCCTTTTGAATATGAGGATCATTTATATGTTTTAAAACATCTAAAAAGAATTGTTGTTATTTTGAGATAACATTAATATGTTTTTCTAATTTAGCATCTAAAGAATTGGATGAACTTGTTGTGACTAGTTCATCAACTTCTAAAGATTGTTTTTTATTAGTAGAGTTAGAGGAGGAACTTTCAAATTCAGAATTAGAGAAATCTAAAAGAAGATTGGAAAATTATGGACATTATTTCTTCATCTAATTGAAGTTCATGTAATTTTGTTTATTAATTTTATAGAATTTAGAAGTATGACATTTTTTTACCTCATCTGTAACAAGTGATACCTTTATATTTGCTACTGCAATCCTATTTTCTAGATTTTTTGTAATGAGTTTTCTTTTAAAACTCATCATGAGGTTTAAAGGATTTCCTACCTTTGTGAGTTTTCTTATGAGTATTTCTGTACGATTTATTATTGCAATTTTCTACGTAGGAAGATGACGGTTTGTTGGAAAATTGATATCAAATTGTTAACAGAAATAACCTAATTCTTATTTGGTTTGTTTTAACTCTCTTTTTAGGTGTTTCTGAAGTTTTAGGTCATGATAGATTTTGATACTTTTTTGTTACATAAAATTGATCAATTCACCATAAGTGAAATCATTATAGGATTCTTTAATTTTATTCCTAACTTTTCACCAAAAAGAGTTGGTAAATTTGCATGAAAGTTTTCGAAAGGGTTGATTAGAATCTTTCCTAAGCATGACTCTAGTTAAGTAGGTATTTTTGTACCACTGGAAATCACCAAGTTTTTTACATTTAAGATTTGAAAGTAAGTTGATATTTTTATCTTTTAAATGAGTAGGATCTTTTATGAAATGTAAAGAGATTTTAAGGAGTAAGGTTGAGATTATGTCTTGTTGAGGAGTTTTTCCTCATCTATTTCATCTACTTTGATGGCATTGAGGATATCTTCTTGTTGTTGAGAAGTAAGATAGTAATCCCACCATCATTTAAGCTACCCAAAAAATCCAACTATAAGGAGTTCAAAAATAGTTATATCATGGGTTTCTATTTAAGTTTTATACATAGTGGCAGCCACAGTCTTCTGTTATAGAAAAATAAAAATATCATACTCAGTTATTCCATCTATGTCCAATTATAGATAGAAGATGCATTGAAATGAGTTTGTTTTATTGGCTTGACTATACATAAGTTTGGTGATAGAATCAATTGTAAAGGTTAGACTTGTGAGGATTATCTCCAAGTCATTTTGTTGATTTTAGGTGTGGATTCATGAAATTATTCTAAAGCTTCACTAACATCATAATCTTAATTTACGACATTTGTTATAGAAGTCGTAATATCAGGGGAAACTTGGTTAAATTCTATAGGTGGATTAGAACTACTAGTACTAGGACAAATATGACTTAACTAGTCTTGGATGAAGCTAATAAATTTAGTTCTATTGTCTTAAAAATTTTTGGTATTGGTTTTGGATATCTAAAAAGGTTTAAAAATGAGATTTTTCATTTTTGAATTTTAATGAATGGTTTGGGGATCTAAAGAAATTATAGGTTGTTTTTATATTTATTTTTCTATATGATCTAATTGTTTATCGATGGTATTAAGATGGGTATTTGAAAAATTTATTTTGAGTAATGATATTTTTGATGTTTATCTTATCATTACAACTAGTATTTTTGAGAACACATTCACAACCTGATCATGGAAATTGATTTTTATACCTGAAAAAGGTGGATGTGTGTACTGGATTTTTCTAGAGTCTATTATTGTTTCCCATTCAAGAGTTTTTATTTCTAATAGTGATTGGATTAACATATTTGAAAGGATATTCTATGGAATTTTGAGAAGTATATATTTCAAACCAATCAAATAACAGAATATGAATTTTATTTTCACAAACAAATTCATAAAACTTTTCCTTAATCTTTTTTCTGGTATTTAAGAATTTTTTTGAAAAATTAGATTATTTTTTCAAGATTATATTTTCCATAAAAATCATCATGTAGAAATTTTTTATCAACTTTAAATTAATTTTCAATGACATTTAAGTCATGTGCTAAATTTTCTGTAATGGTTGAAAAAGTTGGACTGGTAGGTTCTTAGTCTGGTTTAGTTTGGGGTTAAACAGAAAATGTATGTTGGACTTGAATTGAAGAACTCTCTATCCTAGGATTGATATATATCGGTCTAGGTATTTCTGATGTGTAATCTACATTTCTTAAAATAGTATTTCAAGGTATGTGTGATGTAGAATACTTGGGCATTTCTCTAAATGATATATTAATAACTGAAAGGATTTGTGAAACTTTTCCTAGATCTATAGTGTTTGATGTAGAGGAATCATCTAAGTATATGCTACTAGTAGATTTCCTATTAAAAGAGAGTTTGACTCTCCCATCTTAGTATTAGGTTATTTGTCTTAATTGGGTATTATATTTTATGAGTTCAATGGGTTCAGGCCAGGTAATACCGTTTAAGACCCATTCTTGGGAAAGAGACATTTATTCCCATTAAATACTTCTCAGTGTGAAAATATTAGCTTTAGTAAGATATATTTGAAAAAGAAGGGTTTCACCTTTTTTACTGTGAAATCCAGCGCCTGTGTCAAAAATAGACATCATAACTTTATAATGAATTTTTAAAATTAAAGCAATAGGAATTGAACCTTCAAGCATTGGATAATTATGAGTTTTAATTTGTAAAACTAGGGATTTTAAAACATTTTTATCATTTAAATAAATAGAGAAATTTGGGTAACAATCAAAAGAAATCAGAACATGTATAAGCTTAACTCAACAAAACTTAAAAGGGAATCTTCAAAGTTTGTGAATCTAGCATCTCTAAGAACAATAAGAATATATGTATTCAAGCCTTCTTTGGTTAAAGGTTTTATTCCTACTTGGACTAAACCAATATGGATTTATTTGTATTTTTTATATGTTACTTTCTTTCAAGGAATTTTGAGAAAGCAACTATATGGTTTCAAAAGATTTTGACAATTTTATATTGTGTTCTTTAGTATTGATTAAAAAATTTGTTCTAAAAAACTGGTATTTAGAGGTTTTATAAATCTTATCTCTATTTATGTTTGGTATTTTCCAATTATCTAATTCTTTTTCAAAATCTTCTATTATTATTTCTTCACTATTTATTATCTTTATGGAATCATTAGAAGATGTGGAACCAAAATTTGAAGATGTAGTTCTATAGAAAATAGTATCCATTTTATAAATATTTTTATAAAGAAAATAATAACTCTTTACAATCTTAAGCAATTCTTGGGTATTAAGGCCTCTAGACATAAGGACTTACTTTCCAAACTTTTTTACGTAAAAAAGGAAAAAGAGATCATAAGATCTAAACTCAAATCTTTATAAAAATAAATTATAATTTTCTATAATACTATCCCTTAGGATGTCACAAAATATTTGGAAAACTAAATTACTAAATTTTTATTTGTAGACATATTTTTGTCCTGAACTTATGCCATATTTTCTCCTATTTTTGTTTGAAATAAGAACTCATTCTCTTCTATAAATTTTTATTCTAATGTCATATCTTTCATATGCAAAAAAAAAAAAAATCATATAATTTGAATTTTATAATTAAAGTTATGTCCAAATAGCCATATAGTATTCAGTAAAACTTTTGCCTAGTATTTTTTGGGTACTTCCAGGTCTAAGCTTTTGTAGCCAATTTTAGGTCCATTTTAAATTATTATTGGTATTCCCACTCTGCATAAGAATTTTAGATATATGTGTCTATTTTTATTTTCAATTAGTTTTATTCCAATCCAAGGTACATAACAAAATATGTGACCAAATTACCATATAGTGTTCAATGAAAATCCACCTAATAGTTTTTAGGTATTTCCAGGTCTAAGATTTTGTAGTCAATTTTAGGTAAACTTGAAGTTAGATATAGTATTTACACCTTCATAAGATTTTTAGATCTATGTGTCTACTTTATTTTCAATTTATTTTATCCCGATCCAAGTTTTAGAACAAAAGATATGTTAAATATGTCAAGACTGTTCTAGATGAATTTTAGCAAAACCATCAAACACATCTAAGTTATTTGTCCCATTATCATTCAACATCAAGCATTATTAAATTCCAAAGAAAACACAAAAAGGAATAAATATGCTTATATGTACAAACCTTGACATAATAAAGCCTTAACCACTTCAAAAATAAAGCTTTTTTGGTTGTTTTAAAACTTTGAGGAGAGGAAGAAGAAGAAAAAGAAGAAGATAGGTGGAAGAAAACAAAGTTTGTGTATGGGAGAGTGGGAGGATGACTAGGGTTTTGAAAATGGAAGAACAAGAATGGAAGAGAACCTTTTATACTCATGGTAATTATCCAATTTGTTTTAGGTATTTCCAGGTCTAAGATTTTGTAGCAAATTTTAGGCAAACTTGAAATTAGACATAGTAATTACACCTTCATAAGATTTTTAAATCTACGTGTCTCCTTTATTTTCAATTTATTTTATCTCGATCCAAGTTTTAGAACAAAAGATATGTTAAATATGTCAAGACAATTTTAGATGAATTTTAGCAAAACCATCAAACACACAAATGAATAAATATGCTCATATGTACAAACCTTGACACAATAGAGCCTTAACCACTTCAAAACTAAAGCTTTTTGTGGTTGTTTTAAAGCTTTGGGGAGAGGAAGAAGAAGAAAAAGAAAGTATAGGTGAAAGAAGGCAGGGTTTGTGCATGAGAGAGTGGGAAGACGACTAGGTCATTTGTTTCCAAATATTCACTTAAATCCTTAGGTTTTACCTCTTTTTTATTAACTTATCCAATCTTTCTATATCTATTATTAAAAACACATAAATTAATAAAATTCACTTATAAATCTTTTTATGACATTTTATTCCTGTGTTTAGACTCTGATAATTTTAATCATAACCATTAGACGCGTTATAAATCTTTTTATGACATTTTATTCCTGAGTTTATACTCTGATAATTTTAATTGTAACCATTAGACACTCTAATTATTCAGGCCTAAATCAACAAACATTATATTAGTACTGAGCAGTTAGATCTCTTGAGAAATGTAGTCGAGCTACTATAGAGGAAAACACAACCAACCCCATTTGATTTGTAATTTGAGAGGTTACGGAAGCTAAGTGGTTTAAATTTTTATGGTAGGAGACAAAATGATCCTTTAATGGTAGAGTTTTGGCTAAAGAGGATAGAGAGAGTGTTTGATCAGTTAGACTGTACAGATGAGTAAACATATGAGTATGCAGTGTTTCTATTACAAAAGAATGCATATCATTAGTGCCAGTTTGCATCACAGGGTCCTCAACCACTATATCCACTCGTATGGGAATATTTTCTTGAGAAATTCAAGGCATAATATATAACACTGATTTATATGAACGATATGAATTTTTTTTTTTAGTTTGAGATAGGGAATCATATTGATTTTTGAGTATGAGTGGGAGTTTACACATTGATGCCCAGATAATGAACTAAGAAGGGGGTTGAATTAGATATTAAAAATTCTTAACTTTTTAAGTGCGGAATAAAAAGTTAAATAAAGTAGGGATAGAAAGATATTACACAAGAAATTTATAGAGGTTCGGATATGAACAAACCCTACTCCTCTCCCTAATCTCAATTGGGAGTTTTACTAACACACTAAGTGTTACAATGGAGTTTTACAAGCTCACTCCCAACTATGTTGTTTCTATCAATGGATCACACCTAACCCATAAATCCATTGTGTTTTAATGGCTCACACAATAAACCAATTCCTTGTGTTTTATGGCTCACACAAATAACCCTTACAAGTGTTCTACTATTAACCCAATATACCCAAACTCACTTGAGTAGTAGATTACAAAGAGAAACACTCACAAATCTATAATGCTGAGAAATTATGAGCAAAAATATTTTTACACAGAATGAAAGTTTTGTTGAGAGTAATTAATGCACAAATGGCTACAATAAGATTTTGATTCGAAGTAATTGCTATTCTCTTGTTCTGGATTCATAAATGAATTGCATTTATACTTCCTTAGCGAATTATAGTCGTTTGGATGCATTTAATGCGAAAATAGCCATTGCACTAACTCTTAATTTCGCAACTGACATGTTTCTCTTTCTTCATTCACAGTGGTGAATATTTATGCCACGATTATGAATGTTCTTCCAAGTCGTGGTTCAAGTGGTGACTCTAACCGTGAAGCATTCTGGAAGGAATTGAAGTGTTTGATCATAGGCGTGACTTTATTCTTTCACAGGCATGAATATCCTTCCAAGCCATGGTCCAAGTGGTGACTCTGGCCATGAAGCTCTCTAGAGGATTTTGACATGTTATCTCACGGGCGTGACTATCTTTCACGGGCGTGACTGACATGATCATTCATGGTTGCTATGATTTTTCATGGTCATGAACTTTAAATGTTGGATAGTTGACATTAAGCTGCATCACGGGGGTGACATAAACAGTCATGGGCGTGAACATGCTATTTCTTCATTTTTTTGACTTTTAAAGTTAGTCTTCCATTCTTGGATCATATTCCATAGCTTGTTTAATAAACTTAGAACACAAGTATTGTTAAATACATTATTGTTATTTTATTTGTTAGCATCAAAATGATGGAAATACCCCTCAAGGTTCAACAATCTCTCCCTTTTTGATGGTGACAAATAATCTAGCAATATGTTTGCTTGCTTAGTTTAGGTATATGCAAGGTATATTCAAAGTATATCAAATTGTTTGCTTTTAACTAGTTAAGTATATGCAAAGTATATTGAAAGTGTATCTCAATACTATATTCAAAATATCAACACATTTGCATTCATGTACTTGTATATTCATTTAATTCATTTATATTGCTATGTTCTCCCCCTTTTGTCATGAATAAAAAGAACATAAAAGATAAATCATAAGGGAAAAATCAATGCAATTATATTCATACCAAATGTAAGAGTACAAAGGTTTGAAAAGTAAATTAAAATCCTACATTTGCAATACTAGAAACTAGTAAACAAAATGAAATAAAAAACTAAAGCTCTAGCTAGACTTGGAGCTAAACAACCTATCTCTAAGGCATGCTACTTCCGCCTCTAGGCTATCCATTTGAGACTCCATAAAATCTTTGAGGTTTTCCAACCTCTCATTGATCGCAGCCTGCAGTTGGTCAAAACAAGGTGCTAAAAGATCAACCACATGCTGAGCCAAGTTCAGTGTGGAGTCCGAGGATTGACCAGCCTCCTGCTCAACCTCTAGAGTCATTGTCTCGACTCAAACTCTTTTTCTTTGCTGGATTCCTTAGAGGCCAGCTTTGAAGTCATCTGAATCATCGTCTTCCCAAATAATTTCACCATATGGAATGGTGAAGTGGTAGTAGATGTTATTCTCATGAATTATGCAAACTGCTGCACCCATTTTGATAAAAGACTCGACATCTAGTTGGTCTCTAGCATGTGCTGGTACGAGGTTGAGGTTATGCTCTTCTAGCTTCAGATATCCAAGCATGATAGTAAGGTGAGTCACGTACCCACCAATCAAGATATCTCCTGATGGCTTCGTTGCAATTGAGAGTAGATGGTTTGCAAACCATCGAGATAGGGCCACTGTTAGACCTCTTTGGGCCATCTCCAGGTGAAAGAGCTCAGATTTTTGAATTGCACTATTGCTATCTCCTCTTGCAAAGATGCTATAGGTCAGAAACCTATGTATGTATTTGTGCACTGGTGATCGAAGGTGGGTGCTCTTCATTTTCTTGATGTCCCAGCTGCAATCTTGTCCGAAATGAGTCTATGCCGAATTGGCATAGAACTCCACCTCACTCTCATTGAGGATTCCATCAAAGGGAAGTTTGAAGATGTCACCAAACTCCATTGCTGTGAGGGTGTTCGGATGCTTGCAAAGTTGAAATTTCACCGTGCCGGTGGAAGAGACTTGCAAGGTGCTAAGGAACTCGAGAGTTAGTTCCCTAGCATTGGTTGGTGGATATCGACAAATGCCTTTAGATGACAAGCCTGTAGCTATTCCGTCATGCTTGTCTCAAGACTAAGGGTCCTAACAACATGCCATTCGAAGGATCGAGAAGAAAGGATTGGTCTTTTCTAGAGAATCGCATACCTCGGATGATAGTGCTCAAGAATGATGTTTAGAAGGTAGTCCGTGTACCTTCTTGGAAAATGAGATTTTCTTCTTGTGCCTTTTGAGGAGCCGGGTTCCATTTTTGAGTTGAGAGAGAGTTTTTGAAAAGAAATTTTCTGATATGGATTTTGAAAAATACCTTGTGATGTTGTGATTTCTGATGAAAGAAAGAGCTTTTGAAGGTATTTATGGATGGAAAAGGCTGTTAGGGGCCAGAATATGTGAGAGGTATTGAATGTGGTGATAAATGATAGAATTTGTAGAGTTAGAAATGAGAGAAAAATGGCAGAAAACGTTTTATAGTCGACATCATCACAGTCGTGAATGCTAAGTCACGGGCGTGAAATGTCATATTCATAGTTTGCTGAAGAGGCACTCTACCCATGATGAAGAATATGAAACGATTCACAGTCATGACATTTAATAGTCACGGGGTAAATGCTAAAAGTATTCTTATGGCTTCCAATCTAGCTATTGGAGCATAGGTCTCATCATAATCAATTCCTTCTTCTTGATTATATACCCTCATCAGATTTAGAGGAAAATTTTCAAAAGTTGCCTAAAAATATACCCTCATCAAATTTAGAGGCAAATTTTCCAAGGTTGTCCGTTGTTGCCCATATATTAAGCCAAGAAGGGGGGTTGAATTGGAGTTTAAAAATTAAACTTTAAAGTGCGAAAATAAAAGATTAATTTTAGAAGGGATAGAGAGAATTTGACACAAGGATTTTATAGAGGCTCGGGTATTAACAAACTCTACTCTTCTCCCCAATCGCAATTGGGAGTTTTACTAACACACTAAGTGTTACAATGAAGTTTTACAAGCTCACTCCCAACTATGGTGTTTCTCATAATGGCTCACACCAAACCGAGAAATCCTTTTGTTTCAATGGCTCACACAATAACCAATTCCTTGTGTTTTATAAGCTCAGACAAACAACCTTCACTTTGTGTTTTTATAGGCTCATAGAAAAACCTTTTGATTTGTGTTTTGAGGCTCACACAACTAACCCTTATAAGTGTTCTACTCTTAACCCAGAAATACCCAAAGCTCACTTGAGTAAAGATTATAGAGAGAACCACTTAGAAATCTTAACTGTTCAATAAATGAAGAGCAAAAAGATTTTTACAGAGAATAAATTTTGTTCTCAAAGTATGAATGTACAAATAGCTTGTAATAAGATTTTGATTCAAAGTAATTGCTATTCTATTGTTATTCTCTTATCCTCTTGTTCTGAATGCATAAATGACTTCCATTTATACTCCTATGACTGAATATAGCCGTTGGGGTGCATTAAATACGAAACTAGCCGTTGTACCAACCAAATAATCATGGCTGACATTTTTCTCTTTCATTATTCATGGGCGTGACTATGTTTGTCACGGATGTTACATTTCTTCCCAAGTCGTGACTGAAGTGGTGACCTTAGTCATGAAGCTCTCTGGAATGTTTTGACATATTGAGTCACAGGCATGACATACTCAGTCACGGGCGTGACAAACTTCCCAACCGTGATCCAAGGGGTGACTTTGGTCGTGAAGCTCTCTGGATGAAAATGCATGAACATTCACGGGGGTGGCATATTTATTCACGGGGGTGACTAAAATATCAACTTCACGGTTTGTTCTTCCTTCATGTCCGTGAACTTCAAATGTTGGTTTTGGTAACGGTTAGCTCTTTCACGGGCGTGACACATAGAGTCACGACAGTGAACATGCTACTTCCTTAATTTTGTCTTTCAAGGATTATTCTTCCAATCTCCATTCTTTCTATTTTAATTTATGTCCCGTATAATAGACTTAGAAAACAAGTATGTTAAATACAATATTGCTATTTTATTTGTTATCATCAAAATGATGGAATTACCCCTCAAGGTTTAACAATCTCCCCCTTTTTGATGGTGACAAATAATCTAGTAATATGTGATTTTGAGAAGTCTCCCCTCAAAATATACTTAGGATAAAGAATTTATAAAATGCAAGAATTGTAAAGAATGATGTAGCATTGAAATAGACTAACTAGATTTTAAGTATATGCAAGTTATATGAGAAGTATATCCAATATATATACCATAATTCCTTTTTAAGGCATGAAGCATGTGTAAGGTATATTTAAGGTATATCATGGCATATTTATTTTTGTAACTTGCATGAAGGTATATGCAAAGTATACTTAAGGTATATTTAATGTATATAAAGCTCAATTTTTCATTTTATACTTTGCATATAAATTTTTTTTGAATCAAGGTTTCTAATCCCTTTTAATCTATTTCAATGTCAATTCAATTTTAATTTTTGATTCAAAATTCATTTACCTTAATATATATTGCTAGTTTCTCCTTAAATTGCTAGTTTGATACCATTTTTCCTATAATATATTGCTAGTTTTCTACCCCTTTTGTCATCAATCAAAAAGGATAAAAAATATATCAATGAGATAAACAAAAGCAAATACATTAATTAAAGGAAAAGATACAAACAAAGTTAAATGTTCAGAAAGGAAATTGAAAATTTCCTACACAATAACAAACATAAAATAAGAAATAAACAAGCAAAACAAGCAAATTTAGGCTACACTCTAGCCTAACTCCTAGCCGGACATCCTATCACGAAGCCTAGCTACTTCAGCCTCAAGGTTGTCCATCCGAGACTCCATAAAGTCTTCGAGGTTCTCCAACCACTCATCCATCGAAGTCTGTAGCTGTTCAAAATGTGGTGCCAAGAGGTCAACCACCTGCTGCGCTAAAGTCGGTGTGGAAGTCGAGGATTGTCCGGTGTCCTACTCAGCTACTGGAGGTACTTCCTCAACCCGAGCCCTCTTCTTCTGTTAGACTCCCTGGAGGTTTGCTTTAAAGACCTCCGTGTCATTATCTTCCCAGATGATCTCCCCAGCAGTGTTAGTGAAGCGTAGAAAATATCGTTCCGGAAAACGATTTTGACAGCCGCTCCCATTTTGATGAAGGACTCGACATCCAAGCGATCTCGAGGATGTCCAGGGATGAGGTTGAAGTGATGCTCATCTAGCTTCAGATACTCAAGCTTTACTGCTATGTGGGTGACATATGCACCAATGAAGATATCTCCATTAGGCTTGGTGGCAATGGATAGAAGATGGTTTGCAAACCATATAGAGAGTGCCACGGTGAGTCCTCTGCGAGCCATCTCAAAAAGGAAGAGCTCCGACTTCCTGATAGTCCCATTGCTTTCTCCTCTAGCAAATATGCTATAGGTTAGGAACCTATGTAAATACCTGTGCACTGGGGACATGAGATGAGTGCTCTTTGTCTTCTTAACATCCCAGTTACAATCATGCCCAAAATGTGTCCAAGCTCAAGGGGCAGAGAATTCTACCTCAGTATCATTCAGGATACCATCAGATGGTAGATTGAACAATTCCCCAAATTCAATGGCACTGAGGGTGTTGGGATTGTTACAGAGTTGGAATTTCACCACTCTAGTAGGTGAAACCTGTAAAGTGCTGAGGAATTCTAGTGTTGGCTCCCTCAAGGTTGGCTGGTGAATTTCCACAAAGTCTTTCAGATGACAGGCTTGGAGTTGATCTGTCATAGCCGTCTCGAGTCTGATGATAGTAGAGGTCTCTTCTTCAAAGTTGAGTATCGAGGATGGCATTGCTCCAGAATGTGGTTCATGAGGTAATCTGCATACCTCCGAGGAGCATGGGACTTATTTCTTTTTCCTTTGGATGAAGCAATCTCCATTTTTTTTGAAGAAATCGGTTTGTGATGGATTGGGAAAATTTTGACGGAAAAACTTTATGGGAACCCTAGAAATGTATGATTTTTGATTTAGATTTGAACTTTTAGTGGTATTTATAGGACATTTTTAATTCTTGAATTTCACTACTTATGCCTATGAAGTAAGCCGTGACTCAAGGGGTGAAATCTTCTGTGAGTTTTGGGGTGTAATAGTTCACAGGAGTGAAAATTCGTCATCGGTGTGAAAGTCTCTTTTCACGGGAGTGAATGAAGCCGTGAAAATAAGCTTCACCACTTGAAGCCGTGAACCAAGTCGTGAATGACACTGCCTCTTTTGGCCATTTAAGTCACGGGCGTGAACATGTGTCATGGGCGTGACTCCCCTAAAATTTTCATCAAATAAAATTAAGTCCTAAAACAAGACTAAATCATTTCAACAAAGATTCTATTCCTTAAAACATAAATTTTCATCAAAATTTCTATCTTACGTCTTGTGATATGAATTAAAATCATCAATTAAAATTTCATAATTTATCAATCACAAGGTTAATCCATCAATCATACCAAGTTCTCTTCTAATGAAATTAAATCTTTCCTCATTTAGAGACTTAGTGAAAATATCTGGTAATTGATTTTCTGTGCTTATAAATTCTAATGCAACATCTCCATATTAAACATAATTTCTAATAAAGTGGTGTCAAATGTCAATATGCTTTCTTCTTGAATGTTGAATAGGATTATTTGAAAGATTTATAGCACTTGTATTGTCACATTAAATAGGTATATGGTTCATCTCATGACCATAGTCCTTAAGTTGTTGTTTCATCCAAAGAATTTGTGTACAACAACATCTAGCTGCTACATATTCTGCTTCAGCAGTTGAGAGCAACTGAAACTTGTTCCTTGCTAAACCAAGAAACTAAGCATTCTCCAATGAAGTGACAAGTACTTGAAGTACTTTTTCTGTCTAAAAGACTACCAACATAGTATGTATCTGAATATCCTATAATATAAAAGGATGAATTCCTAGGATACCATAAACCTAGATGCAAAGATCCATGTAAATATCTTAAAATTCTTTTTACTGCATTTAAATGAGATTCTTTAGGACATGATTGAAATCATGCACACATGCAAACACTATACATTATATCGGGTCTAGAAGCAGTGAGATATAAAAGTGATCCGATCATACCTCTATAAAGCTTTTCATTAATGCTATTACCCTTTTCATCCTTGTCCAATTTTGTTGATGTGCTCATATGAGTCTTGGCATTCTTGCATCGTTCCATACCAAATTTCTTAAGTAACTCTTTGGCATATTTGGATTGGTTGATGAATATGCCCTCATTGCTTTGCTTTATTTGTAGACCATTGAAATAGTTAAGTTCTCCTATCATGCTCATTTCAAATTCCCTAGTCATACACTTAGCAAATTCTTGACAAAGCAACTCATTAGTAGAACCAAATATTATATCATCAACATAAATTTGAACAATTAGTATATCATGCTTATGTTTTTAATGAATAATGTAGTGTCAACATTTCCCTTTGTAAAGCTATTTTCTGATAAAAAAGAACTTAGCCTCTCATACCAAGCTCTTAGAGCTTGTTTTAAAGCATACAAAGCTTTTGAAAGTTTAAAAACATGATTTGGCAAATCATAGCTTTCAAAACCTGGTGGTTGTTCTACATACACTTCTTCATCTATATAACCATTTAGAAATGCACTTTTCACATCCATTTGGAAAAGGCTGAAATTCATGTGACATGCATATGCTAAAAGTATTCTTATGGCTTCTAATCTAGCTACAGGTGCATATGTTTCACCATAATCTATACCTTCTTCCTGATTATATCCTTTTGCAACTAATCTAGCCTTGTTCCTGGTTATTAAACCTTGTTCATCTAATTTGTTTCTAAATACCCATTTGCTACCTATGATTTGATGATCCTTGGGTCTAGGTACTAGGGTCCATACCTTATTTCTCTCTAATTGGTTGATTTCCTTTTGCATGACAATTACCCAACTTTCATCATTAAGAGCTTCATCAATATTTATAGGCTCAATTTGTGAAATAAAAGCAATGTCAGTGACTAGATATTTGAAATGAGATCTAGTACTTACTCCCTTTGATAGATCACTAATGATTTGCTCTTTTGGATGATCTTTCGTCATTCTCCATTCTTTTGGAAGTTCTTGATCATTTTGTTCTTGATTTTGAGGTAGAGTAACATTTTGAGGTAAATCTTCTCAAATTGGTTGATTTCATCAAGAACACTACCTTTCACAAGATCAAGCCTACTAGATTCATTAAAAACAACATGCATGGATTCTTCAACCATTAGTGATCTTTTATTAAATGCTCTATATGATTTGCTGGTCGTAGAGTATCCTAAAAAGATACCTTCATCAGACTTAGAGGCAAATTTTCCAAGATAGTCCTTGGTGTTCAATATAAAACACTTGCGTCCAAATACTCTAAAGTATGATATCAAGGGCTTTCTTCCATTCCATAGCTCAAATGAGGTTTTGTTTAAAAGAGGTCTTTTGAAAACTCGATTTGAAATATAACATGCAGTGTTTGTGGCTTCTGGCCAAAAATAAGTTGGTAATTCATATTCATTGAGGATTGTTCTAGCCATTTCAATTAAAGTTCAATTTTTCCTTTCAACTACCTTATTTTGTTGAGGTGTCCTAGGAGATGAGAAATTATGTGAAATGCCATGTTCAAGACAAAAGCTTTCAAAGTTTTCATTTTCAAATTATTTCCCATGATCACTTCTTATTTTTGAAATACAATACCCTTTTCATTTTGAACTCTTTTAGAAAATTGTTTTTGAAATTTTCAAAAGCATCACTCTTTTGAGTTAAGAAAATTACCCAAGTAAATCTAGAGTAATCATCTACGATGACAAATGCATAATGTTTTCCTCCTAAGCTAGCAATTCTAGTAGGTCCAAATAAGTCTAAATGTAGGAGTTGAAGAGGTTTTGAAGTACTTACTATGTTTTTGGCTTTGAAGGATAACTTGTGTTGCTTTCCTCTTTGGCAAGGATCACATGTTTTGCCTTTTTCATATTTAACTCTTGGCAGTCCTTTTACTAGTTCTCTTGTGCTGAGACTTTGTATTAAGTCCATGTTAGCATGACCAAGTCTTCTATGCCACAACCAAGATTCATCATTAGTAGGCACAAGACACTTAGAGGAATGGTTAAATAGTTCATGTAAGTTTATTATGTATGTATTGATATCTCTATTTCCTTTAAATATCTCTTAACCATCGATAGAGATCACAAGACATTCATTTGAAGTAAAGATTACTTTGTTTCCTCTATCACATAATTGACTTACACTTAACAAGTTATGTTTCAAGCCATGAACAAGTAAGACATCTTTAATAAAAGTAGTACCATTAATATCAATAGAACCAATGCCAATTACCTTACCTTTTGCATTGTTTTCAAAGGTAACTTTGTCTCTTGTCATATGCCTTGAGCATCCACTGTCTACTAGCCAAGCATTTTTGTTTATTGTAGACTTGAGGCATACCTATAGAATCACAATTCAAGTATGATTTTTAGGTACCCAAATGAGTTTCGGTCCTTGGGGGTTAGCACATGAAGGTTCCCAATGAGCCTTCCTTATCCAACAATATTTATTTATGTGACCCATTTTCATACAATAATTACATTATTTTGGTCTTACAATATTTTTTAATACCATTTTTCCATCACATTTATTTTGAGAATGATGACATGCACAGTTATGATTAATTTTAGATTTTCTAGATGCATGCTTCCTATATATAAAGGCATGATTATTCTTTTTCTGTATAGAAGGTTTAACATGCTTATTTGTTGGTGCTGTTCTAACAGGTGTGGAGATGTGAGATTCTTTAGACTTAACAAATACAGTTTTATGAGAAGATGATGATGTGTCCTTAAATCCTAGACCATGTCTAATTAAGGGTGATCTTTGAGACACAATGAGAGTATCTAAGCTCTCTTTACCTTTGTGAAATTTAGAAATGGAATTTCTAAGTTCCTCAACTTCATTTTTCAAAGTATTATTTTCTTTTAACAATGAAGCTGTTGAGGGTCTTGATGAGTATTCATCTAGTGACTTTTGGAGAGATTCATTAGATGATTTAAGCTTTATATTTTCCTTTTCTAAAGCATCTATCTTATTTTTTAAATTAGATATATTATTTCTATAGGTACTAAATTTAGTTCTATATTTCTCTAATTCTAGATTTAATTCTTCTATTAGGCTTTGCTCATCATCATCATCATCATCATCATCATCATCATCATCACTATCATCATCATTATCACTACTATCATTGTTTAAAGAATATGACTGTAGTGATCTTACCTTACTTGAGACATGATCTTCAATAGCCATGAAGCATAGGTTGACCTCTTCACTTTCATTATCATCATTTTCACTTGAAGAGCTTTTGTCATCCCATGTGACTTTGTGACCTTTCTCCCCATTGTCTCTTTGGTATTTGCTCTTATGTTTCTTGAGCCTTGGACATTCTGGTTTGATATGTCCTTTCTTTCCACACTTATAGCACTTTACCTTTTCCTTACTTCTATGTGTGTCATTAGAAGTTTGTTTGAGGTTTCTTTGCCTGAGTTTTCTGGAGTTGCTCATTTTCTTCTCAATGATTCTTTTTAATCTTCTTGAAAGCATATCAATGTCCTCATTTTCATCATCACTCATTTCTTCATCATCTTCACTTTCTTCTTGAGTTTTTGAAGCAGAGGGTTTAAGTGTTAAGGGCTTTCTTTTCTCTGGCTCTGCTTCAAGCTCTCTATCTCTCTTCACTACCATCTCATGTGTGAGAAATTTGCCAATCAGCACATCAGTATTCATGATGCTCATATCTTCATTTGCTTCTTCTATGCCAGCAACTCTTGAGCCATAGTCTTTAAGAGGAAGACTTCTCAGGATTTTATTGTTTACATCCTCCAAACTTAGATGTTTCCCAAGTTTCCTCATTCGATTTATAATGGCTAGAAGACGGTTGGTCATATCAGTGATTGACTCATTGGATTTCATCTTGAAGAGCTCATATTATGAGGTTAGAAGTTGAATCTTCTCAGATTTGACTTGCTTAGTTCTTTCATGATAATTCTCCAATGTCTTCCACATGCTGTATGTTATTGGGCAGTGTTGTATTCTCCCACATTCTTAAATAGATAATGAGCTTGATAGGATTGTCATTGCCTTCTTGTTTTTGAAATTTGCTCTTCTTTGAAGCTCTGTCCAATCATCTCTTGATAGGATTTCTTCTTCACCATCATCTCCTCTTCTAGTTGGTGGTGTCCATTATTTTCGTACACTATCCTAGACATCAATTCCTTCACTATCCAAGTATGTCTTCATCCGAAACTTCAAATGGGCATAATTTGCTCCATCAAAGTAAGGTTTGAGACTTTGGAATCCTTCACTGGCCATGTCTTAATCTTTACTAGCACTTTTTAGGCTTTGATGCTAGACAAAGCTTTGATACCAATTGTTGCCTAGATATTAAGCCAAGAAGGGGGGTTGAATTGGAGTTTAAAAATTAAACTTTAAAGTGCGGAAATAAAAGATTAATTTTGGAGGGATAGAGAGAATTTGACACAAGAATTTTATAGAGGTTCGGGTATTAACAAACCCTACTCCTCTCCCCAATTGCAATTGGGAGTTTCACTAACACACTAAGTGTTACAATGGAGTTTTACAAGCTCACTCTCAACTATGGTGTTTCTCACAATGGTTCACACCTAACCCAGAAATCCCTTGTGTTTTAATGGCTCACACAATAACCAATTCCTTATGCTTTACGTTTCACACAAACAACATTCACTTTGTGTTTTTACAGGCTCACACAAAAACCTTTTGATTTGTGTTTTGAGGCTCACACAACTAACCCTTACAAGTGTTCTACTCTTAATCCAGAAACACCCAAAGCTCACTTGAGTAAAGATTACAGAGAGAACCACTTAGAAATCTTAATTGCTCAACAAATGAAGAGGAAAAAGATTTTTACAGAGAATAGATTTTGTTCTCAAAGTATGAATGTACAAATAGCTTGTAATAAGATTTTGATTCAAAGTAATTGCTATTCTATTGTTACTCTCTTATCCTCTTGTTCTGAATGCATAAATGACTTCCATTTATACTCCTATGGCTGAATATAGCCGTTGGGGTGCATTAAATACGAAACTAGCCGTTGTACCAACCAAATAATCGCTCCTGACATTTTTCTCTTTCATTGTTCACGGGCGTGACATTTCTTCCCAAGCCGTGACTGAAGTGGTGACCTTAGTCATGAAGCTCTTTGGAATGTTTTGACATATTGAGTCATGGGCATGACATACTCAGTCACGGGCATGACAAACTTCCCAGCCGTGATCCAAGTGGTGAATTTGGTCGTGAAGCTCTCTGGATGAAAATGCATGAACATTCACGGTGGTGGCATATTTATTCACGAGGGTGACTGAAATGTCAACTTCACGGTTTGTTCTTCCTTCATGGCTGTGAACTTCAAATGTTGGTTTTGGTAACGGTTAGCTCTTTCACGGGCGTGACACATAGAGTCACGGCAGTGAACATGCTACTTCCTTAATTTTGTCTTTCAAGGATTATTCTTCCAATCTCCATTCTTGCTATTTTAATCTATGTTCTGTATAATCGACTTAGAAAATAAGTATGTTAAATACAATATTGTTATTTTATTTGTTATCATCAAAATGATGGAAATACCCCTCAAATTTTAACATCCTTGGTATTCAATATGAAACACTTGCATCCAAATACTCTAAAGTATGATATCATGGGCTTTCTTCCATTTCATAACTCAAAAGAAGTTATGTTTAAGAGAGGTCTTTTGAAAACTCGATTTGATATATAACATGCAGTATTTGTGGCTTCAGCCTAAAAGTAAGTTGGTAATCCATACTCATTCAGCATTGTTCGAGCCATTTAATTAAAGTTTGATTTTTCCTTGTGACCACCCCATTTTGTTGAGGTGTCCTAGGAGATGAATAATTTTGTGAAATGCCATGTTCTAGACAAAAAATTTTCAAAGTTTTCATTTTCAAATTCTTTGCCATAAATACTTCCACTTTTGGACTTACTATGCTTTTAACTACCATTTTCCTATTAGATAGAGTTTGTTAGCAATGGAATTCACATGCATGATGAATTGGTGCTTTCCTAGGTGCATGCTTCTTATACATAAAAGTATGATTGGCCTTTTGAGGTTTCCTTCTTAGGCTTACCGACCCTTGATCACTCCTTTTATGCATATAAGATTTAGTGTATGTTGTGCACTTAGCCCTTGGGGCTATTACTTCTACTCTAGATATGTGTGGTTCACTTGACTTAACAAAAGTGGTCTTGTGAGATTAAGATGATGTTCCCTTAAATTCTTGACAATGTCTTATTAAAGGTGGTATTTGAGACACAATGAGAGTATCTAAACTCTCCTTGCCCTGGTGAAATTTTGAAATGGAGTTTCTAAGTTTCTCAACTTCATTTTTCAAAATATTATTTTCTTTAAGCATGGATTTAGTTGAGGGTCTTGAGGAGTACTCATCTAATAATTTTTGAAAAGATTCATTTGAAGATTTAAGCTCAAGATTCTCCTTTTCTAAAACTTCCATTTTGTTTTTCAAACTAGAAATGTTATTTTTATAAGTATTGAATTTACTTCTATATTTTTCTGGTTCTAGATTCAATACTTCTATTAAGCTTTGCTCATCATCATCTTCATTATCACTATCATTATCACTACTATCATTATTGAATGAGTATGAGTAAAGTGATCCTACCTTATCCAGGATGTGATCCTCTATAGCCATGAAGCATAGGTTGACCTCTTCACTTTCATTGTCATTTTTTTGCTTGAAGAGCTTTCATCATCCCATATGGCTTTGTGACTTTTCTCCCCATTGTCTTTTTGGTATTTGCTCTTGTGTTTCTTGAGCCTTGGACATTCTGGTTTAATATTTCCCTTCTTCCCACACTCCTAGCACTTTACCTCCTCTTTATTCCTTTGAGAATCATTTGAGGAGTGTTTGAGATTTCTTTGCTTGAATTTTTGAGAGTTGCCCATTATCCTTTCAATTATTCTTTTCAGTCTTCTCGAGAGCATTGCTATGTCCTCATTTGCATCATCACTCTTTTTTTCATCATCTTCAACTTCTTCTTGATATTTTGAAGTAGAGGCTCTTAGTTCTAGAGGCTTTCTTTTTTTCTTGCTCGGCTTCAAGCTCTCTATCTCTTTTTACTATCATTTTATGTGTTAGAAGTTTGCCAATAAGCACATCGGTATTCATGACGCTCATGCCTTCGTTGGCTTCTTCTATACCAGCAACTCTTGAACCATAATCTTTGAGAGGGAGGCTTCTCAGAATTTTGTTGCTTACATCTTCCAAGCTTAAGTGTTTCCCAAAGCTTTCTCATGCCATTTATGATGGCTAGAAGACAGTTTGTCATATCGGTGATCGACTCATTGGATTTCATCTTGAAGAGTTCGTACTCTGAAGTGAGAAGTTGAATCTTCTTGGATTTAACTTGCTTTGTTCCTTCATGATAATTTTCCAATGTTTTCCACATGTTATATGCAGTTTGGCAGTGTTGTAATCTGCCACATTCTTCAATGGATAGTGAACTTGAGAGAATTGTCATTGCCTTTTTGTTTTTGAAATTTGCTGTTTGTTGAGGCTTTGTCCAATTGTCTCTTTGCAAGATTTCTTCTTCCATCAACTCCTTTTCTGGTTGGTGGTGTCCATTCTTTTCGAATGCTATCCCAGACATCAATTCCCTTGCTATCGAGATATGTCTCCACCTGGAACTTCCAATGAGAATAATTTGCTCCATCAAAGTAAGGCTTGAGACTTTGGAATCCTTCATTGGCCATTTCTTGATATTTGCTAGTGCTTTTGAGGCTTCGATGCTAGACTAAACTCTGATACCATTTGTTGCCTAGATAATGAACCAAGAAGGGGGGTTGAATTAGATATTAAAAATTCTTAACTTTTTAAGTGCGGAATAAGAAGTTAAATAGAGTAGGGATAAGAAGATATCACATAAGAAATTTATAGAGGTTCGGGTATTAACAAACCCTACTCCTCTCCCCAATCGCAATTGGGAGTTTCACTAACAAACTAAGTGTTACAATGGAGTTTTACAAACTCACTCCCAACTATGGTGTTTCTATCAATGGATCACACCTAACCCAAAAATCCCTTGTATTTTAGTGGCTCACACAATAAACTAATTCCTTGTGTTTTATGGCTCACATAAATAACTCTTACAAGTGTTCTACTCTTAACCCAATATACCCAAACTCACTTGAGCAATAGATTATAAAGACAAACACTCATAAATCTATAATGCTCAGAAATTATGAGCAAAAAGATTTTTACAGAGAATTGAAGTTTTTTAAGAGTAATTAATGCACAAATGGCTACAACAAGATTTTGATTCGAAGTAATTGCTATTCTCTTGTTCTGGATTCATAAATGACTTGAATTTATACTTCCTTATCGAATTATAGCCATTTGGATGCATTTAATGCAAAAATAGCTATTGCACCAACTCTTAATTTTGTGCCTGATATGTTTCTCTTTCCTCATTCACGGTCATTAATATCTATGTCACGGTCGTGAATGTTCTTCCAAGCCGTGGTCCAAGTGGTGACTCTGACCATGAAGCATTTTGGAAGGAATTGAAGTGTTTGATTAGGGGTGTGACATTATTCTTTCACGGGCGTGAATATCCTTCTAAGTCGTGGTCCAACTGGTGACTCTAGCCATGAAGCTCTGTAGAGGAATTTGACATGTTATCTCATGGGCATGATTATCATTCACCGGTGTGACTGATATGATCATTCATGGTTGCTATAATTCCTCATGGCTGTGAACTTTAAATGTTGGAGAGTTAGCGCTAAGCTGTATCATGGGCGTGACATAAACAGTCACAGGCGTGAACATGCTATTTCTTCATTTTTTTGACTTCCAAAGTTAGTCGTCAATTCTTGCATCATATTCCATACCCTGTTCAATAAACGTAGAACATAAGTATTGTTAAATACATTATTGTTGTTTTATTTATTAACATCAAAATGACAGAAATACCCCTCAAGGTTCAACAACATATATGTAAGTATGCTAGTGGTATTTGTATCTACTTAGACTAATAAGTGTCCATGATTTGAGGATAGGTTATGAGATCTAATTAAGCTATCAGCTTTAACTCTATGATTGAAGGATTTTCTCAGTTTGTCAGTGTCTACCGAGACAGTTGAAAAGGTTTTGGTAGCCTAACAATTAGTACAAAATAGGGGTTTTAGGAGACCTATGCCATAGGTCAGTGTGAGTCCAATCGGTAGCAAGAGAGTGAGATCAACTAGTGACAGATTTTAAGCTAGGAGTTCCAGCAAAGCTTCATCTTTTAGGCAGGGATAGCCTATGAGATCTATTACTTCGGCAGCTAGACATCAGTTTTCCAAAAACCATTACCTTTACTCATATGCCATCACTCTGGTCGTACACACACTAACGAGTGTTGGTGGATGACAATAGCCTATTTGAGATATGTCTCCAAATACCATCAAAAAAAGACTTCTCTTTTCTATAGTATTGTAGAGGTTTTAGGATCATTGAGCTAGTGTAGATAATATCCGATGAATTTCCTAGTCTAGATATAGGGTAGATAATATCCGATGAATTTGATAAGCTTACCATTTCATGAGTTTGATGTTATCTTGGGGATGTATTGATTAGCTCGTTATGGAGTATGAGTAGATTGTTCCAAGAGACATATGATCATTAAAATTCTAGAATAAGATGAAGTAGTGATGATGGATCAGTATAGATGGTATCCAGAGAAAGTGATATCGCTGTTAAAAGCTAGGAAACTCATTAGTAATGGATGTTAATCCTATCTAGCGTGTGTGGTTGATACGAAGAATGGTAGTCCAAAATTGGTTGACATTCTGGATATATTTCCAGATGAGCTGCCCGACCTAACTCTAGATCAGGAGATAGAGTTCACCATTGACTAGGTACCTGTAATTGCTTTTATTTTAATCACCCCTTACAAAATGGCATCTTCTGAGTTGAAAGAGTTAAGAGGTGTTATTGCAAGACTTGCTGGATAAAAGTTTAATATGACCTAGTGTTTCACAAAGAGCCTAAAGTATCTTCCCTTATGGTAGGAACTAAACCTGAGGCAAAACAGATGGTTGGAGTTAATCTAAGACTACAATTGTGTTAGTGATTACCAACTGAGGAAAGCCATTATGATAATAGATGCATTAAGTAGGAAGATCTTAGTTGAGATGTGGGTATAATATAACCTGATGCAAATAATCAAAGATGCTTATAAGAAAGATAAGAAGCTAATAAAAATAACTGAGGCAGTGAAAAAGGGGGAAATGCCTAAATTTTCAATTGAAGAAGACGACACAATATATTTCAAAAATAGAACTTGTCTGTCAAGTGTAGAAGAACTAAAATGTGACATCCTTAAGTAGGCGCATGAGTTAGTGTATACAATGTTACTTGAAAGCAAAATATTGGTGGCTAGGGATAAAGGAGGATATTACAGAGTACATTGTAAAACGTTTGAACTGCTAGCAAGTGAAAGTTGAACACCAATTGCCTATAGAACTATTGTAACTTATAACGATACTATAGTGGAAGTGGGAGAGAGTTACTATGGGCTTTTTTCAGGCTTGCTAATGAGTCAAAGGAAGCATGGTGCAATATGGGTTATAGTAGATTGATCGATAAAGTCTGCACATTTTTTACCTGTCAGAATGGATTATCCATTAAACAAACTTGCTAAGATATATGTAAATGCGATTGTGGGATTGCACAAAGTACCAGTATCTAGAAGAGCTTATAACAGATTTTGGGAACTCGATTCAATTTTAGCATAATATTTCATCTGTAGATGGATGAACAATCAGAGTAGATAATTCAGTTACTAGAAGATATGATGATAAATTGTATGTTCAAGTTTCAAGAAAAGTGAGATCAGTACTTCATTATTATGAAATTCATCTACAACAATAGTCACCAGACATGCATTGGAATTGCCCTTTTTGAGGTATTGTATGGAAGAAAGTGCAAGACATCAATTTGTTGGATATAATTAAGTGAAAAAAAAGCTATTAGGGCTATAAATAATGCAACAAATAGAGTTGTTCAAAAGAGAATAAAAGAAGCCATAGATTGACAAAAATCATATGCAGTTTTGAATAGGTGAGACATTGAATATGCAATAACTGACAGTATTCTTGAAGGTTTCTCATTGGAAGAAAGTATTGAGATTTGGTAAGAAAAAAAAAATTAATCCCAAGATTTTTTGGCCCTTATGATGTTTTGGAAAGAATTGGACCAATTGCATATTGACTTGCCTTACCATCAGAGTTAGATAGTATTCATAACTTTTTTCATATTTCGATATTGAGAAGGTATATATCAAATATGACACATGTTATTTTGGCTAAAAGTTTCAAAATACAAATGGATTTGACATATGAAGATAAACTAGTAGCTATCCTTGCACGTGAGGAGAAAGTCCGGCAGAATAAAAGAGTTTCACATGTCAAAGTGTTGTGATAGAATCATTCAATAAAGGAAAGCCACATGGAAAAACGATGAGATAATGAGGAGGCAGTATCCATAGTTTTTCAATGTGGAATGAGCAAATAAATTTTGAGGAAAATTTTATTTCAAAGGGAAGAGAATGTCATATCCGCTTATTTAGGCCTCGAGTAGCGTGTGCCGCGAAATTGACATGTCAGACTGAATGGATGTTTAATTCAAATTTTGACCGTAGAAAACTTAAAATAATATAAATAATTATGGAAAATGCCTAATAAAATTGTAGGATGTGTTTAAAATGTTAAATTATGGTAGAGGACCTAAATAGAAAGTTTGAAAATTTTTGGAATAAATTTGTAATTTATTTTAAAGTAAAGGATGAAATGGGATATTTACCATTTAAATATAAATTTTGGACACAAAACATTAGAGAGAGATAACCACATTAAGTATATAATATTAAGGTGTTAATTAACTTAAAATATTAAGAATGATGGTCAATAAGTGGGTCCCATTTTTGATAAATTGGTTTCTATTTCTTTTTTCTTCTCCTTCCTCCATTCTTATCACCTAAACATTAGAATTTTCTGCATATGAAATAGCCCCGCATTTAGGCTCTCAACCTTCATAACCATGCTTGAGCTAGGAGGTGAAGATGAGAAAAAAAGAGTTAGAAAAGTAAGGAAAATGGTGTTTCCATGTCAAAGAAAGCTTGGGAAAGTCATTAGAAGGCCTAAGAGTAGAGAAGAAGCTTGAAAGGTGGAGATAGAAATCCCCTAAGGTTTGAATAAGGTGGAATCATAGTGAAAGGTGAGTTGGTTTTCCATCCCTATATCTCTTTCATATGAAAATGGTGTTTGGGAGCTCATTAGGAGCTTAAGTTGGCGAGTTATGACTTATGATGGAACTAAGGTTTTAAAGGATTTTGATAGTGTAAAATATGCGATGTTAAACAAATTCAAACTCACAAGTGCACGAACCATTATAATATGGAAATTTCACTCATAAGGTTGATTTCATAAGAACTTGTTCAGCTGAAACTCCTTACTAACTATAGATTACCAACAAATAAAATATTAAAACCTAAACATTCTAAAACAATTTTGAGATTGATTATGGAACTAACTAAATTAAACTAAAAATTGGAAACAATAAACTTGCACCCTAACCTGATTAATATAACCAATTATATGAGATATGTATTTAGAATTACTTTCCCAATTATGTATTTTCCCTTTTAAAACAATAATTCACAATGAATAATAATTCATAGGTGATCATTTATACTCACTAATTAAATAAACCATTGAATTAATTAGTCTTCAATCCAATTTTTAGGTCAAATTATAGATGGTTTGTCTAAAAATCTAACCTTAATATTTCAAAACTAAATAATTGGTGGCCAATCAATCATTCAACTTGAAATCAAATAAAGCACAATTTGAATAGAAAGAAAAATCACTCATAAAAATATAAAAAAGGTCCATACAAAATTGGGTAGCTAACTAAATACCCAACAAGTGTTTAGCCTAACATTACTAAGATAATGATCATGTTCATAACTGTTGAACCTTGAAAGGTATTTCCGTCATTTTGATGATAACAAATAAAATAGCAATAATGTATTTAACATACTTGTTTCCTAAGTCTATTAAATAGGGTATGGAATAAGATAGCAAGAATGGAGAATGAAAGATTAATCTTTAACAGAAAAAATTGAAGAAATAGCATGTTCACGCCCGTGACTCTATGTGTCATGCCCGTGATGAAGCCTAGCACCAACAAACCAACATTTAAAGTTCACGGTCATGAAGGAAGATAGCAACCGTGAATGAGCATTTTAGTCACGCCCATGAAAAGACATGACAAATTCTTTAAGAGAGCTTCACGACCAAAGTCACCACTTGGACCACGGTTTGGAAGGTTGTCACGTCCGTGAAGATAAAATGTCACACCCGTGAACAAGTATTTCAAAACCTTCCAGAATGCTTCACGGCTAAGGTCACTACTTCTGTCACGACTTGGAAGAACAGTTATGACCGTGACACATAGAGTCATGACCGTGAACTATGAAAGAGAAAAATGTCAGACGCAATTATTAGGGTTGGTGCAATGGCTAGTATCATATTAAATGCATTCTAACAGCTATAATTTGCTATGGAAGTATAAATACAATTCATTTATGCATCCAAAACAAGGGAGAGAACAAGGAGAACAAAAGAATAAGAGAATTGCTAATATTTTGAAGCAAAACCCTATTGTAAGCCATTTTTGCATTAGATATTTATTCTCTATAAAAATATTTTTGCTCATCATTTATTGAGCAATTAAGATTTGTAAGTGCTTCTCTCTGTAATCATTTACTCAAGTGAGTTTTTGGGTATTTCTGGGTTAAAAGTAGAACACTTGTAAGGGTTAGTTGTGTGAGCCTCTATAACACAAAGAAAGGTTGTTTGTGTGAGCCTGTAAAACCCAAGGTAAAGGTTGTTTGTGTGAGCCTGTAAAACACAAAATAAAGGTTGTTTGTGTGAGCCTGTAAAGCACAAGATAAAAGTTGTTTGTGTGAGCCTATAAAAATACAAGGTAAAGGTTGTTTGTGTGAGCCTGTAAAACACAAGGAATTGGTTATTGTGTGAGCCATCAAAACACAAGGGATTTCTGGGTTATATGTGAGTCATTGTGAGAAACACCATAGTTGGGAGTGAGCTTATAAAACTCCATTGTAACACTTAGCGTGTTAGTAAAACTCCCAATTGCGATTGGGGAGAGGTGTAGGGTTTGTTAACACCCGAACCTCTATAAAAATTCTTATGTCAAATTTCTCTATCCCTCCTAAACTTAACTTTTCATCCCGCACTTAAAAGTTAAATTTTTTAATATCCAATTCAACTCCCCTTCTTGGCTCAATATCTGGGCAACAATTGGTATCATAGCTTTGTCTAGCATCGAAGCCTAAAAGGCGTCAGTAAAGATCAAGATATGACCAGTAAAGGATTCCAAAGTCTCAAGCCTTAATTCGATGGAGCAAATTATGCTCATTGGAAGTTTTAGATGGAGCCATACTTGGATAGTGAAGGAATTGAAGTCTGGGATAGTGTTAAAAAACAATGGACACCACCAACCAGAAGAGGAGCTGATGGTGAAGAAGAAATCTTATGAAGAGATGATTGGACAGAGCCTCAAAGAAGAGCAAACTTTAAAAATAAGAAGGCAATGACAATCCTCTCAAACTCATTATCCATTGAAGAATGTGGTAGAATACAACACTGCCCAACAGCCTACAACATGTGGAAGACATTGGAAAATTATCATGAAGGAACTACGCAAGTCAAATCCAAGTAGATTCAACTTTTTACTTCAGAATATGAGCTCTTCAAAATGAAATCCAATGAGTCAATTACTGACATGACCAACCGTCTTCTAGCTATCATAAATGGAATGAGGAAACTTGGGAAGCATCTGAGCTTGGAAGATGTAAACAATAAGATCCTAAGAAGTCTTCCTCTTAAAGATTACAGTGCAAGGGTTACCGGTAAAGAAGAAGAAAATGAAGACATGAGCATCATGAACACTGATGTGCTTATTGGTAAACTTCTCACACATGAAATGGCAGTGAAGAGAGATAGAGAGCTTGAAGCAGAGCCATAAAAAAGAAAGCCTCTTGCACTAAAAGCCTCTACTTCAAAATCTCAAGAAGATGATGAAGATGATGAAGAAATGAGTGATGATAAGAATGAGGACATTGTTATGCTCTCAAGAAGGTTGAAAAGAATTATTGAGAAACCTCAAACAGACTTCTAATGATGCATAAAAAAGTAAAGAAGAGGTAAAGTGCTATGAATGTGGAAAGAAAGGGCATATTAAACCAGAATGTCCAAGGCTCAAGAAGCATAAGAGCAAATACCAAAGAGACAATGGGGAGAAAGGTCACAAAGCCATATGAGATGATGAAAGCTCTTCAAGCGAAAAAGATGACAATGAAAGCGAAGAGGTCAACCTATGTTTCATGGCTATTGAGGATCACGTCTCGGATAAGGTAAGATCACTACACTCATACTCTGTCAATAATAATAGTAGTGATAATTATAGTAATAGTGATAATGATGATGAACAAAGCCTAATTAAAGAATTGAATCTAGAATTAGAAAAATATAGGAGTAAATTCAGTACTTATAAGAATAGCATTTCTAATTTAAAAATCAAAATAGATGCTTTAGAAAAGGAGAAATTTAAGCTTAAATCATCTAATGAATCCTTTCAAAAGTCATTAGATGAATACTCTTCAAGACCCTCAACTAATTCCTTGCTTAAAGAAAATAATACTTTAAAAAATGAAGTTGAGGAACTTAGAAATTCAATTTCAAAATTCCACAAAGGAAAAGAGAGTTTAGATACTATCATTGTGTCTCAAAGACCACCTTTAATTAGACATGGTCTAGGATTTAAGGACACATCATCATCTTCTGACAAAACCATTTTAGTTAAGTCTAGTGAACCTCACATCTCCACACTAGCTGGAACAACACCAAGGAATAAGTACACTAAACCTTCTATACATAAAAAGAATAATCATGCCTTTATGTATAAGAAACATGCATCTAGAAAAACACCAATTAATCATGATTGTGCATGCCATTGTTCTCAAACTCAGTCTAATAGAAATATAGCATTCAAATACATTGTAAGACCAAAAAGCAATTTTAGACCTAAGCAGTGTAATTATTGTATGAAAATGGGTCACATAAACAAACATTACTGGATAAGGAAGGCTCATTGGGAACCTCATGTGCTAACGCCCAAGGATCCAAGCTCATTTGGGTACCTAAAAATCATACTTAAATTGTGATAAACAAGAATGCTTGGCTAGTAGACAGTGGATGCTCAAGGCATATGACAGGAGAAAAAGAACTCTTCAATGAAATCAAAAGTTTTGATAGAGGTAAAGTTACCTTTCGAAACAATTCTAAGGGTAAGGTAATTGGCATTGGCTCTATAGGTATTAATGGTACTACTTTTATTAAAGATGTCTTACTTGTTGATGGTTTGAAACATAACTTGTTAAGTGTTAGTCAATTATGTGATAAAGGAAACGAAGTAACCTTTACTTCCAACGAATGTCTTGTAACCTCTATTGATGGTCAAGAGATATTTAAAGGAAATAGAGATGTCAACACTTACATAATAGACTTACATGAAATATCTAACCATTCCTCTAAGTGTCTTGTAACTACTAGTGATGAACTGTGACTGTGGCATAGAAGGCTTGGTCATGCGAACATGGACTTAATCCAAAGCCTCAGCACAGGACAACTAGTAAAGGGACTGCCAAAAGTCAAATTTGAAAAAGACAAGACATGTGAACCTTGCCAAAGAGGGAAGCAACACAAGTCATCCTTTAAAGCCAAAAACATAGTAAGTACCTCAAAACCTCTATAACTCCTGCATTTAGATTTATTTGGACCTACTAGAATTGCAAGCTTATAAGGTAAACATTATGCCTTTGTCATCGTAGATGATTACTCTAGATTTACTTGGGTAATTTTCTTAACTCAAAAGAGTGATGCTTTTGAAAATTTCAAAAACTTTGCTAAAAGAGTTCAAAATGAAAAAAATGATATTGTATTTCAAAAATGAGAAGTGACCATGGCAAAGAATTTGAAAATGAAAATTTTGAAATTTTTTGTCTTGAACATGACATTTCACAGAATTTTTCATCTCCTAGGACACCTCAACAAAATGGGGTAGTTGAAAGGAAAAATCAAACCTTAATTGAAATGGCTAGAACAATGCTCAATGAGTATGGTTTACCAACTTACTTTTGGGCAGAAACAACAAATACTGCTTATTATATTTCAAATCGAGTTTTCAAAATACCTCTTTTAAACAAAACCTCATTTGAGCTATGGAATGGAAGAAAGTTCTTGATATCATACTTTAGAGTATTTGGATGCGAGTGCTTCATATTGAATACCAAGGACAACCTTGGAAAATTTGCCTTAAATCTGATGAAGGTATCTTTTTAGGATACTCTACAACTAGCAAAGCATATAGAGTATTTAATAAAAGGTCATTAACTGTTGAAGAATCTATTCATATTGTTTTTAATAAATTTAGTAGACTTGATCTTGTGAAAGGTAGTGTTCTTAATGATGTCGTAGGAACTATGGAAAAACTTGATCTTCAAAATGCAAAAGAAGAAAATAATCAAGAAGATCCACATCACGATGATTCTCAACCTCAAGCTCAAAAGGAAAACAGGCAAGAACTCCCAAAGGAATGGAGATTGACAAAAGATCACCCCAAGGAGCAAATCATTGGTGATCCTTCAAGGGGAGTAAGTACTAGATCTCATTTCAAACATTTAGCCTCCGACCTTGCTTTTATTTCTCAAATTGAGCCTAAAAATGTTGATGAGGCTCTTAACGATAAAAGTTGGATGATTGCAATGCAAGAGGAACTCAACCAATTTGAGAGAAGTAAGGTATGGACTTTAGTACCTAGACCCATGGACCATCAAATTATATGTAACAAATGGGTAATTAGAAATAAACAAGATGAACAAGGTTTAATAACTAGGAATAAGACTAGATTGGTTGCAAAAAGGTATAATCAAGAGGAAGGAATAGATTATGATGAGACTTATGCTCTTATAGCTAGATTAGAAGTCATAAGAATTCTTTTAGCACATGCATGTCACATGAATTTCAAACTCTCTATAGAAGAAGAAGTTTATGTAGAACAACCACCAGGTTTTGAAAGCTATGATTTTCCTAATCATGTATTTAAACTTTCAAAAGCTTTTATGGTTTGAAACAAGCCCCAAGAGCTTGGTATGAAAGACTAAGTTCTTTTCTTTCAGAAAATAACTTTACAAAGGGAAATGTTGACACTACATTATTCATTAAAAAACATAAGAATTATATTCTAATTGTTCAAATTTATGTTGATGATATCATATTTGGGTCTAATAATGAATTGCTTTGTCAAGAATTTGCTAAGTGTATGACTAGGGAATTCGAAATGAGCATGATGGATGAGCTTGAATATTTCATTGGTCTACAAATAAAACAAGGCAATGAGGGCATATTCATCAACCAATCCAAATATGGCAAAGAATTACTTAAGAAATTTGGAATGGAAGGATGCAAGAATGCCAAGACTCCAATGAGCACATCAACAAAATTGGACATGGATGAAAAGAAAAAGAGCATTAATGAAAAGCTTTATAGAGGTATGACCGGATCACTTTTATATCTTACTGCTTCTAGACCTGACATAATGTATAGTGTATGCTTATGTGCATGATTTCAATCAAGTCCAAAAGAGTCTCATTTAAATGTAGTAAAAAGAATTCTAAGATATTTACATGGCTAATTGCATCTAGGTTTGTGGTATCCTAGAAATTCATCCTTTTACATTATAGGATATTCAGATGCAGATTATGCTGGTAGTCTTTTAGATAGAAAAAGTACTTCAGGAACTTGTCATTTTATTGAAGAGTGATTAGTTTCTTGGTTTAGCAAGAAACAAGTTTCAGTTGCTCTTTCTACTGCTGAAGAAGAGTATGTAGCAGTAGGATGTTGTTGTACACAAATCCTTTGGATGAAACAACTTAAGTATTATGGTCATAGTATGAACCATATACCTATTAGATGTGACAATACAAGTGCTATAAATCTATCAAAGAATCCCATTCAACATTCTAGAAGTAAGCATATTGACATTAGACACCATTTTATTAGAGATCATGTTCAATATGGAGATGTTGTATTCGAATTTATAATCACAGAAAATAAATTGGAAGATATATTCACTAAGTCTCTAAATGAGGAAAGATTTAATTTCATAAGAAGAGAGCTTGATATGATTGATGGATTAACTTTATGATTGCCAAATTGTCGAAACTTAAGTGATAATCTTGTTTTTGTATCATCTTACTAGATATAAGGTAGTTAATTTGATGGAAATTTATGTTATAAGGGATAGAATCTTCATAGAAATGCTTTAGTCTTATTTTAGGACTTAATTTTATTTGATGAAAATTTTAGGCAATTCATGCCCGTAACGATTTTTCACGACCGTGACCGTTTTCACCAAAAACTTACAGAAGCATTCACGCTTTGGTTCACGATCATAAGTAGTGAAGTTCAACACTTCACGCCCGTGACTCATTTTTCACCACCGTGATAGTTCATCATTCACACCCGTGGCCTTCAAATGTCACGACTATGATCAATTTCACGCCTTTCTTCACGGGTAGAGCACCCCTTCAGCAAACCATGAACATGACACTTTATGTCCGTGAAGATGTCGGCTACATAACGTTTCTGCCAGTTATTTTTCACATTTCAACTCTACAACTTCTCTGAACTACTCTCATTTACATACATTGAATTTCATATTAAAGATTTCGGCCCTTTAGTCACAAATTTCTTTGATAAATACCATTAAAAACCTCTTCCATCATTTCAAATCATCTTTCCTTAGGATTTCCTCACAAATTCTGTCAAAATTTTTCCATTCTTCCAAAGTTTATTCTTCCAATCAAGATGGAAACCGGTTCATCAAAGGGTACTAGGAAGAAATCTCATGCTCTCATAAGGTACACGGATTACCTAATGAACATCATTCTAGAGCATTGCCATCCTAGGTACTCTATGCTCAAGAAAAGGCCACTTCTTTCCTCAAGATCATTTGAGTGGCAAATAGTTCGTACTCTCGGGCTCAAGACAGCGATGACAGAGCAACTCCAGGCCTGTCATTTGAAGGAATTTATTGAAATTCATCATCCCAGTTTGAGGGAGCACACCTTGGAGGTTTTGAGCAATCTGCAAGTATCACTTACTGGCACGGTGAAGTTTCAATTGTGCAAGAATCCAAACACCCTCTCTGCCACAGAATTCGAAGATTTATTCAATCTTCCCTCGGATGGCATCCTAAACGACAGTGAAGTGGAATTCTATGCTTCTCAGGCATGGACTCACTTCGGGTTGGATTGCAGCTAAGATGTTAAAAAGATGAAAAACACTCATCTTCGGTCCCCAGTGCACAAATATCTGCATAGGTTTCTAACCGGAGACAGCAATGGCACAATTCGGAAGTATGAGCATTTTCTCTTGGAGATGGCCCGAAGAAGCCTCACAGTGGCCTTATCCTGATGGTTTGTGAACCATCTCTTGTCCACTACCACCAAGCCCTCCGGAGACATACTAATTGGTGGGAACATGACCCACATTGCCTTGAAGCTCGGATATCTGAAGCTGGATGCACATCACTACAACCTCATCCCAGGGCATCCTCGAGACCGACTGGATGTTGAGTTCTTCATCAAGATGGGAGCTGCTATTTGAATTGTCTATGAAAATAACATCTACTACCATTTCATCGACACTGCTAGCGAAATCATATGGGAAGACAATGACTCGGAGGACTTCAAAACTGGCCTCGAAGGAATCCAGCAGAGGAACAGGGCTCGAGATAAGGTAGCACCTCTAGAGGTTGAACAGGACATCGGACAATCCTCGGCTTCCACACCAAATTTGGCTCAGCAAGTGGTTGACCTCTTGGCACCATGATTTGAGCAGCTGCAGGCTACGATGGACGAGAGGTTGGAGAATCTCAAGGACTTCATGGAGTCTCAGATGGACAGTCTTGAGGCAGAAGTAGCTCGTCTTAGGGATAGGATGTCCGGCTAGATGATAGGATAGATGTTTCTGTTACCCTTGCTATGTTTGTTTCTAGCTTGCTTGTTTGTAGGAAATTTTAATTTCCTTTCTGAATTTTACTTGCTTTTATGCTTGTACTTTTCTTTCAAACTTAATATATTTGCTTTTGTTTTCCATTGGGTTTTTCTTTATTGATATTATTTTTGTTGATGACAAAAGGGGGAGAAACTAGCAATATATTGAGTTAAGTGCAAGCAATACTTAATTTTGAATCAAAATTGAGAACCTAGCAATATATTGTTTTAAAGTTAAATGCAAAATTTAGTAGGGAGAACCTAGCAATATATAGTTACAAGTTAAGCTGTAAAGTTAAGTGCAATACTTAAATTTTGATTCAAAATGAATATGCAAGTATATGAGCTTTATACACCTTAAATATATCTTAAGTATACTTTGCATATGCCTTGATGCAAGTTACATAAATGAATATGCACTTGATATACTCTAAATATACCTTACATATACATCATGCTTTAAAGAAAATTTTGGTATACATTGGATATAATTTGGATATAACTTGCATATACTTAAAACTAGAAAGTATATTTTAATGCTACACTTCATCATTCTCTACAATTCTTGCACTTTAGCATTTTTTATCCTAAGCATCTTTTGAGGAGGAGACTTCTCAAAAGTACATATTGCTAGATTATTTGTCACCATCAAAAAGGGGGAGATTGTTGAACTTTAAGGGGTATTTCCATCATTTTGATGATAACAAATAAAATAGCAATAATGTATTTAACATACTTGTTTCCTAAGTCTATTAAACAGGGTATTGAATAAGATAGCAAGAATGGAGAATGGAAGATTAATTTTTAAAAGATAAAATTGAAGAAATAACATGTTCACGCCCGTGACTCTATGTATCACGCCTGTGATGAAGCCTAGCGCCAACAAACCAACATTTAAAGTTCACGACCATTAAGGAAGATAACAACCGTGAATGAGCATTTCAGCCACGCCCGTGAAAAGATATGACAAATTCTTCCAGAGAGCTTAACAACCAAAGTCACCACTTGAACCACGGCTTGGAAGGTTGTCACGCTTGTGAAGATAAAAGGTCATGCCCATGAACAAGTATTTCAAAACCTTCCAGAATGCTTCACAGCCAAGGTCACTACTTCAGTCACGACTTGGAAGAACAGTCACAACCGTGAACTATGAAAGAGAAAAATGTCAGGCGCAATTATTAGGGTTAGTGCAATGGCTAGTTTCATATTAAATGCATTCTAACGGCAATAATTTGCTATGGAAGTATAAATACAAGTCATTTATGCATCCAAAACAAGGGAGAGAACAAGGAGAACAAAAGAACAAGAGAATTGCTAATATTTTGAATCAAAACCTTGTTGTAAGCCATTTTGTGCATTTGATATTTATTCTCTTTAAAAATCTTTTTGCTCATCCTTTATTGAGCAATTAAGATTTTAAGTGCTTCTCTCTGCAATCATTTACTCAAGTGAGTTTTTGGGTATTTCTGGGTTAAAAGTAGAACACTTGTAAAGGTTAGTTGTGTGAGCCTCTAAAACACAAAGAAATGTTATTTGTGTGAGCCTGTAAAACACAAGGTAAAGGTTGTTTGTGTGAGCTTGTAAAACACAAGATAAAGGTTGTTTGTGTGAGCCTGTAAAACATTTTGTAAAGGTTGTTTCTGTGAGCCTGTAAAACATAAGGAATTGGTTATGGTGTGAGCCATCAAAACACAAGGGATTTCTGGGTTAGGTGTGAGCCATTGTGAGAAACACCATAGTTGGGAGTGAGCTTGTAAAACTCCATTGTAACACTTAGTGTGTTAGTGAAACTCCCAATTGCAATTGGGGAGAGGAGTAGGGTTTGTTAACACTCGAACCTCTATAAAAATTCTTATGTCAAATTTCTCTATCTCTCCTAAACTTAACTTTTCATCTCGCACTTAAAAGTTAAATTTTTTAATATCCAATTCAACCCCCCTTCTTGGCTCAATATCTGGGCAACAATAACAATATCAAACTTAAACACATTACAACATAAAAGAAAAAATAAAACTCTAAGCTTCTCTGAAATTTGATAACTTTAAATATCTTCGAAAGGTTGATCCCCAATTCTCCATGGCTACAATCTAAATTAATCTTAAAGAATTCAAAATAGCTTCACCATTAAAGATTAAAAATCTGCTGGAATTAAAGTCTACATACCAAAAAACTCTCTTGAACAAGGAGAGAATAAAATTGTGAATAAAAAGTTGCAAAGATAAAATGTTCTTAAATCCTCCTAAAAGTTGGAATAAATACTATACTAGAGTTCTAATTGATGTTAACTTCCTAAAATACATTAAGTTCTTTTCAAAAATAGTGAAGAGACCCATTTAGACTTAAAGTTTCTAGTTCAAGACATTATGTTGTGTTTTACAGAAATAAGGGCTATCATGCGCTCAAGGGAATTGTCACTTGCTTGACTGTGAGCTTTACATGATGTCCTCATAGATGCGATAATGGGCTTCTCTTATTCTATTTTTCACTTACTTGCAATGATCCTCAATTGCATGTGATGATCATCATATTAAACCTCTCTAATCACCCAACCAACCTTCATTCAAGTCCAAATATGAGTTCCTTGCTCCTAAACCACTTCATTTCACCTCTTTTACCACTTGTGACCCATAAACACCAAAAACAACACCTAAGTAACAAATCAAACTAAAAAACCACATAAACAAACAAAATTTAAATACTAAAACCTCACATAATACCATTACAAATATGAACACTTCAAACTCCCCCATATTTAAACATTGCTTGTCCTCAAGCAACACCTAAGCATAAAACCAAACACTAAACCTAAATCATTAACAAGCTCAAACTAACACACATAAACAACTAAACCCAACTCATATCCTCAGAATTTTGATTTTGTTAGTTTCAAAGTCTCACTAGTGCTTCAAATATGTAAACTTCAAAACCACACCAATTAATTAAGTTTGGAATAAAGTTAATACTAATTTCGAGTCTCAATTCACAAAAAGACTAGGATAATCATATATTTTCCTAAAAAAATATAGAGATTAACACTTTAGCTAAACTACTAATTGTCAAATATCAAGAACATGCAACAAACCTTTTTCCTTTCTCTTTTACTCTTTTTTTTTTCTTTTTTTTTTAAGGTTACAATTCCTCCCTCAGTCATAATGCACTCCCACTTTTAACTTTAATTTTCATTTTATTTTTTTATGGGGAGTACATTATACACATTTAGGGTGCTGTAAGTATTCATATCCTTGACTACCAATAAACCAAATATCGAGGAGTAAATAAGGTGTGTGCATTTTATGCTCATTCTCACTATTCTTGTAAACCTTTCTTTTAATTAATTTCCTTCAATTTTAATCCCCTAAATGAGTGCATTTTATGCTTCATCTGACCAAGGACATATTAAACATAATGTATTTGATACTTGTTCATTAATAACTTAACTATCGTATTAAAAATTATATCTCTAAGGAAAATCAATTATCATATTGGAAAAGTTTTCAAAATAAGTTATGTTATCAATATTAATAAAATACCAAACTAGATCAATTAAGTGCAATTCTAAATTAACTGTACTTTATTACTCATTCATTGACTTTCATAGAGAAAAATAAAACAAAAATCAAGCACATGTGAAGATACTACTAACTTACAAAAGACACAAAATAATGACTTTAAAATGCAAACAAAAGAAAAATGTAAGAACAAAACAATGTCAAATAAAAAGCACAAAAGAAGAAGAGTGAAGGAGAAGAAATGTGCTCTTAAGAGTGGCGAACAACTCTTGGTGTTGGTGATGGTGATAAATTTTGTTATCCCGTAAGATGAAAATATTGAATACCTACACATTCTTCCTAGACTCTTCTGATTTCATGAAATTGGCTCATGCCTTCAAATAAGACCACATATTTCGTCTTCAAATCAATCCCTTTAACAAAAAGGAAGTTAGGCTAAACTAAAACAAGAAAATAAAATCTAAAACAAAAGAAAATACATAAAGAAAACTTGGGTTGCCTCTTAATAAGTGCCACATTTATTGTCTAGGCAAGACATAGCTACTCTTTGCCTTAAGGTAGGCGTGTAGCCACTTCAAAATAATCATCCACTCCCTCAATCCTTAAAGTTTTCTCTAACTCTTCCTCTATTCTCTACAAATTTATGTCATAAGTCAATCAATTAACATAATGAATATAACAAATTTCATTAATAAAAGAGTTAGAGGTATGAACTAATGTCAAACATTTTAAATTTCATAGTTTCACCCAGAACTGACATAGTTAACATCTCTTTTTGAACATCAATAATAGTATCAGTTGTAACCATAAAAGGCCTACCAAGAAGAATTACCTAATCTTTATCCTTGATATAAAAGAGTTTAATATCCAACACTACAAAATCCACAGGGAAGACCAACTTACTAATTTGAATTACAATGTCATCCACTAATCCTTTTGGACATTTTATTGACCCGTCTGCTACCTAGAGACACATGGTATTTGATTTTATCTCACCTAGTCCCAATTGGCTATAAACCGAGTAAGCATCTAGTTAATGCTTGCCTTCATATGTAACATGGCTTTTACTCCTTTTTGTCTGCCATTGTAATGTCAATGGTGATGCTCCAACGATCTGTCATCTTCTGTGGTAGATTTTGTTCCATAATTGCATAGACTATCTCTAGCACTTTGACTTTTTCATTATTCTTATATTTTAACTTATGTGAGAGTATTTTCTTGAAGAATTGGGCATACAAAGGAATCCTCCTGATTACATTCAAAAGAGGCAAGTTAATGTCAATTTTTGAAAGCATTGTAAAAATATCATAAAAATTCTTATCCTTTTTATGCTCCCAAAGTCTATTAGAGAATGGGATGGGAGGCCTATAAGGCCCAACTGCTTTATAGAGTTAAGGCATACAAAATATTTCATTCTTCTTCTCCTTCATGGCACCTTCAATTTCTCTCAGTCTCCCATTCTTATCCTCATCTTCAGGTGTGTCTACAATAGATTAACTACCCATATTAGCTACCAAGTTAACTTTGTTATCATATAGCTTACCATTGCTGAGAATGGTAAATGATTTTGCTTAATCAATTTGACTTGGTTGTTTTCCCTTCCTATTTTCATAAACAACCTCTAATATTTACCCAATTTGAATCTCTAATCTCTTTAATGAGGCCTCAATGGAGTCAATCCTTTTGTCAGTCCTTTTTATGCTTATCTTGAGTAGCCACTATAAAGTTATACACAGTGTTCTCCAAAGATGGTTTGCTATGTGAATTTGAGGGTCCATCTTGGTTTGAATTTGGATATGTAGGTTGATTTTGAGGCTTAGGATAATGAAATCGTGGGTTTAATTTTTTACTCCTAAAGAACTAAAGAGGGTTATGGTCAGGGTTTCTCCAAGAAAAATTAAGGTAATTCTTCTAGCTATGGTTGTATGTATTATAGTATAGGCTATTATGTTGTATAGGCTAGAAAGAATTCAAGGAATTGGCTTGCTTTAAGCCATTTCTTGCATAAGAATTGAAAGAAGAATAAATGTTAGCCCCATGGCCATAAACACCACAAATATCACATACCTCATTTGTAGGCACATTTCTACTGTTGATTAGCATTCTAACTTGCTTAGTCAACTTTGCTATTTGAGAGGTTAGTTCAGTCCAATTAGAAACTTCATTCACTATAATCTTTCTACGTTTTACATTCTTTTGTTGAGAATTAGCTCCCAATAATTCAAAAATATCATACACCTCCTCTATTGTTTTCTATTCCATAGCTCCCTTATTTGCATCATCTACCATATATTAATATTGCTAGGTCAAGCCATTGTAGGATGATTGATTTGTCACTAGGAGGGTAAACCATGATGAGGGCATTGCAATATGAGCATTCTGAATATATCCCACATTTCATAAAATGTTTCAGAGTCTTTTTGTTAGAAGTTAGTAATTTCAGCTTTCAACTCTTTCTCTTTTGATGGGAATAAAATTTATCCATAAACTTTTGATATACTTCATTCTAGGAACACAGATAATTGGGTGGTAAAGTCATCAACCATGCTTGGCTCTATCCTTCAAAGTATAAGGGAAACACCTCATGATCCTCATTAAGCCAATTGAGAGAAAATGTATTGATGGTTGCTTAGAATTCTCTAATAAAAGTGAGATGATTCTCACTTAGCATCTTATAGAATGATAGAAGCATATTCAGCTATATGCTTTTTAGCTTAAATTTTCTTATTGATTCCCCTAAGACTATGGATAAGGTAGTGTTGTCAATCACTGGTCTAGCATAATCTTTCAAAGCTAACTGCCTCTGTTCATCGACCTCTAGGTGGAATCACCATTGGTTTATTTACTTCCTTTCCTTCTTCTTCTTCTTCTTCTTCTACAAGCTTTGGATGTTGAGGTAATTCTTCTTTTTCTTCAAAAGATTGATCTTCAAAACTTAAAGCTCTTGATCGTAGCTTGTACAGTCTCTAAGTAGATGAATCACCATATTTCACCTTTTTGCTAGTACCTGGAATAAAATGAGATCAACAGTCTAACTAAAACTAAAATGCAAAACTAAAATGAAATAAAAATAAAACAAAAAAAAACATAAACTAAACAAACAACTAAATTACTCACAATTTAGAAACCAATAACAATCAATTATAAATCTAATTAACAAGTCCACGATAACGACACCAAAAACTTGATGTTAAATAAATAAAAACTTGTAAGTGCATGAACCACTATAACATGACAAGTTCACTTCCAAGGTTAATCTCACAAGAACTTGTTCAGCTTAAACTCCTTACTAATATAATTAATCGCCAAATTAAAATACAAATTAAACCTAAACACTCTAAACCCAACTATGATATTATTTATGGAACTAACTAAATTAAACTAAAAACTAGAAACAATAAACTTGCAACCTAACTTGATTAATATAACCAATTACATGAGATAGGTATTTAGTTTCATTTCTCCAATTATGTATTTTTTATTTTAAAACAATAATGCACAATGAATAATAATTCTTAGGTGATCACCTATATTCATCAATTAAACAAACCAATGAATTAATTAGTGTCCAATCCAAGTTTTAGGTCAAATTATAGATGATTTGTCTAATAATCCAACCTTAATATTTCCAAACAAAATAATTGGTGGCAATCGGTCATTCAAATTGAAATCAAATAAAGCAAAATTTGAATGGAAAGAAAAATCATTCGTAAAAATATAAAAAGGTCCATACAAAATTGGGTAGATAACTAAACACCCAAAGCACTAAAATCACATATAAAACCATCACAAATATGAACACATCAAGATGGTAAAAGATGGTTAAAGACCTTGAGAATTTAAAAGGTTAGGTTAAAAGGATAAATGAGGGTTAAAGCCATAAGTAGTGAAGAGAGAGATTTTAGGGGTTGTAGAGAGAGAATATAGAGGTAAGGTTTAGGATTGATGAAAAAAAAATTGTAATGATGTTTTTGCATATTTTAGATATTCAAGTGGAAGGAAATCAAACTCAAGGAGATTAAGGAAACAAGGGAAACGAAAATGAAGCATAAATAGTTAAAAAGAAGTGAAAGAAAGATGTTACTGCATACTTTTAGGCAAATATTCATGTTCCTATTGTGAAATTGCATGGTTAAAAGATTTGGCATGCTAAATTGTAACTAGAATGCATTGATTATATAATCTTACATGAGATTTAGGGCTTGATAATAAAAATATGAATTTTATGTGAACTAATAGCTTAATCCATGAATATGTGAAATTAATTTGGGATAGCTATGACAAATGCTTATAGTTTTTATGAGAAGTATGTTTTTCATTTAAATATGCATGTTATGTGAGGTTGGAGTTGTTTGGGATTCCAAAGGATGGAATTTGGTTTGGAAAGTAAGTTGTCTAGCAATAAGTCTTGGGTATGAACCATGGGTTCACAAGCTAGAACTTCATCTAGAAAGGTTTTTATTACTTCCAAATTCATTCACGACTTAAAGTATGATAGGGGTAACAGGAATGAAGTTGAGTTATGGCCTGAAGAAGTTGATCACGACTGTGAAAACAACTTTAGTGTTGTTCACAAGTTGTGACATCCATTCATAACCATGAAGCAGTTTGACCTAAACTATTCACGGGCGTTAACACATTAGTCACGAATGTGAATTTTAGTATTAAACTTATTTGTTAATTAATAAATGGCTTAAGGAATATATCTAAAAGTTAGATATATTAAAGGTATAAGGGTAAAGAATAAATGGGACTAATACTAATTTAATAGGAAATAATTGAAATGCAATAATAATTGAATTATTTTGAGAAAAGAATAAAGAATTATGGTTGTACCAAAATAAATTATGATAATGAAAAGAGAAGCTTAAACTTATTATATGGCTAACTTAAACTAGAATGGGTAGATAGGTTGACATGCCAATTAGAGATGATAGGCTATAGTGCCTATAGGCCACAATGCTAGTAGGCCATGGTGCTCGTAGGCATTTAACATTCGTTGGCAATTTACTACATGTATTACTTTAGACATATATTGTCACATGGCGCCCATTTACTCAGTTCTCTTTTTTGGCTTCTAATGTCTAGTCTGGGTATTTTGGCATAACAAGATAATAAAGAAGTAAGAGGAAGGATTAGTAACTTTTTGTTAAAGATAAGTGTTTGAATGGTTGCAATGCATATTGATGTTTGTAATTGTAGATAAATGAGATTAATAATGAATATCACAACTAATAAATAAATAATAAAAGAAAAGAAAATGAAGGTTTCATAAATGGAACGTTAGATTGCATTTTAAGGTATGTTGCATGATATAACTTATTTTATTTTTGTATGTACCATTAAGCCTAGAGCTTAATATGAGATTTTGTTCACATATACAATGAAGAGTATAGATTGTAGAAAAATATAAAGGGATCCTGGTCTAGTAAAGCAGTAGCAAAATAAACTTAATGGGTTTCACCTTTTGATTTATTTGTTGTATTTTGTTTCCATTTTGTATCAAAGTTAACCTTGCTTTTGCATAAGTTTTAAAAGGCTTTTGTAAAATAATACATTTTTTTATATATAAAATGTATATAGATTTCCTTTCTCATGATACTATGAGTTAATTAAAATTATAATGTTTGGAAATATGTTTTAAAAAAATAATATTATGATTTTTAATAACATATGAATGTTTTGTAAGGGGATATTTCGTAGAATCCTTTTGCCTGACCATGAGTTAGGTAGGGTGAGGGGGTGTTACAACATGTCCATGTTGAGAAGGTATAGGTTGGATTCTTCTCATATCATTCCAACTAAAAGCATTAAAGTGACACCAAACTTGTCTTAAAAAGAGGAACTAGCTGAGATCATGGCTTGAAAGGTCAAGAAGCTTAGGAACAATCGATAACCACTAGTCAAGGTGATATGGAGGAATTATGCTAGAAAAGAGGCAACATAAGAAAATGAGAAAATGATGATGATATAGTAGCCTCAGTTGCTCTAACACAACACAATAGGTAAATTTCAAAGACAAAATTTCTTAAGTGGGAGAGAAATATAATATTTGTTAATCAGAGCCTATAAGTTATTTAGATTTTTAAAGAGGGATAAATTATGGTAGATTATGGGATAAGTGTGGAATATAGTGATGTAAGTACTTTCATGCTCGTGGAAGTGTTCTGGTTTAAAACGAAAGATTTTTGTAGTAATTTACATCCGTGAAAGAGGTTGTCACAATCATGAATGTAGAGCTTATAGCCACTTCCGTGAAAGGTTTTTGTCATGATATGACAAGATGATTCATGCTAATGAATGGATGTTCATGCATGTGAATTCTGGTCTATCTAAAGTAGGTGAGGCAGAGACGATTTTCTCTGTCTCTCATCATTTTTTACCTATTACAAAACAACTCCCCATGCCCTATAATCTTCCCTCACATGACATATCTTATTCCTCTTTTCACATAAGGTTTCAAAGATCAAAACTTTGGTTTAAGCTTGAATCAAAAAAAACAAAGAGTGTTGTTGAGAGATTGAGAGAGAGAGAGTTGGGTTTTAGGGAGTTTTTGAGATTGTTTTTTGATATTGTCATCTAACAAGAGGCTTTTGGCATGTCTTGAAGCTAGAAAAGAGCTTGAATTTCCTTCTCAAAGGGGAACAAAATTTTGAAGAGCTTAAAATTATTGTTAAAGCTTTGTTTTTGGTAAAAGGTGTGTACATAACATCATTCAAAAGTTTTAATTACATTTGTATGTTTGGTGTGGCTTAAATGCATGTTTGATTAGTTGTTATTCTAGTATAAATGCATGATTTTTAGGTTAATTGGATATTAATGCATTTGGGGACTTTAAATGCTATGATGAGGTTATAGTTGGTTATGATTAATAAATGTGATGATTTATTCATTATTGATGATAAAAGTTGTTAATAGTATGTTATGTGATGGAAATATATATTGGAGTGTTGATAGGGTGATTGACATAGTTCAATCTTAGAAGGAAATGCATGTGATTTTAAGTATATGCTTTTTGACATTATTGTTTTGCTAATTTTTCTATACTTATGGCCCTGAACTGGTAGTTCATATGGGTGAATATGGTATTGTTTTATTGCTGGAGAAGCAGACCCGGTGACAAACAACTTCATGGTTGGGTTTATGGCTAGGTTCATGCGAAGGATGAATCACGACTGTAAAACCTAGAGTTTTGACTTTTAGCCAAAATAGTTCATGAGCTAGGTCATAACATGGTTCACGAATAAACTACCTGTGAAGAGTTTTTTCACGGCAATAAAAGGTAGTTCACGGATGTGAAGCTATTTGTAATTGGTTTTTTATATTTTGTTTATGCATATATTAATTAAGATTGATTTGAATTAAGGTGGTATACCATTGTTGTTTTTATCATAATTTGCTATGAAAATGAATATAAGGAATGGTAATGGTAAATTTATGGTACAAAATGGCATATGAAAATTATGGTCGATACATGGTATGATTATGGTAAGTGATTTGAACACGATTATGCTTAATGCTCTAACTAGAACTAAAACTGGGATAAATGACATGTTATTAAGGAAAAATTGGTATCAGATGACCTAGGTTGGTCAATATGGATTATCTTTGAAAGATAAGGGTTAAGCTCGGATGAGCTCCCTTGGTTGGAAATGTGCACATTTTTTTAATCTTAGACATATGTTCTAATGGACTCAGGCAAGTATCCTGAGGGGATCAAGTGAGAGATTTGGATTTTATTCTCGCATCCATTTTAGTCTAGTTAAGAGTAACTTAGACAAAAAGTTCTAAGATATTAAGTGTGGTGTACACTTATTTGCTATATAGTTTATTACTTGTTATGTTATGTTTAAGCATATAATTTCTTGTATGATTACTCTAGGGCATAAAATTATATAGAAAATGGATATTGTATATGAAGACATTTGAGGTAAGGAATAATGGAATGATGGTAAGTATATTATGCATGTATTATAAATGTCTGCTCTTTTTATGTTGTTATGTACTACTAAACATTAGCTTGCTTAACATAAGCGTACTTTTTGATACATAGATTTGGAGCTTGGGGTTTGAAGTGACAAAAAAAGAAGCCCAAGTTTAAAGTCTGAGGACAAGCTTTGAGGGGTTGCTGATACTCCTTTGTTCTTTTGTTTTTGGTTGATTTTGGAGATTGGGTAGTTACATTTGTATATTCTTTGAATTTTAAGAACATATAATTTTGCAACTATTCGTTTCATAAAACCTTAGGGCTACTAAAAGCTCATACATTATTGTATTTAATTATACGGTGATTTAAAATTGTATTATTTATTCTGAAGTTTGAAATTAGTGATCATGACCATAGCGCATAAAAGATTTATAGTTCTTTTCTCATTTTATATATATGTGGATGATATTTTGCTTGTAACTATTGATAAGAGTATATTGCATGAGATGAAACGATTTATCTCTAAAAACTTTGATATGAAAAATATGGGTGAGGCATCTTATGTCATAGGCATTAAGATTCTTAGAGATAGGCATCTTGTGTCACATGCATTAAGATCCACAAACATAAATCTTATGGTACAGTTCTAGATTTATCATAGGAAAGCTATATCAACAAGGTTTTGGAGCATTTTGGATGAAGGATTATACACCAAATGTTGGTCCCACTATGAAGGGTGATAAGTTGAGGTTGAACTAATGCCCAAAGAATGACTGTGAGAGAGAAACCATTAAAAATATTTCATATACTTCTACAATTGGAAGCTTTATACATGCTCAAGTTTGTACAAGACCTGAAATTACATACTCTATAGGATGTTAGGGAAATATCAAGAAACCTAGGTATAAACCATGGAGAGTTGCAAAGAAAGTCATAAGGTATCTCCAAGGAACTTGTTGGGCTTTATGGTATTGGGCTGCCCATGTGGGCTTAACCCAGCCCAGACCCATATCTTCTTATATATAAAATTATGAAAAGATATAACTTTTAAGAAGAGAGGTATAAGAAAAAAGATAACTTTTCATCAAAAGTTATCTCTGAAATTCGGAAATTCTCGAAAAGGAATTTCTTTATCTTCGTTCAATCACAAGAGAATCAAAGCGTTCGTACTATGGAATTGAGTTAAGTTCTAGTAATTTGTCTCCGCCTAAAGCATTGAAAGCGCACGATTCACGCTCAACAAGTAAGTATCTGCTGCTCTAGTAGTTCCTAAATTGGTATCAGAGCCCGTTTTATGCGTTTTTGTGCTTAAAATCATAATTATGATGATTTTAGTGAAATTAACTATGCAAATTCGAAATTTCTTCAATTTTCGTTAAATAATTCTTTAATTTCATAATTTGAATTTGGCATCATTGGAAAGCTCTCATCACAAGCTTTCTAACGAGTACTTTTGCATAATTTTCTGATGAGTGGATGAATATATATTGTTTTTTGAAAATGATCATTAAAATGATTCCCACTCTCAAATTGTGTATGCGTTGTCCAAACATGGCCAAAAAGATGTTGAAACGGAATAAAAATGGTCCTAGTAGTTTTAAAACCGTCAAATATGTGTAAAATTTCAAAAATAGGTGCAAAATCAACCCCAGAAAGACTGCATGCGTACTGAACGCGCTGCCTCAGCGCATGAAAAAAAAGGGTTTTCTGACAGTTTTGTCACGTGTCCATGACACGTGGCATGCTTTGCCATGTGGCTTCCTCTGGTTGGTCCACAAATGCTGACATGGAAATGAGCGTGTGTCAGTGCGTGTGAGCGCGTGTCGGCATGTGTGAGCACGTGTCGGCACGTGTGAGAGCGTGTCGGTGAGTGTGAGCTTGCATGCACATGTGGGCGCATGGGACAGATTTAGTTCAACACGTGGGGGTGCGTGAACGAATATTTTTGGTCAAAATGTTTTTTAGAATTCTCAAAATTTAATTCCAATTAAATGAATATTTTTTCAAACTTTTTTATGACTATTTTGATGAGAAATTCGGAGAAAACAATATGCAAATAGGAACATAATTACATGTATTTTTTTTTGTCACATAACATATATGATATTTAATTGAGTCTAATGTTGGTTTAATTTATTCAAATATATAGTGAGGAATCTGATGATTCGCGCTTTGGAGCGATTATGTGCATATAAGAAAGATCCGAAACATTCTCTTGAAAAACATATTGATGAGATGTACCATAAAATTTGGACTTTCTATATGATGTATAGTGAAGACTATGACTTAGCTGTGGAACAATAGATGTCAATAGTTCTTGATTCCTTACCTAATTCATGAGAAGAGGAAAGGAAGGCGCTTAAAGAAAGATTAAGCGACTTAACTTATGAAAATCTTGAAAAAGATTTGAATCGGGAACTGGAGCGCCGTATACAAGATAGTATTAGGCAATCTAGTAAATCGATAAATAGTATTAGGCGATCTAGTAAATCGATAAATAGTTTCCCATGGATGGAAAAGGTATCTGGTACATTGGCAAAAAGAGAATTTGTTGAGAGGGAACCACAGGTTCAACCAGATGATGAAGGAATTAAACTCAATATTAGAAAAATATTTATTTTTATGTGTGACAATATGTTATTTTTTTTGTTTTGAACATGTAATTGATGTTTATCTTATTTTAATGCATATATATTACATTATATAATGAATGTATTGTGGGAATATTAGATTGGTAGATTAATGAATCTCATCTAATATAGAATTAATTCGCGCATGTTTAAATTAAACAATGATAACTGGACTTTGTTAGTAGGAATTGATTGAACTGTATATACAGTTTTTTTGTTTCTACTACTTGTGTTAGGTTATTATTGATTAATTTAAAGCATTGTGACTTGAAATTGATAAAAATCAATAAAGAATTGTGCTAATCCTAATTATAATCATTGTTTCTAAATAGTTGAAATGGCTGCAACAAAAAGCATTATTGCTAACTTGAATCAAGGAGATAAGTTGAATGATAAAAATTGTGACATTTGGCATCATAAAATTCAGTATCTCCTGGAAGAGCAAGATATGTTGGAAACAATAATACAACTAATGGTTGAGCCTGAGCATGAAAACACTGCTTAGCATAGGCGAGATATGGAAGCATATGAAGCCTATAAGTGCAAGGACATAGTTGTTCGCATATTGATGCTGAGCAGCATGAGAAATGACTTGATGCTACGTTTTGAAAAGCACTACTCAGCTCAAGCAGTTTGGGATACTGTTAAGGTTCAGTTTGGTGGAACCTCAACAACAAGACTGTGCCAATTAACTCTAAAGTTTGATGCCTATAAGAAAAATTATAATCATACAATGAGGCAACACCTTACTATCATGTCTAACATGATAAGTGAACTGAAAGGTGCTGGCCATGAGATGACTGACGAGCAACAAGTTCAAGCTATGATTCGCTCCCTTCCAAAAGCCTGGGAACACATGCGTGTCAACCTTACCCATAATGATAATATAAAAACTTTTGATGATGTTGCCCGACATGTTGAGCTAGAGGAGGATCGCCTTCTCGCTGATAAGCCTGAAGGAGAGGCTTATATGACTGAGTCTAGAGGCAAAGAGGCTTCTAGCTCTGGGAAAAAAAAATGGAAAGGTAAGGGAAAATGGAAAGGCAAGGGAGACAATAACACAAAATTTAGTGGAAATAAGCACAAGCGTGGGAAACGCAATGGAAAAAAAGGCAAGAACATGAATTGCTTCAACTATGGGAAGCATGGTCACTTTGCTCGTGATTGCACTGAGCCAAAGGTATTGTATGACCAAATTAGTCCCTCAGATTTGTATGTTAGTAATTGCTTGATGTTAGCTGAAACTGTTCCTTATTGGACTATAGATTCAGCAGCAACAAACCACATAGCAAGCGACCGATCTGCCTTTGTGGAATTTCATCGAATTCCAAAGAGAAGTAGAAAAATCTATATGGGGAATAATGCTTCGGCTGACGTGCTTGGGATATTTTCCTACAGGCTAGTGCTGCGGGGAGGTCACACCCTTTATCTCCATGATGTGCTTTATACTCCTGATATTCGACGAAATTTAGTTTCTATTCTTGTTTTGCTTGGACTTGGCTTCAAAATTATTTTTGAAGATGGTTGTGTTAAAATACTTTTGGATAAAGTTTTTTATGGTTTTAAACATATGTCGAATGGTTTTATAATGCTAGACACTATTTTTATGGATGTTAAGCAATCTATATTTCTTATTGGAAATTTCAATAATGTTTCATTAATTGATGATACTAAATGGCATGCTAGATTAGGACACATTGGGCAAGATCATTTAAAAAGATTAGCAAAAGCTGGTCTTTTAGGATCTGTTAAGAAAATAGATTTGCCTATTTGTGAGCATTGCCTAGCTGGAAAAGCAACAAGATTACCATTTCGCAAAGCCAAAAGAGCCACATTTCCTTTACAGCTTATACATTCTGACATTTGGGGCCCAATGAATATAAGAGCAAGATATGATGCTCACTATTTCATCACTTTCATAGATGATTTCACCAAATACAGTCACATTTATTTGATCTCTCATAAATCTGAAGTATTAGATTACTTCATATGTTATAGTAAATTGGTTGAGAATCAATTGAATTTGAATATAAAATCATTATGGACCGATCAAGGGCATGAATATCTATCTGATTTATTCAAAAGTTATTGTGATGATAAGGGTATAGCTAGGCAGCTAACTATTCCTTCTACTCCACAACAAAATGGCATAGCAGAAAGAATAAATAGAACCCTATTGGACATGGTTAGATCAATGATGACACAGGCTAATTTACCAATTTCCTTTTGGGGAGATGCATTAATGACTGCTGCCTACATTCTAAATCGTGTACCATCACAATCTGTTCATTCCACCCCATATGAATTGTGGAAAAGCAAAAATTCTGACTTAAGTCATATGTGCCCATGGGCTTGCGCAGCTTATATCCACAACACTTCCCATGAATATGAAAAACTTGGTCCAAGGGGGAAGAAATGTATCTTTATAAGATACTCAGAATTATTTGAATTTTTGGGGGAAGACACAAATGGAAGAATAACAAAAATTGAGTCACGAGATGTCATTTTCTTAAAAGATGACTTTTCTGAAAGAGGTGAGATAAATAAGGATTTCCAATTTTATGAAATGGAAGATCATGAGTGTAGCACTCCCTTACCCTACTAAACGTTAATAGGATATGGAAGTGCTAATTAGCCTCTTTTGTTATTTTTTTTACAACCAATGTACAAATCATTGTAATAATTTTTTTAAAATTTATTATTAGCGAAATATTTATTACTATTTTTTTTCATTTAAATATATAATTAGTGATGAAAATAGTTTGATTTAATTGAACTCATGCAATTAAACCATAATATTTAGAAACAATACTAGATTTATAAAATTACAAAATTCATTCCTTATAAATCTTACATGCCACAAACTCACAAAAAAAAATTCTTAAAATTTAATTTTTACAACATAATTTTCAAAACATACAAAAAGAACTAGACTGCTGCAATCTGATCTTGGGGGCTCCCTCTTCTTCGGTGCCCTATCGGAACAACTACTTCTATTTATCTGCGCGTGAAACACACGCGCTAAGCTTCTAGCTTAGTGGTACGTTTGGCAACTATCCAATAATTACATAAATAATTCTAAAATAAAATTTGTGAAACTATGATTAATTTATTAAGCATGCCAAATATTCAATTAATAATAAAACCATTCTCCATGCAAAAATATTTAATTCATCAATTATGATATTTCATTCATTAAGCATGCTTGAAATTTCTTAACAATTCAAGATATAAAATTCACAATATCAATTTCATAATTCACATTTTTTTTTCTGTTATTCATTTAATAGCCCACGACATCTTAGACCGGAACTAAACACTGGATACAGGATTTCTGCTCTCTGGCAGTATACTCGGCGCCTACATAATTATTTTATAACTCGACGTTTAACGCCTACATTTCCAATAACAACTCAGCACATTTTTGGTGCCTACGTAATTTTTGAACTCAACACTATTTCTTAGTGCCTACGTAATTTCAACTCAATACTATTTCTTAGTATCTACTTAAATTAAATCTCAGCACTATTATTTTTAGTGCCTACATTTCTACCCTTTTATTGGCATGCCAACTTATCCTAATTTATAGTTCTCAACTAGATGTTATAGGGCTTAAATTACATTTGTTACCTTTATTAATATTTTACATAAATTATGTAGGAACCATTAATATAAACTCCATATAAATGCAATAATTCCCATTCAATATTTTACAACCTCATACTAGCTCATTCAATCATTATAATTATAAGAAAAATTCAATTAATACATTTTATGTCACATAAATTCACAATCAACACATTTCTTCCAGCTGTTCTATTCTGGACAACATTTCTTCCTTATGATGCTCTGTATTTTTCGTCTATTTTTAGATCGATTCTAAACATATGATCAACTATCAAAATATAGGTACATGTCTTATCTTTAGTTTCAACTGGAATCACATTAAAAGTCATTTTGTAGCAAAAGGTATAAAGTTTCTCCTAAGCTACGTTCACTGCAATCTGCCCAGTATTTTACTGGACAGAATTATGCCTTATTTCACTCTGTCATTTTAATCTCTTTTTATATAGAATTGGAACAAGTGATCAACTAGAAATATTTAGATATATGTCTTATCTTTAATATACAACTGGAATCATATTAAAAGGAAATTGTTAGCAAAATTTACGAATTTTCTCCTAAACTACGTTCACTACAATCTGCCCAGTATTTTACAGGACATAATTATGCCTTATTTTGGTCTGTATTTTTCATCCCTTTTTCGATGGAAATTGGACAAGTAATAAACTAACCAAATATAGATACATGTCTTATCTTTCATTTCCAACTAGAATTACATTAAAAAGAATTGTGTAGTAAAAGTTATGAGTTTTCCCCTAAGCTACATTCATTTCAAATTTGCCCAGTTTTGTTTTTTGAACAGATTTCTAGGTCAACTCTGAGTCACATTTTCATCTAATTTCAGGCATATTCATGTCTAATGGTCAGAATAAAAGTTCAAGACCTATGTCTTAACTTTCCAACCCAACAAGAATCACTCAGAAATAATTTCCAGAACTCCAGTTATGATCAAAACACTATACACTGTTTATAAGACGAATTTTTCAGCACATCAATTAAATCATACAATTTCCATTTTTGCATCAACCTCATATTCTAGTTTTTATTTTCATATTCATTGCATCATTTAATCACCAATTAATTTCTCAATCAATTATTCAGAATTTCATACACATCACAAAATTAAAATCAATATTTTTATATATTGAATTTTTGCCAAATATACATACCTCAAAATTTCACTTCTCTTTGATGATTTTGCCTTAATCCCCTTTTTTTTCATCTAATCTTAGCTTGAATTGAAGAAAGAAAAAGAAGACTAATTGGGGGAGGAGAGTCACGGCCAAAGAAGAAGAAAAGGGAGAGAAAATGGGTTTGGTCAAGATGAAAAAGAAGAATGAAAAAAAAAAGGAAATTTGACTTTTTATAGTTGGATTAGGTGGGTGGTTAGGATTAATTGTTAATCTCTCTTCCCACTGGTCCATTAATTTTAATCACTCTTAATTTATCTTAATTAAAAGAATATTCCTTTCCTTAGATAAAGAATATTTTATTTTTATGCCTTCTTATAATTTTTGTGCTAAAAACACTGCAATTTCTAATTTCGTTCAGCGAAAAATTATTTTTTTCTCAATTTTAATTCCGAACTTCAAAATTCTCAATTAATATTATCCAAAATATTTTCTCCCATATTATTATTATTTTAATTTATTTCTTTCATGTCCGAATTTAGACCCGACCGGTTCAGCGTGCCAAATTTCGCTCAACCGCGACCGTGGCCTAAATTATCGGGCATTACAATGAGACTAGTGGGAGTGCAAGAATAATTGATTTAGCACTCACAGAGCAAGAATTTATTGCTCCTCTTGAACCAAGTGGGAGTGAAAGAATGTCAGTTTTTGTTCCAATGGAGCAAGACCTTGAACAATCTCAACCTTGACGTAGTAATCGTGACAAGATTCTCCGTCGTCGATTTGAGATTGAGGGGGAAGGTTTTATGATTGCTCCAGATGAAGAAGAGCCTAAAACAATACAACAAGCTATTTCTGGTCTTAAAGCAAATGAATGTATTAAAGCTATGAAAGAGGAAATGGATTTAATGATATACAATCAAGTCTGGGATTTGGTTGAGAAACCGTCTGATCGTAAGTCTATTGGGAACAAATGGATTCTCAAAATAAAACGTAAGGCGGATGGGACAATAGAAAGATTTAAAGCTCGATTAGTAGCTAAGGTCTATACACAAAAAAAGGGAATTGACTATGAAGATACATTCTCACTTGTAGCCAGGTTTGCATCAATTCGCCTCATTCTGGCTACAGAAGCATGAATGGACTTAGAATTATATCAAATGGACGTTAAAACTGCTTTTGTCAATGGAGAACTAGATGAAGAGATCTATATGGATCAACCTTTAGGTTTTGAACTCAAAGGACAAGAGCGCAAAGTTTGCTAGCTCAAAAGATCCTTTTACGGTCTTAAGCAAGCATCAAGACAATGGAACCTCAAATTTCATCCAGCCATATTAAAGGATGGTTTTACGATGATGGAGGAAGACCATTGCATATATGTTAAACATTCAAACAATGGTTTTATAATTATGTCCTTGTATGTCGATAACATTTTAATAGCTAGAAATGATAAGAAGTTGATTGATACTACCACAAAATGGTTATCATCGAACTTCAAAATGAAAGATATGGATGAGGCTAGTTATGTACTTGGTGTTAAGATCCTAAGGGATCACTCTAAATGACTTCTAGGTTTATCTCAGGAGACTTATATAAAGAAAATGTTAGAGCGTTACCATATGCATGAATGTAAGCCTATGGATACCTCTATCGAATGGAATCCGAGCCTTAGTCTAGATATGTATCCCAAGACATCGGATGAAAAAGAACGAATGTCTAGAGTACCCTACTCCAATGTTGTCGGTAGTCTGATGTATGCAATGATGTGCACATGTCCAGACATTTGCTATGCTATTGGACTAGTAAGCATATTTCAATCTAATCCAAGTCTAAAACACTTGATGGCAATCAAAAGAATATTGAGATATCTAAAAGGAACTTCAGACTATGTTCTATGTTATCAAGGGAAGGATTTGCGCTTAATTGGTTATACTGATGTTGATTGGGGAGATGATATAGATCAGCACAAATCGACCTCTGGATATGCATTCTTGCTTAATGACTGCACAATTTCATGGAGTAGCAAGAAGCAATCTTGTATAGCTTTATCGACGATGGAAGCTGAGTATGTAGCATGTTCCTCAGCTATATAAGACGCAGTTTGGGTGAAAAGAGTTTTGCAGCACTTAGAAATTGTCATGTTAGCATCTGAACCTGTGACAATCTATTGTGATAGTATGGCTGCATTAGCTTATGCTAAAGATCCAAAATATCATGGAAAGACCAAACATATCCATATTAGATATCACTATGTTAGAGACATGATTGCGAAAAAGGAAGTGATTCTGAAACACATTTCTACAAACAAAAATGGTAGCAGATCCATTTACTAAACCAATAGCTAGGGATGCGTTTGCAAGGCACGTAAAATCTCTAGGCTTATGTAGAATGTAATCAATATATGTTATGTCAGATCACTTGGTTTTTACAAATGATATATCATTTTTAATTGATTAATGATTTTTCAATTATAAGAATATATTGCAAATACCAGTTAGCACAATTCAAATAAGTATGTCGATAGACTTAGATTGACTCACTCACATGAGTAATCGCCTTTGGCGCTATGGAGCAAGTAGAGATGAGATGATAAATGCAGAGGCATTAAGTGAATGACTAAGATGCAGAGGGATTAAGTGAATGATTAAGATGCAGAGGGAGCGGTCTTAGTTTTTATTCATTTTTATAAGGTCGCTTTGATGAGGATCAAGATGAGATTCTTCGTATATATAAGAATCAACATGAATGACTTCCCCACCATTCATGTGTCTATATAGAGGAAGCTGAGTGTGAAATTTGTTATTTAACATTGTTGAATATATAAATAAAAATTTCAAGTTTGGCGCATTTAGAGCTACAAGACTAATACTCATATGGTGTTTATTTATTTTGAATTAAGAGCAAGACATACACTCTTTCATCTTTGACAAGAAAAGAGTAGCTCCACCATAGCATGCATTTCATACTGCATGTGCTATACGACCTATTAGGAAGCGAAAGAATGGATCCCTGCTTCTTCGCTATGTGAGTCCTAAAAATCCTATAAATGGATTTCAAACAACTTTTACCCTTCTTGACTTTTGACTATATCATGATGTGATGAATTAATGTTGGCTATCTTAGGATGTATCCTATAGTCATGGAATGATTCGACTTAATGGAACACTCCTAGAAAAGTGAGTTAATTCAAAACTGATTGATATGAGGGCAAAAGAAAGAGTAGTTTGCTTATGCACTCACAGCTTGTGTTCGCCAGCCGGAGTTATTACGCTTGATGAAGCAAGAGGTAACTTAGAATACAAATGATTGTAAGAATGATTTGAGTATAGATTCATGAGGGATTGAATGATACTCGAATTAAGTGTATTGAGAAAGATACTTGGGGTAATTAAGCACATTATCGAAAATAATTACAACTTTGAGTTGATGTCTCCTATATGGCCTACAATTAGGTTTGTATTGGAGCTCCCACAATTTGTGTGCTTCAGGTCACACTGTCCGTTCGCTTGTATGAAATATTATTTGTTTAAGTTTGAGATGTGAGATGATATTTGAATTGAGTTAAGCCACTTTGGGCGAGTGGGAGATGTTGGGCTTTATGGTATTGGGCCACCCATGTGGGCTAGACCCAGCCCAGACCCATATCTTCTTTTATATAAAGTTATGAAAAGATATAACTTTTAAGAAGAGAGGTATAAGAAAAAGAGATAACTTTTCATCAAAAGTTTTCTCTGAAATTCGGAAATTCTCGAAAAGGAATTTTTTTTTATCTTCGTTCAATCACAAGAGAATCAAAGCGTTCGTACTGTAGAATTGAATCAAGTTCTAGTTATTTGTCTCCGCCTAAATCATTGAAAGCGCACGATTGACACTCAACAAGTAAGTATCCGCGGCTCTAGTAGTTCCTACAGAACTAAAAACTTCATGCTTATGTATAGGCAAACAAACAACTTAGATATGTTTGAATATTATGATGCAGACTTTGTTGGTTGTGTTGATTCTCGTGAATCAACATACATCTGGGTACATTTTCATTATAGCCTGTTAAGCAAACTCTGACTACCACTTCTAATGTGGAAGCAAATTACGTCTTCTGTTTTGAGGCTACTTCGCATGGTGTATAGCTTGAGAGTTTCATTTCTTGGCTTAAAGTAATGGATTCTATTTCTAGGCTATTAAGGATTTTCTGCAACAACTCAGTTGCTGCGTTTTTGGCTAAGACTAATAAGAGTGGGAGTCGAATCAAACATATCGACATTAAGAAATTAGTCATTAGAGAACATGTTAATGAAATGAAAGTGGTCATTGAACATATTAGCAGTGAGTTGATGATTGTTGATCCTTCGACTAAGGGCGTGTCAGCATCGAAATTCAAGGATCAAGTAGAAAGAATGGGATCACTTGTTTCTAGTTTCTAATTATATATATACATGCAGATTATTAATGAAACTCTTATGTATTTAGATGCTTTCTCATATTCATGTGCGCTTTAATTTATTTGAGAAAATGTGCATTAATTTGGACGTATAATAAACATAAGATTTATTCATTTAATATTGTTACAACATAAGGAACTTGGAAAGTGAAATAAATTGTAATACATAGTGATAGTTGATATTACTTGCATTTGGAGGACCTGTCACCATGATTCATGTATTTTGTTTCTCAAGAAGGATATTAATTAACATTTGCACCAAGTGAGCGAATGTAACAATTTTACGCTAAAAACGTTATGTAATTATGGTGCAATGAATGACGATGATGGCCATTGATGGGTATTTAGTAATGTAACATTTTTACGTTAAAAACGTTATGTAATTGTGGTGCAATGAATGACAATAATGGTCATTGATGGACATTGAGTTTGGCTAGTAACGGTTTCAAATTTGAAAATTCGTTTTGATGGTAGACGACTGTAAAAGACTATTGCTTTGGTCCTCTCATTACTCTCTTTTTCTTACTTACGTACACTATCTAAAACTTAGAGAGAAAAATGTGATATATTGCCGAGTAACATAGACAATGGTTGGAGGTAAGTCGCATTTTTGTGTTTCGCATTATTAGAAACATGTCTTGGGAATATTTTTAGCTTACAGTTCCCACATTAATTCAACATTTTTCTCAAGATAATCACTTCTCAAGACTTTTGGGACGAAATTTTAAGCGAGCCAACTATCTAAAAATCAAATTAAGGTCACAATTATATATTATTTTTCCGATATAAACTTATAAGTCATTTTAAATTCTTAAAAATGTCGTTGTTTTAATAAAAGTTTTTCACTTTTCATTTATTTTTATATATGAGAGTATTATAAGTTTACAAATGAAATTTTTCATAACAAAACATATATTACAAGTACATTTTATTTTTGCCATAAAATATTAATTCCACTAGCGTAAAGATAATACTTCGATGCATTTCATGGAGCCATATATAATTATTAAATTAAAATTATTGTCGTGCTTTTTTCACAAAATTAAATAAAATTTATTAATAGTTTGAATAATATGTCAAAAATATATGTAATTAAAATGGAGAATACATAGTACTCGTTTAGATAGGGGGTTATATATATCACCTCAATGAAATTAAATTTTTCTGGCATAGACTATATATACTAATTTAAGATTCAGTTTTTGTTCTTAGGCTGTGGGTGCCCTTGCATCATCTCCTTTATGCTCTTAATGCTTGCGTTGTTTCTCAGCATGCTCGCTCTGAAGCTCTTTATGGTGGCCTTCCGTCTCCTTTCGCTTCTCTGCATGCTTGCGTTGAATCTCTTTGTGCTTTTGCTCCTTCTCCTTCTCCTCCTCTTCATGCTCGCGTTGACGCTCTTCCCTACTACTGGGAGCATCAGCAGATGTTGCCCCAGTCCCTCCAAATTCGTGGTAATTATCCGGCGCCTCAGCATATGTTGTCGGCGCATCAGCAGATGTTGCCCAACTACCTCCAAATTCGTGGTAATTATCCGGCGCGCCAGCATATGTTGTCGGGGAATCAGCATATTTTGACTTCTCATCTAAAAATCAAACATAAAGAATTGTTAGTTTTTCTATTGTATATTTTTATATTTTAATTATTTGTTGCATTGTGGCATATTTAAAACTTTAAGTTAGTGCAGTCAAAATTCTATATTATTAATAAAATATTTACAATCCCCAATAGATAAGATGAGATGGTAGGTGTCTATTTGGAGTTTTGGTTATTAAACATATTTATAATTTAGAAGGTATCACTTTATTCTCTTAATAAACTTACGAATCTAAATTACTGGAGGATTGAAACTAAACAATATATATATATAAAATAAAAAAAAATACCCGCTGAGAGAAGAGAAACAGCAAGAGAAAGGCAAAGAAGAAAGAAAATCTTCGAGCTGGCCATTTTTCTTACAAGGAGAAACAAAGAGATAAGAGAAGAAATATGTAAGCACAAATCCCTGATGAGAAAGTAGAGCTTAGGGCTCCTATTTATACAAATTTTACAAGACAGAGAGGAAGTTTCGTTTGTTTGTTATATATTTGTCTGGTTGAATTTTCAGCTTCCGGAGGAGGATGCGGTGAAGCACAATTTTTTTTTAATTGAATTTTCAGTATATATTTATGGTAATTAAAACAATTTCTAGAATATTAGAAATTATATTTAAAATTCTCTCGAAATAAGAAACTTTGTTATAGCTACCATATAATATACCAAAATGTTATTTACCTAATGACTTTATATCTAAATTTATATATATATATATATATATATATATATACAAATCTATCTTTTTATTTTGACAATTCTATCCAAATTTCAACTAATGGTAGCAATTTTATCCAAATAACAAAATTAGTAGCAATTTTAGAAAATCTTTTCTAATATATTTTAGTAATTAATTGACATATGTATATGTATGTTCCTTGTACAAATTGAATTGTAACTTATTTAATGAGAGTAGTTGTTAACTTTGCTATGTTAGACAGACATCATTAGCTGTTAACTTTGTTAAGTTTTTGTTAGTTTAGTTAGTCAGCTGGTTTTTAGCTCATGTTAATAGATAATGTGTCAATCATTGATAGGTAAAGGTAGTTAGGATCCTTGTATATAGCGGTCGAGCCAAAAAATATTTCCATTGGAATATCTTATATACATATAATTGTTAAGTAATACTTGTAAAGTAGAATTACTCGTAATTATATAATTATACGTATAAAATAGCATATAACTATTAATAATTATACGAAAGAATATAATAAAAATTATATATAATTGCAATATGCTATACATATTTAAAATGAATTTATATATCTCAAATTATATAAATCTAAGGGATGTGCAACATAAAAAAAAAATACTTTAATGCATGGTTTTATTTCAAGATGTCTGCTTATCCACATGACTCTTGGCGGTTTTCTCTTTTCTTTCGTTGACCTTTTATATCTCTATACTTGTATATGGAAAAATACCCATATGCTAAGAAATATAATGTTAAGTGGTATATATGTGGATAAAAATTCATACATACATTCATGATATGTCATAGCAATTCTATACTCATATTATCCAATTTGTGCTCAAGCTTCAATATACATATATATTTATGTAAATCATATTTTTGCGGCTGTGTTAATATGCATACTTTATACGTTATATTACAAAATGATATAAGTATATTTATCCATATGATACGAAAACATATTTCTTTTTCAATATTTCCATTTAACCGGTTTTCCTTATTATTATTATTATTATTATTATTATTATTATTATTATTATTATTATTATTATTATTATTATTATTATTATGTTTTGCATATAAATAATCAGAAAACAATGGTCCATATATCACATCCATTTTCGTAGTAATATTAAAAATCAATTCAACATAAACAATATGAGATATTGCATACATGTTTTACTACTTTAATACAAATACATATCATAATTTATTAAGGTAAATCCATATATCCATATGCATACAATATCCATGAGATATAATACCAAATTTCTATTTCCTTGTTCCATTTACCTGATAACTGATTTTTTATATTCCTTTTTATATTTTATAATTTATAACACAAACTCCAAACTCGAACTATTCAGATACAGGTTACGAATTATGAGCACTCTCACTCGAGCTTAAGTCATCCTACTTACTATATATATACATGCTCAATTGAGCTTCTCAAGTCAAAAGTGCTTTCATCTGAGCTTAACCCACCTTGATTGAATATAAAATAAATTATTTCTAGTATATAGGATTAAAGGTGCTCTCCCCTGAACTTAAGCCTACTTATTCTCAAAATGATAATTCCATATGATATAATTAATGGTATTATAACCCTCTCAATGACATGTCATCTATCTTATAACTACTTTTTAATTAGAGAAATGAGTTTTGTCTTTTACTCCTTATTGTCTATATAACTCATTACATATATTCATATGATCAATATTATAACATTTATTCAACCATAATTCCTTATAATATCATGCCTTACATATATAATGCAAGTTCCCATATACATACCATGTCATATTTATTATTATTTTTTAATCAATGCAATAGTATCTCATTAAATATATAATCATAATGTCATATCGTACATATTCCATATGTAATTTAAAGTATCATACTACTATGAATACATGCCACACACATTCATATCTCATCATTTTACCATATTCGAAATGTTTTTCCATTCCACATAGTATTGCATATTTATAGAGCAATCCTTAGGTGTTTACCATTTAGAAACTATTTATCATGCCAAATCTTACTTTTTTGAGACTTGCAAACCTTATACATTCATTATTTAGATTAACTCATATACATACCAAATTTACTTAAGCAACATACTATAAAAATTTTAAAGATAATAATTTTCATTGTTTTTCACAAATCAAAATATATATGTATTGGACAATATTTAAATGACCAAATTACTAATTTTTTTAAATTTTTGGACAGATTTCATGGCTTTCTATGAATTTTTAGTTTAATTTCTTATCTTTCATATTAAAAAAGAATCACAAAGATTCAAATTTTCTAGCATAAGTTGTGGTCAAATTACTGTGTAGTGTTTAGTAAACATCTACCTAATATTTTCTACGTATTTTCAGGTATGAGATTTTGTCAAAAATTTTAGATTCAATTAAAATTAGAACTATATTCATACCCTCCATAACAATTTTTGCCTTATGTGTCCACTTTAATTTTCAATAGTTTTATACCACTCCAAGTTTCATAACCTAAAATATGACCAAATTACCATGTCATATTCAATAAACATTTGCCTAGTATTTTCTAAGTACTGAGAAGTCCGAGATTTTGTAGCTAATTTTAGGTCCAATTGAAATTAGAATGTGTAATGCCTGATAATTTAGGCCACGGTCGCGGTTGAGCGAAATCCGGCACGCCAAACCGAACGGGTCTAAATTTAGACATGAAATAAATAAATTAAAATAATAATAATATGGGAAAAAATATTTTGGATATTATTAATTGAGAATTTTGAAGTTTGGAATTAAATTTGGGAAAAAAAATAATTTTTCGCTGAACGAAATTAGAAATTGCAGTGTTTTTAGCACAGAAATTATAAGAAGGCATAAAAATGGAATATTCTTTATATAAGGAAATGAATATTCTTTTAATTAAGATACATTAAGAGTGATTAAAAGTAATGGACCAATGGGAAGCAAGATTAACAATTAATCCTAACCACCCACCTAATCCAACTATAAAAAGTCAAATTTCCATTTATTTTATCATTCTTCTTTTTCATCTTGACCAAACCCATTTTCTCTCTCTTTTCTTCTTCTTTGGCCGTGACTCTCCTCTCCCAATTACTCTTCTTTTTCTTTCTTCAATTCAAGCTAAGATTAGATGAAAAAAAAAGGGGATTAAGGCAAAATCATCAAAGAGAAGTAGAATTTTGAGGTATGTATATTTGGCAAAAATTCAATATATAAAAATATTGATTTTAATTTTGTGATGTGTATGAAATTCTGAATAATTGATTGAGAAATTAAGTGGTGATTAAATGATGCAATGAATATGAAAATAAAAACTAGAATATGAGGTTGATGCAAAAATGGAAATTGTATGATTTAATTGATGTGCTGAAAAATTCGTCTTATGAATAGTGTATAGTATTTTGATCATAACTTGAGTTCTGGAAATCATTTATGAGTGATTCTTGTTGGGTTGGATAGTAAGACATAGTTCGTGAACTTTTATTCAGACCATTAGACATGAATATGCCTGCGATGAGGTGAAAAAGTAACTCCAGGTTGACCTAGAAATATGTTCAAAAAATAAAACTAGGCATATTTGCAATGAACGGATCTTAGGAGACAATTCATAACTTTTACTTCAAAAAGCTTTTTAATGTAATTCTAGTTGAAAATTAAAGATAAGACATGTACCTATATTTACTTAGTTTATCACTTGTCCAATTTCCATCGAAAAAGGGATGCAAAATACAGACCAAAATAAGGCATAATTCTATCCAGTAAAATACTAGGCAGATTGTAGTGAACGTAGTTTAGGAGAAAATTTGTAACTTTTGCTACAAATTTCCTTTTAATATGATTCAAGTTGTACACTAAAGATCCGACATGTATCTAAATATTTCTAGTTGAGCACTTGTTCCAATTCCGTATAAACATGGATTAAAATGACAGAATAAAATAAGGCATAATTCTGTCTAGTAAACTACTGGGCATATTGCAGTGAACGTAGCTTAGGAGAAATTTATAACTTTTGCTACAAAATGCCTTTTAATTTGATTCCAGTTGGAAAGTAAAGATTATACATGTACCTATATTTTGTTAGTTGATCATATGTTCAGAATCTATCTAACAACAGACGAAAAATACAGAGCATCATAAGGAAGAAATGCTGTCCAGAATAGGATAGCTGGAAGAAATGTGTTGATTGTGAATTTATGTGACATAAAATGTATTAATTGAATTTTTCTTATAATTATAATGATTGAATGAGCTAGTATGAGGTTGTAAAATATTGAATGGGAATTATTGCATTTATATGAAGTTTATATTAATGTTCCCTATATATTTATGTTAATATTAATAAAGGTAACAAATGTAATTTAAGCCCTATAATATCTAGTCGAGAACTAGAAATTAGGATAAGTTGGCATGCCAATAAAAGGGTAGAAATGTAGGCACTAAAAATAATAGTGCTGAGATTTAATTTAAGTAGGCAGTAGAAAATAGTGCTGAGTCGAAATTACGTAGGCATTAATAAATAGTGCTGAGTTCAAAAATTACGTAGGCACCAAAAAGGTGCTGAGTTGTTATTGGAAATGTAGGCATTAAACGCCGAGTTATAAAATAATTATGTAGGCACCGAGTATACTGTCAGAGAGCAGAAACCCTGTATCCAATGTTTAGTTCCGGTCTAAGATGTCATGGGCTATTAAATAAATAACAGAAAAAAATGTGAATTATGAAATTGATATTGTAAATTTTAAATCTTGAATTGTTATGAAATTTCAACCATGCTTAATGAATGAAATGTCATAATTGATGAATTAAATAGTTTTGCATGGAGAATGGTTTTATTATTAATTGAATATTTGGCATGCTTAATAAATTAATTATAGTTTCAAAAATTTTATTTTAGAATTATTTATGTAATTATTGGATAGTTATCAAACGTACCACTAAGCTAGAAGCTTAGCGCGTGTGTTTCACGTGCAGATAAATAAAAGTAGTTGTTCCGATAGGGCGACCGAAGAAGAGGGAACCCCCAAGATCAGATTGCAGCAGTCTAGTTCTTTTTGTATGTTTTGAAAATTATGTTGTAAAAATTAAATTCTAAGAATCTTTTTTTTTATGTGAGTTTGTGGCATGTAGGATTTATAAGGAATGAATTTTGTAATTTTATAAATCTAGTATTATTTCTAAATATTATGGTTTAATTGCATGAGTTCAATTAAATCAAACTATTTCCATCACTAGTTATATATTTAAATGAAAAAAATAGTAATAAATATTTCGCTAATAGTAAACTCGAAAAAAAAAATTATTACAATGATTTGTATATTGGTTGTAAAAAATAAAAGCTTATTAGCACTTCCATATCCTATTAACGTTTAGGAGGGTAAGAGAGCGCCACATTTAGTGGTATCAGAGCCCAAGCTAATTGATTCTTAATTAGTGGGTGTAAAATAGAATATGTGTCTCATGCATATGTATAAAATGCTGCAATTATCTAACTTGGGTCCCTTCTTCTGGTTTATAGGTAGATATGGATTCGGGATCGGAACAAGATTTCTCAGAAGACGAACTGAGTAATAGCCTTTCAGACTCAGCCAATCTCAGACAACCTCAATCAGTAAGAGATTCCGGGTTGAGTGTAGTAGCTCCTCCGAGAGCAGAAGGACAGGCTAATTTGGGACAGGAGCCTCTTATGGAACAGATAGCAAACTTGTTGCAACGGATAGTACAAGCAGTTCCACAACCAGCTCCACCTTCTCCTCCACTTCAGCCAAAACCTCGGATTGATAAGCTGAGAAACTATGGGGCCACATATTTTATGGGAAGGAGGGAGGATGACCCAGCAGCTTCAGAGTTTTGGATGGAGTCCACAGAAAGGGTGTTTGAGGAACTTGAGTGTCCAGAGGAACAAAAGGTCAGATATGCAGTGTCCCTTTTAAAAGATCATGCCTATGACTGGTGGAAATCAATTTTATCAAAGCCCTAGACACCGAAACCACCTTCTTGGAATTTCTTCAAGGCAGAATTTAATAAGAAGTATGTGCCTAGAGTTTATGTGATTGAAAAGAACAGGGAGTTTCAAGACTTGAAGCAAGGAAACATGTCAGTCGCTGAATATGAGATGAAGTTCACCCGACTAAGTAAATATGCGACTGGAATCATTGCAAATGAGGCAGACAGATGTCGTAGGTTTGAGGATGGGCTCAATGATGATATTAGGAATATGGTGACCTCCCTTCAGCTTGAGGATTTTGCTACACTACTATCCTCAGCCATCAGTGTGGAAAAGAGGTCAAAGAGAAAGAGGATAGAAGAACCACCATGGAGGCCGACAATTAGCATGGCCCAGACATCAGGAAAAAGGGGATGAATAGTGCCTAGGTTTTTCCAGTCACAGGGTGTTAGATCAAATTTTTCAGCTAGACAAAGCCAACAGTTGAGGCCAGAGGGGTCTACAGCTAGTGCACCAACTTCTGGTAACAAGAGATTCATATCTGTCATATGTCAACATTGTGGGAGATTACATGCAGGTGATTGCTGGTTGATTACTGTAGCATGCTTATGTTGCGGATCTACAGAGCACAAATTGAAAGATTGCCTCAGAGGAAGAGGTACAGGTGGTGTAGTATCAGTGCAAGTTCAGAATGTCACTCGAGGCAGAGGTAGGGGACATGGATAGTCTAGAAGCGGCATGATTGGGCAGAGTATATTAGAATCAGTGAATAGAGCAGAATGTAGTCGAGCCCCAGCCCGAGCATATGCCATGAAAACTCGTGAGGAGCAGGATGCCCCATATGTCATTATTGGTAAATTTTCTCTTTATGATACTGATTTATTTGCACTGATAGATCCGGGTTCTACACATTCATATTTATGCATGTCACCACCTAGTCAGGGGAATATGGTAGCAGAGGAATTAGATTGTGATATATTAGTGACAAATCCTTTGGGACATGGAGTGAAAGTTAGTCGAGTCTATAAAAATAGTCCAATCAAAGCTCAGAATGTAGAATTTCCAGCTGACCTAATAGAGTTGCCATTTCGTGAGTTTGATGCAATCTTCGGGATGGATTGGTTAAATCAGCATAAGGCAGTGGCGGATTGTTAATATAGGAGAGTGACTTTTAAGAATTTAGGGCAGGATGACCTGATTGTCCTGGGCGAGAACCGACCATACTTGACTAATGTCATTTCTATGATGAAGGCAAGTAAGCTTATCAAAAAAGGATGTGAAGCATTTTTGACACATTTTGTAGATACCAAGAAAGAAAGTCTAGATCTCAAGGAGATTTCTACAGTATGTGAATATCCAGATATCTTTCCTGAGGACTTGCCAGGGTTACCACCTGTCAGGGAGATAGAGTTTGCCATTGATGTTTTGCCAGACACAGGCCCGATATCAATCACTCCTTATAGAATGACACTTGTTGAACTAAAAGAATTAAAAATGTAGTTGCAAGAGTTGTTAGAGAAAGGGTTTATCAGGCCTAGTGTATCACCTTGGGGTGCTTCAGTTCTATTTGTGAAAAAGAAGGATGACACTTTTCGTTTGTGCATTGATTATCGTCAATTGAACAAGTTGACAATTAAGAACAGATATCCCTTGCCGAGAATAGATAACTTGTTTGATCAGTTGAAATGACCAGGGGTATTTTCTAAAATTGACCTCAGATCAGGTTATCACCAATTGAGAATTAAAGAATCAGACATTTCAAAAACAACATTTAGAACTCGATATGGTCATTATGAATTCTTAGTAATGTCTTTTGGCCTGACAAATGCCCCAGCAGCATTTATGGATCTAATGAATAGAATCTTTAGGCCTTATTTGGACCAGTTTGTGGTGGTGTTCATAGATGATATCATGGTGTACTCTAGAAGCAGAGAAGAGCATAATCAACATCTTCGTATTGTCTTTCATACCTTGAGAGAGAATCAATTGTATGCGAAGTTGTCGAAATGTGCATTTTGGTTAGATGAAGTGGCCTTTCTAGGGCATATTGTCACAGCCGATGGGATCAGAGTTGACACCAGTAAGGTAGAGGCAATCCTCAACTGGAAACTGCCTCGGAATGTGGTAGATGTGAGAAGGTTTCTTGGTTTGGCTGGTTATTATCGGAGATTTGTGAAAGGATTCTCAATGATAGCCTCACCACTGAAAAAATTACTTAGAAAGGAGACCAAATATGAGTGGACAGACCGATGTCAGACTAGCTTTGATAAGTTGAAGAAAATGTTGACAGAGGCACTAGTGTTGACACAACCTACTGCAGAAAAAGATTTTGTGGTGTACAGTGATGCTTCCCTTAATGGTTTGGGTTGTGTATTAATGCAAGAAGGTAAAGTGATTGCTTATGCTTCCAGACAACTGAAGCCTCATGAGAGAAATTATCCAACACATGATCTGGAACTAGTAGCCATTGTGTTTGCATTGAAAATATGGCGACACTACCTGTATGGTGAGCAATGTTATATCTATACAGACTATAAAGGTCTGAAATATTTGCCTTCACAAAAGGAACTCAATTTGAGACAGAGGCGATGGCTAGAATTAATCAAAGACTACAATTGTATCATTGATTATCAGCCAGGTAAGGCCAATGTGGTAGCAGACGCTCTAAGTAGAAAAACTCTTGCAGGTAAATGTTAAAACTTAAATTTATTAAGTGAACATGAAAAGAAAATGAAATAATAATTTATTTATATATTATTTGGGAAGAATTGCGGATTCAACCCACATTGATCCAACAAGTAAAGAACAATCTGAAGCAGGACACGAAATTAAAGGAAATCTTTGAAATGGTGAAAAAGGGTGAAAAACCAGAATTTACTATTGATTCAGATGGGAGTTTAAGGCAAAAGGATAGGTTATGTGTGCCAGACATACCAGAATTGAAACAAGATATTTTGAAGGAAGCTCACAATGTTATTTATGCAATGCACCCATGAAGCAACAAAATGTATCATGACTTGAAGGCATATTACTGGTGGCCAGGAATGAAAAGAGATATCACCGAGTATACTACCAGATGTTTAACTTGTCAGCAAGTGAAGGCTGAGCATGAAGTACCAAGTGGATTATTGCAGTCAATTTCAATTACGAAGTGGAAACGGGAAAGAGTTACAATGGATTTTGTATCTGGTTTGCCTTTGACACAAAAGAGGCATGATTCAATATGGGTAGTGGTGGACCGGCTCACTAAATCAGCTCATTTTCTACCGATGAAAATGGATTATCCACTTAACCATTTGGCAGAGATCTATGTTAATGAGATAATCCGTTTACATGGTGTGCCAATTTCAATCATTTCAGATCGAGACCCGAGGTTCACTTCAAAATTCTGGAAAAGTTTGCATCAAGCCATAGGTACTCGACTCAATTTCAGCACATCTTTCCACCCACAAACAGATGGACAATCTGAAAGGGTCATACAGATATTTGAAGATATGTTGAGGAGTTGTGTGATAGAATTGGAAGGCAGTTGGGACAAACATCTTCCATTGATAGAATTTGCCTACAATAGTAGTCACCAAGCCAGTATCGGCATGGCACCATATAAAGCCTTGTATGGGAGGAAATGTAGAACACTTTTATGTTGGACTGAGCTTAGTGAAATGAATGTAGTGGGTCCAGACCTAGTACAGCAGACAGAGGAAAAAGTGAGAGTAATAAGAGATAGGCTAAAAATTGCTGCTGATAGACAGAAATCATATTGAGATTTGAAAAGGAGGGATATTGAGTATACAGTTGGTGATAAGGTATTCTTAAAAGTCTCACTTTGGAAAAGGATTTTCCGATTTGGAAAGAAGGGAAAGTTGAGTCCTAGGTTCATTGGACCTTATGAGGTATTTGAACGCATAGGTCCTCTGGCGTACAAATTAGCTTTACCACCAGAGTTAAACAAGATTCATAATGTATTCCATGTGTCCATGTTGAGAAGATATCGATCAGATCCATCTCATATCATATCAGCAGAACCTATAGAGATACGACCAGATCTAACTTATGAAGAAGAGCCAGTGAAAATTCTAGCTCGAGAAATGAAGGAGCTACGGAATAAGAAGGTACCATTGGTAAAGGTTCTGTGGAAAAATCATAATTCAGAAGAAGCGACTTGGGAAAATGAAGAGGTGATGAAGACCCAGTATCCATAATTATTCCACTCCAGTTAAAAAGGTAATTTTCGAGGACGAATTTTTTTTTTAAGAGGGGAAAATTGTAATGCCCGATAATTTAGGTCACGGTCGCGGTTGAGCAAAATCCGGCACGCCGAACCGATCGCGTCTAAATTCAGATATGAAAGAAATAAATTAAAATAATAATAATATGGGAGAAAATATTTTGGATATTATTAATTGAGAATTTTGAAGTTTGGAATTAAAATTGGGAAAAAAATAATTTTTCACTGAACGAAATTAGAAATTGCAGTGTTTTTAGCATAGAAATTATAAGAAGGCATAAAAATGGAATATTCTTTATCTAAGGAAAGGAATATTCTTTTAATTAAGATAAATTAAGAGTGATTAAAATTAATGGACCAATGGGAAGCAAGATTAACAATTAATCCTAACCACCCACCTAATCCAACTATAAAAAGTCAAATTTCCATTTTTTTTTATCATTCTTCTTTTTCATCTTGACCAAACCCATTTTCTCTCCCTTTTCTTTTTCTTTGGCCGTGACTCTCCTTCGCCAATTACTCTTCTTTTTCTTTCTTCAATTCAAGCTAAGATTAGATGAAAAAAAAGGGGGATTAAGGCAAAATCATCAAAGAGAAGTAGAATTTTGAAGTAGGTATATTTGGCAAAAATTCAATATATAAAAATATTGATTTTAATTTTGTGATGTGTATGAAATTCTGAATAATTTATTGAGAAATTAAGTGGTGATTAAATGATTCAATGAATATGAAAATAAAAACTAGAATATGAGGTTGATGCAAAAATGGAAATTGTATGATTTAATTGATGTGCTGAAAAATTCATCTTATGAATAGTGTATAGTGTTTTGATCATAATTTGAGTTCTGGAAATCATTTCTGAGTAATTCTTGTTGGGTGGAAAGTTAAGACATAGTTCTTGAACTTTTATTCAGACCATTAGACATGAATATGTCTGCAATGAGGTGAACAAGTAACTCCAAGTTGACCTAGAAATCTGTTCAAAAAACAAAACTTGGCATATTTACAATGAATGGATCTTAGGAGAAATTTCATAACTTTTACTACCAAATGCTTTTTAATGTAATTCTAGTTGGAAATTAAAGATACGACACGTACCTATATTTGGTTAGTTTATCACTTGTCCAAATTCCATCGAAAAAGAGATGAAAAATACAGACCAAAATAAGGCATAATTCTATCCAGTAAAATACTGGACAGATTGTAGTGAACGTAGTTTAGGAGAAAATTTGTACCTTTTGCTACAAATTTCCTTTTAATATGATTCAAGTTGTACACTAAAGATCCGACATGTATCTAAATATTTCTAGTTGAGCACTTGTTCCAATTCCGTATAAACATGGATTAAAATGACAGAATAAAATAAGGCATAATTCTGTCTAGTAAACTACTGGGCATATTGCAGTGAACGTAGCTTAGGAGAAATTTATAACTTTTGCTACAAAATGCCTTTTAATTTGATTCTAGTTGGAAAGTAAAGATAAGACATGTACCTATATTTTGTTAGTTGATCATATGTTCAGAATCTATCTAACAATAGATGAAAAATACAGAGCATCATAAGGAAGAAATGTTGTCCAGAATAGGACAACTGGAAGAAATGTGTTGATTGTGAATTTATGTGACATAAAATGTATTAATTGAATTTTTCTTATAATTATAATGATTGAATGAGCTAGTATGAGGTTGTAAAATATTGAATGGGAATTATTGCATTTATATGGAGTTTATATTAATGTTCCCTACATAATTTATGTAAATATTAATAAAGGTAACAAATGTAATTTAAGCCCTATAACATCTAGTCGAGAACTATAAATTAGGATTAGTTGGCATCCCAATAAAAGGGTAGAAATGTAGGCACTAAAAATAATAGTGCTGAGATTTTATTTAAGTAGGCACTAAGAAATTGTGTTGAGTTGAAATTATGTAGGCACTAAGAAATAATGCTTTGTTCAAAAATTACGTAGGCACCAAAAAGGTGCTGAGTTGTTATTGGAAATGTAGGCGTTAAACACCGAGTTATAAAATAATTATATAGGCGCCGAGTATACTGCCAAATAGCAGAAACCCTGTATCAGTGTTTAGTTCCGGTCTAAGATGTCGTAGACTATTAAATAAATAACATAAAAAAAAATGTGAATTATGAAATTGATATTGTAAATTTTATATCTTGAATTGTTAAGAAATTTCAAGCATGCTTAATGAATGAAATGTCATAATTGATGAATTAAATATTTTTGCATGGAGAATGATTTTATTTTTAATTGAATATTTGGCATGCTTAATAAATTAATTATAGTTTCAAAAATTTTATTTTAGAATTATTTATGTAATTATTGGATAGTTGTCGAACGTACCACTAAGCTAGAAGCTTAGCGCGTGTGTTTCATGCGCAGATAAATTGAAGTAGCTGTTCCGATAGGGCGACCGATGAAGAGGGAACCCCCAAGATCAGATTGCAGCAGTCTAGTTCTTTTTGTATGTTTTGAAAATTATGTTGTAAAAATTAAATTCTAAGAATCTTTTTTTTTTTATGTGAGTTTGTGGCATGTAGGATTTATAAGGAATGAATTTTGCAATTTTATAAATCTAGTATTGTTTCTAAATATTATGGTTTAATTGCATGAGTTCAATTAAATCAAACTATTTCCATCACTAGTTGTATATTTAAATGAAAAAAAATAGTAATAAATATTTCGCTAATAATAAACTCAAAAAACAAAACATTATTACAATGATTTTTATATTGGTTGTAAAAAAAAAGAAGCTTATTAGCACTTCCATATCCTATTAATGTTTAGTAGGGTAAGGGAGCGCTACAAAATGAATGTTCACACTCTCGTAAGAATTTTAGCCCTATGTGTCTACTTTCATTTACAACTAATTTAATATCATTCAAAGTTTCGTAACATAAGACACGACTAAATTAATCAAGACTATTCCAAACAAATTTTAACAAAATCATCAAATACATCTAAGTTATTTATTTAATTCATCATTCAATATCAAGTATCATTGAAATGTAATTAAAACGCATAAAGGAATAAATATGCTTATATGTACAAACCTTAATGGAGCCTTAATCTCTTTAAGGCTCAAGCTAGCTCTTGTTCTTGGTGGTTTTCACCACTATCTCTTTTGGGCATAATAGCTTTTTCCTTCAAAAACAATGGCTTCTTTAGCTTTAATATGCCTCTTTTTCTCTTTTTCTCTTTTTACTTAACCATGGATGAGGTTTTCTTGAGTTTTTATAGTGAATTTAAGTAATAGAAAGGTAAAAGATGAAGAAAAATGGGAAAGGAAGATGAGGACTGCACTTCATATTTTTGGAAGAGAACAAATAAAGTTTGGTGGCCAAATTTTTATTGAAGAGAAGGAAGAAAAAGTGTTTTTATACTCTTAGAAAAATTGCCAATTTGGTCCCTCCTTATTTTTGCCTAATACCCACTTTAATCTTTGGTTTTTACCTTTTTCTTTTAACTTATCTGACTTTTTTAGCCATGATGTAAAACACCCATGACTTATTAAATCCATTTATTATTTTTTATCCTCAAATTTATATTGATAATTTTAATCACTACCATTAGGCATACTAATTATTTGGGTGTAAATTGACGGATGTTACATTTCTCTCCCCCTTAAGAAATTTCGTCCTCAAAATTTACTTAATTAACTAGTTATACTAATGAGGATAGTAAGTCATCAACATATCTATGCATATCAAAATCTAACATATTCCAATTGTTTTTTTAAAGTATACTATAAGTAGAGCCCATAGAATGGATCTTTGAAACCCTTATCATTAATAATGTATTACATGTTCACCTTTATGTATTCATATAGAGTTAAACTTTCATAGGCCACTTTAAGCTCTTATTTGATGTTGTTCTTCTCTAAGTTACTTATATCACTTGTTGACATTTAGTCTTCCTTGTTGCATTATGTTATTTTTGTTATTGAGGATTCCATAACGAACTTTTTTCATCGTATATTCTAAAGTTTGAGATAGGATACATGAGCCATATAAAACTTAATGTCTCACTCTTACTTGTTGACATGACATATACTTTCATGATATTCTCTACTTTATATTTCACCATTCCTATCCACCAAAGTTTATATTATAAACCTTGATAAATCTTCTTACTTTTAGGATATGTTAAATACCAATGTTTTATGTGTTTTTTTTAAATTACATTTTTTTTTGAGTTTGTAGCCTTTGGTGCACACTATTTACCTTTGTATTATAGCTTTCCTTATGTTTCTTTTGTATGCTAAAATCTCCCCTTTTGGGGCTAAATTAATTCTTATTATCGGCATATCACCTTTTTACTACATTCCTTTAACCCTTTATGTATATGCATATTAAACATATAATCCTATCATAACTTTCTTACTTAAGGCATCCATTCTCACAACTACCTCCAAGTTATCATGTCATTATGTAATAGCCTTTAATCTGATATAAACAACTATATACTCAAATTCAATTCCTTTGTAATGGTAACTCTTCATATTTTGATGTTCAACATATTCATAATATTATTCTTAATATACATGTAATGATGTTTGCTTCTTAACTGTCTGTACAATAACCACCATTTTCATCTCATTAATGGATTAACTAATATCTTAGGGCCTTAACCGTCAATAAACACATGTCACAGTTTTTTCCCATTCGTAGCAGTACACTATTCAACTATCTTGAGAGACACCATTATACCTTACATAATCTTTAACTACTGATCGAGTCATCTTATGCTTTGATTCATAGGAGATTACCTCCATAAGCTCTGGCTTGGCACTGGAAACCCCTTTCAATTATGATCTCTATCAAAGTAGTTATATCAATAGAGAGGTCAGTCATGTTTCTCTTATCCTCTAAATAATACTTCATCATTCCTAATTTCATCATATTTAATTCATATATGAGTCATGGGTTGTTGATGAAGCCTTGTTATAACATTATGTTAGCTCTCTCAATTTGATAGGGATCGCCCCATAAAACAAGGTTAATGTCAGTTGTACTTCTAGAATAATGACAACAATGGACTCTTTTTATTTTCTAGGTATTCATTATAACTCACTTGGGAACATCTGGATACATCTATTTTTTCAATATATGTTCTACGTATATGAGCTACCTTATTTAGATTGAAGTTTTTATCTCCTCAATAGGGATTTTAGGAAATAGTTAGAAGGCCTTTCATTATATGTCATATTGTCTTCTTATTTATGGCATATCGTGATCAATCTCCTTTAAACGACTCTTATTATTGTCCTTTCACAGAAGGCTGATATTTAACATTATATGTATACTTTATTAACCATAACATTATGTTCCATCGATCCAAATGCAAAATGTTGTACTACATTTTTCTTAATTTTAAGTTATTATGAGATAATGTGCAGGCAGATGCACTTGGATGGAATTGATGTCCATCACTATACTTGAGTTGACATGATGTTACACAAGAATGTCAACCATCATCCTTTTTATTCCTTGTCTTTAGTTGTCCTAGCAGGGGTTTTAATTCTTCTACATAGAAGTAAATGTTGTATTTTTCTAAGCCTTCTAATGTTTCCATCTCATTTATGTTGTCTAGAAACTCTTCTCTTGTATTACCATATAGAAATTTTCAAGCACTCTTAATCATCCATAGTACAGTGTTCTACATAGGCCCATAACTTGTACATCACACTCCACTTCTCTATAGTCACCCATTTATAACTTGATGTCTTTGTATGCATACATATATGTGGAAATATGAGGTCATAAGATGTATCATAGTGTATACATCACGATGAGATTATGTGAATGCATTAACTAGCACATCTAGTTTCTTCACATTCTTAATATTGCTCAATAACTATATGGACTTCATGTTTCTTGTTAGAGGTAGGTGCTGCACTTATTGAGGTCTCTGCATCTCTTTAAATCATTTGCTCGGTCTATAAATTCATAATCCTGAAGTCATAAATAATCATTTCTTTTTTTATCCTATGACATCATGCACTTAATAATCTATAATATTTATAACATACGCACTGAGACTGACATAAATAAGATTTGACTTCCTTACTGACATACTTCCAGGTTTTAAACTTTAGGTTCCTTTGCATATTATGGTTTATGTATATCTTTCAGCTCATACTCATGATGTAACTTGAATAAAAACAAATCTCTCATTAGGATGAAGTGTTCATTTGGATTTCATTAACATAACCCCAATCATGTCTTTAGCATATCTCTATGACAAGGAAGTGGCATGTTCATGTTTAGGTTACATTGAGTATTAGAGTTACCATAATATTTGTTCAACTCATTTCATTTCATACCTAATACTTATTGAAATGTCATCTTTGTAGCCCTTAAAACTTAGGTGTTTTGTTCTTTCGTAGCTTTCATATTATGGTTTGGAAAAATTGCAATGTCATACTCTGATAAGATCAATCACCATTTATGTGAATGGCAATTAATGCTACCATGTTGGGTCCATAACAACATTACTATATATATCTATTAACACTAGCCTGACTCAATTGATTTTACATCTCATAATCAACCAAACTATTACTTTCAGTCTAGTTTCATATACATTTTCTAGCTCTATGGTGTATGATACTTACTTTTGATGGAGAAGATCATTCGTCAGAGTCTTGAAGGATTCAAAGCATGTGTATGATGATACCCTTAACCTCCTTAGGTCTAAAAACAACTAAATGTGGCTATAATACCACTAAATGTAATATCTTCTTATATAATAGAACAAAATCCCACAATATAAATGAATTTTAAAATGTCATGTACTAAAATCCGATAATTGTAAAACACATTGACACATCATGAGCATGATGATTATTTTTAAATACTTAATTGAAATAAATAAGTCATTACAATATGCTATAAATGTGTAAAATGGATTTAGATATCTCAAATTATATAAATCTGACGACCATTTTTGTCTTATGTGATATATAACATAAAAACAAAAATACTTTAAAGCATGGTATCACCTTGAGATGCCTGCTTATCCATATGACTCTTAGCAGCTTGCTCTATAATGCCCATAATTAGGGCCTAGTAAATAAAATGGATTAAGAAAAGTTAAGTATGTATTTAAGAGTTAGGGTATATGAAAAGAGTTGAAAGAAACAAGAAAATTAAATGTCATATTGTTCACGCCCGTGACAATGCTTTCACAAACGTGAACCATCATGGGATGGAATTCTAGGTTTAAGTTGATTCACAACCATGACAATGGTTGCAATGTGTGTGAACATTATCAGATATAAAATCCCAACATTTGTTCTTTCTTTCTCTCATGGACTGAACCAAAAAGTAAATCCTATAACTTGAATGTTCTTCCTATATGAGACCAAATCTTAGGTTCTTTTTGATTCCTAGACATTAAACACCAAACCAAGAACAAAGATCACAATTTAAACAAGTTCTTGTGGGAGAGGATCATAAAGAAAAGGTGTTCTTAAGGAGGCCAACCCATAAAAGGAAGAGTGGAGTTAAATTATTCTTCCTAGTCGTGTTTTCTTCAATCTTAGCAAGGAATCATGTTTCTCCTTCTTCATAAGCTTTCATAGTCTTTTTCTATGTATAACCCATTTTATTAGAGACCCATTTCCATACGGGTTAGGGTTTTAGTTGAACATGAGTTTTTATATTTATAAAACCCTCTTTAAGATTGATTAAGGTTATTATATGCTTTATTAAGAGGTTTTATAAGATTAAAATTATATAAGAGGGTTAAGGTTAGGGTTTGAGCTTTATAGCTTTTAAAAGGTAAGTTTTTTATTTATAGAAGTTGATGGATTTATGTTATATGTGATAGCAATTGAAAGAGGAGGTGGTTAAATCCACCAAAAAGATAAGCAAACTTGAGAGAATCTTGGTTTTTGAGGCTCCATTAAAGGAATGTACATATATACATTTAAATTCCAATTTTGGTATGTTATATGTGTTAAATTCATTGAATGCCTTAAATGCTAGATGATTGTTGATATGAAAGTAAGTGAAGCAATGAATGCTATGAGAATATGAGACATAAATACAAATACATGAAAGGAACCTTGTTATAAGTATGTTATATGTGTTTCAAATGCAATGCCAAATTATGATGATGGAAAGATAAAAGGAAATATTGTTGAGGTTATAAAAGAGGTTAAACCATAAATGAGTTGGTAGGGTAATTTATGTTGAGATATGTTTTAAGGGGTTCAAATGATGCTTTAACATGTTTTTAATGCGTGATGTGATGAGAATGCTAATAGGAAAAGGCTATCATGGAAAAATCCTTAGAGCATTGTATTGACTTGTAATGAGTGTTTGTCTTTAATGCTATTTACTGCTGAAAAATCCAAATTCATGCTCGTGACTAGGAATTCATAATCATGAATCTCATCCCATGAACAAGATCATGCCCGTGAAGAATATGCACAAAACGAACAAAAGCTTTCACGACCAAGTTCATAGTTTGGTTCATGGGTAGGGTTACCCATGAATGAGAATTCACAGCCATGAACATATAGTTCACACCAGTGAAGCCTGCTTTAAATGATATATGATGTATGTTTAATGGTGATAATGCAATGGCTATGCACATGCCTTCATGATGATATGTCTAAAGTATGCTTCTATGAACATCAATACATGAGTATTACATGATGAATTTACATATGATCAAAGTATATATGATATAAGATATAAATGTTATGATGAAGTATAATAAGGTAATATGAACAAGTAAAGCTCAGGCTCGATACTAGGACTAGAAGTAGGATAAATGGTATGCCATTAAGGGGGTTTGGTATCGTAGTAATTATGAGATAATGATTTTATACTCGTCAATGTGGCTTAAGCTCTAGGAGCACCATTGACTTGAGATGCCTTGACTGACACATATGTTTACACTCGTCAATTTGGCTTAAGCTTTAAAAGCGCATTGGCATTAGATGCCTTGATTAACACACATAATTATAGACAATGACATGTGGCTTAAGCTCAAAGAGTGCCTTTGATCACAACTCGTGTTCGAATAATCCATGTTGAGAGTTATTAGGCAATCAATCATATAAAAGTGATTTAAGAACATATGAAATGAAAAAGAGGTCCAAAAACATAAGTATACAAAAATACATAGTTAACAAGTTATATGGGATAAAAAAAAACGAGTTATATGTGCTCTTTCTTATTGTCTAATGCTCAATGAGTTAATTCATCCTATAAGGTCAATAATCTACATGATAGTATGAATTCACTGCCATGCCATGAATTCATTTAATGTATGATTGCATGTGGAATTATTATACCGATATGTGCCACTAAGCTTTCAGTAGCTTAGTGTGTGAGTCGTTCCTCATGTAAGTTAGAGCCTTATAGATAGATTTGAGATTGATCCAGAAAAGTCAGCCTAACATCAAAGACAAAGTTCATACCTAATACAGATCGGTGATATCATATGTCATAAATGGCATAGAGATTTGGGTTGTTTACTTGCATACATGTTTTGTATTTTGAGATTTATATGTAGCTTTTGTAAATGCATGTATTTTTGTAAACATCAGCCCTTTGAGCCCCAAACATGTTATTTGTTTTATATATATGATGATGCTTTCTCTTAGGTCAAAAGATTTCTTGATGGATGATTTTATATAAGAGATGTTGAAATATGGTCTCATATGCAAAATAAGTGTTTATGAAAAAGGGTTTTCCAAAGAAATGAAAATTTTTAAAATTTCATAGGTTTTCCACACATCAATTTCTATAACACCCACTCATTTAGTTGAGTTAATCCTGGTTAGGCAAGAGGGCGCTACATGCTCTTCTCTTTTGTTGACCTTTTGTATCTCCATACCTACATATAGGAAAACACCCACATGCTAAGCAACCTAATATTTAGTGGTAGATATGTGCATAAAAATTCATACATACATTCATGATATATCGCAACAATTTCATGCTCATATTATCCAATTCGTCCTAATGGTTCGATATACATATACATTCATATAATCCATAATTTTGATATTGTGTTAATATGCATACTTTATACATTAGATCATAAAATGATATAAGTTTATCCATATGATACCAAACCATATTCCTTTTTCAATATTTCCATTTAACCAGTTTTCCTTATTCTTATTATGTTTTGCATATAAATAATCATAAACAATAGTCCATATATCATAACCATTTTCATAGCAGTATTAAAAATCAATTCATCATATATCAATATGGGATATTTCATACCTAGTTTACTGGTTTAACACATATACTTATCATAAATTGCAAAGGTAAATCCATATATCCATATTCGTACAACATCCATGACATATAATACCAAATTTCCATTTTCTTGTTCCGTTTACTTAATAATTGGTTTTCCATATCCTTTTTATATTTTGTATTTTAATGCCCAAAAACTCTACACATAGACTATCTAGATGTAGGTTATGAAACAAAAATGCTTATAAATGAGTTTAAGCCACCTTACTCATTATTTGTATTCGTATGTATATGTGCTCAACCAAGCTTCTCAAGTCAAGAACACTTTTATATGAGTTTAAGCCACCTTGTCGTCAAAATGATAATTCCATATGACATAATTTACGATACCATAACCCCCTAAATGACATGCAATTTATCCTGTAACTAGTCTTAGATTAGAGAAATGAGCTTTCATCCTTTATTCCTTATTGTCCATATAACTCATCATATACATATTTATATGATCAATGTTATAATATTTATACAACCATATTTTCTTATGACATCATGTATTAAATATATAATGCAAGTTCGCATATACATACCGTGTGATAATAATAATTATTATTCTTAATTTAATTAATGCAATAGTATCTCATTAAACATATAATTATAATCTCATATCATACATGCTCCATATGTATTTCAAAGTGTCATACTAGTATGACTTCATGTCACACCTAATCATATCTCATATCATTTTACCATATTCATAATGTTTTTCCATTCCATATAATATTGCATATTCATAGAGTAACCCTTAGGTGTTCATTCATTTAGAAACTATTTATCATGTCAAATCTTATCTTCTTAGGACTTACAAACCTTATACATTCATTAATTATATTAACTCATATACATACCAAATTAACTTAGTCAATATACCATAAAATATTTTAAGATAATTATTATCACTTTTTTTTACAATCAAAATACATATATATCGCACAATATTTAGAAGACTAAATTACAAAATATTTTATTCCTAGACATATTTCTCCCTTGATCTTGGGTTGCATTTTTCACCCAATTCAAATTCAAAATAGATAACATGGCCTTCAATGAATTTTTATATCTTTTATTTTAAAAAATAATCACATAAATTCTAATTTTCTAGCATAAGTTATAGCCTAATTATCATGTAGTATTTAGTAAATATTTGTTCAATATTTTCTAAGTACTTTTATGTCTGAGATTTTGTGACAAATTTTATGTCTAATTAAAATCAGAACTAGTATTCACACTCTTCATAGGAGTTTTAACCCAATTATCTACTTTCAATTTCAACTAGTTTCATGTCATTCTAAGTTTCATAACATAAGATATGACCAAATTATCGTGTGATATTTGAAAAAATATGTCTAGTTTTTTCTCGATACTTTTAGGTATGATATTTTGTAGCTAATTGTGGCTCTAATTGAAATCTGAATGAGTGTTCACACTCTTTATAAGAATTTTATCCCTATATGTTTACTTTCATTTCCAATTACTTTCATGTCAATATAAGTTTCACAATATAAGATATGAACAAATTAATGACGATTGTTCCACACAAAGTTTAACAAAATCACCAAATATATCTAAGCTATTTATTTAATTCATCATTCAACATCAAGAATCATAGAAATGCTAAAAAATGCACAAAGAAATACATATTCTCATATGTACAAACCTCAATAGAACCTTAATTACTTCAAGACTCAAGCTTGCTTTTGTTCTTAGTGGTTTTTACCACACTTTCTAATACCTCTTCCTTTGCCAAAGACATGATGAGTTTTTGGTATACTATCTTCTTCCTTCTATTTCCTTAAAAAAAAAAAACAATGGCTTTTCTGGCTTTAAAAAGCTAATTTTCCTCTTTTTCTCTTTACTAAGCCATGAAGGAGGTTTTCTTGAGTTTTTATAGTGATTCTAGGTAATAAGGACGTAGACAATGAAGAAAAGTGGGGAGAGGGAGATGAGGACTACACTTCACATTTTTGGGAGAAAACAAATAGTGTTTGGTTGCTAATTTTTGATGAAAAATGAGGAAGAATAATGGTTTTTACACTCTTTGCAAAATTACCACTTTGGCCCCTCCTTATTTTTGCTTAATACCCACTTTAATCCTCGGTTTTTATCTCTTTCTTTTAACTTACCTAACCTTTTTATCTCTTTTATAAAACATCCTTAACTTATTAAAATCCATTTACAAATCCATTTATTACATTTTATTTTCAAATTTAAACTCTAATAATTGAATTATGACTATTAGGTATGCTAATGATCTGAGCCTAAATTGACGGGTGTTACAAAGATGGCCAAATATATCCTAGTTGACAACTCCATACAATTTTTAGGGTATGTACTATTATAAATAATATTCAATAAGACTAATATAGTATATGTTACTTACACCAGAACTGTCATTTTAAAACTTTTATATCAGGTCAAACCAACAAATGAAGAAATATCAGGTCAAACATTCGTGATGGATATGAAATAAGGAATGAGTACATGTAAGAAGTTTCAAATGGATGAGCTACCTTGTGAACATGCATTTGCAATTGTGCTTGTAATAAACTAGGACATTTATCAATTGTTTTTAGAATTCTACAGTAATGAGGCTATGTTAACCATATACAGTGTAGATATGTACCCTATAAAAAGTGAAAGCACATGGGATATACTAGAAAATGTGATAGAATAGCAAGTGCTTCCCCTTAAGGGTAAAGTAAGGCCAAGAAGACCAAAAAAGAGGAGATTTAAGCCAACATAGGGAAACAAAATTAAAACAAATGTTTAAGATGCGGACAACCTAGACACATGTCAAAACATGCAGGAATCAACCAAAAAAACAATAAACAATTGCTACAATATGAATAAAAAAGCAATTAAGGATAAATGTATTCACAACATTAACTTTTTATGTTGTATTGTATATATATACAAATCATCCATATAGAATTTGTGGAACAATGAAAAAATTAACGCCATGTATGGTGAATAATGCCTATTTTAAGATAGTTGATATAAATTCAATTGATTATTTATTTGGAATTTTGCTAGAATAAAAGCATTTTTTTAGGGATAGTGCACATTACAATATAAGTATTTGCATAATTGAACCTTAAGTTCATTATGTGAACCTCCACCATGAGATAATGAATTATTGAATATAAATTTATTGTGATGTGCTATCATGGATAAAGAAAATGTGATTGTCACTCATGCTTGAATATAAATTCCAACTCCTACAAACTAATATATATATATATATATATATATATATATATATATATATATATGTTTTTTAACTGAAACTTGTGAGGTAATAATATATGTTATGAAAGTATATATTAGTATATGTTCACTATATATACAATATATGATCCTTATATTGTCACATATGTACATGACAGGTAATAATATATGTTATGGAACTGTACGTATAATATATGTTAACTATATGTATAGTATATGTAGTTTATATTTAATAGTATAGTGATATATGCATTATACAACCCGCAATAATAACATGTAAAAAATTTGCATACTATTTATTTTCCAATCTTTGAAGAGAAACTCAACAGAGATTGTATCTAGTCATAATATTTAACAACACACTTCATGTGCCATGCATAATATGCCAAAATAAACATACTCACAAACTTCATAATAAAAACTTGCTCATGAAAACAAAAACTAAAAAAATTTATTAAAAAATATGTAAAATTGTATTGCAAGTCCCATGTCATATACATAATCCAACCAGCTTCATATCCATGTACATAAAAATTAAACTAGCTTGATGCACAAAACATATTAAAACCCAAACAACTCTTCAAACATTTTCATTCTTCTTAAAATCATTCTTACTTTTATCCATTCTCTTTGTCTGCTTGGTCCTTTGCTCTTCCTAGGTATTCAGAATCGCTTATAACGTATTCATCTTGCTTTTACTTGCAATATTTGTAGAGCAAAATGGAATAGTGCTTCCCCAATACATCAACATAGAAAATTGCACTTGACATGTCCATAAATTTATGTCCCTTGAAAACCCCAAACAATGACATAAAATGCGGCAACAAAATGTTGTAATCTACAACAAGCTCAACAATTAAGCTATTAATACAACCAAATCTCAAGGAATTGTACAAATAAAAGGATATATCAACAAAACTTAGATGTTCTAGGATCCAGTGATTTTCCTTCTTCATATGAATAGGGAATAAAACATGTTGAACCTCTATCCATGGGGTATTACAATGCATGTAGAAACCCATAATGTACTACTTGTTCGTCATATATGAGATAGGGCACAATAGCATCTATCACTTTACTTGAATCTTTGTTTGCATCTCTTGAAGAATTTGAACTTCTTTCTCTTATATCTCTAGGGTTTTCAACTTGGGAATGCTTTTAAGGGCCTATTTTTCCAAGAAAGCAGTAATGGTGTTTTTGGGCTGCTGGATCATATGAGAATGAACAATTTCTTTTTGCTTTTGAGACTGGACATTTTGCAAAAAATTGTCCTAATAAGCCTAAAAAAGCTGCAAAAATAATTCACTTTCAATTCTAAGTTTGGGCTTTAACAGAGGGGGTCAAGGTATTATCTTGATTCTCTTGCTTAATATATATATATATATATATATATATATATATATATATATATATATATATATAATCATGCAAAAATGCAATCACGCAAACCAGATGTGTGAATATAATAATCACTCACGTTTGGGGATTTATGGCTGCTTTCCTGACCTAGATTTTCACTAATTTTTGTTTTTATTTACTGTTTAATTTTTAACTTCAACAGTCGCATCTAACATATGCATGAGAAATTAACTGTTATATCCGCTAATTTAGACTAAAGTCACGCGAGTTGTTAAATCGACTCGTCGGTTTGACCGAAATCTAAATTTGGAGTTTTATCGAAAAATAATGAAAATAATGGTAATTAAGTATGGAAAATATCTAATAAAGTGTTCAAAATATTTAAAGATGTTAAATTTCGATAAAGGACTAAATTGCAAATTTTGAAAAGTTTAGGGGTCAATTTGCAATTTATCAAAAATTGGAGGATTGAAAGGGGATAATCATAATTTAAATGCATGAATTGGGACATAAAATGCATATGGAGGCCAGACACACCAGGTGTCACATTTTAAGAAAATTGACATACATGAATTTAACATTAATTAAAGTTTCTAGAATTTGGCTTAGGTGTTCCATAATTATGTATCTTGTCTTTATTCTCTTAATTGTTCTTTCATCTCTTCATATCTAAAATTTGCTATCTTTCAATTGTCTCCCACGTTTCTTGAAGCCCAATACACCAAATGGCAAAGTTTAATAAGCTAATGAAGATACATGCATATGACATTAATTAAGGTTTCTAGAATGTGGCTTATGTGTCCCCCATTTTAATGACTTTTGTCACTTTGTTCTTGATTGCTTCTTTCTCTTCCTTATCCATTTTTCATTGAGAAAAATTCTGTTCTCTCAAACCAGCCACGTTTTGCTTTATTCCTCCATAGCTAAACCTTGATTCTAGTAAAAGAAAGTGAGAAAAAGAGGGAAAAAGCATGGAAACTTCCATTTTCATGCTCAAGGTAGCTTAAGAGAGTAAGGAGAAAGAGAGATTAGAGTTTATGAAGTGTTAATAATCTGTTTATGAACTTTAGGAACTCAAAGTGACAAGGATGTAGATCAAAGGAGCAAAGGAAAGGAGAAAGAAAAGTGAAGAGAAAGGAAAGAGAAAAAGAGAGGTTTGTGCATAATCTAAGGCAATAGCCTATTTTAATTTTGTTTAAATTGCATAATTTAATTATTGGGCATGTTGATGATTCTGAATTAATATTATTTGTGATGAAAAATCTTGGGGATGCATGTTTGCTAGACTTAGGATTTAATTTGGTAAAAATTGAATGTGATTAGTTCGTATGTTCTTTGCTGGAAATTGATGAGCAGTGTGGACTTAAACTGTTATAACTTAATTTCTAGAACTCGGTTTTCAATGTTCTTTGTTGGGTTTGAAAGATAAGACATAGGGCTATAACGTTCATTTAGATCATAAAACCTGAATATATCTGTAATTGTCCATAAATATTCATAAAATTCGAACATAGAATCTGTCCAGAAATTCTGGGCAGAATTGTTAATAATGAGCAGTAAGTACTTAAACTGTTATAACGTGAGTTCTAGAGCTTGGATTTGTGTGTTATTTATTCTTTATGAAAGATAAAACATAGGGGTAAAATTTTTATTTAGACCATAATATCTGAATATGTCTGTAATTATCCAGAAAAAATTCATAAAATTTAGACTTAGAATCTGTCCAGAAAATTCTGGCCAGAATTATCAGTGACTAGTTAGTGTTAATATTATCATATCTTTTGATACAAAATTCAGAATTAAGTGATTAAAGTTGAATATTAAAGCTCAGATCCATATCTAAAATATTTATGAAGATTATGTAACTAAATACAGAACGGAATAGGACCAAAATTAAGGTCCAAGACAGAGGACAGAATCTACCAGTAACAGGGCAGCATGTGAATTGAGGAATGAAATGAGTAAAATGTTGAGAACTTTGTTATATTATGTAAATATTATTTTAATTGAGTGATTATGTGATTAATATGAGATATTACATGCATGAAAAATATGAAATTAATTGTTATGAATTTTAATGAAATTGTATAAGCCCTAGAACACCTAACTAGAACCAACTTAGGATAGTTTGACATGCCAAATAGGGGGGAGTATGATGAAAATGATTAAATCCATTAATGGTATGATTATCTACGTCGGGTTTGGCAATGTTATCTACGTTGGCTTTGTCATTGTTATTTATACCGGGTATGACATTGTTATCTACGCCGAGTTTGGCACGGTTATATACGCCGAGTTTGGCACGGTTATCTACGTCGGGTTTGACACTTATATGCGCACATCATATTGCCCGGGTGACACTTCTAAGTGCCTGAATGGTAACTCCGTTATCCTATTCAATGGTTCATAGGTGTCCTGGGCATAAATGAAAACATAAATAAAGAAGTTAGGGGACATAAAAGAATTATTGAAAGTAAAACGGGAATTATGATTTGTGACATTGATAATAAAAATGAATTTATGAATTGTGGCATGGATAAAAAGAAAGTTTAGTGTTATGCAATAAGGTGATAATAAAATAAATTAGTATGAGATAATATAATATAATTTGATATCTATACATGCTAGAATACCATGATTTGCATGAGAATGATGATCTGATTATGTTAAACAAAATGAGATACAATAAATTGATGTTATGCATACTAGAATATTATGAAATGTATGTTTGCATGATTTGATCATAAATTTTTATATGACAATGCATGTGACATAAAAAAAATAGTTTATTGCCTTATTTATATGCACCACTAAGCCAAGAGCTTAGCGTGAGAGTTTCTCTCACGCAGGTATAACAAAGAATAAGTAGACAATAGTAGATAAAGCCAACGGTGACCTGACCTAGTAAAGCAGCGTATATCAACCACCGTGGGTCACACATCTGTTGTATTTATGTTTTAAATTTTATTTTATAGTACTTGTAAAATAAACGGTACACTTTGTAAAGAAGATGTTATTAAAGAAAATGTATTTTTATCTTTGATGTTATGACTTTTCTTTTATGCTACAAAGTAAATAAATGGTAAACAAAAAAAAATGAATATATTCAAAATTTAATAAAGATATTTTAAACGATGAAGTCAGAGGTAGCACTACCTCATCCAGGCACGAGCTGCTGGGTGAGGGGGTGTTACATTAACAACTCCCACGCTAAGCATAAATGCTTAGTGGTGTATATAAATAGGCAATAAGATATAGAGTATGCTATGACTTGCATTTGTATTTAGATCTAGCATTTATAAAATATGCAACAACTCTAGCCATTTATACCTTTGTTAATTTTTATCCCATATATACTTAAGATTGTTGCAATTAATGTTATTATATCATTCATTGTATTAATCTATGTTTAACATTCTTACTTAACAACATTAAAATCATAATGTATTATTATACTAAGGTATAGTTATGCTTTTCATATTTTATTTGGATAATATATACAATTTCAACTAGCCTTGTTCTTTATATTTGTTCTATACTTGTGATACATTTATTGTTCACATTCTTATTGCATTATCTATGAGGTCATTATAATATAACATTACTTGTAGTATTTTTCTTCATCTATTTCTATCATATCTTTGTATCACACTTATTTATAGGCAATATATATCTATATGTACATATATTGTTGCGCTCCCTCACCATGCTAGCCGCTAATAGTGCAGGAATGTACTACCTAGCTCATTATTTGAAAACTAAAGCTCAATTTTATTTATTTATTATTTATTTTTATTCGAGTTTGATATTAGCGAAATATTTATTATTATATATTTATTATTTTATCATTTAAATATATATCTAGTGATGTAAATATCTTGATTGTATAATTTCTTGATTTAAAAGTATTCATATATTAAATTATAATATTCAGAAATTTATTGATAAATAATACAAAATGTATTAATTACTAATTTACACTTTTATAAATCCTACATGTCATATATTTATAACAAAAAGAAAATCTTAAAAATTTATTTATACAATTTAATACCCAAAATATACAAAAATAAAAATTGATGTACTTTAATCTTGGGGTTCTCCTTTTTCAGTCAGTACTAATGCAATAACTATTTCTACTAACCTGCGTGTGTCGTGTGAAACACACATGCTAAACTACTAGGTTAGTGGTACTTTTGGCAACCTCCCAACAATTATACAATTATCTCTAAAATAATTTTTTTATCAATTGCAATTAATTTTCTAAGTATGCCAAAACATTCATATTAAATAAAACAAAACTATATAAATCATGTAAAATATGTAATTAATCAATTATAAAATTTCATTCATTGAGCATACTGAAATTCACTAATAATAATATAAGGAAATCATTTTAATAATTTATATTTTTTCTTTTTATTTATTTGATAGCTCATTACATCTCATACTGGAACTAAACACGAGATACAGGGTTTCTGCTCTTCGGCAGTATACTCGATGCCTATTTAATTATTTAATAACTTGACATTTAACGACTACATTTTCAATAATAACTAAGCATATTTTCGATGCCTACGTAATTTTAAACTCAAAACTATTTCTTAGTACCTACATATATTAAATCTTAGCAATATTTTCTAGTGCCTACATTTCTATCCTTTTATTGGCATGCCAACTTATCCTAATTTCTAGTTATTGACTAAATGTTATACAGCTTAATATTGTTTGTTACTTTTATTATTCTTTACATTAATTATGCATGTAATGCTAATATAATTTCACATAAATGAAATAATATCTGTTAAATATATTACAACATCATACTCACTCATTAAATCATTATAAATATAAGAAAAGTCAAATAATACATTTTTGAACAATATACTCATATATACAAGCTGCCTCATTCTGGGTAGAATTTATGTCTCATATTTTTATGCTTTTTTATCCATTTGTAAATGAAATTCAGACAAGTTATTACTTAACAAAATATATATACATTTCTTAGCTTTAATTACCAACTAGAATCACATCAAACCGAATTTTGTAACAAAAATTATGGATTTTACAATCAGTGACATTCATATTCATTTTGCCCAGTATTTTATTGGGCAGATTTCTAGTCCGAATTTTGAGTCAATTTTAGACCTAAATTCAGGTATATTCATATCTAATGGTCTAAATAAAAGTTCAAAATCTATGTCTTAACTTTCTAACCAATAAAAAAACACTAAAAAATAATATCCAGAACTCAAATTATGCCCTAAAATATAAACACTGTTCATAACATGAATTTCCTGCAACTTCATTAAATCACACAATTTCCTATTTTAAAGCATCATCAACATAATCTAAATTTTATTTTTACATTCATGGTATCATTTAATTACCATTTAATCACTCAATCAAAATATCAATAATTACTTACACAATTATACATAATATCATACTAAACATAATAATACAATCAACAATTAACATTTTTGCCATATTGAATTTTTGCCAAATGTATATACCTCAAAAAGTCCACTTTTCTTCACTCGTCTCTATCTCCTAATTGGCTTTCTCCTTGCCCTTAATTCCTTTTTGATTATGGGCCAAAGGTTTCTCACCTCCTTGGCCTAACAATAATTTTGCACATACACTTCAATCTTATATCTTATACTTTAATGTTATATATGCACATAAAGGTCACTTAAACCACTAATCACCTCTACCCCATCTTAGGTCTATAAACTACTCTTCTAATCCATCATCAACCCTTAACTCACACTAATCAAGCATTAATTACACTTAACAACTCTTAATCACTATTAACATACTAATAACCCTAAATTACTAACCTTAATGGTAACTAACCTTAAAATAGAAGTAAAGATGAAAAAGAAAAGTAAGAAGATGAAAAATCAAACCTGACCTTTGTAGATCTTCAAAATGGCCAAAATCTTTCCTTCTCTTTCTCTTCTTTTCTTCCTTCATCTTCCTTTGTTTTGCTCACTTTGCTTCATTTTCTTTTTAAGATTACCTTAATCTATCTTTTTCTATCTAAACCTTAGCTTTAATTGAAAAAAAAAAGAAGAAGAAAGGTGAGGTTATGGTCACAAAAAAAAAATTTGAAAGAAAGAGAGAATTTTTGTGTTTAAGATGAGGAAGAACAAGAAGAAATAAAGACAAAAAAGTGAAATTTTGACTTTTATAGTCGGATTAGGTGGGTGGTTAGGATTAATTAGATAATTTTGTCTCTCATTTGTACATTAATATAAATCAATCTTACTTTATCTTAATCCAAACAATATTCATTTCCTTAGATAAAGAATATTCTATTTTTATTCCTTCTTAAAATATTAGTGTAAAAAACATCGTAAATTCAAATTACGTTCAGCGAAAAATTATTTTCTAAATTTTAGCTCTAGACCTCAAAATTCTCAATTAATAATATCCAAAATATTTTCTCATATTTTATTATCATTTTAATTCTTTTCTTTCATGTCTGAATTTAGACACTGATTGGTTCGACGCACCGGATTTCGGTCATTCACGACTGTGGCCTAAATTATTGGGCTTTACAATTTTTCCCTCCGTAAAAAAAAAAATTCATCCTCGAAATTTACCTTTTTAATTGTAGTTGAGTAATTGTGGAAATTGAGTCTTCATCACCTCTTCATTTTTCCAAGTCGCCTCTTCCGAATTATGATTTTTCCAAAGAACATTTACCAATGGTACCTTCTTGTTCTGTAGCTCCTTCAATTATTGGGCTAAACTTTCCACTGGCTCCTTTTCATAAGTCAGATATGGTTGTATCTGTATGGGTTATGCTAATATAATATGAGATAGATCTGATCGATATCTTCTCAGCATGGACAGATGGAATGCGTTGTGCATCTTGTCTAACTCCAGTGGTATGGACACATAGACACATGGACCATACTTGATTGATATCTTCTCAACAGCTAATTTGTATGCTATGAGACTTACACGTCAAGTACCTCGTACGGTCAAATGAATCTAAAACTCAACTTAACCTTCTTTCCAAATCGGAATATCCTTTTTCAATATGAGACTCTTAAAAATATTTTGTCACTAACTATATACTCAATATCCCTCATTTTCAAATATGCGTGTGATTTAAGTCTATCAACAACGACTTTCAGCTTATCTCTTATTACTCTCACTTTTTCCTCTGTCTGCTACACTAACTCTAGGCCCACTACTTTCTTTTCACTAAGCTTAGTCCAACATAAAGGTGTTCTACATTTCCTCCCATATAAGGCTTCATATGGTGCCATACCGATACTGGGTTGGTCATTATTATTGTAGACAAATTCTATTAATGGGAGATGTTTGTCCCAACTATCTTCAAATTCCATCACACCATTCCTCAACATATCTTTCAATATCTGTATGACCCTCTCTGATTATCCATCTGTTTATGGGTGGAAAGTTGTGCTGAAATTGAACAAGTATCCATGGTTTAATGCAAACTTTTCTAGAATTGTGGAGTGAACCTCAAGTTTCGATCTGAAATGATTGAAACTGGCACACAATCTAAATAGATTATCTCATTAACATAGATCTCTGTCAAACGGTTAAGTGGATAATTCATCCTATTCAGTAGAAAATGAGCTGATTTAGTGAGTCAGTCCACCATTACCCATACTGCATCATTCCTCTTTTGTGTTAAAGAAAACTAGAGACAAAATCTATTATAACTCTTTCCCATTTCCACTCTGAAATTGAAATTGACTGCAATAATCCACTTAGTACTTCATGTTCAGCCTCACTTGCTAACAAGTTAAACATCTGGTAGTGTACTCTATGATATCTCTATTCCTAGCTATTAGTAAAATGCCTTCAAGTCATGATACATTTTGTTGCTCCCCAGGTGTATTGCATAAATAACATTGTGAGCCTGTTTCAATCTTGTTTCAATTGTAGTATGTCTAGCATACATAACCTACCTTTATGCCTTAAATTCTCATATGCTTCAATCGTAAATTCTGGCTTTTCACCCTTTTTCACCATTTCAAAGGTTTCCTTTAATTTCATGTATTGCTTCTGATTGTCCTTTACTTGCTGGATCAAAATGGGTTGAATCCGCAATTCTGCCAAAATAATAAATAAATTTCTTATTATCTTGTTATTAGTTATTTAATCTTGTTCACTTAATAAATTTATGTTTTAATGTTTACTTGCCTGAGTTTTTCTATACCTTATTAGCCTTACCCAATCAATAATCAATGATAAAATTGTAGTCTTTGATCATTTATAGCCATCGTTTCTATCTCAAATTGAGTTCCTTTTGTGAAGGAAAATATTTCAGACTTTTATAGTTTGTATAGATAACATTTCTCGCCATACAAGTAGTGTCGCCATATTTTCAATGCAAACACAATGGCTGCTAGTTCCATATCATGTGTTGGGTAATTTCTCTCATGAGGCTTTTGTTGTCTAGAAGCATACACAATCACTTTTCCTTCTTGCATGAATAAACAACCCAAACCATTAAGGGAAACATCACTATACACCACATAATCTTTTCCTACAATAGGCTGTGTCAACACTGGTGCCTCTATCAACATTTTCTTCAACTTATCAAAACTAGTCTGGCACCAAGCTATCCACTCAAATCTAGTTTCCATTCTAAGCAATTTTGTCAGTGGTGAGGCTATCGTTGAAAACCTTTTCACGAAACTCCAATAATAAATAGCCAAACTAAAAAAACTTCTCACCTCTGTCACATTCCGACTCGGCTTCCAATTGAGGATCACCTTTACCTTGTTGGAGTCAACTCTGATCCTTTCGGCTGAGACAATATGCCCTAGAAAGGCCACTTCATCCAACAAAAATACACATTTTGACAACTTCACATATAATTGATTCTCTCTTAAGGTATAAAAGACCATACAAAGATGTTGATCATACTTTTTTTTGGTTTTGGAGTACACCAAGATATCATCTAAGAACACCACCACGAATTGGTCCAAATAAGGCCTAAAGATTTTTTTCATTAGATCCATAAATGCTATTGGGGGATTCATCAGGCCAAAAGGAATTACTAAGAACTCATAATGACCATACCGAGTCCTAAATGTTGCTTTTGAAATGTCTGATTCTCTAATCCTCAATTGGTGATAACCTAATCTGAGGTCAATTTTAGAAAATATCCCTGCTTCTTTCAACTGATCAAACAAGTCATCTATTATTGACAATGGATATCCATTCTTAATCGTCATCTTGTTGAACTGATGATAATCTATGCACAAGTGTAAGGTGTCATCCTTCTTTTTCACAAATAGAACCGGAGCACTCCAATGCGAGACACTAGGTCTGATAAACCCTTTTTCTAACAACTCTTGCAACTGCACTTTTGATTCTTTTAGTTCCGTAGGTGCTATTTTGGAGGGAGTGATCTATACTGGGGTTATGCCTGGCAAAATATCTATGGCAAACTCTATCTCCCCGACAGGTGGTAACCCTAGCAAGTCATCAGGGAAGATATCTTGATATTCAGATACTATAGGAATCTCTCTGAGATCTAGACTTTCCTTTTTGGTATCTACAATATGTGCCAAAAATGTTTCACATTCCTTTTTGATAAGCTTACATGCCTTTGTAATAGAAATGACATTAGTCAGATATGGTCGATTCTCACCCAAGACAATCACGCCCTGAATTCTTAAAAGTCACTCTCCTATACTAACAATCCACGATTGCCCTATGGTGAGTTAACCAATCCATCCCTAAGATTGCATCAAATTCATAGAATGGTAACCCTATCAGGTTAGCTAGGAAATTCTACATTATGAGCTTTGATTGGACTGTTTTTCTATACTCGACTAACTTTAACTCCATGACCTAAAGGAATTGTCACTAATATATCATAATCTAATTTCTCTGCTACCATGTTACCCTAACTAGGTGGTGACATGCATAAACAAGAATAGGCAGAACTCAAATTTATCAGTGCAAATAAATCATTATCATAAAGAAAGATTTATTGATAATGACATCCGAGGCATCCTTATCCTCGCGAGCTCTCATGGAATATGCTCGGGTTGGGGCTTGACTACCCTATACTCTATTCACTAATTCTGATACAATGTGACCAACCCTGCCACTTTAAGATTATCCATGTCCCCTGCCTATGCTTCGAGTGAAATTCTGAACCTGAACTGATACTACACCATATATCTCTTCCTCTAGGGCAATCTTTCTGTTTGTGCTCAGTAGATCCACATCGTAAGCATAATCCAGTAATCCACTAGTAATAACCTGCATGTGATCTTCCACAATGCTGACATGTGACAGATATAAATCTCCTATTACCTGAAGATAGCAGCTATAGACCCTTCTGGTCTTGACTATTGGCTTTGCCTAGCTTAAAATGTTGGTCCAAAACTCCATGACTGGAAAAATCTAGGCGTTGCCAACCCCTTATTATCGAATGTATAGGCCATACTAGTTGTCGATCTCCGGAGTGGCTTTTTTATATCCTCTTTCTCTTTGACCTTTTTTCCACACTGATGACTAAAGATACAAGTGTAGCAAAATCCTCAAGGTGAAGGGTGGTAACCATATTTCCAATGCCATCATTAAGCCCATCCTCAAATCCAAAACACCTATATGCCTCATCAACAATAATTCCCATTGCATACTTACTCATTCTAGTGAATTCATCTCGTTTTCTGCCACTAACATGCTTCCTTGCTTTAGGTCTTGAAATTCCCTATTCTTTTCATTAGCATAGACTTTAGGCATATATTTTTTGCTAAATCTTCCTTGAAGAAATTCCATGAGGGTGGTTTTGGTGTCTAGGCCTTTGATAAATTTGATTTTGACCAGTTGTAGGCATGATCATTTAAAAGGGACACTGCATACCTGACTTTCTATTCCTTTGGATATTCGAGCTCCCCAAATATCCATTCTGTCACTTCCATCCAAAACTCTAATTCTGCTAGGTCATCCTCTCTCATTTCCATAAAATTTATGGCCCTATATTTTCTCAGCTTATCAATCCGGGGTTTTAGCTGAGGTTGAGAAGATGGTGGGGCTGGTTAAGGCAGTGCTTGTGCGATCCGTTGCAACAAATTAGCTATATGCTGCATAAGAGGTTCTTGTTATAGATCAAATTGTCCCTTTGCTCTTGGCATATCTACTACACTTGGCTCGGATTCTCTCATTGATGGGGGTTGTCCATGATCGGCTAAGTCAGAAAGACTATTACTTAGTTCATCTTCTGAGAAATCTTATTCTGATCTCGAATTCATATCTACGTATAAACCAGAAAAGGACCCAAATCAGATCATTGAAGCATTTTATGCATATGCATGAGACACACTTTATAATTTACACTCACTGTTTGAGAATCAATTAACCTAGGCTCTAATACCACTAAATGTAGCACTCTTTTACCCTATTAGCCGCTAATAGTGTAATGTAGGGAAATGCTACCTAGCTCATTATTTGAAAATGAATGCTCAATTTTATTTATTTTTATTCGAGTTTGATATTAGTGTAATTATTATTATTATTATTATTATTATTATTATTATTATTATTATTATTATTATTATTATTATTATTATTATATATTTATTTTATCATTTAAATATGTATCTAGTGATGCAAATATCTTGATACTAAAATTTCTTGATTTAAAAGTATTCATACATTAAGCTATAATATTCCAAAATACATTTACAAATAATACAAAAAATATTAATTACTAATTTACACTTTTATAAATCTACATCCCACATATTTACAATAAAAAGAAAAACTTAAAATTTATTTATACAACATAATACCCAAAATATACAAAAAAACAAACTGCTGCAATTTGAACTTGGGGTTCCCCAATTTTCGGTCAGTATTAATGCAATAGCTACTTTTACTAACCTACGCGTGAAACACAAATGCTAAGCTATTAGTTTAGTAGTACTTTTGGCAATCATCTAATAATTATACAATTATCTCTAAAATAAAATTTTTATCAATTACAATTAATTATCTATATGTATTCAAAAATATTCAAATTAAATAAAAATAACTATATAAATCATGCAAAATATATATTTAATCAATTATAATATTTTATTCGTTAAACATACCAAAATTCGTTAATAATAATATAAGACAATCATTTTAATAATTTATATTTTTTTCTCTTTATTTATTTGATAGCCTATGATATCTCAAACCGGAACTAAACTCCGGATATAGATTTTTGCTCTTCTGTAGTACACTCAGCGCCTACTTAATTATTTGATAACTCGATATTTAACGCCTATATTTTCAATAACAACTCGGTATCTTTTCAGTATTACGTAATTTTAAACTCAACATTATTTCTTAGTGCCTATATAAATTAAATCCCAACACTATTTTCTAGTGCCTACATTTCTACCATTTTATTAGTATGACAACTTATCCTAATTTTTAGTTCTCGAATAGATGTTATAGGGCTTAATCATGTTTGTTACCTTTATTATTATTTTCATCAATTATGTATATAATACTATATAATTTCACATAAATGAAATAATCTCCATTAAATATATTAAAATATCATACTCACTCACTAAATCATTATAAATATAAGAAAAGTCAAATAATATATTTTTCTATCATAGAGTTCAATAATATACTCATATATACAAGCTGTACTATTCTTGGCAAAATTTATGTCTTATATTGGCCTACATTTTTCATCCACTTTTAAATGGAATTCAGACAAGTGATTAACTAACAAAATATAGATACATGTCTAATCTTTGATTATCGTTACCAATTATAATCATATGAAACCGAATTTTGTAGCAAAAGCTATGGATTTTACAATCAGTTATGTTCATATTCATACTGCCTAGTATTTTACTAGGCAGATTTATAGTTTAACTTTTGAGTCATTTTAAACCTAAATTCAAACATTTTCAGATCTAATAGTCTGAATGAAAGTTGAAGCTTTATGTCTTAAATTTTCAACCCAATAAGAAATACTCAAATATCACATCAAGAACTCAAGTTATTCCCTAAAATTTAGATACTGTTTATAAGACGAATTTCCAGCAACTTTATTAAATCACACAATTTCTTATCTTCATGCATCATCAACATAATTTAAATTTTATTTTCACATTCATGGCATCACTTAATCACCATTTCATCACTCAATAAAAATATCAATAATTACTTACACAATTACACATAATATTATATTCAACATAATAATACAATCAACAATTAACATTTTTACTATATTGAATTTTTGCCAAATGTACATACCTCAAAAAGTCCACTTTTCTTCACTCTTCTCTACCTCCTAATTGGCTTTCTCCTTGCCCTTCTTTTCTTTTTGATTACGGGCCAAAGATTGCTCACCTCCTTGGCCTAACAATAATTTTACACATAGACTTCAGTCTTATATCTTATACTTTAATGTCACATATACACATAAAGCTCACTTAAACCGCTAATCACCTCTACCCCATCTTAGGTTCATAAAATACTCTACTAATCCATCACTTACTCTTAACTCATACTAATCAAGCATTAATTTTACTTAACAACCCTTAATCACCATTAACATACTAATGACCCTAAACTACCAACCTTAATGGTAACTAACCTCAAAATGGAAGTAAAGAAGAGAAAAAAGTAGGAAGATGAAAAATTTAACCACACCTTTATAGATCTTCAAAATGGCCAAAATCCTTCATTCTCTTTCTCTTATTCTCTTCATTCCTCTTCCTTTGTTTTGCTCACTTTGCTTCACTTTCTTGTTATCTTTAATTGAAGAAAAAAGAAGAAGAAAGGTGAGATTGTGGTCATGGAAAAAGGGAGAGAAAGAGATAGAATTTTTGTGTTTAAGATAAGGAAGAAGAAGAAATAAAGACAAAAAGTGAAATTTTGACTTTTATAGTTGGATTAGGTGGGTGGTTAGGAATAATGAGATAATCTTGTCTCTCATTGGTCCATTAATATAAATCAATCTTACTTTATCTTAATCCAAAGAATATTTCATTCATTAGATAAAGAATATTCTATTTTTATTTCTTCTTCAAATATCAATGTCAAAAACACCGTAAATTGAAATTCCATTCAGTGAAAAATTATTATTTTCTAAATTTTGGCTCCAAACCTCAAAATTCTCAATTAATAATATCCAAAATGTTGTTCTCATATTCTATTATGATTTTAATTTTGTTCATATCTAAATTTAAACCTCGATCGATTCGGTGGGTCAAATTTCGGTCACTTGCGACTGTGGCCTAAATCATCAAGCATTACATATATATACACATATATATATGCATCAACTAAAATTCATGCTAAAATGTTAATTCTTATTTTTGTGTAGAGTTATTTACAACATATTCTTTATTTCAACCATGCATGTCATTTTGGTAGGCTATACTATTCTTATCATATCATAAACCAACAACATAAAATTAGTTAAACATGTTAAATCATAAATATTCTTGTACTTAATAATAACACATGATATGCATTATCTTTCAAAATAAATATTACTTGGTCGACAATATAACTCTACACTGGACTAAACTGGATACGGGTTATGGATTAGGGGTGCTTCTAGAGCTAAAGTCACTATGTCCACTATTTGGCTCATCCGAGCTTTTTAGGTCAAGGGTGCTCCTAAAGCTAAAACTACCTTGACTGAGTAATATATCATCATGTAAGAATTACCAGACCAAGGGCTCTCCTAGAGCTAAAGCCACATTGTCCTCTATCTGTATATGCTTAACTGAGCTTCTCAAGTCATTGATGCTCCTAAAGCTAAAGTCACATTGACTGAGGAATACATTTCATATTCTATGATACCGTTTGCCCCTTTAATTGCATGCCATCTATCCTAATTCTAGTCCTAGGTTAGAATAATGAGCATATCCGTTTCAAAATTAATATCATATTTAATATCATTACCATCATCATATTTTCATTATATTTTTTTCTTTATTTTCTTTTCTTTTATCACATCATTCCATGCATTCTTTTTAACAATTATCTCATAACTTTATAACAAAATTCCTAACATCCATACACTTAATATTTCGTGGCATCATCAAGCTTAAAATCAATATATATATATATATATATGAGTAGTATGATCATATACCTTATTCTACTTGATTTTGTTTTATATTCTCTCTTATGTATATTCAATTTCTTAGGCGATTGTTATACATACTTTACATGTATCCCTTCATAGCATAATGACATTGTTGTCATTCATATCATATAATCAAACATTTACTATGTCGTATCATTCATGTGAATTATAATGCAAAATCCAATTCACGATATATAATTATAATTATTTCATTTCATTTTCAAAATTTATCTCACAACTATAAGAAAAGAAACTATATTATTCTTTCTTTCATTATCTTAATCATACAATATTCAACCATGATTTTTATTTCCACATCTTGATTTCTCATATATTTGATTTGATTAAAATTCACATTATAGGATTTAACCCAATATAACTTAAATATTTTAATTTCTTTTTCTTTTTTAGTTTGCCCTGCTCTAGGCAAAATTTATTCCCTATTTTATATTTCAATTTTAACCCTATTCCAAATTTGATCAAATAATCTCTAAAGAATTATAGCCTAAAATCTTATCTTTAATATGCAAGTTAAATCACTTAATTCTAATCTCTGTAGAAAATGTTTCATCCATTTTATCACTAACTGCTCACTAAAAACTTTGCCCATAATTTTCTAGACAATTTTCTAGTCTAATGTTTGTACCCAAATTAAGCATAGATATGAGAAAAATCACATTTTGTGTTGTTCATAAAATTTTTAGCCTTATGTCTTAAGTTTCAAATCCAATGAATAAAATACCCATCCATATTCTAGAATTTAAGTTATAGCATATTATATGCATGCTACTCCCTATTAATTTTCGACAAAACAACACAAATATTGCAACTCATATTACCATATTTCAATCCCAAATTCATGCAAAGTGACCAAACCAAATTTATCCTAATTACCAACTAACGTGCCAAATATTAAAATTATGCAAACATATAACAATTCTATAGGCTATTGCCTTAGGGTATACACATACCTTTTTTATCTTTTCTTTCTCTTTGGTCTTTTATATCTCGTTCTCCTTTCCGTTATCTTTTTTCTCTTCTTAAGTACCTAAAACATAGAAGAATCTCATAAAAAATCTTTTTTCCATCATATATCTCTAACTACTAAACTCTCTCTCATCCAAAACATACTCTAATCACTATCTTTCTTTAGAGAAAATATGGAACAGAAGAAAAACCACCTTACCTTCACTTCTTTGCTTCCATAACCGAACCCTAAGATTTTTCCTCTCCTCTTTTATTGCTTCTCTCTCTCTCTCTTTTTCTCACTCAAGCTTCCTTAAGTCCTTTTATGAATTAAAATGGCTTTTCTCACTTTTCTCACTTTCTCTCATTAGAAGGAAGCTTTAGCTATGGAGGATGGTAGAAATGTGGGGCTATTTTAGGAGAGTAGAAAATTCTAGATGAAAAGAGATAAGGAAGGAAGAAGAAGAAATTAAGAACATGCCATGATTAATTAATGATGGGTCCACCTAAGCTTAAATATCTAGATATTTATGTTAATTAGCCTCTTAATATTTGCCATTTGGTTTGGCCAGCCAACTCATGCATTTAATGTCCAAAATTATTCATTTAAATAAAAATATTTCACCTGATCCCCATATTTTATATGAAATGCAAATTGACCCCAAAATGTTTCAAATTTTGTAATTAGGTCCTTCACTACAAACTAACATCTTTCAATACTTTAAAAACTTTATTAAGTATTTTGCATAATTATTTGCCATTATTTTAGTTATTTTCCAGTCAAAATCCGAATTTAGACTCTATTCGATCCAATATATCAATTTGGTGACGCAACGCCTAAATTAGCAGATATGAAATTTACAACACCCTTCACAAGGAATAAAATTTTGAAACACATAACATATACTATAAACTACACAACATCAAAAGGGTTATATTTAACTTGTATGATAGTTATACGTAAAGTATATATAATAAATATGCAAGTTATTGAAGTACGACATCAAAATGTATATGAACATAGATTTCATCATATGTATGGGTTGTTAATATGAATACATTACTCTACCTTTGTCAACATTGAAGATAGTGGCAGTCTTCAAAGTGGAGTCATTTTTTGCAAAAAATATTTGGATCGAGATGATAAAAAACAATTATTAACTAGATTATTTTCCTAATTCTAGATTACTAACCTTTCTAGAGCCAAGATCAACTTTCTTACCTAAAAAATTTATATTCAAAAGTATAAAAGGAAAAAACAAGTAAAAAAGAATAGAAATGCAATTACCAGATAAAAATCCACACTATCATTAGCAGCACCCTTATGACAGTCTCCAACAGCCTAGTCAAAATCTCCAATAGTTTCGGCATCCAAACCAACTCCATCTTCATGCTTGTCCTCATCACTATCTAGTTTATTCTTTATATATATATATATATATATATATATATATATATATATATATATATATTATAACACCCCTTCATATCATGATAATTAATCAAGCTATATAAGCGAGTATTACAAGATCACCCGTTTTAAAATCCAACTAAAATAAAAACTTTATTTTAAATAACATTTTTTTGCATCATAACTATTTTAAAATTCATAAAAAGAATAGAAAAATAGAAAATTAATTGAAATGTTAAATCATATTGAAATTCTGAATTGGGCTACAATTAACATCAAGATTTACAAACAATATCCCAAAGAGAAATACAAATCCTTTTAAACATGAAAACAAAACTTAAAGACTCTTTTGTGTATCACCGACCCAAACTAGGTTTTTTCCTATGACTCTTCCTTTGAACTCTCTTTATCTATCAAAAACACTTATTTGACTCTAATTTATGTGTGAGAAATAGTCACATGGTAAACAACTCGTGCTTTGCAGTATATATGTGCATATATGTTGTAACATCACAATCATATGAATTTCCATATAAGCATGCCATATATATATAATGTCTAGATCATTTCTTTCTATGTGCATATTTAACATATAAATTCTCAATGAACTTTCTCATACAAATTAATATGCATTCATCAAATTTTAATGTGCAATTCTATAACCATGCATTCTTAATCAATCATGGGTAAATGTTTGTAGTGATAGTACTCTTAGCTTAGTATATGAGCATGTAATGCCTAATTTTTAGGGTCTATAAGTTAGTTGGGTTGGTTAAGAGAGAGTGTAATGGGATTAAAGTTTAAAAGGTTTAACATAGTGATAGAGAGGTTGTTCACACCCATGAATAAGGGTTTCACAGCCATGAATGTCATGTGTTAAGTTTCCTTATGAAAGGTTTTTCATGCTTACGATAGGAGAGTGTTCATGCTCATGAATGATAGTTAGCAAAGTTATTGGGCATAGCCATTTTTTTTCTCTCTCTTTCATGCTTTTTCAGCTATTCCACACCTATAACCCAAGTTTGCATGCCACATTCATCTTCTTCAACTTCCTCTTACCCTATTACACAAAAATCACCATTTTAATCCTTGTGAAAGTTTATACCTAAGAGATAAAGAAGAGTTCTTAAGGTTTAAACTAAAGGTTCATTTGAGAGTAAGTTTAGTGTTTCATTTTCTATTCTATGGTTTTAAGACAGGGATTTTCTATAGGGTAGGTGCTAGAACAAGTGAAGAGGATCATCGAAAAGGTTAGGCAAGCTTGAAGAGCTCATAGAGTTTAGGCTCAATTGTTAAAGGTTAGTACATATACACATATTAATTCCCCTATTTTGCATGTTATTGTGTTATATTCTATGAAAATGTGATTAATGTGTTTTCGCAATATGTTTACATGTTAATGGCATGGTATAATTGCTATAAATACCATGAAAATAGGTTATGTTGGTTATGTTTCTTAAGAGAGATTTTAGCATAAAATGTGCTATGAATGTTTCTTTTATGTCAAAGACATGTTGCTAGCTTGATATATGGTTAAATGTTGATAGGAGTGATTTACATTGGTCAATTTTAAAGACTTCTGATATGGCTTTGTTATGCTCTATTTTTTAGTCTGAAAAAATTCACACTCGTGATAAGGTTACCATGTCCGTGAATATAACACATAGACATGTTCCATGCCCGTGAAACATGAATTGAGAAAATGCCTAGAATGGGCAATAACATTCATGCCTTGCATCATGACTAAGGAAGTCGTGAATGCATGGGTTCACACCTATGAACAGGTAGTCATGGTTGTGAACATCTATTTCCAGTTTTTCATCCTTAGTTTTCATAGCTTGAACCACGGTCATAAGTGCTTAGTTTCACGCCTGTGAATATATAGTCATGACCATAAATGAAGTATGTTCGGGGATAAAAGCTTTCACATGAATGGTCACGATTTGGCTCATGGTTAATGGAGTACCTATGAATGTCTTTCATGCCTGCAAATAGTCTGTTATTTTACATATGCAAGGTATAATTTTAATCGATATGTGGTGGTTTTGCTTCTAAATGCATATAGATAATGTAAAAATGATATAAAGGATAAATGTGATAATGCATGAGAAGTAATATGATGATGTTACGAGAATGGTTCTATGTGTATATGGCATTAAAATATAAATGAGGTAAAGGATAAAGAAATAAGTCATAAGAACTAGAAATGCCATTTTCTTCAAATTTAGGACTTGGCCTTGAACAGATGGCATGCCATTGAGAGGTTTACGGTACTGTAAAATAATCTTTATATGAGGCCTTAGTAGCAGAAGCTCAGTTTAGAGTGCATTTGATCCTCGATTCCATGTGATTTTAAGGATAAGGTGGCTAAAATTTAGGTTAGTGCACCATTGATCTGATTTATACGTAGTCAAGGCGGTTCAAGCTCTAGGGGCACCCATGACTTGAGGAGCTGAAGTGAGCTTTTTACAATCAGAGGATAAAGTGGTTGAAGCTTTGAAAGCACCTCTATTCCAAAACCTGCAATTCGGATAGTCCATATTAGAGTTTTGAGTGAAAACATATTAAAAAGGGAATTATGGTAAGTTTTGGGCAAGGTAATGAACTAAAGAAAAAAAAGTAAGGAAACGATAGTCGGATAATGATAAATATGAGATAAAATTAGGTACTGATTTTATGTACCGGTTGTATAAGAAAGTTTTATTATGTGTAATGTTGATATGAGATATGGTGATTGTATTGCCAAGCATTAGGATAGTGTTTATGGTATGATAGTATACATGAACATGCATAATATGCCATGATTGAAATGTATAGTTGCATACTTGAATTTTTATGCCTATATATACCACTAAGCTTTTAGTAGCTTAATGTGTGAGTTTTATGCATGCAGGTCAGAGCCTAAGGGATAATAGGAGTTGACTCATGAGAAGAAGCACCCATTTTGAAGAGTTAGTGCACATGTCATCTATATTGATTTCTTTGTACATGACAAGGTTTTGGGTTTTAATGTTTTGTATAAACCTTTTTCTATTAAAAGCTTGTATTTGGATGAAAGGATGTAATTTATAGACAAAGGATCATTATAGCCTTAGGATGAATGTATGATATATGAAAATGATCATTTGGATCAAGTTGATGTAAGTTTATAAATGGTTCTTGATGTTTAAAATGGTTTATTAAATTAGTTTTGTAAGGAAAAATTTTAATTTCATAGGTTTTATAAAACAGTAACTGGTAGCATCCGCCTAATTAGTCAGGGGCAATTGTGATTAGCTGGGTGGATGGTACAACCATAATTTACAATTTACTATACTCACCATTATAAACATGCTCAACAGATAATTCACATAAATCAATAATCACTAGTTATAACATTCATAACAGATTCATACATGGCATGTCGTATAATTCAAGTTCATGTTATTTGGTCATATTCATAATTGTTTACATTATGACATGGCAATACAAGTGTGAAACCTTGCCACCATAATTTGTGTCATGTGAAAAATCATACTCCTATAATCATGCATTAGTATTGCATACCAACATATCAAATATCACCTGACATATATTCCAATTAACAAAATAATCATTTTCAATTTATTTTTTTCACTATATCATATTTCATTAAATATTCTTGCCTAAAACTCTATACCTAGACTTTTCGGATACAAGTTGTGAATGGGGCGCTCTTCGAGCTTAAGCCACCATGCCACTATCTATGATCATATGTGCTCATTTGTAAACCACCACAATGACATGCCATATATCCTACCTCTAGTCCTAGTATAGAGCATAGTCATTACAGTTCATATTCCCTCATTTTACATTTCATCCTTTATATGAATCATATCATTCTCATATGTAATATCTTATACAAATTTATGTGCTCATATAAGCTGTATATAGTTTCTCATCATTTCATGACCTCGTACAACTGGATGAGTCATGGATACATAATTACATCATCATGTTCATTTACATGCTTACATTTTAAGTTTCCTACATTAATTTCATTGATGATTTGTGTTATTATAACATAACATATACTTTATCATATAACACATCCTTTATCATATAACACATCTTATTGCATATACCTTTTTATCATATAAACCATCTCCATGTATTAATATCACTTGTAATACTTCATGTAAATGTGTTGTTCATACTGGTGGTTTATCTTGGGGACTACATGTGCATAGCCATCATATTATATCATTGAAGAAAAATAGTGTGTGTCATATTAATAGGCTTTATAGGCGTGAACTACAAGTTCACAACCGTGAAATGCCACCCATGGAAAACACTGTTTGTGAACACTACTAGTTATGAAAAGCGCATATTTATGAAAATGAAGAAGAAGTCATGAATGTGACTTTGTTTCACGGACATAAATCAAGTAGTAATTGAAGCCATAAAGTATTCTGCCCAAGTTGGGCATTTTTTGGATGGTTGATTCACAGCCATGAACCCTTTGTCATGACATGAATTTGAGTTTTCAAGTAGATTAAAAACACAAAATAGACATCAATTAACATTCTCTTTCAATCAACACATGCAAAACACATGCAAAACTCTAATGGTTGACCATTGGCAATCTCTTTCAATCAACATTCTCAGTAATTCATGCTTTAGACATCAATTAACATCATTTAATCATAATTGAATGTATAAACATTAAAATTCACATATAAATGGCCATTAATTACCATAACATGCATTCATGTTACCCAACTAGCATTCATGGTACCCCAACAAGGTGGCAAAAGATTGGAGAGCACCCCTATATCATAACTCGTATCTTGATAGTCTAGTTTAGAGTTTTGGGCAAAGTAAAGTTTAAGGTATATGGAAAAAAAATATATGAAAATGATTGTAATGTGTGATATACGATATATGATTAAATGGTTGTAAGATTTGAATATCTTTCTACAATGATATATATATATATATATATATATATGAAACATGTTAATAAAGACAAGATAAGAAAAACAAGTTATATGGAAAATGTTTCAAAAGGAATATGTTGATATATATAAACATATAAAAATGGAAGATGGTTTGACATTATATGTGTGCAAATATAAATACAGAGATAAGGATCACATTGAGTGTGTGCCCCTAGTGCATGATTATTAGGAGATGGTTATGAAGAGGGTGTAATGAGGATTTGACCTTATATGGATACATGTTGCATTAGTTATGATCTATGTTACAAGTATGTATGTTCATATGGTAAAAAGGTATCTAACAATTAAAATGTATATTTCTATGCAGGAACATAAAGCAAATAATATGAACAGTGATATGAATTTGGTTAAAGATGTTAATAAGGTTTACATGCATGTTTAACTAAGGTAATGTGTTAACATCATTTAAAGGCATCATATAAATGAAAATTGTTGTATATGCATGACTTGAATGTACACAATCATCTGTATGTATATACATATGTACCATTAGGTAGGCCAGACCATGGTTGGTGGGCCCGTTTAACCGGCCTAGTCCAACCACGATTAGACTAGGCTAGTTTCAGGCCTAACTCAGACTATGGCACCCTAAGGGGGTCCAGTCCTGGCCTTTCCCTTGGAATCGAGAACTATCGATTCCCATTTGAAATTGGCAATTCCTAGTCGAAACAAAAAATAATAATTGTTTTTTGAAATGTAATGGTCATAAGAAGGTTACACCCTACGAACGCGCCCCTCTACTACACATATACCCCACCTTTTTATTTTTAATATATTTATATATATTAAAATATAAATACAATGTAAGGACAAAAATGTCCCTTATAATATAAAAATAACAACTATATTTTAAGGATATTTTTGATATTTCAATTTCAATGTTTTCTCTACAAATACCAAATTCATTTCAATTTTTTTCACTTCCTACACAATCTCAATTTCTCTCAATTTCTCTACATATATTCCTAATTTCTCTCTAATTATACTCTCAATTATTTTTTCTCCTCAATTTCTTTCTAATTACACTCTCTACATAATCTCAATTTTTCCTTAAATTTTTTGATTTCTATATTTCTCAAATTTTCCTTAATCCTACAATTTAATTATTGTTCTTTGAATTTTTTTAATATTTTTCAATTTTTTCACAAAATTTAATCATAAAAAATGTCAAGCCATAGTGGAAGGAGTAACTTTTTTAGTCAAATTATTATTATTGATTTGGAAAATGATAATTTGGATGAGGAGGGAGAGTTCGAAATTCCAACTGAATAAAGCAAAAAAAAAGGTGATGAACAACTGAGTCTAGGTTCAGCAACATCATCAAATCCAACTCAAGGATCAAAAGAAAAAAATTCAAATATTCGATACTTTTCAAATTCATTTCAAGAAAATTCAAAAACAAATGATGGATCATTTGATGTTGTTTGCAATTATTGTGTACAAACATACATTTTTAAAACTGGAGGTGGTTATCGTACATTTCAAATGTACTTGGAAAATAAACATGTTGCTCAAATTTGAATTGAAAAAAGACAAACTCAAATTTCTGAGTACACAACATCTTCTTCTACTTCTCAATTATTTCAATATAATGATAAATAAATAAATAAATAAAAGCATTGGCAAAAGTGATAAGTATGGAACATTTATCTTTTAGTTTTGAGAAAAAATTATATTTTGTTAATTATTGTTAAATGCATTAAATTCATCTACTGAACGTGTATATAGAAATACTATTAAATGTGCTTTATTTAATTTATATAAAGAAAATAAAAAAGAATTGTGCAAAATATTTATTTCTTTGAATGGACATGTTTGTATTTATAGTAATATTTGATGTGTTATTGTTTAGCATAGTTTTTTCATGTTTTTAGTGCTTAATTATAGGTTTTTAGCATGTTTTAGATGCTAAGTGGTTTTAATTTTTATTTGCAAGAAAGGAAGAAAAATTGTAGACATGAAGCAAGGTGTCACGCGTATGACACCATGTCACATGCATGAGGAGTGTAACAATGTCATGGGCGTCAGGCCATGTCAGGTGCATGGGAATTCCTTCCATGCAGTGCTAGCACTAGAATTTGATATGGGCATGAAGATTTTGAAGCTCAACCTTCTGTCATGGGCATATTGCTGCCATATCCTATTTTCCTATCATGTACATGAAAATTCAATGCAAGTGTGATAAGTGTAATACTAAACCCAAGCTGCCATGCGTGTGACAATTTTTTGCACAAGAGTCAATCATGTTCAAACTCTTATTCTAATCAAGTGGGGTATAGACTTTAGAGATAAATGTCGATTTGAAGATCAACTTTGTAGGAGATTATCTCTTAATTAAGAAGTTTTTTTTTAATCTTTAGATTTTTATTTTGAGTAGGACTTTTTAGATTATATATTCGAGTTTAGTTTACATCTAGAAAAGATACAAATGTATGAATAAACAAAAAGACTTTCTTAGCAACATACTTCATTAAGAATTTCAGGAAGTTTTTCCTTTCATCTTTATTTTCTCTTATGTTTATCTTAGTCATCAAAATAGACATAACCAATATTATTATGATGTTAGACTAAACTATTTTTATGGGTGCTTAATGAGCAACTATAGTTTGTATTAACCTTATTTATCTTTTAAATTAATGAATAATTTTCTTTAGTTTCAATTATACTTAATAGGTTTTTAGCTTGATGATTGCTTAATTACCAATTATTGAACTTTAAATGGAAATATTAAGGCTAAGTTATAAGACACACATCTGTAATTTAACCAAAAAATTGGGTTGAACACTAGTTAATTCACTAGGTTGATTAATTGGTACTTAAAGGCGAAAGCAATAAAATCTAATTTCATTAGTTCTTAGTTGGTTAAGGGGTATGCAAGCTAGGGGTTGTGAGTTGAGTTCAAATTTTCTCTCTCGTTAATTACTTTTATTAATTTCTATTGCAATCTTAATTACTATTAGTTCACCTTTCTAGTTTAATCAAATTACTACAACTTGGTTAGAGTGTTTAAGATTTTATTTTACTACTCATTGGTAATTTAAGATTAATTAAGAGTTTAAGCCAAAAAAATCCTTGAGAGAACGATTTTAGGAATAAGCTTTGTAGTAATACAATTGGCTTATTTACTTGTTAGTACACTTTGAGTTACATCAATTTTTGGAGTGATAATTGGCAATTGCATTTTTACACGAGTTTTACATGTCATTGGATTGATGGTGAATGCTGATTACAAAACAATTACTTGTATTTAGAGTTTTTGATGATAGGCATACCGTCAATAATATTTTTAAAATGATAAAATACTATTTTCTAATAATATGGATTAGTTAATATTTTTTTCAGTTTCTTTTGATAATGTGGCAACAAATACCACCTCAATTCTAGACCTGCAAATATTATGTCAATCTAACATTGAAGATAGATTTTTTCATAGTAGATGTGTATGTCATGTATTGAATTTATGTGTTCAAGAGGATTTAAAATCTTTAAATGATATAATTACTTCAATCAAAAGAGAAATTTCAAATTTATGGTCTCATTCACAAATAATGAAATCATAGACTCGATTTTATCGTGAAAATGACAAAATAACCAAAATATTTCTAAAGGATGTTATCACTCATTAGAATTCAACTTATGAATTACTCTGTAATGCCTGTAATTAGGGCCTAGTAATTAATACTGATTTAGAAAAGATAAGTATGTTTAAAAGTTATGGGACAAGAGTTGAAAAGAAACAAGAAAGTGAAATGTCACAAGGTTCACGCTCATGACTGGTATTTCACAACCGTGAACCATCGCGAGATAGAATTCTAGGATTTAACATTTTCATGGTCATGACAAGGGTTGTCATGCTTGTGAACATCGTTAGATATAAAATCATGTCAGTTGTTCTTTCTTCCATCCATGACCTAAAACTCACAAGGGAATCTCTAGAATTCGAGATTTTCTCATACCAGAGGCCAATATCTGATGTTTTTCTTTGATTCCCAATATTAGATATCTAAACCAAAGCAAAAAGATCAAGGTTCCATCAAGTTCTTGGGAAAAAAGAGCAGAAAGAAAGTGGTGTTCTTAAGGAGGAGAAACCCTAGGAGGAAGAGATAACTCAAATATTCCATCCTTTCTGTGTTTCCTTCAAGTAAGGTAAGGAATCACGTTTCTCCTTCTTTTTTACAAGCTTTCATTGCTTTAATCATGTATGCTTCATTTATAGTAGAGACCCATTTGGAAATTGGTTAGGTTATGATTTGATCTTGAGAGATTATGGTTTAAAAACCTTTTCTAAGTTGTTTAAAGGTTAATATATATATGAGTTAGTAAGAAGTTGTAAGAGATCAGGTGTCAAAGGGTTAATGTTAGGGTTTTATGCTTTATTGATTTATAAGTAAGGTTCATTGGTTATATATTTTGATGTAGATATGTTATATGTGATAGGTGTTGAAAGAAAAGGTGGTGAAATCCACCCAAAAGATAGACAAGCTAAAGAAAAGCTTGATTTTTGAGGCTCTAATAGAGGTATGTACATATATCCATCTAAAGTCCAAATTATGGCATAATGTGTGTTAAATGAACTGAATTCTTTAAATGTTAAATGCTGATTGTTAGGAAAGTAAATGGAGTAATTAATGCAATCATGAGATGAATGGCATAAGATAGAAGAGCTAATAAGGATGTCCATAAATGCAAGTATTCCTTGAACGAACATTTATGATGGTTGTTGTGTATAAGTGATAAATGTGCCTAGAATGTATTAAATGGAATGATTATGTGCTAGATTGATGCTTTAACATGTTTAAAATGAATGCTTGAGATGTATGTTGATAGAAAAAGGTTGTCATGGGACAGTCCTTAGAGCCTTGACTGTGACTTGTAATGAATGTATGTTTTTAATGCTGTCAACTATTAGAAAACCTGGATTTCATGCCCGTGAGTAGGTGTTCACGACCGTGAATCTCATCTTATGAACAATGTTATGCCCGTGACTATATTCTTCACACCCATGAAGAAAGTGCATAAAATGGATAGAAGCATTCATGACATATTTCACGATTTGATTCATAGATAGGGGTGCTCGTGAATGGACTTTCATGGTCGTGAACATGTAGTTCATGCCTACGAAGCTTACTTTAAATGAGATTTACAAATTTTTTCAATGCAATGGCTATGCACAAGTTTCATATTGATACTATTAAAGTATGCTCATATGATTTTCAGCATGAGAATGTTACATTATGCATTTCCACATGAACAACGTATACATCATATATGATGTGAATGCTATATTGAAGTTTAATAAAGGAAATATGAACAAGTTAAGCCCAGACTTGATACTAAGACTAGTAGTAGGATAGATGGTGCACCATTAAGAGGGTTACAGTACCATAGTTATACATTTACCCAGTTAATGTGGCTTAAACTTGGAGAGCACCATTGACTTGAAGAGCCTGGACTGACACATATTACTACATATGATATTACATGCAAAAGCTATATGCTTACTTAGTCAATATGGCTAGCCTAAACTGGTGCCATTGACTTAAAGAGCCTGGACTGGCACATGTGTACAGATAGTGGCAAGGTGGCTTAAGCTCGGAGAGCACCCCTATCCACAACCTTTATCTGAACAGTCGGTGTTGAGAGTTTTCGAGCAATAATATCAAATATGTTAAAGTAAGTAAAGAATATAGTAACATGAAATGAATGTAAAGTCATAAGTACATAAGTAAGTTTATGCACATACTGAAATGTTACATGTTATAGTTATCATTATATATGTTCAACAAATTATACTTCCACAAGGTAAGATAGTTTATATGATATTATAATTATTTTGTCATGACATGATATTCTTACATGATGCCATGAAATGCATATAATGTATAATTGTAAGTGAATTTCTATGCCTATATGTACTACTAAGCTTTCAGTAACATAGCGTGTGGGTATTTTTCCATGCAGGTCGGAGCCTTATATATAAGTAAAAGTCGAACGAGAGAAGTAGCCCAAACATCAGAGCCATCAGATCAGACCCTGCATAAGTCAATGATAACACATATTGCACTTTTGCATTTTGTGTACATGTTATAGTAAGGGGGTTGTTTACTTGTATACATGTCAATATTGAAGAATTATGTAATTCTTTGTTAAGGACATGTATTGTTTTAAACTCCTCAACAAGAGTTAACATGTTTTATTTATAAAATGAAATTTAAATATTAAGTCAAGCATTTCTTTTACTGTATGTTTTATGCAAGTCATCATGCTCATGATGTAAATAAAAGTTTTAAATTTTCACAGATTTTCCGAACACAGGTCATGTAGCATTCACACATTTATTCTGGTTAATCCTGGTTAGGTAAGAGGGCACTAGATACTCAACGAGTCATATGAATATAGAGAATTATTGTGTACATTTATTTTCAATAATAAGTCACAAATTAATTTATATCCACAACATTGGGATGTTTGTTAACAACTTTTAGATATTTTAAAAGTTTTTAAAACTGAATCATATATTTTAAATTATATTTATTATCTAACATGACTTTTATTAGTGTGAATGTATTAATATTGCTGATACATTTCAGGAATATATTAATGATCTAATTTTGTATAATCCTATTTGTATGATGAAAAATAAATGGTTTAATTATTTTAAATTTATTCTTTTGATTAATCTTATAAATTGTGTTTTTATTCTAGATGGAAAATAGATAGTTTATATGATTAATTGAGTCTTTACTATTCATATTTAGATTTAGTTGATAATATTAGTCTTAATGTTATAATTAATGATGTAAAGAATTAACTAGTGATTTATTTATGGAAGTTAGTATGATTTATAATAATCCTACTACCACTACTAGTAGTGACATTACTAGTCAAGTTGAGAGTGAATTGATAAAAATTAGAGGATGCAATAATTTGATATTGCAAAATATAAAAAAATAATATCATTCTTTAGTTCACTCGAACTTAATTTTTATCAAACAACTACATTTTAGTTTAGTCATTGTAAAACAAGTAAAGATTTTACAATTCTTAATTGGCTGAGTTGATATTAAAATACTTATTCAACCCTCTCCCAAATTACAAAATAAATTTTTTAAGTCCAACCTCAATTGTTGTAGTTGAACAAATTTTTAGTGTGAGAGGTAATATTTTTTATGAAATAAGATCTAACTAAGCTCCTGAATTGCTATAAGTAAAAATATGTGTTGATAATTAGATAAAAGCAACATTAATAGAACAAGAAATGGAGAAAGATAAAAATGAAGACTTATATGATTTCACCACCAAAGGAATAGTTGACACACCTGATATCGGCGGTTCTGATTAAAAAAAAAGTAAAATCAGTGGTGAACAATTAAAATTTAAAAGTAAGAGAACGATGTGAGTTTTGATTCCTTTAAATATCAAGAGTATACATAGACAACTTTATTAATAGTAAAAAAATTAAATTCAAACCCAATTATTAATATGATTACTTTTTAAATACGAATTCTAACTTTTATAATTAAATTATTTCTAAAAATAAAAATATGAAATTAATTAGGTTTTTAGTCCAATTATAATTTTTATAATTTATTACTTTATAAAGTAAATAAAAAAATATTTCTAAATGCTAACTTGTAATCACACAAAAAGTTACAATTTAATATTTAATAAGTTAATTTGTTTTTTCTCAAAAATTTCATTTTCTTTATAACTTATTAATTATTGCAAATTAATAATTAACACAAATTAATGTTTGATAAGTTATTAATATAACTTATTCTGAATTGTTTTTTACTTTTTTCTAACTTAATATTTTTCTTGCTTTATAAATAAATTAATAAGACAAATTATTTTTTTTTATTTCAAAATTACCCTACAATTAAGCTTAATTTCTATAAATAAAAATTATAACTAAATTTTAATAATTTAATTGTATATTTATTATAGTGTTAATTGTATAATTTTATTAAAATAATTTAAATTTAAAAAACATTGGTATAACTGGCGAACCGTTGATTCATGAACAAGCCCTGAACCGAGGACTCTATGGTTCCGATCTGGTCTTAGATTTTGGGGACTGAGGAACCTACAGTTCTGAATCGGAACCAATCGATTTTGAACTATGGCTGACCCTACAACTAGACACAAGTTGCTTAGTGTGTGAATATTTCTTACACGTAGTTTATTGATGTAACTCAAAGTGTACTCATAAGTGCACGAACCAGTGTAATATGGTAAATTTACTTCCAAGATAGATCTCTTAAGGAATTATTTGGCTTAACCTCTTAACTAAGTTTAGATAACCAAAGAATGATCAAAATTAATTCCTAAACACTTTGACCAAGTTGATGAATTAATTGAAGTAATAAATGTAAAATTAAATAGATAAGATATCATGTAAATCTAATGAATTAAAATTAATGAGATTGAGTAGGTATTTTGTTCACTTTCCCAATTTGCAATCCCTTCCCTTATTCAATTAAGCCCCATGAAGTGCATTTTCATTGGCTTTTGCCTTAACTCACCAATTACCCAAACCAATGGTGTAATTATTGTCTAATCTAATTTTTAAGTTAAATTAAAAATGGTATTTCTAATAATGAAACTCTAACATGTTCATTCCAGATTAAACAAAAAGTGGTCAATCAATCATTCAATATGAAATTAAATAAGTACAATTGAAATTGAAAAAGAAATCATACTTCATAAATAATAAAGGGAAATTCATATAAATTAAGTTAGCTTACTAAATACCTAATGAAAATTAGCCTAGCATTATAAAATACTATGCTAAATATGTTACAACAATAAAAGAAATAAAATGGCTAAGTTGCTCCCCTGAAAATTGATGACAAATCTAACTCAATATGAGTTGGTTCCTGAATCTTCAAACTAAACTTCAAACGGTTCCTCAAGTGTCAAAGTAGCTTCTTTTAATGATGATAGATTTGCTAGAACAAAAGGAAAAAATGGCTTACAAGTTCTTTTCAACCACCCCCTCTCAAAGACTTACAAAACATCTCCTTATTATATCTCTATAGGAACTCCTTTAAATTCTATAAAGAGACTATATTTATACTACTAAGAGTTATGGTCGCATTCAAATTTTAAATATACAATATTTTCATTTGGAATATGTCAATAAATCCCCCAAAATAAGCTTCAGAAACAATCCTCCATAATGTGGGTCCAATTGTGTAAGACATACTTTCATCATAAAAAAGACTATAGGATCGCTGGTCGTCATGCCCGTGATAGTCACTTTGGAATTGGTTGATGCACTTGCGTTGGATCTGTGCACTCGTGACAAGAAAAAAGGTTGGAAATTTCTCACGCCTATGCTAAATCCTCATGTGCGTGACATGGAGATGTTGTACACTACCCTCACGGGCGTGACATATTGTCACATGCATGAGGGGTTTCTTACTCACATATCTTTTACATGTGTGACAACATGTCATGCCTATGAAGGCCATCCTTTCTGCACTTTCATCTGCATACCTAGAAATACAAAATAAGCACAAATAAGTACCCAAAATATATCAAAAACCTATAATTACACATATAAAGTATGAATAAAAACTATACTAAATATAGAAACATTAGTTATAGCTAGTTTGATGGTTGCAGACAAAGTATGAGAGCCTATAGGATAAGCCACAAGATAAAACACATTTGAGTGGGTAATACACTAGGATGTTTTAGTTAAAGAGGATTGTATTTTTCATTTGTAAGGTGTTGTTTGTAAACTAGAGGCTATGAGAAGTATATACAATATATAAGAGTAATAAAACAATTATTTGATTTTGTCTTTTATTTTTCTTTTAATGAATTTTAAAATAGTTATCATGGTCATAATGCAAACAAGATAATCTAAGAAATTTTATTTTAATCGGACTTTGAAAATAAAGTTTCGTAACATTTGTTTATATAATTGGTTTAATGCTAATTATATTTAAGGGTGTTGCACATTATGCTTCTCACAACACTTTTGGCTTCACTAGATTTGCGATGGTTATAGCACAAACATGCTCATGAAATCTTCTTAAGCATTCTCATGCATGGCTATAACACAAGCATGCTCAACGTTTCATCCCTTTTTTTTTCTAATTAGACTCCTAACTTGATTTTTTATAGTTCCTAACATGTTTTGATTTTTTTTCAATTGCTACTCCTAGTTTGATTTTTCGTTATATATGGATAGAATGTGGACGTGTTTGTCTCATGTTGACTCCACTAGTGTTTTAAAATTTTTGTGACTAATTTTTTCCTTGCTAATTATTTTTAATCTTTTCACTAGTACAGAAAAGAGTTATATGTATCAGTCATTTTGTACTTTATGTGTCTGTTAAATAATAGACACATATGTAGGAGACACATATAATATGAATTTTATGTGTCTGTCATTGGGATTGTTGCGTATAACTTAATTATACCTATATGTCATTTAGTAATAGTAGATGCATATAATCAGGTTACACGTGTCTGCTATTTTTAATGATGTCACAACGAATTAACGGAAACCGATTATCCTTTTTTTTTAAATTAGAGCTTATATTATGCTGCTACCATTCATATAACCTACTTCAAAATTCATAATAAATCTTCTTTAATATTGCAAGCCACAATAGGCATCCAATATTCAAGTCACAAATACTCAATAATCAACAATTCACAAAACAACACAAGCTACAAAAATTCAATAAATCAAAGCAATACAACATGCCTAAAACAATTCAAAGACAACAATTAATCAACAAGTTCTTCAAAATTCATTAATTTAAAATTTCATTTCTCATTAATATAAAATATTTTACAAAAGTAAATAAAAAGATTACATACACTCTCTTATAAAGTAATTGGACCACATATGTCGAATTTCATCTATTTGATCTTAACTATATGATCCATTTTCAAAAGCCTATAAAAAAAATCAAATAAAGAATATAAAACATGTTAAAAATTAATAAATTAATAGCTAGTCATGTATCATATTTGTAATATAAATTGACTAGTATTTGAAAGAACTAAGCAATGTTGTATCACTGTTATGATATATGACAATTTCGTACATATACCTTATGATGTAATATCTGCATTCTATATCTCTTTATTGTTGAGGGCACTTAAAATTAAAAAAAATAACAAAGAAAAAAGCCAAATAAAGGATTTAGAATTATAAAAACTTCAATCTAACTAGTAATTATGAATATAAAATGCTCATCGAAATGTCATTCCATTTTAACCTTACACCTTTATTTTTTCCACCTTCTATAGCATAAGTTCTATAGGCTCTAAAAAATAAATGTATATCAAAATCGGAATTAATATTGAAAACTCTATAAATATTGTAGAAACTATTAGCTAATAGTATTATAACTTGCATGTTAATATGAGGTTTCAGACTTATATCGCGGCTGCCATGAGCTAGAGGATCCATGAAAAATGCCTCACTCTATTCACAATAAAATATAATCAACATTCATTGGTTACTAGAGATATACAAATATGTTGAAGTTAGTAAAAATATTGAGAATAAAAATTATGCAAACATGAATGTAAATGTTTCATACTCCTAGAAGTATGGTAGTAGAATGAAATGTTTGTCTCTTTGTTCCTTCAAAGCTTTTATAATATATCTTTTCCACCGTGTTGGTCTCTGTGAACATCAAGCGAAGCATTGTTGGACAAATAAATTTGATCAATGATATAAAGAATATATTACACAAGTTATGAAAGTACCTGCATGCATGAATCACAGAACATACATAAGTAATTATTTTCATATTTTTTAAATTGATCTTATAATATTAATAATAAATAGGATAATCTTACATCATAAATAAAAGAATGATTGAGACATCGAGCCATTCCATGGAGAAGAGTTGAGTGATGTCTTCCATATCGACATGAATCATAAGATCATCTACTGGATACTTAAACACTATAATGTCTGTAGGAACTTCAAAAATGTACCTAGTAGGAAATTTAGCAACCATGTCATGCATCATTCTCATGTCACCACTTAAAATTGCCAAACTTTTCTCATTAACAAAAGACTCATGTTGCTTTGTAGCTGATATTTTTAATAAACTGTTACCTTGTTTATTCTTTGGAGCCTTCTTTAATGGATTGGATTTGAGTTCCTATCAATTAATGATAAATTATGATAAATTATGATATATGAAATGCGATAATCTAAATTTTATTGTTTTATAAGTTTAGGAATTATTACCTGTCCAAAAACCATGAGATGTTGTGGCCATTGAACAATGCTACCTTCTGCTTCCCCAACTGTAGTGAGGTATTTAGTAGGCATAAGAAGTTGGCATTTGTGATAGCCATAAAATACTTCATCTATAGATACATTGACGTGTTTGGGCATGATAGGTCAATTGTGCACCATAGCATCAATAAAGGATGGATAAACCATCCCTCTTGCCACAATCACCTATTTACCTTCATCAATAGTAGCAAGTCTGCATTGTTGCCCAGATATTAAACCAAGAAGGGGGGTTGAATTGGAGTTTCAAAATTTAAACTATAAAGTGCGGAAATAAAAGATTAATTTTAGGAGGGATAGAGAGAATTTGATACAAGAATATTTATAGAGGTTCGGGTGTTAACAAACCCTACTCCTCTCCCCAATCGCAATTGGGAGTTTCACTAACACACTAAGTGTTACAATGGAGTTTTACAAGCTCACTCCCAACTATGGTGTTTCTCACAATGGCTCACACCTAACCCAGAAATCCCTTGTGTTTTAATGGCTCACACAATAACCAATTCCTTGTGTTTTACTGGCTCACACAAACAACCTTCACTTTGTGTTTTACAGACTCACACAAACAACTTTTTAATTTGTGTTTTGGAGGCTCACACAACTAACCCTTACAAGTGTTCTACTCTTAACCCTGGAATACCCAAAGCTCACTTGAGTAAAGATTACAGAGAGAACCACTTACAAATCTTAATTGCTCAATAAATGAAGAGCAAAAAGATTTTTACAGAGAATAGATTTTGTTCTCAAAGTATGAAACTACAAATAGCTTGTAATAAGAATTAAATTCGAAGTATATGTTATTCTATTGTTATTCTCATCATTCTCCCTTTCTTAATGCATAAATGACTTCCATTTATACTCTCAAGGCTGAATAAAGCCGTTGGGGTGCATTAAATACGAAACTAGTCGTTGTACCAACCAAAAAATCTTGCCTGACATTTTTCTCTTTCATTGTTCACGGGCGTGACTATGTTTGTCACAGGGGTGACATTTCTTCCCAAGCCGTGACTGAAGCGGTGACTTTGGTCGTGAAGCTCTCTAGAATGTTTTGACATATAGAGTCACGGGTGTGACATACTCATTCACGGGCGTGACAAACTTCCTAGCCGCGATCCAAGTGGTGACTTTGGTCATGAAGCTCTCTGGAATGTTTTGACATATAGAGTCACGGGCATGACATACTCATTCACGGGCGTGACAAACTTTCCAGCCGTGATCTAAGTGGTGACTTTGGTCGTGAAGCTCTCTGGATGAAAATGCATGAATCTTCACGAGGGTGACAGATTTATTCATGGGGGTGACTGAAATGCCCACTTGACGGTTTGTTCTTCCTTCATGGTCGTGAACTTCAAATGTTGGTTTTGGTAACGGTTAGCTTCTTTCACGGGAGTGACTCATAGAGTCACGGCAGTGAACATGATACTACTTGAATTTTGTCTTTCAAGGATTATTCTTCCAATTCTCCATTCTTGTTATTTTAATCCATGTCCTGTATAATATACTTACAAAAACAAGTATGTTAAATACAACATTGCTATTTTATTTGTTATTATCAAAATAACAGAAATACCCCTTAAGGTTTAACACTCCCCCTTTTTGATGGTGACAAATAATCTAGCAATATGTGATTTTGAGAAGTCTCTCCCTCAAAATATACTTAGGATAAAAAATTTATAATGTGCAAGAATAGTAAATAATGATGTAGCATTGAAATAAACTTAACTAGATTATAAGTATATGAAAGTTATATGAGAAGTATATCCAATATATACCATAATTCCTTTTTAAGGCATGAAGTATATGTAAGGTATACTTAAGGTATATCATGGCATATTTATTTTTGCAACTTGCATGAAGGTTTATGCAAAGAATATTTAAGGTATATCTTATGTATATAAAGCTTAATTTTTCAATCATATACTTTGCATATATTCAACGACTTTGCTAAGTTAACACTGAGGTTTTCACCACAACATAATATATATCACATATATTAAAATATAAACTTTACACATAAGTATTTTTGAGTTGCTTTCATTTATACATTTTTAAACTCATTCCAAAATGACTATACATATTCAACCATATAAATACAAAATGCAGATGAAATATTTTCATGCTCGAGTGGTATGCAATGAGAGAGAGTGATGAGGCTCAGCCAGTGACATGTGCTCCATGTCTTTTATATGCTACTCAAAACGAGCTATCACTTTTCTTTACCAGAAAAATGATGCAAATTGATGAGTTACGGCTCAGTGAGAATAATCATCAAATGAGCTCTAAAGTACATAATAACTCATAAATCCAATACATACCATGTATTCCATTCCATTCATCAGTATCATATAAATATCAATAAAGTTGACACATATAATCATTACTCCTTGCGTATGCAAATGCTTTGCTTATTTCATTTTGTTGTGACCAAGTTGAACTGACATTTCCCTGGGTTTCCATGTGAACATTTGCATTTGCTAGCTAGCTTGATCATTTGTTTCATTTGCACATTTGTTGGGCCACATGCCTTTTCTTTTGCTGTACAATATCGATTAACTAGTCATAACACCTTTTTAGTCCATATGCATATGCACTTGTATTTAAGCATTCATCAACCATTGCATCTTTATCATATACAACATACATATATTCCATATAAACCTCATATGTCACGCATATACCTTGCATATAATATACATATACCATGTATATATATCACATATGTCAAACATATACCTCAAATATACCACAAGTATACCATTTATATATACCACAATGTCACAAATTATCCATCATTACATTATCAAGGACCAATCATGACAATCATATGAATCACATAGCAAGCAACATTCATTTGAACTAAAGAATTCAATTGATAATTAGACTCACCATTCTCCTTTGATTCCGACCCCTAACTTATTGTCTATCCGCTCATTATGGGTCTCCAATATGTTGCGAGCCTAATATGAAAACATAATTGATTAACTCATGATTAGGGAGACTTAATGTGGCTTAAACAAATTAATATGCATTGTTCATATCAATAGTTAAGATTTTTCCTATGAGGCAGTGTGACCTTATGGGACTATGTAGCCTATAACATTTTCTATACTTGACCAATTAATCTGATTCTTGTTCCTTATTAAAAATAACATAAAATTATAGCACATATTAAAATTTCATACCAATTGGATCTTTGTACAATTTTGGGTGGAATTGCTAAGTGTGTTCTGTTTTCTGCCTTGTTTTTTGCCTTCAGGCAGTTTTAGGGTACTCATTTTGGTTCATCATAACTTATAATCTATAAGTCCTATTTTAATGAAAATTTACAAAAACTTATATGGATTAATATGGAACATTTTTCATGTTTACAACTTGTATCAATTATATTTATATGGTCTTCAAATGTTAATAAACATTTTACTAGTCCAGAATAGAATTGGCTTCCGGACCAGTATGACTTTCAAAGGACATAACTTAGTCTATACGTATCATATCAAGCTGAAATTAGTACCCCAATTTAGTTACAATATATACCTATAACTTTCAGGTTTTGATAATGTACATAATCTAGCTCTAGGGAGCTCAAATTAGCCAAAGAAGTTTCTAGATCTGCCCAGGGCACCCCGTAGGCAGTTCAAACCATGGAACAGTCATGGTTCCATTCATTATAACTCACAATGTATGAGACCTATGAATCTAAAATTTGGTATACAGATACATAACAATATACAACTTTTATGTTTTGACGTACTTAAAATATTGGCTTTAACATATCCAAAACTAACAAACACAGTAGCTAACTTATTTAGGGTTCACATCCGGACCAGATTCAGTACGAAGAGGATATCTCATTCTATACATAACATCTTGTAAACATATTTACATATCCATAAATATAAGACATAAAGTAACAACATTTATGTTTTAAGATTGTTAAGAATCGATCTTTAAGATCATCAAAACTATAGAACACAATAATGCCTATTAATGAAACCTAAACACCAAAATCAAGCTAAACACAAAAATAAATGTTTAGTCACCTATAATCATTCTTGGCTAATCTTGTTGCTGAAATCTTTGGAGTGAAAGAGGGAAGAAATGGTGGCTAGAACTTAAGAGAAAATAGGTTGAAGAAATGAAGCAAGGAAGAAGAAGAAGGTGAGGATGGAAAATGAATATGGTGGCTGCCTAATAAGTTAAAAGGCACCATCATTTCATTACCTATCCACTTCCCTTTTTTTTTTCTTTTTTTTTTTTCTGACTTTTTATTTTTATTTTTTTATTTTATTTTATTTTTTTCTTATTATTCTTATTATTATTACACAATTCAACATAATATCCAATTTAATTTTAATCTAGTCATTTTGCATACTTTAATTTGGTAACCTTATTTCATTTATTTTTAATACTTTTTATCCTCATTTAGATTATAAATACACATGTATGACTCGATACAATTGCAATGTACTAGGACACGTAGCTAGTGTGTGTCATGGACTTGTTCCTACGAAAATACGTATGAAATGCACGTGTTCAATTTAATTATATGCAAGATGCATATGTTCAAATGAAATGCATGTGGGGAAGGTTGAGGATGTTACACGACCCAATAAATGTGGATGCACATTCTTTGCTTGCTTTGCATTTGCCTTGGCACTAATTTGTTGTTAACAAAAACAAAAATAATGAAGAATTCATTATCATGTTTTGCATAAGTGTAAATGTAAATTGCATTCTACTTCATAATTAATACCTCATATTCTTTGGAATCATGTGCTTGTTTAAACTCCTTTTAATCTTTTTCAGTGATGAACTCATATAATTCTAATGGTGACTTTTGCATGAATTTATTCTTTATGTACTTAACCACCAATCAGTACTTAAAATCCTTCCACCACATTCCAATAGCTTTTAGTATAATATTTTTCTTATCATAGAAAATGTTGAACTCTTTCTACAAAATAATATTTTAGATTAATTAGTTTTAATCATTTTTATCAAATTTGTTAATAATTTTGAAGGAAAGTTACCTTGATATCTTCAAACTTTGTATTCTTAAGACCTTTATCGACCACATCCCAGCTTTTTATTGTGATGTTCACATGGGAACGTTCTACAAGGCCAACATAAGTACTAAATATGTGGGTGTATGTTCCTATTGGGCGATCAAACTCATCAAACTCTATTGTCTTTTGTTCATCCCCTTTCTTTTTCATTTTTTTTTGCATGTGGTAGCTCCCTTAGTTTTCCTTTTTATCATGCCACTTGAGGCTCAGAATCTACTTGTTCATTCGACATGATTTTCCTATAATATAAGCATAACAAAGAAACATTTTAGTATAATCCACAACAATAACACTTTATTTCAATAGGATATAAAAACAATAGATTTATTTGTTAAACAATAAAAAAAATTTGGTAATTATGAGTATAAACCATATTAATCATATTACATATTTCTAAATAAACTTAACATAGACACGTGTGCATCAATTATTGGCGATTTTCAATCCATAAGCCTTCAGTATGATCATCACACATATAATTTGAATCTAAAATATCTTCCCCAACTGGCATACGTAATACGATAGAAAGTCTTATCAAACTGATCATATTTTTCCTCATCTACCACATCATCGATACCAACAATATGCCTTTTACCTTTAAGAACGATAGACCACTTACTATCATAAGGGTCAACTATGTAAAATACTTATTTGGCCTATGAAGCATGAATGAATGGATCATGTTGATAACCCAACTAGCTAAAATTGCCCAAAGTGATTCCTAATTCATCCACTTGAACACCGTGTTAGTTTTCAATCCATTTACATCGGAGGAGAGGAATCCTGAATTCCCTATAATCAAGCTCCCAAATGTCTTCAATTGCACTATAATATGACATCGTAGCATCTATTAGCATGATATTTTTAGCACTAGAAAATTCTCGGGATGAAGCTATCAAAATAATTCTGCTATTTTGCAGTGTACTTTTGTCATCTCGATGTTTAGTGTAAAAGGTATATCCATTGATGTCATATCCTTCAAAAACCAAATATTCAACCTAGGGCCATAGGCTAACCATTTTATGATATTAGTTACATCTTCTAGTACTTCTGATAACTGATGCACCACTTGGTCTTTAAACCATCCAATAAAAGAATGATTATGTTCATTTATCAACCATATTTCACCTTTGGATGGATTCAGACGCCTTAAAATGGACATGTGTTCTTCTAAATATGGATGAACCTGTGCAAGGTGGTGCAACATAAGGAGATGTGCTTTCTCATGCATTTGAGCATCGGGTAATACCATTTCAAATCCAATTGTTCCTTTACCTCCAAGTCTTCCCTCATGATGAGACTTAGGAAGGCCAATAGGTTCAACACCTAATAAGTAGTCTGTACAAAATTCAATACCCTCCTCAACCGATTAACCTTCAATAATACTACCTTCTGGTCTATATCGGTTCCTCACATACCCTTTTAAGATACCCATGAATCTCTTAAAAGGATAGATATAGCTCAAATACATTGGACCACACAATTTAATCTCTCTCACAAGATGAACAACCAAATGCACCATTATGTCAAAAAAGGAAGGTGGAAAATACATTTCAAGTTGACATAGAGTAACAATAATATTGGCTTGCAACTCATCAAAATACTCTGGATCAACCACCTTACAACAAATTGAGTTAAAGAAAAAACAAAGTCTTATAATGACATTCCTCACATGATTTGGTAGTATGCCTCGTATTGCTATCGGTAAAAATTGTTGCATCAAAACGTGACAATCATGAGACTTCATACCTATCAACTTCAATTCTTTCATTGACACAAGATGTTTTATATTTGATGAAAATCCATATGGAACTTTTAACACCATAACGACACTCACAAAAGCTTGTTTTCTATTTTTTTGACAATGTATAACCAGCCGGGGGAAGATATGTTTGTTTCCCTATATCTTAAGGCACCAACTCCATCCGTATTCCCATTTCTAACATATCCTTTCTAACTTTGATACTCTTTTTGTTTTTCCCGGTATATTGAACAATTTCCCTATTATAATATCATAAACATTTTTCTCCACGTGCATCACTTCAATACAATGACAAACCGGTAAGTATTCCTAATATGGAAGATCCTAGAATACATATCTCTTCTTCCAATGACCCTTTTGAGCAAGCTTAAAAGGTTTCCCAAATGCATTATCAATATCTCTAACCCATTCATAAACATCGTTACCTGTTAATGGTGAATGAGCTACTCGCATTTTAGTATGTCCATTGAAAGACTTTTTTTTCTTATGATAAGGGTGATTAGGAGGGAGAAATGTCTGATGACTCATATACATATTTTTCTAGTTATGATTTAAATGTTGGTCCATTGTGTTGTCTTCACAAATCAAACACACTTTTTCTTATTTCACGATGTACCCAGATAAGTTACCATAAGCCGAAAAGTCATTTATAGTGAAAAATATCATGACATGTAAAGTAAACAAGCTTTCATTGTATGCATCATACACTAGCACACCTTCTTCCCACAACAGTTTCAAATCATCAATAAGTTGTGCAAGGTTATATCAACAACAACAACATAATATACTTACATTTCATAGTCATCCAAGGAGGCAGATTGTAAACCACAAGAAGAACTAGCCACATGTTATGTTTACTACTGAGTGTGCCATGAGGATTGATTCCATTCGCACATAGTCCAAGCCTTAGATTCCTAAATTCACCACCAAATTTAGGGAACGTTCTAATAATTGTTCTCCATTACAGAGAATCTGATGGATGTCTTAGTTTTCCATCATGTTTTCTACCTTCTCTATGCTACCTTAAGTTTTTTGCAACTTTTCCATTTGCATACAGTTGTTTGAATCTTGGTATTATAAGTAAATACCATAATACTTTAGCTGGAGGCCCTTTTTTATCCTTAGAAGAAACTTTCCCACGTTTGTAGCTTGACGCCCCACACCTTGGACACTCATGAAAGTCCTTATATTCATTTCAGTATAATACATAATCATTTGGACATGCATGTATCTTCTTACATTCCAAACCCATGGGACACAACATTTTCTTAGCCTCATATGTAGGACATAGGAATCTCGTTTCCTTCCTGAAGCATGTCTTGCAACAGTTCTAATAGTGTCGTGAGACTCTTATCACTCCATCCATTTTTTGCTTTCATGTTATAAAGTTTAAAAATGGTGGAAAATTTTGTGAAATTAGTGCAACTGGGATACAAAGGTTTATTAATATCGTTTAACATTCTCTGAAGGTATTCCGACCTTTCCAAAAAATGTTTTGTATCATCTATCATGTCGTCTACAAGATCATTCTCTTCATTATCAATGTTATTTTCTCCTTGACTTTCAAATTCATTATTATTGGAACATGTCCCAATTAAAATACTCTCACCATGTCATATCCATTGTGTGTAATCTTCCTTAAAACCACGCCTTATTATATGAGATTTCACTATCTGAACATCACAAAATTTTTTCATGTTCTTACAATCAACACAAGGGCATACAATCATTTCTTCTATTTCCCTTATATGTTTTTCCTCCGCAATTTTAACAAATTTCGCAACTCCATTCAAAAATTCAAATGTAGTGCATCTACCATACATCCAACTTCGATCCATATCTAACCACATAAAAAAGGTTCAATATATATAACCCTCATTGCTTTTAATCAGAAGAAACATTATATATAAGGTCCTTATCACTCCAACTTAACCCATCCTTAAACATCTAACCTCACTCATGAATGCATATCTAGTTTTCAGATCCTAAAAAAATTCAACAGCATTTCCCTTCAGTTCTCCAAGTACACAATGCAAATAGAATGATCCATTTACATACATGTATACAAAGAACATTAGAAAAATGACACCAAAATTTTTATTGGAACCAACAACTATATATGCATTCACATCCTAAGTGAGATTTGATATTTAAGAATAGTCTTAAACTGATAACTATTCAAGACTCACTCCTAATAAGTAAATCTTGAACGGGTATCTAGGCTAATCAAAATTTTCATATTTGTGTTGTTCTCAATGCACATGGTTCAATTAAATTTAAGTTGAAAGCAAATATTATATAAAAAAACCAATGATTTATAATTATTGATTTTATGATTTAATTAATTTAATTAATATGATATAATGCTATAATATGACATAAATTGAATGAACATAATCGATTAGGCTGCATGTGATATAATGTTGATATGATATAATTATATTTTTTAATCAACTAGGCTGTATGTAAATCTTTTAGTGAACATTTTCAATTCTCTATAACTTTCAAGTCAAAATAGGAATAAATTGAAAAACATTGTATGTGATATTTTTATTTCAAAATAAGATCAGGGATGAATATATTTTAGAGTCAATAATAATAATAATAATAATAATAATAATAATAATAATAATAATAATATATTTGAGTGTAGGTAATCTTGCTATCACAAGATTTACTGCAAAAGGAAAGCCTATCTAGTCCTTATGAACATGTGACCATTTGTTGGGTAGGGAGAAAGGGTGTTACACATAATGAGCATTAATGATGATTGAGTTGATGTATGTAAATAATGTACATTATGAGCTAGTAATGAGAAGTGTTATAACTGATGAGTTTTAAATGATGATGCTTATGATGGTTGGAAGAAGTAAAAATGCATATGGAATCACATATTATTGTTGGATAAATAGATGAGCATGAAAAGGTAAATTTGAGTGATTATGTGTTCAATTGTGATGTTATGTACTCTTTTTGTGTTGAATTGATGTTATAGAATCTTAAATGTATGTTTTGATGAAAGTGTTGATAGAAAGAGATTGTCATTGGATAACCATTAGAGCTTTTACACATGACATGTATTAAATATCTTGCTTTATGGTTATATGGTTGGAAAACCTTGATTCACACCTATGACATAAGGTTCAGGGTCGTGAATCATCAACCCAGAACTTCCCATTTCAGGTAGAAAGTTTCATGACTTGAGTCACCATTTTGACTCATGACTGTGAATCACCATAGTCATGCCTGAGAAAGAATATGCACTAAACGGACAAAAGTGTCTACACTCAAGTTAACAGTTTGGTTTATGGGTAAGGTTAATCGTGAATGAGACTTCACGACCATGAACATATAATTCATGCTTGTGAAGCCTATTTTAAAATAATATATTGTTTTCTTCTATGATTTAATATGATGGCTTTGCTCATTCACTCCATATGATAAACCACAAGTATGAACAACATTTTTACATGAAGATGATTTTTGTGATTAAAAGGTAAATGTGTTGAGGTGTGTTATATGATAAAGTATATGTTTAAAAGATGTTGTGACATGATGTTGCTATTAAGTGTTCATATGAGAATGACACAGAGATAGTTATTATGCTTAAAGATTATCATATAAGTAGGCATGAAATTCTAAGACATAGTATGAGATATCAAAATTTTTGTCATATCCACTAATTTAGGCCTTGAGTCGCGCATGTCACTAACTGATGCGTTGAATCGACCAGAGTCTAAATTTGGATTTTGACCAAAATTAATCAAGATAATGATTAAAAATTATGATATATGCCTAATAAAGTATTTAGAAATCATAAAGAAGTTAATTTACGGTAAATGACTAAATTACAAAATTTGACAAGTTTTGAGGTCAAACTTTAATTTAAAGAAAATTGGAGTATTAATTAGGATAAATACCAATTAAATACAAATATTGGACATTACCTTATGGGTTGGCTGGCCATAACATGATGGAAGAAGATTAAAATGTTAATTAAGCTAAGTATCAAAGTATAATAGTCAAAGTTTGTGGGTCCCATATAAGGACTTTTGTTTCTCTTTTTCCTTCATCCTTTTCTTCTTCTCCTTATTTCTTTTCTTCTTTCTTCTCTAGTCTAGAACAGCCTCCATGCTTTCCCTTCCTTTCCACCATAGCTAGAGCTTAATCTAGAGTGAGAAAGAAAGAGAAAAGAGGGAAAAGAACAAATCAAAGCCATTCTCATGCACAACAAGACTTGAAGAAGTTAAGGAAGAGAAGAAGGGAGGAAAAAGAGCAAGAGAAGAGGAGAGAGAAAACCTTCAAGTCCTGATCAAAAAGAGGAAAAAGTATAGGTAAGAAGCTCTCCTTCTCCTTTTTAACTTTCATCAAAGGAAAATAAGGTTTTGAGCTCATTTAGACTTTGATTATGTAGAGAGAGTTTAGGGTTTCATAAGAGAGAGTATAGGGTTTCATAAGAGTTTTCATAAGCTAAGATTTTGATGATGATTTTGTTGATTTTAGGAGTTCAAAGTGATAAAGAAGGAGCTCAAAGAAACAAAAGCAAAGAGAAAGCTATCTAGAGAAAATGAAGGATAAAAAAAAGAGGTTTGTACATAACTTAAGGCAATATCCCATGTTTTATTTTCAAGTTGCATGATTTGAGAATTTTCCATATATATTAACATTATTTTGTGATAAAATTCTAGGTATGCATGTTTGCTAGACTTAAGAGTATGTTTGGTAAAAATTAAATTAGGTAATTGTGTGTGGGAAATGCTGGAATTTATGGAGTAGTAAGCACATATATTATTATAACTTGAGCTCTAGAATTTGGATTAATGTGTTATTAGTTGGGTTTGAAATCTAAGACATAGGATTTTAACTTTCATTCAGACTATAAAATCTAAATATGTCTATATTTACTAAGAATAACACATATTTTATACCTAGAATCTGTCAAGAAAATTCTAGACAAAATTGTTGGTGACCAATTTGTGTTCAATTAATAATATATTTTTCTATAGAACTCCAAATTTAGTGATTCAAGTTGCATATTAAAGTTAAGATTCAGGTCTAAAACTCATAAGCAAAATCTATAATTTAATTCAGACTATAACAGGACCAAAATGGAGGTAAAAAATAGAATATGTTCTACTTGAAACAGGACAGATTGAAAAAATGAAATTTAAATATTTAAATTGTATTAGGTTAAATGTTATAATGTGAATTTTATCTAAATGAGGTATATGAGAAATCAAATGAGTTATTAGACTCATAAAAATGATGTGCAAACAAAATTATAGTTGAGTATTTTATGATTGAGATAATAAAAGATAAAGGAATATATATTTTTATTTTCTTATAGTTATGAATTTTAATGACAAAAATTAACCTCTGGAAGACCTAGTTTAGAACTAGAATTTTGGATAGTTTGCCATGCCAATAAGGGAAATTATTAATACCTATGATGGTACGATAAATGAAGCTGGTGATGACACTATAATTAAAACCAGTAATGACATTATTATTAATGCCCAGGATGACACCTATATATATATATAAATGCTAGTGATGACACTTGTATGTGCATACCATAAATACCTAGGTGGCATTTGTTGCCCAGATAATGAACCAAGAAGGGGGTTGAATTGGTTATGAAATAAAATTTTCTTAACTTTAAGTGTGGAATAAAAGTAAATAGAGTAGGGAAGGAAAGATATTACACACAAGATTTATAAAGGTTCGGGTATTAATAAACCCTACTCATCTTCTCAATCTCAATTGGGTATTTTACTAATATAATAAGTGTTACAAGCTCACTCCTAACTATGATGTTTCTCTTAATGGCTAACACCTAACCCAGAAAATTCACTTGTGTTTAATGGTTCACACAATAAACCAATTCCCTGTGTTTTATGGCTCACACAATAAACCAATTCCTTGTGTTTTATGGCTCACCCAATAAAGCCTTACAAGTGTTCCAATCTTAACCCAATATACCTAAACTAACTTGAGTAATTGTTTACAATGAAAATACTCACCAACCTACAATGCTCAGAAAATATGAGCAAATAAGTTTTTACAAAGAATAAGAGTTTTGCTGAAAATTAGTTAATACACAAGGATACAACACGATTAAAGATTCAAAGTAGTTGTTCATTTTTTTGGATTCAAAAATGACTTGCATTTATACTTCATTTGTGAATTATAGTCATTTGGGTGGATTTAATGCGAAAATAGTCGTTGAACCAACTCTTAACTTCGCGCCTAACATGTTTCTCAGTCCTCATTTATGGACATGAATGTATGTGTCACGATCATGAATGTTCTTTCTAGTCATGGTCAAATTGGTCACTCTGGTCGTGAAGCTCTCTAAAAGAATTTGAAGTGTTTGATCACAGGCGTGAACATTCTTCCAAGTCGTGGTCCAAGTGGTGACACCGGCCGTGAAATTCTCTGGAAGAATTTGACATGTTATCTCATGAGTGTGACTATCTTTCACGGCCGTGACTGATTTGATCATTCATGGTTGGTATGATCCTTCATGACCGTGAACTTTAAATGGTGCAAAGTTGGTGCTAAACTATATTCACAAGCGTGACATAAGTAGTCACGAGCATGACTTTGCCATTTCTTCTGATTTTTATCTTCAAAAGTTGTCTTTCATTCTTGCATCATATTCTATTCATGATATATCCTATTCAACATACTTAGAACAAGGAGTATTGTTAAATACATTATTGCTATTTTATTTGTTAGCATTAAAATGATAGAAATACCCCTCAAGGTTCAACAATCTCCCCCTTTTTAATGTTGACAAATAATCTAGCAATATGTGCTTTTGAGAAGTCTCCCTCTCAAAAGATGCTTAAAACAAAGTAATAAGGTGCAAGAATTGAAAGACATATAGGATGGTTCTTTGCTAACTAGTTAGGTATATGCAAGGTATATCCTAAGTATATCAAAGTTATTTGCTAACTAGTTAGGTATATGCAAGGTATATGTGAGGTATATGTGATGCATTTTGTGAGGTATATGTGATGCATATGTGAGGTATATACAATTCTTACATTGCCTAATAACATATATCTATTAACCATACATTTGCATATATTGTTAGGTTCTCCCCCTTTTGTCATCAACAAAAAAAAATGAATTGATAATAAGATAATTGCATTAAAAGAAGGAGAAGGATTACAAATTTAAATAAAGTAAAGTCCTATAACATTAAAAATAAATCTACTACATGGAAACTAGGACTCTAATTAGGCTTCAAACCTGATAGACCATCCCTAAGGCATGCTACCTCAGCCTTGAGGCTATCCATTTGAGATTCCATGAAATCTTTGAAGTTTTCCAACCTCTCATCGATGGATGCCAGCATTAAGTCAAAGTGAGGTACTAATAGATTAGCAACCTATTGCTCGAAGCTAGGTGTGGTAGAAGCTGATGATTGACCAACCTCTTGCTCAACCTCTGGTGTCGCTGTTTCGACTCAGGCTCATTTTGGTTGCTGGATAACCTAGAGGCCAGCTTTGAAATTATTAGTGTCTTGGTCTTCCCAATCAATTTCACCTGCTAGAGTGGTGAAACAATAGTAGACATTATTTTCATAAATAATGCAGACTGTTGCTCCTATATTTATGAAGGACTCAATATCTAGCCGGTCTCAAAGATGTGCTATTAAAAGATTGTAATTATGCTCATCGAGTTTTAGATATTCGAGCTCAATGGTAAGATGAGACACATACCCACCAATCAAGATGTCTCCCGATGGCTTTGTCGCAATTGAAAGAAGATGATTTACAAACCAGCGAGACAGAGCTACGGTTAGACATCTTTATGCCATTTCCAATAGGAAGAGTTCCAATTTTCTAATTTCCCCGTTGTTATCTCCTCTAGCAAATATACTATAGGTAAGAAACCTATGTAAATATTTATGCATAGGGGACCGAAGATGTGTGCTCTTGGTCCTCTTCACATCCCAGTTACATTCCAACCCAAAATGAGTCCATGCCGGATTGGCATAGAATTCCACTTCACTCTCATTGAGAATGTCATCTGAGGGAAGCTTGAAAATAGTGCCAAACTCTGTTGCTAAAAGAGTGTTTGAATGCTTATAGAGTTGGAAGTTTATAGTTCCGATGTGAGAGACTTGCAATGTGCTAAGGAACTCGAGAGTTGGTTCCCTTAACATTGTTTGATGAATGTCTACGAAATCCTTAAGATAACAAGTTTGCAATTGTTCTATCATGCTTGTCTTAAGATATAGAGTCTTGACAGCACTCCATTCGAAGGAACGAGATGAAAGTAAGGGTTGTTTCGTTAGAATGGCATATCTTGGATGGCAATGCTCCAGAATGATGTTGAGAAGGTAGTTCATATGGCATCTTGGAGTATGGGATTTCTTCCTTATGCCTTTAGATGAGCCAGATAGCATTGTCATAATTTTGGAATGGGGATTTGGAGAATGATTTTAGGACCAAGGATTTGAGAACAAACCTAGAGATGTTGAGATTCTTCAAAGACAAAGTGGTTTGGAAGAATTTATAGATGAATATGAATATGCGGAGGCCGGATTTTGTGAGAAATATTGAATGAGAGCTTTAATTGAGAGAAGTTTTAAAGTTGGAAATGAGAAAAATGGCAGAAATCCTGTTTTATAGTCGATAGATTCACGGTCATGAATCATCCATCACGGGCATGAATAGTAGTGGTCACGGTTTGTTGAAGAGGCACCCTAGCCGTGATAAAGGATACGAATTGATTCACAATGGTGACATTAAATAGTCACAGGCGTTACTTATGAATTTCATGGCAATGATAAAAGGAGTCACGGTCGTGAAGAGCAATCTTCACTACTTCTGATCATGAGGCAATACGTGAAACAAAGCGTGAACGGTTCTATAATTATTTGTTATTAATTTTCGCAGTCGTGAATAAGTGTCATGGGTGTGAATAAAGAGTTTCACAGGAGTGAATGAAAAGAGTCATGAGCATGAAACATAGTCTTCACAACCTCTAACTATGAAGGTTGTCGTGAAGAAAAGTGTGAAAGATACTAAAGCTTTTAGTGATTAGGAACACAGCCGTGAATATATGTCACGGGCGTGAATGATCTCAAATCTTCAATTGATAAAACTAATTCTAAAATAAAACTAAAAGATTTCTAAGATACTTCTATGCCTTAGAACATCTATTCCCATTAAGTTAATCACTTCATACCTTAAAAATTAGTCAACGAAAGGGCATCATATGAAGGAAATTAACACTAAAGGTTGACAAATTGACAATCATACTTAAGATAAGGTTCAACCATCAAGCATACCAAACTCTTTTCTTATGAAGAAAAATCTTTCTTCATTAAGAGATTTGGTGAAAATATCTGCCAATTGATTGTTTGTATCAATAAATTCTAATACAACATCTCCATATTAAACATGATCTATAAGAAAAATGATGTCTTATGTCAATATGCTTACTTCTAAAGTGTTGAATAGGATTCTTAGATAGGTTTATGGGATTTGTATTGTCACATTTAATGGATAAATGGTCCAAATTATGGCCATAATCCTTAAGTTTTTGTCTCATCCATAGGATTTGAGTGCAACAACATCGTGTTACCACATATTCTACTTCAGCGGTAGAAAGGGCAAACGAAACTTGTTTCTTGCTAAACCAAGAGACTAAGCATTCACCAATAAAATGACAAGTGCCTAAAGTACTCTTTCTATCCAAGAGACTGCCAACATAGTCTGCATCTGAATATCATATGATATGAAAGGATGAATTTCTAGAATACCATAAGCCTATATGCAATGTTCCATGTAAATATTTTAAGATTCTTTTCACAGCATTCAAATGTGATTCTTTAGGACAAGATTGAAATCTAGCACATAAGCATACACTGTACATTATATCAGGGCTAAAGGCAGTAAGATATAAAAGTGATCCAATCGTACCTCTATAGAGCTTTTCATTAATGCTCTTACCTTTTTCATCTTTGTTCAATTTTGTTGACATGCTCATTGGAGTCTTGACATTTTTGCATCCTTCCATTCCAAATTTTTTGATTAAATCTTTTGTGTACTTGGATTGGTTGATGAATATGCCCTCATTGCTTTATTTTATTCGTAGACCAAGGAAGAACTTAAGCTCACACATCATGCCCACTTCAAATTCCCTAGTCAAACACTTAGCAAATTCTTGGCAAAACAATTCATTAGTAGACCCAAATATGATGTCATCAACATAAATTTGAACAACTAGAATATCATGCTTATGCTTTTTAATAATAAAGTTGTGTCAACATTTCCTTTTGAAAAATTACTTTCTAAAAGGAAATAACTTAGTCTTTCATACCAAGCTCTTGGAGCTTGTTTCAAACCATACAAGGCTTTTGAAAGTTTAAAACATGATTAGGCAAATTATGGCTTTCAAAACCTGGGGGCTATTCTACATAAACTTCCTCCTCTATAAAACCATTTAAGAAAACACTTTGGATATCCATTTGAAAGAGTTTAAAATTCATATGGAATGCAAATGCTAAAAGAATTCTTATGGCTTCTAATCTAGCTACTGGAGCATAGGTCTCATCATAATCTATACCTTCTTCTTGATTATAACCCTTTGCAACTAACCTAGCCTTATTCCTAGTTATTGAACCTTGTTCATCTAGTTTATTTCTAAATACCCATTTCCTACCAATGATTTGATGCTTTTTGGGTATAGGAACTAAGGTCAATACCTTACTTCTCTCAAATTGGTTGAGTTCCTCTTACATAACAATCACCCAATTTTCATCATTAAGAGCCTCAACAATGTTTTTATGCACAATTTGATAGAAAAAAGCAAGGTTAGAATCTAAGAGTTTGAGATGTGATCTAGTACTTACACCTTTAGTAGGATCACCAATGATTTGTTCATTGGGGTGATCTTCTGTCATTTTCCATTCCTTTGGAAGCTCTTATTTGTCTCGCTCTTGAGCTTGAGGTAAAGAGACATCATGATGTGGGTTTTCTTATCATTATCATCTTTCTCATAATCAAGATCAAGCTTTTCCATTGTACCTACAATATCATCAAGAACACTACCTTTCACGAGATCAAGCTTACTAGATTCATAAAAAACAACATGCATAGATTCTTCAACAACTAATTACCTTTTATTAAAGACTTTATAAGCTTTGCTAGTGGTTGAGTATCCTAAAAAGATACCCTCATCAGATTTAGACAAAACTTTTCCAAGATTGTCCTTGGTATTTAATATGAAACACTTGCATCCAAATACTCTAAAGTATGATATCATGGGCTTTCTTCCATTCTATAACTCTAAAGAAGTTTTGTTTAAGAGTGGTCTTTTGAAAACTTGATTTGAAAGATAACATGCAGTATTGGTGGCTTCAGCCCAAAAGTAGGTTGGTAATCCATACTCATTGAGCATTGTTCGAGCCATTTCAATTAAAGTTCAATTTGTCCTTTCAACTACCCCATTTTGTTGAGGTGTCCTAGGAGTTGAAAATTTTAATGAGATACCATGTTCTAAACAACAGTTTTCAAAATTTTCATTTTCAAACTCTTTGCCATGATCACTTCTTATATTTGAAATAAAATGTCCTTTTTCGTTTTGAACTCTCTTAGCAAAGTTTTTAAAGGATTCAAAAGCATCACTCTTTTGAGCTAAGAAAATTATCCAAGTCAATATAGAGTAATCATCGATGAGGATAAAAGCATAGTATTTTCTGCCTAAGCTAGCAACTCTAGTAGGTCCAAAAAGATCTAAATGCAAAAGTTGTAGATGCTTTGAGGTACTTACAATATTTTTGGATTTGAAAGAGGACTTGTGTTATTTTCCTCTTTGGCAAGGTTCACATGTCTTATTCTTTTCAAATTTGACTCCTGGTAGTCCATTTACTAGCTCTCCTTTATTAAGGATTTGAATTAAATTCATGCTTGCATGACCAAGCCTTCTTCTACTAGTACAAAATAGTGTTATATGTGTCTGTTATTTTGCATTTTATGCGTCTGCCAAATAGTAGACACATATATAGGAGACACATATGATATAAATTTTATGTGTCTGTCGTTTTGACATATGCATATAATCAATTATACGCATTTGTCTTTTAATAATAGCAGACGCATATAATAGTTATACGCATATGTCGTTTATTAATAGCAGACGCATATAACCTTGATTATATGCGTCTGTCATTTAGTAAACAACATACGCATAATATCAAGGTTATACGCGTCTGCTATTAATAAACGATAGACACGTATAACTATTATATGCGTCTGCTATTATTAAACGACAGACACGTATTTATTTTTTTTTAAATTTCGGTTCATATATATTATAATGCTACCATTCATATATATATATATATATATATATATATATTGTAACACCCACTAATTAGAGTTTAATTTGAATAATTTAGACCATATAATTAAATTGTGTTTTTGATTAAATAAAATTAAAAATATTAGCTATAAACAATTATATGAAGATGATAATAACAATAATAATAATAATAATAATAATAATAATAATAATAATAATAATAATAATAATAATAATAAGAAGAAGAAGAAGAAGAAGAAAATTAAAATGAAAAAAAAAATTGAGTGAACAGTAAATTGGACAGCAGCAAAAAAAAAAAAAAGGGCAGAATACAAAAACGGGAAAATGGGGCAGAATTCCCAATTTCTCTTTTCTCCTTCATCTCTTCTTCTTCTTCTTCCCTTTTTCTTCCTCCATATCTCAAATCAAATTACTCATCATCTTCTTCAAGAATTGCATCAAAAATCAGTCCAATTAAATCTGATCTTGGTAAGATATATTTTCCCCATGATTATTGTGTTATTAGAACTCTTTAGGTTTTATTTTGATAGAATCTTGAACTCTATGTTTGATTATCTTGTGACTCGAATTTGGGGATGTGTTAAACATAAAAGTTGTTCATCTATGTCTTGTGTATCTCTCTGCAAAATTTTATTGAATTATTTTGAGTATATAAAGAGATATGGTTATTGAGGTGAAACTGGTTCTGGGAGACGTATCAACCCAATAACCTACGGTTTTTATAAAAATTGACCATCTTATTGGCTTATTAGGATTTTTTGTAAAACATGAAAGTTGTAGATATATATGTTATTGAGGTATCTGCAAAATTTTGTATGAATTTCTCTTGTGTAGGTTGAGTTATTCTGAAATGAACCATGACTGTTCATTGATTGAACTGGTTTCATATACCTGTGCAGTTCCAGTCACTTCGTCCTTATATTTCACCTATTTTTAGATCGAATTTGCCAAAGTGCAAAACATCAAAGTTTTACCACTATGTCTTATATAAATATCTGTGAAATTTTCATATTAAAATGTCATGTATTTTGTGAGTTATGAGCTGAACAATTAAACTGGTCGGGTTGATACTCTGTGTTGAACCAGTTATATATCTTCCCATATTTGAGACCCTTAGAGACTGAATCAGGAAATGAGTTAAACATGAAAAATGTTCCCAATTAATGTATATAACTTTATAAAAAGTTTCAGAATAATTTAAGCTACAAATTGAAAGTTATGAATTGTTGAATTGGGTATCTTGAAACTGCCAAAGGGCAGAAATCAGGTCAATATTTAAAATTATACCAAAAATTATGTAAAGGTTCAAAAATTCTAAAATTTTAGTATATTTTAGTTTTACATGTTATAGTTAATCAGAATTAATAATCGTACAAATTGGATAAGTGTAGGAAAACTTATTAATCCAACAGTCCTTAGAGGTCTTATTCTAGCTTAATAGAAATTGAAATTATTTATTTAAGTTATATTAAGAATAAATATTTTATCAAGCTATTAATTAATTATATTTTTAAATTAGGATTTCAACAAGAAGAAGACCAACAAAAGTGAACAAGCTCTGTACTTATATTTTGGAAAAAGGAAAATACTATCGAGGTTTGTACATATATGTATTTTGTTTTGCCTTTATGTATGATTGTGTGTATGACATAAATTACATGTCACAATGATGAAATTATATATTATGGCATGTTTTAAGGTTGTAAGAATGTTATTAACTATGAATTTAATTTTGTGTTAACATTTGATAAAATATTATGCTATTACATGGTTTTGAAATAAATTGTGAATATATGATTGTGTTAATATGAAATGAGTATTGGTTATAGAAACAAGTAATTAATTGTGTTAATTGCCCATTTCTCTACCTGAGGACTAACATAGGATAGATGGTGCACCATTAAGGGGGGAATTACGGTACCGATATGGATATTATTTAGGGACAGGGTGGCTTAAGCTCTGGGAGCGCCCCTGATCCTAATTATACATAGATGACATAATTATATTCAGTCAAGGTGGTTTAAGCTCCGCGAGCGCCCTTGACTTGAGATTATGGTGAGTAGGATGGCTTAAGCTCCACGAGCGCCCCTATTTCACACCCCATGTCCGGACAGTCCGGGAATGAGATTTGGGCTGATATTAATTAAAGACTATGAAATGAAATGTGACAAAAATTTATTATTGACATAAGTGACAAAACATGAAATGCTTACAAGAGGTAATGAGAATTTAGTTATTGAATATGATTTTTATGTTTATACTGTTATGTGATGTAGTTATTTCTTTTATATGAAATAAAAATTCAGTGTATCATGAATTATTTGAGACATGCATTTGTGTGACTGCTTGGAAAAAACTTAATACCTATATGTACCACTAAGCTAGAGTTAGCTTAGCGTGAGTTCTTCTCACGCAGGAATTGGAACTATAGACGGTAGGAGGTGAAGTGATCAAGAAGGAAATCCAAGCCCATATCAGCAGAGACACAATAAGCATAGTTAGAGGGTTGGTTATGTATTATTATGTTTTTTTTTTAGTTTGACTATGTATATGGTGTGGTGACATATCTCATATATTAATATTGTGTATGTAAATAATTATGTAACATAATCGGGTGCCATATGTGTATACAATATAAGGATATATATATATTTATATATTTTTAATTAGAACAATTTGCCTAAGCCAAAATAAATAAATATATTAAGTTATAAAAAAAAATTCAATTTGAGCAGATTATCGAGTTAAGCTTGTGACATTCTTCTTATATATGTGGGATTATTCCTAATATATAAGTGGGGCGTCACATTTAGTGGTATCAGAGCAGGTTTAGGCGTTTCTAGGCCTAGGTGTGAAATGAGATATTAGGTTTAAATATACATGTGTCTTATATAATTCTGATATGGGTTTTCTTCTTGACAACTTGTAGGATTGTAGGAAGATGTCTTCTGATGAACGAGATATGGCTGAGAGTACTGGCTCTCCTGATACTAGGACACCTCATCAGCCTAGTGCAGCAAGTGTGCAAAGGCAAGATGCTGCTCCAAATCCCCCACCGCATGCAGCAGAACAGATTGACCCTGTTCAAAATCCATTTATACAACAGATGACTGGATTATTCCAACAGATGGTACGAGCCATTCCTCAGCCTATCCCAGTGCCACCACCTAGACCAAAAGTAACAATTGATAAGGTTCGTAAGTATGGGGCTTCAGATTTTTATGGTAAGAGAGATGAAGATCCAGCTGCAGCTGAGTATTGGTTGGAAAAGACTGAAAGAATTTTTAAAGAGTTGCAAGTGGAAACAGATGACAAAGCTAGATTTGCTACTTCTCTACTCCAAGATGAGGCATATGATTGGTGGAAATCAATTCTTACCAAGCCAGATATGGTGGAACCGGTCTCATGGGATTCCTTCCTTTCTGAATTTAAAGAGCAATATATTCCGTTGATCTATATTGATGAGAAAAAGAAAGAGTTCATGAATCTCAAGCAAGGTAAAATGTCAGTGACTGAGTATCAGCGGGATTTTACCAGACTGAGAAGTATGCCCCTGAATTAATTGCAAATGAAAGAGATAAATGTAGAAGATTTGAAGATGGCCTTAATGAAGAGGTTGGAGATATTGTGACTGCTCTTCAGCATAATAATTTTTCTCAGTTAGTTTCTGCAGCACTCAGCCTTGAAAAAAGGAAAAAGAGGAAAATAGAAGAATCTTCCAAAAAGTCAGCTACTTCTGAAACTCAATTTACTGGAAAGAAGAGTCGTTTCTTTACTAACCCTTCACTAAATAGAGGACAGGGAAAAAGTTTTAGCTATTCACAGACAGGGTCTTTTAGGAGGGGGCCGCCCTCTAAGGTACCTTCTGCTATAGCCAGTTCACAACCTCAGGTTAGCAAGGAAGCTATACCGGTATGTCCCATTTGCAATAGGAACCATCAGGGGGAATGTTGGCGTGCCACAGGTGCTTGCTATATATGTGGGTCCAAAGAACATCTACGGAGGGATTGCCCACTCTTGACAGGTGGTACACCTACTCAGACTACTAGGTCAGCTCTAACTCAGCCTGGAGTTCAGTTCAGAGAAGGACCAGGCCGACCGAGGCAGGCTATTTCAGAGACAGTGAATAGACCTGGATCTAGCAGAGCTCCAGCCCGAGCCTATGCCATGAAAGCTAAAGAAGATCAGGCGGCAACAAATGTTATTGTTGGTATGTTTTCATTATATGATTTTGACATTTGTGCACTCATAGATCCGGGTTCCACACATTCTTATATTTGCACTAGTACACCTAGTCAGCATAATATGATTAAAGAAAACCTAGAATATGGAATTGAAGTTAAGAATCCTTTGGGCCACAGTGTAATAGTGAATAAAGTATTTAGGAATTGTCCTTTGGTTGTGTATGGGAAGGAGTTTTCTGCAGACTTGATTGAGTTGCCTTTCCATGAGTATGATGTCATATTAGGCATGGATTGGCTCTCACGTCATGAAGCAGTGGTGGATTGCAAGTCTAAATTTGTGGTACTTAAAAAAGAAAATCAAGAGGCAATTATTGTAAAAGGGGAATTATTTTCACAACATCCTCGAGTCATATCCATAATGAAAGCCCAGAGATTGATGAGAAAAGGGTGTGAAGCTTATTTGGCCCACGTGATTGACACCAGAAAAGGAGGTTCAAATCTTGAAGATATCCCGGTGGTAAATGAATTTCCAGACGTCTTTCCTGATGACTTACCTGGGTTACCTCCGTAGAGAGAGGTAGAATTTACTATTGATCTTGTTTCAGGAACTATGCCTATATCAAAGACACCATACAGAATGGCCCCATCAGAGATGAAAGAACTTAAGACACAATTGCAAGAACTCCTTGATAAGGGTTTCATTAGACCAAGTATATCCCCATGGGGTGCACCAGTATTGTTTGTGAAAAAGAAAGATGGATCTTTGAGGCTATGTATTGATTATCGACAGTTGAATAAGGTGACCATCAAGAACAAGTACCCATTACCGTGGATTGATGATCTCTTTGACCAACTGAAAGGTGCAGGAGTATTTTCCAAGATAGATTTGAGATATGGTTATCATCAATTAAGGGTGAAGACGGAGGATATTGCTAAAACTGCATTCAGAACCAGATATGGTCATTATGAGTTTTTGGTTATGCCATTTGGGCTGACCAATGCTCCAGCAGCATTTATGGATCTTATGAATAGGATCTTCAGGCCACATCTTGATCAATTTGTTGTTGTTTTCATTGATGATATTTTGGTGTATTCTAAAGATTCAGAAGAACATGAAAAGCATTTGAGAATAGCATTACAGACTCTCAGAGAATATAAGCTTTATGGCAAACTTTCAAAATGTGAGTTTTGGTTAAAGGAGGTGACATTTTTGGGACACATTATCTCTGCATAAGGCATTAAAGTGGATTCTAGTAAAGTTGAGGCAATTATGAGTTGGAAACCTCCAAGGAATGTGACCGAAATCAGAAGTTTCTTGGGTTTAGCTGGATATTATCGGAGATTTGTCAAGGGTTTTACAATGATGGCTTCTCCTTTAACAAGACTATTAAGAAAGGTTGTTAAATTTGAGTGGACAGATAAATGTCAAGCTAGTTTTGATAAGCTCAAAAGTATGCTCACTAAGGCCCCTGTTTTGACACAGCTGATTCCTAATAAGGAGTATGTCATTTATAGTGATGCTTCTCATAATGGATTGGGTTGTGTATTGATGCAGGATGGAAAGGTGGTTGCTTATGCTTCTAGACAGTTAAAGCTGCATGAGAAGAATTATCCTACCCATGATCTGGAGTTGGCAGCTATAGTTTTTGCATTGAAGATTTGGCACCATTATTTATATGGGGAGAAGTGTTTTATTTACACAGATCACAAAAGTTTAAAATATCTTCCCTCACAGAAAGAATTGAATTTGAGGCAGAGAAGATGGCTAGAACTAATAAAGGATTATAATTGTGTGATTGACTATCATCCAGGCAAAGCTAATGTAGTAACAGATGCTTTGAGCAGAAAGATGGTGGCAGAGTTGCACCTTCAACCCACTCTTATGCAGGAAATCAAGGATGCACAAAGACAAGACAAAAAGTTAATTGAATTAGCTGAGTTGATCTCTAAGGGGGAGAGACCTGGATTCACTATGGACTTAGATGGTGGATTGTTCTATCAAGACAGATTATGTGTGCCTAGTGTAGAAGATCTTAGACAGAGGATTCTTAGAGAGGCCCATGAAAGCAAATATGCTATGCACCCAGGGAGTAACAAGATGTACCAAGAGTTGAAGAGCAGATACTGGTGGGTAGGTATGAAAAAGGACATCACAGAGTACACTTCAAAATGTTTAACTTGTCAGCGGGTCAAGGCGGAACATCAAGTACCTTCGGGGTTGCTACATCCAATTTCTATTCCAGAATGGAAGTGGGAACGGATCACTATGGATTTTGTGACTGGATTGCCTTTGACTCTAAAGAAATATGATACTGTATGGGTTATAGTGGACAGATTTACAAAGTCAGCACATTTCTTACCTATCAGAAAGGACTATCCACTGAATAAATTGGCGGAAATTTATATGAATGAAGTTGTGCGACTTCATGGAGTGCCTGTTTCTATTGTGTCTGACAGAGATCCTCGTTTCACATCTCAATTTTGGGGTAGTCTACAACGAGCTCTAGGTACTAAGCTCAATTTCAGCACAGCTTTTCATCCGCAGACAGATGGACAGTCAGAAAGAGTCATTCAGATTCTAGAAGATATGATGAGAAGTTGTGTCATCGAATTTAAAGGTAGTTGGGACAAATATCTTCCTTTAATGGAATTCGCCTATAATAACAGTTATCAGTCTAGTATCCAGATGGCTCCATATGAGGCACTTTATGGTAAAAAGTGTCGAACACCTATATGTTGGACAGAGCTCAGTGAGAGAAAACTTATAGGACCAAACCTAGTGCAAGAGACAGAAGAAAAAGTGAAAGTTATTCGTGAAAGACTTAAAACAGCTACAGATAGACAAAAATCATATGCTGACCTCAAGAGACGGGACATTGAATATGCAGTGGGTGATAAAGTTTTTCTTAAAGTATCTCCCTGGAAGAAAGTTTTGCGATTTGGAAAGAAAGGCAAGTTAAGTCCAAGGTTCATCGGACCATATGAAATATTAGAGAGAGTTGGACCTGTTGCTTATAGACTCGCTCTACCACCGGAGATGAGTCAAATACATGATGTCTTCCATGTCTCAATGTTAAGACGATGTAGATCAGATCCTAATCACATCATACCTGCTGAAAGCATTCAGGTGAGACAAGATTTGACATATGAAGAAGAACCAGTCCAAATTTTAGCAAGAGAAATTAAGGAACTGAGGAACAAGCGAGTACCATTAGTGAAGGTACTATGGATGAATCATGCAATTGAAGAAGCAACATGGGAAAGCGAGGAGGTAATGAAATCTCAATACCCTCACCTACTCAATAACAATACATAGGTATGTTTCGAGGACGAAACATCTTCAGGGGGAGAGAATTGTAACACCCACTAATTAGAGTTTAATTTGAATAATTTAGACCATATAATTAAATTGTGTTTTTGATTAAATAAAATTAAAAATATTAGCTATAAACAATTATGTGAAGATGATGATAATAATAATAATAATAATAATAATAATAATAATAATAATAATAATAATAATAATAATAATAATAATAATAAGAAGAAGAAGAAGAAGAAGAAGAAAATTAAAATTAAAAAAAAAAATTAGTGAACAGTAAATTGGACAGCAGCAAAAAAAAAAAGGGGGGGGGGGGGCAGAATACAAAAAAGGGAAAATGGGGCAGAATTCCCAATTTCTCTTTTCTCCTTCATCTCTTCTTCTTCTTCTTCCCTTTTTCTTCCTCCATATCTCAGATCAAATTACTCATCATCTTCTTCAAGAATTGCATCAAAAATCAGTCCAATTAAATCTGATCTTGGTAAGATATATTTTCCCCATGATTATTGTGTTATTAGAACTCTTTACGTTTTATTTTGACAGAATCTTGCACTCTGTGTTTGATTATCCTGTGACTCGAATTTGGGGATGTATTAAACATAAAAGTTATTCATCTATGTCTTTTGTATCTCTCTGCCAAATTTTATTGAATGATTTTGAGTATATTAAGAGATATGGTTATTGAGGTGAAACTGGTTCTGGGAGACGTATCAACCCAATAACCTACGGTTTTTATAACAATTGACCATCTTATTGGCTTATTCTGATGTTGTGTAAAACATGCAATTCTTCTTCCCTTTTTCTTCCTCCATATCTCATATCAAATTACTCATCATCTTCTTCAAGAATTGCATCAAAAATCAGTCCAATTAAATCTGATCTTGGTAAGATATATTTTCCCCATGATTATTGTGTTATTAGAACTCTTTAGGTTTTATTTTGACAGAATCTTGCACTCTGTGTTTGATTATCCTGTGACTCGAATTTGGGGATGTGTTAAACATAAAAGTTGTTCATCTATGTCTTTTGTATCTCTCTGCCAAATTTTATTGAATGATTTTGAGTATATTAAGATATATGGTTATTGAGGTGAAACTGGTTCTGGGAGACGTATCAACCCAATAACCTACGGTTTTTATAACAATTGACCATCTTATTGGCTTATTCTGATGTTGTGTAAAACATGAAAGTTGTAGGTATATATGTTATTGAGGTATCTGCAAAATTTCGTATGAATTTCTCTTGTGTAGGTTGAGTTATTCTGAAATGAACCATGACTGTTCATTGACTGAACTGGTTTCATATATCTGTGCAGTTCCAGTAACTTCGTCCTTATCTTTCACCTATTTTTAGATCGAATTTGCCAAAGTGAAAAACATCAAAGTTTTACCCCTATGTCTTATATAAATTTCTGTGAAAGTTTCATATTAAAATGTCATGTATTTTGTGATTTATGAGCTGAACAATTAAACTGGTCGGGTTGATACTCTGTGTTGAACCAGTTATATATCCTCCCATATTTGAGACCCTTAGAGACTGAATCAGGAAATTAGTTAAACATGAAAAATGTTCCCAATTAATGTATATAACTGTATAAAAAGTTTCAAAATAATTGAAGCTACACATTGAAAGTTATGAATTGTTGAATTGGGTATCTTGAAACTGCCTAAGGGCAGAAATCAGGTGAAAAAAATTATGTAAAGGTTCAAAAATTCTAAAATTTTAGTATATTTTAGTTTTACTTGTTATAGTTAATCAGAATTAAGAATCATACAAATTGGATAAGTGTAGGAAAAGTTATTAATCCAACAGTCCTTAGAGGTCTTATTCTAGCTTAATAGAAATTGAAATTATTTATTTAAGTTATATTAAGAATAAATATTTTATCAAGCTATTAATTAATTATATTTTTAAATTAGGATTTCAACAAGAAGAAGACCAACAAAAGTGAACAAGCTCTGAACTTATATTTTGGAAAAAGGAAAATACTATCGAGATTTGTACATATATGTATTTTGTTTTGCCTTTATGTATGATTGTGTGTATGACATAAATTACATGTCACAATGATGAAATTATATATTATGGCATGTTTTAAGGTTGTAAGAATGTTATTAACTATGAATTTAATTTTGTGTTAACATTTGATAAAATATTATGCTATTACATGGTTTTGAAATAAATTGTGAATATATGATTGTGTTAATATGAAATGAGTATTGGTTATAGAAACAAGTAATTAATTGTGTTAATTGCCCATTTCTCTACCTGAGGACTAACATAGGATAGATGGTGCACCATTAAGGGGGGAATTACGGTACCGATATGGATATTATTTAGGGACAGGGTGGCTTAAGCTCTGGGAGCGCCCCTGATCCTGATTATACATAGATGACATAATTATATTCAGTCAAGGTGGCTTAAGCTCCGCGAGCGCCCTTGACTTGAGATTATGGTGAGTAGGGTGGCTTAAGCTCCACGAGCGCCCCTATTTCACACCTCATATCCGGACAGTCCGGGAATGAGATTTGGGCTGATATTTATTAAAGACTATGAAATGAAATGTGATAAAAATTTATTATTGACATAAGTGACAAAACATGAAATGCTTACAAGAGGTAATGAGAATTTAGTTGTTGAATATGATTTTTATGTTTATACTGTTATGTGATGTAGTTATTTCTTTTATATGAAATAAAAATTCAGTGTATCATGAATTATTTGAGACATGCATTTGTGTGACTGCTTGGAAAAAACTTAATACCTATATGTACCACTAAGCTAGAGTTAGCTTAGCGTGAGTTCTTCTCACGCAGGAATTGGAACTATAGACGGTAGGAGGTGAAGTGATCAAGAAAGAAATCCAAGCCCATATCAGCAGAGACACAATAAGCATAGTTAGAGGGTTGGTTATGCATTATTATGTTTTTTTTTTAGTTTGACTATGTATATGGTGTAGTAGACATATCTCATATATTAATATTGTGTATGTAAATAATTATGTGACATAATTGGGTGCCATATGTGTATACAATATAAGGATATATATATATTTATATATTTTAATTAGAACAATTTGCCTAAACCAAAATAAATAAATATATTAAGTTATAAAAAAAAATCAATTTGAGCAGATTATCGAGTTAAGCTTGTGACATTTTTCTTTTATATGTGGGATTATTCCTAATATATAAGTGGGGCGTCACATATATATATATATATATATATATATATATATATATAACCTGCGCACTTCAAAATTCATAATAATTCGGCTTCAATAAGCCACAATAGGCATCCAACATTCAACTCACAAAACTTAATAATCAAGAATTCACAGGACAACACAAACTAAAAAAATTAAATAAATGAAAGCAATAGCATCATGCCTAAAACAATTCACATTAAATAATTAATATACAAGTTCTTCAAAATTCTTTAATTTAAAATTGTATTTCTCATTAATATGAAATATTTTACAAAAGTAAATAAAAAGATTACATACACTCTCTCATAAAGTAATTTGACCACATATGTGGAATTTCATCTATTTGATCTTGACTATATGATCCTTTTTCAAAAACCTACAAGACAAATAAACAGATAATAGAAAATATGTTAGAAATGAAAAAATTAATAGCTAGTTATGTATCATACTTGTAATATAAACTGACTAGTATTTGAAAAAATATACCTTAAGCAATGTTGTATCACTGTTATGATATACGACAATTTCGTACATATAATATCTGCATTCAACACCTCCTTGTTGTTGAGGGAAACTAAAATAGAAAAATAACAAAGGCCCATGCTAAATAAAGGATTATAAAATCATAAAAACTTTAATTTAACTAGTAATTCAGAATATAAAATTCTCACCGAAATGTCATTCCATTTTAACCTGGTACCTTTATTTTTTCCACCTTCTATAGCATAAGTTCTATAGGCTCTGAAAAATAAATGTATACCAAAATCGGCATTAATATTGAAAACGCTACAAACATCGTAGAAACTATTAGCTAGTAGTATTATAACTTACAGGTTAATATGAGGTTTTAGACTTATATCGCGGCTGCCACAAGATAGAGGATCCATGAAAAATGCCTCACTCCGTTCACAGAAAAATACAATCAACATCCGATGGCTACTATAGATATACAAACATGTTAGAAGTTAGTAAAAATGTTGAGAATAAAAATTATGCAAACATGAATGTAAATATTTCTTACTTCTCGAAATATGGTAGTAGAATGAAATGTTTATCTCTTTGTTCCTTCAAAGCTTCTATAATATATCTTTCTACTGAGTTAGTCTCTGTGAACATCAAATGAAGCATTGTTTGACAAAGAAATCCGATTGACGATATGAATAATGTATCGCATAAGTTATGAAGGTACCTGCATGTATGAATCACAATACATACATAAGTATTATTTTTGTATTTTTTAAATCAATCTTATAATATTAGTAATAAATAGTATAATCTTACATCATAAATATTCGAATGATCGAGACATCAAGGCATTCCATGGAGATGAGTTGAGCGATGTCTTCCATACCAACATGAATCATCTGATTATCTACTGGATACTTAAACACTGTAATGTCTGCAGGAACTTCAAAAATATACCCAGTAGGCAATTTAGCAACCATCTCATGCATCAACCTCATGTCACCACTCAAAGTTGCCAAAATGTTCTCATTAACTAAAGGCCCATGTTGCTTTGTAGCTGATTCTTTCGATAAACCGTTACCTTGTTTACTCTTTGGAACCTTCTTTAATGGCTTGGATTTAAGTTCCTATCAATTAATAATAAATTATGATAAAATATGATATATGAAATGCGATAATCTATATTTTATTGTTTTATAAGTTTAGAAATTATTACCTCTCCAAGAACCACAAGATGTTGTGGCCATTGAAAAAATCTACCTTCTGCTTTCCCAACTGTAGTTAAGTATTCAGTAGGCACAGGAAGTTCGGCTTCATGACAGCTAGATAATACTTCATCTACAAATACCTTGACGTGATTGGGCATGATAGGTCAATTGTGCACCATAGCATCAATAAGGGATGGATAAACCATACCCCTTGCCACAATCACCTATCTACCTTCATTAATGGTAGCAAGTCTGCATGATGTAGGTGTCTGTAAAAACACAAAAAATCAATATTAGCTAGATTAAAGTGGAAATGGAAGTAATGAAATTAATGTACATTTTACCTGTAATTCTGATATTGGAAATGGTGGGTCCATAGAGTGACAACTACTGGAAGTTGGGCGAGCAAATGAAGGACCCATCTCCACTTCTATATCAGGGCCAATTTGAGAGGACTTCCTAGTTCTCTCCTCTATCATATTCTCAAGATGTGCAATATGTGCCGAGAATTTAGCAAATAATCTGGCCTCTATTTTAGTCTCAAGCGCTTCTATAACTTCAGGTGAGACGGATGTTGCTAGTTTCCTTTTTTCAGGATTACCATAAAATATTTTGATGGTCACAGCACTTCCAACACCTATCACATAGCCAGAATGTTTGGGCTTTTCAAGTGCACGTGAAAATATGTCATCATGCCTCTCTAGTGATAATTAGGCTAGCATGCTGAATAGAGATATATTGGTTTATTTGTTTAGTATGGGAATACATTTTATCATATAGTTTATTATTCCTATATAATAATAAATTTTCATATATATATATATATATATATATATGAAATGTGATTGACATGTCAATAATAGTAATCTCCATAATAGGACAGAGAGAGTATATAGGAAAAAGGCACAACTGAAAGTGATAAAAATTAAAACTCCATAATAATATCCATAAAAAACAACACTCTTAAACTCTGGACTAGGAACATTAACCGATATATATGATGCACATCAGGCCCTCCCTTACATGTTCACCATTTAAACTAACATCCTTATCCTGAAAGGTCAGAGAAAGTTTACCAATAATTGAAGCTATTTTAACAAGCAATATGTGGATAACACTACTTGTGAATCATTGTTGATAACAATCAGAGAAATGTTTTTTTTGATATATGATATCTTTGTTCCTTTATATTTTTAACACTTTGGAACTTCTATAAATCTATTATCCTTTTCTTTTCTTTTCTTTTCTCAGTTCATAATGACAATTGCATGCATGAGAACTTAATATGTTGGGAACCAAAGGACAACAACTTCAAACAGAGAGAGAGAGAGAGTAAAAGGTCAGGTCATGTGGGAGGAAGTGGGATATATGAAGACTAGCATGCAAAAACCAACTTATAAGAAAGAACTAGAGTCCCAAGTCCTTGCACACAAAAAGTAATGGAATCCAGCAAAAGGCACTTAAAATGAAAGTGTTGCCGTTGTAATATCAAAGGGGCAAAGAAAGGGGGTGCAAAACTAAGAGAATTCACAGCACAAAGCCATTGTAATTTTTTTTGGCAAAACATGGAAAAAAATGCGGTGACAATTCAAAGCACAAAATAATTTGATTTGTAATGGAGAAATTTCACTGCCATGTTTGGAAGAGTAAGAAAATTCAAGACTATATTATTTGCAGCAAGCAGATGAAATCCTCTAGTGCTTACAAATGAATAGCATCATTTAAATTTTTTGAATAATTAGTCAAATCACCAAGAAAATGTTTATCTGAGTACAACTGAACATAACTAGTGATTTTACCGAAAATAGAAGATATCTTGCATAATTGCATTCATAAATTTGCCCAAAGGGAAACAGTTGGGAGAAGAAAAAATTATAAGATAAACTATAAGAATTTTGTATTTAATCAAATCAGGAAAAGCTAGGGAGCAAAAGCAATGATGATAAAACATGAAACATTAACCATAATGACTTCGAAAAACTTGTAAAGTGATGCTGATTACTTAAAAAGAAAATAAAAATCATCAAAAACCCATATCATCGTAAGCAAAAGAAAGAAGCAGAAATATCCAACAACCTATATCATCAAAAACCAGAAGAGTAAATAATAACCAAAAAATTAAAATTATAATTATAAGGTTTTAAATTTTTACGTACTCTTTTCTTTTAGAATGTCAGATTGGACTCCCCCCCTCCCCACATCCCATTTAACAAGCTTGATCTGTTGATGAGACGAAATGTATGAGAGAGTTTCAGATGAGTATAATTTGTTGCAGACGATGAATACTGTGTAAAGAGGCTCGTTTTTAGGTTTTTAAAAAACTTAGATGCGTCTGTCTTAAATAATAACTGACGTCTATTATAACATCATATTCGTCTGTTATTATTTAAGACAGACGCCTAACATTTATATGTATGTCATTTATAATGACAGACGAATATTCTGTTATCTAGAGCTTTAAATGGAGGCGGTGACAATTTTGTAAATATTTTAGTTGTTATATGCGTCTGTCATTATAAATGACAGACGCATATAATTATTTATATGCGTCTGTTATTTATAATGACAGAAGTCTAAACTTTATATGACTGATATTTGTAAATGACAGACGCATATAACAACTAAAATATTTACAAAATTGTCACTGCATCCATTTTAAGCGTCTGCAATTTAGACAACAGACATATATAACCTTTAACTTAAAGTACTTATTGTACTCGTGTTAGCCATAGCCAAGATTCATCACTAGTAGTCATAAGACACTTATAGGAAAGGTTAGATATTTTGTGTAAGTCTATTATGTAAGTATTGAGATCTCTACTTCCTTTGAATATCTCTTAGCCACTGAAGGAGGTTACAAGACATTCATTTGAGGTAAATATTACTTGGTTTCCCTTATCACATAATTGACTCATACTTAAAAAATTAAGTTTCAAACCATCAACAAGTAAAACATCTTCAATGAAAGTAGTATTATTTATACCAATGGAGCCAATTCCAATTACCTTACCCTTAGCATTGTTCCCAAAGGTTACCTTACCACCATCAATACTTTTAATGTTATTGAATAGTTCTTTGTTTCCGGTCATATGCCTTGAGCATCCACTATCCACAAGCCAAGCATTTTCATTTATAGCGGATTTGAGGCATACCTATAAAATCACAATTAGGTGTGGTTTTTAGGTACCCAAATGAACTTGGGTCCTTAGGGGTTAGCTTATAAAGGTTCCCAATGAGCCTTTCTTATCCAACAATGTTTGTTAATGTGACCAAATTTTATACAATAATTACATTGTTTACTCTAAACATGTTTTTTGATTTTACCATGATTTTAGGTCTCATTATCCTTTTTGATGGAGTTTGTGATCAGTGACATGCACATGCATGATGAATAGGTGATTTCCTAGGTGCATGCCTCTTGTACATGAAGGCATGATTGGCCTTATGAGGTATCCCTCTTAAGCTGTGCGACCCTTAACCATTCTTCTTATAAGTAAGGGGTTTAGTGTGTGTTGTGCTCTTAGCCCTTCGGCCTATTACTTCTATTGTAGAGTTTTGAGGTGCACTAGACTTAACAAAGGTGATCTTGTGAGATGAAGATGTTTCATTAAACTCTTCTTGCCTTTATGAAATCTTGAAATAGAGTTTCTAAGTTCCTCAACTTTATTTTTCACAATATTTTTTTTCTTTATGCAAGGATTTAGTTGAGGGTCTAGAGGAATACTCATCTAATGATTTTTGAATAGTTTCATTATAAGTTTTAAGATCAAGATTTTCCTTTTGTAAAACTTCCATTTTGTTTTACAAATTTAAAATAATATCTTTGTAAGTATTGAATCTACATCTATATTTTTCTAATTCTTGGTTTAATCATCATCTTCATTATCACTATTATTTTCACTACTATCATTATTAAATGAGTATGAGTAAGAAGCACCTACCTCATCCATGAAGTGATCCTCTAAAGCCATGAAACATAGGTTGACCTCTTCACCTTCATTGTCATCCTTTTCACTTGAAGAGCTTTCAACATCACATGTGGCTTTGTGACCTTTCTCCCCATTATCTTTTTGATATCTTTTCTTGTGTTTCTTGAGCTTTGGACATTCTGGTTTGATATGTCCTTTCTTCTCACACTTATAACATTTTACCTCATCTTTATTTCTTTGATAGTCATTTGAGGAATCTTTGAGGTTTCTTTGTTTGAAGTTTTAAGAGTTGCCAATTCTCTTTTCAATTATTCTTTTAATCTTCTCGAAAGCATGGCAATGTCCTCATTTGCATCATCACTCTTTTCTTCATCATCTTCAACTTCTTCTTGAGATTTTAAAGTGGAGGCTTTGAGTGCTAAAGACTTTGTTTTTCTCTGGTTCGGCTTCAAGTTCACTATCTCTCTTTACCACCATTTCGTGTGTTAGAAGTTTGCCAATAAGCACATCGGTAGGCATGTCGATGTCTTTATTGGCTTCTTCTATACCCACAACTCTTGAACCATAGTCTTTGAGAGGAAGGCTTCTTAGAATTTTGTTGTCTACATCTTCCAAGCTCAAGTGCTTTATTAGCTATCTTATGCCATTTATGATGGTCAAAAGACGGTTCATCATGTCGGTGATAGATTCATTGGATTTCATCGTGAAGAGTTCATATTCTGAAGTGAGAAGTTGAATCTTATTGGATTTAACTTGCTTGGTTCCTTCGTGATAATTTTCCAATGTCTTCCACATACTATATGCAGTAGGGTAGTGTTGGATTCTGCCACATTCTTCAATGGATAGAAAGCTTGCGAGGATTCTTATTGCCTTTTTGTTTTTGAAGTTTACTCTACATTAAGGCTTTGTCCAATCATCTCTTAAAAGAACAACTTCTTCACCATTAACTCTTCTCGTAGTTGGCGGTGTCCATTCTTTTCGAACACTATCCCAAACTTCAATTCCCTCACTATCGAGATATGTCTCCATTCGGAACTTCCAATAAGCATAGTTTGCTCCATCAAACTAAGGCTTGATACTTTCAAATCCTTCACTGGCCATTTCTTAATCTTTGCTAGCGCTTTTTAGGCTTTGTTGCCAGACAAGCTCTGGTACCAATTGTTCCCCAGACAATGAACCAAGAAGGGGGTAGAATTGGTTATGAAATAAAAATTTCTTAACTTTAAGTGTGGAATAAAAGTAAATAGAGTAGGGAAGGAAATATATTACATATAAGATTTATAGAGATTCAGGTAATAATAAACCCTACTCCTCTCCCCAATCTCAATTAGGTATTTTACTAACACATTAAGTGTTACAATGGAGTTTTACAAGTTCACTCCCAACTATGGTGTTTCTCTCAATGGCTAACACCTAACCCACAATTTCCCTTGTGTTTTAATGGCTCACACAATAAACCAATTCCTTGTGTTTTATAGCTCACACAATAAACCAATTCCTTGTATTTTATGGCTCACACAATAAACCTCACAAGTGTTTAATCATAAGCCAATATACCTAAACTCATTTGAGTAATTGTATGAAAAGACTCACCAACCTACAATGCTCAGAAATTATGAGCAATTAGGTGTTTACAAAGAATAAGAGTTTTGCTGAAAATTAATTAATGCACAAGGCTACAACAAGATTAAAGATTCAAATAAATTGTTGTTCTTTTTTTAGAATTCATAAATGACTTGCATTTATACTTCATTTGCGAATTATAGCCATTTGGGTGCATTTAATGCGAAAATAGGAGTTGAACCAACTCTTAACTTTGCGCCTGACATGTTTCTCTGTCCTCATTTATGGGCGTAAATGTATGTGTCACAGTTGTGAATTTTCTTCTAGTTGTGGTCCAAGTGGTCACTCTGGCCGTGAAGCTCTCTAGAAGAATTTGAAGTGTTCGATCATAGGCATGACTTTATACCTTCTTAGACGTGAATATTCTTCCAAGTGATGGTCAAAGTGGTGGCACCAACCGTGAAACTCACTGGAAGAATTTGACATGGTATCTCACGGGCATGACTATCTTTCATGGGCGTGACTGATTTGATCATTCACGATTTGTATGATCTTTCATGGCCATGAACTTTAAATGGTGCAAAGTTGGCGTTAAGCTATATTCACAGGCGTGACTTTACTATTTCTTCTGATTTTGATCTTCAAAAGTTGTCTTTCATTCTTGCATCATATTCTATGCAAGATATATCCTGTTCAACATACTTAGAACACAGGCATTGTTAAATACATTATTGTTATTTTATTTGTTAACATCAAAATGATGGAAATACCTCTTAAGGTTCAATAGCACTCATAAATGCCTGAATGGCAACCCCGTTATCCTTGTTAGTGGTTCCTAGGTGTTATGGGCATATACAAGAAAAAATATATGAATTGGTATATATATATATATATATATATATACATACATATATGCTAGTGAACAATGAGATAATAAATTATATGAAAAATGCACACCATAAAAGCAATGTAAAGCAGTTGCATGAATTTTATATGTTATGAATATATGGCGATACATGTTGCATGATATACTATATTGCCTTATCTTTATCCACCATTAAGCTTAGATCTTAGTGTAGGAGTTTCCTTCCACACAGATTTAGAAAGGTAACTAAAGCTTGTAAATAAAGTTAGTTGTAGCCTAATCTAATAAAGCAGTCGATAGTGAAAACGATGGGTCACAACTCTTTGGTGTTTATATTTATTTTTTTTAGATTTATAAGTTATCTTCTTTGGTTTTGTAATTAACCTGAAGTTTTATAAATATTATCTTATGTAAATAAAATATACATTATCTCTTTTAAATCTTTGAGCTTTGAGTAAAAAAATTATATGTATGGATTTCTAATATTTATTAAAATAATGATTTGAAAAAGTCAGTGTAACACTTTTTTATCCAGGCATTTGAGGCTAGGGTGAAAAGGTGTTACAATTTTTGGTATCAAAGCCCGATTTGGGTGGTTTTGGGATTTTAAAAATAGTTTTCAAAAATATTTGTCATTTATGTGTACCCACATTTGGATATATATAAGTTGCTACTTACTAATTAGGACCATTATATTAAGATATAGGTAGGTTATGACTTTTAAATCACAACAAATAGTGGTTGAAGAGGCTGAGAGTAATGAGCCATCAGAGACAAGGGCTTCATCATGACTAAGTCATCATCAAGCTGTTGCACCACGATCTAATGCCAGTCTATTGTTGGTTTAGGACAGATAGATCTTTTGAGAAACATGATATATCTACAATGAAGAGCATCACATCCAACCTCATCTTAGTTACAGTTTAAGAGACTGAGGAAGTTAGGGGCACCCGATTTCCATGGTAAATGGGAAGATGACCCCTCCATAATAGAGTTTTGATCAGCTTCATTGCATAGATGAGTAGAAAAATACGAGTATGCAATGTCCTTATTGCAAGATCATGCATTTGACTGGTGGCGATCAGAGTCACAGAGCACAAAGGCACCCAAACCTATGACTTGGGAATTCTTTCTAGAAAATTTCAAGGAGCAATATATCCCCCTATCTATAGAGATGACAAGAAGAGAGAGTTTCTAATTCTGAAACAAGGGAACATGTCAGTAACAGAATATGAGAGGGAATTCATGCATTTATGCAAGTATGCTAGAGGCATTGTATCCAAAGAAGCTAATAAATGCCAGTGTTTTGAAGATGGGTTGAGGGATCCAATCAAGTTATAGGTCTTAGTGGTACGTCTGGTGAGCTTCCTCAGTTTACTAGCATATGCTAGAATAGTTGAAAAAGTCTTAGTGACACAACAGCTAGTGTAGGATTGTGGGGTTAGTAGACCCGCACCACAACCAAGTGGAGGACACTTTAGTGGTAAGAGAGCCAGATCTTTTAGTGGTTGATTTTAGGTTGGGGGTTCTAGTAGACCTCCTTCTTATAAACGAGGATAGCTTATGAGATATGTTTCATCAGTAGCTAGTGCACCGACACAGGCATCTCATTGATCTACTTCTCTACTAGTGTGTCAACATTGGGGTCGTCTTCACCTAGGAGAGTGTTGGTGGATGACATGAGCATGCTTAAGATGTGGCTCTAAGGACCATTTGAGAAGAGATTGCCCATTGTTATAGTTTGGCAAAGGTTTAAGGAGTGTTGAGTTAATATCGATACATACTACAGGACAAGGCAGAGGTTAAGGTCGAGGGCAAGGAAGAGGTTAAGGTTGAGGGCAAAGAAGATGAGGATGAGCAAGGCCAAGCCAGTTTAGGTCAGACACAGTCGAGAGGATGAAAGGCAATAGAGTTGCTTCAGCAAGTGTTTATGCCATGCAAGGCTTAGAGGAGCAGGATGCACCTAATGTCATAGTGGATAAATTCCTTCTCTTTGGCTCTTATATACATGCATTGATAGATCTGAGGTTGACACATTCATACATACACACATCACCATCAACTCAAGAGGGTTTAAAACTAGAGACTCTAGAGTATGGGATTCTTGTGACTAACCTATTAGGACATAATGTGTGGGTTAGTAAAGTCTTTCGGGGTTGCCCAATCGAAATTTAAGATATACAATTTCCACCTGATCTGATAGAGCTACCATTCCACGAATTCGGTGTGATTTTAGGAATGGATTGGCTAGCTCATCATGAAGTGATAGTAGATTGTGGAAGAAGGTAGATAAGGATTAAAGTTCCAGATTTGGAGGAAGAGATAATGGTGATGGATGAGAATAGAAAATATCCAGATAATGTGATATCGATGATAAAAGCTTAGAAACTCATCAATAGGGGATGTGAGGCTCACTTGGCATATGTGATCCATGCAATAAAGAATAGTCCAAAGTTGGTTGACATCCCGACTATTAGTGAGTTTTCAGATGTGTTTCCTGAGGAGTTACTAGGGTTACCACCCAACCAAGAGATAGAGTTTGCTATCAAATTAATACTTGACATCGCTCATATATCTATTACACCATACTAGATGGCACCTACAAAGTTGAAAAAGTTGAAGGTGCAGTTCCAATAATTATTAGAGAGGGAATTTATATGACCTAGTGTATCATTGTGGGGTTTTCCAGTGTTGTTTGTGAAAAAGAAAGACCTTACGGTTGTGCATAGATTATAGGCAACTTAACAGGGTGACTATTAAGAATAATTATGCATTGCCTAGGATTGATGACCTTTTCTATCAACTAAAAGGTGCAAGTATGTTTTGAAAGATAGATCTTCGATCAGGGTATCATCAATTGAAGATCAAGGAGTCAAATGTACTGAAAATGACATTCAAGACTTGTTATGGTCATTATGAGTTCCTGGTGATGCCATTTGGTTTGATGAATGCACCAGCAGTGTTTATGGACCTGATGAACCAAGTGTTCAAGCCATATCTTGATTAGTTTTGTAGTGGTGTTCATGGATGATATTTTGGTATACTTTAGAAAGAGAGAAGACCATGATCAACATCTCAAAATAATATTGCAGACCTTGAGGGAGAATCAATTGTATGCAAAGCTATCTAAGTGTGAGTTTTGGCTGGAAGCAGTTAGTTTTCTAGGTCATGTGGTATCAGTAGACAGTATTCAAGTTGATCCTGGTAAGATTGAAGCTATTCTTAATTGGAAACCACCTCGTAATGTGATCAAAGTGAGGAGTTTCTTTGGATTAGTAGGATATTATAGGAGGTTTGTGAAGGGTTTTTCATCTATACTGACTCCTCCGACCTGATTGTTGTAGAAAGATATTTGGTTCAAATGGACGGACAAGTGTCAGGCTACTTTTGATAGATTCAAGGCAACATTGACTAAAGCACCTGTCTTAACTCAACTTACTCCAGGAAAAGATTATGTTATGCACAGTGATGCAAGTCACAGTGGCCTAGGTTGTGTTCTTATGCAAGAGGGAAAAGTGATTGCATATGCCTTCAGACAGCTTAAGCCTCACGAGCTTAACTATCCAACACATGATTTAGAGTTTGTAGTAATAGTCTTTGCTCTCAAGATCTAGAGACATTACATGTATAGAGAAAGATGCTACATTTATATGGATCACAAAAGTCTTAAATTCATAGAAAGAGTTGAACCTGAGGCAACAAAAAATGGTTAGAGTTCATTAAAGACTATGATTGTGTGATTGACTACTAGCCAAGAAAAAGAAATATGGTGGTTGATGCCTTAAGCAAAAAGATTTTAGCTAAGTTACGAGTGGAGTTTACTCTGATGTAGAGGATTAAAGTAGTTCAGAGGCAAGATGAAAAGCTATTAATGATAGTCAAAGCCGTGAAAAATGGAGAAAAGATAGAATTTTCTTTAATAGATGTTGGTATCGTGTATTTCAAGAACTAGATTTGTGTACCGAGTACAGAAGAGTTGAAGTTAGAGATTTTAAAGGAAGCTCATGAAACTGTCTATACTATGCATCCAGGTGGAAACAAAATGTACCAAGATTTGAAAGCACAGTACTGGTGGTCACAGAAGAATAAGGATATTATCAAGTATGTTGCTAAGTGTCTAACCTGTCAACAAGTGAAAGCTGAACATCAATTACCCGCAGATTACTACAATAGATATCCATACTAGAATGGAAGTGGGAAAGAGTCATGATAGATTTTGCGTCTGGTTTATCAGTAACTTAGAAGAAGCATGACATAGTGTGGGGGATAGTGGATTGACTAACAGAGTCAACACATTTCCTACCAGTCCGAATGGACTATCCTTCGAACAAACAGACTGAGATTTATGTGAATGAGATAATGAAACTTCATGGAGTGCCTGTATCTATTATCTCTAACAGAGATCCCATATTTACATCGTAGTTCTGGAAGAGCTTACAGCAGGTTGTGGGAACTCGATTCAGTTTTAGCATGGCCTTTCATCCACAGATGGATGGACAATCAGAGTGAGTCATTCAGTTGTTAGAAGACATAATGAGAAGTCGTGTGCTCAATTTTGAGGGAAGTTGGGATCAATATCTATCTTTAATGGAATTTTCCTATAATAATAGTCACTAGGTAAGCATTGGCATGGCTTCTTATGAGGCTCTGTACGAAAGAAAGTGCATGATCCCAATTTGTTGGACCGAGTTGAATGAAAATAAGTTAAACGCACAAGAGATAGTTCAACAGACCAAAGAGAAAGTTAGAGTGATCAAAGAAAGATTGAAAATGATAAAAGATAAACAAAAGTTATACGCTGACCTAAAGAGGCGAGCCATAGAATATGTTGTAGGTGATAAAGGTTTCCTTAAAGTTTTACCTTGGAAGAAGTGGAAAAAAGGGGAAGTTAAGTCCAAGGTTTATTGGTCTTTATGAGATTCTAGAAAGAATCAGACTAGTGGCATACCGATTAGCCCTTCCACAAGATTTGGATAGGATTCACATCGTATTCGACATATCTATACTAAGGAGATATCATTCAGACCTAAATCACATTATAGAAGCTATAGAGATATAAGTGCAAATAGATATGTCTTATGAAGAGGAACTAGTGGCTATTTTAGCACGTGAAGAGAAAACTCTCCAGAACAAGAGAGTTCCTCTAGTTAAAGTCTTATGGCAGAACCATATGTAGAAGAAGCCATGTGGGAAAGTGAGGAAATCATGAAGAAACAATATCCACAATTGTTTAGTGCAGAATGAATACATAAATTTTAAGGACAAAATTTATTTTAAGGGGAAAAGAATGTCATATCTGCTAATTTAGGCCCCAAGTCGCACATATCACTAACTGACGCATTGAACTGACCGGAGTCTAAATTCGGATTTTAACTGAAATTAATCAACATAATGATTAATAATTATGATATATACCTAATAAAGTGTTTAGAAAGCTTAAAGTAGTTGATTTACGGTAAAGGACTAAATTGCAAAATTTGACAAGTTTTCAGGTTTCAGTTTATAATTTATTGAAAATTGGAGTATTAATTAGGATAAATACCAATTAAATACATATATTGGACATTAATATATGGGTTGGCCAGCCATATCATGATGGAAGAAGATTGAAATATTAATTAAGCTAAGTATCAAAGTATATGGTCAAAGTTATTGGGCCCCACAAGAGGACTTTTGTTTCTAAAAAGAGAGGGAAAAAAAAACAAGTCAAAGCCATTTTCATACACAACAAGACTTGGGGAAGTTAAGGAAGGAAATAAGGGAGGAAAAAGAGCAAGAGAAGAGGAGAGAGAAGACCTTAAAGTGCTTATCAAGAAAATGAAAAATTACAAGTAAGAAGCTCTCCTTATCCTCTTTAACTTTCATCAAAGGAAAACATGGTTTTAAGCTCATTTAGAGCTTGATTATGTACAGAGAGAGTTTAAGGTGCTGTAAGAGAGAGCTTAGGATTTCGTAAGATTTTTTATAAGCTAAGAATTTGAGAATGATTTTTGTATTTTAAGAGTTCAAAGTGACAAAGAAGAAGCTCAAAGAAACATAGGCAAAGAGAAAGCTACCTAGAGAAAGTGAATGAGAAAAAGAAGAGATTTGTGCATAACATAAGGCAATAGCCTATGTTTTATTTTCAAGTTGCATGATTTGAGCATTTGGAATTTAAATTAATATTATTTTGTGATAAAATAATGGGTATGCATGTTTGCTAGACTTAGGAGTATATCTGGTAAAAATTAAATTAGGTGATTGTGTGTGTGCAATGTTGGAATTTATGGAGCAGTAAGCACATATATTGCCATAACATGAGAATAGAATTCAGATTAATGTGTTGTTGGTTAAGTTTGAAAGCTAAGACACAGGGCTTTAACCTTCATTCAAACAATAAAATCTAAATACGACTGTATTTGTCCATAAAAATACATATATCTTGGATCTATAATTTATCCAGAAAATTCCGGGCAAAATTGTTAGTGACAAGTCATTGTTCAAGTAATCATATATTTTTCCTTAGAACTCCAAATTTAGTGATTCAATTTTTATATTAAAGTTAAGATTCAGGTCGAAAATACTAAAAAGACTCTATAATTTAATTTTGATTATAACAGGACCAAAATTGAGGTCAAATACAGAGCACAAATTCTTCCTGAAACATCATAGATTCAAAAAAATGAATATAAATATTTAATTTATATTAGGTTAATTGTTATAATGTGAATTTTACCTAAATGAGGTATATGATAAATCAAATGAGTTATTAGACTCATAAAAATGATGTGCGAATAAAATTATAGTTGAGTATTTTATGATTGAGATAATAAAAGATAAAGGAATATATATTTTTATTTTCTTATTGTTATGAATTTTAATGACATTAATTAAGTCCTAGACCACCTAGCTTAGGACTAGAATTTTGGATAGTTTGACATGCCAATCAGGGGGATTATTAATGCTTATGATGGTATGATTAATAAAGCCAGTGATAACACTATAACTAAAGTAGTAATGACATTATTATTAATATTGATGATGTCACCTATATACATATATAAATGTCAATGATGGTACTTGTATGCGCATGCCATAAATGCCTATGTGACACTCATAAATGTTTAAGTGGCAACCTCGTTATTCTTGTTAGTGGTTCCTAGGTGTTATGGGAATAAATTAGTTAATGAAATTAAAAGAGTTCATGATAAAGTAAAATGAGTATGAGATAAAAATATATGAATTGGTATATATATATATATATATGCATGCTAGTGAACAATGAGATAATAAATTGTTTAAAAAATGTGCACCATAAAAGCATGATAAAGGATGTTGCATGAATTTCTATACATTACAAATATATGGAAATGCATGTTGCATGATATTGTATATTGCCTTATCTTTATGCATCACTAAGCTTAGAGCTTAGTATGGGAGTTTCCTTTCGTACATAGCTCAAACTTGTAGATAAAGCTAGTTGTGGCCTAATCCAGTAAAGCAATCGATAGTGAAAACCATGGGTCACAACTCTTTTGTATTTATATTTCTTTATTTTAGATTTATGAGTTATCTTTTATGGTTTTGTAATTAACCTGAAGTTTTGTAAATATTATCTTATGTAAATAAAATATAAATTATCTCTTTTAAATCTTTGAGCTTTGAGTAATATATATATATATATATATATATGTATGTATGTATGGCTTTCTAATATTTATTAAAATAATGATTTGAAAAAGTCCGTGTGGCACTCCCTTATCCAGGCATTTGAGGATGGTGTGAGGAGTTGTTACAAGTTCTATGATTTTGTATCATTATATTGTAATAATACGAGTGATGAAAGGAACTATTGTATGAACCTTATCGAGTAAGTATGTAAAAAGATTATGATTAAGTAATTATGTATGCATGACTGATCTAGTTGTTTGAGGTCATGAAATCATGAGAAACTGTGTACGGCTTGTGTGGGCACCTAAATGTGCATAATATTAATTGTGCTAGTGATATGATTTACATAGAGAATAAAATGTAAAAAGAGAGAATATGAACATGTTATGCTCAGGCTTTATACTAGGATTGGAAATGGGATAGATGACATGACATTAAGGGGGTTTATGGTATGTAGAATTATTATACAAGTTTCTTTTAAGGATAAGAAAATTTAAGCTCGGAGATCGTCCTTGATCCTACATTACAAGCAAGATATGTATATTTTACTCAGTTAAGGTGGCTTAAGCTTGGAGAGCACTCTTGACATTAAGAGCTCAAATGAGCACACATGATTATAAATAGTGTAAGGTGGCTTAAGACTGGAGAATGTACCTATTCACAACTTGTATATGAATAGTCCATGTAGAGAATTTTTGGCAAGAATATTAAATGGAAATGATATTGTGGAAGAGGTAAAATTTAAATGATTATTTGGTACTTGGATTATATAACACGAGATTGTTGATGTGTTAGTATGCAATATGAATGCATAATGATAGAAATTGACATATATATGAGTTTTTGATGGTTGATTTCTTTTATGACCCAAAATATGGTTATAAGGTTTCACTCTCTTTTTGCCATGTTACAATGTAAACGATTATAAATTTGACTTAGTGATATGAGCTTGGATTATATGATATGCCTAGTATGAATCTATTATGAATGTTATAAGATTAGTGATTAATGATTTATGTGAATTATTTGCTAAAATATTGATAATGGTGGGTATAGTAATGTGAGTTATGGTGCATAATGATGCATGTTCTCACGATAAGTTAAGGGTATTATCACTATATACATTTATACATGGTAGGTTTTAAAATGCATTGTTACAAAATTGTATGTTATAGTTGTTGGTTTTTGAACATGTATCTCATACATATGGCAGCAGAAATTTAAATTTTATTTAAACCCAAAATCGATGGAACATCCTATGTAATTTAAAATCGGATTGAACCATTCAATGGGAGAAGTTGATTACCTTTGTTTGTAACTCTTGATCTTCTAAGTTGTGAGCTTTTCCTTATGTGTTGGGTTGTAGCAAACCACAATGATCCAAAAGATCTTTTGTCTCTAACAGAAATCCACGTGAAGGAACAAAAATGAAAACCACAATGGAGATGGAATGACAATTAATCTAATTGCTAGCTATGGTGAATTGTCTTACGAAAGAGAAGGAAAAGAGAGAACTTTTTATTTTTCTAAGTGAGCAACCATGAAATTAACCTCTAATAAGGCTATTTATATGTTTTCTAATCTATAATAGAGTAGGATTTCTCAAACCCTATGTTTAAGCTTCCTATTCAAATTATAATTATTTAACCATGTAATATCCGCTAATTTAGGCCCCGAGTCACACATGTCGCGAAGTTGACGCGTTTTACAGATGAGAGTCTAAATTCGGAATTTTTTCACAAAAATTGATCAAGTAAGGGCCAAATTAAATGATAAATGCCTAATTAAGTGATTATAAATTTTAAAGAAGTTGATTTACGGTAAAAAACTAAATTGCAAAATTTGATAAGTTTTGGGGTCAAATTGCAAATTGCCAAAAATTGGAGGATTAATGAGATTAATTACTAATCAACATATTAATTTTGGGGACATTTTAATCGGTTTGGCCGGCCACTCATTGAGGAAAAATGAGATTAATGGGTTCATTAAGCCTAATGTCAAGAAATGGTCAAAATGGTGGGTCCCAGATGAAGACTTATGGGTACCCTATTTAATGCCTTCTTTTCTTCTTCTTCTTCTCTTCATTTTCTGCCTTCTTCTCTCTCTTTTCTACTAGTCACGCCAACCCCATCTCCTCTATAGCCAATCTTGAATTATAGAGAGAGAAAGGAAGAGAAGAGAGGTGAAAGAACAAGATAAGGTGATCTTCGTGGTCCATAACTCCTAAGGAAGCTGGAAAGAACAAGAAAGAGGAAGAAGAATCAAGTTTGGTAGAGAAAGAAAATCTCCAAAGTAGTGATTTAGTGAAGAAAAGTGTAAGGTAAGAAGCATTTCTTCGTCTTCTTCATCTTTTCTTAAAGGAAGTTCGAATTTTGAGCTTATCCAAGACTTATATGGAAAGAGAGAGAAACTAGGGTTTTGAGAGAGAATAAGAGAGTTTAGGGTCTTGAGAAAATCAAATGATAATAATGATTTATGATGTTGTAGGAGTTCCAAGTGACAATGAACAAGCTCTAAGGAGCAAAGGAAAAGAAAAAGCTACCTAGAAGAGTGAAAGAGAAAGATTAAGGTTCGTGCATAACTTAAGGCAATAGCCTATTTTTGTTTGAAATAATGCATGTTGAACATGATTTTAGATAAATGCATTTCAAGAATGATGATAATTATGGCATGAAACTATAGGTTTAGACATGTATGAATGAGATCTTTGTGTGACATTGAATTAATGATGCATGTTAGAAAATCTTGTATGATCAAGACATTTATATGTATTAGAAAGTAATAAGTTGAGTAAAGAACCTTAGAAATGCATGAAATAGAATTTGGTATGATTTGGATCGACATTTATATGTATTAGAAAGTAATAAGTTGAGTAAAGAACCGTAGAAATGCATGAAATAGAATTTGGTATGATTTGGATGATGTTAGAATGACTGAAAAGTGAATATGCAGATTTCCTACTAAAAGTCATGGGTGTGACTATACAGTTACGAGCGTAAACTTGTGGGTTCACGGTTGTGACTTCTGTGTGGAAATGGTACTATTCATTCCAGAAGCGTTCACGGGTTGGAATCACGGACGTGAGCTTATTCACGGGAGTGAATGAGTATTCACGATCGTGAATTCTTTTGGGCGATTCATTCCATTAGCGTTCACTGCTTGGGATTACGGGCGTGAATTAGTAATCACGGTCGTGAATGCTTTGTATTTGTAATTATGAATGTGGTTATCAAATGAGGAATTCAGGTAAATAAATGAAAGTCATTGTCTATCCAGGGAAATAAGAATAATTATATATATATATATATAAGTATTGATGTGAGAACGTGTTATGTTATGATAATCATGAGAATATTGATGTACCTAGTTAAATAAATGAAAAGATGTTATCCAATATGTATGAGTATGAATGTATGTTTGCAAAATAAGAAAATTGATATGTTGATAAATATTAGAATATTGATGTGTTGAAATTTGAGAATTATGATTGATGTAAAAATATAAAGAAGCCCATTACTCTACTTGCGGACTAGAATCAAGATAAATGACATGTCATTAAGGGGGCAAATGGTACTGTACTATTCCTCAACCAATGTGGCTTAAGCTTGGGGAGCGTCATTGGTCTGAGATGCTCGGTCAATGTGGCTTAAGCTCTGGGAGCGCTATTGACTTTGAGAAGCTCTGATGAGCACATATAAATGAGGACAAGGTGGCTTAAGCTCGAGGAGCGCCTTTGGTCCGGTTATTCATCTATGATGAAATTATACTCAATTAATGTGGCTTAAGCTCTGGGAGCGCCATTGATTTGAGAAGCTCTTATGAGCCATATAGTGGACAGGGTGGCTTAAGCTCTAGGAGCGCTCCTGATCCATAACCTGTATCCAGTTAGTCCAAATTTAGAGTGATGTGGGCAAGATAATGAGGATATGTTGGAAAAGAAGAAAAGAAAAGAATAAGAAAATCACGATGATTTGAGATTGAGATATAATGATAAAGAGATTAACAGAGTAAGTTACCATCAAAGATAATTGAAAATAACACTGTCGATGTGAACATGGCATTCATATTTGTATGAAATAGGAATATGTTGATAGACAAGGCATGCAAACATTTTAATGCATAAAATGATACATGTTAATGCTTGTTGCATGATATAGTATATTGCCTTATTTATATGCACCACTAAGCTTAGAGTTTAGCGTGGGAGTTTCCTTCCGCACAGATATAGAAAGGTAGCTGAAGGTGATAGATAAAGTAAGCGGTGATCCTATTTAAGTAAAGCAGCCGAACCTTGAGAAAGTGGATTACAAGCTTTGAAATTTTTGTATTTGGCTTTTTATATTAAAGAATTTTAGAGTTTTTAAAACTTACTTTTAAAGTTAAGAATTAATTTGATGTTTAAAATTATTATCTTATGTAAATAAATTGTACCCTGGTTTTTGTATATATCTATATATACATGAATGTTAAGAAAATAAAGGTAAAATAATAATAGCAATTTGAAGAAGTAAAGAAGACAGGCATTAGCGCTCCCTTATCCGGGCACATGTTGATCGGGTGAGAGGGTGCTACAAACCAGCCCAATTTGCGATCGCAAAATATCTTTTACAACCGCGAATGGTGCTCATGTTGCAATACTCATAGTTATGAATAACATTTCACACCTATGACAATCCATGACAAAAAATGGTAGAATGATTCACAAACTCATTAGCGAACGCAAATGTCATTGTGAATACACTATCCATCATCGCAATACATTATTGCGACCAAAAGCCATTTGCGAATGTGAGATCCCATCTATGATCGCAAATTTTCCTGGCCCAAAATTTCTCTCTCTTAATTTTAGATCCAATCCAAAGCCCATTTCAAATCTCGTTCATTCCTTCTAAGCGTGTGACCCATTAGGTTTCTAATTATGTTTACAGCTCAAATCATCGTATGATTTTGAGTAGATCATGAGTAGTATTTAGCAACATATCATAACCCCCAATTGATCGAAAAGTCAATGGTCAGACTATAAACCCTTTCATAGATAATTATCGTGCAATTTCATTCTTTCACTATTTTATACCTCATTTAGTTCACAGTATGGAATATGTGTCAAATCCAACTAGATTGACTACATCATATCTAGTCCAAATGATATTAGTTCTTGTTTATGGGATTCATTACTCTATTAGACATGTCATTGAAGACCTTCTTTAGGACTTGTTCACCTTAGCCAAGGATTTCTGAGTAATGATCTCTATAAGAGGCCATAGGTATACTTTTCTTCTATCAGGAGTGATGAATCCTTTATTGACTACTTAACTACTTTCGAATACTTCATGTTATACCCAATCACTATCCTATGAGGGATCTCTGAGATGCAATAAGGAATGAAGTCACAGTTGACCTTTTTGATATTTTTAAGTGTGTGTACTCTATTTAAATTGAAAGGGTTTAAACAATTGAACTTTATAATTATTAATTTATCATTGTTTTTTGTTGAACCTTGAAGAGTATTCTCATCATTTTGATGATATCAAATAATTGAAAAATTATAAATTTAACTAAAGTTTATGTGTAACACACGACTTTTAGGGTTTAGAAGTTGTGTGGGTTTTATAGAGAGTTTTGGTGTGTGGGTTTTATAGAGAGTTTTGGTGTGTGGGTTTAGAAGTTGTGTGGGTTTAAGTCTTTAGGTTGTAAGTGGTTTTAAGCTTATGACTATGGTGTCATACTCGTGAAAGTAATGTCGAGGTTCAAAATGACAAAGTTTTGAATATGGAAAGATCATTTTGAGAAGATAGGAAATTCATGCTTGTGAAGGATTTATATGACCATGAATGATATTTTATGCCCATGAGGTAAAGGTCACACTCGTGAATGCAGGTTTGTTGTACATGAGCAACTGCACTTTTCTCTTTCCAATGCACCATATCTTTCATTAAATCAACTTCCACCACCCTTTACCTCTATAACAATCTAAGACTTCTTGGTCATATTCTCCACCCATTGTTAACCAAAAACACCATTGTTGAAGCTTAGAGAGCTTGAAAGTTATGGAAGTTTGAATGAGTTTGTCAAGTAGAGGTAGAACTCTATTTTTAGATTAGTTTTGATTCACTTTATGTTCATAATTTTGATATGAATGTTTTTGTTGATGATAGGATCTACTAAAGAGCAAAGAACCATATCACAAAGAGGAAGGCAAGCTTAAAAGCTTAGATGGTTACTTAAGGCTCAATTTTGGTGAAAGGTTAGTACATATGGGCATTTAAATTCACTTTCCATGCATAATAACAAATTTTGTTTGCTGTAAAAGTGAAAGAATGATAAAATGGCATGTTATGGTTGATTACTAACATGGTTTTATGGTTTTTAGTGTAAATGACATGTAATATGTTATGGCTTAAAATGACATAGAAACAAATTTAGTGATCTAAATGTTTATAAGAGTGATTGACATAGGCCAATCTTTAGAGATTTTTTTATGAAATGCATGGATGTTCTATTTTTGGATTGCTGGAAATGTGTGATTCATGTTTGTGAACAAGGGTGTCACGACCTTGAATATCGAGGCCACATGAACTTGCATGAACCTAGATTTTCATTGTTTTGTGTCGCAGTTGGAAAGCTGTGATGATGAGATGTCACGACTGTGAATAATTAATTCACACATGTGAATGTTATGTTTTGTTTCATATGATGGTTCATGGGTAAGGTGATTGTGAATGACACCTTCACAGTCGTGAATATGTAGTTCACACCCGTGAAGAATGATGAATGTATAATAAGTACATTTTGTTTTATAATCTCAATTGATGGCATGTTAAATGCATGTTATGAGATGTATCAATACATGGAATATAACAAGTGGATTACGTGATATGGAATTTATGTGTTGGTTTGGGAATGCATAAATGGGATATAATATTGGTAATAGCATGTGATAGAATGAATCAAAAGATAAAGGTTACAATTAAATGTGCAGTTCTCTAATCTATGACTTGATATAGGATTGATAGTATATCATTGACAGGGTTACAGTACCGTAGAATATTTTTATATGAGGCCTTGATAGCTGAAGCTCAAGTTAGAGCACCCTTAATCCTCAATTCCATGCGATTTTTAGGACAAAGCGGCTGAAGCTTAAGTTAGAGCACCATTGACTTGAAGGGCTCAGACATAGTCTGGCTTAGTGTTTTGGGCAAAGTTAAAAAGGAAAAGTATTGTTGTTGTAATATGTAGTAATGCAATGTTAATTTTAGGTAAATGATTTGGTATTATATATATGAAATTTGTATTTGTATATATATGGATTATTATATGATGGCTATGGTACTTATAGGTACGTTATTTTGGCATCAAGGAATGTAACATGTGTAATGTATGATTCTAGGGATGACCATGAGGTATGTGATAAGGCATGGTGTAACATCATGTAAACTGTAGAATTTTATGCACATATGTACCACTAAGCATTAGTTTGCTAAGAGTGTGGGTTTCCTATTTGCAGGTTTTGGAAGCTAGCTAGTAGCTGTGTCAACGTGAAGTGAAGGAAACCCATACAGAGATCGGATAGTGAAACCCAGGCTTGGGTTGGTTTTCGTTCATGACATATTTTGTATTCTTCTTGTTATGTCATGGGGTTTAGGGTTTTTTATACATGTCTTTTGTATTAGGAACATGTAATGAGATTTTACTATATGCATTTTCTAATATAGGGCTGGTAAAGCTGTAAACATGCTTTATATTGTTATAACGATTGGTTGGACTTGATTTTTTTTTATTATGTGGATTTTATGCTTTATTTGCATAATAATATTTAAACATTTGTTATTTATTTGATAGCCCACGACATCTTAGACCGGAATTAAATACTCAATATAGGGTTTCTGCTCTACGCTAATATACTCGGCACCTACTTCATTATTTTATAACTCAACATTTAATGCCTACATTTTCAACAACTCAGCACTTTTGTTGTGCCTGCATAATTTCGAACTCAGTACCATTTCTTAGTGCCTACATAATTTCAACTTAGCACTATCTCTTAGTGCCTACGTAAATTAAATCTCAATAGTATTTTCTGGTGCTTACATTTCGACCCCTTTATTGGCATCCCAACTTATCCTAATTTCTAGTTCTCGACTAGATGTTATAAAGCTTAATTATATTTGTTACATTTATTATTATTTACATAAATTATGTAGATAACACTAATATAAATTTCATATAAATGCAATAATTTTCATTAAATATTTTACAACCTCATACTTGTTCATTTAATCATTATAACTATAAGCAAAGTCAAATAATATATTTTTCTATCACAAACTTCCACAATCAATACATATATGTAAGCTGCCCGATTCTGGACAGTATTTTTGCCTTATATTGCCCTATATTGTTCATCGATTGTTAGATGGAATTTGGACAAGTGATCAACTAAAAAAATATAGATACATGTCTTATCTTTACTTTCCAATTGGAATCACATGAAACCGAAGTTTTTAGAAAAAGTTTTAAATTTTTCTTTAAGATAAATTCAAAATTTTACTCGGCATATTTCTAGTTCAAAATTTGAGTCTATTTTTAACCTAATTACAGGAATATTCAGGTCTAATGGTCTAAATAAAACTTGAATCCCTATGTCTTAATTTCCCACCCAATAAGAATAACTAAAAAAGGATTTCTGAAACTCGAGTTATTACCAGAAAACTAGACATTGTTTGTAAGACGAATTTTTCAACACTTCAATCAATTCCTACAATTTTCATCTTCATGCATCAATCTCATATTCTAATTTTTATTTTCACATTCATGACGAGGAAGAAGAATAATAAAGGCAAAAAGGTGAAAGTCGACTTTTATAGTTGGATTGGGTGGCTGGTTAGGATTAATTAGATAATTTTGTCCCTCATTGATCCATTAATTTAAATCACTCTTACTTTATTTTAATCCAAAGAATATTCCTTTCCATAGATAAAAAAATATTATATTTTATGTCATCTTAAAATATATGTGCCAAAATACTGTACTTTCCATTTTCGTTCAGCGAAAAATTATTTTTTTCCAAATTTTAATTCAGAACTTCAAAATTCTAAATTAATAATATCCAAAATATTTTTTTCATATTTTATTATCATTTTAATTTTTTTCTTTCATATATAAATTTAGATCCCGATCGGTTCGGCAAGTCAGATTTCGATCAACTGCAACCGTGGCCTAAATTATCAGGCATTACAATTTTCCACTCCTAAAACAAATTTCATCCTCAAAATTTAGCTTTTTAACTGGAGTGGAATAATTATGGATACTGGGCCTTCATCACATCTTCATTTTCCCAAGTTGCCTCTCTAAATTATGATTTTTCCACATAACCTTTACCAATGGTACCTTTTTGTTCCGTAGCCTTTTCATTTCTTGAGCTAGAATTTCCATTGGTTCCTCTTCATATGTTAGATATAGTCATATCTCTATAGGTTCTACTGATATGATATGAGATGGATCCGATTGATATCTTCTCAACATGGACACATGGAATACGTTGTAAATCTTCTATAACTCTGGTGGTAGAGCTAATGTGTATGCCACGGGAGTTATGTGTTCAAGTACCACGTATGGTCCAATGAACCTAGGACTCAACTTTCTCTTCTTTCCAAATCAGAAAATCTTTTTCCAAAGTGAGACTTTTAAGAATACTTTGTCACCAACTATATACTCAATATCCCTCCTTTACAACATATGATTTTTGTCTATCAGCAGCAACTTTCAGCCTATCTCTTATTACTCTCACTTTTTCCTCTGTTTGTTGCACTAGATCTAGACCCATTACCTTTTTTTCACTAAGCTTTCTTAAACCTTGAGGGGTATTTCCGTCATTTTGATGATAACAAATAAAATAGCAATATTGTATTTAACATATTTGTTTTCTAAGTCTGTTATACAGGACATGGATTAAAATAGCAAGAATGGAAATTGAAAGAATAATCCTTGAAAGACAAAATTCAAGAAATAGCATGTTCACTACCGTGACTCTATGAGTCACTCCCATGAAAGGAGCTAACCGTTACCAAAACCAACATTTGAAGTTCATGGCCATGAAGGAATAACAAACCGCGAAGTGGGCATTTCAGTCACCCCCGTGAATAAAGGTGTCACCCCCGTGAAGATTCATGCATTTTTATCCAGAGAGCTTCACGACCAAAGTCACCACTTGGATCATGGCTGGGAAGCTTGTCACGCCCGTGACTCTATATGTCAAAACATTCCAGAGAGCTTCACGACCAAGGTCACCACTTCAGTCACGGCTTGGGAAGAAATGTCACTCCCGTGACAAGCATAGTCATGCCCGTGAACAATGAAATAGAACGGCTAGTCAAGACCAAGGTCACCACTTCAATTTTTGGTTGGTACAACGGCTAGTTTTGTATTTAATGTACCACAACGGCTATATTCAGCCATGGGAGTATAAATTAAAGTCATTTGTGCATTAAGAATAATAGAATGAAGAGAATAACAATAGAATAACATATACTTCGAATTTAAGTTATTTGTACTTTCATACTTTGAGAACAAAATCTATTCTCTGTAAAAATCTTTTTTCTCTTCATTTATTGAGCAATTAATATTTGTAAGTGGTTCTCTCTGTAATCTTTACTCAAGTGAGCTTTGGGTATTTCTGGGTTAAGAGTAGAACACTTGTAAGGGTTTGTTGTGTGAGCCTCCAAAACACAAATTAAAAGGTTATTTGTGTGAGCCTGTAAAAACACAAAGTGAAGTATGTTTGTGTAATCCTGTAAAAACACAAAGTGAAGGTTGTTTGTGTGAGCCTGTAAAACACAAGAAATTGGTTATTGTGTGAGCCATTAAAACACAAGGGATTTCAGGGTTAAGTGTGAGCCATTGTGAGAAACACCATAGTTGGGAGTGAGCTTGTAAAACTCCATTGTAACACTTAGTGTGTTAGTGAAACTCTCAATTGCGATTGGGGAGAGGAGTAGGGTTTGTTAACACCCGAACCTCTATAAATCTTTGTGTCAGATTTTCTCTATCCTTCCTAAAATTAATTATTTATTTTCCCATCTTAAAGTTTAATTTTTTGAAACTCAAATTCAACCCCCCTTCTTGGCCTAATATCTGGGCAACAAGTTTTATCCAATATAGAGGCATTCTATATTTCCTCCCATATAGGGCTTCATATGGTATCATGTCGATACTGGCTTTGTGACTATTATTGTAGGCAAATTCTATCAATGGAAGATGTTTATCCCAACTATCTTCAAATTCTATCACACAACTCCTCAACATATCTTCCAATATCTATATGACCCTCTCTGATTGTCCATCTATTTGTAGGTGGAAAGTTGTGCTAAAATTGAGCCGAGTACCCATGGCTTGATGCAAACTTTTTTCAAAATTGTGAAGTGAACCTCGTGTCACGATCTGAAATGATTGAAATTGGCACACCATGTAAATAGATTATCTCATTAACATAGATCTCTGCCAAATGGTTAAATGGATAATCCATTTTGATCGGTAGAAAGTGGGCTGATTTGGTGAGCCAGTTCACCACTACCCATACTGCATCATGCCTCTTTTGTGTCAAGGGCAACCCAAAAACAAAATCCATTGTAACTCTTTCTCATTTCCACTCCGGAATTGAAATTGACTGCAATAATCCACTTGGTACTTGATGCTCAGCCTTTCCTTACTGACAAGTTAAATATCTAGTAGTATACTTTGTGATATCTCTTTTAATTCCTGGCCATTAGTAATATGCTTTCAAGTCATGATACATTTTGTTGCTTCCTGGGTGTATTGCATAAATAACATTATGAGCCTCTTTCAAAATACCTTGTTTCAATTCTGGTATGTCTTGCACGCATAACCTGCCTTTATGCCTTAAACTCCCATATGCCTCAATAGTAAATTATGTTTTTCACCCTTTTTCACCATTTCAAATATTTCATTTACTTTCGTGTCCTGTTTCTGATTGTCCTTTACTTGTTGCATCAATGTGGGTTGAATTTGCAATTCTGCCAAAATAATATATAAATTACTTATTGTTTCATTTTTTTGTTAAGTAATCTTGTTCACTTAATAAATTTAAGTTTTAACGTTTACCTGCCAAATTGTTTCTACTCAGAACGTCAGATACCACATTGGCCTTACCCGACTGATAATCAATGATGCAATTGTAGTCTTTGATTAATTCTAGCCATCACCTCTGTCTCAAATTGAGTTTCTTTTATGAAGGCAAATATTTAAGACTTTTATGGTCTGTATAGATATAACATTGCTCGCCATACAGGTAGTGTCGCCATATTTTCAATGCAAGCACAATGGCTATTAGTGCTAGATCATATGTCAGATAATTTCTCTCATGAAACTTCAATTGTCTAGAAGCATAAGTAATCACTTTGCCTTCTTGCATTAATACGCAGCCCAAACCATTAAGGAAAGCATCATTGTACACTACATAATCTTTTCCTGCAGTAGGCTGTGTCAACACTAGTGCCTCTATCAACATTTTTTTCAACTTATCAAAACTAGTCTGGCACCGGTCTATCCACTCAAACCTGGTCTCTTTTCTAAGCAATTTTGTCTATGGTGAGGCTATCATTGAAAATCCTTTCATAAATCTCCGATAATAACCTACCAAACTAAGAAAACTTCTCACCTTTATCACATTCTAAGGCAGTTTCTAGTTGAGGATTGCCTCTACCTTGTTGGTGTTGACTCTAATCCCATTGACTCAGACAATATGCCCTAGAAAGGCCACTTCATCTAATCATCATGCACATTTCTACAACTTCGCATATAATTGATTCTCTCTCAAGGTGTGGAAGACAATACGAAGATGTTGATCATGTTATTCTCTATTTTTAGAGTACACTAGGATATCATCTATGAATACCACCATGAACTGGTCTAAATATGGCCTAAAGATTATATTCATTAGATCCATAAATGTTGTTAGGGCATTTTTCATGCCACAATGCATTACTAAGAACTCGTAATGACCATACCGAGTCCTAAATGTTGTTTTTGAAATGTCTAATTCTCTAATTCTCAGTTGGTGATAACCTGATATGAGGTCAATTTTAGAAAATACCTCTGCTCCTTTCAATTGATCAAACAAGTCATCTATTCTTGGCAAAAGATATATGTTCTTAATTGTCATTTTTTCAACTAACGATAATGAATACCCAAACGAAAGGTGTCATCCTTCTTTTTCACAAATAGAACCGGAGCACCCCAAGGTGAGACACTGGGTCTGATGAACCCTTCCTCTAACAACTTTTGCAACTGCACTTTTAATTCCTTTAGTTCAACAGGTGCCATTCTGTAGGGAGTGATTGATATTCCTTTAATTCCTTTTAATTCCTTTTAATTCCTTTAGTTCAACAGGTGCCATTCTTTAGTTCAACAGGTGCACTTATTGTACAAATTTATTTGATTAATAAAATGTTTTTTCATTAATTCGATGTTCATTTGATATATGAATTGATAAGTGATCTTAAATCAATTAATGAAGTCCTTGATACATAACATAACATGAAGGAAATCATGATGAGATCATGATATTGAGATTCTTATCATATGTAATTATGTTAGTATCAAAATTATCCCTAGTCATAGGATTAATGAGACGGGACATTATTAATCCAGACAGACTAGCACATGTTACACTCCCTGATTGGATCGAGTAGTAGATCTCATAATCTATAAACATGAGATGTTTAGAGTTAACATGTGGATGCTTGCTAAGTCTAGCTAAGTACATTGGATGACCAACTATGAGACAATCATATGGATAATCTATTCAAATGTCAATGATAGTCGCATCATAGCATTGGTACAAGTATCCTTAGACTTGAGGTACTCAAGGATATCTTGAATATTGATTCTGCATTTTGACACTATTCCTTGTTGCCTCAGAGAGGTAGCTTATAGGGTGGTGATTGGATACAGCTTGAGGTATTCGAAGGTAATTGGGTAACCAATAAAGGATTCACCACTCTTAATAGAATGAGTGTATACCCATGGCCTATTGTCGTGGTCATTACTCAGGAATCTCTGGCCGGAGTGGAAATTTCATAAAGATAGTCTTCAATGACATATCTAATAGGGTAATGAGCCTCAAGGACAAGAACTAACATTACTTGGACTAGACATGATGTAGTCAGTCTAGTGGGAGTTGACACATGTCCATACTCTGAACCAAGTGGGGTATAGATTGGTGAAAGGAATAATTGCACAGAAATTACCTATGGAAAGGTTCGTAGTCAAACCACTGACTTTCCGGTCAATTGGGGGTCTTGATGTGTTGCTAGATACCGATCATGACCTGCTTAAATTAATTGTTAATTTAAGTGGCCAATATAACTGGAAACCTAATGGGTCACACGCATTGAAGATATGGAGAATGAGTAAAATGGTATTGGATAGGATCCAAAATATGAGAGAATTATTTCAGGATGGATCGCGATGAAATCGCACGAAACAATCGTTCGAGAGTGTAACAGGCCCGGGCAGGCTTGGCAGGCTACTGGCCCGCCTTGCGGGCCAGTTGGGCTGCCCAGCAATAGGCCCGGCACGCCTGCAGCTTCGATCCGTTGGCCAACAACTGTAATTGGCCATAATTAGGCCAATTATGGCCAATTACTATTCATTAGTTGTCATTTTCTCCATTTTTGACTTTTCATCTTATTTTTGAATTTGATTCAAATAGAAAAGACATAAAATGGTAGAAAATAGACATGAAAATATTTTTTGTAAAAAAAAATATTTTTAAGACAACAAAAATTCTCTCAAGAACACTTTCATAGCTAGCACTTTGAATTTGTTCAAACCATTTCTCTTGATAGTTTCTTCTTCATTTTTTACGTGGATTATCATTAGACACATCCTAATGTGGATTGTTGTGGTTTGCTACAACCCAACAAAGTGAAGATTTGAAAACAAATAAAAATTACAAGGTATAATTTTTAACATTTACATTTATATAAATTAGTTTTAATGGTACAAGTATGATATTTTGTTTTGTATTTTGGAAAATTTTATTTTTCACTGCGTTTATGAATATGATTCATTCTTCAAAACCTTACAATGAGTTGCGGCTCAGTGAGAATAATCATTCAATGAACTCTAAAGTACCAAACAACTCATAATAATAAATTACTACCATACATTCCATTCCATTCATCCGTATCATATAAATATCAATAAAGTTGAAACATATAATCATTATTCTTTACGTATGCAAATACTTTGCTTATTTCATTTTGTTATGACCAAGTTAAACAGACATTGCCCCAGATTTCCATGTGAATATTTTCCATATGAACATTTGTATTTGCTAGCTAGCTTGATCATTTGTTTTATTTGCACATTGTTGGGGCTTAGGCCTCTTCTTTTGCTTTACAATATCGATTAACTAGTCACAACGCCTTTTAATTCCATATGCATATGCACTTGTACTTAAGCATTTATCAACCATTGTATCTTATCACATATAACATACATATACCTCATATATGCCTCATATGCCATGCATATATCTCGTATATATATCACATATGTCAAACATATACCTCAAATATATCACAAGTATACCATTTATATGTACGACAATGTCACAAATTATCCATCATCATATTATCAAGGACCAATCATGACAATCATATGAATCACATAGCAATCAACATTTATTTGCGCTAAAGAATTCAATTGATAATTAGACTCACTTTTCTCCTTTAATTCCGACCCCTAACTTATTATCTATCCGCTCCTTATGGGTCTCCAATATGTTTGAGCCTAATATGAAAATATAATTGATTAACTCATAATTAGGGAGACTTAATGTGGCTTAAATAAATTAATATGCATTGTTCATATCAATAGCTAAGATTTTTTTTCCTATGAGGCAGTATGACCTTATGGTACTGTTTAGCCTATAGGTTTTTCTATACTGAACCAATTAATCATATTCTTATTCATAATTAAAATTAACATATAAATATGTAATATATTAAAATTTCAGGCCAATTGGATCATTTTACAATTTTTGGTGGAATTTCTAAATGTGTTCTATTTTCTGCCCTGTTTTCTGCCCTTTAGCAGTTTGAGGGTACCAAATTTGGTTTATCATAAGTCATATTTCAATGAATCTTTACAGACACTTATATGGGTTCAAATGAAATATGTTTCATGCTTACAACTTTTATTTATCGTGTCTCTATGGTCCTCAAATTATAAGAAATATTTCACTGGTCCAGAATAGAATTGACTTCCGGACCAGTATGACTTCCAAAGGCCATAACTTAGTTTATACATAACATATAAAGATGAAATTAGTTCCAACATTTATCTAAGACTTACACCTATACCTTTCATGTGTTTATAATATATATAATCTATCTCTAAGGAGCTCAATATAGCCAAAATTATTGCTAGATCTGCCCAGGGTACTAAGTAGTCAGCTTAACTATGGAACAATCATGGTTCCATTCACAATAACTCACAATTCACAAGACATATGGACCTAAAATTTTGTATACATATACACAACACATATATAGACAACTTTTCTTTTTTGAGATACTTCAAATAATGGCTTTTATATATTCAAAACCAAAGAACATAGTAGCTAACTTGGCTAGAGTTCACACCCTGACCAGTTTCAGTAGAGAGAGGATATCTCTTCCTATACACCAAATCGTATAAACACGTTTACATATCCATAAATCTAAGATATAAAGAAAAAACTTTCATGTTTTAAACTTGTCCAGAATAAATTTCTATATCGGGGTTCAAGTCAGTGTCTATTAATAAACCTTAGCAACTCAAATCAACCTTATAGCAATAAGAATTGATTACTTACCAAGAACAAACTTGCAAGGGATTAATTTGCCTAAAAACTAAGTGAAACAAGGAAGAATTGAGTTCTAGAGGAAGATGAAGAAGAAAACAGGGCTAAAGTGAGGAGGCATAAATGGGGGAGGAAGATAAAGCCAACCTTTTTATTTTTTTGGCTTTTTATCTTTTTCTCTTCATCTCTTCTCTTTTCTCTTTTCTTTTCTCTTTTCTTTTCTTTTATTTTCCTTTTGTTTCATTTTCAATTTATTTTGTCCATATTATTATTATTATTATTATTATTATTATTATTATTATTATTATTATTATTTACATATATTTATAATTCCACTAATTCACACAATAATACAACTTAATCATTTAGCCCGATTTAACTAAATTTACAACGTAAATGTTTACTAATTTTAATATAATCATTTTGCTTACTTTAATTTAGTCACATTATTCAATTTATTTCTAATGCTTTGTTATCATCATTTAAGTTATAAGGATACACGTGTGACTCGATATAATTGTCAAATACTAGGACACATAGCTAGTGCATGCCATGAACTTGTTTCTAAGAAAATATGTATGAAATGCACGTGTTCAATTGGATTATATGGAAGATGCGTATGTTCAAATGAAATGCATGTGGATATGTATGTGTGGATATGCATGTGGGGAAGTTTAAGGATGTTACAGAAATTGCTATTAAATCTTGATATCAACATAATAGGGGCAAAATTCCATAAGAAGATTGATTATTCACTGTCAAAACACATCAATGCTTTCATTATTCATCTACTTTTCTAACTAAAGATGCTATTTAATTTTTTTTTAAAAAAACTATTAGAGATGTACCTAAATCTTATACCAAATTATCACCAACCGAACCCTATTAAATAGGACACAACACATCGGGTACCTAAAGTACACATAGGGGCTCAAATTTTCATAAAAGATTCATTTACCCAAATTAAAATAATTAAATAGAATCCAAAACCACGTCTTATTCATAAGTTTGAATTTCAATTGGCTTAATATATATGGAGTCTTTATTTATTTATTACAATTGATTATTATCATATTGTTATATACTCTTCCTTGAATTATATATATATAAAATCAATCCCTAATTATTTAATTTCAAATTCAATTTGTTATACATGCTTACGTGACACTAAAATAAAAGTGGTTTAAATGTTTGCCAACTTAAATGCCACATTAATGCCACTTCAAGTTAACAAGACTAATTAAAACTTAAATTGAATAATTAAGTGATTAATTATGCATAACAAAAATAAATACAAAAATTAGCATATATAACAATAGAGTACAGAAACAAAAAGACCAATCGTGACAAATATAGAGTCGTCACAAATCGTGAATTTATGTCACACATTAATTCAACAACAAAAATTATTCGTTATGGGAAATTAACAAAAAGCATATTTGTTACTTAGGAGCCTGTGCTGGGCTACCAGGATAAGAATATTGTTTAGGATAAAATATAGTATAATCGTCTTTATCTTGTTTATGGTCACCACCCGGAGCATCTGCAAAATTTTCTCCATGCCCTCCGAATTCATGGTAATTGGCTGGTGCATCTGCATATTCTGCCTTCTCATCTAAAAATTAAATAGAAAGAATTGTTAATGTTTTTTGAAAATTGGTTTTGTATAAAAGTAGATAAATCGATTTTTTTAGAAGGATATTTGAGAAAAAAAATAATTTATAAAAAATTAGAAAAAATCAGTTAATTAAATTAAAAAAAATCTAAACCTATTTTTATACAACCAACAACAATTCCAAACACTCCAAAATATAAAATAAAATAAATAAATTTTAGTTAAATGGTACTAAAATCATCCCTAGAATGACATATTATATACTCCCTTAAATTCAAGTAGCTTAGAGTCCTAAATTGTTTCCAAATAAAATAAAAAAAAAAAAAGAAAAGAAAGAAAGAAAGAAACATACCAGCTAAGATGTCATGAGTTATGAGAAGAAAAACAGTAAGGGAAAGATAAAGAACAAAGAAGATCTTTGAGCTGCCCATTTTCTTAAAAGAATGTGTAATTAATGCACAAGTGTTGCATGAGAAACTGGGGAATTAGAGCTCCTATGTATACAACTTTTACAACAGAGAAAGAGGGGAGTTAGTTACATTATAATTAATTTGCCATTAATGGAATGGGTCAAAAATATTTGTATGGTTTTTTATGAGCTTCATCCGGTGCCTTATTAAGCAAGTAATATAGTCAAAAAACGAAGAACCATATTTTTCTCTCCTGATTTGTAATTTGCTAAAGATGGCAGACAGTACGCAGAAAGTTGTATAGATAATTCACATTTTGCGATTTTTTCTTTTCTTTTTATGGAACTGAAACCTAAAATAATATTCTGTTAAAATGAAAATTCTTTGGAATTATAACCCATTGTTCAATTACCAAACAATTTACCAACATATTATTAACCTAATGACTCCATATATCCTAATTGAGGATTTCAATTAGGATTTTGATGATGTCTTCTACTTCAGTGAGCATGGAATGAGTTACCGAAGAATCGAGAATGGTGCCATGTTTGTGGGAGTGGAATACTTTTACGATGATACTGAAATGGTACCATTTTATTTTAGAGAAATACGGTCGTTCATATAGGTGGAGGAAGGGATTGATTCAATGGAATGTTGACATTTTGAAAAGAAGGGCCAAATTTGACAAGACATTATGAAAGAATAGTAACTCTTTTATCACATTTTATATAGATGTATAGATGTGTGATTCATATATATAACACTTAAGCAGTCTTTTTAGTTACACCAATTACATTTCCAATATTGAGGATTTGGCTTCTTCTAAACATAAACATTGACCCAACACTGTCACACAAGGGCAAATTTCTATTTTTCAAAAAAGCACGAGTAGACTTCCAATTATTTAAGAAATCATTTGCAACATTCATGATATCATTAAGTAGCCTCGAATGGGCTTTCCAAAGAATCACATAAAACTCCTCTCAAAACCACAGTAACCATATTACAAAGCAACAAGATTCTAGATGCTTAGTTGAATAAGAATTTAGAAAAAAAAAAAAGGAACCAATTTTCAACTGCATTAGATTGTGGCCATACTAGAAGATCCTATAAACTCCACATTGAGAGGGTTGTCCATATTGAAAAAAACACATGGAACCTATCTTCCTTTTGACCACACAAAGGACAGACTCCACCTAAAAACACAGCTTTCAAATACAGTCTAACCTTTGTCAGAATAACATGGTAGATAATATTTTTCACGTTGGTTGAGATAGATAAAGATTAAAGCCGCTTCCAAAAACTAGCTGGCACATTCCTAAACACAGCTTACATTATAATCTATTTTAACAGAATAATTACCCTTCTTGTTATAATGCCATAACCATCCATTTGATGTATCATGAAAACTAAAAGGAATACATAATGTTTTCTTCTTCAACATTAAAATATTAAGGGAGGAGTAAACACTAGTAGAGAATAGAGTTATATGTGTCTGTTATTTTGCATTTTATGCGTCTGTCAAATAGTAGACACATATATAAGAGACGCATATGATATAAATTTTATGTGTCTATCGTTGTGACAGACGCATATAATCAGTTATACTAGCTCGTCTATCGTTTAATAATAGCAGACACATATAATCAGTTATACGCGTCTATCGTTTAATAATAACAGACGCATATAATCAGGTTATACACGTCTGCTAGTTTTAACGACAGACACGTATAACTGATTATATGCGTCTGCTATTATTAAACGACAGATGTCTATTATCTTTTGTTTTTTAAATTAAAGCTCATATTATACTGCTACCATTCATATATAACCTGCGCGCTTCAAAATTCTTAATAATTTTGCTTCAATAAGCCATAATAGGCATCTAACATTCGAGTCACAAATACTCAATAATCAAGAATTCACAGGACAACACAAACTAAAAAAATTAAATAAATCAAAGCAGTACCTCATCATGCCTAAAACAATTCACATGAAAATAATTAATCCACAAGTTCTTCAAAATTTTTTAATTTAAAATTGTATTTCTCATTAATATGAAATATTTTACAAAATTAAATAAAAAGATTACATACACTCTCTCATCAAGTAATTTGACCACATATATCGAATTTTATCTATTTGATATTGACTATATGATCCATTTTCAAAAGCCTACAAGACAAATCAAACAAATAATAGAAAATATGTTAGAAATGAATAAATTAATAGCTAGTTATGTATCATACTTATAATATAAACTGACTAGTATTTGAAAGAACATACCTTAATCAATGTTGTATCACTGTTATGATATACGACAATTTCGTACATATACCTCATGATGTAATATCCGCATTCAACACCTACTTGTTGTTGAGGGCACTTAAAATAGAAAAAACAACAAAGGCCCATGCCAAATAAAGGATTATAAAATCATAAAAACTTTAATCTAACTAGTAATTCAGAATATAAAATTCTCACCAAAATGTCATTCCATTTTAACCTGACACCTTTATTTTTTCCACCTTCTATAGCATAAGTTCTATAGGCTCTGAAAAATAAGTGTATATGAAAATCGGCATTAATATTGAAAACCCTACAAACATTGTAGAAACTATTAGCTAGTAGTATTATAACTTACAAGTTAATATGAGGTTTCAGACTTATATCGCGGCTTCCACCAGCTATAGGATCCATGAAAAATGCCTCACTCCATTCACAGCAAAATACAATCAACATCCAATGGTTACTAGAGATATACAAATATGTTGAAGTTAGTAAAAATGTTGAGAATAAAAATTATGCAAGCATGAATGTAAATATTTCTTACTTCTGGAAGTATGGTAGTATAATGAAATATTTATCTCTTTGTTCCTTCAAAGCTTCTATAATATATTTTTCTGCTGAGTTAATCTCTGTGAACATCAAACGATGCATTGTTGGACAAAGAAATCCGATCGACGACATAAAGAATGTATCGCACAAGTTATGAAGGTACCTGCATGGATGAATCACAATACATACATAAGTATTTTTTTTGTATTTTTTAAATCAATCTTATAATATTAGTAATAAATAGTATAATCTTACATCATAAATATACAAATGATCAAAACATCAAGTCATTCCATGGAGAAGAGTTAAGCGATGTCTTCCATACCAACATGAATCATTAGATTATCTACCAGATACTTAAACACTGTAATGTCTGCAGGAACTTCAAAAATATACCCAGTAGGCAATTTAGCAACCATCTTATGCATCAACCTCATGTCACCACTCAAAGTTGCCAAAATTTCCTCATTAACTAAAAGCCCATGTTGCTTTGTAGCTGATTCTTTCGATAAACCGCTACCTTGTTTATTCTTTGGAGCCTTCTTTAATGGCTTTGATTTAAGTTCCTATCAATTAAAAATAAATTATGATATATTATGATATATGAAATGCGATAATCTATATTTTATTATTTTATAAGTTTAGGAATTATTACCTCTCCAAGAACCACGAGATGTTGTGGCCATTGAACAAAGCTACCTTCTGCTTTCCCAACTGTAGTTAAGTATTCAGTAGGCACAGGAAGTTCGACTTCATGACAGCCAGATAATACTTCATCTACAGATACCTTGACTGATTGGGCATGATAGGTGGATTGTGCACCATAGCATCAATAAGGGATGGATAAACCATCCCCCTTGCCACAATCACCTGCTTACTTTCATTAATGGTAGCAAGTTTGCATGATGCAGGTGTCTACGAAAACACAAAAAATCAATATTAGCTAGATTCAAGTGGAAGTGGAAGTAATGAAATTCAAAATTTTTACCTGTAATTCTGATATTGGAAATGGTGGGTCCACAGAGTGACAACTACTAGGAGTTGGGAAAGCAAATGAAGGACCCATCTCCACCTCCATATCAGGGCCAATATGAGATGACTTCCTAGTTCTCTCCTCTATCATACTCTCAAGATGTGCAATATGTGCCGAGAATTTAGCAAATAATCTGGCCTCTATTTTAGTCTCAATCTCTTCTATAACATCAGGTGAGATGGATGTTGCTAGTTTCCTTTTTCCAGGATTACCATAAAATGTTTTGATCGTCACAGCACTTCCAATACCTCTCACATAGCCAGAATGTTCATGCTTTTCAAGTGCACGTGACAATATGTCATTATGCCTCTCTGGTACCCAACTACCTTGGGCTACTTCTCCTCGTAATATCTCCTATTCACCAGATAAACAATATGTTATAAGCAATCATAGATAAAAAAAAAAAGATACCTTGATATCATTGTTTGTTTAGCAAGTTATACTTACGATTTTTGTTGCCACCTCTTTTGTCTTTTCTACTGGGATTATATAATTTCCTTCTTCTGTCTTTTTTATTCTAGCTCTTACCCAATCTAGGCTTCGATCATATGATGATGTAACATCAGAGCTTATAGATGGTGATGATAAAAAAGAAGAGATGGGATCTTCAATAATATATTAAGTCATTTTCCCAGCATAGCCTACACGACCCAAGAAATGTGGATGCACATTCGTTGCTTGCTTTGCCTTCGCCTTGACACTGATTTGCTGTTAAAAACAATAATGAAGATCCCATTATCACGTCTTGCATAAATGTAAATGTAAATTGCATTCATCTACTTTATAATTAGTACCTCATATTCTTCATATTCATATGCTTGTTTAAACTCCTCCCAATCTTTCTCGGTGATGAAGTCATATAATTCCAATGGTGACTCTTGCACAGATTTATTATTTATATACTTAACCACCAATCGATACTTAAAATCCTTCCACCGCATTCAAACAGTTTTTAGTACAATATTTTTCTTATCATCCGGAATGTTGAACTCTTTTTGCAAAATAATATTTTAGATTAATTAGTTTTACTTCTTTACAATCAAATTTGTTAATAAATTTGAAGGAAACTTACCTTGATATCTTCCCAAATTGTATTTTTAAGACCCTTATCGACCATATCCCAGCTTTTTATTGTGATGTTCACATGGGAACGTGCTCCAAGGCCAATGTAGGAACTAAATATATCGGCATATGTTCCTATTGGGCAATCAAACTCATCGAAATCTATTGTCTTTTGTTCATTCCCTTGCTTCTTCAATTTTTTGCACGTGGTAGCTCCCCTAGTTTTCCTTTTTGTCATGATACTTGATGGCTCAGAATCTGGCCGTTCATTCGATATGATTTCCTGTAACATAAACATAACAAAGAAACATGTTAGTATAATCCACAATAATAACACTTTATTTCAAAGGGAAATAAAAACAATAGATTTATATGATAAATAATAACAAAACTGGTAAGTATGAGTATAAACCACATTAATCATATTACACATTTCTAAATAAACTTACAATAAAACATATATGCATCAATTATTGGCGATTTTCAATCCATATGCCTTCAGTATGATCATCGCGCATGTAATTGGAATCTAAAATGTATTCCCCAACTGCATAGGTAACCCGATAAAAAACGGGGGAGTCTCATCAAACTGATCATATTCTTCCTCATCTACCACATCATCGATACTAACAATACGCCTCTTACCTTGAAGAACAATAAACCACTTGCTATCGTTGGGGTCAACAATATAAAATACTTGTTTAGCTTGTGAAGCCAGAATGAATGGATCATCTTGATATCCCAATCGGCTAAAATCGACCAAAGTGATTCCTAACTCATCCACTCGAACATCGCGTCGGTTTTCAATCCATTTACATCGGAAGAGATGAATCATAAATTCCCTGTAATCAAGCTCCCAAATGTCTTCAACTACACCATAATATGACATCGTAGCATCTATTGGCATGGTGTCTTTAGCACTAGAAAATTCTCTTGATGAAGCTATTAAAGTAACTCCACTATTTTGCATTGTGCTTTTATCATCCTAACGTTTAGTGTAAAAGGTATATACATTGATGTCATGTCCTTCATAAGACCGTATATTCAACCCAGGGCTATAGGCTAACCATTTTATGGTATCAGTTACATCTTCTAGCACTTCTGATAACTAACACATCACTCGGTCCTTAAACCATCCAATAAAAGAACTATTATGTTCATTTGTCAACCATATTTCACCTTTGGATGGATTCAGACACCTTAAAATGGACATGTGCTCTTCTAAATATGGATGAACTTGTGTAAGGTGGTGCAACACAATGAGATGTGCTTTCTCACGCATCTGACCACTGAGTAATACCATTTAAAATCCAATTGTTCCTTTACCTCCAAGTCTTCCCTCGTGATGAGACTTAGGAATGCCAATAGGTTCAACACCTGATATGTAGTCTGTGCCAAATTCAATACCCTCCTCAATCGAGTAACCTTCAATAATACTACCTTCAGGTCGATATCGATTCCTCACATACCCTTTTAAGATACCCATGAATCTCTCAAAAGGATACATATACCTCAAATACACCAGACCGCACAATTTAATCTCTCACAAGATGAACAACCAAATGCACCATTATGTCAAAAAAGGAAGGTGGAAAATACATTTCAATTTGACATAGAGTAACAACAATATTGGCTTGCAACTCATCCAAATTCTCTGGATCAATGACCTTACAATATTATTTCCTGGTTGTTTAGGCCCTGATATCAACAACGACAACATAATATACTTACGCTTCATAGTCAGCCAAGGAGGCAGATTGTAAACCGCAAGAAGAACTGGCCACGTGATATGTTTACTACTGAGTGTGTCATAGGAGTTGATTCCATCTGTATAAAGTCCAAGCCTTAGATTCCTAACTTCACCACCAAATTATGGGAACGTTTTATCAATTGTTCTCTATTGAGGAGAATCTGCAGGATGTCTAAATTTTCCATCATGTTTTTTGCCTTCTGCATGCCACCTTAAGTTTTTTGCATCTTTTGCATTTGCAAACAGACATTTGAATCTTGGTGTTATAGGTAAATACCATAATACTTTAGCTGGAGGCCCTTTTTTATCCTCAGAAGAAACTTTCCCATATTTGTAGCGTGACGTTCCACACCTTGGACACTCATGCAAGTCCTTATATTCATTTATGTATAATACACAATCATTTGGACATGCATGTATCTTCTTATGTTCCATACTTATGGGACACAACATTTTTTTAGCCTCATATGTAGATGTGGGAAGCTCATTTCCCTCCGAACGCATGTCTTGCAACAATTCTAATAGTATCGTGAAACTTTTATCACTCCATCCATTTTTTTTCATGTTACAGAGTTTAAAAACGGCTGATAATTTTGTGAAATTACTGCAACCGGGATACAAAGGTTTATCAGCATCGTTTAACAATCTCTGAAGGTATTCCGGCCTTTCCACAAAATGTTTCGTATCATCTCTTATCTCGTCTATACGATCATTCTCTTCATCATCAATGTTATTTTCTCCTTATTGATCAAATTCATTATTATTAGAACGTGTCCCAGTTAAAACACTCTCACCATACCATATCTACCGTGTGTAACCTTCCTTAAAACCACGCCTTATTATATGATATTTCACTATATGAACATCTCAAAATTTTTTCATGTTCTTACAATCAACATAAGGACATACAATCATTTCTTCTCTTTCCCTTATTTGCTTTTCCTCCGCAATTCTAATAAATTCTGCAACTCCATTCAAATATTCAAATGTAGTGCGTCTACCATACATCCAACTTTGATCCATATCTAACAACACAAAAAAAGGTTCAATATATATAAGCCTTATTGCTTTTTAATCAGGAGAAATATTATATATAATATCCTTAAACATCTAATGAGTGAATATTGAATGGGTATTGATGATTTTGAATCCATTGTTGATTGAAAATATCGGTTTCATATCATTGCTAAACTGTTAATGCAACTACCTGGAAACATAATGTCCTAAAGCATGGCTTTTATTATTTATTTATTTATTTATTAACAAAAAGCAATTTTGCATTTATAAAGATGGTAAATATCATTTTCAGGAAAAGGTTAAAGTTTTTTATTTCATTTTAATACAATTTGATCGCATTAAATGATTTTGTTTTTATGTTTTTGCCTCAATGTTACACTTTCCTACCTCTCTGCTATAACAAAAATGCACATATTCGACTGGCTCACAACCTAATGAACACATGCATAGGTACATCTAGTTTTTGACATCACAGTTCCTAGTGTAAATCCCTGCAACTCTTCCCAATGAATTGTTTATATCCCAAAATAAACAGTCCTTCATATGGATGCCAGAATTAATCCAATGATCCTAAGTCCTTCATATGGATGCAAAAGTCTATCATCAACTTCTTTTAGATTGAACTTAACCTGGTTACATGGCACCTATATATATTCATATTAGATTCGGAAGAAACACAAGTTCCAATTTATTAATAATAATTGTATATATATATGTACCTGAACAATAATACTAGGATTAGATTACTTGGCCACCACAATTCCCCTGGCTCAATTAGATATCTTCTGGAAAGTTCATCCAGCCAAATCCTAGGACTTGTAACTCAAAAACAGTATCAGCACATATTGAAGAGTGGATTCAAAAATGTGCAATTGATAGATTCCTAAGCTCTTAATCTTAACTTTGAGCTAGCGCATTGCAGATAATTTGCTAGAGGGTTGGATCCAAATTCCAGACATAATATACTGCATGCAAAACTTGTTAAATAAATACTGATGCCCCCATGCAACTTTCTTGAAATTAAACTAAAACTGGGCTTTTCTATTCTTGTTCAAAGATGCTTTTTATATTCAATAAAGCTATAATGATAACAAATAACTCTAAAATTTCAATCCAACAAAACAAGTTCTACATTATTGCTGATTGGATCATATATTTTATTTTTTGTACAAAATGATGCAACGCCAATTTGTTAGAGAACATCAAAAAGGATGATCATGTTTTTGACAGAATAATTGCTAATTCAGGAAAATGTCAAATTTCCTATTGATACCTCCACTTACAAAATGTAAAGCTCAGAGATACTAGATATCTAGTACAAGAACCTAGTTCATTTCCACAAACAATGATATAAAAATAATAACACTCGATCATAGAGGCTCATCTTGTCCCTCTTCATCAACAAAAAGCACAGTTTACCGGACTACTATTTACATAATAGTAAAAGCTATAACTTGAAGAAAATAACCATAAAAAGTTATTACTTTATGTCGTCTATTCATCTTGAAATTAGATTGATATAAGCAATAGCATTTTCCTGATTATCATTGCTTGATTCTAGAGATAAGCAATTTTGAGCTTAAATTATGCAAATTTGTGTAAATCTATTAGTCAAAATTTTATTTTTATTCCTCAAAAGTGGCTAAATATATCCCAGCTGAGCTAATGGTGATGGAACTTATCAAAGGATTTCATAAGTTAATGAACCTTCAAATCACAATAAACATCTATAGTATTCCTAGATAAGTTTAATGACCTTTTGATCATTATAAATAAATGAATGTCATAGCACAAAATGGATAATATATACCAAATTTACATAATTGGTTATGAAAGGTTGCAAGTATGAACTGTATCATTGTGCTTGATGCAGTAAACATGACCTTTAAAGTTGTTTTTAATAAGGGATTCTACATCTTTTATAACCCAAAATCCTAAAGTCTGATCTTAACTGTATATTTTTTTTTTCATAAATATGAAGTTTCAATCTAAAGTTTTATTTACAAATATCCAACAATGTTTTGCACAAGATTGTGACCAGAACATTGAAAAACATAAAATGTTGCTCCCTACACATAAAACAAATGAGTTATTATAATTTCACCTGATGAGGCAAAGAGTATGTCCTAGCTCTCTCGCGCTTAGCTACAGCCTCCTGCAGTCCTGCCTCCTTGGCAATTTGGCTTGAATTTCTTCAATAGATCCCACACCTTCACGCCACGCTCCCTATCTCATTTGAAGTGACATGGAGAACTTATAAGATAGAAGTAAAAGGAAAATAAGAAAATAAGATAGAAAATTCCCGCTGAGAGTTATTAGATTAGTCATGGTAAGATGGTGAAGTCTAGAAAAGTTAGAGCAAATGGACAATTTTCCAAGCAATCTTGACCTCCTTCGAATCGAGCCCATGCATTGGGAATTGAGATTGCATTGACAGCCAAAGACAAAAAATGAAAAAACACAACCATAATCAAGAATGTGCACCGATTTGAAAACTCATTCATAAAATAATTTTCACAAGAACTTTAAGGTGGTGATAGCATAAAAAAAACCTATCACAGACTCTCACTATATTTGAATACCTGCCTACAATCCATAAGCAAACTTCAAATTTATTATAATGCAAATAGAAATTTCGTTGGAAATTTGAATTTTATATTGCGAAAAAACAACAAAACGTTGAAGGAAATTAAAAACAAAAAAGAAAAGATAAAATTAGAAATTACCTAAAAATGGCTCAACAGTACTCGCGATCATCTTTACAGCTGTACAAACAAAACCATCAATCTCTTCAACCCAATACCATCGGCGAGCACATCTCTAGTGTGGTAGAAACGATGGTTAAGCTCGATTTGTTGAGATGAAATGTATGAGAAAGTTTCAGAGTATCACGCTTTGTTACAGACGAAATGCCATATACTATGTAAGATGCTCATTTAGGTTTTTAAAAAACTTATATGCATCTGTCTGAAATAATAACAGACACCTATTCTGATAGCATATGCTTCTGTCATTAAATAAAGACAGACGCTTAAACCTTTATATGTCTGTCATTCATAATGACACTTGCATATAACTATTGACATATTTACAAAAAAAAGTCTCTACCTATTATATATCATATGCGTCTGTCATTAATTAAAGACAGACGCCTATAACATTTTTATGCGTATGACTAGGGCTGGCAATTCGTGTCGTGTCGTGTCTAATCGTGTCGTGTCTTAATTGGATATGACACAATTAGATACGACACGAACACAAAAATGTGAAACACGAACACGACACGGTTAAAATCCATGTTAACACAACACGACACGATTAGACATGATTAACTTAATGTGTATAAATTATACGACATGACACTATTAGACACGATCTACTTAATGTGTCTAAACGTATATATTTTATACGACACGATACGATTATACACGATTTTACTTAACACGACAAGACACGATTATATACGAATAGACACGAATATTAAATTAAAATTTTAATTTAATTAATTGAATATCAATTTAATCAATTTATATTTAATTAATAATTTTAATTAAATTAATTAAATTTTAATTTAATTAATTAAACTCCAATTAAATATATATAAGTTCAATTGAATCAATTTAATTCATTCATATATAAATATGTGTTATATATATTTATAATATTATAATATATATTTGAATTTTGAGTAAGACTAAAATAATTAGTCATATCTTTATAATTAATAAAATAACATATTTTTAATCGTGTCTAATCGTGTTTTAACAGGTTGGACAGGTAAAATCTTTTTATGATACCATTTGTTTCGTGTCGCAATCGTGTTGAAATTGTTATGACCCATATCGGTTTAGCTCATATCCATATACGGTTAAGTCTGTGTCGTTTCGTATCGTTTAATCGTGTCGTGTTCAAAATTGTCAACTCTATGTATGACATTAGATAAAAACAGACGCCTATTATATTTTTATTTAATATTTAATATATAAAATTAAACTTAATTATCTACATAATAATATAATTAAGTAGGCTGCCTTTAATATATATATATATATATATAACTAAAATTAATAAAAAATTAAATTAATATTAATTAATTAATTAATTCATATGTTTAACTTGTGAATTTCGGTGATTTAATAATTAGTTACATTGATACAAATTTATATCTTAAATAATAATTTGAGGGTAAAATCTATTATTAGTTCCATGATCAATCAACCATAGAAACAAATTATCCAATATATAAAATAACCTAATTAATGAATCAGCTCAAGAAAAAGAGAGCAATAAGGGAAAGGCTGAATGTGGTTGTAATTACCATATTATTAACATTTCATTAGGTATATATACAAGTTGGTTGTAATCACCAAATTATTAAGATTTCATTATGCATATATACAAGCCCACTTGTAATTTCTAGTTCAGTATATAGTATTGCATCCTAAGAAAATCTACTTCTTTATTACTTGGTGTGTTCAAAGAGGTTATTAACTTGGGTGAAACTAAAATATTACATTCATTTTTTTTAATGTTCATGAAGAAATTATTTTATGGAAAAATTATTATTTATCTTAAGAGTTTTGATATATTACACTATTATCCCCTAAAATTTAAAAATTATACTATCCGCCTCATGTATTTTATTTTTGTAAGACTATATAGTTCTTCTGTCAATTTTTAATGATTTTATTATTAATGCTAGAGCTAGATAATTACCAAATATCATAACAATTTCTTAACCTACTTTTTTTTATACAATTAAAGTGGAAAATAGTGAAGTGTCTCTCTTTTTCTCATCTCTTTTTATCTTCTTTCTTTTCATGGTCTAGGTTAAAATCCAAGTAAAAAATATTGGGTAATAATGAAAATAAAGTTGGAGGGAGCTCATTTGATGGAAGATTCTTGAATAAACAAGTTATTTTGTTATTTTACAACAATTTAACATTTTTTCTAACATAAATACTAAAAGAATGATTTATTAGTATTATATAATAAAATATATGGGACAAATAGTTTAATTTAAAAATATCAGAGAGTGTTAATGGAATATATCAAATCTCATGGGATAAATAATATTTTTCCCTTATTTTATTCAATTTGATTTGGAATCGAAACCTATTTTTTATGATCAATTTATTTATGGAGCTAAGATTCTATTTCGATATTACATATAGAAAAAGCTAGAAACAAAATTACCTCGGCTCCAAAAGAAATTCATTTGGAATATAGTTAATTCCAACTCGCAGATCTGTAGCAGCTCCAAGATTAATGATCTTGAATGTACAAGACCCTGCTCCAATATTATGCATAAATCAATAGACTATAATTGACTTAAATTTAACCCTTTTTATGTTATCAAATAACTTGATAACATCACCTTCAGAAAACAAATAATATTTTATGGCTTGATATCCCTATGCACTATCGTTGTTGAGTGAAGACCATCCAATGCAGATAAAAAGCTATCTAATAATGGTTTGGATGATTCTATTTTCTCTTTCCAACCCATTATGCAAGTCCTAAACTTTTTTAAGAATCATTGACTCCATCTGCCATTTACGCAGCCGTAACCATAATTGGTATAGGAAAGTGAACTGAACAAAGATTTGACAATCAAGCAAGTAGAATCAATTAAATGAAAAAACAGTGAATCCAAAATCATTATGTAAACCAGAAATCTAATGATATCAAACAAGTTTCCAGCAAATGAAAGATTCTAATTTTATATTCCTCGCTGATCAAAATACGTGAAATGGCTATATATACTTGTCAGAAAGATCAATATTTGGATATGTCAATCACAATTATTAGGTTCTCAAATTTACCATGGCCTAGCTCGGAGAAAACTTAAGAGTTCCGGTGCCAAAAAGAAAACACTATCATGACAAGTAATGACATATAAAGTAAGGAAAAGCAACTAAGAGAATGTAATTGTAGGTTGAAAATTGGTTGAAAGATTTGTAAAATGAATGTCTAGTAGGTATTGAATGGAATTGAGTAGCTTACATAATTGATCTCTAATTAGTTGGTTGAACTTGATTCATAGGTTGAGTAGTTGATAAAATTTAGACCATAACTCACTATAAGAAAAGGACAGAACATCGATGGAATTTTGCGACAAATTAACATTTGCAGCAATTAGGTTTGGATCAGCGAGTGAAATTAAAAAAACTTTGAGAAAAACTAGTATCATAATTAGCAACAGATTAGCGAAAAAAAATTGCTACAGATCATGACCATTGCTAATTGTCAATGCTAATATGGTAGGAAGACATGGTTCTAGAAATTGCGATGATGTAAGGGCTTTTTTGCGAGAGTAAATTAGCAAAGGATGGAAACATCGCAAATTTGAGAGATTTGCAAAGGAATTTTGTTTTTCTCTTGATTCAGTAACAACATTTTTCTGTCCCAAATATTAGCTACAGATAATATCATCACTAAATCACAGGGAGAATTTAATCTCCATATTTAGCGATGGAATATGGTTGTCACTAACACTAGCTATGGGTGTCGTCACTAAAGGCAAGGGATAGCGTCCACTGCCTTAAAAATTAGTGACAGATCGGCTGTCGCTATCATGTGTGATGGATGGGCCATTGGCCATTGCTAAAAGAAATTAAAATGGCATCGTTTCCTTTCCATGAAACGGTGCCATTTTCACTTAAATTTTTTATAAATTTACAAACCCACTTCAATTTTTTTGCCTATGTTTTTTTTGACCCAACCGACCCTCTCTCCTTTATCCCTCTCTCTTATTTGGAGTGCGCAGATCGAGTCCCCGTCAGTGTTCCACTCGCTCCTTCAGCCACCGCTCATATGTCTCGCTCCAGTCATTTCCCGGGTCTACTCCATGTGGCTTGCTCATGTGCCACTATTCTGCTTCTTGTGACTAGCTCATGCGCCACTACTCTCGTCTCTAGTAATCTCCCATTTTGGGTTATCTCCTGTTGCGCCACAGCACCACTCCTCCATTTTGTTGCGCCTCTCATCCTGCCGTACAAGGTGAGCTACTATTATTTTTTTCATTGTTTGCAATTTTTTTAATTTTACTGCTTTGTATTTCTTGATTAATTTATTTTAATATGCTTAATTTAGAAATTTTAAAATTATATTAAGAATAAACAAGATGTTCGGAAAATTTAATTTGTAAATTTTATAAAATTATATCATAGCATATTACATAATTTTATAAATAATATAAAGGTGGAACATATTATAGAAGTTAGGCAAAAAAATTATAATATTTTCCATGTGGTGCTAATTTGTATTTTTTTTTTAAAAAAATTAGGAATGAGTATTCTTTTTTATCTTGAAATTTAGAGAATTTACAAATAAGTTTTACAATTTTGAAATATGAATAAAAATTATTACCAATATTATCATACACATTGATTGTTAAAAATCTTTAAAAGAGAATATACTTGAAAAAATAAAGATAAATAGAAAAAAAGGAGCAAATGATTTTAAATTAAATATATATGCATAAAGAGTAAATAATAGAAACAAAGTAATTAATCATTTAATAATCTAAAATCTTAGAATACTTTATACTTATTCACATTGATCGATGGATGAAACAAGCTAAATATTTTATAGGAATTTATAAAATTTATTTAATTAATTACTTTCAATATTAATAATTTTGTTACAATTGCATACATTAAAATTTATTCTCATTGCTCAACCGTTTGTTTTATGAAATTATGGTGTTATTAGATAATACACCGCCCATTATGTTTAAATAATTTTTATATTCTATTCTAACCTCCAATTTTTTATAAAAATTATATTAAAAAAAAAGAAAAAAACTAAAAGTACAAAAAAAAAAACCTTCAACAAATACCACTGTAGGACCTAGTTAAACTATTTGTGCCCCTTTATCTTGAGTGGCAATCACTTTTTAATAAAGTATTTCTAAATAAGGTACTTGTTTCTCTTTTATTATTATTTTTTCTAGCCTTTTCCATTTGCTAGTGTATATGTATTGAATTTATATATTTCATTTAAGAATTGTGCCAAACACATTATCAATTCATCATGTTATATAACTAATTTAATGTTTCACTAACAATAAAATCTTTAATTCTTAATGATAAATTTTTGGTGAAATCTAAATATATTTTTTGTTGAGAATTGAGAGCAAACAAAATTCTCATTCAACTGAAAAATAGTTCGAGATGGTCCAATATGGTGAAATCTAAATAAATAAAAATGATCCAATTTTAATATTTATGGGGAAACTAAACCTAAACAATGGGAATCTATGGACCTTTTTCATATAACCATGAAAATAACAAGTTGAGGCATTAGAAGATTTATTCGCATAAAATCCAAGTGTTACTTCTACATTATATTAGTTTTTCACATTTAAATCACTTGTAAGTTATATTATGGAAAATGCAATTGGTCCTTGAACTTCTTATGGGATAGTGTCAATTGTGTAAGATTTATTTGTAGGTATTTAAGTCTTCGATTGGTAGTGATTTGAAGTTGACAGCAATGAAGATCAAAAGTGTTCTTGTTAAGTCCTCGGTTCGCTTGTACATATTCACATTAGGATGTTAAAGGTATGTGATTCTCATGTTGACATTGGATATTGAAGGTGTAAAATTCTTATAACCCTGAGAAGGTTAATGCACATTGATTATGTAAACATGAATGTACATAATTTCTATCAAAACGTGATTGTTGAGCTGAAATGGACAAATTGATGGTAAATTGAGAACTTTATGATAATGGTATGAAGTAAATGACATGAAGAAAAATGTAAATGAGCTTGACATCATTTATGTATGTTGGTTGATGAACACTTGTTAATTAATAATTGCACAAATGTTAAACTATTGGATGCATTGTGATTGTGTTTGATAACTCACATGTGAATCAATTAAAATTTAGAATTAACTATTTTAGGAGAAACTCAGCCAAAATTTCTACATATTTATAGAAATAATATAATAAAATATTAAAAAAATAAATATACATTTTTATACCTATTTGCCATGAAAATCCATTTGGTGTCTTTCTCATTGGAAATACGTGTCTATATAACTGACATGGCTTGTTACACATGATGTGTCATACATGTGTATGAAATTCAATTTTATATCCCTTCATTCTTCGAGTGTACAAAGGAGTTGTCATATATACAGATATCATTTATATGGTCATGCCATATAGACGATGCATTCCAAAATGGGATATGTTCCTATCTTTCTAAAGAATAAGGAGTGATAAGGATGAGACTTATAAAATAAATTAACGAATACTAAAAAATCCAAATGAATTTACAATTATATATATGATTAACCAATGTAAATGTCATTTCCTTGTGAAGGTCACCATAATGTAATGAGATACTTATTGCAGTTATCCATTAAGATTGAGGATAGAAACTGGATGTACCAGAGGTTGACATATGACATTCTTAATTTGGAGTTTGTTGTGTAGTTGAGAAATTTGTAGAATTTGCATGTGGTCATCCTGAGTGAATGAATAGGGAAAAAAAGTGTCCATGTCCAATATCCAAAAGTCAAAATCGTTAGTTTCTTAATATGAAGATGGTGAAATACCATTTATTAAGACACGGTTTTAGACTAGAATATTTTATGTGGAATAAGCACGAGGAAACAGATGAAGTGATATATGAAGAACATGGAATGGATTCATCCAGTCCTTCTAAAACAGTCAATTATTACCATACAATAGTTATGGATGTTGTCGCTCTTTACTTCAATCAAAATTATGAGTATGAGGAGAATCCCAATCCAGTGGCCTAACAATTTTACAATATGCTAGATATCGCCAATAATCCATTATGACTTATGTGTGAAAAGACTTCCATAGCTGTCAACGGTTGCTAGAATATTGAATATCAAGGCCGAGCACCATTTATCCGAGTGTGCATTCAATACAATTGCTCAACTGATTAAAATGGTTGTGCCAAAAGATAATCTTGTTGCTGAAAACTTTTGTGGAGTGAAATGTCTAGTCTAGAGTTTGGGTTAATCCGTGGAGAAAATATATTGTTGTCCTAAAGAATGCATGATTTATTAGAGAGAAAGATATGAACAAGATCTTTTGCAAGTTCTATAACCATGCAAGTTTCAAGGGAGCTATGACAATGATGGTAGAGGGAGGAGAAAACCGATGTGTCTTTCAAGAAAATGCATTACTTCACATCGACACCTCGACTTCTCAGATTATATGCATCTAAAGTAACTACTAATGATATGAGGAGCCATGTAGAACATGAGATTAAGGATGGTGTAATGTGGCATATGTCTAATTCAATTGCTTAGAAGCATTTCAATTATGTTCACATTGATTTTGCAATGGAAATCATAAATGTGCATCTCACCCTATGCATGAATGAATTTCAACCTTTTGGTCAATCTAAGCAACAATACTCTTATTTATAGGTTATTATGATTATGTATCATCTACCCCTTAGAGGCATATGAGGGAGACATCCATGTTCTTAACTGTCCTTGTTCCAGGACCTCAGAATCCTAAGAAAAGCTAGATGTGTTCTTACAATTGTTGAAACATGAGTTGAAGTTATTATGAGATTATAGTGTTAAAGCATATGACATTTCTCACAATCAAAATTTCCATTTGCAAACATCATTAATGTGAATGATCAATGACTTCCTTGCTTATGTAATATTTATTCAATTATGAACATGCTTCTCATACATATGGCATCAGAAATATAAAATTTAATTAAATCCAAAATCCATGAAACATTTTATGTAATTTAAAATCGAATTGAACTATTTAATGGAAGAAGTTGATTACTTTTGTTTGTAACTCTTAATCTTCCAAGTTGTGAGCTTTTCCTTTTTTATTGGGTTGTTGCAAATCATAATAATCCAAAACTATGATTTCCTCTAAGAGTATCCATACAAAGGAAGAAGAAGAAAACCTCCAAGGAGATAGGATGACAAAGGTCCAAAGTATTAGTTATGAAAAATTATTTTATAAAAGATAAAAAGGAGAAAGAAAAATAACTCTTATACATGTATTGAACATATGTTGATGTGTTTTGGTTTATGTAGAAGAATATATTGAGAACTTAAGGTATATTCAATATAAGTAAAGACTGAATATGATGAAGAAGACATTTATTGTGAGACTTTAGTGTATATACTATTGTTTGTATGTGTGTGTGTATATGCTAAGCACGAGTTGCTTAGATTCACATGTAGAGTGGTACTTGATAGATGATTACCGATAGAGAATGGGAGCTTGAAGGAAGAGTCATAATACAAAACATATTTGGATTGGGTGATACACCAGAAACGTTATTTGTTTTGATTTTTCATTTTGAAAATGTCATGTATTTCTTATTCGGAATTATGGTTGTAAATATTGAGGCAATTTTAAGCCAATTGCAGTATTTTAAAGTAAATGTCAAATTTATTTTGCTTTCTATCTTATTTTTACTTCATATGGAATGTAAAACAGTTATCATGTTTATGATGCAAATAAATGATTTATAATAGAAGCTTCATCTTATATGTATTTTAAATATAGGGTTTCATAATACTCTCTTACATAATTGGAATTGATTTTATTATGTGATAGGATATTACAATTCCAGCTGGATTATTGGTAATGGTCTTTTTGTGTCTTTTTGGTTAGACAATTAGGTAGGAGAGTAGGCTTTAATTAATCATGCTATTCGCCCCATCCCAGCTCTTTCTGATGGTTGGTGTGTGAAGGATGCTATTGCTAATAACTTTTGAAATATGGATTTTTTGAAAGATTTTTCTCTCTTGATATGTTAGGTATAGTTGACATGAGTTGTATTCCTAGCGATGATGCAGGGAGAGATATATGGGTCTGGAATTTATCTTCATCAGGGCAGTTTACGGCATCCTCTGCTTATAATTCTTTGCTTTTATTGGACTGAAATATGAACAGTAGTTTTTGGAAGCTTGTATGGAAATGGCGAAGTCCCCACCATATTTGATCTTTCCTTTGGCTCTGTGTGCAAGGGAAGTTGTTGACCAATTCTGAAAGATGTCGGTGGATAACTCTGGATGATTTATGCTATATCTGCCATCAGGGCATTGAAGACATCAGCCATGTTTCCATGATTGCTAGGTAGTTAAGGTTGTTTGGAGTATGTTGCGAGCACACAGTTGCCATATGGATTTTTTTAGCTTGAATCTCAATGACAAGTTTAGCAGGAATTTAAAGAATGGTTTCACAGTAAGGGGTGGGTCAACTTGGTTTACTATGTTTGGTTATACCTATTGGTATTTGTGGAAATGGCGGAATGAGGCCATCTTCGCTCAGCAATGAGTTCTTGGGAGATTTAAGGCTAGTATTATTACTAGTGCTACCAAAGTTTGCTTGTCAACTTTTATATATACACTTGCTTGTATAGGTGAGGTGCCTTCCTCATCATGTTGTCAATCTTGTTAGTTGGGTTGCTCCTCCCAGTGGCTTTGTAGTATTGAATCTGATGATGACTACAGCAAGGGACGTGGTCCATGATGTATATGATAATTGATTAGGTGGATTCTCTTTGAAGTTAAGACAGTGTGGTTCCTTCAGATCGGAACTTTTGGGTCTTTATATTGGGTTGCAAAACGCTTGGGATACGGATTGGAGAAAGATACAGGTTTAGCTCGATAATCTTATTGTTTCTGACTTATTCAACTCTAGTTTTTCTTCTTCTTACCATAACAAGGATTTGGTTGCTCGTATCAGATATCTTATTCAGCGGGATTGGGAGGTTCAAATTGTTCATATTTACCGTGAGGCTAAAATGATAACTAATTTTATGGCTAATTTTGCTTTTGATCATAAGGATAGGTTTTCTTGGCACGATACTCCTCCACCTGGAGCTGATATTTTTCTCTTTGGAGATCGCATATGTTGGTGCTGTTTTCCACAAACGTATATTGAGTTAAGACAGTTGTGTTTTATTTTTCCTTTAATATATATATATATATATATATTGAAAAGCAAACCAAAGAGATACAATATTTTTCCTGTATATTATTTCTTTTTTGAAAACTATACTATACTTTAAGTAGATTGTGTACTTGATGCAAAAAAAAAAAAAGAAAGGCTAATAAAAACACGCAAAAATGACTGAAACTCCATGCAAATGTAAAAATTCGGCCAGTTAATGATTTTGAAAATTAAGGTTAAGATGGTTTGAATAAAATTATATTATCCAATGCAGGATGGAGGACAACAAAATTAGAACCATTTTCTTCGCATTCCTTGCATCCTTCCTTATGTTTGTTTGAATACGAAACTACAATTTCGAGAAAGTTTGCTTCTTTGATTTTCATTAGCCATATAGTCAGGATTTTTCTTTTTTAGACCAAATCATTGTAAATTATATGGTCTAATGCATGAAATAGCATTGTTCAAAGATATGATTGATCCGACCATGCCGACCAACCGACCTCACTCAAACTGAAAGCTCTGCTTTTAATTGATTATTTTCTGGTCGGGTTGATTTTGTTGATTGATATTTCACTTATAGGTCGGTTGGGTTAAAATTCATCCCATCTATGCTATACCAACCAAATAATAAACGTTGTCTGCTTATTAACTGATTTTCTTTTTCTCTCCTCTCCTCTAATTCTTGAGTCTCCATCACTCCAGTCATCTCTGGATCTCTCATCCATGGTCAGTGTTCAAAAACGTTGTCGTCGACCAAGTCCCATGACTTGTTGAAAGAGAAGTCAGTTACACATCTATATTAACAAATTAAAAAAAATAATTAAACACCTAAACTCAATCCGATCTAGGTAAGTATTGCTCCCATAACTATCTGATAGCATACATTCTCACTTCTATAAATTAAGCAGAAATAAACAATATTAGTAAGTCAAGTATACTAATTATATGGTGTTACCGTGTGTTGCTTGTGGAATTTGCATTAATTTGGAGGAAGTTATCAAAATTTCAATAGTTTTTCCACGTTTTGAATGTCGTTGTCTCATTAGAATTGAAAGAAAAATGTGGTTGGTTACATTGCTTACACATTAGTACATTAAAAATATAAGATAGATATTGTTGACCCACCAGCATAATAAACTAATTAGATAATACTCCCTCTTTCGTTCAGGAATTCTATAAATAGAAGTCCTAATGATCTTTACTGCCTCATTCAACACTGCTTCATACATCTTTCTACCCACAACACTTTGTTTTTCTTTCTACATTTAAAGAATATGGGCAACTCAAAGATATTCTTTCTTCTTTGCCTTGCACTTGTTTTTCTACTGATGACAGCTGAGATTTCGGCTGGTATTTTTATTTTATATCTACTTTTTAATTTAGGATTTTTATACTAGAATTTAAACTCATAACTTCTCAATCCTACATATAACTTGAGTATCACTGAACTAAAATTCATTGATTTTATTTCATATTTCATGTTTGTAACATTTTCCATATATGCAAGCAAAAGCATAAAAATTGTAATGAATAATTAAAGTATATTATACTAATTTTTTTTTTTTTTAGACAACAAAGCAAAAGTTGATGTTGGGCATGAATATGGAGGAAATGGGGAGGGTAAGGAATATGAATGTGGAGGAAAAGAAAAGGGGAAAGAATATGATTAGAGTGCAGGAAAAAGGGAAGGGATACGAAGATGGAGGGCATGGAGAGGGGAAGGAACATGAATACAAGGTCATGAAGAGGAAAACAGACATGAGTATGAAGGACAAGAAAAGGGAAAAGGATACAAGTATGGAGGCTACAAAAAGGGAAAAGGATATGAGTATGAATGACATGAAAAAAGGCATGAATACGGAGGATTCAAGAAAGGGAAGGAAAATGAGAATAAAGGACGCGAAGAAGGAAAGGAATGTGAATATGGTGGACATGGAAAAGGTTATGAACATGGAGGGAGTGAAAAGGGAAAATGACAGAAGTATGGAGGATATGAGATGAGAAAGGGAAATGAGCAGGGATATAAACATGGAGGGAATGAGAAGGGAAAAGGACAGGAGTATAAAGGATACTCAAAGGAGAAGGGGAATGAGTATTAAAGAAATAATGGAAAGGGATATGAACATGAAAGTAATGAAAAAAAGAAAGGAAAAAAGTATGAAGGATATGAGAAGCAAAAAGGAAAAGACGTATGGAGGAAATGGAAATAAAAAGGGATGTGAATATCGCAGGTACGAGAAGAAAAACTGAATCATTAGGAGGTGGATCTTTGTATTTTATCCTACATGAGACTTTGTTGTTGCATGCTTGATTTAAATTGAGAGTTGGTGTAATTAGCCAGTTTTAAATTAAGTTTGTACCTGTATAAGGATGCATGTAAGCGTATTGCCCTACTGAAATTAGGTAGGGAAAGTATACTTAGTCACCTAATGGTTGACTATTATCTTTTCCTATATATATTTGTTTCAAATTTACTATCTGCAATTAGATTTAACAATATGGAACATAGAATTCATGGCTATAATCAATGATATTGGGTTTAATTTGTAAAAAGAAAGTGTTAAATATTGTCATTATACTCGCTTGAACAACAATTATAGAAAAACTTTATTAATTGTCATTCTTTATAAAAACAAAATTTAGTGAAAAGTAATTTTAAAAAAAAAATTATTCAGTACAATTGTTGTGTCAAGCAATTATGCAAAAGGATAATGAAATATCTTTCTACATGTAGTTACTGATTTTTTTTTCCTTTAATTTATTAAAAATGGAATTCAATAATATTGGATTTCACTCATGATGAGATTCAAACCATTTCGTTTAAATTAAATTAAAATAGATTGATAACTGCTTGGTTGTTGCTACAATCTCATGAAGTCAAATAATGAAAAATTAAACAATTATAGAAAATAACTTCCCAATAGAAGAAAATCTCTCACTCTCTCAGCTATATTCTCTTAATTCTAAAAAAAACTATGCTATAAAAGAAAAGAAGAAAATGAAAATTTGGTATTTTAATCATAGCCATTCATCTTCGTAAATAAAGTTATAAGAGATATTTAAGTCATGAAAATTTTACACAGTTTATAGTCATATCTAATATGATTGTGTAATTAACATGCATGAATTGATTTTGAATTTGTTATTTCTATGTGATATTATGAATCCATTAAATAAGCTAGCTAGTTGGTTGCAATTGGATATAATGTGCATTGCAAAATTGAAAATTAAAGATTTTATTAGACTAACTATATATTAACAGCATGTATTTATTAATTAGTTTGACTTTTGTAATATACATTCAAATGAGTAAATTTTGTGACATCTATAAAATTTCTTTTGCTGCTTTTATTTGTTATACAAACATTGCAAATTACTTTGCAGAAACCAATTAATTAAGATGGGAGGAGTATGAATTAAGCTAATTACCTAAGCAAAATTAAAAGAGAAAATTTATTGGTAACTTGCTGACATGACTAGTAATGTGCTTTATTTATTGTCACTTTAATTGGAATGAATTTAATCTTAATTACTCATTGCTAATATCTAATATGTTATTTAATAAGCAAAACAGCCGGACGGGAAGATAAATTCAAGAAAGATACGTAATATGAGTTCACTTTTGGAGATTCGAAAATTTAATAAAATAATTATTAGTCCTATTAAAGAATGACATTGTGCATGTTTCATGGATTAAGCTAAAGTCATCAATTTCTTTATTTATTTTTTTAATAAGTTAATTACCACATGATAGCAAAGTGGAAGTTGGGATGAACCATTTATATATTTATATATTCAATATTATTATCACGTGACAGTTAGTCCACTCTTAAAATTTTTACAATATTCAATATTTAATTGTTCATATAATCCACTGCAGCTCAAGAGGTGAGTAAGTAAAAATCATATTTTTTTTTCAAAAAAAAAACAAATAGTAGTTCAGCTGTAACTAGTTGCAGAGCTAAAAAATTTACTCAAAGAGTCTAATTAAAAAATATAAAAATAAAATAACATACATATATTTTAAAATAAAATTATAAATTAGTAACAATATTGATAAATTCAATATATTAATTTCATTATATCTTAACATTTAAAAATCAATAACGTAGCACAATTACATCAATAACATTTCTCTTCTATTCTTCATATTTTGAAATCGTTGAATAATAGTTTCATCGCTAATACTTAGAAATTACCAAACAATCATTCAATAGTTTATCTCTCATTTAGTTGTGTAGTTCATTTTGTATAATATTCATTGCCAAAAAAGCTTTTTTCAATATGACAGTGACAACAGGTAAGATCAATGACAATTTAACTAACAAATAAACCAAAGGAAAAACAATATATTTTCTTGTGGCAATCACCTTCTAAGCAAGACTTGCTATTCCTACTACTGTAGAAAAAATTGCATCTAAACACCCATAAAAAAAAAAAAGGTTTCAAGTTGACTTTCAACTTTATATAGAGCAATTACAGGAAATTCATATGGATAAAATTCTACAGTGATTAAACTTGTTTTTATCAAATACAGAAAATGAATTTATAGGATCAAAACATGCCATAGATAAAAGCAACTTTGTGTTCACTTCATCAAAACAATGACTTAGCTCTTGAGCTTGCATGTCAATCATAAAATAAAATAACTCAACTTGATATTGGTGAATATTAGTCATTTTTTCAATTTTGTGTCGTGATCTACCTCGAGTTGCATACACATCTTCCATATTTGGCATAACTATCTCATATATGCAATAAAATTTAGAAACTTCAGCTAACAAAGTCTCTCAACCATCATCCCTTGTTACTTGCACATAAGCTTTTGATACTTTAAGTAACACCCCCTCACCCCCGCAATACATGTCCGAATAAGGGAGCGCTATACCAACTTTTTTTTTTATCTTTAACTCATTTATTGAAAACAATCCATATTCATATTTTTTTTTCTCAAATAATATAAACAAAAATAACGTAAATTTTATTTATATAGGATAATGTTTATACCACATCAAGTTAATTTTACAAAACTATAAAAGATATTATATAAATCCAAATACAAAATATAAAATATAAGATACAAAAATTTGTAACCCACAGTTTCTAGAAATCAACTATTTTATTGGACTAGAATCACCGTTATCTTTACTTACAACTTCAGTAACATCTTTAAATCTGCGTAAAAGGAAACTCTCACACTAAACTCTAGACTTAATAATGCATATAAATAAAACAATAAATTATTTCATACAACATGCATTGTCCTGTATATTTCGTACATTATTTATTTATTTATTTATTTATTTTCTTATTACATTCTAACATGCATAAATATCAAATTATATTATTATATCTTATACGTGTTTACTTTATCAAATTATCATTATATAATCTATCATAATTAACTATATCACAAATAATAATTCCTTTTACTTTCGATAACTTCTTTATTCTCATAATACCTATAAACTACTGACTAAGATAGCAAAGTTGTCATCCAGATACTTAGAAGAGCTACCTAGGCTTTATGATTTGCATATACAAGTGTCATCACCACCATTAATGTGTGTGTGTGTGTATATATATATATATATATATATATATATATCATCGACTTTAATAATAATGTCATTATTAGTTTTATTAATAATATCATTATTGGCATTAATCATACTCCCCCCATACTTGGAATATCAAACTATTCTAAGTCTAGTTTTAAGTTAGGTATTCTAGAGTTTACTTAATGTCATTAAAAATTATAATTATTAACTTCAGAATTTTTCATGCATTTAATGGCTCAATGAATCAAATAATTACTCAATAAAAATATCATTTATATAATATAATAAGGTCAACATTATTTTTCACATCAAATTCCTTAATTCATATTATGTCTTATTACTGACAGATTCAATACTTTTTATTGGACCTTATTTTCAACCTGTTATAAACAAAATTAAATTATAATCTTCTTAATATTTTATCTTGGAATTTTAGCTTTAATATGCAACTTGAATCACTAAATTTTGAGTTATGTAAAAAAAGATATGATCAAATGAACATTGACTAGTCATTAACAATTATGTCCAGAATTTTTTGATAGATTATAGGTCCTAATTTTATATATTTTTCTTGAAACATTCAGATATTTTTAGATTTTATGACCTAAATATAAGTTAAGGTCATATGTCTTAGCTTTCCAACTCAACAAAGAACACACAAATTTGAATTCTACAACTTAAGTTATAACAACTTATGTACTTACTGCTCCACAAGTTCCAACAAAGAACATACACATTAATCACATTTAATTTTTCCTAAAATTAATCTTAAGTCTAGCAAACATTTATCCTCAAGATTATATCACAAAATATTTTTAATTAACAATTATTTGCATGAGAAATACTCAAATCATGCAACTTTATGATAAAATATAAGTTATTACCTTAAATTATGCACTTACCTCAAACTTTTACTCATTCACTTCTCTAAGTAGCTTTTTCTTTGCCTTTGCTAGCTTGAGCTTGTTCCTTGTCTCTTGAAACTCCTACACATTATAAGATCATGATCAAAATATTACTTCATCACAACTCTCTCATGAAACCTTAAACTTTCTCTCTCCTCCTATATGAGTTCTATTAAAGCTCAAAACCACAACTTCCTTTAGAAAAAAAAATAAAAAAGGAGAAGAGAAGTTTCTTACTTATGCTCTTTTCCTTTTTTAATCAGACTTGTGGAGATTTCTTTCTCCTCTTGACTTGCTTAGTTTTCCTCCTTTTTGTTCTTATTAACTTCCTTTAGCCTTGTTATGTATGAAAAAGGCTTTATCTTGCCTTTCCTACTCTCTTTCTTACTTTCTCTTTCTAGAACTAAGCTTAGCTATGAAGGATTATGGAAAAACATGGGATGAATTAGGGGAATAAAAATTTCTAAATAGAAAGAGATAAGGAAGGAAGAAGAAGCAATTAAGAAGAAAATGACAAAATTAATTAAGGATGAGAACACCTAAGCTTAAATATCTAGATATTTATATCAATTAGCTTCTTAATATTTTTCACTTGGTGTGGCCAGCCCACTCATGCATTTAATATCCAATTCATGCAGTTAATTGGTAATTATCCCAATTAATCCTCAAATTTTCAGTAAATTGCAAATGTACTTCAAAACTTTTCAAAATTTGCATTTAGGTCCTTCACTGTAAAATAACATATTTAAATACTTTAAACACTTTATCAAATATTTTCCACATTTTTCTACCATTATTTTAATTACTTTTCGATCAAAATCCAAATTTAAATTCTGGTTGAATCAACAAGTCAATTTAACAACCCGCGCGACATAGGATCTAAATTAGTGGATATGACATCCTGCCCCCTTAAAATAAATTTTGTCATCAAAATTTTACCTGATAATTTTGTGTTAAACAACTGAGGATATTTTTTCCTCATTATCTCTTTGCTTTCCCAAGTGGCTTCTTCAGTAGCTTGATTTTGCCATAGCACTTTAACTAGTGAAACTTTCTTGTTTCATAAAATTTTTTCTTCACGTGCTAATATAACCACCAATTCTTCTTCATAAATCAATTCGGTTTTTACTTCTATCTCCTCAGCTGGAATAATATGAGTCGGGTCCAATCTATATCTCCTTAACATCGATACATGAAAAACATTATGGATTTTATCCAACTCTAGTGGAAGTGCTAACCGATATGCCACTGATCTGATTCTTTCCAAAATCTCATAGGGACCAATGAACCTCGGACTTAACTTTCTATTTTTACTGAATCTTAATACTTTCTTCCAAGGTAAGACTTTGAGAAACACTTTATCACCCACAACATACTTTATGTCTCTTGAGGTCATCATATGATTTATGTCGATCTTGAGCTACCTTCAATCTTTCCTTGATAATTCTATCATATTATTCTATTTGTTGTACTAACTCTAGCCCTATCAACTTCTTTTCACTCAACTCGGTCCAACAAACTGATGTCCTATACTTTCTTCCATGCAATGTCTCATAAGGAGCCATACCTATACTCATCTGATGACTGTTGTTATAGGCAAACTCCATAAGAGGTAGATATTGATCTCAACTTCCTTCAAACTCAAGCACATAACTTATCATCATGTCTTCTAGTAATTGGATTACCCACTCAGATAGTCCATCCATTTATGGATGAAAAGCTATACTGAAACTGAGTCTGGTTCCTAAAACCTGTTGCAGGCTCTTCCATAATTGCGACGTAAAGTGAGGATCTCTATCGAAGATGATAGACATTGGTACTCCATGAAGTCTTAGTATCTCATCTACATAAACCTCAGCCAGTTTTTTCAATGTATAATCCATTCAAACTGGTAGAAAATGTGTCGACTTTGTTAGTCGATCCACTATCATCCACCCTACATCATGCTTCCTCTGACTAATCGGTAAACTGAACACAAAATTCATTGCGATTCTTTCCCACTTCCATTCTAGTATTGGTATTAGTTGTAGCAATCCTACAGGTAACAGGTGTTTTGCTTTCACTTATTGACATGTTAGACACCTAGCAACACATTCAGTGATATCTTTCTTCATTCTTGACCACTAGTATTGAGTTTTCAAGTCTTAATACATTTTGTTCCCACATGTATGCATTGTATAAACTATTTAATGTGCTTTTTTAAAATATCAAACTTCAGCTCTTCTATATTAGGCACACAAATCCTATTCTTGAAGTATATTATGCCATCTTTCGTTAATGAAAACTTAAAATTTTCTCCCTTTTTCACTGCCTCAACTATATCGACTAGTTTCTCATCTTACTTCTGAGCATCTTTGATCCTCTACATCAAGGTGGATTCTACTCGCATCTCAGCTAAAATCTTTCAGCTTAATGCATATGTAACCACATTTTTTTTCTGGCTAATAATCAATCACACAATCATAATCTTTAATCAGCTCCAACTATCTTCATTGTCTCATATTCAACTTTTTATATGAGGGAAGGTACTTAATACTTTTGTGACCTTTATAGATATAACATATTTTCCTATACATATAATATTTTTAGATCTTCAAAGTAAAAACAATGGCAACTAACTTCAAATCATGTGTCGAATAATTAAGCTCATGAGACTTAAGTTGTCTTGAGGCGTAAGCAATCAACATTTCTTTTTGCATAAGAACACAACCTAAACCATTATGACTAGTATCATTGTACACAATAAAAGTTTTTTCAAGGTGTGGACTGAGTCAACACTGGTGCTTCAATTAACATTGCTTTTATTTGATCAATGCTTACTTGACACTTATCTATCCACTCAAAACAGATCTATTTTTGAAGTAATCATGTCAAAGGAGTCGCTATGAATGGAAATTCCTTTACGAACCTCCTATAATATTTGACTAATCCGAGGAAACTCTCTATTTCTGTCACATTTTGATGTGGTTTCCAATTAAGAATAGTTTCAATTTTACTAGGGTCAACCCCAATACCTTATGCTGAAACTATATGACTAAGAAAACTGACTGTTTCAAGCCAAAACTTGCACTTTGATAACTTTGCATACAACTGCTTCCCCCTTAGTGTTTGCAGCACTATTCTGAGATGTTGATCATGTTCTTCTCGATCTTTATAGTAGACAAGGATGTCATTAATAAATACCACTACAAATTGATCAATATATGGCCTGAACACTTGGTTCATCAAATCCATAAAAGTTGTTGGCGCATTCGTCAATCCAAAGGGCATAACCAGGAACTTATAAGGACCATATCGAGTTCTAAATGTTGTCTTAGATACATCTGACTCCTTGATCTTTAGCTGATGATACCTTAATCGAAGATCTATCTTTGAAAATACAGCTGCACCTTTCAACTGATCAAATAAATCATCAATCCAGGGTAGCAAGTATTTATTCTTAATAGTTACCCTATTAAGCTGCATGTAATCAATGCAGTGAAAGGTGTTATCTTTCTTCTTCATAAATAACTTTGGAGCACCCTATGATGATACACTAGGTCATGTAAATCCCTTATCTAACAATTTTTGTAACTATATCTTTAGCTTTTTCAACTCCACTGGTATCATCCTATGTGGCGTAATGGAAATAGGAGTGGTGTTAGGCACCAAATCGATAGAAAATTTGATTTCTCTATCCGACGGTAACCCTGACAACTCTTCTAGAAATACATCAGGAACCTCACTAACAAAAGAAATATTTACCAACTTTGGAGTTGCTTTTTCCATATCAACCACATACACTAAGTATGTTTCACATCCTTTACTGATGAGTTTCTGAGCTTTCAACATTGATATCACATCGTCTGGATATCCTCTATTCTCACCCATCACCACTATCTCATCTTATTCCAAAATTCTGATGATCATCTGTCTCCTCTACCACTCCATAACGAGCCAACCAATTCATTCCCAAGATCACATCGAACTCATGGAATGGTAACTCTATCAAGTCTAATGGAAATTTCCTACCTTGAATTTCAACTGGGAAACCCCTAAATACTTTGTTAACCCTCACACTATGCCCTAATGGGTTAGTCATGAGAATCTCAAACTCTAGAGCCTGTGGTTCTAAACCCTCTTAAACTGGTGGGGGTGTGCATATGTATGAATGTGTCAACCCTAGATCTATCAATGCATATATATCAAAGCCAAAGAGGAGGAATTTACCAATTATGACATCAGGTGCATCTTGCTCCTCTCGGCCTCGCATGGCATATGCCCTGGCTGGGGCAACTCTACTACCTTTCGGTCACTCAACTGTCTCTGATCCAAATTGACTGACCCTTGATCAGTCGCATCTGCCTTGCCCTCGTCCTCGGCCTCTGCCTTACCCAGAAGCCTATATCTATATCGGCTCAGTGCTCTCTGAACCTCTGCCATACTATAATAGGAGACAATCTCTTTTCATATGATCTTTGGAACCACACCTTAAGCATGCTCCTATCATCCACCAATACTCTCTTAGATGAGGACGACCACAATACTGACATTCTAGCAGAGGTAGAGATCTATGTGGTGATTGTGTCGGTGCACTGGCTGCGGAAGAAATAGATCATGAGGGTTGTCTCCGCCTGAAAGAAAAAGGCCTGCTAGAACCCCTAACCTGAAATCGGCCACTGTAAGATCTAGCTCTCTTTGCACTCGATGGTCCCTTACTAAACTGTGACATGGGCCTCCTGAACCCTCTATCGTGTGCTGGTTGTTGTGCTACTATAACTCTCTCAACTATTCTGGCAAATGCTAGCAAACTAGAAAAACTCATTAGGCATAGGGCTGAAACCTGTAGCTTGGTTAGGTCTCTCAATCCATCTTCAAATCATCGGCATTTATCAGCTTTTGTGGATACAATGCCGGTAACATATTTACAAAGATGTATGAATTCTCTTTCATATACCATAAAAAATAAAATGCTTCTAAATTCCTCAGTCTCTCAAATTGTAACAAAGACGGGGCTGGTTGTGATGCTCTTTGTAGCTATTGAACCTTGAGGGGTATTTTCTGTCATTTTGATGCTAACAAATAAAATAGCAATAATGTATTTACATACTTATTTTCTAAGTTTATTGAACAGGGCATGGAATATGATGCAAGAATGGAGAATGGAAGACTAACTTTAAAAAGACAAAAAATGAAGAAATAGTATGTTCACATCCGTGATTGTTTATGTCACGCTGATGATGTAGCTTAATGCCAACTACCCAACATTTAAAGTTCACAACCATGAAGGATAATAGCAACTGTGAATGATCATATCAGTCACGCTTATGAAAGAAAGTCATGCCCGTGATAAAACATGTCAAATTTCTCTAGAAAGCTTCACAACTAGAGTCACCACTTGGACTGCGGCTTGGAAGAACATTCATGAACGTGACACATATTTTCACGACCGTGAAAGAGGAAAGAGAAACATATCAGGTGCAAAATAAAGAGTTGGTGCAATAGTTATCTTCGCTTTAAATGTAACCAAACGACTATAATTTTCCATGGAAGTATAAATGCAAGTCATTTATGAATCTAGAACTAGAGAATATCAATTGCTTCGAATCAAAATCTTGTTGTAGCCTTTTGTGCATTAATTTCTTTTAAACAAACATTAATTCTTTCCAAAAATCTTTTTGCTCATTATTTCTGAGCATTATAGATTTGTGAGTGGTTCTTTTTGTAATCTACTACTCAAGTGAGTTTGAGTATATTGGGTTAAGAGTAGAACACTTGTAAGGGTTATTTGTGTGAGCCATTAAAACACAAGGGATTTCTGGGTTAGGTGTGATCCATTTTTAGAAACACCATAGTTGGGAGTGAGCTTGTAAAACTCCATTGTAACACATAGTGTGTTAGTGAAACTCCCAATTGAGATTGGAGAGAGGAGTAGGGTTTGTTAACACCCGAACCTCTATAAAATTTCTTGTACGATATCTTCCTATCCCTACTCTACTTAACCTTTTCTTTTCGCACTTAAAAGTTAAGAATTTTTAATATCCAATTCAACCCCCTTCTTTGTTCAATTTCTGGGCAACAATTGGTATCAGAGCTTAGTCTAGCATAAAAGCCTAAACAACACTAACAAAGATCAAGAAATGGCCAATGAAGGATTCCAAAGTCTTAAGCTTTACTTTGATGGAGCAAATTATGCTCATTGAAAGTTTCGGATGGAGACATATTTGGATAGTGAAGGAATTGAAGTTTGGGATAGTGTTCGGAAAGAATGGACACCACCAACTAGAAGAGGAGTTGATGATGAAGAAAAAATCATGTCAAGAGATGATTAAACAAAGCCTCAAAGAAGAGAAAATTTAAAAAACAAAAAGACAATGACAATTTTCTCAAGCTCATTATCAATTGAAGAATGTGGCAGAATACAACACAACCCAACTGCATATAGCATGTGGAAAACATTGGAAAACTGTCATGAAGGAACAAAGCAAGTTAAATCTAAAAAGATTCAACTTCTCACTTCAGAGTATGAACTCTTCAAGATGAAATCCAATGAGTCCATCGCTGATATGACGAATCATCTTCTAGCCATCATAAATGGCATGAGAAAGCTTGGGAAACACCTAAGCTTGGAAGATGTAAACAAAACAATTCTGAGAAGTCTTCCTCTCAAAGATTACAGTTCAAGAGTTGCTGGTATAAAAGAGGCCAATGAAGACATGAGTGTCATGAATACCAATGTGTTTATTGGTAAACTTGTAACACGTGAATGGTAGTGAAAAAAGATAGAGAACTTGAAGCAGAGCTAGAAAATAGAAAGCCTCTAGCACTAAAAGCCTCTACTTCAAAATCTCAAGAAGAAGTTGAAGATGATGAAGAAAAAAGTGATGATGCAAATGAGGACATTGTTGTGCTCTCAAGATGGTTGAAAAGAATAATTGACAAGAGAATGGGCAACTCTAGGAAATTCAAGCAAAGAAATTTCAAACAGGCCTCGAATGACTCTCAAAGGTGTAAAGAAGAAGTAAAGTGTTATGAATGTGGGAAGAAATGACATATTAAATCGGAATATCCAAGGCTCAAGAAGCACAATAGCAAATACCAAAGAGACAATGGGGAAAAAGGCCACAAAGCTACATGGGATGACGAAAGTTCTTCAAGCAAAAAAGATGACAATGAAAGTGAAGAGGTCAACCTATGCTTCATGGCTATAGAGGATCACGTCTCGGATAAGTTAGGATCACTTCATTCATACTCATTCAATAATGATAGTAGTGATAATGATAGTAATAGTGAAGATGATGATGAGCAAAGCCTAATAGAAGTAATGAATCTAGAACTAAAGAAATATATAAGTAAATTCAATACTTATAAAAATAAAATTTCTAGTTTGAAAATCAAAATGGATGTTTTAGAAAATGTGAACTTTGATCTTAAATCATCTAATGAATCTCTTCAAAAATCATTAGATGAGTACTCTTCAAGACCCTCAACTAAATCCTTGCTTAAAGCAAATAATATTTTAAAAAATAAAGTTGAGGAACTTAGAAACTCCATTTCAAAATTTCACAAGGGAAATGAGAGTTTAGACATTCTCATTGTGTCTCAAAGACCACCCTTAATTAGACATGGTCTAAGATTTAAGGGTACATCATCTTCATCTCACAAGACTACTTTTGTTAAGTCAAGTGAACCCCACATCTCCACATTTACTGTAACAGCCCCAAGGGCTAAGTGCACAACATACACTAAACCTTTTGTACATAAGAGGAATGATCAAGGGTTGGTAAGCCTAAGAAGGAAACCTCAAAAGGCTAATCATGTTTTTATGTATAAGAAGCATGCACCTAGAAAAGCACCAAGTCATCATGCTTGTGCATGCCATTGCTCATAAACTCTACCTACTAGAAAAATGGCATTCCAAAGCATAGTTAGATGAAAAAGCATATTTAGAGCTAAACAATGTAATTATTGTATGAAATTTGGTCACATAAATAAATATTGTTGGATAAGGAAGGCTCATTGGGAACCTTTATGTGCTAACCCCCAAGGACCCAAGCTCATTTGGGTACCTAAAAACAATACTTAAATTGTGATTCTATAGGTATGCCTCAAGTCCACAATAAACAAAAATGCTTGGCTAGTAGATAGTGGATGCTCAAGGCATATGACTGGAGACAAAGAACTTTTCAATGAAATCAAAAGTATTGATGGAGGTAAAGTAACCTTTGGAAACAATGCTAAGGGTAAGGTAATTGGAATTGACTCTATTAGTATTAATGGTACTATTTTCATTAAAGATGTCTTACTTCTTGATGGTTTGAAACATAACTTGTTAAGTGTAAGTAAATTGTGTGATCAGGGAAACCAAATAATCTTTACTTCCAATGAATGTCTTGTGACCTCTAGTAATGGCCAATAGATATTTAAAAGAAGTAGAGATGTCAATACCTACATAATAGACTTACACAAAATATCTAACATTTCCTCTAAGTGTCTTGTGACTACTAGTGATGAATCTTGGTTGTGATATAGAAGGCTTGGTCATGCAAGCATGGATCTAATTCAAAGCCTCAACAAATGAGAGCTAGTAAAGGGACTATTAAAAGTCAAATTTGAAAAGGACAAGACATGTGAACCTTGCCAAAGAGGAAAACAACACAAGTCATCCTTCAAATCCAAAAATATTGTAAGTACCTCAAAACTTCTCCAACTCTTGCATATGGATCTTTTTAGACCTACTAGGATTGCAAGCTTAGGAGGTAAACACTATGCCTTTGTCATCGTCGATGACTACTCTAGATTCACTTGGGTAATTTTCTTAGCTCAAAAGAGTGATGCCTTTGAAACTTTCAAAAAATTTACTAAAAGAGTTCAAAATGAAAAAGGATATTGAATTTCAAAAATAAGAAGTGATCATGGCAAAGAATTTGAAAATGAAAACTTTGAAAATTTTTGTCTAGAACATGGCATTTCACAAAAATTTTCCTCTCCTATGACACCTTAACAAAATGGGGTGGTCGAAAGGAAAAACCGAAATTTAATTGAAATGGCTCAAACAATGCTCAATGAGTATGGTTATACTAACTTACTTTGGGGATGAAGCCACAAATACTGCATGTTATATTTCAAATCGAGTTTTCAAAAGACCTCTCTTAAACAAAACTTCATTTGAGCTATGGAAAGGAAGAAAGCCCATGATATCATACTTTAGAGTATTTGGATGCAAGTGTTTCATATTGAATACCAAGGACAACCTTGAAAAATTTGCCTCCAAATTTGATAAGGGTATATTTTTAGGATACTCCACCACAAACAAAGCTTATAGAGTCTTTAATAAAAAGTTATTAGCTGTTGAATAATCTATGCATGTTGTTTTTTATGAATCTAGTGAGCTTGATCTTGTGAAAGGTAGTGTTCTTGATGATGTTGTAGGTACAATGGAAAAACTTGATCTTGAAAATGAAAGAGAAGAAAATGATCAAGAAAATTCACATCAAGATGACTCTCTACCTCCAGCTCAAGAGGAAAACAAGCAAGAGCTCCCAAAGGAATGGAGATTGACAAATCACCCCAAGGAGCAAATCATTAGTGATCCTACAATGGGAGTAAGTACTAGATCTCATCTCAAACCTTTAGATTCTAATCTTGCCTTTGTCTTTTAAATTGAGCCAAAAAATATTGATGAGGCTTTTAATAATGAAAGTTGGGTGATTGTTATGCAAGAGGAACTCAACCAATTTGAGAGAAGTAAGGTATGGACCTTAGTTCTTAGACTCAATGAGCATCAAATCATTAGAAGTAAATGGGTATTTAGAAATAAATTGGATGAACAAGGTTCAATAACTAGGAACAAAGCTAGGTTAGTTGCAAAAGGATATGATCAGGAAGAAGGAATAGATTACGATGAGACCTATGCTCCTGTAGCTAGATTATAATAAAAATACTTTTAGCATGTGCATGCCATATGAATTTCAAACTCTTTCAAATGGATGTCAAAAGTGTCTTTTAAATGGATTTATAGAAGAAGAAGTTGATGTAGAACAACCACTAGGTTTTGAAAGCCACAATTTGTCTAACCATGTATTTAAACTTTCAAAAGTTTTATATGGTTTGAAACAAGCCCCAAGAGCTTGGTATGAAAGACTGAGTTCTTTTCTTTTAGAAAATAATTTTACAAAGGGGAATGTTGACACCAATTTATTTATTAAAAAGCATAAGCATGATATTCTAATTGTTCAAATTTATGTTGATGACATTATATTTGGGTCTACTAATGAATTGATTTGCCAAGAATTTGCTAAGTATATGACTAGGGAATTTGAAATGAGCATGATGGGTGAGCTCAAATTCTTCCTCAGTCTACAAATAAAACAAGGTAATAAAGGCATATTTATCAACCAATCCAAACATGCCAAAGACTTAATTAAGAAATTTGGAATGGAATGATGCAAACATGCCAAGACTCCAATGAACACATCAACAAAATTGGACAAGGATGAAAAGGGTAGGAGCATTAATGAAAAGCTCTATAGAGGTATGATCAGATCACTCTTATATCTTACTGCCTCTAGACCCGATATAATGTATAGTGTATGCTTATGTGCTCGCTTTCAATCATGTCCTATAGAATCACATTTGAATGCTGTGAAAAGAATTTTAAAATATTTACATGGGTCATTGCATCTAGGTTTATGGTATCCTAGAAATTCATCCTTTCACATTATAGGATATTCAGATGCTAATTAGCTGAAAGTCTCTTGGATAGAAAGAGTACTTCAGGTACTTGTCACTTTATTGGTGAATGCTTAGTTTCATGGTTTAGCAAGAAACAAGTTTCAGTTGCTCTTTCTACCACTGAAGCAGAGTATGTGGCTGCAGGATGTTGTACACAAATCCTTTGAAAGAAATGACAACTTAAGGATTATGGTCATAGTATGGACCATATACCTATTAGATGTGACAATACAAGTGTTATAAATCTATCTAAGAATCTCATTCAACACTCTAGAAGTAAGCATATTGACATAAGGCATCATTTTATTAGAGATCATATTCAATATGAAGATGTTGTATTGGAATTTATAAACATAGCTAATCAATTGGTAGATATCTTCACTAAGTCTCTAAATAAAGAAATATTTAACTTCATAAGAAGAGGACTTGGTATGATTGATGGATTAACTTTATGATTGCCAAATTTGTCGAACCTTGATTGTTAATCTTGTGTTATTGTCCCATATTTTAAGATATGAAATGACTAACTTGATAGAAATATATGTTATAAGGGATAAAAGCACCTTAAAAATCCTTTGGTCTAGTTTTAAACTTATTTTTTTATTTAATAAGGATTTTAAACAGTTCACACCTGTGACATATATTCACGGCAGTGATAATAATCGTCAAAAGCTTCAGTAGCTTTCACGCCTTGCTTCATGACATACTTCACAGTTTAAGGTATTGAAAACTATGTTTCACAACCATAACCTTTTTCTGTCACTCCCGTGAAACTCTCTATTCACGACCATGAATATTTCCACCAAATACTTACAGAAGTGTTCACACTTTGAATCACGCTTTGTCTCACGATCACAAGTAGTGAAGATTGTCCTTCACAACCGTGACTCATTTTGTCACCACCATGAAATTTCATCATTCACGCCTGTGACCATTAAACGTCATGACCGTGAATCATTTCATATTCTTCATCACGAGTAGAGTGCCTCTTCAGCAAACCGTGAACATGAAATTTCACACCCATGACTTAGCTTTCATGCCCGTGAACATGTCAGCTATAAAATATTTTCTACCGTTATTTCTCTCATTTCTAACTCTCCAACTTCTCTCATTTATCACCATTCAATACCATTTCGTAGATTCTGGCCCCCTAGCAACATTCTCCATCTATAAATACCTTCAAAAACTATTTCAATCATCAGAAATCAAAAAATTGTTAGGTTTGCTAGGTACTATTCAAACATCCTATTAGTTTTTTTTCTCTCTTCAAGAATCCATTTCATAACCAAAAATGGAACCCGACTCCTCCAAAGGCACCAGAAAGAAGTCTCATGCTCCAAGAAGGTACACAAACTACCTTCTCAATATCATTCCAGAGCACTATCATCTGAGGTACTCGGTTCTCAAAAAAAGGCCACTTTTTTTCTCTCGATCATTTGAATGGAACACTGTTAGGACCTTTGGTCTCAAGACAAGCATGACGGAACAACTCCAGACTTGTCATCTAAAAAATTTTGTTGATATACATCAACCAACGCTAAGGGAACCTACCCTCGAGTTCCTTAGCACCATGCAAGTCTCTCCCACCGGCACTATGAAATTTCAACTCTGTAAACATCCGAACACCCTCACTACAACGGAATTTGGTGACATGTTCAACCTTCCATCTGACGGTATACTTAATGAAAGTGTGGTGGAGTTCTATGCCACTCAGACATGGACTCATTTTGGACTTGACTACAGCCAGGACGTCAAGAAGACGAAGAGCACCCACCTTTGATCACCAGTGCATAAGTACTTGCATAGGTTTCTAACCTATAGCATTTTTTCCAGAGGGGAAAACAGTGGCTCAATTCGGAAATCCGATCTCTTTCTCCTAGAGATGGCCCGAAGAGGCCTAACAGTGGTTCTATCTCGATGGTTAGCAAACCATCTACTATCTATTGCCACGAAGCCCTCCGGAGACATTTTGATTGGTGGGTGTGTGACTTACCTTGCTATAAAGCTTGGTAATTTGAAGCTAGAAGAGCACACCTTCGGCCTCATACCAGCACATCCTAGAGACCGACTAGATGTCGAGTCTTTTAGTAAAATGGGAGTGGTGGTTCGTATAATTCATGAGAATAACATCTACTACTACTTCAACAAAATAGCTAGTGAGATTGTTTGGGAAGACAATGATTCAGACGATTTCAAAGCTGGCCTCCAAGGAATCCAGCAACGAAAAAGAGTTCGAGTTGAGACGGCGACCCCAGAGGTTGAGCAGGAAATTGGACAATCCTCGGCCTCCACACCAAACTTGGCTCAGTAGGTGGCTGACTTATTAGCACCGCATTTTGACCAAATGCAGGCGTCGATTGATGAGAGGTTAGATAACCTCAAAGATTTTATAGAGTCTCGCATGGAGAGCCTCGAGGCGGAAGTAGCCCGTCTTAGAGATGGGATGTCCGGCTCCAAATCTAGCTAGATATCTTTTTTGCTTGTTAGTTTCTAGTATTGATAATGTAGGACTTTAAGTTACTTTTCAAAAACTTTGTACTTTTTCATTTGATAATAATATAATTGCATTATTTTTTCCTTATTATTTATCTCTTATTTTCTTTTTATTGATGAAAAAAAGGGGAGAACCTAGCAATATAATTGAATTAAATGAATATGCAAGTAGTTATACTTTGAATACTAGTAATATAATTGAATTAAATGAATATGCAAGTTACATGAATGCAAATATGTTGATACTTTGAATATACTTTTGATATACCTTGCATATACCTAAACTAGGAAGCAACCATTCATGCTACATTGGATATACATTGGATATACTTTGCATATACCTTGCATATACCTAAACTAGGAAGCAAGAAGCAAGCATCCATGCTACATTGGATATAATTTGCATATACCTAAACTAGGAAACAAGCATCCACGCTACACTTTATCATTCTTAAAAATTCTTGCACTTTAGTAATTTTTTATCTTAAGCATCTTTTGAGGGGGAGACTTCTCAAAAGCACATATTGCTAGATTATTTGTCACCATCAAAAGGAGGAAGATTGTTGAACCTTGAGGGGTATTTCTATCATTTTGATGCTAACAAATAAAATAGCAATAATGTATTTAACATACTTGTTTTCTAAGTTTATTGAACAGGGTATGGAATATGATGCAAGAATGGAGAATGGAAGACTAACTTTAAAAAGACAAAAAATGAAGAAATAGCAGGTTCACACCCGTGATGTAGCTTAGCGCCAACTACACAACATTTAAAGTTCATGGCCATGAAGAATCATGGAAACCATGAATGATCATATCAATCACACCCGTGAGAAAACATGCCAAATTCCTCTAGAGAGCTTCACGACTAGAGTCACCACTTGGACCACGCTTGGAAGAACATTCACGATCGTGACACACATGAAAGAGAAACATGTCAGACATGAAATTAAGAGTTGGTGCAACAGCTATCTTCGCATTAAATGCAACCAAACGGCTATAATTCGTTATGGAAGTATAAATGCAAGTCATTTATGAATCCAAAATGAGAGAATAACAATTACTTCAAATCAAAATCTTGTTGTAGCCTTTTGTGCATTAATTTCTTTCAAACAAACATTAATTATTTGCAAAAATCTTTTTCCTCATTATTTATGTGCATTATAGATTTGTGAGTGGTTCTCTTTGTAATCTACTACTCAAGTGAGTTTGGCTATATTAGGTTAAGAGTAGAACACTTATAAGAGTTATTTGTGTGAGCCATTAAAACACAAAGAATTGGTTTACTGTGTGAGCCATTAAAACACAAGAGATTTCTAGGTTAGGTGTGATCCATTGTTAGAAATACCATAGTTGGGAGTGAGGTTGTAAAACTCCATTGTAACACTTAGTGTGTTAGTGAAACTCCCAATTGAGATTGAGAAAAGGAGTAGGGTTTGTTAACACCCAAACCTCTATAAAATTTCTTGTGCGATATCTTCCTATCTCTACTCTACTTAACTTTTCTTTCCACACTTAAAAGTTAAGAATTTTTAATATCGAATTCAACCCCCCTTCTTGGTTTAATTTTTGGGCAACAATAGCAAATCTATCATGTTCCTTATAAGCTCTATTTGTCATGTGCTAGCAACAAACTACCCCTGTGAAGAGCCAACACCAGATTTAGTTATAGTAGCTTGGTGATGACTAGATCACAATAAAGCCTTTGTTTCGGTAGGCTTATTACTTTTGCCTCCTTTAGCCATAATCTGTTGCGACCCAGAAGCTATACTCTAACTATATCATAAAAGTAACGGCCTCAATCAGTAAGCAACAACTTTTATGCTCAATTGTGGGTGCACACATGTCATAATTATTTTGAAAGCTTTTTTTTAAATTCCAAAACTGCTCAAACCGAGCTCTGATAACAAAAACTATAACACCTTCTCTCCCCAACAGCACATGTCCGGATAAGAGAGCGCTACACCAATTTCTTTCATCTTTAACTTATTTATTGCAAACAATCCATATCCATATATATTTTTTCCTCAAATAACATAAAGAAAATATATTATATACATAGGATAATATTTATACAACATCAAGTTAATTTTACAAAACTATAAAATATATTATATAAATCCAAATACAAAATATAAAATATAAGATACAAAAATTTTTGACCCACAATTTCTAAAAATCAACTGCTTTATTGGACTAGAATCACCATTGCCTTTATCTACAACTTCAGTTACCTCTTTAAATCTGCGTGGAAGGAAACTCTCATGCTAAGCTATAGGCTTAGTGGTGTATATAAATAAGGTAATAAATTATTTTATCCAATATGCATTGTCATGTGTATTACGTACATTATTATTTTTTTAATACAATTCTTATCTTAGTACATTCTAGCATACATAAACATCAAATTATATTCTTATATATCATACTTGTTTTATTTTATCAAATCATCATTATATAATTCATCATAATTAACCATATCACAAATCATGATTCGTTTTACTTTCAATAACTTCTTTATACCCACAACACCTATGAACCACTTACTAGGATAATGGAGTTGTCAACCCAGCACTTAGGAGTTCCACCCAGGCATTATGATTTGCACACTACAAGTGTCATCATCGGCATATATATATATATATATATATATATATATATATATATGTGTGTGTGTGTGTGTGTGTGTGTGTGTGTGTATGTGTGTGTGTGTGTGTGTGTGTGTGTGTGTGTGTATGTGTGTGTGTGTGTGTGTGTGTGTGTGTGTGTGTGTGTTTGTTTGTCATTACCGGTTTTAATAATAGTGTCATTATCGACTTTGTTAATTGTATCATTATTGGTATTAATCACACTTCCCCCCTACTTGACATGCCAAACTATCTTAAGTCTAGTTCTAAGTTAGGTGTTCTATGACTTACTCAATATCATTAAAATTCATAATTATTAATTTCACACTTTTCATGAATTTAGTGGCTCAGTAAATTATATAATTACTCAATAAAAATATCATTTACATAATATAACAAGGTCTACATTATTTTTCACATCAAATTCCTCAATTCATATTTTATCCTCTTATTGTCAGATTCAATGCTCTATTTGGACCTTAATTTTGAACCTGTTAGAAGCAGAATTAAATTATAAGACAACTTAAAATTTTTAGCCTTGAATCTTAGCTTTAATATGCAACTTGAATCACTAAATTTTGAGTTATGTAGAAAAATATATGATCAAATGAATACTGACTAGTCACTAATAATTTTGTCCATAATTTTATGGACATATTCTAGGTCTGAATTTTATATATTTTTCTGGAAATATTCTGATATTTTTAGATTTTATGGCCTAAACGTTAAAACCTTATGTCGTAGCTTTAAAACCCAATAAAGAACATATAAATATGAATTCTATAATTTAAGTTATAACAGTTTATGTACTCACTGCTCCACAAGTTCCAGCAAAGAACATACACATTAACCACATTCAATTTTTTCCAAAATTAATCCTAAGTCTAGTAAACTTGTATCCCCAAGATTATATCATAAATTCTTCTAATTAACAAGTATTTACATAAAAAAAATACTCAAATCATGCAACTTTATGATAAAATATAGGTTATTGTCTTAAATTATGCATTTATCTCAAACGTTTTCTACTTCACTTCTCTAGGTTGCTTTTTTTTTCTTGCCTTTGATAGCTTGAGCTTGTTCCTTGTCACTTAATACTCCCACAACATTATGAGATCATGATCAAAATGTTACTTCATCACAACTCTCTTATGAAATCTTAAACTTTCTCTCTCCTCCTATATGAGTTCTATAAAAGCTCAAAACCACAACTACCTTTAGAAAAAAAATAAAAGAGGAGAAAAGGATTTTCTTTCTTATGCTCTTTTCCTTTCTTAATCACACTTATGGAGATTTTTTTTCTCCTCTTGACTTGCTTAGTTTTTTTCCTTCTTGCTCTCCTTAACTTCCTTTAGCCTTGTTATGTATGAAAAGGCTTTATCTTGCCTTTCCCACTCTTTTTCTTACTTTCTCTTTCTAGAACTAAGCTTGGGTATGAAGGATTAGGGGAAAACGTGGGCTGAATTAGGGGAATAGAAAATTCTAGATAGAAAGAGATAAGGAAGGAAAAATAAGCAATTAAGAAGAAAATGACAAAATTGATTAAGGATGGGGATGTCTAAGCTTAAATATATAGATATTTATATCAATTAACTTCTTAATGATTGCCACTTGGTGTGACTAGTCCACTCATTTAATATCCAATTCATGCATTTAATTGGTAATTATCCCAATTAATTCTCAAAATTTTGGTAAATTGCAATTTGACCCCAAAATTTTCCAATATTTAAATACTTTAAACACTTTATTAAATATTTTTCATAATTAATTACCATTATTTTTATTATTTTTCATTCAAAATTAAAATTTAGTCTCTGATTGAATCGATGAGTCGATTTAACAACTCACGTGACTTAGGACCTAAATTAGCATATATAACACTTTAACAAGATTTATTGCATTAATGATATCTTGATCCTTCTTTTGTAGAACTTGTGACAGTTCATGTGTGATTTCCAAAATGTTTCTTATAAGATTCAAGACAAGGACAAGCTCAAAGCTATTCACAAGATCTAGCAAATCAATGGCTTCAGCCTTTTGTGGATCATCATTACCATTCTCCCCAACATACTCAAGAATATCAATAATAGAAGAAAATAAATGCATCAAGTTAATGAGCATACCTTAATGAGAACTCCAACGGGTATCTCATGGTCTTTTCAATGTCATTTCTTGATTTAATCATTTTCCAATCCCTTCAATAATCTTCTCCATTTGCTTTTCTCAAAGCATATCTCTATGCTTACAATAACCTCCAACAAGATTGCACAAATGTATCATAGTATTGAAAAAAGAACCAATACTTGTATGCTTTTTAGCAATAGAAACAAGGGTGAGTTGGAGTTGGTGAGCAAAAACAATGGATAAAACAAGTAGTAGGATTCTTCTTCAATATCAAACTTTTTAACTCATTGAATTTGCCTTTTATGTTGCTGGCTCCATCATATTTGACCTCTCAAACTAGAAATACTCAAGCCATAAGTGGAGAACAAAGACTTAATATCTTTCTCAAGTGATGTTGTAGTTGTACCATTAACATGCACCAAAACAAAAAAAATATTCAATGACACATCCACTCTTATTCACGTAACATATAACAACCCCTATTTGTTCTCTGATTGATACATCCCGACACTCATCAATTAGAATGGAAAAAAAAAGTCATTTCCAATATCTTTAACAATAGCATTTGTTGTCTTAATTACAACTGCATTTATAATATCCTTTTGAATATCAGGAGAAATAAGTTTGAGATTTTCAAGGGCATTCTTCAATACAACATTAATGATTTCCTCATTACATAAAGCAATAACTTTCAAAAGTTTAATAAAATTTTCTTGATTTAATGATTTTTCATATTCATTATTTCCACGAAAAGCTAATTCTTGCATCATGAGATAGTGCAACCAAACAACTGAAGCATTTAACCTGAAACGATAATCAATCTTTGACTATTCCAAAAATTTAGAAAATGACACTTCCATGTGCTGAGCTTGATTCATCAAATCTTGACAAGCTAATCTACATTTGTTATGATCACTATTATGCTCTTTAACATGATCTCTCAATCTATCTTTCTCGTGTCAAGTATTGAGTCTTTCAAATACAAAAGCATCATGCCCTCTTTTATCATGTCCCATTGAAAAAAGATAACAATATAAACAAAATGTTGCATCTTTTGGAATACTATACTCTAACCAACTTTTGAATTAATCAAACCAAGATGTAGCAAATTTACATTTTCGATTTCCATCTATCCTTTGAGAAAAATTATGCTTATGGGGTTGACATGGACCTTTAAGTAAGTTCTACGAACATGTTAAATTAAGTTAGATGGATAGCTCATTATGTTAGGTCGTAGTCCTGGATCACTAATTTTCTAAATCAACCTCAATATTATTTGGCTTTGACCATTCTTGAACAACAGTAGGTGCATTAACAAATAAAGATGATGACTCTATAATAGGTAATATTCTTTTATAATATCATTCCATTATCTAAGAAAAAATGAAACAAATTAAAAATCATGAACAAAAATAGATTAGGACAATAATTACAAATGAATTACAATCAAATTATCAATAATTATGACTGTTTACATAATAATAATCAAATAGTAGTAGAAATAAGAAAGAAATTGAAATAAATAATTATCATTTTCTAACCACAAAAGTTACTTCTTTCATAGGGTTATCAATTATCTATTTAGTTGTAACTATGTTCATTTTTTGTTCTAGTTATACAAATTATTCATATGCACCCAAACTTACATTGTTCAAAGAAATTGAAATAAATAATTTTTACTCTCTTTTATATTAGTCAAAAGAATAAATCTCTATTCCCTAACTATTGACATATAATTGATAGTTAAAAAAATTAAAACAAGTCTTATAAAAAATCACAAAGTGTGAATATAAAAAAATTGCTTTAAAATTCTAATTATTGATTTCTTCTATAAGATTTGATGAAAAAAGAGTAGATGTAGAAAGATGAATAAAGGTATAGAAAGAATAAAGTGAAAGTACAATAATGGTGTTCAAAAATAAAATGATAGATTAGATTTTTTAAACGGAATATGAAATTAACTATTATACCCCTAAAAAAATTTTAAATTTCAGGAGGTCCGTTGCACCCTCTGGCCCTTGATACCTCTGTCTCTGGCTGTAAGCATTTTTTACTCCCACTGTTTTAAGAATAATTAGGGCATTCAGCTGAAATTATGGTGAGTAAATCCTACAAAAGTTATGATTAGCAATGTGTACAACATAATTAAATGATTGAATATCTAAGAATATTTACTTGGAAAAGAATATGCATTTTTTGAACATTTTAATTTTATATTAAATTGAAAAAAAAAGATACTATTCAGTTATGATATAAATTTCAAGAAAAATAATGAAATTTTAATTATTTAATTTAGTAATATCAGTCAATTATCATAAATCGAATAGTAACGATTAATAATTAGCAGGGGTGATTAACGAAATGATTATTAATAATTAATAATTCATATAAAATTAAATTAAAGAATAATTATTTATATTATGCATATATGATAATTTTTATTTAACGTAATGCATGATATAAAATAAAATATTTAAGTCCCAAATATCTTGAACTGAATTCATCCAACCAACCCAAGTGCCGGGTCTAAATCCATGAACGTTAATAATTACTCAGTTTTATGTCAAAAAATACAAAATTTGATACTAATAACAAATTAGTAATGATATTTGTTTTGTATATAAAAGTTGTGACTGTATTACCTACCTCCATAACTACCTTAACTCATCCAAGATAACTGTATTTTCAATTTTTTACCCATTTAAAAAATTAATTAATAAAATTACCATTTTTATTATAGTTCAAAAATTTTTTAGTATCTTTATCTATGGATGATGTATAGTTTTTCTTTTTTTTTTTTTCTCCTTGTTAACAACTGCATTAGAAAATAAAAAATTAGCAGCTGCATTAGAAAATAAAAAAATTAAGAACTACATACCATTACCATTATGGATTATTATTTACATCATTAATGGTTTTAAAGTACCAAAATATGGAATAAATGAATTTTCAATTCAAGAATGCAAAATGTGGTCTTTAAATTTGCATCATACAATGCAAAATTGTTTGTTTTCGTAGAGCATATATTATAATTTGTTGAATGTCAATAAATGGGATGCAAAGGATATTGTTGACAAATTGAACAATAGAAGCATAACGTAATGAGAGTAGAACCCATCCTATTACAAAAAGGTTCTATTTTAATAACAAATCTCATAATACATGTGATATGTAATACTTACATATTATTTAATAAAATTCAAAGCTTGTTTTAAATTATTGAAATTTATAAATATTCAACAACATTAAGAGAATTTTAACTTTTTTTTTTAAAAAAAAATTCTTAACAGTTTGTTATTTCACTGTTTTTATCGCAAGACAAGCAAAATTTCAACTTAAGATCATATTACCGAAATATGTTATAATTATAATGTTTAAATAATACTACTTGAAGTAAAAATAACAATAAAAAATCAAAATGCTAATAAATCATCAATAATTATGGAATGTTATGGGATTTTAATTTAATACTAATTAGAATGGGATGAAGGATAATAGTCCAAAGGAAGAAGCCATAAAAAGTTGTAGCCTTTGATCGGGATCAATGCTATAACCAGATTACTAGGAGCTCCAGTTTATTTAATTTTTTTATTTGTTTTTCTCGGGAAAATATTTCTGTTTGGCTAAGAAGAAAAAAATTGATAATACAAGTTTTTCTTTTTATGTATTAGAGTATTAAAAAAAATCATTTTGTTGTGGGGTTTAGCTAGAAAGGTATTTATGACTAAAACTGAGGCTAATTAATAGGTTGATGATGACAAAAGAAGGAAAATGTATGCATGAGTGAAGAGGCTAACTAAAACTGAGGCTAATTATTAGAAGTCATGCTATTTAATATAACAAGGAAAAATGAAATGTACAAATGCGACTTGTTAAACTTGTTATAACAAGTCATACTATTTAATATTTTAAATAATATATATAATTAATTAATATTTATACTAAATTTGATAATAGTTACTGGATATTATATATATATATATATATAAGCAAAATAAGAAATTAAGAAATTATCTTTTTTCATATAAAAAAGTATATCAATTACAATAAATTATATTCATTGCTATTAGTTTTTATCGAATCTTAGTACTATGAGTTATTTGTTGTTCAATTGATTGAAGATTTTAAAGATTTTAAAGGTTTCTCAAACAATCCAAATTTAAATTTCACCATTGCCTCAAATATGTACTATATAAGTATTGAAAGAAAGATATCAATTGATTGCTATCATTTTCTATTTTGTAATTACGATTAGAGGAATTATAGGAATTGATAGTCCATCAATTATTTAGTTTCCTAGAATTATTTCCTGCTGTGTATACATATATAGACTTGTAATCACTTTGTAAATCAATATTGAAAAACATCTTCATCATCTGACTCTTCATTATTTTAATAAGGTATCAGAGCATCTTTTATGGTGACTCTTTTTTCATTCACATCCTTTACTTCCAATACATAAAGAAACTCTCACGCTAAACTCTTTGCTTAATTGTATATATAAATAAGATAATAAACTATTTCATATAACATGCATTGTCATATATCAATTTATGTCCAATCATTTTTTTCATGAAAATATATATTTCATAGTATTCTAGCATAGATAAACATCAAATTATATTATTATATCTCATATTTGTTTTACTTTATCAAATCATCATTATTATCCATATCACAATTCATGGTGCCTTTTTTTTTTTACTTATTTTCAATCTTCTTTATAGCCCACAACACTTATGAACCACTTATTAGGATAACAAAGTTGTCATCCAGGCACTTAGAAATGTCACCCGGGCAATATGATTTGCGCATACAAGTGTTATTACGGGCTTCAATAGTAGTGTTATTACCGGTTTCAATAATAATGTCATTGTCAACTTTAATAACAGTGTCATTATCAGGTTCAATAATTGTGTCATTACCGGCTTCAATAATCATACCATTAATAGTTTTCATCATACTCCTCTCATGCTTGACATGCCAAACTATCCTAAGTCTAATTCTAGTTAGGTTTTTGTAGGGCTTACTCCAGGTCATTAAAATTCATAGTTATTAAATTCACTCATTTCATGCATGTAAATATTCAATTAATCACACAATTAATCAATAAAAATAGTATTTGCATAATATAATAAGGTTCACATCATTTTACTTATTACATTCCTCAACTCATATGTTGCCCTGTCACTCGTAGATTTCGTGCTCTATTTAGGATCTTAATTTTGGTCCTGGTAACATTTGAATTAAATTACAGGGTCTTCTTAACAATATTAGTTCTAAATCTTAGTTTTAATATGCAACTTGAATCACTTACTTTTGAGTTATGTATCAAAAGATATTATCACATTTATACTGACTTGTGACTAACAAATTTGTCCCAGAATTTCCTAGACAGATTCTAGATCCGAACTTTTATGTATTTTTCTGGAAAAATATAGACATGTCTGGATTTTATGGTCTGAATAAAAGTTCAAGTCCTATGTCTTATCTTTAAAACCCAACAAATAACATATAAATCTGAATTTCATATCTTAAGTTATAACAGTTTATATACTTATGGCTCATCAATTCCAGCAAAGAACACACATATTTACCATCTTCAAGTTTTTACCAAAATTAATCATAAATCTAGCAAACTTAAATTCCCAATATTTTTATCACAAAATAAAATTAATTTAGAATTATTAACATGTCAAATGCTAAAATCATGCAATTAAAAAAAAACATGACATAGACTATTACCGTAGGTTATCCACAAACATTTCTTTTTTTTTCTTTTCTTTCTCTTTACTTCTTTTTCTCTTTTCCTTTGCTCATTTGAGCTAGATCCTTGTAAATTTTAATTCCTAAAATACATAAAAAAAAATCATTAAAACTCCATAACCCTAACCTCTCTCTCTCTCTCTCTCTTTCTCTTTAATCCATGCTCTAATCTCTGTCTTGCTTTAAAGAGAACATGGAAGAGAAGAAAAATCATTTTACCTTCACTTCCTTGATTCCATAGCCAAACCTTAAGGTTTTCTTTTTCTTTTATTTCCTAGTTTATTTTTTCTTTCTTTTTTACTTTCTCTAGCTTCCTTTTGATCAACTATGCATGAAATCTACTCTTTCATACCTTTCTCCCTCTCTTTCTCATTTTCTCTTTCTAGAATCAAGCTTTAGTTATAAAGGATTTAGGAGGGGAATGTGGGATGGTTTAGAGAATAGAAAATTCTAGATGATAGACATAAGGATGGAAGAGGAAACAATTAAGAAGCAAAGACAAAGTTAATTAATGTGGGGTCCCATTTTTATCTTAAATATCTAGATATTCTTTTGGCTAGTTAATGTGTTCATATCACTTGGTGTCTGGTGCTTCAAGAGGAATGTGGAAGACAACTTAATGATAGAAAATTATAGATATGAAGAGATAAGGAAGGATGAAGGAGCAATTAAGGAGAAAATGACAAAAGTCATTACGAATGGGGACACCGAAGCTTAAATATCTATATATTTATGTTTAATTATCTTCTTAATGTGTGACACTTGATTTGACCCTCCATCACATGTATTTAATGTCTAATTCATGCATTTAATTGACATTTATCCCAATTAATCCTCTAATGTTTAGAAAATTGCAAATTGACCCCAAACCTTTTCAAATTTTGTATTTAGGTCCTTCATTGTAAAATAATATATTTAACTACGTTAAATAATTTATTAGATATTTTTCATACTTAATTGAAATTATTTTAATTATTTTTCATTTAAATCCAAATTTAGACTCTAGTCGAACCGTCGAGTTGATTTAACAATTCCCGCGACTAGGGGTCTAAATTAGCAGATATGACATATATGTTTATTTATTTTTGTTCTTCGTTTTTATTATTATTACATTAGAATCTCACACGTAAATAATTTATTATATATTTATAATTAAAATTAAAGTCAAAATTTACATTAATTACTACATATACTCATCATACCACATGCAAAAGTCCAATATTTCAAGTTTTTATCTATGACAAATTTTGGTCTTCATTTTTTGTCTCATTTTTAGCCCATTTATAATTTGAATTTGAATTTATGGTATGCTAATATTTTGTAGCTTATTGTCTCATATTTCATATTCATTAAATATCACTCAAATCCAAGTTTTGTATTAAAAGTTATAGCCCTTTTACTGAAAGTCATTCCATTAATTTTACCCAATATTTTCAGGATACCTACAGGTCTGAAATTTTTTGTCTAATTTTTAGCCCATTTTCAATTAGAATTTGAGCTTAAATTCTAAATGAAAATTTTAGAATTATGAGTCTAATTTCATTTCCAACTAAGTTCACCTAAATATCATTACCAGAGCATTAGTTATAATCAAAATAGTCAAGACTGCTCCAAAAGTTTTAAAGCAGAGTCATCAATTGACACCAATCTATATGTTACTTACATTCATCATATGCATTCATTTTTATGTCAATTACATTTGCATATTTTAATCATTTTACACTATTTGATCTCATTACCATATAAAACATTAAAAACAATAACTAATCACATTTCACATTAAACCACATTCATATCAAACTTTAATGCATAATTACACATATTTGAACAACATGTAAATTTTTTTATCAATGAAGCACATAACTAATCAACCTTGAAGCTTTGCTTTATCCTTCTTTTTCTCCCCTTACTAGTTTGCTTTCTCCTTGCCTTTGTCACCCTCTTGAGGCCCTCTCATTTGTTCACTCAGTTTTCATACACAACCATACTATATCTCAATTCTATCATCAATTTTCAAAGTTTTTCACGCCTACAAAAAATTCTAATGCTCCTAATATGTTTTGTACTTTAATTTAGCTAAAATGTACTAAGGTTAAATTTTCTTTTTGATATGTCATGGCTACACCAAAATCTTATCATAGGTCTCAATTTATTTTCTTCAAATCAACACTCAAATCACACTTTATTTATCACCAATTGTTTTTCTCCTAGTTTAATTTTAATTTTTTCCAAATTAACTTAACTAAGGCAGCCCTTCATTCCTCCATTATAGTTATTTTTCTCTAGTTTTTAAGTGATAAAACAATTAACTAACATCAATTATTATTAATTAAAAGTTTAACTACACTTTTCTTCAACTAGTTACAACTTTTCATTTCTAGTTTCAATCTTCCCACATAACATCAATCTACCAATCCTATTCATATCTATCATCCTTATGGGTCTCAAATGGAAGTAAAAATGTTTAAATTTATGAAGAATAAAGTCACCTTAATGGTTCTCCAAGGTGGACCGAATCTGTCCCAATGTTCCTCTCTTTTCTTTTCTTCTTTCTTTATTCCTTTTTGTTCTTTTGCACCTTTGCTTCCTTTATGGCAATAACTCTTTAATTTAGAATTTTTCTATCTCAAAACTAATTTTTTTCTCTCTTTTTCAAGCTTGGATTGAAGCAAAAATGGTGGCTTTTGGAGGATTATGGTAGAAGGCCAAAGAGAAGAGAAAGAAGAAGAAGAAGAGTTAGATATTTTAGCTGGAAGAATGCAGAAATTGGTCATCTTTTTTACTTTTATACTCAAATTAAGAAGCAGGTCCCACTAATTAAAATTAATCCTAATTTTCATTGGTTCATTAACTTAATTAATCTTGATTAATTTTTAAACTTTGAGAAATTCCTTATTTGCCACAAATTTCCTCATTTTCACACTTTTCCCCCCAACAATTGCCATAATACCAATTTTGTCCATAGAAAAATTTTATTTTTTCCAATTCTAGCACTAATCTTTTTAATTCCCAAATAATAATACCACTCATTAATTTTTCTTATTATTAGTCATATTTTATGGGTTCAAATTTAGACTCTGATTGAACCAGCGCACATTGCACTAACTCTAGCCCTATCAACTTTTTCTCATTCAATTCGGCCTGACAAATTGGTGTCCTGCACTTTCTTCCATATAATGCCTCATACAGATCCATACCTATACTCGTCTAATGATTGTTGTTGTAAGCAAACTCCATAAGAGATAGATATCGATCCCAACTTCCTTCAAACTCAAGCACATAACTTCTCATCATATCCTCCAATAACTGAATTACCCGCTCAGATTGTCCATCTGTCTATGGATGGAAAGCAGTGCTAAAACTGAGTCAGGTTCCCAAAGCAGGTTGTAAGCTCTTCCAAAACTGTAAACTAAATCTAGAATCTCTATCACAAATGATGGAATTTTTCACCAAATAGATATGAATATTTTATGGTAGCGGTAGGAAATTCTTTAGCCTTGAATCAAGGTGTTCACTGTTACTTTGTGTAGTTTCACAACCTCATTTACATAAATCTCAGCCAACTTGTTCAATGGATAATCCATTTGGACTAGTAGAAAATGAGTTGACTATCAATCGATCCACTATCACCCACACTACATCATCCTTTTTCTGAGTCATTATTAAACTTGAAACAAAATCTATAGTGACTCTCTCCTATTTCCATTCTAGTATAAGTATTAGTTGTAGCAATCCTATGGACAATTAATGTTCAACTTTCACTTGTTAAGAGGTCAGACGCTTAGCAACATACTTTGTAATATCATTCTTCATTCTTGGCCACCAGTACTAAGCTTTCAAATTTTGATACACCTTGTTTTTGCATGGATGCATAATATACATTGTCTCATGAGCTTTTTTCAATATGTCTTGTTTCAATTCTTCTACACTTGGCACATAAGCTCTATTCTTGAAGTATACTGTGCCATTTTTAGTTAATGAAAACTAAGGCTTTCCTTCCATTTTCACAGCCTCAACTATCTTTATTAGCTTTTCATCTTATTGTTGGGCATCTTTGATTCTCTGCATCAAGGTGGATTATACTTGCATCTCAACTAAAATCTTTCTGCTTAGTACATCTACTACCACATTTTCTTTTCTTGGTTGATAATTGATTACACAGTTATAATCTTTGATCAATTTCAGCTATCTTTTTTGCCTCAAAGTTAGCTCTTTCTGTGAGGGAAGATACTTAAGACTTTTATGATCAATATAAATATAACATCTTTCCCCATATAGATAATGTATCCAGATCTTTAAAGAAAACACTATAACAACTAACTCCAAGTCATATGTCGGATAATTATGCTTTTATGGCTTAAGTTGTCTACAAGCATAAGCAATCACTTTTCCTTCCTGCATAAGGACATAACCCAAACCATTATGACTAGCATTTTTGTACAATAAAAAGTCTTTTCCAAGGGCGGGATGAGTCAACACTGTTGCTTTAGTCAATATTGCCTGCAGTCAATCAGAGCTTGTTTGGAATTTATCTGTCCTTTCAAAACAGATATCTTTTCGCAGCAGTCGATTCAAAGGAGTTGCTATGGATGAAAACCCATCACGAACCTCTTGTACTATCCGCCTAACCCAAGAAAACTCCTAACTTATATCACATTACGAGGTGGATTCCAGTTAAGAATAGCCTTGATTTTTCTATGATCAATGTGAATACCTTCAACTGAAACTATATGACCCAAAAAACTAATTGCCTCAAGCCAAAACTCATACTTTGATAATTTTGCATAAAATTATTTTTCCTATAATGTTTGTAGTACTATTTTGAGGTGTTGATCATGTTCTTCTCTATCTCTAGAGTACACAAGGATATCATCAATAAATACCACTACAAATTGATCAAGATATGGCCTAAACACTCGGCTCATCAAATCCATAAAGGCCACTAGTGCATTCATTAAACCAAATGGCACAACTAAGAATTCATAATGACCATAACAAGTTCGAAATATCATCTTAGGTATAACTAACTCCTTGATCTTTAGTTGATGATATCTTGACTGGAGATCTATCGTTGAAAATATGCATGCACCTTTCAATTGATCAAATAAATTATCAATCATGAGCAGTGGGTATCTATTCTTAATAGTCACCCTATTAAGCTGCATGTAGTCGATGTAGAGACGTAAAGTGCCATCTTTCTTCTTCACAAATAACAATGGACACCCCATAATGATACACTGGGTTGTATAAAACCCTTATCCAGCAAATCTTGCAACTGCACCTTCAACTCTTTCAACTCCACAGAGGTCATTCAATATAGTGTAATAGAAATAGAAGTAGTATCAGCTACCAAATTGATAGCAAACTCGATCTCTCAGTCCAGTGATAACCCTAGCTATTCTTCAGGAAACACATCAGAAAATTCATAAATGGTAGGAATGTTAGCCAACTTCGACTATCTTTTTTTGTATCAATCACATATTCCAAATAAGCTTTACATTTCTTACTAATGACTTTCTAACTTTTAGCATTTATATCATATTCTCTAGATATCCTCTATTCTGACCCATCACTACTATCACTTCTTGTTCTGAAATTTTAATAATCATTTCCCTCTTTCCACAATCTATTATCACTTTATGATGAGCTAGCCAATCCATTCCTAAGATCACATCAAATTTATGGAATGCTAGCTCTATCAAGTCTCAAATTCTAGAGCCTCTGGTTCTAAACCTTCTCAACTCGATGGTGTTATGCATATATATGAATGTATCGAACCCAGATCTATTAATGCATGAATATCAAAGCCAGAGAGAAGGAATTTACCTACTATGACATATGATGCATCCTTTTCCTCTCGGCCTCGCATAACATATGCCTTAGCCAGAGCAACTCTACTGCCTTATGGCCTCTCTACAGTCTCTAATCTAAACTAGCTAGGCCCTACTCAGCCTCAACCATCTTGTCCTCTGCCTCGACCTCTTTGTTTATAAGCCTATGTCTATTTTGGCTCATTGCTTCTTGAACCTTTACCATATTGTAATAGGAGAAAATCTCATCTCAAATGAGCTTTGGAGTCGCATCTCAAATAGGCTTCTGTTATTTACTAACACTCTCCTATGTGAGGATGACCAAAATGCTAACATGAGGATAGAGGTGGTACCAATGGCCTGTGGTATGTCAGTGTCGATGCATTAGCTATCGAAGAAGTAGATCTCATAGATTGTCCCCGCCTAAAAGAAGAAGGCTTGCTAGTACTCCCAATCTGAAATCGACACCAAAAGGTCTTTCCCTCTTACTACCAGATGGTCCTCCACTCAGCTGTGGCATGGGTCTTCTGAACCATCTATCCTATGTTGGCTGTTGAGCTGATAAAACTCTCTCAATTGTTCTAGAAGATGATAACAAACTAGGAAAGTTGATCAGATATAGGGTTGAGACCTATAGCTTGATCAGATCTTTCAACCCATCTTTGAATCGTTCAGATTTATTAGCTTCAGTGGATACAATGCCGCCAGCATAATTATACAAGTGTGTGAATTCTCGTTCATTCTCTAATACTAACATGTTTCCCTATTTCAAAATTAAGAATTATCTCTTTTTTCCATCCATTTAAATAGGTGGAATATACTACTCTTTGAACTTCTCCAGGAAAATCTCCCAAGTTAATGGATCAGGTGCCTCCGAACTTTGTGACATTGGCTGCCACCAATCATAGGCATTATCATGCAACAAAGACACTGCATACTCATATTTTTATTCGTTAGTACAACGTAACTAGCCAAAGACTCTCTCTACCCACTCTAACCAAAACTCGGCTTTAAAGGAGTCATCTTCAAATATGGTTCCCCTAGCTTATCTCAATCTCTCAAATTATAATATCGGTAGGGCCAGTGATGCATTCCTCTTTAGTAGCTTTACTACATTCCTCAAAAGTTCTATATGTCAAACAATAGAATGACCGTATGATAAATTGGCACCGGATCTAGATGCAATAACTCGGCGATGATACAGTCACGATGATGCATCTGTCTTTATGGGCTCATTACACTTTTCCTATGCAATGATAATTCACCATAATCTGCCCATAACCTACCTACACCATAAAAGTAACAGCCCTAATTAGTACACAACATCTAGTATATATATAAAACTTGTACGCAACAGCTCTCTCACTTACAATTGAAATTGCAATTTCCTCCCTATCATCCTTTAAATCCACTCTCACTCCTTATTAAGCAACCTAACATGCCATATCCAACTCTTTCTACTTTTAGAAACTCTTTCTCCTCCATTATTGAAGCTTGTAGACCTAGTTTGTAAGGTAAAGAAATAGAGAAAAGAGTGAGAGAGAAAGCTTATGAGCGAAAAGCTTAGTGTTGGGTTTTTCTGGGTTTTTGGTTCAACTTCTAAAGGCTAAAGAATATTTCTCATCTTGCTAGCATAGGGAGATAAAGCTGAAAGTCCATCTCAAGGAAGAGGACTATTAGATGAGTGTTCTAAAGGCAATCACCTTTAGCACTTATTGTACAAATTTATTTGATTAATAAAAGGTTTTTTCATTAATTTGATGTTCGTTTGATATATGAGTTAATAGTGATCTTAAATCAATTAATGAAGTCCTTGATACATAACATAACATAAAGGAAATCATGATGAGATCATGATATTGAGATTCTTATCATGTGTAATTATGTTAGTATCAAAATTATCATTAGTCATAGGATTAATGAGACATGACATTATTAATGTGGATAGACTAGCACATGTTACACTTATTGATTGGATCGAGTAGTATATCTCATAATCTGTAAACATGAGATGTTTAGAGTTAACATATGGATGTTTGCTAAGTGTAGCTAATTACATTGGATGACCAACTATGAGACAATCATATGGATAATCTACTCAAATATCAATGATAATTTCATCATAGCAATGGTGCAAGTATCCTTAGACTTGAGGTACTTAAGGATATCTTGGATAATGATTCTATATTTTGACATATTTCCTTATTGCCTCATGGAGGTTGCTCATAGGGTGGTGATTGGATACAGCTTGAGGTATTCGAAGGTAATTGGGTAACCAACAAAGGATAATAGAGGTGTATACTCATGGCCTCTTGTCATGGTCATTACTCAGGAATCTCTGGCCGAAGTCGAAATATCATAAATAAAGTCTACAATGACATATCTAATAGATTAATGAGCCTTAGGTACAAGAACCAATATTACTTGGACTAGACGTGACGTAGTCAGTCTAATGGGAGTTGACACATGTCCATACTCTGAACCAAGTCGGGTATAAAATGGTGAAAAAAATAATTGCACGAAAATTGTCTATGAAAAGGTTCGTAGTCAAACCACTGACTTTCCAGTCAATTGGGGTTTATGATGTGTTGTTGGATACCACTCATGACTTGCTTCAATTAATTGTTAATTTAAATGGCCAACATAACCGGGAACCTAATGGATCACACGCATTGAAGATATGGAGAATGAGTAAAATGGTCTTGGATGGAATCAAAAATATGAGAAAAATATTTTGGGATGGATCGCAATAAGATTGCACAGGAAAAATCATTCGGATGCGGGCTAGGTAGGCTGTTGGCTAGCTTAGCGGGCCAGCTGGGGTACCCAGCGGTAGGGCCAATTATGGCCATTAAGCACATTCACTTCTCTTTTCTCTATTTTTGACTTTTGATCTTTTGATTCAAATGGAAAAGACATCAAATGACAGAAAATAGACATGACAATAAAATTCTCTCAAGAAGAATTTCAAAGCTAGCACTTTGAATTTGTTCAAACCATTTCTTTTGATAGTTTTTTATTCATTTTTTGTGTGGATTATCATTAAAGATATCCTAGTGTGGATTATTGTGGTTTGCTACAACCCAATAAAGTAAAAATTTGAATAAAAAATAAGAAATTACAAGATATAATTTCTAACCTTTATATTTATATAAATTATTTTTAATGGGACAAGTATGATATTTTGTTTCGGGTTTTAAAAATTTTATTTTCTGTTGCATTTATGAATGTGATTTATTCTTCAAAACCCAACAAAGACAAGCTTGGATCCAAGCTTTATTTTAGCGCCATCCTATGTGTGAGATTTGTACATAACAATCTCGCAAGCTTTAATCTTGTATTTGTATGTTGGTGTGACTAAATGCATGTTTATATGACTTTTGGTTAATGAAATCATGATGAGAGTTTTTGTGTTAAATGATTTTTTGAGATGTCAGAGAATTATTTTGGTGAATGTAAATGATTAAAGAGAATATGGTTAGGATATATGGATTAAATGTATGATGGAGTGTTGATAGGGTGGCTAACATTAGTCAACCGTGGAAAGTTTTGCTTGTGAGAGAGATATGAAATGTGATGCTTTATTTTCTAGAAAAATTTATAGATTCACAACTGTGAACGATGGGTTCATAGGTGTGAAGGTCATGAAAATGAAATTTGTTACTAAAGCAGACCTGTTCACAAGCAACTTCACAGTTGGGGTCACAGTGTGGTTCACGCCCGTGAAGGGGTGATCATGGTTGTGAAAGTGTGCTGATTCACAGGATGAATTACAATTTGATTCACGAATAAGCTACTTGTGAAGAGGTTATTCATGACCGTGAAAAGAGCATTCACGGGCATGAAGCTACTCAATTTGAAAATCTTGTATGTTTACCTGTGAATAAAAGTTTATTCCTCATGAGGTGGTATACCTCTGTCGTAAGTTATAGTATGCTATGAGAATGCATGTTATAAAATAATTAATGTGAACTATAATAATTAAGATAAATTATTAAGCCCAATACTCTGACTAGGACTAGAGTTAGGATATATGGCATATCATTAAGGGGAGTTCAGCATCAAATGACCTGGGTTGGTCATATTTGAGATTCTTTGAAGGACAAAAGGCAAGCAATGAGAGCTTCCTCGGTTGGTTTATATGCAGAGTGTTTTCCTTAGATATGTGTTTTGGTAAACTTAGGCAGGTGTCCTGAGGGCTCAGGTGAGAGATGTAGAGTACCGTATACATTTTAGTCTAATTATTAGTATAGTGGGCAACGAACTAGTAAGTAAATACTTATAAATGTGGTATACACTTGTATGATTCCTGGTAATTGTTTGATATGTTAGGTTTAATGTGTATATAGTGTATAAGATTATGATGACATGTCACGTATACAGGTTAATGCATGTACGACTTTGAGATAAGTCGTATGGTAGGGTTGGTAAGTATCTCATGTATTTGTTTTTCATATGGTATACTTGCATATTGTTATGTACCACTATGTACAAGTTGCTTAGCGTATGGGCTTTGGAGCTTAGGGAATTAGCGACGGAGGAAGACGTTCAGTAATCAAAGTCAAGGATATACACTAGGGGTGAGTCATATACGATTGTATTTTTAATTATTTTGTGGGTTGGATAGTTAGAAGAGTACATATTTTGTATGCTCTCAAAGGGTCAAGTAATTTTATAACTATCCAGTTTGTATAAACTTTGGGTTAATAATTATCTGTTTGTTATTATATTGAAATATTTTAATTATTTAAATCTTTTAATGATATTTTATTTTTTTCTAAAAGTCATCATGGTCATTATGCATTAAAGTTTTTAAATTCCAGTGTTTTGAATCATGTGCATCATAGCATCTCTTAATATAATTGAGTTTAATCTTAATTATATCGGAGGGTGTTATATAGGTAACTTATACGATAATATTATATATATATATTAAAAAAAATTCTAAAATTAAACATACAATAACGTTATAATAAAAGATAACTGCATGTTTTATATACAAAAAGTATTATTTACAAAATATTCACACTTACTTAAAAACTGAGTTTAGTTACATACATCATAAAAGAAAATACATAGAAAGATAATTAAAAATACAGAACCTATAGTGTCAAAATAAAGTTGTATTGGATTAGATTTTCATTAGTTTTTTTCTACTATCTTCTTACTATTCTTCACTATATTTGTGCGAGAGAAACTTTCACGCTAAGCACTAGGAACTTATTTACCAATATATATATATATATATTATTTTACACAAGTGGATTTTTATTAATTTGTTTTCCATACATATATACACAATGTTTCATCTATAAATCTCCTTTACACATTGCATGTCATTATCCTACACTTCCACTATGTTATATTAGTTTGATTAATACACACATTAATAATTAATAATTATAAATATTATACCATTGTTAATTTGCTTATGCCCATAACACTTGAGAACCAAATAATTAGGATAATGGGGTTGACCATCCAACCATATAAAATTGCCACCCGAGCATAATGGTATGCATATACAAGTGCAATAACTTATATAATATAAGTGTATCATTACTAGCATAAATATAAGTATTATCACCGACATAAATATCAATGTCATCACTGCATAAATATGAGTGTTATCACCGGTATAAATATGAGCCCTGATTGGCATGCCAAACTATCCAAGATTCTTGTTCTAATCTATGTATTCTAGAGTTTAATTTTGTCATTATAAAATTCGTAACTCTTTTACTTTATACATTTCATGGGTCTAATGATTAAATTAATCATATAATTACTCAATAAAAATATCATTTGCTTAACATAACAAAGTCTAATATAATTTACTCATTAAATTACTCAATTTATATTCTACCCCAATTTTGGCAGACTCCATGTTTTGCTTTGGATCTATTCCTATCCAAATTAAATTTAATTGTCCCATTAAGAATTATCGCTCCCAATATTATATTTAATATACAATTTTAATCACTTAATTTGGAGTTCTATATAAAAAGTTATGATCACTTGATCATTGACTAGTCACTAACAATTTTACTCAGAATTGTTTAGACAGTATTCTAGTCCAACTTTTATGCCCAATTTAAGCAAAGTTAAGGTCTGAATTAGGTTTTATATTTTTCATAAAAGTTTTAGATCTATTTCTTATCTTGAAAACCTAAAAAATCTGAGTTCCAGAATTTAAGTTATAGAAATATATGTACATACCGCTCCATCATTCCAATCAAAAACACGCAATAAACATAACCCAATTTTTACCCAATTTCATCATATGTCTAGTAAACATGTATTCTCAGAATTTTAATACAAAATACTACTATTTTATAATCATTTACATGTCAAATACTCAAATAATACAATTTAATGAAAAAATATAGGTTATTGCCTTATTAAATTTAATGGTCCCATTAAGAATTATAGCTCCTGATATTATATTTAATATACAATTTGAATCACTTAATTTGGAGTTATGTATAAAAACTTATAATCACTTAAGCATTGACTGGTCACTAACAATTTTGCTCAAAATTTTTTAGACAGTATTCTAATCCAACGTTTATGCGCAATTTAAGCATAATTAAGGTCTAAATTAGGTTTTATATTCTTCATGAAAGTTTTAGATCTATTTCTTATCTTAAAAACCCAACAAATCTGAATTCCAGAACTTAAGTTAGAGAAATATATGTACATACTGCTCCATCATTCCAATGAAAAACACGCAATAAACATAACCCAATTTTTACCAAATTTCATCATATGTCTAGCAAACATGCATTCTCAGAATTTTAACACAAAATACTACTACTTTATAATCATTTACATGTCAAATACTCAAATAATACAATTTAATGACAAAATATAGGTTATTGCCTTAAGTTATGCACTTACCTTCTTTTTTTTCTTTATCTTTTTTCTTTTACATCTCATTCTCATTTCTTTTATCTTTTCTCTCTTCTTGAGTACCTAAAAAATACAAAAAAACTCATAAAATACCTTTCTTGCATCATATATCTCAAACATATATTTTCTCTCTCTACAATCCCTAAAATCTCTATCTTCAAGACCAAGCTCCAAATTTTAGAGCAACTTAAAAAGAAGATGAAAAACACGTTACCTCAAGCTTTTTTCTTTTATGACTGAAAATTTTGAGGTTTCTCTCTCCTAATTTCTTGCTTATTTCTCATTCTTTTTGCTTTCCTAAGCTTTCTCAAGCTTTTTATGCATGAAAACTTACTTTTCCATATATTTCTCACTCTTTTTCCTACTTTCTCCTTCCTTCATGAAAATTCTAGAATGCTCTGGAAGCTTCTAGGGACTTCTGCATCCTTCATGAACCATCCAGCATGTTCTAGAATATTCTAGTGTCTTTCAGCACTTTCTAGCATCATTTCTTTGGATTTTGAGAGACAATTTGAGTGAGACGTAACACCCTCTCCCATTCAAGTTTGCGATTCCCTCATCGCACCTTCAAGCCTGAACCTTTTTATGTGATCTTTGAACTGCCACAAAAAGTTTTCAGGTTCCCAGCTTGCCTCTATGTCCGGGGCATTCTTCCATTTGACTAAGTATTTCCGATAACTTGGTACACCTCTACGCCGAATTAGGCAGTCTGCCAAGATAAAATCTACTTCTCTATCAAAGGAGGTTACTACCGCAATGGGTGCCCTCTTCGATTCTCCTCGACTTGCATCTTCCTCATCTCCATGATAAGGCTTCAACATGCTTACATGAAAGACTAGGTAGATCTTAAGCTTATGAGGGAGTTGTAGCTTGTAAGACACCTTACCGATCCACTTAAGGACTGGAAATGGCCCTTGCTATTTCCCCACCAACCCCTTGTGAACCTTCCGCAAGGACTTGAACTGTTGGGGCAATAACTTGACAAGGACCAAATCTCCTTCCTGAAACTCGACCATCCTCATTTTTTTGTCAGTCCACTTCTTCATCTTCTCAGATGCCTAGTCCAAATAGGCTCAGACTAACTCATCTTGCTAATGTCATGCCTTTGCGAATTTGAAAGCAGCAGGACTCTTTCCTTCATAGCTTATGGCCAAAGTGTGAGGGGTCATGGGTTGTTGTCCCATAATGATCTTGAAGTGACTCTTTCCAGTGGATTTACTTTGCTACAAGTTGTAAGAGAATTGGGCTACATCTAGCAACTTAGCCCAATCATGTTGGTTGGCATTAACAAAGTGCCTGAGATAAAGCTCCAGTAGTGCATTGGCACATTCCGTCTGTCCATCGTTTTGCGGATGAAAGCTTGTGTAGAAGTTCAAGTCTGATCCCAACAACTTGAACAACTTTGTCCAGAACTTCCTAGTAAATCGTGGGTCTCGATCACTCATGATGTTAGATGGAATTCCCTAATGTTTCACAATATGTTTGAGGAACAACCATGCAGTCCCTTCTGCAGTGCAATCCCAAGGCAAGTATGAAGGTTGTATACTTGCTTAGGCAATCAATGACTACTATTATGCTACCAAAGCCTTCTGATTTTGGTAAGTAAGTGATGAAGTCCATTGAGACACTCTCTCATGGTCTCTCCAGAATAGGTAATGGTTCTAGCAAGCCACCGGGTGCATGCTGCTCCATTTTGTCTTGTTGGAAAACAAGGTAAGTTCTTACGTAGACTTCAACATCATTCCGTAGTTGAGGCCAATAGTAAATAGACTTGATCAAGGCAATGGTGCATCTCATACCTGGGTGTCCAGCCCATAGTGAATCATGGCACTCCTTGATCAGCTTTTTTCTCAACTTCCCTCATTTAGGTATATAGATGTGGTTCTGTTTAGCATAAAGTAGTCCGTCACTCAACCAAAATTGCCTTGTCTTTCATTCATTGATGAGGACAATGAGGTTTTAAGCCAATGCATCATGCTTTAACCCTTATTTGATCTTTTCCAGTAAGGGATTGCTTGGTCTACTTAAGGCCGCTAACTCTGCCTTTCGCCTTAGTGCATCAGCCACCACATTGGCCTTACCAGGCTTATATTCAAGCTTGTAATCAAACTCTACCAAGAAGTTTTTCCACCGAGCTTTCTTGGGACTCAACTTGTTCTCAGTTTAGAAGTAGCTGGTTGCTACATTGTCAGTCATGATCACGAAGTGAGAACCCAACAAGTAATGTCGCCATACCCTTAAACAATGGATGTAGCAGCATTCGGTGTAATTGAGCTTGTGGCTCTCATATGCTATCAGACATCCTTCTTGCATCAACACTCCACCAATGGCAAAGTCTGAGGCATCTGTATGCAATTCGTATATCTTGGAGGGGTCTGGTAGGCAAAGCATCGGCTCTTCACTAATGACCTTTTTCAAGTCATCGAACGAGGCTTGGCACTTGCTTGTCCACTCCCAAGTCTTGTTATTCTTGAGTAGGTCAGTTAGTGGAGCTGCTCTTACTGAGTATAACTTGATGAACCTCTGGTAGTAGTTCACAAGTCCAAGGAAAGACCTTAACTCAGGGACCTTAGTAGGAGGTTCCCATTCCTGGATGGCTTTCACCTTGTCTCCATTCAACATAAGCTTTCCATGCTTTATCCTATGACCCAGGAACATCAACTCATCTTGGGAAAAGGAACATTTTTCCTTCTTAACATATAGCTCATTTTCCCTGAGGACTTCGAACACCTTCCTTAAATGCTCAAGATGTTGTTCTATAGTCCAGCTATATATCACAATATCATCAAGGTATACTACCACAAACCAATCGAGGTAAGGATGGAAAAGCTTATTCATGAGAGTGAAAAAGGTAGCAAGTGCATTAGTGAGACCAAAGGGCATAACAAGGAACTCATAAGCATCGTACCTTGTTACACACGTGGTCTTCGATTCATCCCCTTTGGCTATGCCCACCTGGTAGTATCCTGACCGCAAGTCCAACTTCGAGAAGTATCTTGCGTTCCCCAATTGATCAAAAAAATGAGCAATGAGTGGGATAGGATACTTATTCTTTACCTTGATCTTGTTTAGAGTGTGGTAGTCAATGCACATTCTTAATGAGTCATCCTTCTTTTTCTGAAAAAATACCAGGGCATCAAATGGGGCTTTGGATGGTCTAATGAAGCCAGCATCCAACAGCTCATCGAGTTGCTTCCATAGTTCTTCCAACTCTGAGTTTACCATTCGATAAGGACTCATCACTGGTGGTCTGGTGCCAGGATCCAACTCAATTTCATGGTCCACCTCCCTCCGAGGTAACTGTTTCAGCAACACCTCAGGCATCACATCCTGGAACTCATCCAAGATAACTTGCACCTCCATCGGCAAGCTAGGTTGTGGTGATGCTTCCTCATCATCATACTCCTTAAGAATGGCCAAGTAACTCTCTTCCTCCCTCTTCAATCCCATGTTGAATTGAAGTGCTGAAAGAACTTGGGTAGTAGGCTTGGTGGTCCTCTCCGTCGGTACTAGACAAGCCTTTGGTCCATCCATAATGCATATAAAGTTTGAACATAAGACAAAGAAAGCTCTAACCTGGTCCAAGAACTCCATGTCGAATACCACTAAGAAATCATCCACGGGTGCCACGGAAAACTCCACTTGGTCAGTCCATGCACTAAGACTGACCTTAACTCCACAGGCAACTCCTTAAAGAGGTAGCATCACCGAGTTAACTACTTTGAGGGAGCCACCTTAATTGGCAACCTTGAGACTGAGTCTCTTGCCTTCCTCTAGCAAAATAAAATTGTGAGATGCACCTGTGTCGACCAAGGCTTTAGCGACTTTTTCATTGATGGTTGCATCCATAAACATAAGTCCCTTAAGGGTCATCGGGGCATTCTGCAATGCATCAAGTAGCCTCAAAGATCTCATCTTTGCACCTTCATCCGCCTCACTTCCATCTTGATCATGAGTGAAGGCAACTAAAGCATTAAACTCCTTCCTTATTGGACATTCATGTGCCCAATACAGTCCATTTCATATGAAGCACGTCACACGGGGCTTTGAGGAGCCACATTTTTTCCTTTCCTTCCCCTTGTCTCGCGGCTTGAATGATGAGCCTTCTTTGTGATTTGTGTGCCTCTGACTCTTGGCATGGCCTCCCCCAATCTTTCCTCCACCAAACTTTCTATCCACAGCCCTCAAGCCATCTTTGTTTGGGGAGTAATCAATAAGACTTTCAACAACCGCAATGGTCGAAGACAGGTCTTGGACACCACATCGCTTGAGCTCAAGGTTAGCCCACGATTGGAGATCGTCCGTGAACAAGAATAATGCATCCTTGTCTAATGTGTCAGAGACTTCTAGCAGCAAGGTTATGAACTCCTTCACATATTCCCTTATATTACTCATCTATTTTAGTCGTCGAAGCCAGCCTCTTGCCTCTTCTTCAGCATTTACGAGGAAGAATTAACTTTTAAACTCCTTTTTGAAGTCCTCAAAGATGTCAATTGTGCATACCCCACATTGCACATCTTTATGCATTTATCTCCACCACAGCATAGCAGTGTCAAATAGGTACATGGCAGCAGTTCAAATCTTGCCGGCATGGTCCGTTATGCTAGTAGCCTCAAAGTATTGTTTCAACCCCCATAAGAAGTTCTCAACTTCCCTAGCATTTTTAGCACCATTGAAGGTCTTTGGCTTAGGAATTTGCACCTTTTTGGCCTCAATGGTGGTGGTTGTATTAGTTCCCAAGGCCATAGCCCACTTACATAGTGCTAGATTACCACCCATATCCTCAACTCTAGGCAACACATTAGAAATTTCTCTTCATAAGAGATCACGTACCTTGGCAAGTTCAGCCTTCATCCCATCAATCTCTTGCCTTAACCCACTATATAGCTCGTTGAGGGACATCTTGACCATTGCATGGGTCTTCGCATCCTCTGCCTCCAAGCCGTTGCAACTTTCTTTCAAGTTTTCCACTCGGTCGAACAACTCCCTCAAACTGTCCTAAGCACTCTCAACACGTGCTTCCAAGCTAGAAATCATATCTTTTGACTTGGCTAAAGACTCCTTAGTTGGTGGTTTTCGAACTTCCTTATTATGCCAAAGGTATTAAAGCTTCAAACTAGAGCTCTGATACCAATTGTCACGACCCTAGACTTCAACTAACAATCATGGGGCACTTAGCACGATTTGTTGCTCTAAGTCTGCCTTCCAACCCAACAAAACACTCTAAATAGACTAAAAAGGGACTTAGAGATTTAGAGGATTAAAAAACAAAGCAGGAACACAAAAGAGCTTGTGAAGAATGCGTTGTATTGCTTTAGAGAGGTTATCTTACAACTTTCCAAGATTTTCTAGGATGATATAAATGAAGGCCAAGAGGTTTATTCATATTGTGGTACCAAGCCTAAGGTTATGCCACAAGTTTCTAGATCCTTCCAAGTCTAGAATGTACAAGAGTGTATACATTATTTTGGTTTTGTCTACAACATGCCACAAGATTATATGACCTTCTAGTTAAATCTAGCTAACTCTAGAGTCTTCCAGGATTGTCTAGTTCGTTCATGCAAATTCTAGGATGCTCCGAAAGCTTCTAGGGACATCTACATCCTTCATGAACCATCCAGCATGTTCTAGAATATTCTAGTATCTTCCAGCACCTTCTAGCACAAAGTTTTTAGATTTTGAGAGACATTTTGAACGGAATATAACATCTAGCTCTCTTTAAGTAGTTAATATAGGTTGTCCATCACACCAATTTTACTATATGAGCTCACATATATAAATCCACACTTAATTAATTAATGAAATACAACTCATAAGAATTGATCAGATTCTTTTAAGTCTTTTACTTGTAATTATACTTTATTACTCAATTAGGAGAGCCCATACAAATAATAAAATCTTACAGGATCTTGTAACCCTCATGGGGTTGTTTTTTTAGCAAAACAACCCTCATGGGTTGGTTGTGTGTTTAATGAGTTTCTTTTCTTGTTCTATATATATACGTAACTGTCCTACCTCTCAATTATTCAATCCATGGATGTGATGACATGTGAACATATTAAATCCTCTTCCAGCTATGCAGCAAAATACTTTCGATTTTCTTTTACGTGTCATTAAAGCACAAATACCACCAAATGTAATGATTTATAATTTGATATACACAAAAAAAAATTGTTAAATGGGTGAGATATTTGAGAAAATTAATTAGGTGGGTCACTGGATGGGAAATAAATATATTAATTAGAGGGTTGTATTAATTTCCCCTTAGAAAATTTATGTACATCCATAATTGTGAAACTTATTTTATAGTAATATCAATAATTTAGTCAAAAGCTTATAATTCATAAAAAAAAATTAAGAAAGTTGTATAAAATAAAAGATCATATATGTCGTAGTTTGAACCAGTTCTCAGACCTTGAAATTAAAATTGACTGCGTAATTAAATTTAGGATTTTTGTAATCTAAATCAATACTTTACTATTTTAGATAAAATAATAATTACTTTATGTATTTGAGAAATAAATGTTGCCGCAAATTATTTAGCAAATCACGCTAAAATATTCTATAGATAAATCATATTTCGAGAAAAAAAAATTCATATTTCGAACTCGAGAAATGGAAAAAAATGTTGAAAATGCTCTTAACTTGTTAAGAATGTTCAAGAAACCAAAAGTAATTTATTTTTCAAGATCCAAATCTAATTAACAGATGTCTTTATCGTATTAATGATCTCTGGTCCTCACTCTTTGACTTGATAAGTCTAATGGTTATTCAGAACAATGAATTATCAAAACCAGACAAATATGGTGGACCCATTTTATCAACTACCTCTCTTCTCTACGCTTTCAAGAATACTATAAATATAGGACCCTAAAGCTCCATTTTCATCATCCACCACCTCATCAATTATATTCTTGTCTTAGAGCTACATTTTGTTTCTTTTGTTAAGAAAATGGCTATCTCAAAGTCTTTCATCCTTCTTGGGCTTGCACTTGCTTTTGTTCTTCTCATTGCCTCTGAGGTCTCAGCTCGTGAGCTTGCTCGTAAGTAGTAATATTCATTACTGTTTTACAAAAAAAAAAAGTAAGTATATATATATATATAAGATGGATGCAAGATTTATTAGTTCTTTACCCAAGTTACAATCTCAAATCCATAACCTCTGTGTTTTTTTTTTTCAATTTCACTTCATTTGTGTTCCCTTTTATTAACATAGACCTCTGAGAGTTTAAACCTGGGTCGTCCTTTTTGAATCGAATTATAAATTGGACCCATAATAGATATTCAAAATTCAAACCGCATTAACGTTATTGTTTTATTTTGTTGAAATATGCAGAGGAGAATGAACAAGTAGATGCTGATCATTACTATGGCAAAGGGAAGGGCTATGGATATGGTGGATATGGACATGGAAAAGGTGGATATGGACATGGAAAAGGTGGATATGGCCATGGTGGACATGGAAAGGGAAAGGGCGGATACGGACACGGTGGATATGGCGGTGGATATGGGAAGGGCCACGGTGGCCATGGACACCCTGGTCATGGTGGTCACCCAGGTGCTGCTGGTGAAGCAGAAACTGGAAATTAGATGAAAATATACCCTTATAGTAAGAGCACTATATGTTAGCACGTGTTCCTTAAAAAGTTAAAAGCTAAAGCAAGACACGTGCTTGTTGCCAAGTTAATTTTGTATGCCAATAGGGATGTCTTTGTGCCCTAAATAATATGTGTAACCTGTCTTTCTTCTTCTTCCTAATGAAGTTTTTCTTTCTTTATACAATGTCAAGGTCTTTAGATGCTAAGAAAGGGAGAAGAAAGAAAGAGAGCATTTTAAACATATAATCTAAGAATAAACTGGTGAGAGAGTTAAACTAAAATAATTTTATTAATTAATGGCTGGCAATATATATATACTCGCTCTTCATATATAAAGCAGATATTTGGTTTAGGCATTAGATATAATGCGCCTTCCTTAGTTGTTTCGTTTCGCCATTTAGCTCATAAAATATTCTTTTTGTTGTATAATTCACACTACAAGAAGAATCCAATTTAGCGACAGAAAAATGCGTCGCTAAATTTAAGATTTCTGTCATTAATCACGTTTAGCGACAGATTTGCAACAGAAAACATCCATTGCAAATATGCTCCTCGCAAGTCATGTAGCGACGGATATAGGTATTTGTCGCTAACTGTAGCGATGGATTTAGCGACAGACTAATTGTCGTTGAAATGGAATCACACTTGGAGGTAAGGCGACAAATTCAACGACTGCTTTGCAACGGAACAGCTATTTCTAAGTTGCAACGGATTGTTGTTCGTCGCTAAGGATCATAGGGCATTTTGTGACTTTATGTTCATACTTTAGCGATGGAGTTTTGGACTGTCGCTAAATGGGAGTGAGAAATTAGTGACGATTATTTTTCAGTTGCTAATCCTAACTTTTTTTAATTTAATTTTAAAATTCAATGGGAAGAAATACAAATATATTTTTTAAAATGAGTCATGAAAATAATATTAAAATATTTTAGAAACTTGTTGAATTTTACAATTCAAATCCTAATAAATATTCAATAATTAAAATTGTACAATATTATTAATATATGGTCCTGCATGCAATCAAATTGAAGTGGATCTCTATGTGGAGCTGAAGCTAAAATGTGACCAGAACGGATCATCTTTGATATGAATTGTTGCATTGTTACACACATCTCATCTTGAAACTCATCTCAAATCTCGCCCCAAAGCTCAACTCATGATTGTTTAGTAGTCTGAAAATTTCAAATGCTAAAATAAGTTATTCAGTAAAGACATGAACTTGTTCACTCATCGGTCCCATATAACTAATTAATTAATTAAATGAATTAAATATTTTCTTAAAAGATTTCAATGTACTAAAGATGTCAAATTAACCTCTATGAATCTAACTCAAACAACAACAGCAATAATAATAATATATGCTCCATTTTCTAGCTAGATAGTAAAATAATAAGAATTTATGCTTATATATGGGCACCAGTTAGCTAGATTTGTATAGAATGTTTGCTCCAATTATGGGCACCAATTATATACATTGAGCTTCTTAAAATTAACATAAGTAACTAGATAAATTACCTATTTTCTAGCTAGATAGTAACATAATGGGAATTTATACTTATGGGCACCAATTAGCTAGATTCGTAAAGAATATTTGCTCCAATTATGGGCACCAATTATATATGTTGAGCTTCTTAAAATTAACATAAGTAAATGGATACATTGTCCATACATACATTGACATATAATAATATTCATATGTTATTCTTTTTTACAATGAATTAGACTAATGTATAAATGACATATAAACTACTTACGTAATATTTGAATCCAAATTATATCTGAAGCTCAAAAGAAACAATTACCTACTCTAGTACATACCAACTTGCATGCTACCACCAATGAAAATACTCCGATATTAATTGATTAAATATAATAAGTGATGTCTCCTACCTCATCATTATATTCTAAAGCCCAAATCCCATGTCACCAAAGTCTGTATATTATATATAATATGTTCTTTTCTTGTTATCATTAACATTCAAAACCTCAATATATTTACTTATCCTTCTCTGTCCATTAATAACCAAAATTATCCATTTCAGTTAAATCTAGAATTTAGTATTTCATTCACCACAGGTTGTTTACCTGCAAAACTTTTATGCACTTAATTTAATCAATACAAATAGCTACTATATATATTTCTATAATTCGTGAACTGTGGTGCCAAATTAAATGAAAATCCTATAAAGATTATAACATTAAGATCACAAGCACATTGTTTAAAATACAACAGCCCAAAAGTGAAAGAATTATCATCTTATTCCAAAACATCAAACAAATTCCATTGAAAATATGCCTGATTAAGTACAATTACAAGAGGCAATCTCAGGCAAAAACCAAAGCTGTATGGATAAAACAATTGAGAAAGAAGAAAATAATCTTTACCTTTTTTTTTCTTGTCACGTTTTCTTTTGACGTCACGAAATGAATCTGTAAAATGAAATGCATCCTTGTTACATTCAAACAGAAAAATATAATGTAGCAATAATGTTAATCACTACTTAATAAATGCATACTTCCTCAACTTACATGAGCAACTAATGTGAACTTCAAATATGTAAATTCAGTATAGAGTATTTCAATGACATCAGCAGGAGAAAAAGACCCAAACTTTAAAGTTGAAAATTCACTTCTAAGTTGAAGCAAATAGATTCCACTATCTTCATTAACACTTAAACATTTTCAGAAGTGATTTCCACAAATTAATAATAACAAGAGAAGTGAAAACAAAAAGACAGAGAAAAATGAACTTTCATTTTAGGAATAAGGATAAATAGGCCTCAAACTCCATTGCAAAATCCAACATAGCTATAATCAGTAAATGAATCAAAGAAAAAAAAAGCAGAACAATAAAGATCCAATGCAGCGAATCAAAAAATCAATTCGATCCACACTTAATATAAAAAAAATTCAAAACCCATATAAAATCAAATCCAAAAAAGGTATAAAATATTGTCCGACATAATTTCTAAAACCAATAGCGAGAAATTCCAAAAAAACAATAATTGGTAGTAATTTCTGAAAAATGGCATCGGGAGGGAAGGCGTTACGTTTGGAAGTTGAGATGGAGCGAAGGCGTTGTGTCATGCTGTGGAGACTGATGGGATATGTGCCGTGAAATGTGGGCAGCCCAAAGAGACAGCAGAGGACCGGATCGACAGGGAGACAGCAGAAGACAGGAGCAGAGAAGAGAGAGGACCGGAGCAAAGAACGAGCACGGCGGGAGCAGAGGAAGACGATGTGAGACGGTGGGAGTGGGAGTTTGGGCGAGAGGATCAACTGTCGGCTGGGAAGGGGGGAAAAAGCACACAGGGGGGGAAAATTTTTGGGTTTTAGGGTTATAACCAATCCAGACAAAACAACGACGTTTCATGAGAAATAAACGGCGTCGTTTCTTTAATTTTTAGCGACGGAATTTTCCGTCGCTAATTTTTTGGACGGTGTTTTTGACCTTCAGTGATGGAAAATCCGTCATCGCTATATTAGCGATAGAGAATAGTCGTCGCTAATATAGCGACGGTAAATAGCCGTCGCTAAATATTTGTGTAACTATCTTTTGATTTAGCGACGACATTTCCGTAGCAACCTTTGCGACAAATATAATTCTGTCATTATTGTATCAATTTTGCGATGGTTTATATCCGTCGCTAATTGGCTGTCGCAACTTTGTCGCTAATCTGTTGCAAATTTCTAGTGTCATATTTTCCCTCCATATTAGCTACAGCATTTAGCTACGGTAATAATCTGTAGCAAATTTTCTCGCTAATCTGTCGTTATTTTCGACGCTATTTTTATTTAATTTTTTTTTAATTTCACTCGTTGATCCCGTCGCTGATCCAAAGCTAATTGCTACGGATGTCAATCCATCGCTAAATTTTGTCGCTATTCTATTCATTTCTAGTAGTGTCAGTTTTTGATATACATTATCCCCCCTTGTGTTTTAGAAAGATATAACATGCACTTCTCAATAATATTGACATGTCATAGTGACAGTATTGGAGCAGAAAGTTACATTATTGGATAATGTGAACTAAAAATTGAATTTAGAGAGCAAATTGGACAAAAACAAAATATTTTAGAAAGGGAAATAATAAAAATAGACAAATGCAATGGAGCGGATACGACTTAATCCATTAAAAAATGTGTAATTTTTGAACAAATATATTTTTGTTTCAAGAATGAACACTATTAATTGTATGAGAAAGCATCATTAATTATTAAGTTTAATTAATATTTATAATATTTTCATATTCATTTATTATTTTTTGTAATTACAAATAATTCATCCTTTAAAACAACTAATTTGAAGATACAGGTGTTTCTTAATAAAATTTTTAAAATGATAATGTGGTCTAAATAAAAACTAAATCAGAAAAAATATTAAAAAGAAAACTGAGATAGAGCTTTTGAAATTAGCAACTAATATAAGACTATTGTCAGCTGTCATATTTCTTTTACAAACGCCTTTTGAACAATATCGGACACAAAACAGCTATGATCAATTTATTTTTAAACTATTGAATCAGATACCCTTCATAATCAATAAATCAAAGTTTAGTTTACAAGACTCATCATATATGAGTAAACCTCAATCTCGATTCGAAAATATGTTTAGTTTTGAGTCCTTAATTTCGAACAAAAAGATACCGTCCAAGCAATTATGTGAATGATAATTCAACCGAAAGGCAAAATGTATTAAAAACCTTTACCTTTTTACAAGGAATATCATTTCAATTTTTCAACATACATATATCATAAGCTTAACAATTTTGAGCTATTCAAAGCAAACACAACTATTCATAAATCTTTATTTTCTGTTCCTAGAATATGACAAACCAACCAGCCCGCGGGTGCCCAAGTAGGCCTGCGCTCTAATGGTATTGCTGGCAGGCCAGTGCGCCCATGCAGTGGCACGCAGCCCAGAGTGTAAAGTGTCACGGGGCCATTACTCTCTCCCCAAAAGATCGATCTAGTGGGGTGTGCAGCGCCACCCGCTTATAGCCAAGACTCGTCCCCTTCACCTATCCGACGTGGGATTGAAGTCTGTGACATTCTCCCCCACCCAATCCTGTGACGCCCTCGTCACAGTGGGCCCCCTACCTGTCCCAAACCCGGGGTGTTTGGCGAGACATCGGAGTCGGATATGGGTCGGCTCTGATACCATTTGTCACGGGACCATTACTCTCTCCCCAAAAGATCGATCTTCCTTCCTTCATCAAGGCCAAGTGCCTTGAAGTATTGTTCCAAGCTCCACAAGAAGTTGTCAATCTCCTTCGCGCTCCTTGAACCATGATATGCATTCGGCTTAGGAACGTCCACCCTCGAAGGAGCAGAGACTACCACGGGGTTGGCCACACCTCCCCCTTGCGCAATGGCTCTCTTGCAAAGGATCAACTCATCTTTTGCATCGCCAAGCTCCGCTACAACTCTTGCAATATCCTCTTTGAGCCCCACAATCTCGGCACGAAGGGACTCCTCAAAGGCCTTCACTTGGTCGAGACATGTTGTCATGGCAACGTTCAGGGCACCTTGCATCTCTCCTTGGAGCTCATCTCTCCCAGTTTCGAGCTCCATGATGCGTTGGTCTGCCTCCTCGAACTTCTTTTGCCCCTCGACAACAGTAAGCTCCACTCTAGCGAGCCTTGCATTCATGTCTACCAAGGTATCTCTCGACCTTGATCTCTCCTTCCTTGATTGTCGGATCTCCTCAGTTGCCATCTTTGTCATCTCACTTGATCCCGCCATCTTTGCTTGAACCTTAGGCTCTGATACCATTTTTCACGGGGCCATTACTCTCTCCCCAAAAGATCGATCTGGTGGGGTGTGCAGCGCCACCCGCTTATAGCCAGGACTCGTCCCCTTCACCTATCCGATGTGGGATTGAAGTCTGTGACATTTTCTCCCACCCAATCCTGTGACGCCCTCGTCACAGTGAGCCCCCCTGCCTGCCCCAAACCCGGGGTGCTTGGCGAGACATCGGAGTCGGATCTGGGTCGGCTCTGATACCATTTGTCACGAGGCCATTACTCTCTCCCCAAAAGATCGATCTAGTGGGGTGTGCAGCGCCACCCGCTTATAGCCAGGACTCGTCCCCTTCACCTATCCGACGTGGGATTGAAGTCTGTGACAAAAGGCACTCAGGCAGACAGGCCAGCGCGCCCATGCAGCGGCAGACAGGCCTGCAGGCGCACAGCCCACACCCATGCGGCGGCAAATAGGCCCGTGCACTAAGGTTGTCGTTGGCAATCCAGAACACAATTATGTGAAGATAATTCAATCAAAACGCAAATCGTATTAAAAACCTTTGCCTCCTTTGCCTCTTTACAAGGAATATCATTTCAATTTTTCAACATATATATATCATAAGCTTAACAAGTTTGAACTATTCAAAGAGAACACAACCATTCCTAAATCCTTATTTTCCGTTCTTAGAATATGACAACCAATTATTTTAGCTATAATAGTGAGATTATAAGTGCAAAATCACAAGATTTGAGAAGCTATAAACTTTATTAATTGTTATAAGCAGATAAAATTTTCTGCAACAGAATTATTCCTAGAAAGATGTTTAAAAAATTAAGATTATCCTCAAAACCTTTTTTTTCAGGTGTAATTGTGATAAAGAATATTGGGAGAAGAAAAAGGGTGGTTGTTTACTTGTTTTCAATCAATTTTGAATTACATCTATATATAAATCTGTTCTTAAGTTTTTGTGTTCCATGTAAGAATAATGTCCATACTACCCAAAGCATCATCTCTTAGGAAAAACATTATCCTTTTCAACAAATCTTGACAAAAGCAATGACCTTTTCTTTTTCAAATGCCCTTTTTAAAGTAAGGTTTGGTCAATGTCATGTTTCCAGAATTGAAGAGGATTTTTTCAATTCGAAGGCATTTTGTGTTCTTGAATCCTAAAATATTTTTTCAATTTAGATTCTATTCTTTCATTGTGTTCTTTCAAGTGGCCAAACAACTATATTATTTTAGCACATATTGAGTCTAGATTTGAAATACTAACAAAATTTTACAACACATTGGGTCGCTAAATAATTATTCAATATGTCAAATTTAAAACCAAGGTGAAAATAATTCTTAAGGGACTTAATAAAACATAAAATTAGGAAAAAAAAACTACATAATTCAAATGATAGGACAAATAAGGCTGGCCAGTCTCTGAGTTGCCAAATTGGACTTGACTGATGTCTCTTATATGGCGAAAATTTAAGTTCTAGGAAATCATCATTGTTTAGAAATAATATTATACAAACAATAACGGATAAAATCGTAATATAAAATTACTAATAGCAGTATTCTCTGGATGAACTCTTTTTTCCACTCTATGAAGCCCATCAGACATGGTGATAGCATCATTGGGACATGCCAACAAAAGAACCACCATGTCATTAATTAAAATAGTTTATCATCCTTTGATCATTAATTAGTGAGTCTGTTAGCTAAAATAAATTGAAATTTATCAAATATTAGGCCAGCACTAATCACTGTTCTAGCCAATATCGACAACCTTTTGTAAAAAAAAACAGGAGATTTTGATATTTCATATCAAACACTTCAAATGTGTACTATTTTTTTAGACTCTGTAAATAACTTGAAACACTTTGATTTGCAGTGAAATTGACTGAATGACCTGCAAAATATCACAACTCATTCAACTAATTTGAACTACAATTGAATTAGCAAAGTTAAACTTCAAACATATAGGTTATGCACTATTCTATTCAAAAAGAAAAACCAAAAAAATACACCTGCACTCTCGCTGAACCATCGCAACTTCTACCTACCTCCTGACTGTCTATTTGTTCATGGGAAACTCTTACCAACTCAAGGAACAAAAAGAAAAATAACAAATATTTACTTGTATCTGTTTCTTCTGTGTTTTGAAATATATATTGTCAGTACGAGATTCTCAAGTCCAAGCAAACAATTTCTTATCACAACTCCTTCCCATCACTGAATAGGCTAAAAATGAAAAACAGTATGAAGAAGGGGGCAAATCGCCCCATGATTAGATTAGATTGAACATACAACATTAATTTTCCGCTTAAACAGGAAAAAAATGTTTAAATAACTGTAATGAGGAAGATAAAAAATTAAAAAAAAAAAAAAAGAAGAGGAATTGTACGATTTTCTTTTTTGGGGAATTTTTTTCTATGGGATCTGGGCAGAGAGAGTGATCATTACTCCTCAACTTGCCATGATCAGAATCTGAATTGAGGATCCACATCCATTGCCCAAGTAAACTTTGCTAGGAGAGATTTATTGAATATCTGAAAAAGCAACAACATTGTTATATGACATCACAATATCCCCACATTTACAAGGCATGCAACTCTTAAATTTACTTCAGTAGCAGTAATGGAAATATAACTGATGGTGAACAAACTTCATCCAGAAAAGGTTGCAGCATGCTAATTCAAAATAAAATAAAATTAGAGAGAGAGAGAGAGAGAGAGGAAGAAAGAAAGAAAATGTAGCAGAAGTTGTTCACCTTTTCAATGGGAACTTCATGTCGTTTGCACCATGCAACTGTGATCCTAGGATCAAGGTAATTAATCTTGGACGTGCCTAGAGCCACAGTTTTCAGATCCTCTTTGGTCTTCATAGCAAGTTCCATTTTTTCAATCCTTTGATTGGTTGACGCGATCTTTTTCTCTATGCTGTATCAATTAAAGGACCGCAGTGAATTTTTATATACATATACTCACACAATATATATAAAATAGTTGAACAGCAGGCACAAGTTATATTACGCTTCAGGACTTAGATTCCTCTTTTGCTTTCCATCTGCATCCTTCAGTGGAGGCTTTCCCTTCTTGGCCCTGTCCAAATCAGTTTTGAGCTCTTTTAGAGTGCTCTGCAAGCAAAAAAAAAAAGAACAGAAGTCAACTCGAAGTATTAACTTCATAAATACCAAAAGCTCTTTAGATCAAATTCATGAAAAGCAAGATTTATATGGGCCAGGTACATTGCCAAATAAAAGATTAGATTGGTAATTTGAGTACATGCTCTTAAGAATTAGTGAATAGACACACAACAAAAAATAGTGTGAGAATTTGCGGCAAGAGAATTAATTGAGTCGAGCCAAATAGCATCAACCAACATCCAATGACCAATAGTCATTGTGTTCCTCAATTATGAGACCATATTTCATAATATGGTATTAAAAATATTCATTACCTTAAGTTCCTCAATTTTCTCAGTCAATCTAGACATCTGTGCATCATGAGATTTGGAGATAGTCCGCTGATGATTACAAATGATTGCAACCTGAAGCATGTGAAATAAAATTGTGGATGCCACAGCTTATTTCAAAAAATGACCGCTAATAGTCAAGCATGTTTCTGGCCAAGTTGGCTATACCTCCTTGTTTGCTCGTTGATAAATGACAACTTTTTCTGCAACATCTCCATCTTCAGTTTCCTCGTATAACTGTTAGAAACCAAGGAATGTACTGCATAAGGATGACAAAGAAAAAATATGCATATAGGAAAGAAATCCAAAAAGTTCAGAAAAATATTTTTTTATACGGCCTGTAAAAGCCAGAAGGATAAAGCTCAAGTCATACACCTATCATACACAAATTAAACAATCACAAGCTTAATTGTGCCAAACACATAAGTCAGCAAGCATAATAATGGTTGTAATCTCTGGATGATATAATACAAAGTGGACTTAATAACTCGAAATTGCATTGAATTTACCAAGTCTCACAAAAAATGGCATGCCCACAACTTTTTGCTAGGATATATTATGTCTACCTATATTTTCACATTGCTCAATTAAGTCAACATACTTTAATAGAACATGATAATAGGCCCTATTTTCCAATTCACCTTTTCATCCAATGTGATTGATGCATTATATGTACGAAAAACTTTTGCTGTAAGGCCAGGCATGAGTTCCTTTAGGTGAGCATTCAGTTTTGTTGTATCCAGCTTGTCAAAAAGATCATCAGTTTGCTTTTTTCCTGGGATAAATTGGAAAACAGGTTCATCAGCCCCAACCATTAAATATATGAAAACTAAATATGAATAGCCATTTGCTCACCCTTTTGAAAGGTTCCAATTGCCTCGTACACCTCAGGCTTAACCTCCACTGTGTTCTCATATCGGATTGAATCTTTACCAAGGAAGTCAAACTAAAAGGTAAAAAGGTAATATAAATACACATGTTAAGAATAATGGAAACATGCCAAATGGAAAATTTTCAAGTATTTGTAGCCATTGCAAAATGAGTATTAAAAAAATAAAAATAAAAAATCCTCAGAAAGAATTTTACAAAATGAAAATAGGTCCACTTCCACAGTTGTCAAATGCTTAAGCATAAATGGTGCTTCCAGATACATAAACCCATTATACCTTCAAATTGTAACTTCCAGGAATACACTCTACATTTGCTACTTTTAGTGTACAACAACCAACAGTATCAGCTTCATCATCATCCTGCATGAGGAGAACATGAAATTGACTGAAAATGCACAAGAATTGTAAAGCTAACTGCTACCTAAAATACCATAATCAATGGAGAGACACTTTCTGAAAAATTGGCAAGTCCTAAACAGTAATATAGAATTCAAATATATTAAAGTTACCACCAAAAGGTACAAAAGAATATTTGACAGGTTTCTATTATCCTAGAAGGTGCAAATTTGTGGATTAGTTGCCTTGCTAGGGGGACTGAAAGCAATAGTAAATTCTTTTCAACCTCGCTAATGAGTATCAATCATCCTACAATTAGTTATTTATAACAAGAGAAAAACCAATCACCTCTGGGAGTATCACAACAGAAACAGATGAAAATCTATAGTCCAAGTCATCTTTAAGAAAAAGTTGCCACAATTTAAGAAAATATTAATAGAGATTCAAATGTTATGTTGAAGTAATTGTCTATGATGTCATTATCAGATGTGATATCAGCAATCCCATTCAAAACCATGCAGTCTCGATCAAAAATTTTTCATTTTACTTTTTGAGGACAATATGGCCACTGAGGCCCTTAGTATAAGATCCAAATTTTTCATGCATGAGGTTCATAGTATGCCTGTAAGTATAAGATTTTGTAACTGATATCACATCTCTCAATGAAAGATAAATCAATGATAAGGTAAGATCAATTCTCTAAGTGCAATAGAAACTATACTGGATCCCAGAAACCCAAATTAACAGCCCTGGTCCAAGAACCTTGCTTCTATACAATGCCTTATAATTGTTAATAGACAGCCTGTACACAATGCAGCATAGTTGTTACAGAACAGCACCAAGTAAAGGAGATTAGAAGAGAGAGGAAATAAACATATAGAGGAAGAGATGCAAACATGTGTTATACATACCTTCTCATTACCCGCCCTAAGAGCTAGCTTATCAATAAGATAGGTAGCAACTGCTATTTGCTTCTTTGTAAGATCTTTGCTCTTAAAATCCTTTTGGTAAGCTGCTCTGATGTTGTCTATGTAGTCCTGCACTCAAAGACAGATAGTTTGCAGAGGAAAGCTTACTCAAATACACAAATGGCAAACAGAGGCTTGTAGGTCACTACCTTCAGCTTCCTTGCTTTCTCATATTTCTCCTTGTCACTTTGCCCCTTCAAAGAACTGCTGGGTGCCAAGAAAACATACTTGAATTCTTTTTGGTTGATTGGATCGTTCCAGAAAGCCAACCATGTAACAGTATTATCATGCTTTACTTCTTTCCAGCTGCAAATTAAAACTTTAGAAGTTCAGTTCACCCAAAAGAATCCTGACCCTTCAACACATAAAAAGACAGTGCCTCCCACCCATATCTGGAGAAGATCAAGTGAAAAATACCTTTCACCAGGGATAGGACATTCAGGAATTGGGGCATCTTTTCCAATATTTATGGTAATGTCACTAGGCCGGATGCGGTTTTTCAGCTTTCCCATCTGATAAAGAATCAACAAGAAACAAAGTATTCAAGTTATAGAATGGTAAAAACAAATTAGTACAAGTTCAGCAAAAAAAAAAAACACATCAAATAAAATAATGCAAACTGCTCCATATTATTATTATTGATGGGAAAGATGCTGTCGGAACCTTAGGATGCTCTCCCCGACCTCGAAACAGCCCAGGGGGTTCAACTCTGAAATTTCCAACCTGAGATTAAGATAAGCATTAGAAATGCGATGGACTTTGCATGAAAGAGATGCATGACAAAAACCATTATTCACCAGAATATCTGACCACCACAAACGCACATATAAAGACACGCACATGCATATAGCTGCCAAATGGCAGTTTATTTTATAAAAATAATAAAAATAAATGGAAATTGAGATTCACCTTCTCCTTGACACCATCAACAATAGCCCACATGTACTTCTCCTCTTGCTTCAATTTCTCTTCTTTGAGGGCCTTCTTCTCCTACATGAACAACAATTTTAATATTTCAGTGATAATAAAAGAGAGATTATGCTTCATGATAGAAATACACTAGCTGGTTCAATACTGAAACTGCAGCTGCCATGCTAAGTTTAAAAGTAATTGATCATATATACACCAAAAAATGGCACCCTATTTGAGAGACACATAAACAAAGGATCATTATTTCAGTTACAATGCGAGGAGCATATTTTACTGATGGAAATTTGCAATGAAGCAGTGGGAAAACCAAGATCGTTTCTTAGTTACAGAGAGAAGCCAGAAAAGTCCAGTATTGTCATGATAAAAAAAGGAGACAATAAAACCATGAATTAACCTCATAATTTTATAACAAAGGTCCAAAAACACCAAAAAAAAGTTGTTCCTGTGACGTGTTAATGGATCAAGTTCATTGATTGATGATTGCAATAACAGTTTTTGATCACTAACACAATTTTCTAATGTTTTGTACGTCAAATTCAAAAAATGCTATTTTAATACTGGCATACTTCCGTAGTCATTTGTTTCTTCTTCTCCTTCTCCCGCTCATGCCATTCATATATTGACCTGAAATCGCAGTCCTCCAACTTCTGAATCACATGGTTCCTCCCCAATAACTTCCGCCAATCATTCCAGAAGTTCTCAAGAAACTTTGGTTTTTGCATGTAGTCTGTATCTCTCATTACTGCAAACATCGTTGCAACCTGAAGATTGATAAATATAAGTAAAACAAGAAGCTTTCATAAAAAATGATAGCAAAGTTGGATATTCTTTAGAGGTAGAACTAAAGACACAAAGGTCATCCACACATGCAATTCTTCAATAAGAGAGAGATAGGGAGAGACCTCTTCTTGTTCAGGAGTTAGATCAACTGGCTGCCCCTTGTAGTGAATCTTAATGCCATGAGGCTTGTACGGAGGTGGAAAAATGACACCATTATGAACCAAGGTAGTCCATTTTTTTTGCCCATCAGTGGAGCTAGGTTGCACTTTTGTTGACTTAGAATATTTTGAATTTTTCATTTGTTTCTTGTTCTTCTTGTTTGTCTTCTTGAATGAAGAAGAAACAGGTTTTATGGCTTTTTGCTTACCAGATGACAATTTATTATCAGAGGAGACTGAGTTTTTCTTTCTCTGAGAAAGTGGAATGTTATCCTCATCATCTGCCTTCTGCTCTGCCTTGATCATTACTTGTTTGACTTTTGCTATTGTAGATGCATCAGAAAGCTTAGGCTTTTTAACAGAAGACTGATTTGATAAATTAGCCTTATCTGTAGGTCTCTTAGTTGGCACCATAGATGTTTTCTGTTTCTGTTGATTGTCTTTTAATGTGCCATTCTGTTCAATTTTCGAAGCCAAAGATTTCTTTTCACTAAAATTGTTAGGTTTACTACCTGACATGCCAGCATTTAACTTCATTGGGAACCTTGCAGACAAAGGGACTCCATCATCATCCGAATCTTCATCTTTGACAGGATTGGTTCCAGTAACCTCTTTGTTGGCATTGTTGGAGTTTCTACTAATTCTAGAACTCAATGGCAAACCATCCTCAGAATCCTCATCATCCCTATTTAGTTCGGTTTCACATTCAACAGAATTTATCTCCTCCTTCACCACATTAGATGCATTCTGTTTAGATGACTGTTTAGACTGTTCATCTAAAGAACTAGATGCTTTTGAATTTGCCACTGGTAATTTCATTGAAGATGCCTTCACAGATGAAGTTGAAGCTTTAGGGCTCCCAATAGGAGATTTCACTGGTGATGCCTTGGAAGATGGAACACTGCTTTTTCCCTTCTGAGCATTTGATCTCTGACCATTCAAATTCTGAGATGACAATAATGGCTTTTTCAATTCTGGGTTTGATTGTTTTTGTTTAGGAATTGAGTTACTGCCCCTTTTAAAAATTAAGGGCATTTCATCTTCATCATCAGTATTCTGATCAAATGTGCTTGCTTTTGCAGATGCTGGAGCAGCCATTGTCATCCAATTAAGCTCTGTCTTGGCATGTATCAATATCTGACGAAATTATAACTTATTCAATAACCAAATGAAGCAAAAAACAAAAGAAAAAACTAATATCATCAGACAACCAATTAAAGGATTCAAAATATACATTAGAATTTTTAAAAAAATAAATAAATAAACCTTTATGACCCTCAGACAGGTATCGCCATAAAACCGAATTCTATCAGAAATCAGGCCAGCAACTAAAACCACACTTAAGAAGTCAAAATAAATAGATTCAGTAATAAGGCATCCAAATTCAAAAATTAACGAAATCCAAAAAAAAAAAAATTGTATTTTCTCCCCCCTCCTAAACGAGACAAATAAATACGTAAAGAAAAAAAAGTTTCAGATTGGACTAATTCAGTTAAACTATGATTTCAGGTGCATTAGAAAAAGAAACTTAATTAGGGCTTTGATTTGAATCCATTTTATGAAAAGGGTTAGGTTCAGCTTAGATAGCTCACAAACTAACAAAAACAATATCATGCATTGCTAACAAAGCAAAGGCAAATTAGTGAGCTGGAAGCAACCCAAAATTCAAACAAATTTTCAGCTGAAAACATAGAAGAAATTAATAATGGGGGATACTAATCACAGAAAAGGAAACAACCCCAAAAATAAATTGCAGTACGAAGCAAATGGAGCAATTAGAAATTGGAATAAGCTCAATCGGAAAAGATTAGCTAAGGGAATCGTAAGCAACCGCACCTGTGCTATCGGAGACGATCGAAGCTACGATGGAGTAGATCGAGTCTCCGTTCTCTATGGCTGTTCTTTGTTTATCTGTGTATTTCTGTTTCTTGTCTTTTACAAGGCGTTAAGAAACCGATACCGATAAATGCCCCAGTTTTTGATTTTGTATTTGTGCCCTTGCCAAGCAATTTTTGGGCCTTTTCTTGGGCCATTCATGTCGGCCTTGGGGCTATATTTTTATTTTTCCTACTCCAATTTATTCTTTTTTTTAAAGAAAAAAGAAATTAAAAAAAAAAAAAAGGAAAATCGCAACTTGAATTTTGCCTCTTGCTTTCTTATCTTGGAATAATGAGACAAATTAATACCATATGGAAAAAAAATGAATTTTTAAAAAAATGAGATAATGCTATTTCACCATTATTTTTTTATTATTCAATAATTTAGCCTCTTTTTAATTCAAAACACCCAAAAAAAATAAAAAATAAAAATCTTACTACTTAATGTCAATTTTTAAAAGCCTAAATGAATGATAGATAATTCTCAAAATAAAAATCTGCTGGAAATAATTTTGGTTTTAATGAAAATAATTCATGATAAGGTTGAAAAAAATATATAATGATAAGGGGAAAAAAAACAAATTAAGAGTGTAATAAAGAAGTTGCTAAAAGGGACATGCATGGCATATGGTGTAATCAATGTAGAAAATCTATGTCATGAATTCCTCAAATCCTATGTAGATTGTGGTAATCCAAATTCCAAAGGCATGGATTTGGCAATTAATTTTATTTAATTTGAAGTGGCAATGCAGTAATTAATGACAGAAAAAGATCATGCTCATAGTTATGTGTGGGTTTTCTTAATTTCAACCTTAGAAACTGGTAGATTAGGGACAGACAACATACTTCGTATGCCTCATCCAATTGGTATTACTAAATTCATGGGACTAAATTTGGCAGAATTGGAAAAATAATATATATTATTTATACATTTAACTTTTTTTTTTATTTTTGAATCAATTAAATACTATGATATATATTGACAGAATTTTTCTGATCAAATTGAGAAATCAATAGATGTTTTGGTAAATCATTTAGTTGAGATGCAAGTGGCTTGTTTTTAATCGAATTTTCGATGTAGACTTAATAAATACAATATCTAGAACTTAATTGTTAATTTTTATTAGTATAACTTGGACCTTTAAATTCAAGGGTAAAACTTAATTAAGGACTAGAAAAAAGGTTTATATTTTGTAAATTCCACTCTTTTAATTTTGTTTTTAAATTTAGTCAATTTATAGCCAAACATTTTATATTATGTCAATTGTAATTATACTAATAATTTGTTGTAAACAATATATGATAAAGAAAATTAGACCTATCAAACAACTTAGTTGAGTCATCTTCGGATTGTGGGTCATTATTAGGCAGATTACTTTTTGAGTTATTATCCAACATGTCACTTCTCGAATTGGATTAGGTTTAAAGGGATTTCAAGTTACATCCAAAAAATTATCACGCATCTATTTGGTCTAGAAATATTTATTTTTTAGTTTATCCTTTTATTTTTCTTTTTCAATTGAGATAAAAATACATACACACACCTAAACTTATATTGAATGTTGTTTGCACACCTAAACTTTAAAGGTCACCAATTGCACACCTTAAATTATAAAAAGTGTAACATTTTTACTTATTAGACCGAAAAAAATCTCTTTATCACATGTAGGAGTGCAAATGTTAACTTTTTATAACTTGATGTGTGCAATATGTGACTTTTAAATTTAAAGTGAGCAAATTATATTTTTAAACACTGTTAGGGGTGTGTTTACATATTATGCAATTATTTTCTTGATATTAGATAGAGGGAGAGAGAACTATTGGTGGGGAGATTTGAAAACAGTGCATCTCCATTAGCTCTATAAAAAAAATTACCGCAAAGTCAAATGTATAATCAATAATTATTAAACAATAACTTAAATATATATTTTATTATAACCAAATCCATAGATATAAAAATAATTTAAAATTCACAATAACATTAAAAAATAATTTGAAATAAGTTAGTATCAAATTACAACTTTTAGTATTGGCTTCATATATAAACATCCCTAAACTTATACAAAAAAGTTATTTGTATACTTTAATTTAAGTGTAACATTTCCAACTTAAATAAAATGTAATATTTACAATCCCAATTTGCCACTCAAATATTTTAAAAGAAACATGGAGGTCAAGCGCTAACATATTATAGTGAAAATGATAAAATTCTATCACCAATTCAACACATGTCTTCTAATTAAAAAAATAAAAAGAATTTAAAACCAAACATTCCTTTCTCTCCCTCTCTCTGTGCTCTCCTTCTCATAGAGCTTTAATGCATTTTTCAAAAATTTGGAAAAGACAATCTCCCTCACAGATCTATAACTCTCTTCAAGAGCAGCCAAAAGAATTTTTCAAGTCAAAATAGTGACTTCTCTAACCTCGAATTTCTACAAAAAGAAACGATTTTGCAAAGGAAACAACAACTTTTAGGTCTGCACTAGTTGTCATAGTATCGGAGAAGAAGCAGAGAGGGATATTTCTCAGTTTATGGTAGTTGTGAAAACTAAAACTGTTTTTCAATTTACGATAGTTGAGAAAACTATTTTTCAATTAATAGTAGTTTTTGCCAAATTTTGTATTTGAGGTTATTTTTTGGTTAAACAAACCAATCAAAAATCAGCAGGCAGTTGAAGTGGCACACTGGCTTTATGTGCTAATTAAACTGGCTCAGAACGTTTTTTTTTTAATTTTTTTTTTTCTAATGGTTGAAAGTAGTCCCTCGCCAACATTGATAAGTGGCATGCATTCAAAAAAGTGTCCACTTGAAGATAATTACAATTTTTTTTTTAAAAATAGAAAAATTAAAAAAATATATTTTGTCATTTGACATGCAAAAATTATGTGACATGCAAAATAATAAAGAAAAACAAAAAACAAAATTTTGCACCAATATTAAGGTGAGATGTTGTAAAGAGAGCCACAAATTAAAATATAAAATAATTTATAAAAAACAGGATTGTCGCCACTTTGTTCACGTAACTAGCATGTTGCATGAAAAAAAAAGTGGTTGTTTAAAGATAATTACAATTTTGTTTCCAAAAATAGAAAAAAATTGTTTTGTCACTTGACATGCAAAATAATAAAGAAAAAAATTATGCACCATTATTAAGGTGACATGTTGCAAAGAGAGCCATAAATCAAAAAATACAAATAATTTATAAAAAAATTCAGAATTGTATACCATTTAAGTGGCGCACAGACTCTCTCCATTTCTACATCAATAAAACTATCACAAAACTCAGAAATACTTTTCCAAACTACCCTAAATATGGAATTTTGCTAAAAACTACTCTAAATATAGAACTAATTTTTCTAACTGTCATAAACTAAGAAATATCTCAAGCAAAGAAAAAGGGAGGGAGAGAGAAATACAGGAGAAATAGTCTTTCATTGTAAATTAAAATTCAAAGACAAAAACAAAAAGAAAAATTAGAAGACAAAAAAAAAAAAGTAAGTTGGTCAATGAGAGAGAGCATGAAATGGCCTAATAGATTGTGAAATAAAAATTCAAAAGGAAAAAAAAACTAATGATTCTTTATTAAAAGAAAATTTTTCCATTTTTTTTAATTTTCTCTTGTTTTTTTTTTATTAACAACCACCAATTTCTAAAAAAGAAGAAGAAAAGAAGAACCATGGAACTAGAAGAACAATCAGTGATTCATTGATAAAAAAAAAAAAATCACTTCATTGGAAATAATTTGGCTCAACTTTGCAAATAATTTGGCTCAACTTTAGCAATATTTGTGTCTTCTTTTTTGCTCTATTCGTACAATTGCTCTACACCACCACCAACAATTGATTCAATATCCCCATGCTCATCTGCCTCTAGTTTTGCTCCGATGTTGTGCACAATGCTTGTGATGCCCCTGCTACTTACTCTGTCACCTTGTCATCTAGGATTTTTATTATACAAACCTATTTTATTTTTAATGGATTTTTTAAAAAAATAAAAAATAAGATTTTTAATGAGTTGAAAGCAAAAAGAATGGAAGAGATGGGAGCTTAATTTGTAGAAAAAAACGTCTAATTAACATTAAAAAGTCAAAGAACTTTGGCAACTAATGAAAAAAATTTCCTTTCATGTGCTATTGAATTTTTTCCCTCATGCTTTTACCACTGCCAATTCACACTGTCAATTCAAGCATACAAAAATGACACTTTTGCAAGTTGGAGTGTACAACAATTAAGTTTTGGAGTGAAACTGATTTTTTTTAATGTAAATTTAGTATTGGTCCCAAAAATAGCTTAAAGGAGATTAAATTGAGCCATCAAAATTCTTTTATGATTCAAAATAGAAACTGAATACTGAACGCTATATATCTTGGGCAAGAGTTTTCAATTTTTCTAAGGGCATATTGCAAACAAAAATACTATTTTGAAAAGACATATTGGTCCTTCTAACCCTTTTTCTTTGTTTATCTAGCTTCCCGAGTTTCTTTGTGCAAACAAAAAGACTATTTTGAAAAGATATATTGGTCCTTCTAACCCTTTTTCTTTCTTTTTCTATCTAGCTTCCTGAGTTTCTTCACCACAATGATTGTTTCCTCATTAGTGCTTGATGAGCTTGTCTCATTTGTTCCTTGATTCAATTTATTTTTTCTTATGCTTCCTCTAGTTTTTCCCATATTACACCTATGTTAATTCCCTCCCAAGTTTTTAATATTGTTATATTTGTTTCCATTTCAAGCACAGAAAGGAATATTGATAGCTTGTGCATACATTTGCTTATATCTCTGGTATTCTATTTCATATTTTAATCCGACCTTTGTCAAAATACTATTTACTTCTTTTGTTGGAAGATAAGAAATATTGATTATTAGCTTCCAGCACTCCACATCATTGATTGAATGAAGTATCTAATGCATATCTTTTAATAAAGAGTAATATGTACCACATAATAAAGGTGGGTTGTTGAAAATCAACCTTCTTGAAGAGCAATAAATGATTGTAATACTCATTATCATTTTGTACTTAAGATAAAGTAGTATCTCCGATTGACTAACTGATATATCAGCAGAACTCTTAAAGATATACAACATATATGATATAATTTATAACTCATAATAAAATAAATGCATCTATGTATATATGTGAAATGTACTTTCATAGATTATAAAAGGTACATCGACTTATTTATAATATTTTAGAATTTTAAGAATATATATAATACATGTATTACATTATTTATGAGCATGACATGACTACCATTATTACTGTTACTGTTGCGCTTCTTGGTGGAATCACAAATCCGCAACTCTCTCAATTTATATACTGTTATTTGTTTCGAGTTTACTATTTACACGAGAGAAAAACAACTCTCACACCAAGTTTTATATTAGTGGTACAAGTTTATAATAACAATTATTTAAAATATAACTTTCAAATTATACTTCATTTTAGTAAAATTTCAGAATGATAAATAATTATAAATAACTATTTTCTTTTAAAATACAAAATTAACTGATTGTAAATGAATGTATCACATTATCGTTTAGAGCATAAAAAAAAACTAATTTTACATGTATATAATGTATAATCATTTGAATTTAAAAATTTATTTCACCAATAACATCCCAAATTATAGAAAACCCGTTTAAAAACCGTATTCATTCACTTAACAAATATTTCATCATACATATATATCAACTAATAATTTCATTATTTTTCTGCCTATATAATATACTATAGACCCGTCCTTAGAGAACCAATGGGTACTATCAAACAATGAAAATCCCAAAATTAAAAATAATTATATGACTCAAATAATATTATTTGATCCAAGATAACTATATAACCAGTATATAAATAACATGTATGGTCCAACATTACCATATGATTCATACCATACATTTCATAACTAAGATAACCACAAAATATGAAATTCTAGCAATCCCTAGATCATTGTCTAAGTTCTTATACGGAATAAAAATCATAAATTTCATAATAACATTTTCAGTATCATTTTGTTCAATAAATCATTTCATAAATTCATTTCAATTTATATAATCATTTCTCCAAGTAGAAAATCGTTTCATAATACATTTTATTTTTTAACACAAAATATATGTAACATTGAAATTAAAATAAATACATGTAAGGTTCTTTCATAAAACTTGTGTAAACTCATTTCATATTAATTAGTTCATAAAATATATTTAATATTATAATCAAATTAAATATATATTTGACTATTACTATAACAATTTGTACAAATCTCTTATTAGTTCTACCATCTTAGTTCTACCATCGTTGATCCAATTCTTGTCCTTTTCACGGTTGAGCTCATTCGGCGTCGACACACCTAACATAAATTATCAAATAATTAGTTGATAATGTTATTTGACTTAACACCATAATTTTAAGTTAATAGCTTTCACGGAACTAATTAGTAACTACTTATTTATTTCTCTCCCTTGTTAAAATCTTCTCATTTATTCTTTTATTTTTTGATGTAAGCCTATATTCAAGTCTCAAGCTTTCAATTATATAATTCTTTCTTGGTCCTCCATAACCTTACAATGCCTCATAATATTTTTATGTCCAGAATTTCATTTTTGTTTTAGGTAAATTGATTCCTTTTTTATACTTATTCAATAATCTTTTTTAAACATTATTCAATGGGTCTGATAGTCTTTGGTCCTCTTTCATACTTTACTACTCCTGTAGTTCCATTTCCTCCACTTAACACATTCTATGTAAATTCTTCACCGGTTTTCTTACTTTAGGTCCTCCCTATCCACCATAAAAGGTTAGAATTCCCAGTTCGTGACCAATATCAATCATGTGTGTAAGATAATCTCCACTAATTAACTTCCTTCCCTAACTTAATTAGGTTTAGGTTCATACACATACTCCGGCTTTAATTAATATAAGTCTCAATTTTCTCAATTTTTTTTTTCTCATGGTTCAAAAGCAAGGTTTAACTTTTTAAATGGGTTCCTCATTGTCTCGGTTAACAAGTTATTATTTTCCCATATCCAATTGATAATTAACTTATTTGTGCCTTTATAATATTTTGTTCCAATTATTCTAAGCCAACCAAAAGTCCAAAATTTAAGGTTCATTTAAGTATTTCGGTTGGAGTTATACTTAAGTCTCATGTTTCTCATTTTATGTCTCGGGTTTCTATTGAACTGTATCTAAAATTTATTCCTCCATATTAGGTTTCAGTCTTAACTATTCTTATGTTCACCCTTACCGTTTCGGCCTATCCAAGTTTAAATGTCATATTAATAAACTTATTAATTTGATTTACTCTAATTATAATTAGTTTAATTACTACTTTATTTAGCTAACTATTAATCTAATCAAATTTAGTCTTTATTGGGTCACAAAATCACTCCAAGTCTCGGCTCATTCTCACCATGCTGACCCCGTTTTTTCACCAACTCAACAATTCTCAACTTCTTTCTCCAAGTATCTTGGTTCTAGTATTTTGGACCCAAAATCAATCCTCCTTACTCCAATATGTCACGACCAACTTCATTTTTGGCATGCAAATTATTTTCAATTCGCAAGCCATCTTCATTCAAATAAAGAAAAAGAGAATAAAGATGAGAAGTAGGATTTTAAATCCCCAACCAAAACCCAACAAAGATGAATAAAGGAAGAAATTGAAAATTTAAATACCTATTCCTCACAGCTAAAAGGATATGTGTTAAGAATTTGCTCACTTTCCACTTCTTCAATTAACCCAAAAAAGAAAAAAAAAATTGAATTAAAATTCATTCTCTCGACCAAAGTGAAGAAATGGGTCTTACCCAAAAAATTTTAAGTATTTTCTTTGCTTTCCGCTTGCTTCAACCATCACATGCATAGCCTTCTTTCCTCCATCCAAGCTTCAAAATCTACATGCAACATCCTTCATTCCTCCTTTGAGCTTTAGCCGATTCTCTACTTCTTCACAATGTCTCGGTTAGCTAAGTTATAAAGTAAAGAGGGTTTTCCTTCTCTTTTTCCTAGTCTTCAAACTTGGGACCTATGTTTGGGAAGTAAGAGGTGAGAATTCAAAGAAATGGAGAAGAAAATCATGAAAGAACTTAAGTGAAGAAGAGGGAATTGATTTGACATAAAGAGAAAAAGAAAGAACAAATGAAGAAATGTTTAAAACACATTTTTGGTCATTAGAGAAAATGAAGATGACTTGATTTTCTTTTTAATAGAAATTTTGTACCTTATTCTATTTTATTTATTTATTTATTTATAATAATAATAATAATTATTATTATTATTATTATTATTATTATTATTATTATTATTATTATTATTATTATTATTATTATTATTATTATTATTATTATTATTATCTCTTTTTTTTAGCTCATTATGCCACCATAAGCCATTTGTAAAAAAATTGGGAAGAGTAATTTGAGTGCATGTGAGAAACGAGGCCGTCATGCATGATATATTATATTTAAATTAATCTTGATTAATTTGGTTAATCTTGTTTAGAGTTAATCATATTCAAATTTTAATTTAGTATTCAAACTTTTCCCTTATCAAATTAACCGTACATAAATATTAATTTCTTGAATTTTAAGTTGTAACTAATTAATTTTCTACAATTAAATATATTAAAATTCTTGCTATAATTTATTTTACGTAATATTTTCGGTCTCATGATTCGAGCACCATAACAAAAATTGTATTTTTCCAATATTTTCATGGAACTGCATCTTATATTTTATTTCTTTAATTTTACATCCTAAACATTAGAATTTTGATACAAATTTATACTGACATGTTCGTTTTAATATTTTCTATGTCTTGGAGTGCTTAGTTTGCAATTTGCCAACAACGCGAAAATTGTGTATTTTTATATCTAACATCAATTTCCTCAATTTTCATACAAATTTAATATAATATATTTGTAATAAATTTTCTTACTTGTATAATATTTAAATTTAGACTTCGGTCGTATTGCCTCTATTTTGATAGCGAACGAGCTCAATTTCCAATCATTCTGGCGTGTCCGATCACGAAATGCACATATAAATTAGGTAAATTGGTGGGCATGATAATGATGATTGTTGTGAGCTATATTATAAAGCTATTTTAAGGATCTACTAAGGTTGTTAGACCTTTGGGGAATGAGATGCAATAGTGACTAACAAATTGAAACATCAAACACTTACACTATTAGAATATTGAAATTTTGTTTGTTATTATGAGGAATTACTTTATACAATTTTAGTGATCATATGGTTTTATCAAAAATTTCATATGTTTTATTCTTTTATAACATGCCAAAAAGGAATAGGAAATCATATTATCAATATATAACACCATATGTGTTCTAGAATGTTGGACTTGTATGCCAATATAACATAAAAACCAAAATCTAAATGGATAAGCAGTGATCATATAGAAATACTCTTTTAAGGCTTATACAAAATACATGGCTTTAGGCTTTTAAACAACTTTAGCTTACACAAAAAGAATTTGTATAATTTACATCAATGCTTGATGATAATCATTCCTCAAAAAGAATAACATGTTCAAATACAAAAGAAGCCAAAATTACCAACCCTTAAAAAAACTGTACTTTCTCCTAACGATTTTGTGGTGAGCTTTCTCCTCCTTTGTTGAATTGTTCCCTATCTACATTGCTCCAAATGTGTGAGATAAATAACTCACATGTTAAGTATTTCACTTAGTGCTGCACTTATATACATATAAGAGAATAATAAAATAATCACACATGCATTTAAGATATTCATGTAATGCCCACAATTTTGGACCTATATAATATTTCATAATATTAAAAAGTCATATAAAAGATAGGTAATTATTAGAGGGGAGATTAATCAAAAAATATATATATTTTAGAAATCTATAGGTTCACGCTCGTGAAGATCCTTTCATGATTGTGAAAAGCTTGTCACTCATGAGAATATACAAGAGTCACTATTTCTCTATCTTCCATCCCTATCTTTTGCAAAACCACTTTATTTTTATCCTTTTTGTATGCTTAACCCATTCCTCCATCTTTTCTTCTTTCCAACTCCTTAAAATCTAAGATTTAAACTTGTTTAGGGCTGAAAACACATTGAACACAAAAAGAAAGCAAGGATTTGGTCTAAAAGAAATAAATTAAAGGAGAAGAAAGGAAGATTAGGGCTTATTTTGGTCAGCCTTACTGATTGGGTGAGTGAAATCCTCATCCTTCTGCTCTTTTCCTAGACTCTTCTTCCATTTTTGTTTTTGAAACAAAACCCATATAAAAGGTTAGAGTTTTGAGTGAAGAAAATCAACTATCATACCCATTTAACTAATAAAAAAGGTACATTGAACTAGATTAAACCATAAAAAACAAAATATTGAGTTCATGAGATTTAAACATAAAAGTGAAGGTTTGTGATATTATAGTGGTATAGAGTTTGAAAATAGTTGTATTATGTGTTAGGGACATCTAATGAGGCTAAAAGCAACCTCTAAAAGGGAGAAGTAGCTTATGAAAGAACCAAATGAGTGATTTTGGGTAAAGCTCTAAAGAGATTAGTATACAATGGATTCTCATTCTTGGCATGTTATGAATTGTTGATATGTATAAATGCACTTTTTGGTTTAATGAATGTTTGATATTAAATGAGAAATAGTGATTTGTATCATAAATGCATTTATGTAGAAACTGATTATGAATTGGCATGTATAAGGTTTAAAATATGTCAAAAAGTATACAAGACATGAACTTGAGATATATGTATGATTGTATATTGATAGGAATAATTAACATTGGCCAATCTTAGAAATTTTGCATGTGATTTGGGTTGCTCTATTTTGGGCATGAATCTGAATCTTGGATTTTTTACATTCACATTTGTGAACCATCTGTCACGGTTGTGAATTCTTATAATTCAAATTGTGATTTTTGGGTAAAACATTCATGTTTTGTGTCACGATTAAAGTCATGACTAGAAAATCGTTAAATAATGGCTTCATGCCTATGAATATCGATGTGTGAGTATGTAATTTAGAATCAGAAACTTGCACAAGTGAAGTCAATACCATATTCACGGTTTGCAAGCCGTGAAGGTCATCTTCACGCTCTTGAATGTGAGAGTCATTGGTTACAATTCCATGAGTAACCATCATAAATATTAGTGCTAAATAGCATTAAATTATCATAATTTTCATAGAATTAATTAGGATCGTTAGATTTTTTATCTAACGGTTGAAAAATAATACCCATGGATGGGTAAATAATGTAATAACCATTAAAATCTCACTTATATATATATATATATATAAGCAAGCAGCGTATAAGCCCATAATGTCTAACCTAGAACTTGAAATAGGATAAATGACATGTCATTAAGAGTATAACCATACCATAGAAATAAAGTCATACAATGATGATATTTTGGTGCCTTAGCTTATGATCATACATAATTTTTAATGGGTGATCTGATAAACTCTTAGGCTACAATCAACCACTTAATGAAAATGAAAATATCTGTAGCCTACGAGTAGACATTATCTTTTAGTCAAGGATCAGGTAAACTTTTACGTTTCAAACAACCATTTGATGAAAATGAAAATGTCCCTAGCCTGTGATCAAGCATTATCTTGTAGTCGATGATCTAGTAACACTCAAGCTATGATCAACCAACCCGTATCCTAGTCAATTTAGCTTAGGATGTTATGAGGCAAATTAATAAAGAATTAGTATGGTTATTTATGACATTGAATCAAACTTGGAGTAATCGAAATATGAATGAATTGAGTGCTTTTGACAACTAGGTTGATCATTGATGTGTTTTGCATTCTGAGAATGATGAAAGTATGGTATAACACAGTAATGGATGCTGTGCAACATATCTTTCATGAATATAATATCTGTATAGATTGTTTTATATGGGATCTGAAAGTGATATATTTTCACTTTCTATATTATAATTATAAAAAGTGAAATAATAATGGTTATACTTAGAATAATACAATTTGACAATATTTCTCTACTAGTTTTCTTGTTAAAGTTTGTAGCGTAAGTGAACGAAAATAAGGTATGCTTCATGCTTTAATCATGATGCAATGAATATGATGATTAAATGAATCATTGTTTAATGATGAACCAGTAAGAGCATAACATGTTGCATAGGACGTGGTTTTCATTGTTGTTATGAACTCGTATTCTGGACTTTATTCATGTGTATATATATATATATAATTAAATAATTGATTGTTAAACATTCTTAAGTGGAAGTCTAAGAATATTGTAAATATAAATATAAGATAGTTGTATACTGATAACGAAGATCTTAAAAGTAGCATAAGAATGAATATCACCATAAAATAATGTTGTACCTATCTTGTTATGGGTAACCAAATAGGAATAAAGTAGCATAACTAAAATAAATTATCATCAAAGAGACATAGATGCTACATCATTACACAAGCATGTGATTAGGTTAATAGATTGATCAACGTCTTGTAATAAAGATTACACTTATAATGGTAATGTTGGACATATCATCAAACGATTGTTACAATAAGACTTGAGAATTATGATAAGTACATATGACCTAAAGAATAGGATATGATGATAGAAAGTAGTGGTAACTATAGTTATTAAAGTTGTAAATAGTATTGTTAACAAACATGCTCATATGTGTGTGCATTGTGTACCACTAAATATTATTGCTTAGTATATGGGTTGTCTTTCACATATAGGTTTAGAACCGAATAAACAAAATTTAATAGAGAAGAGGAAAACTACCACAGAGTCCATAAGAAAGAGCATTAATCATTGGGGAATGTAACATTAAATTCATTTTTTCTTGTTTTAAAGCATATTTTTATTGTAAGCATGCGATAATTATAAAGTAAAGTAAAATATACAATATATATGATTTTGATACCAATAAGGGCTTGGTAATATCGAACTATGCATTTTGATAATATGTGAAAATATAAGACGAAGTAGAGGATATTAGGTCGAACTTTGAGTATGCAGAGAAATTCAATGTTTTGATTTAAAGTGTTTTCTTTGAAGCCATCAAGTTTTAATGCTTTTATTTTAAAATCATGTTTAAAAGAGTTTTAAATTTTATTAAATTTTGAGCACATGTTTTAGTGACACTCTTGTATATAGTTGAATATTTTGACTATATAATTGGGTGTTACAATTCATATCTAACAATAATTAATCATCACAAAGAACATAACATATTTAAACTCATGGCAATATTCATGACCTTATAGCTTACACATTTGAAAAAAAATTTCCACCCTCAATCCAGAGGTGTACAAAAATTTGACACTTGTAATATAACATGGAACCTCATAGAAGAGCTACATTTTAAACACTTAATATAAGAATATACTTGAACAAATTACAATAAACATTGAAAACATTACTAGTATCAAAAACAATATAAATAATCATATTTCCTTTATCAATTGTCCACAACACTATAAATCAAACTAATTAGCGGATAATATGGTGGTTGATCACAGTCTAAAAAGTGTATAATCATATATTAACATGTTTACCCTTGTAAGGTCATTATCACAATGTTTTGCTTTCTTTCTTGTATCAATCGTTCTTTCATAATTATGGTCGACTGCAACCTAAATAATGTTTGATCGCGGACTAGTGGCATATGATTATCATTTGTAAGACACAACTTATTACAAATATGGTAACATCTATTCCTTTAATATCAATCCACTTCAGCTCAATAAGCATCTTATTCATGTCTTTTCATTGCTTCTTTATAATTATCATCATAATCATCATGTATAGCCAATATATGCAATTTAAATTCATTAGGCTTATATACAAAGCTATTCAAATACATTCATGAAGTCATAACCATAATTAAAAAAGTATTTATTTCAAGATAATTTTAGATAGCCAAAATCACAGTAGCTACTTATGAGGTGTGGTCGTGCCTTTTCTTGCAAACCTTATTGTTTCTTAAATTAATTAAAATTGCAATCATTAGAAGGATGTGTGGTTACAAAAGGTTTTGTAATTATTATTGCTATCTTGTCACTTCCCTTGAATAACACTGTTCTTCAAGTCACCATATGGTGCAATTGCAAATGGGGGTAACATGATCATGAAAATACCTCTTGTGTCTGTAATTGCAGTCTTGCCACTCCCCATGAAACTTACTATTTCTTAAACCACATAGTGGCATTGTTGTGAAAGGGAAGGCATGGTTTTGATTTATGAGTCATAAATCAATTTTTATCCTAAAGATAATAACACATATCCATAGTTTTTTTTTTCTATATAAATTATCACTAATGAAGCAAGAATGATTTATGTAACAACTAGGCATGTAACAAGTTTGCAAAATCTTCAAGCAAACCTTAAAAAGCTCAATTCTAACATAAACATTACAATTTGACAATATGTCTCATAAACACTAGTTTAAGCAATACTAACTCCACACTAGTCATTTTTTTTCACTTAGTATAAATCTATGTCGTTTGATTTAATTCAATCAAATACCAAGATCAATTACTTATGCATATAGCTCAATGTCTGAATCATCATCCATTCAACTACAGTAATATAAATCACACATATATCTTCATTTCATGCATAAAAATTTGCACTAATACCCATCTTTCAAATAAGGACATATCACCATAAATCTCATATACATTTCATACCAAGACTTTTGCCCCACAAATCACTATTTTTACCATACTCTTATTTCCACTTCATTCTAGATAATGATATCAATCTTTAATATAACTCATAAGTATAACCACTATCTCAAACATTCAATTATCATATTATCTGACAAAAGGCACTCAAGATCATAAAATATAAACACACAAATTCTTATTCCTAACTACCAACAAAATATCCATAAATCAAATAAAAAAACATGCCAAAATCACACAAACATTTGCCAAAATGCAAATAACTGTTACGAAGCTTAACTTCCTCCTACTCTTTTTCTCTAAATTTTCTTTTGCTTTACTTCTCATCCTATTTGTAGGTTGTCATCCCTTCCTTTAAAGGTCTTAATAGCATCAAAATACCATTTTACTCTTGGTGCTTCTTTTGATTGTATAACCACTCTTTTTAGATTAAAACCCTAGTGTTTCACTTTCCCAAGCATCCTAATAATTTCACACCTTATTATACCTTAAAATCCCTTCAAGGTCTTATTTTGTTAATTCTTTTTGAGCATTTTAGTTACATTTCCTCATCAAAACCATAATTTACCAATTAACCCTATTTTAGCTAAAATAAAGCTCATAAGCATAAAGTAGAAGGAATTGTTTTTAGGTTTCAATGTCATACAAAACCAAAGGGAGGAGAAAAATGAGAAATTTCACACTTACCACAATTCCCTTCAAATCTAGCATGATATCCCTTTTCGTAGCTTTCCTTCATTTTCTCATCAATTTTTTTTCTTTTGTTAACCTTTATCCTTTCTTCTTTCAATTTCCTTATATAAAAGTGGAATTTTCCCTTGGATGAAGCTGGTTTTGCTTTATTTGTGAAAAAGAAAAAGAAAGGAAAGAAAAATAAAAAGAAGAGGAAGAGGTGCAGTAACCTTATAAAGGAAATAAAAATGAAAAGAGAGATAAAAATTTATATGAACCGCTTTTTCCCTTATATATATATATATATATATATATATATATATAATTAATAAAAAAACTACATTAACTTCAATTAGATGAAGAAATCATGTCGAAAATTTCCAATTTGCTTTTAGATTCCTCTGATTTTGAATTTGAAAATTTCTCTTCTAACTCTGAAGATAAAAAAAACTTTTACAAGTTGATGAATTAGTCACAACAAGTTCATCTAATTCTTCATATGTTGAATTTGAAAAACATATTAATGTTATATCAAAAGAACAACAATTTCTTTTAGATATTTTAAAATATATACATGATTCCTAGATTCAAAAAGAATGCCTAAATAAACTTTTAAATTCCCTTAGTGATAAAAGAGAAGAATCAAAAGAAAGGAAAAGATTTATTATTCATAACACTTCTAAAAGTACTTATAAACTTACAAATATCCTAGATAGAGGAAAGAAAATTAAAAACAAGTCCATTTCCATCCATGATCTCCAGAAAAAAAAATTAAAGAAGTAAACTTAGAAATAAAAGAATTAAAAGAAAAACGAGAATATGATTCTCAAATTATAAATTCACTTTTATCCAAATCCTTACAAAAAAATTATACTTCTAATAATTCTTCTGATAATGAAGATTATGATACTCAATATCTTGAATCTCTAGAAGCGTCTTTAGAAGATTTTCTTTTTATTTTAAGATAAATTATTTCAAGAAATTATTTTATAAAAATTACTCTTGTTCTTTTTAGAAGATTTTTGAATTGATACTATTGCCTCATATGATACTGATGCTGATTAAAATTACACTCAAACCAGTTTAATACCAAAAAAATTTCATAAAAAAACTCATGCAAAACTTTCTTCTGCAAATAATTCAAAATTAATGGTAAATTCCAGGACTGATGCTTCAATTCTTAATAATAATATTTTAATTATAACTTCATTTATTTTAGTTGATGATATACACCACACAATGATTCTTGAAACACTTTTCATGAATTTAATAACTCATTTTAAAGTATCCCAAGATTATATTTCTTTTAAATACAATTATAAAGAATCAAGTTTTCAATTCAAAAAAAATATAAAACTAGAAGTTTAAATTTAATGAAAACATGTTATATACATGAAAATACCATTAATATTTTAATTAAAGAAAAATCTTTCCAACTTGAAAGTATCAGAAAAAAAAATTCATTTAAAAAGCTAAAAGCTCAATTAGAAACTCCCGAAATTTAACAAAAAATTTTATCTTTACAGAGACTTTTTGAAACAAATGTTTGTTTTGAAATTACAAATGCTTTTTGGCAAATTCAAATTTCAAAAAACCATCATTACAAAATTGTTTTCATTAATATAATGTCATGTGGTTTATTATTGATTATTGCAATTATTTTTTCGTTGTTCTCCTTCTTTCATCGAATATTCTCTACTACAGGTACTTGTTAACGGATGACTAACCAATTCCTTAAAATGCAAAAAACAACAAAAAACTCTTCTTCTAGAACCACAAAAGTTTTAGATTTAACATCTAATTGAATTGCGGAAATATGATAATCTCTTTCATGAATTATGAATTTTAAAATGCAATTTCTGAGGATTATGAATAACATTTTCAACGAATATTCCAAATTTTGTATTGTTTATATTTGTGATATTTTAATATTCTCAAATTACTTAGAAGAACATTTTAAGCATCTCAAAACTTTTTTCTATGTTACAAAGAAAAAATGGTTTAGTAATTTCTAAATTAAAAATGTCATTATTTTAATTAAAAATCCATTTTTTAGGTTATTACATCTCACAAGAATTAATGATCCCAATTGAAATATCCTTGCAATTTGCAAATAATTTTTCTAACATAATTCTCGATAAAACATAGTTACAAAGATTTTTAAGATGCCTTAATTTTGTTTTAGATTTTTGTCCAAAAATCAATAGAATATGTGACGCCCCACTTATATAATAGGAATAATCCCACATATATAAGAGGGATGTCAGAAACTTAACTTGATAAATCTGCTTGGATTAAATTTTTTTTCATTTTAAATAACTTAATCTATTTATTTATATTGGTTTAGGCAGGTCGTTCTAATTAATAATATATATCATTATATTGTTTACACATATGACACCCGATTATGTTACCTAGTTATTTACATACACAATATGAACATATGAGTCAAGTCCACCACAAACCATACACATAGTCAACCAAGAAAAGAAAAAAACTATTAATTAACCAACCCTCTAACTATATCTCTTGTGTCTCTGCTGATATGGACTTGGATTTCCTTCCTGACTATTTCACTTCCTACCATTTATAGTTCCAATTCATGCTTGAGAAGAACCCACGCTAAGCTATCTCTAGCTTAGTGGTACATATAGGAATTAAGTTTTTCCCAAGCAGTCACACAAATGCATGTTTCAAATAATTCATGACACACTGAATTTTTATTGCATATTTGTCATATAAAAGAAATAACCACATCACATAACAATATAAGCATAATAATCATATTCAATAATTAAGTTCTCACTACCTTATGTAAGCATTTCATTTCTTAATCACATATGTCAATAATATAATTTCCACATTTCATTCCAAAGTCTTTAATTAGTATCAGCCGAGTCTCATTCTCGGACTTTCCGGATATGGGGTGTGAAATAGGGGTGCTCGCGGAGCTTAAGCCACCCTACTCACCATAATCTCAAGTAAAGGGCGCTCACGGAGCTTAAGCCACCTTGACCGAATATAATCATGTCATCTGTGTGTAATCAGGATCAGGGGCGCTCCTAGAACTTAAGTCACTCTGTCCTTAAATCATATCCATATCGGTACCGTAAATTCCCCATAATGGTGCACCATCTATCCTATGTTAGTCCTTAGGTAGAGAAATGGACAATTAACACCATTAATTACTTGTTTCTATAACAAATACTCATTTCATAACATAATCATACACTCACAATTTATTTCAAAACCATGTAATAGCATGATATTTTATCAAATATTAGCATAATGTTAAGTTCATAGTTAATAACATTTTTATAATTCTAAAACATGCCATAATATATAATTTCTTCATTGTGACATATAATTTATGTCATGCACTCACAATCATGCATAAGGGTAAAATAAAATACATATATGTACAAATCTCAATAGTATTTTCCTTTTCCAAAATATAAATTCAGAGCTTGTTCACTTTTGTTGGTCTTCTTCTTGTTGAAATCCTAATTTAAAAATATAATTAATTATTAGCTTGATAAAATATTTATTCTTAATATAATTTAAATAAATAACTACAATTTCTATTAAGCTAGAACAAGACCTCTAAGGACTATTGGATTAATATCTTTTTTTGAAACTTATCCAATTTATATGATTATTGATCCTGATTAAATATAACATGTAAAACTAAAATATATTAAAATTTCAGAATTTTTGAACCTTTACATAAGGTTTGGTATAATTTTAAATATTGCCTTGTTTTCTGGCCTTAGGCAGTTTCAAGGTACCCAATTCAAAAATTCATAGCTTTCAATGTGTAACTTAAATTATTCTAAATATTTTTATACAGTTATATAAGTTAATTTGAAACATTTTTCATGTTTAACTTATTTCCAGATTCGATCTCTAAGGTTCTCAAATATTGGAGGATATATAACTGGTTCAACATAGAGTATCAACCCAACCAGTTTAATTGTTCAGCTCATAACTCACAAAATACATGATATTTTAAGATGAACCTTTCACAGAAATTTAGATAAGACATATGAGTAAAACTTTTATGTTTTAAACTTTGGCTAAATCGATCTAAAAATAGCTGAAATATAAGGACAAATGTACTGGAACTGCATAGGTATATGAAACCAACTCAATCAAGAAACAGTCATAGTTCATTTCAGAATAACTCGACCTACGCAAGAGAAATTTATACAAAATTTTGTAGAGACCTCAATAACATATATACCTACAACTTTTATGTTTTACAAAACCTCAGATTAAGCCACTAAGATGATCAATTTATATACAATTCTCTCCCCCTTAAGATATTTCGTCCTCGAAACATATCTATGCATCGTCACTGAACATGTGAGGGTATTGAGCTTTCATCACCTCCTCGCTTTCCCATGTTGCTTCTTCGATTGCATGATTCATCCATAGTACTTTCACTAATGGTAGTCGTTTGTTCCTCAACTTCTTAATTTCTCTTGCTAAAATTTGGACTGGTTCTTCTTCATATGTCAAATCTTGTCTGACCTGAATGCTTTCAGTAGGTATGATGTGATTAGGATCTGATCTATATCATCTTAACATTGAGACATGGAAGACATCATGTATTTGACTCATCTCCGGTGGTAGAGCAAGTCTATAAGCAATAGGTCTAACTCTTTCTAATATTTCATAAGGTCCGATGAACCTTGGACTTAACTTTCCTTTCTTTCCAAATCGCAAAACTTTCTTCCCAGGAGATACTTTAAGAAAAACTTTATCACCTACTGCATATTCATTGTCCCGTCTCTTGAGGTCAGCGTATGATTTTTGTCTATCTGTAGCTGTTTTAAGTCTTTTGCGAATGACATTCACTTTTTCTTTTGTCTCTTGCACTAAGTTTGGTCCCATAACTTTCCTCTTGCTGAGCTCTGTCCAACATATAGGTGTTCGACACTTCCTACCCTAAAGTGCCTCATATAGAGCCATCCAGATACTAGACTGATAACTGTTATTATAGGCGAATTCCATTAAAGGAAGATATTTGTCCCAGCTACCTTTAAATTTGATGAAACAACTTCTCATCATATCTTCTAGAATCTGAATGACTCTTTCTGACTGTCCATCTGTCTGCGGATGAAAAATCGTGCTGAAATTAACCTTAGTTCCTAGAGCTCATTGTAGACTACCCCAAAATTGAAATGTGAAACGGGGATCTCTGTCAGACACAATAGAAACAGGCACTCCATGAAGTCGTACAACTTCATTCATATAAATTTCTGCCAATTTATTCAGTGGATAGTCCTTTCTGATAGGTAAGAAATGTGCTGACTTTGTAAATCTGTCCACTATGACCCATACAATATCATGTTTCTTTAGAGTCAAAGGCAATTCAGTCACAAAATCCATAGTGATTCATTCCCACTTCCATTCTGGAATAGAAATTGGATGTAGCAACCCTGAAGGTACTTGATGTTCCGCCTTGACCCACTGACAAGTCAAACACTTTGAAGTGTACTATGTGATGTCCTTTTTCATACCTGCCCACCAGTATCTGCTCTTCAACTCTTGGTACATCTTGTTACTCCCTGGGTGCATAACATGTTTGCTTTCATGGGCCTCTTTAAGAATCCTCTGTCTAAGATCTTCTACACTAGGCACATATAATCTTTCTTGATAGAACAATCCACCATCTAAGTCCATAGTGAATCCAGGTCTCTCCTCCTTAGAGATCAACTCAACTAATTCAATTAGCTTCCTATGTTGTCTTTGTGCATCCTTGATTTCCTGCATAAGAGTGGGTTGAAGGTGCAACTCTGCCATCATGTTTCTACTTAAAGCATCTGTTACTACATTAGTTTTGCCTGGATGATAGTCAATCACACAATTATAATTCTTTATTAGTTCTAGCCATCTTCTTTGCCTCAAATTCAATTCTTTTTGTGAGGGAAGATATTTTAAACTCTTGTGATCTATGTAAATAAAATATTTCTCCCCATATAAATAATGGCACCAAATCTTCAATGCAAAAACTATAGATGCCAACTCTAGATCATGGGTAGGATAATTCTTCTCATGCGGCTTTAATTGTCTAGAAGCATAAGCAACCACCTTTCCATCTTGCATCAATACACAACCCAATCCATTATGAGAAACATCACTATAAATGACATACTCCTTATTAGGAATCGACTGTGTCAAAATAGGGGCCTTAGTGAGCATACTTTTGAGCTTATCAAAACTAGCTTGACACTTATCTGTCCACTCAAATTTAACATCCTTTCTCAATATTCTTGTTAAAGGAGAAGCCATCATTGCAAAACCCTTGATGAATCTCCGATAATATCCAGCTAAACCCAAGAAACTTCAGACCTCAGTCACATTCCGTGGAGGTTTCCAACTCACAATTGTCTCAACTTTGCTAGAATCCACTTTAATGCCTTCTGCAGAGATAATGTGTCCCAAAAATGTCACATCCTTTAACCAAAACTCACATTTTAAGAGTTTGGCATAAAGCTTATATTCTCTGAGAGTTTGCAATGCTATTCTCAAATGTTTTTCATGTTCTTCTGAATCTTTAGAATACACCAAAATATCATCAATGAAAACAACAACAAATTGATCAAGATGTGGCTTGAAGATCCTATTCATAAGATCCATAAATGCTGCTGAAGCATTGGTAAGCCCAAATGACATAACCAAAAACTCATAATGATCATATCTGGTTCTGAATGCAGTTTTAACAATATCCTCTGTCTTCACCCTTAATTGATGATAACCAGATCTCAAATCTATCTTGGAAAATACTCATGCACCTTTCAGTTGGTCAAAGAGATCATCAATCCCCGGTAATGGGTACTTGTTCTTGATGGTCACCTTATTCAACTGTCGATAATCAATACATAGCCTCAAAGATCCATCCTTCTTTTTCACAAACAATACTGGCGCACCCCATGGGGATGTACTTGGTCTAATGAAACCCTTATCAAAGAGTTCTTGCAATTGTGTCTTAAATTCTTTCAACTATGATGGGGCCATTCTATATGGCATATTTGATATAGGCATAGTTCCTGGAACAAGATCAATAGTAAATTCTACCTCTCTCCAGAGGTAACCAAGGTAAGTCATCAGGAAAGACATCTGGAAATTCATTTACCACCAGGATATCTACAAGATTTGAACCTCCTTTTTTGGTGTCAATCATATGGGCCAAATATGCTTCACACCTTTTTCTCATCAATCTCTGAGCTTTCATTATGGATATGACTCGAGGAAAATAATTCCCCTTTTACAATAATTTCCTTCTAATTTTCTATTTTAAGTACCACAAATTTAGACTTGCAATCCACCACTGCTTCGTGACGTGAGAGCCAATCCATGCCTAATATGACATCATACTCATGGAAAGGCAACTCTATCAAGTCTGTAGAAAACTCCTTCCCATGCACAACCAAAGGACAATTCCTAAATACTTTATTCACTATTACACTATGACCCAAAGGATTCTTAACTTCAATTCCATATTCTAAGTTTTCTTTAATCATATTATGCTGACTAGGTGTACTAGTGCAAATATAGGAATGTGTGGAACCTAGATCTATGAGTGCACAAATGTCAAAATCATATAATGAAAACATACCAACAATAACATCTGTTGCCGCATGATCTTCTTTAGCTTTCATGGCATAGGCTCGGGCTGGAGCTCTACTAGATCCAGGTCTATTCACTGTCTCTGAAACAGCCTGCCTCGGTCGGCCTGGTCCTCCTCTGAATTGAACTCCAGGCTGAGTCAGAGCTGACCTAGCAGTCTGAGTAGGAGTACCACCTGTTAAGAGTGGGCAATCCCTCCGTATATGTTCCTTAGACCCACATCTAAAGCAAACACCTGTGACACGCCAACATTCTGTTAGGTTTTGAAGAATGAATCATATTCATAAACGCAGTAAAAAATAAAATTTTTCAAAACCCAAAACAAAAGATCATTCTTGTACCATTAAAACTAATTTATATAAATGTAAATGTTAAAAATTTTACCTTGTAATTTTTATTTGTTCTTCAAATCTTCACTTTGTTGGGTTATAGCAAACCACAAAAATCCATACTAGGATGTCTCTAATGATAATCCACATGAAGAATGAAGAAGAAACTATCAAGAGAAAATGGTTTGAACAAATTCAAAGTGCTAGCTTTGAAAGTGTTCTTGAGAGAATTTTTGTTGTCTTAAAAATATTTTTTTTCACAAAAAATATTTTCATGTCTATTTTCTGCCATTTGATGTCTTTTCTATTTGAATCAAATTCAAAAATAAGATGAAAAGTCAAAAATGGAGAAAATTACAACTAATAAATAGTAATTGGCCATAATTGGCCTAATTATGGCCAATTACAGTCGTTGGCCAACGGATGGAAGCTGCAGGCGCGCTTGGCCTCGCGCGGTCCCGTGACACTCCTGAATGATTTTTTTGTGCGATCTCATCGCGATCCATCCTAAAATAATTCTCTCATATTTTGGATTCTATCCAAGATCATTTTACTCATTCTCCATATCTTCAATACGTGTGACTCATTAGGTTCCCGGTTATATTGGCCACTTAAATTAATAATTAATTTAAGCAAGTCATGAGCGGTATCTAGCAACACATCATGACCCCAAATTGACCGGAAAGTCAGTGGTTTAACTACGAATCTTTCCATAGACAATTTATGTGCAATTATTTCTTTCACCATTCTATACCCCCACTTGGTTCAGAGTATGGACATGTGTCAACTCCCACTAGACTGACTACGTCACGTCTAGTCCAAATAATGTTAGTTCTTGTCCTTGAGGCTCATTACACTATTAGATATGTCATTGAAGACTATCTTTATGACATTTCCACTCCGGCTAGAGATTTCTGAGTAATGACCATGACAAGAGGCCATGAGTATACACTCCTTCTATTAAGAGTGGTGAATCCTTTGTTGGTTACCAATTACCTTCGAATACCTCAAGTTGTATCCAATTACTACCCTATGAGCTACCTCTCTGAAGCAACAACGAATAGTGTCAAAATACATAATCAATATTCAAGATATTTTTTAGTACCTCAACTCTAAGGATACTTGCACCATTGTTATGATGCGACTATCATTGACATTTGAATAGATTATCCATATGATTGTCTCATAGTTGGTCATCCAATGTATTTAGCTACACTTAGCCACTACTTTATGCTTATTTAAACTTTTACCATTTTTGTCATATTGATCATTAAATACATAAAGTATTATTTAGCTCTTATTATTTTTTTCAATTTACTTCTGGACTTTTATTTTCTTTCAATTTAGTCCTTTTTCATTATATTTCTTTAATTAACTCTTATTCTTCTTTTTTCCCACTTTTATTTCATTTTACTATTTTACTATTTTTTATCATATTTATCACTTTTATCATATTTACTATTATATCATTTTTGTCATATTTGCCCCTAATTTCAATCTGATAGAAAATCTTCAAACTATATACATGGGACGCGGACCTCATAAGTCCACTACACTGAGAGTAACCCCAAGGGCCCACTCATACACTGCACTGTACACTGAAACAATATTATTGAAGTAGACCGTCATTAACCTATCTAAGCAAGTCACCATGACTTACACCGGGGTAATGATGTCCCTATAGCTGCAATTATATTATGAACTAGATGTAACCATCAGAAAATAACTAAGTGTAATGAACTTATTCCTATGATTCAATTCCCATGAAATTCATAAATTCTATTTATTTTACATCATTAATTACCTAAAATTTTATTCGTCCATAACCAAATCATCTTTACCATATTTTTTTCATACTTTCCATTCTAATATATTAAATATTCGCCATTATTTTCAATTAGACCATCAAATACCATTAGATACATTTTATTCATTATGTTCCATTTCATACATAAGGAAATTACTAATTACAAAAATATTTACTATATTCTAAAAATTCTCAATACATTCATATACACTAAATACCATATCTTCTTGCAATTTATGGTTTAGTTTTCATTTAATTAGCAGAAAACATGATATTCTTCATATCCATTTTTCGGCCTATAAACCCTTTTCATCATTAAAATTTTTTCTTTCACCTTCTAATAATTCATTTCACTAATTCATACTTTCATTAATATATATATGCCATAATATTACATGAAAATATAATTATACCTTAATATACATATTTACATAATATGGCCATTTTTTTTCAAAAGTTCCACTAAATATTTTTTTTAATTGAATTTAACCTTTCTAATCCACTTTTTATATTTCCTTAATCATATTTTAAGCTTTCATTACCATTTACATGCAAAACACACAATTACCCTAAATTCCATAACCCTAATTCAAGCATAAACAATAAAAATAGGTAGATTTTGTAACCACTAATCTTATTTCTTTTATTTAGCCTTCATAGGCTTCCTTTTCCTTGTCTTTACCCTTTCAAGTGTCTTTACCTCCTTCGGTTTCTACCATGGCTGAAATTATACAAAAATAAAACCACTATTATTTTACTTCCATAATTCAATCTAACTTCATAAATATAATCTACATACCTTAAACTTCCTATTGGAACCCTTAAATAAATTTAAAACTCTCAATTCTCTTACCTCAATTTTATACTCTCACTTGAATCCTTTAATTTCTTCCACCTCTAGCCCTTGAATTGAAGATTGGAGACCTCAACTAGCTAATAGAGGGGCTGAAATAATGTTAGAATGTTTAATTTTGGTGTAAGAATTAGAGAGAAGAAGAGAAATTTGGTGGAGAAAAGAGGAGAAAACCATTCGGTCAAGGGGGATACATGAGAGGGCTAAAAAAGATATTGAATTCTCTAGAGAATTCTGATATTTTGAGCTTATATAGGTGGCAGGAATGGGCTAGACTTGACCAAGTTAAAGTCCAACCCAATTAGGCCCACTTGTAAAATTGAGGTCCATTTAGCAATTTTAAATTATTTCTTTCACTTTTCAAACTCAATTTCACTCAAATTTTATTCTATAATTCATAAAATATTTATATATGCCCACATAAATTTTTTTAACTCAATCGAAGTCCATTTCTTGTCCGGCTCACCCAAACCCGAATGATCAGTCAAATTTTAGTGCTACCATAAATTTTCTTTTTCATTTTCAAATAATTCTAAATATTCTTTAGAATCTATCCATGTCTTAAAATAAATTTTTAAATATCGTTTACTATTTTTAATATCCCAATCAAAGTACAATCAAATTAATTTATTAATTAGACTGTGTCCCAATTTTTTTCTTATTTTTGACTTTTGAGGATTTATTTGGCCTCATTTTCACTCTAAATTTTACTCTTAAACTAGTTGTGACCTATATTTTCCATTGACCGAATAAAATATTTTTCATCCACGAGTGTATTTTTGACCCTGGGTATACTGATCAATTTCGTAAACTATAGTTTACGATTAACCCGGTATTTGGGTCATTACAGTCCAAGGTCATTTTACTCATTCTTCACATTTTCAATCCGTGTGACCCATTAGGTTTCTAGTTATATTGGTAACTTAAAATAACAATTAATTTAAACAAGTCATGAGCAATATCTAGTAACACATCATGATCCCCAATTGATTGGAAGTCACTTATTTGACTACGAACCTTTCCATAGATAATTTATGTGCAATTAATCCTTCCATCATTCTATACCCCACTTGGTTCAGAGTATGAATATGTATCAATTCTTACTAGATTGACTATGTCACATCTAGCCCAAGTAATGTTAGTTCTTGTCCATGAGGCTCATTACTCTATTACATATGTCAATGAAGGCTATCTTCATGATATTTCCACTCCGACAAGAGATTTCTGAGTAATGACTCCCGATAAGAGTCTATGGGTATACACTTCTTCTATAAGGAGTGGTAAATCCTTTGTTGGTTACTCAATTACCTTCCAATACTTCAAGCTATACCCAATCACCATTCTATGAGCAACCTCCCTGTACAATAAGGAATAACATCAAAGCACAAAATTAGTATCCAAGATATCCTTAAGTACCTCAAGTCAAAGGATATGTGCACCATTGCTATGATGAGACTATCACTAAGATTTGATTAGATTATCCATATGATTGTCTCATAGTAGGTCATCTAATATACTTAGCTACACTTAGCAAGCATCAACATGTTAACTCTAAACATCTCATATTTACAGATTATGAGATCTACTGCTCGATCCAATCAATGAGTATAACATGTGCTAGTCTATCCGGATTAACAATGTCTCGTCTCATTAATCATATGACTATGGATAATTTAGATACTAATATAATTACACATGATAAGAATCTCAATATTATGATCTCATCATGATTTTCTTCATGCTATGTTATGTATCAAGGACTTCATTAATTGATTTAAGATCACTATCAACTCATATATCAAATTAATGAAAATGTCTTTTATTAATCAAATAAATTTGTACAATAAGTGCTAAAGGTGATTTCCTTTATAGCACTTCTCTAACATTTATGCCTATGAATGATAGTCAACAGATTAGGTGAGCGGATTCACAATTTGCTCTCCTACCCATATATTCTTCTACTACCTCCAGTTACCCTATGTCCCCTAAAACTCTCCCTCACACACCAAACCTCTCACCTTCATCTTCTTATTCTTTTCTCTTATTTTACACAAAGTTTTCAATGATCAAAAGAGGGTAAGGTTAAGATTGAACAAAAGTTAAATAGAAGAGTTGTGAGGTTGAACCTAAGCTCGAGTTGGAATGGTTTATGTCCATTTTCAATATAAAGATCTAAGGAAGGCATTTCCTTATTGATAGGAGTGAGATTCGGAGGTGAGGATCATCAAAAGGCTAGGTAAGCTTGAAGAGCTTGAAGATTTTAAGCTCCATTGTTTAAAGTTAGTACATATATGCATATTAATTCCCTTAATTTTGCATATTGATGTGTTTTATGCCATGATCTATCTTGATAAATATTATAAATGTGCTTCTAGAATATATATACATAATAGAGTATATTGTCTATGTTAGAAATGCCATGAAAATGAGTTAGGGTGCTTATGATATTCAAGAGGCATCTTGCTATGAATTGTGTTTTCACTGCTTTATTTAATGTTAAAGGCGTATTGTTAGCATAATAAGTTATTGTATGTTGATAGGAGTGATTGACATTAGTCAATCTTAGAGACATTTGCATATGGTTTAGTATGCTTTGTTTTTCTATTATGAAAACCCATAAATTCATACCCCTAACACGATAGTCATGATCGTGAATAATGCACACAAATACATTTCATGCCCATGACAAAAGGAGTCACGCTCATAAAATATGAACCCAAAAAATGCCCAAAACAGGCATAACCTTTCAGATTTTGCATCATGGCTAAAGAAGTCGTGAATGGATGGGTTCATGCTCGTAAACATATAGTCACATCTATGAACATTGATATTTAGTTTTCACCCTCAATTTTCATGGTTTGATCTATGGTCATGAATTTTTGCTTTCACGTTCATGAATATATAGTCATAACCGTGGATAGTAGCTTTCACGTGAATGGTCATGATTTGGTTCACAAGTAAGGGGGTACTCGTGAATGACCTTCATGGCCATTAACATGTAATTCACACTTGTGAACTTTCTATTATTTTACATATGCAGTTTATGATTTTAGATTGATATGTAATGGATTACTTTTAGTCACATGTGGATAATGTAAAGGTGATTACTAGTATATGTGAATATGCATAATTGGTAATATGATATTATTATGTGCTTATGAGCATGAATTTTATGATCACAAAAAAGTAAAAGAAAAGAATAAGTTATAAGAACCGAATATACCATTTTCTCTAATCTAAGACTTGGCCTAAGATAGATGACATGCAATTGAGGTGGTTATGGTACCATATGATATATGTTTTTGAGAACAAGGTAGCTGAAGCTCTTGAAGTGCCATTGATCCTATTTATACACAGTCAATATGGCTGAAGCTCTGAGATTGCCCTTGATTTGAGGAGCTTTATTAAGTCTTTACAATTAATGGATAGAATGGTTAAAGCTCTTATAGTGCCTTTGTTCCACAACCCACATCTGAATAGTCTAGTTTAAGGATTTATGTAAGGTAATGAAATAAGAAGAAAATCGTAATCGGACAATGAAAAGTTATGAGCAAAATAAAGTGAACTAAATGAAGAGGTAAGGTTTTTGTGAATTATATATGAATGTTTGATTCATGTTCGTTGATATGAAATATGCATAAGAGATAATATGCTTGTAATACCATACATTAAGATAATGGTTTATGATTTTGATAGATGACATGTATAGGTATCGTAATGCCATGACGTGCATGGTTGCATACTTCAATTTTTATGCCTATATGTAGCATTAAATTTTTAGCAGTTTTGCGTGTGGGTTTCCTACATGAAGGTTTGGAGCCTAAAGGATAATCAAAGTTGACTTGAAGAGAAAAAACACTCACATTGAGAGTCAGCGTTACATGTTATTTTTTGTTTCTTTTGTACATGACATGGTTTTAGGTTTAATGTTTTGTATAAACCTTGTTTTGTAATAACGTGTATTAAATTCTTAAAAATTGTAATTTTGTAAACAATGGGCCAATTAAGGCCAAGTTTGCATATATAAAAGCGATTCTTATGGAATCAAAGTTTATACATGAGTAATAGTTCCTTGTGATGGTTTGATAAAAAAAGATTTAACATAATTTGAAATAAAGTTTTGCAAAGAAAGTAAAAGAAAAAGAAAAGATTTAAAATTTCACAAATTTTTTACAACAACAATCAGTAGCATTTGCTCAATTAATCAGAAAAAATCTTGATTAGTTGGCTAAGTATTACAAGATAAGATGAACAATTAATTATAAGAATATAAATTCTAGAACACCCATTAAGGTTTATTTATCATCAAAATCTAATAACGACCTTGCTTGTAGCCATTTGAGCCAACAATCCTTTCAAATCTAAACTACAATATATTACTTGCAAATTGGTTCACTTATATATATATATATATATATATATATATATATATATATATATATATATATATATATATATATATATATATATATATATATTATTTAGTATAATATTGTTACATATAATATTATATATATGATAGCCAAAATTTTTCTTATTATTATTATTATTAGATACTACTCGTCTAGTAACCAAATAATCTATTCTATTCATAAAACCGAACATTCTTATTTTAAGAAACCTAACCCTAATATAATACCTCAATTAGTTGTTATGTTCTCTTTTTGTGTTTTCTTCTTCCGTCGTTCACAAAGTTTTGCCCTAGACATTGAAATATAATGTTGCAAATTTGGTAAGCTCAATATTTTTTCTTCCATCTTATTTCAAATTGCTTGTCAATTACTAACCTTAATTGTTTCATTCTTTCCTTCCTTAATTCCTTGTTATCTATTCATGTCCTCTTTAATTTATCATAAATTTCTTGCAAACTGTTTATTATACCAAAATTTTGTTCTTTTGCAAATTTTAATTTTGTTCTTTCTTTATCATTTTGGTCAATTGCTAAAATGTTTCCTAAATTCTTAGATTTTATTTTATTTTATTTTTAGCATTATTGGAGAAAATTTACTGGTTTTTAATTGATTGTTTTCATCCTAGCATGTTAAAATAGGCTAGGGTTAGGTAATGTGGTTGTAATCTAAATTTTTCCTCAATAGATTATTTATCACCAAAAAAATTTGTAAATTTTCCCAATCATGCCAATTCTGCTCTTTTTATTATATCTTTACTAACTTTTTCTATGAATTGATTAGACATCGACATTTTTTTTAAACTTCAAAATGATTTCATTAAAAAGAAAAGGTTAAAACACATACAGGTAAAAGACCTCGTTAAAAACCTTAGAAGGTAAAATCCATGGGAAAAAATGTCTCTGAGGAAAAAAGTGCCCCTAACATGAAAGAACAACCAAAAAAATTACATTTTATCATAAGATAGAAGGTAATGGAGCCATTCAGGGCCCTCATCCTTCAGCTAGATGATCTCATCCTGTATGGATATACCATATTTTTCCAAGTCATCCATAACTTTGTTAATCTATCATAATACTACAGCAAACCTAGACACTCATAGATTCTACATAAAATATGAATATATGATAATAAGGTTCCAATGTCTGCAACTGTATTGACATCAAACAAATCTTTTAACTCTTAGGAATCTAATTTTACCTATATTTATTTTAAATTTAATTTAGTTGTTAGGCTTAAGCCATCCCATAGAACTATATATTTTGCCATAAAAACTAAACTACAACAAGATATTAGGCCTACCCAAGTTGTACTACAATCCCTCCTCCAGTCCCGAACAACAATACTACAAGCTCCAATTCTCGATTGAGATTTATAGCTCCTATCTATGTTAAGTTCAAAAACTCCATCAAGTGGTTTACACCATAAGGAATCTTCAGGAGAAGTTGCTAGAGCGGGTTTTAATTTTGTTGAATTGAAAGACTTCATAAATGAAGAGACTTTCCAATATAACTATTGTAGATCCTTTATTTCACCTCTATGTATAAGAATGGCAATGGGATGGGTTCGGGGTAAAGTTTTTCATCCCCCATTAGACCCTAAAATCTTGCCCTGTTCCCCAACCTAGTCGGAAAATATTTTTGGATCCCTATCCCCACACCACTCTGGGACGGGGATCCTTGATCCCACCCTATTTTCTGGTTTTTATTAAAAAAAATTATTTTATTTTAATGTTAAAAATATTTTTTTATTTTGTTATTTAATTAATTAGTTAATTATATAATTTTTTAAATAAAAAGTATTTTTTACTTTAAATAAGTGTTATATTTTTATTTTATTATATTTTAAAAAATATTAGTATATATATATATATATATATATATATATATATATATATATTCAGGGAGGAGATCGAGGAGGGGGATGTATATACCGTCTCCATCACAAAAAATTTCAGGGTTAGGGCAAGGAAGAAAAATTAAAAAAAATCGCCTCGAGACACTATAGGGGTGGGTCCAATTGCCATCCCTACCCATGTAAAACCTCATTCCTCCATCGCCACAACCAACACAAGAAAATACAAAATAACAAGAACTCATTAATTGTGACCTCGTGTTTAACATGGTGTAATACATCAAACATGTTATCAAAATGAAGTTGAGTAATCAAAAGGGCAAAAGGATTGTACCTTCAAGATTTTTGGGAAACTCGACAATAGATAAGTGCATAAGTTATCATTTCAATACCAAATCCACATTGAAAACATGAAACGTCCACCGATACATAATGAAATTGCAGTGTTGCCATTGTAAGGAGTAGATCATAACATAGTCTCCACAAAAAGATCAAAATTGGTCTTCCTTCTAACAGATGTCGCTCTTAAGAACATTTTAGAATTTCTGTTACCATGTCACATCCAATCTACCCTAGAATGCTGAAGTCAATATATTTCTTCCTTTCTTAACAAATCCTCCAAATCTTTCTCTAAGAAATAACATATGTCAAATCTTTCTCTGAAGCATTATCATCCTTCAACTTTGCAATCTTTAATCCTTTTTAATTTTGAAAGGAAGTCATTTGTACTTACCCCAACTTCAGGCCTTTAAATTCCTTTCACAAGCCTTTAATTTATCTAAAATGTTTGGGAATTCTTCACCATTAGGTTTTTGCCAAACATCTTTAATAAGCACTTCACATTACTCATCTATAGTCCATAAATATTTGAATTTGAAAATACCATCTCCAGCTCTTGAACCACTACCATACCCTGATCTATGCATGTTTCTCATCGTTAATTTTAAAACCCTATGATCTGACCTATAAAAATCTAGCACCTCAAAACCCTTTCCCATGAAAGCTTTCAACCAATTCTCAGTACACAAAACGTGTCCAATCAATTTGAAATAATTTTGAGTTTTGATGACTATTCATCCAAGTGAATCTAGGGTCCTAAATTCTAAATTCCTTTAATGAGTAGTAATCTAAGCACTTCTTAAAATCTAATATTTTATTGAAGCATCTCAACTGACCTCTTCTTTTTTCAATATCCAATAAGATTTCATTGAAATCATTTCCTAATAACCAAGGAAGAGAATTCAACTCCATCATTTCATATAATCTCCTGATTACCTCTCATGTCATGTACCTTAAGGAAGCTTCACTTTGATAACAAACCTTAGTAAATCTCCATATTTTATCCTTCCACCTAACAATATAATCAATAAGGATTTGACAAATACTTCAAGAGGTTGCTTCCTTGTCATAATTAAACCACCACTGACTCCCTTGATATCTACCATAAACTGATTAGAAAAACCCAAAAAGAAAATTTAACTTCCTACACTATACATAATACAATTTGGACTCACAAATAAAAAATAAATTGGGATCTTGTTCATTAATCAACCTTTTAAGCTCTCTAATAGTCTGAAGGTTCTCAGGTTCCCAAGTGTTCTAGTAAATGCAACTCATTGTTGTCAATGGGACTACTCGACAACCACCACTATTGGATCAGAATTCAAAAGTCCATTTTTTGAATTTTTAGACATCCCTTATTTATCTCATCACTTCCTCCAACTTCATCGAACAACTATTTCCTTTGTTTCAATACTAAATAACCCATCAAGTTGGCAAACAATTTCTTCCATAAACTAATTAAGAATAGTGCAGATCCTTGTGTAACACTTGGTTTCTAGGGTTTATAAGTTAGATGAGTTATCATGAGAGAGTGTGGAAAGATTAAGAGATTATAAATAGTTAGAAAATGTTATTTCATGCCCGTGAATGGGATTTCATTATTGTAAAATTCATGGATTAAGGTCATGCCCGTTCAAAATTTGTCAAGGTTGTGACAGGGGGGTTCACACCTGTAAAGATGTCTTTACGCCCATGAACTAAAGTGAGTAGAGTTGGTGAACAGAGCTACATTTTTTTTCTTTCTTCCATGCCTTGCACCTACTTTTACTAGCTACTTTATGCCACTAAAACCTTCCTCACACACCAAGCTTCTCATCTCCATTTTTTTTCTTCTTTTCTCTCATTTCACTCAAGTTTTCGTACATCTAAAGTTTGATTTAAGGTTGAACAAAAGGTAAGGTGTGTGTTGGAAAGTTTGGAGTTGTTTTCAATTTCAAAGATCTCATATAATATTTTTTTTATGTTGATAGGAGCTAGAGACAGTGGTGATGATCATGAAAGGGCTAAGTAAGCTTGAAGAACTTGAAGGGTTTAGGCTCTATTGTTAAAGGTTATTATATATATGCATATTAATTCCATTTTTGTTGTATGTTGCCATGTCTTATGCCATATGATGACTTGAAAATATGATTAATGATATGAATGTGCTTTTGGTTATGCATATGCATAATAGTTATATGATATAGGTGTTAGAAATTCCATGAAAATAAGTTATGAGGTTATGATATTTAAAAGATATTTTGGCACGATTTTTGATTATATGGGTTTAAATTTTGTGAAAGGCATGTTGTTTGTAGGAAATGTTATTGAATGTTGATAGGAGTAATTTACATTGGTCAATCTTAGAGGCCTTTGCATATGGATTTAGTGATGTTCTGTTTTAGGTTGAGTTTTTATTCTAAAATCCCAGATATTCATGCCCATGATATGGTAGTCACACCTATGAATGTTGCACACAAACATGTTTCATACCTATGACAAATGAGTCATTCCTACGAAACATTAACCTAGAAAATGCTCATAATGGGTAGTAGCTTTCACGCCTTTCATCACTGCTAGAGAAGTCGTGAATGCATTGGTTCACACTCGTGAACAAATATTCTCAACCGTGAACATTTTACCCCCAGTTTTTCACAGTTTGATTCACGATTAGAAATGTTTGGTTTCACACTCATGAAGTATATTTCATGACCTTGAATATAATGTTTTTTATAAGCAATAACATTCATGAAAACTTCATAATTTATTTCATTGAAGTAAGTACCTATGAAAGGTACCTTTATAGCCATGAACATGTAGTTCACACTCATGAATCCTGTAAGTTTAATATTTTTGGTTTTTGATGCTATGTGATGGGTGAATAGATCACATGATATAAGTTTTATGCAAGCATGATTAATCATGTGTGGTGATGGTAATGAGGTAATATATTGGTGTTATTGTTTATGATAAAAAAAAATTAAAAAGAAAATGAGATAAAGGACAAGGAATAAGCTTAAATGGCCAGTTTTCTAATCTATGACTTGATATAGGATAAATGACATATCATTGAGGGAGTTACAATATCGTAGGATTATTTCTTTGAGAACAAGGTAGTTGAAGCTCAGGTTAGAGCACCCTTGTTTCTCGGTTCTATGCAATGATAAGGACAAGGTGGCTAAAGCTCTTGGAGCACCATGGATCTTATTTACTACTCAGTCAATATGCCAGAAACTCTTAGAATTCCTTTGAGTTGAGGAATTCGGATGAGCACACTCACAGTTAGTAAACAAAGTGACTAAAACTCTTGTAGCACCTTTGTTCTATAACTCGCATCTAGATAGTCTATCTTAGAGTTTTTGGTGGAAATGAACTAAAAGGAAACAATAATATGATTAATGGTAAGTTATAAACAAAACAAAGTGAAGTAAAGGAATAGGTAAGGATACAATGAATCATATATATAAGATTGTTGTATATATTTATAACTTGTTGTTGTGAAAAATGAGATATGATATGTGTATAAAAGGTAAATTGCTTGTATTGCCATACATTAAAATAGTTGCTTATCAACATGATATAATAACATGAACATGTACATTATGTCACAACTTATATGAATGCATGTTTGAATTTTTATGCCTGAATGTATCACTAAGCTTTCAGTAGCTTTGTGTGTGGATTTCCTAGGTTTGGAGCCTAGAGGATAACTAAAGATGACTCAAGAGAAGAAATACCCATACTGAGAGTCAATGTTATCCTCAGAGGGTTGGTTTCATGTCATCTTTTTTATTCTTTTATACATGATATGAGCTTTGGGTTTAATTTTTGTATAAGCCTTTTTCGTATTAAAAAATGTTTATTTGACCTTTGGTTGTATTTTGTAGGTAGTGGGCTAGTTAAGGCCAAATATGATTTTATATGAAAGTGATCCTTTGGGATCAAGAATTACGCATGTTGGTTGATTTTAATGTTATGGATTAATACGGTTATATGATAACATGAGTTAAAGCTTTACAAAGAAAGAAAAGATTTTAATTTCCACAGTTTTCTACATCAGGTTCTAGTAGTATCCACCCATTTAATTAGGATTTAATCTTGATTGGCTATGTGGGTGTTACATTTTGGTATTAGAGCTTAGGATTAGCCATTCTGAACCTAAGTGGGGTAAAGAGTTTGTCATGAATACATACATCTCATCTAACTTTGACATGGGTTGCTTCTCTATTGACTTATAGGTTTAGAGTGAGGGTCTATAGAGTTAGAGGTGTGCAATGTTGTCGAAAGCAATAGTCCTCATGACATTGGGGCTCAGGACCAGCCCATTATTATGAGTGTTCATGGTCTGGGTGTTACACCAGTTCCTCCATAGCAACCTATGGAAAATCAGGCTCAAGATCCATTAATGCAAAATCTAACAGCTTTTCAAAAGAGGTTAGCTTAGGCAGTACCACAGGCAGCTCCACCGCCACTACTGCCACCATAAGAGAGATTCAAGATGTAGATCGATAGGCTCTAGAAGTATAGGACTATGGATTTCCTCAGAAGGAGTGAAGATGACCCAACTATAGCCGAGTTTTGGCTAGAGATGACTGAAAGGGTTTTTGACGAGTTAGAGTGTGTTGAAGAGCACAAAGCCAAATACGTTGTTTTTCTCTTGCAGGAACACATAAACGACTAGTGGAAAATGATTCTATTGAATCCAGAGGTTCCTCATCCTTTGACATGAGACTTATTTGTAGTTGATTTTAAGGAACAATGTGTGCTTTAAGTGTACACTGATAAGAAGAAGGACTTTTCAAACCTCAAACAAGGAAGGATGACAGTCACCAAGTTCTAGAGAGAATTTACTCACCTAAGTAAATTTGCATCCGAGTTGATCACGTATGAGATTGACAAGTGTTGTAGATTCAAATATGGCCTCAATTCGGAGATTGAGAATTTTATGACAACACTCTAGTATGTGAGTTTCTCAAAGCTGGTACCCTCTATCATTAGTGTAGATAAGAGAAATATGAAAAGAGTTGAGGAAGTTCCCAAGAAGTCAACAGCTCTAGTGGCTCAGACTCCACCTTATACATGACAGGATTACTGTTTGGTAGAAAGGGTATTATAGGTTCGATTAGTCAAAAAATTCTTCAAAAGACTGTAAAATACTGCTAGGAGTTGAACTTGCACCATTGAAATTATTTCCCACACTCTTACCACTATGGGTGAGCATTCGATCAGTTCGATTCAGAACTAAACCAATTTTATAAAAAATGAACCGAATTAATGCTTATTTATAAAATCCGAATCGAATCGAATAATATTTAGAACCAAACATAATATAACTGAAATATTTAAGTTTAGTTCGGTTGAATATATTTTCTTAATTAATTAATTAAATTTATATAAATTATAATTATATTTTATCAATTATAGCACTATAAATTTATAAATTACTATAAATTAATATAAAATAGAATAATTTATGATAAATTGACATAATAATTATTTCATCAACTACAATAATTATCATAAATTAAATTTTATTACTATAACTTTATAAATTATCATTAATTAAAATCAATTATCACAACTAGTTAACATAAATTAGAATAAATTTTTATAATTCATGACTTTATCCTACTATAAATCAAAATAAACTATTATAAACTATAATTTTTTTATCTAAAAATTAGAATAAATCATTAAAAATATAATATATATATATATATATATAAATTTTGGTCGGTTCAATTTAATCGGATTTTTAATATTCAAAATCGAACTAAATCAAACCAAACAAACTTAATTTTCAATAAATAACTAAATGGATTGAACTGAAAACCAAACAAACAAAACTGAATTTGATTTGGTTCGGTTCAATTTTTAATTTCGGTTAGGTTTTGCACTTTCTTACTTACCACTGGCCACACTCTCACTCTTGGTTATTAAAAGTTAATTTTGACTTTTATTATATTAATAATTAATTAGCTATTCATAAAACTAACCTATTAATTTATTATTATTTATATAATTTCTACAAATTTTAATAAAGTAGAATTTAATTATTCATTATATAATTAATAAAGTAGAATTTAATTATTTATATTTTCATTAGAAATTATGGTAAATTTTTTAAATAAAATTTTTTTAAAATTATTTTAATTTCATTGAGAAATAAATATACACTATATTATATTTTTTATATAGTATTATCTATTTTGATTTTAAAAATTAAAATTAATAATTATAAATGTAAACATTATATTATATTTGAGAATATTTGAATATGATTGTATATTAATTCAAATTATAAATATTTATTATCAATACATTGCTAAGTATTAATTTTAATTATTCACATTATTCAAAAAATATGTATAATTCATTAATTTGAATTTAAATATTTAAGTTTTCATTATTAATATACAATATGATAAAAAATTTATACATATTATTTTTAAATTATTTTATTTCCATCGAAAAATATTTTACTTGAAAAATGAATGCATGTTGAATATTATTTTTTGAAAATTATTATTTATTATGATTTTTAAAAAAATTAATAATATTCAAATAAATCAATTCTATTATTTTTTTTAAAATGATATATATATATATATATATATATATATATATATATATATATATATATATATATATATATATATATATATATATATATATATATATATATATATATATATTCGAAAATTTTGTGTATTCATTTGAATTTGAGTATTTAACATCTTGAAGATACTATTATGCATGAAACATGTACAATGTAAGCATTTTTATAGTTTGTTATGCATTAAACTAGTTAAATATTATATTTTGCAAGAATTTTATTTTGATCAATTCGACATCGATTCAATTTTCTAACCTTTAATACCCTATTTTTTTTCCGATTCGTTAAGCTGACCAAGTATGACAACAATATCTTTGAGCTTGCATTTTGTATGATTAAGCTTGGACGAAGTTAGACAAGGTAGAAGAATACGTTAGTGCAATTAGACTTGGTTGATGATCACTACAAGAATTTACCGAAATAGCAATGTCAATTAGTGACGTCTGTATTAGAGTCGCTGCATAGAAATACAATTACAACCATCAGCGACTAAATGACAACAAAAATATATATTTTAAAATAGCGACACTATAGTGAGGCATTTTATGACGCCAAAAAATGTGATGCTAAATGTGGCGCCAAATAATAGCACCAATAATTGCGACGGCAAAGTGACACTAAAGGTTGTAACAAGGAAATAGCGACACCAACTGGTATTGCTAATATCGTCGCTGAAACACATATTTTAGTTGCACTATAGTATGTGGCTTGAACGCAGTGTTTCAGCAATGCCAAAATGACATCGTTGCAAATGTTGTATTGCAGAGTGTCATAGCGATGCCAAACGATATAAATTCGATGTGGTTGGAATGCAACATTTCAGCGATGCCAAAACGACGTCATTGCAGGCGCTGCATATCAGAGTGTTGTAATGATGCCAAACGACATCACTTCGCTGCTACAAAATGCAGCAATCATTGATGCCAATATGGTATCACCACATGCTATGTGAAACGATGTGTTTCACTTAGTGACGCTCTCTGCTACACCAAAACGGTGTCGCTAAATATAATTTTTAAACATCTCGTTCTTCTTCCCCTTCCCCACCTCCATTTGTGCGATTTTGATTCCCTAGCAGACTAGACCCATGTCTTTCTGCTCCTTCAGCCGACCAGACTGACGCCTCCCTTGCCCCGTTCCCAACTCCGGTCACCCCAGCTCCTTTCTTGTCACCGTTCATCGTCATTTGTGGGTATTTTTTTCCTTTCTTCTTTCTTCTTTCTTCTTCTTCTTTTTATTTTTTTCTTTGTTAATTTGTGGGTATTTTTTGTAGATAAAAGACACTAAGATGGAAAAATCACTACAAGTTGTCCATTTGAGATTAGTACCCATTACTTTTCTTAATTAAATTATTAATATTTTTAAAATTTTAATTTGATAAAAATTATTGTGCTAATTATTTTCCAAATATATAAAATTTGTTAATATGCATATTTGTTTTTTGTCTTTGAAAGGTATAAATATAAGAAAATAATAAGGTAAATTAGTTTATTATTATTAATTTATTATAATAAGATTCAAATTAATAGGTGAATTAGTTTAATATAATAATAAATTTATTATATATTAATATATGCATAACTACTTTAATAATTTATATATACATTAATATTTAATGTTTTAAGATATAAGGATAAATATATATATATTAATTATAAAATTAGATATATATATATATATATATATATATATATTGATAAATCTTATAATATATATGTGTGTGTTGATATATCTAATAATAAAATTAAATGAACTATAAATTTAAATATTATAACATATCTCCCTCATAAATTTGACATAATTTTTTTTGTGAACATCCAATTAAATTTTGGAAAATGAGAGATAAAATTTTTTGTTAGGTTAAACTTTTCCATCATTTTTTGCTCTAATTATGGTTGAAAAATATTATAATATACATATTTTCCTTTATGTATAGAGATAATAGACCATTACAATATCTAACTATTTATGCAAAATTTGGAAACTATTGAATTACAAAAATAAAAAAGAATACTTGTTTAGAATTTCATTATAGTAAATAAAACTCTTATTTTGAATTACAATTATTTGGTTATATATAGACTTTATTTTATTTAAAAAAGTAATGTTATATATAGTTGACCATTGTGAGTAGTGTCAATTTCTATCTAAATGCAAATGTCTCAAATTTGGAAAGCATCCCTAATCAAATTACATTACTAAAACTTGTAATTAGAGATAATTAATTAATTCTAAATATTGTGCTTCATTACTAAGATATGTTATACGAAACTTTTCATTTCATAAAGATTATATTGTCATTTTTTTAAGAAAGAATAAATATTTATTAATAAAATTTACTTGTATTATTAGTAATTTATAAAAATTTAATTTCTATAAAAATAATAAATATAAGTTTTAGAAATTTATGTTTTTGTTCACAGTGATGTTAATTGCTATGTTAATTAGGTTGTAAGCATTTAAATACATTTTTTTTATTTTTACAAGAACCCAATAATGAGTCACCCTCGTGAGTGGATGTATGCTAGGCTTAAAGAGGGTCTTTTGAACCTTGATTTTGTTAAGGATTTGGATGGGTTTATGGAATTTGCATACAATCAACTAGATTGGATGGATGATGAAAAGATTAAGTGTCCATGCCCACTAAAGAAGTGTCAAAATACAACATTTAGGGATGCTGACATAATCAAATATCATATACTTAGAAGTGGCTTTGTGCCGAATTACTATGTGTGGACAAGACATGGTGAAACATATATAATTGGTGAGTCGAGTCATAGCCATTGGGTTGACCAAGATAATATACCAAATTATGGAAATGCATATCATGAAATGGTCATTGATGTAGTTGGTCCATCATACAATTTGTCTTCATGTCAGGAAAAACCGAATCCATAAGCTTAAAAATTTTATGATATGCTCAATGTTGCTAATGATGAACTATGTCTTAGATGTGAGAATCATTCGTAGCTTTCTTGTGTTGCTAGACTACTGAATATTAAGACAGAACATCACCTGTTAGAAAAAGCTTTTGATGCAGTAGCAGGATTACTAAAGGAAGCATTACCACCTGAAAATGTAGTTGTTGAGAATTTCTACTCAACCAAACACTTATTGTGAGGACTTAGTCTACTGGTTGAGAAAATTCATTATTGTAAGAATAATTGTATGATATTTTTTGGGGAAGACTTAAAATTAAGTCAATGTAAGATATGCGAACATCCACGGTATAAAAGGAACCAAGAATATGATGGTAATGGCTTGAGAAGAAACATGTCCCCCGTAAAAAGATGCATTATTTTCTTTTGACACCACACTTGCGCAGATTGTATTCATCGAAAGTCACAGCTGTAGAAGTGCGATGGCACGTAAAACATGATGTTGAAGAGGGTGTCATACGTCATCCTTTAGATTCCATTGCTTGGAAATAATTTAATGATGTCCATTCTCAATTTGCACATGAAATTAGAAATGTCAGACTCAGGTTATCAATTAATAGATTTCAACCTTTTGGTCAATCAGGACAACAATATTCGTGTTGGGCAATAATTGTTACTGTATATAATCTACCCCCTTGGCTATATATGAAAGATTCTTTAATGTTTTTTACGGTATTGATTCCCAACCCTCGAAATCCCAAAGACAAGTTTGATGTATTCTTGCAACTGTTAATTTTAGAGTTGAAAATGTTATGGGAGGATGGGATAACTGCTTGTGATATATCACTGAAGCAGAATTTTACTTCGAGAGCAAGGAAAAAACAAGAAAATATTATTAATCTACATCCCTTATGTCAAGTCCTATGCAATTTGAAAGTCATAAATATACTAAAAAAAACCTCTATTCATTGTCACTTTCATCCTCCTCCTTAAGTGATAGTTCATCAGTATCACACTGTGACTCAAAATCAGGTTCTCCTTCTGATTCCTCCTCTAAATCCTCTATGTCAATGAAATCATCATTTGAGTTAATTAAGGATATAGTCGAATCTTGTGTTCCATCCTCAATAGTATGTATTTAAATTTCATCCTTTTCGGAATGACAGTGATTCATGTGTTACATTTGAAGATCTATCAGAAATTTCCACAATAGCTCATGGTTATCTTGCTTGTCGCGTCTCAAGCTAAGTTACGTAGAGTAATATACTTAGCATGCTTGATTGGCTAAAATAAATGGTTCATATCTATAAAATTTTCTTTTATGGTTCACTTCAACTATCTTATATTCATCATGAATTTTAGTCCCGATATTTGATATTGGATCGAACCATTCACATTTGAACAAAGTTGTTTGTTTGATTGACCAATTAGGATATTCAACTTCCACTACCTCAATGAGCTTTTCATAGTAATCACTCTCATATTCAATATAGTTAGAGCATTTAATGCACACTCCCCAATTGATAGTTTTCCTAACATAACTTAACTGTTCAATTTGGAACTTATATCTCCATTCACAATATATTCAGTGTATGTTTTGACATAAATCAAAGGCCCTTTAGCGAGGTCTTTAATGTAAGAATTTTCAACATTTGAATGCTTGTTGTTTCCCTGCAAATGATAAGTTCTAATCAAGTTTGTTGCTTCAAGAATACAGAAAGAGATAACATAGTACTTATTTTAGCATACTCACATATGTGTTGAACCACTCTGCAAACTTGTTTCAAGTTTAGTGTTAACTTCCTTATCATCAATGCATGACCAAGTTTGTCACAATAAATCCATATAGATTATTTATACCAAAAATTTAATTGCAATAAGTTGAAAATTATTGCAATATGTAATCCGTATATAAGATTGAAATTGACATCTTACTTGATAAATAGTTGAACTTCCTCACAATTGAGTAGAATATAAATGTGAGCAGCCTTGTATTCTTCATTGAGTATTGCTCATATTTTTGTTCGTCCAATTGGTCGATTTAGATACTTGAAAATTGAGAGGGTTTGATCATCTTTTTGAACTTCATCAAAATTATGTGGCAAGTTTTAGTTCATTGTTGGCACATAATCCTCAAAGTAGTGGGAACAAAAAGTTAAAGCTTTTTCAACCAAATACACATTACATATTGATCCTTCAACTTGCACCTTATTTCGTACATTTCTTTTCAACTTTCCAAGGTACTTATATGTGGATTGTTATTGATTTAGAAGTAAATTTAATTAATTAAGTCAAGCAAAATTCAGCCTTGTATAGTAGAAAAAACATTACCTCTAAAATGGATACATCCAATGGTACTGAATAGGTCTAACTATCCTTGCTTCCTAAGGTAAATGGACTGGAAGATGTTATATTGAGTCAAAAAAAACTTGGAGGAAAAATACGCTCCAGCTTACATAAAGTCAATGGAATTTGTTCCTCCAGTCGAGCCATATCTTCATTTCGAATAACAATTGATGTTATTTCTTTAAAGAACATGTTAATTTTTGTTAGTGCCTTCCACACATTCACCGTTAGTAATTCTCGAAAGGCAATCAGTACTAACCTTTGCATAAAGACATGACAATCGTGACTTTTCATACCAAACAACTTAAGTTTTTGCATATCAACACATTTAGACATGTTAGGTGCATATTTGTATGGAAATTTTAAGTTTATCACCCATTCACACAATACTGACTTGCCATGTTTGTCAAAAGTGTAGCATGCTTTAGGATATTTACCATCTATATTTGACCTTGCAAGTTTTGGTTGGCGACAGTATTCATTAAGTTATTATCTTGATTTTGTGGTGTCTTTGTTTTCCCCACTAAATTCATGACTGTATTGAATATGTTATCAAAAAAGTTCTTTTCAATATGCATCACATCAAAATTTTGTTGAATTAGATTTGTACTCCAATACAACAAATCCCAAAAGATGTTACGGTTCTTCCAACCGTATATTTTACTAATAGAACTATTAGTCTTCGAAGCTCCTTCTTCAGTTACTTTCTTTAGTCTCAAATGATCAATTATATGTAATATTTTTATTCCAGACATAATAGGTAGAGCCTCTTTTTTAATTACTTGATTCTTAAAAAATGAGTTTTTATCATTTTAAAAGGATGATTATATGGCAAAAAATTTTGTGATTATCAAACCATGATTGTTTACTACTATTGGACAATGTAAATGCATCTAACTCAGTCATACAATATGGACATGCTAAATGTCCAGCAGTGGTCCACCCAGAAAACATTTAATATGTTGAAAAATCGCTAATTGTCAACATTAAAGCCACTAGGGGTTAAGGATGGGGAGATATACATTCGGCTCGGGGCATTATTAGGGAATGAGGATCCACTATCCAAACATCAGAGCCTCAAAGTTAGCCTAGAGATACATCTATTGAGACACAACATAGAGATCTCTCCATTGATACTCAGCCTGATGATTCTTCCACAACAAGTAGCCAATAGCTCATTCTTCTCATAATCAGACAAGAGAGTCACAAACATCTTCCTTTTCCAATAGGAAGAGGCTTAGATTAGAAAATGCGAAGTAATTATAATATTTATCTTCTTTTTGTTCTTTTGATACTTATAACCCTCTTATTATTGAGATTACCATTACAAATATAATTGAACTTTGTATCTTATTATTAGATTAATGCAATGTGAATTCTATTCAAAATATGTACTATGTTACAATCAATATTGATAATCTTACATGGTAAGATTAATATCATTAATTATGCATGCATAGATTTGTAAAGAGTCATCTAATGGCAGCTCGAATATCTCAAATCTTAATACAGCAAGTGGACGAAGGGGGATCTACTTGGAGGGACGTGTCCCAAGAGAAAAAAAAACTTATACTTTGGAGAGTTTCAGATAAATGTGATAAAATAAGAGTATTAGGTTAATTAGAAATTGAGGCATGATGATTTCACCTCAATGTGTTTGGCATATACTATAGTGTATGAACTTTGCTAATGTATGAATTCTGATAACATAATTCTTTTTTTTTTCTTTTTGTAGAAATATTTTGAATGGGATGTTGATCATAATGACAACATAAGAGCTGTTTATGAGTCTCTAGCTAGAAGGCACTACTCGGATATGATGAACAAATGGAGGAAGCAAGGCCGCCCTCTTCATATTCAAGGAGATATATGGCAACGTTGGACTGAGCAATAGAGTGCACCAGAATATTGTGCATTGTCAGAAAGAGTTAATGCAAATCGACTATTCGAGAAAGTCGGTCTGGGAACGGGTCCTTCTAGGCACATTGCCATATCCATTTCTATTGAGGAGCATAGATGCCGATTAGTAAGAAAAATCTAATAATCTTGTTGTATACAACTTATCTGGCTAATATATGTTCACATTTTTTTTATTCATTTGTTACATTGAAAATGAGGGCAAGGATCCAGGACTAATTTGTCTTTTCCATAAGTGCCACATGAAGAAAGATGGTGGATGGGTTGATGCCTGTGCATAACAAATTGGGGTAAAAATTTTAATGCATGTTTCATTAACTTCAAAGCTATATAATATTGTGTTATTTCAAAACAACTTTTGTACTAATTGTAGGAACATGTTCACGAGATTGTTGCTCAGTCGATACAGCCACCTAGAGAGGGGTCGGAGACTCTAGTTGAGCCTGTTGAACTTTCGCCTGTAGAGAGTCAGTGTGTACTCGTAGAAGTTGTAGGTGTCCAGCCTAACAACCGCCGTGTTTATGGATTGGGTGTTAAGGCTTCATTATTGTTCTCTGACCAAATATTCTCATTTCATTCCACTGTTAATTCCACTATAAATTTAGAAACTATTCGCACTCAAATGGACAAGATGGTGAGGATGATCAAAGAGCAGATACATGAGCAATTTCAAGAGCGCATTCGACAACGGGATCAAGAGGTTGAGCAGTTTCATCAGCTTATTTGAGATCGTGATCAACAGCTCGAAGAGCGCTTGTGAAAGAGAGAGATACAGACTGAACTGCAGCTACAGTCAATGATGGAGGAGCGAATGCGTGATTTCATACATGATTGGACACATAACACACAGTCCTAATCCGGAGGTTCAACTCCTCACTCTTCATTGCCCACAGATCCTCCATCCACTTTTTGATGTATTTTTTCTACTTATTCTGGGATAATGATTATTATAATGACTTTTTAGACAAAAATAATGAATTATGTATTATAATGAATGTTTAATGGTTTGAATTTGATGAATTACTTGATATTCATATATTTTATAAGCAGGTTATTTATGTGTTATAAACATAATTTCTTTTAAAATGAATAATATTATTTAATATATATTTAATAAATAAATAAAATTAGCAAAACGAATCGCTAAAAGTAAAATATATTAATTATTTTTGATAGTTTAGCGACAAAAAATTGTCATCGCTAAATTAGTGATGACAACGGTATCATTAACATTGTTGTTGACATAAGTTTGTCATCAATTTTTTAGCGATGCAATTTTATTTATAGGGATAATTTATTGGTATCACTAATTAATGATGCCACAAGGGTCTCACCATATAACGATGCTAATTTTTAGAGCTTCACTAAAATTTTATTGCGACAATATTTTTTGAGACGCTTTATTGGTGTCACTAATAATCCTTAGCGGCGCCAATTTTTCTAGTAGTGGATAGGGTCTAATGATAGCAGTTAATTATATTAATGATCAGTAATATTAACTAAACAATCAGAAGCGATGATCAATTGTGGATAGTCAACAATAATAATCAATGGTTCATAATTATCTTTAAAGCAGTTAATAATTAATTAGTGATTGAAAATTAATTTTAATTTATGAAATAACTATAAAAATTTTTTGTGTTATATTATTTTTCACATATATTTAACTTTGATTTTGTCATCATTCATATCATATATATAAAAAAAAATAATTGCTTTCAAAAATATAATATAAAAATAATTAAATAAGCATAAAATCAATGAAGAAAATATAATTCTTCAGCAAATAAAAGTTATTATAATTGATATATGTAAAAATAAAAAATACTATTTTAAAAGTTAAATACCTATAAGGCTAGTTTTATTTTATAAAGTTGAAGTTTTTAATTTTTTTATAAAAAATTAATTTTTAATACAATTTTTTTAAAACTGACTGATAAAATGTTCAACTGCTCGTTTTTTTCTTTTTATTTTACCAAATGTCTAAGTTATTGGATTTTTGAAAAGTCGAATATATATTATATATACATAACTTTTCATTGATTGGATTGTTAAAAACCAAACGTAAATCTCAAAAGAACAAAAAATGTGTTAATTTGCTTGCAAATTGCGGGCATAAAAAAATTTCTTATATTTGAGTGAAAACAATATTAAATAATTATCCCAATATTCCAATTCAAATTATTATATTATCATTTAAAAAATAACTAGTTATTATTTAAATTAGTTAAATTCTCTTATATATTTTTTCGATTGGAACAGTTACTTAATTATTTGGTGCATTCACTAAGTATGGTGTTTAAATTAAAGGTTATTAAAATAAGTAGAAAAAAGTGATAGCTACTTTTATTTCTTCATTCTTTTGAAAATAGATATCTATATTTTCTTTACAAGTTTCATAACATGAAAAATAATTACATATCATAAAAGGGGTGGAAAAAATTTAAAATATATATATATAGTCTTAAAAATTAGGATAAAAATGAGCGGGATTATGAAATGGTATTTTTATTACCAAAAAAGAAAAAAATCACTTTGAGCATTCATTAATATAATTCGCCTTCATTATTTAAGCTAAACACATTTTCTTAACCATTTTTCATAATTTCCTTCACAAAATTCAATATGGCCTTGCATTCTTGTACAGCGGTCTCGGCGGCTCCTGTCCTATCAATCGGCGGAAAAAACAACCACATGGCAGTAACCACCACAAACCCAACCGTCAGCGGCCCTGAAATCGCCCAATGCAACCCCCACCTTCCCTTTATAAATGTCTTCAAACCCAGCTCCAGAATTAAACACACCCCATGCAACAAGAAGAAGCACGTGACTTCCCACGTGGGACCCACACGTGTGATATGGTAGAACAAAAGCTCGTGCATTAACCCAGATACTAGGAAAGAAGCAAACAAGCCTGGCATTGGAGCCCACTCCCCCAAGTAAGACGCCAATGCGGTACCCAAATGCGATGACCTGACGGGTTTGTATATAGTGTATCGCAGCAAATTGGATACGATGAGGTTCCACCTTCCGCCCCAGAAATCTTGCAAAGATGTAGAAAAGTAAGGATCACGTGATGGTGCTTCAAGCTCTAAATTTAAAACCGCAAAAACCAACGTACTACAAACGCCTAAAACTATATCCACAAATAAATATACCAAACAACAGTACATAGCCAGAACAATTTTATGATTCAAATGTTGTTTATAGTCATTAAGGTTGACCAAAACCGCAAAAACTAGGAATTTGGCTGGCCAAAGTAGGTAAGAAATTTTAGAAAATTTGAGATTTGGAGGAGATGGGTGATTCTTTTTTTGGTTGATTTTGACAGGGAGGAGAGCGATACAGATGAATTTAAACAGGGAGTGAGCAGAAGAAAGTGGATTACAATCAAAGGCGAAGAGGAGGAGCTTGAAATTGGCAAACCAAGAGAGAAACACAGAAGCTACGCCGGAAGAAAAGAGGTAGGAGAAGGAGAAAGGGAGGATGAAGAAGAGGGCCATAATGGGGAGAAGGGAGAGAAGCCTAAATTTGCCTTTTGGGATCTTTGATGATATGAAATAGCAATAGGAAAGAGATGCAACTGCGGAGAGATACACCTTGATGATGTTCTTGATTTCATTCTCCATTCTTCTTTTTAATTAAATTGTTTTGTTGCTCACCTTCTCAAGAACTTCTCAGTCTATATATATTAGCTACAAACCCAAACAGAAAATTCTAGCATGGAATCTGTGACACTGTGACACTTCATCAATATTCATTTTTTTGATATAGGATTTGGTTTCAACAAGCAAAAGAATCGCATCATAAGTTTAGTTTCGATCTTATTTTAAGATGTAATTCAAGCATGTACTAAATGTATGATGAAAATTAATTAATTAATTAACATTGATGTTGAAATTGTTTTTAAAAAATTAAATTAAAATAATACATAGTTGTTCAGAGGAAATTGTGGGTACTTTTGCACTTGGTCAACTTGGTGTTTGTTTCCTTCCCACAATTCCACAGGGGTATTGAAGTTTGGTGTTGACAAAAAAGGTTGCCTTCCTCGTTTTATATATGGAGAGGGAATCTAATTTTTCCAAATCTCCAACGGGACAGAGACAAATGGAGCAGTCATCATTCTATTTTTAATAAGATACTCAGATATTTAAATTAGTATCTGATTTTTGATTGTTTTGTAGTCACACTGAGTGTTGGTGGTCAAGTTCTTAATTGTTTGGTGAAAGATAAAGAGATATGGTGCATGGTTTGGAACAGTATTGTGAGTGTGTGTTGAATATACTTTGATTTTGCATGGTTCTATGAATTGAGTCAAATGAATTTGTGTAAAAGTTAAAAGGGGTAATTGATTAGTAGTGATATAAATATGGCACAATATGTGTTCTAAATGGGCTTAGGCCGAAATAACGTAGCCCAATGAATTAATTTTGATTGACTTAAAATAGCTTGTTCATGAATTAATACATATTAATCTAATTAATAGAATCCGGTTAAATTAATGTGCTTTAGTCTAATTAATATGACTTGGGTAAATTATTAGCGGAGTAGAATTGGTAATTGTGTTAAAATGCATAAATTATATCATGGATTAGTATTCATGATGTATAATGCGTCATTTATTTAAATGTTGAAGAATTTTATTTTTTGAAATATATATAAAAAATAAAATTAGGGCATCGTATCAATTGTAAATGAAAATAATAGGTCAATGATATAAGATTTGATTGAATTTCATTTACAATGAAAGGGAATGTTTCAAAAAAAAAAAGTAATTTGAGGTCCATAAAAGACAACCTAAAAAAAATTAATTTTTTCCCTCCTCAACAACCCTTATATTGCTTCTAAATCTCTCCTCTACAATCTAAGTTAAATCATCTCTTCTTTTTACTTGGAAACCCATCATCCTCAAATTTTCTTCCTCCTTTTGCTATTACATGGAAACCCATCATCCTCAAATTTTTTTCCTCCTTTTGCTATTACTTGGAAACCCATCATCCTCAAAATTTTTTCCTCCTTTTGCTATTACTTGGAAACCCATCATGGCCGAAGAATAACACAAACCTTTCCCTCAAATTTTCTTCCTCCTTTTGCTAAATGGTGGTTGTACTTTCATGACTTCATGAATTTCTTTCATAAAATCATCAATTTCTTCCTCTAATAGTGCTTGCCCTATGCGTATGTCTGACACTAAATTGGAAATAATTTTTTTAAAAAGTCACCAATTTGATAAAAAGTACTATAGGAGAAATTTGAAACTTAGAATGTGTGATGTTTAAGCATGTATAATTTATTGCTCATTCTAATTAAAAAAAAAAGGAAATAGTATATTAGTGCTGATATAATAATAATAATAATAATAATAATAATAATAATAATAATAATAATAATAATAATAATAATAATAACCAAACAAAACCTTCTAACTGGTTCTAATTTTGATCTATCAACAAAATATAAAAATAATTTAAGGTATAATTAACCAATTAGATTCAGAATCCTCATAACAAATTATGATATCCTAGATGGACCGACTAACCTACAATTTACATAATTTTAAGATGGATAAAAATTAAATTTGACAATTGAGTATTAGTTTTAAGTCTCGAATTGAGTTAATTTAATGAGTCATTGAGTCAATTTAATTGTGTAATGTCAATTTTAACTGATTTTTGGATTTGAGCTAATTTCACGTTAATTCATTTGAGTTGGTTCAATTCAAATCGTATTTTTTCGAACAAATTTGGATTGGTAAAAATTTATCCAATCTTCCGAGAAAAAGTAAAAAAGTTTTACCAAAATATTGGTTCTCACAGCTTGAAAGGGCTGCTAGTAAGAAAAAAAAATGGCGTAAAAGACAATAGCATATGTAAGAAGGTAAATAATACACAAAGCTTTTTGTTATGAAAATTTGACCAAACGCATCAAGATGTGAGCTTATCACCTAAAAAAATCATGTGAGCAGTTTCATAGCAAACATTTTTGGTTTTTCTCCTATGTACCTAATAGAAAAATCACAAATGGTGGGTGACATTGACCAACCATTTGACAATGTCAGTATCTGCTCTCATCGGGCAGAGTAATGTTTTTTTTGAAAAGAGTATATGACAGAAAATCTCAAAAAAATATTAACAAATTTTATATAGAAATTAATTTTTAAAAAATTAATAAAAAATAATTATTAAAAATATTATAATTTGAATATATTATCCTTCATTAATTTAAAAATTTTAAATTTTTATAAAATATTATTAAATTATATATAAAATTTTAAAAAATTTATATATAAAATATATTAAATATTAAATAATTATATATTATATTATATTATAATATTTAAAATTTATACAGATAAATTGTTAATTTTTGAAATTTTAATTTTAACTGAAATTTAAAAAATTTCAAATTTTTTTTATAATTCATTGTTTTGAAAAAAAAAATCTACAAAGACAATTTCTATTACATCATCTAGAAATAAAAGAGAGACATCTCATTAATTTGTGCTTCACAAAATTAACAAAAATTGAGTATTCCCTTATAGCCTTGTCATCCACCTTATTTCTGATCAATTGAGGGAAAAACAGCCAGGCGCCAGTAACCGCCACAAAAACGATAGTCAACGGCCCAGAAACCGCCCGGTGCAACCGCCATGTATCCTTCACCGCCTTCTTGACTGCCACCTCCACCGCCACACAAAACCCATGCAGCACAAAGAACCGCGTTACCTCCCATGTGGGAGCCACGCGCGTCATATAAAAGTAAATAATCTCGTGCATTAAACCCGAGACAACAAACGAGGCAACAATAGCTGGCGACGAGGCGTATTCCGGCCCAATTAAATGCAAAAAGCAATCTCGTACAGGATAGTATACAGTGGGGCGTAGAATACTGGTAACCATGAGATTCCATCTACGACCCCAAAAGTCTTGAAGAGAAGTAGAAAGATAAGGCTCTTTGAACTGCGGCTCGAGCTCCAACCCAAAAAGGGCTCGAGCTGGGACGGCAGATATGGCTAATATGATTTCTAATTCCAAGTACAGGTGCAAGCAATAAGAAGCTAAAACGACATATGGGTGAAATAAATGCTTGTATGTGTAGCTATGGAAAAAAAAAAAAAGAAGCAATATTTTTATGGGGAATAGAATTATATTATGAGGGTTGGAAGAGGGAATTATTGATGGGTTCTGTTTGAGTTTGATGGGAAGGCAAGCTAAGGAGATGAAATGGATAAGGTTTTGTGGGGGAGGGGATGATAAGGGGCCTTTGTCAAAGGAGAAGAGAAGGAGCTTGAAATTTGCAAGCCAAATAAGGAAGAAAGAAGTAGGACCGCATAAATGGAAGGATGTTAGGTTTAAAGGGAGGATGATGAAGAGGTAGAGGACAGGGATCAGAGAAAATTGCCTTAAAAGCCCTTTAGGAAATCTTGAGGCTACATAGTAACAATATGATAGACTTGTTATTGCTAAAAGCCATACCTTGATAAAGTTCTTCAGCTCCTCCTCCATGCCTTTTGCTCTTTTTCCTCTCTCTCTCTGTCTCTCTCCTGCTGTGAGGGAATTAATAAAAGTACGAGTTTGTAAAATATTGTTAATGGATTGGGCCACGGTGATGAGGGATCATGGATCGGTTGGGACCGTTGGGTGATTCATATAAACAATAATCATCCCATGTGGTATTATTAAAGAATAATTGAAAGACGAGTGAAGTGGTCGTTTTCTGATAAAAATAAATAAAAATTAGGAAAATGAAAATGGGTTTTCTTTGACGCATGAACTAGATTAAGAAAGCTGGTTTTTTAAAAAACAAAACTAAACAAAATAAAAAGAAAGAAAAGAAAAGAAAAATTAATATCCTCTGAGGTATGGATCAGTTATGCATATCCATTTACACAATCTCAGCTATTTGATTTGAAAACTGTTAAAAGTTGAAATTATGTAAATTATCTATGTATAGTTTTCATCAAAAGTGAGAATATTTTTTTAATATGAAAAAGTGAGAAAATAATTCAAATTCTAAAAATAATATGAATTACATGGATAAATTACATTAACCCGATAATTCAAAATTCTTAGAGCATTTAACCTCGACTATTCAAATCCCTAAAAATTCTCAGCACTACAAAACTTTACCAATTGTTTCAAGGAAATCATTATCAGTGTAAGTTTATGTATTCAATACACTAAAAGAATATTAATAGTTGATTGTTTTGTAATGATATTGCGAATCAATATTGGTCTTGGTAAAAATTGATGCAATTCAGCTTAAATCCCATTCTTTCCGACATTAAAAATATTAGGGCAACATTTTGTATATTTAAGTAAATATACTTTCAATTTTATATGAAATATAGTTTCAAAAAGTATTTAATTTAATTTGACATTAATATGACATTATAAATCTATTTTTTTTATTTGGCACTGCTAATATGTATTAATATTATTTAAATAAATTTGTGTTGATCTAGTTATATAAACGACTCTTATATTAAAATTATATCTACGTTGATCTAATTATATAAACAACTCTTATATTAAAACTGCATCTACATTGATCTAATTATATTTACATAAATTTAAGCCACATACAACTAGTTTTGAACACTAGATTATTTTTGGACTTTAAAACTAAATTTTCTGATGACTAGTTCTATACAAATTTAAGTTTATTTATTAAAATCTAGTTCATTTTAAGTGTTAAACTAGTTCTATGCAAATTTATATTTTTGTAACTTATTAATATATATCAGTAATATCATGTACAAATCTAAGTATATTTACTAAAATCTAGTTCATTTGAAGTGTTAAGCTAGTTTCTGTGCAAATTTATATTTTTTTAATTTATTAATATATATTAGTAGTATCATATAAAAAAAATTAAGTGCAGAGTATCACGTCACTACTAAACCAAATTAAAATCCCTTAAAGTTACATGTGAAATTGAAAATATATATATTTAAAAATTATACAAAAACAAATGGATTATTTTGATACAAAAGCAATATGCCCAAAATATTATATGCATATGATTTATGAACTTACCTTCAAAATTTTATGAATTCTTTTGATACATCTTTATATTTAGATCAGGTATCATATGGCCAAATTGGACCGGAACCTAGGCTTAAAAATCCCATGAACGGCGCCACCAATGGAAACCTATAAATTCACAAGATCAACAAACAATCTCCAACTAGTAACCTGTGAAATTATACCAAGAGATGCATAGATGAAGCAAAATTCAATCCACTTCGGGCATGGCAGATTTTTTCCTACGAAAAATACAAAACAGAATCCTTATGAGTAAGATAAGAACTTGGTTATTATAGTTTTGAGAGGATAAATATGTACAAAAGCCTAGATGCGATTATTTGGTTACTCATTGAGCCAGCCAGCTGAATTGTGGTGCGAGTAAGGGTGATGAGGGCCTGGAGCAAAACCCATTGAGTCAACATGGTACCCAGGTCGAGGCAGTTGAGCATTGAACATGCCATTCTATTAAACATGGACGGATCAGGGCCATAGTTATTCATCCTCGCATGATTCAATTCAAATTCATCTGATTGTGATGCATATCGTTGTATGGCAGACATGTTCATCCTATAGGATGACTCTGCAGCAGCACCCAAGTTCCCGTTGGCTATATCCTGGGTACTGACCACCATTATAATTTCTTTGCATGGAATAATCCGGTATCTTGCCCATAATATCGAACTTGTGACAACACATTTGGGTCCCTCTCCAATCCGGCAATATAGGATCTATAACCAACACTTTCAACTCTCTCTCTCATGGCTCCACTCCATTGTTCCTCTAAGTTGGCGTGAGAATATCCACGAATGTCGTGCAAATTCTCATCACAGTTCATGCTGTAGCTCCTATCCACATCGTCATGAATGCTGGTCAGGCTGCCACCATGAGCCCTTCCATAATGTGAACCAGAAATTCCAGGCTCCGAATTAAACAATCTATTTTCAACAGCCTCTGCAGGCAAATGCATTTCATGTAATCTGGTTGTACGACCTTCCTGTGGGGATCTACCATACGCCACTTTGGGTGAGGTACAATGAGGCATTCCCTTGTTTGTATTGATTCCAGGAGACTTTCTACAATTCTGGGTGTTCTCTGGCAATTTTTCGCTTATCTTCACCATGCTTTGTCATCCTTAAAGTCTCCTTAGACTGGTTGGTCTCAGGACCATGACTATCGTGGTTTTCTCTGACACCAGTCTTGAGGGGAGCTTTCTCCATAACCTTCAGCTACACGTATCTTATGATTTAGCTCTTTATTTTGCATGTGAAGATCATCTGTCAGCTCTGAAGCATCACCATTGTAACAGTGAACCTCCACTGGATGGTCATAGATTTCTGTTTTTTGTAGACAATTTTTTGAACTTGATCCTCCCTGTTGCCCGGATACATGACCATACTTTTAGGCTATGGCCTTGTGTCTTGCACTCCAATCACAACGACTCCAAAGATAGAGATGTGGAGAAATCAAATTCCACTGATCCATTAGTTTGTCACTCTCACAAACAGACCCAGGCAGATTAAATTACTGAAAAAAGAAACCATCTTCAACAAAAATTGTCAAACAATCAAGCCACTATGGAAATGCAAGAAGCATTATATTCTAAGACTACCTTTCCTGATAAGCACTAATCATCCTCCCAAACAAGGTCATAAGGTGGATTCTTTTTGTCTAACCTGGAAAAGAGTAACAAGTGTATGTGAGACTGAGACTGAGACACAGAGAGAGAGAAGTGGGGGAAAGGAGAGATTGACTGAGACTTGTACCTTTCTGTTCCTGGAGGAACAATTAGAATTAGGAGTTTTGGTTTAAATTTAAGAGCCTGGTCGATGAACTTGTTAGCCAAAGATGCTTTAAACCCAAAGGGAGGATTTAGTCCCATGATCTGCTCAAGTTCAAGAGATTTCATAGAATGAAAAAACAAATCATATCAACCCAGTTTTGTCCTTCTCTAAATGGGGAAAATCCTCCTTACCAACTGTGAACCCCTTTTTGGCAACTCGTGGATGAACAGTCATCCAATCCCTCTTCTCAAAATTGAAGTCATTCTACCAAGATAAGCAAAAAATTTTAACAATCAAATAGTAAAATGCAAGTAAAGACGCAAGTACATAAAACCCGGCATCGCATCAATTGTTAATCACTGGTTTTGAGTTATGATGTAAACAAATTATTGGAAGACAACCAAGGACCTAGTTTCTTTTCCAGCATTCTTATTTTCAGTTCAAGCTTGAAAGTTGTAGTTAGCCACAAAATCCAAATTCCAACGTGTCAAGCAGAGTCCAACAGCATACAAGTCTTGATGCAATAGCTGACAATCAACATAAGAATTTAACAGTAACATTCTTGCATGAGATTCTACTAGCGTATGATCAGCATCCCTTTGAATAACCTACTTATGACGTTCTTATTTGCATCATTAAACCATACCAAAAACCCTAAAGATTTCAAAGGCTAAATCTCTACAATTTCCAAAAATTTTCTCTCTAGTTATTTGTCTTTGGATTCTCACCGCTACTAGAAGCACTCAGCAGGTCAGCAGCACTCTACAGTTTATTTTCAAGTACCTTCTGCAGAGCATTACCAAGACTATCAATTTATAAAAGCTAAACCTTTTTTCTCTGAAAGAAGCCAAACAACCCTTAAGTTCCTATTTACAAGTGCCAAACCAAAACAAACAAGTAAGATCTTGTCTGGTTACTGATCAGGAAGTACAAGAAGCATTTATCCCCACTGTGCAAATGATGGGTAGTTGCTATAGAACCATAAAGAACAAAACAAATACAAAAGCATGAAGCTCAGAAACTTTGATGAAATCCTAATAATGCAAATGCCATTGCAAATAACTAACATGGGTATTTAGACTGAAGTACTAACTAGATTTTTAAGCCCTAATAACAATAGAAGCAGTCTAGAATAAAAGGAATGGAAGTTAGATTAGCTAAAAATTAACTTTTAAGACCTATTTCATTCACATGGAAGCCAGGTATAAGAAATGACAAGTCCATTCTTATTTCTCTCTCACCAAAAATCCAAACGAGATATAACTCACCAAATATCCAATGAGATATAAAAGTACATTAACCCAAATCTGTCTTACAACTATTTGGCCCCAGCTATAGGCAATTTGAATTAAGCAATTCTTGTCCAGCCAGGAAATACTCCCAACTAGGGAGACAAGGTGAGTACAGATGACATATGCATCAAAGTCACTCTTCACCAGTGTTCGAAACTTCACATAAGATTTAAAAAAAAAAGCTAATTGAAATTCCAGGATAATGTGCAACACTCCACTGAAAGACTAGAGTGTAGAGAACTCCTTAAATTGCATTCAGCACCAAAATGTGCCTCAGGGTTGATCATAGATGGCCTTTACATGTAGTTGCATCATCCATCCATGAAATGAATTTTAATAATCAGTAACATAGATACATACTAATTTCTTTACTAGATGAATGTACCTTTGGTTGAATAAGATCATAGTTTTTGTATGAGCATTTCTTCCTCATTTCTTCAAGCTTCTTTTTCATCAGGCAACTAAAATCATTAGCACCATAGCAGAAGTCAACAACCTGTCCAGAGGAATGATTAAGAAACATGTATTTCATGCGAAGAAATATTAGCCGTATTCCACATAAACTTTACTTTTATCCCACTGGAAACACAATAACATATGTCAATAATAATCCAGAAATAAAAACAGACAACTCTATTGACAAGTAGCAAATATAAATAAAACTGAAAATGAAAAATCCAAACGACGGAACAAAAGAAATAAGGTTCCACCCATTTTCTTCCTTCAGTGCCAAAGAGGATAGTTAAGACATTCCGTTGAGCTGAGTGTGCATTTGTCCATCAACAGATTATTTTACTGAAGAAATGACATCTCGCATAGAGTCAAATAGTGATTATCATAAAAGAAAAACATTTGACAAGGAAATGAATAATTTTATGTTGTTTGGTTAACATCAAATTTTTTGAAGATAAAGAAAGAAGAGAAGCACAAACTGAGGACAAGATATGAAGAAACCAGTAAAGGAAGAGAGGCATAAACCGGAGGACAGGATAAAAGGCACAAAAAAGCAGGAAAAAAAAAACTACTGAAGCAAGGCCCTCAAACTGCATTGAACATCAAATACGACACTCCACTAGAACTTCATGAAGAAGAAATCCACAAGGCAAGAAAGCTATTTTATCTGACAATGATTGCAAAGACAGACTCTGATTCTTAAATACCTCTACAACAAGGCTTCAAATTACAGCCAAAATCACATATAGTTAATTTTCTGAGTATCTTTTTCCGACCAAAAGCTCAGGATTTATTTTCAAAAGAATCTCAAAATAGTTTTTGACAGGCACAATTTTCTAAATAAAGGAAAAAAAAAACATTAAACATACACAGGCAGTGCAATGCAGAACTGGTGAGAATGTGACTTCCTCTGATAGAACAAAATGCATATATCAGAATATAGTTTTGTTAGGTTATCTGCAATAGTCCAATGGTATTAAGTCTTTAATCAATCATTGATCAAACAGAAACATTCTTAATTTTGAATTGGCAAAATCAATTCTCTTATTGGACTTAGAGAAGGCTGGAAGTGATAAAATAGATTTTAATAGTGAGAATAGATCCATCAACTTGATACCATTTATGTACTTGACAGAAAAAAAAAAATCCAATAAATGATTAACAGCTAAGGAAAAAACTAGAATTTGGTTCATTATGGAGAGTAGAAATTCTACACAGTTGACAAAAACATCAGGAAAATAAGTACCTCCTATTTAACAATCTTCCAGAAAAGCAAATATGAGATCAATCCTTGAAATTTTATTTGGAAGGGGGAAGGGAGAGCAACATTAGAGTAACAAATTTCTAAAAATTTCATGAGTTACAATAGACCTTGTCCTAGCCTCCACCCATTCTGCCTGAGGTAAACTGAAAAGAATAACACTCTACTTGTAAACAACACTAAACCATTTGAACCTAAAAGGATTTTATAATTTTATTTAGTTTTTATCCAATTGAATAAGCAGAAAACATTAAAAAGTATAAATTATGTGGCTGCCTATGAATGGCAATAGCTAGCACCCAGTAATGTTGGCTAGACAGGTGGATAAATGCATATAGTGGTTTTCAAAGAACTGTCCACTTTATTTGAGTTTGAAGAACCAATAAACTACATTTTGAACAGAAAATTTTCCAAAAAAATGAATTAATTAAGGAAATTTTATTCAACCATTAACATTTGTATTAGCCTAAAATGAAAGAAAAAGCAGAAAGTTTATTTCTGAGAAATATATTACGTGAAACAAACGAAGCCTGATCTAAAATTTGGAAGCGCCAAATATAAGAAGCCAACTAAATCAATGTTTACATTCTTACCATATCCCCATCTTGTACGTACCAATGTAGTGTATCAACAATCTGCACATTAGAAATATTGCCTCAAATTACTCCACAAGCAATGAAAGTAAAGCAACAAGAACTAGCGCATGACTTTTCTAAACAAACTCCACCAAAAATTGCGTATAACTGCCCATGCACCCAAACAAAATATAATCAATCATACCAAAATTGTTCTGTTCTTTTTGTTGTTCAGAATCTCAATATACAGTGAAAACATAACAGGACAGTTTTCCATTTACAATTCCTGAAATCACAACTGTGCCCCTCAAAGATCTTCCATGTTTTAACCCAGAATTAAGAATTCTGTTTAAAAAGAGAATATAAAAGGCAATATAAAAGCCCCAAAAGAAGAAGAAGAAGAAGAAGACAAGTTCACCAAATCATTGCAATAATGTCTACTGAGCTAGGCTTAGCTAAGGTTCTGTGGCAAGGTTAGAAATAAAAGTGATAGGCCCCCTATCCATCTCACTTATGTGAGGCAGCCCAAGAAGAAAGAGACCAGCAAGCAAGGGGATCAATTGATTGAAGGCAGGCCAGAACAGACTCAAAGCAACATGTCAGCAGGTCCTGGCCCAGCTCATTAAGAGTTTCGAATTCTGAACTGAATTCTAGAAGGAAGGAAGGAAGGGGTCGGGTTTTTAAGGAGAGTTCATTACGCGGTAGAGAATATATACAGCTATGAGAATAACAGAAGGGGGTAATTTTTGGGTGAGGAAAGTGGAGGGTGTAAAGAGTTGGCAATCTCTGGAAAATTGCTTAACTTCAGATTTTCAGTTCAATGAAAATGCATTTTGCCATTCCTTCAATTATTTTTCCTATATTTTACTACCGGTGCTTGTAAGGATCTATCACAAAGTCCCACTCATTGTCGTGGTGCATTATAATTATAAGTCACATTTTCATGAAAAAATAAATAAATAAATAACGCATAATCAATCAAATCATTATGTTCTTGGTTTATCTAACAAACAATACCCAAACATAATTATTACAAAACTGTAAAGAATGTTGTAATGGTAACTTATTTGGTTAGGAAATTTGAGACAAGTCATGGAACATGGATATACAAGAAATTTAGTGACCTTCTCCTTCTCCCTAGAATTGTTACGAGGAGCAAAAGAGTACTTGGCTCTTTTTCTGAGGAATGAGCTTGTGAATGTTGAAGATTTTATATCTAAATGGTGTTGCGACAATCAGGAACACTACTTCTATAAGATGATTCTCGCCATTTTCTGGGGCATTGACGTCAGTCTCAACTAGACCTAGACCCGCTCGAAAAAGCAGGATTGCTTTAGCCATAGAATTTTGCTTTTAAAATGAGATTGTGGAGGCTTGAGATAAAGAGTGGAAGTAAAATCAGAGCCAAAAATCAGTAAGCTTATGTGTAAAAGATTAAAAATCTAGCCAACAGATAACATAGTGTACACAACCACCATTACACTTATTTAAAATACTACACTTTAAGGAGTATCTGGGAGCCCCATGATGGAATAGCATGAGCAAAATACTGTTACCACATAGCTGATACAACTATGAACCATTATTTTGAATTTTTCAAGAATAACGTGAAAACCAGGAATTCAAACACTTTCTCATGTACGTAGGCAATGGACATAGTTGCCTAGGAGAAAATGAAGGGAATATGGGAGCAAATAACACATCCAGAACACTATCAGGTGTGACATATTGATTTATATTTAAGAAATTTATAATGGAAAATGAAATTAAAAATTAAGAAATCAAAGATGCACAAATACCTAAGCAAACAAAAGCAAACAACTAAAAATAAAGAGGAAAACTACCTTCTCAAGTTTTTCTATTCTTGTAAAATGGCAGCTAAAGGAGGTATAGCACTTTCCACTTAGAAATGGGGCAAGATATACTCAAGCTTGTTCTAGAGAGGTATCAACCAATCACAGAGGTTAATAAAGACAGGAAATTAGTTGCTTTATCACCATTGAAACACATTTGATCTAAAAACTATTGCCAAACATTTCAGTTATAATCTGTATTGTTGCTTCAACTGGGGCCTTGCACTTTAGCATGCATACTATAATGATCAAAACCAATTATTCCTCTGAAAAACATCAGGAAGATGGCATCATGTCAACTCATAATCTCAAAACCTTAAAAATTTCAAGTGCATGTGAACATAAGGTACATAAAATTCAACTCTAATGTTCAATGCTATCATCACAACTATGGTCCACAATATATGTGAGTGAGCTTATTTGAAGAACACACAACAACAAAAATTCCTCTGAATTAGGGAATCCTTACAAATGTGAACAACAATTGGCAATAGGCGATAATGGACAACTACCTTCCACCAAAAAAGCTGATTCAGAACCTCTGGTTCACAAACAACTTTTGCATCTTCAGGGCTACATCCAGCCTCAAGCTTATTTAATGCTTTCCTAACAGCCTACATTTACATTGGACTCGAGAAAATAAGAAAATAAAGATAAACAATTACAACACTATAAATATATGAAATCATTAACATTTAATGTTTACAAATAACAAAAACTGATAATAAATGTACCTCAACTGCACCCTCCACCTTTCCTGCATTAATTGTCTTTTCAACGACAGTTTTCAATGAGTATGAATGAGTAGATGGAACTTTATGCTTGTTGATAACATCTTCCAAAGTTATTGAAGATCCAACTTCATTCATTAAAGCCAACAGTCTATACAAAAAGAAATTATAAGAATAAGTGATGACTAACACAAAAAGAAACCACAAATCATAGAACTGTTTAGTTAACATAGTTTCCTTGTAAGTTTTAATTTGAAAATGGAAACAAGAGAAACATGTGCATAGCTATTATTCATAACCTTCTTTCTGTGTCAGCATCTAAAGATAATTCACTGCTCAACTTCTCGGCAGAAGTATTTTGTGCCATGGTTTTATCAGGTTCGCTAGTCAGCATGTCATGCTTCCCAAGCTTGACTTCAGCCCTTTGAGTCATCAAGGCAAATAACCTGTCACCCAGTGAGGTTTTATTTACATTAGCTGTTTTGGACATATTTCCCTCTGTTGTGGCAGATTTCGTACTTTCTGGGTGCATCATTTTCTTTCACTTTCCTCAAAGAATTCGAACCAGATGATATATTTTCTTTTTCTTTTTTTTTTCATATTTGCAACCTTTTTCATACCAAAAGATGACTCTCTAAGTTCTTTAACAACAGTTTTTTTCTGAAAAAGGAGTCTTCGAGGAAAGCCTTCTTTTCTTTGATACCACTTTTCCTGAACTTCCAAGCAATTCTGTTATCTGTTTTTTCCTCTTCTCTTCAACATCAGGGACTCTGATGTCTCTGATTGGAGTTCCAAGATCATTGATGATCTCATGTTTTCAAAATAGGCAAAAGAAAAAAAAAGAACCCATATTTAGCATGGGGGAGAAAAAAAAAGCTGCAAATAAAATGTATTTTTCAATGTAGATGAAAAAATGACTAAAGAATGATAACTACAAGCAATATATCAGTATACGGCCAGGTAATAGACCCTCCCATGCCCTTGTTTCAACATCTTTTTCGTCGCCTTCTTTACCTTTCTTTTCAAAACCAATCTCCCTAATAAGCCATTCAACCATTAACAATCAGCATTTTTAACAAAAATAAAATAATACCAGCATATGATCACAGGAGGTGATAGGAAAGATAGAAACTACCTTGGCAAGCATTTTCGGTGATACGATGTAGGGCAGCACCTGCACACAGCAAACTGAAGCTCCTCTATCTTCTTATCCTCTCCTTGTTTGCAAACACAGCACCTGTGGATGGGGCCAATAAAAGAATCCTGCCCTGCAGCAATATTTTTCTCAAGCTCCTCAGCATCTTCACCCGCTTGGTGGAGTAACTTTTCAATACAATGTGGGTGATAAAAATAACCGCATGTTGCACTAGCACATTGAAACACCTGAAAACCAATTGGTTGAGAAAGTTTGCACTACCGAAGTGTAGAAGCAAATAATTGTCAATGGAGAAAACCCAGAACAGCCATTTATATATTCTGAGTTATAGATGTCAAAACAAATGAAATTAGCATTTCCTTTTTGCGACTGCCCAAAAGTCAGAAATTCAATTCTAGTCGGAGTCTCTGTGTCAAGATACAAGGGCATATGTGGTAGCAAAATAATCCAATGTTTATTTATTTTGAGCTTTTTATAAAAAGTCGATTTTCTAAATGATTTAAGAATCGCAATAAAAATATGTCATCCTCTCAAGGAAAATTAAGTAACACCTCCAATCACATCAAATAACAGCTACTACGATGAAAATGAAAAACTCCTGTTGTCCGCAAAAAATAAAAATAAAAATATCCATCTCATAGAACATTTGACGCAGTAAAAATAAAAATGATCAACCACACAAACAAATTAATGCTTGACAAAATAATAGCAAATGCTCAAGATGTTAACCACCACATGAACTAGGTCTCTAAAATTTCAGAGACAGTGTCATTTAAAGTTCAAACAATCTAGGTTAAAAAATGGGGTTCATCATACTGACGGTCACTAAACTTATATCCAAATAACCCTGTGGATCAGTGAACTTCAATTTGTAACATAAATACACACAAACTTTGATTATTGCACACTCTCAGTCATTCTGGACTGAATTACCTTTCCAGCGATTGACATCCTACATGGCATGTCAACTCAGCAGTCTCTCTTCTCCAGATAGGTTAGCCTAAATTTTTGTTAACTTTTCTCTCTCATCTACTATTTTCCCACCATAATAGAACCAGCCAAATAGAAAAATATATATTTTTTCCCTATTCCTCTCTCCCCTCTTTTTCTTATTCTTCCTCCTCCTTCACTCTCTGTCTCCTTTCTCTCTAATTTGATTACTGTAAATCAAATTTTGTTTCACAAAAACATATGACTGCACAATAAAATAAAATAAAAAAATAGCTCAACATCTCTAAAATTGAGGTTACTAGAAAAATTGAGAAATTGTTAAAGCTGAATTGTTACAGCTATTAATACAATATGTCAAAATAGCAAAAGTTATTGATTGTGCTCAAATCTAAGTGAAATACATGTGCGAACAAACTGGAAAAATAGCTCAGGCACAAACAAACAAAAATCAATAACGTGAATCAAATCAATATTAACTAAACAATATCAAAATGTACCAACCAAAAAAGCAAAAGCAAAGAAAAGGGTATAACCCTTGATTCGATTCTCCAACAGAGTCTAACCAAAATAGACACTTGAACTCCTTATTTTAGCAATTCCAAAAAACTAAACTGAAAATCAAAAAAAAGAAAACCAGCTTCTTCTCCAATCCAATTATCCTCCGATATAACTCATTTTAATAATAATAAAAGAAAAGACCAATTTAATAAAAATGGAAATCAATTCTTTAATGATTTGAATTGATTCTCTCCACTTTCAAATCCAAAAGCAAGAATATCTATCAATGTTTGATTCAATTTCTTAAAAAAATGCACAGAAACCAAAACATGTCTTCTTTTAAAACAAATCCATATGATTCACCGAACGCTTAAAAATTTCAACCAGACAAGATAGAAATAGAACCCAATATGAGATCAACAAATCGCAAGCACAACTGAATGGGTAAGTGCTGCTGGTGTCGGGCTATTAGCATCACCTGACGCGGGAGCTACTGGTCACTGAAGTAAAAATGGGTCTTGATGGGTTTTTGCCATTGGTGAGGACTAAGGATGGGAGTGATCTTGATGTGAGCAGTTAATTGAGGAAAAGGCCAAAAATAGAGAGAGAAAAGTCAAAAGTGAGGGTGACCGTCTGGAGGAGAGAGTGCTGACTTGGTGTGCCAAGTAGGACACCTACCACCAAAAAGGTAACATTATGACCAAAATGACAGTGTGTGTGCAAAAATCAAAGTTGAAGTATTTTTAAGATGCAAATTGAAGTTTTGTGACCACAGCTTACTTGGATGTAAGTTTAGTAACCTCGGTGTAATTAATCCCATCATATCAAAGAGAGCTAATGGACAACAATAAGAAGCACTTGCAAATAAAATTAGAAACTAACAAAGGAATTAAAGACTAAATAACCAGGCAATATCCTAGTTCAAGGTCTCTAATTTGACACAAGTCAAAGTGACCATCAGACTCCTGAACTAAGAGCTTGACACTCAAAATAAACATAGCTAAACATAAAAACAAATGATATAGTGAAAAATTGAAGATATACCAAAAGTGAAAACAACATAACTAAGATTAAAAATATGTAGCAGAAGCAACAAGGAAACTGTTAAAGTGTCGGCAAAAAAAGTCAGTAGTAGGTCCTTCTAACATATGGAACCTACCACTATTAATTAAAAAAAAATCATTTGTTGCGCTACCATCCCCCAAGCTATTTTCTTTGAAAACTTTTATTTCAATTCACATTACTAAATTTGTCTATAAAAGGTTGTGTGATGTTTTAGGAATATGTACTATGAAATCTCAATTAATTTGAGAGAGAAATGTAGTCATGTGAGAGAGTTACATTTTTGGAATTTTTTCAAAAATTAGAGAGTAACAAAAATAAAACCTGGACGATTATCCCTACCCTTGGTAGCTTACGAGTTTACATCCATCCTTGGTCGGGTACATTTTTCTTTCGATTTCTCCCTTGAAAATAGTGAGAAAATAATTTTTGGAGTGTTTTTAGAAAACACTTATGTGCTACTATTTTTTGGATTTATTTCAAAATTATTGTCTTACTTCTAGTTTGTATCTAAAGAAGACTCTCTTTTTGTACTCATTAATTTCATTAGTGGAAGAAAAAATATTTGGAGGTTGTCCATGGACATAACTCAAATTAAAGGGTGAACCACATTAAATTGTTTGTGTTATTTTTATTGATTATTTTATTTCATACCTATTTGTTTTATTTTATCCGTTATGTCCAATAAGTGGTATCAAAGTCAGCCTGTCAGTCTTATAAAATTTTTAGTATGTTCTGTAGTTGCAGTATTGACTGATCTTCCACATCAAAAAAGATTTTATTTAATCAATGTCAGCTGAATGAGTCTCAATTTTTTTAAAAATTGAAACAAATGACATCAAAATGATCATCTTAAATGACACAAATTATCACATATGGAGAAGCAAAATGAAGGATTTTCTATTTGTGATGAAAATGCATCTACCGGTGTTTACTACAATTAAACTCGAAGGTAAGATAGATGAAGAGTGGGAATTTGAGCATGAGCAGGTATGTGGTTACATCCGATAATTCGTCGAAAATAATGTGTACAACCATATTTGTAATGAAATTCATGTCTGGATGCTATGGAACAAGCTTGAAGAGCTTTACGTGTCAAAGACTGTCAATAATAAATAGTTTTATTTGTACCAATTGGTAGTCTCTTACTGAGGCTAAAGGGAGGTTGAGGGTTCGATCCCTGCCTCCAACAACCTACTGTGGCAAACACCTTGAGTGCGATTCCAGTGATGGGTTGGAGGTATTGGGCCATGGACCCCGGCAGCCCGTTGGTCTCAGTGAGACGGCGGGTGGACTACTGTGGCAATGGGCTAGGACCCGGATTCCAGTAGATCCAGCCGTTACAAAGATAAAGGTTAAAGAGGTAGGTCAAATTGGATAAAAGTAGGCAAAGATAAAGGAAATTTTCAAACAGGAATAGAGTTAGAGATAGAGTTGTTACCTTCGGAGTGAAAATGATCCATACAAGTAATAGATAGCCAATTGGATTTTGAGTTTGAATAAGACTGTTTATCATACATAGAAATCACATTAGTTATAGGAAAAGAATGTTCGAGAAATTTCAAATGTCTTGCAATGTATATCCAGCCAATTTGAGGATTAAGACACCTATAACCAAAATGAGAAGGGAAAAGACCAAGGTTGACACAAAGAGTTGTCCAAAAAAAAGAACTTATGTTTATTATAAGCTCGTAGGAGTGGGAAAACACTACAACTAAAGACTTTAAAGGACTCATACTTTGGATTTTTATGAAATAGATAGCAAAAAGGAGACTGATTTCTTGATATTGTAGTTGGTAAAGAGTTAATGATAAGGGACCTAAAAGTACATTTGTCATGCGTATAAAAAAGGTTATTTTTTTGTTCTTTTTCTTCCATATTTTAGAACCCTAGTCATCTTTCCTCTCTCCCACACACGAAAACCTCTCTTCCTCCACCATTCCTCTACTTCATATTCTTCTTTCTCGTCTTAATACCTTAAAACAATCATAAAAACTTGAGTTTTGAAATGATTAAGGCTCCATTCTATCAAAGTTTGTACATATGAATATATTTATTTATTTATGGATTTTATTGGCATTGTATTGATGTTTGATGTTGAATGATTAATTAAACAAATAGTTTAGGTATATTTAGTGATTTTGTTAAAATTTATTTGGAACAGACTTGATATATTTAGTCATCTTTTGTTCTAAAACTTGAATCAGGATAAAACCAGTTGAAAATGAAAGTAGATACATAGATCTAAAAACCCTTATAGACATTGTAATTAATTAGGATAAAATTAATTGGAAATTAAAATAAATAAATAGATCTAAAATTTTTATGGAATGTAAACACTAGTTATAATTTAAATTAGATCTAAAATTGGCTATAAAATCTTAGACTTGGAAGTATCCAGAAAATACTGGACATATTTTTTACTGAACATTATACAGTTATTTGGCCATACCTTTAGTTATGAAATTCATATTTATATGATTCTTTTCTCATATGAAATATAAGACATTAAACCAAAAATTCGTAAAGACTATGAGTTCAAATTTGAAATAGAATTAGGTGAAAATGTGACCTAAAGTCAAGATAAAAATCTGTCTAGAAATAAAAATTTAGCAATTTAGTCTTCCAAATATTTTGTGACATATATATGTGTTTTAATTGTGAATAATGTGATAGCAGTTATCTTTAAAATTTTTATGGTATATTGGCTAAGTAAATTTGATATGTATATGAGTTAATAAATATATAAGATTCATAAGTCTCGAAATATAAGATTCAGTATAATACTTACAAATACACATGGGACATGTATGAAATGACATTATGATTATATATTTAATGAGATACTATGTTATTGATTTAAAGAACATGACATGGTATGTATATAGGTACATGCATTATATATGTAAGGCATGATGTTATAAAAATATATGGTTGAAGAAATATTATAACTTTGATCATATGGATAAATGTATATGATGAGCTATACGAATAATAAAAAAATAAAGGTTAAAAGCTCATTTCCCTAATCTAATAATTGAAATAGGATAGATGACATGTCATTGAGGGGTTTACGATACCCTATAATTTTATGACGATATGAAATTTATTAATATAAGGATAATATGATTTAAGCTCGGGTGAGAGAGTCCTTAATCCTAATTATATGCAATTATTCATTTTACTCAGTCAATGTGACTTAGCCTCGAGTGAAAGCTCTCTTGACTTAAGAAGCTTGGTTGAACACTTAAACAAGACAGATACAGATAGTGATCAGAGTGGCTTAAACTCAGGTGACAGCGTTTCTATTTTACAACTTGCATCCGAATAGTATGAGTTTAGAGTTTTAGGCTATACAATATATATAAAAAAAAATATGAAATACCAGTTACCAGGTAAATGGAAGAAAATTGTTTTGGGGCATTATATGTTATGGTTGTTGTATGGTTATAGATATATGAATTTACTTTATAAATTATGATAGATATATGTGTTAAACCAGTAAACTAGATATGCAATATCACCTAGTAATATATAATGAATTAATTTTTAATATTGCTATAAAAATTATTGTAATATGTGAAAATATTGAAGAAGGAATATGGTTTGTATATATATATATATATATATATATATATATATATATATATATATATATATATGGAATTGCTATGACATATTATGAATACATGTATGAATTTTATCCACATATGTACCACTAAGCATTTTGTTATTTAGTGTGTGGGTGTTTTTTCACACATAGGTTTGGAACCTATAGAGAGAAGTTGACAAAAGAAGAAATAAGCTCATACAAAGTCAAATAAAGTAAATTCACATCAGATGGTTGGTGCTTACATGATATATATTTTGTTATTGTCTATATGTCATATGATATGAGTATAATTATGGTTTTCAAAAATTGTACTTGTTTTTTATAATGAGAATGTGTAATTTTATTTGGATTATATATATTTTATAAACACCAGGCTTATAGAAGCCCAAACCTATATTTTGTAATGCGGATATGATTTGTCATTTTCACATATACTATAAGTAATTAATTGGACGATATATTGTTATCATGTGAAAATCATAAAAAAGTTAAAATATAATAAGGTAATAACTAAAATGGAAAAGGTTTTAAATTAAACTGGATTTTAAGGTAAAAAATATGTGATATTCTCCTATATAGTTGGGATTATTCCTAACTATATGAGAGGGTATTACATTTATTAGTATAAAGATTAAGTTTTGACATTTCTATACCTAAGTTGGCTAAGGGTTTATCATGAATACATTGTATGTCTCATTTGACTCTGACATAGGCTACTTCTATATCAACTTGTAGGATTAGAAGAAAGTATAGAAATTCAGGCACATGATATTGTTGAAAGCAACAATTTTCTTAACATTGGATCACCACATCTATCCAGTGCAGTTAGTATTTAAGGCCTGAATGATGTTCTGATCCTTTCATAGCAACCCGCTAGATAAACCAAACAGGGTGTGATACCGATCATGCAACAGATGACCGATATTTTACAGTATTTAGCACAGGCTTTACCATAGGTCATATCACAGGTACCACTACAGTCAGCTCCAGTCGCCACCACAAGAGAAACCCAAGACAAAGATTGATAGGCTTTGGAACTCTAGGGCAACTAACTTTCTAAGGAGGAGTGAGGATGACCTAGCTGCAACTGAGTTGTAGCTTAAGAAGATAGAGAGAGTCTTTTGAGGACTTAGAGTGTGCTGAGGAGCATAAAGCCAAATGTGCCATTTCATTCTTATAAGAATATGCCTATGAGTGGTGGAAATTAGTCTTGCTAAAACCAGAGGCTCTCCATCCAGTGACATAGGATTTCTTCATTACTGAATTCAAATAGAAATACATCCCTAGGGTCTACATATATGAGAAAAAGAGAGAATTTCTAAGCCTCAAGTAAGGAAAAATGACTGTTACAGGATATCAGAGAGAATGTACTCGATTGAGTAAATATGCATCTGGATTGATAGCTGATGAGATAGATAAATGCTGAAGATTTAAGGATGACCTCAATGCAGAGAATGGGGATTATGTAACTACATTCCAACATGTCAATTTCACTAAGCTGGTCTTATTTGCCATTAGTGTGAAAAAGATAAAGAGAGAGAACAAATGCAGTCTCTAGATAGATAGCAACTTTAGTGGCTCAAGAAGGGTTGGTACTACTTAGAATAAATTCATGGCAGAAGTCATGGGCATGGCAAGAGCTTTTCACAAAATGGATCACACAGAAATGAGCAACCCTTTAGGGCTACATCTGTAGGCGGTAGCACTCAGACATAGACAATCAAGGAAGTTGTTATAGTTTCTGGTACATGCCACAAGAGCTATAAAGAAGAGTGTTAGATGGCCACATGTGTTTATTTTAGATGTAGGTCTAAAAACCATATGAAGAGAGATTATCCTCTGATGACTATTAGTGCATCTACACAGACAGCGGGATGAGCTTGGGGTTCAAAGTTAGACTCAAACCAGAGAAGGTTGAGAAGGACCTAACCAGGCTACATCAAAGAAGGTCAATAAGCTAGGATCCAATAGGACTCTAGCCAGGGAAAATGCTATGAAGGCTAGAGAGGACTAGAAAGCTATTGATGTGATATGGGTAAGCTTTATGTACTTTGATAGATCCTAATTCTACACATTCTTATGTATGCACAAGCACATATAGTTAGAACAGTATGACGAGTAAGAATCTAGAATATGAGATTGAGGTCACAAACCCCTAGGCCATAGTGTGTTGTTAACTAGGTATACAAAAGTTGCCTTCTAATAGTGCATGGGAAATAGTTTGCAATGGATTTGATTAAATTGTCATTCCACAAGTTCGATGTTATATTAGGCATGAATTGACTTTCTAAACATGAGGCAGTAGTAGACTATTGATCTAAGACAGTTGTTCTTAAGACTCTAGAATTAAAAGAGGTAATAGTGAAAGGCAAAAGGTTTCCACAACCTATTCAACTGATATTTGGATAAAGGCTCAAAGGATGATCAGAAAGGGATGTGAGACCTATTTGGCTCACGTGATTGATACTAGAAAGGGAGGTATAGATCTTAAGGATATCTCTACAGTGAATAAATTCCTAGATGTATTCCTAAATGACCTACTAGGGCTATCTCCTAATAGAGAGATTGAGTTCTTCATAGAGCTCACTTATGGTATAACACCAATATCAGTTGCACCATATAGTATGGCACAAACAAAGTTGAAAGAATTAAATGTGCAACTATAAGAGTTGTTCGATAAAAGTTTTATCAGACCAAGTGTCTTCGTAGGGGCCACCGGTATTGTTTACAAAGAAGAAAGATAGGTTTATGAGGTTGAACATAGACTATAGACAATTGAATAAGGTGACTATTAAGAACCAATATCCATTACCATAGATTGATGATCTTTTTGATTAATTGAAAGATGCATGAGTTTTTTCTAAAATTGATTTGAGATCAATGTACCACCAATTGAAAATTAAAATGAAGGACATAACTAAGACAATATTCAGGACAAGATATGGATATTTTGAGTTGATTAATATGCCAACAGTCTATATGGACTTGATGAACCAGATCTTTATGTCATATTTGGATCGGTTCATAGTAGTTTTTATTGATGATATCTTGATGTATTCCAAGGACAATGAGGAACATGGTCAACATTTGAGGATAGTTTTGCAAACCTTTAGGGAATAGAAGCTATATGCTAAGCTTTCTAAATGGAGTTTTGGCTTGTTAATGTGGCTTTTCTTGGATACATTATGTCAGCATATGACATTAGAGTTGATCTTAGCAAAGTTGAGGCAGTTATGAGTTCAAAATCTCCCTATAATATGATAGAAATAAAGAATTTTCTTGGTTTGACTCATTATTAGAGGAGGTTTTTTACAGGATTTTTAACAATTGTTTTCCTTTAACTAGACTGTTGAGGAAATATGTGAAATTCGAGTGGACAGATAAATATCAAGACAACTTTGATAGGCTTAAGAAGATGTTAACAAAGGCTTATGTTTTGACACAATCAGTCCCTGATAAAGAGTATATTATCTATAATAATGCTTCTCATAATAGACTGGGGTGTGTATTGATGCAAGAAGGCAAGATAAATATGAAAATATTTATTCATTTGTACATTTTATTTGTATTATATTGATGTTTGATGTTAAATGATCGATTGAATAAATAAATTATATGTATTTTGTAATTTTGTTAAAATTCATCTAGAATATTTTTGATATATTTAGTTATATTTTTTTCTTTGGAACTTGGATTAGGATAAAACTAGTTGAAAATAAAAGTAGATATATATATTTAATATGAAGAGTGTAAATGACATATCTAATTGCATGTTTTCCTTAAATTAGCTACAAAATCTCAGACCTAGAAAATACTTCATAGATTTTTATTGAACACCACATGGTAATTTGGTTATATCATATGTTATAGAACTTGGATTGTGATGAAATTGATTGAAAATTGAAATAGACACATAGATCTAAAATTCTTATGAAGAGTATAAATTCTAGTTATGATTTAAATTAGACAAAAAATTGGTTACAAAATCTCGGACTTTGAAGTACCTAAAAAATATTAAGTAGAATTTTCACTGAACACTATACGGTTATTTAGTCATAACTTCAGTTATAAAATTCATATTTATATTTTTTTTTACATATGAAAGATAAAATAAATTATAGAAGTTCATGCGTTCAAATTCGAAACAAAATTAGAAAAAAAATATATGACATAATATCATAACAAGAATATATCCATAAATAAAAATTTAGTAAGTTAGTCTTTCAAATTTTTTGTGACATATATATGTGTTTGAATTGTAAATAATGTGATAGTAATTATTTTAAATTTTTATGGTATATCGGCTAAGTTAATTTAGTATGTATATGAGTTAATAAATATAAGATTCATAAGTCCCGAAAGATAAGATTTGATATGATACTTTAAACAACATATGAGCCATGTATGAAATGAAATTATGATTATAATTATATGTTTAATGAGATGCTATATTATTGATTCAAAGAACATAACATGATATGTATATAGGGACATGCATTATATATGTAAGACTTGATGTCATAAAAATATATGGTTGAAAAAATGTTATAATTTTAATCATATGTATATGTATATGATGAGTTAAATGAATAATAAAAAAATAAAGGATGAAAGACAATTTCTCTAATTTAGAACTTAACATAAGATATATGACATGTCATTGAGGTGTTTACAGTACCATATGATTTTATAACGATATAAAATTTATTATTATAAGAAAAAAGTGGTTTAAACTCATATGAGAGCGCTTTGATCTTAATTGTATACAATTATTTATTTTACTTAGTCAAAGTGACTTAAATTCGGGGGAGAGTGTTCTTGATTTGAGAAGTTTGGTTGAACACTAAACAAGACAAATACAGATAGTGAGCAAGGTGGCTTAAACTCGGATGAGAATGTTCTTGTTTCACAATCCACATTCGAATAATCTGAGTTTAGAGTTTTAAGTTATAAAATATATAAAAAAATGTGAAATGTCAGTTACTAGGTAAATGGAAGAAAAACGTTTTGGTATTATATGTCATGGTTGTTGTATGGTTATGGATATATGAATTTACCTTGTAAATTAGGACATGCATATGTGTTAAACCAGTAAGTCACGTATGTAATATCTCTATTGATATATAATGAATTGATTTTTAATGTTTCTATGAAAATTATTATAATATATGAAAATATTGAAAAAAAAAGAATACGGTTTGGTATGATGTATATATATATATATATATATATATATATATATACTTATATTATTTTGTGATCTAACTACAAGTGTGCATATTAACATACTAGCAAAGTATGAATTATAATAATGTATACGTATATCAAATCATGAGCACAAATTGGATAATTATGAATATAGAATTGTTATGACATATTTTGAATGCATATATGAATTTTTATGCATATATGTACTACTAAACATTGGTTGCTTATCGTGTTAGTGTTTTCCCGTATGTAGATTCGGAACCTATATAAATAAGTTGACGGAAGGAGAAACAAACTCATACAAAATAAAATAAAGTAAATCCACATTAGATGGTTGGTGCTTACATAATAAATATTTTGTTCTTGTCTACATGTCATGTGATATGAGTATAATTATAGTTTTTAAAAATTGTACATATCTTTTTATGATGAGAATATGTAATTTTATTTGGATTACATATATTTTGTAAGCATCAGGCTTAAGAAAGTCCAAACCTATATTTTATAATACAGACATAGTTTGTCATTTCTACATATAGTATAAGTTAATTACTTAGATGATATATGAGAAAGTATTACAATATGTTATCATAATCATAAATCACTATCCAAATGCATAACAATACAAATGTCATATCTCTAAGCGTAACTTATATCAATAATCATACACGTAAAGCATTATTGAATAATTGATTTTCATTAAACTTATCTTACTTTGCCTTATTTTGCTTTTCTCATAACTTACCATTTCCTTTTTAAAATATTTTGTTCAAAGCTTTAAGTCGAATTATTTAGATATGGGTTGTCGCACATAGACACTTCAAAAGATTTAGCCATTTTATTCATTAACTATAAAGACTTAACAAAGCTTCTAAAGTCAATAGCACTCCAAGAGCTTCAACCACCTTAACTGAGTATCAAACATGATCAAGGGCACTCAACCACCTTGTCCAACAATCACATGCAATCAAGAAATAAAAGTGTTCTAACCTGAGCTTCAACTACCTTGTTTTCAATATATATATATATATATATATATATATATATATATATATATTATGCTACCATAATCCCCTAAATAGCATATTATTTATCATAGGTCAAATCTTAAATTATAGAAAATGACATTTAACTTCATTCATGTCATTTTCTTTTTAATATCGTTATCACATATAACCATGCTCTTAAATATTTATCATATATGAATTCTCATATTGTATCCCCAAGTATTTCCCATTTCAATATGTTCTTCACATATATTTATTTATATACTAGGGTTTTTAAGATTAGCCAATGTCAATTACTCTTATTAACATTCAACAACATGACAAGCTAACAACATGTTTTTAACATCTTTTAAACCCATATAAATATAAATCATGCCAAAAGATTCTCTTGAACATCATAGACCTCATAATACATTTCATGGCTTTTCTAACGCATATATCACCTACTCAACATGTATTTACATTTTAAGAACTCCTTCATGTTCTTTATCACATTTACATATCAACTTAATGCATAAAACATAGTAACACACAACATTTTGGAATTAATATGCATATATGTACTAACCTTTAACAATTGAGCCTAAAAATCTTAAAGCTCTACAAGCTTGCTTAGCTCTTTAATGATCCTTACCTTTGCCTCTAACTCCTATCAATAAGAAAACGTCTTCCTCATATCGTTAAACCAGAAAACAACATCAAACTATTTTATTTACCCTTGTTCAATCTCAACCTCACCCATTTTAATCTATGAAAAGTTAGGGATAAGAGAAAGAAGAAGAATATGATAAACATGAGTTATCTAGTGTGAAAGGTAGAGTTTTAAGGTCTTAGGGTAGTTGATAAAAATAGGTATAAGGCATGAAGGAAAGAAGAAAATACAACTCTGCTCACCTACTCTGTTGATCATTGTTCATGGGCATGAACACACTTATGTCATAGTCGTGATATACCTTTCACGAAAAAAAACTAATATATAACATTCACAACCGTGAAATCCCATTCATGGGCTAAACAACCTTTAAACTATACCATTTTAAAATACAATGCTCTCACGGGCGTGAATATCTTTTCAGTGGCGTGAAAGTACTTTTTCTAACTATATATATCTCTTAATGTACCCACACTCACTTAAATCAACTCATTTAATATATAGACCCTAAAAACTGGGCATTACAAAGAAAGTGGAAAATCAATTTTCTTAAGTGTTTTAAATTAATTTTTCATCTACTTTCATCATTTGAGCTAAACATTTTAAAAATCCTCCTCATTTTGGTTATTGTTAGAGTTATATATTCTTTTAAAAGAAATGAGCATACATTTTGCGATTTAACTGTATTTGTTTGAGCAAGTTTCAATTTTGAACTTTGAGAAATTTTCCTTTAACTTAGAAAAAGGAATAAGGTTTCAAGGTTAGCCTTGTATAAAACCTTAGGGATTACAGTGAGAGTGAATTTAGGGTATGTAGATCACTAGTGTTGAATTTGATTTGATCTATTGCCCATTAAAAGGGTCACTAATGAGAAAAAATCTCAAGAATGATTTCTTAAGGAGCGGAGTAAAACGAAGGTTGAATCACTGTAAGTCCTTGTGCCAATTATTTTTACTCATTTTGTCATATTTTCATTATTATAACAAGTTTTTTCATATACTAATTTATCAAAACAAAATCTAAGTTTGAAGATACTTAAGCCATATACTCTAAACTCTTGATTTTGGAATTTGAAAAGTCAAGCACAATTTTTACATATAAAGAGTTGAGCTTTTTGATTTATAAATGTGAATAAATATTTTCTCATTGTTTATCAAAAATTTGTTATAAAGGTTACATTTTTATCAATCAAAATTTTAATTAGAAACATATGGTAGAAAACTATTGAATTCTATTGAGTAAAAATTTATATTCTACCCAATAGAAAAGCAAAGATCGATAACAATATTTTAATGAAAAAACTTTTAAGCTCAATTCATCCACCTATTTGAGCATTTTGGGACCTAAAATTAGTATCAGTGCCTAGTTCCATTGCATAAGGGTTAACATCCATTGGAGAGATCCAATGATGGCTTCTTCATTTAGTTCTACACTTAATCACATCAAGCACACAAAAATATATAGATATAAAAATAAAATATATAACTGATTAATTATTACAACCCTTTTGAATGGAAGAAAATCTAAAAATACATCTAAAAATAAAATAATCCTAGATAAAGAAGAAAAAAGAGGGAAAAATAAAGGAAATACTACAAAACAAATAAATGATTAACACAAAAAATAATCCTAAACCACATATTTAATATCTATGTAATGATCTCATAAAATTTCTCCATTCACCCATGATCATCAAAATACATGTAAAACAAAAAGAGAGTGAAAAGCATGATAACAAGAATAATATATATGGATAGAAATGTTTTAAGAATCCTAATTAAACCATTCTAAGGTTAATTTGGATTTTACTCATAATCATGCATATTCAATATAAATAGAATAATTTAATGGTTAAGAAATAAAATAGAAAGAATAATAATTAAAAGCCCTCAGAACTTACCAAAATATAGAAGAAACCGAAAGGAAAAGCCTCACAAACTCTAATACAAACTAAGCTAAGCAAGAAAGTCTTCCGCAAACCCAAATAAATCCAAAAGCAGAGAGTTTTTAGTGAGTCAATTTAAGTCAAAAACCCTATGATAATTATATGATGATTTAAACTAAATTTGAGACTAAAGTTTAAGAGAATTTTTGTCCTAGAACTTGTCGATTTCGTGCATAAGGGGAGAAAACTATTTATATGGGATCAAATCCCTCAATTTGGAAGAATTTCACTAAAATTCTTATTTTGAATTGATTCCTAATTGTGTAGAGCATTGAATAAAACTTTCTACTCATGAAAAAAACTTTATAAATCCTTATATTTCTAAAATTGAATTTAGGGTGAAAATTAATAAATTCCAACAATTAAAGAAAATTTTCCGAATTGGCAACACTATGGTCGATCGGTAATGAGACAAAAGCTTATGACCTGTTATCTATGCTAGCTGGCTAACCACCATGGTTTCTAGCCATGGCCAGTAGCCCATAAACCTCTAAACCTAGCTTCTTCACTCAATAGTGTCATGACTGACCCACCATAAGATAGTAGCCCTCATGGTCAGCCACCATAGATTTCCAGCCATGGCCAACCAACCATAAATTGCAACCAATTGTCTATGATTCCCAATTTCATGGTTCCTCCATTTTTAGCACATTTCTAACCATTTTCATTTGATTTTCAACTCCCAAATCGGCTTCCTTACTATCTAAGTCCACATTCAAGCCCAACAAAAATTTCAAATATCTAGTTGTCATCATCAAACAATCACAAATCAAATGGACAAAATAAACAAATGACATGTGGGATTTAATTTTATCAAAATTTTAAACGTTTGTCAAGGGTAATCAAAATGTTTAAAATTTAATTACATAATTTGGTAATCTAAATTAGTTTTATGCTAATTATTATTCCAATAGTTATGATTCTAAAACCTCTGCGAGTCGTGGGATTTTGATAAATTGACTAAATTATGTGTCAATATTTATCAATTAAAAAAACTCTCCACTTGAAACTAAATCTGTATCATATGATGAGAAAATAAACTAGTCGATATTATGACACAACAGTGTCTATTTTTGTGAGCATGCATATTGCATGTGATATATTTGTTTTATATAGTTATTAATTATAAATTTTTTAATTGACTTGAAAAAATTGGAATATGAAAATTATAATAATTAGTTTGACAACTTTCATTTATATGCAGTTGAATTATATTAACCATTCAGATCTACATCTTTATTTGTCTCTCTGCAATATATATATATATATATATATAAATTATTACTTTCAAATTGACCAAGATTATTTTTTAAACTTTTTACCGCTATAATTATTATTAAAATATTTTTCATTATTCCTTATTAAAGAACTCATCATTAATCGATTGTCCTTTTTGAGATTTAAAGATCTTAATGGCAGTATATTAAAATGATATTTTTTCAGCGCCATCTTTTTTTTTTCCTGCAAACTTCATCGTCTACACTAGCATACAAATGAAAACCAGGTAAAATTAACGAATTACATTCCCAAATTATGCCAATTATAGAAAATGATGTGCAGAAACTTTTGAAGCTATCAATTATACATTTATAAAGTATAAGGAGAGCAGATGAATAATGTCTAATTCCAAAAATGATGCATGTCACAAGTGAAGCTTGTAAAATCTAGTTCTGCAAAAATTGGTGTGGCAAAACAGGTATTGTAATGGTGAAAAACTATGGTAAAATGTAAGCAATATCATGTTGGCGGTTGCCAGGTCCCAGGCCTGAAAGTTGCACCAGATCCCGTCGGTTCTGAAGACCTGAAAAATTGGTAGTGAATATTTGCAGGAATGCAATTATTGGAAAACATAAGCATTGTTTAAGTGGACATTTGTAATGCAATAATTGAAAAGCTATTTCCCGCATGTAAATTGAAGCAAAATTTATTATTACCTACATATATATATATATATATATATATATATATATAGTCTCTCCGTCCCATTTCAAATGTCCATTTTTGACTTCTTTCATACAAATTAAAAGAATTATTAGATTCCATCAATAAATTTTTTATTGCAATTTATCTCAATACCCTCTTATAAATGCTAAAAAAATATGTAAATTCAAAAATGAGGGTAAAGTGGAAAAATATGCATTAAATACTCTATTGATTTTGGAGTGGACATTTAAAGTGGAACAGAGAGAGTATATTGGAAAAGCATTCACTAGGTATTTCCAATATTTGGCACTTCCCATACTCTGTTGACACAACAATTAAAAAATTGCCTTGGCATATTACCGTAGGTGATCTATAACTACCAACATGTTAACCCATTTGCAGATATATGCATACTTACGCTGGCAAAGGTTCTTCTTTTGCTTTCTCTGCTTCTGCTTCTACTTCTACTTCTTTTCTGTAAAATATATCGAATGATGTCACAATGCCTAGAAAAGCAGCTTAGACATTTTCAAATGAAAAAGGAATATCGATCAACATCATAGAAATTAAAAAATGGCAAGACTAGAATATCTTGAAGCTTGATTTATCAAAAGCACAAAACTTCTTATCACTAAAGAAAACAATTAAATTTCAAGTGAACAATGAAGTAAGATTCAAATGACAAGGAATCCAGAGACTCGATTATCACTTCAATCTGAAACAATAATAAAAAAACTGCACATGACCATAATGCACAGCCACCCGCAAAAAAAAGGGGGAAGAGCACAGAATCTTGTAGCAGACAAAACACAAGTACTTAAAGATAAGTCAAGATGTGAAATTAGTTTGAGTAACAGACACGCAGAGATGGATATTCTTGAGGAGATTTAGGAGGGGCATAAGCATATAAAGACTCCAAGCAAGTCAAGTTGCAGATATGGTTTAACAGGGCAGCACAAGAAAGTGAAAACCACCTTAGAACTAGTGCCATTAGATAAATGGACTTCAACTAATTAAGCAATGCCTAATCTCTTCAATCACAAGCAAGTAATCACATTGAACAGTAAATCTGTCAAAGAAAAGCCAAAAACCAAACTAAATAATGTGCTAATGACTGAAAGTCTAACCTAACCAACCTCAATTTATCTGTCGCATCTGACTCTTCCTCAACCTTGTCACCTTTGAGAAGAACAACAATAACAACATTGTCAGAAAAAGACTTCGAAGGCCTATCTACTCCAGAGGAATTGCAATGCGAAAATAGTTGTTCGATATATTCAAAATAACATGCAATTTCATACTTTCCTAGAGCACTTCATGTCCATAACAAACATGTTTATGGCTCATTCCATGGTGTTCTTGCATCCACCATCAAATTTGAAACTTCACATAAACCAATCTTAATGTTTACTGAATGTAAACTTAGATACAAGTGTTGTAGCAATATGAAATAGCAACAAAAATTTGGCAACTTGTAATGAATTATGGAAACAATGAAAGGTATGCATTGCAGCAAATGATTGTAGTACCTTCAGAAGCAACTGGGAATTGCCGAATGAAACTCTTCAAGTCTGGACCTCCAACTTTACCTATATAATGGGGTATGAGTATCATTTGCATTATAAGCATATCAATACAGTTAACAATCATCTTTTAGTTCGCAGCTGACCTGTGCTACTGATTCTGTGAGAAATTCCTTCTTTGGCTCTCCTTTCCTCTTCTTCTTTCTTGAGAACTTTTAAAAGGGAAAACAAGAATGGTTGTCAAGTTAAAATCCTTACATAAAAACCAAAGAAGTTGTGATGAGCAGTGCAGAGAATATAAGTTATCTCAACAATTTTGGATCAATATCTTTTCAAACGACTGCAAGAAAAGAATATGGTGGCAAAGTTATCACAATCAAATGTTCATATCATGGTATCAAAGCTGAGTTTGTTAGATCTTGGGTTACAATCTAAACAGAACCCCAGAATTGATACCAAGGTAATCTCAAAGCAAAGGTGTAGTACTAAATCAATATTTCTCATTTTAAGATATTCTAATTTCTAGTGCAAAACATCAAATTCTGAGCTTGGCTTTCTATGCAGTATTACCAGGATGAAAACAGGCAGAAATAGAGGTTCTCGAAGCAGTATATTTAAAAGAATTACGCAACACCCAAGAAAGTTGTGCATTATTACAAATAACTTTTTGTTAAGGCCTGGCAAAAGGCCTCCCAACTGTTATATTGCATGAAAATAACATCCACTGGACTCCAAGATAAGCAGGCATAAAGTTTAGGAAAAAAAAAAGGATAACACCTGCTGTGGCAATCATGTAAACACAAATGTTAATACTGTAAGGAATTTAGTGTTTTGCAACTGAAGCACCATTTAATTTCCCAAACTTATTTCAACAACATACTCTGGAAAATCGTCTTTTTAGTTATTCTCCTCCAAGAATGACTTTTCTAGCATAATTTGTTTGAAACTTTAACCATATAATTAAGATCTTACCTAAGCAATGCTTTATCAAATCCACAAACTTTCAACCCACTAGTGAACAAAGCTTATGAAACATTATAGATGACATCATAGAAATTCAGCAAAATCATCCACCACAAAATAGCAGTTGTGATGAAACAAAAATTTTACGTTAATGCACAAGTAACACGTACGAGCAACATTTTGCCTCAAAAGTTCGCGCTTTGCTTCAAGTTCAAGTATTTCCTGAACAAAAAATTAAGAAAATAATAATAGAACATATATAAACAGAAAAGTTACTATAATAGTTATCTGAAACTAACAAATATGCATTAGTTTATCCTTAGACCAGAATGTTGTATTTAGAAAATTGGTGTTCAATAAGGCATGTGGAATCAAAGGAAAGAGAAATCAATGGAATCTCTACATGAATTCGTCATTGATAACTTGTCTAGATAGACCAGAAGATTCCTGCACCAATTACTCCAATTGTACAATAGAAAGCCAAAGTTTAGAAGTGAAAACAAAATGCCATATTATCAAGTATTATTTGGCTATCCCATGAAATTAATTAAATCAAACTATCAACACATCATTTGGAAGGTACAGTGCTTTGTAATCTGCCATGCAGTAAGCACAATCTAAAGAATACTATGTTAATGACCTAAGTTATGCCCTGGGTCAAAAGCTTGCTGGTCTCGAAGATTGTTGAAGGAAAAGATTGAATAATAAAAAATTTGGGGATGAGAACAAAATAGAGATCAGGGAGAGAGAACGTAGGAGATGGAGAGGAGAAATATAGAGAAGACAGAGAGGGAGAAGCAGAGAATTAGAAAGAAAAATCGAACTTGTTATTAATTCTTCACTCCTCTCTAGTGTACATCTCATCCTTTATGTGTAGTAACAATTCTACTAACCATTGGTAACCACGACTAGAAACAGCCCAACATGGACTACTAATTCCTAACTATAGATTCCTCACAACTATTATTGATACTACAAAACTTGAATTTCAGTTTCTAACATGAAAACCAAAAATCAAGCACAAAGACGTACATTATCCGGGAAGGAGTTGTCTTTTTCATATTGTTAAGCAGAAGAGTAATTACTGGTTTGTCATAAAACAGAAAAAAAAAAAGATTTTAAGATACCTCAGGAGTTGGCGCCCTTTTACGCTGTCCATTCAACCAGGATATCCATTCAACTACAGCAATCACATTATAGGCACCCATTTAGTTTAAGCAGCATACAACAGATGCAGCAACTAATTATCATAGTCAAGCCAGTTGGACATATCTACAAAGTCAACAACAATTGGAATTGCAAGTATGCTTGGATTCAACTCAAGGAGTAATATCAAATGATCAAAATACTAGCAAGCTGCATGAAGATGCCATTAAAGAGTTTCACTAAAGGTAATTGTGCTCTGCTAACAAACTTCAAAAAAAAGAAGCTGCAACGAGTCCCTTTATAATGAAAAGCATACCCGGAATTGAGGTAGGATCCTCTTCTCCTTTGAATACTACCCATCTTTTCTCTTTCACTTGAACATCAGAAAATCACAAACGTAAGACAAAACAATTCATATAATTTCACTCTAAGAATGCACAATAAAAGTTGCATTACCGATAAAATACATGTGTGTCTGTGTGTGACCAAAATCACCTCGAAACAATTCCGTCAACAACACCACAAGCTCCTTAGAGCAGAGTATGATATAAGCTATTAACTCAATAAACATTTTGAAATTTTAGTTCAACATAATCAATATAAATGCATTAAAGGCTCAATTAACATTAAATTAAGAACTTTTAAAACCACCAATTCTTACTGCTCAAATTCCCATAAAAAAGCAAATGCAACACAATGTAAGAACCTGAATACCAATGAATTAATTCTAATCTTTGAAAGAAGCCCACATAGCAATTTAGTGAATAAAACAACATAAATGGATATGCAAAACTGAAAGAAAAAAAAAAGGCAGAGACCCACTTACTGATACCATCAATCTCTTCTATTCTAGTGAAGTACCAGTTGCCTGCCTTGTCCCTACCCACAAACGTTCGGCTGCTAAAGAATCCAGCAATCCTCGAAAACAGCTTTGACATTTTTCTTTTACTGTTGAACTCTTTCGAGAAATCACTTGTATGGCATTATTGAAGAAGCAAAGACCATATAAGAAATTAAGTGTATGATTAATGATTTAGAAATCTGCAAATCAGTATAATCTACAGTGATGAAATTTGCACTGAGTTTTGTTTCGTAGGTTGATAAATTCAGGTTCAACTTGCTCCATCCCTAATTTATTGTAGATGAAATTATAAAACTCTTAGATTGTTTCTTCAGATGGAATTCCAACTTTTAGAATTTTATTTAATTAATTATCTGTCAAATTTTTATTTATCTCTGAATGAAATTTGAAAAAATTGGAAATAATTTTCTTAGTCCCTTATTTATATTTTCACCTTTTCATGGGAATTCGTATTTTCATGATCTGTTGTAAATGTAAACATTTAAATAGAAAAGCAAAAGAGAAAGAGGAGAAGAAAACAAAGAAGAAAGGAAAGTGGGAGAGACTCTGAAATACAAATTCTAATAACTTATTCACAACCACTTATCATTTAAAAAGTTAATATAAATATATATATATATATATATATATATATATATATATATATATATATATATATAAAATAATGCTGGGGCAATCCTTGTTCAAAAATCAAATAGATTTGGCATTGAGTAGTAAAAGATTTTTTCAATCTCCCATCATGAAATGGTCAAAAGCTTTACTAACTAATTATTCCACAAATGGGAGGACGTCTGGACACATTAAGTACATATAAAATAATTATATTACGGTAAAAATCCTAGTTTATGGGACGAATTTAGGGGGTGAAGTAGACTAATCACAAAGAAGAAGATATAGTTTGGCGGTGAGCAGGGATTTGCTAGCTAATCATATCATAAAAATTACACATCTAGTTTTGACAGGCTAACTGTAGGAACTTCATAATCATAAAGATCTCATTACTTTCATGTTTTATCAGCAACAAGTAATACGATTATAGCATCTACATCACAGAATCTTACTTTAAGAACTTAAAAGAAGGTGATAAAATGAATTGACTCAGTTTAATCAATCACAAAATATAACTAGTTCTATTTGCTTACTGAAGACAATTAAAAGGCAAAGGAAATCTTATTCATTGACAGAAAATATAATTTGCCAAGGACCTTTGTTGAGCTTTTATAGGCTCAAATGCCACCATAGGATTGCATAGAATAACATGTCCTAAATTTTTACATAGGATAACCTATATTTGAGAAAATCAGTTCCTTAAGGTGATAATCCAGATCTTCGAAAATATCATTTCCTTCAAATGTTTAACAATCAAACACTAAGTTCAATTTCCAAAGCTGAGTGCATTACTAATCCAACTATTGTCAATTATTTATATGCATATGAGTCCAAGTTCGTGATTGAATCTCAATAATTAGCTTATTAGGTTTACCAACACCGTTGGATTCTTGGCAGCTCTTTCATTGTAGAGTTGGATAAAATATTTATCCAATGGCTCTAAACAGTTATTTAACATGCAGTCTTGCGGGAATTTGTAGAATAACTTCATCAGGTAAAATCCCATCTTTTGAAATCACAATATAACTCCCGAACTAATAACAATTGAATGAAAAAAAAAAATTGAAAAGCTCAGTCACCCAGCTGCCATAAAGTGTATTGAATTTGCTTACCAGAGGAAAAATTTCGAGAAGGGCAGCAGAAACAAAAAATCAAATTCACTGATCTGCCTTTCTGAGTACAGAGATTGCCACCTGAAATAATGAAAAAAAAAAAAAGAAAGCTTTTTATGTAGATTTATGTAAATTTGTTTAACTTTTCTGGAGAAACATGGAAAGCAACTACCCAATGTGAAGACGATATCTACCTAAGACCAAACTGTAGATGGTAGAGATTAGATTCAGGGAGGGAGCCGATTGAAAGGGGCTGTGAAATAATGGCGATTGATACTTCTGCTGCAGAAAAATTCGAGCCACAACCACTACTTCTGCTGAACGAGGACGTGTTGCCGGCGGTGAGAGATGTAAGCAAAAATGAAATGACTATGGGGCATGGTCGCGTTTGGAGACAAGTAAGTGCGCTAGAGGAGGGGTTGGAATCAAGAATCTCATCGGAATGGAAAGATACCGCTAGATTAGGGGCTTGCCGGAGTGGAGATATCGGAAGGTTGAAAGATTGAGAAGTTTGGTACTAATTTGAGAGTAGAGTGTCGTTCGATTTTGAGAGAGGTAGAGAGTGTTCTAAACAATTAGGGCTTTGAGAGGGTAAAGAGCCATTTTATACCTTGTCCCGTTACCAACAGAAAGTGAAATATTGTGGCGCAATATCAACTCTCCGTCGCCGAGAGCCACCTCAACTTTGTTATGAGATTAAAAAATAAATTAATTCCCTTTTCATTTCCGTTTTCTGCATTTGATGGAAATATTTTCATTTCTCAATGTTTTCTAATACTTCTATTCTGGTTCATTGATAAAAATAAAATATATTTTTAATACTTTTTAATATTTATTTTTTAATTAATTAGTTAACTAAAAAATTTTAAAAATAATTTTTATTTTTTTCTTTTATTTTTTTTATATATATAAATCAGAAAATAAATATTAAAAATTTTAAAAATCAGATAACATACTTAATATTTGTCAATACCTTTTTACATAATAACACTTTACTTTTCTACCTCAATTATTTATTATTATTATTATTTGCTCCACCAATAGCCTCATCTAATTTATCATCCCGTCACATTATAATCTCATTCTCCTTCCCTAACTTTTTTTTTAACTTTACTAAGTTCCTCGTCCATCATAGCTATTATTACTAATTTTTTACCTCAATTATTATTATTATAATCATTTTCTTACTTCACTAATAGTTCATCTCAACTTCCCATCTAGTCATATCATCATCTCATTCTCTTTCCGTTTTGAATGCAAACTCTGACTGCTCTTTAACTTTATCCAGTCTCACACCTAGTCTACCTATTTCTTTTCACCTTAATTTTAATCTCATCACATCATTACCGACTCCTGGACAACACCTCATCTCCTTCTAACCCACTATCCATATCTCTTCCAACATTAAATCTCGTAATCCAAAACTCCACTATACACGTCAAATGACTTAACGTCCAACAACCCAAGCCAAACGAAAATCTCATCTAACCACTCACACATCCTCTTTCAAAACCTAATCTGATTATCTCCTTCATGAATCCGCCATTTATTCTCATGCTAAGAAATATTCACAATGGAAGAAAGTCATGCAAGAGAAAATAGATGTTTAATATCATGTCTCATGTTACTTATACTATATATATATATATATACCTTACATATACCTTACATATACCTCATGTATACTTCTATCATATCTATACACTTTGTCGTTGATGGAGTTTTTTGGACTTTTTAGTCTCATATCTTCTGAGTTCCAATTTAATTATTTTTAAAGGGTTTTCCCAGTTTTATTCATAATCCCTCCCTCACTTATAGCACACACATACTTTATATATATCTAATATTTACCTTTACCCTAGTCACACACTTTGTCGTTGATGAAGTTTTCTAGATTTTTTAGTTCCACATCTTTCCAATCTCACTCTAATAATTTTTAAATTCTTTTCCAACATTGTTCATAATCTCTCCCATATGGATACTAGTCATGACCAACAACTCCGTATGTGTAAAAGAGGAAAAATATAAGAGAGGGAGGAAGCCAAAGAAAAAGGAAAAAAGAAAGAAATATGGTGTTAGCCTAAATGGCGCATCCTTAGATTTTGATCATGACAATCAAATTGAGATATTACCAATATGTTTATTTGAATGCTTATTTTGTAGGAATAAATTTCAAATTAACAAGTACTTAGTGCATTTTGAAGAATTGTGGCAGACCTATAATTCGCAATCATAAAAATTGAATATTGCCCACGAAGGACTATTTGTAACAGCAAGATGATTTTGGCAATGGAAAAACATGAAGCAAAAGCTACTGTTCATTCTATATTAGTTTGTTGTATCAAGTGCAACTGCAAACCAAATCATGAAGGAAGTATTCAAGACCGCAAAGCAAGAAACACAACCACATAAATTCATATGTCAAGCTTGCTAAGAAGTGACCAAGCAAAGAACGCCATGTGTGCAAAGGTTTGGAGCTCAACAGATAATCGCAAACATGACTTGGGAAATTGTGATTGTGACTACAACACCTGAAGAAACCCAAATTGGATAGAGAGCTTCGATGACATCGAAAGAAGGATTAGCGACCATGAAAATCATATGGAGTTGAACATTGGAGTCTGAAGCTAATTAGACCTAGCCATATGAACTAGCCATTGGAAAAAAGAGAAAATAGTGATCGCAAAATGGGATTCACGATTGCGATTCTATGTTTGATAGCAAAAAAAATAAAAAGTTATAAAAAAAAAGCAATTATTATAAGAGGAACATTATGTAACAGCTCTTTGGAGGTTTTTTTGCTATAAATACCCCCTTTTAAATGCCTTAAAATGTAATGCTTACAAACCCTCAATGCCCAAGCTTTACTAGTGAAATTCTCCATCTTATTTCTTTGTATTATTAAGTGATTGAATGATTTTAAGTGTTTATCCATAAAACACTTGGGATTAAGAGTGGGTGTTAGCCCGGAAAAACATTTAAATGGGTTTTGAGTGAGCAAAAAAAAAAATATGTATTGGGGTTAAAGTGTGAACCCTTAGTAAAACACTTCAGGTTAAGAGTTACCTCGATAAAAGCTCTACATTAGTTTGAGTGTGAATCTTAGAAAAACATCTAATTTTGAGGTGAACTTGGAAAGTCCTCATTGTAATCACTAGTTGAGTCTGTGGAAAATCTCAATTAAGGTTGATAAGAAGAATAATGAATGGGTTGATGTATAGGATAATGTTTGCAAAGAATGGACACCATTAACTAAGAGATAAATGAGTGGTGAAGTAGAGATTATCCCACAAGATGATTGGATGGAGCCTTAAATAAGACCAATGGCAAAAATAAGAAGGCAATAACATTCCTTACAAGTTTTTTAATCTCTTAAAAGAGTGTGATAGAGTTCAATATTGTTAATATGCCTAATCTATTTGGAAGACATTGGGAACTACCATGAAGATAACAAACAAGTAAGGTCCAAAAAGATTCAACTTATTGTCAACAAATATGAGCTCTTCAAGATGAAACCTAATGAGTCCATCACCGACATGATGAACCATTTTCTTTCCATTATCAATGACGTGCAGAATCTTGGGAGACATTATAGCTTGGAAGATGTCAACAACAAAATTCTAAAAATGAAGGATTATGGGTTAAGGGTTGCTGAAATTAAGAAGACCAATAAAGATATGAGCAACATTTCTACCGATGTACTCATTGACAAACTCTTAACTCATGAAATAACATTGACAAGGGAGATAGAGATAGAATTTGAGAATAAAAGAAAGGTTATAGATTTCAAGGCTTTAACAAAGCATTGTCAATCTATAAGTGAAAGTTCTAGCGATGAGAAAATGAGTGAATTGGAAAGTGATGAAGAACTTGTCATACTAACCAAAAAGATTGAAAATTTTATGTAATGTCCACCAGTTAAGGCCTAATTGATAAGTTGGATTAAGGAAAACAAGTATGTGATTAAGGTTATGGATATATGAAAAGAGTGCAAAAAGATATGAACAAACACAAAAAAAAAGGATGCCATAGATTTCATGCCCATGACTGAAGTTTCATAATCGTGAACTATCACAAGATGGATTTGTGAATGCAGTAGATTCACGACTGTGAAGTACTAGTCGCACCCTTGAATCTCGATCTAGGTATTTAAAATGAATACGTTTTTTTGTTCACATGACATTGTGAAATAAACCATAAACTCTATTATTCCTTCTCTATACTAGAGAACTTACCCAACACTTTTCCTTGATTCTAAGTCTCTAAACTCCAAATTTGAAGCTATAAAGTGAGATTTAGTCAAGTTTTTAAGAAATGAATAAGGAAAGGAAATGGCTTGAACTAAAGGAACAAGTTTTAAACGAAGAGAAAGAGAAAGAAAGAGGTCACTAGAAGACTCATCTAGATTTACAAGATTGAAAGAGGATCTAGAGGAGGAAAAGCTCTCCAAGAGGAAGGTAAAGCTTAAACAAAGAAGAATAAGTGATCTTAAAAGCTCCAAAGTTAAGGTTAGTATATATGTATATCTTTCAACAAATATAGAGAATTTATGATACCTTATTGACTTTCTAATAAGGTAAAGTTGTGAACTTGATGTGTTATAATTGGTAACAAACGAAGTTAATAGTTCACACCATAAATGTCATCTAATGTAATAGATGAATTGAAATTAAGAAAATGGTATGTTTGAGGTATTAAAGGTGTTAAAAATAGATTAAAAGTATGAACTTAAACTAAATATGTGCATGATTATTAATAGAGGTAATTAATATTGGCCAATTTTATAATTTTTGCATGCAGGTTGCTGTATATTCTATTTTGGCATGAATTGGGAATGTTGGAATTTCTAGATTCACACCTATAAACAAATTTTCACGACCATGAATCACGCTTTCATAACAATGCAAGTTTTAGGACATAAGCTTTCATACCCATTGTGACTACATGCTTCATGATCTAGAAGGTCATGAAGATATGACTTCATACCCGTGAAGTAACCTTCATGACCGTGAATATAAAACTCAAATGATAACTCAAGTCCAATAGTTTTTACGAGCAAAGTCTAGACTAGCTTTACGGTTGACAATTCGTGAAGGCTTTTTTCATGCCTATGAACCTTTTAGTAACAACCGTAAAGATGGTCAAAAATAATTTGACCTAAATGGAAACCAAACCATGATAGTATGTTTCTAAATTTCAAAATGTTTAAATGAAAATAAGTATACAAAAATAAAGTGTGCAACATATGAATGAAGAATGGTTGAGATAATGATGTAAAGATGTTAGGTATCATTTAATATATATGAAATAGATAGTATGGTAAAAAAATGTAATGAGTCTTTAATATTATTCCACTACTTAAAATCCATTTTGATGAAAACTGACGACGTGAATTAAACTAGGAATATGATAGTGATGCATATTGCAATGATGTTGGTTGAGACAATTGTTATTTATTCTGAAGCTCATGGAGCATAATCATGAATGATGCGTTATCAAAATGAAATGATTGAAAACCCAATATTAAATGCTCATAACGTCTAACTTAAGTGGATAAATGACATGTCATTAAAGGTATAAATGGTACTGTAGATATAAAAATCAGTTATAGCACTTGTCACTATAGTTTGTGACATACATTTTTACTCTAATCGACTACTGATAAACTTTCAGGTTGCGACAACTAATCCATATCCTAGTTAGTTCAAATTTAGGATTTTATAGTGCAAATTAAGACACAAGATGTGAAATATTACTATATTTGAGTTTAAAGGTGTTATATGTTGGAATTAAGTCCTAACAATGTATATTGTTTGTTTCAATAATAAAGTGAATGAAGGTTATGCTAATGAGTATTAGATGAAAACACTAGATAAGGGTAATCTTTGTAAGATATGAAAGAGATGAGAATTTGCATGTTATGATGATGAAATGTTTGCATGCAACAACTAAGTGAAAGATACTACGTGCGAAACACAAATAAACTTGATAAGTATAAACAAAGGCATGTTCTGATAATTAAATATTTGGATGTAGTAAGATAACATTGTGATAATCAAAAGTATGTATTAGGATAGTTATGCTTGTACTAAACATGTGTTGATATGTTTGTAGCTATGAAGAAGTATGTATTATGAAATAAGTGTATATATTATTGTTTGTATATACCGCTAAGTACGAGTTGTTTAGCATGAGTATTTCTTATGTGTAAGTTAGTACTGAATAGATTGTTGTAGATAGAGAATGGAAGCTCAAAGGAAAAATCACATAACAAAACATATTTTGGTTGGGCGACATACCAAAAATGTTATTTGTTTTGATTTCTTATTTCAAAAACTCATGTATTTCCCTTTCGGAATTATGACTGGAAACCTTAAAGCTATTTTAAGCCCAAAACAATATTTTAAAGAAATGTCAAATTTTATTTTGTTTTATCTGTTGTGTTTACTTCATATGGAATTTAAAATAGTCATCATGTTTATGATGCAACTAAAATCAATTTAAAGAAAGTTTCTAAAAGTTCAATAGGTTTTCAAAGTATGGTGTTGTAATACCCACTTGTAAAGTTGAATTTATTCCAATTATATGAAGGAGTGTTGTATGACAAAAGCAGTAACAAAGCCCTCTAAGTACTCATGATATAAGAGGCACAAGATGAGGTTCCACATAGAGTAAGATGAAAGGAGGCATAATACAACAAGTGATGAAAACTCTTCAAATGAAGGGGAGATAACCACCTATAATACCTCTTATCCTTCCGTATACCCTTCCTGAAGTGGCCTGTTGTCCCACAAATTAAAAAAGCTCTCGATGTCAGCTAACACTCACTAACATGATACTTGCTACACTGCTAGCATATTGTAGATACAATGAGTTTTCCCTCCACTATGCATGGGGTACTAGCAACAAATGTTGTAGATCTGACATGTTGGCCCCACCTAGCTGGTGCATTAGAACCTCTAGATCCACTCTGAAATCGACCATTAGAAAAACCTAACTTCTTACTAGTTGAAGAACTTGCACCCTGCTGATAAAAATATATCTTTCTCTAGCTCTGAACTACTATTTTCAACTCAATAGTAATTGCCTCCTCCATAGCCTTAGTAGATGTCACTAAGCTAGTAAAGTCTTTAATCTGAGAACCCACAATCCTAGCTTTGATAGAAGGTTGAAGTCATTTCTCGAATCTCCTACATCTGTCAATCTCATCAATAATGATACCCTTGCATACTTTACTAAAGCAAGTATACTCCTTTTCATACTTGATCATAGCCATATCAATCTCTTGAAGATCCAAAAAATCTTGCTTCCTCCGATTAGTATAGGCTCTGGGGATGTATTTCTCCCTGAATTACTTTAAAAAGAAATTCCAGAAAAGAGGGTTAGGTGTCTAAGGGCACTGTAGTATTGTCTTCCACCAGTCATAAGCCCCATTTTATAGTAGAAACTCCACATACTTATACTTTTGCAATGTCGTGCACTCCATCTGCCGAAATATCCTCTATGTCCTTTCTAACCAATATTCAGCGCTAGTCGCATCATCCTCCTTGTGGCCATAAAACTTCATAGCTCCCAACTTCTAGAGCCTTTCAAACCCCATATCAGAAAAGAATGGTCCAACAAAATGTTGTATGATCTTTGCCATGCCTCTAGTAGCTCATCAATAGCTAAACTTGGAATCAAAACACGTCTACCCTGTTGATGTGGTCTATCCAATCTAAGGATGGATGCACTTCCCTCAACTGTGCTCTGTCGGGCTGAAGGGTATGAGATGTCTATGTTAAGCAACTTATAAGTATTTAAGGTTTTTCTCTGATTCTCCGCAACTGAAATTTATATAAACCAAAAATAGTGCCCCATATTAAGAAGTTGCGGCAGTTTAATTTATGCATTCAAATCAGATTTCAAAAACCAATGCATGAACAGACAATCCTAATTCTACCCCTTGCTATCCTAGAACTGCATAAATCTTGCTCTAATACCAATAAAATTGTAGCACCCCTTACCCCTCGATATATCCCTCTGTATGCTAGACGAATAAGAAGTGTTATAAGAAATAAAATATTTTTCAAAAATATTATTTTAAAACATATCATATATAAGAAATTTAAAATATATAAAATAAATATTATGCATTTAAATATATATATATATATATATATATATATATATATATGTCATAATGAAATTTAAATATACGTATACATAACAAAATAACAAAATACAATAACAAAACCAATATGCTTTTGATAATAATAAGTTTGAGCTGTTTTACCGAGAAGGTCTACGGTTCGAGTCCGTATAGCCCTAACAAAAATAATAATGTTAAAATAAGAATGTTAATTTAATATTCTAATATTATATTCTAATTAACTATTGGGGTGGCTACTACTACTACTTCTTGGTTCCATTTGATGGGTCTTACTGATAAGCGACACCTTTATCTACACATTCAACACTTTAACTTACTTTTTTGATACTTGTGTGAGAAAAAACAAACTCCCGCGCTAAGTCATAAACTCAATGATACTAAAGCTTATAATAATAATTATAGTAAAAATAAAATATTTTTTTAATCTCATAAATTTTTTATGTAGATAATTTATTTTAAAAATAGTCATAAATAATATTTTTGTTTCATTCAGAAAAATTGCATAACATCTCATCCATATATCAAACAAACTTTTATATTCTGCCCACATATTATAATACCATAAACTTGCCACTAGAGAATCAATGGATCTCATATAATATAATTCTAATAACCTGGTCTAGAGATATACACATAACTCAGATACATAAATCATATGACCCACAAATATACATATGACTAATAATATTATGATCCACATAAATTCACAAAATCAAAAATTTCATATGATCCACAAATAATTACCCTATTAGCATACCAATAATATCCTATTTCAAAGTCTATGCTAATATGTGGGCTAAATATATAAATTTGATAATAACATTTTCAATATATTTTTAACATTTTTTTAAAATTTTATATCACATCACTTAAACAAATACATACAACATTCAAACTCCGTTTCATATTTACTAATAAAATTCTTCTAATATTAAAATCAAATTAAATTTACTTATATAATAAATATGTTTAATATTTAACTTTAATTATATATATAACTAATTTTGTAAGCCATGACACTAATCTTTTTATGATTTATCGGTGTCTACCCCTTATAAAAAGTTATTTATAATTAAATACCGAATCACGTAAAATATAAAATTTAGTAAATTTGAAGTCTCCCGACTAATTCTTGCTTTCACGTATATCAAATTTTATTATGGAAATTTTTCTCATTACGTGCGTTTAACGCATGGTTCAAGATTCGATTACCGACACACTTTCCAATGCGATCAAAATTTTTCAGATATTATTTTTATTTATAATATTTTATTTTCTTTATTTTTTCTCCTCTAGAACTATTTTTTTCAATTATTTTTATTTTTTTTCTTAATTTCTATTTTCCACCTAAAAATTTTCATAAATTCAATAAATATTCTAAAAATTCCAAATAAATTCCTATAATCACTTTAACTCATTTTCTTTTATTTTCCATTATCAATTTCATCAAAATCATACTCAAGTATTTCTAATAAATTTTTTTTCATAATTAGGCTAAAAATGTAAAAATTCACCAACAATTCCCATTAAATTTTTCTTCCATTCCAAAAAGTATTTAAATCTCCAATCACTCCATTTTCACCATTTTAGGGCACAAATCCTCCCAAAATAATTTCTCAAAAATTTGGCAATAATTATAAAAATTTCCAAAATTTCGACAAAAATTCCTAAAAATTATTCTCATTAAATTTTTACCATTTCTACCATCCTCAAATCCCATTCAATTCATTTTCTATTTTTTTCAAATTTCTCTATCAACCAAATCCAAGCAATATCATCTACAAAACTAAAATATACTCACAACAATCATTCAAATCAACTTAAATCCATGAAAATTTAAAAGAAAAGTGAAGAAAATCACACATTTGATTTTTCTGAAATTTTTAGCCAATAGGTGATTTTTCTCCAAAAATATTTTTTTCACTCCTACTTAATTTTTTATACTTTCTTATGATTTGATGTTGGTAATTTATGAGGAAACAAATTGAGAAAAAAATAAGAAAAATGGCTACGGTGGTAGTGCAAAGGAAGAAGAAGGAGAAGATGATTTTGTTTCTTTTTATTTATTTATTTGAAAATGTTGAATAATTGGTCATTTTTTACTTTTATAGCCAAATTAATGGATAATTAACTTTAATTAAGCTTAATGATTATTTCTATTGGTCAATTAAAGTTAATCAAGAAGATATTTTAGCAAATATCCAGTTAAACCCAAAAAAGAATTTGACTTTTGAGTTATTCTACTAATTTTTCTACTTTTCAATTTAATCATTGAATAAATTTAATTTCTCTAATTTCATATCCCAAATTACTTTATCTCATCAAATTGAATATACCAATATTCTAAAAAAAATTCTCTTTGAAATAATCTCCTTGATTTTACAAAACAACAACCGGTATGAAAATTACGTTTTTGCGATTTAGTCATTTTTTTCTAAATTATACTCGTAAAAATTCATCCAAAGTTCGATTTTCAAATTATTAGTTTTAAAAATCTTAGAATTCAGTTGTAATCACATCGGTACCATTGTGATTGTGAATGCATATCTCTAACTCTCAAAAAGAAAATTAGACCATAAATTCATACTAAGGACTGTATTTAGAAAAATTGGAGCCTTTAACCTAAAGTCTCGCCTTATTAAATCCACATATGACATTAAATAATATTTTCTATGCTTTGATATATTTAAATTATATTTTCACTTTTGGACAAAAAATCTCAAATCAGTCGATTTGTTGCTTCGATTTGCATGATTAACATGAAATTGTAACGTTTCATCAAATTAATTAAATATTCATATTGGAATAAATTTCTCATATTTATATGTTCATATGTAGACTCTGATTGATACGTCTCTATATTCCAATATAGATTATCATAATATACGTATATAGTCAGGGTCTAAATCGTAGTCATGACACATCTCTTTCTACATAGCCTTAAAAGAGGACCCAAATGACGTATGCTCTATTTCTAATTCTTATAGTAGTAGTAATTTTTTTTTTTTAGCATGAGGTAGATAATGAATTACTTGAAGCATGTTTTTAAAATTTTAAGTTATTTAAAAAGAAAATGAATTTTTATAAAGAAAAGAATTCTCAATTTGAGAATAATTTAGAGGATTTGGAAAATCAAGTTTTATTTCTTAAAACTTCTAAAGATCCCTTTAGAAAATGATTAGATGAAATTTCCTCTAAAACCTCAAAAAATGAAGATTTATTAAAAGAAAATGATTCTTGGAAAAGATAGTTGAAAAACTTAGATTTTCAATTTCAAAGTTTCAAAAAGGGAAAGAGAATTTGGATGCTCTCTTAATATCGCAAAGATCTCCTTTGATTAAAAAAGACTTAGGCTATAAGAAGGGATTCATTATCCACTTTCTCATCTTGTGTTATTCTTTTTGTTAAGGCTCTACAGCTCAAGTATTAATTATAGAAGTGTTAGGGAATGAGGCTAGCAAAAAGATGCACAAAAAATATCTCATTCCAAACAGAAATGGGAATGACTCACATAGTTCTAAAATCAAGCCTTAAAGAGCTAACCATGTATTTTGTATAAGCAACATGCTCTTAGGACACTCCACACCCCACAAACATGTTCATACATTCATTCTTATATTAATATGGTGAGGTACAAATTTGGTTTAAGATGGTATGAGAAAAAGAAAAAATTTACATATAATGAACTATGTCATTATTGCATAAAATTTTGCTATTTTAGTGTTTTATGTTTTATAAGGAAGACTCATTTGTATCATTCAAAGACTAAACCCCATGGACTCAAGTTAAAATGGGTACCAAAATGTACTATTACTTGATTTTTGTAGGAACAATTTCAAAAATTGGCAATCCTCTCCAAGTTCAATATGTAATTTCAAGACACAACAATTGGTGCCATATAATAGGATTCAAGAGAACAAGATTTGATTAATTTGACATCAATTAAGGGGGAACATTTAAGGGGAAGCTAGTTCGTGCCTAAGAAGGAGAAGTGCCTAAATGTAATTAATTGGTATCATGCACTAATTGAGGAGGAGCAAGCCACATATTGGAAGTAATCTAACTTTTAAAATCATTTTCTTAAGCCCCGTGCATTTTATATGTGGCATATAAATATTTTTTTTTTCAAATGACTATATTTAAAAAAAAAATAATATTTTTTTAAAAAAAATCTCTTTTGTATTTTGCAAAATCCATTCTTTTATTTTTAAAATTTCTCTTTATTTCTCTCTATATTTCTAGAGCTAAGTTGTGCATTAACCCTTTTTGATCTTGCTAAGAAGGAAGAGATTATGGATATGAGCAAAAATTTACCAAATGATAGAAAAAGGAAAGTTTATTTTAAAACATTATATGAAAAATAGAATAGTTATATTTCTTTTTTATATAAGGAGAGAGAGAATTTATGCTTTTGAAAATTTGATTTGCTTGGAATATGCATCTTCATTTCAATTTTTGCTCAATTTAATTGTCAAAATAAAAAAAAGGGACATTATTAGTCTAAGTGATATTGACAATCAAATTGAGATGTTACTAATGTGTTTTTTGGAGTGCTTATTTTGTGGGAATAAAATTCAAATTAACAAATACTTAGTGCATTTTGAAGAATTGCGGCAGACCTATAATTCGCGATCGAGGAAATGGAGTATTGCCACCCAAGGATGATTCACAACCGCAAGATGATTTTGGCGATTGCGAACCATGGAGCCAAAAGTTATTGTTCATTCTAAATTAGTTTGTGTTTCTAAGTGAGACTGCGAACTAGTTTGCAAAGGAGGTATTCACGACCGCGAAGCAAGAAACATGACTACAAAAACTCATATGTCAAGCTCGACAGATCGCGATCTAGAGAATCAAGATTGGGACTGGAGAATTACGACCGCAATTGCAACACATGAAGAAACCTAAACTGGTCAGAGAGCTTTAGTGAACACAAAAAGAGGATTAGTGACTGCAACATTAAGCGCAACCACAAAATCACATGGAGTCAACTATTGGAACCAGAGCCAATCAAACCCAGCCATGTGGACTAGCCATTAGAAAGCAGAGAAAATTGCAAATGTGAAATGGAAATTATGAGAGCTAGTATGGGTTTGACAACAAAAAAAAAGGCTACAAAATACTAGTTATTATAAAAGGAATGTTATGTAATGACGTTTTGGAGATTTTTGACCGTAAATACCTCATCCAAAGACTTTAGAATGTAATCCTTACAAACTGGCTATGCTCAAAATTTGTAAAGAAATTTTAAAAAAACTAATTAACAATTAATAAATAAAAAAATTTAAATAGAACTAATGAAATTAGTAGCAAAAATGGGTGCTGCTAAAGTATATTTATTTTAATTTAATTTATAATTAAAAAATATTAAATATTGCTATTTTAGCGACGTCTTATAGTGTTGCTAATAAAGTTATCAAATCCGATCCGGTTATGATCTAGAAAAGGCTACAATTTAAGAGTTTAAGATCGAAATGATCTATGTAAAATTTTCTAAAAATATGATATTTAACATGTGTAACACTCTTACCCTTCTGTATCTCAATCAGATAAAATAATATTTCCGACTGACTATAGACGTGTTTGCGCTGGATTTATAGACATACAATATATGTATATCTACTTATAATTCAAAATGAAAATAAATAATCCTTCTAAATATACATGAACTTTGTTTTTACAAATTATAAATTAGTACATGATTTTATTTACAAATATATATTCACTTTAAAATATACCTAATGCATACAAAAAATTCTTTATGAGAATGACATAACTATCATTATTTATGTTACTGTTGCTCTTCTTTAGTGGAATTATAGGATCTACAACTCTTTCAACTTATACATTGGTATCTGTTTTATGTTTACTATCTGCGCGAGAGAAAAACAATTTTTACACTGAAATTTAGTTTAGTGATGCAAATCTTATAGTAACAATCATTTAAAATATAAGTTTAAAACTATAATTTATTTCAATAAAATTTTCTAGCAATAAACAATTATAAATAAATATTTACTTTAAAAATACATAATTAACTAAGTATAAATGGGCATCACACTATCATTTAAAGCATAAAAGCCCATTTTACATATATATAGTATAAAATCATTTCAACTTAAAAGTTCATTTAATCAATGATATCGCAAATCATAGGTAATCCGTTTAAAAACCATATTCATTCACTTAGCAAATTTTTTATCATTCTCATATACCAAATAATAATTATATTATTTCTCTATTCATATAACATATCATAGACTTGCCTCTAGGGACCCAAGGGATACTGTCAAATGATAGAAATCTCATGATCAAAGATAATCACATAACCCAAATAATATTATCTGATCCAAGATAATCACAGGATCAAACTCGATCCAAAATAATTACAAGACCAATATATGAATAATACGTACGATCCAAAATAATCACGTGATCTATACTATACCTCGTATAACTAAGATAAACACAGATAATGAAGTTTCTACTCTATTGATATGTTAACATTTCCTAGCTTATTGTCTATATTCTTATATGGACTAAAAATTATAAATTTCATTATAATATTTTTTTAATATCATTTTGTTCAATAAATCATTTAATAAATTCATTTCCATTCATATAATCATTTCTCACAGTAGAAATTCATTTAATAACATATTTTATTTTATTACACTAGATATATGTAACATTGAAATTAAAATAAGTTCATGTAAAATTATTTCATAAAACTTACCCAAACTTATTTCATATTAGAATACAAAATATATTTAATATTATAATTAAATTACATGTGTATTTGACCGTTATTATAAAAATTTGCACAAACTTGGGTCCTTACCCTTGTCTAGCTTGAGTTAATGCAACGTAGGTGCGCCTGACATAAATTACACATTAGCATTCAGGTCATTCAAGCATATAACTTAGTTTTAGAATTGTTTATCGAATAATCCTAAAGGCTCTCATACATTTTTTAAGGTTTCATGTCATCGTTTAATAAGATATTACGTGTAGCCCTTTTTATTTTGTTGTCCGAATTATAGCCTTAGTTCACATTTTAGGAAATCGATTCGTTATTTGATAATTACTGACTTAACCACTTCATAACCTAAAATTATCTCCTCTGTCTTACTTATTCTACAACTCAAATGACCCACGAACTAATACAAAATTTCAGTTCATAATTTAAGTCATAATAATCTTATTCTCAAAATTCATGATCTTCACAAATTGATCTCTTCCTAATGCTCACAACTTTCCTAACATTTAAATTATTGTGCTCCTAATTACTCCCAGTTATTCATTTCCTTTATTTTCGCACGTTTTAATTATTGTGCTCCTAATTACTCACTGTTATTCATTTCCTTTATTTTCACACGTTTTAAGCCCCCTTTCAAGCGATGGATAACACCAATTGTGGGTCCTAGTCTTTCACTTGCTTCGGTCAAACAACATATTCAACACATTTTTGCTTCTTTCTTTAAAATTATTGGTCCCAAAACAAAGTCCTATTTGCTTTCCTCATATTCACGGCCATACATGTTTTGCTCCCATTTTCACCTTTACTTCTATTAACTCTCTTATTTGACTAATTCTTATCTTAATTAAATTATTCAATTTATTAATTAATCTAACTTTAGCGTAATTAAAGTAAATCTTTGGGTCCAATCTTCAAACTTTTATAAACTAAACATTTAATTCTAATTTCTTTAATTTATCCAATCTATTTTTTTTTATTTTTTTATCTTAACTCATTAACCCCTCAATTATAATTTCTTGACTTAAATCTGGAATCCATTCTTTCACTAAATCCCACGGTCTCAAAATCCCAAAGTCATCACAAACTTAACTCCTTCAATCATACAACTTACCAATTTTTTTTTTCTACGTGTTTCGGTAGCCACAAGTTCTCGACCCCAAGCTTTCGGCTATGACCATCAAGTAGAGAAAAGAGAAAACAAAAGGAGTTAAACTTTACTTTAACAAGAATTCCAAGTCATGAAAAAGAAAAGTTAAGAATTTCAAAGTGGAGAAGATTTCCATGTCACGACTTCCTTTAACAAAGAAAACACAAGTCTGTTTTTAGCTCACCCTTCAAGTCCTCTAAAGCAACCCGAGGCCATCTTAAGCCTTTCTAGCTCCACTCCTCTTCCTCTAGCTCTATCTCTTACATGCAACCCTTTTTTCTACATCCACTCTTAATTGCCGAACCAAAATTTCACTCATCATCCTTGCCAAGGTCTCGTCCTTGGCTTGGAGAGGTAGAGGAGGATTGATTCTTCAAGGATTCAAAATAGCACTTCCTAAACTTTTAATTTCCAAGCTTGAAGGTTAGGGTGGCCGAGGGTAATTGTAGAAAAATAAATGAGAGGAGATTTGAGAATGAGGGAGTCGGGTTTTAAGAAAAATTAAGGAATATAATTTTTGCTTAGAAAGACTTTGTTCTCTACTTTAAAAGGTGTCAACTTTCACTTATTATATTATTAAATTAGAATGTTATTATCATGCATGAAGTGCAAGTGGCGTGTTACATGCCTTTCTTTAAGTTAATTAACCTTAATTTTATTTAATTAATTATCATTAATCTTAACTAATAGTTTTTTTTTCAAAATTTCCTTTTTAGTCCCTCAACTTTTCTCTTTTCACATTAAATTGCACAATGATTTTAATTTCTCCAATTTCAACCCACAAACTAATTAATTGCCTACAATTAAATATACCAATATTTATTGTATAATTTATTATATATACTGATAGTCTCAATTTCGTGATTCGCCCTCTAGAATAAGAAATCATGTTTCCGTTTATTCTTACGAAAGTGGATCCTGAATTTTATTTTTTTCAATTTTGGATCCAAAATGCTGAAATTTTGACATAAAATTATACCGACAGATTTATCTCAATATATCCTATGTCAGAGCATACATAGTTTGCAAGTCGATAACATACTGGAAATCCCAATATTTTCAGTTTATTATATTTTTTTTCGATTTTTGTGCAGAATTCAACATTACATGTTTGTAACTAGTTTTCTCACATCCAAATTAAAATTAATACATAATCACATCCAAATTAAAATAGAACATAATCAACAATAAACATTCACATTCTATCGTTGAGATCTCCTAAAAGAAATTGATTCCCAAAAATTTCACTTTTAAACACATTCAATTGAAAAGAATTGCTTTCACAAATAGTACCAAATAAATTAAAATAAATATAATCTAAATCAATAAATTGTAATATTATTATGTTTGCTAATTATGCATTTAAAGATAAAGACACAAAAAAAATAAAAAGGAAATTAAAAAAACTCAATTTTATCTTATTTAATTTAAAATAAAGGATTTTTGTAATTTTCCCTATTTAAAAATATAAATCAATTTGATTTTTGATTATTTTCGTTGGATTATTTTTCTAAATCCAACATATTCTATGTTCACTCAAGGAAAGAAGCTTGAAGATACGCCTAAAATTTGAGTAAACAAAGCTACATATTGTTTATTTTGACTTCAATTTCATTTGCCACCTCAATTAGCTACACCATAAAATTCTGCAAACAAAATCCCAAAGAAATCCCATTTCCCAAGGAAAAAAAAATGACATTTGGCTCCTCCCTCCTCTGCCTTCGACCCCAACTCATTCGCTATCACTGCTACTAGCAAGCCGTTTCACTCAAATTTTTCAATTTTCTTATTGACCAAAACAATAACCAAGAATGGAAGGATTGAATTGGTTAGTAATTAACATTTTGTTTAAAGCAATTTTACTAAAAAATAATTTATGAGAGAGATGATTTAACATACAAGATTTATACAGGTTCAGGTATTTACCAACCTTATTATTCTTTCCAATCTAAATTAAGTATTTTCCTAACATTCAAAACAAGTGGAGTTTTTTCTAGGTCACTCCTAACTATAATGTCTATTTTTTGGCCAATATCTAACACAAAAAAACTTTTGTATTTTAATGACTAACACAAACATTTATAAATGTTTTATTCACAACCCAACTCACTCAAACGCACTTTTGAGCAATTGATTACAAGAATGAAATACTCACCAACCAAAAAGCCCAACAATTCTGAGTAATTATGGTTCTTACAATAAGAATGATAAAAATAATTAAATGCTCAAGGCTATATAAGATTAGAAAATAGAATGCACATTTTTCACTTGTTCTCTAACTTTTGAAAGTCATAAATATGTTGTATTTATATTTTTTTTTTAAAAATAGTCGTTTAGAATGCATTTAATACAAAAATTTCTATTCAATATCTTTTTTGTTCGCGCCTGACAACTTTCTCTTTCCAGGTTCATGGGCGTGACTTAATTTTCACGAGCATAATTGTTCTTCATAACCGTGAATGAAGTGGTAAAGATGACCATGAACAGTTCTTTTTAGAAATGAGAAGACTTTTACGGATGTGACATATTTCTTCATGGGTGTGACTTAATCAAACTTCATAGGTGGTCCAATGCTTCACTACCGTGAATATTTGACACTAACTATCTGACGAGTGTTACCCATTAGTCACGAGCATGAAAGATGCATTTTACAGTTGTGGCAATTCTTCTCCACAGGCGTGATAATGTTCATAGCCATGAATATTAGCTTCACAAGCGTGAACCTTTGCTGATTTTATTTCTTTTGATATTCAAATAACTTCAATCAACTTGCTTTAAGGTCTTAGGAATATGTAACATGTCTAATATACTTAGAATATAAAATGTCGTTAAATTTCTTATTGCTTAATTATTTGTGATAATTAAAATGACAAAAATATCCCTAAGGTTCAATAATCTTCTCTTTTTTTTATGGTGATAAATAATCTTGCAATATGTGGCTTGAGGAGAAATGAATTTCTCCCCCTCAAAATATGCTTAATAAATATAAACTATAAAGAGCATATGAATGCCACATTTTCAAGCCATAAGCATGTAAGAGATGAAGTTTCAAAAGAAATTCAAGTAAAACATTTAATCATAACATTTATGCCAAGTATATGGAAGATATATTTCAAGTATATTTTATGTTAAATGACATTTATATGTAAATAATATTGCATATCTTCTCCCCCTTTGGCACAATCTAAAAGAGACAAACAAATAAAAAATATAATGCAAATCTTATGTTCCATTACAACATCAAATTACATATAAAAGTTTAAATACAAAGAAGATTTACCTAATGATCTTAAGGATCCTAATGAACCTAAAAGAAACATGATCCTAAGGCAGGAATTTAAAACCAAAGAAAAGATAACTCATGAAGCTAGATATTTGTTCGCAAAGACGAGCTACCTCCTCCTCGAGGCTATCAACTACCGACTCAATAAAGTCCTTAAGATTCTCTAACTTCATATCAATGAAGTGCTGAAAAGAATCCATGCTTGCTTGAAGCAGGTCGAGATGAGGAGTGATAAGCATCATAAGTTGTTGAGCCATGTCCAGTTGGGATGAAGATGTTTCACCAACTACTAGGGCAATCGATGTTTCAGTTGTAGCTTAAGAAAGCTCAATTATGGATTTATTTCTCTATTGTGGTCCTTCAAAGCCAACTTTAAAATTTTTTGAATCCTTTGATTCCTATGAAATTTCACATGCAGGGGTGATAAACCTATAGTAGATGTTATCTTAAGAGAGGATTCTTACTGCGACTCCTATCTTAATGAAGGATTCGAGTCTAGTCGATCTCTAGGTGATGCCAGGATGATGGTAAAGTTATGATCACTAAGATCCATCAACTTGAGTTCAATTGTCAGATGAGTTATATAGCCACCTACCAGAATATCACATGTCTTGATATGGCTACTAGCTCTTTTTCTGAGCCATATCGAACATAAGCAACTATGATTTTCTAACTACCCCGTTGCTATCTCCTCGAGCAAAAATTGAGCAAGTCAGGAATCTGTGAATGTTGTGGAGAATTGGGTTCTTCAAGTGAGTGTTCTTCTTCTTTTTGACATCCCAGCTATAGTCACTACCAAAGTTGTGCCAATCTATAAAGGGATTAAAATCCATTCCTTCACTCTCATTGATCAAGCCATTATATGGCAGTTTGAAGATTTTTGTGAATTCTGAGGTGTGAGTGAATTATTTTGTCTGCAGAGCTGAAAGAAGACCTTGTTAATAGGAGAAACTTGTAAGGTGCTCAGAAATTCCAAGGTTGGCTCATTGATCGTGGGCTTATAGATGTTTACAAATTTTAGCAATTCACAATGTCGAAGCCACACTTTCATAATTAATTTAAGGCTAAGAGCATACTTTTAATGGAATTTTTGGGGTAGAACATTCAGAAGATGGTCGACATAGATCTTTGGGGCCATGTTTTTTCTCTTCCCTTTGGAGGAGCTAGCTCTAGAGGCCCAATAGATGGTCGAAATCCTTAAAGAAAATTGAAAGGAATGAAAAAGACATAAGATCTAATTACCACTTGAAAGCTTAAAGAAAACTTAAGGAAAAATGAATGAAGTTTGATGATTTTGATGCTTAGATGATGAAATTGACGAAGATATTGAGTGAAAAGGTGTTAAAGGGAAAAAGGTGTGACTTTTTCAATTTTGAAGAGAGAAAGAGAGAAATGAGAAAAATAGTAAAATTTTAGGCTAAATATCAATCGATTCACGGTTGTGGATGAATATTCACGACCGTGAATAATCGTGTTCACGGAAAGACCAAATGGAGACTCATTTTGTGACCGAAGACATGAATGCTTCAGCCATTTGAAGTATGTTAAGTTCATGGTCGTGACATAAAATTGTCACGGGTATGAAAAAGGATATTCATGACATCAAACCATGACCTAAGACGTAAGCCAAGACGTGTATGCTTCTATCTTTTTTAGCTATTATTTTCATGAGCGTAAAATTTTACTCACAGGCATAAAGACTTAAAACATGGTAAAAAAAAGAAACACGATCCAAACATAAGGATGTGATATGAATTTTCTTCCTAAATAAATTATGCATACTTTTTCATGACAAATAATGACTCATCATATAAATTAAGCAAGCAAATCATAAAAAATATGAAATATTACTCAAGGTTTACAATTTGAATATCAAATATACACATTTAACCAAAATAAATACAATTCTTTAAACATAATTTTAAGATAATGTGCTCCCATCAAGCATACCTAGCTCCCCTTTTATAAAACAAAACCTTTCATCATTGAGTGACTTGGTGAAAATATCAACCAATTGATTGTTTGTGTCAATAAATTCTAACACAACATCACCATTTTGTACATGATCTCTTATAAAATGATGCCTAATGTTAATGTGTTTGCTTCTAGAATGCAGAATATAATTTTTAGAAAGGTTTCTAACACTCGTATTGCATTGTTGATGGGAATGTGATCAATGTATTGACTATAATCCTTGAGTTGTTGTCTCATCCAAAGAACTTGAGTGCAACAACAATTCGCTGCTACATATTCTGCTTTAGCAGTGGACAAGGCAACTGAAACTTGTTTCTTGATAAACCAAGAAACTAAATATTCATCAATGAAGTAATAAGTTTTAGATGTGCTTTTTCTATCTAGAAGACTTTCGACATAATTAACATCTGAAAAACCAATGATATGAAAATAAGTATTTTTAGGATACCATAAGCCTAAATGCATTGTGCCATGTATATATTTTAAAATTCTTTTCACATATTGCAAATAAGATTCTTTAGGACATGATTAAAATCTAACACATAGGTATACATTATACATTATATTAGGTCTAGAAGCGGTAAGGTATAAAAGAGATCCAATCATACCTCTATAAAGCTTTTCATCTATAGCTTTACCCTTCTCATCTCTGTCCAATTTGGTTGATGTGCTCATTGGAGTCTTAGCACTCTTACATCATTCCATTCCAAATTTCTTTAATAGCTCTTTGGTGTACTTGGATTGGTTGATGAAGATACAATTTTTGCTTTGCTAGATTTGAAGGCCAAGGAAAAATTTGAGCTCTCCCATCATGCTCATTTTAAATTCTCTAGTCATATTTTTAACAAATTCTTGACAAAGAAATTCATTAGTAGATCTAAAGATAATATCATCAACATAAATTTGAACAATTAATATGTCATGCTTATGCTTTTTAAGGAAAAGAGTAGTGTCTACACGTCATTTTAAAAAATTATTTTCTAAAAGAAATACACTAAGTTTGTCATACCAACCTCTTGGAGCTTGTTTTAGACCATATAATACCTTCAACAGTTTAAATACCTGATTTGGTAGTGTATGACTTTCAAAATCAGGAGGTTGTTCAACTTAAATTTCTTTCTCTATAAAACCATTTAAGAAGACATATTTGACATCAATTTTAAAAAGTTTAAAGCTCATATGGCATGCAAAAGCTAAAAAAATTCTAATTGCTTATAATCTATCCACTGGAGCATAAGTTTCATCATAATATATGTCTTCTTTTTGGTTGTACCATTTGACAACCATTCTAGCTTTATTTCTAGTTATATGACCTTGCTTATTCAACTTGTTCCTGAAAACCCATTTATTGCCCATGACGAGATAATCCTTAGGTCTTGAAACTAAGGTCCAGACCTTACTTCTCTCAAATTAGTTGAGTTTCTCTTGCATAGTAATCACCTAACTTTCATTACTAAGAGCCTCATCAATATTTCTAGGCTCAATTTGAGAGATGAAAGAAAGATTAGAGTCTAAAAACTTAAAATTGGATCTAGTACTTATACCCTTGGTGGGATCACTAATGATTTGCTACATGAGACAATTTCTTATGAATTTCCATTCCTTTTAAAGCTCTCAGGTGTCTTGCTTATGAGCTTAAGGTAGTAGATTATCTTGATGTTCCTTTTATTGCTTCTCTTCATAATCACCATTATCATTTCTCTTTCAGGTTTCACCATCCTTTTCATGATTAAGACCAAGCTTATCTATAGCACCTATAATATCATCAAAAACACTACCTTTCATAAGATCAAATTTACTAGATTCATCAAAAACAACATGCATAGACTCTTCTACAACTAATGATCTTTTATTGAAGACTCTATAAGCTTTTCTAATTGTGGAGTATCATAAGAAGATATCTTCATCAGATTTAGAGGCAAAATTTCTAAGGTTATCATTGGTATTTAATATAAACACTTGCATCCAAATACTTTAAGGTATGAGATAAATGGTTTTCTTCCATTCCAGAGCTCAAAAGAAGTTTTATTTAAAATTGATCTTTTGAAAACTTGATTGGAAATGTAACATGTAGTATTAGTGGCTTTGACCCAAAAGTAGGTTGACAAATCATACTCATTGACCATTGTTCTAGCTATTTCAATTAGAGTTGTATTTTTCCTTTCAACAACCCCATTTTGTTGAGGTGTTCTAGGAGTTGAAAAATTGTGAGAGATATCATATTCTAAACAAAATTTTTTAAAATTTTCATTTTCAAATTCTTTGCCATGATCACTTCTTATTTTGGAAATAAAATATATTTTTTATTTATAATTTGTTTGGCAAAGTTTTTAAAGGATTCAAAAGTATCACTCTTTTGAGCTAAAAAAATTATCCAAGTAAATCTAAAGTAATCATCAACAATAACAAATGCATAATGTTTACCTCATAAACTAGCAACTCTAGTAGGTACAAAAAGATTTAAATGCAAAAGTTGTAAAGGTCTAGAGGTACTTACTACACTCTTTGACTTGAATGATGTTTTGTATTGTTTTCCTCTTTGACATAATGCACATATCATATTTTTTGCAAATTTGACTTTTGAAAGTCCATCCACTAGCTCTCCTTTCCTAAGGTTTTGAATTAAGTCCATACTTGCATGACCAAGCCTTCGATACCATAGCCAAGATTCATCGCTAATTGTCATAAGAAACTTAAAGGAAATGTTAGATAGCTTGTGTAAATCTATTATGTAAGTATTTCCATTTCTATCTCATTTGAACATGTCTTAACCATTTGAGATAGTTATAAGACAATCATTAGAGGTAAATGTGACTTGGTTTTCCTTATCACATATTTGACTTACACTTAATAAATTATGCTTTAATCCATCAACTAGTAAAATATTTTCAATTAAAGAGACATTATTTAAACCAATTGAGTCAATGTCAATTACCTTACCTTTGGTATTATTTCCAAAGGTTACCTTACTACCATCAATTCTTTTGATTTGAGTGAAAAGGCTTCTATTTCCTGTCATGTGCCTTGAGCATCTACTATCCACTAGACAAAATTTTTCCTTTGATATGAACTTGAGGCACAACTATAAAATGACAATTTAGGTTTGATTTTTAGGTACCCAAATGAACTTGGGTCCTTAGAGGTTAGCATTATAAGGTACCCAATAGGCCTTCCTTATGAAACAATATTTGTTTATATACCCAAGCTTCATGCAATAGTGTCATTGTTTGGATTTAAATATGTTTTCCACTTTTCTATTGGTTTAGACTTTATTACTCTCTTAGGAGAAGCATGTCCACAATGACATAAGCATTTATGTGTTGTGGGTGCTTTCTTAGATGCTTGCTTCTTATATAAGAAAGCATTATTAGCCTTTTGAGGTTTCCCTCTTACGCCACGTAACCTTTGACTACTCTTCCTTTGAGTAGTGGATTTTCTATGTATTTTTCCATTATCCCTTAGGGCTATTACCTCAATAGTATAAGTTTGTAATGTGTTTGATTTAAGAAACATGGTTTTTGAAGATGATAATGCTCCATTGAAACCTAGACCATGTATCACTAAGGGAGGTCTTTGAGATATAATTAGAGTATCTAAACTCTTTTCCCTTTGTGAAATCTAGAAATAGAGTTTCTAAACTCATCAACCTCATTTTTCAATGATTTATTTTCTTTTAAGAGATAACTTGTTAAGGGCTTTGAGGAAATCTCATCCAATGACTTCTTTAAATAGTTATTTAAGGTTTTTAGCTCTTTAACTACCTTTTGAAGGTTATTAAAATCTTTTATGAGTTTAAAGATATTTTTTCTATAAAGATCAAGTTTAATTTTGTATCTTTCTATTTCTAAATTTAGCACTTCAATTATATCATCATCATTATTAATTAAATCACATAAAATCATCATAATGTTGAGAAGTATAACATACCTCATCACTGGAATAATTCTCAATGGCCATGAAGCATAAGTTAGCCCCCTCATCTTTTTATTCTTCAATGAGTGATGAGGTTTCATAATCCCAAATGGCTTTGTGATCATTTTCTTCGTCTTATTTATTGGGTCTCCTTTTGTACTTCTTGACCATGGGGCACTCCGATCTAATGTGTCATTTCTTTCCATATTCATAGCACTTGACTTCTTCTTTGCCTTTGTTAAACAAAGAGTTTCTAGGATGGAATCTTGAGGCTCTTTGCTTATAGCTCTTGATTGAGCCATATTTGTGAGAGATCAACCTTTTGATTCTCTTGAAAAGTAAGACTATTTGATCATTTCTTTCATAAACTAACTCTTCATCACTAAGGAGATCTTCATTTATAGGCATTAAGGTTGAAGCTTTAAGTGCTAGAGACTTTTTCTTCTCCTTTTCTCCTTCAAGCTCATTTTCTTTTACTGGAGCCATCTCATGAGTGAAGAGTTTTCCAATAAGTACATCGGTAGAAATTACGCTCAAGTTTTCATTGGCTTCTTTAATACCCATAACTCTTGAGCCATAATATTTCATATGAAGACTCTTTAGAATCTTGTTATTTACATCTTCCAAGTTATAGTACTTTCTAAGATTCTACATGCCATTGACAATGGTAAGAAGTCGATTGGTCATTTTAGTTATGTTCTCATTGGGTTCATCTTAAAGAGTTCATATTCGGTGACAAAAAGTTAAACCTTTTTGGACTTTACTTGTTTCATGTCTTCATAGTATTTTTCCAATGTTTTCCAAATGGAGTAAGCTGTTGGACAATATTGGATTCTACCACACTTTTCAAGAGATATGAAGCTTATTAGAATGATCATGGCTTTCTTGTTTTTTCCATTAACTTTCTTTTGGGGCTCGGTCCAATAATCTCTTGGAACAATCTCATATTCTTCTTCGGCATTCCTTCTTGTTGAAGGTGTCCATTGCTTTATAATGGTGTCCCAAACATCTACTCCTTCTCTATCAAAATAAGTTTCCATCTTAAATTTCCAATTCATATAATTTGGTCTGTTGAAGAAAGGCTTGAGATTGTGAAATCCTTAATTGGCCATAATTCGATATTTGCTAGCGCTTGTTAAGCTTTGAATGCTAGACCCGCTCTGATACCAATTGTTTCCCAAAATAATAACCAAGAAGGGAGGAGTTGAATTGATTAGTAATTAAAAATTTGCTTAAAGCAATTTCACTAGAGAATAATTTATGAGAGAGAGAAATGATTCAATACACAATATTTATAGATGTTTGGGTATTAACAAATCCTACTTCTCTCCCTAATGTCAATAGGGTATTTCACTAACACTCAAAGTATTATAAATGGATTTTTTCCTAGCTCACTTTCAACTATGGTATTTCTCTTTTGGCGAACACTTAACCCAAAAAAATCCTTATGTTTTAATGGCTAACACAACAACCAGATCTTTGTGTTTTAATGACTCACACAAAAAAATCTTTACAAATATTTCACTCACAACCCAACTCACTCAAACTCACTTTTAAGTAATTGATTACAAAAATGAAACACTTACCAAATAAAAAGCTCAACAATTCTGAGCAATTATGGTTCTTACAATAAGAATGGTGAAAAGAATTAAATGCTCAAGGCTATATAAGATTAGAAAATAGAATACACATTTTTCACTTTTTCTCTAATATTTGAAAGTCATAAATATGTTGTATTTTTATTTTCCCTAACAGAAATAGCCAGTTGGTATGTATTTAATGCAAAAATGCCTATTAAGCAACTTTTTTGTTCGCGCTTAACAACTTTCACTTTAAAGGTTCACGGGCATGACTTAATCTTCATGGGTGTGACTTTTTTTCATAACCATGAATGAAGTGGTGAAACTGGCCATGAACGGTTCTTTCTAGAAATGAGAAGGTTTTCATCGGCGTGATATATTTCTTCATGGACGTGACTTAATCAAGCTTTATGGGTGGTCTAATAGTTCACTGTTGTGAATGTTTGAACGAACAATCTTTGGTGTTAACTATTATGGGCGTTACCTATTAGTCACGGGTGTGAAATGTGCATTTCACGGTTGTGATAATTCTTCCCCACAGGTGTGGCAATGTTCATGATCGTGAATATTAGCTTCACAGGTGTGAACCTTTATTGATTTTCTTTCTTTTGAACTTCAAACAACTTCAATCAACTTGCTTCATGGTCTTAAGAATATGTAACCTATCTAATACACTTAGAATATAAAAATATGGTTATATTCCTTATTGTCTAATTATTTATGATTATCAAAATGACAGAAATATCTCTCAAGGTTCAACACTTATCCACCATCAGATCAAAACGCTTGATTGTCTTTCCACTTTTTATGATGCCTATAATTAGGGCCTATAAGCTATGTTATTGGTTAGTGGTATATATGGGATTAAATGGAGTTTTGAGATATTGAGAGTGACTGAAATATGATATTTCACGCCCATGATAATGGGTGTCATGACTGTAAATATCGGGTTTTATTACACAACCGTGATGAGGTTCTTCACAACCGTGAAAAGTTATTTCATGACTGTGAAAATTTACTTCACGAACGTGAAAGAGAGGCTCATGCTAGTGAAAGTGGAGTTACAATCGTGATACCTGGGTAGACATAGCATGTGAGACAATCATATTTTTCTCTCTACCATTCCCTTTAAATCCGCTCCCATACCCCTAAATCTGACCTAACACATCATATCTTCATCTCCTTCACCTTTAGAAACTCTTTTCCTCCATAGGTGAAGCTAGAAAATCTAAGTTTTAAAGGAGAAAAGTAAGAGAGGAGAATGAGAAAGAAAGTTTGTAAGCTTGTGGGTTAAAAGAAAATTTTTATATTTTTGGGTGTTGGTTATTTTCTAGAGACTAAAAGGATATTTTTCATCTTGCTATGACCTAGAGGGAGTGCTAAAAGTCCATCTCAAGGACGAGGACAAGTTTGAAGAGATCAAGCTATAACCAATTTCCATCCTAGGTGTAAGGTTTGCATATAACAACACTTAAGGCCATTACTTTATGTTTTTCTGTGTTTCTTGCTTTAAAGACATGTTTTAAATGATAAATAAATAGATAAATAGTAAAATGTGGGATTAATATGCATGATGGGAAATCTTATAAATAGTTAGACTGACATGTTTATGAAACAATTCTGATTATTATTGATAATTAGAGATGATATAGTCATGATACATAGCTTGAATGTATATTGGAATATTGATAGGGTGACTGACATTGATCAACCATAATGAGTATTGCATGTGGAATTGGCATGATTTGTGATACTCTATTTTTTTGGAAAAATTTCCAAATTCATGGTCGTGAAGGGTGGGTTCATAGTTGTGAATGTTGTGAGATGCATTCTTGTTGTTGAAGAAGACTTGTTCACAGATAGTTTCACAGATAGTTTCACACCCATGAAGGGGTGATCATGGTTGTGAACATGTGCTAATTTACGGGTTGGATCACGACTTATGTCATAGGTGGGACTACCCATGAAGTGGTGCTTCACGACCGTGAATGGTTATTCACGGGCATGAAGCTATTTATGATGAAAATTTTGTGTTTGTTTTTGAATCGAAATTGATTTGTTGTGAGGCGATAGGCCTCGATTGCATGCTTATAGCATGATATGAAAATCTATATTATGAAAATGATTATGGAAATCATGAGAATTATATAAATTATAGTAATGGATAATATGAATATACACGTGGTGACATTGTAAGCCCAGTACTCTAACTAGGACTAAAGTTAGGATAGATGACATGTATATGTGTGTGTGTGTGTGTGTGTATATATATATATATATATATATATATATATATAACATTAAGGAAGGAGATCGGTACCAGATCATGTATGTTGGTCACGATTGAGATATTTTGAAGAATCACGAGGTGTTTAGAAGGCTCAAGGTCTAACTAGGTGGGCTTCCCTCACAGCTGTATGGTGCATTCGTTTTCTTCGGTGGATTTATGATTGTGATATTTTAAAGAATTACGAGGTGTTTAGAAGGATCGGGGTCTAGCCAGGTGAGCTTTCCTCGCAGCTATTTTGTGCACTCATTTTTTTCAATGGACTCAAGGAAGGATCGACATAGGAGAATGCCTAGTGATCAGAGTCGAGAATATTCATTCGGGGTGAGTGATACACTATTGTATCTATATTTTCATTGTCTTGCTCTGGGTTGGATAATTATAGCTTTACATGTTGTATTTCAAAGACATTTAATTTTATAACTACTCATTTTGTAAAAGCTTACCCTTATATACTGTATTAAACTTTTATTTTATTAAGATTGATTTCATAATTTTAAGAATGCTTTTATTTTGTTAAGTCATCATGACCATGGTACATGAAAGTTTAAAAATTTTGACATTTTAACTTATGTATATTGTAACATCTTTGGTATAATTGGGCTTAGTCTTAATTATATCGAATGGTGTTACACTTTTAGGTCTCTATAACATCATTAAGGAATATTCATCTCTCATCGATTTTTGATTCTTCTTCTCCTCCACCTATACTGGGCCTACTGATTTGCAGTTAATTTTACTGGATTACTGGTTTTCTGATAGAATTATTTTCTTTCAAGTTACAATTATGAACTTGCTCAACTTTGGAGTCAAGTCTAGGTCAAACCGGTTCAACAATCATGTGGGGGCTGGGTTTGATAATAGTGGTTGTTAATTTAACAATGCTTTTTCCTCGTCACTAACTTTGTCACTTCATGATTTTTGGTCATCAATTTATCAATGTTATTTTCCTAATTAGTGATGCCTTTACAAGAGGCATCACTATTTAGCGATACTTGTTTTGTTGGTATCGTTAAATTGGCTTAGAGATGAAGCTTTTATCCACGCCATTGTACAATTGCTACTTCGTCACTAAACCAAATTAGTGACACCATTTTTCATTTTGAGATGCCTTTTTGGCGTCATTGCCTTTAAATCTTATAGTGTATCTTTAAGGTATTAATTACCCACATTACACAAGATTGTTGATGAGAATTGACAATAAACTTTACAAGATACAATAAAACCTCCAAATTCTAGAGGTGATTATTCTTGAAGATTTTTTCTTAAGAACTTTTATAAGAACAACACTTTTGCAGAGAAAAGATAAAGTGAAAGTAGAAAGTAGAAAGAAGAAGTATATCTAAAATTGAACTGTTATGTGTATATTTATAGAGTTATAAAGGTAGTTAATGACCATTAACTTAGCACCCTTTATAGACAGACATATCTATCTATATTTTTTTTTGAAATTTAAATGAAATAAAATTTTTATTCCGAAAATAAAAATTATATGTTTGACATAAAGTTCTATAAAGGCTTTAACTCCTTTTGTAATTAGGTGATGTGGTAGTCTTTAAGTTTCTCAATCTTCTCACATTATCAACCTTCTCATTATAAAGTTATTACGACAATATTAGCAGCTAAAGTGACATTGAAGCAATCTAAGGCTTTATTTGGTTTAATTGTTGAGTTCGACTAGTAGTTGATTTATACTGATGTTTAGTAACACTGATTGAGTTGTTGTTGTTAAAATTTAAAATTACCAATAGAGACACAAATTGTATAATTCTAAATATATATTTTCCTTATGATGTATGAATAAAAAAAATATAATGATTATTTTTTATATAATTATTTAATTTAATAATTCAAATAAGAACAATAATAAAATATAATCAATTATGATTAAAAATTTCCACAAATGTATATTATATAATTTATAAATCTAATAAATTAATTTAGTATATTTTTAATATGACTTTCTCTTATAGAATGACATAGATGAAGGTGTGATTAAATGACGGATATGAATGATTGACTGGAGATGACAAATATTAAAATAAAAAAAAATAATGTCTTATATTTTGAAAACACTAATTCTATCTTTTTATTAGAAAAAGTTGTAGTGGTTTAAAAAAAAACTCCAAAATAGAGGTTTTTTTTAAATAAATAGTTGATTCAAGCCCTAATCAACTATCAAGAACTATTTGAAATGTTTAATTAAATATTTTCATAGCAGCTTTTGGCTACCATACAACTAACAATGTAGAAAAAAGCTAAATCATGCACCATGTAAAACTACATGAACCTAATCGTTAACATAAGTTGCCACGTGATCAATAGGTTTAGAAAATCATGCACTACCATAGAAACAAAAGATGTTTCCTTCTAGTTTGATGAAATTCAAGTACAATAGACTTTAAATTAGACTTTGTATTTCTGTAACTAACTCAAGAAAACAAGAACTCTCTTTCTAGAATTGATGCAACAAACTTGCATAACGTTTTGTTTCCTTAATTGATTCTTCTATTGTATTGATCTTTCTAGGTTTGGTGTGTAATATAAAGCAGAAGATCTGAGCGAAAAGAAGTGATTCTTCTCTAGTTGCACAAGAAAACCTTTCTTGAGTTCAGTGCCTTTTTTACCATTTCCTCTCAGACCCTTAAATTGACATTTGCTTTTATCTTTGTCGAGTGAACAAACTCGGAAATCGCAAACTTTTGGATACTACCAAAAATAGAGGTAAACTCCTCTTATCAAAATAGCCTAACGGCCTAGCTTTCTTCAATAGTAAGGAAGGATCTTAGCTTCGAAAAATTCATTTTGATAGAAGGAATTAGGTTAAGAATTCTTCGAAACTCGGTGGACAAATGATATTGCTTTGATAGAAAAATTATGAAGAGACACCAAGATACAAGAAGGATGGAAGAAGGATAACAAATATAAACTTAGATTATATAATAAATATTGCTCCACTCTTATGAAGAGTGTCTCAACTCTTATAAACCTATTCACAAGCCACACACATATATAGTCATCATAATAACTCTTCAAATCTCATATTATTTACTTACATATAAACCTAAGTGTACCTATCACTTATTTTTATGTATCACACAAATCTATAACTTAATTAATTAAAATTAACCTAAATACTTTAACCTGACTAGATTCATCATAGATATACGAATCATAATTAATAACTAATTAATTGCAAATTACTATTTCCAACACCCCCTTTTAATTTGCAATTTCTTGTTAATTTCAATATTTCAAAACTTCAATTTGGATTCAAACCACATCCTGAAGGAAAATCACAAACTGCAAAGATCATTTTTCTTCTTAGTTGAATTAAAATTGATTCTTTTCGACAACTTGACCCTTTAGATTCTCGCTTCTCCATCTTAGACTTTAATTCATCCATTGCTTCATCAAAAAATTTTTGTACGATTTTCATAAGCTTAATTCAAATCTTCCAATTCATTTTCCACTTCATACAATTCATGGTGATTCACATTTTTAGTGATCACATTATAAACACACTTTAAATATTTTATTACACGTAAGATAACTTCATTTTTATCATCCTTTTTTGTATATGCCTTTAAATTCACTTCGCATATGCTTTTCAAACAATTTTTCAAAAAATATTTTTTGCCACAAAAATTGGTTTATTATGTAGTCCACTTCTTTTACATTTATAAATTGCAGGTGACAATCCAAACTTCTAAAGTAATTCTTTCAAAATTAACTTATATAGAACCACAACAACTATAGGCATTTCATCTTCCATTTTTTTTTTTACCTCTTTTAGGCTATTAGAAACACTTTTGGAGGTTTTTTTCACAATTTAACTATCTCTTCAACTTAAGAACTTTTCTCATCTCTCTTGTATATTCCTTTAGGACTGACATCTTCTCAACAAGTTTTCTCCATAGACCTAAAGATTACACAACTTCTTAAAACTTTTTGACTCGCACCTTATCAATAGATTTCTCTTAAACCCGAAGGATACACAACTTATTTCACAAATAGTTTTTTCAATAGAAATTGCCTTTTATACTAGCCAACTTGGACTTTTGTTCCTAGTCACCAACCTTGCTCTGATATTTTTATAGCTTTAAGAATCGCTAACTTACTTTAATACCACTTTGTTGGAAGCATGATGGGACTTTGATAGCAAAATTATGAAGAAATACCACAGCACAAGAAGGATGGAAAAGAGAGTATAAACATAAACTTAGATTATATTATAAATATTGATGCACTCTTATGAAGAGTGTTTCCAATCTTACAAACCTATTTACAGCCCACACATATATATATATATATATATGTTCAACATCTAAAAACTTTTCAAATCTCATATTAACTACTTATACATCAACCTAAGCGTACTTATCACTTATTTACATGTCAACATCTAATAACTCTTCAAATCTCATATTAACTACATACATATAAACCTAAGCATATTTATCACTTCTTTTTATGTATCACACAAATCTATATCTTAATTAATTAAAATTAACCAAAATGCATTAACTTGACTAGATTCATCATAAGTATACCGACTGTAATAAATAACTAATTAATTGCAAATTACTATTTCTAACAAAAATACCTATACTAATTGCAAGAGGAAAGCCCTTGACTTGTCACCTTGTTACCTTCTTTTGCCAATTAGACCGACTCACCTACAATAAATAAATTAAAAAAAGTCTGAATTTTGTAGCTGAAGCAACTTTATATGTGCCGTAAAGAACAGAACTCTCCCGAGGCCTATAAAATATATCGAAGAAAATAATTTTCCAGTTATTGAGGTGAATTTTTATGTTCCATGTTGCTGCTATGTGAGAAGATGCAGAAGTATTGAAAGGATCAACAATGGAGATGTACAAAGAGGACATCTTGACTGAATCAAGATTGCAAAATAGAAGTCCTTGACGGTATAAGAGGAGGAATGAAATTAACAGCAGAACCAATCAAATTTCAAATAATGTTGCAATATATAATATTCTATTAAAACACATTATTTTCTGGGTTTACCATTGATGATGAAAGGAAGAAATCAAGAAAAGAAAAAGCTTAAAACAAATAATATAGCAGAAGGGAAAAAAAGAATATGATACAGGGATAAATTGAGAGAAAATAGTATTTGATTGATATGTGAATATAGGTATTTTATCAACTAGGAAAAAGAATCTAATTTTAAATGAGCAAAATAAATAATAATAATTATCTTCTTTTATTCACTCTGATAACCTAAATAGGAAAATATAATCCTAGATTCCTAATATAAAAAAAGAAATAAAATAACAATAATTCCTAATTGAATACAGCTCTAAAATAGGAAAATCAATAAGAAAAAAATTTCCAAGTGCCAATTCTTAGCAAAATTTTGTAGAAAATAATCAAGAAAACTAGATGAATGAGCAAGATATTGATGATTATAGGACTTTTTTTTTTTTAAAAAAATTACATATGGGATGGTGGGAGGCTTGGAAAATTTTTTAAAAAATGATTTTCAATAATTGTATTTTTTTTTTGTGTCAATGGATTGTTAATCTAGATCTAATTAAATAAGAATTTTGTTAGAATAAAATATTATATGATGTAATTAAGAGAGAATTTAGCAGAATATAAAATCATAGTCTATCTACTGAAACTACTAGAAGCAGTTATCTATTGTTTATAATAGTTGTTAATTTCATTTATTTTAAGATTAGCAAAATTCTCCAAGGATATTTGAATTTTAAGTTTAGAGTTTTGTATTTTACTTAAAACTTAAAACAATTTTTAAAATGGGGGAATGCGAAAAATGTATGATTGTCTCTGATCACAAAAGATCATTATTTTTTATTTTCCTTAGAAAAATGAAACTAAAAATGAATGGATTCATATAAAAATTAATGCATTCATATAAAAATTAATGTATTCATATATTAATTAGAAAAATAAAAGAAGAAAATTAAAAACGAATGAACCTCCCTTGAAAAAAAAAATCTCTGCTGCTCCTAACAAGTCAAAATGCCAATCTGAACCAAACAGCAAAATGCCACATTAAGGATTTCACTTTCTTGATGGAACTCATTTATTGTAAGAGAAATGTGATCATGTCAAAAGAATACATCTGATCAGCATGACCTACTTATGCATATAGAAGGGGAAAAGAACACATGAAGTCAAAAACTTCTCTCTTTCCCTATATGTTTACAAAACTTTTCTTTCCTTCTACTGTTTCTACCTTCTTTTTTGCTTCAAAGAGGATAAGTAGAGTTAGCTACCTAAATGCATATGTATATTCACATTCTTCTGGTTGCACCCAATATATTCTTGTAGGAATAGAACCTAGCACTTCATTGTTCATTCTCTTGCCGGAGTTCCCTCATTTTCGACAAGGGAAGAGGAAGTAGCGTCAGAAGCTGCATCATCGATACTCAACTGTGATACTTCACCCCCAAGGGAGGTGCTCTCATCTTCACCACTAACAGAGGGTGCAGGGGATGCATCAGGAGTATTAGCACCTGCAGTGCCATTAGTGAGGGATGGAGATGATTCTCCCTCTTCTATTGCCTTTTGCAGGCTCCAGTACATGATGCTAGCTGCCAAAGTGAGTATCATCTTCTGATTTACCTGTCACCGTATCATAATTAAAGTTTAAATAAAGAAACTATGTTCATTTTACTCCGAAATTCACACTCTCTAAACAGACTTGTTTAACAGAAGTTTTGGTGATGAAATATCTGCATGAAAGCAAATTGAAATTGTGTTCTAGAACCAATTTCACAATCTCTAAACAGACTTGTTTAACAGAAGTTTTGGTGATGAAATATCTGCATGCTAGCAGATTGAACCAATTGGAGCTAACTCAATTAGTATACCTAGCCATGTACTATTTGCATATATGGTGGGGGTCAAGAGTTCAATTCAACACCCAAGCCCTTCAAAACTCTTGCATGTGTGTGTGTGTGTGTATATATATAACAAAAAAAAAAAAAAATTTCAGAAAGAAATGGCAACTCTGCTAGTTGTGTAGGTTCTTCAGTTCTTTTTAAAAAATTAGTGTCACATTCACAATCAACATTACAAAGAGTACATCAAGCTGTTGTTTTAGAGCCGTCCATTTTAACTAGTAACTAAGTTTTTGAAAATATCTAGTAACAAAGTTATATAACCTCAAAGGCAGCATTCTTACCTCCATGATATCCTCAGGCAACAGGAAAATGGAACAGCCAAGTTTCCTTGCCACACTGATTATATATGTAGCATTCAATCTCTTTTCGTCGTCTACATTTGAAGGAAAGGGAAGCAAAAGCAAAGTAGAATGGGAAAAATTAACAATCAGTATTTTCAACATATTCTGCAGAATGTTAGAAAAGTAAACACGGCAATTGACAAGGAAGCAAACAGAGTATACACTCTCCTCAGCTCAAATTACAAGTCATAGGCCAAAAATACAGACCAGGAAAACTACATACCATTTTCGCCTTTGGTAACGAGGTTCCAATTGACCACCCTAGGCTCCACAGCACTAAGGAGCTCAAGGAAGAATATCCCTGTTGCCAGACTTTTATCCTGAAAATTTTGAGAAAAAGCAATGTTGCAGTCTGCAGATTGGATACAAAGCTATACATAAGTATAAATGCCAAAATTTGCTAACCTTGAAGTTCTCAATTTGAGTTGTTCTTCCTGAACTTTTAACCTTCTTGTTTACCCATTGTAGAATATCTGCATCAGTTACTTCCTTTCCTCGAGAGTGAGTTCTCAAGTTATTCAGGAGTTGAAGCATATTATATCTCATCAACTGCCATAAGAAAGCTGCAACATACCTTGTCAGTTTATGCATATTTAGGTAACTGGAAAAGGCTTGTCAGTAAGGAGAAAAAAGGAAAAAAAATTGCCACAGGTAAATACACAACAGAAAAAAAAGAGTATATGATGTTTATTATGTGAAATCTAATTCCTAGGTACAGACAGTTCATGGATACTGCAAAAGGAATTTGTAGCAGGTAAAGGCATTATACAAGACAAGAAAATTTTGCTCATCCATTTAGCTTGTGCACCTGAAGCTTCTGTTTCTTTTTTTACATTTTCAACAAGAAACCGAAAATTACCCAAAAGCATGGGGGAAAATTATGGGCAGAAGAAGTTTTTGTTCAAAATATTATACCCACTCACAACAGACTTCGGCATGCCAGAGATTAACACAGGTGAAAAGCTCATCCTTAGCAGAGATAAAATGAAGCTAAAGATATCCTAATAGGCCAGTAATCAGTCCTACTTCATAGAGCAGATAATAAATTCATACAAGCTAGAAGAACCCAGCAAAACAAAACAATCAGAACAAATAAAGGCAGACTTTAAAGAAAAATGAGCCTTACCAAGAATGAGCTTCTTATTTCCTTGTACAATATCACTTCCACCAACATTGACAAGAGAGAATTTCAATTGTCTTCCAATCTTTATAACTTGATTGCAGTTCTCTACTTTTCTGAATGGCATCTTGATGGGAGGCTTTGATGCCTGCTTCCAGTTAACTGACCCGGGAGAGATTTTATCAAGCACTTCTAACAGTATCCATCTGCATATCATTTAATTGTTAAGTTTGTGATTTCAACAGTTGTAAAGCTAGAATAGAAACTTAAGACCATGTCCGCATTATCACAAAAATATGATCCAGTGTCACAAAATATCCAAACTTTTTTGTTTCAGCACTTTGAACCAAACATATTAGTTTTGGCAAGTTTATCCACATTTTCAATAATCGATATCTTGCAATTTATCCAAACACTAAAAACAAAAAATAGTGAATAACAAGCATGGTCAACATAAGGTTTGGCTGCTTAGAAAAAGAGAACTCACCCATTCCTAACATCTTCAAATACATTGTTGACATAAGTAGCAATTCCAAGACTGTTGATCCACAGTCGAAAACATCTCTCCTCCCTAGATGTTTGCACATCATCTGTCATTCTCTCTGCAAAGGAAATCTTGCTGCTGTCTGTAGAAAGACCATTCCTGCAAAATATCCCATGCTCTCAATTGAATAATTTAACTACAGAGAGAATAGATAGAAATAAGTACTGCTAAACAACCTAAAGCACCAAAGTCGCCATGTGCTAGAAGGGAAGATGAATAAAAAATATAAAAACAAAAGAAGTTTTGCAGAACCACTTGTTGGCAAAGTTTGAATAAGAAATACTAGGTTGTTCAAATTGATACAGTCGATCAATTCAAGAAACTGAAAGTCAGTTGATGCTTAAACTATTTTAAACCTTAACATAAATAAACAAAAATTATTCACAAAATAACCATGTAGGTCACCAATCCATGAGCAAGGAATGTGCCTTTAACTCCATTTTCTTTTTTAAAAAAAGAGTCTAATTGTGGATACCCCTAATCCTCACATAATGGATTTTTGAACCACTTATTTTGTTTTTCCAGTTTCCCCTTCAAACTGTAACATATCTGAATAGACAGCCCACAAAGCAATTTACAATACATTTTTTGCTTATCAAATTATGACAATTTCTGCAAAAACTATTTCAATAGAGACACCAGAAACAAACTGTGAAGCGATACTATACTCGAAACCTTACTCTTATGGAAAGCACAAATAAAAACTGAAAGAATTTATACTTGAAGTCCAAAAGGAACTGATTCTATCTGATATGGAAAAATAAGGTGCAAGGGGCACAATAGCAGATTCTGCAATTTTACCTATCATAATAAGGGAAGAGATATTGGACCTTGAATACTTAATCCAAAGTTTCTATTCAATTAAAGGAATGTTCATTTCTCACCTATGGTGAAATATTTGTGCCACAAATGCAAGATTCAGATTTGGTGAACCTTCAACTATATCTTCTGGTTTTAAATATCTTTTGCAGTTCATCTTCTCTGCATGGTCAATTACAAGCTTAGCCCTTTCCTTGGAGTCCTTGACATCCAATGACGCTGGATTGCAGTGTTCTGGTGCAAGAACATTAAGCAGGTAGGCATAAGCCTTGCCGTCCTACAAACATTTAACCAAAAGACATCATTACAAGCATCTCAATATTCACTATAAGTCATAGACTATAACATTTTTCTTTGTCAGACAGAATACTACACCTATGCTGCTCAATCTAACACTGACAAAATAAGTCTGGTTTGAAGAGGTCAAGGACAGAGAATAAAACACATTATAATTTAGGAACATTTATTTAAAATATAAAAACAAAAAGTCCCCAAAAGAAGAATGCAGTTATAATTCAGCATCATCTGTGCGTAAATTCACAATTCACTTCCATGTGAATAACAAAATTATTACAATCCCCCATATAGTTCATATGAGATAAACTTGAACTGTCAAATTTGGCAATGATTTAACATTAAATAGTCAAGACTTAAACTCAAGCCCCAAGAAAAATGGAAGAGAAACATGTATGCTGTAATGCAACTTATTTTCTAATTGCTACTCGATATAAAATTGAAAAACTACTACCTTCAAGTCAGATGAAAAATTTGTAACTGGTTTCTCATAGCCCCCTTTCTTCAGGTGGAAATTCATCCATTTTAACAAAAGCTTTTCAGGGGCCAATGCCATAAGCTCCTCAACATCCTGATAGCCACATGAAGGCAGCACCCATATTGTTCGAGGCACAATAAAACTTAGAAATGCTGAAATTTTTTAAATACTATAAATAAACTTTCGTTACACTGTTATCATCCACAAGCTCCACAAGCTGAGGTGTCTTCTTAAGGCTGAGATCTGCTAGTAGTTGAATCTGATATTACCACAGTAAGTTGATGTGAAGGCAACAATATGTAAAAAAAAAAAAAGGCATTCAATTACAGGAAAAGACCAGTTAAATTGCAAAGGTTTAGGTACATTGCCCTCTTCTTAGAATATGTCAGGGTATCACTCACCTTTATAATTTGAGAAATCAATCCAAGTACCAGATGAGGCTGCCAAGCAAACAAGAATACAGAAAAACAAAAGAAAACTCTTCAGAATAGAAGAACTTAGTTGATAGCCCACATGAGATCTGAATTAGATAAAACTTACTCTTCCTTCCACCAAGTCCTGAGGGCCAGTGTTAACTACGGTGCAACCAATAGCTTTAGCAGAGTTGAGGCAAAGTGTATGATTTTCATTCCTCTCCCATGGATTAAGAACCCGTTTTGTGTTAATAGCTCGTTCATCTATTGTGCCAGGTACAGCAACATTGATAAGCTTGCTGGAACCATACACAAGATAAAGATTATAACTTTCAACAACTATCAGTTTTTACTGAATAACAAATCAGAAAAAATGAAGCAAACTCTGCTTATATACCATAGAAGTACTCCATCTCTCACAAGATTAAATAAATCATTTGTGGATGGATCTAAGGGAAGAAACTGCTTCAGAAATGGGTCATCTCCAAGATAGCTGTTTATGTGAGCAACATAAGATGCTTTCTCTGATACATTAATTGCATGAAGAACAGCATCGGTTGTAGCCTTAAGGAATGATGAAGAACGCCTTGGTTCGCCTGATTTTTCTGTAACTCGACCTTGCAAATTCAGATATGCCTGTCCATAAGCACCTCCATAAATTCCTACTTCTGAGCAATCTATTTAATATGACATCCCACATAGATAAATCCAAAATACTTAAAATTTTAAGGATTCCAATGAAGATGTTATGTTCCTACTTCCTAATAACTCAAAGAACCTAGAATGAATCTGACACAAATGTGATTCACCTTGAGGAAGCCTTCAAAATCGATCTCTTTGCTCAGGTCAGAAAATGACTCGCTTAATATTCCTTTAATCTCCTCCTCATTAAACAATGAATTAAAAGCTTTCAATTTCAACATCAAAGGCGGCAAATCTACCAGAGTAACTTTGCCATTTTGATTCTTTGCTGACACATACTAGGAACCACCAAGAATATGGAAATATGTCAAGTAAAATTCTCATTCCAATATAAAAGAAAAATTAGAAAAATATTCCAAAGCAGGTAGACAATGAGAAAAAAGAACAAGACAAACTCACTTTAGTTTTGAGGCTACGAAGCTCAACCTGCGTGAACTGACTCTGAAGCGATTGATCAGAGATATGAACGCCCATAAAACTCGACATCTCTGCGAATTGCCAACGTAGAGAACACTAACTAATCTCAAACTTGATATTTCCGATTAGACCAAATAAGGAAAAATTGTATCAAGAATCTTTGAAACCAGACTTCAAAAAACCAGTGCCAGAATCAAAGACTCAAAATGTCAGATCCAATTTATATACAAATAACATCAACCCACAACCGAATTACCCTTGTAGCTGCTTTAGATAGCTTGCATTAACAAACTTGATTCTCCAAACCTGATAAATAAAATCATTAGTAGGCCATTAAATAAGGCCCCATAGAATGAAAACAAACAAACCACAAAATTATGGCCAAATCGTCCTTAATTGGTGGTTCTTCATTAATAATACCAAAAACGAATCAAAACCGAGGAATAAGATGTGAAATAAAAGAGAACCCATTAAAATAAATATGACATCAATCAAAAAATTAAATTATATTTTTGGGAAAAAATAAAAAGAATAAAGAAAAAGGGCAAGAAATATGTCAATAGAATATAGGAAATCAAAATTTCCCCTTAAAACAGCAGAAATGAACAAAAACCCAAACAAAGAACGTAAAATCAAAGAGAACCCAGAATTGCATACCTATGAAAAATCCAAAAAAAAACAATAGAGTCACGTTAAAACCTATCAGCCACTTTCTAAATCGTATATATTCACGTATATTTCTGAACAGAAGGAGAACAAAATAGAATGAGAGAGAGATTTTAAAGACAGAAGGTATCGATATTTCTTCGTGGGAGAGCAAAGCCACAGAGAGAAAAAGAGACAGGGAGAGAGAGAACGGTTTTTACCAAGAAGACAGCGAAGTGCATACTGGCCTAGAAACCGATTTTGATGGTGGTTTTAGTACTTTCGTGTGTGCGATAATTTCCTGCACTCGCTTTTTGTGTTTGCCAACTCATCAGCTTATATGGACACGTACTTTTGTTTTTTGGTCTTTTCTGTAACTATTTTTGTTGCCATGTAGACTTTCATTCCAAGTTAAGACAAAAATTAGATTACAAATTTTTATTTCCATAATTTTAAGAAAACAAAAACGAAGGCAATTATTCTTACATTATATGTCCTAAAATTAGTTAGAATTTATTTTTAAAAAATTTAGAATTTAAATACAGATAATATTTTCATTAAATACAAATTTAAGTCCTGTTTAGTATTATATTTTGAAAAAAATATATTTTTTTAAAAAATTCATTTTTATTTTTTTAATTTTAAATAAACTGATTTTAAAGAAAAATAAAAACAAAAACAGAAAATATATATTTTTCATAAAAATATATTTAAAAAATAGTTTATAAAAAATTAAAAAAAACTATTAATTAATTTAAAAAATTCTAAGACAATGTTTAAAATCACTGTTCGATGTCAAAAAAATTAATTTATTTTAATTTAATTGATTAATTTTTTAAATATTTTATCAAACTTATTTCTAACAAAATAATTTATTTATCTATTTTTCTTTAAAAATAATTTTTAAAACTAAAAAAATTAAAAATCAAATTGTTTTTTTCCAAAACATAATTTCAAACCATACTTAAATGTCTTGGACAACTAATTACAATTTCAAACACTACGAATGTATAGGTAGAGCACTTGTATGTTTCCTACAAATAAATTTTGTTTTTAGTTATACGCTTAAGTGATTGGGAGATTTTCTTAGAAAATAATGCAAAGTTATGTTTCTTTAATTATGTCTTTTTTTAAAAAAAATCTGAGTATATATATATATATATATATATATATATATATATATATATATATATATATAAACTTAATTAATACATTGTAAATTATAAAAAAACAACAAAAAAGAAAAAAACATTTGTTGTAAAAAAGAAATAAGCATTTAATTGTGTAAAATGGTATTTTATATAATTTTCATTACCATAAAATTCCATGGTATGTGTTCATGTGATTTTCTGAAGGAGTTGATCATGAAATTTCAATCAAATATCATGATACTCGGCATTGTGCAATTTTTGAAAAGTTTAATGCTTAAAATATATATTTATATTCTTACCAAAAATAATTAATGATTTAATTAATTAATCTTCTTCAATATATGACCATCATGGACCAAGGCTGCGTAAGTTGTGCATTTATCAAGCCGTCCTATATTAAGGAGGTTTTTTTTTTTTGGATAGTTGGGTATAAAAGAAAAAGTAGACTTACAACTTTTTTATTTAATTGATTATTTTTTTAAAAAAATTTTATACACTATTTTTCCCTCAAACCTGTTTTTAATATATATATATATATATATATATATATATATATATATATATATATATATATATATATATATATATATATATATTTCCAAAAACAGTTTTTAAAATTCAAAAAAATTAAAAATAAAATATTATTTCCAAAAATCTTTTTTTTTTCTCAAACATAATGCCAATTAGAGTAATAATAGTTAACGCAAGTTTTGTTTAATGATGACTATTTGACCTGTCAAATTAGTGTTTCCTACATTTTCCTTTCATTTAAGTTTATTTTTGTATTGAGGGTTTTGGATGGTTAAAATAAATTTTACTTTCTTAAAAAAAGAAAAGAAAAGAATAAAAATAGAAAACCATAGGAACTCTCAAATTACACTATATCATTTTTTAACGGTAAATATTGATATTAAGTTTGAGCTACAATATTAATGTTTATACATGAAAAATACAAAAAAAAAGAGGCAAATTTAAAAACAGACCTAAAATATTTATAATTAGTTTTCACCTAACAATATTGTAAAAAAAAAAAAATAAAATTAGGCAAATATTCAATTAAGTGAACATCTCTAGAAATAGGATGATTTGAAACATATATAACGAATTATATATTTACTTTTCTTTTCTTTTAAAGAAAGGCAAGTCATTCCAAATGTAATTTATTCATATAGCTATTAAGAATTAATTATGATTTTAATACCTCCAATAGCAGAATTTAATTAAAATATTTAGAAAATTTACACAATTATATACATATAATTATTTTTTAGTTGCACATTATATCATAAATATCTATTTAAATGATTTTTTTAAAAAGGTTATGGGTGCTTCATGCTCATAAAATGGCCCACTCAATGTCTAAAACTCTTGTTATTTGTTAAAAGAAAAACAAATATTAAAAGAAAAAAAAATCAACCTCTCATCAATAGAAAGAATAAAATAAATAAATAAAATATAATGGGTAATGACCATATCATAAGCTATCACTATCTCAACTTTTTAACCTCCGATCAACAGAAAGAATCAAATAAATAAAATATAAATATAACTATAAAAAGGTTACGTTAACATGTGGGTAATGACCATATCATAAAACATAAGCTATCACTATCCCAACTTTCTGGTACGATATTGTTGTAGGGCCCGATATCATATATGCCTCCGAGAGCTGAAAAAGGAACTGAATAAAGGAAAGAACTAAGATATCCCAGCAGTGATTTTATATTTAAATTTATTTATTTTATTTTGCTTAAAGAAACCCAATTAGTGATAGTAAGTCGGTAATAATTATTCAAAACTTTTTGTTAATGGAACTTTTACACATACAGTATGTGTTCATACATTCATTCTCTGCTCAGCTACCAGACAGGCAGACAGCCACCGACCAAAACCGACCACCCTTCAACTTATTCAAGACTCTTAACATGTGCCTTGCACGTTGGACAAAGCATCTTTAAAAATATAATTGTAAACCTCATGTTAATGGGATTAGAAAATTTTTGTTCATATGTGGATGGTGGGGACTATGGTGGGGACTGTGGCGGAGGTGCGAATCCCAGGCGGGGACGGGTGGTGGGCCTTCGCATTAGCGGCGGTTCCCGTTTCCTTTTATTTCCTACTACAAAAGGGCTGAGGAAAAACATAAAAGAAAACGGAAAATCCGAACAAAAATTCAATTCGAAAAATAAGTTAATTCATTCATTGATTTAGGTTCAATTTTTTTATATATAATTTTCCTTTTGTTCCTCAAATTTAGCTAATATGGCTAATTGCATACCTAAATTTAAAAAAAATATACAAATATACCTTAAAATAGGTATAAGTGACATTTTTAAGCACCTCTTTTTTTCACATTTGACATGCAAGTGAGGAAAAAAAATTTTGGGTGCGTGAAAAAAAAAGTAATCTCTTTCATCACCTATTGTTCACTTACATGTATTTCATCCCTTACTCTCTCTTGTCATTGCACAAATAAAAGCAGCGTAAGGGAATATTGCTCAATTTTCAATTTGGGCAACGTGATATTGATGAGATTGTGAATGAATAATGAATTTGGGTGTGTAAGAATTACACATTCTTATCCAACAATGGGATCTTTAAACATCTACGTTCCAATGGTGAAAATGTAATTTTCTCTCTCTAAAATGGGCATAGAAATATAATAACATCAGCCAGCAGAAGCAACATCAACAGCAACAACGCTGATATTCACCTATGAAACTTTGACGAGAGGATTTCCAATCACGAATTGATGTACAATTTGATGCAATTCGAAGACGTCATTTTCAAAGGCATTCATCGAACTGTAAATAAGTATCCTCTCGTCTATGGACCCTGTAGAGTTCCATTCCTCCTCAACCCCCAAAGAGCTACGAGATCGCAACGCATCATCAGTGAGTTGTACATTGTGACCACCCAAGGACTTGTGCTTGGATGAGTTGGAAGGTATGACTTGTTGCCATTATGAGAGATTACCTATAATGGTGGCGTTAGAGGATGATAGTGAGGTGTATGGTGGCAAGATAAAAGCAGTAGCAACGAAAGCATTTTTTACACATAAAAGTTCTACAATAGAGATGTTGAAAAGGAGCGGAAAGAGAATGTATAAAGTGTACAGAGAGAAGGAACCTAAAGGATACATGAAGAGAAAAGATAGATTATAGCAGATTCATATTTTTGTTTCTTCAATTGATGCTAATTACTTTAAAAAATATATAAATACATTAAAAGTGAATGAGTTTCACAGTTTATTACTGTAGTATGGATAATAAACTCCCTACAATACTCTTCAAAATAGCTCATAACAAAAATGACATCGTCATTTGTAACTTATCCAAACAGAGAACTTTTACAACACTATCTACTCACTCCCATAATTATTATATTTTGACATAGTAGTTGGAGAATTTATTATTCCACCCTAGCAAATAAAACTTTAGATTTACTTCTATTTTAAAAGTCAAATATGCCCTTGCCATATTATCCACCTAATGATATTCAAAACTTAAAAGGTTAAAAATATGTCCAATTTTGTCTTTCCAAAGCCAAACATCTTTGTCTTTACCCAAAATTGTAACATAGATACCTATCACTATTTGAATTTCTTTTCCTATAACACCCCTCCATACAGTTGAGCAAATCTCACTACACGGATGAATGTCATATAACTGCATCTTTATACACCTGTTTGGATTTAAAAAATTTCAAACTTAACTCATACATTTGTATAATGATGAGAATATCTGTATAATATAAATCTTTCATGCATTGTATATTGTAAAAAAACTATTTCTTGTATCTTGATCAAATCCATAATAAAAAAACATAATTTGGTTTGGGCAACAACTTTTGTTACAAAATTCATCCTTATCAAACATAATAAAATTCAATTACACATCTTCATTAAAATTCAAAAAGCTATATGTCTCTAACTCATATCATGAGAGATATCAAATGATAAATAAACGAAATAAATAGACAGATCCAACACGAATCAACTCTAACTGGTATTCTCTTCAAGTCAACTCAACTATCTCTCAGCTCCAAATCTATGTTCAAAAAAACTACGTACTAAGCTATTAAAAGTTTAGTGGTACATATAAATATTGAAAACCTAATACACATTCATAAATTAATATAGTATAGATAAATAGATTGAATACGTACTTGTGTTCTTAATCATACCGTCATATGCATATATATATATATATATATATATATATATATATATATATATATATATATATATATATATATATCATATCTCAACTTACTTTATTCACGCTGACTTAGCTAGATTTGTAGTAGTATCATAGTATTCAAATCATGTACCAGTATACTATGTTATACCATCATATATTTACCAATGAAAATAAACATATTGAATATTTAGTTATAAGTACCTACATGATATAAATCTCATAAGTGTGACCATTCATCATAGTCATAATGAATTTTCATCATATGAGACCAATATCATACTTCTGGTTCTATATGCTTGATTACTAATTTTCACATTCCTTTTCCAGAATATAACTATATTTTAATTTCAGAATTCTAATTTTCTTTCTATATTACTACATTACAAATAATTCATTGTTTTCTTTTTATAACTTACTATGTTTTATCAAATACTCTAGACTCGGACTATCCGGATGTATGTTTGTGAAATACGAGCGTTCTAATATAAGATTAAGTCATCTTACTCACTAACTATATTTGTTTGTATCGCTACTACCGAACTTCTCAAATCATGATCACTCTAACTCAAGCTTAAGCCATATTGATGAGTAAATATAATTTACTGTGTTCTATCTAATACTCTAGATCCGGACTATCCGAATGCAGGTTGTGAAACATGAGTGCTCCAATATGAGCTTAAGTCATCATGCTCACTAATTGTATGTGTTTGTATCGTTATTACCGGACTTCTCAAATCAGGAGCACTCTAACTCAAGGTTAAGCCACACTGAATAGTAAATATAATATCTACATGTATTGAGATCAATAGCGCTCTAATTTGAGTTTAAGTCACCTTATCTCTAAATAATCATGAACACTCCGACTCGAGCTTAAGCCATCTTGATATAACACATAATAATATTCTATAGTACTGTAATCCCCTCAATAGCATGCCACCCATCCTAAACTAGTCCTCGAATAGAAAATGGGCATTTATAAACACATTTCATGATTCCACATGTTCAACACATGATACTTTGTAATTTAGTGTACCTAGTGCACAACCATTGTTCATAATGATGTTATTATAATGTATATCATCTCATTTAATCATACGAAGTGTGTGTGCATATTAAACTCATATAATTCTATTATATAATTCAACTAACAAATTCTAGGTAAAGAGCATTCATGGGCTCCCGGGCGTGAAACTTTCTGTCATGAGTTGTCTACTAGTGACTCAGCTATGACTGACTCCATGTGGAGGTTCACAGGTGTGAATTGTGGTTCACAAGCATGAACATATTCTATATAACAATTAATGGCCGTGAAGCCTTTCTTTCACAACCACGCAATATCAATTTGTGCCAATTTTCAGCACTGCTTTAAGCTAATTTCACACACAACATGCATTGAAAATAAAGCTAACCAATGTTAGTCACTCCTATTAATACTTTCCAACATCTGTCATCATATCAAAACTATAAAATCATGCAATTCATCAATTATTATTATATAATTAAATTCTCACAACTATTTTTAATGTTTTCACATTATCAAACTTCATATATCAATCTTCCATATCCAATTCAGATTCAATCATGTCATTTATTTTAGTTTAAGTTGTTGAATCTTGAAGGGTATTCTAGTTATTTTGATGATCACAAGTAATTAAACAATAAGGAATTTAACCAAATATTGTGTTCTAAGTGTTTTAGACATGTTATATATTCATAATATCTTGAAGCAAGTCAATTCAAATTAATTAAAGTTCAAAAGATTAAAAATCAGCAAAGATTCACACTCATGATAAAGTTCATCATGCTCATGAATGATGTAATGCATGTGATCAATAATCTCCACCATAGTGAAACTTTAGTTTTATGCCCATGTCTTTTATAGTCATGCCTGTGAAATACTTAGCACAAATTCTCTCAGGTTCAAATGTTCATAACTATGAAGCATTGGGCAAACTGTGAAGCAAGAATAGTCACGCCCATTAAAGATTGTGCATTCTTGGACAGAAGCATTCACAGCCAGCTTCACTGCTTCAGTTATGGCTTCACCAAGAACATTCATGCCCATGAAGACTCAGCCACACCCGTGAACTCGCCTATTCAATATTGACAGACGCGAATGGAAAAGTGGTTCAATGGCTAGTTTTACATTAATTGCACCTTAAACGACTTATTTCTCAGAAGAAGTATAAATACGACTCATTTATGAACTTTATAGGGTTAGACAACAAGAAATCAAATATTCAATATTTGTAAAGCCATTTGTGAAATTATTCAATTTGATTTTTATAATTTTTATTGTGAAAACCATTTTTGCTCAGCTTGTTAAGCTCTTTTAGTTAGTGAGCGATTTCATTCCTATAATCAAATACACATTAGTGGATTTGAGTAATTTGGATAGTGAGTAAAACACTTGTAAGGATTTTTTTGTGAGCTATAAAAAATAGAAGGATTAAGTTGTTGTGATAGCCATTAAAATACAACGTTTATGAGTTAAGTGTTAGCAAAGAGAATAAAACTCTATAATTGAGAGTGAGCTTAGAAAACTCCATTTGTAACATTTTGAGTATTAGTGAAATACCCAATTGAGATTGGAGAGAGGAGTAGAGTTTGTTCATACCTGAACCTCTATAAATCTTATATTTTCATCTCTCTACTTCTTCTTTATTTACTTTTAATCATTTACTTAAAAGAAAAAATCTATTTGCTAACCAATTCAACTCTTTCCTCTTGGTTATTGTTTTGGACAATAATTGGTATCAGAGCTAAGTCTAGCATTTAAACCTAACAAGCGCTAGCAAATATCAAATTATGGTCAAGGAAGGATTTCACAATCTCAAACATTTTCTTTGATGGAGCAAACTATGTAAATTAGAAATTCAAATAAACTTATCTTGATAGTGAGGGAGTAGATGTTTGGGACACCGTTCGAAAGGAATGGACACCTCCAACAAGAAGGAATGTTGAAGAAGAAGATGAAATCATTCCAAGAGATTATTAGACGAAGGCTCAAATGAGAACTAATGTAACACCCATGAGTTAGGGCTTGGAATTAATATGTTAATAAAGGTATATTAAGAGTATATAAGAGGTATATAATGGTTAAGGGTTTTGGTAATATGAAAATATGAAAATAAAATAAAAAAGTGAAGTTCCCAGCGTTCACACCCTTGACATAGGTAATCACAGCCTTGAATGTCACCAATTTCAGTTTTTGAAATTGAGGATATTCACGGCTGTAACATTAGGGTTCACGCTTATGAAGCCTTGCAATTTAAATAAATCAGTTTCGTATTTTTGGCAAAAACTCACATATTCTCAATCAGAAGCCTTAGCCACTAGTCTTGAAAAATCCCAGAAATGAATTATTTTGATCCCCTTTCATTTTTGAGCGATCAAACACAAATTTCCACTATAAAAAGAGAGTCAAAACATATTTAAAGGAAGAATTTTGTTATAAAATTGAAGTTAGAAATAGGGAGTGTAAAAACATGATTTTTGACTTGCGAATCAATATGTTTACATGAAACAGAGGTAAGAAATCATGTCCTCTTGAGTCATTTGATCTAGTTCAACTTGGGTTTGTATAGATTGATGGATTTATAAGCTTAAATCAATGATAAGTTAAGATTTTTTATAGTTTATGGCATATATAGATAGGATGGAAGTATATGATATTAATATGGTCTTTGATTTCCTGTTAGGGACCAAAACAGAAGGTGGAGAATCTCATCAGATGCAATAGATGCAAGAGAGTTGCATTTTAGGGCTCAATTATTAAGGTTCATATATATACACATTTTAATTTTATTATTCTATACTTAAGATTTGTGATATTGATTCTGATATGTTATGTGGCATGTAATGTGGTTATAGTAGTTGCTGAAATAGAGATAATTAGCTTCTTGAATACTAAGATGCATAAAGGAAATTGGTGTAATGACAATTGAGTATGAATGGATGTTATGGTATTGATGAATAAGACATGAAGCCTCGTTAATTGATGAAGTATGAGTATATGCATGTTTATAATTTTTTTTATTATTGAATATATTAAAAAATATTGATAGGAGTGACTAACATTCGTTAGCTTTAGTTTAATGCATGTTGTGTATGATATTGGTTGAAAATAGTGCTAGAATTATGTTACAGTATGAAATATTACGCCCGTGAAGCCAAGCTTCATGCTCGTGAAGGTATGAAAATAGAATAGTCACACCCATGAATTATCACAAAGCTAATCACAATTAGACAACCCATGACCAAAGGTTTCACACTTGTGAATATATCATTCATGTTTGTGAATACCCTGTATCCAGAATTTGGTTAATTGAGTTATATGATTGACCTACATGAGTACTATATACATACACACTTGATACATTTAAATAAGATTATAAACATTATGATAATATGACTATGTAAAATAATTATGTACTCGGTGATCTAAATTACAAAATGACATATGATATTTATGTGAAATTATGAATGCAACATAATTGATAACGATATTCAGTATGTAAATAACTATGTTCATTCTCTATTTGAGAACTAACTAGGATAGGTGGCATGCTATTGACGAGGTTACGATACCGTAGTATATTATTATTATTGTGTTAACCAAGATGACTTAAGCTTGGGTAAGAGTGCTCCTGATTACTTAGGGACAAGGTCACTTAATCTCGAGTAAGAGTGCCCTTGTACCCATATGCATGCAGATATTATTACTTATCAAGTTAGCTTAAGCTCGGGTGAGAGTACTCCTGATTTGAGATACAAAATTTGTAATATATATAAACATAGATAGTGAACAAGGTGGATTAAACTCGGGTAAGAGTGCTCATATTTTACAATCCGCATATGGATAGTTCGAGTCTAGAGTATTAGGCTAAAAAATCAGAAATTTTCAATACAGTAAACAAAAATTTTAAGGCACAACAATGTAATATTGTGTTACAGAAATTAGTGAAACATAATACAATCATAACCTTGAAAAGAAATGTGGAAACTAGAAATCAGATTTATGAAATCGAAAAATGGATAATTGCAATATATGATGATATTTGTTTTATATGTATATCACCAAATTCAAAAGTAGTTATTAGATAAATGTCAAGTTCGGATAAACCAGATAATGATATTGATTTTTTTACAATATCAAATGATCATCTCCTCTAATTTTTATTGATTCACCTGAATTTTAACTAGTAATGTCACTATTACTAATAGTAGTAGGAATATTATAAATTAAACTAAATTTCTTAAATAAATCACAAATTAATTTTTTTACATCATTAATTATAACATCAACACTAATATCATCGACTAAATTTAAATATGAATAACAAAGACTCAAATAATCATATAAACTATCTATTTTACATTTAGAATAGAAAACACAACATATAAGATTAATCAGAAGAACAAATTCAAAATAATTCAATAATTTATTTTTTATCATATAAATATAATCATGCAAAATTAGATTATTAATATATTTTTGAAATACATCAACAATATTAATACATTCACACAATAATAAATGACATGTTGGATAATAAACGCTACTTAAAATATATATTGCATTATTAAATGCTTTTAAAATATCTAAAATTGTTTAACAAATATCTCAATGTTATGGATATAAATTAATTTGTAATATATTACTGAAAATAAATATGTACAATAATTCTTTATATCTATATGTCTAATTGATTAATTTATAAGTTGAATTTCAACGAATGGGAACATCCCTTGGAGATCTTTTAGTCTTTTTTTTTTTATCATTTTTACCACAAAATCGAGCTCATAATTTCATTGTTCATGAATGTGACTATAAAAATGAAATTGTTACCTTAATTGAAATAATGTTAAATTTTAAATTGTTTTGAACATATAAATTTAACATATGATATGTCTATCTAATATGAAAAAATTATCTCTAATATTAGGTTAACATAATGTTTAAAAGTATTAAATTAAAGCGGTATTTATCCCCGTATTATAAAAAATATTCAAAAAATTTTATGAACTAATCTATATTTTTTCAAAATATTTTTTTATCATTTTAAAAATATTATTGTCAGTATGCTGATTATCAAAAAGTCTAAATGCAAGTAATCTTTTTTTGTAATTATCATTCACAATCAATATAATGACACATAAAACTTATGTAAGAATGCATTTGTCAATGATACTCTAAATATCACTACAAATACAAAAACTTCCATTTAAATAATCAAATATTTTGTGCAATTCTTTTTATTTTCTTTATATAAATTAAATAAAACATGTTTAAGGTTATTTCTAGATATACATTTAACAGATAAATTTAATGTATTTTGATAATAATTAACAAAATCTATTTTTTTAACTTGAATATGATGTCATCCGCTAATCCAATACTTCAACTTTCATGTTCATTTATTTCAATCACTGTTTGTAGTGACATTTCAATGAAAAAAAAAAACCTTTCTTTTTCGCTCCCTTCACTTGTTCAATACAAAAAGGAAAAGAGGAAAGCATAAAGCATGAGAAAGGACACAGGAGATGAGGCTGCATATCCAAATCCAATGACCAAACTGAGAGAACAAGGAGAGCAGGTGAAGTTCATCTCGAAAGTAATAAACACCTTCAAAAGCTGCTTCTCCATCTCTAACACTAGGAATTAGTAAAGAAAAATCGATAAATAAAAAAACCAATACGCAAAAAAAAAAAAACTAATAATAAACCTGTCCTAGATAATCAATTTTAACAAGCTAGTTAATGGTTAATAATTAATTTAGCAAAATCGATTTATTTGGACTATCAATTAACCATTCCTATATATAAATGTATATATGTATGCATACATTATATATATGTTGGTTTTTTTTTTCCTTTTTGAGAGCTGTGATTGAATTCTTGCTTTTATAAATGTGAACTTATAATTCGAAATTTTGAAATTTATTTTAATGCATGGCTTAGTTGTATGTAAAAATACTAAATTCATTTGAAATGTTTTTTTTTCCAAGAATAATGTTCTCAAAAAGGAAGAGATATTAAAATGAAACTTATCATTCATTTGAAGTGTCTAAGTTAAAAATGTTAAAATTTATTAATATGAAAATTTAATGTTATTAAAACTCAATGTTAATGTATTAATCTTATTTGTTTAAACTTATTGATTAATTAGTTAAAAACCAATACCTCTGGAATGGTTAACCAATTTCAACAGACTGATTAATGGTTAATAACTTTTGCTAGACCAATATATATGGAATGGTAATGGACCGATTTAACCGGTCCATGCTCATCCCCTATCAACCACTAAATTACTGTCATAATTTTATCAACTACAAAGTTAAATTTCTACTACCTTAATGTTCAATCATAATAATAAAAAAAAACTTTCTCATAAACGAAAACTGAAAAAAAAAAGAAGAAGTATAAGGAACTTAGGTTTCAAGTTTCACAATGATTTAGAAAGGGCATGAGATCTTCCAAATGATCCTATAATTATTTGTTACAGAATAAACTATGTAAAATAATAGAGATAGGTAAAAGATGGGTGAGAAATTAGTGGTCGAAAATGAAAAAGATGGGTGAGAGATTAGTGGTGAAAAATGAAAAAGCAGAAGAAACTCAGATTTGAAGTTTAACAATGATCTAAAAAGGGCTTAAAATCTTCCACATGAAGAAATTCCATAATTATTTGTAACAAAATGAAACTAACTAAGCAACCACTAATCGCCCGTATTATAATAATGATAGGTAGAAGATGGATGAGAGATTAGTGGGTGACTGGATGTAGTACTGATAGAAAGTTTAGGGTTTAAGAGTTATATCTAGGGGTGAACATAATTCGATTTTGATCAATTAACCTTAAAATTAACTATAGTATACAAATTAATAAAATTATTCTTTATAAACAACCTATTCATCAAAAACCTCTCATGAAATGTACTTGTTTGTCTTTTTTAGCAACCATGTATTGGCTCAAAGGGTTACGACCTTTAATTGGTTTTAATAATAATAAAATAATGGAAAATATACCTTACAAATTTTGTCTTGCAAAAATCTATCTTGAAGAAGTTTATATCTTGGAACTCAAAGAAAAATACTTGAAGATCTTATAAAGAACAAAATCAAAAAGAATAATGAAGATTTTTAGGAATTTATGTAAAACCAAAAATGAGAAACTAGGGTTGCATTTCATGTAAAATAGTTTTCAAAAATTAAAGGTTTGTTATGCATGAAAACATCTTAATTGATAAAAGGTTTTTGATCTAAAAAATTTCAAATAAAACTGTTCTAAAGAAAATGATGTTTTGTGGAAGGTTGTTCTATAAGTAGAACTACCAACATACAGCTTTGAGATAAATAGCTGTAATTAAGTGAATATTTAATGCACTGTCCAATAGTTGCATTCAAACATTAACATCGACTATATTATTGAATTTCAACTACAGGTATGAGCTTGAAACATCAAAGTAAAAAGAATAAATTGTGAAAAAAGAAAGTGGAATATTTTCAAAAGTGCGTCAATGGTTTTACTTATACTTTGATATTTGAGCTTTACATAGTAAATATTCTCTTCATTTCTATTTATAGAATCAGTTGTATTATTTTACTAAAATTGAAAAAGTCTTTCTTTGTAATTTTTATGCAAGCTAATTGCTTGAAAGGTTGTCCTTTAGTCTTCAAAAAGAAATAAGTTATGTGGTTATCCTTTTGGCCATGAAAAAAAAGAAGTTTTAGTTTAGCCTTGTGTATAAAACCTTAGAATTCAAATGAGGGTGTGTCTAAATAATTTAGAATACTATGACTGTAATTTGGTATGATCCCTTACCCGCGAAAAATATCTCTGGTGAGAGAAACTCTTAAGAATGATTTCTTTAGGAGTGGAGTAGGTAAACAGAGGCTGAATCACTATAATTGTGTTCTGATTGGTCTGCTTATTTGTTTTTCCTTATTTTTATTTTTGCAAATTTCAATTTTGGTTTATCAATTTAAAATCAAAGAATAAAATTTTTTGCTTGATAAATTCGAGCTATCAACTTTGATAAATCAAAAAGAAAGTCAAAAGTATTGCTTTTAAAAGAAAAATCAATTTGATTCAATAGTAATACAAGAAGTTAGTTTCTGATTGCTCATTAATTATCTATTACAAAAGTTTTATTTTCATATTAAAAGCTACAAATAGAAGTCAATTGTAGAAATTTATCAAATTTGTCAATTTCTATTATGTAGAAATATGTGTTCTACCCAATAAAAGTGAAAGGCAAAAACAATGTTCTTATGAGGAGAAATTTTTATAGCTCAATTTACCCCTATCTTGAGCACGTTGGTATCTACTATTGGTATTTGAGTCCGACTCATGTGTATAAGGATCAACAAACTTAAAGAGATCCAATAATGACTTCAACATCTAGTTTTACTCTTATTGTTGCAACTTCATTCAATGAAGGACAATAAGTTACATAACCTCTACTATTCAATGGCAAAAACTATCCATACTGGAAAATCAGAATCAGTTACTATATCCAATCAATGGACTTAGAGTGTTGGGAAGTGATTCTTAACTGCTACACACATCCAATAAAGATAGAAAATGATATTATCAGAAGAAAGGCAATCAAAGACATGAATGAAGATGAAAAGGAGTTAGCTAAGGCTAACGCTAAAGCTATGAGTTTTTTTTATTCTGGCACTTGATGTAAATGAGTTTAATCGTGTGTCTAGGTGTGAAACAACCCAAGAAATTTAGAGTCAGAGACTCAGGATTATACATTGCAATGAATGAATTTGAGGCATTCAGAATGAAACATGAGGAAAGCATATCATAAGCAAGTGACATATTTGTCAACATCAATAACACACTAAAAGCTCTCCGGAAATATGTTAGCGAGGAAAACCAAATTAAGAAGATATTGCGTTATCTCATACCAAAATGGGAAACCAAAATGACCATTCTCCTAGGAAAAAAAATCATAAATATGAGGTATGTTAAGGTAATTGGTTTTTTACTATCTTATAAATTATTCCTTAAATATCAAACTAGAGAACTAAAGAAAAGAATAAGGGAATAACTTTAAAAGCTTGATCGAGTGAAGGTAAATCCTCTGCTACAGATGAAGATTTGGCCATGATGACTATGAAATTCAAAAGATTCTTTAAGAAAGTAAATAAGAAAGGTTTCAGAAAAAGGCAAGATAAGACAAACTCATTTAAAAATAATTCTGCACAGAAAAATTAAAATTCTAATGAGATTGTTTATTATGAGTGTAATAGGCTAATGAGATTGTTTATTATGAGTGTAATAGGCTAGGACATATAATATCAAAATGTCCAAATCTAAAAAGAAATAACGAAGACAGAAAGTTGAAGAATAAAGTTGTGATTGCTACATGGAGCAACAATGAAGAGTCTAGAAGCAGCATAAATAATTCAAGACATAAGAAATTTGTAAATATTTCTAGAGTCACTTTAGAAGAAAAAACATTGCAACTAGAACTAATGAAGCAGAAGACAAAATCTGCCCACCTAAAGGAACGTTCAGCTGATTTTGACGTTAGTTCTACTTGTAAGATTACATATGATGAAATATTTGTTTATTGCAAAACATTACATAAAAGGTATTCTGCATTGAGAAAAGAATTTTTTGCATTAAAAAAATGGTATGATTTACTACATAAAGAAAATGATCTTGAAAAAAGAGCATGACCATTACATGTAAAATGAGCTGAAAGTAGTAGATCTTTGCAATATAGTTGCACAAGAGAACATTTCTTTGCATAGAAAACTTGAGCAAAAAGAAAAGTATTTAAGAATGGCTTTGAAGGAAAACACTTTACAAAAAAAAACTTGGGTTTAACATTCCTAAATGTTTGGAAAACAAGTTTTAAAATATGAAAGATGCATTATCTTAAACATAAATTGATCTACAACCATGCATCCAACTCACATCATCATAAACATACTATATGTTATTCCTACAATAAGCCCGAACACATTGCTAGATATTGTTTTAAAAGGAATAATATAAAAGTAAAGCAAATGTGGATGGAGAAAGGAAAATATTTCCTTGTTGCCAAGAATGAAGGACCCAAATCTAAAATTGATGAAATAAAATAATTCATCTATTTTGTAGGTGTGCCTAAAGAGTAGTTCAGGAGAAAACAAATGGTATCTTGACAGTGGCTACTCAAGACACAAGATGTGGAACAAATCTTTGTCCAAAAATCTAACTATGATGGATGGCAGACACATTATGTTTGGAGATAAAAGCAAAGGCAAAATCGTTGGCTTGAGTTCTATTGGTGAAAACCCTTGTCTTGAAAATGTCTCACTAGTAAAAAGACTAAAATACTACCTGTTGAGCATAAGTCATATGTGTGACAAAAATAGGATAGTCATCATTGAATTTGATAAGTGCACACTAAAAAACATAAAGACTAGAGAAGAGATATTGATTGGATACAAAAATGAAAATATATACATGGTAGATCTATATGAAGGATATTAGTATAGATGGTTTTACATGTTTGATTTCAAATGAAGATGGGAGCAAATTGTGGCACAAAAGGTTAGGACATGCAAGCATGCATAAGATTGGAAAACTTGTAACATCTCCTTACATAGCTGGAATATTAACAACCATATGTGGAGATGTCACGCTAGCTTACTTAAAATTAGAAGAAATTAAGAGTTTTTAAAACATAATTTTATGAAAACACTAAAAACTTATTTGGTTTTAAGGAAAAATATTTTTTTTCAAAAGATTGTGTTCCTATAGTTGTTTCAAAAACCAACCAATCATCCCCTACTTAATGCTAAGATTTTCAAACTTTGGTAACATGCACAGTTCGAGCATTATTAAGCCCTTCACGATATAGAAAACCACATATATTAATGCATTACTTTATTTTATGGTTATTACATACCCAATATAAAACATGCATTAAGACAAAATTCTATGTTAAAAATTACAAATGAGGCATGAAATTTCCATATGGCTCTGTAGTGAGCTCTTCTCTTCTCTATCAAACTAATGATTCCAAACCTATGTATGGGAAAATACCCTCACGCTAAGTAATGATACTTAGTGGTGCATATATATATATATATATATTCGATTAACAATATCACTAGTACTGATTGTTCAATTGGCAACTTAGTGTCAAACCTTGATGGGTATTTCTGTCATTTTGATGATAACAAATAAAATAGCAATATTGTATTTAACATACTTGTTTTCTAAGTCTATTATACAGGACATGAATTAAAATAGCAAGAATGAAGATTGGAAGAATAATCCTTGAAAGATAAAATTAAGAAAGTAGCATGTTCACTGCCGTGACTCTATGTGGCACGCCCGTGAAAGGAACTAATTGTTACCAAAACCAACATTTGAAGTTCACGGCCATGAAGGAAGAAGAAACCGTGAAGTGGACATTTCAGTCACCCCCGTGAATAAATATGTCACCCCCCGTGAATGTTCATGCATTTTCATCCAGAGAGCTTCACAACTAAAGTCACCACTTGGATCATGGCTGGGAAGTTTGTCACGCCCGTGAATGAGTATGTCACGTTCATGATTAATATGTCAAAACATTGCAGAGAGCTTCACGACCAAGGTCACCACTTCAGTCACGGCTTGGGAAGAAATGTCACGCCCATGACAAACATAGTCACGCCCGTGAACAATGAAAGAGAAAAATATCAAGCACGATTATTTGGTTGGTACAACGACTAGTTTTGTATTTAATGCACCCCAACGGCTATATTCAGCCATGAGAGTATAAATGGAAGTCATTTATGCATTAAAAACAAGAGAATGAAGAGAATAACAAGAGAATAGCATATACTTCGAATTGAATTCTTATTACAAGCTATTTGTACATTCAATACTTTGAGAACAAAATCTATTCTCTGTAAAAATCTTTTTGCTCTTTATTTATTGAGCAATTAAGATTTGTAAGTGGTTCTCTCTATAATCTTTACTCAAGTGAGCTTTGGGTATTTCTGGGTTAAGAGTAGAATACTTGTAAGGGTTAGTTGTGTGATCCTCAAAACAAAAATCAAAAGGTTATTGTGTGAGCCTGTAAAAACACAAAGTGAAGGTTGTTTGTGTGAGCCTGTAAAAACAAAAAGTGAAGGTTGTTTGTGTGAGCCTGTAAAACACAAGGAATTGATTATTGTGTGAGCCATTAAAATACAAGGAATTTCTGGGTTAGGTGTGAGCCATTGTGAGAAACACCATAGTTGGGAGTGAGCTTGTAAAACTCCATTGTAACACTTAGTGTGTTAGTGAAACTCCCAATTGCGATTGGGGAGAGGAGTAGGGTTTGTTAACACTCGAATCTCTATAAAAATCTTTGTGTCAATTCTCTCTATCCCTCCTAAAATTAATTATTTATTTCCGTACCTTAAAGTTTAATTTTTTAAACTCCAATTCAACTCCTCTTCTTGGCTTAATATCTGGGCAACACTTAGCAACCATATATACCATTATTTTATTCCTACCAATCTTACTTCACAACATGTATGCTTATACTATTTTTCTTGATCTTAACTGTAAGAGTGCTTCATTAGCATTTATTCTATAAAGGGTTTTTTTTTCAATGACCAATATATTTAGCTAATTTCATTCTTGCATAAATAGTGCTAGATTTACATGTCATTAATTATAGTATTACCATAGTTATATTTCTTTATTCATATTAAATCACTTATTAATAAGAAAATTCCAACATTATGTCATAGCATCAACCTTACTATGTTACGTTTAAGACCTTAGGTTTACAACACCTATATTTTTCATTAAAGGCATTTATTATGAAATGTTATAACAATTTACATGTATAAATACTAATTAGCATGAAAATCTTTAGTAACAATAATAATGATGATAAAGTCCAAGTGACATGCTGAATTTCGGTTAATTCGATAACATACCTTGACTTACTTAATCATTATGATTTGAGCATCATAATCAAAACATAAAAGATACCACCTCTTAACTCATTTATAATGTGATATTCATCAATCATACTAATATAATAGTGATATCACATCATATATATTTCGTCATAACATTCTTATAATACACAATAGTACAAAACATGCTACATCAAATCATTTGTGTAAATCAACCATCATAATAAATATAACTCTTCATAGATGTCAAATTACAATTATTCTCATACTTAAATAATAATGTTTAACATGAAATATTGATTCTTTTATATTTAATTGGTTCACTCAAATCACTTTAAATTGGACTAAACTAGATGCAAATCATGGATCAAGAGTGATCACACAAGCTAACATAGATCCCCTATCTATATTCGAAGTTCTGGTCATCAAATCTTCATCAATTAGGAGCACTCACATAAGCTGACATAGATCCTTTATCCATATTTGAAGTTCTTCTCATCCAAGCTTTATCGTTCAGGAGAGCTCACGTAAGCTAACATAGAACCCTTGACCAAAGCTCACAAATCATATTTGCATGCATTATTGGATTGAGAATGCCCACATAAGCTGATATAGACCTCCCCTTCAGCTATCATAATGTTCATAATAACAATCACGAGTCAGGAGTGCTCACACAAGCTATTATAAACCCCACAATTATATATCTTACAATACAATATATCCCTTAATGACATGTCATTTATCATAACTTTAGCCATTGGTTGGAGTAATGAGCTTATCTTATTTAAAATTCCACATATCATTTCCACATTTTTATCATCATTATGTACATATATATGCTTATACAAGCTGTAATCACATAACACCCTTTTATGTAATCAGAATTTATCCAACTATAAAAAGGAATGTTACAAAGTACATGATAAAAAATGAAAAATTTAAAAACTTTATACATCATGACCATGATGATTAAATTAAAATATTGGAAAAACAAGAACAATTTTAAATAACCATATATTTAATGACAATAATATTTGGGCTTTCACTAGCCCTAAGGTTTACAAAAAGATTAGTTACTGTTGCCCAGATAATGAACCAAAAAGGGAGGTTGAATTGGATATTAAAAATTCTTAACTTTTAAGTGCATAATGAAAATTTAAATAGAGTAGGGATAGAAAGATATCACACAATAAATTTATAGAGGTTCGGGTGTTAACAAACCCTACTCCTCTCCCCAGTCTCAATTAGAAGTTTCACTAACACACTAAGTGTTACAATGAAGTTTTACAAGCTTACTTCCAACTATGTTGTTTCTATCAATGGATCACACCTAACTCAAAAATCCCATTGTGTTTTAATGGCTCACACAATAAACCAATTACTTGTGTTTTAATGGCTCATGCAAATAACCCTTACAAGTGTTCTACTCTTAACCTAATATACCCAAACTCACTTGAGTAGTAGATTACAAAGAGAAACACTCACAAATCTATAATGCTCAGAAATAATGAGCAAAAAGATTTTTACTGAGAATTAAAGTTTAGTTGAAAGTAATTAATGCACAAATGACTATAACAAGATTTTGATTTGAAGTAATTGTTATTCTCTTGTTCTGGATTCTTAAATAACTTGCATTTATACTTCTATGGTGAATTATAGTCGTTTGGATGCATTTAATGCGAAAATAACTATTGCACTAACTCTTAATTTCATGCCTAACATGTTTCTCTTTCCTCTTTCACGGTCATGAATATATGTGTCACGATCGTGAATGTTCTTCCAAGCTATGACTTAAGTGGTGACTCTGACCGTGAAGCATTCTGGAAGGAATTGAAGTGTTTGATCACGGGCATGACTCTATTCTTTCATGGGCATGAATATCGTTCCAAGCCGTAGTCCAACTGATGACTCTAGCCGTGAAGCTCTCTGGAGGAATTTGACACGTTTTCTCATAGGCGTGACTTGCTTTCACGGGTGTGATTGATATGATCATTAACAGTTGCTATGATCCTTCATGTCTGTGAGCTTTAAATATTAAAAAGTTGGCACTAAGCTATATCACGGGCGTGACAAAAACAGTCACGGGTGTGAACATGATATTTCTTTATTTTTTGATTTTCAAAGTTAGTCTTCATTCTTGTATCATATTTCATACCCTATTCAATAAACTTAGAACATAAGTATGTTAAATACATTATTGCAATTTTATTTGTTAGCATCAAGATGATGAAAATACCCCTTAAGGCTCAACAGTTACAAAATTGCATGTCCTTTAAAACTAAAAACATGTACAAATATAGCTAAACCTAATCCCTAAGATGTAAAACAAAAATGCAAATAAACCATGATGTATCAATAACCCTACAAAGCTTGTCCTTTGACTCTATACATGGGCTTTCTTCAATGTCGCTTTAAACCTTAGGCTCTGAATTTTCTTATGGGAAAATACTCACACGCTAAGCAACTTAATGCTTAGTGGTGCATAACAACATGTAAAGTGTACATGCATCCATAATTTGCATGTCATACCTACCAACATACCATTTTGTCTTACCTCATAAGTCTGTACATACAATATCTATTATGTTTATGATGTCATGCCTTAAAGTAATCATACAAGATACAACATGCTTAAATATAGCATAACAAGTTATCAACCATATAACAAACAAATGTACACCACACTTAATACCATAAAAGTAATTTGCCAATCCTGGATACGGATAATGAAATCCAAGGCTTTCATTTGAGCCTTTTAGGAAATTTGTGTGAGTCCCTCAGAATATATGTTTGAGTTAAAAGAAGTATGCATATATTTCCAAACCAAAAGAGCTCACCTGTTGTCATATTCGTTAGTTTAAGACTCGAGTCACATGTGTTGTTAAATTGACGCGTTGGACCAACTAGAGTTTAAATTCGGATTTTGATTAGAAAATAATTAAATGAGGATATATAATTATGAGAAATGTAGAATAAAGCATATCAATAGTGTAAAGATGCTAAATTATGTTGAAGTACTTAAGTATATAATTTGGAAAGGTTTGGGGTTAAATCATAATTTATCAAAATTGAAGGACTAATTGAGGAGTTTACCATTTAAAACATATTCTTAGGACATTAAACAAGAGATGACCAATCACTTGAAGAATAGGAAGAGAATTGGTATGTTAAATACTCTAATTATCAAAGATAAAGTCAAATGGTGGACCCAATGTTGAATTTTGATTCTTTCTTCTGCTTTCTTCTTTCTTATCTCATTTAACTTTATTTTTTGCACTCCTAAACTAGTCCCAGACCACCCTTACGTTCCTCCATAGCCAATTTTAGTTCAAGTGAGAGAAAAAAGGAAGTAGATAGAGAAAGGCAAAGAAAAAGTCATTTTTATGCTCCACAAGGCTTGAGGAAGCTAGAGAGAGCAAAAAGAAAGGGAGATAAGCAAGATAAGAGGAAAGAGAAACCTCTAGAGTTTTGATCATAGGATAAAAAGAGTGAAGGTGAGATGTTCTTTTTCCCCTCTTCATTTTTCATTGAAGGAAGATATGGTTTAGAGCTCAGTCAGAGTTTATTTTTCAAGAGAGAGAGTTCAAGATTTAGGAGAGAGAATATAAAGTTTAGAAAGTTATGATGAAGAAAATTTTTGATAATTGTTTTTTAATATTTTAGGAGCACAAATTGATAAAGAGCAAGACAAAAGAAGCAAGGGAAAGAAAAAAGAAACTTAGGATGTGAAGGAAAGCAAGAGAAAAAGATTTGTGCATAATTTAAGGCAATAGCTTATATGTTGTTATAAATTTCATGATATGCATCTTTGACATGTTAATTAATGATTGAAATGCATTTAATAAAGAATTATTGCATGAAAACTGTGAATTTACATGAGAAAAGAGATATTGTCTGCATTGTTGGTTTAATTGTGACATTTTAGGATTTGAGTTTAATAGATGCATGTGAATGATGATAAAAATGTTGTATGTTATGTTAAGAACTTAAGAATGGGTGTTGGTTGTATTTAAATGGCTTTAGAAATCTTGAAACAAATAATGAAAGTGAAAGTGTGATTTTCCAGCAACTAGTCACGGGCGTGAGTATTGCATGAAAATGATACTATTCATTCCAGAAGCATTCACGACTTGAATCATGGGTGTGAACTTGGTCATAGGTGTGAACATTCTAATCATGGCCTTGAGGCAATGTGTCCTGAGTTGTTCATGGGAATGAACAATGAATCATGACCGTGAATACCCTATTTTCAGTAATTTGTTAATTTGACCGATAATGTAAAAATTCAAGTAAAGAGAAAATGTGATATTATATTTAATAAGATTATGAATATTTTTATATTGACACACATGAAAGTGTAATGTTTACATGTGATAAATTTCAATATGTGAAGATATGATACGATGAAAAGAATAAAGAAGAGCAAAATTGATCAAGAAAGGGATAATAATATGTTGATAATACAGAATAAACCCTAGAACATCTAGCTTAGAACTAGAGTTTTGGATAGTTCGACATTCTAATCAGGGAGTCTATATTAATATCGGTGATGACACTTATATTAATGTTGGTGATGACACTTATATTATACCGGTGATGACACTTGTATACACATACCATAATACTTAGTGTGACACTTATAATGTCTAGATAACCAACTCTATTATTGTAATTATTGGTTCCTAGATGTTATGGGCATGAGCAAGATAAAAATGATATAAAAAGAATTATATGTAAGTGTATATAAATAAATTGCTTATTTTTATATAAGGACATGAAATAATGATATAATCGTGCAAAATTAATCATGTGGTGCATGCATTGGCACAAAAGAAAAATGCATGAAAAGAAAGAAAGGAAAAAATGTATTAATAGTAATATAATTTGGCATTTAGGAATGATGACATGTGAATGTATTTTGTATGAAAATAGTTTATTGCCTTATCTTTATGCGCTACTAATGTTTGAGTTTAGTGTGGGAGTTTCTCTAGTACAAATATAAGGAAGGATAAGTCAAAGTCTGTTGATAAAACTAATGGTGATTCTATTCATTAAAGCAGTGAAAATCGAACACTGTGTCAGCAACTTTTATACTTTTGTTTATAATTTTTCGTTTGTTTGGTTGTAAAGAAATTTATGTTTTGAAAAAATACAATTGTTTTTGTGGATATCAATTTTATATATGAAATGTATATTATTTTTTTGTTGCTTTTCATTGTATATAAAATAATATTTTGATTGATGAAGTCAACGTGACACTGCCTTATTCGAACACGTACTGCTGGGGTGAAGGGGTGTTACACCTGTGTTTTTAGCCCTTGTGACCAACTTAGGTCTCTCGACACCATTTTCCTTTAATGACATATCATCTATTCTAACTCTAGTCCTAGTTAAAGTATTTGAGAACAACCATATTTATACTATTCATCATAAATATATCATGCATTAACCATTATCATATCTTATGTTTAATTTCATACCATTTTATAATAAGAATAAAAAAGGTGTACCACCTTAAATAGAATCAACCTTGCTTTATGCATTAAAATTCACAAAACCATGTTAAATCTGCTTCACACTAGTGAACTACTTTTCGCAGTTGTGAAGGCACTCTTCATAGGTAGATTACCCATTAACCAAACCATAACTTAGCCCGTGAACCATTCTAGACTAAAAGTCATTTTGAATTCCAGATTTCATGGTTGTGACTCAAGCTTTACAAGTGTGAACTTGACCCAACTGTGAAATTGTCCGTGAATGAGGCTGTTTCTCTAGCAACCAAAACAAGAAGGGATTAACACCCGTGAACTACCATTCCCTGTTGTGAATCTAAGAAATTTTGCAGAAATCACGCTAAAAATAAAGTATACCAATATCATATGCATTTTCGTTTAAGATAGGCTAATGTCAATCACCCTATCAATACTCCAATGTATTTTTCCATCAAATAACATGCCATTTACCACTTTTAACATCATTAATGAACAAAATCATCACATTTACCAAATAAAAACCAACCATATACCCTAAAATAACATTTAAAACCCCAAAATGCATTAATATCCCAAATAACCAAAAAATCACGTGCTTCATCGAAAAAACAACCATTCAAATATTCATTTAAGGCATACCAAACATACAAATGCAATAAAAGACTTTGAGTGTCATTATGTACATACCTTTACCAAAAATGAAGCCTTAACGAATCTCTAATCTCTTTAAGCTTGTTTTCTCCATTGAGATACACCTTCAAGTTGTCTTCCAACTCATTAACATGCCAAAAGCCTTTTCTTAGACCCTTATAATAGAACTCAAACTAAAAAATCACTATAAAACTAGACTCTCTCAACCTTTTAAGAATACTTTTCCTTCTGCCATTTCTCAAGCTTTTTCCTTTAATTCCAACCTTAGAGCTTTGTGAAATGGAAGAAGAGAGAGTGGAGAAGATGAATGAACATATGGTGGCATGTAAAATTGGTTAAGAGGGAGTAGGGAGTAGGTTTATAGTAGACAAGAGGCATGGAAAAGAGAGAAAATTGTGTCAGCCTCACTTATTCTTGATTGACTAGAATTCACGACGGTGACTAAACCTTTATGGGTTTGAATCGTATATTCATGACCATGACAAAAAAATCACAGGAGAGAACCTTAAGCCACAATATTCAAGACCCTGGTAACCCTTTTATAGGCGTGAATCCTGTGGCATTCTCACATACATATCCATAGTCATCCTTTATTAAATCTTCTTTCATACATACCACTACCATCCTTAATTATATATTTTTCTCCCTATTACCAATACAATTTATAGACTCTAATTAATGAGCGTTACATATCATTTAGGGATGCACCATGTTTATATATTCATATCGTATATCATAATCATCATGTATCATACTTTCTTTGTAATAGATCATTCATGCATATATTACATGTTTTATATCATCTATATCTATGTCTTGTTTTAACATTGTAGGCTATAGTATTATGATTTCATATCACGATGTCATCATCCTCACATTTGTTTAATCATACAAGTTGTGTATAATTTTCACCATATCCTATTCATCATCAATTTCATATTCTCAAATGTTATATCATGCATCACAAGTTATAACATCATGATTGCATATAATTAATGTCATAACATGGCTTTAAAGTTAGTCCATCAACATTTCATGCATATAACATAATTTAGTGATAGATCATTTCACATGGAATCACATAACTTAAGCCTAAACATACATCCAATTCACGGTCATAAATAAACATTAATGTGCAAGAAAATGAGAACACTCTTTTCACTAGTGTGAAAATATGGTTCACGGGTTGCAATCCATGAACATGGTTTGTGAATCTACTAGTGAAAGCTTCTATCCAAACTTGCAAATAAGAGTCAAACAATCATGGTCATGAAAAGAAAAGTTCATGAGCATGAATAGGTGTTTCATGAGCGTGAATAAGTGCTTCATGGGCGTGAAAGTGTTCTATATGGGATGCATGTTGTGAACGTGATTATAAACTCACCATGAAAGCTTCTGTCCATATTAAAACATATAGGTCCAATATTCATGGCCATGAAAAAATTATTTATGGGCATGAATCCTATCTATAGAATCTACCCAAATATGAAATAAGCCAATTTTGCATTCTTTCCTCATGTAAAACTTAAAATATCCCATTCCAAAACCAAATTCAGTATACGACTCATGTAGTAAGGGTCATTTAATACATTTTTCATGCCTTAATAATCAAATATAATACATTCAAGATGTCTAATTATATTCAATCATTTAATATCATATTTTTATACTCAAAATGTAATCATAGCTCATTTACCACACAGCAAAATCTTTTATGAAGCCACAATAATTATAACTCATTTTCAACAATATAAGAAAATCATCTCAATTTAATCAAACATTCATTTTTACCAAACAAAAACATGTAAAATCATACAAAACACATCAATAACAATCTTGGATGCTAAGGTGTACATACCTCTCAAAAAAAGTCTCAACAACTCTTAAGCTTGTCTCAAGCTTCTCCTTATACTTCGAGGTTGCCTTTTACACCTTTAGGAGCCCTTAAATATAAAAACTGCACTTTTACTCATAATATCATAAAAAAATGCTTTTTAAACTAAAAAAATTTTAGGTTTCTTAGTCAATGTCTCACTTTTATGCTATAAACCCTTTCAAGGTTTTACTTTTATCAATCTGTAGGTTTAGTGGTTAGGATTTCTTACTTAAGAACCCTATCTTGAACCCAAACTACAAGTCAAGTAAAATGGGTCTTATTAAAAATGAAATGGGAAGAAAAAAGGAAGGAAAAAAAAAAGAAGAATCCATGCTTACCGAAATATCCTAAGAATCATAGGTGTGGGCCTCTTTTCTTAACTCTATTTCTCTTTTTCTTTTCTCAAAAATCGTTATTTTATATAAATCTACATCTTTTTCTTCTTTTTCTTCAATTTTCGGTCATGTTAGGGGTTTTTCTTTGATTTTCGAGTTGGATATGTGTTGAAAGTGAAGAAAATGGAGAAGTGAGGGAGGAGAGAGGTTTTTGTGTGAATGAAAAGAAGTAGAGTGAGAAAATGGTGCAAAAATTTGAGGAGGAATAAGAAGAAGAAGAAAGAAAGAAAGAAAAAGAGATGTGACTTTTAATACTCTTTTATAAATTTACCATCATACCCTTAATAATCCAAGGTTTAGATTGAGCCACATAGGCTATTAAACCACAACCACATGTTTACATTAACCGATGAGAATCAAGTCTTTAGTCAAACTAACATTTAAAATTTTTGCATATGTCAAAATATTACTATACCTTTGCTCATACATTTATTCCAAAAATATCTTTAATAAAATCTTCACCTCTTAATTAAATATGTCAAATAGTTTAATTATTATTTTGAACATCCAAATTATTATTTTAGTCTGAATTTGGACTATAATAAGTGTGATAATGGCCTTAAGACGCATTTGCAATTTGAGCCTAAATTATAGGGCATTGCAAAATTTGCCAAAAAAGATTTGGTCATTGATATACCCAAACTGAAATATGAAAATGATGATCTATATAGAGCATGTCAAATGGAAAAGCAAACTAGAGTCTCTTTCAAATCCAAAAAGGAAATATCAAGAAAAAGACCACTGAAATTCCTACATCTAGATTTGTTTTGACCAATCATGCGTTCAAGTCTTAAAGGAAAAACATATGTTCTTATAATAGTAGATAATTATTCAAGATTTACTTGGACTTTGTTTTTGGCTCACAAGAATAAAGCTTTTTGAAAAGTTTGAAAAGCTATACAAGAGGGCATACAATGAGAAAGGATATTTAGTCATAAGTTTTAGGAGTGATCATAGTGGATAATTTGAAAATAAGAAGTTTGAAGAATTTTGTAACAAGTTTGGTATCTCTCACAATTTCTGCTCCTAGAGCTCCATAACAAAATAGAGTAGTGAAAAGAAAGAACATGACTTTACAAGAAATGATAAGAACAATGCTACATGAAAATGATCTACTTAAGTACTTATGGGCAAAAGTTATGAACATTATCTGTTATATTATGAATAGAGCATTTATAAGACCTAAGTTGTGGAAAACTCCTTATGAACTATGGAAAAGGTAGAAAACCCAATATCAACTACTTTCACGCCTTTAAATGCAAATGCTACATCATGAATGAAAAAGGTAACTAAGGTAAATTCAATTCTAAATTTGATAAAGATATTTTTCTTGGTTATTCCTTATCTAGTAAAACATATAAAGTTTTCAATAAAAAGTCCTTAATTGTAAAAGAGTCTATTAATGTTAAATATGATGAGATTGACCTCTACACTAGAGAAAGGAGTATGTTTGATGTTGATGCATATTCTAAAGATACTAAAATAGGCAAAAATAGGATAGAAGAAAAAGATAACAACAAAATAGAAGTACAACAAAATCAATACTCCCCAAAAGAAAAGCAGAAGGAGAATAACAACAAATCCATATAGACCTTCCAAAGGAATGGATCCAAAGAAGAACATTATTGGAAGCCTTTCGGATAAAATAATGATAAAAGATGCTATTAAGGAGTACTATAGTAATGTTGCCTTTGTTTCACAAATTGAACCTAAAAATATTGTGGAAGCTCAAGGTGATGAAAAATGGATTATTGTAATGCAAGAAGAACTAGAGATCATTCCATTAGTAGCACCAAATAAGTTTTTGGAAGTAAATTGGATGAGTATGGACATGTAATTAGAAATAAAACACATTTTGAGGTTCAACCAAGGATAGGACATATATTTTGATGAAATATTATTACTAGTAGCAAGACTAAAAATAATTAGAATTCTATGTGCATATGCATGCTTCAAAAACTTTATAATTTACCACATGGATGTGAATAATGCATTCTTGAATGGTTTTCTGAATGATAAAATCTATATTGTACAATTTTCTAGTTTTAAAAATTATAAGCATCCAGATTATATCTATAAGCTTATAAAGACACTATATAAACTGAAGTAAACACCAAGAGCATGGTACGATAGATTAAGCAAATTTCTACTTGATCATAAATTTATCAAAGGTAAACACTACAGGAAATGGCCATTTGCGGCATCACTAACTTTTGACGCTGTAGTGTTACCAAGCGATGCAATAGTGGCACTAAATTAAGATGTAAAGGTAGTGACGCTATTAGCAATGTCATTGTGACATGAGGCAACAAAATAAATTAGCGACACCAATTAGGCATCACTAACATCAGTGCCAAAAGTTGATGGTAAGTGTAGTGAAATTGTTGTATTGCTAATTGCGTTGTAGATTAACAATTCATATTTCTTGCATCTCTACATTTTGACGCATAGCTTAACGACGCAAAATCGGTATTGCTAAATGACGCATCCAAAATCAAAACACAAAGGGACGGACCATTTCAGTTATTGACACACTTAGGTAGAAGCGCCATTTGCGCATTGCTAACCTTTTAAGTGAAACATGTCATTTCTTTTAATTTAGACTAAGGTAGTGACACCGTAGTAACACACTTTTAGCGTCACTAAGATCATGTATGTAATTTTGAAATCCCCAAATTGCTAAAATTGAAATCCTGAAACCCACGTCGCTTTTGCCATGTATGCATTAGTGGCTTTAGTTTTTATTTATTTATTTATTTACTCGTTATTACGCATATCTTTGAGTATGCTGCAATGATGTCAGATGAGAGGAGGTTAAGGAAGGAGAGTAGAGCCAGAAAGAAGGCAGCTAGGGAAAAATGGGGACGCTGATTTTGAAATAGAATTTGCTAGTTAGGTAAGGGAAGTGGGGAACATAACAGGAAATTTGAGTTTTGAAATCTTAAGCCATTTATTTGTTTGGTTTTTGAGGCGTAAGTAGCGCTTGTGATTGGTTGGTATGATGGGTTAGTTGAAGCACTAATTTTTCATTTTTTGAAAAGGAAAAAAAAATTAAGATCATATTTTAGTGTACCTCTTCACTGGGCTTACATTTATTTGGTGATGGGAACAATAATTGAATCTCCTTGGCTTAGAAAACATAATTTAGCTGTTACCACTTACCATTATTTGTTTATGCACTGTATAATTTTGTGATGAATGTCAAATATTTGCAGTATATGGTTTAGGTAACTTGTTCGTACAGTTTCGTATTTACAAACTATTGTTCAGTTTTGAAAGCCCAACTAAAATAATTGCATGTTAGAATTAAAATGCGTAGATTTTACTGGATGGGGGACATTACAATTTGAAGATAGAATGAACCATACATCCACTAAACTATCAAATAAGTTGGTGAAATGAATGGAACCTTTCAAAAATTGCATAATAGCAAAATATTATTATTAATTTCTTTTAGTTAGGCAACTTGATGTCTTTGAAGCAAAGGGTCCAAAATTATAGTGCAAGAGAAAAAATAAAAATTAAAAGCTCCATCAGAATTCTGAGGTACTAGTACAACTTGAGCATCTATTATAAATTTATAATCTTAAACTTGTAAAATGGTCAAGTTGGTGAAAAAAGATAGATTCCATTCCCATCTTCTACATAATTTGCGATAAATTTCAAATTTGTTCTCCTCACTTGGCCTGCATGGTCAACTAATATAAGTTTTCTCATCATAAAAGATCAAATTTAATATTAAGTTACCGTTCATTATTGTTGTCTTCCCACTTTGCGTAAATAAAAGTAACTGACTTTCCCACAGGTTTTGTCTCGTCTTTTCGCATTGGAACTTGTGCAAGATTAGCCACTCCTAAATTGGGCTTATAGTCAAGTTCGAGTTACACCCATTTACAAAATGTCTTGTCCAAAGTCTAGAAGAAATATGGTTCAATTTCTTATTTTAAAATTTGAACGAATTATATTCAAAAAAATTCCAAAGTAACTTGAAAATTATTCAAAATTTATCTAAACCTGAAGTAATTCGTGATTCATTTTTTTCAATAAGATTTTATGGTAATACATTCTTATTATAAAAACACATGATGTTACTACTAATCACCATGAATTGGGTGGGTGCTGTAAAGGGTATTTTTTAGTAATAGATGAAGTTACGACAAATTTGGTAGAGCAACTTGTTTTAAAGTTACCATATATGCAATTAAAGTCAGATTTCAAATATAAATTACATTTATGCAGTTGCCTTAAGTTGTTAGATTAGAATTCCTTTCCAGATTTTTATCCTTTTAAATAGGCAAGTATTTCAGCCATTCCAGCTAGTAGAGCTAGTGGCAGTATTCCTCAAAAGCTTCAAGTTAGCAGTAACACACAAACTCATAATTGCAGCAGCTTAACTAATCAAGCCAGCAAGAGTACAGCTGACAAAGAATATCAAGCATATAACTCAAGGAGCTGGAATTAAGATCGAAGAGTTGAATGTATCTAACTTATTTTAGGAGTACTTATAGTATATTATATCTTTACCTAATTTTCAGGAAGTTGGTTAATGACAGTTACTTAGCTACACTATAAATAAACTTGTTGTATCAGCATTCTCTTCAAGAAATGAGAATAAAAATTCTTTTCATAAATTTTTCTTTCAATCTTCATATGGTATTAGAGCAATTTTTTGGCTAAGTAATATTTGTTCTTCTTCTTCTTCTTCTTCTTCTTTAATCTTTGTTTTTTTGCTTCAATTGATATCATTTCAATTGTGCAAAGATGAATCCATTGAGAGATTCACCATCCAGTCCATATTTTCTTCATCCAAGTGAGAATCCGTCACTGGTTTTGGTGTCACCAATACTCATAGGATCAAATTACCATTCTTGGTCAAGAGCCATGAAAATGACGCTTCTTTCAAAGAAAAAACTACAATTTGTGCATGGGAATATTCCAGTACCAGAAGAATCAGACTCTTCTTTCTCAGCATGGCAGAGATGTAACATGATGGTTCTTTCTTGGATCATACACTCGCTTTCACCATCAATTTCACAGAGCATTATTTGGCTTGGTAATGCTGTCGATGTGTGGAATGATCTTAGAGACAAGTTTCAAGCCAGTGATTGTTTTAGAATGGTAGATTTGCAGCAAGAAATCTTTAATCTTCATCAAGCGCAAAAGAATGTCACAAATTACTTCACCCAAATGAAGATTTTATTGGATAAATTCCTTAATCTCAGGCCATTACCATCTTGTACTCGCCGCTCTTCTTGTAATTGTGGAGCAGTTTCCACTTTCAAGAAATATTATGAAGTTGATCATGTTATAAGATTCTTGAAGGGTTTAAATGAGAGTTTCTCAACTGCCCGGTCATAGATTATGCTTAGGGAGCCTCTGCCTAGCATCACAAAAGTTTTTGCATTAGTAGTGCAGCATGAAAGACAAATGTAACCTTCAAGGGAATACTCAAATGTTGCTGATCATGTGGCATGTTATAACAAAACAGTGCCAAATGGTAGAGAAAATAGGGTTCTTTGAGGTAATCAAAGCCAAAATACTTATAATAAGAAGAAAGCTTATAATTTCAATACAAAGGGACCCTAATGCAACCATTGTGGTGAACTTAGGCATACTGTTGATAAATGCTATCAGAAACATGGGTATCCAGTTGGCTATAAACTAAGATCTCGAATTGGCTGTGTTACTCAAGTTGAATTTGATCAAACTAATGAATGTTTAGAAAATAGACCTACAACTTTGAATCGAGAAATGCCAGATTCAGTACTGACACAGGAGCAATATCATAAGCTATTCTCTATCTTTCAGTCTATGTCCAGAATGAATTCACAAATAACTAGTGAAGGGACTTCGAACATAGGATAAAGTTCCATTGCTACCACTTCAGTAGTACAACATTCTAGAAATTTGCTACCACACTTTAATGTTGATATTTCTCAGCAAAATTCTGGTATGACACTTTCTATCCTTTCATCTTCCAAAAACAGCAGACTATGGATTATTGACATAGGAGCCACTGATCATATAGTGTGCTCCTTGTCTAGTTTTTCTTCTTTTTCACCAATTACCGATTATAGTGTCAGATTACCTAACAATATGCAGATTCAGGTTTCCAATATAGAAACTGTTCACCTAAATCAAAGCATAATACTACATAATGTTCTTCACATTCCATAGTTTGCATTCAATCTTAATTCCAGGTCCTTGAGTGATATGATTGATACTCTTTGTCAGTTGTACTACTGTTGGCTTGATTAGTTAAGCTGTTGCAATTATGAGCTTGTGTGTTACTGCTAACTTGAAGCTTTTGAGGAACACTGCCACTAACTCCACTAGCTGGAATAGTTGAATCTCCTTCACATAAGTCTTTTGCAACCTCAATAATAGTTCCACTTGAGCCAAAAACCTATAACCAAGCAGTACAATTTCCAGAATGGAAGACTGCAATGTAGGTAGAATTGGATGCTTTACAGTTCAATAATACATGGCAACTCACTACTTTGCCACCTGGAAAATAAGCAATTGGTTGCAAATGGATATTCAAAACTAAGTTTCATGCAAATGGAACAATTGAAAGACATAAGGTGAGCTGGTTGCACAGGGGTTCACTCAAAAACCTAGAATTGACTATTTAGATACATTTTCTTCTGTTGCAAAGATGGCCACTATTAGGGTCCTTTTAGCTGTTGCTGCAATTCAAGGTTGACATTTACAGCAGCTAGATATAAACAATGCCTTTCTCCATGGAGACCTCACTGAAGAAGTCTACATGCACTTGCCACCTGGTTTTTCATGCACCAATTCATCTTTAGTTTGCAAACTAACAAAATCCTTGTATGGTTTGTAGCAGACAAGTAGACAATGACATTCTAAATTGATTGAAGCATTACATATCCAAGGATCTCATCATGCTATGACAGATTGTTCATTATTTACAAAAACAGAGGGGTCCAGCTTTATAGCCTTATGTGTATATGTCGATGATGTCATTTTGACTAGTAATGACATGACACAGATTGAGCACATCAAGACTTATCTTGATGATCAATTTAAGATAAAAGATCTTGGTAATCTAAAGTATTTCCTTGGGTTAGAAGTTGCTCGAACTTCAACAGGAATTAATCTTTGTCAAAGAAAGTATGCTCTAGAGCTTCTTACAAATATTGGTTTTTTGGAAAGTAAACCAGCAGCTACCCCCATTGTTCCTTTCACAAAACAGCAGCAAAAAGATTCCACTCCAACAAACATTTCAAGTTAGAGACAGTTAATTGGCAAACTTTTATATCTAGCCAATACTAGGTCAGACATTTCATTTGCTGTTCAGTATCTTTCTCAGTTTCTAGACTGTCCTACTAATTTTCATTTGAAAGGAGCACATAGGGTCCTTCAATATATAAAGCCTCTCCTGGTCAAGGTTTGTTTTTCTCATCTGCTAGCAACATACATATCAAAGCCTATTTAGATTCAGATTGGGCAACATGACCTATTGCCAGAAAGTCTATAACAGGATACTTTGTTTTCATTGGTGATTCACTTGTCAATTGGAAATCTAAGAAACAATTCACTATTTCTAGATCATTATCTGAAGTAGAATATCGAGCCATGGCTGTTGTCACGTGTGATGTTTAATGGCTAGTATATTTGTTGCAAAATTTCATTTTACCTCCACAACAGCCAGTTCTCTTGTTTTGTGATAATGAATCAACCTTGCACATAGCTAAAAATCCAGTCTTCCATGAACGAACAAAGCATATAGAATTGGACTGTCATGTTGTCCGAGAGAAATTGAAGAATGGTCTCATTCACTTGATGTCCATTGCTTCTACTAACCAAGTAGCAGATTTCTTTACCAAACTACATCATGCACCGCAGTTTAACTTTTTAAAGTCCAAGCTAAGAGTTCATGACATATTCACTCCTAGCTTGAGAGGGGGTAAAAAGGCAAGTATTTCAGCTAGTGGCAATGTTCCTCAAAAGCTTCAAGTTAGTAGTAACACACAAGCTCATAATTGCAGTAGCTTAACTAATCAAGCCGACAATAGTACAACTGACAGAGAGTATCAAACATATCACTCAAGGAGCTGGAATTAAGATTGAAGAGTTTAATGTATCTAACTGATTTTAGGAGTACTTGTAGTATATTATATCTTTACCTAATTTTCAAGAAGTTGGTTCATGACAGTTACTTAGTTACACTATAAATAAGCTTATTGTATCAACATTCTCTTCAAGAAATGAGAATAAAAATTCTTTTCATAAATTTTTCTTTCAATCTTCATACCTTTAATACACTCTGTGATTTCCTATATAATCATATGTGCTTAGTTCGTAATTTAATCATAGAAAAATTAGAAAAAAAAAGAAACACAATCAACTGTACTCTTCAAGTTAGTTAGTTCACATCATAAGGTATTGGAGAAACAACATTTCTTCTTTAGTTTTATGGTATATCACTGATCGTTCTGTTCATAGATAATGATGATGAATTCTGATCAGTTGATGATTTACCAAAAAATTACTTAGAACTATAGTATTTTAAATCAATTTTTTTTAGTAAATCATTGATCCGATTAGAATTTAATTTCTAGTGAAGATATAGGTATATTTTGTTTCTAGTGAATATATAGGTATTTTTAAATCTCTTACATGGATGGGATCTTAGCTATAATAAGATGACTTGGTTGTATCTTAAAATCACATTCTAATTAATGTGCGATGAGCTTCACAACCCTTTAAGAGGAGGCACGAGCTATTTTTATGGTAATTTAGGCACTGAAAAACTAATGTATGAGGTTTTTTTTAATCATAATTTAGGAATTGAAAAACTAAGTGGGAATAAATTTTATTTTGGCCTGTCCATTTATTTCTTGTGATTCTTAGGTTCAAATACCATTAACATGGACATATTCTTATAGGGATTGTGAATATCACTTACATCATATTATTCTTATTATAAACATAACACATTACTCATCACAATTATGATGGCATTGAGTTACAATAGATGTACACTTTATTTTGCAATTCCCACCAAATTATTCAATTTAAAGAAAACAAAGAACATTAAAACTCAATCTTCCATGTTAAGAAAAAATAACTTTATATAATTTGTAAAAAAAATATTTTTTATTATAGTAATTGAATTGATATATTTCAATAACATTTTCTCCTCCCATCAATTAGGGATTACTATCACAAGTCGTTTCTCCTTCACATAGTTTAGCACACTTGTTTTGTTGTACGTGACTAGACAATTAAGTATACTCTAGTCCATTATTTCTTTTTAAATCTAATTTATTTGATAATTTGAATTTTTGATGAGATGAATGTGCTTTTAACCATAGAAGAACACAATAATTGATGTGATTAGTTGCTCAAAAGCTTGAAATTTGCTATAATTAGAAGAAATATAATAGTTTTAATTTGGATTTTTTTTTCATTCCAAAACTTGAACCAGACATCCTAATAGTAAATGAAAAACCATTTGAATGGTCAATAAAATAATTGTTAAAACATAATTCTCACTAATTGCTAATTTTAGATCAACATAGACACTTGCATGCATATGGTTAAACAATGAATTTCTTTCACACAAAGAGTTACAAATGTGGTTTTTTATTTGTTTTTTTTTCTGGGTATCTATAGAAGAAATTAAGGGAGAACTTTGCTAGATTTTTCCTTTAATTTATTAAATCTATCATATCTAATCTCTAACTCTTCCTATGAACTTATAGTTTTTACTATAAATTTGACTCTCTACATACCCATATAGCTAAGAATGAGTGACACTTGTGAGTAGATGTATACTAGGCTTAAAAATAATTTTTTGAACCTGAATTTCATTATGAACACATTAGACTTAAAGATGGTCTTTTGAACCTAAATTTCACTATGAACATTCATGTCTTTTGAACCTGAATTTTATTTTTCCCTTAATTTATTCAATCTCTCACATTTGATCACTAACTTTTTCTATATGAACATATAGTTTTTACTACAAATTTGACTCTCTACAAACCTATGTTGCTAAGAATGAGTGACACTCATGAACAGATATATACTAGTCTTAAAGATGGTCTTTTGAACCTAAATTTCATTAGGAGTTTAGATGAATTTATGGAATTTGCATGTAGTCAACTAAATTAGATGAATGATAAGAGGATTATATGTCCATACCCATTAAAAAAATATTGGAACACAGCTTTTAAAGACATCGACACAGTCAAATACCATATACTTGTGAATGATTTTGTGTCAAATTATTATATGTAGATAAGACATGATGAAACTGACAGATTGAGTGAGCTTAGCCATAGCCATTGGGTTAACCATGATGATGGATCCAATTATGGAAATGTATGTTATGAAATAGTAATAGATGCGATGGGTCCATCATTTAATTTGTCTCCTTATGAGGAAGAACCAAATCCTGAAGCCCATAAATTTTATGACGTGTTCAATGTTGCCAATACAAAATTGTGGTTTGTGTGTAAGAATCATTCTCAGCTTTCTTCTATTACTAGACTACTGAATATTATGGTAGAACACCATATGTCTGAAAAAGCTTTTGATGCGGTAGTAGAGTTATTAAAGGAAGTTTTGTCACATGAAAATGTAGTTGCTAAGAATTTCTACTTAACCAAATGGTTGATGCGCAAAGTTAATCTACCAATTGAGAATATTCGCTATTGTAATAATAATTGCATGATATTCTGAGGGGAAGACTTAAAATTGACTTAATATAAGGCATGTGGCCATTTGCAGTGCAAGAGGAACCGAGAATATGATGATAATCAAATGAGAAATAAATTATATCCTTATAAAAAGATGCATGAATTTTCTTTGACACTGCGCTCGTTCAGATCGTATGCATTGAAAGCTACAATTGAGAAAATGTGGTGATATGTAAAACATGAGGTTGAAAAGGGTGTTATGGATCATCCATAAGATTTTGTTGCCTAAATTTTTTTTAACAATATTCATTTTGAATTAGCACATGAAATTAGAAATGCGAGGCAAGGGCTACGCGCTAATGGATCCTAACCTTTCGGTTAATCGGAACAATAATATTCCTATTGGTTAGTCATTCTTACTATATATAATATACCCCATGTTTAATGTTTTTGACTATGTTGATTTCTGACCCTCAAAACCCAAAAGAGAAGTTAGATGTATTCGAACAACAAACTAGTTTTAAAGTTGTAAATGTTGTGGGCCACTTATGATATTTCACTAAAGTAAAATTTTAATCTGAGAGCAACTCTAATGTGGACTATTAGCGACTTTCCAATGTATTCAATCTAGTTTGGGTGGATCACTATTAGATGTTTAGCATGTCTGTATTATATACAAGAGTTAGATCCATTTACATTGTCTAAAAGTGGTAAGTAATCATGGTTTGATAATAACATAAAGTTTTTACCACATAACCATCCTTTTAGATGAAACAAGAATTCATTCCTTAAGAATCGAGCAATTACAAAAGAGGCGCCACTGATTATGTCTGGAACAGATATAGTGAACATCATTTACCATTTGGGTTGGTAGAAGGTAACTGATAATGGGGATTTAGGAATTAATGTCATGTTAATAAAATTCACGGTTGGAAGAAACGTAACATCTTATGAGATTTGTCATATTAGAGTACAACAATTTGAATATGATGCATATTGAAAAGAACTTTTATGAGAATATATTCAACATAATTATGAATGTAGTCGAAAAGACAAAAGACTCTACAAAATCTAGACAAGAACTGAATGATTATTGGCATCGAACATAACTTGTAAGGTCAAATATTGATGGCAAAAATCCTAAAGCTTGCTACATTTTTAACAAATAATCTAAGTCAATGATGTGTGAATGGGTGAAAAACTTAAAAATTTCCAGACATATATGAATCGAACATATCTAGATGTGTTGAGATGTAGAAGCTTAAGTTATTTGGCATGAAAAGTCATAACTATCATGTCTTTATGCAAATGTTAGTACCAATTGTTTTTTGTAAATTATTGTAGGTGGATGTGTGGAAGGAATCGATAGAACTAAGTCTATTTTTTAAAGATCTAATAGCCACAGTGATTAGAAAGGAATATATGACTTGACTTAAGGAACAAATTCCAATAACTTTATATAAGTTGGAGTGTATTTTCCCTCCAAGTTTTTTTTTTAATTCTATAAAGCATCTTTTGGTCCATTTACCATATGAAGCAGGGATAGACCACTGGATGTATCCGTTCGAAAGGTAATGCTTCTTCTAGTATATTTGTCTCTTAATTTTATTTCATTTACTGATAAAAAATTACTTATAAATCAACAAATGTCCAATGATAAATGCCTTAGAAAGTTGAAAAAAATTGTGATAGATGTGTTTGCAAGTCATCCCAATCTCCAACAAATAGGTCAATAGCTCTCTGCTTTGCATACCATACTTTTTTGTATGATGAAGTTATATTAAATTTGTTCCCTCATATCTTGAATAAGTGCCTTCACCATAATATCACAACTGCCTTCACCATAATATCATGTTGCTCCCACAACATGTTTCTAACTTAGCCTGAAATCAATATTGACTTCAAATTATTATGGTTCTGTGATTCCACAAGAACACTATAAGTGAGAGGACCATTGTATTTGATTATCTCCTAAAACCCTATTTTTTCCTCTGCGTGGGTCGCAATCTCCTATTACAGCCTTTTCCAATGTTGCAAACTATGGTGATTGTATTTGGTTTTATTTCACAAATTTTAAACTATCATTTTACATTCATTGAGCATACTTTTGTTGTATACTTCACTTCATCCATAGATTGAACAAAATTCCAATGCAAAACTTTTTAGAAAAATCCCAAATTATACCTACATCAAGTTCATTTATGTTCATTTCCATGTCATCGATATTGCGACTACTAATACGAGTCCAATGATCTTTATAAGCCACATGTTCATCTCTTTGTAAACTACCCTCAATCAACTAATCATATTCATTTTCATCCTCATTAATAGTAGTTTTCTATATCATCCTCATCAACATTAGTGCCATTTCCTCATTTTTATTCTCATCTATATCATTGTCCTCTTCCTCCTCCTCATCATATTCCTTAAAGCCATCAAGACAACATCATCATTGTTACCACCTTCATGATGACTAAATGCACCAATCTCAAAACATCTTGAATTTGAGGATTCACACCCTACAATTGTCGGATGTTTAATGGGCACACCAAAAGAGTACTCAACAAATAATTTAACAAATTATAAGATTGAAAATTGGCTAACAATTTGATGCATCATTGCAGCTTCATTTTCCCCTTATATTTGAATAAGTGAAAAAAAAATCACTTTCTTGATTATATATTAGGACTCTATATATAATTTTGGTGATTACTGAATCACTATCCATTTTCAAAGTAGTTTTAATCCTATTCCACAAAACTTTCATACATAATTCTTCATCTAGAGTAATAGTTTTTCATTCACAAAAGTAGTACCAACTTGAGTATGAATTATCTCGATATTCTAATGAATAGTCATAAACAATATCGAAGATATTATGCTGTTTTCATAATTAAAATAGTCAAATTTCATCATGCATTATTTAATGTATGTTAATTTCACAACAATAATAAGTCAACTAACACATAATTTAAATAAGCATGCATGACATATTAAATAACCTAATTGGAATTATTATTATTATTATTATTATTATTATTATTATTATTATTATTATTATTATTATTATTATTATTATTATTATTATTATTATTATTAATGTTGCTACTTCTCAATTTCATGTGTAGCCAATATTTGCTATTTTATTTTGTAACAAATATCGTACTACCATCAAAGACACACAAAAAGTCTAACTAAATTTAATATTAAATATCATACAAAAATCCAACTAAAAGTAGACCTCCATATATGTAGTAGTACTAGAGAAGTTATTAACAAGTAGACATTCATCAACCACCAAATATAATCTTAAATGGAATTTGCTGGATTTATTTAAATTCTAACTAAAAAGATCAATTTGTAACTAATATGCCTAAATAATTGATGGTTGAAGTAGTACTTTATTTTACTGATCTTCCATTTCACAATGTCAAGTGCATCCATGCCTATATATAGAAATATGAACCTCTTTGCAACATAAGACACCATTGCGAACACGTCTGAATAAACATGGACAACCGATAAGAATTTAAGACCAGAATACTTGAAATAATCAACTTTCTTATTCATTATTACCGCATACATATTCAAATTGTGTGATGCGTAACACAACACGAGTATCCCACAAAAGAAAACTGTTAAAATTCCACTTAGTTTTAGCAGCTGCATTATGAAATAGTAGGTTAGACATTTAATATACAAAAGTTATGAATCATGCCATTTAATTAGCCTAATAATTTGAGATTACATCCCTCAGCTGACATGTAAGACAAATATGCCATCAAAAGCATTAAAGCAATTACATGAATGCTCAAATGACAACATACACAAATTTTAGTTCAAAATTTGAGTATTGGCCTTAGAATTAATTTGAGATATGCATTTATCTATTACATAAAGTGACAAGAGACTAATCAAGATAGATATTTACCTTCCAAATTATAAGATTTTAAGTATATATGCTATCAAAAGTCTAGTCTGCCAGGAAAAAAGAGAACAATGAATCCATTATAGAGCCTAAATACAAAAGCAATCTAACATCACCAAATTGGAAGATTTTAGATATAAAACTCACAAAGATACCAAGAACCGTGCTGGTGGAAAACATGTAAAACAAATCTCCAATAATAGTGAGGGTAATGATGGTATCAAGGTGGGTAACATCCATCTTTTGTATTGCATTGAAGAGAACAACTGAGGTTGCATCATTTACCACTCCTTCCCCAAACACTAAGCTGTATAGTAATGGAGTTTTATCTTAATGAAGAACCTACATTGATCCTTACAAATGTTACCTTATTACATACACTAAACAATCTTTCTTAGAGAAAACACATTGTATCTGTCAATGAAAATATTGCTCCTAAAGCTGTATCAGCAGATAACATTTGCTAACTAACTATCTATCTCTTATATGTCATTCAAATTTGTATTTTCCATTATCTGCTACATGGGTTGTTGCTACAAGTGTATATAACTTATTTATGTGATATATAACTATTTAATTAATAAAACAAATCAGTGTTCACATTATTTTATTGACTTGGTATCAAAGCCTAACCTCTCACCATGTCTTCTTCGTCTTCTTCTTCTTCTTCTTCTTCTTCTTCTTCTTCCACATCCATGGTTGTTCCTTCTCTCCCCGATTTTATCTCTTCTTCTTTTACCACTGTTCCTACCCATTTTAACCAAACTTTTTCTATCAAACTTAATTCCAAAAATTATATCCCTTGGAAGCTGTAATTCACACCTCTGCTTAATTTCTATAACCTCCATGGAATCCTTGATGGTACTGAAACATCACCACCAAAAGAATTGATTAACTCTTCTTCAAATCATAAAGAGATCAATCATTTTTATGTCACATGGTTCAATAAAGATCAACTTTTATTCTCTTAGATCTTATCCTCAATTACATAGGAAGTTTATCCTTTTATTATTGGATTGAACTTAGCTGCTAAAGTAAGGAATTCCATGACCACAGCTTATGGAGTGGTTAGTCATGCCCAATAAACAAAGCTACATATATAGCTTCTGTTGAAATATGACAATCCCACATCGGAAAGAGATGATTTTTCCACCATAGCATTAGGCTATAAAAGGACTTCATCCCCTCTTAACAATTCATCCCAAAAACCACCAATCTCTCTACTTCTAAGATTGGTTGTATTTTTCCTCTCTCTCTTGTAATATTTCACTTTGTAATATTTCTTTGAAATAGTGAAATATTATTTTAGTAGTGTCCGAGGACGTAGGCATAATTGGCCGAACCTCGTTAAATTCTGGTGTTCCTTTTATTTCTATTTAATAGCTATTGTCGGGTCTTTTACTTTGTGATATATTGTGCTTTAAATTATCTTAGAAAAATTCTGTCACCAAGACTCAAGAGTCTAAGGAAGTTGGTTTTTAAGGGAGACCATTTGTGACTCCACCAACTACCTGGGAATTTTTCTTTGTCTTAATTTTTGGCACAATTATTCATTTTGGTGGAAACTAACCCGATTTCCACAACAATTGGTATCAGAGCCAAGGTTACTGAGTTATATGCTCTGTGGTTGCGGCGTAAGCTGATCTTCCACATCAGAAAGGTTTCCTTGGATTCTTGGGTATTCCGCATTTGAAAGCTATTAAATAGTCTTAAAAAGGAAATGGCAAGAGACGGACAAAAATCCACAATGGACACAACAGCTTCTACTTCATCAATTTTGGCGAGAACTGCTGTGGCAAATACGAGAATTGCAGTGGAGATTTTTGATGGTACAGGCCATTTCGGCATGTGGCAAGGTGAAGTTCTAGACGCCTTATTTCAGCAAGGCTTAGACATTGCCACTGAGGGAGAAAAGCCAGAAGGTGCAGATGAGAAGGAATGAAAGACAATCAATCGTTTGGCATGTGGTACAATTCGATCATGCCTGTCCAGAGAGCAGAAGTATGCCTTTTGTAAAGAAACTTCTGCAAGTAAATTGTGGAAGGCACTGGAGGAAAAATTCTTGAAAAAGAGCAGTCAAAATAAGCTTCATATGAAGAAAAGACTGTTCAGATTCACATATGTTCCTGGTACCACGATGAATGATCACATCACCAATTTCAATCAACTTGTAGCAGATCTGATGAACTTGGATGTGACATTTGAAGATGAAGATTTGGCCCTAATGCTGTTGGGATCCCTTCCTGAGGAGTTTGAGTTTCTAGAAACTACTCTACTCCATGGGAAAGCTGAGGTGTCTCTTAGTGAAGTATGTGCTGCACTATACAGCTATGAATTGAGGAGAAAAGACAAGAAGGATAGCACCAGTGGAGCAGCTGAAGCTTTGATAGTAAGAGGCCGTTCGAAAAATAAGAACAGGGGAAAGAAAGACAGATCAAAGTCCAGAGTGGGCAAAGATGAATGTGCCTTTTGTCGAGAAAAGGGGCACTGGAAGAAAGATTGTCCTAAGTTGAGAAGCAAATCTGGCAAAGGCAAGTTTGTTGCAGATTCAAATGTAGCTGAATGTGATGATTCAGATTTTTCATTAGCATTGATGCCATCAATAAGCAGTTCGACTGCTTGGATCCTGGATTCAGGCTGTAGCCACCATGTGTCCCAATCGGGAATGGTTTTTCGATTTTAAAGAAATTGAAGGTGGAGTTGTCTATACAGCAAATGACAGCCCTTGCAAAACAACTGGAATTGGTTCAATCCAATTGAGGAATCGTGATGGATCAATCAGAACTCTGACAGACGTAAGATATGTGCCCAGTCTGACGAAAAACCTCATTTCTATGGGAATCCTTGGGAGAAAGGGTTTCACTATAATCATTAAAAATGAAGTAATGAAGGTTATATCTGGAGCACTTGTGGTGATGAAAGGAGTTCAAAGGAGCAACAACTTGTATTACTATGAAGGCAATACAGTTGTTGGAACAACAGCAGCAGTTTCTAGTGATGACCATGAGCTAGAAATAACCAGATTGTGGCATATGCGCTTGGGGCATGCAGGCGAAAAATCCTTGAAACTTCTGGCGAATCAAAGATTATTGCAAGGAGTGCGAACCTGCAAATTAGACTTCTGTGAGCATTGCATCAAAGGGAAGCAGACGAGAGTGAAGTTTGGCACTGCAATCCATGATACCAAGGGTATTCTGGATTATGTTCACTCAGATGTATGGGGTCCTTCCAAAACTGCTTCAATGGGAGGTAAACACTACTATGTTACCTTTGTTGATGATTGTTCAAGAAGAGTATGGGTGTATACAATGAAGACAAAGGATGAAGTGTTGGAAGTTTTTCTCATCTGGAAGAAGATGGTAGAAACTCAGACGGGCAGAAAGATCAAGTGTCTTCGAACAGACAATGGCGGAGAGTACACAAGTGATCCCTTCATGAAAGTTTGCAGAAATGAAGGAATTGTTCAACATTTCACTGTCAGAAATACACCTCAACAGAATGGGGTGGCTGAACGCATGAACCGAACTCTACTGGAGAAAGTTCGGTGTATGTTGTCTAATGCTGGATTAGGCAGACAGTTTTGGGCTGAGGCTGTAACATACGCATGTCATCTCATTAATCGTTTGCCATCAACTGCTATCAATGGCAAAACACCTTTGGAGGTGTGGTATGGAAAACCTGCTACAGATTATAATTCCTTACATGTGTTTGGTTCCACTGCATACTATCATGTTAAGGAATCAAAGTTAGATCCAAGGGCAAAGAAAGCTATCTTTATGGGGATATCCTCTGGTATCAAAGGATATCGACTATGGTGCCCAGAGACGAAGAAAATAATCTTTAGTAGAGATGTTACCTTTGATGAGTCTACCATGTTAAAGGTAACAAAGGAACAGACGGATGGTTCTCCACTGCAGGTGGAGGAAACTCCCAAACAGGTGGAGTTTGATAGAAGAAGAATTGTTGATCCAGCAATTGTAGAGTCTGATAAAATTACTCCTACGGAAGAAGAGGAGATAATGGTAGAAAATGGATCAGATGAGGAAGCAGAGGTTTCAGCACAAGAACCTCCTCAGCAACTTGAGCCAATTGCACTACGAAAGCCGAAAAGGAAGATTAAGAAACCTGCTCGACTTGAAGATATGACTAATTATACATCTTCAGTAGATGATGAGATTCCTTCCACTTATTGTGAAGCTATTCAAAGCTCAGAAGAAGAAAAGTGGAGAAAGGCTATGGAAGAAGAGATGCAGTCCCTTGAAAAGAATCAGACATGGAAGCTAGCAAGTCTGCCAAAGGGAAAGAAAGCGATTGGCTGTAAATGGGTTTATGCAAAGAAAGACGGATTTCCTGATAAGAATGATATCCGCTACAAGGCAAGATTGGTAGCTAAAGGCTACGCTCAGAAGGAGGGAATTGATTATAATGAAGTGTTTTCTCCAGTTGTAAAACATTCCTCCATAAGAATACTGCTGGCTTTGGTAGCACAATTTGATCTGGAACTAGTTCAGCTGGATGTAAAAACTGCATTTTTACATGGAGACTTAGAAGAAGAAATCTACATGACTCAGCCAGAAGGATTTAAAGTTGCTGGAAAAGAAAATTTGGCGTGCAAGTTGAGCAAATCGTTGTATGGATTGAAGCAATCTCCAAGACAGTGGTACAAACGATTTGACAAGTTTATGATAAGGCAGAAATACACAAGAAGCAAATATGATCATTGTGTATATTTACGCAAGCTACGGGATGGTTCCTTTATCTATCTTCTCCTTTATGTTGATGATATGCTGATAGCTTCGAAAGATGAAGGAGAGATTCAGAAGTTAAAAGCTCAACTAAATCAGGAATTTGAAATGAAGGATTTAGGGGAAGCTAAGAAGATTCTCGGTATGGAGATATGCAGAGACAGAAAATTGGGGAGACTTTGTTTGACTCAGAAACAATATCTGAGAAAAGTACTAAAGCGTTTTGGGATAAATGAGAATACAAAACCAGTTAGTACTCCACTTGCTCCTCATTTTAAGCTCAGTGCATCTTTATCTCCGAAAAGTGATGAAGAACGAGAATATATGTCAAAGGTTCCATATGCAAATGCTGTTGGTAGCTTGATGTATGCAATGGTGTGTACGAGGCCTGACATTTCACAAGCAGTTGGAGTTGTGAGCAGGTACATGCATGATCCTGGCAAAGGACATTGGCAAGCTGTGAAATGGATTTTACGGTATATTCAGAATACTGTAGATGTTGGTATAATGTTTGAGCGGGATGAGAAAAGTGGTCAATATATAGTTGGATATTGTGATTCCGACTATGCAGGTGATTTAGACAAACGTCGATCTACTACCGGTTATGTGTTCACACTTGCAAAGGCACCGGTTAGTTGGAAGTCCACCTTACAGTCAACAGTTGCTTTGTCTACAACAGAGGCAGAGTACATGGCAGTTTCAGAAGCTGTTAAGGAGGCAATTTGGCTTCAGGGGTTGTTGAATGACTTGGGAATTGGTCAGAAGCATGTCAAAGTGCATTGTGACAGTCAAAGTGCTATTTGTTTAGCAAAGAATCAAGTTTATCATACAAGGACGAAGCATATCGATGTTCGATATCATTTTGTACGGGAAATTCTTGAAGATGGTGGGATACTTCTTCAGAAGATTTTGACTGCTGAAAATCCCGCAGATATGGCAACGAAAGTTGTGACAAGTGTCAAGTTCCAACATTGTTTGGACTTGATAAATGTTATTAGAATTTGAAATTGGGCGCTTTGAAGCGCATTTGGAGACATTACTGAAATTTGTAATATAAGAGTTTAGAGGATGTTTGTTTGGAATTGTGAGATTGTCAAGGTGGAGATTTGTTGAAATATGACAATCTCACATCGGAAAGAGATGATTTTTCCACCATAGCATTAGGCTATAAAAGGACTTCATCCCCTCTTAACAATTCATCCCAAAAACCACCAATCTCTCTACTTCTAAGATTGGTTGTATTTTTCCTCTCTCTCTTGTAATATTTCACTTTGTAATATTTCTTTGAAATAGTGAAATATTATTTTAGTAGTGTCCGAGGACGTAGGCATAATTGGCCGAACCTCGTTAAATTCTGGTGTTCCTTTTATTTCTATTTAATAGCTATTGTCGGGTCTTTTACTTTGTGATATATTGTGCTTTAAATTATCTTAGAAAAATTCTGTCACCAAGACTCAAGAATCTAAGGAAGTTGGTTTTTAAGGGAGACCATTTGTGACTCCACCAACTACCTGGGAATTTTTCTTTGTCTTAATTTTTGGCACAATTATTCATTTTGGTGGAAACTAACCCGATTTCCACAACAGCTTCATAATCTTTCCAAAGATGACAAATCAGTCTCACAATACCTCTATCAAGCCAAAGCTATAACAGACTCTTTAGCGTTAGCAAGACAACCCATTTCGATTATCAAATTCAATGCTATAGTATTTCAAAAACTCAGTACTGAGTTTAATAGAATTGTTGGTGCATTACATCAATTTCTAGACATAATTTCCTTCAATGATCTTTATGGGCAATTAGTGGCATATGAATTACTTCTGAAGGCACAACAACCTCAGATACCCATGGCTAATATGGTTCAACGTACAACTTCTTCTCGTAATTTTCATAATTATCAGACCTCTTTCAATTCCAACATGCGAGTTAATGGAAAGCAAGGTAACTGAGGCAGATGAAGGTATTCTTCACAACCACAAACTTGTCAGATATGCGATTATCATAATCACATTGCAATTGATTGTAGGTGCCGCTTTGATATATCATTCACACGAAATACTTCTGGAAATCAGTCTAATTTCAGGCAGTCACCAAGTGCCAACTTCAGTTCAAAATCGAAAGCTAATATCCCCATTTTACCCATGCCGTCTGAGGCTTCATCCCTTGTGCCATTGACTCCATAAACAAAGTGGTATCTTGACACAGGTGCCACCCATCATGTCACACTAAATTTATCTTCATTGAGCATTTTTATGAATACAAGGGTAAGAATCATTTAGTTATTGGTAATGGCTCGCCATTGTTTATTGCTCATATTGGTAACAGTTCAATTTTCTTTCCATTAAAAACTCTCAGTTTACATAACATATTGCATGTTCCATCTGTTACAAAGCCCTTGTTATTAGTTCAACAATTCTGTAAAGATAACAATTGCTATTTTGAGTTTCATGCTAACTAGTGTTTTGTTAAAGACTAGAATACCAAGAAAATGTTGCTCAAAGGAACAAGTGAGTTGGGACTTTAAAAACTTCAACTGGCCATCCACCACAACTTCAATCAGGCCTTTACTTATATTACTCGCTTGGAGGATTGGCATAATTGTCATGGTCATCCTAACTTTCAGATTGTGATTAAATTAGTTCATCAGTTCCAATTGCCTTGTTCAAATCAATGACTTAGCTCCTATAAATGTGAAGCTTGTTGTTTGGGAAAGCATCATCACAATAAAATTCCATTTACACTCTTATTTCACAAACCTCTTGATTATATTTTTCTTCAAACCTTTGGGTGTGCTATCTATCCACTTTTTCATCCATATAACACTCATAAATTCTCCTATAGGTCTAAACAATGTATTTTCTTGGGTTACTCTCCTTCTCATCTTGGGTATAGGTGTTTTGACAAAGAGAGTGAAAAATTATATGTAGCTCATCATGTTACTTTTGATGAAAAATTATTTCCATTCAAACAAGTTTCAATTCTCACTTCCACATGTGCTCATTCCAAAGAAGATATGTCAAACTCCACATGGTTGCAACTATCTTATCCTCTACACCAACTCACAACTTCTTCGGGTGCTCCAGGTATTCTCCCTTCTTTAAACTCTTTTTTATCATCAAAGAATATCAACCTGCCCTCATCCCTGCCAACAACCCAATCCATCTCAACTACCCCTACCTAATCTCTCTCTTCTACGTCTCCCTCACTAGTCAACTTCAGCTTTACAATCCTGAAGGCATCAATCTTTTTGTTGATTTGCCCATAGCAAACTCTCAACCTAATCCTAATCAATCTTCATCACTTCCCAACTGGACCCACCTAATGACACTAAGACCATCTACCCTTCAAAAAAATCGCTGCTACATTTAGCCACAAAACTCAAATCCCCTTTTAGTCATATATCAATTGAGCCAACATTCTTTACCACAGCTTCAAAAATACCAAAATGGAACCATGCACTGGAACTGGAAATAAAGGCACTTAGATTCAATAACACATGGACTCTAGTCCCTCCATCATCATCTGACAATATAGTGGGAAATAGATGGATTTATAAAATCAAAAGGAAAGTAGATGGTACCATTGAATATTTGAAGTCCAGACTGGTAGCGAAGGGATATACTCAGTGGTATGGTTTAGACTATCGCGAAACATTTAGTCCGGTGGTTAAAACATGTTAATATACGAGCCGTTTTATCTGTTGTCGTTTCTAATGGTTGGTCAATTTGTCAACTTGATGTGAGTAATGCATTTTTAAATGGTGATTTAGAAGAGAATGTCTATATGGTGCAATCACAAGGATTTGTTAATAAATCTCATCCCAATTTTGTGTGCAAGTTGAACAAGAGTCTCCATGGTTTAAAACAAACACCTCGTGCTTGGTTTTAAAAACTTAGTAATTACTTGTTACTAATCGGGTTTGTGGGCTCTAATGTAGATTCTTCATTATATTTATATAATCATGATCGACAGACTTGTTTTCTCCTAGTATATGTTGATGATGTTATCATCACCAGTAATGACTCCAAGTCAGTTCAATCTATTATATGTCAGATGTCCCAAAATTTTCTTCTTCAAGACTTGGGCACTCTTCATTACTTTTTGGGTCTCGAAGTGCTACCTCACAAGTTTGGTTTAAACCTCTCACAACAGGTTTACATAGTTGATTTACTAAAATCTACAGGAATGGAAAGTTGTAAGCCCTGTTCTACTCTAATGGCCACTGGTATCTCATTATCTCATTCTCATGGCACACCTCTATCTATTGAAGAAGTAACCAACTATATGAAACTTTATGGAGGTCTTCAATATGCAACTTTTACCTAGCCTGATCTCTCATTTGCTATGAATAAAATTTGTCAATTTATTCACCAACCCATAGACATTCATCTCAAAGCTCTTAAATGAATCCTCCACTATCTTCACGACACTTTATATCATAGTTTACTCATCACAAGAAACTCGAATTATAAGTTGACAACCTTCAGCGATGCAAATTGGGCCAGATGCCATGATTATCGTCGTTCCACAGGAGGATATTTTCTTTTCCTTGGTTCCAATATTCTTGCTTGGAACTCAAAAAAATAGAGCAAATGTAGAATTCAAAGCCTTGGCTAATACTTGTATTGAAATCAAATGGCTTTAGAAGCTTCTTCGAGAATCAGATGTCACTCTATCACAACCTCCTCATGTGTGGTGTGACAATGTGGGTGCTGTATTTTTATCTTCCAATCATGTTTTTCATGCTCAAACTCGCCATGTTGAAGTCAATTACCATTTTGTTCGCCATCGGGTTTCCAACAAGGAGATAAGTGTGGTTGTAATCTCATCGGTAGATCAACTAGCCGATCTTCTTACCAAACCACTGTCCAAGCTTCAGTTTCATCATTTCAAAGACAAACTGAGGTTACTTTCCATTCCACCTTCAGCTTGTGGGGGCGTATTAGCAGATAACATTTGCTAACTAACTATCTATCTCTTATGTGTCATTCAAATTTGTATTTCCCATTATCTGATACATAGGTTGTTACTGCAAGTGTATATAACTTATTTATGTGATTTGTAACTATTTAAAGGAATGGTTAATAAAACAAATCAATCTTCACATTATTTTATTGACTACCTGAAAATCAAGCAACAAACATTATTTCTGAATACTCTAAATATCATATGTACTTAAAAGTAACCCTATTTCAATTATAAAATTTAGATTTGATTAAAATTGGAATCTTGAAATTTTATAGTGATTATAGATATGCTAAAATTATTAGTATCCTACTTGTATAATCACTAGTAAGAAAAAAAGATCATCTCACTAAGATAATCACGTCCCTAAGACCAAGAAATCCTAATATTGGAAAGAGCCACTTGTTGCCTAGGCCAATAATAGAACATATTTGAACTTGGAAATCAAGAATTAAATAGTACAAAAAACAAAAAAACCAATAGATTAATTCAACTTACCAACAACAATATTGAATGATGAAATGCAAACACCAACCGCTCCAAATAGCATAATGGTTATAAAGTTTTGAAAGAAATCGCTTTTTCTTCTCTTGAAATCTAATAAACCCAAGTGATCCAACTAGATAATTGATTAATAATTTAAATTTTTAAGAAAATGCAATCAATTCCAATTTAAAGAAAATAATTATATATATTAATTACCCAACATTGAATATTATAGGAGAAAGAAGATATATAAAGAACACCTCTTCGCTGAATCTCAATATATGAGAACTTTTACCCTTGCTCAGAACTAAGATACAAGTTCTAAAGATGCATCCCTAACTCAAAATTAATATTAATTATAAGGCATGGGTATTCAAGGTATGGGAATTGTAGATGCAAACTAATGGATTTTCAATTCTCTCGATCGATATGAGTTGGGGATGGTTGCTTTGATCCGTAGGATGGTATTTTCTAGCAAATGACACAAAAAGTGAAGAGGAGAGAGAAAAAGAAAGAGAGAGGAGTGAGACAGAAAATTATGGGACCCATATTCCATATGTCCATTCGTTTATTGAAAGAATCAAATTACAGAAAGCTACCATTATGTTTAACAAAATATCAAGAAAAAATGAAAATTTAAAATACTCACGTATTATTGGATAAAAATATTATTTTAAATAACTATTAGAAAAACTATGATTTGAATGTACTAATTGTTTTATAGTTACAACAATTGTTAACGAGCAAAAAATCTAAATTTTTATAAAAAATCATTCGACTGTACATGAAACTTTAAAAAAGTTACACAAAAATATTTCAAATATAGAAATATTATGTAGTATATTGTACTATAATTTTTAAAATTCATATGGTATCAAATAAATAGGTATTATCTCAAACGACTGAGAGATAAACTGTTATTTTTAAAAAAGTTTACTTTTAACTATAATTTATTAAAATTTAAAGAGATTTTCTGTAATTTATTATATTGAAAATTAAAGTCCAGTCATCAATATAACATGATGCTTTTTATTGCTAGGTAGCCGATTCAGATTGAAATTGTCAGTTCATAGTTCAAATAAATATTGAATAGACCTTAAATCGTCGAATGGATGGTTCAAATCCAATTTTGAGTCGACCAATTCCAATTTAAGAACTGACAGTTTGGCTGGTTCAATATATATATTAAAAAAATCACTTTATAAAACAAAATTTTAACTCATAGACATAAATTTCAAAAAAAAATCATGTTAAGTGAATATTGTTTGTTTCTTTTTGCTCCAATCATAGGGTTACACCCTTTACCTTTTTCACACTCTTATTTAATTTTCTTATAATCAATATTTTTTTAAAAAAATGCAGATGAAAATTGTTTTAACTCTTTTGATGTATAATGTCTGAAATGTATAATTGGAAAATAATGAAAAATTTTTTGTCACGTAATTATAACACATAATTTTTTAATATGTAAAAAAAGGAAAAAGTATAAAAAAATGGTATGTAGTTTTTGTGATTTTTAAATAAAAGTACGTATTACTTTTTTTTTTTATTAAAAAACGGTATGTGCTTTATATGTTGCACATAACACAGGAATATGTGCCATGTCAGCACCACTTCGGAACCTCAGTACCACATCAGCACTCTGTTAGACATCCTAACAGCATTATGTGCAATATATTGCTGAAAGTTTATAGTATATATCTTTTTTTGTAAAAAAAAATAACATTTACTTTTATTTTAAAATCGCAAAAAGCTAGGTGCTACTTTTTTGTACTTTTTCTTAAAAAAAAGAAGAGTGGCAATTTTTTTTAGATAGGGAGAAAATTTTATTTTTCAATATTTTAATTGTTTAATTTATTTTTTTAGAAATATTCCAATTATCAAGCCATGTCTTCTATGAAGCAATTAACTTGAGTATAATTGTGTGAAATATTTTGTCTCGTGTAAGCACTACCACCATAACTATAGTTGGAAATTTGGGTTGAATAATGATAGCACTAAAAAAAATGCATTATTTCTCAACTAAATTTGCACCATTTTAGTTGTTTTTCTTTCAGTTCAAGTTTATTTCTAGTTGAACTTGTTTTTTGATATTTTGATATTTATTTTCAAGTATTTGAGCTCAATGAGAGGTCTTTGGGTTAAAATGAAGCAAAGAGGACCACATTTGCATAAAATCTCAAGTTCAAGGCAAAAGGAAGTAAAGTTGTGCAAAAATGGAGCCAAAAGTGGGCCACCACAAATCTGCCACACGACAAAATGGTTTGCCATGTGAATTAAAGAAAAACGATTAGATTCGACAATTTGTGGAGGAAGCCACATGGTCAATTTCACAATCTTGTGGGCAACTTTTTGACGTTATTCAATGAATTTTAAGCCATGGCTACTTGGAAAGATATCAATATTTGATTCTCCAAAGCTTTTGAAGTGCCCAAAACTTCTAAGGAATCAATTTAGGAATTTATATCTCTCATCACCTATAAAAAGGCATCACTTTCCTATTTTAGAGAGAATCAACACCACCTCCCTCATGTTATATCTTATAGCTCCATTTTTAAACATTATTTGCTACTACTTCACCCAAGTCTCCATTTGGGTACTTTCAAGCATCAGCAAGGCAATGGATAGATATTGGAGGAGAATACTTGGCTTAAAGAGGAAGCTTGAAAACTTTTAGAGTTTAAGAGCTTATTAGTTTGCAATTTCTATTCTCCTTTCCCTTTGCTCAAATTTTTTAATATTTATATATGCTTTTATGGTGATATTTATGACTATGGATAGCTAGATTTCTTATTGGGAGAGACTTTTACCCTCATGAATATGTAAATATTTGATGTTATTGATTACTTAATGGTATTATTGATGTTTATGCAATTTTTGAATGTCTTTGTATCACCATCTTACCCTTATATACCTCAGTCATGTATGATAATATTTCTAACTGACTTATAGATATATATGAATGAGACTTATAAACGTACAATACCTATAAACTAATTTATGACATATGATAAGAATAATTAAACATTATATATGAACACAAATTATACTTTTAATGATTATGAACTAACACATAATTTTATTTACAAATATATATGATGCATATAATATTTACTTATATAGGCATGATATGACAACAACTATTACTATCACAGTTGTATTTTTCTAGTGGAATCACTAGATCAACATACTCTTGTCTTTCCATACTTTGCTTCCACTACGGGAACTGTACTTGTTCGAGAGAAAAATAATTATCACACTGAATTTTAACCAAGTAGTGCAAACTTTATAGAAAATAGTCAAATACTTCTTAATTAAGATTTCATACATCACCATGACTGCCCCTTTTTATATGAGACAACTCACTATTATCAAATCATTATGCATCATATAATAATAATAATAATAATAATAATAATAATAATAATAATAATAATAATGCAGTATTAGATAATTACATATTATCAAAAAATAGTAGCAATGATAATAATAATGACAACAATGATAATAAGAGAAGTTGCATCAAAATTGAAATTTATCCTTTTATTTATTATGCCTATAAATTAAATCATCTAGCCTAGACCTTAGGGAAACCTAAAAAGGTATCCCTACCCGTGAGTCGTTCTACACAAGGCACCTAAGTAAAGAATATTTCAGTTGAATAGCTGAATATCTTGGCTAAAGCAATTTATACTAGTCAGAGCCAGAGCCTTATATCCAGGCTAAAACCACATCTTTTGGTTGAAGTCATACATATATTATGGCCAAAGCCGACTCTAGTTGAAGTCATATATATATTCTAACCAAAGCCGTCTACCTTAGCCAAAAGCATGTAACCCTATTGACGTACTAATAAGTTTATCCTATTCTAGTTTATGCTTATTTATGGGCTCGAATTACATTCGCATATAATTCACAATTTCAAACAAGGGTTTATTACATTCATTGTGATTATTACATTATATATTTATTTTCCTTTTCCAAATAATTCTCGTTTGTCAATAATAATGTCTCCTTATTGTCGTATCACATTACAATTCAAGTACAAATTATTATCATTTCACATAACATACAATTATCGTATTCATTTATATTAAGATTTTAGGTATTTTCTATTTTTCAATATTATGTGCTTTTTTATCATATCAATTTTTAAAACAAACATCATTCAATATCACTTCATAATACAAATTAATATTAACATACACATATGCACTCATTCGTGATGTTCATACATTTACATGCGAAATCAATTTATAACAAAATTAAATACAATCATTTCATAATGCAACTTAATTCATAGCATATATGTATATATATATTTATTATTTTCATTTTCTGTATCTCTATTTCCAAATTTATTTCACTATATATCTGATATTTTTCCTGCTTGCTATTGTATTTTATACTATCCGTTATCACGTTTTATTATAGTATATATATATATATATATATATATATAACATCACAACAGTAAAAAATTTCATAAATATATCAATTTATAAACTAAAATTTAACATGATAATAATATTATTATAATTAATATTTTGCTTTAATAGCTATTTCCATAAAATTTGCATAAATTTGACGATGAAATGATCCTGATTATTACTCTTTTCAATCTACCGTGGAAGCCTTTGCTTTTACTATTTACGATGCCTATAGGCTTAGTATTTGTCGGTCCAATTTTATTAATCCTTAAATTATATTTATGATCTAAAATTCATCATGGTTACTAACTTGTCTTCAAATTGTCTAAGTAATTATTTAATTCATATAGTGCTTCAGCTAACACTTCGGTCCGATTTAATGCCCTCACATCATAATTGTCATTTTTATGTCCATTTTTAGGTCCTTTCTATTTAATTTTATTTTTACTCAATTAATCACTAATTAAATCTACTTATTATTCAATTAGCTTAATCTTCACCTTAATTAATTATTTTTTTCTCCTCATTCCTTCAAACAAAACAGCCCCATCATTCATCCTTTGGTCACGGGTACGTAATGTTTCATAAATCTCTTCAAGCTTTGGTTCAATTTGCAATTCCTTTACCTTGAATTCACGGTACCTTTTCTCAATTTCATCTCCCTTACTCATACATCACCTTGGGCAACCCCATTTGTCCTCTTCTAAGTCACTGTTTCAACACACAATTTCAAACAAATTATGGACAAAATTCGTAACTCTTCTTTTCTTCATGTCTCGGCATCTTAGAATTCTCCACATGCCATCTTTTACCTCATTCAATAAGGAAAGAAAGTGAAGGAAATGAAATTAGTTTTCTTCCCAACACAATCTCAAGCCAAGAAGATGGAAACAAAGAAAATTCAAGGAAAAAGAAAGAATTTTTACCTCAACTCTCGGTCTTGGCCAGAATTCTTCTTCCTCCCATTAATCTTTCTTTTTCTTGGTTTGAACCTATTTTCTCTCCACTTACCCATCACATGCAACCCATTATTCTCCTTTAATTTCCTTCTGCCGAACCAAAATCTCCACTCTTCTTCCATTTTGAAGTCTCGGGCATGTATATATGGAGAGTGATGTTGAAGATGGTTTTCTTTAATATTCCACGGGTTCTACTTGAGACTAAACTCTTCTTGACCCTTTCCCATGATTGGCCGAGAGATATAGATGACAAAATGAGGGGAACAATGAAGGAGAGAGGGTCGGGTACAAGGAGAAATGGGAAAGGAAATTGATCATTGTTAGAATAATTAAGTAAATAAGGAAGGAAAAATTCGGAGACAAAATACAATTTGTGCCCAAAGTTTATATTTTTATACTTTAATTAAGAATAAAATTAACATGCATGATGGGCAAGTGGGCGGCATGCATCACCACTTTAGGTAATTAATTTAGTTTTAATCTTAATAATTTCAAGTAACTTTAATTACTCTCATGTTTTCCAATTGATCCTCTAATTTTCTCCTTTTCAATTTAATCCATATTAAAATTTTTTCCCCAGTTCAAGCTCCAAATTAAATAATTCTAACCAATAATATATCCTATAAATTTCTCCATTAATTATTCTACATACCACTTAATTTAATTGTACTAATTCTGCATCGGAATTAAATTCAATTTTTCAAATTAATCCGCACCATAATTTAAATTTCTCCATTTTGAAAACCCAAACTGATTAATTTTCATCAATTACTTATACCAATATTCACATCATAATTTTTTTATATAATGACATTCACAGTTTCACGATTCGCACATCAAAAGAAAATTGTATTTTTACAGTTTAGTCGGATTTTCCGTGACACTCGATTATTTTACATCAAATGTCCATATTTTATTTTATCACTCTTATTGAGTCTATAATTAAACTTTGATCATATTAGCATTGTTTTGATTACAAACGCACTCAGTTTTCACTCGGTTCAGTGCATCCAGACTCAAATGTGCAAGTCAATCAATGTTCAAACTGGCCAACGTGATAGTCTTTGGATATTCATGTTCATGCTTAATGCTTATGTTGGGTTATATATTGATTTGAGTTTTAATGATAAATTGAAAAGTCAAGTTAAGGTTAGATGCACAATAGTACTATCAACACCAATGGTGCCAATGCCAATTACCTTACCCTTTGCATTGTTTCCAAAAGTAACTTTACCTCCATCAATACTTTTGATTTCATTGAAGAATTCCTTGTCTCCTGTCATATGCCTTGAGCATCAACTGTCTACTAGCCATGCATTTTTGTTTATTGTGGACTTGAGGCATACCTACAAAGTTAGAAATCAAGTATGATATTTAGGTACCCAAATGAGTTTGGGTCCTTGGGGGTTAGCACATGAAGGTTGCCAATGAGCCTTCCTTATCCAGCAATGTTTATTTATGTGACCTATTTTCATACAATAATTACATTGTTTAGGTCTAAACTTGCTTTTTGGTCTTGTACTGTATTTAAATGCCATAATTTTATTAATATGATTTTGAGAACAATGACATGCACATTCATGATTAATTTGCATTTCTTTAGATGCATGCTTCTTATATATAAAGGCATGATTAGTCTTTTGAGGATTGTTTCTTAGGTTTACTAATCTTTGATTATTCCTTTTATGTATAGAGGAATTAGTATACTTATTCTTTGGTGCTTTTCCAGCAAGTGTGGAGATGTGAGGTTCTTTAGGTTTGACAAATATAGTTTTGTTAGAAGATGATGATGTGTCTTTAAACCCTAGACCATGTCTTACTAAAGGTGGTCTTTGAGACACAATGAGAGTGTCTAAGCTCTCTTTACCCTTGTGAAATTTAGAAATGGAATTTCTAAGTTCTTCAACTTCATTTTTCAAAGTATTGTTTTCTTTTAAAAGTGAAGCTGTTGAGGGTCTTGATGAGTATTCATCTAATGACTTTTGAAGATATTCATTAGATGATTTAAGCTTTATGTTCTCCTTTTCTAAGCCATCTATCTTATTTTTCAAATTAGAGATATTATTTCTATAAGTACTAAATTTACTTCTATATTTCTCTAATTCTATATTTAATTCTTCTATTAGGCTTTGCTCATCATCATCATCATCACTATCACTATCATTATCACTACTATCATTATTGAAAGAGTATGAGTGTAGTGATCTTACTTTGTCCGAGATGTGATCCTCAATAGCCATGAAGCATAGGTTGACCTCTTCACTTTCATTATCATCTTTTTCGCTTGATGAGCTTTCGTCATCCCATGTGGCTTTGTGACCTTTCTCCCCACTGTCTCTTTGGAATTTGCTCTTATGCTTCTTGAGCCTTGGACATTCAGGTTTGATATGTCCTTTCTTTCCACATTCATAGCATTTTACCTCTTCCTTACTTCTGTGTGTATCATTTGAAGTTTGTTTGAGGTTTCTTTGCCTGAATTTTCTGGAATTGCTCATTTTCTTCTCAATAATTTTTTTTAATCTTCTTGAAAGCATAGCGATGTCCTCATTTTCATCATCACTCATTTCTTCATCATCTTCACTTTCTTCTTGAGATTTTGAAGTAGAGGCTTTGAGTGCTAATGGTTTTCTTTTCTCTGGTTCTGCCTCAAGCTCTCTATCTCTCTTTACTGCCATCTCATGTGTAAGAAGCTTGCCAATCAGCACATCAGTGTTCATGATACTCATATCTTCATTTGTTTCTTCTATGCCAGCAACTCTTGAACCATAGTCTTTAAGAGGAAGACTTCTCAGGATTTTATTGTTTACATCTTCCAAACTCAGATGCTTCCCAAGTTTCCTCATTCCATTTATAATGGATAGAAGACGATTTGTCATGTCAGTGATTGACTCATTGAATTTCATCTTGAAAAGCTCATATTCTGAGGTTAGAAGTTGAATCTTCTTGGATTTGACTTGCTTAGTTCCCTCATGATAGTTCTCCAATGTCTTCCACATACTGTGTGCTGTTGAGCAATGCTGTATTCTCCCACATTCTTCAATAGATAATGAGCTTGATAGAATTGTCATTGCCCTCTTGTTTTTGAAATTTGCTCTTCTTTGGGGCTCTGTCCAATCGTCTCTTGATAGGATTTCCTCTTCACCATCATCTCCTCTTCGGGTTGGTGGTGTCCATTCTTTTCGTACACTATCCCATACTTCAATTCCTTCACTGTCCAAGTATGTCTCCATCCTAAACTTCCAATGGGCATAATTTGGTCCATCAAAGTAAGGTTTGAGACTCTGGAATCCTTCACTGGCCATATCTTACTCTTTACTAGCGCTTTTTAGGCTTCAATGCTAGACAAGGCTCTGATACCAATTGTTGCCCAGATATTAGACCAAGAAGGGGGGTTGAATTGGAGTTTCTAAAATTAAACTTTAAAGTGCGGAAATAAAATTGCTAATTTTAGAAGGGATAGAGAAAATCAGACACAAAGATTTATAGAGGTTTGGGTATTAACAAACCCTACTCCTCTCCCCAATTGCAATTGGGAGTTTTACTAACACACTAAGTGTTACAATGGAGTTTTACAAGCTCACTCCCAACTATGGTGTTTCTCACAATGGCTCACACCTAACCCAGAAATCCTTTGTGTTTTAATGGCTCACACAATAACCAATTCCTTTGTGTTTTATAGGCTCACACAAACAACCTACACTTGTGTTTTACAGGCTCACACAATAACCTACACTTTGTGTTTTGCAGGCTCACATAAACAACCTTTTAAATTTGTGTTTTGGAGGTTCACACAACTAACCCTTACAAGTGTTCTTCTCTTAACCCAGAACTACCCAATGCTCACTTGAGTAAAGATTACAGAGAGAACCACTTATAAATCTTTATTGCTCAAATATGAGGAGCAAAAAGATTTTTACAGAGAATAGATTTGTTCACAAAGCATAAAAATACAAGATAGCTTGTGATTTGAAATATATACTAATCTTTTGTTTTTCTTATTATTCTCTTATCATCCTCTTGTTTCTTAATGCATAAATGACTTCCATTTATACTCCCATGGCTAAATATAGCCGTTGGGGTGCATTAATTTAGAAACTAGCCGTTATACCAAGCAAAAAATCGCGCCTTACATTTTTCTCTTTCATTGGTCATGGGCGTGAATATGCTTGTCACGGGGGTGACAGTTCTTCCCAAGCCGTGACTGAAGTGGTGATCATTGTCGTGAAGCTCTCTGGAATGTCTTAACATATAAAGTCACGGGCGTGACGTTAATTAGTCACGGGCGTGACACTCTTCCCAGCCGTGAGAGAAGTGGTGACTGAAGTCGTGAAACTCTCTGGATGAAATTGAATAAATACTTCACGGGGGTGACACCTACATTCACGGGGGTGAACATCTTCACAGCCGTGACCAAAGTGGTGACTCTGGTCGTGAAGCTCTCTGATTGAATTTACACAACTCTTCACGGGAGTGACACCTCTAGTCACGGGGGTGACTGAAATGCTTACTTCACGGTTTGGTTTTCCTTCGTGGCCGTGAACTTCAAATGTTGGTTTTGGTAACGGTTAGCTTTCTTCACGGGGGTGACTCCTTGAGTCACGACAGTGAACATGCTACTTCTTACTTTTTATTTCTTTAAGGATTATTCTTCCAATTCTCCATTCTTGCCATTTTATGTCCTGTATAATATACTTTAAAAAACAAGTATGTTAAATACAATATTGCTATATTATTTATTATCATCAAAATGACGGAAATACCCCTCAAGGTTAACAGTATGTATACTTTTAAAGGTAATGGTACATTCGATTTCATAATGCAATTATGTCTTATGATTTTGAGATGATTGAAGAAGACCATTGTATTTATATTAAGAGGTCTAAAGATAAGTTTGTGATCTTATCTTTATATGTTGATAATATACTAATAGTTAGAAAAAATATGAAATACGTAACAAAAATTAAGGGATGGTTGTCATCCAACTTTAAAATGAAAGATATGAGTGAATCTATATTTATCCTGGAGCTAAGATTTCAAGTGATCGGTCAAGAAATTTATTATCTCTTTCATAAGAGTCATACATCAAGAAAATTATTGAGTGATTTCATATGCAGGATTGTAAACCCTTTGATACTTCAATTATGAAAGGTAAAATCCTAAGCCAAAGAACATGTCTTAAAACCTATGAAGAAAAAGAACAAATGAGCAAGGTTCCTTATGGGTGTTTGGGATTGATGTTGGGTATCCAAAAAGCAGGTTTATAATTTTTTTATTTAATTGACTGATTTTTTTAATTTTTTTTTTCTCAAACTTGCTTATGAAAAAAGGATATATTTATTTGCTTCTCTTGAAAAACAGTTTTCAAAACTCAAAAAAATTAAAAATAAAATTTTTCTCCAAAAACGATTTTTCCAAACGCAATGCCAAATGGACTCTTATTCTACTGCAGTTGGAATCCTAAAGTATGTTATGATGTGTACTAGGCCCCATATTTATTTTACTATCAGAGTAGCAAGCAGATATTGATCCAACCCATGACAAGAACATTGGAAAGTAGTAAAAAAGATACTTAGATATCTAAAAGGTTGTGTTATCAAGGGAGAGATTTGCATATGAAATGTTATACTGATGCTAATTAGGGAGGAGATTTAGATGAGAGAAAATCTATCTCAAGATTTGCATTCTTACTCAACAATGGCGCCATATTGTGGAGTAGTAAGAAATAATCTTGTATAACTCTATCTACAATAGAAGTTGAATTTGTAGCTTTTTTAGCTGATGTGCAATAGGTGGTTTGATTAAGAAGATTTTTAGAACATTTAACAATGAGAGAAAATGTTATACAACCTATACTTATAAATTGTGATAGTTAGGCTGCAATAATAGAATACAGAAAAGACCCCAAATTTCATACTAAAACTAAGCATATTTACATTAAGTATAATTTTGTGAATGACATAGTTGTACAAAAAGAAGTGAAGAGGTTCATAACATCGCAAGAGTTGGTTGCAGATCCCTTTACAAAGCCTGTGCCAAAAGATGCATTTTTTAGGCAGGTTAAATCTTTAGGCTTGTGTAGATGTTAAATGTACTTATAAATGACTTTTGTTCCCAAAAATGTTCATATTATATATATTTTCTCTTTAAATGATAATAAATTTTCATTATAGTTCAATTTCTAAATATAAAACATACATAAAAATATATGTTGAATACATATTTGAGTACAAAAGTATGTTGGATAGATATGATATTGGCCTTCTCACAAAGGCAATCACCTTTGTTACTTTGTATGAACAAAGATGAAATGAATTTTAAGCTTTATTATCTATGTGATAATCAAGAGCCAAAACTTAAATGCATATATCGCCATTCTACGTGAAATGAGAGAAATAGATTGATAAAATATTTTAACATTAAGTGTATATTATAATATATATCACTTCATCTATCTTAATGTGAGATCAGAGTTATGAAAGAATTGATAAATGGAGTATGTATGTGAACTCATAGTTGGACATTGAGTGTGTTTATCTACGATCTGTACGGTATTATATAACATAAAGATATATGTTCCAATAGGAAAGGAGTTAATACCTAACATGTGATTCATAACACATGTGCATAATTTGACCAAATAGGGTAATAAAATATATATCATAACTTTATTTAATGTGAGACCCTCGAGTTTATATGTAATCTCGCTTAGTATTCTTATGACTCAATTCTAATTCTGTAATTGATATTTAATATTTGTGCTAAACCTTGAGAGGTATTTCTATCATTTTGATGATAACAAATAAAATAGCAATATTATATTTAATATACTTGTTTTCTAAGTCTATTAAACAGGACATGGAATAAAATAGTAAGAATGGAGATTGGAAGAATAATCCTTGAAAGAACAAATTAAGGAAGTAGCATGTTCACGCTCGTGACCCTATGTGTCACGCCCGTGAAGGAAGAACAAACCGTGAAATGGACATTTAAGTCACACCCATGAACTAAAGTGTCACACCTGTGAATGTTCATAGAATTTTCATCCAGAGAGCTTCACGACCAAAGTCACCACTTGGATCACGGCTGGGAAGTGTGTCACGCCCGTGAATATGTATGTCACACCAGTGACCCAATGTTTCAAAACATTCTAGAGAGCTTCACGACCAAGGTCACCACTTCTGTCATGGCTTGGGAAGAAATGTCACACCCGTGACAAACATAGTCATGCCCATGAATGATGAAAGAGAAAAATATCAGGTGCGATTATTTGGTTGGTACAACGACTAGTTTCATATTAAATGCACCCTAACGGCTATAATCAGCCAAGGGAGTATAAATGGAAGTCATTTATACTTTTAGTACAAGAGGATAGCAAATACTTTGAATCAAAATCTTATTACAATCTATTTGTACATTCAATACTTTGAGAACCAATATCTATTTTCTGTAAAAAAAATTTTGCTCTTCATTTATTGAGCAATTAAGATTTGTGAGTGTTTCTCTCTGTAATCTTTACTCAAGTGAGCTTTGGGTATTTCTGGGTTAAGAGTAGAACACTTGTAAGGGTTAGTTGTGTGAGCCCTTAAAACACAAAGTTAAGGTTGTTTGTGTGAGCCTGCAAAAACACAAAGAAAATGTTGTTTGTGTGAGCCTGTAAAAACACAAAGTAAAGGTTGTTTGTGTGAGCCTGTAAAATACAAGGAATTGGTTATTGTGTGAGCCATTAAAACACAAGGGATTTCTGGGTTAGGTGTGAGTCATTGTGAGAAACACCATAGTAAGGAGTGAGCTTGTAAAACTCCATTGTAACACTTAGTGTGTTAGTGAAACTCCCAATTGCGATTGGGGAGAGAAGTAGGGTTTGTTAACACCCGAACCTCTATAAAATCCTTGTGTCAAATTTCTCTATCCCTCCTAAAATTAATTTTTTATTTCCACACTTTAAAGTTTAATTTTTTGAAACTCCAATTCAACCCCCCCCTTTTTGGCTTAATATCTGGGAAAAAATTGGTATCAGAGCTTAGTCTATCATCGAAGCCTAAAAAGCGCTAGTAAAGATTAAGATATGGCCAGTGAAAGATTCCAAAGTCTCAAACCTTACTTTGATGGAGCAAATTATACCCATTGAAAGTTTTGGATGGAGACATATCTGGATAGTGAAGGAATTGAAGTCTGGGATAGTGTACGAAAAGAATGGACACCACCAACCAGAAGAGGAGTTGATGGTGAAGAAGAAATCCTATCAAGAGATGATTTGACAGAGGCTCAAAGAAGAGCAAATTTCAAAAACAAAAAGGCAATGACAATCCTATCAAGCTCATTATCTATTGAAGAATGTGGGAGAATACAACATTGCCCAATAGCATACAACATGTGAAGACATTGAAAAATTATCATAAAGGAACTAAGCAAGTCAAATCCAAGAAGATTCAACTTCTGACCTCAGAATATGAGCTCTTCAAGATGAAATCCAATGAGTCAATAACTGACATGACCAACCATCTTCTAGCCATTATAAATGGAATGAGGAAACTTGGGAAGCATATGAGTTTGGAGGATGTAAACAACAAAATCCTGAGAAGTCTTCCTCTTAAAGACTATGGCTCAAGAGTTGCTGGCATAGAAGAAACAAATGAAGATATGAGCATCATGAATACTGATGTGCTGATTGGAAAACTTCTCACACATGAAATGACAGTGAAAAGAGATAGAGGGCTTGAAGCAGAGCCAGAGAAAAGAAAGCCCTTAGCACTCAAAGCCTCTACTTCAAAATCTCAAGAAGAAAGTGAAGATGATGAAGAAATGAGTGATGATGAAAATGAGGACATTGTTATGCTTTCAAGAAGATTAAAAAGAATCATTGAGAAGAAAATGAGCAGCTCCAGAAAATTCAGGCAAAGAAACCTCAAACAAACTTCTAATGATGCACAAAGAAGTGAGGAAGAGGTAAAGTGCTATGAGTGTGGAAAGAAATGACATATCAAACCAGAATGTCCAAGGCTCAAGAAGCATAAGAGCAAATACCAAAAAGACAATGGGGAGAAAGGTCACAAAGCCACATGGGATGACGAAAGTTCTTCAAGTGAAAAAAGATGATAATAAAAGCGAAGAGGTCAACCTATGCTTCATGGCTATTGAAGATCATGTCTCGAATAAGGTATGCCTCAAGTCCACAATAAACAAAAATGTTTGGCTAGTAGATAGTGGATGCTCAAGGCATATGACAGGAGACAAATAACTTTTCAATGAAATCAAAAGTATTAATGGAGGTAAAGTTATCTTTGGAAACAATGCAAAGGGTAAGGTAATTGGCATTGGTTCTATTGGAATTAATGGTACTACTTTTATTAAAGATGTCTTACTTGTTGATGGCTTAAAACATAACTTGTTAAGTGTAAGTCAATTATGTGATAAAGGAAACAAAGTAATCTTTACTTCAAATGAATGTCTTGTGATCTCTATCGATGGTCAGGAGATATTTAAAGGAAATAGAGATGTAAATACATACATAACAAACTTACATGAACTATCTAATAATTCCTCTAATTGTCTTGTGACTACTAGTGATGAATCTTGGTTGTGGCATAGAAGACTTGGTCATGCTAACATGGACTTAATACAAAGTCTCAGCACAGGAGAACTAGTAAAAGGACTGCCAAGAGTTAAATATGAAAAAGGAAAGACATGTGAACCTTGCCAAAGAGGAAAGCAACACAAGTCATTCTTCAAAACCAAAAACATAGTAAGTACCTCAAAACCTCTTCAACTCCTGCAGTTAGACTTGTTTGGACCTACTAGAATTGTTAGCTTAAGAGGAAAACATTATGCATTTGTCATCGTAGATGATTACTCTAGATTTACTTGGGTAATTTTCTTAGCTCAAAAGAGTGATGCTTTTGAAAATTTTAAAAACTTTGCTAAAAGAGTTCAAAATGAAAAAGGGTACTGTATTTCAAAGATAAGAAGTGATCATGGGAAATAATTTGAAAATGAAAAATTTGAAAGCTTTTGTCTTGAACATGGCATTTCACATAATTTCGCATCTCCTAGAACACCTCAACAAAATGGGGCAGTTGAGAGGAAAAAATCGAACTTTAATTGAAATGGCTAGAACAATGCTCAATGAATATGATTTACCAACTTACTTTTGGACAGAAGCCACAAATACTGCATGTTATATTTCAAATCGAGTTTTCAAAAGGCCTATTTTAAACAAAACCTCATTTGAGCTATGGAATGGAAGAAAGCCCTTGATATCATAGTTTAGAGTATTTGGATGCAAGTGTTTTATATTGAACACTAAGGAAAATCTTGAAAAATTTACCTCTAAATCCGATGAAGATATCTTTTTAGGATATTCTAGAACCAGCAAAGCATATAAAGTATTTAATAAAAGACCATTAACTATTGAAGAATCCATGCATGTTATTTTTAATGAATCTAGTAGACTTGATCTTGTGAAAGGTAGTGTTCTTGATGATGTTGTAGGAAATATGGAAAGACTAGATCTTGGAAATGGGAAAGAAGAAAAAGATCAAGAAGACTCACCTCAAAATGATTCTCTACCTCAAAATCAAGAAGAAAACGAACAAGAACTCCCAAAAGAATGGAGAATGGCGAAAGATCATCCAAAAGAGCAAATCATTGGTGATCTCTCAAGGGGAGTAAGTACTAGATCTCATTTCAAACATTTAGTCATTGACATTGCTTTTATTTCTCAAATTGAGCCTAAAAATGTTGATGAGGCTCTTAATGATGAAAGTTGGGTAATTGTCATGCAAGAGGAACTCAACTAATTTGAGAGAAGTAAGGTATGAACCCTAGTACCTAGACCCAAGAATCATCAAATTATAGGTAGCAAATGGGTATTTAGAAACAAACTACATGAACAAGGTTCAATAACTAGGAATAAGAATAGATTAGTTGCAAAAGGATATAATCAGGAAGAAGGTATAGATTATGATGAAACATTTGCACCTGTAGCTAGATTAGAAGCCATAAGAATACTTTTAGCATATGCATGTCACATGAATTTCAAACTTTTTCAAATGGATGTGAAAAGTGCATTTCTAAATGGATATATAGAAGAAGAAGTGTATGTAGAACAACCACCAGGTTTTGAAAGCTATGATTTGCCAAATTATGTTTTTAAACTTTCAAAAGCTTTGTATGGTTTGAAAGAAGCCCCAAGAGCTTGGTATGAGAGGCTAAGTTCTTTTATATTAGAAAATAGCTTTACAAAGGGAAATGTTGGCACCACATTATTCATTAAAAAGCATAAGCATGATATACTAATTGTTCAACTTTATGTTGATGATATAATATTTGGTTCTACTAACGAGTTGCTTTGTCAAAAATTTGCTCTTTTGGATGTCTTTCGTCATTCTCCATTCTTTTGGGAGTTCTTGTTCGTTTTCTTCTTGATTTTGAGGTTGAGAATCATTTTGAGGTGAGTCTTCTTGATCTTTTTCTTCTTTCCCATTTCCAAGATCAAGTCTTTCCATATTTCCTACAACATCATCAAGAACACTACATTTCACAAGATCAAGTCTACTAGATTCATTAAAAATAACATGCATGGATTCTTCAACAGTATGACTAGGGAATTTGAAATGAGCATGATGGGACAACTTAAGTATTTCCTTGGTCTATAAATAAAGCAAAGCAATGAGGGCATATTCATCAACCAATCCAAATATGTTAGAGATTTAATTAAGAAATTTGGTATGGAAGGATGCAAGAATGCCAAGTCTCCTATGAGCACATCAAAAAAATTCATCAACAAAATTGGACAAGGATGAAAAGGGTAAGAGCATTAATGAAAAGCTTTATAGAGGTATGATCGGATCACTTTTATATCTTACTGCTTCTAGACCCGATATAATGTATAGTGTTTACTTGTGTGCACGATTTCAATCATGTCTTAAAGAATCTCATTTAAATGCAGTAAAAAGGATTCTAAAATATTTACATGGATCTTTGCATCAAGGTTTATGGTATCCTAGAAATTCATCCTTTCATCTTATAGGATATTCATATACAGACTATGTTGGTAGTCTTTTAGATAGAAAAAATACTTCAGGTACTTGTCACTTTATTGAAGAATGCTTAGTTTCTTGGTTTAGTAAGAAACAAGTCTCAGTTGCTCTCTCAACTGCTGAAGCAGAATATGTAGCAGCTGGATGTTGTTGTACTCAAATACTTTGGATGAAACAACAACTTAAGGACTATGGTCATGAAATGAATCATATACCTATTAAATGTGACAATACAAGTGCTATAAATCTTTCAAAGAATCCTATACAACACTCAAGAAGTAAGCATATTGACATTAGACACCATTTTATTAGAGATCATGTTCAATATGAAGATGTTGCATTAGAATTTATAAGCATAGAAAATCAATTGGCATATATTTTTACTAAGTCCCTAAATGAGGAAAGATTTAATTTCATTAGAAGAGAACTTGGTATGATTGATGGATTAACCTTATGATTGCTAAAATTATGAAATCTTAATTGATGATCTTAAATTTGTATCATATCACGAAATATAAGGTAGAAATTTTGATGAAAATTTATGTTACAAGGATTTTAAATTTAATTTATGAAAATTTAAGGGGAGTCACGCCCGTGACATATGTTCACGGCCGTGACTTAAATAGCCAAAAGAGGCAATGTCATTCATGACTTGATTCACGACATAGTTCATGGTTTCAAGTGGTGAAGCTTATTTTCACCGCTTCATTCACTCTTGTGAAAATACCTTTTCACGCCCGTGATGAAGTTTTCACTCCCGTGAACCTTTACACCCCAAAACTCACAGAGGCATTCACGCCTTACTTCATAGGCATAAGTAGTGAAATTCAACCTTTCACGCCCGTGACTATTGTCTCACCCCCGTGACAGTTCATCATTCATGCCCATGACATTCAAAGGTCACGATCGTGAACGTATTCACGCATTTATTCACGGGTAGAGCATTCCTTCAGCAAACCGTGAACACGACAATTCACGCCCATGAACAATCATTTCATGCCCGTTAATGCATCGAGTATATAAAAGAACAGGTGGTTATTTTTCTCATTTTAACTCTTAAACTCCTTAAAACCGCTCTCATTTACACACATTCAATGAAACGTTGAAGATTCCAGCCCCCAAGTCACAAACTTTTCCTATAAATACCATCAAAAGTTCAATTTTTCATCAAAAATCATACATTCTTAGGGTTTCATTAAAACTTTTCTGTCAAAAATTTTTCTCAATCCCTCACAAGTTTACTTCTTCAAGTCAAATGGAGACTGCCTCATCCAAAGGAAAGAGAAAGAAGTCTCATGCTCCTAAGAGGTATGCAGATTACCTCATGAATCGAATTCCGGAGCAATGTCATCCCCGGTACTCCACTTTGAAGAAAAGACCTCTACTGTCATCGAGGTCCTTCGAATGGCAAAAAGTCCGAACTCTCGGGCTCGAAACAGCTATGGCAGAGCAACTCCAGGCCTATCATTTGAAAGAATTTATGGAGATTCATCAGCCAACATTGAGGGAGCCAACACTAGAATTCCTTAGCACTTTGCAAGTGTCACCTACTAGAGTGGTGAAATTCCAACTATGTAACAATCCCAACACCCTCAGTGCCATTGAATTTGGGAATTATTTAACTTACCATCAGATGGCATCCTCAATGACAACGAAGTTGAATTCTTCGCCACATGAGCTTGGACCTATTTTGGCACCGATTGCAGCTGGGATGTCAAAAAGACCAAAAGCACTCATCTCAGGTCCCCAGTGCAAAAATATTTACATAGGTTCATGACCTATAGCATATTCACTTGGGGAGAAAGCAATGGGACCAAAAGGAAATCGGAGCTCTTCCTATTTGAGATGGCTAGAAGAGGACTCACCGTGGCACTTTCTAGATGGTTTACAAACCATCTTCTGTCCATTACCACCAAACCCACAGGAGATATACTTATTTGTGGTTATGTTACTCATATAGCCTTAAAGCTTGGCTATTTGAAGCTGGATGAGCATCACTTCAACCTCATCCCTAGCATCCTCGAGATCGTTTGGATGTCGAGTCCTTCATAAAGATGGGAGCGGCTGTCAGAATTGTTTACGAGAATAATATTTTCTACTGCTTCATAGACACTGCTGAAGAGATAATCTGGAAAGATAATGACACAGAGGAATTTAAAGCCGGCCTCCAAGGGATCCAGCAGAAGAAAAGGGCTCGTGTTGAGGAAGCACCTCCAGTGGCTGAGCAGGACATCGAACAGTCCTCGGCTTCCACACTGAATTTAGCGCAGCAGGTGGTTGACCTCTTGGCACCAAGTTTTGAGCAGCTGCAGGCTTTGATGGACGAGAGGTTGGAGAACCTCAAAGACTTCATGAAGTCTTGGATGGATAGCCTTGAGGCAGAAGTTGCTAGGCTTCGAGATAGGATGTCCGGCTAGGTGTTAGGCTAGATAGTAGCCTAAATTTGCTTGTTTGCTTCTTTATTTTACTTTTTGTTTGTTGTGTGTAGGAAATCTTAAATTTCCTTTCTGAACTTTAATTAACTTTGTTTGTATTTCCCTTTATTTAATATATTTTCTTTTGTTTATCTTTTTTATTTCTTTATATCCTTTTTGATTGATGACAAAAAGGGGAGAAACTAGCAATATATTATAGGGGAGAACCTGACAATATATTAAGATAAATGAATTTTGAATAAAAAAACCTATAAATACATTAACATTGAATTAGGTAGGAAAAAATTAGAAATATTCAAAATTTGATTCAAAATTAATATGCAAAGTATAAAATTGAGAAATTAAGCTTTATACACTTTAGATATACTTTAAGTATACTTTGCATACACCTTCATGCAAGATACAAAAATAAATATGCCATGATATACCTTAAGTATACCTTACATATACTTCATGTCTTGAAAAGGAATTATGGTATATATTGGATATACTTCACATATAACTTGCATACACTTAAAAACTAGTAAGTTTATTTCAATGCTACATCATTCTTTACAATTCTTGCATTTTATAAATTTTTTATCTTAAGTATCTTTTGAGGGGGAGACTTCTCAAAAGCACATATTGCTAGATTATTTGTCACCATAAAAAAGGGGGAGATTGTTAAACCTTGAGGGGTATTTTTTGTCATTTTGATGATAGAAAAAAAAAATAGCAATATTATATTTAACATGCTTGTTTTCTTAGTCTATTAAACATGATATGGAATAAAATAGCAATAATGGAGATTGGAAGAATAATATTTGAAAGACAAAATTAAGGAAGTAGCATGTTCACGCCCGTGACCCTATGTGTCACGCCCGTGAAAGAGCTAACCATTACCAAAACCAACATTTGAAGTTCACGACCATGAAGGAAGAACAAATCGTGAAATGGATATTTAAGTCACACTCGTGAATTAAAGTGTGACGCCCGTGAATGTTCATAGCATTTTCATCCAGAGAGCTTCACGACTAAAGTCACCACTTGGATCACGGCTGGGAAGTGTGTCACGCCCGTGAATATGTATGTCACGCCCATGACCCAATGTTTCAAAATATTCCAAAGAGCTTCACGACCAAGGTCACCACTTCTGTCACGGTTTGGGAAGAAATTTCACGCCCGTGACAAACATAGTTATGCCCGTGAATGATGAAAGAGAAAAATGTCAGGCGCGATTATTTGGTTGGTACAATGGCTAGTTTCATATTAAATGCACCCTAACGGCTATAATCAGCCAAGGGAGTATAAATGGAAGTCATTTATGCATTTAGTACAAGAGGATAGCAAATACTTTGAATCAAAATTTTATTACAATCTATTTGCACATTCAATACTTTGAGAACCAATATCTATTCTCTGCAAAAATCTTTTTTCTCTTCATTTATTGAGCAAATAAGATTTATGAGTGTTTCTCTCTTTAATCTTTACTCAAGTGAGCTTTGGGTATTTATGGGTTAAGAGTAGAACACTTGTAAGGGTTAGTTGTGTGGGCTTCTAAAACACAAAGTTAAGGTTGTTTGTGTGAGCCTGTAAAAACACAAAGAAAAGTTTGTTTGTGTGAGCCTGTAAAAACACAAAGTAAAGGTTGTTTGTGTGAGCCTGTAAAAACACAAAGTAAAGGTTGTTTGTGTGAGCCTGTAAAACACAAGGTAAAAGTTGTTTGTGTGAGCCTGTAAAACACAAGGAATTGGTTATTGTGTGAGCCATTAAAACACAAGAAAATTTTGGGTTAGGTGTGAGACATTGTGAGAAATACCATAGTTGGGAGTGAGCTTGTAAAATTCTATTGTAACACTTAGTGTGTTAGTGAAACTCCCAATTGCGATTGGGGAGAGGAGTAGGGTTTGTTAACACCCGAACCTCTATAAAATCCTTGTGTCAAATTTCTCTATCCCTCCTAAAATTAATTTTTTATTTCCGCACTTTAAAGTTTAATTTTTTGAAACTCCAATTCAACTCCCTTTCTTGGCTTAATATTTGGGCAACAATTTGTTATCTTAAAATATCAGCAAAAGATCATGAATGATTCTGTTTATTGGAACACTTCTAGAAAATAGAGTTAAATAATAATTATGGGAATCGAGAAGAAGATCATATTTAAATTATCATATTGATATGTTTCCAATGGTTAACCGGTTATTTTCATCTCAGTGATAAAATATTATTATAAATACAGACAAATTTGAATAAGAATTGAGATCTGATGAAAGAGAATATGATAAATGATCTAGGATACAACATACTAAACATACTCAAAGATGTATTAATCAAGAACTATATACTCTTAATAAATATATAGCACATGTGCTCTCAAAGTATGATCATTGCATGACTTATTTGACAAACATTAACCTCATTTACGGATAAAAGAATCAATCCAATCATGTGTGAGTGGAAGATATTGAATACACCCATGATGAGAGTTAAATGGAGAGTGGAGGTAACTAAACTAGATAGTTACTATTAGAAGAAGTGGGGAGTTTTTTTTTATAAGAGAAAAAAAATCTCTTTTACTAACCAACTCTTGGCATAACAAAATTACAAAAATAAATTCTCTCAAAAAACTAAAAGATTGAGACTTTATGTTCTTCCTTTGTAGATTGCTTGAAGAGGTAAATAATCTAAATTGTGGCTCATGATTTCAATTCATTAATAATGTAATTGGAATTAGATAATGCATGCAATTGATCTTAAAAAATTATATGTGCGAATTGGATTTAATTTTGTGTTAAATCCAATAAGAATGATAAAGAATATAATTTATGCATGACAATGTATACATCAAAGGCACTATCAATAGCAATTTTTATGAAAACATAGTAATAATAATGGTCCTACAGTCCAAATACGAATTGGATTAGCTTGTAGACATTTATGTAGTTATATAGGAACAAGATCACATTGAGTCCAAGTAGGACTATATCAAGACAATGCTCTTACCCAGTTATTATATTATGAACTTAGATTCATATTACATTATGGATTCGACTCCTTCAAAAGTTCAAGATTCATTTATTTTTTTATATATATTTCAAAAAATAAATTATTTCATCATTTAGATAAATGACATATAATGCATTATGGATACGAGTTTATAATATAATTTGTTACTTCTACTTGCCTGGAGTAAAATACTACTTAGACAAGGGAGACCAAATTAGGCATGCCGAATCTCTGATCTCTAATGTCTCAGCATTCTCTACAAGATCTTTTATGAACAACATCATCATGTAGAAACACAACAAAAATTTAATAGATTAAGTTATAAGTAAAATACGGTTTATTAATAAACTATGATTTAAAATCATAAATTGAAATTAATTATAAGTTATATATTCAAGTGTTAGTAGGGGTGTATATGTAATTAGCATAGTTAATTGAACTCATTCACCAGGAAAAAAATAATTTTATCGTGTAAATTATTTTTTTATTTTAGCCCATTAAAAAAATTATAAATGACTCCACTAAAAATTAAAAATTAAACTAAATGATCCAACCAAATTTCTGTTATTTTATAGTGGCTAAACTTGTTTATTAATCATATAAAGTTTTGACGCCACTTACTTGAAATTCTGAATATATAACGGAATATAAATAAAGAAATATTGTCGAAATATTTATTGTTGAAGAACAAATTTATAAAATACCATAATTATTTAATAATTATACTTTGGTGTGATAGGATTTATAAATTGACATTGGAAATAAAATAAAAATTTTTATTTGTTTCTATATTTTAAAAATAAATATTTAATATACATTTTTATAAATATCTACAAAAAATAATTGAAATCTGAAAAAAAAAACTATTTTTTAAACTTTTTCTATAGATAATAAAACATTGTTGAAGGAAAAAAAATATGAAATACCATAATTATTAAGTGGCCAAACTTTGGCTTGATAGGATTTATAAATTGACCGTTATAAATAAAATAAATATATTTAATTTTTTCTATATTTTAAAAACAAATATTAAATCTACAAAAAATGATTAAATTTTCTATAAATAATAAAATATTGATCTAAAATTGGCATGCGCATGTCCATGTGATGATCACTGGCGGACTTCAAGGGGGCATCAAGGGACCAAGCCTCCCCTAATTAAAAAAAAAAAAAAAAGGTCTATGCTATAAATAATTATAGATGTAGAAGATTAATTGCATTTGTTAATTTTTTTTAAACTTTATATGTACGAATATTTATAGATGAAGATTATTCTGAATGATAATTATAAATTTACAAATAATTCAGTGTTAGAATTGTTATATTATATAAAATAAATTACATTTGTTTAGCTGACTAGATGTAAAATGCAACTACGGTTGCTGTCACTTGAAATTTATTATACTACAAATATTTTATCTCAAGTTTAATGTTTTGGTTATGGATAACTAATGTAATTTCCAAAATTAAATATTTTAAATTTTACATCTTACTTATCTTTAGATGTAATAATTATTTAGCATATTTATTATATAGTTTGATATTTTATTATATGGGTATGAATTGATAGAATAATTTTTTAAAAAAACATTGATAGAATAAAATTTTAAATTTACAATGAAAATATTTTAATTTGGTCCCTAAGTTCAACTTCTAAATCTGCCACTGAACTAATGATCCTTCTTTCACCATTGGACCGTTACACAATGCATATGCATTAATTTAATTACATGATGGAAATTTATATTTTGCTTTCCACAAATTACCCAAAATAACAAATCTCTTTCCATTTTCAGTGACTGTGGGTTATGTAGGAAATTAAAGACTATAAGTTAATGTTAAGTGTCAAATGTCAACTACCACAGTCTCTTCTTTATTATTATATTTACTGTTCTAATTCTAGACAATATCCAAATCAATTTACATATTAAATCTTAATTTCACTCAATTGATTTTTCAAACCAGCAAAGATCTAGTAAGAAAAGGATATAAGTGAATAAACTTTTTACCCCCAATTCAGCAAAAAATTAGTAACAAAGAGTTTAAGAAAAAAAATTAGAACCACACCACAAATTATAACAAACTTGATAAGTGAATCAATCCTTAGAATACCAATGGAGAGCATGCCTCCCAATGAAAAAAATTTAAATTTTATTTATTTCACTAAATCTCAAATCTGAAGCTTACATGCTTGAATAAAAACTATTTATAGCTAGGTTAACTAAATCCCTAATGGAAAAAGAAAAACTCAAAAGACTAAAATACCATAATCCTAATCCCTAATGAAAAAGGAATACAAAATGACTAAAATAACCTAACCAACGTAGGTGGGGTAGATTGGACTTGGATTTACTTAAATAGTCATGTGACATTTTAAAAAGTCATTTTTCACTTATTAAAATAAAAACTAAAACTATTAACCTAATGTCCAAATACAATAAAATAACTTAGTAAGCTTAAATAATACTTTAAAGGCCCAAATAACAAGCCTCACATGCCTTCCAAGGTTCTTTATAAGTTATGCACATGCTAGTACATTATCACTTAAATTGTAAATGCATTACACATGATTTTTCAAATATGCTCATTTAAGTTAATGAACTTGGACACCTTGAAAATAAGTCCAATTGGCTTAAATCTTTATGAAAAACTTCTCTTATCTTCACTTTAGGCTTCCATTTATGTAGCATTGACACATAAGTTTGATTGTTGACTTTAGGCTAAATATTATTTCTAATGCTCTAATATTGCCTCTTATGATTTGGAACAAACCCAAAATATATTTTGATCATATCAATAGACTTTTGAACTTTTTTTAGGCCCATATTAATGAAATAAGGTTGTTCCACTTGATTAGGGAAATATCACCCTTTATGCTTGGCATATTTGCTCGTATTGCTCATATTTTTTTTGTTCTTGATGAATTTTTTTTAAGTCATTGAAATTTTTTCACATGAATTTTTCATAGTATCAAAACTTTAATATGTAGTTATTGTGATGCCATATTATCAGAATGTAAGAAATGCATAGAGAATTAATACACTAATGAGGGTAAAAAAGAAAAAAATATTTATAACAATTATATAATTCTTTTAATTCAAATTTCCATCAAAACCTCGAGTATAAGTATAAACTAATGTTAAAAGAAAATTTTATGTGAAATATTTAGAAGTGAATTTCAAAATAATTCTTTTTAAAGTAAAGTTTATAAAAATATCATATATAATTGGCCAAAGGGGCAAATATGTCCCTCAACTATAACCTATAAAAAAAACTATGACTCAGTCTAATTAAGCCACTAATGTAAAATAAAATTACAATTAAATCCCTCAACTTAATGTCTATATATCCCCATTACAGAGTTCTATTGAGTCGACTTGGGGATATTGTTACCCGATCATATGGAGACACGTGGTGTGATGCTGTAACCCTTTATTCACTAAAATAAAATTATATCGTTCACATGATTTAAAAAAAATTAAAGTTCCAAACAACGTCATTTCATATATTTTATTAATAAAAAAAGGTAGAACTGCGTCATTTGGAAAAAATATATTAAGCACTTCAAACACTTTAAACAATATCATTTATATCATTATAATTAAAAAAAAATAAAATGTTAACAAATTCCCAAATTTGCAAAAAACCCTAACTGTTATCTGAAAACTAATCTCCCTTTATCTCGATTTCTCCCTCATTCTCGCTGGGAAATCGAACTGTATTATTTAGAGGATTTGTATTCGAATTACATACCTTGATTTGAAGTTGCACTAGAAGGGCATTAATAAGGCTTCATCTTCTTCAATTTTCTATAAGTCAAAGTGAATCAATGAATGAGAATGTTTTGTCTATCCTCTACCATAGCAATCTCGTTACTCAGAGATGGACATCTTAGACTGAAGCAAACCCAGGTCATAGGTTTTGTGGTTGTCCAAGCTACAAAGTGAGGTTTTACATTGTTATTTAAGCTATGACTGGTAATTTCTTTTTTTGCATCCCTGGTGGATTATATAATGAGGCTTTTGTTGTGTGAAGTGCGGGTCAAATGGTGTTAGTTTTCCAGTGGTATGATGATGAAGCTCCAAAACACGCTTTAAGGCTTTTGATTGAACTGAATAAAGAAAATAAGGAGTTGAAGACGAAAATTATGCAACATTGCTAATATAGTATGATAATATAAATTGAAGGCTTAATAGTTGAGAATGCAAAGTTCAAGAAAGAAATTTGGATGCCAAGAAAGAGATGAAGACATTGTATAAGAGACCTTTAAAGTTGATGGCTATGAATATTATTGGTTAGAGTGCAATGGTAATCTATGTAATTGTGATAATGTCCCAAAATTGAAGTTTATATCAGATGGTGGTAGATTTTTTGGCTTTAGGTGTTTTTATACAACAAATGGTGATAGTTTAATGCAAAGTTGATGGCTAGCAGCATGTCAAACTAGCGGGCCCCCTCCTGAGAGATTTTTTCCTACGATCTCATTGCAATCAGAACTAAAATAGTTCTCTCATATTTTTAGATCCTTGCAATTAATCATTTGACCATTCTATACCCTCTTTGTTTTAGAGTATGGACATGTGTCAATTTTCAGTAGACTGACTACATCACATCTAGCCCAAGTAATGTTAGTTTTTGTTCCCGAAGCTCATTACTCTATTAGATATGTCATTGAAGACTATCTTAATGATATTTCTACTCTGGCCAGAGATTCCCGAGTAATGACCCCAACAAGAGGCTATGGGTATACACTAATTTTATCAATAGTGGTGAATCCTTTGTTGGTTACCCAATTACCTTCAAATACTTCAAATTGTACCCAATCACTACCTTATGAGTAACCTCCCTAAGGCAACAAGGAGTAGTATCAAAATATAGAATCAATATCCAAGATATCTTTAAGTATTTCAAGTTTACGGATACTTATATCATTGCTATGATGAGACTATCATTGACATTTGAATAGATTATTCATATGACTGTCTCATAGTAGGTCATCCAATATACTTAGTTGTATTTAGTAAGCATCCACATGTTAACTATAAACATCTCATGTTTATAAATTATGAGATTTACTACTTAATCCAATCAAAGAGCATAACATATGCTAGTCTATCCGGATTAACAATGTTTCATCTCATTAATCTTATGACTAGAGATAATTTAGATACTCACATAATTACACATGATAAGAATCTCATTATCATGATCTCATCATGATTTTCTTCATGTTATGTTATGTATCAATGTCTTTATTAATTGATTTAAGATAATTAATATCAAATGAATATCAAATTAAGGAGATTTCCTTTTATTACTCAAATAAATTTGTATAATAAGTGCTAAAGGTGATTGCCTTTAGAACACTTTTCTAACAGTACAGAGCCTCAAATAAGAACAAATGGCAAAAATAAGAAAGTTATGACAATTCTCATAAGTTCTCTATTCTTTGAAGAGTGTGGTAGCATTCAATATTGTCTAACCGCCTATTATATTTGGAAGACATTAGAGAACTACCATGAAGGCACAAAGCAAGTGAATTCCAAGATGATTTAACTTCTTTCACCAAAAATGAGCTTTTCAAGATGAAGCCAAATGATATCATAATTGAGATGACCAACCGTCCTGTCTTCTTGATGCATGAGGAAACTTGGAAGGCACACAAATTTGGAAGATGTAAATAATAAGATTCTAAATAGTCTTCTATTAAACGATTATGGTTCAAAGGTTGAGGGTATTGAAGAAGCCAATGAGGATTTGAGCATAATTCCTACCAATGTGCTCATTGATAAACTTCTCAATCATGAGATGACTCTAGTAAGGGACATAGAGCTTGAAGGAAAAAAAGAGAGGAGAAAGCCTATAGCTCTCAAAGCTTCAACTTCCAAGCCTCAAAATGAAGACCTTCTTAATGATGAAAAGAAGTGTGAGGAGGAAGATAAGGAGATAGTCTTGCTCTCAAGAAAGATTAAGAGACTGATTACCAATAACTATGGCTCAATCAAGAACTACAAATAAAGAGCCTTAAGATTCACTCTGAAGAACTCCTCATCCAATAAAAGCAACGAGGAAGTCAAGTGCTATGAATGTGGAAAGAGGGGACATATCAAATCAGAGTGCCTCAAGCTAAAAAAAGTATACGAATAGACCCAACAAGGAATATGGAGATAAGAGTCAAAAAGCTACATAAGATGATAACTCCTCAACATATCATGTAGATGAAGAAAATGAGGTGGCTAACTTGTGCTTCATGGCTATTGAGGACAAGTCTATTAATGAGGTATGCTCTGCATCTCAAATTTGTGATGGTGTATGTGATTTTATTGTTATTGTTGATGATGATGATATTATTTAAGTCATGAACCTAGAGATAAAAAGATATAAAAGGAAAATAAAACTTTACAAGAAGAATAGCTCTAAGCTTAAAACTGACTTTAATGAACTTTAAAAGTAGCTTTATAGCTAAAAACTTCTAATAATTCTTTAAAGAAGACATTTGATGAAATTTCATCAAAACCATAAACAAATTCTTTATTAAAAGAAAACACTGCTTTAAAAAATTAGGTTGAAGAGCGTAGGAATTCTATCTCTAAATTTCACTAAGGAAATAAGAGTTGGGATATCTTAATTATATCTCAAAGACATCCCTTGATGAGATATGGCTTAGGCTTTAGTGGAGCATCATCATCCTCCCTACTTAGAACTATATTTGTTGAGTCTAGCACATCCAAACCTCTTCTAATGAACTAATAGCCTCAAAGGCTAAAGACAAAGCACACACAAAATCCCCTACTCAAAAGAAGAGTAATAAATGGTCACATAGCTTAAGAGAAAAACCTCAAAAGGTCAACCATGCCTTCTTATATAATTGGCATGCACTTAGAAAATCACCCACTACATATGCTTGTTTATGTTCTTATGCAAATGTTGCTTCTAGTAAGGCAGTGAGGCCTAAATCTCATGAAAAATAGTAAAACCAATTCAAATATAAACAATGCCACTATTGCATGAAGTTTGGGCATATAAACATTTATTGTCTTATAAGGAAGACTCATTGGAAACCTTCAAAGCTAACCCCCAAGGACCCAAGTTCATTTGGGTACCTAAGAACTAAACCTAAATTATTGATGGTTTAAAATACAACATTTTAAGTGTGAGTCAGTTATGTAATAAGAAAAACCAAGTCACCTTTAGCTCTAATGGTATCTTGTAACCACCCTAAACGGTCAAAGGATATTTATGGTTAATAACTCTGAGGAATTTCAAACTAGGATCAAGGTATGACTAACCCTAAAGGCTCTTCTAACCATTGTTGGATTTATCCTGTTTTGATTATAACTGAGGGGTTCTTAGAGATACCTGAAAATTGTTATACGATTGTAAAAGTACTTGGTAATGATCTAATCTAGGATTAGAGGAAAAGAGAGAAAGTTTAAGTAAATATATTTGTATTTCACACTGGGAGATTACAAAGATTAAACCTTCGATGCCCTTTCCATAATACATCATACCTTATATAGGCTAAAGGCAGATGACACATGCATCACTGCTTACATCATTTCACATTGAGGATAAGATAAGATTCCTTAATAATGATAAGATCACTCTGAAGGAGAAAGCAAACCACACTTTTTTTCTATAGGTAGAGACAACTGTTATCATATTAACTGAATTATTACAAATTTTATAAAAGTATATTATAGTGGCAGACAGTTGTACTATTTATGGATTGGCTCATGTGATGGAGATAAATTAAAGTCTTCAAGAGTGGGCTTATCTCTTCTGGGCCAGACATCAATGTCTTCAGTCTCTTCAATACTTTATGGTGGTGGATCTTCAAAATCAAAGTTGGTTTTGAAATTTGGGCTAAGATTGGGCCTAGGCTCTTCTTCATGTGAATCTTGTGAAACTATTACTGAAGTCTCATCCTCAGTTCTAAGCTTGGGCTTGAGTAGAAGAGGCCAATGGATCATCTTAATCCTTTTGCATGGGTCTAGACCAAGTGATGTATAGCTTGTCAGAGGCAAATGGTATAAGTTGTTTCTCTTCCTGAGCTCCAGGTGAATCATCTATCTGATTTCATCCAAGCATATGAGATCCTCGTGAGGAATAGTCCTCCAAAGGTTGAGATGCCCGAGTGCTACAACTATGTTGGTTCTTGCAACATGTATCTAATGACGATGGAATATAAAAATTCCAATAATTTCCTCTAAGACTTTAGAAGTGGAATGATCCGCAATAAGTTTAGCAAAAAGTCCCTTCCAGTAACTTAGCGGTTGGAACCATGTAAGGAACTTGACTTCCGGAGAATGTAAATTTTCCCGGTTGCATATAGAAAGGAGGAAATTTATCAATGGAATTTGAATTGCATGGTAGTACAGTGTTGACTGACACCATAAATACCAAAGTTGTTCAAAAAGTATGAACTCTGTAGATAGCCTATAAATTATTACTGAGGGATATTCTGCTGAACAATAGACAATCTTTCTAGGGAGGCCAAACTTATCCTAGAAATGGAACATGTAAGTGAATAACATGTTTTGAGCAAAGCTTCGAATATGTCTGAGATTTGGACGTTTTGGAAATCTAGGTGGAAAGTTTGAGAGACTAAGAACTGGGGTGTTTGAGTGGGAACTAGAAGCCATGAATATGAGAGATATTTCATTTGATGAAGAAATAAGACTAACTTGTTGTGAAGGTCGGGATAAGAAATCAGGAATGAGATTTTTATCTCCTTTTATATGTTGCACTTTGAAACTGTATCTGTTGAACCATTCCTTCCATCTCAAAAGTTGTGGATGATGGATTTTCTTCTACTTGAAATCTAACATATGTGGGAATGATGAACAATCCATGACAATTGTAAAGTGGTGTCCTATCAGATGGAACTCAAATTTTTAATTCCATATTTGACGGCTAGGATTTTTTTGAATGTCAAGTGATAGTGAAGTTCACTATCTTTGAAGTGACCACTTGCATATCTACAAACTTCTTTTTTATCTCCATTAATTTCAAAAAGAACGACTCCTAATGCTCATCTGACACATTTGTTTGTAATAATCTTTTTCCTGTGGAGGGAATCTGCAAATGTGGTAGACTTTGAGTGACTGATTTGATTATCTAGACAGACTTAGTATGAATGGCCGACCAAGGTGGAGGCTTCTTTTTCAAAAGTTAGTACAGTGGTTTCATATGCTTACTGTAGTTTGAAATGAACTGGCTGATATAATTTGTTATCCCAAGGATCTGTTGAATCTATTTTACTATCAAACTATTATTAGGGAGCTTTAATAATTCTTAGGCCAAGTAGGGCTGAGGCCTGTAAGTCCCATTTGAAAAATACATAACCAAAAAATCAATTGTTGTTTGAACCAATTGCATTTTTATTGGGCTAAGCATCACTCCATGGGCCTTGGTGAGATCTATGAATCTTCTGACTGTCTCATGGTGAGAGTTGATATTTGGGCTGAACTGCAGGATGTAACATCCTTGACCTTCCCCCACATGCATTTCATTGAACATAAGCATCTTGCATACAATTCAATTGAACAAATGCATTTCATACGTATTTTCGTAGGAACAAGTTTATGACACGCATTAGCTACATGTCCTAGCATTTGGCACTTGTATCGAGTAGCACATGTGTACTTATAACCTATATGAGGATTATGAAGTATTAGAAATAAATTGAATAAGTGACCAAATTAAAGTAAGCAAAATGATTAGATTAAGATTAGTAAACATTTTGCATTGTTAATTTAGTTAAACCGGGCCAAAAGATTAAGCGGTATTATTGTGTAGATTAGTCGAATTATATATATATGTAAATAATAATAATAATATAGATAAAATAAAATGAAAATGAAACAAAAGAGAAATATAAGATAAGAGAAGAGAAAAGAGAAGAGAAATGAGAAATGAGATGAGAAATGAGATGAGAAAAAGATAAAAAGACAAAAACATAAATCTGCCTTTATCTTCATCTTTCCCATTTCTGCCTCCTCACTTCAGCCCCGACTTCTCCTTCATTTTCCTCCATTTCAGACTTAAAATATTCCTTGTTTTACCTAGTTTTTTCACCAAATTGATCCCTTGCAAGTTCGTCCTTGGTAAGTAATCAATTCTTATTGCTTTAGGGTTGATTTGAGTTGCTTAGGTTCATTAATAGGCACTGTTTTGCAACCCGATTTTGATGGACATATAAATTGATTCTGGACAAGTATAAAACACAAAAGTTGTTCCTTTATGTCTTATATTTATGAATATGTAAATGGTGTTTCGTGATTTGGTTTATAGAATTATATATGCTCTTCGTACTGAAACTGGTCAGGGTGTAAACCCTAACCAAGTTAGCTACTGTGTGGTCTGATTTATAATATGTTAAAGCCCTTATTTGACGTCTCTCAAAACATAAAAGTTGTAGATATATGTGTTTTGTATCTGTATACCAAATTTCAGGTTCATAGGGCTTGTAAATGGTGAGTTATGGTGAATGGAACCATGACTGTTCCATGGTTTGAACTGCCTACTGAGTGCACTAAGCAGCTCCAGTACATTGGTTGGCTAATTTGAGATTGTTAGAGCTAGATTATGTAATTTATCAAAACATAAAAGCTATAGTTATATGTCTTATCTAAATTATGGTACTAATTGGAGCTTAATTGGTTATCTATAGACTAAGTTATGGCCTTTTGAAGTCATACTGGTCCGGAAGCCAATTCTATTCTAGAACAGTAATATGTTTGGTATAATTAGAAGACCTTGGAGACATAATTGGTACAAGTTTTAAACATGAAACATGTTCCATATGAACCCATATAAGTGTCTGTAAAGTTTCATTAAAATATGACTTATATAGTGTAAGTTATGATGAACCCAAATGAGTACCCTGAAACTGCCTAAAGGCAGAAAACAAGGCAGAAAACAGAACACTCTTAGAAATTCCACCAAATATTGTAAAATGATCCAATTGGTCTGAAATTTTAATATTTCTATAATTATATGTTATTTATAATTAGGAACAAGAATCAGATTAATTTGTCAATTATAGAAAAAGTTATAGGCTAAACAGTCCCATAAGGTCACACTGCCTCATAGGAAAAATCTCAACTATTGACATGAACAATGCATATTAATTTGTTTAAGCCACATTAAGTCTCCCTAATCATGAGTTAATTGATTAATGTTTTCATATTAGGCTTGCAACATATTGGAGACCCACAAGGAGCGGATAGACAATAAGTTAGGGGTCGGAATCAAAGGAGAACGGTGAGTCTAATTATCGATTGAATTCTTTAGTGCAAATGAATGTTGCTTGCTATGTGATTCATGTGATTGTCATGATTGGTCCTTGATAATGTAATGATGGATAATTTGTGACATTGTGGTACATATATATGGTATACTTGTGGTATATTTGAGGTATATATTTGACAAATGTGATATATATACATGGTACATGTATAGTATATACAAGGTGTATGCTTGACATATGAGGTATATAGGGAATATATGTATGTTGTATATGATAAAGATGCAATGGTTGATGAATGCTTAAATACAAGTGCATATGCATATGGGCTAAAAAGGCGTTGTGACTAGTTAATCGACATTGCAAAGCAAAAGAAAAGGCATATGGCCCAACAAATGTGCAAAGCAAAAGAAGAGGCCTATGGCCCAACAAATGTGCAAATGAAACAAATGATCAAGCTAGCTAGCAAATGCAAATGCAAATGTTCACATGGAAACCCGGGGCAATGTTCGTTTAATCTGGTCACAACAAAATAAAATGTACAAGCAAAGCATAAGTAAATAACAATTATTGAATACTTGATTTTATCCATATTTATATGTTATTGACTGATGAATGGAATGGAATACATGGTATATATTGGAATTGTGATTTATGACTATGAGTTATTTGGTACTTTAGAGCTCATTGGATGGTTATTCTCACTGAGCCGCAACTCATCAATTTGCATCATTTTTCAGGTAAAGAGAAGTGATAGCTCATTTTGAGTAGCGTATAAAAGACATGGAGCACAGGTCACTGGCCGAGCCTCATCACTCTCTCTCCTTGCATTCCACACAAGCATAAAAACATGTCATCTGTATTTTGGACTTATATGCTTGAATATGTATAGTCATTTTGGAATGAGTCTAAATATGTATAAATAAAATCAACTCGGAAATACTTATGTGTAAAATTTATATTTTGATATATGTGATATATCGTATTGTGGTTTTAATGTTGACTTGAAAAGTCATTTAGTAATTTTACAGGATATAAGACTTGTAAAGTCGTTAGTTGATTTTACAGGATATGATATGAAAAAAAAAATTTTACTACTATTGTTAACAGGGTATTTTGCCTTTTCAGTATACAGTATGTGACTATTTGATACAGGGATAGGTCATACTTAAATGCATAAGAGGTGTGACGTTACATTTTTGGTATCAGAGCAGGGATAGGTTCCATGGGAACATGTATATGCATAAGCACATGATAACATATGCATCATATGTGTTGAACATTATGTAGTGACATACTTTCATTTATTTTAGGGACATCATAAGACATGATGCACCAAGGAGGGAGAGGCCGGCCGAAATGCATTCTCATGAGGCATCACCTCATTTACATAGAGAGCAACCAGCAATAGGAGCTAGAGCTCCAGTACATGCATCACAGTCATCTCATGCAGAAGTACCCCATGAAAACCTAGAACAAGAAGTATGTGGTCCTGAAATGTACAAGGAAAGACGGTATGACAAGCTGAGGAAACATGGTGCAACTGATTTCAATGGCACAACAGACCCAGCAGAAGCTGAGACATGGCTGAAAAGGACACAGAGGGTACTGAATATGATGAGATGTACTCCATATGAGAAATTTGATTATGCAGTATCCTTACTGCAAGGAAATGCTTATGAATGGTGGGAGACAGTCCCTGACAGTGATGCACAACCACCGGTGTTGACATGGAATGATTTTCTCCTGGAATTTCAGAACAATTATATGCCTGAAGCATATAAAGATGAGAAGAGGAAGGAATTCCTGAATCTGAAACAGGGGAATATGTCTATTGCGGAGTATGAAGTACAATTTAACAAGCTTTCCCATTATGCCACTTTCATGGTCTCTACTGAAAGAGACAAATGCAGGAAGTTTGAGGAGGGCCTCAAATATGAGATCAGAAACAGAATCACGACTACTGATCTTGATAGTTATGCTAGGCTTAGAGCTGCTGCAATCAGAGCTGAACGGTTAATGAAAGAAGCTGGGGAACAACAAATAAAAAGGCCATCACGTGAATTCTTTGGTGAGTCTAGCAGAAGGTTAGGGAAAAGAGGTAGATATATGCCTGCACAAGCTGGTAACAGAAGTGGGTACTCCAGTTCTAGAGGTCGAGGAATGACTTTTTCTTACCCAGGCAGAGGGCAGGGCCAATATGTTGAACAAAGGCCCACATGTAGTCATTGTGGCAGACAACATACGGGCGAATGCAGAAGGCTCACAAGAGCATGTTATTTTTGTGGATCAATGGAGCACATGTATAGAGACTGTCCAAATAGAGCCAAACTAGCAGAGACCAGCAGAGGTAGAGGAGTATCTGAGACTTCAGTTGAAGCTCCGAGGGTCTACCCTACTAGTGGAACACAGGGCAGAGGAAGAGGCAGGGGCAGGATTGGTACAATGGGCAGAGGAGTGACTAGATCTGAAGGTCAGAGTTCTAGACCCCCTACTCAGGCCAGGGTGTTTGCTATGACTAGACAAGAGGCAGTGGATGCTCCCGAAGTAGTCACTGGTAATATTTATATTTATGAAATATTAGCATATGCATTGATTGACCCATGCTCCACTCATTCATTTATATCATTGCATATGGCATCTAAACTACATCAAATGCATGAGCCTTTGGGGATTGACATAAATGTGAGTACTCCATTGGGAACAGTGGTAGTTGTGAATAATGTCTGTCGTGATTGTCTGATATGCATTGACAGAGCTGAGTTAATAGCTGATATGATTTTATTGCCAATATATGAATTTGATGTGATAGTGGGAATGGACTGGTTAACTAGACATCATGCAATAGTGAATTGCTTTACTAAGGAAGTAATTTTGGAATCACCAAACCAGCCAAGGGTAGTATTTCTAGGTGAAAGAAAACTTGTGCCTACATGTCTAGTTTCAGCTGTAAAGGCATTTCGAATGATCAAAGGGGGATGTGAAGCATATTTGGCATATGTGACTGATATTAGAACCACTGATAGCTTGCTTGAAAATATACCAGTAGTAAGGGAATTTGCTGATGTATTCCCAGATGATCTACCTGGTTTACCACCAGATAGAGAGATAGAATTCACTATTGAACTAGTACCAGGAACAACACCAATATCAAGGTCACCCTACAGAATGGCCCCAATTGAGTTGAAAGAGCTAAAGGCCCAATTGCAGGAGTTACTTGATAAAGGGTATATCAGACCCAGTGTATCACCATGGGGAGCTCCAGTGTTATTTGTTAAAAAGAAAGATGGAACAATGAGATTGTGCATCGATTATAGGCAACTGAACAAAATGACGGTGAAGAACAAATATCCATTGCCTAGAATAGATGATTTGTTTGATTAGTTGCAAGGAGCCCAAATATTCTCCAAGATTGATTTGAAATCAGGCTATTACCAGCTGAAGGTAGCAGAAGCGGATGTTCCAAAGACTGCCTTTCGAACCAGGTATGGGCATTATGAATTTTTAGTAATGCCATTTGGACTAACTAATGCTCCAGCTGCATTTATGGCATTGATGAATAAAGTGTTTCAACCATATCTGGATAGGTTTGTGATAGTATTTATTGATGATATATTGGTATACTCAAAGAACAGGGGAGAACATGAACAACATTTAAAAGTTGTGTTGCAAACTTTGAGGGAGAAACAATTATATGCCAAATTGAGTAAATGTGAATTCTGGTTAGATCATTTGGTGTTTCTTGGACATGTGGTGTCATGTAAGGGCATAGAGGTTGACCCAAAGAAAATTGAGGCTATGGTAAATTGGGAAGCTCCTAAAAATATTTCAGAAATGCGTAGTTTTCTGGGTTTAGCCGGATATTATCGTAGATTTGTTGATGGATTCTCCTTAATTGCTAACCTTTTGACTAAATTGTTGAGAAAGAATGTGTCTTTCAAGTGGACTCCAGAATGTCAGAGGAGTTTCGATGAACTAAAGCACAGGCTAACCTCAGCACTAGTGTTAACCATCCCTACAGGTACAGGTGGGTTTACAGTATATAGTGATGCTTCTCACCAAGGCTTGGGATGTGTATTAATGCAACATGGTAAGGTGATAGCTTATGCATCTAGGCAACTGAGACCACATGAGATCTCATATCCAGTGCACGATTTAGAATTGGCTGCAGTTGTATTTGCATTGAAGATTTGGAGGCATTATCTGTATGGTGAGACATTCCAGATCTTCACAGACCATAAAAGCTTGGGTTATTTGCTGACACAAAAAGAGTTAAACATGAGGCAAAGACGATGGTTAGAGCTATTGAAAGATTATGACTGTACAATTGAGTATCATCCAGGGAAAGCCAATGTGGTAGCAGATGCATTGAGTAGGAAGGCCAGTAGCAGTGTAGCTCATTTACAAATATCCTCTTTTCCATATTTGATTCAATTACGATCCATGAATGTTGAATTAAATATGCATGATAGAGGATCACTGATTGCTACTCTTCAAGTCAGACCTATACTAAAGGATAAGATCAAAGAAGCACAAAGCAAAGATCCTGAATTATGTGAGAAAATGGATGTGGTAAGGCAGGGAAATAATACAGAGTTTGATTTGCATAATGATACACTGATGTTAAAGTCACGCATATGTGTTCCAGACACTGAGAACTTGCGTCGGGAAATAATGGAAGAGGCACACAATGCACCGTATGTAATGCACCCAGGGATGACAAAGATGTATCATAGTTTAAGGCCTCATTACTGGTGGCCAAGAATGAAGAAAGACATAGCAGAATATGTTTCCAAATGTTTGACATGTCAGCAGATTAAAATTGAACATCAGGCACCAGTTGGTAAACTACATCCATTGCCAGTGCCAGAATGGAAATGGGAAAGAATAACGATGGATTTTGTCTATGGATTGCCAAGAACGCCAAGGAAAAATGATGCAGTATGGGTAATTATTGACAGATTAACCAAGTCAGCACATTTTCTACCTATCAGATGGGGTTGTACACTTGAGAGTTTGGCCAAATTATATGTGAATGAGATAGTCAGATTGCATGGCATTCCAGTATCAATTGTGTCTGATAGAGATCCACGGTTTACTTCACATTTTTGGGTGAGTTTACAGAATGCATTGGGAACAAAATTGAACTTCAGTACTGCATTCCACCCACAAACTGATGGACAATCAGAAAGGACTATACAGACATTAGAAGAAATGCTCAGAGCATGTTCTATGGAATTCAGAGGTGCTTGGGATGAATATATAGCATTGATTGAATTTGCTTACAATAACCAATATCATAGCAGTATCCAGATGGAACCATATGAGGCATTGTATGGCAGAAAGTGCCGAAGCCCCATCATTTGGGATGAAGAAGGAGCACGTGCATTAGAAGGACCAGAGATAGTGCAAGACACAGTGGATAAGATCAAGGTTATCAAGAACAAGCTAAAGGCAGCCCAAGATAGACAGAAAAGTTATGTTGATCAGCATAGAAGGGAGATGGAATACGAGTTGGGTGAAAAGGTATTTCTTCGTGTGTCTCCCTGGAAAGGGATAATTCGATTTGGCAAAAAGGGTAAATTAAGCCCAAGGTATATAGGGCCATATGAAATTCTTGAGAAGATTAGTCCACTGGCATATAGATTGGCATTACCACCAGAGATGGCTCAGATACATAATGTGTTTCATGTGAGCATGCTTAGAAGATACAGGTCAAATCCTACACATGTACTTAAAGATCAAGCCATTGAGATTGCAGAGAACATGAGTTATGTTGAGGAACCAGTGCAAATCATTGGATACAAGACTAAACAACTAAGAAATCGAGAAATACCTTTGGTTAAGGTATTATGGCGTAACCATTTACAAGAAGAGGCAACATGGGAAACAGAAGAAAATATGAAAAAGCAATATCCATAACTGTTTTCAGGTATTAATTTCGAGGACGAAATTTTAAAAGGAGGGGAGAATTGTAACATCCTTGACCTTCCCCCACATGCATTTCATTGAACATAAGCATCTTGCATACAATTCAATTGAGCAAATGCATTTCATACGTATTTTCGTAGGAACAAGTTTATGACACGCATTAGCTACGTGTCCTAGCATTTGGCACTTGTATCGAGTAGCACATGTGTACTTATAACCTATATGAGGATTATGAAGTATTAGAAATAAATTGAATAAGTGACCAAATTAAAGTAAGCAAAATGATTAGATTAAGATTAGTAAACATTTTGCATTGTTAATTTAGTTAAACCGGGCCAAAAGATTAAGCGGTATTATTGTGTAGATTAGTCGAATTATATATATATATGTAAATAATAATAATAATAATATAGATAAAATAAAATGAAAATGAAACAAAAGAGAAATAGAAGATAAGAGAAGAGAAAAGAGAAGAGAAATGAGAAAAGAGATGAGAAATGAGATGAGAAAAAGATAAAAAGACAAAACATAAATCTGCCTTTATCTTCATCTTTCCCATTTCTGCCTCCTCACTTCAGCCCCGACTTCTCCTTCATTTTCCTCCATTTCAGACTTCAAATCTTCCTTGTTTTACCTAGTTTTTGCACCAAATTGATCCCTTGCAAGTTCGTCCTTGGTAAGTAATCAATTCTTATTGCTTTAGGGTTGATTTGAGTTGCTTAGGTTCATTAATAGGCACTGTTTTGCAACCCGATTTTGATGCACATATAAATTGATTCTGGACAATTATAAAACACAAACGTTGTTCCTTTATGTCTTATATTTATTAATATGTAAACGGTGTTTCGTGATTTGGTTTATAGAATTATATATGCTCTTCGTACTGAAACTCGTCAGGGTGTAAACCCTAACCAAGTTAGCTACTGTGTGGTCTGATTTATAATATGTTAAAGCCCTTATTTGACGTCTCTCAAAACATAAAAGTTGTAGATATATGTGTTTTGTATCTGTATACCAAATTTCAGGTTCATAGGGCTTGTAAATGGTGAGTTATGGTGAATGGAACCATGACTGTTCCATGGTTTGAACTGCCTACTGAGTGCACTGGGCAGCTCCAGTACATTGGTTGGCTAATTTGAGATTGTTAGAGCTAGATTATGTAATTTCTCAAAACATAAAAGCTAGAGTTATATGTCTTATCTAAATTATGGTACTAATTGGAGCTTAATTGGTTATCTATAGACTAAGTTATGGCCTTTTGAAGTCATACTGGTCCGGAAGCCAATTCTATTCTAGAACAGTAATATGTTTGGTATAATTAGAAGACCTTGGAGACATAATTGGTACAAGTTGTAAACATTAAACATGTTCCATATGAACCCATATATGTGTCTGTAAAGTTTCATTAAAATATGACTTATATAGTGTAAGTTATGATGAACCCAAATGAGTACCCTGAAACTGCCTAAAGGCAGAAAACAAGGTAGAAAACAGAACACTCTTAGAAATTCCACCAAATATTGTAAAATGATCCAATTGGTCTGAAATTTTAATATGTTCTATAATTATATGTTATTTATTATTAGGAACAAGAATCAGATTAATTTGTCAATTATAGAAAAAGTTATAGGCTAAACAGTCCCATAAGGTCACACTGCCTCATAGGAAAAATCTCAACTATTGACATGAACAATGCATATTAATTTGTTTAAGCCACATTAAGTCTCCCTAATCATGAGTTAATTGATTAATGTTTTCATATTAGGCTTGCAACATATTGGAGACCCACAAGGAGCGGATAGACAATAAGTTAGGGGTCGGAATCAAAGGAGAACGGTGAGTCTAATTATCGATTGAATTCTTTAGTGAAAATGAATGTTGCTTGCTATGTGATTCATGTGATTGTCATGATTGGTCCTTGATAATGTAATGATGGATAATTTGTGACATTGTGGTACATATAAATGGTATACTTGTGGTATATTTGAGGTATATATTTGACAAATGTGATATATATACATAGTACATGTATAGTATATACAAGGTGTATGCTTGACATATGAGGTATATAGGGAATATATGTATATTGTATATGATAAAGATGCAATGGTTGATGAATGCTTAAATACAAGTGCATATGCATATGGGCTAAAAAGGCGTTGTGACTAGTTAATCGACATTGCAAAGCAAAAGAAGAGGCCTATGGCCCAACAAATGTGCAAAGCAAAAGAAGAGGCCTATGGCCCAACAAATGTGCAAATGAAACAAATGATCAAGCTAGCTAGCAAATGCAAATGCAAATGTTCACATGGAAACCCAGGGCAATGTTCGTTTAATCTGGTCACAACAAAATAAAATGTACAAGCAAAGCATAAGTAAATAACAATTATTGAATACTTGATTTTATCTATATTTATATGTTATTGACTGATGAATGGAATGGAATACATGGTATATATTGGAATTGTGATTTATGACTATGAGTTGTTTGGTACTTTAGAGCTCATTGGATGGTTATTCTCACTGAGCCGCAACTCATCAATTTGCATCATTTTTCAGGTAAAGAGAAGTGATAGCTCATTTTGAGTAGCGTATAAAAGACATGGAGCACAGGTCACTGGCCGAGCCTCATCACTTTCTCTCCTTGCATTCCACACAAGCATAAAAACATGTCATCTGTATTTTGGACTTATATGCTTGAATATGTATAGTCATTTTGGAATGAGTCTAAATATGTATAAATAAAATCAACTCGGAAATACTTATGTGTAAAGTTTATATTTTGATATATGTGATATATCGTATTGTGGTTTTAACTTGAAAAGTCATTTAGTAATTTTACAGGATATAAGACTTGTAAAGTCGTTAGTTGATTTTACAGGATATGATATGAAAAAAAATTTTACTACTATTGTTAACAGGGTATTTTGCCTTTTCAGTATGCAGTATGTGACTATTTGATATAGGGATAGGTCATACTTAAATGCATAAGAGGTGTGACGTTACACAGGATGTCATCAATATAGATTAGAGTCGTGTGCAGCAAAGGCTCTTAGATTTGGATAATTGCTTTCTGGAATAGAGATGATGCTACTTTAAGCCCAAATGGCATAACAATCCATTCATAGTGATGGTTGGGAATGCAGAATGTTGTCTTGTACCTGTCTTCGGGAATAATTCCTAACTGCCAAAATCCTGCTTTCAACTTAGAAAATACCTTTGCTGAAGCCATGAATGGAATCATTAAATCTATCTTTGGCAATGGATATTTTTCAACCTTCAAAAAGATGTTTTAATGCTTGTAATCAATTACAATTCTTCCCACGGATTTGTTCTGATCTTTTGTTCACATAGAAAGCCTGGCATGCCCAATTTGATTTTGTGAGTTGAATCAAACTTTTTGATAGTAACTGAGAACACTCATAGATTGTAAGTCTCATGTCTAAGGGAGATATTCTTGGATGAAAAGCTTTTGTTGAATTGAGATCTTCAGAGTTTTTGAATAGAAGTGTGATGATAAATTCTGATTGAGTCCAAAGGGGATAAGGATTTTTCTGTGAAAGCTCTGTATGGGATAGAGCACAACAGGAATCATGAATTTCTTGGACCAATTATAAGGATAAGGAAAAGAACTGTGTGGTTGGTTGTAGGTAAATAAAAAGGGTATAGTGGTGCATGGTAACAACTATTTTTTGTATTGCAAAGTAGTAGGTAAAATGGACAGGTTGTTTAAACGAAAATAAAGATCGAATCCTAAGAGCAAATCTTTATCAGGGAGTTTTGAGCCAAGGACATATGTCCAAATAGTGAGATCAGGAAAAATCTACAATTTAATGGGGTTTATGGTTTTTAATGAAGTTGTGAAAATTTTACTGCTTGAAAATATTGATCATGTTGGACCCAATATCTTTCAGGAAGGATAGAGGGGTTCATCATAGACCTGTGAGCTCTAGTGTCTATGAATGCAATTATTTTAATGGGCTTAGCATACTTATGAGGGAAAATTGTTATTGGAACAAGTGGAATCGAGTGAGATGGTTGGGTAGAACAAACAGTTGGTGTTGTGAAAGTGGATAATGTTAATTCTGTTGAGTGAGCTGAATCTTGAAGAGGAGTTATGGGATAAACTAGAAGGATATAGTGCTATAGAAATATGGAGTTTTGGGAAGGTAACTCATCGTTCAACATCTCATTGTCTGCCTCTAATTTAGATTCTAAAAATTCTATGTCAGCATCATCAATGTTTTCTTGAAAAACTTGGTGAATCTTCTGGATGATCTTTGCTTATTTCTTAGGCTTGTTAGGACAAATTTTTTTTTTTGCAAAATGTCCTTTCTTACAGTAAACATAGCATTTGTCACTCTTATTGAATCTGTGCTCTATCACTCTTCTTGAATCTGTGCTTTCACCTTCTAAAGAATTTAAACTTTTCTTCTTGAGTCTTCATGATTGGGAATCATCTAGAGGTCTCCACTTGTGATATATCTTTGATTTGCGAGGAGGATATGTGCATGTCTTTTCTTTGCACTTTATCTGCAAGTCTGGTCTTCTACACGCCATCTTCTAGGAAGAGTCATTGTCAAACATCATGAGTTCTCTGACCATCTTCTGCTGGGCACAAATATTTTCAACTGAAAGAAGAATTCTTTGGTAAATTTCACCAAGACTAAGGGAGTTGAGATCGATATTTTTTTCTGAGCTGGAACTGGATGTGATTAGAAATGCTTTCTAGGAAGGATACTAGAAATTTCTGCTTCAAATTATCATCTGTAGTTCCACCAAGGAGCTAAAACTTTTTTCTCATTATCTGGTAGTGTTTATCAAGGTCCTTTCGAAAAAGAGGATAACATTTCTTCTTAAAGTATTCATATCTAGCCATGTCATCATATTCTGATGTGTTGCCAACAAATTCTTGATGAAGAGTTGTAAGGACTTTTGCTATAAACTGAGCATGGTAGAATCTCAACATAGCTGCTTCTGGTAAATGAACAAACCAATCTCTCAATGTCCCTATAAATCTAGAAGCGAATTCCAAGATTATGGCTGGAAATCTAGAATTGGGATGTCTCTGTTGTACTTTTATCCAAGCATAAAATTATTGGATTTTGTCTCTCCATTTGTGGGGAGGAATGTCATCAAATGTGAACCATAGACCATTATGTGGCATAGGAGGAACTTATGGATTAGTTCCTAGGATGTTTGTGTCGATTTCCTCTTTTGGTGGTTTTTTTAGTTTGGTAGGCAGGTTACTGACGATTAGTTCCACTTTGCTATGAGGTTGTTGGATCTGCCATAAACTATGTATGAGGAAAATATTTTGGGTCTAGTTCATTGTTATAGAGTTCAGACTCTAAGCTTTTAGGAGAAAGGTAGGGAATATCTGAAACTGGGTTTTCAAGGTGAGGAATATTTTGAAGGGCTTGTTGCTCTAGGAAAGCAATGATAGTTTTTATAGGCTTTGGTTGTTGGACCATATGGAAATGAACTATTTCTTTTTGTTTATGAGACTGGGGAACTATTTGAGGAACATGAATTGACTGGTCTAGTTGAGAGGTTGACTCAGGAGGAATAATGAGAGGTGTATCAGGTCTTATAACTAACAACAGGTGTTTGGGTTATTCTTTGGGCTGGAACAATTTGAGTTGAAACAGTAACATGCTTTGGGCCTAAATTGAGTTGTTCCTTGAATTTTTTGTGAAATAGTTCTGAAGTAAGACCAAAATATTGCAATTTTGCAAGAGAGGGTTGGTGAATAGGAGGTGGTATATACAAGGGCTGTTGTGAAACAAAAAGATGTAGGGAGGTAAACATCCCTAAAGGATCAGTGAGTGAAGGGGATTTAAGAAAATCCTTCTTGAGTTCTTATTTTAGTGAAGCAATCTCTCTTTCAACTTTCTGAAGACGAATAACTTTGGTATCGAAAGTTGAATCATATGACCTAGTAGAGATCATATTCATCAGTTTACCTTTTAATTTTGCATGTTGTCTTTCAAGCTGTCTCAACAGCATATACAGTGCTTTGTACTGTGAAATCTATCTCTTATCCATAACAGAAATTTTATTTAAGACGGTGTCAACTTTAGTTTTAATCCTCTAGAGCACCACATTCTGTGCTTGTGCATTTTGAGTTTGCCAATTTAAAATCAATTCTGCTGCAAAAATGGGTTTAGAGGTTCCTTCAGGTGTAACCATTAAAGGTCAAACATATGGAGCAGTCTGTACTTGAGAGACAATGTCTATGTGTTACTGGAGAGGGGGAAATTAAGCATCATAGGTAGATGGAAAAGGTAGTTGGTACATATCTATCATGGGTATAGATTCAGCTTTAGTGACTAGGTTTTGGAACTAGCTTGTAATAGGGTAAAGGTAATGGTTTGGGTTTTTCTGGAGGTTTGGGAGGTAAAGGATTAGGAGGATCATCCCATGAAGGTGGTGCAGGTGATAAAATATTTTTGAAATGAGTACGAGGTGAATAGGAAACCATATAGTCATATATCCCTGACGGTTGTCCTAACAATCCAACTATGATTCCCAGTATGAGATTGGTAGATAGGTTGTGCCGAACTTGAAAAGGAAAGTGTCAAAGTTTTCTCTTGATAGGAGACAGGTTGCATCATGAACTGGGTGGAAAACTCCACTGGTGTACTAACTAGAGGTTCATTTTCAACAGGAGAGAAGAACTGAGTCTCAACTCTACCATCCTTATGTGTTATGAAGAGTGGCTTTGTAGAACTTACCGTCTGACTTCTTTAATGAAGAAGCTCATAATTGGTTAGCCAAGACTGAGGAAAGATCTAAAGAAGATCTTCCTTTGTCTGTTGTTTGGGAATTTGTACTACCCTTGGAACATGGGTTGAATCCACAGTAATGCTCAAGGCATCAGTAGAGGCTGGGATACAGAGATCCATAGCATGATTCTGTACTCTTTAAATCATCTGGTAGTGAAGAGTAGCTATATCTGTAGTAGCTACATTTTTAACTCAAATGATATGGACCTGTACCTTCAGTGTTGTAAAAGTATGAAGATCTTGAAGCCTCATGTTGAAGTTCGGGTAGAATGTACAAAGGACAGTTCCTGCATTCAAAGAGGTTTGGATGGTACCAATTACAACATGTTGGTATTCCAAAAACCTGGTATCCAATAAGGCAATTCAAGCTATAACAGGTAAACCTTTTCTGCCATGGTAGGTCAAGGCAAGTCTGGTAGCCCTAAAATGAATGTGAGAATATCCACTATTGGGCCACTGAGTAGGGAATTCATAAGGAATTTCAAGAGTGATGAAGTATTCTTCACCAGTACCTTGAATAGGACACTAGTCAAAGGAGGAAGACTGTACACACTCTTTTACAGAAGGGTTTTTTTTTTTTGTCTAATTAAGGCTTTGATGGATTGTGAAAAAAGACTTGTGTTTTCTAAAAGGTGTGATAAGGATTTATGAACGAGATATTTGTTTTTTAGATTTTTTGATCTTCAGGAAGAAAAGAGAGTTCATATCGATGATTGAGATTTTTGGAGTAGAAGGTTGAAGAGATAAAGAATAAGAAGACCGAGACATCTTTTGTACTTCTACCATGATGATTGGAAAAGAGTTTCCTTGTCACCATAGATTAAATCAATAACAAGAGTTTCAAGGCTCTGATACCAATGGTGGATAGCTCTGAGGACTTTTAAACTAGGATTAAGGTATGACTAACCCTAAAGGCTCTTCTGGCCACTGGTGGGTTTATCTTGTTTTGATTCTAACTGAAGGGTTCTCAAAGATACTTGAAGATTGTTATACAATTATGTAAGTAACCTTTCCTCTAAGTGGCTTATGTCTATTAGGGATGAGTCTTGGCTATGGCATAGAAGACTTGCTCACACAAGCATGGATTTAATTCAAAGCCTTAGGAAGAAAGAGCTAGCAGATGGGCTTTCTAAAGAAAAATTTTCCAAAGATAAGACTTGTGAGCCTTACCAAAGAGGAAAACAACACAAACCATCTTTCAAGTCCAACAATATTGTAAGTACCTCTAGACCTCTACAACTTATGCATTTAGATCTTTTTGAAACTACTAGAGTTGCTAGTTTATGAGGTAAACATTATGCATTTGTGATTGTTGATGATTACTTTAGATTTACTTGGGTAATTTTTTTAGCTCATAAAAGTGATTCTTTTGAATCCTTTAAAAACTTGGCCAAAAAAATTCAAAATGCAAAAGGTTATTTTATTTCAAAAATAAGAAGTGATTATGGCGAAGAGTTTGAAAATGAGCACTTTGAAAACTTTTGTTGAGAATATGGTATTTCACATGAATTTTCTACTTCTAGAACATCTCAACAAAATGGGGTTGTTGAAAGAAAACATAGAACTTTGGTAGAAATGGCTAGAATAATGCTTGGTGAGTACGCATGTAGTTTTTGTTGAACATGGTAGACTTAATCTTGGGAAAGGTAGTGCTTTTGATGATGTTGTAGGTACAATGGAGAAGTTCAATCTTGATCTTGAAGAGGATGGTGAGACTTCAAAGATAAATAATGATGATGATCAAAAGAAACAACTACCTCAAGCTCAAGAGCAAGTTATTAGAGAGCTACCAAATAAGTGGAAGTTTGTAAGACATCACCCCATGGAACAAATTATTGGTGATCCTACCAAGGGTGTAAGTACTCAATCTCCTCTTAAGCTTTTAGATTTTAATTTTGCTTTTGTCTATCAAATTGAGCCAATGACTATTGAAGAGGCTCTTAGTGATGAGAGTTGGGTGATTTCTATGTAATAGGAACTCAATCGATTTTAGAGAAATAAGGTTTGGACTTTAGTACTAAGACCTAAGAACTACCAAATTATTACTAGTAAATAGGTTTTTAGGAACAAGTTAGATGAGCAAGATCAAATCACTAGAAACAAAGTTAGATTGGTTGCCAAAGGGTACAATCAAGAAATATGTGTAGATTATGATGAGACTTATGCTCCGGCTACAAGATTAAAAGCTATTAGGATTCTTTTTAGCATATACATGTCACTTGAATTTTAATTTTTTCAATTGGATGCTAAAAGTGTTTTTTTTAAATGGTTTTATAGAGGAGGAAGTTTATGTTGAACAACCTCCCAGTTTTGAAAGTCATGCATTTCCAAATAATGTTTTTAAGCTCACTAAAGCCTTGTATGGTTTAAAATAAGCTCCAAGAGCTTGACATGAAAGGTTTAGTGCATTTTTTTGGAAAATGGATTTTCAAAGGGAAATGTAGATAATACTCTTTTTATCAAAAAAATGCACTAATGACATCCTACTTATTCAAATTTATATTGATGATATCATCTTTGGGTCTTATAATGAATCTCTTTGCCAAGAGTTTGATAAGTGTATGACTAGAGAGTTTGAGATGAGCATGATGGGAGAGCTCAAATTCTTCCTTCGTCTTCAAATCAAGTAAAGCAAAAAGGACATATTCATCAACCAATCCAAGTACACCAAAGAATTATTGAAAAAGTTTGGAATGAAAGGATGCAAGAGTGACAAGAATCTAATAAGCACATCAACAAAATTGGACATAAATGAGAAAGATAAGATTATAGATGAAAAGTTCTATAGAGGTACGATCAAATCACTTTTATACCTTACTATTTCTAGACCAGATATCATGTTTAGTGTATGCTCGTGTGCTAGATTTCAATCATGTCCTAAAGAATCACATTTAAATTCGTTAAAAAAGGATTTTAAAATATCTTCATGGAAAAATGCACTTAGGCTTATGGTATCCTGAGAACACTTCATTTCATATCATTGGCTTTTTGAATGCCAATTTTGCTGGTAGTCTCTTAGATAGGAAAAACACTTATAGAACTTGTCATTTTATTGATGAATGCTTAGTTTCTTAGTTTAGCAAGAAACAAGTTTTGGTTTTCTTATTCATTGCCAAAGTAGAATATGTGGCAGCGGGTTGTTGTTGCACTCAAGTTATTTAGATGAAACAATAACTTAAAGACTATGGTCATGTAATTTATCACATTTTCATCAAATGTGACAATACAAGTGCAATAAATCTTTCTAAAAATTCAATTCAACATTCTAGGGGTAAATATATAGACATTAAACATCATTTTCTTAGATATTATGTCCAAAATGGTGATGTTGTGTTAGAATTCATTACCATAAAAAAATCAATTGGCTGACATTTTCACCAAGCCTTTCAATGATGAAAGGTTTTTATTTATAAAAAAAGAGCTTGGTATGCTTGTTGGGAGCACTTTGACTTCAAAAGTGTTTTAAAAGGTTTACATTGCATTCATCCTAAGACTTGGAATATTTATTGTTTTGGTTGTGAATTGTAAGATATTGGATGCTTATATGCTTCACATGTATCTTTTTTTTTATTGTTCATTGTGAACCTTGAGTGTTATGCTATGTTTTTTTATGATATATGTTTCCATGAGAAAGTTTGTTTAAATTTGCTTAAGGAGAAGTTTTGCTATATAAAAATTCACTTTGAAATTTGTTTTCCATTACTATATTTTATGGCTTTAAGGTCATGACATTGGAGTCACATCCATGAAGGTTTTTGAGCTAAAATGGTAGTTTGATTCACATTTTGGTTTATGTTTTGCTTCATGGCTTGATGCATATGATAGCAAATGTTCACATTCATGAACACTTTGTCACAGTCGTGAACATATGCACCTTATGAGACAAATATGTTCCCACCTTTATTTCACAGTTTGCATCACATTTTCCTCTACTCATGAACATTTAGATTCACGCTTATGAACATTTTATTCATGGTTGTATAGAAAATAGTAGTGGAATAGAGCTTGAGTTGAGATTTCTGAGGCCTCAACAAGTGGTCCTAAAGCCTCAAAAAGTGGTGACGATTCAATATACTTCAACAGAGCTTTGATTCATTTCAATAGAATAATGAGGACTTTAAGGATAGTATTGGCTCTCATGTTGTCAGTCTTAAGACCTAGGTGGCTCACCTTCGAGATTAGATCTCTAAAGCCTATCCTTGATGTCTTCTTTCCTTAGTCATAGGAATCCTTTTTCTTAAGAATTTTTTTGTCTTTTTAGCTAGCATCAAGCTTTAAGTTTTTTTTAGTTATCTTTTTTATTTTCTTACAATCAAACTTTTTAGCTAGCCTTAAGCTTGTAGTTTTCTATTATCAATGCATTTGGTTTCTTTTAATCTTTCCATATTTAATGTGTTTGATTACTATTGCCATTTCTTCTGTTATGCTTGCTTTGTTTTTTATTGTGACAAAAGAGGAGAAGAAATATGCAATGTGTGTATGTATGAATCATATGCATATGTTAAGATTATGTTATATGTTTGAGCTAATTGAATCTTATTGAACTTAATTGGTTTTAATTGAACTAAATTGTTTGCTCTTAATTGACTATGTTTTTGGCTTAAGTTTGTGGCATACTTGTATTATTTAAATTCAATATTTTTTAAGAATCTTTTGAGGGGAGAAAATCATTTCTCCTTAGCACATATTGCACAATTATTTGTCACCATAAAAAAGGGAGAGATTGTTGAATCTTTAGGGGTATTTTAGTCATTTTGATTATAACAAGTAATTTAGCAATAAAAAAATTTAACCACACTTTATATTTTAAGTATTTAAATAGGTTAAATGATTATTGAACCACTAAAGCCAATGAATCAGCTCAGTTGTAAGTTTTAAGCTTGAAAAATAATGGAGGTTCACGATCGCAACTTAACAGTCACGCTCATGAAAAATGTTCATGGACATGAAGACAAAGGTCATGCTTGTGAAGCCTTATGGTGCCAAAACATTCAAAGTTCAACCATTCACAACTTTAAAGGATTGTCACAACCGTGAACTAGCTAGTCACGCCCGTGAAGTCCCAAAGAATGTCAAAAGTTTCAGATCCATTCACGTCTTGCTTCATAACCTATTTCATGGTTAGCATTAATGTTCACATCCATGACTCTAAGATTAATGCTTATGAAGGCTCAAGCACTAAAATTCAAACATCTTCCAGTTCCACTTATGACCAACTTCACCACTTTGGTTATGACTTGCTAAGAACATTCATGCTCGTGAATTTGGAGAGTTAAAGTTGTAAGACGCGAATGAGAAAGTGGTTGAATGACTATTTTTGCATTAAATGTACTCCAAATGATTTTATTTCCTAGAGGAAGTATAAATACAACACATTTATGACTTCCAAATATTAGAGAACTGATTATTGAGCATTAAATCTTTTGTAAAACCTTATGCATTAAAAAGCTTCAACTATTATCTTTCACTCTCATTTGTATTACTATTGTAAGCCATTAAATCTCAAGAGTTATTGAGTTTTCTAGGTTATTTGTAGGGATTTTTATGTGAGCCATTGAAATACAAGGATTTGGTTGTTGTATTAGTCATTAAAAAATAAGAATTTTGCATTAGGTGTTAGCCAAGAGTGAAAAAAATACCATAGTTGGAAGTCAGATAGGTAAAACTCCATTGTAACTCGATTTAAGTTAGTGAAATACCCATTTGTGATTGGGGAGAGCACATATGATTCGTTAACACTAGAACCTCTATAAAATCTTGTGTCTTACATCTATTTTCTTCTTTTTAACTATTTTATTGATTTTTTGCTTTAGCAAAATTTTTAATTGTCCACTAATTCATTCCCCTTTCTTAGTGATTATTTGGGTAAAACTCTATAATAGCATTACATAATCCCGACATGTACATAAATTATCTAAAAATCAATACAACAAGAGCAAAGTACATTGAACTAAACATTAAACAGAAAGGATGAGAGACATAACCTTTTGCACATAAAAAATGAATGTGAAATTTCTTCCATCCTCTATGTTCAGTTCATCCTTTAATAATTGCAAGAACCATATCCTGTTTTATTTGTTTTCCTTATCTACAATTGCAAATGCAATTGGATATATGAAATTGTTAGCAACATTCTCAATTGCACTTAACACCATGCCCTGGACAATACCTTTTAAAAATGCACCATTAAGACCAATTATTTATCTACAACCTGCCATCCATCCCTTCTTACATGGACCAAAGTACACAAATATCCTCTTGAACACTCTATCAATCGATAGCCCTTCTTTACATAATTCAATTTCAATTTTGTTGTCTAAGATGCTTTTTTCAAGTTGAGCAGCATAGGATGCATGGGCATTGAACTCATTTTTATAACAACATTCTAGTTTTTGCATGATCATTTTCCTTGTCCTCTTACACTTTGCTTCACTTATATGCATCTTCATCTTTTTTTCAAATTCTTTTTTCATTTATTTAACTTTTATATCAAGATTACTATATAACGTTTCCTTGAAATATTGTGTTATATAGTTCACTGTCACCAATTTAGTCCTGAATGTCCTTACACATTGTGCTTATATTTGAAGGTTTTCGCTGTTAGGCTATCTCTCCTTTTGTGTTTTGATGCAAATAACATAAATGGACATCTTTCTTCACATTGCACTCTTAGTCTTTCAGGCTCATTTTTCTTGAATGTAAGTTTATGCCAATTTCAATTGTGTAACTAGCAATAGCTTGTCTAAACTGTGTTGCATTAGAAAAGTAGGCACCAAAATGAAAAATAGGTTTCTCAACATTAAATTTATAATAATTTCTAATAGTGATAATAAATACCTCATTAGAGACATCAAATAACTGTTCACTTTTATCAGTATCTCCATTGGTGTCATTGTCTCCACATCCATTACTGTTATTATCATCACCATCACTCTTATTAGTGTCACTTTCTCCACTGTCAATATTCACATCATTCAAATTACCATCATTGTCATTAGTTTCATTACTCATTTTCTCCTTATTCCTATTTCCCATATCATCGTCACTCTCATCAATGTCATTTTCTCCACTGTCAACATTCACATTTTTCAAATTACCAGCATTGTCATTTCTTAATAAAATCCTATTCAACCTCCATTTTAATCAAACACCAACATCTCATTGCCATAAACACATTGCATTATCAAATTTAAAACTTTATTTAACACAAAAGATGCATTCAAATTTAAAATAAATACTTACTTGGTAACTTTGAAGGATTGTCTTTGAACAGGCACACCACCAGTAATGAAACAGCTAGGGTTTACATGACTTTTATTTCACTTATTTCAATTGACAGAGAGACATAGAGCAAGGATTTACATATTTTCCTGGTAGATAAATCTTCAAACACAAAAATAGATAAATCTTTGAACACAAAAATAGGATTTTTAGATAATAGTTAAGGCTTTTTTCAAATTTGAGAATGTGGTAACATTTTATTTTTTGTTTAATTATGATGATATAAACGACACCTTTAAAGTATTTGAGATGTTGAATATATTTTTTTTTCCAAATGATGTCATTTTGTCATTTTTTTATTAATAAAATGTTTGAAATGATGTGGTTTGTAACTTTATTTTTTAAAAAAAAAATCATGTGAACGACGCCATTTTATTTTAGTGAATATGAGGTGACAATGTCATGTTATGTGTCGCCATATAATTGGGCAACAGTATCTCCGAGTTGGCTCAATGGAATGCGGTAATGGGGACATACAAACGTTAAGTTGAGGGGTTTAATTGTACCTATTTTACTTTAAGGGCTTAATTGTATTAAGTCATAGTTTAGGGAGTGACTCGTTTTATAAGTTATAGTTGAGGGGCATATTTGCCCCTTTGGCCTATAGTAATTTGACAATTTGACATTTAAAGGAAAAAAAATTTTATTTTTTTGTGTGTTAGGTAATTATCTTACATTTTTTTCAATGTCCAAAAAAATAATCATATACAGTTAATTTCTATGAATATTAAATAGTTATAAATTTTTATAACTATATGCAATCAAGGAAAGAGTTTCGAGAACTGAATTCAAAAATTAAATGAAAAAATCAAATTAAATGTACTTATTTCACCAAAGAAAAAGCATATGGTACTTACTTGACCAAAAAATAAAAATTCTCTTAAGTGTCACACAAGATACTCATCTGAAAAAATTAATTTATTAGGTTAGTGTACTAAAATAAATAAACCATTCTTAGACACATTACTAAAATAATTTTGAAGTTGACTAAATTCCTATTTGATTTAATTTATTAAGAAACTATTTTGATTTACAAATGAATTTTATAAGAGAATTCATTTGTAAATGAATTCTCTTATTTATGATTTATATGAAATGAGGTATTTGTTTGCACCACTAAAAAAAGATAAATTGAAAAAAATAAAATAAATGAGATAACAACTAACCTTAATCCTATACTAGATGGCTATACGAATTCTATACATCCAAATTCATTTATCCATGGCTAGATCCGCCTCAATATTAAGAAATTGTAGATCCTTGCACATTATTTCTCTCCATATGATCCTAAGTCCACCTCTATACTTCTTCATACCTGCTACAACTAATATATCGAATCTTCAAACTAAGGCATTTAGGAGTCTATGTATTATGTGCCCCATACTATCTTTAATGTCCTCTTATCTTATCTATAATATATGCTACATGTACCTTCTATTGGATGCATTCATTTCTTATCTTATCAATCTTGTATGACCACACATCCATCTTAATATTTACACATTTGTCACACTCATCCTATTGGTATGTTTGGCATATTTCTTCCTCTTAAGATTGAGTTGAAGAGTTTTGTTAATCTTGAGACTTTTCTTTCTCCCATAAATTTCCAAACCTCAATAGGGCTATCATCTAATCCATATGCTTTCTTGATCTTCATCTTTATTAGAGCCTCATTGGCCTCCTGAGGTCTGATTCTATGCGTGTAGCTAATGTAACATCCTTGACTTTATCCATATGCATTTCTGCATCATCACATTTGTGCATATGTATTTTGCATAAATATCATTTGAACACATGCATAATATGCATTTTTATTTAAATATATTCATGACATACAATTAGTTTATTTTCAAATATTTTACAATTGTATAGAAATGCATATGTCCGTTTTATAATATAGATGAAAATGACATGAAATTAATATTTAAGTGAATAAAGAGACTAGATTGAATTAATAAAAATTTGACATGATTAATTTAATTAAATTAAAATAAGTGATTAAATTATTTATTATTGGTTAGTAAAATTAGGTAAATGTATATATGTATACATGAATGTATGTATTTGTATGTATGTATGTACGATGATAATAAAAAAAAATAAAAAAATAATTAAAAACAATAATTAAAAAAAAAAGAAAGCATTCAGAAAAAGAAAAGAAAAAAAAAAGAAAAAGAAAAAGAAGAAGTGTTGGACGGCAAAGAGAAAAAGAGAAATAAATGGGTTAGGTGAGTTTTAACCTATTAGGCTCCATTATCTTCCTTTTCTTTTCTTATCTTCTTCTTCTTCTTTTCTTCATTTCTTCAACCTATTTTCTCTCAAATTCCAGCCACAAATTCTTCCTTGTTTCACTTGGTTTTTGAGGCAAATTGATCCCTTGAAATTTCGTTCTTGGTAAGTAATCAATTCTTATTGCTATAAGGTTGATTTGAGTTGCTAAGGTTCATTAATAGGTACTGATTTGAAATCCGATTTTGATATCCATAGAAATTGATTCTGAAAAATCTTAAAACATAAAAGTTGTTCCTTTATGTCTTATATTTATGGATATATAAATATTTTTGCAAGATGTATTGTATAGAATGAGATATCCTCTTCGTACTGAAACTGGTCCGGATGGGAACCTTAAGTAAGTTAGCTACTGTGTTTATAATTTTTGGGTATGTTAAAATCAATATTGGAAGTAACTCCAAACATAAAAGTTGTAGATATATGTGTTATGGATCTTCAAACCAAATTTCAGGTTCATAGGTCTTGTACGTTTTGAGTTATGGTAAATGGAACTATGACTGTTCCATGATTTGAACTGCCTATTGAGTGCCCTGTACAGGTCCCGAAACTTGTTTAATTATTTTGAGCTTCTTAAAGCTCGATTATGTAAATGATCAAAACATGAAAGTTATAGGTATATGTCTTAGAGAAATTTTGGTACTAATTTTAGCTTAATATATTATGTAAATAATAAGTTATGGACTTTTTAATTCATACTGGTCTGGAAGCCAATTCTATTCTGGACCAGTAAAATGTTTGTTATAATTTGAAGACCTTAGAGACATAATTGATAAAAGTTGTAAACATGAAAAATGTTCCAAATGAACCCATATAAGTTTCTGTAAATTTTCATTAAAATAGGACGTACAGATTATAAGTTATGTTGAACCCAAATGAGTACCCTGAAACTGCCTAAGGGCAGAAAACAGAGTAGAAATCAGAACACGATTAGAAATTCCACCAAAATTTTTACAGTAATCCAATTGGTCTGAAATTTTAATATGTTATATATAAAGATGTTAATTTTAAGTAGGAACAAGAATCAGATTCATTGGTCAAATACAGAAAAAGTTATAGTCAAAACAGTCCCATAAGGTCACACTGCCTCATAGGAATAATTTTAATTATTGATATGAATAGTGTATATTAATTTGTTTAAGCCACATTAAGTTTCTCTAGTCATAAATTAATCAATTATATTTCAATATTAGGCTCAAGACAAATTGGAGATATACAAGAAGAGGGTAGACAATAAGTTAATGGTTGGAATAAAAGGAAAAAGGTGAGTATAATTATCAATTGAATTCTTTAGTGCATATGAATGTTGCTTGCTATGTGACTTGTATAATTGTGATGATTTTTCCTTGAAAATATGATGATGAATAATTTGTGACATTTGTGGTACATATATGTTTGTGTACTTTGGTATATTGGAGGTATATGTTTGACATATGATATATATACATGGTATATGTATAGTATATGCAAGGTATATGTGTTGACATATAAGGTGTATATGTGGTATATGTATGGTATATGTGTTGCATATGAAGTATATATGTGGTATATGTATGGTATATGTGTTGACATATGTGGTATATGTATGGTATATATGATAAGATACAATGGTTGATGAATATGTAAGTACAAGTGCATATGCATAATGACTTAAAAGGCGTTGTGACTAGTCAATCGACATTGCAAAACAAAAGAAGAGGCCTATGGCCCAATAAATGTACAAGGCAAAAGAAGAGGCCTATGGCCCAACAAATGTGCAAAGCAAAAGAAGAGGCCTATGGCCCAACAAATGTGCAAATGAAACAAATGATCAAGCTAGCTAGCAAATGCAAATGCTCACATGGAAACCCGGGGCAATGTTCGTTTAACCTGGTCACAACAAAATAAAATGTACAAGCATAAGCATAAACATAAGTAAATAGCAATTATTGAATACTTGATTTTATCTATATTTATATGTTATTAACTGATGAAATGGAGTATAAAGTATGTATTAATTATACTTGTTATTTGCTATTATGAAATGCTTGGTGCTTTAGAACTCATTTGATGGTTATTCTCATTGAGTCGCAACTCACCAAATTGCATCATTTTTCAGGTAGAGAAGATTAGTAGTTCATATTGAGGTGCATATATAAGTCATGGATCAAAGGTCACCGGCCGAGCCTCATCACTCTCTCTCTCCTTGCATTCCACATAAGCATAAGAACATATCATTTATATTTGGGGATTGAATACTTGCATATTTACTAACTTTTTAAACGTACTGTTTAAGTTATTAATATATGTGATGTTATGAGCTATAATTAAAGTTTTCGTATTGATTGTGAAATTATTGTTGATAATATGAGATGAGTTAAAAAAAAATTTACTCTCACTGTAAACATGAATTTTATTTAATCTTGTTTCATACGTGATAATACAATATAAAGACAACATATACGGTATATAGATGTATAAGATGTTAGGTGTTACATTTTTGGTATCAGAGCAGGGATAGGTTCCAAGGGAACATGCATATGCATATAAGCATGATAACATATGCATAATATGTGTTGAACATTATGTAGTGACATAATTTCATTTATTATAGTGCCATCATTAGACATGATTCACCAAGGAGAGAGAGGCCGGCTGAAATGCATCCTCATGAGGCATCGCCTCATTTGCATAGAGATCAACCAGTACCAGGAGCTAGGGCTCCTGCACATGCATCACAATCATCACATGCCGAAATACCTTATGAAAACCCAGAACATGAAGTGCATGGTGCTGCGATGTATAGGGAAAGACGATATGATAAGCTAAGAAAACAGGGTGCAGTTGATTTCTATGGCTCGACTGATCCAGTTGAAGCAGAAACTTGGCTTAAAAGAACACAGAGGGTATTGAATATGATGAGATGCACTCCAGAGGAGAAGTTTGATTATGCGGTATCTTTACTTCAAGGCAATGCTTATGAATGGTGGGAGACAGTTCCCGATAGTGATGCACAACCACCAGTTCTGACATGGAATGATTTCCTCCTAGAATTTCAGAATAATTACATGCCTGAGGCATATAAAGATGAGAAGAGAAAGGAATTCCTGAATCTAAAACAGGGAAATATGTCTGTTGCGGAGTATGAAGTACAATTTAATAAACTTTCCCATTATGCCACATTTATGGTCTCTACTGAAAGAGACAAATGCAGAAAGTTTGAAAAGGGCCTCAAGTATGAGATCAGAAATAGAATCACAATTACTGATCTCGATAGTTATACCAGACTCAGAGCCGCTGCAATTAGAGCTGAAAAGTTAATGAAAGAAGCTGGAGAACAACAAGTAAAAACGGTGACACGAGTGTTTGCTGGAGAGTCTAGTAGAGGATATGGAAAGAAAGCTAGATATATGTCGAGCCAGTCTGGCAACAGAAGTGGGTACTCCAGTTCTAGAGGTCGAGGCATGACTTTCTCTTACCCAGGCAGAGGACAAAGCCAGTATACAGAACAGTGGCCTACTTGTATTCATTGTGGTAGGCAACACACCGGTGAATGCAGAAGGCTCACAGGAGCTTGTTATTTCTGTGGGTCCTTAGATCACATGTATAGAGATTGCCCCAAAAAAAAACTAAATTAGCAGAAACCAGCAGAGGCAGAGGAATATCTGAGACTACAATTGAAACACCAAGGGTTAACACTACCAATGGGACACATGTCAGAGGCAGAGGCAGGGGAATAACTAGTGCAGTAAGCAGAGGAGTGACCAGATCTGAGGGACAGAGTTCTAGACCCCTTCCACAGGCCAGGGTATTTGCTATGACTAGGCAAGAGGCAGTTGATGCTCCTGAAGTGGTTACTGGTAATATTTACATTTATGATATACTGTCATTTGCATTGATTGACCCAGGATCTACACATTCATTTATATCATCACATATGACATCCAAACTGCATCAAAAACATGAGTCATTGGGATTTGATATAAATGTGAGTACTCCATTGGGAGCAGTAGTAGTTGTGAATGAGATATGTCGTGACTGTTCGATATTCATTGATAAAGTTGAATTGAAAGCTGATTTGATCTTATTATCATTGCATGAATTTGATGTAATATTGGGAATGGACTGGTTAACTAAACATCATGCCATAGTGAATTGTTTTTCTAAGGAGGTAATTTTAAAGTCCTCTGATAAACAAAGGATTGTGTTTAAAGGAGAAAGGAAGTTGGTACCTGCATGTTTGATTTCAGCAATTAAAGCTTTTAAGATGGTGAAAGGAGGGTGTGAGGCTTTCTTAGCCTATGTGACAGACACAAGAACTCAGGATATTATGTTAGAGAATATTCCAGTAGTGTGTGAGTTCCCAGATGTATTTCCAGAGGATTTGCCTGGATTGCCACCAGATAGAGAGATAGAATTTACTATAGATTTGGTGCCTGGGGCCGCACCTATTTCTATATCTCCTTACAGGATGGCACCGATTGAGTTGAAGGAACTTAAAACTCAATTGCAAGAGTTACTTGATAAGGGATACATTCGACCTAGCATATCACCTTGGGGAGCCCCAGTGTTGTTTGTAAAAAAGAAAGATGGAACGATGAGATTGTGTATAGACTATAGACAACTTAATAGAGTGACAGTGAAGAATAAGTATCCTTTACCTAGAATTGATGACTTATTTGATCAGTTACATGGAGCTCAAGTATTTTCTAAGATTGATCTGAAATCGGGCTATTATCAGCTTAAGATAGCTGAGGTAGATATTCCTAAAACTGCATTTCGTACTAGATATGGCCATTATGAATTTCTAGTCATGCCATTTGGATTAACTAATGCACCAGCTGCTTTCATGGCTTTGATGAATAAGGTATTTCAGCCTTATCTAGATAATTTTGTTATTGTCTTCATAGATGACATTCTGGTGTACTCTAAAAGTAAAGAGGAACATGAGATGCATTTAAGAACAGTGTTGCAGACTCTGCAGGAGAAACAATTGTATGCAAAGTTTAGTAAGTGTGAATTCTGGCTTGATCATGTTGTGTTTCTTGGACATATAGTATCGGGAAAAGGCATAGAGGTTGACCCAAATAAAGTTATAGCCATAGTGAGTTGGCAAGCACCCAAGAATGTGTCAGAATTGCGTAGTTTTTTGGGTTTAGCCGGATACTACCGTAGATTTGTTGATGGGTTCTCATTGATTGCTAGCCCTTTGACCAAATTGTTGAGAAAGAATGTGTCATTCAAGTGGACCCCTGAATGTCAAAAGAGTTTTGATGAACTAAAACACAGGCTAACCTCAGCACCAGTGTTAACCATCCCTACAGGTACAGGTGGGTTTACAGTATATAGTGATGCTTCTCACCAAGGCTTGGGATGTGTGTTGATGCAACATGGTAAGGTGATAGCTTATGCATCCAGACAACTGAGACCACATGAGATCTCATATCCAGTGCATGATTTAGAACTGGCTGCAGTTGTATTTGCATTGAAAATTTGGAGGCATTATTTGTATGGTGAGACATTCCAGATCTTCACAGACCACAAAAGCTTAGGTTACTTGATGACACAGAAAGAGTTAAATATGAGACAAAGACGATGGTTAGAACTGTTGAAAGATTATGATTGTACAATTGAATACCATCCAGGGAAAGCCAATGTGGTAGCAGATGCATTGAGTAGAAAGGCCAGTAGCAGTGTAGCTCACTTGCAAGCATCATCTTTTCCATATCTGATTCAATTACGGTCCATGAATGTTCAATTGAATATGCATGATGGTGGATCATTGATTGCTGCTCTTCAAGTCAGACCTATATTGAAGGATAGGATCAAAGTTGCATAGAGTAAAGATCCTAAATTGTGTGAGAAAATTGAATTAGTAAGGCAGGGAAACAGTAAGGATTTTCAATTGCAAGACAATACACTGATGTTAAAGTCACGCATATGTGTTCCAAACACTGAGAACTTACGTCAAGAAATAATGGAAGAGGCACACAATGCACCCTATGCAATGCACCCAGGGATGACAAAGATGTATCACAGCTTAAAGCCTCATTACTGGTGGCCAAGAATGAAGAAAGACGTAGCAGAATATGTTTCCAAATGCTTAACATGTCAGCAGATTAAGATAGAACATCAGGCACCAGTTGGTAAACTACATCCTTTACCAGTGCCAGAATGGAAATGGGAAAAGATAACGATGGATTTTGTTTATGGATTGCCTAGAACTCCACGGAAAAATGATGCAATATGGGTAATTATTGATAGGTTAACAAAGTCAGCACATTTTCTACCTATCAGATGGGGTTGTACACTTGAGAGTTTGGCCAATTTATATGTGAATGAGATAGTCAGATTGCATGGCATTCCAGTATCCATTGTATCTGATAGAGATCCACGGTTTACTTCACGTTTTTGGGTGAGTTTACATAATGCATTGGGAACAAAATTGAATTTCAGTACTGCATTTCACCCACAGACTGATGGACAATCAGAGAGAACTATACAAACATTAGAAGAAATGCTTAGAGCATGTGTTATGGAATTCAAGGGAGTTTGGGATGAATATATAGCATTGGTGGAGTTTGCATACAATAACCAATATCATAGCAGTATTCAGATGGCTCCATATGAGGCATTGTATGGCAGAAAGTGTAGAAGTCCTATCATCTGGGATGAAGAAGGTACACGTGCATTAGAAGGACCAGAGATAGTACAAGATACAGTGGATAAAATCAAGATTGTCAAGATTAAGCTAAAGGCAGCACAGGACAGACAGAAAAGTTATGCTGATCAACATAGAAGGGAGATGGAATACGAGTTGGGTGAAAAGGTATTTCTACGAGTATCTCCATGGAAAGGAGTAATCCGATTTGGCAAGAAAGGTAAATTGAGCCCAAGATACATAGGGCCTTATGAAATTCTTGAGAAGGTTGGTCCACTGGCATACAGATTGGCTTTACCACCAGATATGACTCAGATTCATAATGTGTTTCATGTGAGCATGCTTAGAAGATACAGGTCAGATCCTACACATGTACTTAAAGATCAAGCCATTGAGATTGCAAATGACATGAGTTATGTTGAAGAACCAGTGGAAATCATCGGATACAAGACTAAACAGTTAAGGAATCGAGAAATACCTTTAGTTAAGGTATTATGGAGAAATCATCCACGAGAAGAGGCAACATGGGAAACAGAAGAAAATATGAAAAAGCAATATCCACACCTATTTCCAGGTATTAAATTTCGAGGACGAAATTTTTAAAAGGAGGGGAGAATTGTAACATCCTTGACTTTATCCATATGCATTTCTGCATCATCACATTTGTGCATATGTATTTTGCATAAATATCATTTGAACACATGCATAATATGCATTTTTATTTAAATATATTCATGACATACAATTAGTTTATTTTCAAATATTTTACAATTGTATAGAAATGCATATGTCCGTTTTATAATATAGATGAAAATGACATGAAATTAATATTTAAGTGAATAAAGAGACTAGATTGAATTAATAAAAATTTGACATGATTAATTTAATTAAATTAAAATAAGTGATTAAATTATTTATTATTGGTTAGTAAAATTAGGTAAATGTATATATGTATACATGAATGTATGTATTTGTATGTATGTATGTATGATGATAATAAAAAAAAATAAAAAAATAATTAAAAACAATAATTAAAAAAAAAAAGAAAGCATTCAGAAAAAGAAAAGAAAAAAAAAGAAAAAGAAAAAGAAGAAGTGTTGGACGGCAAAGAGAAAAAGAGAAATAAATGGGTTAGGTGAGTTTTAACCTATTAGGCTCCATTATCTTCCTTTTCTTTTCTTATCTTCTTCTTCTTCTTTTCTTCATTTCTTCAACCTATTTTCTCTCAAATTCCAGCCACAAATTCTTCCTTGTTTCACTTGGTTTTTGAGGCAAATTGATCCCTTGAAATTTCGTTCTTGGTAAGTAATCAATTCTTATTGCTATAAGGTTGATTTGAGTTGCTAAGGTTCATTAATAGGTACTGATTTGAAATCCGATTTTGATATCCATAGAAATTGATTCTGAAAAATCTTAAAACATAAAAGTTGTTCCTTTATGTCTTATATTTATGGATATATAAATATTTTTGCAAGATGTATTGTATAGAATGAGATATCCTCTTCGTACTGAAACTGGTCCGGATGGGAACCTTAAGTAAGTTAGCTACTGTGTTTATAATTTTTGGGTATGTTAAAATCAATATTGGAAGTAACTCCAAACATAAAAGTTGTAGATATATGTGTTATGGATCTTCAAACCAAATTTCAGGTTCATAGGTCTTGTACGTTTTGAGTTATGGTAAATGGAACTATGACTGTTCCATGATTTGAACTGCCTATTGAGTGCCCTGTACAGGTCCCGAAACTTGTTTAATTATTTTGAGCTTCTTAAAGCTCGATTCTGTAAATGATCAAAACATGAAAGTTATAGGTATATGTCTTAGAGAAATTTTGGTACTAATTTGAGCTTAATATATTATGTAAATAATAAGTTATGGACTTTTTAATTCATACTGGTCTGGAAGCCAATTCTATTCTGGACCAGTAAAATGTTTGTTATAATTTGAAGACCTTAGAGACATAATTGATAAAAGTTGTAAACATGAAAAATGTTCCAAATGAACCCATATAAGTTTCTGTAAATTTTCATTAAAATAGGACGTACAGATTATAAGTTATGTTGAACCCAAATGAGTACCCTGAAACTGCCTAAGGGCAGAAAACAGAGTAGAAATCAGAACACGATTAGAAATTCCACCAAAATTTTTACAGTAATCCAATTGGTCTGAAATTTTAATATGTTATATATAAAGATGTTAATTTTAAGTAGGAACAAGAATCAGATTCATTGGTCAAATACAGAAAAAGTTATAGTCAAAACAGTCCCATAAGGTCACACTGCCTCATAGGAATAATTTTAATTATTGATATGAATAGTGTATATTAATTTGTTTAAGCCACATTAAGTTTCTCTAGTCATAAATTAATCAATTATATTTCAATATTAGGCTCAAGACAAATTGGAGATATACAAGAAGAGGGTAGACAATAAGTTAATGGTTGGAATAAAAGGAAAAAGGTGAGTATAATTATCAATTGAATTCTTTAGTGCATATGAATGTTGCTTGCTATGTGACTTGTATAATTGTGATGATTTTTCCTTGAAAATATGATGATGAATAATTTGTGACATTTGTGGTACATATATGTTTGTGTACTTTGGTATATTGGAGGTATATGTTTGACATATGATATATATACATGGTATATGTATAGTATATGCAAGGTATATGTGTTGACATATAAGGTGTATATGTGGTATATGTATGGTATATGTGTTGCATATGAAGTATATATGTGGTATATGTATGGTATATGTGTTGACATATGTGGTATATGTATGGTATATATGATAAGATACAATGGTTGATGAATATGTAAGTACAAGTGCATATGCATAATGACTTAAAAGGCGTTGTGACTAGTCAATCGACATTGCAAAACAAAAGAAGAGGCCTATGGCCCAATAAATGTACAAGGCAAAAGAAGAGGCCTATGGCCCAACAAATGTGCAAAGCAAAAGAAGAGGCCTATGGCCCAACAAATGTGCAAATGAAACAAATGATCAAGCTAGCTAGCAAATGCAAATGCTCACATGGAAACCCGGGGCAATGTTCGTTTAACCTGGTCACAACAAAATAAAATGTACAAGCATAAGCATAAACATAAGTAAATAGCAATTATTGAATACTTGATTTTATCTATATTTATATGTTATTAACTGATGAAATGGAGTATAAAGTATGTATTAATTATACTTGTTATTTGCTATTATGAAATGCTTGGTGCTTTAGAACTCATTTGATGGTTATTCTCATTGAGTCGCAACTCACCAAATTGCATCATTTTTCAGGTAGAGAAGATTAGTAGTTCATATTGAGGTGCATATATAAGTCATGGATCAAAGGTCACCGGCCGAGCCTCATCACTCTCTCTCTCCTTGCATTCCACATAAGCATAAGAACATATCATTTATATTTGGGGATTGAATACTTGCATATTTACTAACTTTTTAAACGTACTGTTTAAGTTATTAATATATGTGATGTTATGAGCTATAATTAAAGTTTTCGTATTGATTGTGAAATTATTGTTGATAATATGAGATGAGTTAAAAAAAAAAATTTACTCTCACTGTAAACATGAATTTTATTTAATCTTGTTTCATACGTGATAATACAATATAAAGACAACATATACGGTATATAGATGTATAAGATGTTAGGTGTTACAGCTAAGGTTCCTTTCTATGGTGGACATACAGAGAATTGTGAAGTCATTTTCATGGCTTGCAATGAAAATGTTATTTAAATAGCTTTTCCATCTCTCTTAGATCTCCTTATCTTCAATCAAGACTTATTGAGACTTATATTTAATGCAATTAACTTAGTTCAAGTCCTTTTTTTTTCTTAGTCATGCTAGTTTGTATATATCCCTCTCCCCCTCACACGTCCCTAACCTATGATATAGGTCAGCTAGGGATTTACCTTGAGCCTCACTAACTGCCTTCTGAGCTTCATTATTTACCCTCTTATATTTATCAAAATCTTATCCATTTGTACTTGTAGGTAGTTTTCTATACCAATATCTTTTCTATTAAATATCCCTTTTATACCTCTTTATTCCACCACCACTATCACGTACGCTAGTTTATGCCTCGATTGACTTGCATGTTTCGTGATCGAACGCGTTGAACTGACAAAAAATCGAGCACATTCACGATCAAAGCAGACACAATAAGTCTGAGTCTAAATTTGGATCATGTACAAATGAGAAAATTGATTACGAACATATGATATTAAAATTTATATGAAAACTAAGAAAAACAAGACTTAGTTGAAAATAAGCGATTTTTGTAGTTTTAGCGAGTTGTGAACTAAGGACAACGAGATGTTGAGAATATTAAAAAGAATTTATTAGTATAATTTTGTGTCAAAATTATGAAGTTTAGTGTATGAAATCAAATATATATATATATATATATATATATATATATATAAGGAGCGGTTCTGCGAGAGTATTAGAAACTATGATTTTTTTACTCTGGTGCGCCAATCACAAAATTGGGAACGCTAGTGCATAAAATAAATTATATCGTCAATATTGACGTATTTAATTGTAAAAAAATTAATTATTTTAATGGTTGAAATTGAAAAAAAATTAAAATTTAGGTGGATTAAATTGAAAAATGGACAAATTGATGAATTAATTGGCAAGTTTGAAAATGAAAAAAAAAGTTAATCATGGTTAATTAAAGAATAACCAATATTAATTATATAAATCTATTTTGCATGGGTTAACATGACAAGCATGCATGGTAACCTCATTTCTTAATTATGCTTTAAAAGAGCAAAGCTGGGTTCTTTCATACACATTTCCAAAGACCAATTTTATGCCTTCATTCCCATTTCTTCTTTGCCGTTTCTTTTCTCTTCACTAACCCGAAGCCATTGTCCATTTGTTTTCTTTCAATTTCTTAATCATCAAACACCAAAAAGAAAGGTAGGTGATCTAGTTAACTCTCAAGGTTGTGAAAGCACTGCTACAAAAGGGGTCTATTGTAGTATTTTTTTAGTAATGCTTTAAAAAGTGCTACAATATACCTTCTATTGCAACATTTTTGCAACAATAGAATACTGTTATAGAAAAAATTTCAACTAATTGTTGTATTAGATATAACCTGTTGTAAAAAAAAGCGTTGCATATTCTTAAAAATGCAGCATTTATTTACAAGTATTGCATATTTATTGTAATACAACAAATGACAACCACTACCATAAATATTATATACATGCAATGCTAACCACTGCATTTTTAGTATGATACAACAATATAAAATCATTACAATAGATATTATGTGCAACGCCTTTTATAAGCGCCCCATATTTATCATAATGTAACAATTAGAATTATTGCATATTTATTGTAATGCAACAAAAATAAATTGCAATAAATTGCTACAATAGATATAATTTTTCTTTTCAGTTAATTTTTTTTCATATTCTAATATTATAATTTTTTATTTATAATTGTAATTTAATTTAATTTAATATTTTATAATATAATTTTGAATAATATTAAATATGTTAATGAAAAATCCCTAATCTATTAAAATATGGTAATTATTATTATTATTAGTGCGTTGTGGGTCTTATGTCAATTGAGTTTTTTTTTTTTTTTGGTAAAATATATTACTTTGCCAATGCCTATCTATTGAAAAACATCTAATTGAAGGAAAAAAAAAACCGAAACTTCTTCATGACTTTTTATGCAAATGAAGAGCCCAAGATATGCTAGTCTAATATAATTTGATAGGATAACCAAAAAGGGACATAGGCGGGTGTACATTACATTGTTTTGATGCCACAAAAATGCCGTCATTCAACAATGGAAGCAGGCATTTCACGATTTCATCTTCTTCCTCATGTGATTATTGATTGGGGCATCTGACTTTTAATGCTTCTTCTTTGATTTCTGCAATAGATTTAATAAGCTGTTGCAACTGATGTCGAAAGGTATTGTATTACATTTGTCATATTATTGATGCAACTGAATTGCATATTCTAAAGGTACAAGTGTTGCAATATATACAATAAACTGTTTAAATATGAGTAAAAAGTGTTGCAAAATCTTTACGAAAAGCCATTGCTATATATTTTAAAAAATACAGCAAACATAAACTGCTGCAATAATTTGAGAAAATGGCTACATATTCTGTTACACAAAAGCTGATAGGCCACGTCGTTCCACTAGAATCCGTAAACCAAATCCCAAATATTTGGGATGACCTGATACGTAAGGAAGGCATGCAGCATGACTGGGTCCGTGAGCATAAACGCATGAAGCGCGCATGAAGTCCGCACGAACGCACGAAGCGGATGATTTCCATTAGTGTCATTCTATTGTTAAGCATTCTATTTTTAAGCTCTGTTTTTATTCTGTTTTAGGCTCTGTTTGGAGTTGCAGTTTCGGTTCTTAGTCCGCAAGTCAGTCCGCATTTTCCATTATTGTTCTGCAAGTCAGTCCGCAAGTTTGCTTTATTGTTTCCTTTTAATTCGGTGTAATTCTGCTATTTAAACAGAAGAGAATTATTAATGAAGCATCGAACATTGTTGAGTCAAATTGTGGTACTTTCTCACCCGAAGAGAACAACTATCCTAGTATAATTAATTGATCCTCTGTGTTGGGACCTATCAAAAGCGTTCCAATATATGCTAAATAACCATTGCGAAATATAAAGCATTATAAAAGATATGACATATAGAATATTTTATGCAATAATTTTCAAACCACTACAATAATTGGAGTAAAGCGCTGTATTAATCTATTGCAATAGGGTTAGATGTAGTGGTTGGTGTTCCACTGTAATAGGTCTTATGCAGCACTTTTGTAATATTATGTAACGAAACTAAAATGCTGCGATAGACCCTTTATATAGTAGTGAGGTTTGAAGAATTAAACTTTTTTTCACCAATTTTCCTTTTCACCCGAGAGCAACTCCCTCATTTTTTTCTTCCATTGATTTCCGTTGGATAAAGTTGAATCTGAAGTAGAGGGTGTTGCATGTTAGCTCAAAGCATGAGGATAGTGAAAGTGGACTTGCATGTAAAAGATGAAGCAAAAAAGTGAGAGGAAATGGTAGATAGTCTCACGGGTTATTGAAGAAGAAGAAGAAAATAAATAAATAAAAAGGTAAGCAAAGTGGATTTTATATCTTACCATTGTAGGGAATTGAATAACTATGGCTTCCTTTTCTTATACACTAGTATATATCCCTTGTGTTGCATCATATGATAAATTTTAGATAGTAAATAACATGAAATTATAGTAAAAATAATAAAAATAATATATAATTATTAAAAATATAGTTTAAAAACCATTTACATAAATTTACTTTTAAATTTTTTAAAAGTACGTAATAATAGAACATTTAGTTAAATTTCAAGTATGAATTTATTTGGAAAAGAGAAGAAGATGGGAATGAGATTTTGCATAAAGAGGAATGTGCAAAGACGAAAAAGGATGTGGATTTGATAAAGGGAAAAAATGGCAAGATTTTTTAAAAATCAATATACCATTTATTTTTCTTCACTTATCCTCTCCAATTATTATTTTTCTTATTTTTTTATTTTCATTTTAAGCTTATCAATTATTAACTATTTTTAATGTTAGACAATGCTAACACAACATTTTACATCTTAACTCTCAAAATTATGATAAAAATAAATTATATTATTAAAAATTGATCAAGAGTTTTAAAATCTTATATCATGAGTGTTGATTAAATTTTACGCTAGATGTCAACCTACTACAACTTTTCTCCTTTACTCAAGGTTGTAACCAACAATGCTCATCACATAGGCAGAGTTAAAATAAGTGAGATAAATAAAATTTTTAAACAAATGTATATATTGCAGGAGAGAGAAAAAGGAGAAAGAGGAGGAAAGCTTGTGAGAATGAAAAGTATAAGTAAAGTAAAATTTTGTCATTTGAAAAATAAGGGTTCTTAAACTTAAAATTTCGTTTGTAAATTCTATCAATTTTGATCATTTTGGTATAGTAATAACCAATTTTATGAAATTGATTCATAAGAATTTCAAATGAATTCTCACTCAAATCAAACATACAACTTTTGAATTTATAATTGAATTCTACAAAAGTTTTAAAAAAATATTTATACTAAACAAGCTATAATTGCATAATTAGTGAAGTTTGAGCACGATATGTACCACAAAATTTCATGTCTAAATAGTTGGTTTTAAAGCACAAATCACAAATGGATATGGAGCTTCTTGAGTGAAATGCAATGGTTTTCATGCAATATTTTTTAAGCTTCCCATAGATTTTTTTTGTATCAATTATTTCTCCATTATTTTGTTAAAAATATTATTCATGGTGTCGTCGCTATATAGAGATCCGTGGCTAAGAATAATGTTAAAATGGACTCATTCTTTTGAAATGGTGTCATTTTTTCTAGGACAGTGAAACAAAAACCCTTTTGTTGTCGTTCCCAATGTTCACCCTGTCAGCTCCCTGCCCTTTCTTCCTGCTCACACCACTCCCACTATTCTCGTTTTCTTTTTCATTTTTGTTTTCTTTTCCAGAGAAAGAGAGAGTGTTCTGCTTTTGTTTACACTCTTTCTTTTCTTATCTTTCTGGGTTATGTTTCGTCAGCTTCTAGAACTGAAAGTATTAGATAATGACTGACTATATTTGTTTACTTAACAAGGTGTTAACAAGCTGCTTCCTTTCTTCCTTCCTCACGTTTCTTTTTGCTTTTGTTAAATTGGTTTTCTATTAGAAGATTGAAACCTCATCTGGGCATCGAATGTGTCCTGCAATTACTTGTTTCTGGTAATTTTACACATAAGTATGTTCCGTTTTAAATTAAATTAAATTAAACAGTCTAAAAATACATTCTTTTATTTGGAAACAGACAGAACCAACAAGATAAAGAAGATAACATGGTGGAGATCTGAAAGAATTATCGTGATGAGAGCCTCTAGAAGAAATGGGGTGAGGTACTCCAAGCTCAGCCTATGCCAACCTCCATTCATTCCTTTACCAAGTTTTGTAATTTTAGGTTACGAAGTTATCGAATTCGTGATTTCGTTTTTATTTCTTTTGGTCCATTTCTAGCATATCTAGTTCAAAAATTGAAGGCTTTGATCGTTAATTTGATTTTGTTGTTGGGAATTATGTCCGAATTAGGTTTATATTATTATGTAATGGTGGCTTAATTATATAGCGAATTTTGAGGATTTTGGTCAATTTCTGTCTTTAGTTAGTATATATTGTAGGGTTTGGTGATATTTTGGTTTGAAGGTAATATGACTGTATTTGTATAAACCTGTCTTGATTTTAAAAAAAAAATTCTAACTTATATATGTATCAAGATCATTATATTTGATTAACATGCAATCTAACATTTATATGCTATATACTATATAAAACTCTTTCTTTATTTGAATCAAAACTATAAGCAAAACTAATATTTGGTTTGGGCAACATCAGCCCTTATTACAAAATACATTCTTATTAAACATAAATAGATTCAACTATATGTCTTTATTAAAAATAAGAATAGTTATATTCTATATCATGAGAGATAATCAAATAAATGAAATAAATAAACAAATCCCACACAGGTGAACTATGATTGCTCTGATTGGTTTGATCATCTCTTTGAGTCAACCCAACTCAACCATCCCTCGATTCCAAATTTGCATGCAGAAAAACTCACACGCTAAGCTACAGAAAGTCTAATAATACATATAAACATTAAAATTCTAGTATACATTCATACATTATCATAGTATTCAATCGTGAATATACTTGAGTGCTCGACCATGTCATCATATATGACTAGGATGATGTGGATACACTTATGTAATTTATGCCATGAATGTACTTATATCCTGTGATTCAATATGTATGTTTCATAATGAATTTTCATCATATAATATCAGTAACTAACTTTCGGTTTCATATTTCTAATTATAGATTTTACATATTTTATTTCCAGGATGTAACTGTATTTGGATTCCATAATTCTGATTCACTTTCTATATTACTGGTTTGTAAACTCATTATGTACTGCATTACAATTTACTGTGTTCATCTTTATAGTTTTTGAATACTGTGTAACAATAATCCACTATTTTCTCTTTATAATTTTATGTGTTCTGCCTAATACTCTAAACTCAGACTACCTAGATATGGGTTGAGAAATAAAAGCGCTCTAACCTGAGCTTAAGTCTTCTTACTCACCAATTGTATCTATTTATATTGCTACTACTAAGCTTCTCAAATCAAAAGCACTCAAACTCAAGCTTAAGCCTCCCTGATGAGTAAATAAATAACTGCATGCATACGGAAATAAGGACACTCTAACCAGAGCTTAATGTCACGCACCGAAAGGTTCATACGGGATATTCTGCAAATTTACATTTCCCCACACATATGTAATATTCTAGAAGGCCATTGTAAACCGTTAGATTAAATGGATCGTGGCCGTCCATTTCGGTAGGTAGGAATTAATCCTAGTCGTCCATTTGGTAGGTGGGAATCAATCCTAGCCATCCATTTTGGTAGGTGGGAGTTGATCTTGACCATCCATTTGGTAGGTGAGAATCAATCCTAGCCATTCATTTGGTAGTTGGGAGTTAATCCTAACCATTCATCTGGTAGGTGGGAATTGATCTCGGCCATCCATTGAGGAGGTGGAGGCCTATATATACCTTATGTAAATTCATTTGTAATCATTCAATCAATTCAAGCATTTCAAGTAATACAAAGCTTTTCTCTCAAACTCTCTTGTATTCTTGTTTTGCTATTGAATCTTTTCGATCTCTAAGTTCCGTTATATTATCTTTGGAGTGCTTTTATCGGTTTGGAAGGCAGGCTTAGTGCAACGGACCGTGCTAAGTGTCGCACGATTGCTAGTTAAAGTCTAGGGTCGTGACAGTTGGTATCAAAGCCAAGGTTTGAAGCTTTACTACCTTTGGCATAATGAAGGCTACTGCCCCAGCTACACCTAGTGTGGAAGTTCCACCAATGGAACGTGGTCGTGAGGAAGTTCGGAAACCATCCAAAGAATCTCGAGCCAAGTCGAAAGACATGATTTCTAGCTTGCAAGCACGTGTTGTGAGTGCTCAGGACAACTTGGGAGAGTTGTTCGACCGAGTGGACAACTTGGAGGAACGTTGCAGCGGCTTGGAAGCCGAGGATGCGGAGATCCATGCAGCGGTCAAGATGTCCCTCAACGAGCTAAACGGTGGGTTAAGGCAAGAGATTTATTGGCTGAAATCCGAACTTGTCAAGGTACGTGATCTCTTCCAAAGAGAAATTTCTAATGTGTTACTTAGAGTTGAGGATATGGGTGGTGATCTAGCACTATGCAAACGGGCTATGGCCTCGGGAACCAATACAACCACTATCATTGAGGCAAAGAAAGTGGAAGTTCCCAAGCCAAAGACTTTCAATGGTGCTCGGAATGCTAGGGAAGTTGAGAACTCCCTATGGGGGCTGGATCAATACTTTGAGGCTACTGGCATAACGGACCATGCCAGCAAAATCCGAACTACTGCCATGTACTTGACCGACACTGCTATGCTATGGTGGAGACGAAGGCATGGAGATGTGCAACGTGGGGTGTGCACAATTGATACCTTTGAAGACTTCAAAAGGGAGTTCAAAAGCCAATTCTTCCCTGCTGAAGAAGAGGCGAAGGGCCGGCTTCGACGACTAAAGCAGATGGGTAGCATAAGGGAGTATGTTAAGGAGTTTACAACCTTGCTGCTAGATGTCCCTGACACATCGGACAAGGATGCCTTATTCTTGTTCATGGATGGTCTCCAATCATGGGCTAATCTTGAGCTCAAACGACGTGGTGTCCAAGACTTATCTTCGGCCATTGTCATTGTTAAAAGTCTTATTGATTACTCCTCAAATAAAGAAGGCCCAAGACCAGCTGATAGAAAGTTTGTTGGAGCAAGGAATGGGGGAGGCCATGCTAAGAGTCAGAACCCTAAAAATCACAAAGAAGGCTACTCATTCAAGTCCCGAGACAAAGGGAAGGAAAGGGAAGAACGTGGTGCCTCAAAGCCTCGTGTGACATGCTTCATATGCGACGGACCGCATTGGGCACGAGAATGTCCCAAAAGGAAGACATTGAATGCTTTAGTTGCCTCCACCCATGATCAAGAGATAAGTGAGGCAGATGAAGGTGCAAAGATGGGATCTTTGCGACTGCTTAGTGCATTGCAAAATGCCCCGACGTCCCCCAAGGGACTCATGTTTGTGGATGCAACCATCAATGGGAAAGTCGCCAAAGCCCTAGTTGACACAGGTGCATCTCACAACTTTGTTTCACTAGAGGAAGCCAAGAGACTCGGTCTCAAGGTTGCCAATGGAGGTGGCTCCCTCAAAGCAGTTAACTCGGTGGCACAACCTCTACAAGGAATTTCCCGCAGAGTGAAGGTCAGTCTCGGTGCATGGACTGGCCAAGTGGATTTATCTGTGGCACCCATGGATGATTTTTCGGTGGTATTCGGCATGGAGTTTTTAGACCAGGTAAGAGCTTTCCTTGTTCCATGTTCAAACTCTATGTGCATTATGGATGGACCAAAGGCTTGTCTAGTACTGACGGAAAGGACCACCAAGCCTAATACCCAAGCTCTCTCAGCACTTCAATTCAAGAAGGGATTGAAGAGGGAGGAAGAGAGTTACTTGGCCATTCTTAAAGAGTATGATGATGATGAAGCATCACCACAACCAAGCTTGCCGACGGAGGTGCAAGTTGTCTTGGATGAGTTCCAGGATGTGATGCCGGAGGCGTTGCCAAAACAATTACCCCCAAGGAGGGAGGTGGACCATGAAATTGAGCTGGAGCCTGGCACAAGACCACCAGCCATGAGTCCTTACCGGATGGAAAACTCGGAGTTGGCAGAATTGCGGAAGCAACTCAATAAGTTGTTGGATGCTGGTTTCATTAGACCATCCAAAGCCCTATTTGGTGCCCCGATGCTTTTTCAGAAAAAGAAGGATGGTTCACTGAGAATGTGCATTGACTACCGCGCTCTAAACAAGATCACGGTAAAGAACAAGTATCCTATCCCACTCATTGTTGATTTGTTTGATCAATTGGGGAATGCTAGATACTTCTCCAAGTTGGACTTACGATCGGGATACTACCAGGTGCACATTGCAAAAGGGGATGAACCGAAGACTACATGTGTAACAAGGTGCGGTGCTTATGAGTTCCTTGTTATGCCCTTTGGTCTCACAAATGCACCTGCTACCTTTTGCACTCTCATGAATAAACTCTTCCATCCCTACCTCGATCGGTTCGTGGTAGTATATCTTGATGATATTGTGATATATAGCCGGACTATGGAAGAACATCTTGAGCATTTGAAGAAGGTGTTCGAGGTCCTTAGGGAAAATGAGCTATATGTTAAGAGGGAGAATTTTTCCTTTGCCCGAGATGAGGTGATGTTCTTGGGTCAAAGGATAACTGATGGGAAGCTTATGATGGATGGAGACAAAGTGAAAGCCATTCAAGAATGGGAACCTCTTACTAAGGTCCCCGAGTTAAGATCTTTCCTTGGATTTGTGAACTACTACCGGAGATTCATCAAGTCATATTCAGCAAGAGCAGCTCCACTAACAGACCTACTCAAGAAGAACAATACTTGGGAGTGGACAAACAAGTGCCAAGCCTCGTTTGATGACTTGAAAATGGCCATTACCGAAGAACCTGTGCTTTACTTGCCAGACCCCTGCAAGATATACGAGCTGCATACAGATGCCTCAGACTTTGCCATTGGTGGAGTGTTGATGCAAGAAGGACATCCAATAGCATATGAGAGCCGCAAGCTCAATGACACTGAACGTCGCTACACGGTGCAGGAAAAGGAGATGACAGCTATCATCCATTGTCTAAGGGTGTGGCGACACTACTTGTTGGGTTCTCACTTTGTGATCATGACAGATAATGTAGCAACTAGCTACTTCCAAACTCAAAAGAAGTTGAGTCCCAAATAAGCTCGGTGGCAAGAATTTCTGGCATAATTTGACTACAAGCTTGAATACAAGCCCGGTAAGGCTAATGTGGTGGCTGATGCACTAAGTCGAAAGGCGGAGCTAGCTGCTTTGAGTAGACCAAGCAGTCCCTTGCTGGAGAAGATCAAAGAAGGGTTGGAGCATGATGCCCTGGCTCAAAACCTCCTTGTCCTCATCAAGGAAGGAAAGACAAGGCGATTTTGGCAGAGTGACGGACTACTTTATGCCAAGAAAAATCGCATCTACGTTCCTAAGTGGAGGAACTTGAGGAAAGAGCTGATCAAGGAATGCCATGATTCACTATGGGCTGGACACCCAGGCATGAAACGCACCCTTGCCTTGATCAAGTCTATTTACTACTGGCCTCAACTACGGGATGATGTTGAAGCCTACGTGAGAACTTGCCTTGTTTGCCAACAAGACAAAATAGAGCAGCGTGCACCCGGTGGCTTGCTAGAACCGTTGCCTATTTCGGAGAGACCATGGGAGAGTGTCTCGATGGACTTCATCACTTGCTTGCCAAAATCAGAAGGCTTTGGCAGTATAATAGTGGTCATTGACCGCTTCAGCAAATATGCAACATTCATACCTGCCTCGGCGGATTGCACTGTTGATGAGACTGCACGGTTGTTCCTTAAGCATGTTGTGAAGCATTGGGGAATCCCATCTAATATCGTGAGTGATCGAGATCCACGATTTACTGGGAAGTTCTGGACAGAATTGTTCAAGCTGCTAGGATCAGACTTGAACTTCTCCACAAGCTTTCATCCGCAAAGCGATGGGCAAACGGAACGTGCCAATGCACTACTGGAGCTGTATCTTAGACACTTTGTTAGTGCCAACCAACATGATTGGGCTAAGTTGCTGGATGTAGCCTAATTCTCTTACAACTTACAGCAAAGTGAATCCACTGGCAAGAGTCCCTTCGAGATCATTACGGGACAACAACCTATGACTCCTCATGCTTTGGCCACAAGCTATGAAGGAAGGAGTCCTGCAGCTTTCAAATTTGCTAAGGCATGGCATGAGCAAGCTGAGTTAGCCCGTGCCTATTTGAACAAGGCATCCAAAAAGATGAAGAAGTGGGCTGACAAGAAAAGGAGGATGGTTGAATTTCAGGAAGGAGATTTGGTCCTTGTCAAATTACTACCACAACAGTTTAAGTCCTTGCGGAAGGTTCACAATGGGTTGGTACGGAAATACGAAAGGGCCATTTCATGTCCTTAAGCAGCTTGGTAAGATGTCTTACAAGCTACAACTACCTCCCAAGCTTAAAATCTATCCAGTCTTTCATGTAAGTATGTTGAAGCCTTATCATGGAGACGAAGAAGATGCAAGTCGAGGAGAGTCGAATAGGGCACCTACTGCAGTAGTAACCTCCTTTGATAGAGGAGTGGATTCCATTTTGGCAGGCCGCCTAATTCGGCGAAGAGGTGTACCAAGTTATCGGGAATACTTGGTCAAATGGAAGAATGCCCCAGACATAGAGGCAAGCTGGGAACCTGAAGACACTTTGTGGCAGTTCAAAGATCACATAGAAAGGTTCAAGCTTGAAGGCGTGACGAGGGCGTCGCGAACTTGAGTGGGGGAGAATGTCACGCACTGAAAGGTTCATACGGGATATTCTGCAAATTTACATTTCCCCACACATATGTAATATTCTAGAAGGCCATTGTAAACCGTTAGATTAAATGGATCGTGGCCGTCCATTTCGATAGGTAGGAATTAATCCTAGCCGTCCATTTGGTAGGTGGGAATCAATCCTAGCCATCCATTTTGGTAGGTGGGAGTTGATCTTGACCATCCATTTGGTAGGTGAGAATCAATCCTAGCCATTCATTTGGTAGGTGGGAGTTAATCCTAACCATCCATCTGGTAGGTGGGAATTGATCTCGGCCATCCATTGAGGAGGTGGAGGCCTATATATACCTTATGTAAATTCATTTGTAATCATTCAATCAATTCAAGCATTTCAAGTAATACAAAGCTTTTCTCTCAAACTCTCTTGTGTTCTTGTTTTGCTATTGAATCTTCTCGATCTCTAAGTTCTGTTCTATTCTCTTTGGAGTGCTTTTATCGGTTTGGAAGGCAGGCTTAGTTCAACGGACCGTGCTAAGTGCCGCACGATTGCTAGTTAAAGTCTAGGGTCGTGACATTAAGCTACCTTTTCCCTAAATAACCAGGAGTTCTCTAACCCAAGCTTAAGCCACACTAATATAATACATAATAATATTCTACAATACCTAATCCCCTCAATGGCATGTCACTTATCCTAAGCTATTACTCGAATAGAGAATGGGAATTTATAATCATATTATAGTTATTTGTATTATTTATAACTCATTTCATGTTTTAACAAAATCATCACATGATTCCTTGTAGTTTAGAGTACAATATGTATATCCATGTAATTCTTTGATTTGATGCATAAAAAGCATATCTATGTTCATATTCAAGTTATCAAATACTGTATGTTATCTCATTTAATCTTGCCAAGTGTGTGTGTATCAAACTCATACAATTCCATCATATAATTCAATTAATAAATTATGGATACAAAACATTCACGGGGTGAATGGTATAGTCACATATGTGAAATCTTCTATCACGGGTTGTCTACCCATGACTGGCTCTATGAGGACATTCACTGGAGTGAACATATTTTGTGTAATAATTCACAGGCGTGAAGCCTTTCTTCACGTCCGTGAAACATCAGTCTATGCCAATTTCTAACACTGCTTTAAGCCAATTTTACACATATGCATTGATACTAAAGCTAACTAATGTTAGCCACACGTACAACACTTTCCAACCTTTATCATCATATTATAAACTATATTGAAGCACATTAATCATTCAACAAATCAAATTAGATTTCATGCTTCAATTCATCAAATATAACTTTCATACATCTCAATTGTCCATAATTATAACGCATATTAGAATCAACATAATTCATACAAATTTCTAGCAACTTTAATAATACCATATAGGCCAAATAAATTATCCATTTCATCATGTAGCACACAATATACCATATTTTGAATTAGAATGTGTGTATGTACAAATCTCAACTATTAGAGGCCTAAAACTTAATCTTTCGCATCAACTGCCTCTGGTGGGATTCTCCACCCTCTATCTCGATCCCTAACACAAGATCAGAAACCTCATTAAAACCTATTTTTTCCAACTATCTATTTATGCTATTAAAAAATTAAAAATCTATCTTTAACCCTTAAAACTCACCACCCCATCAAAACCGAATTAAACCATAGAAAGATTAACAGAAAACATAATCCCTTACCTCTATATCAATGATTCTAGCTGGGTTTTAGGGTTCAAAATCGTGTTTTATTGCTCTTTGGTTCAGATTTAAATACTTTGATGAAACCCTTGATTTCAAATTAGTTTTAATCTCATTTAAAGAACTGGTTTCGTATAATCAAAGCTAGAATCAAAAGGATTTAATGCAAATCATTCCTGGGGTTCATAGAAACTGGTGGCTAGGGTTTTAGATTGAAAATTCATGAGTTTACGTCAAAATATAAAAATGCTCAATTTAAACTACAGGGCTTTATGGATGTGAATACATGTGTTACAACTACGAAACTCCTCAACTTCAAAATCTAAATTTCATGACGTTTGTGTTCATGACTACCTCTGTCACATGCGTGAACAATGGAAACTCCACTTTTCATATCTTTTTAATTATTTTCATGTTTCAAATGCCTATAACCACTAAATACCTCCCATATACCCATCTCATGATATACTTTCATTATATGTTATTCATAGGCCTTAACTTGCATGTGTTACAAACTTAGTTCCATAGGATGACCCCTTTCATTGTGTAACACCCCTTCTACCTAACAGTGATCATGTCAAGTATAAAGATATTATGGCAATAATTCGCTATTTGTGGTGCCTACGTAGGACTTACTGACCAACTTAAACTAATTTATGTACAATATATGAAAGCAAATAAACATACATGCATAAAACTTATTTATAAAATCACAATAATTTTCAAACTATTTACAACAATTTTCAAACCAAAATTTTAAATTCTTTTAAAATACAATAATAATATCCTTACATGTATGACATATCTTCAATAAGTATAACTGCCTCTCTTTTGGTGAGAACTCTAGATTAATCACTTCATGATTCTAAACTCTACTGTTGTAATTGATTCTAATACCTACATGAGAGAAAACACTCTCACACTAAGTTTATCAACTCAATGGTGCAAAAAAATATAGTGACAACCATTTAAAATTAAATAAGTTTAACATCTATAATTTTTTTACTCAAAAGAGTAACAATATCATTTACTACTCAAAATTTAAGGTAATCATGAAAATTTATCCGTACACTAATTAAACAATAATTTCTTACAACATTTTTAAATTTTAAGTGAATTTAATTATGTCACATTGGATATTTATAAATATTTATTATTTTACTTATTTATATGACTTTTGTCTATAATTAATAACAGTTCATATAAATTTTACTCTTTTCAAAAATAATGCCCAAAATTAATCTTATTTTACATCAACTATTAATCATTGCCTTTGTATTATATCATTTCATTGTCTAATAACATTTCCTCACTCTCATGTATTAAAACACCCTAGACTTGCCCCTATGGATACAATGAGGTACCATGAAACGACAGAAATCTCAGGATTCAAGATAACTACAAGACTAGGGTCAAAGATAACCACATGACCCCAAATAGTATCATGTGATATAAGATAACTATAAGACTAGTCTCGATCCAAAATAAATACATGATCGGTAAATGAATAATATGTATGGTCTAAGATAACCGTATAAGTCATACAATACATCTCGTAACCAAAATAACCGCATGTCATGGAGTTCCTACCCTATTGGTATGCCAACAAATCCCTAGTTCGTAGTCTAAGTGAATACATAGGTTCAAAATCATCAATTTTCAACTTCTTTTTTTTCAAATTATTTCTAAATATTTATTTTTTATTTGACATCATGCACATCATCTATTTTTTTCAAAATATAAATACAACAAATATTCATTTCTTTTTCATTTCGCATGCAACTCAAAATGTACCAATAACCCAAATTTACCAAAAATTATATAAAAATGTTATTTACAAATCATTTCGTTTAAAATGTGTCTTAGCATTTAATTTATGTTACCAAAAAATAATACCATAGTATAAAAATATTCAACCAATATTTATGTAAAATATTATCATATCAAAATTATTATATTTTCATTTAGAGGCCAAATCTAATAATTTATTACACTAATAACAATTTTTTTTCTATGAGCTTTATTAGACTTTATAACGTACTATTTTATTATTTTCTAACAATGGAAATTTATTTAATATCATATTCGATCAATCACAAGTTATCTATCACACTTTAACCAATTTGATTGCATATAAATTTTTTTCATATTATTTTCTAAAATTCAATTCACAAATAAATTTTATCATAGTTATATCTATTATTTTTCTCTCAAATAAGTGTTTATTACTTATTTCATGTCTAAAGAATTTTCAAAAATTCTCATCATAGTATTAATGTGAATAACCTTTTAGGCCATAGTATTAATGTGAATAGAATGCATCAATAGTTACCTCTACTAAGTTAGGATGAGTTGTATTTGACTGATTTGATAGAGCTTCCATTCCATGAGTACGATGTTATTTTGGGTATGGATTGTTTAGTTCATTATGGTGCAGTAGTCAATTGTGCAGCTAGAAAAATTATTCTCAAAAATTATGGATGTGAGGATAAAATGGTACAGGGTGTCAGAACAAGGTTACCAGCTACTGTAATCTCTGTCATAAAAGCCCGATGGTTGATATAGAAAAGAAATTAAGCTTATTTGGCATATGTGGTGGATACTAGGAAGGAGAGTCTGAGTCTTCAGAATATCCCTATTGTGTGTGAGTTTTCGAATGTTTTTCCTAAAGATTTTCATGGATTGTTGCCAAATAGAGAGGTGGAATTTTCTATTGAGTTGTAGCCTAGTACTACACTCAAATCCATCACACCATGCATAATGGCACTAGAAAAAATAAAGGAATTGAAAGTGCAACTACAAAAATTACTGGATAAGGGGTTTATTAGACCTAGTGTGTCACCTTGGAGCACATCAGTATTATTTGCAAAGAAGAAGGATGGCACGTTATGGCTATGTATACATTATATACAGTTCAATAGGGTGATACCCATTGCCACAGATCAATGATTTATTTGATCAGTTAAAAGATGCAAGAAAATAGGTTTAAGGTCTAGATATCATCAGTTAAAGGTCAGGGTAGTGATGTGCCTAAGACAGCTTTTAAGACTCAGTACGACCACGAGTTCCAAGTCATGCCTTTCGGACTGACGAATGCACCTGCAATATTAATGGATTTGATCGATTAGATCCTTAGACCTTACCTAGACCAATTTGTGGTAGTCTTTATTGATGACATTTTGGTATACTTCAGAGATCAAGATGAGTATGATCGACATTTGAGGATTGTTAAACCTTGAAGGGTATTTCCGTTATTTTGATGATAACAAATAAAATAGCAATATTGTATTTAGCATACTTGTCTTCTAAGTCTTTTATACAGGACATGGATTAAAATAGCAAGAATGGAGAATTGGAAGAATAATACTTGAAAGACAAAATTCAAGTAGTAGCATGTTCACTGCCGTGACTTTATGAGTCACTCCCGTGAAAGAAGCTAACCATTACCAAAACCAACTTTTGAAGTTCACGACCATGAAGGAAAACAAACCGTGAAGTGGACATTTCAGTCACCCCCGTGAAGATTCATGCAATTTCATCCAGAGAGTTTCACGACCAGAGTCACCACTTGGATCACGGCTGGGAAGCTTGTCACCCCCGTGATTGAAGGTGTCACCCCCGTGAAGATTCATGCAAATTTCATCCAGAGAGCTTCACGACCAGAGTCACCACTTGGATTACGGCTGGGAAGATTGTCACACCCGTGAATGAGTATGTCACGCCCGTGACTCTATATGTCAAAACATTCCAGAGAGCTTCACGACCAAGGTCACCACTTCAGTCACGGCTTGGGAAGAACTGTCACTCTCATGACAAGCATAGTCACGCCTGTGAACAATGAAAGAGAAAAATGTCAGGCACAATTTTTTGGTTGGTACAACGGCTAGTTTCGTTTTTAATACACCCCAACGACTATATTCAGCCATGGAAGTATAAATGGAAGTCATTTATGCATTAAAAACAAGAGAATGAAGAGAATAACAATAGAATAGCATATTCTTCAAATTTAAGCTATTTGTACTTTCTTATTTTGAGAACAAAATCTATTCTCTGTAAAAATCTTTTTGCTCTTCATATTTGAGCAATTAAGATTTGTGAGTGGTTCGCTCTGTAATCTTTACTCAAGTGAGCTTTGGGTATTTCTGGGTTAAGAGCAGAACACTTGTAAGGGTTAGTTGTGTGAGCCTCCAAAACACAAATTAAAAGGTTGTTTGTGTGAGCCTGTAAAACACAAAGTGAAGGTTGTTTGTGTGATCCTGTAAAACACAAGGAAGGTTGTTTGTGTGAGCCTGTAAAACACAAGGAATTGGTTATTGTGTGAGCCATTAAAACACAAGGGATTTCTGGGTTAGGTGTGAGCCATTGTGAGAAACACCATAGTTGGGAGTGAGCTTGTAAAACTCCATTGTAACACTTAGTGTGTTAGTGAAACTCCCAATTGCGATTGGAGAGAGGAGTAGGGTTTGTTAACACCCGAACCTCTATAAATCTTTGTGTCTGATTTTCTCTATCCCTCCTAAAATTAATTAATTATTTTTGCACTTTAAAGTTTAATTTTTTGAAACTTCAATTCAACCCTCCTTCTTGGTCTAATATTTGGGCAACAATTGGTATCGGAGCTTTGTCTAGCATCGAAGCCTAAAAAGTGCTAGTAAAGAGTAAGATATGGCAAGTGAAGGATTCCAAAGTCTCAAACCTTACTTTGATGGAGCAAATTATGCCCATTGGAAGTTTAGGATGGTTACATACTTGGATAGTGAAGGAATTGAAGTCTGGGATAGTATTCAAAAAGAATGGACACCACCAATTAAAAGAGGAGTTAATGGTAAAGAAGAAATTCTGTCAAGGGATGATTGGACAGAGCCTCAATGAAAAGCAAATTTCAAAAATAAGAAGGCAATGACAATTCTCTCAAGTTCATTATCTATTGAAGAATGTGGCAGGATACAACACTGTTCAACTGCATATAACATGTGGAAAACATTAGAAAACTATCATGAAGGCCACAAAGCCACATGGGATGACGAAAGCTCTTCAAGTGAAAAAGATGATAATGAAAGTGAAGAGGTCAACCTATGCTTCATGGCTATTGAGGATCACGTCTCGAATAAGGTAAGATCACTACACTCATACTCCTTGAATAATGATAGTAGTGATAATGTTAATGATAGTGATGATGATGATGATGATGAGAAAAGCCTTATAGAAGAATTAAATATAGAATTAGAGAAATATAGAACTAAATTTAGTACCTATAGAAATAATATCTCTAATTTGAAGAATAAGATAGATGGATTAGAAAAGGAGAACATAAAGATTAAATCATCTAATGAATCTCTTCAAAAGTCATTAGATGAATATTCATCAAGACCCTCAACAACTTCATTGTTAAAAGAAAATAATACTTTGAAAAATGAAGTTGATGAACTTAGAAATTCCATTTATAAATTTCACAAAGGTAAAGAGAGCTTAGATACTCTCATTGTGTCTTAGAGATCACCCTTACTTAGACATGGTCTAGGATTTAAGGACACATCATCATCTTCTCACAAAACTATATTTGTTAAATCTAAAGAATCTCATATCTCCACACCTGTTACAACTGCACCAAGAAATAAGAATGTTAAACCTTCTATACAGAAAAAGAATAATCATGCCTTTATGTATAAGAAGCAAGCATCTAGAAGAATGCAAATTAATCATGATTGTGCATGCCATTGCTCTCAAAATCAATCTAATAGAATTATGGCATTTAAATACAGTGTAAGACCGAAAAGCAAGTTTAGACCTAAATAATGTAATTATTGTATGAAAATGGGTCACATAAATAAACATTGCTGGATAAGGAAGGCTCATTGGGAACCTTCATATGCTAACCCCCAAGGACCCAAACTCATTTGGGTACCTAAAAATCATACTTGATTTGTGATTCTATAGGTATGCCTCAAATCCACAATAAACAAAAATGCTTGGCTAGTAGACAGTGGATGCTTAAGGCATATGACAAGAGACAAAGAACTTTTCAATGAAATCAAAAGTATTGATGGAGGTAAAGTTACCTTTGGAAACAATGCAAAGGGTAAGGTAATTGACATTGGCTCTATTGGTGTTAATAGTACTACTTTTATTAAGGATGTCTTACTTGTTGATGGCTTGAAACATAACTTGTTAAGTGTAAGTCAATTATGTGATAAAGGAAATAAAGTAATCTTTACTTCAAACGAATGTCTTGTAATCTCTATCGATGGTGAAGAAATATTTAATGGGAATAGAGATATCAATACATACATAATAAACTTACATGAACTATCTAACCATTCCTCTGAGTGTCTTTATGACTACTAGTGATGAATCTTGGTTGTGGCATAGAAGACTTGGTCATGCTAACATGGACTTAATACAAAGTCTCAGCACAGGAGAGCTAGTAAAAGGATTTCCAAAAGTTAAATATGATAAAGGCAAGATATGTGATCCTTGTCAGAGAGGAAAGCAACACAAGTCATCTTTCAAAGCCAAAAACATAGTAAGTACTTCAAAACCTCTCCAACTCCTGCATTTAGACTTGTTTGGACCTACTAGAATTGCTAGCTTAGGAGGAAAACATTATGCATTTGTCATTGTAGATGATTACTCTAGATTTACTTGGGTAATTTTCTTAGCTCAAAAGAGTGATGTTTTTGAAAACTTCAAAAACTTTGCTAGAAGAATTCAAAATGAAAAAGGGTACTACATTTCAAAAATAAGGAGTGATCATGGGAAAGAATTTGAAAATGAAAACTTTGAAAGTTTTTGTCTTGAACATGACATTTCACATAATTTCTCATCTCCTAGGACACCTCAACAAAATGGGGTAGTTGAAAGGAAAAATAGTACTTTAATTGAAATGGCTAGAACAATGCTTAATGAATATGATTTACCAACTTATTTTTGGGCAGAAGCCACAAACACTGCATGTTATATTTCAAATCGAGTTTTCAAAAGACCTCTTTTAAACAAAACCTCATTTGAGCTATGGAATGGAAGAAAGCCCTTGATATCATATTTTAAAGTATTTGGATGCAAGTGTTTTATATTGAACACCAAGGACAATCTTGGAAAATTTGCCTCTAAGTCTGATGAAGGTATCTTTTTAGGATACTCTACAACCAGCAAAGTATATAGAGTATTTAATAAAAGATCATTAACGGTTGAAGAATCCATGCATGTTGTTTTTAATGAATCTAGTAGACTTGATTTTGTGAAAGGTAGTGTTCTTGATGATGTTGTAGGTAATATGGAAAAACTTGATATTGGAAATGAAAAAGAAGAAAATGATCAAGAAAATTTACTGCAAAATGACACTTTACCTCAAAATCAAGAACAAATGGATCAAGAACTTCCAAAAGAATGGAGAATGACGAAAGATCATCCAAAAGAGAAAATAATTGGTGATCTATCAAGAGGAGTAAGTACTAGATCTCATTTCAAGCATTTGGTCACTAACATTGCTTTTAGTTCACAAATTGAGCCTAAAAATATTGATAAGGCTCTTAATGATGAAAGTTGGGTAATTGCCATGCAAGAGAAACTCAACCAATTTGAGAGAAATAAGGTATGGAACCTAGTACCTAGACCCAATGATCATCAAATCATAGGTAGCAAATGGGTATTTAGAAACAAATTAGATGAACAAGGGTTAATAACCAGGAATCAGGCAAGACTAGTTGCAAAAGGATATAATCAGGAAAAAGGTATAGATTATGATGAAACATATGCACCTGTAGCTAGATTAGAAGCTATAAGAATACTCTTAGCATATGCATGTCACATGAATTTCAAACTTTTTCAAATGGATGTGAAAAGTGCATTTCTAAATGGTTATATAGATGAAAAAGTGTATGTAGAACAACCACCAGGTTTTGAAAGCTATGATTTGCCAAATCATGTTTTTAAACTTTCAAAAGCTTTGTATGGTTTAAAACAGGCTCCAAGAGCTTGGTATGAGAGATTAAGTTCTTTTTTATTAGAAAATAGCTTTACAAAGGGAAATGTTGACACTACACTATTCATCAAAAAGCATAAGCATGATATACAAATTGTTCAAATTTATGTTGATGATATAATATTTGGTTCTACTAATGAGTTGCTTTGTCAAGAATTTGCTAAGTGCATGACTAGGGAATTTGAAATGAGCATGATGGGAGAACTTAAGTTTTTCCTTGGTCTACAAATAAAGCAAAGAAATGAGGGCATATTCATCAACCAATCCAAATATGCCAAAGACTTAATCAAGAAATTTGGTATGGAAGGATGCAAAAATGCCAAAACTCCTATGCTGGTAGTCTTTTAGATAGGAAAAGTACTTCAGGTACTTGTCACTTCATTGGAGAATGCTTAGTTTTTTGGTTTAGCAAGAAACAAGTTTCTGTTGCTCTCTCAACTGCTGAAGCTGAATATATAGCAGTTGGATGTTATTGTACACAAATTCTTTGGATGAAACAACAACTTAAGGACTATGGTCATGAGATGAACCATATACCTATCAAATGTGACAACACAAGTACTATAAATCTTTCAAACAATCCTATTCAACACTCAAGAAGCAAGCATATTGACATAAGACACCACTTTATTAGAGATCATGTTCAATATGGAGATGTTGCATTAGAATTCATAAGCACAGAAAATCAATTAGCAGATATTTTCACTAAGTCTCTAAATGAGGAAAGATTTAATTTCATTAGAAGAGAACTTGGTATGATTGATGGATTAACCTTGTGATTGCAAAAATTATGAAATTTTAATTGTTGATCTTAAATCATATCACAAGTTATAAGATAGAAATTTTGATGAGAATTCATGTTTTAAGGAGTAGAATCTTTGCTGAAATGATTTAGTCTTGTTTTAGGACTTAATTTTAATTTGATGAAAATTTAAGGGAGTCACGCCCGTGACTTAAATGACCCAAAGAGGCAGTGTCTTTCACGACTTGGTTCACGACATGGTTCACGGCTTCAAGTGGTGAAAAGTTATTTTCACGGCTTGAGTCACACCCGTGAAAATAGCCATTCACGCCCGTGATGAATTTTCACTCCCGTGAACAATTACACCCCAAAACTCATAGAAGCTTTCACGCCTTGAGTCACGGCTTGCTTCACGGGCATAAGTAGTGAAATTCAAAAGTTCACGCCCATGACCATTTATTCACCCAAGTGACGGATGATTATTCATGCCCGTGATATTCAACAATCACGCTCGTGAAAGTATTCACGTCTTCATTGACGGATGGAACACTCCTTCAGCAAACCGTGAACACAACCATTCACGCCCGTGAACACCTTCATCACACCCGTGAATGTATCGAATATATAAGAGAACAACCGGTTACAACCTTCATTTCAACTCTCCATATCCCAAAACTGCTCTCATTTACTCTCATTCATTGAGACATTGAAGATTCTGACCCCAAAGACTTGAAATTTCCCTATAAATACCACCAAAAGTTCGAATCTTCAGCAAATATCATACATTTCTAGGGTTTTACATCAAATTTTCTGTCAAAATTATTTTCAACTCCATCAACAACAAATTTCTTCAAAAATGGAGTCTGCTTCATCCAAGGGAAAGAGAAAGAAGTCCCATGCACCTAAGAGGTATGCAGATTACCTAATGAACCGCATTTCGGAGAATTGCCATCCTCGATATGCAACTTTGAATAAGAGACCTCTTTTGTCTTCAAGGTCCTTCGAATGGAAAACAGTCCGAAGTCTCAGACTTGAGACGGCTATGACAGAGCAACTACAAGCCTGTCATCTCAAAGATTTTGTTGAAATTCATCAGCCGACTCTGAGGGAGCCAACACTGGAATTTCTCAGCACATTGCAGGTTTCACCTACTATAGTGGTGAAATTCCAACTCTACAACAATCCCAACACCCTCAATGCCATTGAATTTGGCAAATTGTTCAACCTACCATCTGATGGCATCCTGAATGACACTGAGGTGGAATTCTCTGCCCCACGAGCCTGGACACACTTTGGCTATAATTGCAACTGGGATGTGAAGAAGACAAAGAGCACTCATCTTGTGGCCCCAGTGCACAGATATTTGCATAGGTTCCTAAACTATAACATATTTGCAAGGGGAGAAAGTAATGGCACAATCAGGAAGTCAGAACTCTTCCTCCTTGAGATGGCTTGCAGAGAAGTCATAGTGGCACTTTCCAGATGGTTTGCTAACAATCTTCTCTCCATTGCCACCAAGCCCACAGGAGATATTTTGATTGGGGCATATGTCACCCATATCGCAGTGAAGCTCAACTATTTGAAGCTGGATGCCCATCATTTCAACATCATTCCTGCACATCCTCGAGATCGCTTGGATGTTGAGTCGTTCATCAAGATAGGAGCGGCTGTCAGGATCGTTTTCCAAAACGATATCTTCTACCGCTTCACTGACACTACTGGGGAGATTATCTGGGAAGATAATGACACGGAGGATTTTAAAGCAGTCCTCCAGGGAGTCCAGCAGGAGTAGGGTTTGTTAACACCCGAACCTTTATAAATCTTTGTGTCTGATTTTCTCTATCCCTCCTAAAATTAATTATTTATTTTCGCACTTTAAAGTTTAATTTTTTGAAACTCCAATTCAACCCCCCTTCTTGGTATAATATCTGGGCAACAAGGATTGTACTTCATACTTTGAAGGAGAAACAATTGTATACTAAGCTATCGAAATGTGAATCCTGGCTTAAAAGATGTTTGTTAATAGGCTATTACCAATGCTTTGTAAAGGTTTTTTCATCGATAACTGCTCTCATGTATCGGTTACTTCATAAAGATGTGAAGTTTGAGTGGACAAATAAGTGTTAAGTCAATTTTGATCAGTTAAAGGCAATGTTGACGAAGGCACCAATTCTGACGCAATCCATTCCTAGGAAAGCATTTATGGTATATAGCGATGCTTCTTTAAATGGTTTAGGTTATGTACTGATGCAAGATGGCAAGGTATTTGCTTATGTCTCTAGATAGTTGAAGCCACATGAACGGAATTACCTGACGCATGATCTAGAGTTAGCAGGAATTGTATTTGGTATGAAAATCCAGTGACATTATCTGTATGGAGAGAAGTATTATATCTATACAAATCATAAAAGTTTGAAGTATCTACCCTCATAAAATGAGCTAAATCTTAGACAAAGGTGGTGGTTGGAATTGATAAAAGACTATGATTGTGTGATAGACTGCCAACCAAGGAAGGCGAATGTAGTGCCCGATGCTTTGAGTCAAAAGACTCTAGCAGGTAAATTTTGATCCTAGAGAAGCTAGATACTTTAATCTTTGATAATGATATGTTATGTTTAAATTAACCCCTTTATTGTAGAGCTCCGGATCCAACCTACATTGCTACAAAGAATTAAAGAAGATCAGAAACAACATCTTCGGCTTGTAACAATTGGTGGAAAATTGAGAAGTTTGGCCAAATTCTCTAGCTTGTGGGAAGGTGATAAATTCTTCCAATTTCTTTTTTTTATGATATGATGTTGTTGAGCTTGATTCTTTAATATTTTTGCAAGAATTTGGGATAAATTGGTTAAATTTTGTAAGAACTATAAAGTTTAGATTTGATGGAAAATGAGAAATTAACGAAATAAAATTAAGAAATGAGTTAATTGGAGGATGGAAAGAGTAGTAGTGATGGAAATTGAGAAGAAATTAAATTTATGGATTTTTGGTGAATTTTTAGAAAAATAATTAGGTTATGGCCAAAAATGATGGAAAGTGAAATTTTGAAATTTTAACTTGATTTTGATGATCTTTGAATCGTGGTGAAGTTGATGAGAAAAGGATAATTTTGGATTTAAGGAAAAAAATTGAAGGGAATTTTTTAGAAAATTATTGGGGTGGAGATTGGAATTTTTGGTTGAATTAAGTAAAAGTAGAAAATAAAAATATAAGGAAAATAGATTGAGGAGAAAATTTAATTAATTTCAAATATTTGAAGTATTTAAAAATTTTGCGTTAGTAGTGCGTAGTACAAAATAAACACTAATAGGAAAATATCAATATAACGTGAGAGCCGGAAAAATTAAATAGGTAGTTTAATTTACGTCAAAATTTGATAATTTTTATTGGCTCAGTAATCAATTAAGAATTTAATAGTTATTTAGATGCATTGTCATAATAGATACTGATACAAGATAAAGGAAAGGAACTGACAACTTTCGATAGACTACAATAGAGATTTATACATTAACTTATAATGTAAGCTATTAATATTTTAAATTGCTTTTATATATTTTTTGGTATGAAATATTTTATGAGAAATTGATTATTATAGTATTTGTTAAATATAATAATGATGATAAAAATATTCTTGTATATAAAATGGATTTGCCATTTAGAAAATAGTTTTATATAACATTTATGAAAATATTAAATTTTTGAAAATTTGTTGGAAATATATTTCAGAATAAAAATAAATAAATGTTGGTATGAAAATTATATTGGTAAAATAAATTATTTAACATTGTATGTATGATTTTAAACTTATATATTAGCATAGACAATAAAAATATATCTTGGTTATGAGAGGTATTGTACAACTTTTATAGTTATCTTGAACTATACATATTATTTGTTTATTGATCATATAGTTATTTTAGATCGAGACTGATCATATAATTATCTTGGATCAGATGATATTATTTGGTGTCATATGGTTATCTTTGACTATGGTCTTGTGATTATTTTAGATCTTCAAATTTTCGCTGATTGATAGTACTCCTTATTTCCATTGAAATATATCTGTGATGTGCAATAATAAATTGGATTTCGAAAAATGTTATTATTTCATTCAATTACTGGAAATAATTTTATGTTTATTTCAATAGAATATTTATTAGTAGTTTTAATTTATAAAGAAAACTTTTTTCCAGAATTTATATGAATTTTCAAATATTATTCATTTTCATAAAAATCTGCATTATAAATTTTTGTATCATTGAATTTTATATTTAGTGTGAAAGTTTGTTTTATCCCGCGTAAGTTTCAACGGTGTTAAACGGTAATAAGTACGTGTATAGAAGCCATCACTGGAATCAGTGAACCCTATTGATGGAATCGAGTCATAGTGACAGTCACTCAATAATGATGGATTTTATATTATAATTATTATATATTTCGGTTGATGTATTTAAATATTTAAAAATTATGATGCATGAACATAATTTGTAAATCATGTGTATAAGATATGAATAGCGAGATGACACAAATTTATTTTATTTTTATTAATGTAATATATTATTTTATTTAAATTATATATATAAAAGTTTTAATATTGTATTATTTTAAATAAATATTTCGTAACATTATTTATCTGACTGTATATAAAAGTATAATATACAGATAGATAAGGGTGTTAGAAAATTTCAAAAAAAGAAATTGTCTTCCTCAGATTTAATGACAAAAAAATCTTAAATTGTAATTTTTCTTGTTTATGGAAATTTATTAAAAAAAACCTAACGTATAGGGTAATTTCAACTTAAACTCTAACATTTTTTTATCAATTCAGGCACTAACTTTATTTTACTTTCAATTTACACCCTCTTCATTCATTTACTGTTCAATTGAAGGACAAAATACTGAGCTGGCGCATTGATTAGGATTAAAACACTATGTTGGACTATTGATTATGTAACATGCTAGGTTTTTCTTTTAAAAGGTTGAGCTAGCATACTTTAATATTAATTAAAATCTTCTTTCAATTTGTCGTATGTTATAGTACTGAAAAAACTTATTTCATACATTGTAACATATTAATAAAGAGCTAGCGTGTGACACATTTAGTAGGCCAACATGACATTTTAATCAAATTCAGCATGCTAACTCAGCATTTTATCATTCAATTAGATGACAGATAGATGAAAAGAGTGCAAATTGAATGTAAAATAAGCATTAGGGTTCTAATTGATAATTAAAAAAAGTTAAAATTTAAAATTGAAAGTATCTCTATATGCTAAGAATTTTTTGCAATTTGCTTTTTTTTTTAAATTTCTTTAATTAAGAAAAATTAGTTTAAATATTTTTAAAAATAAAATAATAAAATTTATTTTATATAAATAAATTATTAAGCTAATAAAGAGACTGGCGTACATGTTTTATTTTGATTATATGCAGTAATCAAACTTGATTGACTGGGAAAGAAAAGAGAATAACCGATTCTTATTCCTGGATAATGAGATTCCCATTTTAGAGTATTTTTTTAACAAATCAAATACCGAAAATTCTGATTCCTAGATGATGTTTTACCAAATCAAATGCCTCCTAATTATATTTGAAGTGAAAATTGAAATATCATTAGGATACTCAATTTCAAGATGTTGATTTGTTTTTTTTTTTGCTTGTTAGGAGAATGTTTTTATATGCTAAGATTTTTCAGATTTTGAGGTAAACAGTACATTATTATTTGGTAGAATAATAAAATTTAACAATCTTAGCATTTCGAAACTCCAACGTCTAAATATCTCGTACTTGATTGATTTTATTAAAAAAAATTACATAAACGTTGACAATAAAAAAAATATATTTTTACTCAAATATCATACTTTCGGTATAAAAATTGAGGCTTTAGGAATTAAATTGCCAAATAGCAATATAAAAAAAACACTAAAAAAAGAAAAAAGAAAAATAAGGGATGAGACATATATACCATAAACCGAGTCTGAGAATTTCTTTGCTTGGAGCCTTGGAGTTTGCTTGGCATCGAGTGCGAATCATTTCTCTTTGCTTCTATGTTTACCCATCTCCACCTGTGGGATCTTATTACAAAAAGTGAACTAGACTTACAACCAAAAACAATTAAAGAAAGTATGTCACACTGTTTATATCATGCTGTAACCAACGGTAGAGACCCAAAGGAGGATGAGTAATGTGATATATCTCTAATCCATAATGTTTAGCTTTATTCGCCAAAATTTACCTCTTTATCGATATTTCATATTTTTATGGTACACTATTTCAGGCTCCAGTAAGAATCAAATCAAATTGAATCCGGAAAATTTGGATTCAAATAATAAATCTTACCCCATAAAATTTCAATTCAAACTAAAATTGAATTAATCAAAATTTTTGAATTTAGGTTTGTTATGTTAAAAACGTGAGGTGATAATAGTATTTTAGGCCTGTAAAGAATACTATTGATGATGAGAATTGGTAATAAACCTTACAAGTAATTTCTGATAATTTTCTTTAAGAATTTCTTATAAGAACGTTTATTCGAAGAATTTGAAAGAAATAGGAAGAAGAAGAAGAAGAAAGAGTAATAAAATTATATCCTTAGCTCTATATTTATAGAGTTTTTCTTATAAATATACATGCTTTATAATTTTTTTTAAAATTTAATATAAAATTATTATTTCACTCCACAGACGTGTTGTATGGTCATATTCTAAATACCATCATTAGACTTTTAATATTGTTTAGTATATTTAAATTTTCCTCAAAAAATTTTCTTCTCATCCCAAATAACGATTTGACACAAAACCTTTATAAAGGCTTTAGTATGTTTGTAAATAAGTGATGTGAGATTTTTCATGTTTCTCTACCTTTTCACATTATGAGGCTATTACAACGAGTTAAATATTTAATTTTTAAGTTAAATAACAAAGAACATTGCCTATATTTTAATAGAATAAAAGAAATTGTAACATGATTTCTTTGAAAACAATTGATCCAATCAGAATCAAATAATCACTACAAGAAAAGAATAAAATAGCAAAAAAAATTAGTATAGATTGACATCCGTAGTATTTAGCTTCGGATCAGTAACAGATCAACGAGTAAAATTAACAAAAAATAATTGAGAAAACAAATGTCAAAATTAGCGACAGATTAATGAGGGAAAATTGTTATAGATTATGATCGTAGCTAAATATTATAGCTAATATGGCGGAAAAACATGGCGCCAAAAATTGCAACGGTATAAAGACGAATTTGCGAGAGTCAATTAGCGACGGATAGAAACCATAGCAAATTTGATAGAATAGCGACGAAATTATGTTTGTCGCAAAAGTTGCTAAGGACAATGTCGTCGCTAAATCATAAGGTCAGTTTATCTCCATATTTAGCAACGAAAAATAGTCATCGCTAAATTAGCGACGACAAATAGTCGTCGCTAAATTAGTGACGAAAATGTGTCGTCGCTGAAGGCAAAGGATGACATCCACCATCCCAAACATTAGCGATGGATCGGCTATTGCTACGTCGTCGCTACTTTTAGTGACGACTAGTAGCAACAGCAAGTGCCGTCACTAACAATGAAAGAAATGGCATCGTTTCTTTCCTATAAAACAACGTCGTTTTTAATTGGTTTATTATAACCCTGAAACCCAAATTTTGCCAAAATTTTTGGCTCAATTTTTTTCCCCAGCCGACGTTTGTCCCTCTCCCTTGTTTGGAGTCCAAAGATCGAGTAAATTTTCATGTCCCACTTGCTCCTCCGACCACCGGTCTTGTGTCCAGCTCTAGTCATCTCCCTCCTCTGCTCATGGTCATCTTGATCGTGCGCCACTTCTCTGCTCCGTGTGTCTCGCTCCTGTCTTCCAACTCTGGTCCTCTTCGAGCCCCGGTCGCCTCCCAGCTCCGATCGTTCTGCTGCAACTCTTTTCCAGCCACTAAAGGTAGCTACTGTATTTTTTTTTTGCATATTTTTTTATTTTACTTCTTTTTATTTCTTTATTAATTTAATTTTGATATGCTGGAACATATTATAGAACTTATTATTAATTAATTATATGAATAAGTTACATATTACCTAATTATATAAATAATATAAAGCTAGAACATATTATAGATAATTTAGACAAAAAAATTATATCGATGGTATATATGCTTCTTGTTTTGTAATTGAAAAAAAAATCATATTTTATATTGTTGATTTGGTTTTTTTTGAAAGATATGATAGTTTATATAAGACATGAACCTTTGTTTATTTTATATGTGTAGTAGTGATATGTTTACATTATGTTAAGATAACGTAATTGCATTATTACTAAGTTTAATAAAATAGCTAAGTTTAATTACTAAATTTAATAAAATAGTTAAGATATAGTTAGGATAATTTCATTTTAGAATATTTTGTTGATTTAATTACTGAGTTTAATAAAATAGCTAGCTAACTTGGCTAACTAATTAAGAAGTTGGACTGTAAAATTTTTTTCACTTCGTAGAAACAATAGTCAGGTGTATTTATTTAGCTTGGATTGTGGAATAGACTATATTTTGGATTTATCAATGTTAATTAAAATATGATAAAATTTTGTTTGGTTTTCATTTAAAAAAAATTAGCATTTTATGAAAATGTAAAAATCTGTTCAAGTAAATTAGGGAAATGGATCTTAGATTTTTGTTTTGTGTAATACCCATTAACAACAATAAGAGACATTGTAATGGTCTCATCCAGTTTGAAGAAAATGGAAAAGCTAAAACAAAGAATGATCTCTTCTTTTTCTTATGTCTATAATTTTGTTCATCCTTATTGTAATCTTTTTTGTTTTCACTATTTTATTTTCTTTTTAAGAATAATTTCAATTGAAAAAAAAAGCTTATAGTTAAAATTTATTAATATAATTTTATTCTCATTAAAATTTATTCTCATTGCTCACATGCATATTTTATGAAATTATAGTTTTATTATACAATACATTGACCATTATGTTTAAATCACCTTCATATTCTATTCTAACCTCCAATTTTTTATAAAAATTATATTAAAAAAGCTGAAAATAAGAAAGAAAACCTTTAGCAGTATTTACTTAATGTTTTGATATACTTGTATTCTTCAACCATTCTAAAATAATAAATAACTTTGCAGAGATTTAATAATGAGATGACGTTTGGTATGATATTTTACAATTATTAAAATTATATATTTAATTCTGATAAGTGATAAATGACAGTATATATGCGATTTTAGATTGACTAGTTTACGGTCAATACCAATTATATAAATTCTAATTAGAAGCTTAGAATGTTAAATAGTAGCTTCATGTGTATTTCATGCTAATATGTACTTACATAATATTATTACATTCATGAAATTATCGTTCACTTGAAAGAATAGCTAAGTTACTCTAAACCTATATTAGTATAACTTGAAATCTTTATGAAAGTTAATAGCAATAGTTATAATAATAAACAAAAACCTAGTTTGATTTCATTATGATTTATTAATTACAATTTCAAACTTCAAATTGATTTTAATATTTTTCTTGATTTAATAGAGGTAATAAAAAAATGAGACTAGATCGTTAATGGATGTATAAACGGTTGAAAAATGAACTTTTGAACCCGGAGTTCATGACTGGTATGAGACAATTCATAGAATTTGCATGCAGTCGCCCGAAAAATGATGGACAATGATAGGATAAGGTGTCCATGTTTTCATCGCAAGTGTCAGAATCGCATGTTTCATCACGTGAATACATTAAGTCGCATTTGTATAGAAATAGTTTTATACCGGATTATTATTATTGGATTTTGCACGGGGAACAAGCAGTTAGAAGTAACTTGAATAACAATGTCAATTATATGAGTGAAGGTTCTGCTGCATTCCAGTTGGTACCATTCCATGGTTATGAATGTTTCTGGTCAAACATTCAATGAAACTTACATGGAAGAAACACCAAATCCGAGTGCCCAAAAGTTTTATGATATGCTTAGGGCTGTAGATGAGGACTTGTACCCTGGATGTAGAAGTCATTCACAGTTATCGTTTGTTGCTCAATTAATGCACATGAAGTCAAAACACCATATGTCTGAACATAATTTGGATGACATGGTTCAATTAATGAAAGAGACTACTCCTAAAAAAAGTCTAGTGTCTGAAAACTTTTATAGAACAAAGCAATTAATATAAGGAATGGGTCTTTAGGTTGAAAAGATTCACTGTTGTAAAAATATATGCATGATATACTGGAGTGAAGACAATATTTTGACTAGTTGTAAGTTTTATGGTCATCCTCGATACAAAAGACAACATCATGGTAGCAAAATAATTACTCATAAAAAGAAGATGTATTACTTTCCCCTCACTCCTAGATTGTAAAGATTGTTTGCATCTAATGTCATAGCAGTGAAAATGAGGTGGCATGTTGAGCATGAAATTGAAGATGGGGTTATGATCCACCCATCTGATTCCCCTGCATGGCAACATTTTAATGATACCCATCCAGAATTCGCATCAGAGACTCAAAATATTCGATTGGGTCTTTCCACTAATGGTTTTCAACCATTTGGACAATCTAGACAACAATATTCTTCTTGGCCAGTCATTGTGACTCCGTACAATTTGCCACATTGGTTGTGTATGAATGACGCTTACATCTTCTTAACTATATTGATTCCTGGGCCAACTAACCCTAAGGATAAGTTGGATGTTTACTTACAACCATTGATATTAGAACTTAATCATCTATGGCTTGATGGTGTGCAGACTTATGATATTTCGATAAAACAAAATTTTCAAATGCATACTGCTCTTATATGGACAATTAATGGTTTTTCTGCATATGCGATGTTGTGTGGGTGGAGTACTACTAGAAGGTTAGTTTGTCCTTATTGTATAAATCAGACTAATGTTTTAACTCTTTCAGAGAGTAGAAAACAGTTGTGGTTTGACAGCCATTGTAAATTCTTACCTGAAGATCATCCATTCCGACGGAACAGAACATCATTAATGAAGAATAAGATAGTGACTAAAGAAGCACCCCATATTAGATCTGAAAGTGAAATATTATATGAAATTGATCAGTTGGGTTTGGAGAAGGTAGCAGAACAGGATGTCGAACGAACTAATGGCTCTATTTGCAAGCAATGTGATTGGAGGAAGAGAAGTATCTTTTGGAATTTACCTTATTGGAGTACCCTTCTCATTCGACATAACTTAGATGTAATGCATATTGAGAAAAATGTATTTGACAATATTTTTAACACTCTAATGAATGTTAATGGGAAAACAAAAGATACATACAAATCTCGAAAGGAGTTGAATGCATATTGTCACTGATCAGAATTGGAACGAGATTCTATAAGGGAAAAATATCCTAAAGCTTGTTACATGCTAGAGAATCAATCAAAATTAGTCATGTGTGAATGGCTAAAAAATTTGATATTTCCCGATAGTTATGTGTCAAATATGGCTAGATGTGTTGATATAAGGAAACTTAAGTTTTGGAATGAAAAGCCACGAGTGTCATGTGTTTATGCAGTGTTTAATACCTATTGCATTTCGTGAACTACTTCCAAACAATTTTTGGAAGACATTAACAGAATTAAGCTTGTTCTTTAAGGATTTAATATTTGTTGTTATAACCAATGATGACATGGCACGGATTGAAGAATAGATTCTTATTATTCTTTATAATCTTGAGCGTATATTCCCTCCAAGTCTACCGATACACTTATCATATGAAGCAAGAATAATAGGTCTAATGCAATACCGATAGATGTATCCTTTCGAGAGGTAATATAAAAGAACTTAATAATAATATATATCATTATTATTTGTGTTAGATTTACCATACTTGTAAATTTAATATCTTAGGTACCTTCGACGATTGAAAAATAATGTCCAAAATAAATCTAGAGTTGAAGGTTCAATATCTAATGTTTATCTAGTGGAAGAAGTTTCATTGTTTTGCTTTTACTATTTTGAGGACCATGTGAATACAAGGCACCGAAAAGTGTCACGCAATGATGATGGTAGTCAATATAGGGTAGAAAAATATAAAGACAACTTATCCATATTCACACAACTAGGCTGAGCCTTTGGAAAGAGTAAATCCCGATTTTTGACAGAGGAAGAATATGTTGTTGCACAATTTTAATAACCCAAATACCGAGTTAGTCGTAAATTATAGTTTCCGAAATTGGTCAGTATACCCGAGGTCAAAAATACACTCATAGGCGAAAAATATTTTATATGATCATTGAAAAATATTACCCTCATTTCTTAGTTTTGACCTCATTTCTGCTTTAAATTTTACCCTCAAATAATTCATATATATATATGAATGTAGAGTTGTAAGAATAAAATTTTGTATACATTCTGATAAAGAATATTTCTGAATTATTATATGTGTAAAAAATGAAATGTTGATTTGTGGTTGAATGAAGACTATTTTATATTATATGTATTTTGTTGTGCCCGAAATTAGGTTGTGGATTGTTTGTAGTGTATGAGGTAGTTAATTTATAGTCGTTATGTTGCCGAAATTTTTAGAAAAATAAGTACTAATAATATTATGGTCATTAAATTAAATTAAGAAAAGTTTTTTGGCACACATCGGCTATAATCGTATTAACTCACGTAACGTATGTATATAATGATTGTTATAAGGGTGTTACAACAATCATACATTATTTTTAATTGCATTGAAGTTGCACCTTTTATTAAGTAAGTCATAAACTCCTAATAAATTTTAACATTTTCATTTGAGCATTGGGTAAATTATAAAATTTAATTAATGCTTTTTGTTGTACCTTGAAGAATTTATATTGAGGAGTTGAAGCAAATTCTAGTAAACATTTTTACTCAAGAGATTGATGTTAAACTTGAAAAAGAATTCCCAATTTGGTTTAATAAACATGTGAGTACTGATTTTCTTTCAAACATTTTTTTATTGACAATTAGATTTATGCTTTAATGTTAGCTTATACAATTAATGACATTTGTTTTAGACACACAATCCATTAAGCAACATATCCAATTAGTTCATAAAGGACTTAGCAAAAGGTCCATTATCTAAAATTATGTCTTACTCAGGCTATTATGTAAATGGATACAAATTTCACACTAAAGTGCATGAACCTGGTAAATCTATAATGAACAATGTGTATGCATAAAAGGCTCAAATTATAGTGCAAATGAATGTGACTAATATGTTCATTTGATTGAAGTTGTTCAGTTGGAGTACCCTGCATTACCAATTAAGAGAACTGTGTTATTCAAGTGTGGGTGGTTTGATCCAATGCTAAATTTGGGTACAAAAGTGCATCCACATTATAAGTTGGTCGAAGTGAATAAAAAATGTAGATTTAACAGGTACGAGCCATTTGTTATGGCGGTTCAAGCTTTTCAAGTGAATTTTATCAAATATTCAACTATCAAATGTGAAAGAAGTGAGTGGTTGGTTGTTTGTAAAATTAAAATTAAGGCTAAATTTGAAATTCCACAAGCAACATCAAGTAGTCAACTTTCCAATGTATCAATAGCCTTCCAAGAAGATGACATAGATATTCATTATATAGATATTAAAAATGATGAACGTGATAATTTAGTTGATTCAACAGGTGCATTTATTGATATCGAAGAGGACAATGAATAAGAAGAAGAGTCTGATCTTGAAATTGAATCACATGATGATGACGAAGAAACTGATGTGGATGAGTGGGATTCTAACGATCATGATAGTGATTAGGTGTAATGGCTAAACCAATGATGTTATTTTCTTTTTAGTATTATATACTATTCACAATTACTTAATCACTTGAGATATGTTTGTAAATTGTTATATCGGTATTGCTTTTATTTTTATTATTCTTTTTAAGTAGAAATTGATATTTGTGTTCATTGTTGTTTTTTATATTGTTTACTATTATCAAGTGACTAATATGCATGTGGGTTGCACATCATCTGAAGATATTTATATGGTAGAGGCAGAGGACCTACAAAACGAGGAGAGAGATTGACAAAGAAGAGTAATTTCTCAAATTGACCACCAGTTCCACCATTTCGTGTACCATCATCACCATAATCATCTACACCATCACAATCATCACCACATTCATCGATACCATCACAGTCATTGCTACGGTCATTGGCACAACCACAACAATCAACACTACCACGACAAACATTATCATCAGCTCCTCTATCAGCAACTATGTCGACCTTAGGAGGTTCTACATCAGCATCTCCCACATCACAACCTACTCCTCCTATATTTATAATCTGAAGCATCAGTCACTGAGTCAACCAATGGTAGATGACAACTCAATCTCGTAAAAGGTAATATTACTATTATTGTTTCTTGAAATATTTTCATTCATGCATTTAGTCTGTTTTTAATGTATTGTTTCTTTATTCTTTATGCACAGTAGGAGTTTTCTTCAGTCTTATGTAGCTTCTGCGACTATCACCCATAGTTTTTTACTCTGTTTGAGTGATAGAGGACATGTACAGAAAACTGTGTCTGACGATGTCAGAGACTTTTATTGGCTTGAGTTTCAGGTAAATTCCAATTATTTAAGTAAACAATATGATGAGGTGAATATGACTTTGTTAAAAATGTATTTCTTATGGTTAATTGGTTGTTAGAGACCTTGTACTTCAAGTCAAATTACTTATGTTATAGGCAAAACTCTACCAAAATTTTAGTTTGAAATTGAATATTTAATCTCTTTTGTGCTTGATTGGTTTTAGAGGTCTCATAATTCATGTCAAATTACTTATATTATAGACGAAATTCTGTCAAAATTTCAGTTTGAAATTGAATATATAATCTCTTTTGTGCTTGATTGGTTGTTAGAGACCTCGTAATTTAGCTAGGTTACTTATGTTATAGACGAAACTCTTCCAAAATTTCAGTTTGAAATTGAATATTTAATATTTTTTGTGCTTAATTGATTGTTAGAGACATTGTACTTCAGGTCAAGTTACTTATGCTATAGGCAAAATTCTGTCAAAATTTCAATTTGAAATTTAATATTTAATCTCTTTTGTACTTGATTGGTTGTTAGAAGTCTTATAATTCAAGTCAGATTACTTATGTTATAGGCAAAACTCTGCCAAAATTTCAGTTTGAAAATGAATATTTAATCTCTTTTGTGCTTGATTGTTTGTTAGAAGTTCTGTAATTCATGTCAGGTTACTTATTTTATAGACGAAACTCTGTCAAAATTTTATTTTGATATTAAATATTAATCTTAATTGAATGTTGCAAAACAAAATTTGTCTTATATGTTGTTTTTTTTAATTTCTATTTTAGAATGAATTTACTTGGGATCCAGAACTTGAGATGGTAATCAAGCGTAGATGGTTATAACAAGCTGCTACATGTTATAGCGACACTTTGAGCAAGTGGAGATCTTCTGGCAGTAAATCACCACGTGTTCCAGAGCAAGTTTGGAATAGTTGGCAAAAAGAATAGTCAACTCCCGAGTTCAAGCTAAAATCTACCATTGCCTCTAAGAACAGATTTACTGTGATGAGTGGCTCAGGTTCAGGTCTCTCAAGACATATAGGGGGTTCTATATCTATGGTTGAGCATAGTATGTGAATATTGATAATGATAACTTAATTTGAATTTTTTATTTATTTATATATTTAGGTTGTAAAATGTATGCTAATGTTTTTGTTTTTGCTTGCTTATGTATTATGCTTGTAATTTTGTAGTTAATGTGTTTTTATTTTTATTTTATTCTTATGATCAGACAAAAGAGTTAAGATGTGAACCAAATCCTATAGAACTCTTTGAGGCAACACACACTAGAAAGACTTCATCAGGAATTAAGTATGTAGACCGATGGTCTAAAGCTGTTGCAGTATATATTTACCAAACTCAGTAATTGTGCATATTTAAAATTTTGTTTGCTCATTTTTTCAATTAATCTCATGAAATTTATATTTTTTCTTCTTAAAATTTGTATTGAAGGATCGAGTATAAACCCTTAGAGAGACTACTTCTCAACTAGTGGAGAGATACAACAAGCCATGTGAGACAGATTTGAGGCAGTTATTTTTAGAGGCTATTGATAGCTAGAAAAAATAGAGCATATATGGGATGGGCACAAAGACAACACATTTCTACATTGGTACCTCCTCTTTTCACTTCATTGCCACATCACGATATATTAATACAGAGCAGCTGCATGCTAGTATTATGCAAGATATGCAGCATGAGGTTCAGACTATGTTGGAGTCATAGAGGTAGCAAATGTGAAAACAGATATGTGAAGAACTTGGACTTGAGCTTCGAGACGAGATGCGTGCAGAAATGCAATATCTGATAATAGAAATGACTCATTCTACCCACATTTAATCAACTCCACAGAGCGATCTACCTCAGTTTGATAGCATGTAGGACTATATATTAACAATATTGTAGTATTTTCAATTATTAAATATTTTTCATATTAGACTAAAAACTTTTAATATTTATTTTATGAATCCTGTTAAAAAAATTTTTTTTTCATTTAATTGAATTTTAAAATTACAAAAATAATTAAATTAAAAAAAATATAATATATAAAAAATGGATCTGCAACGAAATTAGTAAAGAATGAAAATTTGTCGCTAATTGTATGGAGTAATGCCCTACAAACTTTAGCGACGGATATAAATCCATAGTTTAATAGCGACGGATTTTTCGTCGCAAAATCGCTCATTGATTTGTTGTCATTACAATTCCTACGAATCACACTTCAGTGACAGATATTTTGTCACTAATTCCGGCGCTAATTTTAGCGATATAATAAAAATTCATCACTATTGGACTTGCGAGAAGCATTTCTGAAATAGATTAAATCTGTTACAATTATGTCTCCAAAATTGATTAGTGATGAAATTCTTAAATTTAGTGACGGATTTGTTCGTCGCGAAAATGTATTTTTCTTGAACCTAAACAAACTGAATTATTATATAATTTCAGCTTTAATTTTTTTTTTCTGTTTGATTCAGTTTTATAAACACCTACCAAATCCAATAATCTAAATAAACTGAATTATTATATAATTTCAGTTTATTTTTTCCTGTTTGATTTAGTTATGTAAACACCTAGTGTATTTTAATCAATATAAATTGTATATTTTATATATCAAAAGGAATGTTTTTCATTTTTGCCAATTTTGCTATTGATTCTTCCTCTCAACCTATAATTATTGAATATTATACATCAAGTTTCATGCTATGTACCAAAAAAGAAAAAAGGTTGTGTGATGAAATATAATTAAGCACCACAATGTGAATGAGAAATATCCATTGAATTCAAACCACAAGATTTTTATATTGGTGCAAAATCATTTTTCAATCTTTGCATTTTATCAAAGATTTAGATGATCAATTAGCTACACAAAAGGAACATATGTGAAATCAAAGAATAGGAAACCATCATATGCGGCCATCATGCTAAATGATAAAAGGTCTCCTTCATTTTTTTCTTTCTTTTTTTTTTTTGAAGAAAAGAAAAGAAAAACAATTTTTATATTTCATAAATCACAACCCATGTGCAGCAACATGGGCATTTTCCCAGTGAACCTTCCTGCCTAGTCCCAATCATAAAATGACAGGGAAAAATCTATTGATTCGTTTGTCTATTCTTAATATAAATCCATTAATAATATGAATTTGCTCTTGTTTAATGAATGATGATTTAATTAAACGGCTACTGGCCTAGAATTTGACCATGGCTTTCTGCTTCTTTTCCATTTTCTTCTAATTAATTTATTAGTAAATGTTGATTAGGTAGGACTATAAAAATTGCATTACATAAAACTAATACTAATTAAGAAGCTTTGCTGATTAAGCATCTTTTAATTTTCTTTTTCCATTTTTTTAGACATTTTACTTGTACAAAATCTTTTTCTTTTGTCAAATTATACATGGTAAATGTATTTTTTTTTCCAACTTTAAAATAATAATGGAATATTAGTTTTGCTGAATTTAAATGTTACAGTCAATATATATATTGCGAACAGAGGATATTAAAATAAATCAATTGAATATTGTATTAAATTAATAAAATTAGAAGTTTATATATCTTGTTAGTTGTTTCGTCATTAGGAATTTTAACTAATTCAATTTGTAGATATTGGTAAGCTAATTTGGCCCTTCTGGGGCTATGCTTACTTTTTCAATTAATGTTCTTAAAATTTCAATCCTAAGTAACTACGAAATTTGCGCCTGCATTTGGTTAATAATCTTTTGCCGATGACTTTTTTAATTTTTACTATTAAATTAATCAAATTAGACTGTTCATGTGTCGTGTTTTATTTATTAATTACTGTAAGTACTTTTCTTTCTGCAAAAAAGAATCAAAATTAACATATATTAGTATTAATTGTGGGGATTAAATTTGGAAAGTAAAAATGTTAACTACTTAAGTAAAATGGTTTTAAAAAAAAAACAATTCTATTTAATTTACTGAACAAATTACATAAAACTCTGCCGAGTTTTTTCATGTTATAGCCTGAAACAAATTTTTAAAAAAACTAATAATTTACTTTCCGTTGATTGGGATAATTATCATTTATTTGATACTATATGAATTTTAAAAATTGTAGTACAATATATCAAATAATTTTTCTATATTTTTTACATGAAACTTTTAGAGTTTAATGACATTTTATAAAAATTTAGAGTTTATATTTATTATCAATAATTGTAATTGCATTACAATCAGTATATTAAATAATAAACTTTTTTAATTGTTATTTCAAATAACATTTTTATCAAATGATAAAAAAGTAAACTATTATATTTTAAAATTTTATTTATAACTATAATTTGTTAAAATTTAAAGAAAAATTTCTATAATTTATTTAATTAGAAAACTCCACTCAGATTTTTCAAATGACATGAGAAAATAAAATGGTTCTCTTTCCACCCTATATCTCCATTTCCTCAAATTAAAAAATAGTAAAGAAAAACATAAAGAAAGAAAAGTAAAGAAAAAGACATTCCCATTTTTTTAATGACGTCTATGATTTATTTGAAATTCATGGCTCTTTTTGGTGTCATTTTGCATTTATATAATCGAACTGCTCATGTAATCGATTTTGCTCCTATGCAAAACATATACATATAAAGGGATGGGCATATAACTAGTCATCAAATTCAAGCATTCATTTTTTAAAAATTACCCCAAGAGAGCAACACTTATAACAAAGTTGTCAAAATAAAGATTTTCTTTTGCAGATATAGAATGAAAAGTGTAAGATTATACTTGAGTATCTAAATAAGAAAATATAGAAAAATAGAAAAAAAAAATTCCAACACAAAAAAGAGGAAAGATAATTCAAATATTGAGTCACAAATACTTTTTTTTTTTTTTAAATTTTCCTTCTATTGATATATAGAACATTCTATTGAATTTATTATTAGCTTTAATCTTCTCTCTATAATTTTACATTCATCATACATTTCAAGTTTTGATTTTTAGTTTTGATTTTTAGTTTTTATGTATAATATTAACAAAACTATGCAGAGAGAATCGAAAACCGGATCGGAAGTTTTCTTCATAAACGGTGATCTTACCACCTATATCCACATCGTTAACATTTCGAGACTCGGCTGCTTCCATTGTATAATCTGCGGGAATCTTGTATCTATAAACCAAGTCTAGAAAATGGGCCTCAACCAGCGAAGAAATAATCTGGATAGTCTTCCACAAATGCCCACAAGCAACAGCGGACGAAGGGTTCTCAGAAACCTCCATGTCGATGAAAAACGTATTAGAAGAACGAGTCGTAGGACGCTGAGCCACAGAAGTCGGAATGTCGCCCTCCGTAGACTCACCGCTCACCGGAGCACTCAGTGTATCTCCAGGTCCATGACGACGAATAATGATGACCTCGCCCCCAACATCATCATCAACACCAATATCAAAGGCAGTGGATGAACCAGAGGAATCTGAGGAAGACAAACAAACATCATTGTCGTTTCTTCTCGGCAATGAACCAAATCATTTTCTTTGACCTCCAAATCACTATCCTGAGAACCCGACATTACGAATATCAAAAGTAAAACATAGCCAGACAAGACACCAAAAAGGAAACTAGGAATGGCAATGAGTTGGGTTAGGGGCGGAGTTCTCCATCCCCGTCCCCGACTCCCACCTCCTAACCCTGATCCCGTCCCGAACTCCGACCGGAAAATTTTTTGAATCTCAATCCCTAACCACAGGGGGACGGGAATCCCCGACCCGATCTCTCGAATTTTATTAATTTTTTTCTTTTTTTAATGTTAAATTTATTTTTTTATTTTAATTAATTAGTTAATTATATAATTTTTTAAATAAAAAAATATTTTTTACTTAAAATAAGTGTTATATTTTTATTTTATTATTATTTTTAAAATATTAATTATATTAAAATATAAATAATTATTATATATATAAATAATATAAATATATAATTATATAAATATAATTTTCGGGGCAGGAGATATATATACCGTTCCAGCCCCATTCCTGACAAAAAAATTTGGGATCGAGGTGGAGTCGGAGAGGAGAAAAAAAAATTTCAAAAATCCGCCCCATTCAGAGCAGAGTCGGAGTGGGGCACCGCGGGTCGGATGGAAATTGTCATCCCTAAAGGAAACAGAGAATAAGAAGGCAAACAACGTAAGTGCCACAGAAACAAACAACAATAACAACCCACATACAAGGAGAAAAACATAGAAGATAAAAAGAGAAGGCAAAACAGTAAACAAGAAGTAAAAGATGACTCACAAGAGAGACTCGGCTTCGCTCGAGCGGCAGGATGAAGAAAACCCAAAAACGGCAAAAAGCAATCACAAAAGTAAAATGAGAAATTTTCAACTCTAGGCAGTGAAAAGATAGAAAAGGAAGATGGAATGTGAAAAGACAGATATTATTGGGTGTGGAAATCAAAAAAATAAATTACCTATTATAAAATTATAACAGTAATGGATAAGGTTAAATTCCAGATAAATGTATTTCTTTAAAATAAATCATAAAAAGAGGGGATTAAAAACTGAAATTAAAAGTAATTTTCCGAAATAATTAAACAACAAAAAAATTAAATGAGATAAAATAATATGAAAAAAATTCTAGTTAAATGTATAATTAGTCTTGGAGAAATTATGTTAATCATTGATACTAATAAAATCAGTTCCATTTCAAATATACTAATTCTAATTACTAACACGTGATCAATTTATCCCTTATATAACTAATAATCAAAATATATTTTTTAATTATTATCTTATTATTATTATGCAATTCTAAATATGTACTTAAGATTTAAACGATATGACAAACAAAGAAAACATCCAATGAAGCCAATAAACATACACTCAGTTTATTTAAAGTTTGATAATTTATTTCCATAACATAAATTAAAAGTTTATCTATAATTAATTATATTGTTTGTTAATGATATTAGACGAATTAAATAATTACGAATTTGATAATCTAATTAATAAAAAATTGTAATAAAAAAATTAAATAATATGTATCTTATTCAATTTATCAAACAATTATATCAACATTAGTTCAGAAAATATATGAATACTTGAAATATAAAAAATAAGATAATTAAACATGAATCTCACAATAAAAATTCTAAGAACTTGATTAATCTTCAAGTAGAAATAAATTTAGTACACCATAAGATTGGAGATTACAGCCAAAAGAAAAAAAAAATCAAATCTCTAAGTTTTGTAAGTGGTGTGTAAAATGGTAGTTTCAACCACAAAAAAAATATTTATATCTCCCATTAACCTTTATTTTCTCTCAGCTTCAAAAGACAAATTTTTATACTTCAACTCTTCCAATTAGATTCTTAAATGCTACAAAATTAAATACAAATAAATCACATTTTCTAGAATTAACTATAAGATACAAAGTAAAACAAAAATCATCACACCCAAAGATCATAGAAAACATAAATTAAATACAAAAAAATTATAGTTAAATTTATAATTAGTCTTGGAGAAATTATGTTAATCATTGATACTAATAAAAGTAGTTTCATTTCAAATATACTAATTCTAATTACTAACACGTTCTAGTGATCAATTTATCCCTTATATAACTAATAATCAAAATATATTTTTTAATTATTCTCTTATTATTATTATGCAATTCTAAATATGTACTTAAGATTTAAACGATATGACAAACAAAGAAAACATCCAATGCAAACCAATAAACATATACTCAGTTTATTTAAAGTTTGGTAATTTATTTTCATAACATAAATTAAAAGTTTATCCATAATTAATTATATTATTTGTTACTAATATTAGATGAATTAAACATAATTTGATAATCTAATTAACAACAAATTGTAATAACAAATTAAATAATATCTCTTATTCAATTTATCGGACAATTATATTAATATTAGTTCAAAAAATATATAAATACTTAAAATATAAAAAATAAAATAATTAAACATGTATCTCACAATGAAAATTTCAAAAACTTAGATTAATCTTCAACTAGAAATAAATTTAGTACTCCATAAGATTGGAGCTTACAGCCAAAAGAAAAAAAAATTCAAATCTCTAAGTGTTGTAAGTGGTGTGTAAAATGGTAGTTTCAACCACAAAAAAAATTTATATCTGCCATTAATCCTAGACAAAAATACATCAAATACAAAGGAGTCATGTTTAGGAAGTAACTTTGAATAAAAGTACGTTCATATATTATATGAAATTGTCCTCAATTTTCTTCCAAAATTGAATAGTGATTTTGATTTAAAATATATATTCGTTTTATTTTCTCCCAGCTTCTAAATACAAATTTTAAGATTCTTAAATGCTACAAAGTTAAATACAAATAAATCACATTTTCTAGAATTAACTATAAGATACAAAGTAAAACAAAAATCATCACAGCCAAAGATCATAGAAAAATAACAATAATAAATGAGATTTAAAAAAAAAACAACAACAACAACATTCTGGACAGTGGAACATAAATGATCGACATCTTTAGAGGGGAATGTAGGTACTAACCCATCGGAAGATAAACTTATGAAAATATTAGGACATGAGAAGAGCAACAAGGACCAACTACAAGACAAAAACGCATGTCAAAATCGGTTAAGACAAAAGGTACAGAGCAGAGGAGCACTTAGCAGCACATACGCGCCATGCAAAGACAGACAGGCTCATAGACTCCTGCACCAAGCCGCCTCTGAATGTCAAGAGCAATGCGCCATCAACTGATAACAACCAATAGGAGAGGAGCAGACACAAGGTATATAATGAGCATCACTTCCAGGTAAAAACACTAAGAAAAATCCTACTACTTCAACCTTCTTTTCGTTTCCACTACCCCTCTTTCATACTCTAACTTAAACATCGAAGTGGCTATGTCAGATCACTCCGATTCACCATTCTCACTATATTTTGTCTTACAGGAACACTGATTGAAGGTTAGGTGTAGAATAAAAAAATGTAATATGATTTCTTTAAAAGCAATTGATCTAATTGAACCAAATCGAATAATCTAAATAAATTGAATTATTATATAATTTCAGTTTAATTTTTTCTGTTTGATTCAATTTTATAAACACCTATCAAATCCAATAATCTAAATAAACTAAATTATCATGTAATTTCAGTTTTTTTCCTATTTGATTTAGTTATGTAAACACCTACTGTATTTTAATCGATATAAATTGTATATTTTATATGTCAAAGGGAACGTTTCTCATTTTTGCCAAATTTTCCATTGATTCTTCCTCTTAGCCAAACATAATTATTGAATATTGTACATCAAATTTAATTCTATGTACAAAAAAAGAAAAAAAAAAAAGGTTGTGTGATGAAATATAATTAAGCAAAACAATGTGAATGAGAAATATCCATTGAATTCAAACCACAACATTTTTATACTGGTCCATAATCATTTTCTAATCTTTGTCATTTTATTAAAGATTTAGATGATCAATAGCCTACACAAAAGGAACGTATGTGAAACCAAAGAATGGGAAACTATCATATGCGGCTACTGGCCTAGAATTTGACCATGGCTTTCTGCTTCTTTTCCATTTTCTTTTAATTAATTTATTAGTAAATGTTGATTAGGTAGGACTATAAAAATTGCATTACATAAAACTAATACTAATTAAGAGGCTTTGCTGATTAAGCATCTTTTTATTTTATTTTTCCATTTTTTTAGACATTTTACTTGTGCCTAATCTTTTTCTTTTGGCAAATTGCTTAAGGTAAATGTTTTTTTTTTCAACATTAAAATAATAATAGAATATTACTTCAACTGGCATCTGTCCCAATCTGCATTTACAATTAATTAATTTTTGCAGAATATCTCTTCTATTATTTTTCTTTATTTGACATCAAATTTTGCTGGATTTAAATGTTACAGTCATATATATATATATATATATATATATATATTGCCAACAGATTATATTAAAATAAATCAATTGAACATTATATTAAGCTAATAAAATTAGAAGTTTATATATCTTGTTTCCTCATTAGGAATTAGGAATTTTAACTAATTCAATTTTTAGATATTGGTAAGCTAATTTGGCCTTTTTGGGGCTATGATTACTTTTTTAATTAATGCTCTTAAATTTTCAATCTTAACTAGTACGTAATTTTTTTTTTTTAAACTTCTCTTTTCTCACCACTAAAAATATTGAAATTGTCTAAAAATAAAGGGTGTCTTCTAAGTTAAAATAAACTTTTGCCAAATGAGTTGATGACTTTTTAATTTTTTCTTTCGTGTTTTAACTATTAATTACTATAAGTACTTTTCTTTCGCACAAAAAAGAATCAAAATTAACATATATTAGCTTTAATTGTAGGATTAAATTTGGGAAGTAAAAATGTTACTCCCTCCGGTTCAATTTAAGTGTAGCAACGCTACTTGTTTCAATTTTTTTTTTTATTCCAAATATTAGTACTTTAATATAGTTTGAGCAATACAAATAAATGAATTGATAAAAATAAGTGTTTTAATGCATATAGGGCAGAAATGGGGACAAATAGAATTTTTTATAAGATAGTATCATAAAAATTAAGAATGTAATTTAATAGACTTAATTATATGTATAAAATGATTATATTGCACTAGTTTAAAAAGACTAAAAGTAAATAATTATAATTAATCCAATAAAATTCATGAGTAAAGTTAAAAAGGAAAATTTTATTTTTTAGTAGTAATCTAAAACGTCATTTGGAGTGGAACAAATTTTATTTTTTTAAATGATACTTACTTAATAAAAAAAACATTTCTATTAAATTCACATGAGAAAATAAATTAGGTTTCCTTTCCACCCATATCTCCATTTCCTCAATTTGTTTTTTAAAAACAGAAAGAAAAGTAAAGAAAAAGGCATTCCCATTTTTTTAATTTGAAAGGTGATGATTTCACATTATTCGCTTCTTTGAAATTCGTGGCTTTTTTGGTTAATTCAAACTGCTCATGTAATTGATTTTGCTTCTTATGCACAATATATATATAATATTTTAATAATTATGGTTCCATTGGTTACTATTTTTCGAATTGTAAATAAGGAATCTAATAGTTTTAATTATTCTTATAATAATTATGAACATTTAATATTACAACATTTAATGTTATTTAATACTAAATATAATGATTAACCATGGAACCTTAACATATATATATATATATATATATATATATATATATATATATATATATATAAAGGGGTGGACATATAACTAGTCATTTGAAAAATTACCCCAGGAGGGCAACACTTATAACAAAGTTGTAAAAATAAAGATTTTCTTTTGCAAACATGTAGTGAGAAGTATGTTAGATTATACTTATCTAAATAAGAAAAAATAAAAAAAATAAAAAAAATAAATTCCAACACAAAAAAAAGAGGAAAGATAATTCAAATATTAATCACAAATAGTTTTTTTCTTTTTAAATTTTGTTCTTTCTCATATATTGATAGAACATTATATTGAATTTATTATTAGCTTTAATCTTCTCTGTATAATTTTACATTCGTCACATATTTCAAGTTTTATTTTTAGTTTTTATGTATAACATTAAAACAATATGTTGCACAGCATGTTATTTATTCAACATAGCTTAGTTGTAGTTTAAAACAATAATAGCATCTGTTAGTAGCTAACAACCGTTTATTCTATTAAGCCATGTTAGCTGGAGATCAAAGTCAACGTGAGCAGTTACTATTAGCTCAGTTAGTTAGTGTTGTATATAAGTAGTTTAGTTGTTGTTTATTCAGTAGATTTGTACACAATACTTCATATTTTTTTCAGTTTGAATGAATAGTTCTTCATTTTCAGTAATGCTTAAATGAATAGTTCTTCATTTTCAGTAATGCTTTCTATCGTAGTTGATGAATACTTTCTATTCTCGATCCTTAAAGCTGCTGAGTAATCCTTGTTTATATATGGTATCAGAGCATCGTAGATGTTATAGCTAGTTTGAATCTCTTTCTCTCTCGAATTCACTTTTGCTATCTTCGAATTTTTCTACTTTATTTTCTTAAATTTCATAGTCATGGAGTACACAAATAGAGATCTACTATTTATACATAATTCAAATCATCTAGGCATCTCTCTTGTTATAAATCCTCTGAATGGAAGGAATTATCTTTCTTGGAGCCATTCTATGAAGATTGCATTGGAAGCCAAAGTTAAGTTAGGGTTTGTAAATGGTTATTGTAGGAAATCGAATGCAGAGGATCCAAATCTTCCATAGTGGAGAAGAATCAATTGTATGGTAATTTCATGGATTCTAAACTCAATGTCTAAGGAGATAGTGGAGTCTTTCTTATATGCAGAAATTGCTAGAGATTTATGAATATAAATTGAGCAAAGATATGGCAAGAGTATTGGTCCCATACTCATTCACAATAAACGTGAAATATGATCTATTACACAGAATGATATGCCAATTGATCAGTACTTAAATAAGCCGAAAAAGCTTTGGGATAAACTCAATTGTCTTTAACTAGTTCTAAGGTACACATGTGGAAGATACATTTGTGGAATTGATAGAGCGATAGAGTTGTGATACCTTTATAACAATTATTTTATACGTATGTTATATGGATTAATACAATTATAGCTGATGCGTGTGCCAAATTTTTTTTTCTTATTTTAATTTACTTTAATGATCATTCTATTATCAGTACTTAATTAATTTTTTTTATTTTTCAAAAATTTCAGCAGTATAATGGTTATATATTAACTATCCACCTGCAATGCAAACAATTCACAGCTCATTTTTTGGCACAATAACACACATAATAATTCACAAATATCATTCTCCATTCAACCACAATTAATTTCATTATTTATATATCTAATAATTCACAAATATTTTTTTATCAGAATATGTACATAATTTTAGTCGTACAACATCATATCTACACACACACACACACACATATATATATATATATATATATGTCATTCTTGATACTAACCTACTATTATTTATTTTTTCGTCAATACTTTTTCTGCTACTACCTGCATGCAGTCAAATAATTACGTGTTGAGCATTAATATGCATAGTATTAATTACTAATGTAAAAATTTCCACTGACCTATTTTTTATGTAATTATACATGCAATAATATTTTTAATATATTATTCAAATTTTTTTCTTTAATATATTATTTTTTTATCAATTCTTTATTTTTAATTACCTTTAATTCACTATATAATATCTTTATTTAATTAACAATATTTTTCAATTAATATTTTTTTTATTTTTTTATTTTTTTCTGAACTTTCAATTTCTTTCAATTTAGTTTGTTTTCACTTTATTTCTTAAATTAATCATTTTTTTCTTCTTTATTTATTTATTTATTTCAATTCTTTATCTAATTAGCTACAAATTTCACTTTAATTCTTAAATTTTCATTTATTTACAATTATATCACTAACTATATATTCATTACACTTTTGCCACTAACATTTTTATTTTCCATTTATTTATTTATTTATTTTTATTTCTTTTATTTACTTATTTTTACTACACAATTTAATTTTTATCTTCCACTTATTTTTCATTTCTCAATTTTACTATTTTTTTCTTTTGTTACCATTATTACTTTTATCATATTTATCAAATTTATCACTTATGTCATTTTTATCATATTTTTCATTTTTATTATTTTTCTCATATTTTTTCACTTTATTCATTTTATTCACATTTGTCACTTTTATCATTTTTTACATTTATACCATTTTATCATTCTTATCATATTTTTTACTTCTATCATTATTACTACTTTTATTCGCATTTGCCTCTAGTTTCCATCTGATAGAAAATTTTCGGACCAGATACATGGGACGTGGATCCAAAAGTCCACTATACTGAAAAGTAATCCCGAAAAATCACCCGAAAAATTAATATGCATAGTGGCACTGTACACTGTTTACTGAATCACTATCATTGTACCGTGGTAATGGTGTTCCTATGGCTAGCCAATTATATCCTGAACTAGATTTAACCATCAGAAAAATAACTAAGGACATTATTTTATTTCTTTAATTCAATTTCCATTAAATTCATAAATTTCATTATTTTTACATTATTAATCACTTAATATTTTATTCTTTCATAACAATTTTATCACTACCAAAAAATTTCACATTTTTCATTCTAATATACCAATATTTCATTATGGATAATCAATTAAGTTATAAACTCACTAAATACATTTTATTCATTATTTTTCATTTCATGCATAATATAATCAATAAATAGAAAAATATTCAATATATCATTTAAAAATTTCTACACTCTTAAAATCATATTTTCTTGCATTTCATGACTAAATTTTCATTTAATTAGTAAGGAAAATATTAATTTCTCCTTCTTTATTTTTCAGCCTATAATTAATATTCATCATTAAAAGTTTTCTTTCACCTTTTAATTATTCATTTCACTAATTAATACATTCATTATTCCATATGTATCATAATATTACACTAAAATGTATTTATTCTTTAATATTCATTTTTCATACAATAAGGTCATATTTTATAATTTCCACCAATTAATTTTTTTAATTGAAATTTACCATTCTAATTCACTTTTAATAATTCTTTAATCATGATTTAAGCATTAATTAGCAATTTCATGAAAAATACACCAAATTCTTAATTTTTCATAACCCTAAATCATGCTTAATTAATAGAAATAAATAGATTTTTGAATCACTAAGCTTAATTTCTTGTTTAGGCCTTCCTAATATTCCTTTTCCTTATCATTTCCTTTGGAAGTACCTTCACCTTCTCTTGAACCTACCATGGACAAAAATTACACTCCATTAATCCACCAATATTTTGTTTCCTTAACTCAAATAAATTTCATATTTATCATTTACATACCTTAGACTACCTATTTAAACCATTAAACTAATTTAAAACTACAAATTTCACTTACTTCAATTTGGTATCCTAACTTTTCTCCTTTGATTTTCTTCCACTTTAGCCTTCCAAATAAAGATTAAAAACTTCTATTAGGTATTAGAGATGCTAAAATTATTTTTGGGTGGTTGATTTTGGTATTAAAAGTGAACAAAATTGAAGAAAATTTGAAGAAAACCAAGGGATGAGTGGTTCGGCCAAGCAAGGAAGGAGAGGAAGGAGATGAAGTAGAATTCTCTCTAGAGAATTCTGATAATTTGGATCTATTTATAGTGGTATAAGTGGGGTGAGTTTGGGCCAAACAAAGCCCAACTCATTTAGGCCCAATTATGCACTATAAATTAATTTTATCACTTTTCAAACTCAGTTTCACCCAAATTTGATTCCATAATTCTTAGAATATTTTTATATACGTACAAATTTTTTTTTAACTCAATCGGAATCCATTTTCTTTCCAGCTCACTCAAACTGGATTGATAATTCAATTTTCGGTGTTACTGTAAAATTTATTTTTCACTGTTAAATAATCATAAATATTATTTAGAGTGTATCCATGTCTTAAAATAAATTTTTGGATGTCGTTTGCTATTTTTTATAGCCCGATCAAAATACGATCAACCAACTATATAATTAAATCGGATCCAATTTTTTCCTTAGTTTTAACTTTTGAGAACTTATTTGACCTTATTTTCACTTCAAAATTTACCCATGTACTAGTTATAACCTATATTTTCCGATAATCAAATAAAATATTTTTCACCAACGGGTGTATTTTTGACCCCCCGATATGCTGATCAATCTCGGAATCTATAGTTTATGATTAACCTAGTATTTGGGCCATTACAATAGCAGTCTAATTCAACTACTAGACTGATTGAATTTTTAATTGGTTTGAATGATGTCTTTTGATTTGGCTCGAAATCATATTCTTGTTATGGATCCTGGGCATATTCAGTGTTACTTAGTGTCCAAAAACAGAAGGAGATTAATTTTCACATAGAACTTATAGAAAATAATGCATTAATTACAGCAAGGAATTATAACAATAATAAGGGGAGTAAAGGTTTTAAAAGGGACTAAGGAGATATATTTTATGATTATTGCAACAATGTTGGCCATACTAGGGACATTTATTTTAAGTTGAATGGTTATCCAGTTTGATCTAAAAAAATTAAAGAAAAAGAGAAGCATAATAGTAAAAGCAGTTATGCTAATGTAGCCTATAATGAAGGTGACTCCTTTGGATGCCACTGAGTTTTAGCAAGAAGAAGATATTTTCCATTCCATGACATAATTGATCCAACAAGAGGTTGCAAGGTGCTTAAAGAGGAAATAAGTGTTAGAACGAGCTCATGTCAATTTTGTTCACAACAGAGACTTTGTAAGAGAGAAATTCATTTAACATGCTTTAAAACTTGATTATCTTGAGTTTGGCTCTTGGATTATTGACATAGGAGCCTTCAACCATATGTATGCCAATATAAAGCTTATGCATAACCTTTTGCCAACCAACACCAAAATTCCAATCCATTCACTAGATGGTTCCATAACCTACATAAATCAAATTGGACAAGTAACCTTACATTGAAATATGGTTTTGATAGATGTTTTCCATGTGTTTTTTTTAAGCATAACTTGTTATCTATTAATAACCTAATCAAATCTACTAATATCATTTTCTTGTTCTATCCACATTTTTGCCTTCTACAGGATTAGAGGACTAAATAGTTAATAACAGTTAGGAGAGTGATAGGTACTCTATATGTCTTGAATTCTAAATCATTTTCCTTAATGGTTCTTGATGAACATTTCCCTTTGTTGGCTTGTAATTCTATTTCAAAATATGTGGTCACACATTCAATGTCAATTCATAATAATGTAGCACTAATGAATAAAACATCAAATGACTTTTTTCTTTGGCATACTAGACTTGTCCATACTTCATTCAGTTTGTTGAAACACATGTATTTCATTTGTTCAAATAAAACCAATTATGTGTGTGATATATGTCATGAAGCAAATGCAACCTAAACTTCCTTTCCCTACTAGTAGTATACGAAAAAAAGAGTTTTTGAGTTTTTACTAGTTCTAGCATTTTACATCAGAAATCTTGTAGTTATACACCTCAGCAAAAATGACATTGTAGAAATAAGATATAAGAAACTTCTTGACATTACTAGAGCTCTTTTATTTCAATCCCATCTACCTAAAAAATATTAAGGGGAAACAATCTACTTAAATTCTCAATAGGTTATATAGCTTAGTGTTAAATTGGACAACACCATCTGAGATACTTTATCACAAAAAACTTGATTACAACAGATTGAAGTCTTTTGGTTATTTATGCTACGTCACAAACATTACACCTTACAAAGATAAGTTAGATGCTAGAGCTTTTAAAAGAGTGTTTGTTGGATATAGACCTGGACATAGGGCCTATAAGGTCTTGTTTCAACACACACATGCAATTATTGTTTCTAGAGATGCCATTTTCTATGAAACCATCTTCCTTTATAAGTTTGTGTCAACTGTTAACCATTCAAATGATTAATTTCCTTTTTTAGTGTTTATTCTAACACTTATACCATAAGATTTTATTAATTCCTCCATGTCTTCAACAACCTCTTTGCCTAAAATTGCACAGCCACAGTCAATTACCACTTTAAATCATGAAAGCTTACTAATTAACCAAAATTCAGTGCTAGCAAATTCTTTTCTTCCCATACCTACTTGAACTAGTACTAGGTTTAAACATCAACCACAATGGATGCAAGGCTATGTGTGTACTGTTAAACCTTGAGGGGTATTTCCATTATTTTGATGATAACAAATAAAATAGCAATATTGTATTTAACATGTATTTTAAGTCTATTATACAGGACATGGATTAAAATAGCAAGAATGGAGATTGGAAGAATAATTATTGAAAGACAAAATTCAAGAAGTAGCATGTTCACTGCCGTGACTCTATGAGTCACTCCCGTGAAAGGAGCTAACCGTTACCAAAATCAACATTTGAAGTTCACGGCTATGAAGGAAAAACAAACCGTGAAGTGGGCATTTCAGTCACCCCCGTGAATAAAGGTGTCACCCTCGTGAAGATTCATGCATTTTCATCCAGAGAGCTTCACAACCAAAGTCACCACTTGGATCATGGCTGGGAAGTTTGTCACGCCCGTGAATGAGTATATCACGCCCGTGACTCTATATGTCAAAACATTCCAAAGAGCTTCACGACCAAGGTCACCACTTCAGTCACGACTTGGGAAGAAATGTCACCCCCGTGACAAACATAGTCACGCCCGTGAACAATGAAAGAGAAAAATGTCAGGCGCGATTATTTGGTTGGTGCAACAGTTGGTTTCGTATTTAATACACCCCAACGGCTATATTCAGCCATGAGAGTATAAATGGAAGTTATTTATGCATTAAGAACAAGAGAATAAAGAGAATAACAATAGATTAGCATATACTTCGAATTTAATTCTTATTACAAGCTATTTGTACTTTCATAATTTGAGAACAAAATCTATTCTCTGTAAAAATCTTTTTGCTCTTCATTTATTGAGCAATTAAGATTTGTAAGTGGTTCTCTGTGTAATCTTTACTCAAGTGAGCTTTGGGTATTTCTGGGTTAAGAGTAGAACACTTATAAGGGTTTGTTGTGTGAGCCTCCAAAACACAACTTAAAAGGTTGTTTGTGTGAGCCTGTAAAAATACAAAGTGAAGGCTGTTTATGTGATCCTGTAAAAACACAAAGTGAAGGTTGTTTGTGTGAGCCTGTAAAACACAAGGAATTGGTTATTGTGTGAGCCATTAAAACACAAGGGATTTTTGGGTTAGGTGTGAGCCATTGTGAGAAACACCATAGTTGGGAGTGAGCTTGTAAAACTCCATTGTAACACTTAGTATGTTAGTAAAACTCTCAATTGCGATTGGGAAGAGGAGTAGGGTTTGTTAACACCCGAACCTCTATAAATCTTTGTGTCAGATTTTCTCTATCCCTCTTAATATTAATCTTTTATTTTCGCACCTTATAATTTAATTTTTTGAAACTCCAATTCACCCCCCCTTCTTGGTCTAATATATGGACATCAATTGGTATCAGAGCTTTGTCTAGCATCGAAGCCTAAAAAGCGCTAGTAAAGAGTAAGATATGGCCAGTGAAGGATTCCAAAGTCTCAAACCTTACTTTGATGGAGCAAATTATGTCAATTGGAAGTTTAGGATGGAGACATACTTGGAAAATGAAGGAATTGAAGTCTGGGATAGTGTACAAAAAGAATGGACACCACCAACCAGAAGATGAGCTGATGGTGAAGAAGAAATCCTATCAAGAGATGATTGGACAGAGCCTCAAAGAAGAACAAATTTCAAAAACAAGAAGGCAATGACAATCCTATCAAGCTCATTATCTATTGAAGAATGTCGGAGAATACAACACTGCTCAACAGCATATAGCATGTGGAAGACATTGGAGAACTATCATGAGGGAACTAAGCAAGTCAAATCCAAGAAGATTCAACTTCTAAACTCAGAATACAATATTGCTATTATAAACTCAGAATCCAATCACTGACATGACCAACCGTCTTCTAGCCATTATAAATGGAATGAGGAAACTTGGGAAGCATCTGAGTTTGGAAGATGTAAACAATAAAATCCTGAGAAGTCTTCCTCTTAAAGATTATGGTTCAAGAGTTGGCATAGAAGAAGCAAATGAAGATATGAGCATCATGAATACTGATGTGCTGATTGGCAAACTTCTCACACATGAGATGGCAGTGAAGAGAGATAGAGAGATTAAAGTAGAGCCAGAGAAAAGAAAGCCCTTAGCACTCAAAGCCTCTACTTCAAAATCTCAAGAAGATAGTGAAGATGATGAAAAAATAAGCGATGATGAAAATGAGGATATTGTTATGCTTTCAAGGAGATTAAAAAGAATCATTGAGAAGAAAATGAGCAACTCCAGAAAATTCAGGCAAAGAAACCTCAAACAAACTCCTAATGATACACAAAGAAGTAAGGAAGAGGTAAAATGCTATGAATGTGGAAAGAAAGGACATATCAAACCAGAATGTCCAAAGCTCAAGAAGCATAAGAGAAAATACCAAAGAGACAATGGGGAGAAAGGTCACAAAGCCACATGGGATGACGAAAGCTCTTCAAGTGAAAAAAATGATAATGAAAGTGAAGAGGTCAACCTATGCTTCATGGCTATTGAGGATCACGTCTCGAATAAAGTAAGATGACTACACTCATACTCTTTTAATAATGATAGTAGTAATAATGATAGTAATGATGATGATGATGATGAGCAAAGCCTAATAGAAGAATTAAATATAGAATTAGAGAAATATATAAGTAAATTTAGTACTTATAGAAATAACATCTCTAATTTAAAAAATAAGATAGATGGTTTAGAAAAGGAAAACATTAAGCTTAAATCATCTAATGAATCTCTCCAAAAGTCATTAGATGAATACTCATCAAGACCCTCAACAACTTCATTGTTAAAAGAAAATAATACTTTGAAAAATGAAGTTGAGGAACTTAGAAATTCCATTTCTAAATTTCACAAAGGTAAAGAGAGCTTAGATACTCTCATTGTGTCTCAAAGATCACCCTTAATTAGACATGGTCTAGGATTTAAGGACACATCATCATCTTCTCACAAAAACAATATTTGTAAAGACTAAAGAATCTCACATCTCCACACCTGTTAGAACAACACCAAGAAATAAGCATGTTAAATCTTCTATACAGAAAAAGAATAATCATGCCTTTATGTATAAGAAGCATGCATCTAGAAAAATGCAAATTAATCATGATTGTGCATGCCATTGTTCTCAAAATCAGTTTAATAAAATTATGGCATTCAAATACATTGTAAGACCAAAAAGCAAGTTTAGACCAAAACAATGTAATTATTGTATGAAAATTGGTCACATAAATAAACATTGCTGGATAAGGAAGGCTCATTGGGAATCTTCATATGCTAACCCCCAAGGACCCAAACTCATTTGGGTACCTAAAAATCGTACTTGAATTGTGATTCTATAGGTATTCCTCAAGTCCATAATAAACAAAAATGCTTGGCTAGTAGACAGTGGATGCTCAAGGCATATGTCAGGAGACAAAAAACTTTTCAATGAAATCAAAAGTATTGATGGAGGTAAAGTTACCTTTGGAAACAATGCAAAGGGTAAGGTAATTGGCATTGGTTCTATTGGTATTAATGGTACTACTTTTATTAAGGATGTCTTACTTGTTGATGGCTTGAAACATAACTTGTTAAGTGTAAGTCAATTATGTGATAAAGGAAACAAAGTAATCTTTACTTCAAATGAATGTCTTAAGATCTCTATCGATGGTCAAGAAATATTTAAAGAAAATAGAGATATCAATACATACATAATAAACTTACATGAACTATCTAACCATTCCTCTAAGTGTCTTGTGACTATTAGTGATGAATCTTTGCTGTGGCATAGAAGACTTGGTCATGCTAACATGGACTTAATACAAGTCTCAGCACAGGAGAACTAGTAAAAGGACTGCCAAGAGTTAAATATGAAAAAGGCAAGACATGTGATCCTTGTCAAAGAGAAAAACAACACAAGTCATCCTTCAAAGCCAAAAACATAGTAAGTACTTCAAAACCTCTTCAACTCCTGCATTTAGACTTGTTTGGACCTACTAGAATTGCTAGCTTAGGAGGAAAACATTATGCATTTGTCATCATATATGATTACTCTATATTTACTTGGGTAATTTTCTTAGCTCAAAAGAGTGATGCTTTTGAAAATTTCAAAAACTTTGCTAAAAGAGTTCAAAATGAAAAAGGGTACTGCATTTCAAAAATAAGGAGTGATCATGGGAAATAATTTGAAAATGAAAACTTTGAAAGCTTTTGTCTTAAACATGGAATTTCACATAATTTCTCATCTCCTAGGACACCTCAACAAAATGGGGTAGTTGAAAGGAAAAATCGAACTTTAATTGAAATGGCTAGAACAATGCTTAATGAATATGAATTACCAACTTATTTTTGGGCAAAAGCCATAAACACTGCATGTTATATTTCTAATCGAGTTCTTAAAAGACCTCTTTTAAACAAAACCTCATTTGAGCTATGGAATGGAAGAAAACCCTTGATATCATACTTTAGAGTATTTGGATGCAAGTGTTTTATATTGAACACCAAGGATAATCTTGGAAATTTTGCCTCTAAGTCTGATGAATGTATCTTTTTTAGGATAATCTACAACCAACAAAGCATATAGAGTATTTAATAAAAGATCATTAACGGTTGAAGAATCCATGCATGTTGTTTTTAATGAATCTAGTAGACTTGATCTTGTGAAAGGTAGTGTTTTTGATGATATTGTAGGTAATATGGAAAGACTTGATATTGGAAATGGGAAAGAAAAAAATGATCAAGAAAATTTACTGCAAAATGACACTCTACCTCAAAATCAAGAACAAAATGATCAAGAACTTTCAAAAGAATGGAGAATGATGAAAGATCATCCAAAAGAGCAAATAATTGGTGATCTATCAAGGGGAGTAAGTACTAGATCTCATTTCAAACATCTAGTCACTGACATTGCTTTTATTTCACAAATTGAGCCTAAAAATATTGATGAGGCTCTTAATGATGAAAGTTGGGTAATTGCCATGCAAGAGGAACTCAACCAATTTGAGAGAAATAAAGTATGGACCCTAGTACCTAGACCCAAGGATCATCAAATCATAGGTAGCAAATGGGTATTTAGAAACAAATTAGATGAACAAGGATTAATAACCAGGAATAAGGCTAGACTAGTTGCAAAAGGATATAATCAGGAAGAAGGTATAGATTATGATGAAACATATGCACCTGTAGCTAGATTAGAAGCCTTAAGAATACTTTTAGCATATGCATGTCACATGAATTTCAAAAAATTTCAAATGGATGTGAAAAGTGCATTTCTAAATGGTTATATAGATGAAGAAGTGTATGTAGAACAAACACCAGGTTTTGAAAGCTATGATTTGTCAAATCATGTTTTTAAACTTTCAAAAGCTTTGTATGGTTTAAAACAGGCCCCAAGAGCTTGGTATGAGAGGTTAAGTTATTTTTTATTAGAAAATAGTTTTACAAAGGGAAATGTTGACACTACATTATTCATCAAAATACATAAGCATGATATACTAATTTTTCAAATTTATGTTGATGATATAATATTTGGTTCTACTAATGAATTGATTTGTCAAGAATTTGCTAAGTGTATGACTAGGGAATTTGAAATGAGCATGATGGGAGAACTTAAGTATTTCATTGGTCTACAAATAAAGAAAAGCAATGAGGGCATATTCATCAACCAATCCAAATATGCCAAAGATTTAATTAAGAAATTTGGTATGGAAGGATGGAAAAATGTCAAGACTCCTATGAGCACATCAACAAAATTGGACAAGGATGAAAAGGGTAAGAGCATCAATGAAAAGCTCTATAGAGGTATGATCGGATCACTTTTATATCTTACTGCTTCTAGATATAATTTATAGTGTTTGCTTGTGTGCACAATTTCAATCATGTCCAAAAGAATCTCACTTAAATGCAGTAAAAAGAATTTTAAAATATTTACATGGATCATTGCATCTAGGTTTATGGTATCCTAGGAATTCATCTTTTTATATTATAGGATATTCAGATGCAGACTATGCTGGTAGTCTTTTAGATAGGAAAAGTACTTCAGGTACTTGTCACTTCATTGGAGAATGTTTAGTTTATTAGTTTAGCAAGAAAAAAGTTTCAGTTGCTCTCTCAACTGCTGAAGCAGAATATGTAGCAGCTGGATGTTGTTGTACACAAATTCTTTGGATGAAACAACAACTTAAGGACTATGGTCATGAGATGAACCATATACCTATCAAATGTGACAACACAAGTGCTATAAATCTTTCAAAGAATCATATTCAACACTCAAGAAGCAAGCATATTGACATTAGACACCACTTCATTAGAGATCATGTACAATATGGAGATGTTGCATTAGAATTTATAAGCACAAAAAATCAATTAACAGATATTTTCACTAAGTCTCTAAATGAAGAAAGATTTAATTTCATTAGAAGAGAACTTGGTATGATTGATGGATTAACCTTGTGATTGCAAAAATATGAAATTTTAATTTTTGATCTTAAATCATATCACAAGTTATAAGATAGAAATTTTGATGAAAATTCATGTTTTAAGGAATAGAATCTTTGTTGAAATGATTTAGTCTTATTTTAGGACTTAATTTTAATTTGATGAAAATTTTAGGGGAGTCACGCCTATGACACATATTCACGCTCGTGACATAAATGGCCCAAAGAGGCAGTGTCGTTCACGACTTGGTTCACGGCTTCTAGTGGTGAAGCTTATCTTCACGCCTGTGACGAATTTTCATGCCCGTGAACCATTACACCCCTAAACTCATAGAGGCCTTCACGCCTTGAGTCACGGCTTGCTTCACGGACATAGGTGGTGAAATTCAACATTTCACGCCCGTGACAATTTATTCACCCCCAAGACGGATGATCAATCACGCCCGTGATAATCAAATATCACGCCAGTGAACTTATTCATGCCTTCATTCACGGGTGGAACACTTCTTCAGCAAACCGTGAACACGACCATTCACGCCCGTTAACACATACTTCACGCCCATGAATGTATCGAATATATAAAAGAACAGTCAGTTACAACTTTCATTTCAACTCTCCAACTCCCAAAACCGCTCTCATTTAAACACATTCATTGAGGCATTGAATATTCTGGCCCCCAAGACTTAAACTTTTCCTATAAATACCACCAAAAGTTTGAATCTTCATCAAAAATCATACATTTCTAGGGTTTTCATAAGGATTTTCTGTCAAAATTTTCCCACTCCATCACAAAACGATTTCTTCAAAAATGGAGACTGCTTCATCCAAGGGAAAAAGAAAGAAGTCTCATGCTCCTAAAAGGTATGCAGATTACCTCATGAATCACATTCCGGAGCAAGGCCATCCTCGGTATGTAACTTTGGAGAAGAGACCTCTTCTGTCATCAAGGTCTTTCGAATGGCAGACAGTCCGAAGTCTCGGGCTTGAGAAGGCTATGACAGAGCAATTACATGCTTGTCATCTCAAAGACTTTATGGAGATTCATCAGCCGACCTTGAGGGAGCCAACACTGGAATTCCTCAGCACATTGCAGGTTTCACCTACTGGAGTGGTGAAATTCCAACTCTGCAACAATCCCAACACACTCAATGCCACTGAATTTGGGGAATTTTTCGACTTACCATCAGATGGCATACTAAATGATACTGAGGTAGAATTCTCTGCCCCTCGAACCTGGACACACTTTGGCACCGACTGCAGCTGGGATGTTAAGAAGACAAAGAGCACACATTTCAGGTCCCCAGTGCATATGTATTTGCATAGGTTCCTGACCTATAGCATATTTTCTAGGGGAGAAAATAATGGGACTATCAGGAAGTCAGAAATCTTCCTATTTGAGATGGCTCGGAGAGGACTTACAGTAGCACTATCTAGATGGTTTGCAAACCATCTTCTCTCCATTGCCACCAAGCCCACTTGAGATATTTTGATTGGGGCATATGTCACTCATATAGCAGTGAAGCTTAATTATCTGAAGCTGGATGCGCATCACTTCAACCTCATCCCTGGACATCCTCGAGATCGTTTGGATGTCGAGTCGTTCATCAAGATGGGAGCGGCTGTCAGAATCATTTTCCAAAATGATATCTTCTACCGCTTCACTGACACTGCTGGGGAGATCATCTGGGAAGATAATGACACGAATGATTTTAAAGCAGACCTCCAGGGAGTCCAACAGAAGAAGAGGGCTCGGGTTGAAGAAGAACCCCTAGTAGCTGAGCAGGACATCGGACAGTCCTCGGCTTCCAACCGACCTTAGCGTAGCAGGTGGTTGACCTCTTGGCACCACGTTTTGAGCAACTGTAGACTTCGATGGATGAGAGGTTGGAGAACCTCAAAGACTTCATGGAGTCTCAGATGGACAACCTTGAGGCTGAAATGGCTAGGCTTCGTGATAGGATATCCGGCTAGGAGTTAGGCTAGAGTGTAGCCTAAATTTGCTTGTTTTGCTTGTTTTTTGCTTGTTTATTTTATGTTTGTTGTTGTGTAGGAAATTTTCAATTTCCTTTCTGAACATTTACCTTTGTTTGTATGTTTTCCTTTACTTAATGTATTTGCTTTTTCTTATCTCATTGTTATCTTTTTATCCTTTTTTGATTGATGACAAAAGGGGGAGAAAACTAGCAATATATGATAGGGAAAATGTATCAAACTAGCAACATAAGAAGAAACTAGCAATATATATTAAGGTAAATGAATTTTGAATCAAAAATTAAAATTGGATTATGAATTGACATTGATATAGATTAAAAGGGATTAGAAACTTTGATTCAACAATACATATGCAAAGTATAAAATTGAGAAATTGAGCTTTATATACATTAGATATACCTTAAGTATACTTTGCATATACCTTAATGCAAGTTACAAATATAAATATGCCATGATATACCTTAAATATACCTTACATATACTTCATGCCTTAAAAAGGAATTATGGTATATATTGGATATACTTCTCATATAACTTGCATATACTTAAAATCTAGTAAGTTTATTTCAATGCTACTTCATTATCTACTATTCTTGCACATTATAAATTTTTTTATCCTAATTATATTTTGAGGGGGAGACTTCTCAAAATCACATATTGCTAGATTATTTGTCACCATCAAAAAGGGGGAGATTGTTAAACCTTGAGGGGTATTTCCATCATTTTGATGATAACAAATAAAATAGCAATATTGTATTTAACATACTTGTCTTTTAAGTCTATTATACAGGACATGGATTAAAATAGCAAGAATGGAGATTGGAAGAATAATCCTTGAAAGACAAAATTCAAGAAGTAGCATGTTCACTACTGTGACTCTATGAGTCACTCCCATGAAAGGAGCTAACCGTTACCAAAACCAACATTTGAAGTTCACGGCCACGAAGGAAAAATAAACCATGAAGTAGGCATTTCAGTCACCCCCGTGAATAAAGGTGTCACCCCCGTGAAGATTCATGCATTTTCATCCAGAGAGCTTCACGACCAAAGTCACCACTTGGATCACAGCTGGGAAGTTTGTCACGCCCGTGAATGAGTATGTCACACCCGTGACTCTATATATCAAAACATTCCAGAGAGCTTCACGACCAAGGTCACCACTTCAGTCACGACTTGGGAAGAAATGTCACCCCCGTGACAAACATAGTCACGCCCGTGAACAATGAAAGAGAAAAATATCAGGCGTGATTATTTGGTTGGTACAATGGCTAGTTTCGTATTTAATATACCCTAACGGCTATATTCAGCCATGAGAGTATAAATGGAAGTTATTTATGCATTAAGAACAAGAGAATGAAGAGAATAACAATAGAATAGCATATACTTCGAATTTAATTCTTATTACAAGCTATTTGTACTTTTATAATTTGAGAACAAAATCTATTCTCTGTAAAAAAACTTTTTGCTCTTCATTTATTGAGAAATTAAGATTTGTATGTGGTTCTCTCTGTAATCTTTACTCAAGTGAGCTTTGGGTATTTCTGGGTTAAGAGTAGAACACTTGTAATGGTTTGTTGTGTGAGCCTCCAAAACACAAATTAAAAGGTTGCTTGTGTGAGCCTGTAAAAACACAAAGTGAAGGTTGTTTGTGTGATCCTGTAAAAACACAAAGTGAAGGTTGTTTGTGTGAGCTTGTAAAACACAAGGAATTGGTTATTGTATGAGCCATTAAAACACAAGGGATTTCTGGGTTAGGTGTGAGCCATTGTGAGAAACACCATAGTTGGGAGTGAGCTTGTAAAACTCCATTGTAACACTTAGTGTGTTAGTGAAACTCCCAATTGCGATTGGGGAGAGGAGTAGGGTTTGTTAATACCCGAACCTCTATAAATCTTTGTGTCAGATTTTCTCTATCCCTCATAATATTAATCTTTTATTTCCGCACCTTATAATTTAATTTTTTGAAACTCCAATTCAACCTCCCCTTCTTGGTCTAATATCTAGGCATCATGTACCATTGTTCATAATGACACTCCACAATCTGCTATCACTTCTGATGTCTAGATAAGTACTATATTAGGTAACTCTTTTCTTGCTTCACTACAAATTTCCTCTTCTTTTTCACCTACCTATTAAGCTTTTCTTGCTAACATCAGTTAAGTCTAATAACCAACTCATTATAAATAGGCAATAAAGCATGTAGAATGAGTAGCATTTATGAATAAGGAGTTGGAAGCTTTAGAAGCTAATCATACATGGGATCTCACTATCTTGCCACCTAACAAACAAGTCATAGGGTCAAAGTGGGTGTACAAAGTCAAGTTTTATACTGATGGAACTGTTGAAAGGTACAAGGCTCATTTGGTGGCTAAAGGTTATAGTCAGATGCTTGGTAAGGATTATTCTGAATGTTGTAATCATGTTGTTAAGTTAGTGACAGTCAGAGCCCTTCTTGCCCTTACCATAGCTAAATAGTGGTTCATTCAACAAATGGACATAAATAATGCATTTCTTTATAGTATTTTGGATGAGGAGGTTTATCTTTTACCTCCTGAAGGGTATACAAAGACAATTCATAATCAATTTTTTCATTTACCATAGTCCTTATATAGCTTAAAGCAAGCCTCTAGACAATGAAATGTTGAATTAATCAAAAAATTACTCAATTTTTGCTTTATAGAATGTGCACATGATCATTGTTTGTTTTATTAAGCATGGTGATGGTGTTTTTTTACTTTTGTTAATGTATGTTGATGATTGCACTCTCATTGGCAATTCTATAGAAGTTATGACAAAAGTTAAATCTTTCCTCCATTCAGAATTCACTATCAAAGATTTAGCTCATGCAAGGTATTTCATAGGACTGGAAATTGCAAGATCTTCCTCTAGAGCTTATTTGTCTCAAAGGAAGTATTGTCTTGACATCTTTAAAGATGCAGGAATGTTAGGTGTTAGGCAACTAAAACATTTTTGCCAAAGAATTTCAAATTTTCTTTTGATTCTCCAACTTTGGCAGATCCAGATAAGTTCAGAAGGTTGGTGGGTAGACTTCTCTATCTCAATCTTACCAAACCAGACCTAACTTATAGTGTGCAATAGCTTAGTCAGCATGTCTCATATCCTTGTCAAACTCATTGGGATGCAACCATGCACATTGTGAGATATTTACAATATACTTTCAATCAAGATATATTCTATCCTAGTTTCAATGACTTGTAGGTGGTGGCATATAGTGATAGTGATTGGGTAGCTTGTGAAGTTACTAGGAAATCTCTGAGTGGCTATTGTGTCTTTCTAGGTAATGCACTTGTTTCCTGGAAAACCAAAAAGTAATCCACAATGTTCTTTTTATGGATCAGAGTACAAGAGTTTGGCTTCTACTATCTGTGAGCTTTAGTGATTGGATTTTCTACTACCAAGTATGCAAGTTCCTATTACAACTCTCATTCATCTTTATTGTGATAATAGGTCTGCTATTCATATCTTAAAGAATTCAGTCTTCCATGAAAGGAGGAAACATCTAGAGATTGATAGTCACATTGTGTGTAATAAGTACAATGAAGGTTTTATTCGTTGCACTATGTTAATTCCCATTTGCAAATTGCTCACATATTTACAAAGTCACTTTCAGGCACTCAATTCCATATTCTATTTCGCAAACTAGGCTCGATTGCTTCCAGTTGATTAACCTTGAGAGGGGGAGAGGGATGTAGACAAGTTATTTATGCAGCTTAATTTTCATCTTAGCTTAGTTGTAGTTTAAAATAGTAGCAGCAGTTGTTAATAAGTTGTTAGTAGCTAACAACCGTTTGTTCTATTAAGCCATGTTAGCTGGAGGTCAAAGTCAACATGAGTGATTACTGTTAGCTCAATTAGTTAGTGTTGTATATTAGTTTAGTTGTTGTTTCTTTAGTAGATTTGTACATATTCTTCATATTTTTTCAGCTTGAATGACTAGTTCTTCATTTTCAGCAATGCTTTCTATCTTAGTCTATGAATACTTTGTGTTCTCTATCCTCTGTTTGTACATATGGTCATTTTTTGTTTTCTAATAATAATAATAATAGTAATAATAATAAACTTGTAACAAATTAAAATACATATAAAGAAACGCAAAATGAAATTTGGATAAGAAGACAAAATATGCAGAAAAATATGCAAATTGTAATTAATAATAAAATTAAGTCATTATAAAAAAAAGTTTACGTATTTTTTAATTTTTAAGACATTGACTCTCCTAAATAAGTAAACCAAATTTGCCAATTGCTTGTTGTTGCTGTGCGTGTGGGTGCCCGATTTCTCGTTTTTGCGCGTTTTGCTGATCTCAGTTAAACAAAACACCAAATGTGAAGCCTATCTAGCTGTTGTCCGATCACCAAATATTTTTTAACCCAAATGTGATGGCGGCTTAAGTGGCTCGAGCCGGGACAAGGATAAATGAATCGGGAGAGGAGACGACTATTGACTCGTTCCTAGGATTGGGTCGTGCGGGCACTTACAAGCCCATAGCTGTCAATCACTCTCTCTCTCTCTATTATTTTTCTTTTTAAATTTATTTGTATTTTATTTAAGTAATTGACAACATACAGATATGACCTGGTCCAACTCCAAGTCAAGTTGTCTAAATATTGGCTCGTCTTGATATAACAGTCAACAAACGATTTTGCCCCTCATACAAAACTGAACCGTTTTCATTAAATAATAGTGTATGCATCTCCTCCTACCCCTCGGTCTAACTCTCCTTCACCCTCTCTGCTAAATTTATAATATTTATTTATACTTAGATAAATTTATAATATTTTTATGTTTAATTAATTATTTTTATATTATATATGATATGTATTATGAACAAATAAAAATTAGTATATGTGTCAAATTAATAACATAATATATTTATCAATAATTATTTTATAAATTATAATTATTTTTTAATTATTAAATTATCAAATATTTTAAAACTAATTATAAATCGTTAACTGTCACAGTTAAAAGTTGACAATTGACCACTATTATTATCAATTAATAGCTAGCTACTATTGGTCACCATCGTTAAACCAAACAAATCCTATATCTACACTAGCCACAATTTGTCACTTTATCTTTTATACTCATTTAGTTTTAATAAATAATTTTCTATACTCATGTTTAAATATATATTACTTCCGATATTTCTTTTGATACAATTAGTCCCTTATTATTAGAGAAATTATTAGAATGGTATTCCCAAATATGAGTTAAACCAATTGTATTTCTAAAAATGGGGTTGTTGACTCAAAACTATATATATATATATATATATATATAATTGCATAGAATATTCTAAAAAAAGGGTCTTTTCATGGGAGAATTTGACAAATTATTGTTGCTTAAAGAAGTGAAACTAACAATTATTGGCTACAATGTAGCTACAGTAAACCATAACCAATATGAAATTCTCCATACTTGTGACTATTTTCCCCACGTCTGGTTGCCCCTTAACATCCAAGTTGCTATATTCGATAAAAAAAAAGCTATAAATATGTTCCAAGCTTCCCATTCTTGAATAGTTCTTATTCTGTGTTAAAAAAAAAGTTATACATAGATCTTATGAAAGGTAGTGCTTTTGATGACATTGTAGAAATAATGAAAAAACTTGATTTTGATCATAAAAAGGATGATGATACCTCAACGAAAGATGATGATGATCAAGAGAAGCAACAAGATAATTTACTACTTCAAGCTCAAGAGCAAGGAACTCAAGAACTTCCAAGGAAGTGAAAATTCATAAAAAACTATCACATGAAACAAATCATTGGTAATCCTACCAAGGGTGTAAGTACGAGATTTAATCTTAAACTTTTAGACTCTAATCTTGCTTTTGTCTCTCAAATTGAGCCAAAAAATATTAATGAGGTTCTAAATGATGAAAATTGGGTAATTACTATGCAATAGGAGCTCAACCAATGTGAGAGAAATAAGATTTGGACCTTAGTTTTTAGACCCAATGACTATCCAATCAATGGTAGTAAATGAGTGTTTAGAAATAAGTTAGATGAACAAGGTCTTATAATTAGAAATAAGGTTAGATTAGTTGCCAAAAGGGAACAATCAAAGGGAAGACATAGATTAAGATGAAACCTATGCTCTGATCGCTAGATTATAAGCTATTAGAATACTTTTTAGTTTTTGCATGTCATATGAATTCTAAATTTTTTTAAATAGATGTAAAGAATGTCTTTTTAAATGGCTTTATAGAAGAGGAAGTTTATGTTGAACAATCTCCCAGTTTTGAAAATCATACATTGTCAAATCATGTGTTTAAGCTCACTAAGGCCTTATATGGTTTAAAACAAGCTCCAAGAGCTTTGTGTGAAAAACTTAGTGCATTTCTATTAGAAAATGGTTTCTCAAAAGGACATGTAGACACAATTCTTTTTATTAAAAAGTACAAGCATAATATATTACTTGTTAAAATTTATGTTGATGATATCATTTTTGGGTCTACTAATGAATTATTTTGTCAAGAATTTGCTTAGTGTATGACTAAGGAGTTTGAAATGAGTATGACGGGTGAGCTCAAGTTCTTCCTTAGTCTTCAAATCAAGCAAAACAATGATAACATCTTCATCAACCAATCCAAGTACACCAAAGAGCTATTAAAAAAATTTGGAATGGAAGGGTGTAAAATTGCAAATACTCCAATGAGCACATCAACCAAATTTGACAAAGATGAGAAGGGTAAAAGTATAGATGAAAAGCTTTATAGAGATATGATTGGATCTCTTTTATACCTTACTGATTCTAGACCTAACATTATGTATAGTGTATGCTTATGCGCTAGATTTCAATCATGTCGTAAAAAATCACATTTGAATGATGTTAAAAGAATCTTAAAATATTTATATGACTCTTTACATTTAGGTCTATGATATCTTAGGAATACTTCTTTTCATATCATTGGCTTTTCGAATGCTAATTATGCCGATAGTTTATTAGATAGAAACAACACTTCAGGTACTTGTCACTTCATTGGAGAATGCTTAGTTTCTTAGTTTAGCAAGAAACAAGTTTTCATTGCCTTATCAACCGTAGAAGCGGAATATGTGGCAGCAGGATGTTTTGCACTCAAGTTCTTTGTATGAGACAACAATTTAAAGATTATGGTCAAATAATGGATCATATTCCCATCAAATGTGATAATACTAGTGCTATAAATCTTTCTAAAAACCCTATCCAGCATTCTAGGAGCAAGCATATAGATATTAGGCATCATTTCCTAAGAGATCATGTCCAAAATGGAGATGTTGTGCTGAATTCATTAACACAAACAACTAATTGGCTGATATTTTTACCAAGCCTCTCAATGATTAAAGGTTTTGCTTTATAAAAAAGAGCTTGGAATGCTTGATGGCACCACATTGTCTTAAATGATAATTCTTATGTCATAGGTATACTTTGATATTTTGATAATTCTTATATTGTGAACCTTGAGTGATATTTTGATTATTTGATGATTTACATGATCATATTATATGACAAAGTGTTTATTTTTGAAAAAATTTTAGGTATTCACGTTCGTGAATAAATCTTCACAGCTGTGAAAAATGGTAGCCAAAACTAGCAGATTCAATCAGGACTTATTTCACCGCTTGGATTATAGTTTGATCTTGTGACAGCCTTTATTCACGCCTGTGACTGTTTAGCATCACGACATGAAAATGCCTCTCTTTTTAGGCAATCTCATTCATGCCCCGCGTCATGGTTTAAGTCACTACCTTGCCTAACCGTGAACATGATCGTTCACGCCTGTGAACATTCATTCACACGGTCGTGAATCGATCGAAATAAAACCTGAAATTCACTATTTTTTCTCACTTTCTCTCTCTTCAACCTTGTGATAGTCGCGATTCCTCACTTTTTTGGCCAATTTTAGCCTCCCAAACACCATTTTACCACATATCATTGCTGAAATCAATCACTAAACACCTGAATCACTAATTTTCTAACATTTAGGGTCTGATTTCAACCCAAAGCTCATGTTTCCTTCTCTTTCAAACCTTCAAACTCTTCAATGGCTTCAAGGTTCGGTCAATCAAAAGGGAAAAAGAAGAGTACGACCCTAAAGCCCCATATGGATTATTTACTCAATGTCATACCTCGACATTGCCATCCAAGATATGCATGCCTTAAAAAAAGACCTCTCTTATCAACAAGGACCTTCGATTGAGGGTGTGTCAAGACACTAGGCCTTACCACCGACATGAAGGTTTGCCTACGTAAGTGTGGCCTAATGGAGTTTTTTGATATCTATCAACCCACTTTTTGGAAGCTGACTTCAGAATTTCTTAGCACATTATAAGTATCTCCGATTGGGAAAATCTCCTTCGAGCTCTACAAGCAGGAGAAAACATTGACCGCTGTTGAATTCGGAGAAAATTTCAAGCTCCCACATGAGGGATTGATCCAAGACAATGAGGGTAGATTTTACCTTTATGACGTCTAGTCCTATTTTGGTAGTGATTACAGTTGGGACATTAAGAAGATGAAGAACACAAATTTGATATCACCAGTGTTTCGCTATTTTCACCAGTTTTTGACCTATAACGTATTTGCTCGGGGTGATAGCAACGACTCAATTCGAAAGTCTGAATTGTTTCTGTTTGATATGGCTCGAAAGAGCAAACCTGTGGTACTATCTCGGTGGTTTGCTTCTCACCTTTAGTCCATTGCCTCTAAGCCTTCAAAAGACATTCTTATTAAGGATTATGTGATTCATTTGGCGGTAGAGATGGGATATATGGACCTCAACAATCATGTATACAATATCATTATAGCTTCTTCCAGAGACTGACTCGACATTGAGTCATTCATCAAAATAGGAGCAACAGTGAAAATCCACTATAAGGATGAAGTGTCTTAGCACTTCATCACTTCAGCAGGAGAGGTGGCATGAGAGCCTAAAGACTCAGAAGAATTTAAAGTGTGACTTCAAGGGCCCCAGTAGAGGAAGAGAGCCTAGGTTGAGACTCTAGCTCCAGTTGTTCCATATGCCTCTCCTACTAGTATAAACCTTTTTGGCACCTCTGCCAGACTTGGCACAACACATTGCTGCACTCCTAACTCCTTGCTTTGACATGCTTCACGAAAGCATGGACACCTTTCAGGAGTCGATTGATGCATAGCTGGAAAGTCTCAAGGAATGTTTTGAGTCTATGATTGATAACCTCGAGGATGAGGTATCTCGTCTTTGTGAACAGATGTTTGGGTTTAAGCCATGACTTTCATTATCTTCGTTTTACTTTTTTATATCTTAGGATCCTTAGGATCTATTATCGTAGTTTTATTTTTTTTTTGTGTCCTAGAAAAGTCTCTTTTATATTTACAACTCTTATCTTGTAAATCTTTTTATTAATACAATGACATATGTTTTATTTTATTATTCTCTATTGTCCTATATTTCTTTTTGATTGTGACAACAGGGGAGAATAAGTAAGCAAATGTTAAGTTGAATGAATGCAATATATGACAATTATACTATGTCAATACATATACTTTCCATATTCCTTGCATAAAAAGCATAAAATGCCTTATCAACATAACATATACTTGCAATATACCTTTCATATACTTGGCATGAATACTATGTTTATCTTGGTATGAATGCTATATTTATTGCTTATCTCAATCTCTTTTGAAGCTTCTCTTGCATCGTGTACTTCTTATAATTCATGTTTATTAAGCATCATTTAATGGGGAGAAATTTTATTTTCTTTTTAGACCTTATATTGCTTAATTATCTGTCACCATAAAAAGGGGAAGATTGTTGAACCTTAAGGGATATTTTTGTCATTTTGATGATAACAAATAATTAGGCAACAAGGAATTTAACAACATTTGTGCTCTAAGTGTGTTAGACATGTTATGCATTCCTAAAACATTGAAGCGAGTTGCAAGACAGGAATTGAAGTTCAAAATATTAAAAATAAGTAAAGAGTCATGCTCGTGAATCGAAAAGTCACGCTCGTGGTGAAAAATCACTTCCTCCATGAAAATAACTCTTCACACCTATGAATACTTAGTCACACCCGTGAAACCAGTAAGCACCAACACTGTTCATTCATACATTTACGGCAGTGAAGCATTGGCCCAACTGTGAAGATTGATCAAGTCACGCCAGTGAAGATTTTATCATGCCCGTGAATGATCATTCATTTTTAGATAGAATGAGTTATGGCTAGAGTCACAACTTTCATTCACAGCTATGAAGAACAATCATGTCCGTGAACCTAGAGAGAGAAACTTATTAGGCGCGAATGGAAAAGCAGTTGAACGATTATTTTTACATTAAATGGACTCCAAAATGGCTATATTTGATCTAGAAGTATAAATACAACATATTTATGACTTCTACAAGTTAGAAAAACAATCATTTCATCTTATAATCTTATATAGCTTTGTGCATTTATTTTTGATTCAACAACTTTAAGCAATGAAATCAGACAAATGCTACATTACAATATCTTCAACATCATGTTCTACATACCACTTCATATCATTAATAATAGTTTTAAATGCATATAACTAAATAGTTGCGGCATCAATTAGAAGTAAATTATTTTTTAAAAGGGTACATCAATTTTCCTCTTCATCGTGACTTATCTTGAAATGTGCATGGCCACAAAACTCACACATAATCATGTTCAAACATTCCCCCAATAGTTTATGCATTTGTTAGAACAATAATCTTCTCAACTAGTAAATCCAAACCCCAAACCATAGGCTTCATTTCACAAAAGCTTTCGGTGATAAGATTTTCTTTTGGCATAACATATTTGATTAGTTAAGCAATTGCATCAGATGCATGCTCAAACAGATGGTGCTCGACTTTGATGTTCAACATTCTATAACTGGTAATAAATGGGAATAAGTTTGACACCTAAGCCATAGAGGATTATTGGTAGCATCTAGCATGTCATAAAATTGTTGCACTTCTAGATTAGGATTCTCCTCATACTCATATTTTTTATTGAATGAAGGACCGATAAAATTTTTTGAATTAGAAGGACCGATTGCATCCATACCATGTTGTTGATATATCACATTCTCTATTTTTTTGTGCCTATCCCACATTGAATATCCTGGTTTGACACCATATCTTAGCAGACGGTATATCACTATATCCATATCCAGGAATTGATGATTCTAACACTTATTTTTCAAGCACGAAGAACTTTATCCTTTTCCTGTCCATTTACTCACACATAAAATTTATGAAATTTTCAACTTAAAAAAAAACTCCATATTAAGAAGGTCATTTTTCAACATCTGATACGTCCAATTTCTATCCTCACTTATTGATTCAATATTGCATTACACATTTCAAAACATTAATGATAGAAGACAATGAGGTGTTTCTTCTAATTATGTTAACAGGATGACCATCAGAAGCAAATGACATTTACTTTAGTGAATGGAAATATAGTATATGTATATATGCCATAACCATACATGTTACATCCATATATATGCAGAAATTCCAGCAACATATCCCCAATTCTTCAAGTGCACAATATATATAATTTCTTTGTGCACTTAAAGAACGAAGGGATATAAATCGAATATATATATATATATATATATATATATATATATATATATATATATAACATGTAACTAGTCATGTACAATTATATAAACATGTATTTCTGAATTGTCCACATTGAATAATTTAGTGAATTCTCATAATCTAATGAGAAAAATACCAAACAAATTTCTATGGAAAAAATGTACAAAAACTTACATTTATTTTTAGTTAATTTAAAGATATTATTTCTATAAATCTACCAAAATTTTGATAGAGTTTTCCCTAAAATATTGATTAATCATCACAATCACAAAAAATGAAATATTGATTAATCAGATAATAACCACAAGCTTAATTAGTTACTGTGAAAGGCATTCTCAACTAACACAAGAAAGCTTCACAATTTTTAAGTAATCATATCATAATTAGTGAAAGAATAGTAGAAAAATTTCAAGGATTTTTCACATTTGGACAAATGTGGGTAAACAATTATTTGTTTTTTGGATAAAAACTTATTTATTTATTTATTTATTTATTTCTTAATAAATGGTTCAATTCTTATATCCCTTTCCCTTTTGTAGTTGAGTGGCTTTGTTTGTTGGTGGAGACATCTTGGCTTTTCTTTTGTTCTTAGCAATTGGGAGATTTAACCATGATTACCCTGTTTTTGACTTTGAGAAACTGTTCATTATTGACCCTTTCATTGTTGGTACGTTAAATACTCTTTTTTTTTTAATCTATTTATTGCTAGTATGCTTTATCTTTAAAGGAAAATGAATGTGGGTTAAAAATGAATAGGGTGATTTTTTGGGGCTTACTTTATTAGGTGTTATGCAGAGGATGGTCATGGCATGAAAGGTGTTTCTAGGGAAATCATTGTTGTTGTTAACTCATGGGTTGTGGAGATTCTTGTAAGTTTTAATTTTGCCTCATTTTTTCACAAGTGACCACTTACCCAAAGTGCCAATGTGGTAGAAAGTGTGCGGTTAACTTGATAGGTACTATTAGACTACAATTTTTTCATTTTGTTGAAATATTTCATAAGTACAACCAGTGATATGTTTTTGTATTATTGTATGAATTCATACTTGCCTATTAAATACTTCAGAATCCCATCAACTTGTCTCATTTTGTAATTATTTTAGTAGACCATTTAATTATATGCCCCACATTATTGTTCTTATAATTTTGTTAATGCATTTTTGGTGCACCCTGGTCTAGTTCTTTTCTTGATTCCACAAACCTTTCAGCTAGTTTAATTTAGGTACTTAGCATGTTATTTGTTGTTTTCAGATGATGGAGTTGATTTGCGGTATATTTTGAGCGCTTTTGGTGTTTTTAAGGCCAATGGGAATTGCTTATGGATCCAAAGCGTTGAAGGAGTAAATATGTGCTCAAGAGTGGATTTATAAGCATGAGAAATGTTTGTCTCATGAATGAAGGAGTGGCACATGCAAGTGGAGAGTTCCAACACACACAAGGTATGCTCTGTCATGCCAGCAACACTTTGGTGCTCACAAGCAATATAACAAGGCTAGTTCCTTATTGTCATGCGTATAATGCATTCATAGTTATCTCAACATGAGAACTAGCAACCTTTGTTATGGACACAACCTTCTCTCATACGTGCAACATTTAACTAGCGTGCCAGCTTGAGCATATCGATCTAGTGCACATGATGTGCTTCGCCAATCTTCTAGTGATTCCAGCCACATCTCCTATTGCGTTCATAACACTTCTTCATGCATGTGACGAGGCCTTTATAGTATCAATGCATGTGTAATGACCCATTTTGGTAGAATTTCACTTTGATAGGGAAACTTAGATATTTTTAGGAAGTTTTGCATTATTTCATTAGAGAATGTTGTAATTAAGAGTTGGATGCTAATTAGGACTCTAGGGTAATATAAATTCAGATTTTTATTAGGATTTAGGTTTACACACACTTTTCTACAATGTTTTGCTTCTTCATTCATGGTTCAAAAAAGTTATTGGGTGTATCATTTATCTCTTTCTAGCAAACACTTTTCTACAATTTTTTGGTTCTTCATTCATGTTTCAAGAGAGTTTTTAGGTGTATCTTTTATCTCTTTCTAGCATACATGGTTAATTTCAAGCAAACTATTTTGATTCCTCAGCTGATTTTATTTGTGTCTTTGAAGAATTGGGGATCAATCATTCAAGGAAGGAAGATTCAAGTTTGTCAATTTTAGGGGAGCAATCTAGTTTAAGTTTTTATTTCTTCTATGCTACAATATGTTTGAGTATAACATTGATATGAACATGATCATTGTAGTAGCAACATTAGGCTAAACAATTGTTAGGTATTTAGTTAGTTACCCAATTTTGTATGAAGCCTAATTTCAATTTAATGAATGAATTTTGATTTTTTTCCTCTTCAGTTGTTCTTCATTAATTTCAAGTTGAATGATTACTTGGTCATCAATTGTTAAATTTAGAATGAAAATATTATAGTTAGATTATTAGACACATCATCTATAATTTAACCTAAAAATTGAATTAGTTTCAAATTAATTCATTGGTTTGTTTAGTTAGGAAATTTGGGTGATTGCTTTAGAATTATAATTTTATGTGCTTAACGCATTAAAAAGGGGGCATATGAAATTGGAGATGCAAAACTAAATGCCTGTCTAATCTTATTGATTACAATAATTAGTTTTAGGTTGCAATTAGTTAATTTAAGATTTTAGTTTAATTTAGTTAATCTTAGAATTAATCTCATAATTTAGTTTAAAATGTTTAGTTTATTTTTATTAATTTGGCAATTAGTTTAGTTAGTTAGGGATTTTGGCTTAACAAGTCCTTGAGAGAATGATATCGGAGCTGATTTATCGATATTGTAATCAATTCATACACTTTCGATTTTAATTTGATAGACATCAAATTTCTACTCGGTCACCCTTGTTCTTAGCTTCTGTAATCACATTAATTTCTAATATGATAATAAATTGTTCCATCTTATTGTTAATAAAGCTATAAGCATAAGCCATATTAATTGTTGTTTCCATCTTGTCATATATTAAGACCCACATCTTGGATCTAGCTGTATAAAAAGTCTTACTACAACTTAAAACACCTTGAAGTTTGTCTTCTATAGCAGTGTATCCAAACAAAATAGGTTCCTTTTCAATCAGTTTTGCTCCCTCATCCAATTTTTCACATTAATTTATGATTTTTTCATATTAAAGGAACTCAATTCAAGCACACAACACCAACCCAACTCAAGCATATAAGTCATCAAAGAGAAAGAAGAAGGAATTAACCTAGAAATGCTGGCGACATTGATGGACCAAACTAGAATCATTGGAAATATAACTAACGAAAGCAACAAAAATGGAGGGGGAAAGTTGAATTGTTGGTGACATGAGATAGAGAATGTAGAGTGAGAAAGCAATTGCAATGAAAATAGAGAGAAATATTGCAGATAAGAGATGGAGATAAAGTATTTAGATGAGTTAGGGTTTGTGAATAGGGTGGGGAAAACAAAGAAAGGGCTATTTTCTGCCCAAATTTAGCAAACGTATAGAAATGGTCGTGATGCTAGCCACTATCTTAATGAATTCAATGTTAAATTGCATTGCTTCTACTATTGTACATGATACTATTCAACAACCACACATAATTGGTCACTAAAGCCAACTTAGTGACCATTAAGGATATGGTTGCTAGCTACCTAGAAAAAGTATGCTCAGTGACCACATCAAATGTGGTCACTAAGCTTAAATATGCTAAATGACTAAAGACTTGTCATTTGTGATTTTGGAAACTAGTGTCCATAGACAACATGATAATTAAGATCAATTCAGTGACCACATCAGTTGTGGTCACTAATCACTATAACATAAACACGATTGAAGTTTTTGTTTATGCCCATCGAACTCTAAATTTAGCACCAAACTTATGGTTGTTATACAGCGACCACAGTAAATGGTTGCAACATTGTCGCTAGGACTCATGTCGCTAGGACACCAAAACAACCTTAAAGAACATGCATTAGCCAATAACAAAACACCAAATGTCTTAACAAGTAGCCTAATCCACATCAAAGAAAACACATGAATATATATTGCTTATGATGGGGAAAAAAGGGCATTGAGATGGTTTACTTTCAAATATTTCAACATTTGTTGTGTTACATTCCAATGGGCATTTTTAGGACTTTGCACAAAATGATTTAATTGTGTAAAATACAAATACAATAAATGGCTCACAAGTGTTCTATATGCCTAAGGATCTATCAACAAAATACCTTAATATTAAGCAAAAAAACTAACCCTTTTGTATAGGAATTGAAACAAGTCTAGTATTAGTAAGCCTTCTATCTACTATTATCTCTAATTCAGATTTCTTTTGACAAATAAACATCTCAATATAAGATCTAACTATCCTTAAACTAAGGAAATATTTAGAGAGACCAAGATCATTAATAGTAAAGGTCTTATCTAGAGAGATATTGATTGCAATAATCATGTCAAAACTATCACTAGTTATAAATACATCATTACCAAAACAATCAAGGCCATGAAAATTGAACATGATTATAAGTGTAAAGGAAATTGTGATGAAAAATCTCTAAAAAATCTAGTTGAAAAACATATGAGATGCAAATTCTACATTCCATTAGTAATAAGCTTACTTCAAACCATATAAAGATCAAACTAATTTACAAGCTTCACCCTATGTTGCTTTATAATGAACTTTAGAAAGTAGTATATAATTCTCTTCTTCTAGGAAACTGAGGAAGGCTTTATTGATATCCAAATGATATAAAGGCCAACCTTAAAAGAAATTATAGCGAAGAAAACTTTGTCAATGATATGCTTTGCTACTAGAGAAAAAATTAAGATAATTGATTCATTCTATTTGATTATTACCTTATCAACCAAATAAGCCTTAAACCTGTTTATAGTGTCATTTGGTTTTAATTTCAACTCATACACCCATTTTCAGCCAATTGCTCTTTTGTTAATAAGTAATTTGGTTAATAACCAAGCATTATTCATTTTAAGAGCATTCAAGTCAGTTTTTATTGTGTTGACCCAATTTGGATGCTAATAGGAACATATATGCAAAAAAATATCATTTAGGTCGAATAATTATTATGTGAGATTAAGGAATATTAGAAGAAGGATCAAAGTTATTTGGTGTAAGAATAAGTTTGGTGGCTATAGTATTTGTAAGAAAATATTGTAACCAAATAGGTGGATGTTTATTTCTAATACTTTGTCTAGTAGGTAAAATACTAATTCCTTAAATAATAGAATCATTGTTGACTTTAGGTGGAGCTATAGGAATAGGAGATGATGAATTTTGATAGGGAATCATGTTTTTTGTTAGTAATAAAAGTGGCAAGTAAAATAGTTAATGAATCCGACGAGAGAGAAAAAAGAGGAATAGGATAAATGTGTTCATAGAAAACATCTTTTGACACAAAAATGGTTTTATCTATAGGATTAAATAGTTTGTCGCCTTTTTGACTAGGTGAAAATCCAATGTATATGCATTTGATAGATCTAAGTTGAAGTTTATCTTTAGTAGGATTTAAATTGGTTGCATAACATTAGCAACCAAAATACTTAAAAATGTCATAATTGGGTTATTTTCTATTGATCATTTCAAAAGGGATCTTCTAAGAAAAAATAGCAAAAAAAGTTCCATTAATAAGGAATTTAGTGTGAATGGAAAATTCTTCCGAAAAAATGTGCAAGTAGGACTACAATAATAAAGATCTAGCCCATTGCATATTGTGCCTATTTTTTTCTTTTTACTATCTCAATTTGTTGCAGGGTATACAAACAAGTCTTATGATGAATTATTCTACATTTTAGAAAAGAAGTTTTGGAAAAAAGTACTAAAAACTGTTGTACTTACTTTCTTAGTATAAAATTTAGTTGAAACAAGATGATTGAATTTCATAAGAAATCTCAATTTTTGAGATATAAGAAGCATAAGGTAAGTCCAAACTGCTTTCTTTAGTTAGTTACTAAGGTGAGTGCTTAATGTGCCCAATTTAGAGTTATTGTCTTATATAGCCCCAATGTCCATATGTAGGAGGGAAAAAAGGTTCTTGGGACCTAGTTTACTATAATTGAAAGGCATGCTAGTTTGTTTAGACAAGTGACATACTTCACAATGAACATTAGTAGTACAAACAATACTAGTCATATAAGGTAAACATTATCCAAAAATGGATGTATATGTCTGGCATCCTAGACATAAAAAGTAGTATCTATTATTTTATAAATATAATGATGGTTTTTACAAGGTAACTAAACAACATGTAATGATTGCGAAGATACAACATAATGTTTCAATGTTTCAGAAGAGAAATAAGACTGATAAAAAAAATACAAGTTTCGTATAACTCTATCAATAGCCAAAATATTATCATTCTTTAGATCCTACAAAAAATAATAGGTTAATTAAATAAACAACTTTAATTAATTAGTTTTTGTAAATTTAATTTGATGATGAAAAGTAAGTTGTCTTTAAAGGTTGGCAAATTTGACAATTATATTCTTTATGAAATTAACATCCCTTATTTGGTTCTGCTTTTTAATATTTCCATTAGTAAGTGTAAAGTAGTTGAATATGGAGCATGAAAAGGATAAGTAAACAAATTTCTATATGCATATATGTGATTAAAGGTCCTTGTGTCTATGATCCAACATTTTGAAACTTGTGTGTTGAACCTTGAGGGGTATTCCATCATTTTAATAATCACAAATAATTGAGCTATAAGGAATTTAACCATATGTTGTGTTCTAAGTATTTTATACAAGTTATTTATTTCTAAGACTTTGAAGCAAGTTGATTCAAATCAATTGAAGTTCAAAAGATTCAAAATCAGCAAAGATTCACACCCGTTACAAAGTTCCTCACGCCCGTAAGTAAAGTAACACCAGTAGTTAATAATCACCACCATTGTGAAACTTCAGTTTCATGCCTGTGACTTGTAAAGCCACACCCGTGAAAATTCTTAGCGCCAATTTTCTCAAGTTCAAATGTTCACGAGTGTGAAGCATTGGCCAAACTATAAAGTTATAATAGTCATGCCTATGAAGAAATAGTCACGCTTGTAAAAGATCATGCATTCTTAGACAGAAGCATTCATGACCAACTTCACCACTGTAGTCACATCTTCACCAAGGACAGTCACACGCGCGAACCTATGTATTTAATGTTGATAGACACGAATGAGAATGTGCTTCAACAATTAGTTTTGCATTAATTGCACCCAAAATGACTTTAATTCTCAGAAGAGGTATGAATATGACTCATTTATGAACTTCCTAGGGCTAGACAACAAGAAATCAAGCATTCAATCTTTGTAAATCTATTTGTGCAATTATTTAAATCTAATTTTTTTAATCTCTATTGTGAAAACCATTTTAGCTTAGTTTGTTGAGCTATTTTGGTTAGTGAGTGATTTCATTCCTGTAATCAAATACTCAATAAAGGACTTGAGTGATTTGGGCAGTGAGTGAAACATAAACACTTGTAAGGATTTTTGTGTGAGCCATTAAAAATACAATGATTTAGTTGTTGTGTTAGCCATTAAAGTACAAGGGTTTCTAGGTTAGGTGTTAGCCAATCGAGTAAAACACCATAGTTGGGAGTGAGTTTGAAAAATTCCATTTGTAATACTTTGAGTGTTAGTGAAATACCCAATTGAGATTGGGGAAAGGATTAGAGTTTGTTAATACCTGAATCTCTATAAATCTTGTGTCTCCATTTCTCTATTTCTTCTCTATCTATTCTTATTCATTTGCTTGAAAAAAAAATTTTATTTGCTAAACAATTCAACCCCTTTCTTAGTTATTATTTTGGGAAACAACTGTTATTCGAGCTAAGTCTAACATTTAAGCCTAACAAACACTAACAAAGATCGAATTATGGCTAATGAAGGGTTTCACAATCTCAATCATTTTTTTGATGGAGCAAACTATGCGATTTGAAATTAAAGATGAAAACTTATTTTGATAATGAGGAAGTAGATGTTTAGGACACTGTTCGAAAAGGATGGACACCTCTAACAAGAAAGAATGCCGAATGAGAAGATGAAATCATTTTAAGAGATGATTGGATGGAGCCCCAAAAGAGAGCTAATGGCAAAAACAAGAAAGCCATTATCATTCTAATAAGCTTTCTATCACTTGAAAAGTGTGGTAGAATCCAACATTGTCCAATCATTTACGATATTTGAAAAACTTCAGAAAACTATCATGAAGGCACTAAACAAGTAAAGTCCAAAAAGGTTTAACTTCTTGTCAACGAATATGAACTCTTCAAGATGAAGCCCAATGAGACTATAATCGAAATGACCAATCGACTTCTTGCTATCGTTAATGGCATGAGGAAGATTGGAAAGCATTATAATTTGGAAGATGTAAATAACAAGATTTTAAAGAGTCTTCCAATGAAAGATTATGGCTCAAGAGTTATAGGTATTAAGGAAGCCAATGAAGACTTGAGCATAATTCCTACTGATGTACTTATTGGTAAACTCCTCACTTATGAAATGGCTATAGTAAGAGAAAAATAGCTTAAAGGAGAAAAAGAGAAGAGAAAGCCTCTAACACTCAAAGCTTAAACTTTCATGCCTATAGATGAAGATCTCCTTAGTGATGAATAATTGGTTCATGAAGGAGATAAATAAATAGCCTTACTTTCAAGGAGAATCAAGAGGTTGATCACCCACAAGTATGGCTTAATTAAGAACTACATGCAAAGAGCCTCAAGATTCCATCTTAGAAACTTCTCATCCAACAAAGGAAAATAGGAAGTCAAGTGCTATGAGTGTGGAAAGAAGGGATATTAGATCGGAATGCCCCATGGTAAAGAAGTACAAAAGGAGACCTAACAAAGAAGATGAAGAAAATGGTCACAAAGCCACTTGAGATAATAAAATCTCAACATTGATTGAAAAAGAAAAGGAAAAGGTGGCTAACTTATGCTTCATGACTATTGGGGATGACTCTATTGATGAGGTGTGCTCTACATCCCAACCTTGTGATGACTTATATGATTTAATTCATTTTGATGATGACAATATATTTGATGTATTAAACCTAGAGATATAAAGGTACGAAATGAAAATTGATCTTTATAGAAAAAATAGCTCTAAACTTAGAAATGATCTTAATAACCTTTAAAAGGTAGTTGAAGAACTAAAAACCTTAAATGACTACTTAAAGAATTCATTGGATGAGTTTTCATCAAAAACTTTAATCAATTCTCTAATAAAAGAAAACAATGCTTTAAACAATGAGGTTGAAGAGCTTAGAAATTCTATCTTAAAATTCCATAAAGGGAAGAAGAGTTTGGATACCTTAATTGTATCTCAAAGACCTCCCTTGGTGAGACATGACTTAGGCTTCAATGGACATCATCATCCTCCCCACCTAGAACTATATTTGTTAGGTTTAGCACTCCATAAACCTCTTCTATTGAGGTAATAGCCTTAAAGACTAAGAGCAAAGCACACACAAAACCCCCTACTCAAAATAAAGTAGTGAAGGGTCACATGGCTTAAGAGGAAAACCTCAAAAGGCTAATCATGCCTTCTTATATAAGAGATGCACCTAGAAAAACACCCACTACACATGCTTGCTCATGTTCTTGTGTGCATGGTACCTCTAAAAAGGTTATAAGGCCTAAACTTTATGTAGAATGACAATTTCAATTTAAATCTAAACAATGCTACTATTTCATGAAGCTTGGCACATAAATATTCATTATTTTATGAGGAAGGCTAATTGGGAACCTTCTAAAGCTAACCCCCAAGGACCTAAGTTCATTTGGGTATGTAAGAACCAAACCTAAATTATTATTATGTGGGTGTGCCTCAAGTCCACCTTAAGGGAAAATGTTTGGCTAATGGATAGTGGATGCTCAAGGCATATGACCAGAAATAGAACCCTTTTCTCTCAAATCAAAAGGATTGACGGTGGTACGATAACCTTTGGAAACAATGCCAAAGGTAAGGTAATTGGCATTGGTTCAATTAGTTTAAATGATATTTCTTTTATTGAAGTTGTTTTACTTATTGATGGTTTTAAACATGATCTTTTAAGTGTAAGACAATTATGTGATAAGGGAAACCTAGTCACTTTTAGCTCTAATGGATGTCTTGTGACCACTCCAAGTGACTAAGAGATATTCAATGGAGAACGATATGATAATGCTTGCATAATTTACTTACATAAGTTGACTAACCTTTCCTCTAAGTGTCTTATGTCTATTAGTGATGAATCTTGGCTATAGCATAGAAGACTTGGGTATGCAATCATGAACATAATTCAAAGTCTTCGCAAAGAAGAGGTAGTGGATTAGCTACCCAAAGTCAAATTCACCGAAGATATGACATATGAACCTTGTCAAAAAGGAAAACAACATAAAACATCTTTCAAGGCTAAGAATGTTGTAAGTACTTTTAAACCTCTACAATTTTTGTACTTAAATCTTTTTGGACCTACTAGAGTTGCTAGTTTAGAAGAAAAACACTATGCTTTTGTCATTGTTGATGATTACTCTAGATTTAGTTGGGTAATTTTTTAGCTCATAAAAGTGAAGCTTTTGAATTTTTTAAAAATTTTTCCATAAGAATTCAAAATGAAAAATGCTATTTTATTTCTAAAATAAGAAACGATCATGGCAAAGAATTTGAAAATGAGTATTTTGAAAACCTTTGTTTGGAATATGAAATTTCTCATAATTTTTCAACTCATAGAACACCTTAACAAAATGAGGTTGTTGAAAGGAGAAATAGAACATTGACAGAGATGGCTAGAACAATGTTCTATGAGTATGGTTTACCAACCTACTTTTGGGCCAAAGCTACCAATACCGCATGTTATATTTCTAATCATATTTTCAAAAGGCCTATCTTAAATAAAACCTCTTTGGGCTATGAAATGGAAGAAAACCCACAATCTCATACCTTAGAGTATTTAGATGCAAGAGTTTTATATTGAATGCCAATGACAACCTTGGAAAATTTGCTTTTAAATCCAATGAAGGTATCTTTTTAGGATACTCCAAAACTAACAAGACTTATAGAGTCTTTAATAAAATATCCTTAGTTTTAGAAGAATCTATACATGTTTTTTTATGAATCTAGTAAACTTGATCTTGGAAAAGGTATTGTTTTTTATGATGTTATAGGATCAATGGAAAAGCTTGATTTATCATGAAGAGGATGGTAAAACCTCAAAAAAAGATGATAATGATGTTCAAGAGGAGAATCAAGAAGAGCATAAAAAAAACCATTGCCTCAACCTCAAGAGCAAAGTCCCCAAAAGCTACCAAAAGAGTGGAAGTTCATAAGAAACCATCCTATGGAGCAAGTACTTGGTGATCCCACTAAGGGTGTAAGTACTCGATCTCATCTTAAGTTTTTAGATTTTATTATTGTTTTTGTCTCTCAAATTGAGCCAAGAAATATTAAGGAGGTTCTTGGTGATGAGAGTTGGGTTATTGTTATGCAAGATGAACTCAACCAATTTAAGAGAAATAAGGTTTGGACCTTAGTTCCAAGACCTAAAGACTACCTAATTATTGGTAGTAAATAGGTCTTTAGGGACAAGTTAGATAAGCAAGGTCAAATCACTAGGAACAAAGTTAGATTGGTTGCCATATGATGCAACCAAGTGGAAGACATAAATTATGATGAGACCTATGCTTCGGTTGCAAGATTAGAATCCATTAGAATTCTTTTAGCATTTGCATGCCATATGAATTTTAAACTTTTTAGACTGGAAGTTAAAAGTGCATTTCTAAATGGTTTTACAAAAGAGAAAGTTTATGTTGAGCAACCTCTCGATTTTAAAAGTCATGCATTGCCAAATCATGTGTTCAAACTCACTAAGGCCTTATATGGTTTAAAAAAAGTTCTAAGAGCTTGGAATGAAAGACTTAGTGCATTTCTCTTAGAAAATAATTTTTAAAAGGACATGTAGATACTATTCTTATTATCAAAAAGCACAAGCATGACATTCTACTTGTTCAAATTTATGTTGATGATATCATCTTTGGGGTTACTAATGAATTGTTGTATTAAGAATTTACTAAGTGTATGACTAGGGAATTTGAAATGAGCATGATGGGAGAGCTCAAATTCTTCCTTGGTCTTCAAGTCAAGCAAAGAAAAGAGGGCATCTTCATCAACCAATCTAAGTACACCAAAGAGTTGCTAAAAAAATTTGGAATGGAGGATGCAAGAGTGCCAAAACTCCAATGAGCGCATCAACAAAGTTGGACAAAGATGAGAATGGTAAGGATATAGATAAAAAGCTCTATAGAGGTACAATCAGATCCCTTTTGTACCTTACCTCTTCTACTCCCAATATAATGTTTAGTGTATGTTTGTGTGCTATATTCCAATCATGTCCTAAGGAATCTCATCTGAATGCTATAAAAAGGATTTTAAAACACATTTATGGTACAATGCATTTAGGTTTAATGTATCCTAGGAATACTTCATTTCATATCATTGTTTTTTTGGATGCCAATTATACTAGTATTCTTCTAGATAGAAAAAACATTTTTTTGGATGCCAATTGTTTGTGTGCTATAATCAATTGGCTGATATTTTCACCAAGCCTTTCAATGATGAAAGGTTTTGTTTTATAAAAGGGAACTTGGTATGCTTGATGGGAGCATTTTATCTTAAAAAGGGTTTAAAAGGCATACATTACATTCATTATGCATTTTGATGTTTAATTATGAACCCTAATTTTTATGCCATGATTTGATGATATACTGGTTCAAATTATGTGATACATGTATGTATGCCATGAAAAAATATGTTTTATTTGTTTAGAAAGATTATAGTAGAACAAAAATTCTTTTTGGATCTTGTTTTCTTTTTTTTTTAGGACTTCACTTCTGTAACTAGTTAGTCATGGACGTGAATGTTGTTGAACCAAAATGTCTATAACTATTCACATCTTTTGTCATGGTTTAAAACTGTGAATATCGTTGTTCATGCCTGTGAATATAATTCACGTTCATGACACCTATAAACCTCTATCTTTCCAAATTCATTCATATCCTTAGTCATGTTAGTGTCATAATTGATCTTGCTCGTGAACATTTAGTATTCATGCCTGTGAACATTTAGTATTCGTGCCCGTTAACTTTTTATTCACAACTGTGAATATAAAGGATATTTTCACTATTCATCTATCGATTTTCTCTCTCCTCTCACTGGCTATCATGATTCTTTGTATTTTTCGGCCAAATCTGACCTGCAGAACACCTATTCACACTAAAATCATTGCCAATTTCACCTTCTCAACATCTCAAACATTGTTTTTACCAAATTTCTTCAAGGTTTAATTAGGTTTTTCGAGCCTTTTTTTTTAAAAACCTGGTTTTTTTCAAATTCAACTTTAACAATGGTGTTCAGAGTTGGTTCATCCAAAGGGAAGAAAAAGAGCACAACACTCAAACTCTTCACAAACTATTTGCTCAATATCTTACCCTAAAAAACTCATCACAAGTGCTCTGCCCTAAAAAAAGGACCCATTTTGCCTATAAGAATTTTTGACTAGAATTGTATCCGAGCATTGGGACTGGAAATTTGACATGAAAGGTTGGATTCAAAAGTATGGCATCCTAGATTTTGTTGATATCTACAAGCTCACATTCGAATAGCCAATACTGGAGTTTCTCAGCACCCTGCAAGTGTCTCCAATGGGCAAGTTCCAGTTTTGCAAGCAAGAAAAGACTTTCATAGCCACTATTTGCGGAGATTTTTAAGCTACCACATGAAGGTTTGATAAATAAAAGTGAGGCAAAAGATTTTTACCCTTATTCGGTATGGCATACTTTTGGTAGCAATTGTAGTTGAGATGTCAAGAAGACCAAGAGCATTCATTTGAAGAATTCGGTTCTCCATTACATTCACCGGTTTTTGACATACTCTATCTTTGCCTGAGGTGATAGTAATGACTCAATTTGGAAGTCTGAATTATTGCTATTTGAATGAACTAGATCAAATCAACCCATTTCCTTGTCCACATGGTTTGCTTCTCATCTCCAGTTGATCACAACAGAGACTTCAGGTGATATCCTCATTGGAAGCTACCTAATTGACTTGGCTAATGAGCTAGGACTTTTGGAACTTAACGATCACTTATATACCATTGTCCCAGCTTCTCTTAGAGATCGACTTGACATCAAATCCTTTATCAAGATAGGAGCTACTGTCTGAATCATCTACCAGGATGATGATTATTATCACTTTGTCACACTTGAAAGAGAATTAGCATGGGAGCTAGAGGACCCCGAGGCATTCAAAGCTGGTCTTCAAGGGTCACACCAAAGGAAGAGGGCTAAAATTGAGCCTTCTGTAGATTCAATAGATATCCTGGATGCCCAAGCAGCTGGCATGATATTTTCAGCCTCTCAGGCAAACTTGGCTCAACAACTCATGGCTTTGATCACTCCTTGATTCAACATGCTTCAACCAAGCATGGATTCCTTTGAGCAATCAATTGATAAGTAGTTAGAAGATCTCAAAGACTTCATCAAGTCCAGAGTTTATATTCTAGAGAAGGAGATCGCTAGTCTTTGCTAGTAGTTATCTGACTTCAAGCCATGACTATCCTAGCTTTAAGTTTTTTTATTAGGATTATTAGGATAGAAAAACATCTTTTGCTTGAAATCAAACTCTTGCTTGTAATTTATTTTTGCTTAAGTAATGGATATGAAATTTGCTTTCATCTTATTTATTGTCTTCTTTCTTTACTTGTTTCTTTTTGATGATGACAAAGGGGGAGAAGAAATAATAAATATATCTTGATATGTGTAAATTCAAAATGTGTCTAAATGTAACATATACTTGACTTATACTTGAAATATATTTGGCATATACCTTCAATATACTTGATATATGTTGTGATCAATACTTTGATTGAATCTATTTTAAACTTCTTCCTTTTTATGTTTATGGCTTAAAATGTGGTATTATTGTGCTTTTATTTTTTTCACTGTTTAATAAGCATCTTTAAGGGGGAGAAATTTATTTCTCCTTAGCCCATATATTGCAAGATTATTTGTCACCATAAAAAGGGGGAGATTGTTGAACCTTAAGGGGTATTTTGTCATTTTGATGATCACAAATAATTGAGCTATAAGGAATTTAACCATATGTTGTGTTCTATAAGTGAGTTATAAGGAATTTAACCATATGTTGTGTTCTATAATTGAGCTATAAGGAATTTAACCATATGTTGTGTTTTAAGTATTTTAGATAGTTTATTAATTCTTAAGACCTTAAAGCAAGTTGATTCAAACCAATTAAAGTTCAAAAAATTGAAAATCGGCAAAGATTCACGCTTGTGACAAAGTTTGTCACGTCCGTGAATAAAGTAATGCCCGTCGTCAATAATCACCACCACCGTGAAACTTTAGTTTCACGCCCGTGACTTGTAAAGCCACACCTATGAAAATTTTTAGCATCAATTATCTCAGGTTCAAATGTTCACGGTTGTGAAACATTGGCCAAATCGTGAAGCAAGAATATTCACACCCATAAAGAAATAGTCACGCATGTGAAAATCGTGCATTCTTGGATAGAAGCATTCATGACCAACTTCATCACTTCAGTCACGGCTTCACCAAAAATAGTCACACCCGTGAACTTGTGTATTTAATATTGACATATACGAATGAAAAAGTGGTTCAATAGCTAGTTTTGATTTAATTGCATAAAAAATGACTTTATTTCTTAGAGAAAGTATAAATACAAGTCATTTATGAACTTCTTAGGGCTAGACAATAAGAAATCAACTATAATCCTTGTAAAGTCATTTGTGCAATTATTCAAATATGATTTTTATAATCTCTATTGTGAAAACCATTTTAGCTCAATTTGTTAAGCTATTTTGGTTAGCGAGTAATTTCATTTCTGTAATCAAATACTCAATAGAGGATTTGAGTGATTTAGATAATGAGTGAAACACTTGTAATGGTTTTTTTTGTGAGCCATTAAAAACACAAGATTTGGTTATTGTGTTAATCCAATACAGGGGTTTATGGGTTTTGTGTTAGCCAAGAAAGTAAAATATTATAGTTGGGAGTGAGCTTGGAAAACTCCATTTGTAACACTTTAAGTGTTATTAAAATACCTAATTGAGATTAGAGAGAGAGTATGATTTGTTAATACTCGAACCTCTATAAATCTTGTGTCTCCATCTCTCTATTTCTTCTCTGTCTATTCTTATTCATTTGCTTGAAAGAAAAATTTTATTTGCTAACCAATTCAATCCCCTTCCCCTTCTAGGCTATTGTTTTAGGCAGCATTATGTAATATTAACTATATTAATACTTGCAAAATAGCTATGAAGCATAGGTTGACCTCTTCGCTTTCATTATCATCTTTTTCACTTGAAGAGTTTTCGTCATCCCATGTGGCTTTGTGACCTTTCTCCCCATTGTCTCTTTGGTATTTGGTCTTGTGATTCTTGAGCCTTGGACATTCTGGTTTGATATGTCCTTTCTTTCCACACTCATAGCACTTTACCTCTTCCTTACTTCTTTGTGCATCATTAGAAGTTTGTTTGAGGTTTCTTTGCTTGAATTTTCTGGAGTTGCTTATTTTCTTCTCAATGATTCTTTTTAATCTTCTTGAAAGCAAAACAATATCCTCATTTTCATCATCACTCATTTCTTCATCATCTTCACTTTCTTCTTGCGATTTTGAAGTTGAAGCTTTGAGTGCTAAGGCCTTTCTTTTCTCTGACTATGCTTCAAGCTCTCTATCTCTTTTCACTGCCATTTCATGTGTGAGAAGTTTTCCAATCAGCACATCAGTATTCATGATGCTCATGTCTTCATTTGCTTCTTCTATGCCAGCAACTCTTGAGCCATAGTCTTTTAGAGGAAGACTTTTTAGGATTTTGTTGTTTACATCCTCCAAACTCATATGCTTCCCAAGTTTCCTCATTCCATTTATAATGGCTAGAAGACGGTTGGTCATGTCAGTGATTGACTCATTGGATTTCATCTTAAAGAGCTCATATTCTGAGGTCAGAAGTTGAATCTTCTTGGATTTGACTTGTTTAGTTCCTTCATGATAATTTTCCAATGTCTTCCACATGCTGTATGTTGTTGGACAGTGTTGTATTCTCCCACATTCTTCAATAGATAATGAGCTTGATAGGATTGTCATTGCCTTTTTGTTTTTGAAATTTGCTCTTCTATGAGGCTCTGTCCAATCATCTCTTGATAGGATTTCTTCTTCATCATCAGCTCCTCTTCTGGTTGGTGGTGTCCATTCTTTTCGTACACTATCCCAGACTTCAATTCCTTCACTATCCAGATATGTCTCCATCCGAAACTTCCAATGGGCATAATTTGCTCCATCAAAGTAAGGTTTGAGACTTTGGAATCCTTCACTGGCCATATCTTAATCTTTACTAGCGCTTTTTAGGCTTCGATGCTAGACTAAGTTCTGATACCAAGTGTTGCCCAAATATTAAGCCAAAAAGGAGGGGTTGAATTGGAGTTTAAAAATTAAACTTTAAAGTGCGGAAATAAAAGATTAATTTTATGAGGGATAGAGAAATTTGACACAAGGATTTTTATAGAGGTTCGGGTGTTAACAAATCCTACTCCTCTCCCCAATCGCAATTGCGAGTTTCACTAACACACTAAGTGTTACAATGGAGTTTTACAAGTTCACTCCCAACTATGGTGTTTCTCACAATGGCTGACACCTAACCCAGAAATCCCTTGTGTTTTAATGGCTCACACAATAACCAATTCCTTGTGTTTTACAGACTTACACAAACAACCTTTTATTTTGTGTTTTACAGGCTCACACAAACAACCTTCACTTTGTGTTTTACAGGCTCACACAAATAACCTTTACTTTGTGTTTTAAAGGCTCACACAACTAACCCTTACAAGTGTTCTACTCTTAACTCAGAAATACCCAAAGCTCACTTGAGTAATGATAACAGAGATAAACACTCAAAAATCTTAATTGCTCAATAAATGAAGAGCAAAAATATTTTTACAGAGAATAGATTTTGGTTCTCAAAGTATTGAATCTACAAATAGCTTGTAATAAGAATTTAATTCAAAGTATATGCTATCCTCTTATACTGAATGCATAAATGACTTCCATTTATACTTGCATGGCTGATTATAACCATTGGGGTGCATTAAATACGAAACTAGCTGTTGTACCAACCAAATAATCGTGCATCATATTTTTCTCTTTCATCATTCACGGGCGTGACTATGCTTATCACGGGCGTGACATTTCTTCCCAACCCGTGACTGAAGTGGTGACCTTGGTCGTGAAGCTCTCTAGAATGTTTTGAAATATTGGGTCACGGTTTGTTCTTCCTTCATGGTCGTAAACTTCAAATGTTGGTTTTGGTAACGGTTAGCTCCTTCACGGGCGTGACACATAGAGTCACGGGAGTGAACATGCTACTTCCTTAATTTTGTCTTTCAAGGATTATTTTTCCAATCTCCATTCTTGTTATTTTATTCCATACCCTGTTTAATAGACTTAGAAAATAAGTATGTTAAATACAATATTGCTATTTTATTTGTTATCAAAATGACAAAAATACCCCTCAAGGTTTAACACTTAGGTTGTCTGTTCATCATTCATTTCACCAAAAACGATTTATGCTAAATTAGCTTGAGAATTACAGGCACATCTTCCTTTCATATGTTGCATCTACTAACCAAATTGCATTTGATTCATTTGCATTTGTTGATTTTGTTTCAACTCCATATACTATTTAGAGTAGCTATGAAGTTTGAAGCAAGTTTTCCTTTTCTTGTCCATTCATGTTCTAAAACACATAATACTTATCTTATTTATTTTTTATTTTTATTTATTTTTGCAAAAAATTCCCCATTTTAGGCTTCATATTGCCATAGTTATTGTCAGACTTTGCTAACATAACACTATTTTATACACCTTTACCAAAACTAGCGTGCATATTTCTTTATGACTCAACACTCCAAATCATTGAGTATACCTCATTCATGTGAGGAAAATGTTTCATCAACAAGTTTTGTCTAATTATGTCATATTGCCATCATAAGATTCATTTAGGCCCATTAAAAACAACATAACTTTATCATTAGTTTCATATTGCTCAAAATATCTAAATACAGCACAAGTAATATGTCTAGCAGCTTCACAAGAACAATAAGGCATTGCCCTTAAACAACTCAATTCATCCACTGAAACTTTGTGAAATAAGCTTGAACACTAGAATTCCCATAGTTCGAGATGCTATTTGCCTTTCAATGATAAATCTGTGCTTTATTATTGATTGAATATTTTTCTACCAAATTGATCCTAAAGTTCTTTTGCTAGATTAACAATAAATTGAGGTTTTTATTACATTTTTTTTTGGAAAGACATCTGAAATTCAAGAGAAAACTATAGTATTTACCTTACTCCATTGTTCGAAGACTTTAATGTCTTCTTCAGGTCATTTTGTACACTCTTGTTACAAATCCTAACTTGTTTTTCATATGCAATGTAATCTTTATTGTTTTACTCTATGTCAAGCAATTATCACTAGTTAATTAACTATAAATAATCAACATACTCAGATTATCAAAGAATTGAAATTCTAAATAATTTGCATATACATCATGAATCTCATTTTCGTCCATTTTTGTTTTACAATTATTTAAAAACACTATAAATTTTAGAGAAAAAACAAGTAATAGATTTGATTAAATGAGTAAATAAGAAATCAACTAAGATTTTGAAGCCTTATGTTCAAATACATTGCATTGATACCATATTAAAGTAAAAAGAGATGAGAGAAAAATTCCTTAAATATTACTAAAAAAATTATAACTCATAACTTATATGCACATAAGAAAACTAAGAGTTAAACGGAAGAAGATGCTAGCTACTAATAGACTGGTGCTAGCTCAATAAAACTTCCCACTCATGCCTAATTGCTACTCAAAACAACCAAAAACACATCATATCACTAAATTTTCAAAATGCAACATTTCACATAAAATAAATTAAAATTTCCTAAACCCATTTATAATAATATTTATAATTTGATTGACAATTTTCAATAAAACCCAAAAAAGGTGAAAGAAAATAATACTAGATTTTTTTGAAATTCTGTGTGTATAAGGAAGTTAGAAGTGGCTAGGTTTTTAAGATTTGAATTCCTTTAGTCTTGCTCTGTTGTTTGAGCCTGAAAAGTAAAGTGTTATGACAATTGTTCATGTATGCAGGCTCAATTAGGCTTCAATCCTTTTTGAGCATGGCAAAATATTTTTGAAGGCTCAGCCATTGTAGCTGTTCGTAACCCACAAACCAGTGATGATTTTGAAGTTATAAAAAATAAGTTAGATAATTAGAATTAAAAAAAAAGAGATGGATTAGAAAATTTAGAGGAATATTAAAATTACAATTGAAAGTTTGATTAACACTTAATGAAAAAAGCTATGTTCAATTAGGATAAACTTAAAGGTTTATACGAATATGAGGAGGTGGCCACTTGTGGGGAGGAATTAGAATAGTCTGATGTGGTCTTCTAACATTTATAGGGCTGATGGGTCAAATTTTACATCAATAAAATTAATAAAGTTAAAATTTGGAATGAAAAGAAACAAACGCTTGAAAAAAACGATTTATAAATAATTTAAAAAATCAGTTATAAAAATTAAACATATTTTTTTACACCTAATAATAATAATATCAAATACTTTTATAGAACTTGTTAAATTAGAATTATAATTGATTGAATTTTAATATTTTAGAATATTATTAATAAAAAATAAAATTAAAGAAATATTGATAATTAAAATAAAATATAACAGAAATTTTATATCTTAATCCAATTTTTAAAAATATTCGATTTATTCAAAAGTGTATTGGTTTCAAATTTTGTGAGTTCAGATGTAACTTCCGGACTAAGTAAAGTTATACGAGTAGTGGACCCTATTATATTAGTTTGTGGAAATTGGATGTCACTTATAAAATAATTAAAGAATAAAAAAAAATATTCAGCCCACCGCTGAGCCGACCTATCAGCCTTGAGCTGTCTCTCAATATCAAAAAAACAAAAACAAAAAAGAATAGCGTGTAAGAGTTTCAGCTCAGATGAAAACTGTATTCACGATTATTATTACATCACTTAATCATTTTTTCAATATATAAATCCAGTGAAAGCCAGCCTGAAAGAGCACAGTACTTGACATCTTTCTTTCTCTCTCTAAAATTTATCATATCTCGCACATTTTCCGAGATAATCTCACCGGCAGCTGCTGCTTCTTTTGTTGCTGAGACGCCGGCGACATCCTCCTGCAGCAATGTGGTGTCCATTCGCTTTCACTCCACTTCTTGCTACATTTCTCCTACTTTACTCGCTCGTAGCTCTGGTTTCTGCTCAGGGATCTACTTCTTCTTGGCAGACACTTAGCGGTGAGTCTTCTTCTCTGTTTGTCTCTCTCTTTTAATTCACTTCTTTTGCTTCCCATCTCTATAGAAAATCATGGAATCCGTTTCATCTTTCTTTTTCCTTTTTTTGTTTTGACGAGTGGCGTTTTAATTTGAGATTTTTTTTCCTAATCAGAACTTAGTAGTTGTGAATATCTTGTGCTTCAATAACATGATTCCCTAATGACTTCCATGTTTGAGTTGTGGTAAAGGCAACAAACATAGCGTATTTTGAATAAAGACACACTGCTATTCACACTTGTTAGAATCAATTTTCAGTCATAGTTTCATAGATTCTTAGATATATGTAGCATAAACTCACTGATTTAATTCCTATTGCAGGAAAGCCACCTCTAGTTGTTGCAAGAGGAGGGTTTTCAGGGATATTTCCAGATTCTAGCTCTGCTGCTTATCAATTGGCACTGATTACTAGTGTCCTCGATGTGGCCTTATTGTGTGATGTGCAGTTAACTAAAGATGGAGTTGGGATTTGTGCTCCTGATCTTAGGCTTGATAATTCTACTGACATTTCTCAAGTGTTTATTAAAAAGGACAAGACTTACCTGGTTAATGGTATTCAGACACGAGGATGGTTCTCTCTGGACTTCACTTTCAATGAATTATTGCAGATATTCTGTGAGTTTATCTTATCTTGAGCTAGTTCCTATATATTATTACTTGTCACATTATGATTCCATTTATTATTATTGTTATGATTTTGTTTTTGGTCCTTATTATTATATGAAGTTCTTATGTGAGATAATTTGTAGGTTATTGTTGTCTAATGTTTTATGGGTCCTATGGAAAGCGGAAAAAGCATTTCCCTTCTTATTAGGATTGTGGTTGACTGATCAGGGAAAGGTGGGGTTTTCTGGAGTAAACATCATCTCTAGAATGGGTGAAACATGGTGGAACTGGGGAATCAGAGGGAACATCAGCACATCCAAAATATTTTTATCGCAATGATTGGCCTTTTACTTTTAATTATAATATTTCTAATTCCACGTATAATTTTTTTTTTTTAATTCCTACCATTCTGAACAACTAGATATGGGTATTTTTCGTTTATACTGTACGTGTTAACAATAAAAGCTGGGTTCTTTTTCTGGCCCTGTCAGTGTTTTACTATCACTTTGAGAAGTCTCATAGCACATCAATAATTTGCTTATCATTTGTGCTACACAAGAGAAAACATGTTTGCAGGTAGCATATGTGCCACTCAATGAAAGTGGGTTCTACCCCATTGTTGGATCCATCCTGCATAAGTGGTGGTGCACTTACACCTAGTGTGGAAATAATTTTTCCTCCCTTGTAGATTCAAGTGAAATAGTTGCATGCTTGAATCAAGGTTTTTCTAATACGTGTTTTTCTTTTTATATTCATGGTATTGGCTTGCTATTGTGAATCATTAAAATCTTAATTTTCCAAGATACTACATCTATTAGATAATATCTGTATGAATTTCCGGGTGAATCAGTGATAGACTTGCAATGACTGAGATCATTACAATTCATGAGAGTCATTCATGGAGCAATAACTGGTTGTTTTGTTTGCAAAACTTGGTTCATTCATTTATTTATATTCTCTGAGGGAGTTTCGAATTTTTAGAGCAAGATAATTGGGTTTGTCTTTGGGATTATTGATGTACTTGCTTTGATTTGCACATTGACCTGTACAGGGGCCTCCTTACTGATCTTACCAATGAAATTCTGTCAGAGGAATATGGACTTGTGTGAAAGTGCTTATTTGTGTCTTTTCTTACCTAAGAAATAAAATTGTTCTTTATTCGACCAATTAATGCTTCTGGTTACCTGATTTTGGTTTTTCTGAAAATGTTTATTGTGTGTCCTTCCTTAAGATGATGCACTCTAATGGGAACTCTTTGCTTTGTTCTGCAATTTGGGTTTTGACAATCTAATGTTGACTGAACTCCTGTACTGTGGCAGTGACTCAGGGGGTCTATTCTCGAACAAATAAGTTTGACGGTAATCTGTTTCAAATTCTAACTGTTGAGAATGTGGCTGCACTGAAACCAGCAAGCATATGGTTGAATGTTCAGGTAAATGATAGAATAACAAAAATAAATGGCTTCAGAGTAAAGAGTTTCTTTAATTTTTTTCCCCCCACTTAAAGTTCAATGAAATATAATTTCCTAGGTATTTCTTCAACCAACCAATTTGTTTGAATGTTTTGCAGCATGATGTGTTCTATGCACAACACAACTTGAGCATGCGAAATTATGTGCTTGGTCTATCTAGAAGAGTGGGGGTCAATTATATCTCATCACCAGAGGTGGCTTTCTTGAGAGGAATTGCTACGCGATTTAACCCTAATATAACAAAACTTGTCTTCCGATTTCTACGACCTAACGATAGTGAGCCTTCGACAAACCAGACATACAGTTCTCTCATAAAAAATTTAACATTTATTAAGACATTTGCCTCTGGAATTCTTGTTCCTAAGATTTACATTTGGCCTGTTTATGCAAGTCTTTACCTGCAACCTCATACTTCTCTTGTCTTGGATGCACACAAGTTGGGGCTAGAAGTGTTTGCATCAGAATTTTACAATGATGTTCCATTTAGTTTCAATTACAGTTATGATCCAGTATCTGAATATTTATCTTTCATTGACAACGGTGACTTCTCGGTTGATGGTGTGTTGTCTGACTTCCCAATAACTCCATCAGAAGCAAGAGGTGAGTCAATTTTGCCTCTTCTTCCTACTAAGTATTTTATTTGCATCTGATGTCAACTTCCAACTCTGTATAATTTCATTGCTAATTCAATTCTTGGCTGAAAGGAATTCAAGTAATATGTTTTTAAAACACTGTACACATCTATTTCTCAAAATTGTAGTTACTTTATAGCGTCTTAGGCCTGAATACTTAATCAAACCCTGGCCAGCCTGAAGTCCTCATTTATCTCTTAATTATTGCCACTCCTGACTTTTCAGGATGCCCTTGTGTTTTGCACCACTTAGGTCAAATTTGTATTATGTTTTTGTTTAAAAGGGTGAGTACTCAACTCTACTGTTGCTGTATTTATGGAAATGCCATCTAAGAAACTACTAAGCCACTGCTAGTTTATGCTCTTTCAAGGGAATACATTACCTTAGGTCATGCTGCTTGTTCTAATGTGGTGGAACATTTATTTTTGAGTTGCTGATTTCTCCTTTTCTGTAACAGATTGCTTTTCTCATTTAGGCACCAATGCTTCAGATCAAGGTAAGGCATAATTAAATAATATTGTAATGCTTGTTAGTACAAAATTGACTTTAAGAACGACATATGTTTTGGAACATAAATCTCTACCTGTTTTGTTCACCTTGCTCATAATGCAGTGGATGTTCTCGTCATCTCAAAAAATGGTGCAAGCGGAGATTACGCAGGTTGTACTGACAAGGCATATCAGAAAGCTATTTCAGATGGTGCGAATATTATTGATTGTCCTGTTCAAATATCCAAGGATGGAGTACCATTCTGCATGAGCTCCATAAATCTTATTGACAGTACAACAGTTGCTCAGTCAAGTTATAGCAATCTCTTTGAAATAATTCCGGAGCTTAAAAATGGCAGTGGAATATTTAGCTTTAGTTTGAATTGGAGTCAGATTCAGAGCTTGAGTCGTAAGTTATACTTGGTTCTTAGTTGCTTTTTCTTCAATTAGTGATATCTGATCTTCTGACTCGCTTTTCTCCCAGTAAAATATGGAAATTGGTTGTGCTTCTATTAATGCTTGCATTACTCAATGCTCAGATTGCGATCAAATAAGGTGCACAATGCAATGACATATGAAGATTGAGACGGTTAAAATGGTGCTAACCAGATCAATACATATATATCTTAAACTCAAATATGGTCATGATTATTGTGGAGGGAATGAACGTGGACCTCATAACTAGATTTTGATGCTACTTGAGATTTACCAATTACAAACATAGATGCATAAATTGGTAGAGTTCAGGATAAACTTGTAAAAAGAAATATCCTCTCTGCCTGGCTCAATTGGAGGTTTTTTCTCATTTGTACATGAACGTGCAAGATAAGGTGCATAATTTTTATGGTCTTTTATTATAATGGAAACTAGTAATGATAAACACGAGGGAAGAATCATCGAAGCTTTGCTTTGGGAACTCTTTTTTCTTATTTTTTTTGTATATTCCATAACAATTTATTCTTCTTTTTTCCTCTTATGTTGCCTTTAAATCTGCTTGGGAAATTTAATTTTTGTTTTATTGCTGTATTCTATTCTGTTTTTCTGGTTAGGTATGAAATCCCTTAACTGTGTCTTAAAATATTTGCTACTGCTGTTTTAATATATTTGTACTTTATTGTAGCGGCAATATCAAACCCATTTTCAAAATATCAACTATTCCGGAATCCAAAGTTCAGAAATGAAGGGAAGTTTCTAACATTGCCTGAATTCTTGGCCATGGCAAAGAAGGCTAGTTCTCTCTCTGGTGTCTTGATCAGCATCGAGGTGGGTTCTTGCTTTGCTGATATTAGTTGCTCATGATCCTTAGTGAAAAATTTGTCCTAAGTCTCTTTTTAAATTGGTTGGTTAATTTGGTGATAGACCAAGCCACCTCTTTCTTTTTCTTTCCTCTAACTAGCTGCCACCTGTTCTTTTAGTTGCCCAAAAATATTGAAAATAGGAAAAGCAAAGAAACATGAAAAGGGAGCAGACATGAACAAAATAATTTTGAACAAAATAATAGGAAAAGAAAACAAACATGGGCTAAATAAATTTGGATAGCATGCTTGAACCTTCAATAGCCAATCAAATAAATTTGCTTCTTGCTCTCTCTTTCATGAGCTCTAGATGCATTGTTTTGCTTTCAAGTGCTAAAATCAATGTTTGAAGAAGCCCATTTACAAAGTAAGCTGTTCTGTGGGATGTTTCTGTAATCTATACTATGATCAATATACTTCTGTGGTATCTCATTGACTCCATAGTCAGGTCTCTAAAAATGAAATGGCTATCGCATATAATTCCTTGAGTAGCTCTGCTGCCCCATACCCTTGGAATGGAAATGGGGAGCTCCTCGGCTTGGATACAGCCATATTCTAATCTATGATTGAGTATAGCTTTCATATATGTCACACATGTGAGTGGGATGTTGTTGAGTTGGTAAAACTTTATGAATTATCTCATTCAAGTAGGTGAAACATGAGGATGTTTCATCTTCTAGGAATATGCATCATTATTTGCTTGCAGGATAATATGATTTCATTGCTGAAAATCAAAGTGTCAAGAATTTGCTTCTTTTCTTGAAGTATTCAAAGGAAAGTAAAAATATTTTCTTTTCTTCTACTATGTTTGAAATTTTGTTCTCTCTTTTGTTAATTTCAGCATGCACCCTATCTTATAGAGAAGAAGCAATTGGCCATAACTGATGTGGTACTCAATGCCTTGAGTGAAGCTGGTATTGCAATTGATGTTATGATTCAGTCTACTAATAGTTCTGTTCTAAAGATGTTTAAGGAAAAAACCAATTACACGCTTGTTTACGAGGTTGAGGAGGCTATTCAAAGTGCTCTTGATGTAACCATTGAAGATATCAAGACATTTGCCAATTCTGTGGTCGTTAGCAAGAATTCTGTCTTCCCTGACAATATGCTATTTCTCACTGGTACCACGAATGTTGTACCAAAGCTACAGTCAGCGGGGCTCCCTGTTTATGTAGAGCTCTTCAGCAACGAGTTTGTATCTCAGGCATGGGACTTTTTCTCAGATGCTAATGTGGAAATAAACTCCTACGTCATAGGAGGCAATATTAGTGGTATCGTCACAGATTTTCCTTTTACATCCGCTAGATACAAAAGTAAGTGAAAGTTCTTTAGGTTGAAATTTTTCTTTTTCCTTGTTTATATTCCTTGAATGAGCTTTCAGATATAATGAATTTATTTTTATTTTTAATGTTGATAAAATTAATAGGGAGACAATTTCAGTATGAATTTAAATACCTAAGAGTAAGGTCTTATTACAAATACTTTCTTTAAAAGCTGTTCTGGAATCTAATTTCCCTTCCTTTTTTAAAGCTTGAAGATATATTTATACAAGTTGAGCTACAATTGCCAATTTCAAATCCTTTATTCAAGTTCTTCAGTCCACTGTAGATAAATGATCATAAATACTCCCAGCGAATTTTAGAAACAGATAATATTTTGGGTAAAAACGTCAGCTTACTTGTAATTTACTAGGTGCAGAGCAAAATGCATAGCCAAAAATTCATATACTGTTAGAAACTCTTTTTCATTGTTGGACAATAATATGCATATGAAATCGTACTTAACAACCATTTAGTTAAAATTCAGTTGCATTAAGTAGCTACTGAATCTGCTTGGTGTATAGTGACTAGATTTCTCGAATCTATTGCAGAGAACCAATGTTTGAACTTGGGCAACAATACACCTTCTTATATGAGACCGGTGAACCCTGGCGATCTTATGGGATTAATCACTGCTGCTTACTTGCCACCAGCTGAGGCTCCTTACCCGGTGCTAAATGAGTCTGATGTAGCGGAGGCACCTTTGCCGTCAGTTAAAGCAACAGCTCCTACTCCAGGAAGTGGAACTACAGCACCAGCTCCCAGACCAAATGGGCAACCCAAAATTGCTTCATGCTTCTTGCTGTCAAATCTGGCTGTTCTCTTCACCATTCTTTTGATGGTTTGAAACTGAGACATGGCCATTCTGCTCAGATCATCCTTCCTCATTCTATTTCTATTCTCTTCTAGGATCAAGCAGCTTTGAGCATTTTGCGGCATAATTGCTCGCTGCAATTATTTATTTATTTTTTTCTTCTCCTTTTTGGATATTTATTGAACAACAGTGAATTCTTTTTGCTTTATAAATGTAGGTATGTTCATTCTTCCCCTTGTAATTTGAGAGAAAAAGGGTTCTAATAGGTACATGTGAAGACAGAGTCAGACTCGTAACCTATTCAATCTTTGTTTCAAGATATATTTATATTCTTTGGTGCTGTATCACTTTTTAGAGCAACTGAGGCATGTACTGAATGTTGCAGGGGGTTGATCATGCTGGTCTTTCTTGTCTCTCTTGTTTTTTTTTTTTTTTGGGGTCAATAAGATATGAGACTTTTAGCATTGTCTCAGGATGAAATAACGAGATTGATCATGATACTGTGATGGTTTTATCGGCAGTCAAGTGAGTTGTTGGAAAGCTTAGATTGCTTTTGGCATATTATTGTATGTGTTTTGTTTTTCGTTTTATTTATTTTTTTAAATAAACTATTTTATATTCTTAAACATTTGGATATCATGAAATAAGTTAAAATAAACAAAAATGAATTTGAACGAGTGGATTTAAATATACTAAGTGTACATTTAGTTTTTGGTGATCTATTGTGTGTTTGGTTAGTTTATGTTTTAGCACTTTAATAAATCAAAGAAACTAAAATTCGAGTTGGTTGTTTGGTTAAATAAAATTAAAAATTAATGTTAGCATCAATTTTTAAAACTTGTTTAAAAAAGTGATTTTTTTTAAAAACAAATTCAAACTTTCAGTTTTTTCATGTTAAAGTATTGCTTTTAAATATTAAATACTTAAAAAATAATTTTTTATTTTGTTTATTTATATCTAGATTAATTTATAATAATTTTTTATTTATTAAAAAAATTATATTTTGCCTTTTTTTATTTTAATTAATTATTTTTTATATTGTACATGATATGTATTATTATGCATAAATAAAAAGTTAGTATATTAGTATATACATTAAATTAATAATATAATACAATAATCAATAATTATTTTGTAAATTATAATTAATTTTTAACTATTAAACTGTTAAAATTAATTATGAAATGTTGATACCCATAGTTGGCTATTAACAAATGATTGTCACTATTAGCTATTAATAATTAGCTGCGGCTACTAAATAAAACTAGCTTTAAATTGTTTTTAAACCATAAATATATTTAAAAAAGTAGAAATGAAAGATATATTGAGTTAAATAATCATATGAAAAACAAAAAGATAAATAGAAGTTACATTTTGATGATTTTATAATTTTTGTTTTTAATTTTGAAAATATTTTTTAATCAATAAATTATAAAAGTAAAATAACAATTATTATATGTATTTTTTTTTTTGAGACTGACACTATATGTTTGTTAAATTTCTCTATTCGTGTGTTAATTCTGGGAGTGATTAAAAAAAAAGACAGATATAAGCCACTACTTGCCATTTTCAAGCACTGGGCTATAAGCCTATCCTATAATTACATGACATATTCATTTCCTCGATACTAAATGCAAATGAATGTGTGCAAAAAATGATTATATTTATTATTTTTTTTTTGAAGTGGTTAGGATAAACGGGATGAGAATTCTGATAGTTCTATTTTTTATTTTTTATTTTTATTTTTTCAACTGATAATGCTATTAATTCCCAACCATAACAAAAAATTCAAAATATATACAAAATATTCTTCAACTGTTTAGTTAGGGTTTAGGAAGGTTATAAGAGGCCCACCTGACAAGGCAATAGTTTCTATTCTAATTTAGTAGGAACAAAATCAGCTGTTCTATTTCTAAATTGAAGGTTCCCATCTCTACTAGAGTTTTGTTAGCTCTCAAGAAATCTGAAAAAGGATCATCATTTACTTTGCTTGGAGAATTAATGGTGACAGTTGAGTCAAGGCACTCAAGTTTGATTGTATAAATTTCATTCTTTAGAGAATATTTTATTTTCTTAAAAAAAAAAAATCCAAGATATCTGCTCAAAATTTGCAATGTAAGCTTAAGAAGGACTACATCAATGATTGAGGAAAAATATGAATGGTTCCAAAATCTAAACAGAGAGATATAAAATACCTAATTTGATGCAGTATCAATTTAGCTTTCAAATACTTGTATAAAAGTTAATTTATTTAAAATTAAATTAACTTGCAACTTTCCATTTACAGCGTTTCTATTCTAATCTTATAGTGATTAATATCGAAAAAATGAAAAAAAAAGTGAAAGAGTGCATTTGATAATCAAATGAAACAAAATAGTTGTAAATTAAAAATTGCTTGCAATCCTATAATAGATGTTAGAGGATAATGAATTTAGCTATTATCTCCAAGCATTCTTTTTATGATTGGAGTATGATTGATATTTGCTTAATTATCCATTTGGAAGATGATGGGATAAGAGGCAGCATATCAATTTGTGCACTTTTCTGAATGGCTTGTGACAAGGTTGTATACAAATTGCAAAACATAAAACTGATATATATCTCAAAGTTAATCAAGGTTTTATCATCAAAATATTCTTAGATATTTAGGTTATAGTCTTTCATTCCTTGCTCTCTAGAATTTTTAAATTGGGAAAATAAAAGAAAAGGAAACCTTGTGATGTGACATTGAATTTTTAAAATTAAAGCAATATTTGTATGAAGATTTTCTCCTTAACGTTATATATATATATATATATATATATATATATATATATATATATATATATATATATATATATATATATATATATATATATATATATCAATGATCGAAGGGGCGGAGAGAAGCAACATTTGCCAATTTGCCTTATTTAAAATTATATTTCTTAACCCTATGACTTTATTCATTGTCGTCCGAAACATGTTATTGTTCACTGAGACAATTGATACGTGATTGTTGATGGGTATTGGAGTCAATCCGTTGTCAACTATTTGAGGTTGAGTTGTTACCACTGCTGCATCCATGTTGACTGCTAATATGCCAATTGACAATGGCGTCTCAGCTAGGGGTGTAAACGAGTTAAGCTACTCGTGAGATACTCGAGATCGACTCGAAAAATACTCAAATTCGACTCGGAGTTAATCGAGTAGAGCTCGAGTAGCTCGAGTAGTTAGTCGAGTTGAGTTCGAGTATCATAATACTAAGCTCGTAAGACTCACGAGCTCAATTAAATTACATTTATACTCTTATAATCGAGATTAATCGAGCTTAATTGAGTATATTATTTATTAATTTTTTTATTGATTCGAGCTTTATTGAATCAAGTTCGAATAGTTCGAAATTTTTGTCGAGTCGAGTTTCGAACATTTAAAGAAAAACTCGATCGAGCTCGAGTCGAGCTCGAGTTTTGAGTATTTTAATCGAGTCGAGCTCGAGCCTGACACTGTGTCGACTTGACTCGACTCGATTACACCCTTAGTCTCAGCCCCTCCAAGAGTAACTAGTGAGAATCTCCTATACGAGATGGGATGGATGCATTATTATCTTGATATTTAATCTTCCATTGATAACATGTTAACCAATAAATACAAAAAATATGAATATATTATAAAAATAAAAAAAAGAAAGTATGTAACGAAGAACATAGTAGAGAATAGAAAAAATATTTTTATTTGTACTTTGTTCAGTTGCCATATATCTATTTATAGGATTGCATGTAAGCATCCAAAAGACATGTGTTACAAGATTTATTTGCAAAAATAAATCACAATTAAACTACACAATATAACTAGAAGATCAAGGGATGAGAGGTTATGTAATTCAATGAAAAATATAAGTGTGGAAGTTATGGATATCCAAAAGACATTAAAATATTCATAACCCTCATTGGATATGCATTAATAAAAACTTGTCTCGTTAAAATCTTACTAGGAAAAATCATGTGAGAAAAAAATTTAGTGAAAAGAAAAGAAAAGTATATTTCTTATGTATTATATATATGAAGTTGCCTCATTAAAAGTCTTGCTAGGAAAATCTAAGTGGGACAAAACTTTAGTCAAGAAAAAGAATACAACATGTATTTTCTCCTTCTTATAAAAACATCATTCCAAGTCTCTAAGCCGACACATTCCAATACTTTGCATCAATCTTTTAAATTTTGTTGTAGGCAAGGCTTTTATAAATAAATATATCAGGTTATCACTGAACGTATTTGTTAAATATCGATTTGTCCATTTTTATCAAGATCATGCATGAATAAAAACTTGAGAGTAGGCAAGGCTTTTATAAAAATTTTAAAATTTTAAACTTGAGAGTAGTCCATCTTTTAAATTTTGTTGTAGGCAAGGCTTTTATAAAAATTTTATCTGGTTTCCTTAAATGTAACCTTCTTTTAGTTGTGCTATACATATTGAATTATCTTCATATAATACTGTAGGACCTCCTTTGTTGATAGATAAACCACATATTTCTTGAATGTGTTGCGCCATTTGTGTCAACCATAAGCATTCTTGACTTGCTTCATGAATTGTAATTATTTTAGCATGATTTGAAGATGTGGTAGTCAACATTTGTTTTGCTGATCGCCATGAAATAGTAGTTTGACCACTCATAAAATATAAATATATTTGAGATCAAGCTTTATGTGGGTTAGATAAAAATCCTGCATTAGCATAACTAATTAGTTTAGATGTAGATTTATTTGAATAAAACAATCTCATGTCAATTGTTTTTCGAAGATAATGAAAAATATGTTTAACTCCATTGCAATGTCTTCGTATTAGAGAAAAACTATATCTTGCCAATAAACTTACCAAAAATATTATATCAGGTCACGTAGTATTAGCAAGATATAATAATGCACCAATTATATTTAGATATGGCACTTCAGGACCAAGTATTTCTTCCCCATCCTCTCGAGGTTGAAAGGATCCTTTTTCATATCAAGTGACCTCACAATCATTGGTGTATTCAATGGATGTGCTTTATCCATATAATCTTTTATGACCTTTTCTATGCAAGTTGATTAATGTACTAGGATCCCATAAGCTAAATGTTTGATTTGTAGACTAAGACAAAATTTTATTTTTCTAAGTTCTTTCATATCAAATTTATGTTTCAAATAATCAATCGTCTTGGCAAGAACTTTAGGAGTTCCAATAATGTTTAAATGATTAACATATACAACAATGATAGTAAATCCAAATTCTGATTTCTTTATAAAAACACATGGGCAAATATGATCATTTTTATATCCTTTTTTCAACAAGTATTTACTTTGATGATTGTACCACATTTGTTCTAATTGTTTTAGGCCATATAATGATCATTATAACTTGATAGAATAAACCTCTTGAGATTTTGAGTTTTATAATTTAGACATCTCAAATCCTTCAAAGATTTTCATGTAAATATTGTTATCAAGATAACCATCTAAATAAGCCATAATAATATCCATAAGATGCATATCAAATCTGTCATGCACTGTAAGACTTATAATGTATCAAAAAAGTGTCGCATCCACCACATGAGAATATGTGTAACACCCGCAAATTTAGACCTAGAAATTATAAGTTAAATAAGTATATTAAGGGTATATGGGAAGTATATGTGAGGTTAAGAGTATTAGAAACCATAAATAATGAAAAGATAAAAAATGAAGTTTTTAGCATTCACGCCCGTGACAGAGTTAATCACGACCGTGAATGTTGTGAATTTCAATTTTAGAAGCTGATGATCTTTATTGCCGTGACACTAGTGTTCATGCCCGTGAAGACCTTCCAATTTAAATATGACAGTGTTGTATCCTTGATAGAAACTCACGTAATTTCCAATCAGAAAACCCTAGCCACCAACCTTGAAATCCCATAAATGAATTTCCCTCATTCCCTTTGAATTCATGTTGATTAAACACGAGATTTCCACCATAAAATGGAGTAAAAATGGATTTAAAAACTAACCTTTCCATTGTAGGTTTTAAATCAGAAATAATTAGGGTTAAAACATGTTCTGAACCCTATAAATAAATATGTGTTGATGAAACAGAGGTAAGAGATCATGTTTTCCATTGCTTTTTAATCTAGTTCAATTTAGTTTAAGGGGAAATAAGGTTTAGAAGCTTTAAATGAATGAAAAGTTAAGGTTTTGGTTAATTTATGGCATAATTAGGTTAATATCAGTATTTGTATATTAATATAGCCTCTGATTTTGTGTTAGGGATGAAATAGAATGTGTAGAAGTCCACTAGAGGCAGTAGATGCGAAATTGTCAAGTGTTAGAACTCCAATATTAAGGTTTATATATATACATATTTTTATTCAATTTGGTATGTTTAAGTGAATTAAACTGATGATTTGGTATTGCTAGAAGCTTGTTAATTAAATTGGTTAATCATGGAACACATATGAAATTAATATATTGACCAATGAATATGTTTTGATGGTGTGCTATTGATGAATGAGGCATTGAGCCTAGTTTGATGAATTAAAGTACGAATAAATGCATGTTGGTAGTTGATTTTACATTATGGAGTATGGGAAGTGTTGACAGGCATGGCTAACATTGGTTAGCTTTAGAATTTCACATGATTGTGTGTGATATTGGTTGAAAATAACACTAGAATTATGTTTATGCATGATGTATCATGCCCGTGAAGCCACACTTTATGCCCATGAAAGGATTTCAAACCCATGAAGTTAAGTTTCACTTCCATGAAAGTATGAATTTTATGCATGTGAAGGTTCAAGAGCCAATCACGGCAAAGTCACGGGTAGACAACCCGTGACCGAAGGCTTCATGCCCGTGAATGCCCTCTAACCAGTAATGATTAATTGAATGATATGTTTAAGTTACATGAAGATGGTTACATATACACTTGAAATGATTATGTTAGACTATATGCCATGTGATAACATGATTGAGAATTGGGAATATGCACTATGTTCTTATCATACAAAGTAATATGTAACGACTATGTAAGGATATGGATTATGACCTAAATGATAAAGATACTTAGATTGTAATTAAATATGCCCATTCTCTATTTGAGAAATAGCTAGGATAGGTGGCATACCATTGAGGGAGTTACGGTACCATAAAATATTTATGTATGTTGTTTCTTACTCATCAAAATGGCTTAAGCTTGGATAAGAGCGCTCCTCCTGATTTGAGATGCAAAATTTGTCCTTATGCATATAGTTATTATGTTGCTCATCAGGGTGGCTTAAACTCAGGAAATAGTGTTCCTGATTTGAGACGCGAAATTTATAATAGAGATAGAAACAGAAAGTAAGCAGGGTGGCTTAAGCTCGAGTAAGAGCACTCATGTTTCATAACCTGCATCCAGGTTAGTCCGGGTCTAAAGTATTGGATAGAGAAACCAAAATTTGATAATACAATATACGAAAATAGTGTTAAAAAATTAGAAATTTGCAATATAGTACAATGAAATTGGTAATACAATAATTATTTATACAGTATACAGAAAGTAGTGAATTAGAATGTAGGTACATCCTGGACAAGGGATGTGAAAACCATAAATAGGATTTATATAAGAAACCGATGACTTGAATATGTGCTATACATGATGAAGTTTACTATGCTTATAATGATATAGAAATACTATGAAAGGAAAGTATTATGAATATGATGAAATGACTTCATTTGTGCAATATATGCATTATATGTATTGAAATCAATTCGATTCAATATGAATGAGTTCATTGTGAATAGCTATGTATATGACAATATGGTCAGATACACAGGTTTGATCAAATTATGAATGTTATATTAATATGTGAATGCATGTTAGAATTTAAATGCTTATATGCACCATTAACCTATCATTAACTCAACATGTGGGTTTTCTTGCATGAAGGTTTGGAGCCGTAGACTGTTGAGTGACACGAAAAGAAGACAAAACCAGTCAGAATAGCCTGATTTGACCCGAGTTGGATCTGTTTATTTGTTCATGCATTTTATTTATTTATTCCGCATATCATGGGATAAAGATAGTTAATTCATGTTTTAAAGGCATGTAATAGATTTTATTAAGTACAATTAGTATGGATTTTTGTAATAAGGGATTTAAAATCTTAAGATAATATTTGAGAATGATTGATATTTAGTTAAATTTAATGATTTACTATGATAAATGGTTGTCTAAAATTTCAAAGCATATGACTTAAAAATTTTGATTTTTGGGAAATGTAAAAAAGTTTTAATTTAGAATAGTTTAGCAGATATAGTTGAATGACATTCGTCGGTACAACAAGGTTTTGCCTTGGTTGTGCAGAGGGTGTTATATTTAGTAGTATTAGAGTCTGGTTTAGGCGGTTCTAAACCTAAGTGGATTATAGGGTTATCATGCATGCATATATGTGTCTTGTCTAACTTTGACTTTGGCTACTTCTCTGTCAACTTGTAGGCTTAGAGTGAGATTGTGTTTGAATCAAATGATATGGTTGAAAGCTAGAGCTCTCCATATAATGGAGCACTGAACTAGCCTAGTGCTGCTAGCATTCAGGGTCTAGATATAGTACAAGTCCTAACCTATTGGCTCCTGAACAAGCTAACTTAGATCAAATTCCCTTGATGCAACAGATGGCAGGTCTACTGCAATAAATAGTTAGAGCAGTGCCATCAGCACTCCACCTCCACCACTAAGGCTGAGGGTACGGTTGGACAAGCTTTATAAATTTGGAGCTGTTGATTTTCTGGGAATAAAAAATGATGATCCTTCTGCTGTTGAATATTGGATTGAAAAGATAGAAAGAGACTGTGATGAATTTGATGTGGCCACTGATAATAAGGCCAAGTATATTGTTTTTTTTTGTTAAAGAAGATGGTTATGACTGGTATAAGGCAGTTTTGTTGAAACTAGATGTTTTATAGCCTATGACTTAGGACTTCTTTATGGCTTAATTTAAGGAACAACACATTCCTCTGATTTATATGGATGAGAAGAAGACAAAAATCCCGAGTCTCAAGTAGGGCAATATGACAGTGATAAAGTACTAGAGGGAGTTTACTCGACTGAGTAAATATGCCTTTTAGATGATCATCAATGAGAGAGACAAATGCAAGATGTTTGAGTATGGCCTCAATGCAAAGATAAGGAATTTTGTCACTGCACTTTAACATAACAACTTCACCAAGCTAATTTCAGACACTGTTAGTATGGAACAGAGGAAGAGGGAGAGAGCTAAGGAAGCTACTAGTCAGATAGTGACTCTAGTGATCCAATCTTCAGACAAGAAAGGTCGGTTCCACCCACAGTCTCATGGCAGGAGTCAGAGATAGAGTAAAGGTTATACTTAGGTTAGTTTATTATGAGGGGACAAACTTCTAGGTCTACATCTATAGTAGGTAACAATTAGACTCAGGCTACCAGGGATAACCTTCCAATTTATGGCACTTGCCATAAGAGTCATAGAAGATAGTGCTGGAAGAACACAAATGCTTGTTACATATGTGGGTTTAAGAAACATATAAAGAGGGATTGTCCTTTGATGACTTGCAGTGCACCAGCCTAGACAACATGGTCTCTCTAGCTCAGACTATGCAACATATATGAGGTCATACAAGACCTACCCAGACAGTCTCTAAGATTATCAATAGGCCAGGACCAGGTCGAGTGCCGGCTAGAGCTTATGATAAGAGGGCCAAGGAGGACCAAGAGGCTACAGATGTGATTGCTGGTATCTGTTTTCTTTATGACTCTGATATATGTGCATTGATTGGCCTGGGTTCAACACACTCATATATATGTACAAACACTCTATGACAGTACAATATGATCAGAGAGAATCTTGAATATGAAATTGAGGTCACAAACCTTTGAAGAAAGAGATTTGTAATGCTGAAAACTGTAGAACAGGGGGTTGTGAAAGTGGAAGGTGAGTTGCTCCCACAACTTCCACAGGTTATTTCAATGATGAAGGCAGATAAAATGATGAGAAAGGATGCAACGACTATTTGGCTCATAGGGTTGATACTAGAAAGGAAGGTCTAGAACTTCACGATATCCCCACAGTACATGAATTTTCAGATGTATGCCCAAAAGATATACTGGGATTACCACATCATAGAGAGGTTGATTTCTTTATAGAGCTCACTCCAGGCACAACACCTATATCAACAACGCCATACATAATGGCATCATCAGAGTTGAAAGAGCTTAAGGCTCAACTGTAGGAATTGTTAGAAAAGGGTTATATTAGGCCGAGTGTATCTCCATGGGGTACACCAGTGTTATTTGTAAAAAAGAAAGATGGTTCTATGAGGCTATGCATATACTACAAATAGCAGAACAAGGTAACAATCAAGAACAAATATCTGTTACCACGAATTGATGGCCTATTTGATCAGTTGAAGGTTGCATGTTTATTTTCGAAGATTGTTTTGAGATCAGGGTATCATCAGTTGAGATTCAAGCGAAAGATAATGCCCAAACAACATTCAGAACTACATATATGCATTATGAATTTATGGATATGCCTTTTGGGTTAACCAATGTCCTAGTGATCTTTATGGATTTAATGAACAAGGTGTTCAGAATCTACTTAGACCAGTGTGTAGTGGTCTTTATTGATGATATTCCGGTGTATTCTAAGACACTTGAGAAGCATGATCAATATCTAAGAATAGTGTTATAGACACTTATGGAGCAGAAATTGTATGCCAAGTTCTCAAAATGTGAATTTTGGCTTGATAAGAAAACTTTTCTAGGACACATTGTGTTGTCATATGGTATTCGAGTTGATCCTAGCGAGATAAAGGTTCTTATAAGTTGGAAGCCTCCCTATAATGTGACAGAGATCAAACGTTTCCTTGAATTAGTTGGTTACTACCAGTGGTTTGTTAAAGGATTTTCCATGATTACTTCTCCTTTAACCAGACTATTGAGAAACAATGTGAAATATGAGTGGACTCAGGAATGCTAGGATAGTTTTGATAGTCTAAAGAAGATGTTAATAGAGGCTCGGATTTTGACACAACTAGTTCCTGATAAGAAATATGTAATCTACAGTGATGCTTCTCACAATGGATCGGGGTGTACTTATGTAAGAAGGAAAGGTAGTGGCATATGCATCTAAGGAGTTGAAGGTTCATAAGAAGAATTACCCCATACATGATTTAGAGTTGGTCTTTGAACTAAAGATATGGCATCATTTGTCCTATCCGCTAATATAGATTAAGTCACGGAGTTGTTAAATCGACTCGTCGGTTTGACCAAATTGTAAATTTGGATTTTTATCGAACAATAATAAAAATAATGGCAATTAAGTATGAAATATAATCAATAAAGTGTTTAAAATATTTAAAGATGTTAAATTTCGATAAAGGATTAAATTGCAAATTTTGAAAAGTTTATGGGTCAATTTGCAATTTATTAAAAATTGAAGGATTTATTAGGATAATCATAAATTAAATGCATGAATTGGGACATTTTAAGCATGTGGAGGCTAGCTTAACCAAGTGGCAAAGTTTAATAAGCTAATTAAGATATATGCATTTAACATTAATGAAAGTTTCTAGATTGATGCTTAGGTGTCCCTCCCATCTTAATAATGTTTGTCATCTTCTTCTTGATTATTTCTTCTTCTTTCTTAATCCTTTGTATCTAGAATTGCCCATCATTGTTTTCCATGTTCTTCTTATCATACATCAAAGGAAGATGAACATATTAATTACCTAAGGAAAATATCTAGATTTTTATAGCCTATGTGTCAAAGTATTGACTAATTTTGTCTTATTCCTCTTAATTACTCATCATTCTTCCTTATCCTAACATCTAGAACACTCTATTCTCTAAACTAGCCACATTTTTCCATTGGACAGCAATAACCAAACCTTGTTCTAAGAAGAGAAAATGAGAAAAAGAGAGAGAAAGGCATGAGAAATTCCATTTTTATGCCTAAGGAAACTTAGGAGAGCAAGGAAAAAGAGAAAAATTAGGGTTTATGATGTTTTAATAATCTAATTTTAAATTTTAGGAACTCAAGTTAATAAGGAACTAGATCAAGGGAGCAAAGGAAAGGAGAAATAGAAGTAAAGAGAAAGAAAAGAGAAAAAGAGAGGTTTGTTTGCTAGACTTAGGATTTATTTTGATGAAAATTGAAGATAGTTCATGTATGTATTCTGTGCTGGAAATGGATGAGCTTTGAGCACTTAAACTGTTATAACGTAATTTCTAGAACTCAGTTTTGCATGTTCTTTATTGGGTTTGAAAGATAAGACATGGAGCTATAACTTTCAGTTAGACCATAAAATCTGAATATGTTTGTAATTATCCAGAAAAATTCATAAAATTTGAACATAGAATCTGTCCAGATATTCTGGGCAGAATTGTTTGTAATGAGCAGTAAGTACTTAAACTGTTATAACTTGAGTTATGGAGCTTGGATTTGTGTGTTATTTGTTCGGTTGGAAAGATACGACATAGGGCTATAATATGTATTTAGACTATAACATCTAAACATGTTTGTAATTGGCCACAAAACAATTCATAAAGTTCAGACTTAGAATCTGTCCAGAAAATTCTGGGTAGAATATCTTTTAATACAAAATTCATAATTAAGTGATTCAAGTTGAATATTAAAGCTAAGATCCATATCTAAAATTTTTATAAATATCATGTAACTACATTCATAATGAAACAGGACCACAATTAAGGTCTAATACAGAGAACATAATCTGCCAGTCACAAGGTAACATGTGAGTTGAGGAATGAAATAAGTAAAATATGAGAACTTTGTTATATTATGTAAATATTATTTTAATTGAGTGATTATGTGATTATTTTGAGATATTACATGCATGAAAAGTATGAAATTAATTATTATGAATTTTAATGAAATTGTATAAGCTCTAGAATACCTAAATAGAACCAATTTAGGATAGTTTGGCATGCCAAATAGGGGGGAGTATGATGAAAATGATTAAATCCATTAATGGTATGATTATCTATGCCGGTAATGACACTGTTATCTACGTCGTTAATGACACTTTTATCTACGCCGGTAATGACATGGTTATCTACGTTGGTAATGACATTGTTATCTATGCCAGTAATAAGACTTATATGCGCACATCATATTGCCTGGGTGGCACTCCTAAGTGCCTGGATGACAACTCCGTTATCCAAGTCAGTGGTTCATAGGTGTACTGGGCATAAATAAAGATATAAATAAAAGTCATGGAACATAAAAGAATTATTGATAATAAAAATGGAATTATGAATTGTGGAATGTTTTAAAAGAAGATTTAGTGTTATACAACAAGGTGATAATAAAATAAATAAATATGAGATAAAATAATGTAATTTGATGTTGATACATGCTATAATACCATGATATGTATATTTTCATGAGAATATAATTAAGCATGAGTTGAGATATGATAATGCATGATTGTATAAAATAGTCTGTTGCCTTATTTATATGCACCACTAAGCCAAGAGCTTAGCGTGGGAGTTTTCTCACGCAGATTTAGTAAAGAATAAATATAAGATAGTAGACAAAGCTAGTGGTGACCTAATCCAGTAAAGCAGCCTGTTGCACACCTCGTGGGTTACAAAACTTTTGCATATTATCTTGTAAATTTTATTTTGTAGGATTTGTAATATAAACAGTATATTTTGTAAAGAACATGCTACTATATAAAAATGTAGTCTAACTTTTATGTTATATTTCTTTTATAAATGCAAACTAAATAAATAGTAAATGAAAAAAATACATATGAATGATTTTCATGTATATAATTTTTAAAAATGATATTTTAATCAATGAAGTCAGCGTAGTATACCCTCATTCGGGCACGAGCTGCTGGGGTGAGGGGGTGTTACAGTTTTTGGTATCAGAGCACCAGGTTGGTGTTTCTGGATTTTGGTATTAAAGCATGGTTTGGGCACTTTGGGATTTTAAAATGGTTTTCAAAAATAATTATGATATGTGTGTACCCAAAATTAAGTATTAAAGTTGCTGCTTACTGATTGGGGGCCGTTATTTTATGATATATGTAGATAATGGCTTCAGAGTCATGACATATTGTGGCCGAAGGAGGCGAAAGTAATGAGCCTACTAAAACAGAGGCTTCATCACAACCCAGTCGTCGTTGAGCTACTGTATCTAGATCTAGTGCTAGCCTATCAAGAGCGCAGTCTATTACTGGCACAGGACAAACAGAACTTATAAGGAACATGATCGATTTGCTACAAAGAGCATCACAACCAACCTCATCGGGGTTGCGATTTGAGAGGCTGAGGAAGCTAAAGGCACCTGATTTCTACAGTAAATGGGAAGATGACCCCTCAGTGGGAGAGTTTTGGCTAGAACGGGCAGAGAGAGTTTTTGATTAGCTGCATTGCATAGATGAGCATAAATATGAGTATGCAATATCTTTACTACAGGATCATGCATATGACTGGTGGCAATCTGAATCACAGAGCACAGAGGCTCCTGACCCTATGACAGTGGAGTTCTTTCTAGAGTAGTTTAAAGAGCAGTATATTCCTCCTATCTACACAGACGATAAGAAAAGAGAGTTTTTGATGCTAAAATAAGGAAATTTGTCAGTAACAGAATATGAAAGAGAATTTACATATCTCTGCAAATATGTGGGAGGTATTATATCCATTGAGGCAGATAAGTGCCGACGATTTGCAGATGGATTGAGAGACCCAATCAAGCTACAGGTTTCAGCCCTATGCTTGATGAGTTTTCCTAGTTTGCTAGCATCTGCCAGAACAGTTGAGAGAGTTCTAGCAGCACAGTAGCCAGCACAAGGTAGAGGGTTCAGGAGACCTATGCCATAACTGAGTAGAGTACAGTTAAGTGGAAAAAGAGCCAAATCTTCCAGTGGCCGATTTCAGGCTGGGGGTTCCAATAGGCTTTCTTCTTTCAGGCAGGGATAATCCACAAGATCTGTTTCTTCGGTAGCCAGTGCACCGACACAGACACCATATAGATCTCTACCCCTACCAGAATGTCAACATTATGGTTGTTCTCATCCAGGAGAGTGTTGGTGGATGATAGGAGCATGCGGGAGGTGTGGCTCCAAAGATCACTTGAAAAGAGATTGTCCCTTGTTACAGTATGGAAGAGGTTCGAGGAGCACTGAGCTGATACAGACACAGTCTTCTGGGCAAGGCAGAGGCCGAGGTTGAGGGTAAGGCAGAGAAGGCCGATCAGGGTCCAGTCAGTTCAGATCAGAGACAGTTGAGAGGCTAGAAGGTAGTAGAGATACCCCAGCTAGGGCATATACCATGCGAGGCCAAGAGGAGCAGGATGCACCTGATGTCTTGATTGGTAAATTTCTTCTCTTTGGCTTTGATATTCATGCATTAATAGATCCAGGGTCAACGCATTCATACATATGCACACCGTCGCCGGATCGAGAAGGTTTAGAACCACAGTCTCTAGAATTTGAGATTCTTGTAACTAACCCATTAGGACACAGTGTGAGGGTTAGCAAGGTGTTTAGGGGTTGCCCAGTTGAAATTCAAGGAAGGCAATTCCCAACAGACTTGATAGAGTTACCATTTTATGAGTTCGATGTGATCTTGGGAATGGATTGGTTAGCTCGTTATGGAGTGGTAGTGGATTGTGGAAGAAGACAGATGATCATTAGAATTCCAAAACAATATGAGATAATGGTGATGGGTGAGAATAGAAGATACCCAGACAATGTGATATCAGTGTTGAAAGCTCAGAAACTCATCAGTAAGGGATGCGAAGCATACTTAGCGTATGTAGTTGATATGGAAAAAACAAGTCCAAAGTTGGTGGATATTCCTACTGTTAGTGAGTTTTCCGATGTATTTCCAAAGGAGTTGCCAGGGTTACTATCAGATAGAGAAATTGAATTTGCTAACGATTTGGTACCCGACACTGCCCCTATTTCTATTACACCATATAGGATGGCACCAGCAGAGTTGAAAGAGCTGAAGGTACAGTTGCAGGAGTTGTTAGATAAGGGTTTTATACGACCCAGTGTATCACTATGGGGTGCTCTAGTATTATTTGTCAAGAAGAAAGATGACACTCTTCGTCTTTGCATCGATTACAGCCAACTTAATAAGGTGACTATTAAGAATAAATACTCTCTGCCTAGGATTGATGACTTATTTGACCAATTGAAAGGTGCAACCATATTTTCAAAGATGTACCTAATATGAGTTCCTGGTTATGCCCTTTGGATTGACAAATACACCAGTAGCTTTTATGGACCTAATGAACCGAGTGTTCAGACCTTATCTTGATCAATTTGAGTGGTGTTTTATTGATGACATTCTTGTGTACTCTAGAGACCGAGAAGAACATGATCAACATCTCAGAATAGTGATGCAAACACTGAGAGAGAAGCAGTTGTATGCAAAACTATCTAAGTGCGAGTTTTGGCTTAAATCAGTCAGTTTTCTGGGTCACATAATTTCAGCATAAGGTATTTAGGTTGATCCTAGTAAAATTGAAGCTATTCTTAATTGGAAACCACCGCGAAATGTGATTGAAGTGAGAAGTTTTCTCAGATTAGATGGATATTATAGGAGGTTCGTGAAGGAATTTTCATCCTTAGCGACTCCTTTGACATGACTGCTACGAAAAGAGGTTTGTTTTGAGTGGACAGATAAGTGTCAAGCAAGTTTTGATCGACTGAAGGCAATGCTGATTGAAGCACCAATTTTGACTCAACCTACTCCAGGAAAAGATTTTATTGTGTACAGTGATGCTAATCATAATGGTTTAGGTTGTGTTCTTATGCACGAAGGAATGGTGATTGCTTACAACTCAAGACAACTTAAGTCTCATGAGCTTAACTATCTGACACATGATTTAGAGTTAGCTGCGATAGTTTTTTGCTCTTAAGATCTGGAGACATTATCTGTATGGGGAAAGATGTTATATCTATACAAATCACAAAAGTCTTAAATATCTTCCCTCATAGAAAGAGTTGAATATGAAACAATGAAGTTGGTTGGAATTGATTAAAGATTATGACTGTGTGATCAACTACCAGCCAGGTAAAGCTAATATGGTTGCGGATGCACTAAGTGGAAAGATTTTAGCTGAGATGCAAATACAATCTACTTTGATGCAGAGGATCAAAGATGCTCAGAAGAAAGATGAGAAGTTAGTAAAGATAGTGGAGACAGTGAAAAAGGGAGAAAAACCTGAGTTTTCATTGACAGAAGATGGCACAATATACTTCAAGAATAGGATTTTCGTTCTTAATGTAAAAGAGCTGAAGTCCGATATTTTAAAAGAAGCACATGAAATAGTATATACCATGCATCCAGGCGGGAACAAGATGTATCAAGATTTGAAAACTCAATATTGGTGGTCAGGGATGGAGAAGAATATCACTGAATATGTTGCTAAATGTCTAACTTGTCAACAAGTGAAAGCGGAACACCAGTTGCCCATTGGATTGCTGCAACCTATACCGATTCCAGAATGGAAATGGGAAAGAATCACGATGGATTTTGTGTCTGGGTTACTGATGACTCAGAGAAAGTATGATGCAGTATGAGTGATAGTAGATCGATTGATGAAGTCAGCACACTTCTTACCAGTCAGAATGAACTACTCATTGAACAAGCTAGCTGAAATTTATGTAAGTGAGATAGTGAGGTTGCATGGAGTGCCAATGTCCATAATATCTGATAGAGATCCCAGATTTACTTCACAATTCTGGAAGAGTCTATAACAAGCTTTTGGAACTCGACTCAATTTCAGCACAACCTTTCATCAACAGACAGATGGACAATCAGAGCGAGTTATTCAGTTGCTAGAGGATATGATGAGAAGTTGTGTGTTTGAATTTGAGGGAATTTGGGATAGATATCTACCTCTTATGGAGTTTGCCTACAACAACAACCATCAGACAAGCATAGGCATGGCTCCGTATGAGGCATTGTATGGAAGAAAATGCAGGACACCAATTTGTTGGATAGAATTGAGTGAAAAGAGGTTGATAGGGCCAGAGTTAGTACAACAAATAGAAGAAAATGTTAGAATTATCCAAGAAAGTTTGAAAGCAGAACAAGATCGACAGAAATCATATGCTGACCTCAAGAGGCGAGATATAGAGTATGCTATGGGATAAAAGGTATTTCTCAAGGTTTCACCTTGGAAGAAAGTATTGAGATTTGGTAAAAAGGGAAAGTTAAGTCTGAGGTTCATTGGTCCTTATGAGATTTTGGAAAGAATCGGACCAGTGGCATATCGGTTAGCCCTTCCACTATAGTTAGATAAAATCCATAATGTTTTAAATGTGGCGATGCTAAGGAGATATAGATTTGATCCAACTCATGTCATACCAACTAAGGAGATAGAAGTGCAAACCGACTTGACATATGAAGAGGAACCGATTGCTATATTAGCATGTGAAGAAAAAGTTTTACGAAACAAGAAAGTTCCATTAGTTAAAGTGCTATGGCGAAATCATGCTACTGAAGAAGCCGCATGGGAGAGTGAAGAAGTTATGAAGAAGCAATATCCTCTATTGTTCAACAAAGAATGAACAGTAAAATTCCGAGGACTAAATTTATTTTAAAGGAAGAGAGGATGTCATATCCGCTAATATAGACTAAAGTCACGGAGTCGTTAAATCGACTTGTCGGTTTGACCAAAGTCTAAATTTGGATTTTTATCGAAAAATAATAAAAATAATGGCAATTAAGTATGGAATATAATCAATAAAGTGTTTAAAATATTTAAAAATGTTAAATTTCGGTAAAAGGATTAAATTGCAAATTTTGAAAAGTTTAGGGGTAAATTTGCAATTTATTAAAAATTGGAGGATTTATTAGGATAATCATAAATTAAATGCATGAATTGGGACATTTTAAACATGTGGAGGCTAGCTTAACCAAGTGGCAAAGTTTAATAAGCTAATTAAGATATATGCATTTAACATTAATGAAGGTTTCTAGATTGATGCTTAGGTGTCCCTCCCATCTTAATAACTTTTCTCATTTTCTTATTGATTATTTCTTCTTCTTTCTTAATCCTTTGTATCTAGAATTGCCCATCATTGTTTTCCACGTTCTTCTTATCATACATCAAAGGAAGATGAACATATTAATTAGCTAAGGAAAATATCTAGATTTTTATAGCCTATGTGTCAAAGTATTGATTAATTTTGTCTGCTTCCTCTTCATTACTCATCCTTCTTCCTTATCCTAACATCTAGAACACTCTATTCTCTAAACCAAACTCATTTTTCCCTTGGACAGTCGTAACCAAACCTTGTTCTAAGAAGAGAAAGTGAGAAAAAGAGAGAGAAAGACATGGGAAATTCCATTTTCATGCCTAAGGAAACTTAGGAGAGTAAGGAAAAAGAGAAAAATTAGGGTTTATGAAGTTTTAATAATCTAATTTTAAATTTTAGGAACTCAAGTTAACAAGGAACTAGATCAAGGGAGAAAAGGAAAGGAGAAAGAGAAGTAAAGAGAAAGAAAAGAGAAAAAAGAGAGGTTTGTGCATAACCTAAGGCAATAGCCGATTTTAATTTTTTTTAATTACATAAATTAATTATTTGGCATGTTTATGATTTTGAATTAATATTATTTGTGATGAAAAATCTTAGGGATGCATGTTTGCTAGACGTAGGATTTAATTTGATGAAAATTGAAGATAGTTCATGTATGTATTCTGTGCTGGAAATGGATGAGCAGTGAACAGTTAAACTATTATAACTTAATTTTTAGAACTCGGTTTTGCATGTTCTTTGTTGGGTTTGAAAGATAAGAAATGGGTCTATAACTTTCCATTAGGCCATAAAATCTGAATATGTTTGTAATTATCCTGAAAAATTCATAAAAGTTGGACATAGAATCTGTCCAGAAATTCTGGACAGAATTGTTAGTAATGAGCAGTAAGTACTTAAACTGTTATAACTTGAGTTATGGAGCTTGGATTTATGTGTTATTTGTTCGGTTGGAATGCTAAGACATAGGGATATAATATAGATTTAGACTTTAACATCTGAACATGTTTGTAATTGGCCACAAAATAATGCATAAAGTTCAGACTTAGAATCTGTCCAGAAAATTCTGGGTAGAATTTCTAGTGACCAGTCAATGTTTATTTTATCATATCTTTTGATAAAGAACTCATAATTAAGTGATTCAAGTTGAATATTAAAGATAATATCTATATGTAAAATATTTAGGAAGATCATGTAACTAAATTCAGAACGAAACATGACCAAAATTAAGATCCAATACAAAGAACAAAATCTGCCAGTGACAGGGCAACATGTGAGTTGAGGAATGAAATGAGTAAAATGATGAGAAATATGTTATATTATATAAATATCATTTTAATTGAGTGATTATGTGATTATTTTGAGATATTACATGCATGAAAAGTACGAAATTAATTATTATGAATTTTAATGAAATTGTATAAGCCCTAAAACACCTACCTAGAACCAACTTAGGATAGTTTGGCATGCTAAATAGGGGGGAGTATAATGAAAATGATTAAATCAATTAATGGTATGATTATCTATGCCTGTAATAGCACTGTTATCTAGGCCGGTAATGACACTTTTATCTACGCCGGTAATGGCACTGTTATCTATGCCGGCAATGACACTTATATGCGCACATCATATTGCCTGGGTGGCACTCCTAAGTGCCTAGATGAGAACTCCGTTATCCGAGTCAGTGGTTCATAGGTGTCCTGGGCATAAATAAAAAGTCATGGAACATAAAAGAATTATTGATAATAAAAATGGAATTATGAATTGTGGAATGTTTTAAAAGAAGATTTAGTGTTATACAATAAGGTGATAATAAAATAAATAAATATGAGATAAAATAATGTAATTTGATGTCTATACATGTTAGAATACCATGATATAAATATTTTCATGAGAATATGATTAAGCATGAGTTGAGATATGATAATGCATGATTGCATAAAATAGTTTATTGCCTTATTTATATGCACCACTAAGCCAAGAGCTTAGCGTGGGAGTTTTCACATGCGCATTTAGTAAAGAATAAATAGAAGATAGTAGACAAAGCCAACGGTGACCTAATCCAGTAAAGCAGCCTGTTGCACACCTCGTGGGTTACAAAACTTTTGTATATTATCTTGTAAATTTTATTTTGTAGTATTTGTAAAATAAACAATATGTTTTGTAAAGAATATGTTACTATATAAAAAAGTACTCTAACTTTTATGTTATATTTCTTTTATAAATGCAAAGTAAATAAATAGTAAATGGAAAAAATATATATGAATGATTTTCATGTATACAATTTTTAAAAATTATATTTTAATCAATGAAGTCAGATAGCATACCCTCATCCGGGCACGAGCTGCTGGGGTGAGGGGGTGTTACGTAATTATCTTTCTACAGAGAGATGTTTCATCTACACAGACTATAAGAATTTGAAATACTTGCCTACATAAAGGAATCTCAATTTGAGATAGAGGCAGTGGTTAGAGTTGATAATGGAATACAACTGTGTTAATCATTATCATCCAGGTAAAGCCAATGTAATGACTGATGCATTGAGTAGGAAGATAATGGTTGAGTTACACATTTGGCCTATGCTGAATTACGAGATTATTGACACACAGAGACAAGATAATAGGCTTATGCAAATAACTGACTCAGTCTCTAAGGGAGATAGATTAGATCATACAGTTGAATTTGATAGTGGAATATACTATCATGGTTGTTTATACATGCCCAATATTGAGCTGAGACAGAGGATACTACAGGAAGCACATGAGACCAGGTATACTATGCACCCTTGAACCATGAAGATGTATAACGACCTGAAGAGTAAGTACTGGTGGATGGGTATGAAACGAGATATCATAGAATGTACAACCAGATGCCTAACATGTCAACAAGTCATGGAAAAACACTAGGTACCATCAAGACTACTACAACTTATCGATGTACCATAATGGAAAGGGAAGCAAATTACTATGAATTTTCTAATTGGGTTGCTAGTAGCTTCTCAAAATTTTGATGTTGTATGGCTTATTATGGATAGACTTACAAAGTCGGCTCACTTCTTGCTTATCAAGAGGGATGTTTCTTTGAACAGACTAGTAGAACTTTCTATCAATGAAATAATATGACTTCATGGAGTGCCAGTATCCATTGTGTCAAATAGGGACCCCAAGTTTACTTTTCAGTTTTGGGGTAGTTTATAGAAAGCTTTAGGTACCAAGCTCATTTTCAGTACAACTTTTCATTCCCAGACAGATGGTCAATGAGAGAAGGTCATACAAATCCTAAAGGATATGATGAGGAGTTGTGTGATTGAATTTAAAGGTAGTTGGGTTAAATATATTACATTAATGGAATTTGCTTATAATAGCAACTATCAGTCTAGTATCAACATGGCTCCATATGAGGCATTATATGGCAGAAAGTGTTGAATTCCTCTGTGTTGGACAAAACTCAATGAGAGAAGATTAGTGGGACTAGACTTGGTACAAGAAACAGAAGAAAAGGTACGGGTTTTTCAAGATAGATTGAAGACAGTTTCTAGTAGACAAAATTCGTATGCATATCTCAAGAGAAAAGATGTTGAGTATGCAGTGGGAGACAAGGTTTTCCATAAAGTCTCACCATAGAAGAAGGTTCTGATATTCAGGAGGAAAGGTAAATTGAGTCCAAGATTTATTGGGCCTTATAAGGTACTAGCAAAAGTGGGACTAGTTGCTTATAGGCTTGCTCTACCACTAGAGTTGAGCAAGAAGCATGATGTGTTCTATGTCTCCATATTGAGGAGATACAAATATGATCCTTCTCATATTATTTCAGTAGAGGACATTGAAGTGAGATTAGATTTGACCTATGAGGAAGAATCAATTCAGATTCTAGCCCAAAAGATCAAGGAACTTAGGAACAAATGAGTACCATTAGTCAAGGTATTATGGAAAAATCATGCTACATAAGAGGCTACATGGGAAAGTGAAAAGGAGATAAGAGCTCAGTATCCACAACTATTCAGAGACAATATATCAAGTAATTTCGAGGATGAAATTTCTTTAATAATGAGAGAAATATAACACTCGCAAAATTAGGTCTGGAAATTATAAGTTAAATAAGTGTATTAAGGATATATGTGAAATATATGTGAGTTTAAGAGAATTAGAAACCATAAAATAATGAAAAGATAAGAAAAAGTGAAGTTTCCAGCATTCATGCCTGTGACAGAGTTAATCACGACCTGCGAATGTTGTAAATTTCAGTTTTATAAGTGAGGATCTTCATGGCCATGACACTAGTGTCCATGCCCATGAAGAATTGCAGGTTTAAATATAGTAGTGTCATATTCTTGACAGAAACTCACATAATTTCTAATCAGAAAAGCCTAGCCACCAACCCTGAAACCCTAAAAATAAATTTCCCTAATTCCCTTTGAATTCCTGTTGATAAAACTTGAGATTTTCACCATAAATGAATTTAAAAATGAAGCTTTCCATTATAGGTTTGAAATCAGAAATAAGTAGGGTTAGAACACATTCTAAACCCTATAAATCAATTTATGTTCATGAAACAGAGTTAAGAGATCAAGTTCTTTATTGCTCTTTAATCTAGTTCAATTTGGTTTAAGGGGAAATAAGGTTTAAAAGGTTTAAATCAATGAAAAGTTAAGGCTTTGGTTAGTTTATGGCATAATTATGTTAATATTAGTATTGGTATATTAATATAGCCTCTGATTTTGTGTTAGGGGCTAAAACATATGGTTGATAAGTCCATTAGAGGCAGTAGATGTGACATACACACATTTTTATTCGATTTGGTATGCTTGTGATGTAAATTATGGTTTTGGACATGTTTAGTGAGTTGAACCGATGATTTGGTATTGTTGGAAGCATGTTAATTAAAATAGTTAATCACGGAACACGTATGAAATTAATATATTGACCAATGAATATGTTTTGATGGTGTGATATTGATGAATGAGTCATTGAGCCTAGTTTAATGAATTAAAGTACGAACAAATGCATGTTGGCAGTTGATTTTACATTCTGGAATATGGAAAGTGTTGATAGGTGTGGCTAACATTGGTTAGCTTTAGAATTTCACATGATTATGTGTGATATTGGTTAAAAACAACACTAGAATTATGTTTCTGCATGATGTATTACACTCATGAAGCCAAGCTTCATGCCCAAAAAAGGATTTCACGCCCGTGAAGCCAAGCTTCACTCCCATGAAAGTATGAATTTCATGCCCGTGAATAAATGTTCATGCCTGTGAAGGTTTAAGAGCCAATCAAGACTGAGTCATAGGTAGATAACCCATGATCGAAGGCTTCACGCCCGTGAATATATCATTCACACACGTGAATCCCCTTTAACCATAATGATTAATTGAATGATATGTTTGAGTTACATAAAGATGGTTACATACACACTTGAAATGATTAAGTGAGATTATATGCCATGTTATAACATGATTGAGAACTGGGAATATACATTAGGTGCTTATCATACAATGTAATATGTAACGACTATGTAAGGATATAATTGTGACCTAAATAATAAAGATACTCAGACTATAATGCTCCTGATTCGAGACGCATAATTTGCAATATAGATAGATACAGAAAGTGAGCAGGGTGGCTTAAGCTCGGGTAAGAGCGTTCATGTTTCATAACCCATATTCGGGTAGTTTGGGTCTAAAGTATTGGGTGAGAAACCAGAATTTGGCAATACTGTATGCAAAAATGGTGTAGAAATTATAAATTTGCAATACAATACAATGAAATTGGTAATACAATAATTATTTATATCTTATACAGAAAGCAGTGAATCAGAATACAGACACATCCTAGACAAAAGATGTGAAAACCAAAAATAAGATTTATATAAGAAACCAATGACTTGAATATGTGCTATACATTATGAAGTTTATTATGCTTATAATGATATAGAAATGTTGTGAATGGAAAGTATTATGAATATAATAAAATGACTTCATTTGTGCAATATATGTATTGTATGTATTGAAATCAATTTGATTCAGTATGAATGAGTTCATTGTGAATAAGGTTTGTTCAAATTATGAATGTTATATTAATATATAAATAAATGTTAAAATTTAAATGCTTATATGTATCACTAAGTTATTAGTAGCTTAGCGTGTAGATTTTTCTACATGTAGGTTTAGAGCCGTAGAGTGTTGAGTGATACGAAGAGAAGATAAAGCCAGTCAAAGCAATCAGAGTTAACTCGAGTTGGGTTTATTTATTTGTTCATGCTTTTTATTTATTTATTTTGGCATATCATAGAATAAAGACAGTTAATTCATGTTTTAAAGACATGGAATAGATTTGATTAAGTACAAGTAGTATGGATTTTTATAATAAGGGATTTAAAATTCGAAGACAATATTTGAGAATGATTGATATCCAGTTACATTTAATGATTTACTATGATATATGGTTGTCTAAAATTTCAAAGCTTATGACCTAAAAATCTTGATTTTTAAGAAATGTAAAAAAGTTTTAATTCATAATAGTTTAGACAGATACAGTTGTATGACATTCATTTGTACAAGATTTTACCCTGGCTATGTAGAGGGTGTTACAATATGATTGTTCATAATCAATAACAGGCCTTTTTGAAAATATTTGTGCCGTAAGTCTTACTTTATATTATACAATTTTGTTATTCTCATTTTATTTATGCACAAATTCTCATTTGTATCCTACAGGTTTCAACCTTCAGGTGTTCAAACCATTGGTTTGAAAATTTCACGTTTATTAATTGAATCTGATTTAACCTATATTGTGTCTTTTCATTTCGGCCGATCACACATACGTTGACATTCTTCGATTGGTCTACCATGCTTCAAGCGTGCTTTAGACTCATTAGCTGTAGCAAGTTGTCCTGCTATGAATATTAAAATATGTTTTGGATGTCTATAATTCTCACAATTATGTTTTTCATTGAATTACATAACATCTCATTCCTTAATCTTCCAACTTAATTGAGTTTAATTTTTACAATTAAATTTTGTAACTTGTATGTTTTGGATTCATACATGTAAGTCTATAAATAGAAGTTTAGTGAATTAATAAAACACAATTAAAAATATTTTCTCTATTTCTACTCTTTTCTTCATTATGTACTTTATTTTATTTATTTTTATAACACATTATCAGTACGAGTTCTAACAATAATTTTTAAGGTAAGTCTAATAAGGTAGGTTTTTTTCATACTTTTTATCTAATACAATTGACAATGGGGATTGGTATATTTGATAACTCATTGCTCATAAAAATGATTTCTTGTTTATCTTCAACTTTTATTATGTTGTATATTTATGACTGTAATTTATAACGCACACAATATTTATATTTCTTAATATTATTGTGAAGTTTGTTGATCTTTCCACTTAATTTAAGACATAAGTTAGAAACAATTTGTTGATCTTATATTATAAATGAAAAGAAAATTACTTCTCAATTAGAAGTGAAAATTTGTCAATATAATATTAACTAGAATACCAAAACAGCTAACATCATATCAAGATAATTATATATTTTTTTGATCCTTTGTATTTTCTTTAAGGATAATAAAAATGTTTATGATTATATAATATATTTAATGTTGTTACTATATTATTAATATTTATGTGTATAACATTTTATTTTATTTTTGTGAGCTTCTAGTATATTTTCTCATTTAAATAGTATTAGTAATTTTATTAATGTGTTTGTCAATGTGTCTTTTGTAAATGTAATTAGACCTAATAAATTATAATAAAAAGAATCTTGTTATTTATAGTTAATTGAAAATAAAAATATTAAGTGAAATTTACTAAATGATTTATTAATTGAAATTACATTATATATACAATTATGCAAAATTATGTACGCTACAATTATGATTATTTAAACATATATTTTTTATTTTAATATGAGATTATTTAATTATAATTAATATTTGATTATTTATAAATTATAAATATGTTATCACTTGTAAATACTCATTAAACATGTATACTTATAAACATAATCATAGCATACTAATCAATAATATGACTATATGCATATGTTATTATTTTCTAATTTGATTAATATTTTTTTAATTTTTTAATAGTATTAATGGTGAATCTTGCAAAATTAGAGTTTATGGCTCTTGACATTGGTAAAAAACTATTTGTCATGGATATTGGATGCTGAAATTCACTTAAATGCTGAAATTCACTTAGATGCGAATGATCTTGGTAAGACTATCAAAGAAGAAATAAAACATCTAATCAAGACAGGGGCGGTCATGATTTTCCTTCGTCATCATTTTTATGAGGGATTAAAATCTGAATACCTCACAGTGAAAGACTCTTTCGTTCTTTGGAACAATTTCAAAGAAATGTGTGATCACTAAAAAACTATCATCCTTCAAAAGACTTGATATGATTGGATGCACTTATGACTACAAGATTATAAATTAGTGAGTATAAATCTACAATGTTTAGAATAAGTTTTCAATTGAAATCATGCAGAGAAAATATTATTGATAATGATATATTGGAGAAAATTTTTTCTACATTTCATGCCTCAAATGTGCTCCTGCATTAGTAATATCATGAATGAGACTTTAAGAAGTATTATGAGTTGATCTCCTGTCTTCTTGTAGCTGAAAAAAATAATAAATTTTTGATGAAAAATAATGAATCTCATCCAATTGATTCTGCTGCATTCCCTGAAGTGAATGTAGCAACATCTAATATTTATGGATGCAGCCATGGTCGTGATCATGGATGGGGACAAGAGCGATGTAGTGGTGGTCATTACTATAAAAACATGCAAAATGATGAAAAAGAAAAAAAAGGGAAAATCTACACAAAACAAAAAGGAAAATTCATGTTTTATATGCAATATGAAATGGCATTAGTCATGTACTTATCGTACACCTAAATATATAGTTGATTTATATCAAGCCTCCTTAAACGAGAAAAAGAAGTATGAAACAAACTTAGTAGAAATGTTGCCCAAAACAATAACCAAGAAGGAAGGGGGGAAAGAGAGGGGTTGAATTGGTTAACAAATAAAAAATTTACCCAAGAATAATTAGTAAGTGAGAAAGGGATATTTGATAAACAAGATTTATAAAGGTTCGGATATTAACGAATTCTACTCCTCTTCCTAATGTCAATTGGGTATTTCACTAACATTTAAAGTGTCTCAAATGGAGTTTTCCAAGCTTAGTCCTAACTATGGTGTTGTTTTACTCTTTTAGCTAACACCTAACCCATAAACCTTTGTGTTTTAATGGCTAACACAACAACCAAATTCTTGTATTTTTAATGGCTCACACAAAAATCCTTATAAGTATTTCACTCACAACCCAACTCACTCAAACTTACTTTTGAGTAATCAAGACAAGGTTAAGGCCATGATTTTCTTTTGTCATCATTTTCATGAGGGATTAAAATCTGAATACCTCACAGTAAAAGACCTTTTCATTCTTTGGAACAATTTCAAGGAAAGATGTGATCACCAAAAATTTGTCATCCTTCAAAAGGCTTGATATGATCGAATGCACTTGCGACTGCAAGAATATAAATTAGTAAATGAGTATAAATCTGCATTGTTTAAAATAAGTTTTTAATTGAAATCATGCAGAGAAAATATTATTGATAATGATGTGTTAGAGAAAACATTTTCTACATTTCATGCCTCAAATGTGCTCATGCATTAGTAATATCATGAATGAGACTTTAAGAAGTATTATGAGTTGATCTCCTATCTTCTTGTGGCTGAACAAAATAATAAATTTTTGATGAAAAATAATGAATCTCATCCAATTGATTTTGTTGCATTCCCTGAAATGAATGAAACAACATCTAATATTCATGGATATGGTTGTGGTCATGATTATGGACGGGGACAAGAGCGACGTAATGGTGGTCATTACTATAAAAACATGCAAAATGATGAAAAAGAATAAAAGGGAAAATCTTCACAATACAAAAAGGAAAACTCATGTTTTATATGCAATATGAAATGACATTGGTCATGTACTTTTCGTACACCTAAATATATAGTTGATTATATTAAGCCTCCATAAAGGAGAAAAAAAAGTATGAAATAAACTTAGTAGAAATGTTGCTCAAAATAATAACCAAGAAGGGGAATTAAATTAGTTAGCAAATAAAAAATTTTTACATAAGGAAATTTATCCAAGAATAATTAATGAGTGAGATAGGGATATTTGACATGTAAGATTTATAGAGGTCCGGGTATTAATGAACCCTACTCCTCTCCCTAATCTCAATTGGGTATTTTACTAATACTCAAAGTGTTATAAATGGAGTTTTCCAAGCTTAGACCTAATTATGGTGTTTTACTCTATTGGCTAACACCTAACCCAAAAAACCTTGTATTTTAATGGGTAACACAATAACTAAATTATTGTATTTTTAATGGCTCACACAAAAACCCTTACAAGTATTTCACTAATAACCCACTCACTCAAACTCACTTTTGAGTAATTGATTACAAGAATGAAAACATTTACTAACCAAAATAGCTCAATAAACTGAGTTAAAATAGTTTTACATCATAGATTATAAAAATCAAATTTGAATAATTGCACAAAAGGATTTACAAATATTGAATGATTAATTTCTTATTATCTAACCCTAGGAAGTTAATAAATGAGTCATATTTATACTTCCTCTAAGAAATAAATCTGTTTTAGGTGCCATTAATGCAAAAATAATCGTTGAACCACTTTTTCGTTTGTGTTTGTCAACATTAAATATGCAGGTTCATGGGCATGATTATATCTTCATGGGTGTGACTATTCTTGTTGAAGCTGTGACTAAAGTGTGAACCTGATCGTGAACACTTATGTGTAACACCTTTTGATATAGTTAAGAATAATCCTAATAAAACCAAAAGATGTTATGATGCAAATGAGTTAAAATATCATAAATTCAATACTTTGATGCACCATGGCCAATATGACTTAAAACAAAATAAAAACATACTTTATATCATGAAATAAAGCTTGACATAATAAAAGTTTAAATACAAACTCATTCAGGCATACACAAGCAAAAGGTTTTATAAAATGAGTAGTTACGAAACTACATATCTCTGATATAAAGGCATGTAGTTACAAAACTCATCCGATCTCTTCAGCTTCATCCTCTTCTCAATACCAATGGCAATAGATACCAGCTTCGAAAAGTCTTTCAGCTATAATGAAAGAACATGAACACCAATCTCATCTCTCAGGCTATCCTCAAATCGATGGCATTTGTGTGCCTCATCTCTACAATGCCATATACATACCTGCTTAATCTAATGAACTCTTTTATGTACACTGCCACAGACATGTTCCCTTGTTGAAGGTTCAAGAACCCTTTATTCTTCTCATTAATGTAAACTTTTAGTACATATTGTTTCTTGAATTCAACCACACAAAAAACCCATTTAGATGGCTTTGGAATCTAAGGCTTCTATAGAATAGACTTCCACCAATCTTAGGCATGTTCTTAAAGAAGTGAAACAAAATACCTAACCTTGTGCTCCTCGGCACACTCAAGCTCTTCAAAACTTTGATGCACCATGGCCATGATGACTTAAAACAAAATCAAAATATTCTTAATATCATAAAATAAAACTGGACGTAATAAAAGTTTAAATACAAACTCATCTGGGCATACACAAGCCCCATATTTTACAAAATGAGTAGTTATAAAACTATATATTTCTGATATAAAAGCATGTAACTCTTTACTGGTGAATAACCTTTCATAGCCGTGAAGCACTACATGGGTAATTTCCCCGTGAACCAAGCTATAATTCATCTCGTGAATCGGCACACATTTATGGCCATGATCACCCCTTCATGGGTGTGAACCAAATTGTGAAGCTACCCATGAACGGGTCTGTCTCAATAACAAAATCCATTTTCATGACATTCATGCCCGTGAATCCTCTATTCACAATTGTGAATCTAGAAATTTTTACAAAAAATAGAGCATCAAAACTTTATGCCATTCTCACATGTAATAATCTCTAGAGTTGACCAATGTCAGCTACCTTATCAATATTTCAGCATGCATTTTAGCCATTTATCATAAACATATACTTTCTGATCATTTTCCTTAAACAAATTAATTCATCAAACATCTCAATCTAATCATGTTCACTCAAATTTCCATTATGAATATCAACCCCACATTTTATCATTTAACAAATCATTGATCATATAAATCATGTATCTAAGGCAATTTACATAAAAACATGAAAATAAAAGCCTTGTGTTGTTATGTACAAACCTTACACCTAGGATGAAAATTAACTAAACCTTGATCTCTTCAAGCTTGTCCTCTCCCTTGAAATGGACTTCTAACACCTTTACCTGTTCATGGACATAAGCAAAACAACTCATTAGCTTCTGGAATACTAACCTAAAGCAAGAATACTGAAACCCGGTCTCACTTGGTAACCCACAACTCTATCTTCCTCACAATTTTCCCTCACTTAATTCTCATAAAATTCAGCTTTTCTAGCATCAACTAGGGAGGAAAAGAGTTTCTAAAGGTGAAGGAGATGAAGATATGGCATGTTAGGTCGGTTATAGGGGTATGGGAGTTAATTTAAAGGAATGACAGAGAGGAAAACATGACTACTCTACCTGCTCTGTCTGTCTAGGGTTCACGATTGTGACTCGTCTTTCATGGGTGTGAGCCTCTCCTTCACAGTTGTGAAGAAACACTTCACAGATTTACAACCATGAAAAACCTTATCACGATTGTTAACTAAAACCTGATATTTACAACCGTGACACCTATTGTCACGGGTGTAAGACATTTGATTTCAGCTACTCTCAAACTTCCCAAATACTTATTCCCCCATTTCTCACTAATCAATAATATAACTTATAGGCCCTAATTATAGGCATTACATTCTGTCCAAAAATGTACAATCTTTCACGGTCGTGACTATTTCTTCATGATTTGGCCATTGTTTTACAGCCATGAACATTTGAACTTGACAGAATTGGTGCTAAGGACTTTTATGGATGTGGCTCTACTAGTAACGAGCATGAAACTCATGTTTCACAATGGTAATAATTATTGATCACAGGCTTTACTTAATTCATGGGCGTGATGAACTTTGTCACGGGCATGAATCTTTGCTGATTTTCAATCTTTTAAACTTCAATTGATATGAATCAACCTACTTTAAGGTCTTAGAAATATATAATTTAACATCATACCTTATGGATTTGAGTACAACCTATTCATGTAACGCCTGTCAATTTAGGCTTGGATAATTAACATATTTAATGATCGTAATTAAACTTATTTGAGACTAAATTTGGAAATAAAATATAATAAAAATATTTATAAGTGAAATAAATAGAAAGGTTGGGTAAGTTAATAATAATAAGATAAAAACCAAGGATTTAAGTGGATATTTGGCAAAAACAAGGGGGGACCTAATAGGGTATTTACCATGAGTATAAAAATGTTATTTTCTTCTTCTTCTTCCAAATTTTAGAACCCTAGCCTCCCTCCCACTCTTCCATATACAAATTCTCTCTTCTTTCACTCATTTTCTTCTTCCTCTCCTTCCTCTTCCTCTTTTCAAAAACTTAAAACAATTATAATAGCTTAAGGTCTGAAGAGGTTAAGACTTCAATGTGTCAAGTTTAAGACTTCATTGTGTTAAGGTTTGTAAATATGAGCATATTTATTCCTTTGTGCATTTTATTTGCATTACAATGATGTTTGATGTTGAAGGAAGAATGAACAAATAACTTGTTGTGTTTGCTGGTTTTGTTAAAATTTATCTGGAATACTCTTGATGTATTTGACCATATCTTTTCTTCCGGAACTTGGATCGGGATGCAATTAGTTGGAAATGACCATAGACACATAGACCTAAAACCTTTATGAATAGTGTAAATATAATATCCGATTCTAAGTTGGTCTAAAAATTTCTACAAAATCTTAGATTTGAAAGTACCCAGAAAATTATGGGTAGTTAGTTTCCGACCATTCTATGGTATTTTATTATATCTTTTGTTCTGGAATTTGGATAGGGATGAAATCAGTTGTCAAGGAAACTAGACACATATAACTAAAACTGTTATAAAATGTGTAAATGCTATATCTAATTCTAAGTTGGTGTAAAAAGTTCTACAAAATCTCAGATTTGAAAGTACCCAGAAAATTCTAGGTAGTTATTTTTTGAACATTTTATGGTATTTTGGTTGTATCTTTTGTTCTGGAACTTAGATATGGATGAAACTAATTGGAAATTAAATTAGACACATAGATACAAAAACTTTATGAAGAGTATAAATACTAGTTATGATTTATTTGGGACCTAAAATTTGATACAAAATCTCAGACCTAAGAATATTCTGAGAAATACTAGACATATTTTTACTGAGCACTATATGGTTATTTGGACATACTTTTAGCTAGAAAATTCATATTTATATGATTTTTTTTTGTATATGAAATATAAGACATTAATCTAAAAATTCGTACAATACCATAAGTTAAATTCGAATCAAAATTAGGTGAAATGGGCAATCCAAAATCAGGGCCGGAATCTGTCTAGAAATAAACATTTAATAATTTGGTATTTTAAATAATGGGTGGCATATATATATATATATATATATATATATATATATATATATATGTTTTAATTTTAAATAACATGATAATAGTTATATTTAAAATTCTTATTATGTATTGACTAAATTAATATGATGTGTTGTGGTTTGAGTTTTCAAATGAGATTGAGAAATTGTTATATGTATAGGGCATGTAAACCAAAAATTATTATGAATATGTGAATTTTGATGATTTATGTAAATAATAAGATGATTACATCAATTAAGCCCAATTCTCTATTTTAGGACTAGAAATAGGATAGATGACATGCCATTGAGGGGTTTACGGTACCGTAGAAATTATGATGATATGAAAATTTTCATTATATGGACAAGGTGGCTTAAGCTCGGGTGAGAGCTCCCTTGATCCGAAATGCATGCAATTATTTATTTTACTCAGTCAATATGGCTTAAGCTCGGGTGAGAGCGCTCTTGACTTGAGAAGCTCGATTGAGCACTTATACATACAGATACAGATAGTGAGCAGAGTGGCTTAAGCTCGGATGAGAGCGCTCCTGTTTCTCAACCCGCATCCAAATAGTCCGGATTTAGAGTTTTGGGTCTATAAAATATGAAATATTTTAAAACATAAAGAAATATGAAAAAAAATTAGTTATCAAGTAAATGAAACAAGGAAATAGAATTCATAAATGAGGTATGAATATGAATTTACCTTTCTAAAGTATGACATGTATATATGTTGAACCAGTAAACCAGGTATGCAATATTTTATATTGATATATGATAAATTGATTTCTTTTTTTTATATTGCTATAAAATGGATTGTGATATATGGATTATTATTTATGATTATTTATATGCAAAATTGGATAATATGAACATGGAATTTTTATGATATATCATAAGTGTATGTATTAATATTTATGCACATATGTACTACTAAGCATTAGGTTGCTTAGAGTGTGGGTGTTTTCCCATACGCAGGTTCGAAGCCTATAGAAAGAAGTTGACAGGAAGAGAAGCAAGTCCATACAGAGTCAAATAAAGTAAATCCACATCAAAGGATTGGTGTTTTACATGATATGCATTTTGTTCCTGTCCACATGTCATGGGTGATGAGTATAATTATGGTTTTCAAAAGTTTTACATGTCTTTTTATGTTAGGAACATGAAATTTTATTTGGATTATATGTATTTTGTAAGCATGGGGATAATGAAAGCCCAAACATATGTTTAAAAAAATGTGGTCACAATTTGTTAATTCCGCATATAATATAGATTCATTAATTGAATGACATATTGCTATCATGAAAAAAATATATATTAGTTAACATATGAAAATATAATAACTAAAATGGAAGAATCTTTAATTCAAACGAATTTTAAGGTAATAGGTAGGTGACATTCTCCTATATAGTTAAGATTATTCCTAACTATATGAGAGGGTGTCACATTTAGTGGTATCAGAGCCCAGGTTTAGGCAATCCTAAACCTAAGTGGGCTAAAGGTTTATCATGCATGCATTGTATGTCTAATATGACTCTGACATGGGCTACTTCTCTGTCGACTTGTAGGATTAAAAGAGGGTATATAAATTTAGGCACATGAAGTTATTGAAAGCAATAGCTCTCCTAATACTAGAGCACCGAACCAGCCCAGTGTAACTAGTATTCAGGGTCCGAATGCTATACCAGTCGCAGCCCAGCAGGTTCCTGGACATGTCAAGCAGGACCTAATTAGGCCGCATAAAAAACAATCAAGAAGTTGGGACCCGGTAGGACTCCAGCTAGGGCATATGCTATGAAGGCCAAAGAGGACCAAAAATCCACTAATGTGATTGTGGGTATATTTTCTTTACATGATTCAGTTTAATGTGCTTTAATAGATCCTGGTTTTACACATTCCTATGTATGCACGAGCAAACCTAGTCAAAATAGTATGATGAGCGAGAATCTAGAGTATAAGATTGAGGTCACAAATCCCCTAAGACAAAGTGTGATTGTTAACCGGGTATACAAAAGTTGCCCTTTGATAGTGCATGGGAAATAATTTTTAGCAGATTTGATTGAATTGTCATTCTACGAGTTTGATGTTATCTTGGGCATGGATTGAGTTTCTAAACATAAGGCAGTGGTGGACTGTCAATCTAAGATAGTTGTTCTTAAAACTCCAAAACTAGAAGAGGTAGTAGTGGAAGGCGAAAGGTTTCTACCACCTGCTCAAGTGATATCTATGATGAAGGCTCAAAGAATGATTAGAAAGGGATGTGAGGCCTACTTGGCTCACGTGATTGATACTAAGAAGGGAGGTCCAGATCTTAAGGATATCCCTAGAGTGAATGAATTTCCAGAAGTGTTCCCAGATGACCTACTAGGGTTATCTCCCGATAGAGAGATTAAATTCTCTATAGAGCTCACTCCAGGTACAACACCAATATCAGCTGCACCGTATAGAATGGCACCGACAGAGTTGAAGGAATTAAAGGCACAACTGCAAGAGTTATTAGATAAAGGTTTTATCATACCAAGTGTGTCTCCATGGGGTGCACCGGTATTGTTTGTAAAGAAGAAAGATGGGTCTATGAGGTTGTGCATAGATTATAGACAGTTGAATAAGGTGACTATTAAAAACATATATCCGTTACCACGAATTGATGATCTTTTTAATCAGTTGAAGGGTGTAGGAGTTTTCTCTAAGATTGATTTGAGATCAGGGTACCACCAATTAAAAATTAAGACAGAGGATATAGCTAAGACAACATTTAGAACCAGATATAGGCATTATGAGTTTTTGGTGATGCCTTTCGGTTTGACAAATGCTCCGGCAGCCTTTATGGACTTGATGAACCGAATCTTCAGATTATATTTGGATCTGTTCGTAGTGGTTTTTATTGATAATATCTTAGTGTATTCCAAGAATAAGGAAGAACATGGTCAACATTTGAAGATAGTTTTACAGACCCTTAAGGAACAAAAGCTTTATGCCAAACTCTCAAAATGTGAGTTTTGGTTCAATGATGTGACTTTCCTTAGACACATTGTGTCAGCAGATGGCATCAAAGTTGATCCCAACAAAGTAGAGGCAGTTATGAGTTGGAAGTCTCCCCGTAATGTGACAGAAATCAGGAGTTTCCTCAGTTTGGCCGATTATTACAGGAGGTTTGTTAAGGGCTTTTCAATGATTGCTTCTACTTTGAACAGATTTCTAAGGAAAGATGTGAAATTTGAGTGGACAGAGAAATGTCAAGACAACTTTGAGAGACTTAAGAAAATGTTGATTGAGGCTCCCGTTTGGACACAACCAGTCCCTGATAAGGAATATGTCATCTATAGCGATGCTTCTCACAATGGATTGGGGTGTGTACTGATGCAAGAGGGCAAGGTAGTAGCTTACGCTTCTAGACAGCTAACGACACATGAGAAGAATTACCCCACATATGACCTTGAACTGGCTGCCATTATTTTTGCTTTAAAGATATGGCGTCATTACTTGTACGAGGAAAAGTGTTTTATTTACACCGAACACAAGAGTTTAAAGTATCTTCCTACCCAGAAGGAATTGAACTTAAGACAAAGAAGATGGCTAAAGTTGATCAAGGATTACAATTGTGTGATTGATTACCATCCAGGTAAGGCCAATGGTGTAGCCGATGCATTAACCTAAAAGACTTTGGCAGAATTACACATTCGTCCGACTCTCAACCAAGAAATCAAAGATGCACAAAAACAAGATAACAATTTAGTTGCGATAGCTGAGTCAATCTCTAAGGGGGAGAGACCTGATTATACAATTAGTTCATATAACAGTTTATACTACCAAGGTCGATTATGCGTACCTAATGTGGAAGATTTGAGACAGAGGATCTTAAAGGAAACACATGAGACAAAATATGTCATGCACCTAGGAAGTAACAAGATGTATCATGACTTGAAGAATAAGTATTGGTGGTCAGGTATGAAAAATGAGATCATAGAATTCACCACCAGGTGCTTGACATGTCAGCAAGTCAAGGCAGAACATCAGATACTTTCAGGGTTGTTATAGCCAATCACGATTCCAGAATGGAAATGGGAACGAATAACCATGGATTTTGTGATTGGGTTACCTTTGACACCAAAAATATATGATGTTGTGTGGGTGATTGTGGATAGATTAACGAAGTCAGCTCACTTCTTGCCCATCAGGAGGGACTACCCATTAAGCAGGTTAGCGGAGTTATATGTAAATGAAATAGTACGGCTTCATGGAGTGCCAGTCTTCATTGTTTCAGATAGGGACCCCAGGTTCACTTCTCAGTTTTGGGGTAGTATGCAAAGAGCTTTGGGTACCAAACTTAGTTTTAGCACAACTTTTCATTCTCAGACTGATGGACAATCAGAAAGGGTGATCTAGATTTTGGAAGACATGATGAGGGGTTGTGTAATAGAGTTTGAGGGAAGTTGGGACAAATACCTATCATTGATGGAGTTTGCCTACAACAACAGCTATGAGTCAAGCATTGAAATGGCTCATTATGAGGCACTTTATGGTTGAAGGTGTCGAACACCATTGTGTTGGACATAACTCAGTGAGAAGAAGCTAGTGGGACCAGAGTTAGTCCAAGAAAGGTTGAAGATGACTTCAGATAGGCAAAAATTATATACAGATCTCAAAAGGAGAGACATAGAGTACGAAGTGGGAGATAAGGTGTTTCTCAAGGTTTCCCCTTAGAAAAAGGTCCTCGGATTTGGAAAGAATGGCAAGTTAAGCCCTAGGTTTATTGGACCTTATGAGATCTTAGACTGAATTGGACCAGTGGCCTATAGACTTGCTTTACCGCCAAAGTTGAACAAGATCCACAATGTCTTTCATGTTTCCATGCTGAGGAGGTACCGATCAGATTCTTCTCATATTATTCCAACCAACAACATCAAAGTAAGGCCAAATTTAACATACGATGACGAACCAACGGAGATCTTGGCTCGTGAAGTGAATGAGTTAAGGAATAAATGACTCCCATTAGTCAAAGTGTTATGGAGGAATCATTCAACAGAAGAAGTGACATGGGAAAGCAAGGAAGTGATGAAGGCACAATATCCCCAGTTGTTTTCAACATAAACAATCAGGTAAATTTCGAGGACGAAATTTATTAAGGGGGAGAGAAATGTAACGCCTGTCAATTTAGGCTTGGATAAATAACATATTTAATGATCATAATTAAAATTATTTGAGACTGAATTTGGAAATAAAATATAATAAAAATATTTATAAGTGAATTTTTATTAAGTTATGTGTCTTAAATAAAATAAATAGAAAGGTTGGGTAAGTTAATAATAATAAGATAAAAACCAAGGATTTAAGTGGATATTTGGCAAAACCAAGGGGGACCTAATAGGGTATTTACCATGAGTATAAAAATGTTATTTTCTTCTTCTTCTTCCAAATTTCAGAACCCTAGCCTCCCTCCCACTCTTCCATACACAAATTCTCTCTTCTTTCACTCATTTCTTCTTCCTCTCCTTCGTCTTCCTCTCTTCAAAAACTTAAAAAAACTATAATAGCTTAAGGTCTGAAGAGGTTAAGACTTCAATGTGTCAAGGTTAAGACTTCATTGTGTTAAGGTTTGTAAATATGAGCATATTTATTCCTTTGTGCATTTTATTTGTATTACAATGATGTTTGATGTTGAAGGAATAATGAACAAATAACTTGTTGTGTTTGCTGGTTTTATTAAAATTTGTCTGTAACACTCTTGATGTATTTGAACATATCTTTTATTCTGGAACTTGGATTTGGATGAACTTAGTTGAAAATGACAATAGACACATACACCTAAAACTTTTATGAAACGTGTAAATGCTATATCTGATTCTAAGTTGGTCTAAAAAGTTCTACAAAATTTCGGATTTGAAAGTACCCAGAAAATTCTGGGTAGTTATTTTTCGACCATTCTAGGGTATTTTGATTATATCTTTTGTTCTAGAATTTGGATAGGGATGAAATCAGTTGGCACTGAAACGAGCCACATAGAACTAAAATTGTTATAAAGAGTGTAAATGCTATATCTAATTCTAAGTTGGTGTAATAATTTCTACAAAATCTCGGATTTGAAAGTACCCAGAAACTTCTGGGTAGTTATTTTCTGAATATTTTATGGTATTTTGGTTATATTTTTTGTTCTGGAACTTAGATAGGGATGAAACTAATTGGATTTAAATTAGACACATAGATACAAAAACTTTACGAAGAGTATAAATACTAGTTACGATTTATTTGGGACCTAAAATTTGATACAAAATCTCAGACCTAAGAATATTCTGAAAAATACTAGACATATTTTTACTGAGCACTATATGGTTATTTGGACATAAAGTTAGCTAGAAAATTCATATTTATTTGATTCATTTTGTATGTGAAAGATAAGATATTAATCTAAAAATTCATAGAATACCATATGGTTAAATTCGAATCAACAATAGGTGAAATGAGCAATCCAAAATCAGAGCAGGAATCTGTCCAGAAATAAAAATTTAGTAATTTGGTATTTTAAATAATGGGTGGAATATATATATATATATATATGTTTTAATTTTAAATAATATGATAATAGTTATATTTAAAATTCTTATTGTGTATTGACTAAATTAATATGATGTGTTGTGGTTTGAGTTTTCAAATGAGATTGAGAAATTTTTATATGTATAGGGCATGTAAACCGAAAATTATTATGAATATGTGAATTTTGATGATTTATGTAAACAATAAGATGATTACATCAATTAATCCCAATTCAATAATTTAGGACTAGAAATATGATAGATGACATGCCATTGAGGGGTTTACGGTACCGTAGAAATTATGATGATATGAAAATTTTCATTATATGGACAAGGTGACTTAAGCTTGGGTGAGAGTGCCCTTGATCCTAAATGTAACGCCACATCTTATACATTTGAGTATAACCTATCCCTGTATCAAGTAATCATACATAGCATACTGGAAAGGTAGAATACCCTGTTAACAATAGTAGTAGATTTGTTTTCATATCCTGTAATATAATTCAATGACTTTGCAAGTCTCATATCCTGTAATATAATTCAATGACTTTGCAAGTCTCATATCCTGTAATATTATTCACTGACTTTGCAAAGTTAACACTGAGGTTTTCACCACAATATAATATATCACATATATCAAAACATAAACTTTACACCTAATTATTTTCGAGTTGATTTCATTTATACATTTTTAGACTCATTCCAAAATGACTATACATATTCAAGCACGTAAATACAAAACACATATGACATATTTTCATGTTTGTGTGGAATGCAAGGAGAGAGAGTGATGAGGCTCGGCCAGTGACCTGTGCTCCATGTCTTTTATAGGCTACTCAAAATGAGCTATCACTTTTCTTTACCTGAAAAATAATGCAAATTGATGAGTTGCGGCTCAGTGAGAATAACCGTCCAATGAGCTCTATAGTACCAAACAACTCATAGTAATAAATCACAATTCCAATATATACCATGTATTCCATTCCATTCATCAGTCTCATATAAGTATCAATAAAGTTGAAACATATATAATCATTACTCTTTATGTATGCAAATGCTTTGCTTATTTCATTTTGTTGTGACCAAGTTAAACAGACATTGCCCCGGGTTTCCATGTGAACATTTGCATTTGCATTTGCTAGCTAGCTTGATCATTTGTTTCATTTGCACATTTGTTGGGCCATATGCCTCTTCTTTTGCTTTACAATATCGATTAACTAGTCACAACGCCTTTTTAGCCCATATGCATATGCACTTGTATTTAAGCATTCATCAACCATTTCATCTTTATCATATACAACATACATATATTCCATATATGCCTCATATGTCAAGCATATACCTTGCATATACTATACATATACCATGTATATATATCACATTTGTCAAACATATACCTCAAATATACCGCAAGTATACCCTTTATGTGTACCACAATGTCACAAATTATCCATCATTACATTATCAAGGACCAATCATGACAATCACATGAATCACATAGCAAGCAACATTCATTTGCACTAAAGAATTCAATCGATAATTAGACTCACCATTCTCCTTTGATTCCGACCCCTAACTTATTGTATATCCGCTCCTTGTGGGTCTCCAATAAGTTGCGAGCCTAATATGAAAACATAATCGATTAACTCATGATTAGGGAGACTTAATGTGGCTTAAACAAATTAATATGTATTGTTCACGTCAATAGTTAAGATTTTTCCTATGAGGCAGTGTGACCTTATGGGACTGTTTAGCCTATAACTTTTTCTATAATTGACCAATTAATCTGATTCTTGTTCATAATTAAATTTAACATATAATTATATAACATATTCAAATTCCAGACCAATTGGATCATTGTAAAATATTTGGTGGAATTTCTAAGAGTGTTCTGTTTTCTGTCTTGTTTTCTGCCTTTAGGCAGTTTCAGGGTACTCATTTGGGTTCATCATAACTTATAATATATAAGTCCTATGTTAATGAAACTTTACATAAACCTATATGGGTGCATTGGGAACATGTTTTATGTTTAAAAATTTTACCAATTATGTGTCTATGGTCTTCTAATTATACCAAACTATTTACTGATCCAGAATAGAATTGACTTCCGGACCAGTATGGCTTACAAAGGCCATAACTTAGTCTATACATAACCAATGAAGCTGATATTAGTACCAAAATTTAGATATGACATATAAATATAACTTTAATGTTTTGATCATTTACATATTCGAGCTCTAACAAGCTCAAATTAGCCAAACAAGTTACTGTATCTTCCCAGGGCACTCAGTATGCAGTTCAAACCATGGACCAGTCATGGTTCCATTCACTATAACTCACAATTTACAAGGTCTATGAACCGAAAATTTCATATAAAGATACAAAACACATATATCTACAACTCTTATGTTTTGATAGACGTCAAATAAGGGCTTTAACATATTCGAAATCAAACCACACTGTAGCTAATTTGGTTAGGGTTTACACCCTGACCAGTTTCAGTACGAAGAGAATATCTCTCCCTATACATAACATCTTATAAAAAATTTTACATATCCATATATCTAAGACATAAAGGAAAAATATTTGTGTTTTACACATTTTCATAATCAATTTCTATTAACATCAAAATCGGGGTGCAATTCAGTGCCTAATATTGAACCTAAGCAACTCAAATCAACCCTATAGCAATAAGAATTGATTACTTACCAAGAAAAACCTTGAAAGGGATCAATTAGCTTCAAAACCTAGGTGAAACAAGGAAGAATTGAAGTCTGAAATGGAGGAAATTGAAGAAGAATTCGGGCTGGAGAAGAAGGCAGAAATGGGAAAAAAAAGCTAACTTTTGGTTTTTGTCTTTTTATCTTTTTCTCATCTCTTTTCTCCTTTCTCTTCTCATTTCTCTTCTATTTCTCTTTTATGTCATTTTCATTTTATTGTTTCTATATTATTATTATTATTATTATTATTATTATTTACATAGATTTATAATTCCACTAATTCACACAATGATACAGCTTAATCATTTGACCCGATTTAACTAAATTAACAATGTAATTGTTTACTAATCTTTATCTAATCACTTTGCTTACTTTAATTTATACACCTTATTCAATTCATTTCTAATACTTTTTTATCCTTATTTAGGTTATAAGGATACAAGTGTGACTCGATATAATTTCCAAATACTAGGACAAATAGCTAGTGCGTGCCATGAACTTGTTCCTACGGAAATGCGTATGAAATGCACATGTTCAATTGAATTGTATGCAACATGCTTATGTTCGATGAAATGCATGTGGGGAAGGTCAAGGATGTTACACTAAATGCATGCAATTATTTATTTTACTCAGTCAAGATGGATTAAGCTCGGGTGAGAGCGCTTTTGACTTGAGAAGCTCGGTTGAGCACTTATACAGAAAGATACAGATAGTGAGCAGAGTGGCTTAAGCTCGGATGAGAGCGCTCCTGTTTTACAATCCGCATCCAAATAGTCTAAATTTAGAGTTTTGGGGCTATAAAATATGAAATATTTTAAAAAAAATAGAAAAAAAATTAGTTATCAGGTAAATGAAACAAGGAAATAGAATTCATAAATGAGGTATAAATATGAATTTACCTTTGTAAATTATGACATGTATATGTGTTGAACCAGTAAACCAGGTATGCAATATTCCATATTGCTATATGATAAATTGATTTCTTTTCTTTTTTTTTTATTGCTATAAAAAGGATTGTGATATATGGATTATTATTTATGATTTTTTATATGCGAAATTGGATAATATGAACATGGAATTTTTATGATATATCATAAGTGTATGTATGAATATTTATGCACATATGTGCCACTAAGCATTAGGTTGCTTAGCGTGTGGGTGTTTTCCCATACGCAGGTTCGAAGCCTATAGAGAGAAGTTAACAGGAAGAGAAGCAAGTCCATATATAGTCAAATAAAGTAAATCCACATCAGAGGGTTGGTGCTTTACATGACATGCATTTTTTCTTGTCCACATGTCATGGGTGATGAGTATAATTATGGTTTTCAAAAGTTTTACATGTCTTTTTATGTTGGGAACATGAAATTTTATTTGGATTATATGTATTTTGTAAGCATGGGGATAATGAAAGCCCAAACATATGTTTAAAAAAAGGTGGTCACGATTTGTTAATTCTGCATATAAAATAGATTCATTAATTGAATGACATATTGCTATCATGAAAAAAAAAAATATTAGTTAACATATGAAAATATAATAACTAAAATGGAAGAAACTTTAATTCAAATGAATTTTAAGGTAATAGGTAGGTGACATTCTCCTATATAGTTAAGATTATTCCTAATTATATGAGAGGGTGTCATGTGCCTAATAATCACATATGGCATACAAGTAAGACATAAGAACCTGTTACATTTGATAGTAAATTTTTTTATCATATCCATATCATCATTCAATAAATCTACAAATCAGCATTGAGGCTTTTACTATAACATAATATATTACATATTTTAAAACTTAAACTTTTCATCTAAAGGTTTACAAGTTGTATTCATTTACATTTCAAAGTCAACTTAGAATAAATGTACATCCATATTCACATAAGTCCAAATGTAGATAACATGATTTCATGTTCATGTGGAAATGCAAGAAGAGAGAATGGTGAGGCTCAGTCGATGACCTTTATTCCATGTCTTATATATGTCAACTAAAATGAGCTATCACTTTTTTTTATCTGAAAAATGATGCAAATTGATAAATTGCGGCTCAGTAAGAGTAATCATCAAACAAATTCTAAAGTACCAAGCAACTCAAAGTAACAAATCACTAACTCATTTAATTCACCATTATAATATAATTACGAGTAAAATTTAAACATATAATCACCAATCTTTGCTTATGGTCATGCTTAGCTCATTTCATTTTATTGTGATCAAGTTAAACATACATTGTCCCGGGTTTCCACATGAACAATTTCCATGTGAATATTTGCATTTGCTAATTAGCTTGATCATTTGTTTTATTTGCACATTTGTCGGGCTATAGGCCTTTTTTTTGCCTTGTAATGTCAATTAATTGGTCACAATGTCTTTTTAAGCCCTTATGCAAATGCATTTGGAACTAAGCATTCATCAACCATTATACCTGATTACATATATTATACATATACCACATATATAACTCATATATTATGTATATATCTCGCATCTAATATACATATACTATGCATACATCACGTATGCAGCATATATATCTCAAACATACCATACATATATCACTTATATATACCACATATGTCACAAATTATTCATCATCTCATTATCAAAGTTAAATTATGTCAATCCTATGAATCACATAACCATAAAATCATTTTATATTGCAAACAATGTCTATTTTTACTAGAGAAATTATTTGATAATTAAACTCACATTTTTAATTTAATTTCGACTCTTAACTTATTATCTATCCCCTTCTTTTGGATCTCTAATTTATTGTGAACCTAATATGGGAGAATAATTGATTAATTCATGACTAAAGAAACTTAATGTGGCTTAAATAAATTAATATACATAGTTTATACAAAATAATTATGGTTTTTATTTTGAGGCAGTGTGACCTTATGGGACTGATTAGACTATAACGTTTTTCACACTTGTCTAATATATATGATTATTATTTCTAATTAAATATAATATATAATTATATAATATATTAAAATTTCAAATCAATTGGAGCTTTGTACAATATATTTTGGAATTTCCAATTGTGTTATATTTTCTGCCATGTTTTTTTCCTTTAGGCAGTTTTAGGTTACTAAATTTAGTCCTTCATATCTTACATTATACAAGTCAAATTATAGTGAAAATTTATATTAATTTATACAGGTTAAAATGAAATATTTTTAATGTTTACAACTTTTATTAATTTTATCGCTAAGGTCCTCAAATTATGAGAAATATTTCACTGGTCTAGTAAAGAGTTGGCTTATGGACCAATATGAATTGTGAAGCTTATATCTCATACTATACATAACATATTAAGGTAATATTTTTACCACAATTTATTTAAGACATAATATAACTTTCATGTTTTTAAAAATTATAGATTCCATCTATAAGGACTCAAAACGACCAAAGAAGCAACTGGACCTGCCATGTCACTAAGCCACTATGGAACAATCATGGTTCTCTTCACTTTAACTCAACACTCATAATACATATGAATTTGAAATATTTTTATACATCTAGATAACACATTTATATATATTTTTAGATTCTTAAAATACATGCTTTATCATATTTAAAATAAATGAACATAGTAGCTAACTTAGCTAGAGTTCACACCCAGACCAGTTCTAATTAGATGCCAATATCTTTTCATATACACCAAATATTAAAAAACTATTTACATATCCATAAATATAAGACATGAATCTATAACTTTTGTGTTTGAAACTTCTATAAATTCAGTCTCTTTTGACTTTGAAATAAGTGCAATATGTTGCCTAATCACAACCTTAGCAGCTCAAACCAACACTAAAACAATGAGAATTGATTATTTACCAAGAACGAACTTGAAATAGATGAATTTACTACAAAACTCAAGTGAAATAAGGAAAAAAAAGAAGACTGAAATGCTGGAAAAAAGAAGAAGAAACGGAGTTGGAGTGAGGGAGGCATAATAGTGAGGAAAAAGATAAGGTCCACCTCCCACCTCATCATTTTTGTAATTTTCTCCCTTTTCTTTTTCTTTCCCTTTTTTTGTTTCTTTTCATTTTCATTTTATTTATTTATTATTACTATTATTATTTCTTCCACATATTTACATGTATCTAGTCCTACTAGACAATGCCAAAATTACAATTTAATCAAGTAATCCAATTTAATTATATCAACTGTCACATTTTTATTTATTTGGATCTAGTCATTTTATTTACTTTAGTTTAGTCACTTTATTCAATTTATCTCTAATACCTTGTTACCCTTATTTGGGTTATAAGTATACACGTGCGACTCGATATAATTGCAATATACTTAGACACATAACTAGTGTATGTCATGACCTTGTCCTTATAAAATTATATATGAAATGCACATGTTCAAGTGAAATATAAGCAAATGCTTATGTCAAAAGAAATGCATGTAGAAATATATATATATATATATATATATATATATATATATATATATATAGAAAGTTGAGGATATTACATATAATCTGTCTAAAACACTTAGAACACAATAAAGGTTAAATTTCTTATTGCTCAATTATTTGTGATAATCAAAATAATGGAAATACCCCTTAAGGTTTCATACCAAGATGATGAATTTTTCTTTGACTAATTGAGCAAGACACACTTAGATGTTGCAGAATTTTTCGAACAAGATAATGAGATGGAGATTTATTTGAATAAAACAATTCCATATCAATTTTTTCTTGGAAATAACTAAAAACATATTTAACTCTATTCCAATATCTTCGTATTGAATAAGAATTATATCTTAACAATAAACTTACCAGAAATGTTATATCAGGTCATATAATATTATTAAGATATAGAAATGCACCAATCACACTCAAATATGGTACTTCAGGACTAAGAATTTTTTCTCCATCCTCTCAAGGTCAAGAGAGATCCTTTTCACATTAAGTGACCTCATAACCATTGTTGTATTCAATGATTGTGTTTTATTCATATAAAATCTTTAAAGGATATTTTCTATGTAAGTTGATTGATGCATTAAGATCCCATCAGCTAAATGCTCGATTTGTAGACTAAGATAATTTTTTTTTTGAGATCTTTCATTTCAAACTCATTCTTCAAATAATCAATTTCCTTGGCAAGATTTTCAGAAGTTCCAACAATGTTTAATCATCAACATATACAACAATGATAACAATATCATATTTTGATTTCTTTTATGAAAACACATGGGTAGATATGATCATTTTTATATCCTTATTTTAACAAATATTTACTTAAACAATTTCACCATATTCGTCCTAATTGTTTTAGGCCATATCTTTGTAATGTGATAGAATAAACCTCCTAGGATGTTAAGTTTTGTAACTCAAGCATCTTAAACCCTTTTGGAATTTTAATGTAGATATCACTTTTAAGATAACCATCTAAATAAGCTTTAATTACAACCATAAGGCACATATCAAGTCTTTCATACACTGCAAGACTTATAAGGTATCAAAACCTTGTTACATCCACCACAGGAGAGTATGTTTGTTCATAATCAATGACAAGCCTTTATCAAAATCCTTATGCCTCAAGTCTTGCTTTATATTTCACAACTTCGTTATTCTCATTTTGTTTATGCACAAATACTCATTTGTATCCCATAGGTTTCACACCTTCAGGTGTTCAAACTATTGGTTCAAAAACTTCATATTTATTAAGTGAATATAATTAATTCAACCTGTATTATGTCTTTCCATTTATGCCAATTACACATACGTTGACATCCTTTTATTGTTTTTGGCTATAGATCCTGTAACACCCATTCAACTAATCATGATTATTTTCTATTAATTAGGCGAATGCTACTAGTTACAGTTTTACGAAACCTGTGAAATTAAAACTTATTCTTGTAGAACAAATTTCATAAACCTTGATCCCTAAGGATCCCTTTCATAAAATGTCAACTTGGCCTTAAATAGCACACTATTTAAAAAAATACAACTTTAAAATTAAATACATATCCTTTAATATACAAAACATTAAAATCCAAAACCATATCATGTACAAAAAGCAGCAAAAATAATATGTGCACTAACTCTTCAAAATGGGCACTTATTCTCTTGAGTCAACTCTTGCTATCCTTTATGCTCTAACCTACATGTATGAAATCCACATGCTAAGCTATTAAAAACTTAGTGGTACATATAAGTATAAAAATTCAAGCATACAACCATACAATTCATATCATGGCAATTTATTCATGTTCATGTATATTATTATATCATAAACACTATTATAATGCATGACAATTCAATCACCTTATTAATAAACATCATTAAACATAACAAGCTTTCTCATATAACCGGTTCATAGTAACCTTACCTCTTCCTTTAGTTTATCTTATTTTACTCATGACTTATGACTTTGCCAATTTATGTTTCTTTTTTATATATAATTGTTTTGAATTTATCCAAAACTTACCATAATTCCATTTTTAATCTATTTTTGCCAAAAACTCTAAGTCATACTATCCTGATCCAGGTTGTGGAATAGAGGCACTCTCAGTGCTTTAACCATTTTGCCCACAATTTGTAAAAGCTCATTTGAGCTCCTAAAGTCAAGGGTGCTTCTAGAGCTTCAACCACTTTGATTTAGTATACATTGGATCAAGGGCACTCTAACCTGAGCTTCAGCTATATTGTCCTTAAAACCATATGGAATCAAGGACTAAGAGTATTCTAACCTAAGCTTCAACTACCAAGGCCTCTTATAAAGAATATTCTACGATATTGTAACCCTCTCAATGGCATGCTACCAATCCTAAGCCAAGTCTTAGATTGCAGAAAATGGCTCTTAAAGTTTTAACCCTTATCTTTCATTGTTTTAATATAGTCACCATATATAACCATGTTTATAACATCAATACCGGTATATTACCTCATCATCATCACTTACATGTGTTTTACTCATACTGGCATACAAATAATAATATGTGATCTATTCACCCATCCCATAGCATCAAAAACCAACAATGCATATCTTAAAACTACCCGAATTCACGGGCATGAACTACATATCCACGGGTACTTCTTTACCCATGAACCAAACTGTGACTATTCATATGAAAGCTTCTATCCTAAAAACACACTTCTTTCATGGTCATGACTATATGTTCCCATGCAAAAAACTAAGCATTCATGACCGTGGTTCAAACCATGAAATCTGAGGGTGAAAGCTAGAAATAGATGTTCATAGCCGTGACTACATGTTCATGGGTGTAAACCCATGCATTCTTGACTTTCAAAACCATGACATAAGGCATGAAAGCTTCTGCCTGTTTTGCACATTTTCTAGGTTTATGTTTCATGGGCGTGACTCCTTTTTTATCATGCGTATGAAACTCCCTTTTTCACGCATGATAATCTTACCACATGTGTGAATTTCTAGGTTTTCCAGACTCAAAAACAGAGCAATATAAAGTCATATGCAAGGGTCTCTAAGATCGACCAATGTCAATCACTCGTATCAACATTTAACCACATATCAAACTAGCAATATGCCTTTAACATCCTTTGGAACATTCATAACACATATCATGCTAAAATCTTTCTTAAGCATCATAACAAACATAAGCTATTTTCATGACATTTCTAACACTTAACCCATACAATCATTATATATTTATATAACTACAAACCCCATGTATATCATTTATCACTTTTCATATCATCTCATGACACAAAACATGGCATCATACAAGAAAGATATAATTAATATTCATATATGTAGTAACCTTTAACAATAGAACCTAAACTCTTCAAGCTCTTTAAGCTTGCCTAGCTCTTGGTTGATCCTCACATCTGCCTCTAGCTCCTATTATTAAGAAAAGCATCATATTTTAGAACCATGGAATAGAAAATCAATCACTTAACTCATTCTCAAACTTACCTTTGGTTTAAACCATAAGAACTATTTTTTATCTCTTAGGTATAAGCTTCCACAAGGATTAAAAATGGTGATTTTTGTGTAATAGGGGAAGAAGAAGCTGAATAAGATGAATGTGGTGTGTAGACTTGGATTATAAAGGTGGTGAAGTAGCTGAAAAAGCATAGGGAGAGACAAAAGAACGACTCCACTCAACAATTCTGCTAACTATCTTTTACGGGTGTGAAATATGCTTTCATGGGTGTGAACACTCTCTTGTCATAGATGTGACAGACTTTTCATAGGAAAACCTAATGCACAACATTCATGGCCATGAAACCATTATTCATGGGCTTGAACAACAACTCTATCACTATGTTAAACCTTCCAAACTCTAATCCTACTACACTATCTCTTAACCAACCTAACTATCTTATAGACCCTAAAAATCGGACATTACATTTTTTTTCACCTTAAAGAAATTTCTTCTTCGAAATTTTCATGGTTGCTCGAGATGAAAAACTAGAGAATATATAACTACAAAAAGAAAACATACCATCAGCGACATTTGCAGACTCTGATTCTTTTATAGCCCTCATGTGGTAAACTCTTGCCTGTGTTTTACTCAATCTTGGCCTATTCACCATCTCAGAAATGGCTTGGCTAGCTACACTCTTAGCCTGTCATTGATCCTAGCCTTGCATCAGTACTAATCCTGTGGTCTGTGTAGGAACCTCATTGAACTATAAAGGACAATTTTTCTTGAAGTGGCCTTGGACACCATATCTGACACAAGATCTTGAAAACATGTGACACTCACATCTGTTGAATCTATGACATGTCTCACACAAAGGTGCAGTATCTTTGGCCGATTAAGTATTAGTAGCAGTAGATGTAGTCGAGAGGGTTGTCCCCTCTTGAACGAGCTAGTTTGGAAATGACTTTGTCCTGATCCTCTGCCCTATGAATTCTCTGAAAAGAAATAAACTTTGTTGTCTGTAGTCCCAACCACTAAAGCTAGTGGCTCCCTAGGAGCTCTTTTAACTCTCTTTCTCTTTCTCTTCTTCGTACTAACGGCAAAGGATACCAACTTTGAAAAACTCACATGCTAGAGGGTTGTCACAAAATTTCTGACCTTTGCATTAAAGCCATATTTGCATTTACAACACTTGTCAATCTCATCCATGATCAACTTGAATGCATATTTACTCAAGCAAATGAATTCTCTCTAGTACTCAATAACCATCATTCTTCCCTGCTTAAATTTCAAGAACTCTCTATTCTTCTCTTCGATGTAAACTCTAGGGACATACTGTTCCTTAAACTCTGCCATAAAGAACTCTCATGTCAACAATTGAGGAACCTCTGGCTTTAGTAGAAATGTCATCCACTAATCGTACGCATCTTGCTATAGAAGAGATATAACTTATCTAGTAACTTTAGCTTGTCAAAAACCTTTTCGGTCTTCCCCAACTAATATTCAGCTATAGTTGGGTCATCTTCACTTTTGCCAAGAAATTTTGTAGCCCCATACTTTCAAGCTTGTTAATCGTCATCTTTGGTGCCTCTTATGGTGCTGGCGGTGGAACTAGTTGTGGCACTGCTTAAAATACTATCTAAGCTAACCTCTGTAGAAGAGCAATTAGATTATGCATCAATGGATCTTAAGCATGACACATGAAAAATATTCACACGCTAAACAACATAATGTTTAATTGTACATAATAATATGCAAAAAACAAGCATATATAAACAACATGCATAATATTCTTATTGTTATACCAATATGATTTTCCTCAAAATTCACATATACAATGAACAATTTACCAATGATGTCATACTTAAATGTTCTCATACATATTATTCAAGTTTAGGCATGATATGGCAATATAATCAATTGTCAATCATACAAGTGTATACCACACTTAGAAACTTATTAAAACTATTTCATTGTTCATTTTACTCTTACCAAGACAAAAAAAAAGATACAGAAATAAGCAAGGCTCTCACCCAAACCTTTAGGACATCTGTCCGAGCTTCCTAGAATACATGTATGAGGTAAAAAGTGTGCACATATAATAACCAAGGGAAAGCTCACCTAAACTTAAAGCCCTTGTCCTTCAAAAAATCTCAAAAGTGACTAACTTAGGTCATCTAGTATCGATCTCCCCTAAATGATATATCATCTATCCTTGCTCTAGTCCTAGTTAGAGAACTAAGCATAAACCATTATTACCACACTTACCATATCCATAACATACATAACACATGATTCCCAAAGACCATAGCCATACCATAACATAGCCATTACTGTACTAAAACATGCATTTCATACCAGGTGATAACCATAACAACCGAGGCATATTGCCTCAAATTGAATCAAGCTTGACTTGTATGCCAAAAAAACAACAATTTCAATTTCAACAGCTTCATGCCCGTGATCAACATTTCACGGGTAGTTTACCCATGAATTAATCTGTAATTCAACCTATGAATCAACTACAGATTTCACTGTCGTGATCAACCCTTCATGGACATTAAGCAAACCTTGAATCTAACCATAAAAACTGCCCATGAATAGGTCTATTTCACCCAAAACTCAATTTCACGACATTTATGCCTGTGAACCACCAGTTCACTATCGTTAATTTGGAAAATATTTAGATTTATAAACTGAAAACATAATATATCATTCCACATATAAAATTTCTCTAAGATTGACCAATGTCAATTAGGGTTGCACAAAAATTAACCAAAATGACCAAATCGCATAAATCAAATTCAATCCAAACTGAAAATCATAATTTTGGTGGTTTCATAGATGGTTATGGTTTTAAAATTTTTACAAACTGATTTTTTTGTTTGGATTTGTATTCAGAAAATATAAATCTAATAAAATTGAACTAAACCAATGATATAGGGTCTCTTTTAATATATATATATATATATATATATATATATATATATATATATATATATATATATATATATATAATACACTTATACTAATAATTTCCTAGTTTTCTAAAATTATAGACTCTTTAATTAACTATACTTTTCAAAATTTTTTGAAACACCTTGATTGATCAAGAATTTACCTTACTAATCTATAAATTATATTTTGAATTTTCTAAAAGTTAAAGTAGTGTACTAATTTTCGTAGTTTTAAGTTAATATTTGTCAAATTTGTACGGTATTTATTTTCTTATTCATTTAATTATTTATCAAACTGACCAAATCGACTATCTAAACTGAATACAAATAAAATTGATTTGGATATTTTTAGTAGTACTTGGTTTCATTAAAAGCTAAAGTGTTCAAAAACTGATTTTATTGGTTTAATTATAAATTTTTAGTTTAAACTAACCAAACCGAACCATTAATACCCCTTATATCAATCACCCTATCAATATTTTAGCATACTTTGAAGTTCATTAACATGTCATTTACCATTCTAATCATTAATATTAAACAATTTATCACTTTTACTATCTCAAATCTATACATCTAAATAATTTATATTTTGGATGATATTCATGTCATTTTGATTGTAGTTTTAAGTTAATATTTGTCAAATTTGTACGGTATTTATTTTCTTATTCATTTAATTATTTATCAAACTGACCAAATCGACTATCTAAACTGAATCCAAATAAAATTGATTTAGATATTTTTAGTAGTACTTGGTTTTGTTAAAAGCTAAAGTGTTCAAAAACCGATTTTATTGGTTTAATTATAAATTTTTAGTTTAAACCAACCAAACCGAACCATTAATACCCCTTATATCAATCACCCTATCAATATTTTAGCATACTTTGAAGTTCATTAACATGTCATTTACCATTCTAATAATTAACATTAAACAATTTATCACTTTTACTATCTCAAATCTATAGATCCACATAATAGCATAATAAACCCCTAAAATGCATTTATAACCAAAATCATGCCATTTATCGAACCATTAACCCCTTACAACATGTATCTAAAGAAACCAAGATATATTCATGCAATCAAATCTTAATATGTGGTTAATCTATGATGGAGTTTTAACAAAAAACTCGATGCTTTTTAAGCTCATCCTCTTCCTTGAGATGGACTTCCAGCCTCTTTTCTTGCTCATAGCCAAAATCAAAATGTTTCTTGTAGCCTTTGGAATCTAAAAAAACTCCAAAAAACACCCAAACTGAGCTTCACTCTCTCAAGACTCAAGAACACTCTTTTTCTCTTCTCTCTCACTTTCCTTAGATTGGAAGTTAGTTTATTGAAACAAAAAATAGAGATGAAAAAGATGTGGAGTTGTGTGTTAGGTTAGTTTTTAGAGAGTGTGAAGTAGATGTAGAGGCATGGCAGAAGGAGAAAAAATATGTCTACCTCACATGCTCCTGTCTCCCTAAAATTCACGACCGTGACTCACCATTCACGGGTGTGAACACCCTTATTCACGGTCATGACAAACTTTCATTGTTTGTGAAATGAGATCTCAACATTCACGGTCATGACACCTCATGTCATAAGCGTGAAAACACTAATTTTTCCAACACTTAAACTTTATTCAAAACTCAACTCAACTCTTAACTTTCTCTAATCCCGCTAATCTAACTTATAGACCCTATTTTACAAATGTTGCTTTTCTCTCCCTTAACAAATTTTGTCCCTCAAAACAACTGGGGATATTGTTTCATCATTACTTGCTCACTTTCCTATGTCAATAACTTTATATTATTATTCCTCCATAGGACCTTCACTAAAGGTACTCGATTATTTATGAGCTCTTTAACCTCCTGAGCTATGATCTCTACTGGTTCCTCTTCGTAAGATAAATCTGGTCATACCTTTATGCTCTCAGCTAAAATGATGTGAAAAGGTCTAACCTATACCTTTTCAATATGGATATATGAAAGACATTATGTATCCTACTCAACTTTGGTGGAAAAGCAAGTTTGTAAGCAACTGATATGATCCTCTCAAAAATCTCCTATGGTCCTATAAATTTAGAGCTCAACTTGTCCTTCTTCCTGAATCTGAAAACTTTCTTCCATGGATATTCAGTATCCCTTCTTTTAAGATCCGCATAAGATCTTTGTTTATCATAAGTTGCTCTTAACTGATCTTGAATGATCTTCACTTTCTCTTTTATCTCTTATACCAATTCTAGCCCCATTAGCTTCCCCTCACTAAGCTCTGTCCAACACAATGAGGTTCAATACTTTTTACCAAAAAGTTTTGGGCTGATAACTATTGTTGTAGATGAACTTCATCAATGGAAAATACTTGTCCTAACTTCCTTCATACTCAACCACACATCTCTTCATATCCTCTAAGATTTGTATAACTCTCTCTGGCTGGTCATCTGTCTGAGGATGGAAAGTCATGTTGAAGTTGATTTTAGTACCCAATAATTGTTGTAGACTACCCCAAAAATGAGATGTTAACTGCAGATCCCAATTTGAAATGATGGAGACTAGAATTCCATAGAGCTACACTATCTCATTTATATTTAATTCTGCCAATCTGCTCAACGGATAGTCTCTGCGAATAAATAAGAAGTGAGCTGACTTCATTAACATATCCACAATCACTCATATGGCATCGTACTTTTTCAGTGTTAAAGGTAACCTAATCACAAAATCTATGGTGATTCTTTCCCATTTTCATTCTAAAATAGTGATTGGCTATAACAACCCTAAATGTACCTGATATTCAGCTTTGACTTGTTGATAAGTAAGCCATCTCATCATAAATTATGTGATGTCTTTCTTCATCCCTACCCACCAATACTTCCTTTTTAAGTCATGGTGCATCTTATTGCTCCTCACATATCTAGTCTCATTAGCCTTTTTCATAATCCTCTGTCTCAGATTTATAACAATTGGCATATATAATGCCATCTAGCTTAACTGTAAATCCCACTCTCTTCCCCTTCTGGACCAACTCAACTAACTCTATCAACTTGACATCCTGCTTTTAAGCATCTCTAATCTCTTGATCTAATGTAGGTCAAATGTGCAAATCTACTAAAGTCTTTCTACTTAATGCATCAACCATAACATTGGCCTTTCTTGGATGATAATCGATCACACAATTGTAATATTTTATCAATTCTAACCATCTCCTTTGTCACAAATTTGACTTTTTTGTGTAGAAAGATATTTCAGATTCTTGTTATCCGTGTAGATGAAACATTTTTTCCTATACAAATAATGATGTCAAATCTTCAAAGTGAAAACAATGGCCACAAACTTTAGGTCATGTGTTAAATAGTTTTTCTCATGAGGCTTCAACTGTTTGGATGCATAAGTGATAATCTTCATTTCTTGCATCAAAACAAAATCCAAACCGTTGTGAGAAGTGTCACTGTAAACGATAAACTCCTTGTTCAGGACTGACAATGTCAGAACTGGAGCTTTTGTCAATAAACTCCTGAGGTAATTAAAACTATGTTGGCACTTATTTGTCCATATAAACTTGATATCCTTTCGTAACAATCTTATCAATAGAGAAGCAATCATGGAAAATCCCTTAACGAACCTTCTATAGTAACCTACTAAGTCAAAAAAACTCTTGATCTCTGTCTCATTTCGAGGAAGCTTCCAGTTCAAGATAGCCTTAACCTTGCCTAGATCCACTATAAAGCCTATGTTTCTTAAGAAACTGCAACAATGTCCTCAAATGTTGTTCATCCTCCTTCTTGCTCATAGAGTACTCCAAGATATCGTTTATGAAAACCACCACAAACTAATCTAAAAATGGTCTAAAGATCCAATTCATCAGGTCCATGAAAGCTAACAAAATAATGGTCAACCCGAAAGGCATAATCAAAAGCTCATAGTGACCATATATGGTTCTGAAAGCTAACTTCGCTATGTCATTTGTCTTGATCCTTAATTGATGGTACTCTGATCTCAAATCAATATTGGAATTCAATTGATCGAACATATCATCCATCCATGGTAATAGATATTTGTTCTTAATGGTTGCCTTATTCAACTATCGGTAGTCTATGCATAATCTCATAGACCTATCTTTCTTCTTGACAAATAATGCTGGTGCACCTATAAAGATACATTTGGTTTGATGAAGCTTTTCCAATAATTCTTGCAAATGCATATTGAATTCTTTCATCTCTAATGGAGCACATCTATATGGTGTTGTAGATATGGGAGTTGTACCCAGAGTAAGATCAATTAAGAACCTTATCTCTCTAATTAGAGATCACACTAGTAAATCATCCATAAACACATCTAGGAACTCTTCCACTGTCAAAATACCATGAAGTTTTGGGACTTACCTTCCTAGTATCGACCACGTGAGCCAAGTATGCCACACACCCTTTCCTGTTCATTTTCTAAGCCTTCATTAAGGAGATGACCCTTAACTACTGTGAGGATTCACTTTGAACAACCAATGTTTCTTCTTTTGAAGTTTTCAACTCTACCATCTTCACCTTAGAGTCCACTGCTGCACACTCTTGAGAAAGCTAATCCATATCTAGGATAACATCATACTCATGGAAGGAAAATTCAATCAAGTGCACTAGAACCTTTTTCCCATATACTATGATAGGACAATTTATGTACACCTTATTCACCATTGTGTTATGCCCTAAAGGGCTTGTAACCTCTATCTTATAATCTAGTCTTTCTACTAACATATTATACTGCTCAACTATATTGGTACATATATAAGAGTGCGTAGTGCCCAGATCTATTAAAGTGATCAAAATTGAGTTAAAGAGAAGAAAAGTAATAGCAACCATGTCTGAAGCACTTAAATCCTTTCTAGCCTTCAGAGCATAAGCCATAGATTATGCTCTACTAGATCATGGCTTATTCACTATCTTTGAAATGGCTAGTCTAGATCTACCCTAGCCAAATCTAGTCTATCCCTGTCCCCTGGCCTAAGGCGGCACTAAATCCTGAGTCTGAATGAGAGCCTCAATAGTCTATAAAGGACATAGTTGAGCAGTATCCAGTCTGAATGGCTTTTTCGAAGACTATCTTTCGAAAAATCCTCCAGCTATAATGAAATCACATGAAACCCAATCTCATATCTCATATCGTCTTTAAAATGGTAGTATTTGTTTACCTCATCCCCAATAATGTCGATCCATACTTGCTCAACTGGGTAAATGTCCTCTCGTATACTGTCATAATTATGTTCCCCTATCATAGGATCAAAAAAATTTTTTCTTCTCATCGGTATACACCTTTGGCATATACTATTTTTTGAACTTAGCCACAAAGAAATCCTAGGTAAATGGATCTAGAATTTGAGACTTCTGAATAACAAACTTCCATAAATCATAGGCATGCTCTTGGAGAAGTGAAATGATATACCTAGCCTTATGCTTCTTAGCACAATTAAGCTCCTCGAAGACTATCTTGGTCTTCTCCAACCAAAACTCTATAACTACTGGATCATCATCTATCTTGCCTATGAAATCTATAGCCTCATATTTCCTTAGCCCATCAATCTGCATCTTAGGCCTCGATGATGAAGTAGGAGGTGGTGGAGGTGACGGTGATGGTGGCATAACCTATACAACCGATGCAAAAAAATTGCTAAGTTTTGCATCAAAGGATTTTGAGCTTGATCGACTTGACCAACCACTAGCTGATATAAAAGGTGGAGCATCACCTGACCCATGAACATTAGATTGGCTCAACTAATTCTGAACCTTTATATCTGGGAGACTATTACTCTCATCCATGTCATAAGCTTCGATCTCCATATACCTTATCTAACATACACATTAATAGAGAATAGCCCACATCAGAGTCATATAGGATAAAATTCGCATACATGATACCACATTTCTCACCTAGGTTCAAACTGCCTAAATGTAAGCACTAATACCACTAAATGTAACATCCTTTGACATAATCAAGAATTAACCCAACTATACTAAAGAATATTATAATGCACATGATTAAAATTAAAACTTTTAATGCAATATGACTATGATGACTTATTAAAAATTTTAAAACAATATATATAATTAAAATGACTTAATAATATAATAAAATCTAATAATATGATAAAATCCAAATACCATAAATATAAGGGAAATTATTAACCTTAACGATTTTACAAAATGGATAGTTACAAAACTACATGACCTTTAAATACAAAACATATATGCCTATAATTACCTAATCCAAAATAAAGTCAACCAAAACCAAAAATACAAAGGTGTATCACCCACTCCTCATATATATCCTTAATTCTACAACTAGGCATCCTCCTCTGTGGATATACCTCCTAGGCTCTAAACCTATGCATTGAAAACACCCATATGTTAAGTAACCTAACGCTTAGTGGTACATAACAATATGCAAAGTACAAATATACATAAACAACATGCATAATATTCTTACTATCATACATGATTGTTTTTTGAAATTTGCATATACAATGAACCATTTACCAAAAATGTCATGCTTAAATATTCTCATACATATTATTCAAGTTTGAGCTTGACATAACAATATAATAAACTTCCAATCACACAAGTGTATACTACACTTAGAAATTTATTAAAACCTTTTCATTGCCAGCTTTACTCTTAACTATAATAAATATGGATATAGGAATGAGCAAGGCTCTCATCGGAGCCCTCAGGATACCTGCATAAGGTATAAGGAGTGTGCACATATAATAACCAAGGGAAAGCTCACCTAAACTTAAAACCTTGTCCTTCAAAAAAATCTCCTAAGTGACCAACCTAGGTCATCATATACCGATCTCCCCTTAATGGCGTATCATCTATCCCAGCTTTAGTCTTAGTTAAATTATTGAGTATAAACCATGTTCACCACACTTACCATATCCATATCATACATAACCCATGATTTACATAGACCATAGCCATACCATAACATAGCCATTGCTATACTAAAACATACATTTCATACCATATGATAACCATAATAGTTGAGGCATACTACCTCAAATCGAATCAACCTTGATTCGTATGCCATAAATACAAGAATTTCAAGCTCAACAACTTCAAACCCATGTTCAACATTTGACGGTAGTGAAGCACCATTTCATGGGTTGTTTACTCATCAATCAATCAGTGATTGAACCTATGAATCAGCTATAGGTTTCACAGCCTTGTTCAACCCTTTATGGGCATGAATAAAACCATGTACCCAACCGTGAAACTACATCCAAAACTTAATTCCACGACATTCATACTAGTGAGCCACCAGTTCATAGCCATAAATCTAAAAAATTTCTAGATTTCCAAATCGAAAACAAAGTATATATCATTCTGTATGTAAAAATTTCTCTAAGATTGACCATTGTCAATCATCCTATCAACATTTCATCATACTTTCAAGTTCATTAACATGCCATTTACCATTCTAATCATCAACATTAAACAATTTATCACATTTTCCATCTCAAATCTATACATCCATATAACAACATAATAAACCCCTAAAATGCAATTATAAATGAAATCATGTCATTTGTCAAACCATTAACCCCTTTCCACAGGCATATAAAGCAACCAAGACATATTAATGCAACTCAAGCCTTTGAATATGGTTATGTACATATCTTACACCTAGGATGGATCCTTAACCAAAAACTCTAAGCTCTTTAAGCTTGTCCTCTCCCTTTAGATGGACTTCCAACCTCCTTTCCAACTCCTAAACAAAATCAAAATATTTCGCTTTGCCTTTAAAATGTAAAAAGAACTCTAAAAACACCCCAAATCGAGCTTCACTCTCTCAAGGCTTAAGAACACTCTCTTTCTTTTCTCTCTCACTTTCTTAGATTTAAACTTGATTCTTTGAATCAAAAAATAGAGATGAAAGGTTTCTATTGATGGAAAATATGTGGAGTGGCATGTTAGGTTGGTTTTATAGAGTAGGGAGTAAATATGGAGACAGTGGAAGAAGAGAAAAAAATGTCTGCCTCACCTGCTCCTGTCTACCCATGATTCACTGCCATGACTCACCATTTATAGGTGTGAACACCCTCATTCATGGTCGTGACAAATATTCATGGTTTGTAAAATGAGACCATGCCATTCATGGTCGTGACACCTTATGTCACGAGTGTGAAAGCTTTAATCTTTCCAACACTTAAACTTTATTCAAAACTCTATTAAACTCCTAACTTTCTCTCAATCCGCAAACCTAACTTATAAACCATATTTTATGGGGATTACAAATATATTATTTGATCACACAAATTCAAACATATAACAACCTTAAAACAATAAAAAAATTGCTCTTAAATACACAAAAATAAAATTATTGACACAAGGTTTCTGTAATACTTTATTTTGTTGGACATTTTCATGGATCAATCTTTTCATTATCTTATTCGAAAAAGTTTGCAATATCTAAGTGTGTCTTACCCAATTGGTCAAAGACAAGTCATCATCTTGGTATGCAAAGTTTGCTTCTGTATTTTATACTAAGTTTTCTTTACACTTCATTTTCTCCCTCAGGGAGGCTTGATATAAATCAACTAAATGTTTAAGTGTACAATAGGTATGTGACCAATACTTTTGCCAAGTTATTTCTCTACTTTATTTCTGAATTTTGTGAACTTTTCAAATGTTCATATTTGTATCTTATGAGATACACATACCCATATCGTGAGTAATCATCGATAAAAGTAATGAAATAGATACATTTTCATACCTCATCTAAAACATGAGTTTTCCTTTTCTTTTTTTCATCATTTTGCATGTTTTTGTAGTAGTGACCACTATTACCTCGCTCTCGTCCACAATCACAATCACAACCATGACCATGACCACAAGCACTACTATTAAATGTTGTTGCATTCACTTCAGGGAGTGCAACAGAACCAGTTGGACGAGATTCATAATTTTTTGTCAAAAGTTCATTATTTTGTTTAGATACAAGAAAACAAAAGAACAACTCAAAATATTTTTAAAGCCTTGTTCACGATATTACTACTATAATAGCACATTTGAGGCATGAAATGTAGAGAAAGTTTTCTCTAACATATCATTAATAGTAATATTTTTTGTACAAATTTCAATTGAGAACTTATTTAAACAATACAGAGTTATATTCACTTACTGATTTATAATCTTGTAGCTACAAGTTCATCCAATCATATTGATCCTTTGGAAGGATGATAATTTTTTTATGATCATACATTTCCTTTAAATTGTTTCAAAGAACAAGAGGAACTTTCACTATGAGGAATTCAAATTTTAATCCCTCACAAAAATGACGAGGAAGGAAAATCATGACCTTACCCTTATCTTGATTAGATACTTTTATTTCATTCTTTGATAGCATCACTAAGACCATTCACATCTAGGTAAATTTCAGCATCCAATATCCATGAAAAATGGTTTTTTCCACTAATTTCAAGAGCTATAAACTGTAATTTTGCAAGATTCGCCATTAATACTTATTAGAGTTATCTTATAAATTATTGTTAAAACTTTTGCTAATAATGTCTTATAAAAATAGATAAAATAAAGTATGTAATAAAGAAAAAAGTAGAGAATAGATAAAATATTTACACTTGTACTTTATTCACACAAGTACAATAATAACTTTAAGTTAAAGGTTATACATGTCTGTTGTGTAAATGACAGACGCTTAAAATAGAGGCGGTGACATTTTTGTAAATATGTTACTTGTTATATGCATCTGTTAATATAAATGTCAGTCATATAAAATTTTAGACGTCTGTTTTTATTAAATGACATATGCATATTCTATATAATAAATTTTTTAAAAACCAAAATACGGGCATTTTCATTTGTCGTGTATATATATATATATATATATATATATATATATATATATATATATATATATATATATATATATATATATATATATATATTCGTCTAAAATAAATTAATTAATTTGGAAAGTAAGAGTGGTAATTAAAAAATTGAATTAAAAAAGACAAATTGATATTTAACAAATAATATTTAAATTAATTAATTAAATATATGTCAGGTTTGGTTAACTAATAATATACATATATGATGAATTAATTAATTAATATTAATTTAATTTTTTATTATTTTTAGTTTTATATATATATATATATATATATATATATATATATATATATATATATATATATATATATATATATATATATATATATATTAAAGACAACCTACTTAATTATATTATTATGCAGATAATTAAATTTAATTTTATATATTAAATATTAAATAAAGATATAATAGGCATCTGTTTTTATCTAATGCCAAACGCATAAAAATGTTATAGGCGTCTGTCTTTAATTAATGACATATGCATATGATATATAATAGGCAGTGACTTTTTTGTAAATATGTCAATAGTTATATACGTCTGTCATTATAAATGATAGACATATAAAGGTTTAAGCGTCTGTTATTATTTAAGATAGATGCATATAAATTTTTTAAAAACCAAAATGAGCGTTTTACACAGTACTATGGCATTTCGTCTGCAACAAAGCGCGATACTCTGAAACTCTCTCATACATTTCGTCTCAACAAATCGAGCTCGACCATCATTTCTCACACACTAGAGATGTGCTCGCCGACGGTATTGGGTTGAAGAGATTAATGGTTTTGTTTGTACTGATGCAAAGAAGATCGCAAGTACTATTGAGCCATTTTTAGGTAATTTCTGATTTTATCTTTTCTTTTTTGTTTTTAATTTCCTTCAACATTTTGTTGTTTTCTTCGCAATATAAAATTCAAATTTCCAACCAATTTGTTGTTTGAATTATAATAAATTTGAAGTTTGCTTATGGACTGTAGGCAGGTATTCAAATATAATGAGAGTCTGTCATAGGTTTGTTTGTGCTATCACCACCTTAAAGTTCTTGTGAAAATTATTTTATGAAATCTTAATTTGTGTCAATCGAGAAAGTAATTTATCACTTCATTTTTCTCACTAATTAATTAACAATACATCCTTATCTTTTTTAGCTAATGAATCTATTGCTTTTGTCTGGTGTTTTTATAGTGACAACCTGCTAATATTGTTCTTTCAAAAGTGTTAAAATAGGATATAAGATGTTTTCAAGTAGGAAATGTTTTTAATCATTCTCCTATTTTCTAAATTTTCCTAAAAGAAAGGGGAACTAATACAAGTTGGGGATATTCAATTCTCTCTCAAAAACAAAAAACAAATTGATCGGTGCACATTCTTGACGAGTGTTCTTTAGTGTTGTGGGTTCAAATGGTAATGGTGGTTACCTTTAAACAGCTAGTTTTCAAATAAAATTGAATTGTGATTAGGGATTAAAGTTTCAATGGAGCATGAGTTGTAGTGCATGCTGGGAATTAAAAGTTATTCTTCATAAAAGGACTTAGGATCATTGGATTAATTTTGGCATCCATATGAAGGACTGTTTATTTTGGGATATAAACAATTCATTGGGAAGAGTTGCGGGGATTTACACTAGGAACTGTGATGTCAAAAACTAGATGTACCTATGCATGTGTTCATTAGGCTGTGAGCCAGTCAAATATATGCCTTTTTGTTATAGCATAGAGGTAGGGAAGTGTAACATTGAGGCAAAAACATAAAAACAAAATCATTTAATGCAATCAAATTGTATTAAAATGAAATAATAAACTTTAACCTTGTCCTGAAAATGATATTTGCCATCTTTATAAATGCTAAAATTGATTTTTGTTAAAAAATAAATAAATAAATAATAAAGCCATACTTTAGCACATTATGTTTCCAGGTAGTTGCATTAACAGTTTAGCAATGCTATGAAACCGATATTTTCAATCAACAATGGATTCAAAATCATCAATACCCATTCAAGATTTACTCATTAGATGTTTAAGGATATTATATATAATGTTTCTCCTGATTAAAAAGCAATAAGGCTTATATATATTGAACCTTTTTTTGTGTGGTTAGATATGGATCGAATTTGGATGTATGGTAGATGCACTACATTTGAATATTTGAATGGAGTTGCAGAATTTATTAGAATTGTGGAGGAAAAGCAAATAAGGGAAAAAGAAGAAATGATTGTATGTCCTTGTGTTGATTGTAAGAACATGAAAAAATTTCGAGATGTTCATATAGTGAAATCTCATATAATAAGGCGTGATTTTAAGGAAGGTTACACACGGTGGATATGGCATGGTGAGAGTAATTTAACTGGGACACGTTCTAATAATAATAAATTTTATCAGCAAGGAGAATATAACATTGATGATGAAGAGAATGATCGTGTTGACGAGATGATAGATGATACGGAACATTTTGTGGAAAGGCCGGAATACCTTCAGAGATTGTTAAACGATGCTGATAAACCTTTGTATCCCGGTTGCAGTAATTTCACGAAATTTCAGCCGTTTTTAAACTCTGTCACATGAAAGCAAAAAATGGATTGAGTGATAAGAGTTTCACGACACTATTAGAATTGTTGCAAGACATGCTTCCGGAGGGAAATGAACTTCCCACATCTACATATGAGGCTAAGAAAATGTTGTGTCCCATGGGTATGGAATATAAGAAGATACATGCATGTCCAAATGATTGTGTATTATACCGAAATGAATATAAGGACTTGCATGAGTGTCCAAGGTGTGGAGCGTCACGCTACAAACGTGGGAAATTTTCTTCTGAGGATAAAAAAGGGCCTTCAGCTAAAGTATTATGGTATTTACCTATAATACCAAGATTCAAACCCCTGTTTGCAAATGCAAAAGATGCAAAAAACTTAAGGTGGCATACAGAAGGCAGAAAACATGATGGAAAACTTAGACATCCTGCAGATTCTCCTTAATGGAGAACAATTTACAGAATGTTCCCAGAATTTGGTGGTGAAGTTAGGAATCTGAGGCTTGGACTTTGAACGGATGGAATCAAAGTAAGAAAGGACATGTTAGAAATGGGCATATGGATGGAGCTAGTGCCTCAAGATACAGGGAAACAAACATATCTTCCCCCAGCTTGTTATACGTTGTCTAAAAACGAGAAAACAAGATTTTGTGAGTGTCTTTATGGTGTTAAAGTTCCATATGGATTTTCATCAAATATTAAAAGTCTTATGTCAATGAAAGAATTGAAGTTAATAGGTATGAAGTCTTATGATTGTCATGTTTTGATGCAACAATTTTTACCGATAGCAATTCGAGGAATACTACCGAACAATGTGAGGAATGTTATTACAAGACTTTGTTTTTTCTTCAATGCAATTTGTTGTAAGGTCATTGATCCAGAGAATTTGGATGAGTTGCAAGCCAATATTGTTGTTACTCTATGTCAAATTGAAATATATTTTCCACCTTCCTTTTTTGACATAATGGTGCATTTGGTTATTCATCTTGTGAGAGAGATTAAATTATGTGGTCCAATGTATTTGAGGCATATGTATCCTTTTGAGAGATTCATGGGTATCTTAAAAGGGTATGTGAGGAACCGATATTGACCTAAAGGTAGTATTATTGAAGGTTACTCGGTTAAAGAGGGTATTGAATTTTGCACAAACTACTTATCAGGTGTTGAACATATTGGAATTCCTAAGTCTCATCACGAAGGAAGACTTGGAGGTAAAGGAACAATTGAATTTAAAATGGTATTACCCGGTGCTCAGATGCGTGAGAAATCACATCTCATTGTGTTGCACCACCTTACACAAGTTCATCCATATTTAGAAGAGCACAATTCCATTTTAAGGCGTCTGAATCCATCCAAAGGTAAAATATGGTTGACAAATGAACATAATAGTTCTTTTGTTGGATGGTCTAAAGACCGAGTAATGCGCACGACAAATATTTTTTGATGCACGTATTACAATTTATAAAAATTGTGTACTATAATTACTCCAATTATCTAAATTTTTCTTAATTATATTGATTTTTCACCATAATAATATTAATGAAATAGAAGAAAACAAATCTTAATTATTTCATAAAGTAGCAAACTAGTGCAATTCATTCATTGGAAGACAAATAATACTAATCGTATACTAGAAAAATTTGTCATGAAAAGACAAATCTTTTCTCTTATGCTCTCCAATAAGTACCCATCAAGGCATCTAAGTATACCCGTTTGTCTAAATTATATGCATAGTCATTCTATTAGTGTTATTCAGTTAATTGGAATGACCCCTAATTGAACTAAGTTAACTTCATCTAATTAATAAATAGTGCTCAAAGCAATTAAGTAGAACAATCATCATCAAAAGAGTTATCTTGATATAAAAAAAAATATCAGGATGACAAAAGCACAATGCAAAATAGTGGAGTTACTTTGATAGCTTTCCTCTCTTCCGATGTAAATGGATGAAAACCGACACGGTATAACACCAAACACCTTATACATCTATATATCGTATATATTGTCTTTATATTGTATTATCACGTATGAAACAAGATTAAATAAAATTCATGTTTACAGCGAGAGTAAAGTTTTTTTTAACTCATCTCATATTATTAACAATAATTTCACAATCAATACGAAAGCTTTAATTATAGCTCATAACATCACATATATTAATAACTTAAACATTACGTTTAAAAAGTTAGTAAATATGCAAGTATTCAATTCCCAAATATAAATGATATGTTCTTATGCTTATGTGGAATACAAGGAGATAGAGTGATGAGGCTCGGTCGGTGACCTTTGATCCATGACTTATATATGCACCTCAATATGAACTACTAATATTCTCTACCTGAAAAATGATGTAATTTGGTGAGTTGCGACTCAGTGAGAATAACCATCAAATGAGTTCTAAAACACCAAGCATTTCATAATAGCAAATAACAAGTATAATTAATACATACTTTATACTCCATTTCATCAGTCAATAACATATAAATATAGATAAAATCAAGTATTCAATAATTGCTATTTACTTATGCTTATGCTTGTACATTTTATTTTGTTGTGACCAGGTTAAACGAACATTGCCCCGGGTTTCCATGTGAACATTTGCATTTGCTAGCTAGCTTGATCATTTGTTTCATTTGCACATTTGTTGGGCCATAGGACTATTCTTTTGCTTTGCACATTTGTTGGGCCATAGGCCTCTTCTTTTGCTTTGTACATTTGTTGGGCCATAGGCCTCTTCTTTTGTTTTGCAATGTCGATTGACTAGTCACAACACCTTTTAAGTCATTATGCATATGCACTTGTACTTACATATTCATCAACCATTGTATCTTATCACATATACCATACATATACCACATATATACCTTATATGTCAACACATATACCATACATATACCACATATATACTTCATATGCAATACATATACCATACATATACCACATATATACTTCATATGCAACACATATACCATACATATACCACATATATACCTCATATGTCAACACATATACCTTGCATATATTATATATATACCATGTATATATATATATATTATGTCAAACATATACCTCAAATATACCACAAGTACACAAACTTATATGTACCACAATATCACAAATTATTCATCATCATATTTTCAAGGAAAAATCATCACAATCATATAAGTCACATAGCAAGAAACATTCATATGCACTAAAGAATTCAATTGATAATTATACTCACCTTTTTCCTTTGATTCCAACCCTTAACTTATTGTCTACCCCCTTCTTGTATATCTCCAATTTGTCTTAAACCTAATATTGAAATATAATTGGTTAATCTATGACTAGAGAAACTTAATGTGGCTTAAACAAATTAATATACATTATTCATATCAATAATTAAAATTTGTCCTATGAGGCAGTGTGACCTTATGGGACTCTTTTGCCTATAACTTTTTCTGTATTTGAAAAATTACTCAGATTATTATTTCTATTTAAAATTAACATATTTATATATAACATATTAAAATTTTAGACCAATTGGATCACTGTACATGTTTTGGTGGAATTTCTAATCGTGTTCTGATTTCTGCTCTATTTTCTGCCCTTAGGCAGTTTCAGGGTACTCATTTGGGTTCATCATAACTTATAATATATATGTCATCTTTTAATGAAAACTTACAAAAACTTATATGGTTTCATATGGAACATTTTTCATGTTTAAAACTTTTATCAATTATGTCTCTTAGGTCTTCAAATTATAACAAAGATTTTACTGGTCCAGAATAGAATTGGCTTACAGACCAGTATGACTTACAAAGGCCATAACTTATTCGTTACATAATATATTAAGCTAATATTAGTCCCACAATTTCTATAAGATATATACCTATAACTTGCATGTTTTGATAATTTACAGAATTGATCTTGCAGAAGCTCAAAATAATTAAACAAATTTTGGGACTTGTACAGGGCACTCAGTAGGCAGTTCAAATCATGGAACAGTCATGGTTCCATTCACCATAACTCAAAATTTACAAGACCTATGAATCTGAAATTTGGTATACAGATCCATAACACATATTTATACAAATTTTATGTTGTTAGGTACTTCAAATATTAGTTTTAACATACCCAAAACTAATAAACACAATAGCTAACTTACTTAAGGTTCACATCCGGACCAGTTTCAGTACGAAGAGGATATCTCATTCTATACACCACATGTTGAAAACATATTTACATATCCATAAATCTAAGACATAAAGGAACAACTTTTATGTTTTAAGATTTTCCATAATCAATTTCTATGGATATAAAAATCGGAGTTCAAATCAGTGCCTATTAATGAACCTTAGCAACTCAAATCAACCTTATAGCAATAAAAATTGATTACTTACCAAGAACAAACTTTCAAATGATCAATTTTCCTCAAAAACCAAGTGAAACAAGGAAGAATTTTTGGCTGGAACTTGAGAGAAAATAGATTGAAGAAATGAAGCAAAGAAGAAGAAGAAGATAAGAAAAGAAAAGGAAGATAATGGAGCCTAATAGGTTAAAACTCACCTAACCCATTTGTTTCTCTTTTTCTCTTTGCCATCCAACTCTTTTTTTTTTCTTCTTTTTTTTTTTCTTTTTGCTGTATTCTTTCTTTTTATTTTTTATTTTTTTATTATTATTTTTATTTTTATTATCATCATACATACATACATACATATACATACATTCATGTATACATATATACATTTACCCAATTTTACTAACCAATAATAAAAAAAATAAATAATTTAATCACTTATTTTAATTTAATTAAATTAATCATGTCAAATTTTTGTTAATTCAATCTAGTCTCTTTATTCACTTAAATATTAATTTCATATCATTTTCATCTATATTATAAAATAGACATATGCATTTCTATACAATTGTAAAATATTTGAAAATAAACTAATTGTGTGTCATGAATATATTTAAATAAAAATGCATATTATGCATGTGTTCAAGTGATATGTATATATATATATATATACAAAATGTATATGTGCAAATGAGATGTTGTAGAAATGCATATGGGAAAAGTCAAGGATGTTACACGCGGTGTTCGAGTGGATGAGTTAGGAATCAATTTGGTCAATTTTAGCCGATTGGGTTATCAAGATGATCCATTCATTCTTGCTTCACATGCTAAACAAGTATTTTATGTTGTTGGCCCTGACGATAGTAAGTGGTCTATTATTCTTCAAGGTAAGAGGCGTATTGTTGGTATCGATGATGTGGTAGATGAGGAAGAATATGATCAATTTGATGAGACTCCCCCGTTTTCTATCGGGTTACCTATGCCAGTTGGGGAATATATTTTAGATTCAAATTACATGCTTGATGATCATATTGAAGGCATATGGATTGAAAATCGTCAATAATTGATGCATATATGTTTATTGTAAGTTTATTTAGAAATGTGTAATATGATTAATGTGGTTTATACTCATAATTACCAGTTTTGTTATTGTTTATCATATAAATCTATTGTTTTTATTTTCCTTTGAAATAAAATGTTATTATTGTGGATTATACTAACATGTTTCTTTGTTATGCTTATGTTACATGAAATCATGTCAAATGAATAACCAGATTCTGAGTCATCAAGTATCATGACAAAAAGAAAAACTAGGGGAGCTACCACGTGCAAAAAATTGAAGAAACAAGGGAATGAACAAAAGATAATAGCATTCGATGAGTTTGATCACCTAATATGAACATACGCCGATATATTTAGTTTCTACGTTGGCCTTGTAACACGTTCCCATGTAAACATCACAATAAAAAGCTGGGATCTGGTCGATAAGAGTCTTAAAAATACAATTTGGGAAGATATCAAGGTAAATTTCCTTCAAATTTATTAACAAATTTGATTGTAAAGAATTTAAACTAATTAATCTAAAATATTATTTTGCAGAAAGAGTTCAACATTCTGGATGATAAGAAAAATATTGTACTAAAAACTATTAGAATACGGTGGAAGGATTTTAAGTATCAATTGGTGGTTAAGTACATAAAGAATAAATCCATGCAAAAGTCACCATTGGAATTATATGACTTCATCACCGAAAAAAATTGGGAGGAGTTTAAACAAGCACATGAATCTGAAGAATATGAGGTACTAATTATGAAGTAGATTAATGCAATTTACATTTACATTTATGCAAAACATGATAATAGGATCTTCATTATTTTTTTTAACAGCAAATCAGTACAAAGGTGAAGGCAAAGCAAGCAAAGAATGTGCATCCACATTTCTTGGGTCGTGTAGGCTATGCTGGGAAAATGACTCAATGGATTATTGAAGATCCCATCTCTTCTTTTTCATCATCACCATATATGAGCTCTGATGTTGCATCATCATATGATCGAAGCCTATAACAAAAAAGACAGAAGAAGGAAATTATATAATCCCAGTAGAAAAGACAAAAGAGGTGGCAACAAAAATCGTAAGTATAACTTGCTAAACAAACAATGATATCAAGGTATCTTTTTTTTTTTATCTATGATTGCTTATAACATATTGTTTATCTGGTGAATAGGAGATATTACGGGGAGAAGTAGCCCAAGGTAGCTGGGTACCAGAGAGGCATGATGACATAATATCATGTGCACTTGAAAAGCCCAAACATTCTGGCTATGTGAGAGGTGTTGGAAGTGCTGTGACCATCAAAATATTTTATGGTAATCCTGGAAAAAGGAAACTAGCAACATCCGTCTCACCTAAAGTTATAGAAGAGCTTGAGACTAAAATAGAGGCCAAATTATTTGCTAAATTCACGACACATATTGCACATCTTGAGAGTATGATAGAGGAGAGAACTAGGAAGTCATCTCAAATTGGCCCTGATATGGAGGTGGAGATGGGTCCTTCATTTACTCTCCCAACTCCTAGTAGTTGTCACTCTGTGGACCCACCATTTCCAATATCAGAATTACAGGTAAAAATTTTGAATTTCATTACTTCCACTTCCACTTTAATCTAGCTAATATTGATTTTTTGTGTTTTTGCAGACACCTACATCATGCAGACTTGCTACCATTAATGAAGGTAAGCAGGTGATTGTGGCAAGGGGGATGGTTTATCCATCCCTTATTGATGCTATGGTGCACAATCGACCTATCATGCCCAATCACGTCAAGGTATCTGTAGATGAAGTATTATCTAGCTGTCATGAAGCCGAACTTCCTATGCCTACTGAATACTTAACTACAGTTGAGAAAGCAAAAGGTAGCTTTGTTCAATGGCCACAACATCTCGTGGTTCTTGGAGAGGTAATAATTCCTAAACTTATAAAACAATAAAATATAGATTATCGCATTTCATATATCATAATATATCATAATTTATTATTAATTGATAGGAACTTAAATCCAAGCTATTAAAGAACGCTCCAAAGAATAAACAAGGTAGCGGTTTATCGAAAGAATCAGCTACAAAGCAACATGGGCCTTTAGTTAATGAGAAACTTTTGGCAACTTTGAGCGGTGACATGAGGTTGATGCATGAGATGGTTGCTAAATTGCCTACTGGGTATATTTTTGAAGTTCCTGCAGCCATTACATTGTTTAAGTATCCAGTAGATAATCTAATGATTCATGTTGGTATGAAAGACATCGCTCAACGCTTCTTCATGGAATGGCTTGATGTCTCGATCATTCATATATTTATGATGTAAGATTGTACTATTTATTACTAATATTATAAGATTGATTTAAAAAATTCAAAAATAATACTTATATATGCATTGTGATTCATACATGCAGGTACCTTCATAACTTGTGCGATACATTCTTTATATCGTTGATTGGATTTCTTTGTCCAACAATGTTTCGTTTGATGTTCACAGAGACTAACTCAGCAGAAAGATATATTATAGAAGTTTTAAAGGAACAAAGAGATAAACATTTCATTCTACTACCATACTTCCAGAAGTAAGAAATATTTACATTCATATTTGCATAATTTTTATTCTCAACATTTTTACTAACTTCAACATATTTGTATATCTCTAGTAACCATTGGATGTTGATTGTATTTTTCTGTGAATGGAGTGAGACATTTTTCATGGATCCTCTAGCTTGTGGCAGCCACAATATAAGTCTGAAACCTCATATTAACCTGTAAGTTATAATACTACTAGCTAATAGTTTCTACAATGTTTGTGCCGTTTTCAATATTAATGCTGATTTTGATATACACTTATTTTTTAGAGCCTATAGAACTTATGCTATAGAAGGTGGAAAAAATAAAGGTGTCAGGTTAAAATGAAATGACATTTTGGTGAGAATTTTGTATTCTGAATTACTAGTTAGATTAAAGTTTTTATGATTTTATAATCTTTTATTTGGCATGAGCCTTTCTTGTTTTTTCTATTTTAAGAGCCCTTACAACAAGTAGGTGTTAAATGCGAATATTACATCATAAGGTATATGTACGAAATTGTCGTATATCATAACAGTGATACAACATTGCTTAAAGTATATTCTTTCAAATACTAGTCAGTTTATATTACAAGTATGATACATAGCTAGCTATTAATTTATTCATTTCTAACATATTTTCTATTATTTGTTTGATTTGTCTTATAGGCTTTTGAAAATAGATCATATAGTCAAGATCAAATATATGAAATTCGACATATGTAGTTAAATTACTTTATAAGAGAGTGTATGTAATCTTTTTATTTACTTTTGTAAAATATTTTATATTAATGAGAAATACAATTTTAAATTAAAGAATTTTGAAGAACTTGTGAATTAATTATTTTCATGTGAATTGTTTTAGACATGATGAGGTATTGCTTTAATTTATTTAATTTTTTTAGTTTGTGTTGTCTTGTGAATTCTTGATTATTGAGTGACATATTTGGTTGTTACGTCACAGTGCTTACACCAGCCTTATAGACACCACTCTTAATTTTGTTATCTTTGCATGATACGCTCTCAACAGATCCTCAAGACATCCTCAGCAGACCCTCAAAAGAGTACCCCTAGTCATTCTCAGTAGGACAGCAGAATGACACATTTGGTTTTTACCCCTACCGTCATTGGTATGGTGAGCGTGGACCCTGGACCCTCTCAGTATCTTTGCTCACATCTTTCATGGATCATTTGACATTGAATGAAGGGTTCAACGATAACGACATAAGACCAACATAATAAGGCTTGGTTTCACATTGGTTGCATAAGATGAAGGATCTGCAATGGCCACCAAGGCTTATGTCAGGCTCGACAATGGTTGTGTAATGTTGACCCGAGGCCATTGTATTAATAGCCTCATGTAAATCAATTAAAATTTTAAGTTATATTAATTATTATTTATAATGACAATAAATTTGTTATATTTATAATTTAAAAATAAAAAATTATTAATTAAAAAATATGAGATAAAAATAAAATATGATAAGATGTTGAATTACATTAAAAAAAATCAGATAAAAAAAATTACAGTTGAAAATCAAAAAATAACTTCCAAGTTGGTAATAATAATTAATATCGCTATTGTTAAATTGGTTTATAATGTTGCATCAGATCTTAATTATTTTCATAATTTCATCAAGTTTGTAATTATATATCAACACAAGCCCTATTGTTAAATTGGTTTGTGGTTTAAAGACTTAAAAATAATTATTTTATAAAATTAAAAATATTAATTTATTTAATATAGTTCTAAATTATAATTTATAAAGTAAAATAATATATTAAAAAATAAAATTTATAATCAAATAAAATTTTAAATGAAAAAAATTAAGTTAAAAGGAAAAAATATTTTTAAAATTATAAATAAATAGAGACATATTTAAATGTTATATCTGTTTAAAACCGAGAATCGTTAAAATTTGATGAACAAAATTAATGCAAATGCCTAATTGAAATATTTAGTATGAAGAGATTATTAGAAATTCAAATTAAAAATGGCCAAACATTGGGGTCTTATTATAATACTTTATCTTTTTTCTTAATTTTTCTTAATTAAAATAAATAAATATGATGATAACATCATCATTTTGTAATACCAACATCGCCATTTACCTTGGATAAACTTGCGCTGACAATTCTTAAACGTTATTGTATTACAGCTACATTGGTTTAATTTAAATCAAAACATTGCAATTATGTCTCTCTCTATTTGTTGATTTGACTCTGATCCCATACTCACTTTTTATATTCATCCAATCCAACGGTACTCCATGCGTCATGCTTTGGTATTTGTGACGTCATTTCCGTAGCCCCACCACAGTTGATGGGCCCATTCTCACATTCCATGGCCCACCCAACCAAATCGATTGGCCTCCTATCATGATGATATGGAGGGAACAAGTCTTAATGATGCGAGTAATTTCCAAATTTACAATCCTTGTATGGCAACTTATGCATACTTTTCATTAACAAAAAACAAAAGAGTAATTTGTGATCGGAAATTGTCCATGAAAATTATTATAAAAGATCCTAAATGAGCACTATCTTATAAAAATAATGATAGATGCAATGTTGGTTTAGTTCAGTTTTAACTCACTATTTTTAATTGTTTAATAAATTAAAAATTGAATTGAATATTTAGTTAAACAAAAGTAAATGATAGCAGTTGGAAATTATAATTGCTAACTTTTAAAATTTCTAATAAAAGATAATATTTTATAAAAATTAAATTTTTTAGTTTTTCATATTAAAACCTAGATTTTGATATTTAATACATAAAATAATTTTTTTATTTTTTTAATTTGCACTTAAATCAATTTATAATAATTTTTATTAATTAAAAATTATATTTTTTTATTTAATTAATTATTTTTTGTATTATCTATAATATACTTTATAAATAAATAAAAAATTAGTATATGTATCAAATTAATGACAATATAATTTTTAAACCAATGAGTTATCCAAATACTTTAAAATTAATTATAAATCATTGATTGTTATGATTGTCCACTAATAACTAATTGTGATTTTTAGTTGCTAATAGCTGACTATCACTGTTGACTGCTGATTACTGACAGTTGATCGTTACTATTGAACTAAATATAGCCATTTATATATTTCAAAGCGGTGAATAAAACATTCCAAGAATGATTAAGATTATATAAATTTGAATTTTGATTAATTGAAATTCAAGAAACCATATTTGTAATATAATTTGTTCCCAAAATTTTTTAAAGCAAAGAAAAAAAAAAGAAAAAGGAAATGGAATAGGAGAGCCAAGACTTTGACTACTTGAAGTTATTTATTATTTGCAGAATGTGAAGTATATTATTTATTTATTTTTGTTATGATATGTTGATATTACTATTGGTCGGATGACTAAATGTGGACAAGAGAAATTGACATCCACAATGGAATCAATTTTCGTTTTAAATGTTTGTTGTTTTCATAAGTTGGAAGAGAATTGTAATTTTAATTGCTATTATTTTCTACATGAAAAGGTTTGAAATGTTGTCTTAATCAAATTTCTTGTGCCATTATCATCCACAGGAATATTTTTCTTTTCTAATTTTCCTCATCGGCAAAAGAGAAATATTGTTAAACAATTTAAATCCTTTTTTTTTTCATTTCTTGCCGTCTTAAATAGTTAATCTTAATTTTCTGCTTTTGATAATCTTAATCAACTTTTAAAACTTCTCAACAACAATGGATTATACTGAGGGGTGGATATGCATCTGTTAATCAGTACATAAACTTTTTTTTTTTTTTTTGAGTTCATTTCATTAGCTTCTGTTTCACAAAAATCAAAATTTATATTAGCATATTGATTAATCGCTAATCAGTTTCACTGATAATTTTATTCTATTAATTGTTAATTGTTAATTTTTAATCATTAAGAAAATAAATTTTAATATTGTAAAATATTTCATTTTCCTTCTAGTGTATTCATATATAAATCACATATTTGAAGCATTACTCAAACTAAAAATATAAAACATACAAACTAATCACTCATATTTCTAAAACAATAGATTCATTTTTCTTTTTTATTTGTCCCAAAAAAGATAGCCTGCTTTTTTATTAAAACAAAAATATAATTATATGTTAATTCTCTATTATATTTCTATTCAACCTTGTTATAAATAAATATGAATTATTATCTTAATTTTTTTTTAAAATTTAACTCCTATATAATACATAAAATCAATAGAAAGAGTGCTATATATATAAATTAATCTACTTAAATGATATTCACTTATTAACTTCATTAATAAAAATTCAATTGTTTCACTTATTATACGTTTTTTATTTTTCCTTTTCTTGCTCCACTATTTTCGATTCTTCCTTTGAACATTATGGTAATTTCCACTGCCCCTATCATTTTCTCTTTTACAATTATTTCTTCTTTCGGACCATTCAACTTGTTATAATCAATTTCTTCTCCATGAAATTGTTATGCAATATCAAATTATGATATTATTCGATTTTTTTTCTTAAAATTAATATAAGATGGTGTTTGACTTGAGTACATAACTAACGTACATTTTTTTAATTAGTCTAACATTTATTTAGAGATTAGCTTTTAAAAATGCTGAAAATACAATTAAATAATGTAGAATAAGTTTGGAGTAAACTTATTTAATGGCCAAACTAACTCATTAACATTATTCCATCCTGGCTCTTTTTTTGGTTTTTTTTTCCCTCTTATGGAGTGTTTGAGATTATTTTTGGATATTAAAAAAATATGTTTAGTTTTTTTAATTAATTCACTGATTTTTTAATTTTTTTATAAACTGTTTTTTTTTTAAAACTGATTTTGGAAAAAATATTTATTTTTCAATTTTTCTTCAAAAATAGTTTTTTAAAACTAAAAGAAAAAAATTAAATTTTTTTTTCAAAAAATGCTTTTTCCAAATTCAATATCAAACGGTATTAATATTTATCTTAAAAGTTTATTCACCTTTCTTGAAAATATAATTATTTTGTTAATTTTTAATTCTCTCTATTTAATTCGACTTGTTATCAACTAATATGAATTATCATTGTTTAAATTTTAAATAAACTCTTAATTATTGTAGGATTAAAAGTGCATTGTCATAACCTTTTTCTTTATGAAAAAACTTATTATCAAAACAAAACGGATAAAGTAAAGGAAAAAATTTAAATTTAAATTCAAATCAATTAATTTACCCCCACACCCGACTTCCAATCTCAAATTATCAATTAAAAACTTTGACTAAAGACTTACAAACTACCAAACCTTAATTTTGAATTATATCATCTAACTATAGATTTTCCCAACAATTTTTCATTATATTTCATGTAAATTCAATAATCATAATCTTAGTAATAACAGAAATTGCAATAATATCTCATAAAATTAGGATTCAGCTGGACTTTGGTTGAGAGGTAGAAAATTGAAATGGGAAGGCAAAAGGCGTCCAAAGCCTCAAATGTAAAAGAAATGAGATAATCCTTAGTACAAAAAACACACATTTCAAATAGGAGGTGGTGGACCAATAAAAATCATATTATGGGTCCCAATTTCTGTGTCATGCTGGCGTCATTATCCACGTAGGATCATACAATGACCAAGAACATTAACACCTTATTTGGCTGATTAACAGTGTACTTTCATAATATCCACTAAACTGTATAGTATGATATGATATGATTAAGTAGTTGTTTATGTATTTATTGTTTGGTAGTATAGTATGATTGCAGAACTAATAAAATGATCAGAATGCCCTCAAATGGGTATATTCATATAAAATCATATTAAATTTAAGTTTTTAAGTGAATAGAAAATTCTTATTTAAGTCTTAAAAAATTGATGTCAAATTATTACTCATTAATTTTTTTAGCATCACTATACTTTATTAGATTATTATATGAATACATTTAATAATAAAATTAATTATTTTACTTTCCTAATAAAGAAATATTAAAGAAATATTTTAATTTTGGTATTTAGAATATATAATTGAGAGTAATTTTAGTGGTTTGAAAATCTCGTGAAATTTTATGGTTTTTAAACCATAAAATAACTGTATAAAACAATGGCATAACAAATAAACATCCAACCGATATTAAGCCATTCTTAACCAAACAAGCTCTAAAAGTAAATAAAATAAAAATTAAAAAATATTTTTACACGTGTGAAACAGACACTGGCTGGAGTCGAAAACACATCCTCTCAACGCTAGGATGACGTTATATAAAACCTAATAAAAACTTTAAAACTAAAAAGAAAGATCCCTTGCTCTCAAGGAAACTAAAATACCCATGTGTGTCTTATTGGCCGCCCAAAACTCTCCTTTGACCTTCCATTACTTAAAATAAATAAACAAAGTAAATAAATTCTTTCTTTCTATAATCTGTATATATATTTGAATATTTTCTCTTCAATTCTCACATTTTGCTTTCTTTTGCCATTTTGTTATTCATACTTTACTGTTATTATATTAGATTCTATAGTTTGATAGAGAAAGAAATATGCCTGAAAGAGAGAATTCTTGTGCTCTTGAAGAACCCCGACAAGTGGTTAGGAAGTTCTTGGCTAGGCCTCAACATGAAGGAGTTGGCGCCATTGTCAGAAGGAGCATAGGAAGGTGAAAAAGATTAATGATTTATAGCATTATATTTCTTTTTTTCGTTGAGAATTATCGATTTTTGAAGATTTTGACGTGTTTTTGTTAATGGGTTTTTCTTTTCTTTTCTTTTTTTTTTTTTTTTATAGGTTTGAACTTAGATATTTTGATCCTTTTCTTGTCTTGGATGAGTTCTCTGGTGAGTGCTCTGTTTATCTGGTCTGTTTGTTTACTGAGAAAATGTATTGGATTCTTTGCCGAAATCTCATTTTCTTCTTTTTTGGTGGTTTCTGGGTATTACAGTCACTGCCCCAGCTGGTTTTCCTGATCATCCACATAGAGGTTTGGATTCTCGATCATACTCTCAAATTTATATTTTCCTGAGAAAATTTACTCTGTCATGTGAAAACGAAACTGAGTTGATTCTGATTAATATTCTTTATTCTTACCAGGATTCGAAACTGTTACGTACATGTTGCAGGTACAGAATTTGATAACTGATAATTTGATTTATGGGTTTAATTTTCTCGCATCACACACTTTTTGACCTACAATCCAAAGATTTGAATTTTTTATACTTTATTATCAGAGCTAAAAACAATTGCAATGTTTTATTCGTGGAGCAAGAACCAATTGGCTAGCTTTTTAAAACTAATTAATTATTGTTTATCCAAACTAATTTATATTTATTATTTAATCGCTCAACCACATGTTTAGCTAAAATATCCATTAATATAGTCAAGTCAAGCAAGCCATTTGTCATGCTAAAAATGCCTCTATTATCCATGTAGACCCAGTATTATATATAAACGGAATGAAAGTTTCTTCCATTTCCACCAAAAAGGGAGAAAAAAATTGTAGAGAAACAAAACTTGACCCTTGTGGGTTCAAATTAGGTTGTCTTTTTATATTTATATTTATTTTTTATTTTTTAGAGTAGATTAGTTGGAGTTGAAGTTTTGGTCATATGAGAAGTAGGCTTATCCTTGTTGAATGCAATTGTTTTTAAATAATAATCAGGGAGCTGTCACACATGAAGATTTTGAAGGTCACAAAGGGACAATTGGTGCTGGTGACTTACAATGGATGACTGCTGGTAGAGGGATTGTTCACTCTGAGATGCCTGCTGCTCAAGGTACCCATAAGGGCTTGCAACTCTGGATCAACCTCTCCTCCAAGTATAAAATGTAAGTAAATGCCTTAACAAAACAAGTACTGGATTCTAATCAATTTGGAATTTTATCGCTTAAATTGGGTCCATAGCTTTATTTTTGGACCCGGTCTAGATTGTTATAATAACTATTGCATGATAGCTACTGTATGATAACTCATACCAACATAGTTACAATTTTTATGCAAAATAATAAAATCTTTGAATAAAGTGAATAATGTTTCAAAGTTTTGAACAAGAATATGTTGGTGTGAGAGATGACTGTTATGGTATGTCATCATGAATCCTTTTCAAAAAGTCATATGCTTTAGCATAGAGCACTAATTTTCTTGCTTCCAGCCTGATAGAACCTGTTGCAGCCTTTACAACTTGCCTATTGTTTTGAGTATAAAATAATCTTTTAATAATTTTGTGCCACTTCCTTTACATATTTTTCAAAATCCTTGATCATTTTTATAGCACTAAGGTTAACCTCTGCCTATGTTATCGTACACAATCGTGATTATTCTTAAATTTTTGTTTGATAATAGGATTGAGCCTAGATATCAAGAAATATCAAGCAAAGATATAGCAGAAGTTGCAAAAGATGGAGTGAGGGCTAGAGTAATAGCAGGAGAAGCACTGGGGACTAAATCACCAATCTACACAAGAACTCCTACCATGTACTTGGATTTCACCATGAAACCAGGAGCTCACCTTGAGCAGCCGATACCGATAAATTGGAATGCTTTTGTGTATGTTTTAGAAGGTGAAGGCATATTTGGGAATGCCAAATCATTGGCAACTTCAGCTCACCATCTTCTTCTTTTAAGCAATGGAAATGGCTTAGAGGCATGGAATAAGTCATCTAAGCCTTTGAGGTTCATTTTGGTTGGAGGGGAACCAATTGGTGAGCCTTTAGTTCAATTTGGCCCTTTTGTTATGAATACTCAAGAAGAAATTGACCAAACAATTGAAGATTTTGAGAATTTTGTTAATGGGTTTGAGAAAGCTAGGCATTGGAGATCTGAAGCTGCTATTTAGTCTTGATTTTTAGATTTTCATAATTTTATTGCTTGATTTCCACAGGGACCGAAAGATAATTTTTAAATTATATTTATCATTCTGAAAAGCTGTATATTTGTTTCTCTCTTATTTATCGCTTTAATAAACAAATGATTTAAGAAATTATTTCATAGTCTACATAAGAGATCCAGATTCAAATTATTGAATTTCTTTTCCTTTTTAAGATTGTGTTGGCCGTAATGAATCACTAGTGAAATTACTTCAAACTAATTAGTAACTAGGCAGACTAAATACTTAAATTTAGTCTAATCCGATTATTGAAGTCCTATAATGTTGTCTCTTTCTAATTAGATTTGTACCTGTCTATTGAGTTTATAGAGATCCATCTACCTCTGTCTCTCACTAAAAAAAGTTTTTAGAAACTAAAGCTATATTTTATTTAGCTGTGAAGTAAAACTGCTAGTTGATATAATAAAAATAATTAAGTTATTACTATTATAATGTAAAATTACTAATAGGGATATAACTTATTTCAAAAAAATATTTTCTATGATGTAAAAATAGATTAAAAAAATACAGCAATTATTTGATATAATTATATATTTTAATAATTAAAATAATAGCAACAATATAATATAATCAATTATAAATAAAAAATTTCACAAATAAAAATTTATAATTTATAAATATAATCAATTAATTTAATATATTTTTAATATAATTGTAATATATAATTAAGAATAATATCAATTATACTAAAAAATGCTATGATGCACAAGAGTTAAATCGTCATAAATTTAAAACTTTAATGCTCCATTACCATGATGATTTAAAGTAAAATAAAAATATTTTTAATGTCTTGAAATAAAATTCAAAATAACAAAAGTTTAAATACAAACTCAAACGGGTATATACAAGTCCAAAGTTTTATAAACGAATAGTTACAAAACTACATGTCTTTGAAATAAAAACATGTAAATCTATAACTATCAAACCCAACAAAAATATACAATGATTATATCATCCACCCCGAGTATATTCTTTTGACTCTGATCACTAGGCATTCTCCTTTGTCGCTTCAACTCTAAGTTTCAACCCTGCGCATGGAAAACTCATATGCTAAGCAACTCGTGTCTGGTGGTACATAATAATGTGCAAGACATACAATAAAAAATATATAATATGCATGATATACTTACCAATCTATCATGGTGACTTACCTCAAAGCCTGCACATGCATCATTTCATACTCTATATGATATATCACCATACTCTCATACATCTAACACACATCGTACTAGGCATACCAAACACCCCACAAGATAAAAACAAGTATATATCATACATAAATATAATTATTTATCTTACCTTTTTGCCCGTTTTACTCATAACTAGACTAAAATAGATATGGGTAATTTAACTCACTAAAGTTCTCATTGCTTATCTCTGGGCTCTCAAATATAACATTATCGAGGAAGCTCTCATTGCTAACCTCTGGGTTTTCAAATATAGCCCACTAAGGAAGCTCCCATTGCTAATCTCTAGGCATTCAAATACAATCCACTGAGGACGCTTTCATTGCTAACCTTTGAGCCTTCAAATATATGACCAATATAGGTCACTTAGTACCGACTCCCCTCAATGGCATGCCATATATCCTAACTCTAGTTCAAGTTAGAGTATTGGGCTTAACCGTTTCACAACATGTACCACATATGTTTCCAAATTAACCATTTTTAATATTTACAAATATACAATGATTCCCACAATCATAATCGTAACATGTATTATCATACCATATACTATCATACGACAGAGGTACTTCATCTCATAACAAATCAATCTTGATTCACATGCAAGCATATAAGATTTTCAAATTAAGCAACTTCACACCCGTGAAGAACTACTTCACTGGTAGTTTACCTGTAAACCAAGTCATGATTCGTCCTGTAAATCAGTACACGTTCATGAGCATGAACCAAACCATGAAACCAACAGTGAAAATGCTAGTGAACGGGTTTGTCCTAGCAACAAAAACCATTTTTATGATATTCACACCCGTGAACCCTTTGTTCATGGCCATGAATCTAAAAATTTTTCCAAAAAACTAAGCATCACAACCACATGCCATTCTCACTTGCAATATTCTTTATGGTTGACCAATGTTAGCCACCCTATCAATACTCCAGCATGCATTTTAGCTATTTATCACAAATATATATTTTCTAATTATCCACATTAACCAAATTAATTCATCTAACACCACAATCTAACATGTTCACATATATCTTCTCATCATGCATATCAACTCACATTATATCATTTATCTAATAATTGATCATTTATATCATGTATCTAAGGAAATTAACACAGAAACATGAAAATAAAAGCATTAGGTGTTGTTATGTACAAACCTCACACCTAAGATGGAGTGAACCAAAGCTCTATCTCTTCAAGTTTGTCCCCTTCCTTAGGATGGACTTCCAACTCTCTCTCTCCAAGTCCTAGCAAGATGAAAAACGCTTTCTTAGACTTTGAAAATAGACCAAAACCTAAAAAAACTCAAAAACCTATTTTTTATCCCAAGCTCATAAGCTTCTTTTCTCACTCTTCTTTTCACTTTTCTCTCTCAAAACTTGATCTTCATGGCTTTTTCAATGGAGGATAAAAGGTTCCTAGTGGTGAAGGAGATGGAGGTGTAGTGTGTTATGTCGGTTATAAGGGTATGGGAACGGATTTAAAGGGAATAATAGAGAGAAAAATGTGTCAACCTCACCTGTTCTGCATGCCTAGGCTTCACGACCATGATTCCTCTCTCATGGGTGAGAACCTCTTCTTCTCGATCATGAAAAAACTCTTCATGGTCGTGAAAAACCTCATCTTAGCTGTTAACTAAAATTCAATATTTACAGTCGTGACATCTATTGCCATAGGCATGAAACAACAAATTTCAACAACTCTCAAACCTCCAAAACTTCACTTAATTCCCAACTCTCACTAGCCAATAACATAACTTATAGGCCCTAATTATGGGCATTACATTTTCTCCCCCTTAGAATATTTTGTCCATCATGATCTCAAAACAACTAAGGGTATTGTGCCCTCATCACTTCTTTGCTTCCCAAGTCACTTTTTCAATGTTATGTCCCCTTCATAAAACTTTCACTAGCAAAACTCGCTTGTTCCTAAGCTCTTTTACTTCACAAGATAAGATATTGACTAGTTCCTCTTTATAAGTCAAGTCTGGTCTCAACTCTATGCTTTCAGCTGTGATGATATTAGAAGGAATTGACCAATACTTTCTCAACAAGAATATATGGAAGACATTGTGTATCTTACTCAACTCTGGCGGCAAGGCAAATCTGTACACAATTGGTCCAATCCTCTCTAGAGTCTTATAAGGTCCAATGAACCTATGGCTCAACTTGCCATTTTTCCAAATCTAATAATCTTCTTCCATGGAGATACCTTGAGAAACACATTGTCTCCCACTACATACTCCACATCCTTCCTCTTGAGGTCCGCATAGGATTTTTGCCTATCGGAAGCTGCTTTTAGTTTATCTTTAATGATTTTCACTTTTTTTTTCTATCTCTTATACCAAGTTTGGCCCCACCAACTTTCTCTCACTAAGCTTGCCCTAACACAATGGTGTCTGACACATTCTACTATAAAGTAACTCATACAGAGCCATATGATTACTGGACTGGTAACTATTGTAGTAGGCACATTCCATTAACAGTAGATATCTATCCCAAATTCCCTCAAACTCGATCACACAACACCTCATCATGTCTTTCAAGATCTGGATAACTCTCTTCGATTGACCATCTTTCTGGGGATGGAAAGTTGTGCTGATGTTGAGTTTGGTACCCAAAGCTTGTTATACACTACCTAAAAACTGAGATGGAAACTGTGGATCCTTATTTGAAATGATGGAGATTGGAACTCCATAAAGACACACTATCTCATTCACATACAACTCTGCCAACCTGTTCAAATGATAGTCTCTCTGAATAGGTAAGAAGTGGGCTGACTTCATTAATCTATCCATGATCACCCGTACGACATCATACTTCCTCAATGTCAACAACAATCCAATCAAAAAATCCATAATGATTCTCTCCCACTTTCATTCTAAAATCGTGATTGGCTGCAACAAACCCGAAGGTACATGATATTTAGCCTTTACCTACTGACATGTAAGACATCTAGTAGTGAACTCTGTCTTTCTTCATCCCTTACCACCAATGCAACGATTTTAGATTTTGATACATCTTGTTACTCCTTGGGTGCATTGAAAATCTTATCTCATAGGCCTCTCTCATAATCCTTTGTCTCAACTATGAGATATCTAGTACATATAACCTGCCCTGGTAGTGTAACTACGATCTGGCTTGACTGAAAAACCCGATCTCTTGCTCTTAGAGACCAAAATGACTAACTCCACTAGCTTGCCATCAAGCTTTCGTGCATCTCTAATCTCTTGATCTAAGATTGGTTGGATGTGCAACTCTACTAAAGTCTTCCTACTAAGCACATCGGCCACCACATTGGCCTTTCCTGGATGATAATCAATCATATAGTTGTAATATTTTATCAATTCTAACCATCCTTTTTGCCTCAAATTTAAATCCCATTGTGTAGGAAGATACTTCAGACTTTGTGATATGTGAAGATGTGGCACTTCTCCTTGTATAGATAATGATGCCAAATCTTCAATGTGAAGACAATGGCTTCCAACTCTAAATTGTGCATTGGATAATTCTTCTCATAAAGGTTCAATTGTTTGTATGCATAAATGATAACTTTCCCTTCTTGCATCAGAACGCAACCCAATTTGTTGTGAGAAACGTCATTGTAAACCACATATTCCCGATCTGGAACCGGTTGTATCAACACTGGAACTTCTATCAACAAGCTCTTAAGTTGATCGAAAATGTTTTGACACTTGTCTGTCCATCCAAACTTGATAACTTTTTGTAACAACTTAGTCAATGGAGAAGCTATCATAGAAAATTCCTTGATAAACCTTCTATAATATCCTACTAAGCCAAGAAAACTCCTAATTTTAGTCAAATTCAATGATAATTTCCAATCCAAGATCACATCGATTTTGCCTGGATCCACTTTAATCCCGTCGATCAATAACACATGCCCGAGAAATGCAACCTCATCTAGCCATAACTCACACTTAGAAAGCTTATCATATAATTTCTACTCCCTAAGAGTTTGCAAGAATGTTCTCAAGTGATGCTCATATTCATTATTGCTTCTTGAATACACCAAGATGTCATTTATGAAAACCATGATAAACTAATCCAGAAATAGTCTGAAAACCCCCTTCATCATATCCACAAAAGTTGTCGGAGCATTAGTCAACCTAAAGGGCATAACCAAAAACTTGTAGTGATCATATCTTGTTCAGAAAGCGGTCTTCTCCACATCACCTACCTTGATTCTTAACTGAAGATATCCCGATCTCAAATCAATTTTAAAAAAACACCCATGCACCTTTAAACTTATCGAAAAGATTATCGATCCATGATAACATATACTTGTTCTTAATGGTCACTTTATTCAATTGCCTGTAGTCAATGCACAACCTCATAGATCCATCTTTCTTCTTAATGAATAATATTGGTGCACCCCAAAGTGATAGACTTAGTCTGATGAAGCCTTTATCTATCAGTTCCTGTAATTATGCCTTTTAACTCTTTTATCTCTAATGAGCCATATGATATGGTACCACTGATATAGGAGTTGTACCTGGAGTAAGATCAATTCAGAACTCTATTTCTCTTTTCGAAGGTAGTCCTGGTAACTTATCTAGAGACACATATGGAAACTCTTCCACTGTCAGAATATCCCTAAGATCTGGGCTTTCCCTCCTACTGTCAATTACATGAGCCAAATATGCCTCACACCCTTTTTCTAATCATTTTATGTGCTTTAATCATAGAGATTATCCTCGTTCACTGTGAGGATCTCTCCTCCTGAACAATCACTATCTTATCTTACGATGTTCTCAATTCAACTGTCTTCATTCTGCAGTCTACTATTACACCCTACTAAGAGAGCCAATCCATACCCAAGATAACATCATACTCATGAAAGGGTAATTCAATCAAATCTTCCATGAACTCTTTCCTTTGGACTATAACAGAACAATTCTTATACATTCGGCTCACTACTGTGTTATGGCCCAAAGGGCTAGTCACCTCTATCTCATAATATAATCTTTCAGCTAACATATGATACCGCTCAGCTATGCTGGTACATATATAAGAATGCATGAAATCTGAATCTATCAAAGCAATTAAAACTGAGTCAAAGAGAAAAAATGTACCAACAACCATGTCTGATGCACTCATATCCTCTTTGGCCCTCATAGCATAGGCCCTCGCTGGTGCTCTACTAGGTCTTGGCTTGTTCACTATCTCTGATATGGTCGATCTAGATTCACCTCTGTCTGAATGGACCTATCCCCATTCTCTGCTCCATATCAACACTGAACCCTGAGTTTGAATGGGAGCCCCAACCATCTGTAAAGGACAATCTCTCCTATAGCAGTCTCGAGACCCACACCTATAGTAAGCTCCTATGTTTCTTCAGCACTATTCTTGGTGTTTTTTTACCATAAGATGCACACTTCGGTGTTGCCTCTCTCTGTGTCTAAGGCTGACTACTGGCAGCTGCCAAGATAGTTTCTGATGATGGTGCCAACCTAGTATACCCTTATTGACCCCAACTTTGTCCCTGTCCTCTAGACTGGAAGGATCCAAAACTAGTGTGAGCCTGTTTTCTCGATGTCTGTGTAACACTGTAGGATGACCCCTTAAAGTCTTTCTTAAATGATTTATCCAATCTCTTCAACTTCATTCTCTTTTTGATATCGATGGCAACAGATACAACTTCAAAAAGTCTTCCAACTGCAGTGAAAGAACATGACTGCTAATCTCATCTCTCAGGCCATCCTTAAATCAACAGTATTTGTTCACCTCATCCCCTATAATTCCATATGCATACCTGCTCCATCTAGTGAACTCTTTCTCGTACACTGCCATATTTAGGAACTCTTTCTTCTTCTCATCAATGTACACTCTTAGTACATATTTTTTCTTGAATTTAGCCGCAAAGAAAACCCATGTAGGTGGCTCGGAGTCTGATGCTTCTGAAGAACAGACTTTCACCAATTGTAGATATGCTCCTGGAGAAGTGAAACAACATACCTAACCTTGTACTCCTTAGCACTCTCAAGCTCATCGGAGACCCTCTTAGTCCTTTCCAACCAGTAAGCCTCAAGGTCATCATCCTTCTTACCTATGAAATCAGTGGCTCCATACTTATGAAGACTGTCAATCTGTGATCTCCACCTCGATGGTGAAGGAGGAGGTGGTGGAGGTGGCAGCGACATAACCTGTACCAACTGCTGTAACAGAGCAACTACGTTCTACATTAGAGGATCTTGAGCATGATCCTCCTGACTAGTCATCGGTTGTTTAAAGGAGGTGCGCCAGCTGACCCTTGAACACTAGTTTGGCTTGATTGATTTTGAGTCTTTATATCCGGAGGACTATTATTCTCGATCGTATTATGTGGTTTGATCTCCGTACTCGCTCTCTAGCCTACACATTAATAGAGAATAGCCAATATCAGAGTCATACAGGATAACACTCACACACGTGATATAGCCATCCCACCTAGGTTCATAACCACCTAACCTAGGCTCTAATACCATTAAATGTAATACTTTTTGATATAATTAAGAATAATCTCAATTATACCAAAATATGCTACGATGCACATGAGTTAAAACGTTATAAATTTAAAACTTTGATGCACCATGTCCATGATGACTTAATGAAAAATAAAAAAATTCTTAATGTCTTGAAATAAAGCTCAGAATAACAAAAGTTTAAATACAAACTCGTACGGGCATACACAAGTCTAAGGTTTTACAAATGAGAAGTTACAAAACTACATGTCTCTAACATAAAAATATATAAATCTATAACTACCCAACCTAACAAAATAACCAAAAATATATAATGATTATATCACCCTCCTCGAGTATATTTCTTTGACTCTGATCACTAGACGTCATCTTTATCGCTCTAACTCTAAGGTCCAACCATATTCATGGAAAGCCTATACGTTAAGCAACTCGTGCCTATTGGTACATAACAAAGTGCAAGGCATACAAAAAAAAATATAATATGCATGACATACTTACCAACCTACCATGGTGACTTATCTAAAAGCCCGCACATGCATCATTTCATACTTTATATGACATATCATCATACTTTTATACATCCAACATACATCGTACATGGCATACCAAATACCCCATAGGATACAAACAAGTATATATCACATATAAACATAATAATTTATCTTACCTTTTTGCCTGATTTACTCATAACTAGACTAAAATATATATGTGTAACTTTACTCACCAAGGAAGCTGTCATTGCTTACCTCTTGGCCTTCAAATATAACCCATCGAAGAAGCTCTTATTGCTAACATCCAGGCCATTAAATATATGACCAACCTAGGTCACTTGGTATCGAACTCCCCTCAATGGCATGCCATCTAGTCTTAGTTAGAGTATTGGGCTTAACCGTTTCACAACATGTAACACATATATTTCCATATTATCCATTTTCCACATTTTACAAATATACCATGATTCCCACAATCATATTTGCAACATGTATTATCATTCCATGTATTATCATACAACAAAGGTACTTCACCTCATAACTAATCAATCTTGATTCATATGCAAGCATATAAAATTTTCAAATTAAGTAGCTTCACGCCCGTGAATAATCTTTCACAGCTGTGAAGCACTACTTCACGGGTAGTTTACCCATGAACCAAGCCGTGATTCGTCCTGTGAATCAGTAGACATTCATAACCGTGATTACCCTTTATAGGTGTGAACCAAACCGTAAAACTACCTGTGAACGGGTTTATCTCAGCAACAAAAACCATTTTCACGATATTCACACTGTGGACCCTCTATTCATGGACGTGAATCTGGAAATTTTTTAATAAAAGCAGAGCTTCACAACTTCATGTCATTCTTATATGTAATATTCTCTATGGTTGACCAATGTCAGCCACCCTATCAACACTCCAACATGAATTTAGTCATTTATCACAAACTTATACTTTCTAATTATCCACATTAACCAAATTAATTCATCTAACACCACAATCTAACATGTTCATATATGTCTTCTCATCATGCATATCAAGTCACATTATAACATTTATCTAATCACTAATCATTTATATCTTATTTCTAAGCCAATTAACATAGAAACATGAAAATAAAAGCCTTAGGTGTTGTTATGTACAAACCTCACACCTAGGATGGAGTGAGCCAAAGCTCTAACTCTTTAAGCTTGTCCCCTCCCTTAAGATGGACTTTTAGCTCTCTCTCTCTAGGTCCTAGTAAGATGAAGAATGCTTTCTTAGACTCTAAAAATCGACCAAAACCTAGAAAAACTAATAAACCTACTCTTTACCCCAAAGCTCATAAGCTTCCTTTCTGACTTTTCTCTTTTAAAACTTGATCTTCAAAGCTTCCTCAATGGAGGATAAAGGTTTTTGGTGGTGAAGAGATGGAGATGGAGATGTGGTGTGTTAGGTTGGTTATAGGGGTATAGAATTGAATTTAAAAGGAATGATAGAGAGAAAAATATATCTACCTCATTGTAGCTGCTCACTAAAATCTAATATTCACGGGCATGACATCCATTGTCACGGGCGTGAAATAGCAGATTTCAGCAACTCTTAAACTTTCAAAAATTCACTTAATCGCTAACTTGCACTAACTAAGAACATAACTTATAGGCTCTAATTGCAGGCATTAAAATAATATATTTTATTTTGAAGTGCATTTTATTTTCATAAATTTTTTTACAAATGATGTATTTTATTTTAAAAAGACGAATTTTGTTATTTTATTAAAAAAATTCTAGCTATTTGAAAAAATCTCCAAAATGTAGCTTTTTTAATAAACAACTATTTGAACTTTCTATTAGTTAACAGTTGTTGTTACCAAACACTTTTACTCAGTTGAGATAAAAAAAACTATTAACTGCATCAAACAGTTAAACCAAACATCCATTTAATCTAATTTAATTAACAAAGCCTTACAATTCTCCTTTCTTTCTTTCACATTAGATATTTCAATAATGAAAATTCTTTTGAATTGTCTTTGAAAAAATATATCACTAATGACACGCTTTTAAATTTTAATACAACTCAATATCATGTTTTTTAAAAATTCTTTATGAAAAGTTACAAATGTATTTTTTTTAATAGACTCGACTAATGAATCACACCCAGTAAATTGATTGGATTATTATGGATCATATCTTTCAAATTTAGTCAATTTAGATTGATTTAAAATTATATTATTTTAAATTTTAAATGAGCATAGGTCGAATCTCAAATCTTGTGCTTTTTAAAAATTATACATTTTTTTTATATGTGTTTATATACTTTTCGGACAAAAATTTAATGATTGATAAATAAATTTTTTTAGCTAAATTAATTGAAAATTTTCTTATTGAAATGATATAGTTCTAATCTTAACACATCTTGCATTACTGCACATTCATTATGAGAGTGACTCATGAGAACACTTAGCTATAGATTTACATTTAAGGGTCAGACACTAGCTTTGGTGTAAGGTGAAAAAGGAAAAATAGAAAACAAAAAATTTATGAAGAGTTAATTTTATCTGCAGTTACTGAATTTATACCCAAATTACAATTAAATCATAAATAGTTTTTATAATGAAAAAATACCTAATTTTAAGAATTTAATTAAAAAATTTTGTGGCATTACACTACATCTTTTATGTACCATGTGACATTCACTATGTGGCATTTCATCTTTTCTTTCTGGCCCTGTATGGTTTTTCATCTCATATTTCTGTTTTATAATTAATTAAAACCAGCCAAACTTGAATTTTCAATTAAAATTTTAAAGTTTAGGTAATTTTTCGTTACAATTTTTTTCAATTTAGTTGCAAGTTGGGGTATAAATTTAGTGATTGTGAAAGATATACATCTTTTAGGAATTTTTTAAACACCCTACTACTAGGGGTAATGAACCAAAATTTTTATTATTTAAACCGAACCGACATGTATATGAGAAAATTGAACCGAATCGAATCAAAATATATTTTGAACCAAACCTAACCAAACTGAAATATATTAGTTCAGTTTGCTTGAATTTAATTAGTACTGTAGATTAATTTATTAATCATCATAAATCATATTTTTTACTATATTTTATCAATTATAAAAGATTGAAATCAATCATAATAACTTTATCAATTAACATAAATTAAGATTAATTATCATAACTTTATAAATTACCATAAACTAAAATCAAAACTTTGTAAATTGGTATAAATTAAACCAATTATCATAAATTAAAATTAGTTAACATAAATTAGAATAAATTGTCATAGTTCATAATTTTATCAACTATCATAAATCAAAATTAATTATCATAAACTATAATTTCTTTTCTTTTATCTAAAAATTTGAATTAATTACTATAAAATTTATATAAAAAAATTCAATAGGTTCGGAAACTAAACCGAACTAAATAAATTTGAATTTTTTAAATGACCAAACAAAATCAAATAGACCAAATTCAGTTTGGTACAATTTAGTTTTCAATTTTGATTCGATTTTGCACACCCATACATACTACTACTGAATGGATGGTTATTACTTAAAACGGGGTTCAATTTAAAGCTTTTAGTAGCTGATACCTATTTCATACTTAATAACTACTCCAAGGTATTTAGTAGGAATTCCAATTAGAAGCTAATAGATAATTATATTGTTATTTTGGAGTATTTTCTCATCCATTGACAACTTATTTGAATTCATTTTTTATTTATAATATATTATTCTTTTAAAAATTTATTAATTACTTTTTGATCAATAAATTGTTTATAAATACAAAAATAATAAATAAATTAAATAAATTATAAATATTTATTAAACTAGTTATATTGTTCATTCATTATAAACAAATACATAAAACATAAAAAAATTATTTTTTAACAAATTAATTTTAATTACATTATATGTTATTTAACATATTAAGTATAATTATATTAAAAATAAAACGTATTCTTAACTGTCAGTTAACATATAAACAATAATAGCTAGCATATTTTTATCAAACACAAAATTTTTTGTAATTAACTATAAGTTATTAGATATCTCAAATGGTTGAACCAAATGAGCCCTTAATATTATTTTGTGAACCTGTTCGTCCCAAAAATTCATCTTAAAGGGTAAAAATCCAATAAAAGATAATTTGATATCGATGATTCGATATTTGTAAAATACCAGTGGATAAAAACCTATCGGGATTATTTCCTACAAGGGTTATGACAAGCTATTAAATACCACCAAGGGGCTCGTCGGCTTAACAAGCATAAGATAGTAACTAATGGGTCACAAGAATGGCTAACACTTAAGCTTAAATTATAACTAGTGATAAGAAAAGTGTTGAACCCTGAGGCGTATTTCCATCGTTTTAATGATAACACACAACTGGGCAATAAGAAATTTAAGCATAGTCTGTGTTTTAAGTGTTTATACAGGTTAAATGTTTATTAAAACCACTAAATCTAGGTGGCATGTGAATTGAAGTTGAAAGAATAAAATTCATAAAATGTTCACGACTGTGACACTTTTGTCATGCCCATGAATCAAATTCACATCCGTTAAAGCCAATAGCCACACCGTGAAATAATTGGTCACGCTTGTAAATTTTTATGGTGCCAAATTTTCATATTCAAATGTTCATGAATATGAAAAATTAACCTATTTGTGAAGCACAAATCATCACACTCATGAAAAGTTTGTCACGTCCATAAAGGATTTTGCAAATATGGATAGATTGGTTCATGACTACCTTCAACAATTCAGCCACGGCTCACCAAGAACATTCACGCTCGTAAATCTAGAAAGAGAAAGCCAACAAACACGAACAAGAAAGTTGTTGCATGTATAAATACAATATATATATGACTTCTAAATACAAGAAAAACTAACATTCAAGCTTCTAATCTTTGTAAAGCCTTGTACATTTTTTAATTTTTAAAAATTTCTTTAAATCTTTATTGTAGACCATAATTGCTTAGTTTTGTTGAGTTTTTTGGTTGGTGAGTGTATCCATTCTTGTAATCAGTTACTCAATAGAGAGATTGAGTGAGTTGGGTTGTGAGTAAATCACTTGTAAGTGTTTTTTTATTTGAGCTATTAAAAGACAATGATTTGGTTATTGTTTTAGACATTAAAACACAAGAGTTTTTTGGGTTTAGGTGTTAACCAATAGAATAAAACACCATAATTGGAAGTGAGTGAGAAAAAATTCCATTGTAACATTTTGTGTTAGTGAAATACCTAATTGTGATTGGTGAGAGAATGTAGGGTTCATTAATACTCAAACCTCTATAAATCTTGTGTCTCTCAAATCTTTTTTTTCCCTCTCTATTTATTCTTTAGTAATTGCTATACTAGAATTTTTAATACTAACCAATTCAATCCCTTTCTTGGTTATTGTTTGGGCAATAATTGGTATTAGAGCTAAGTCTAGCATACAAGCCTAATGAACGCTAGTAAATATCGAATCATGGCCAACAAAGGATTTTAGAATGTTAAGCCTTTCTTTGATGGAGCAAATTATGCTAATTGGAAGTTTAGGATAGAGACTTACCTTGATAATGACAGAGTGGATGTTTAGGATCTCGTTCAAAAGGAATGGACACCTTTAATAAGAAAAAACATTAAAGGCGAAGAGAAAATCATCCCTAGAGATGATTGGATGAAGCCTCGAAGGAGAGCAAAATGGAAAAAAATAAGAAAGCCATAAAAATTCTAATAAGCTCCATATCTCTTAAAGAGTGTGGTAGAATTCAACATTGTCTTACTGCCTACTTAATTTTGAAGACATTGGAGAACTACCATGAGGGCACAAAGTAAGAAAAATCCAAGAAGATTCAATTTCATGTAACTGAATATGAACTTTTCAAATTGAAGCCCAATGAGACCATAACCAAAAGACCAACCATCTTATTGCCATCATCAATAGCATAAGGCAACTTGGAAGATATTATAATTTGGAAGATATAAATAATAAGATTTTGAAGAGTTTTCCAATAAAGGATTATGGCTCAAGGGTTGTGGGTATTGAAAAAGCTAATAAGGATTTGAGCATAATTCCTATCGATGTGCTCATTGGCAAGCTTCTTACCTATGAGATAGCTTTAGCAAGAGATAAAGAGCTTGAAGGAGAAAAGGAGAGGAGAAAGCCCCTAACACTCAAAGCTTCAACTTCTAAGCCTTAAGATGAAGATCTTTTTAATGATGAGAAGATGAGTGATGAGGGAGATGAATAAATAGCCCTATTCTCAAGTAGCATCAAAAGAATGATCTCTAATAAGTATGGCTCAATCATAAATTATAAAAAAAAATCCTCAAGATTCACTCATAGGAACTCCTCATCTAATAAAGGTAAAGAGTAAGTCAAGTGTTATGAGTGTAGGAATAAGGGACACATCAAATTGGAGTGCCCTAAGCTCAAAAACTACAAAAAAGTGCCAATAAGAAAAATGAAGAAAAGGATCACAAAGCCACTTGGGATGATGACTCCCTAACATTTCTTGAAGATGATGAAGAAAATGTGGTTAACTTGTGCTTCATGGCTATTAAGGATAACTCCATTGATGTGGTATGTCCTACATATCTACTTTATGATGAATTGTATAATTTAATTAATGATAATGATGATATTGATGAAGTTTTTAATTTAGAGATAGAAAGATATAAAAAGAAAATTGACCTTTACAAGAAAAATAACTCTAAGCTTAAAAATGATTTTTATAACATTCAAAAGGTAGTTTAATAGCTAAAAACTTCTAATGATTCCTTAAATAAGTCATTCGAAGAAATTTCATCAAAACCCTCAACCAATTCTATGTTAAAAGAAAATAATACTTCAAAAAATGAAATTGAGAAGCTTAGAAACTCTATCTGTAAATTTCATAAAGGGAAATAGATTTTTGATACTTTAATTATATCTCAAATACCTCTATTAGTTAGACATGACTTAGGTTTCAATGAAGCATCATCATCCTCCCCACCTAGAACAACATTTGTTAAGTCTAGTACTCTACAAACCTCTTCTATTAAGGTAATAGCCTCAAAGGTTAAAGGTAAAGCATAGACAAAAATCCCTACCTAAAGGAAAAGTAGTAAAGGGTCACATTGTTTAAGAGAAAAAACTCAGAAGGCCAATCATACCTTTTTATATAAGAGGCATATCCTAGGAAAGCACCCATCGCACATGTTTGTTCATGTTCATGCCCACATGTTGCTTTTAAAAAGGTAATGAGGCCTAAACCTCATGCAAAGTGGCAAAATCAATTTAAATCTAAACAATGTTACTATTGCATGAAGCTTGAGCATATAAACATTCATTGTTTTGTAAGGATGGCTTATTGGGAACCTTCTAAAGCTAACCCATAAAGACCCAAGTTCATTTGAGTACCTAAGAACCAAACCTAAATTATTATTTTATAGGTGTGCCTCAAGTCCACATCGAAGGAAAATGTTTGGCTATTGGATAGTGGATACTCAATGCGCATGACCGGAATGGGAACCTTTCACCTATATCAAAAGGATTGATGATGGTAAGATAACTTTTGGAAACAATGATAAGGATAAGGTAATTGGCATTGGTTCAATTAGTTTAAACAATATTTCTTTGATTTAAGATGTTTTACTTGATGATTTAAAGCACAATATTTTAATTGTAAGTCAATTATGTGATAAGGGAAACTAAGTCACCTTTAGCTCTAATGGATGTCTTGTAACTACCTTAAGTGGCCAAAAGATATTTAAAGAAGATAGAGATGACAATACTTACATAATTGACTTACACAAGTTCACTTACATTTCTTCTAAGTGTCTTATGTCCATTAGTGATGAATCTTGGCTATGGAATAGAAGACTTAGGCATGCAAGCATGGACTTAATTCAAAGCCTTAGCAAAGAATAACTATTGTAAGGGCTACCCAAAGTCAAATTTACCAAGGATAAGACTTGTGAGCCTCGTCAAAAGGGAAAGCAACATAAAACATCTTTCAAGCCTAAAAATGTAGTAAGTACTTCTATACCTCTATATCTTTTTCATCTAGATCTTTTTGGACCTACTAGAGTTGCTAGTTTATGAGGTAAATACTTTTGTAATTGTTGATGATTACTCTAAGTTTACTTAGGAAATTTTCTTATCTCATAAAAGTGATGCTTTTAAATCTTTTAAAAACTTTGCCAATAGAATTCAAAATTAAAAAAAAAGGTTATTTTATTTCAAAAATAAGAAGTGATCATGACAAAGAATTTGAAAATGAGCATTTTGAAATTTTTTTGTTTAGAATATGGTTTTTCACATATTTTTTCTGCTCCTAGAATACCTCAACAAAATGAGGTTGTTGAAAGAAAAAAAAAACTTTGGTAGAAATTGTTGGGACAATGCTCAATGAGTATGACTTACCAACCTACTTTTGGGCTGAAGTCACTAATATTGTATGTTATATTTCTAATTGTATTTTCAAAAGACCTATTTTAAATAAAACCTCTTTTGAGCTATGGAATGGAAGAAAACCAAGATCTCAAACCTTAGATTATTTGTATGCAAGCATTTTATATTGAATACCAAAGATAACTTTAGAAAAATTACTTTTATATCTGATGAAGGTATTTTTTTTAGGATACTCCACAACTAGCAAAACTTATAGCGTCTTTTATAAAAGATCATTAGTTGTAAAAGAGATTATACATGTTGTTTTTTATGAATCTAGTAAATTTGATTATGGAAAATGTATTTTTCTTAACAATGTTATAGGTTCAATTGAAAAGTATGATCATAATCATGAAGATGATGGTGAGACCTCAAAGAAAGATGATAATGATGATCAAAAGGAGCAACAACAAGAGGAGCATCCAGAAGCAAACTTACCTTAAGATCAAAAGCAAAGCATCCAATAACTACCAAAAGAATGGAAGTTCATAAGAAACCACCTCATGGAGTAAATCATTGGTGATCCCACCAAGGGTATAAGTACTCGATCTCATTTTAAGATTTTAGATTCCAATCTTGCTTTTGTCCCTTAAATTGAGCCAAAGGCCATTATGGAGGCTTTTAGTTATGAGAGTTGGGTGATCATTATGCGAGAGGAACTCAACTAATTTTAGAGAAAATAGGTTTGCACCTTAGTTCCAATACCTAAGGATTATCTAATTATTGGTAGTAAATGGGTATTGAAGAACAAATTAGATGAGCAAAAGTCAAATCACTAGAAACAAGGCTAGATTGGTTGCCAAAGGGTACAACCAAGAGGAAGACATAGATTATGATAAGATCTATATTCTGATTGTAAGATTAAAAGCTATTAGGATTCTCTTAGCATATGTATGTCATATAAATTTTAAACTTTTTCAAATGGATGTTAAAAGTGCATTTTTAAATGGTTTTAGATAGAAGGAATATTATATTGAGCAACCTCCATGTTTTGAAAGTTATGCATTGCCAGATTATCTATTTAAACTCACTAAAGACTTGTGTATACTAAAACAAGCTCCAATAGCTTGGTATGAAAGACTTAGTGTATTTCTTTTGGAAAATAAAATTTCAAAAGGACATGTAGATACTACTATGTCCATTAAAAAGCATAAACATGACATTTTACTTGTTCAAATTTATGTTGATGATATTATATTTGGGTCTACTAATGAATTGCTTTGTCAAAAGTTCACTAAGTGTATGAATAGGGAATTTGAAATGAGTATGATGAGAGAACTCAAATTCTTCCTTTATTTTCAAATCAACCAAAGCAAGAAGGGCATCTTCATCAACTGGTCCAAGTACACCAAAAAGTTATTAAAAAAGTTTGGAATATAAGGATACAAGAGTGCTAAGACTCTAATGAGTACATCAACAAAATTGGACAAAGAAGATAAGGGTAAAGTTATAAATGAAAAGCTCTATAGAGGTATGATTCAATTTCTTTTATATCTTATCACTTTAGACCATTGTAATGTTTAGTGTATGCTTACATGCTAGATGTCAATATTGTCCTAAGGAATCACATTTGAATATTGTAAAAAGGATTTTGAAATATCTACAAATCACAATGCATCTAAGCTTACGGTATCCTAGGAACACTTAATTTCTTATCAATAGTTGTTTGAATGCCGATTATGTTGGTAGTCTTCTAGATAGGAAAAATGCACCCATAATTGTCACTTCATTGGTGAATGTTTAATTTCTTAGTTTAGTAAGAAACAAGTTTTGGTTGCATTGTCCACTGTCGAAGCAGAACGTGTGGCAGCAGGTTGTTGCGGCACTCAAGATCTTTAGATGAGTCAATAATTCAAGGACTATGGTCACGTGATTGATAAAATTCGCATCAAATGTGATTATGAAAATGCTATAACCATTCAACATTCTAAGAGCAAGCATATAGATATTAGGCATAATTGTTTTGGAGATCATATCCAAAATTGTGAAGTTGTGGTAGAATTTATTGACATAAACAACCAATTGGCTGACATTTTCACCAAGCCTCTCTTTTATTTTATAAAAAGGAAGCTTGGTATGCTTGATGGAAGAACATTAACTTGAAAATTTATTTTAAAGGCATATATTGCATTCATTATGCATCTTTAATGTCTTGACCTAAGTTATTTGGGCTTAATTATGACATTTGGCATATTTGAATGATTTACATATGAATTGTATACAATATTATTAATATGTGAGATATCTACTTTCATTTTGAACTTTGAGTGATATACCATGTTTTTGATGATATATGTGTTTTGACACAAAATTGATTTCTACAAAAAAAATGTTTTATTTTTTAAGAAGTTTTGAAACTCAAAAATTCTTTTTGGAATTTATTTTATTTTTTGCTTTTTTTTAGGGTTTCATGTTTGTAACCAGTGATTCACGCCTGTGAATGTTTTGAACCAAAAATGGTAGAAACATTCACATTTGGGTTCATGCCTAGCATTATGACTAATAATAGTGATAGTAGTGGTTTACTTTTGTGAACATTTATACACAGTTGTTAACATATGCACATTATCTTCTATAATCATTTAGGTCTTTGTTCACGGCTTGTGTCATGCTTGCATTTGCCCATGAACATTCAATATTCATGTCCGTAAAAGATTCTTTATGACCATGAATCATGACATAAATAGGATGAAATTTCTCTTTTTCTCTCATTTTCTCTCTCCTCTCTAATCGACAATCGCGATTATTTGACATTTCCAATTATTTTCAATCTTTTTCTCACCATTTTACTTTAAATTATCACATGTTTCTCCCTTTAAACATCTCATACAACTTTTCCCCATATATTATCAAGCTTTCATCATGATTTTGAGAACTCTCAAAACCCTAGGTTTCGTACCTCTGGTTTTTGGCACAAGGAATAGTTCTTCTACTCATTCTTCAAGTTTTGCTTTAAGTTTTGACCTACACTATGGCTTTAAAAGCTAGTTCTTCAAAGGGCAAGAAGAAAAACATAGCCTTTAAGCTCTATACATACTCCATGTTCACTATGTTGCACAAAAACTAACATCCAAGGTACACAGCCCTCAAGAAATGTCCTATCTTGTCTTCCAAAATATTTGATTGGGATTGTATCAAAACTCTAAGCTTGAAGAAGGACATGAAGGTCTAGCTCAAGAAATGTGGCTTGCTAGAATTTGTCAATATTTATAGGCCTACCTTCAAAGAACCTACATTGAAATTTCTAAGTACCTTGCAAGTCTATCTAATTGACACAGTTTCTTTTAGGCTATGCAGATAGAAGAAGACTCTCACTACAACTGAATTTGCTGAAATTTTCAAGCTACCTTATGAAGGCTTGGAGCATGAAGTGAGGAATCAAAATCCAAACCTTACACTGTGTGGTCTACTTTTAGAAGCAACTGTAGTAGGGACGTGAAAAAGACAAATACCATTTATCTAAAATTTCCAATTCATCGTTACATTCATTGATTCTTCACATACAACATCTTTGCCAGAGGAGATAGAAATAGTTGTTAAAGTGGGCTTGGAAGGATGAGCCAGTAGCTCTATCAAGGTGGTTTGCCTCGCATCTCATTTCCATTGCGACGAAGCCCTCTGGTGCCATCCTCATTGAGAGCTATGTTACTCAGCTAATGGTGAAGCTTGGATTTTTGGACCTCTAGGGTCATGTTTACACCATCATCCTAGTTTCTCCCTGCGATCAACTTGATGTAGACTATTTTTTAAAGATGGGAGTTATTGTCCGTTTCCTTAACAAGGATGAGATCTTCTATAGATTCACCACACATGTAGACGAGATCACCTGAGAGAACGGTGTCATCGATGAATTCAAGGATGGTTTGCAAGGATATCAGTAGAGAAAGTGAGCTCGAGTTGAGTTTTCTGTCGTTGTAGTAGGATATACTGAGACTTCAGTAACTAGTGAGGTTTTTTCCTCTACACCAAACTTGACAGAGCGGTTGAGGTTTTTGTTGGTGCTAGTTTTGATTTACTCCAGGTGAGCATGAATTCCTTTCAGTAATCTATTGACCAAAAGATGGAGGATCTTAAGGATTACATTGAGTCTCTCGTATTGAAAATCTTGAGGAAGAGATGACTAGTCTTCAAGATCTGCTTAATGAAGCTAAGCTTTGATATCATATAGTTTTTAAGTCTCTTTTAGGAATCTTTTATGTTTGGAAAGTTTTTGTTGCTTTGATCCTTATACTTAAAGTTTGGTTTGATTTCTTTGTAATCAAAACCTTGTAGTTTTGTGTGTTCTAGTAATACATTATGGTTTTTCTATCTATTAAAATGTTTGCCAATTCTTCTCTTTTTTTCAATTATACCTTTATTTGTTTTATTACGAAAAAAGGGGGAGAAGAAAAATACAATATGTATATATGCTTTGATCAATGCAATAGGATATGCATGCTTGGTATAATATGAATGTTTGATATATACTTTTGTTGAAATGCATGGAACTAAGATAACATGCATAATTGTTTTTAGACTAAATGAACTCTTTTAAACTTCATCAAATCTATGTTTATGGCTTGAGTGAGTGGCATGCTTGTGTTATTTATATTAAATCTTTTATAAACACCTTTTGAAAGGGAGAAAATAAATTATCCTTAAAGCCACATATTGCACAATTATTTGTCACAATAAAAAAGGGAAAGATTGTTGAACCATGAAGAGTATTTCCACCATTTTGATGATAACACACAAAGGTTAAATAGTAAATTTAACCATAGTTTGTGTTTTAAGTGTTTAAACAAGTTAAATGTTTCTTAAAACCACTAAAGCCAGGTGATGCAAGTGAATTAAAGTTGAAAGAAAAAAAATCAGAAGACATTCATGCTCGTGACATTTTTTCATGCCTGTGAATCAAGTTCATATCCGTTAAAGCCAATAACCACACCTATTAAACAGGATTTTCACATTCGTGAAATAATTGGTCACACTCGTGAATGTGGTGCCAAAGTCTCATATTCAACTGTTTACAGTTGTGAAGAACTAATCTACTCGTGAAGCACAAATCGTCATGCCTATGAAAAAGTTTGTCATGCCAGTGAAAGATGGTGCAAATATGGACATATTGATTCATGGCCATCTTTACCACTTCAATCATAACTTGCCAAAAACATTCATGCCCTTTAAGCTTTAGTTATGCTCGTGAATCTAGAAAGAGAAAGTTGTCAAACACTATCAAGAAAGTTATGAAACAAATATATTTGCATTTATTGCACTCCAAATAGCTATAGTTCTTAGGGAAAGTATAAATACAATATATTGATGACTTTCAAATACAAGAAAAAACCAACAATCAAGCTTTTAATCTTTGTAATCCGTTATGCATTTGTTAATTTCCAACAATTTCTTTAAATTTTTATTGTAAACAATAATTGCTCAGTTTTGTTGAGCTTTTTGGTTGGTGGGTTTATTCATTATTGTGATCGGTTACTCAATAGTGAGATTGAATGAGTTGGGTTATAAGTAAATCACTTATAAGGGTTTTTTTTTGTGTGAGCCATTAATATACAAGGATTTGGTTGTTGTGTTAGCAATTAAAACATTAGGGTTTTCTAGGTTAGGTGCTAGCCATGAGAGTAAAATACCATAGTTACGAGTGAGCTAGAAAAAACTCCATTGTAACACTTTGTGTTAGTGAAATACCTAATTACAATTGGGGAGTGGACATAGGTTCGTTAGCACCCAAACCTCTATTAATCTTATGCCTTTCAAATCTTTTCTTCTCTCTCTATTAATTCTTTGGTAATTGTTTTAATAGAATTTTAAATGTCCAACCAATTCAACCCCATTTCTTTGTTATTATTTGGGCAAGATAACTCAATTTTCAAACTTCCATAAGGATGAAGTATTCACTCTGAATTAATAACACAATTCTTTGCATGCTACAACCATGTTTCTAAAAAGGTCTATTTTGTAACTGGAGCCGTCATGTTCGCCCCACAATGCATTGTAGTCCTACAGATATATAAATATACCTATTGACACTAGCCAACTTTTGTAGTTTGAGGTTTCATAATTGACTAGGTTGTTAGTCTCAACCTACTTTCAAATAAACTTTATAGTTCCATATCTTATGATACTTGCACTTGACAGAGAAGAGCCTTGGTAAGAATCATATAGGACACACCATGTACATGTGAAACACCCACAATCCACTTAGGTCTAAAAACACCTAAACCTAAGCTCTAATACCAATATATGTAACACCCACCCATATAATTAGAATTAATCCAACTATATAAATGAGTATTATATGACCACACTTTTAAAATCTAATTAAAATAAAACTTTCTTTTAAATAGCACTTTGTTTGCATCATGACTATTTTTAAATCCATATGAAAAATATGAAAAGAGAAAACAAAAAAAATATGTCATTGCATTGAAATACTATATTGGGCTCTAAATAGCCTCGGGATTAAAAAGAAATCATCCTAAAAAGGAAAATACACATCTCTTTAACACTTGAAATTTAAAACCGATTACATTCTGATGTGTCACTTGCCCAATTGAGTTTGTCTTGTTACTCTTCCTTCAAGCTCTCATTCATTGTCAACAACTATCTTTCTAGCCTAAAACTATATTTGAGAAACACCTACATGCTAAACAACTCATGCTTAGCAATATATATGTGCATATGTAACATATAAGAACATAAACACAATAATCTTTATGTTTGGTTCATTTCCTTTCTATGTGAATGCTAGACATAAAATCCATAGTGTAACTTTCCATATAACCAGATGTGCATATATCATATGTATAGTATGCAATTACATACAATCATGTAATGCTATATCATAGTATACCATGTTTTTATAATATATACATGTATCCACAACTGCATCAAATCAAACAATAACCCTCATACTTAATATATCATGACAACCTTCATTATACCCATGATATCAAGATATAAATGGAAAATAACATGCCAAATCATCATGCACATCATTTAATATCCTCTAATCTTATTCATATTCACAATCGGTTTCAATATATCCTTAATCATACTTATGCATGATTATACAAAGTCATAGCATAACTTATTTCTTATATGCATATACATGTCAAATGGAATACTCACATTATCATAGTTGTAACACTCCCTTATCCCAAAAAAATGTGCCCAGATAGGAGAATGCTACGTTATCTTTAATCAAAAGTGTCTTTTACTATTCAACTTTACATACTATAGAAGAAATAATATAATTTTATATACAAAAGTGTTATTTACAAACATTAGGTTTACTTTACAATATTAGAAAAGAAAATCCAAATAAAAAAATATAGAAAGTTGTGTAATCCATGGTGTTCATAATAAGCTGCTTTACTTGACCAAGTTACCGCTAGTTTTCTCTACTGACTTTGCTATATTTGCAGGAAAGAAACTCTCAGGCTAAACTTTAGGCTTAGTGGTGTATGTAAAAAAGGCAATATACTATATTCATGCAATATGTTATTATATGCCATCATACCTGCATGCCAAGTTATTATATGAATGCATCATATGATCATTTTATACAAATATATTACTCTTTCATATTTATAAGTAGGAACTAACTATTCACATATAAAACTTTTTATACTAGTGTTAACTTATTTACGCCCATAATACCTAGGAACTAATAATTAGGATAATAGGGTTAGCTATCAAGGCATAAAAAAGTTATTACCCGAGCATAGTGGTATGTGCATACAAATGCCACATTGCATTAATATGAGTGTTATCACCATCATTAATATGAGTGTCATTACCGACATTAAGATATTTCCCATCACCTGCATTAATAAATCCTTTATTGGTATGTCAAACTATCCATGACTCTAGTTCTAGGCTAGGTGTTCTAAAGCTTAATTTTTGTCATTACCAAATGTCCATCCATTTCTCTTTGTTAATCTCATATTGCTTTTGTTGTCTTCATTACATATTCTTTTTTTTTTAATATGAATCACAAAATATCACACTTTCACTTATATCAACGTACAAATATTCACAATTCATTCGACAACTAATATATCCTAATATCTTTACTTGAAATTCTTTATTAATTCACAAATAAATAGTTTTCTAAAAATAGGGCATTCACGGTCATGATTCATTGTTCATGCCCATGAACAATTCAATACACATTACCTCATGGCCATGGTTGAAACATTCACGCCCGTGATCTAAACCATGTTTCAATTCGTGAATGAATCTAGAATAAATAGTGCTATTTCCATGCAAAATTCACGATTGTGAGTCATTTATTCAGATATGTGAATTGGGCAATTCATGCCTATGACTAATACTGCACACTTGTGACTAGCAGCTGGAAATCACATTTCACCTTCCATATTCACTCCAAGCTTTTTTAAAACAACCATAAATCCAACAACATGCATTTTTAAAGTTCTCAACATAGTATACAAGGTCTTTACAACCATTTACATGTTTAAAATCCTCATATGTGTATTAATCAAATCAACAACTCTCATAATATCACTTTAATCATGTTAACTTAATATTCCATGCATAAATTCATTATCTAATGCATTACAAACACTAACTATTATGTCAAATGTTCATGTCATAAAATTTTATGCTAAAGTATAGGTTGTTGCCTTAAGTTATGCACTAATCTTTATCTTGTTTTCCTTCACTTCATAAATCTCCTTCTCTTTTCCTTTACTTGCTTGAACTTGTTCTTTTTCAACTTGTGCTTTTAAAACATTATAAAAACATCATCAAAAACCTTTCTTCATCATATCTCTTTAAAACCATAAACTCTCTCTCCTAAAACCCTAAACTCCCTATTTTCATAAACAAGTTCTAAATGAGCTCTAAACCTCATTTTCCTTTAGAGAGAGTTATAAAAGAGAAGAAGAACATCTTAGCTTCACTTTTTTCTCCCCTTCATCAAAACTCTAGATATCTCTCTCTCCACTTTTCTTACTTATCTTCTTTTTTTTTACTCCTTCTAGCTTCTTCAAACTTAATTGTGCATGAATATGCCTTTATCTTGCTTTTCTCTATCTACTATCTCTTTCTCTTTCTAGAGCCAATTATGAAGGAAAGATGGTGGAATGGGTTAGAAGGGATAAATTTTAGAAATTTTAGGCTTAAAGAGATAAAAAAAAAAAGAAAGAAAGAAAGAAAAGAGAGAAAAAGCAAAAGCCTTGGTGTGGGTCCCTCCTTTTGACCTTATACTGTAGTATTTAGGCTAATTAACACATTAATCTCTTCTTATATTATGGTGGCTTGCCATCTCATATTTAGGTGTCCAAAATTATTTATTTAATTAGTAATTATCTCATTTAATCCTTTAATTTTTGGTAAATTGCAAATTTACCTCAAAAATTTTCAAATTTTGCATTTTAGTCCATTACCATAATTTAGCATCTTTACACCCTTAATATGATTTATTAGGAATTTCTCATAATTATTTATCATGACTTAATTTGTTTCCAGTCAAAATATGAATTTAAACTTCGATCGGTTAAACGTGTCAACTTAATGACATGCACGACTTAGGGCCTAAATCAGCAGATATGACAATAGTAGCATGCCATTAATTGAAATCATCAATTCCTTTTTTATTCTGCTAGGACTCTAAACTTGGACTACCCGAATACTAATTGTGAAACATGAGCCCTCCTAGAGAGAAGAGTGAAAGTAAGCTTTTGTTCTTGATGAGGCAGACCTAGAGGAAGGAAAAAAAAAAGTTCAAAAACCTTCATCCAGGTGGTGTTTCCTTCAATCTTTGTAAGGAATATCATTTTCCCCTTTTTTCATGTCTATCCCATTCTTAGTAGAAACCCATTTCCAAATGGGTTAGGTTTTAGTTCAAGTTTGAGTCTTTATGGATAAAAACTCTCTTTTAAGCTTAATTAAGGGCTATAGTATATTTTAGAAAAGGGTTATGAAGGATAATTAAAGGTTTAAAGTTAGGATTTTATCCTTTGTGGCTTTTAAGTTAAGTTTATGGTTTATAGATATTGATATAGATGTTTATATGTGATAGGAGTTAGAAGAGAAGGTGGTAAAACCCACAATAAGGATAAGCAAACTTGATTTAAAGCTTGGTTTTAAGGATGTACATATATGCATTTAAATTCTAAACTTATGGCATGTTGTGTTAAATACTATTATATGCTATAAATGTTAGTTGTTGATTGTAATGAGATTGAAAGATGTAATTAATGTCAAGATGATATGAGAATTGAATAAGAAATGCTAAGTATGCCTTATAAGAGTATTTGAGATGCCATGATAGGAAGCTTGTAATAAATGTACTAATGGTATTTATGAGGTTGTGTTGAATCATAAATGCATGTTATATTTCATTAATGAGCTTGGAAGGGTATATTATGATGTTTATGTGCATTTTTATATTAATTGATGCTATGACATATTTAATGCAAGAAATATTGAGAGTGTTGATAGGAAGAGGTTGCCATTGGAAACCATTAGAACCCTTACATGTGACTTCTATTAAATACCTTGTTTGATACTGTTAACTGGTGAAAACCTCAGATTCACACTTGTGACTAGGTGTTCACAATTGTGAATCTTGGTTTCATGAACACAGTCATGCCTGTGACTTTTTCTTCATACCCAAGAAAAATGTGCATTTAATGACTAGAAAAACTTTTTACTAGCACGTTCACATGTAAGGTACTCGTGAATAGAACTTTCACAATTGTGAACATGTAGTTCATACATATGAAGCCTGTTTATATGTCATATGTTGTTTTCTTCAGCAATGCAGTGTAATAGTTAGGCATATGTATTCATAATGATATGTTAAGTAAGAAACACATGATTGCATGGATTTTAACACATGAATTATACATATTGACTTTCCATATGAACAAAATGGTATATTCTATAAGTGAAAGCATTGTAATGAAGTATAACAAATGGAATATGAAAAAGTAATGCCCATGCTCTGTATTAGTACTAGAGGTAAGATAAATGACATATCATTAAGGGGGTTTACAGTACCATAGTGATATGATATACAAATTTCTTTTAAGAACAAGGTGGCTTAAGCTCAAAGAGCGTCTTTGATCCTATATTGCATGCAAGTTATATGTTTTACTCAATCAAAGTGACATAAGCTCAGAGAGCGCTCTTGACTTGAGGTGCTCGGATGAGAACACATGATCATAGATAATGACAGGAAAACATAAGCTCGGAGAGTGCCCCTGTTCACAACTCGTATCTTAATAGTCCATGTAAAAAATGTTCAGGTGAAAATACTAAATGCATATGATACAATGAAAAAGGTAAATGGTACAAGATTACAGTGGTACACAATTTATTTGTAATATGTTATAAGTACTATGATAAATCACCTATGTGTGGTTAAAGAATAGGATGTTATGATAGCTTCTATGATATGAAGTATGATATATGATTGAGTGTTTTAATTGCCATGCATTGGTATACATGGGTTAACATGAATACAAATTATGTTGATATGCTTATGTAAATACATGTATGGATTTTTATATCTATATGTACCATTAAGCTTTTACTAGCTTAGCATGTGGGTGTTCCTACACTCAAGTCTTAAGGCCTAATAGATAAAAGTAAAAGTTGACTAAAGAAGCAAGCTCACTCAGAGACAATAGAGTAGATCCAACTTGGATCAGTGATATTTTCATGTCATTATTTTGTATTTTTGTACATGGCATAAGGTAATGGATTGTTTACTTTTATACATGCCTTTTATTTTAAGAAACATGTAATTTCTGCACAGTTCATGTATTTTTATAAACATTCGACCAGTTTAGCCCAAACATGATATTTTATATATGATATGGATCTTTGGATCAAAGATGTTCTTTTATGTATGTTTTTGATCATGTGATGGGTCAATAGGTTTTATATGGAAAAGAGGATATGTTATAAAGTGTTTTCAAGAAAGGAAAAAAAAATTTAATTTTTACAGATTTTTAATAATAAGAACATGTAGCTTTCACTTATTTAGTTAGGTTAATCCTAATTAAATGAGAGGGCACTACACAATCCATGGATTTACAATGTTGGAAAGTCATTCTTGATGGATACATTCCTTTAACAAAAACAGCAAGAGTAACATCTAGCAAAACAATCAAGAAGATGAAATAAGAAAAAAAAGGATTTATCTAAGTCTAATGCTAAAGCTATGAGTTATTTTATTTTTGTGCTATTGATATTAGTGAATTTAATTGTGTTTCTACATGTGAAACAACTAAGGAGATTTGGCACAAGCTTAAAAAAACTTATGAAGGAATGGATTAAGTGAAGGATTCACAACTTCATATTGCTATGAATTAATATAAAGCCTTTAGAATGAAACCTAATGAGAACATATTAGAGGCCAATGATAGATTCATTAACATCATTAATTCTCTCAAGGATCTTAGAAGACCAGCTAATGAAGAAGGACAAATTAAAAAATTACTCAAATGCTCACTACCAAATGGGAAACTAAAGTGACAATTCTTCTTAATAAGAATATTCAGAATCTCATATTTGATAAGGTTATTGGCTCTCAATTATCTCAAGAAAAGTTTCTTAAATGTCAAAATGTGGAATAGAAAAGAAGAAATAGGAAATAGTGTTAGAAGCATCTTCAAGTGAAAATGAGCCCTCAAACATTGATCAAAAGTTGGCCATGTTGACAAAAAAATTCAAGAAACTATGTAAAAAGGGAAATATAAGAACATCTAGAGAAGCAAGTTTTGGTTGGGGAGAATTTATGCCAAAAGATCAAAATTGTAATAAGGTTATTTGTCATGAGTGTAACAGACCAGGACATATCAAACTAAAAAGGATTATGTCCTGATAGCAAAAAACAAAGTCAAAAAGTTTAAGAAGAAAGCAATGGTGGCCACATAGAGCAATAGTGAGAAATCCAACAATAGTTTTTTCTGATTGAGAATATAAGGATTATGCCAATCTTGCTCTAGTACAAAAGCTGTAAAAGCATAAAAATAGAAAAAAGTGACAAACTGCTTCTCCAAGGTCTTTCATCAAGAAATTCTTGGATAACTAAATTTTGACTGATTGTAAGGTTGATACAACATTTTCCATTAACAATATGTCATATACATACAACACAAGCAATATGATTACACTACTACTAACCTTCTTGTATACACAAGGTTCATCCAGATTTTGTAAGAAACCAAACTGTTTGATTGTCTCATCAAACTGAACATTCTAACTCCTGGGTACTTGCTTTAATCCATAAATGGATCTTTGAAGCTTGTATAACTTTTTGCCATCGTTGAATATGAAGGCATCTGGTTGTGTCATGTACACATCCTTGACCAAATTTCCATTAAGAAAAGTCATTTTCACATCCATTTGCCATATCTCATAATCATAATGAGCAATAATGGCTATGAGTATCTTTATAGATTTGAGCATAGCTACTGGGCTAAAAGTTTCATTATAGTCAATTCCTTGTCTTTGAATAGCACCATATAGGCTTTATCCCTTCGGGTGGGTCAACCAAAGTCCATACTTGGTTTTCATACATGGAATCCACTTCTAACTTCATGGCTTGAAGCCATTTGTAAGATTCTAAACTATTCACAACTTCTTCATAGGTTGTAGGCTCATTCTTTTCTATGAGCAATACGTCATTATGTTCACTAATGAGAAATCCATATCTCTCTAGAATAGTACGTATCCTACTTAACCTACGAAGCTCTTGTGTTTCAGAAGGTTGAGCTACTATATCATCTGTATGAATAACAAGCTCGGGTTCAGGTAATTGATCAACATTTGCTTGAGCATATTGAACTTTTTCAAGTTCAATTTTGCTCCCACTATCTCCTTTTAGAAGAAATTATTTTTCTAAAAATATAGCATGTCTTGAAACAAACACCTTTTGTTCCAATGGGTGGTAAAAATTACATCCATATGATGCTTTTGGATATCCCATAAATAGACATCAGTCATACTTAGCTTCCAGCTTATCTGACATTGCCCGTTTCACATAAGCAGGACAACCCCAAACTGTCACGTAAGAAAATGTGGGCTTCTTGTTATACCATATCTCATATGGAGTAACATCAACTGACTTCTAATGGACTCCATTTAATATATAAATGACAGTCTCTAGTGCATAACTCCAAAAGGATTTAGGGAGTTTTGTAAAGCTCATCATAGACCTTACCATGTCTAATAGGGTTTGGTTTCTTATTTCAGCCACACGATTGTGTTATGGCGTGTAAGGTGGAGTCTAATGAGATAATATCCCATTATCTCTAAGATAATCTAAAAACTCTTAGCTTAAGTATTCTCTTCCTCAATCTGATCAAATCATTTTTTAACACTTTGAACTTTTCAAAAACTTCAGATTTGTATCTCATAAGATACACGTACCCATATTGTGAGTAGTCATCGATAAAAGTAATGAAGTAGATGAAACCACCTCTAGTGTGTGTGGACATTAGACCACATACATCCGAATGTACTAAGACTAAAAGCCCATTAACATGTTCATCCTTTCCCTTAAATGGTAATTTAGTTATCTTGCCTAATAAGCAAGATTCACATGTGTCATATGATTCATAATCAAAACTCTTGTATAGCTTAGCCATTCATTTCTCACTTATATGACCAAGTTGACAATAAGTAAGATGATTTCAACATATCTTATTTTTTCCTTTTATTATCATTGATGTTTAAAATTGGATTTGACATATCTAATATGTATATCCATTGCATAATGTACCGCTAGCATAAAGAATTTCATTCAATATAATAGAATAACAATTATTACTAAAAGCTAAATGGAAATCATCTTTATTTAAATTTGAAATAGAAATAATGTTTTTAATTAAAGCAAGTACATAATAGAAATTATCCAAATTTAACATAAGCCCACTAGGGAGGGTCAAAACATATGCTTCTACAGCTAATGCAGCAACCCTTGCTCAATTTCCAATGCATAGGTCTGACTCTCCCTTATTGAGTTGTCTACTGTTTCTTAGGCCCTGCATATCAATGCATATATGTGAGCCACAATTGGTATCTAATACCATATATCATTATTGGAAATAGTATTACTTTCAATAACAAAAATACCTGAAGTAAATGGGGCATCAGATGCCTTCTTCTTCAAAGGCTCCAAGTAAGCCTTGCAGTTTCTCTTCCAATGGTCATCCTTGCCATAATAGAAACATGTCCCCTTTGGAGTAGTATCCTTGGCCTTTTTCTTGGTCATGCCTCCCTTAGGCTTTATAGACTTCTTCTTCTTCTTAAGATTCTTCTTCTTAAAACTAGAAGAGTCCACCAGCATCACAGCCTTACTATCATTCTTAATAGATAACTCGACTATTTTGAGCATGTTGATCAGCTCAAAAATAGTGGTGGAGATTTGGTTCATCCTATAGTTAAACACAAAATCTGAAAAATATTGGAAAAACCAGTTAGAATGAAGTCAATACTTAATTCATGATCCATCAAAAATCCTAAGGTGGCCAACCTCTCAATATAGTCATTCATCTTCAGTGCATATTGCTCTATAGATGTCCCCTTAACCATCTTAGTGCAAAAGAGCAACCTTGAAGTTTTGAACCTTTTAGAACATGTTTGCTCATCAAAAAGCTCTCTTAGATGGTAGACTATGGAATTAGCATCCATAGCCTCATGTTGCATTTGCAACTCAGCTGACATAGTAACAAGCATAATACAGCTTGCCAATTCACTATCATCAAGATGCTTTTGATATGCCATCTGAACATGTTCAAAAGCATTAGCAGCAAGGGGATTCGAGAGTGCCTCATCTAGGACATAGCCAATCTTTTTGAATTTGAGAACTATTCTTAAATTCCTTAGCCAATCCAAAAAATTAGGCCCAGTCAACTTATTTGACTCCATTAATGATCGCAAATTCACACTTGTCATGATGAGTATTCTAACAACGTAGATGTAAAATAGAGCATGTTAGAATGTACATGAAAATGCATGTTATTAGGTTTTTAATAAATTGCATTATGACTCCCACTATTTTCTTGCGAATTCATGGCCCTCACTATAAACCCGAGAGAACTTATATGAAATTTCTCCTAGTGGGTCGATATCCAACTAGCTAAGAATAACCTTAAGGCAAATCAACAAGCCATCCTTAGTTTGATTGGTGGGTATCTAATCCATACTGATTGCTTTATTCATGCAATTATTGAATCTTGTGCTATCAACTAATTGATGTGTGCACATACATTGAGCTATCAACTCTTGATATGTGTACATCTCATGTACACAAACCCAACTTCACCTCCAATACACATTAACCTTGGCGCAAATCTAACAAGCTAATGATATCGGTTTAAGTCCAGTCCATTAATTGTGATATCTAATTTAAATGATTTGAACAAATTCTTATAAAGCGAGCTTGAGGCAACTCAACAACCCTAACTCTAGAAGAACTCTGGTTCTCCTCATATTAATGGAAGGTGTAAGACTTAATTGTTTATTTAACGAGGGATTTCTTTGTTAAGTCTCATCATGTTATTAATGCATTCTTTTATATATCATACATTCATTGCATGAAAATATAAAGATAGTTATATTAACTATATGCCATGATTATGGACATACTAAAGTCAATCTTTTAAGTCAAAGAGAAATTGACTAAGTCTTACTCAGGTATATGCATGAATTTACAACCCAAAATAGAAATCAAATTCCTATTTTTAAGTCTATTTGTTTATGGCACCACATCTTTTGCTTCTTACTCCTTTGTATCTTCATTCTATGTTAATCCTATGCACTCTAATTATTTATTTCAAAGTATAAAAATATCAATTTATATTTGAGGGGAGTAAGATGAGAAGAGAAATACACAAGAAAGAAAGAGAGGTAGGGACACGCAAACCCTATTTATTATAAAACAAAACAAATTCATACATGTTCAATCATATTGGGTCTAATTCCATAATATCCATTATGACTTTCCATACACCTCTGACATACATTCTCTAATGCATGAAATAAAATAATGATAATTTTGGATTTCAATTTAAAAATTGATTCAACGTTTAAACTGAAATTGTCTACTTGTTTTGTTTCGGTTAATTTAATTTTGTATGTCATTTCAATGTGGAATTTAATATGTAATAAAATTAAATTAAATTTTATATTTTTAGAATTAATTCAAAATTAATTAACCTTAAAATCAAAATATTATGATGTCAAAATTAAATAATTTAATTTTAATATACATACCAATTTCTAGTCATACTATAATTACCATTGCTCAACTTAAATTAATTCAAAATTAATTTCCAAAAATTCTAAAAATTTCTAGAAATTCAAATCAATATTCTAATAATCTTTAGGTCAACTCAAGTTCATCAAAATATTTTTGACACAAGTCAAAATTACTAAGACAAATGAACGATAGGACCATTGGCATGGAAGTTCACAATTATAGGACATAAAGACAATTTCATAGCCCTTTTACCAGCATCACCAAAACTAGAATAATGACATCAGCATTTAGCTTGATCATGATGTACATAAAAAGTTAGCATTATAAAATTATCAATTGCTAAGACCAATTTTGCCACTCAACCCCAAATCAAATATAATTACTAAGAAGATAATTTATAGGGAAGAAAACAAAATTAAGCTGATAGAATTAACTAAACTAGAATCAATTCAGTGCAACTTGGTGAAATTCACAGGCAGAAGAAACCATTAAAAATCTAGCTAGCTAATCCACTAGTGTGCATGTCTAATTTGTCCATTCTTATTTTCTCATAGGCAAAACAGACAAGTACGACAAAAGCAAGAAAAATTCCATAATAACATGTTCTTATGTAGGTCATAAGCTGGTGAAAGAGCTTAAGATTAATAACACTTATGATCTTGCAACTTACTTAAAATGTTTTTAACTTCAATTTGCAACTTAAAAATCATATAATAAAAAATTATAACATTAAATTGAAATCTACATACCTAAAATGGAGAACAGAAAAAGAGTAGTGAACTAATAACATAATTCAATACTTAGCAAACTAATAGCAAAAATGGAAAAGTACATTCTTATTGAAGGAAGTAAATTTGTTAAAAGAAAAATAAACTGTAATAACTAAACCATTCCATCATATACAAAATAACAAGAGCACAATTCATCAAAAATTTCAGTTTGTAATAGGTCTCTACACATTTAGTAAAGTTTATTTGTTATTTTTTTAAGGTTTGGATATTGTAGTAAACATGTTAGAATATTCAAAACAAGTGCGTGTATAGGTAAATTGCAATAAAAATAAGGATAATGTAAATAAACTAAAAAACTACATTTCAATTTTTTTATTTTTTATTTTTTAACTTACCAACACAATGTTCCACATATGCTCAATAGAATCTTGTCCAATATTTTCCATTGCTTGACTTGCAAAAGGAAACGTGATCTATTGCGAATGGTTTGTCCTAAGAACCAAACAAAATCTGTGGAATTATCACCAACAGGTTGATGGTCCTCATTGAATTCTACTGGAAGCTTTTATCCACTCTCTAATGCAATAAGTCTCACACAACATGTAGGTCCTCTTGTCTTTCTCTTCAAATTGTTTGAAGCTATTAAATTAAAAAAAAATAAAATAAAAGGTCATTATTAAATATACTATGAGATTACCTAAATTGGATATCACAAAATAAGTTAGAAAAGACAAACCCGACTCATTCTTTTCAGCCTCTTGCTCCTCAATATTCTCATCACCCATTATCCCTAAATCATTATTTCTAAAATCCTCATAGGCACTATTAGGCTGTATATCATATTTGTCCAATAGAGTATATATGTCAATAGGCTTGGAACCAAAATTTTCATAACTATGAAGCATTTTATGTACATCTCCATCATGGTCAACTTGTACCAATGCATCAAAATTATTAAGAGTACTTGTTGGATTTAGATAATAAAATTTGTCACCTCTTATAATGTCAAATCCACATTCCTTTTTTAAAGTAGCCAACACATCAAAATATGACACATAGTCAATGTCAATATTTTTCACTTTCACTTTTCCATTTTCATACACTCTACCATGTGAAAATGTAAAATAACCTCTATAGTGGCACTACTAAAAGTTTTCATATTCAAATTGTCTGTAATTCCCCCTGCAATTAACAGAACTAATGAGTACTATAATATAATAATGAAAATTAAAATATAAAATCTATGTTTTAATTAAATTGTAACATTTAATTAAAATATATTAGAATTGTTAGAGAGGAACGATTACCAGATTCATTCGATCTATTTGTGAGTCGAGATTCAAATGGATGTTAATGAGGACTTACTTCAAGTGAAGCTTCTTTTGCAACATTGTTCTCCTTTTTGCTATTTTTATTTTTTTCTTTTTCTTTTCTTCATCCTAAACCTCCATACCTAGGCATATTTCTATAGTAATAAAATCAAACAAAGAAAATCAAAGTAGAAACAAAGTAATAAAACATTCAATTCATCAAAAATTTATTACTGGTAGAGATGAAGAATCTTTATAAAAGAGCAAGTTTTAAAATCCTGTAAAAATACAATAATAATAATATTATTATATGCATTCTAATTGCTTTTAACATTTTAAGAACATATGATTTTGAATAAAAAAAAACACTTAAGGTACTGCCTCTTAATTTTTAAATGGATAAAAAAACTTTCAAGGTTTTCTTTCAAATGTGATATCAGTGTTCTGTTTTTACTAGTGCATGAAAATAATAAAGCCACCTTGATAAAGACAAAAAAAATTGAATGCAAATGCTTTTAATTTTTATATGAATTAATAAGTGCATGTCAATAATTTTATATTGAACCTGAAATAAATTAAGTCCTTAAATTTTAATTTTTATATGATGTGTTGGATTCCCTCAGCCAAGATTCCTCATTGGAAATTTCATAAACAATATTTCCTGTTAGTTGGCCTTTTTCAAATAGGATTCCTGGATCGATATATCGTTGCCATTTATTCTTCCTCTAACATAAACAATTAATTTATTATGTTATATATTTTGTTGACATCAAGTTTCATTCGCAAATCTTCTCTCAACAAGTTCCAGGTGGCTATTTTAATTGGGCTTAGATCTTAGTATCAAGTTTTTTTTTTTTATTTCCATGTATTGTTTCAAATTTTCTGCTATAAATCAATTAAAAAAGTATGGCAATTACATTAGGTATTATCAAAAACAAATTTAAAAAAAAAAGACAATAACATCAATAGCAAAAATATTGATTGAGTTCATAGAAATTAAGAAAATATATAGAAATAAGATCAGTTAACATACCTTCACCGACCTTTAATGAAGAAGGAGATTGAGCACTTAATGTATCAGATTTAAAGAAGATTGCAAAGAGAATTTTTTTTTGGTTGTTAAGAGATTTTGGAGATTAATCCACGTTAAAAGAGATAGAGGTTTTAGTGGAATATTGAAAATTATAAGGAATCATGCTTTTTTTTTTCTTTTTGATTTCCTTCCCAAACAAATAAATAAATAAATAAAAGGTTCTGTAAGGGAATGAGGCGACAATATATATCTAATAAAAAAATTGAGTTAGAGTAATTGATGTTGATGTTGAAATACTCTTAATTTTAGATAGAGAATTAAGTTAATTGATGTCGAAACTTCTATATTAGAATCCTAATTTGATGTTAACTTTGGATAGATATCATTAGTTAAAAAAATTATGGATAAATATAAGGAAATCAAAACTTAGATATTTTGGATAAATAGAAAGAAATTAAAATTTATTTTTTATTTAAAATAATTAGTACTATACAATTAACCCCAACAAATCAACCATGAATTAATTTGAAAATATCTGAATGGTTTGATAAAGTCCAATAATGTATTGGATGACTTCAGAAATATAGAATATAATCTAATTAATTTTAGAAATTATCTCCCTAACATAAAACCATAATCTTATATGGCAAGGAATTTCAGAATTGAACCTTGTCGTCTACTGTATTATCACCAAAGACAAGACAGTGAATTTGATGATATACATGGAAATTTAATTTTTTCTAATTCAATCTCTTGTGAAGATAGCCTAAAATATCAACTTCAGTTTCATTTTTGAGTAAATTTAATTTTCAGATCAAAATAAGTAAGTAATTTCAAATAGCTACAATCATTATAGTCACGCAATAAATGGTACAAATTGAACAAAAGATGAAAAAGATTACATATCTTTCAAAAATAAAAGAATATAAAATGATTGTAACAAAAATTATATTATAATTTAATTTAATTTGAAATGCAAATTACATACACCTCTACCTCAGCTGTAAAAATATATATCATAAGTTCACATGTGATTTTTTTTGTATAAACTTGTATTGTCAACTGAGTCACAATTTTTAGATCCACATATAATTTTTTAATGGAAATCTTTGTAACTCAAATATCTTTCCATATACAACATCAAAATAAAATAGAAAAGAGTAAATTCAATAAAGAAAATATAATGTATAAAAAATAAAAATAAAGAGCAAGAATTTTTAACTAGTCAAGGTGATATATCTCAACAATTATGACTAACAAGTCTAAGAACTTAATATTTAATTAGTCCAAAATTTCAATATTTATTCATATTTTGTAAGTTCAAAAAAATTAATTGAGTCTAAACAAGCTCAATAAATATAAATTATAAATTTTACAATAAATATACTTATATATATTAGTAAAAATTCATTAATATTTATGAATTAGCTCATGAGTATATTAATGACTCACTTCATGAGTCCTGTGAGTTGAACCTTATTTACCTTGAGAATTGACTACAAATTTTGGTACATATGATAAGGTAATTGAAAACCTATCCAGAATCTACTTAAAAATACTTGAGATTGACTTGATGTTCAAATAATTCGATATCGAGCTACTTGTATAGCTTAATAAATCAAGCTTGAGCTTTATACTATTCAGCTTAACGAGATCGCGAGCTTAATTTATCTTTCGTTATTTTTAATATTTTACTCTTTACATATTAGTAGAGTCACACTAAAACGAAGTTGAGTGTATGGTTGAGCCAAGTTTCATCTTAAAACATGAGGTTCGAGTGAGTTTTAATTTAATTTTATTCTTTTTACATAGTGATTAAGTCAAGTCAATCTCAAGTATGCCAAGTATATCGCCATCAAGTCAAGTTCGACATTAATAAATAAGATTCAATATAGTTAAAGCCAAGGTTTCGAGCTTCAAATTTTTGAATATGATGAATTTAAGTCTAATAATATATCGATTGACTTGATTCAATTGCATGTCTAATAGAGAGAGTAAAAAATTAAAATTTATAAGTAAATTAAATTCAAATTTATTATATTCTAAACTGTTCATGTAGGCATTGTGGGAGTATTTTCTTCTTTGTATTAATTTTTCAAAATCTACCAAGTATTTTCATCAAACGATAGTGCCACTTTCCATTTGGTGCTATTTATGCAAGGATTTTCATTAAAACGACAACACCACTTTCCGTTTTGTTGCTATATATTTTTTATGCATTTTTTTTGTTTATTCAGAATAACCCCTTTTTCTCAAGGCTATATGGTTGGGTCTTTCTCTAGTTCCATATAGAAAGTCAGTTCATGCACACCAACTGAAAAGCCATTTTTTTTAGTTTACTTCCTACCACTAGATCGATTTATCCCATTTTCACTTCCCCAATCCACTAACCACATTTGAGGCAGACGATAAGAAAGATCTAGGAATCTCCTTTGGAGAAAGTAAGTAATTTTTTTTCCTCAAATCACATGTTTGATATTTTTTTCATATTATCTGGATCACTTTGAGTAAATTTAATTCTTAGTTCTACCTCAAATAAGCTCTAAATTATTTTTAATGAATTTTTTAAATATAATAATCTATTTATGATTAAAATTTGAAATTCTAGTTTTAATTGAATTAATGAGGTATAAGTCTGATTTAATGTGATGAATGAAGAAGGAAGATTGCATTTTTTATAGAGATACAATGAAGAAAAAGGATACTGAGATATGAAAGATGTGAAGAATGTGGAAGGTATTGCGGGTTTTAAAGATGCAGTATTTGGGTTTGTATAGCGTTTGAGAGGTCTGTTGAAAATTAAAACAGGGGAGGGACGAAGCTTTCAAAGTGCTACTGATGAACCACCTCTTTACTATCATCCTTTAATTTAGTTAGATTGAATTTATTATAAATCATTTAAATCTTAGTAGAAATTAAAATATTAGGATGAAGAAAATCCATAAATATCAAAATTACAGATGTGAAATGACTTTAGTCTTGATTTAATTGTTAGCTTAGTAGTGATTTCTTATTAGACAAATGCTTATTTGAATTTGGACGCATTGATTCATTTATTTTTTTCTCAAACGATATAGATACAAGAGTTTGCTTTGAGTTACTTTGTTCTTTTTACATTGCTTTATGCAACAACTATTATAGTACACTTTTGAAAAAAATGCTTTATATGGTTAAATCTACTACTTTCAATAACTATTCCTTATCTTTTATTATAATAAATTCTTTTGCTCTTAGATTTGGAAGAAATAATAAGAGAGGTAGAAGGGATATTATAATCTTCTAAATATTTGGTCAGATGTTTTTTTCTTTTCATATTCTTTCATTTTATTTTTCGCCCTTAGGTTTGATTAGTTGATCATATTGCTACTTTTATTTTTTTTAGAATCTTTTTATTGTGTATTATATAATTCTGATATCATTCACTTGTATTTCTAAATTTTAATCAAATTAATATTTGTTGTTGATTGTAACAGATTTTATAATGGATAAACGATGGATGACTTGTAATCGAACCAGCAATGAGTATGAGAAAGGAGTAAATGATTTTCTTGTATTTCATAACACAAGACTGGGAGATGTCATAACCTATCCTTTGATTAAGTGTAACAATGCCTTACTATATATTTGAGATGAGGTTAAAGAATATCTTATGGTAGATGGAATAGTCAAAAGCTACACTCGTTGGTTATATCATGGAGAGTCTACGTTTGACAATGTTAATGACAAAGTATAAGTTGAAGGATGTGATGATATATTTGGCATGATCCATAATGCAGTTGGACTTGAAGTAATGGATGCTATTATGCAAGATGTTTTCGAGCAAGAGCAAGGTGAGTCCAATATTCCAGCTGAATCACTTATTTTAGATGAAAATCCATGTAAGCTTCCTAGTCTCAACAAAGAAACTTCTAAATTTTTGAAGCTATTAGAGGATGCCTAACAAAATCTTTATCCAGATTGTAAGAACTTTACTAAGTTGTCTTTTATTGTAAAGTTCTTTCAACTTAAATGTATTTTATGGATTGAGTGATGAAGCAACTAATGGTTTGATGCAACTCTTAGCCCTACCTGATGGTGAAACTTTACCTAAAACTTTTTATGAAGCAAGGAAAATAATTCGTGATTTGGGTCTTACCTATGAGAAAATATATGCTTGTGTTAATGATTGCATGTTGTTTTGGAAAAATAATGCTCATCTTAATAGTTGCTTGAAATGTAAGGAGTCTAGATGATAGTCAAATAATAGCGAAAATGGTAGTAAAAAAGTTCCTAAAAAGGTCTTGCGTTACTTTCCATTAAAACCAAGACTATAGAGGTTATTTATGTCATTTAAGACAACTCTTGACATGATATGGCATCATGACCAACATCCTAAATATGAAATTCTTAGGCATTTGGCAGACTCTTTTGTTTGGAAATCCTTTGATGAGTCTAATCCAGGATTTGCTGTAGATCCTCGAAATGTTAGACTTGGATTATCCACTGATGGAATCAATCCATTTGGTAATATGAGTGTTTCACATAGTACTTGGCATGTGATTGTAATTGTATATAACTTATCACCATGGATGTGTATGCAGCAACCTTACAACATGTTGACTTTGTTGATATTTGGGCCTAAAGCTCCTGGAAATGATATTGATGTGTATTTGCAACCTTTGATAGATGAGTTAAGAGATTTATGGTATAATGGCATTCATACTTATGATGCTTCAAAGAAAGAAGACTTTTGTATGTGTGTTGCAGTTCTATAGACCATAAGCAATTTTCCTACATATGCTTACTTATCAGGATGGAGCACAAAAGGTACGTTAGCATGTCCTTTATATAATAAGGAAACTCCTTCTTTTCAACTCAAGTATAGTCGAAAATTTTGTTATATGCGTGCTCATCGATTTTTGCATAAAAAGCACAAGTGGCGTGTTAATAGAAATGCTTTTGATGGAACAATTGAAAAAGGTCTTCCACCCTATACACTATCTAGTGATGATGCCTTAAATCAACTTTATAAGCTTCAACCTGCTGTATTTGGAAATTTTGTAAAAATGTCAAAAGGTGGTAAAAATAAAGATGGTCTTAATTGGAAGGAAAAAAAAAGCATTTGTTTGAGCTACCTTATTGGAGAAAAATTATTTTGTGTCATAATCTTAACGTCATACATATTGAGAAAAATGTATGTGAAAATATTTTTGGTACTTTATTAGACATAGAGGGGAAAACAAAAGATAGTTTGAATGCACGTCGTGATTTGAAGGAAGTGGGTATTAGGAGAGAACTGCATCCATATCAAAAAGATAGAAAGTGGTATTATTCAGCTGCATGTTTTAATTTATCTAATGAAGAAAAAAACAAAATATGTAAGTTCTTGAAAGATTTAAAAGTTCCAAATCGTTTTTCTTCAAGCATCTCTGTGTGAATTTGAAAGAAATTAAGATATATGGATTTAAGAGTCATGATTGTCATATTCTTTTAGAACACATTCTTTCTCTTGTCATTCGTGGGATAGTACCTCCTAATGTATATGATGCAATTATGGAGTTGAGTATATTTTATAAAGAGTTGTGCTCCAAAGTGTTATAAGTGGATGAGTTACAGCGACTTGAATCACATATTTCAATTATATTATCCAAATTAAAAAAGATATTTCCACCTTTTTTTGACGCTATGGTGCACTTGATAATTCACTTTGCAACAGAAGCCAAATTTGTTGGTCATGTGCAGTATCAATGGATTATTTAGAGAGGGCATCTCTTAGTAAAAGACAAAAATAAATTTTTGAACGTTATTCAATTACCAAATCAGTCACTAGGCATTTTCGTGATTGCACCAAACCCAAATGAACATGAAAAAGAATGGCTAGTAGTCTATGTCACGATTGGAAAATCTGCTCACGAACTATTTTGCAATTGCATTTATCAAAATAGTGATTGTGCCTTCATTTAGCCAATGTTCCTTTAGAAATAGTAAGATTTGCAGTCAATAGTACAATGACGGGTTTTATCCCAAAAATAAATTTACAATTACTATTTTAAACAGTGACTGCAATATCATTTCACAACCACTATTTAAAATAGCAATTGTGAAATTTAAAGCTTGAAATTAATTAATATTATTCAATAAAATAATTTTGCTTTTTTAAATAGAGAACTGCGAAATTTTAACAAAAAATATTCAATATTAATTAATTTCATATTGGTGCCCAAATGTCCATCTTTGACCATTTATTTCAAAATTAGAAATTTTCCTCCAAATATTTACCAACCAATTTTAACTTAATTAGTGTAAGATTTCTTTTAAACCCTTTATAACCTTCTTCTCTTTTTCGTATGAGATATATATCACCAACTATTTTCAACAATTCAGGCCACTTTATTTGGTAAATTTAAGAACATTACAGTTTATAAATAATCTATTAATATACATAAAGTTGGATTAACTTTTACTGTTCATTACTGTTCTATTAATAGTAAATTCTCTCCTGTACCCCTTAATGAAAACGACACCATTTCTTTTACACATTTTTTAAAATTGTTTTTCAATTCATTTTTTTGGCTTTAAATCAAATCCCTTGCACAGAAAAAAGTCATTTCCCATTTTCTCTTTTACTGCTGCCCTTTCCTTTTCACTCATGCATAATCCATCTGCCGTCCTCATTCATTTTATGGTGTGTATCAAACACTGTCGTTAGCAAATAGCTTACCATTTAAGAGGGTCTCTTTTTTTTAAATCTTTGTTTGTTTTTGTAATTTTATTAAAAAACTAATATGATTTTATCTCAATGATCATCTTAAATTTATGAGCATAATCTAAAAATTAGTAATATTATTAAATTTTGAGTAAAAATGGCTCAATCAAGTAATTAATTTTTATTGAACCTACATCTAAATTACTCATAAATCATTTGATCCTTTTTTTTCCAACCATATTCACAAAACTAACTAATATATTCTCTCAAAAGAAGCAACTAATACTAAAATAAAGTTAAGAAAGTATTTAATTGTGATGTTTAAATATATTGTTGTCCATATATTTTAAATATGATAATATATATATATATATATATATATATATATATATATATATATATATATATATATATATATATATATATTATCATATTTAAAATATATGGACAACAATATAATTAAATATTTTAGGCTTCTAGAAACATGAAATTGAAGTATTTGTTGTTGATCGTCCTTTAGCATAGCCAATAAGTTATTTTTTATTACTTTTAAAAATTGTTATTCAATTTATTAAAAAAGAAATAGGTCTTGGTTAATCTGCATCTTTAATAATACCCAATCCTTATAACCATATATTCAACATCTTTTACCATCTCTAAAAAAATTCATTTATTCTTTGGATTTTCAGTCTCAAATCTTTTACATATTGCATTCATCAAGTTGAACAACCTCTTAAATAATATATTATTGAAATTGTTTTTTAACAGATGGATATCTATCTCAGCCAATAGAAGCTATATCTATTACTATACATCGACATTTGAAATGGTTATATTTTTATAGATTGTATTATATTTTTGCTTCACTTTTCATATTATTTGTTTCATTTATTGTCGAAGACGAAACACAAGGATTACCTAAAATTCTAGAATTCAAGATGAATAGAAAATATATTCTTTCTATTTTTAACAAAATTTCAAATCATTAAGAATCTGAAATTTGTCTTAATTTCAACTTTGTATTGATCTTTTCTCTGTTCAAGCTTTTTATTATATTATATGATATATGATAATAGGTATAATATGATCTACTTTAACGATCTTAGAATTGTATTTAATATCATGTGATTGAAAATGTTTAATTAAAAATATGAAATAGTTTTCAAAAAATAAATAACAAAATATATATTTTTTTAATTTTTAAAAAATTGTAAATAAAAAACATACGATGTTTTGAAATTTGCAGCTAATAAAACTTAATTCAAAAAATTATGTAACTAATTATTTTCAAATTCAAAAACTAAGATTATTCTTCTATTAGTTTCAAAAAAAAAAAAAAGCCCCATTTGTTATCACTGCCGGTTTTTTGTTTTTATTCTTATTTTTATTTTTTTAAAAGGAAATAGTCATAAATTAATTCTCCAAAAGATCATTACATAACAAGGCTCGGATACAATCTAGTAATCACTCCAAACCATAAAGTCAGAATACAATCTGGAAATTTTTGCCAAGGAATGAGCTACGGTATTAGCCTGTCGTTGAGCAAAAAATACAGAAATAGACGAATTAGATGACAAGAGCTGAAGACAATCCTGAATTAGAGCTCCAAAATCATCAATGCCAATTCTTTTCTGTTGAATTGCATGCACAACCATTTGACAATCCATCTCAAAAATAACATTTTTCATAGCCGCTTAATATGCCCAGAAAACAGCCTCCCTTAAAGCCCAAGCTTCTGCCTTAGATGCTTGGAAAAATCCCTCCATAGATTTAACAGCATAACAAATAAAATTTCCAGTAGAACTCCTTAAAACCAGACCAAGACCTACTTGATGATGGGCTACAAATACAGCACCGTCAACATTACATTTGAAAGCTTGATTTGGAGGTCTCTTCCATTGAATAACTTGGGAATCAATTGAAGCAGATACCTGACTTTGTCTTGTTTTAGCATTTAGCCAGTCAAACAAAGAAGTTTACAACCTTGAACACTATATTACTAGGTGGCAAGAGTGAATCATTCCACAATTTCTCATTTCTTTGTCCCTAAATAGACCATATCACCGCACAAATTTTGTTTATCTTTATGCAATATTAAATGAAAAAACCAGCTTGGAAACTCTAGAAAATTAGCACTATTAAGATGGATATCATATAGTAACTTTATTTCTTCCCATCATCGGTAAGAGAAATATATGCATCAAAGTTTCCTCTTCAGCATAACATAAGACACAGTTAGAAGCAGAGGAGATACCTTTGTGACTCAAATTCAACCTTGTTGGAAGACAATTTCTGCAAAATCTCCACATAAAACTTTTGACCTTAGGAGTTAATTCCAACTGCCATAAAGCCTTCCAATGTCCTTGGATTTGTAACTAATTTGACCTACCCATAAAATTGATAAATTCAGTGTAACCAAATTTGAGAGAGTAAATCCCATTCTGACTATAATGCCAAACAATTGAATCTATCCCATACCTCATTGTTAATGGAATCCTGATAATTTCATGTAAATTTTTGTCATTAAAAAAACTCAGCCAATAAATCCAAATTCCAGCCTCTTTGTCCTTGAAGTATTAAGTCCCTAACCACCATATGCTTAAAATCCTCAATAATTGGAGTTGTGACTTTAAAGTTCAATGGATCCTTCAACCATGGGTCTGACCATGCCTTTATACAGTTGCCATCACCAATTCTCCATCTAATTCTATGTTCAATCTCGGGAAAGAAATATACTCCGCCAAGTAAAACTTGGTGCATACCCTGGAAGTATTTAGCTTTGAAAATTCTTGACACAAGAGCATTAGGTTCTTGACACAGTCTCCAACCTAACTCCCCGAGCATAGCAATATTGAATCCATGAAGATCAGGAAAACACATCCCTCTATGAGCCTTAGGTGTGCATAACTTATCCCGAGATAGCCACTTAATCCCATCATTACCAACTCTAGATGTTTCCTACTAATATGAATTTAGCATCCTTTAAAGCTCTTCGAGAAGGGAGGATGGAAATAGGAAAATACTCATAAAATAAGATGGTAGTGATTGTGCCACTACTTTCATTAAAAATTCCTGACCCGCACGAGACACCATCTTACTCTTCCACCCCTTGTTTCTAGTTTTTAAAGAAATAGAAATTAGGTTCATTTTTTTCTAAATTGTTTTATAAAATGTAAATGAGTTTCATGCATTATTAAATCAATAATTAAAGAAATTGAAAAGGTTAGAGTTGTAACGTCCGCTAAGTAGGGCTAGTTAATAACATGGTTTAGAGATGGTATAAATGTGTTTAAGGGTTTTATTAAAAGGAAAGAGTTAAGAAAAGATGAGAAAAGTGTTGTGTTCGATATTCACACCTATGAGTGTTGGCTCACGGCCATGAATGATGTTTTGAGTTATTTCATGCTCATGACAGATCGGATCACGCCAGTGAATATTGTCAGAAATAAAATGTGAACAATCGTTCTTTCTCTCACACACACCTAAAACTCAAAAGAAAACCATAGCATTCAATTTTCTTTCATACCTGAGATTAATGCCTTTGTTTTCCTTTGATTTCTAGACCTAAAATGCCCAAACCAAAATTAAAGATTAAGGTTTCATCAAGTTCTTGGAAGAAATGAGCATGAGGAGGTTGTTTCATTGAGGAAGCCGACCCAAAAAAGAACACAGGAGTTAAAAAAAGATGACAGGAGTTAGAAATCCATCATCTACATTGTCTTTTCTTCATTTCTATTAAGGAATCATGTTTCTCCTTCATCGTTATAAGTTTTCATAGTCTTTTTCAAGTATATCTCATTTTTGGTAGAGACTCATTTCCAAATGGATTAGGTTATAGCCTCAACATGACTTTATATGGTTAAAGGTTTTTCTTTAAGTTGATTAAAGGTTATATCATGTGTTATTAAGGAGTTAAGTGATATTAAGGTTTTTAAAAAGGTTTTAAGTTAGGATTTTTTTTTTTATCTTTATGGTTTTAAGGTTAAGTTTATAGTTTATAGAAGTTGATAAAGCTATGTTATATGTGATAGGAGTTAGAAAAGAAGGTGATGAAATCCACTAAGTGGCTAAGCAAGCTTGAGAAAAGCTTAATTTTGAGCCTCCGTTAGAGGTATGTACATATATGTATTTAAATTCCCAAATTGTCGCATGTTGTGTGTTAAATGCTTTAAATGCTAACAGTAGATGATCATAATGAGATTGAAATTAATAATTAATGCCATGATAATGTAAGTAATTGGATGATAAATATTGAGTATACCTTATATGGGCATTTATGATGCTATGATGGGAAATTGTGCTTAATAGACCAATGTGTTAATTAAAAAAAGATGACAGGAGTTAGAAATCCATCACCTACATTGTCTTTTCTTCATTTCTATTAAGGAATCATGTTTCTCCTTCATCTTTATAAGTTTTCATAGTCTTTTTCAAGTATATCTCATTTTTGGTAGAGACTCATTTCCAAATGGATTAGGTTATAGCCTAAACATGACTTTATATGGTTAAAGGTTTTTCTTTAAGTTGATTAAAGGTTATATCATGTGTTAGTAAGGAGTTAAGTGATATTAAGGTTTTTAAAAGGGTTTAAAGTTAGGATTTTTTTTTTATCTTTATGGTTTTAAGGTTAAGTTTATAGTTTATAGAAGTTGATAAAGCTATGTTATATGTGATAGGAGTTAGAAGAGAAGGTGATGAAATCCACTAAGTGGATAAGCAAGCTTGAGAAAAGCTTAATTTTGAGCCTCCGTTAGAGGTATGTACATATATGTATTTAAATTCCCAAATTGTGGCATGTTGTGTGTTAAATGCTTTAAATGGTAGCAATAGATGATCATAATGAGATTGAAATTAATAATTAATGCCATGATAATGTAAGTAATTGGATGAGAAATATTGAGTATACCTTATATGGGTATTTATGATGCTATGATGGGAAATTGTGCTTAATAGACCAATGTGTTAATGAGAACATTGAATTATGATGCCTTTAATTGTTGAAAAAGGTAAGTATGGATTCTTAAATGCATATGGAATCATAAATGCTTGTTAGGATAACTTATGAGCATAAAAAGGGAAAATTGAGTGATTATGTGTTTTATTGATGCTATAACATGATAAATGCATGTTTTGATGAGAATGTTGATAGAAAAAGGTTGTTATGAGATAACCATTAGATCTTTGCATGTGTATTGTACTAAATGCTTATTTTATATTGTAATTATTGGAAAATCCATATTCATGCCCGTGACATAGGGTTCACGATCATGAATCATTAACCTGAAATTGCCTATTTTAGGCATAATGTGTCACTGTTTAAGTCATCACATGACTCATGGCTATGAATCATAAAGGTCACGCCTGTGGACTGAAGTTTTCACCACTAGATTCATGGTTTGGTCCACAAGTAAGGAAAGACATGAATGAACCTTTACAGTCATCAACATATAATTCAAGCCTATGAATCCTGTTAAAAGGTTACATGTTGTTTTCTTCAATGGTTACAATATAATGGCTATGCACATGTTTCAATAATGGTACAATATGAGTAGAAAACTTATGATTTTATGATTTTATGATTAATCATGCATACATGATACATGTTGAAATGCATATGTTCTAAATGTTATGTTATAAGATAAAGGCTTACATAAAACTATAACAAAGGGATATGAACAAGTAATGCCCAGGCTCAATACTATGACTATAAGTAGGATAGGTGGAGTTGTACGATATCATAATGATATGTCATAGTTATTCTGTTAATGATAATTTGGTTTAAGCTCTGGGAACAACCTTGATCCTATAGTTGTACCAAGCTCAATACTAGGACTATAAGTAGGATAGTGGGGGTTGTACAGTACCGTAATTATATGTCATAGTTATTCTTTGAAAAAGGTTCAAAGATATTGGTGAATTATATCAAATGTTGATATGTAGTATGCTATAAATAAAGTGATTGTTCATTTATATATGGTTCAAAGGCATAAAGTTAAATAAATCCATAAGGTAAAGTATGATATATAATATGATGAATTTCATTATCATGCCTTGATGCATGCTATGATTCCATGATCTTGATGTGATTTATATCTATGCATGTTGAATTTTTATGTTTATAGGTACCATTAAGCTTTTCAGTAGCTTAGTATGTAGATATTTTCTCCATGCAGGTCAGAGCCACGTAGATTATAGTCAGCCTAAAATCAGAGTCTACAGAACAAACCTGATACGAATCGGTCATATATGTCATATTTTGAATTTTTATACATGACATATAGGATGAGATTTGTTTACTTGTATATATATCTGTATTTTGAAGAAAAATGTAATATTTTGTTAAATGGTATGTATTTATGTAAACATCGAGTCAGTTGAGTCCAAACATGATAGTTTATTTTTGATGATGGATCTTTATATCAATGATTTTCTCATGAATGTATAGCATATGACATGATTAACATGTTTTATATACAAATGAATTTTTATGACGAAGGATTTTCTAAGAAAACAAAAAGTTCTAAATTTTCAAGCAATAGGTACATGTGACACCTACTTCTTTAGTTGGGTTTAACCTGATTAGATGAAAGGACACTACAAGAGCTGCCAATTTTTATAATACCCACAATTAGGGCCTAGTAAATAAGATGGATTAAGGAATGATAAGTATGTGTTTAAGAGTTTTCTAAGGAAAAATAGTTAAAAAAAGATGAGAAAAGTGTAAAGTACCATATTTATGCTCGTGAAAGAACAGGTCACGCCCGTGAATATTGGTTTTGAATGGTTCATGCCCGTGACATGTTGAGTCATGAATAAACATCGCCAGATATAAAATTCCAACAATTGTTCTTTTGTCTCTCGCGACCTAACTCAAAAGTGAACCCTAGAATTCGAAGTTTCTTCACACAAGAGATAATCCCTTATTTTCCATCAATTTCAAGGTCAAAACACCTAAGCCAGGATCCAAGATCAAAGCTTAAATAAGTTCTTATGAAAAAGGAGCATGAAGAAGTGGTGTTCTTGAGGAAGCCGAACCAAAGGAGGAAGAGAGGAGTTTGGATATCCCATTCAAGTGGTGTTTCCTTTTATCTAAGTAAGGAATCACATTTCTCCTTATTGTTTACAAGCTTTCAAAGCCTTGATCATATCAAATTTATTTACGATAGAGATCCATTTCCAAATAGATTAGGTTATAGCTTAATCTTAAGAGTTATAATTAAGTCCCCTTTCTAAGTTGATTAAAGGTTATGGTATATGTTGGTAAGGGGGTTATATGAGATATAGATTGTTAAGAGAGTTAAAGTTAGGGTTCATATCTTTTATGGCTTTAAAAGTTAAGTATATAGTTATAGAAATTGATATAAATGTGTTATATGTGATAAGGGTTAGAAGAGAAAGTGGAGAAGCCCACCAAAAAGATAAGCAATCTTGAGAAAACTTAGTTTTTGAGGCTCCATTAGAGGTATGTACATATATGCATTTAAATTCCAAAATATGGCATATTGTGTGTTATATGTGTGATAGATTAATTTAATATTTTAAATGCTAATTGTTGGTAGTTATGAAAAAAATGATACAATGAATGCCACAAGTATTGAATGAAATGTTAAGTTAAAATTGAAATGCAATAATAAGAAGGCAATATGCCAAATGTGCATTTATGGGGACAATGAATGATGGTTAATAGGGGTTAAAGTGGTAAGTAAGGTGGCATAAATGCATAAATGAGTATGAATGCGTTCTTAAGATTCATGGATTCAATTATGTTAGAATATACTTTTATCGGATAATTAATACTTTAATTCATGATGAGGCATGTTTGATGAGAATGTGGATAGGAAAATATTGTCATGGGACAACCATAAAAGTCCTTGCTTGTGGATTGCCTTAAATATCATGTTGTATATTGTTTTCTAGAAAAACCAAATTCATGCCTGTTACAGATGGCTCACAGTTATGAATCATTAATCCGGAACTGCTCAGATCAAGAAGAATGGGTCACGGCTTGAGTCATCACATGACTCATGGCCTTTCAAGCCCGTGAAGAAATATGCAAGTTAGGACAAAAGCGTTTATGATTTGATTCATGGTTTGGTTCATAGATTGGAGTGCTCGTGACTAGATCTTCACGACCGTGAACACATAGTTCACGTCTGTGAATCATATTTATAATATTATATGTTGTTTCTTTCATAATGGATATGCACATGATTCCATATTAGTATAATATAAATGTTAAATCACATGATTATATGATGGTTCTTGCATACATGATACATAGTGCATTTTCACAAGATTCAAAGGTTTATGCCCTAAAAATAAAGGTTTCACATATAAATATAATAAAGAGGATTTTGAACAAGTAAAACTCAAGCTCGATACTAGGACTAGAACTAAGATAGGTGGCATGCCATTGAAGAGAGTTCACGGTACCGTAGTAATATGATACAATTATTCTTAAAGGACAAAGTGGCTTAAGCTCTGGGAGCATCTTTGATTCAATATTTCATGTAAATATATATGTTTACTTAGTCAATATGACTTAAGCTCTAAACGTGCCATTGACTTAAGAAGTCTTGACTAGCACACATGATTATAAACAGTGGCAAGGTAGCTTAAGCTCTAAGAGTGCCCATGTTCATAACTCATATCCAAATAGTCCATGTTTAGAGCTATTGGGAAATTATATTAAAGTGATTAAAGAATCCAATGAAATAGGAAAGAGAATTAGAAGCACAAGTATACTGAGATACATAGTTAGTACAATATATGATATTATAAAGGTTTTATGTTCTCTTTCACATTGGTCAAGTGATTAAGGAGCCATTACTTCCATAAGGTAAAGTATTTACATGACATTATGATTTCACTGTCATGCCGTGATGTTTTAGTATGATGCCATGAATATGAAATATGTTGGTATACTTTGTGTGAATGAATGTTGAATTTTTATGTCTATATGTACTACTAAACTTTTAATAGTTTAGTGTGTGGGTGTTTTCTCTTTACAAGTTAGAACCTAGTAGATAAAAGTTGATCAAGAGAAGCAAGCCTAACATAGAGATATCAAAACAGACCCAATAAGGGTCGGTGATACATTTATGTCATAATTTACATTTTCTACATGACATAGGAAATGAGTTTTATTTACTTGTATACATGTTTGTACTTTATAGAAACATGTATTTTGATTTAAAAGGCATGTATTGTTGTTAACATTGGGCCTATGGAAACATTGGGCCTATGGAGCCCCAACATGATATTGCATATATATATATATATATATATATATATATATATATATATATGGTGATGTTTCCTTTTTGCATCAAAGATACTCCTTTTTAGATGTTTTTTCATATCCGCTAGTTTAGGTACCAAGTCGCACGTGTCGCAAAAGTGACGCATTGGATCGACCGGAATCTAAATTCGGATTTTGATCAAAATTAATCAAAATAATTGTTGCCCAGATAATGAACCAAGAAAGGGGTTGAATTGGTTAGCAAATAAAATTTTGCTTAATTGAAAGTGCAGAAGAAATAAAATAAAGGAAGGAATGAGAGATATCACACACAAAATTTATAGAGGTTCGGATATTAACAAACCCTACTCCTCTTCCCAATCTCAATTGGGCATTTCACTAACACACTAAGTGTTACAATGGAGTTTTTCAAGCTCATTCCCAACTATTGTGTTTCTCTCAATAGCTAACACCTAACCTAGAGATTCCCTTGTATTTTTCAATGGCTCACACAAAAACCAATTTCTTATGTTTTATGCTTAAAAGTATTTTTAAGTAATTGATTATAATGAAAAACACTCACCAACCTATAATACTCAGAAGTTATGAGCAATTAGGTTTTCACAAAAAGTAGTGAATGGTTGAAAAATAATTAATGCACAAGGCTACAACAAGATCAAAGATGAAAATAATTGTTGTTCTTCCTCTTCTTTTTGTTCTTCTTGTTGGGATTCATAAATGACTTGCATTCATACTCTCTCTGTGAATTATAGTCTTTTGGGTGCATTTAATGCAAAAGTAGTCGTTAAACTAACTCTTTAATCATGCCTGACATGTTTCTCTGTCCTAGTTCACAGGCATGAATGATCTTCCAAGTTGTGGTCCAAGTGGTGAATCTGGTCGTGACACTCTCTGGAAGAATTGGAAATGTTTGGTCACGGGCGTGACTATATGTGTCACAGGCGTGAATGTTCTTCCAAATTGTGGTCCAAGTGGTAACTCTAGCTGTGACACTCTCTGGAAGAATTGGAAATGTTTGGTCACTGGCGTGACTTGTTTGAACATTCACGGTTGGTTTGATCCTTCATGGTAGTGAACTTTGAATGGGTGGAAAATTGGTACTAAGCTATATTCACAGGCGTGACATTAGTAGTCACGGGCGCGAATTTGATATTTCTTTGATTTTTATCTTTAAAAGTTGTATTTCAATCTTGCTTTATGTTCTGATCAAAGTATATCCTGTTTAACACACTTAGAACACAAACATTGTTAAATACGTTATTGCTATTTTATTTGTTATCATTAAAATGACGGAAAAATATCTCTCAAGGTTCAACAATAATTTTTAATAAATATGAAATATGTCTAATAAAGTGTATAGAAAGCTTAAAGAGATTTACTTACGGTAAAGGACTAAATTGCAAAATTTGTAAGTTTTAGAGTCAATTTACAATTTACCGAATATTTGAGGATTTAATGAGATATTTGCTATTCAAAATATTATTTTTAGCATAATTAACATATTATGGCCAGCCACCCCATGTAAAATAAGAATTTAGATGATAATTAATGATAAATACAAAGTTTAGTGTAAAAAATATGGGACCCATTATGGAAATTTTGGTTTTTCTCCTTTCTTCCTTTCTTTCTTCTCCCTTATCTCTTCTTTTGTTTTAATTTTCTGCCTTGATGAATTAGTTTCACTCTAGCTCTAATTCCACCATAACTAAAGCTTCAATCTAGTCAGAGAAAGAGAGAAGTTAGAGAGAGAAAGTTAAGGAAAAATCATATTCATTCATAGAACAGCTTGGAGAAGCTAAGGAAAGGAAGAAAAGAAGGAAAAGAGTAAGGGAAAAGGAGAGTGAAATATCCAAAGTGTGACTTAAGAGGAAAAAAAGATAAAGATAAAAAGTTCTAATTCTCTTCTATAATTCATCCTAAATGAGGGGGTAGTTTAAAGCTTGTTTAGGACAATTTTTTAGAGGGAGAGTTTAGGGTTTCTAGAGAGAGAAGATAGGATTTAGAGAAATATGATGAAGTAAGTTTTTCATAATGATTTTATGATATTGTAGGAGTTTCTAGTGACAAGGAACAATCTCAACGAAACAAAGGCAAATAGAAAGCTACATAGAGAAAGTGAATAAGATTAAGAAGAGGTTTGTACATAATTTAAAACAACAACCTATGTTTTATTTTCAAATTGTATGATTTGAGCATTTGGCATGTAAATGATTGTAAATTTATAGTATTTTTTGATAAAATTATGGGCATGCATGTTTGCTAGACTTAGGAGCATATTTAGTAAATATATCAAATGTGTGAATTTAAGAGTTATAAAATTTAATGAAATTAATTAAACTCTCGAATACCTAGCTTAGAACTAGAATTTTGGATAGTTTGGCATATCAATTAGGGGAATATTAATGTCTATGATGGCATGATTAATGAAGTCGGTGATGACATTATAATTAAAACCAGTAATTGCACTATTATTAATGTCGGTGATGCCGGCGATGACTGTGGCGGCCGCGCCACACCCCACCCGAACCGCATGTCCCCGGATGGGGGAACGCTGCTACCTATCTTTCTTACTTCTTCAAATCGTTATAATTTTTTTTAAAACTCTCTTGTATATATATAAATATAACTAAAAATCAGAGTACAATTTATCTACATAAGATAGTAATTTTAACATCAGAGTAATTCTTAGCAACTTTAAAAGTAAGTTTTACAAACTCTAACATTTCTTTAATATAAAAGCCAAGTATAAAAGTTTCAAAACTTGTAACCCACTTTCTCAAGGTTCAGCTGCTTTACTTGAATGGGATCACTGCTTGCTTTATCTAGCGTCTTCAGCTACCTTTCTATATCTGCGTGGAAATTAAACTCCACACTAAACTCTAAGCTTAGTGGTGCATATAAATAAGGCAATATACTATATCATGCAACAAACATTAACAATTATCATTTTGTGCATAAAAATGTTTGCATGCATGACTATCAACATATTCCTATTTCATACAAGAATGAATGTCATACTCATATAGACAATGTTATTTACATTTATCTTTAATGCTAAATTACTCTGTTCATCTCTTTATCATTACATTTCAATCTTATAGCATCATCATTTTATTATTCTTTTCTTTTCTTATTTTCTGACATATCCTCATTATTTTGCCCACATCACTCTAAATTTTAGACTGACTGGATACGGGTCATGGATCACGAGCACTCACACAAGCTTAGGCCACCCTGTCCACTATCTGGCTCATAAGAGCTTCTCAAATCAATGGCGCTCACACAAGCTTATGCCACATTGATTGAGTATAATTTCATCATAGATGAATAACCGGATCAAGGCCGCTCACACAAGCTTATGACATCTTGTCCTCATTTATATGTGCTCATCGGAGCTTTCTCAAGTCAGTAGCGCTCACACAAGCTTTAGCCACACTGACTGAGCATCCAAGACCAATGGCGCTCACACAAGCTTTAGCCACATTGGTTGAGATATAATACGGTACCGTTCGCCCCCTTAATGACATGTCATCTATCCTGTTTCTAGTCCACAAGTAGAGTAATGGGCTTCTTTATATTTTCACATCAATCATAATTCTCATGTTTATCAACATCTCAATTTTCTTGTTTTGCAAACATATAGTCATACTCATACATCTTTTCATTCATTTACTATATTTCTTCAATAATCTCATGTTTATCATCCGTATCAAATTTCATGTATTTCACCAATATCAGAATTCATATATCATTCATGACAATTCATTTTTCTATATCACAACATATCACATTCTCACATCAATATATATATATATATATATTATGCAATCATTCTTATTTCACTGGATAGAAAATGACTTTCATTTACTTACCCGAATTCTTCATTTGATAACCACATTCATAATCACAATACAGAGCATTCACGGTCGTAATTACTAATTTCAAGCCCGTGAATTAGTTCACGCCCGTAATCGCAAGCCGTGAACGCTACTGGAATGAATCGCCCAAAAGCATTCACGGTCGTGATTCACGGTCGTGATTACTCATTCACGCTCGTGAATAAGTTCACTTTCGTGATTCCAACCCGTGAATGCTTCTGGAATGAATAGTACCATTTCCACCCAGAAATTCACAACCATGACACAATCAGTCACAACCGTGAACCCTCAAGTTCACGTCCGTGACTAAATAGTCACACCCGTGACTTTCAGCAGAAAATCTGCATATTCACATTTCATTGATTCTTACATCATTCAAATCATACCAAATTCTATTTCATGCATTTCTAAGGTTCTTTACTCAACTTATTGCTCTTCAATACATGTAAATTCCTTGATCATACAAGATTCTTTAACATGCATCATTAATTCAATGTCACACAAGGATCATATTCATACATGTCTAATTTTATTGTTTTATGCCATAATCATCATCATTCTTGAAATGTATTTATCTACAATCATTTTTAGCATGCATTATTTCAAACAAGAATAGGCTATTGCCTTAAGTTATGCACAAACCTTAAATCTTTCTCCTTCACTCTTTTAGGTAGCTTTCTCTTTTCCTTTGCTCCTTAGAGCTTGTTCCTTGTCACTTGGAACTCCTACAACATTATAGATCATTATTATCATCTAATTTCTTCAAAGCCCTAAACTCTCTTTTTCTCTCTCAAAACCCTAGTTTCTCTCTCTTTCCACATAAGTCTTGGATGAGCTCAAAATTCAAACTTCCTTTAGAAAAGATGAAGAAGAAGAAGAAGAAATACTTCTTACCTTACACTTTTCTTCATCAAATCACAACTTTGGAGATTTTCTTTCTCTACTAAACCAGATTTTTCTTCCTCTTTCTTGTTCTTTCCAGCTTCTTTAGGAGTTATGGAATATGAATATCACCTTGTCTTGCTTTTTCCCTTCTCTTCCCTTCTTTTCTCTCTCTAGAAATCAAGATTGGCTATGGAGGAGTTGTGGCTGGCGTGCTTGGTATTTTGAGAGAGAGAAGAAGACAGAAAATGAAGAGAAGAAGAAGAAAGGAAGAAAGCCTTAAATAGGGTACCCAAAAAGTCTCCATGTGGGACCCACCATTTGACAATTTTCTCCCAATTTTATACTTAATCAATATTAATCCTCTTCCTTTAGTGTCATGGACGGCCAACCCAATTTTAAGTGTCCAATTTTCCTATTTTTAATTAGCCATTAATCTAATTAATCTTCCAATTTTTGATAAATTGCAATTTGACCCCAAAACTTGTCAAATTTTGCAATTTAGTCCTTTACCGTAAATCAACTTCTTTAAACTCTATAATCACTTAATTAGGCTTATATCATTTAATTTAGCCATTATCTAATCAATTTTGTGTAAAAATCCGAATTTGGACTCCGATTGGTCAAACGCATCAACTTCGTGATACGTGCGACTCGGGGCCTAAATTAGCGGATATTACATTCTCTCCCCCTTAAAATAAATTTCGTCCGTGAAATTTACCTGTTCATTTAGGGTTGAATAGCTGGGGATACTGCTTCTTCATCACTTCTTCACTTTCCCATGTGGCTTTTTCAATTGTATGATTCGCCACCAAACTTTAACTAGAGGGACTCGCTTGTTCTGGATAACTTTCTCTTCATATGCTATTATAGCCACTGGTTCTTCCTCATAAGACATATCTGTCTGTACCTCTATTTCCTCAATCGGTATAACATGAGTTGGGTCTGAACGATATCTTCTTAACATTGAAATGTGGAACACGTTATGAATTCGGTCTAGCTCCAGAGGAAGAGCTAATCGGTAAGCCACTGGCCCTATTCTTTCTAGAATTTCATAAGGACCAATAAATCTTGGGCTTAACTGTCCCTTTTTACCAAACCTCAGTACCTTTTTCCAATAAACTTTAAGAAATACTTTGTCACCTACAGCATATTCTATATCTCGCCTTTTTAAATCAGCATATGATTTCTGTCGATCTTGCGCTGCCTTTAGCCTTTCCTTAATCACTTTAACTTTCTCTTCAGTCTGTTGAACTATTTCCGATCCAATCAACTTTTTCTCATTCAACTCGGTCCAACATATTGGTGTCCAACACTTTCTTTCGTATAAAGCTTCATAAGGAGCCATGCCTATACTTGTTTGATGACTATTGTTATAGGCAAACTCCATAAGAGGTAAATGTCGATCCCAACTTCCCTCAAATTCAAGCACATAACATCTCATCATATCCTTTAGCAACTGTATAACTCGCTCTGATTGTCCATCTGTTTACAGATGAAATGTCGTGCTAAAATTTAGTCGAGTTCCTAAAGCCTGTTGTAGACTCTTCCAGAACTGCGACGTAAACTTGGGATCTCTATCAGAAATGATAGATACAGGTACTCCATGAAGTCTCACTATCTCATTCACATAAATCTCAGCCAGCTTGTTCAAAGTATAGTCCATTCGCACTGGTAGAAAATGTGCTGACTTTGTCAGTCGATCAACTATCACCCACACTGCATCATGCTTTCTCTGAGTTACCGGTAAACCGAACACAAAATCCATCGTGATCCTCTCCCACTTCCATTCTGGTATGGGAATCGGTTGTAGTAATCCTGTGGGTAATTGATGCTCAACTTTTACTTGTTGACAGATTAGACATTTAGCAACATATTCAGTGATATCCTTTTTCATCCCCAACCACCAGTATTGTCCTTTCAAATTTTGGTACATCTTCTTCCCACCTGGGTGCATAGTATAAATCGTTTCATGAGCTTCTTTTAAAATCTCTGACCTCAACTCTTTCATACTCGGCACACAAATCCGATTCTTGAAATACACAATACCATCTTTTGTTAACGAAAATTCTGACTTTTCTCGATTTTTCACTGTTTTGGCTATCTTTACTAGCTTCTTATCTTGTTTTTGGACATCTTTAATTCTCCGCATCAATGTGGATTCCACTCGCATCTCAGCTAAAATCTTTATGCTTAGTGCATCTGCAACCACGTTAGCTTTTCCTGGATGGTAGTCTATCACACAATCATAGTCTTTAATCAATTCCAACCATCTTCATTGTCTCAAGTTCAACTCTTTCTGCGAAGGAAGATACTTAAGACTCTTGTGATCCGTGTAAATGTAGCATCTTTCTCCATACAAATAATGTCTCCAAATCTTAAGAGCAAAAACTATCGCTACAAGCTCTAAATCATGCGTCGGACAGTTAAGTTCATGAGGCGTAAGCTGTCTGGAGGCATATGCAATCATTTTTCCCTCTTACATAAGAACACATCCTAGCCTATTGTGACTTGCATCACTGTACACAACATAATATTTTCCTGGGGTAGGCTGAGTCAAAATTGGTGCTTCAGTCAACATTGCCTTCAATCGATCAAAGCTTGCTTGACACTTATCTGTCCATTCAAAACGAACCTCTTTTCACAACAGTCATGTCAAAGGATTCGCTATAGATGAAAATCCTTTCACAAATCTCCTGTAGTATCCGGCTAATCCAAGAAAACTTCTCACTTCTGTCACATTTCGAGGTGGTTTCCAATTAAGAATAGCCTCAATTTTACTAGGATCAACTCAAATACCTTCCGCTGAAATTACGTGACCCAGAAAATTAACTGCTTCCAACCAAAACTCACACTTAGATAGCTTTGCATACAATTGTTTCTCCCTCAAAGTCTGCAATACTTTTCTAAGATGTTGGTCATGCTCTACTCGATCTCTTGAATAGAAAAGAATGTCATCAATGAATACAACTACAAATTGATCAATATATGGCCTGAACACTCGGTTCATCAAGTCCATGAAAACTGTCGGCGCATTCGTCAATCCAAATGGCATCACCGAGAACTCATAATGACCATAACGAGTCCTGAATGTCGTCTTAGATACATCTGACTCTTTAATCTTCAGTTGATGATACCCCAATCGAAGATCTATCTTTGAAAATATACTTGCACCTTTCAGCTGATCAAATAAAGCAGTGGGTATTTATTCTTAACAGTAACCCTATTAAGCTGCCTGTAGTCAATGCAAAGACGTAAAGTACCGTCTTTTTTCTTCACAAATAGTACTGGAGCACCCCATGGTGATACACTAGGTCGTATGAATCCTTTATCTCACATTTCTTGTAACTGTATCTTTAGCTCTTTCAATTCTATGGGTGCCATCCTATATGGTGTAATAGATATAGGAGCGGTGCCAGGTGCTAATTCAATAGCAAACTTTATCTCTCGATCAGGTGGTAGTCCTAGTAACTCCTCAGGAAATACATTGGAAAACTCACTAACAGTTGGGATGTCAGCCAATTTTGGACTTTTCTTTCGGGTATCAATCACATACACTAGGTAAGTCTCACATCCCTTATTGATGAGTTTTTTGGCTTTCAACGCTGATATCACATTATCTGGATATCCTCTATTCTCACCCATCACTACTATCTCTTTTTGTTCTGAAATTTTTATTCTCAGCTGCCTCTTTCTACAATCTATTATGACCTCATGGTGAGCTAGCCAATCCATTCCCAAGATCACATCGAACTCGCAGATTGGTAGCTCTATTAGATCTGCTGGAAATTTCCTGCCTTGAATTTTGACTGGGCAACCTCTAAACACTTTACTAACCCGCACACTATGTCCTAACGAGTTAGTCACACAAATCTCATATTCTAGAGTCTCTAGTTTTAGACCCTCTCGACCCGATGGTGGTGTGCATATGTATGAGTGTGTTGACCCAGGGTCTATCAATGCATTTATACAAGAGCCAAAGAGAAGGAATTTACCCGTTATGACGTCAGGTGCATCATGTTCCTCTCAGCCTCGCATGGCATATGCTTTTGCTGGAGCAGCTCTACTGCCTTCAGGTCTCTCTACTCTATCTGATATGAACTGGCTTGGCCCTGCACGACCTCCTCTTTTTTTCCCTCGGCCTTGTCCTCTTCCTTGTCCCATAGTCTGTATTGGCACTGATTCAACACTCCTTGAACCTCTGCCAAACTGTAGCAATGGACAATCTCTTTTAATATGATTTCTGGAGCCGCATCTCATGCACGCTCCTGTCATCAACCAACACTCTCCTGGATGCGAACGATCACAATACTGACACACTGGTAGAGTAGTAGACCTACGGGATGCCTGTGTCGGTGCACTGGCTACCGATGAAGCAGATCTTACGGGTTGTCCCCGTCTATAAGAATGAAATATGCTGGAACTCCCAGCCTGGAATTGGCCACCAAAAGATTTGGCTCTCTTGCCACTAGACTGTACTCCACTTGGTTGTGGTGTTGGTCTACTAACCCCACTAATCTGTACTGGCTGTTGTGTCACCAAGACGCTTTCAATTGTTCTAGCAGATGCTAGTAAACTGGGGAAACTCATCAGACGTAGGGCTGAAACTTGAAACTTGATAGTATCCCTCAATCCATCTTCAAATCGTCGACATTTATTAGCCTCTGTAGACACAATACCACCAGCATACTTGCAAAGATGAGTGAATTCTCTCTCATATTCTATTACAGACATATCCCTCTATTTTAGTATCAAAAACTCTCTCTTCTTGTCGTCTGTGTAAATAGGAGGAATATACTCCTCCTTAAACTTATCTAGGAAGAATTCCCATGTCATAGGATCAGGGGCCTCTGTGCTCTGTGATTCCGATTGCGACCAATCATATGCATGCTCTCTGTAGCAAATCTATCATATTTCTCATGAGTTCGCACCGAGATCTAGTGCCAGCTCACTTCGTGAACATTCAGCTATTAATATGGGTCAGACAACGACTTGGTTGCGATGAAGCTCTTGCCTCTGAGGGCTCATTACTCTCAGTTTCTTCTATTACTATTTGTCTTGATCCCGACGCCATATCCTACCTATAACATAAAGGTAATGGCCCTAATCAATAAAGCAGCAACTCCAAGAATGCAATTGTGGGTACATTTTAAGAAAAACATTTTCAAAATTCACTTTAAAAATCCAAAACCATACCAAACCGGCTTTAATATTAATATCCAGAAACACAAACCGTGCTCTGATACCAAAAACCTATGGCGGCCGCGCCACACGCCACCCGAACCGCACGTGCCCGGATGGGGGAATGCTGCTACTTGTCTTTCTTACTTCTTTAAATCGCTATAATTTTTTTTTTAAACTCTCTTGTATATATATAAATATAACCAAAAATCATAGTACAATTTATCTACATAAGATAGTAATTTTAACATCAAAGTAATTCTTAACAACTTTAAAAGTAAGTTTTACAAACTCTAACATTTCTTTAATATAAAAGCCAAGTATAAAAGTTTCAAAACTTGTAACCCACTTTCTCAAGGTTCAGCTGCTTTACTTGAATGAGATCACTGCTTGCTTTATCTAGCGTCTTCAGCTACCTTTCCATATCTGCATGGAAATTAAACTCCACGCTAAGCTCTAAGCTTAGTGGTGCATATAAATAAGGCAATATACTATATCATGCAACAAGCATTAACAATTATCATTTTGTGCATAAAAATGTTTGCATGCATGACTATCAACATATTCCTATTTCATACAAGAATGAATGTCGTACTCATATAGACAATGTTATTTTCATTTATCTTTAATGGTAAATTACTCTGTTCATCTCTTTATCATTACATTTCAATCTCATAGCATCATCATTTTCTTACTCTTTTCTTTTCTTATTTTTCGACATATCCTCATTATCTTGCCCACATCACTCTAAATTTTGGACTGATTGGATACGGGTTATGGATCACAAGCGCTCACACAAGCTTATGCCACCCTGTCCACTATCTGGCTCATAAGAGCTTCTCAAATCAATGGCGCTCACACAAGCTTATGCCACATTGATTGAGTATAATTTCATCATAGATGAATAACCGGATCAAGGCCGCTCACACAAGCTTATGACACCTTGTCCTCATTTATATGTGCTCATCGGAGCTTTCTCAAGTCAGTAGCGCTCACACAAGCTTTAGCCACACTGACTGAGCATCCCAGACCAATGGTGCTCACACAAGCTTTAGCCACATTGGTTGAGGTATAGTACGGTACCGTTCGCCCCCTTAATGACATGTCATCTATCCTGTTTCTAGTTCGCAAGTAGAGTAATGGGCTTCTTTATATTTTCACATCAATCATAATTCTCATGTTTAGCAACATCTCAATTTTCTTGTTTTGCAAACATATAGTCATACTCATACATCTTTTCATTCATTTACTAGATTTCTTCAATAATCTCATGTTTATCATCTGTATTAGATTTCATGTATTTCACCGATATCAGAATTCATATATCATTCATGACAATTCATTTTCTATATCAATTCCTTTTTCTATATAACAACATATCACATTCTCACATCAATATATATATATATATATATATATATATATATATTATGCAATCATTCTTATTTCACTGGATAGAAAATGACTTTCATTTACTTACCCGAATTCTTCAATTGATAACCACATTCATAATCACAATACAGAGCATTCACGGTCGTGATAACTAATTTCATGCCCGTGAATTAGTTCATGCCCGTGAATTAGTCACGCCCGTAATCCCAAGCCTTGAACGCTACTGGAATGAATCGCCCAAAAGCATTCACGGTCGTGATTACTCATTCACGCCCGTGAATAAGTTTACTTCCGTGATTCCAACCCGTGAATGCTTCTGGAATAAATAGTACCATTTCCACCCAAAAATTCACAACCGTGACACAATCAGTCACAACCGTGAACCCTTAAGTTCACGCCCATGACTAAATAGTCACACCTCATGACTTTCAGCAGGAAATCTGCATATTCACATTTCATTCATTATAACATCATTCAAATCATACCAAATTCTATTTCATGCATTTCTAAGGTTCTTTACTCAACTTATTGCTCTCTAATACATGTAAATTCCTTGATCATACAAGATTCTCTAACATGCATCATTAATTCAATGTCACACAAGGATCATATTCATACAGGTCTAATTTTATGGTTTCATGCCATAATCATCATCATTCTTGAAATGTATTTATCTACAATCATTTTTAGCATGCATTATGTCAAACAAGAATAGGCTATTGCCTTAAGTTATGCACAAACCTTAAATCTTTCTCCTTCACTCTTTTAGGTAGCTTTCTCTTTTCCTTTGCTCCTTAGAGCTTGTTCCGTGTCACTTGGAACTCCTACAACATTATAAATCATTATTATCATCTAATTTCTTCAAAGCCCTAAACTCTCTTTTTCTCTCTCAAAACCCTAGTTTCTCTCTCTTTCCACATAAGTCTTGGATGAGCTCAAAATTCAAACTTCCTTTAGAAAAGATGAAGAAGAAGAAGAAATACTTCTTACCTTACACTTTTCTTCATCAAATCACAACTTTGGAGATTTTCTCTCTCTACTAAACCAGATTTTTCTTCCTCTTTCTTGTTCTTTCCAGCTTCCTTAGGAGTTATGGAACATGAATATCACATTGTCTTGCTTTTTCCCTTCTCTTCCCTTTCTTTCTCTCTCTAAAAATCAAGATTGGATATGGAGGAGGAGTTGTGGCTGGCGTGCTTGGTATTTTGAGAGAGAGAAGAAGACAGAAAATGAAGAGAAGAAGAAGAAAGGAAGAAAGCCTTAAATAGGGTACCCCAAAAAGTCTCCATGTGGGACCTACCATTTGATCATTTTCTCCCAATTTTACACTTAATCAATATTAATCCTCTTCCTTTAGTGTCATGGCCGAACAACCCAATTTTAAGTGTCCAATTTTCCTATTTTTAATTAGCCATTAATCTCATTAATCTTCCAATTTTTGATAAATTGCAATTTGACCCCAAAACTTATCAAATTTTCGAATTTAGTCTTTTACCGTAAATCAACTTCTTTAAACTCTATAATCACTTAATTAGGCTTATATCATTTAATTTAGCCATTATCTAATCAATTTTGTGTAAAACTCCGAATTTGGATTCTGATCGGTCAAACGCATAAACTTCATGACACGTGCGACTCGGGGCCTAAATTAGCGGATATTACAATGACACTTGTATGCGTATACCATAAATACCCGAGCGACACTCATAAATGCTTGGATGGAAACCCCGTTATCCTAGTTGGTAGTTTCTAGGTGTTATGGGCATAAATGAGTTAATAAAATTAAAAGAATTTATGATATGTGAAATGGTTGATTATATATAATAATATAATAAAGTAGAATGAATATGAGATATAAATAGATAACTTGATGTCTTTGCATGCTATAATGTAATGAAATAAGAAATTGCTTAAAAAGATAATATGATACATAATATACATAATATACATGGCAATACATGTTGCATGAAATAGTATATTGTTTTATTTATATGTACTACTAAGCTTAGAGTTTAGCGTGGGAGTTTTCATCCGCGCAGATTTTAGAAAGGTACCTAAAGCTTGTAGATAAAAGCAACGGTGATCCTTGTCCAGTAAAACAACTGTTTTCTAGATATCGTGGGTCATAAACTTTTGTTTCTTGTATTTATATTTTGTATTTAGATTTATGTAATATCTTTTATGGTTTTATAAAATTAACTTGATTTTATAAACATTATCCTACGTAAATAAAATGTACATTATATTTCCTTTATATTATTGTAAAAACAAAGTATATGAATATGGACTATTTTCAATAAATAAGTTAAAGATAGAAGAAGTTGGTGTAGCGCTCCCTTTATCGGGGCACATGCTGCTGGGGTGAGAGGGGTGTTACATATTTAGTAATATATGATTAACAGGTTTGATATAAAAAGGAAAAATTGTAAATTTCCATAGTTTTTCTGCATATAAGTTCTATGGCATCCGTTCATTTAGTCAAGTTTATTCTGGTTAGATGAAAGGGTACTACATTTAGTAGTGTCATAGCTTAGATTTAAGAGTTTCTAAACCTAAATGGGTTAAGGGTTATCATGCATACATTGTACATCTCATTTGTCTCTAATATGGGCTTTCTCTATAGAATTGTCGGAGTTAATAAGTGCTAAACCTTGATGGGTATTTCCGTCATTTTGATAATAACAAATAAAATAGCAATATTGTATTTAACATACTTGTTTTCCAAGTCTATTAAACAAGACATGGAATAAAATAGCAAGAATGGAGATTGGAAAAATAATCCTTGAAAGACAAAATTAAGGAAGTAGCATGTTCACGTCTGTGACTCTATGTGTCACGCCCGTGAAAGAGACAACCGTTACCAACACCAACATTTGAAGTTCATGACTATGAAGGAAAACAAACCATGAAATGGACATTTAAGTCACGCCCGTGAATCAAAATGTCACGCCCGTGAATGTTCATAGCATTTTCATCCAGAGAGCTTCACGACCAAAGTCACCACTTGGATCACGGTTGGGAAGTTTGTCACGCCCGTGAATATGTATGTCATGCCCGTGATCCAATGTTTCAAAACATTCTAGAGAGCTTCACGACCAAGGTCACCACTTCAGTCACGGCTTGAGAATAAATGTCACGCCCGTGAATGACGAAAGAGAAAAATGTCAGACACAATTATTTGGTTGGTACAACGGCTAGTTTCATATTAAATGCACCCTAACAGCTATAATCAGCCAAGGGAGTATAAATGGAAGTCATTTATGCATTCAATACAAGAGGATAGCAAATACTTTGAATCAAAATCTTATTACAAGCTATTTGTACATTCAATACTTTGAGAACCAAAATCTATTCTCTGTAAAAATCTTTTTGCTCTTAATTTATTGAGCAATTAAGATTCGTGAGTGTTTCTCTCTGTAATCATTACTCAAGTGAGCTTTGGGTATTTATGGGTTAAGAGTAGAACACTTATAAGGGTTAGTTGTGTGAGCCTCTAAAACTCAAATTAAAAGGTTGTTTGTATGAGCCTGTAAAAACACAAAGTGAACGTTGTTTGTGTGAGCCTGTAAAAACACAAAGTGAAGGTTGTTTGTGTGAGCCTGTAAAACACAAGGAATTGGTTATTGTGTGAGCCATTAAAACACAAGGGATTTCTGGGTTAGGTGTGAGCCATTGTGAGAAACACCATAGTTGGGAGTGAGCTTGTAAAACTCCATTGTAACACTTAGTGTGTTAGTGAAACTCCCAATTGTGATTGGGGAAAGGAGTAGGGTTTCTTAACACCCGAACCTCTATAAAAATCCTTGTGTCAAATTTCTCTATCCCTCCTAAAAGTAATTTTTTATTTCCGCACTTTAAAGTTTAATTTTTGAAACTCCAATTCAACCCCCCTTATTGGCTTAATATCTGGGCTACATTTGGTATCAAAGCTTAGTCTAGCATTGAAGCCTAAAAAGTGCTAGTAAAGATTAAGATATGGCTAGTGAAGGATTCCAAAGTCTCAAACATTATTTTGATGGAGAAAATTATGCCCATTGGAAGTTTCGGATGGAGACATATCTGGATAGTGAAGGAATTGAAGTCTGGGATAGTGTACGAAAAGAATGGACACCACCAACCAGAAGAGGAGCTGATGGCGAAGAAGAAATCCTATCAAGAGATGATTGGACAGAGCCTCAAAGAAGAGCAAATTTCAAAAATAAGAAGGCAATGACAATCCTATCAAGCTCATTATCTATTGAAGAATGTGGGAGAATACAACACTACCCAACATCATACAGCATGTGGAAGACATTGGAAAATTATCATGAAGGAACTAAGCAAGTCAAATCCAAGAAGATTCAACTTTTGACCTCAGAATATGAGCTCTTCAAGATGAAATCCAATTAGTCAATCACTGACATGACCAACCATCTTCTAGCCATTATAAATGGAATGAGGAAACTTGGGAAGCATCTGAGTTTGGAGGATGTAAACAACAAAATCCTGAGAAGTCTTCCTCTTAAAGACTATGGCTCAAGAGTTGCTGGCATAGAAGAAGCAAATGAAGATATGAGCATCATGAATACTGATGTGCTGATTGGAAAACTTCTCACACATGAAATGGCAGTGAAAAGAGATATAGAGCTTGAAGCAGAGCCAGAGAAAAGAAAGCCCTTAGCACTAAAAGCCTCTACTTCAAAATCTCAAGAAGAAAATGAATATGATAAAGAAATGAGTGATGATGAAAATGAGGACATTGTTATGATTTCAAGAAGATTAAAAAGAATCATTGAGAAGAAAATGAGAAACTCCAGAAAATTCAGACAAAGAAACCTCAAACAAACTTCTAATGATGCACAAAGAAGTAAGGAAGAGGTAAAGTGCTATGAGTGTGGAAAGAAATGACATATCAAACCAAAATGTCTAAGGCTCAAGAAGCATAAAAGCAAATACCAAAGAGACAATGGGGAGAAAGGTCACAAAGCCACATGGGATGACGAAAGCTCTTCAAGTGAAAAAGATGATAATGAAAGCGAAGAGGTCAACCTATGTTTCATGGCTATTGAATATCATGTCTCGAATAAGGTAAGGTCACTACACTCATACTCTTTGAACAATGATAGTAGTGATAATGATGATGATAGTGATGATGATGATGATGATGATGATGATGATGATGAGCAAAGCCTAATAGAAGAATTAAATCTAGAATTAGAGAAATATAGAAGTAAATTTAGTACTTATAGAAATAACATCTCTAATTTAAAAAATAAGATAGATGGTTTAGAAAAGGAAAACATAAAGCTTAAATCATCCAATGAATCTCTCCAAAACTCATTAGATGAATACTCTTCAAGACCCTCAACTGCTTCCTTACTAAAAGAAAATAATGCTTTGAAAAATGAAGTTGAGGAACTTAGAAATTTCATTTCTAAATTTCACAAAGTTAAAGAGAGCTAAGATACTCTCATTGTATCTCAAAGATCACCCTTAATTAGACATGGTCTAGGATTTAAGGACACATCATCATCTTCTCACAAAACCATCTTTGTTAAGTCTAGAGAACCTCACATCTCCACACCTGTTAGAACAGCACCAAGAAATAAGCATATTAAACCCTCTATATATAAAAAGAATAATCATGCCTTTATATATAGGAAGCATACATCTAGAAAATCTACAATTAATCATAACTGTACATGTCATAATTCTCAAAATAAATTTGATAGAAAAATGGTATTCAAAAATATTGTAAGACCAAAAAACAAATTTAGACCAAAAAAATGTAATTATTGTATGAAAATGGGTCACATAAATAAATATTGTGGGATAAGGAAGGCTCATTGGGAACCTTCATGTGCTAACCCCCAAGGACCCAAACTCATTTGGGTACCTAAAAATCATACTTGAATTGTGATTCTATAGGTATGCCTCAAGTCCACAATAAACAAAAATGTTTGGCTAGTAGACAGTGGATGCTCAAGGCATATGACAGGAGACAAAGAACTTTTCAATGAAATCAAGAGTATTGATTGAGGTAAATTTACCTTTGGAAACAATGCAAAGGGTAAGGTAATTGGCATTGGTTCTATTGGTATTAATGGTACTACTTTTATTAAAGATGTCTTACTTGTTGATGGCTTGAAACATAACTTGTTAAGTGTAAGTCAATTATGTGATAAACGAAAAAAGCAATCTTTACTTCAAATGAATGTCTTGTGATCTCTATCGATGGTCAAGAGATATTTAAAGGAAATAGAGATATAATACATACATAATAAACTTCCATGAACTATCTAACCATTCCTCTAAGTGTCTTATGACTACTAGTGATGAATCTTGGCTACGGCATAGAAGGCTTGGTCATGCTAACATGGACTTAATACAAAGTCTCAGCACAGGATAACTAGTAAAAGGACTGCCAAGAGTAAAATATGTAAAAAGCAAAACATGTGAACCTTGCCAAAGAGGAAAGCAACACAAGTCATCCTTCAAAGCCAAAAACATACTAAATACCTCAAAAACTCTTCAACTCCTGCATTTAGACTTATTTGGACCTACTAGAATTGCTAGCTTAGGAGGAAAACATTATGCATTTGTCATCGTAGATGATTACTCTAGATTTACTTGGGTAATTTTCTTAGCTCAAAAGAGTGATGTTTTTGAAAATTTCAAAAACTTTGCTAAAAGATTTCAAAATGAAAAAGGGTATTGTATTTCAAAGATAAGAAGCGATCATGGGCAAGAATTTGAAAATGAAAACTTTGAAAGTTTTTGTCTTGAACATGGAATTTCACATAATTTCTCATCTCCTATGACACCTCAACAAAATGGGGTAGTTGAAAGGAAAAATCGAACTTTAATTGAAATGGCTAGAACAATGCTCAATGAATATGATTTACCAACTTATTTTTGGGCAGAAGCCATAAACACTGCATGTTATATTTCAAATCGAGTTTTCAAAATGCCTCTTTTAAACAAAACCTCATTTGAGCTATGGAATGGAAGAAAGCCCTTGATATCATACTTTAGAGTATTTGGATGCAAGTGTTTTATATTGAACACCAAGGACAATCTTGGAAAATTTGCCTCTAAATCCGATGAAGGTATCTTTTTAGGATACTCTACAACTAGTAAAGCATATATAGTATTTAATAAAAGATCATTAACTGTTGAAGAATCCATGCATGTTGTCTTTAATGAATCTAGTAGACTTGATCTTGTGAAAGGTAGTGCTCTTGATGATGTTGTAGGTAATATGGAAAGACTTGAACTTGGAAATGGGAAAGAAGAAAATGATCAAGAAGATTCACCACAAAATGATTTTCTACCTCAAACTCAAGAAGAAAACGAACAAGAACTCCCAAAAGAGTGGAGAATGACGAAATATCATCCAAAAGAGAAAATCATTGGTGATCTCTCAAGGGGAGTAAGTATTATATCTCATTTCAAACAGTTAGTCACTGACATTGCTTTTATTTCTCAAATTGAACCTAAAAATGTTGATGAGGCTCTTAATGATGAAAGTTGGGTAATTGCCATGCAAGAGGAACTCAACCAATTTGAGAGAAGTAAGGTATGGACCCTAGTACCTAGACCCAATAATCATCAAATTATAGGTAGCAAATGGGTATTTAGAAACAAACTAGATGAACAAGGTTCAATAACTAGGAATAAGGCTATATTAGTTGCAAAATGATATAATCAGAAAGAAGGTATAGATTATGATGAAACATGTGCACCTGTAGCTAGATTAGAAACCATAAGAATACTTTTAGCATATGCATGTCACATGAATTTCAAAATTTTCCAAATGGATGTGAAAAGTGCATTTCTAAATGGTTATATAGAAGAAGAAGTGTATCTAGAACAACCACCAGACTTTGAAAGCTATGATTTTCCAAATCATGGTTTTAAACTCTCAAAAGCTTTGTATGGTTTGAAACAAGCCCCAAGAGCTTGGTATGAGAGGCTAAGTTCTTTTCTATTAGAAAATAGTTTTAGAAAGGGAAATGTTGACACCACATTATTCATTAAAAAGCATAAGCATGATATACTAATGGTTCAAATTTATGTTGATGATATAATATTTGGTTCTACTAATGAGTTGCTTTGTCAAGAATTTGCTAAGTGTATGACTAGGGAATTTGAAATGAGCATGATGGGAGAACTTAAGTATTTTCTTGGTCTACAAATAAAGCAAAGCAATGAGGGCATATTCATCAACCAATCAAAATATGCCAAAGATTAGTTAAGAAATTTGGTATGGAAGGATGCAAGAATGCCAAGACTCCTATGAGCACATCAACAAAATTGGACAAGGATGAAAAGGGTAAGAGCATTAATGAAAAGCTTTATAGAGGTATGATCGGATCACTTTTATATCTTACTGCTTCTAGACCCGATATAATGCATAGTGTTTGTTTGTGTGCACGATTTCAATCATGTCCTAAAGAATCTCATTTAAATGCAGTAAAAAGGATTCTAAGATATTTACATGGATCTTTGCATCTAGGTTTATGGTATCCTAGAAATTCATCCTTTTATATTATAGGATATTTAGATGCAAACTATGCTGGTAGTCACTTAGATAGAAAAAGTACTTCAGGTAATTGTCACTTTATTGGAGAATACTTAGTTTCTTGGTTTAGCAAGAAACAAATTTCAGTTGCTCTTTCAACTGTTGAAACAGAGTATGTAGCAGCTGGATGTTGTTGTACTCAAATTCTTTGGATAAAACAACAACTTAAGGACTATGGTCATGAAATGAACCATATACCTATTAAATGTGACAATACAAGTGCTATAAATCTTTCAAAGAATCCTCTTCAACACTCAAGAAGTAAGCATATTGACATTAGACACCACTTTATTAGAGATCATGTTCAATATGGAGATGTTGCATTAGAATTTATAAGCACAGAAAATAAATTAGCAGATATTTTCACTAAGTCTCTAAATGAAGAAAGATTCAATTTCATTAGAAGAGAACTTGGTATGATTGATGGATTAACCTCGTGATTGCTAAATTATTAAATCTTAATTAATTATCTTAATTTTGTATCATATCACTAGATATAAGGTAGTAATTTTGATAAAAATTTATGTTATAAGGAATAGAATCTTTATTAAAATGATTTAGTCTTGTTGTTAGGACTTAATTTTATTTGATGAAAATTTAAGGGGAGTCACGCCCGTGACATATGTTCATGCCCGTGACTTAAATAGCCAAAAGAGGCAGTGTCGTTCACGACTTGATTCACGACATGGTTCATGGCTTTCAAGTGGTGAAGCTTATTTTCACGGCTTCATTCACTCCTGTGAAAAGACCTTTTCACGCCCGTGACAAATTTTCACTCCCGTGAACTTTTTCACCTTAAAACTAACAGAGGCGTTCACGCCTTGAGTGACGGCTTGCCTCATGGGCATAAGTAGCGAAATTCAACCTTTTACGCCCGTGACATTCAAAGGTCATGACCATGAACATATTCATGCCTTCATTCACGGGTGGAACACTCCTTCAGCAAACCATGAACATGACCATTCACGCCCGTGAACACACATTTCACACCCGTGAATGCATCGAGCATATAAAAGAACAGCCGGTTATTTTTCTCATTTCAACTCTTTAACTCCCTAAAACCACTCTCATTTACACACATTCAATGAAACATTAAAGATTCTGGCCCCCAAGTCACAAACTTTTCCTATAAATACCATCAAAAGTTCAATTCTTCATAAAAAAATTATACATTCTTAGGGTTTCCTTAAAATTTTTCTGTCAAAAATTGTCTCAATCCCTCACAAGTTCACTTTTTCAAATCAAATGGAGACTGCCTCATCAAAAGGAAAGAGAAAGAAGTCTCATGCTCCTAGGAGGTATGCAGATTACCTCATGAACCGAATTCTGGAGCAATGTCATCCCCGATACTCCATTTTGAAGAAAAGGCCTCTACTATCATCGAGGTCCTTCAAATGGCAAACGATCCGAAGTCTCGAGCTCAAAACGACTATGACAGAGCAACTTCAGGGCTGTCATTTGAAAGAATTTGTGGAGATTCACCAGCCAACATTGAGGGAGCCAACACTGGAATTCCTTAGCACTCTACAAGTGTCACCTACTGGAGTGGTGAAATTCCAACTCTGTGACAATCCAAACACCCTCAATGCCATAGAATTTGGGGAATTTTTCAATCTACCATTAGATGACATCCTAAATGACAGTGAAGTAGAATTCTCTGCCCCTTGAGCTTGGACTCATTTTGGCTATGATTGTAGCTGGGATGTTAAGAAGACAAAGTGCACTCATCTCCTGTCCCCAGTGCATAAATATTTGCATAGGTTCCTGACCTATAGCATATTCGCTAGGGGAGAAAGCAATGGGACCATCAGGAAATCTGAACTCTTCCTATTTGAGATGGCTCGAAGAGGACTCACCGTGGCACTCTCTAGATGGTTTGCAAACCATCTTCTGTCCATTGCCACCAAACCCAGAGGAGATATACTGATCGGTGGTTATGTCACCCACATAGCCGTGAAGCTTGGCTATTTGAAGCTGGATGAGCATCATTTCAACCTCATCCCTGGGCATCCTCGAGATCACTTGCATGTCGAGTCCTTCATAAAGATGGGAGCGGCAATCAGAATTATTTACGAGAACAATATTTTCTACCGCTTCACAGACACTATTTGGGAGATAATATGGGAAGACAATGACACGGAGGACTTTAAAGCTGGCCTCCAAGGAATCCAATAGAAGAAAAGGGCTCAGGTTGAGGAAGCACCTCCAGTGGCTGAGCAGGACATTGGACAGTCCTCGACTTCCACACCGAATTTAGCACAGCAGATGGTTGACCTCTTAGCACCACATTTTGAGTAGCTGCAGGCTTCAATGGACGAGAGGTTGGAGAACCTCAAAGAATTTATGGAGTCTCGGATGGACAGCCTTGAGGCAGAAGTTGTAAGGCTTCGAGATAGGATGTCCGATTAGGAGTTAGGCTAGATTGTAGCCTAAATTTGCTTGTTTGCTTCTTTATTTAGTTTTTTTTGTTGTGTGTAGGAAATTTTAAATTTCCTTTCTGAACTTCATTTAACTTTGTTTGTATTTTCCTTTATTAAATATATTTGCTTTTGTTTATCTTTTTGATATCTTTATATCCTTTTTGATTGATAACAAAAGGGGGAGAATGCTTTAAACTAGCAATATAGGAGAAACTAGCAATATATTAAGATAAATGAATTTTGAATCAAAAATTAGAAATGAATTATGAATTGACATTAAAATAGGTTAAAAGGGATTAGAAACTTTGATTCAAAATTAATATGCAAAGTATAAAATTGAGAAATTGAGCTTTATACACATTAGATATACCTTAAGTATACTTTGCATATACCTTCATGCAAGTTACAAAAATAAATATGCCATGATATACCTTAAGTATACCTTACATATACTTCATGTCTTAAAAAGGAATTATGGTATATATTGGATATACTTCACATATAACTTGCATATACTTAAAAACTAGTAAGTTTATTTCAATGCTACATCATTCTTTACAATTCTTGCACTTTATAAATTTTTTATCCTAAGTATCTTTTGAAGGGGAGACTTCTCAAAAGCACATATTGCTAGACTATTTGTCACCATCAAAAGGGGAGAGATTGTTAAACCTTGAGGGGTATTTCTATCATTTTGATGATAACAAATAAAATAGCAATATTGTATTTAACATACTTGTTTTCTAAGTCTATTAAACAGGACATGGAATAAAATAGCAAGAATGGAGATGGGAAGAATAATCCTTGAAAGACAAAACTAAGGAAGTAGCATGTTCACGCCCGTGACTCTATGTGTCGTGCCCGTGAAAGAGCTAACCGTTACCAAAACCAACATTTGAAGTTCATGACCATAAAGGAAGAACAAACCATGAAATGGACATTTAAGTCATGCCCGTGAATCAAAATGTCACACCCATGAATATTCATGGCATTTTCATTCAGAGAGCTTCACGACCAAAGTCACCACTTGGATCACGGCTGGAAAGTTTGTCACGCCCGTGAATATGTATGTCACGCCCGTGACCCAATGTTTTAAAATATTCCAGAGAGCTTCACGACCAAGGTCACCACTTCAGTCATGACTTGAGAAGAAATGTCATGCACGTCACAAACAGAGTCATGCCCGTGAATGATGAAAGAAAAAAATGTCAGACGCAATTATTTGGTTGGTACAACGGCTAGTTTCATATTAAATGCACCCTAACAGCTATAATCAGCCAAGGGAGTATAAATGGAAGTCATTTATGCATTCAATACAAGAGGATAGCAAATACTTTGAATCAAAATCTTATTACAAGCTATTTGTACATTCAATACTTTGAGAACCAAAATCTATTCTCTGTAAAAATCTTTTTGCTCTTTATTTATTGAGCATTTAAGATTTGTGAGTGTTTCTCTCTGTAATCATTACTCAAGTGAGCTTTGGGTATTTATAGGTTAAGAGTAGAACACTTGTAAGGGTTAGTTGTGTGAGCCTCTAAAACACAAATTAAAAGGTTGTTTGTGTGAGCCTATAAAAATACAAAGTGAAGGTTGTTTGTGTGATCCTGTAAAACACAAGGAATTGGTTATTGTGTGAGACATTAAAACACAAGGGATTTCTGAGTTAGGTGTGAGCCATTGTGAGAAACACCATAGTTGGGAGTGAGCTTGTAAAACTCCATTGTAACACTTAGTGTGTTAGTGAAACTCCCAATTGCGATTGGGGAGAGGAGTAGGGTTTGTTAACACCCGAACCTCTATAAAAATCCTTGTGTCAAATTTCTCCATCCCTCCTAAAATTAATTTTTTATTTCCGCACTTTAAAGTTTAATTTTTGAAACTCCAATCCAACCCCCTTTCTTGGCTTAATATCTAGGCTATAATAAGTATAGATGGAGATAAAGGCACACAATGTTGCTGAGAGCAATAGTTCTCTAGAGCATGGGGCTCCCAATCAACTAAGTGCTTCAAGTGTGCGGGGTTTAGGTGTTACCACAGTAATAACTCACTGTTCAAGTAGATTTAGGTGTGATATCAATGATGCAGCAAATGGTTGGTATTCTTTAGTAGTTGGCCTAGGTTATACCATAGGTTGTACCTTAGGCACCACTATAGCCATCTCCACAGCCACTACCAGTGGCACCTAAGATGAAAATTAGCAGCCTTCAAAAGTATGGAGCCACTGATTTTTATGGCATATGAGAGGATGATCTATTTGCAACTGAGTTTTAGCTTGAGAAGACCGAAAGGGTCTTTGAAGAGTTAGAGTGCCGAGGAGTATAAGGCAAAGTATGCAATATTGCTTTAACAGGAACATGATTATGAGTGGTGGAAGTCGATTCATAAAAGTTTTAGTTATGTCTTAACTTTCAAACTCAAGGCATAATTTGGGCAAAAATATTAAACTCGACAACTATCTAGAAAATTCTAGGCAAATTTATTTATGAGTAGTCAGTGTTCAATCGAGCATATTTTTTCTACAAAACTTCAAATTTAGTGAATCAAGTTGCACATTAAATATAAGATTCAAGTCTAAAATTCTTAATAAGACTCTATAATTTAATTTGGACTTAACAAGATCAAAATTGATGTCAAAATAGAATATAAAATCTGCCAGTAACAGGGCAGAAAAAAATTTGAAACATTTGATGTGTAAATCAATGTGAATCTTGTTAAATTATGTAAATAATACTTTCATTGAGTAATTATGTGATTAATTGAGTTATTAAATATATGAAATGTGTGAATTTAAGAGTTATAAAATTTAATGAAATTAATTAAACCCTAGAATACCTAGCTTAGAACTAGAATTTTGGATAGTTTGGCATATCAATTAGGGGAATATTAATGTCTATGATGGCATGATTAATGAAGTCGGTGATGACACTATAATTAAAGCCAGTGATTGCACTATTATTAATATCGGTGATGACACCTATATATATAAATGTCGGTGATGACACTTGTATGCGTATACCATAAATACCCGAGTGGCACTCATAAATGCCTGGATGGCAACCCCGTTATTCTAGTTGGTAGTTTCTAGGTGTTATGGGCATAAATGAGTTAATAAAATTAAAAGAATTTATGATATGTGAAATGGTTGATTATATATGATAATATAATAAAGTAGAATGAATATGAGATATAAATAGATAACTTGATGTCTTTGCATGCTAGAATGTAATGAGATAAGAAATTGCATAAAAAGATAATATGATACATAATATACATAATATACATGGCAATACATGTTGCATGAAATAGTATATTATTTTATTTATATGTACTACTAAGCTTAGAGTTTAGTGTGGGAGTTTTCATCCGCGCAGATTTTAGAAAGGTAGCTAAAGCTTGTAGATAAAGGCAACGGTGATCCTAGTCCAGTAAAACAACTGTTTTCTAGATATCGTGGGTCACAAACTTTTGTTTCTTGTATTTTATATTTTGTATTTAGATTTATGTAATATCTTTTATGGTTTTATAAAATTAACTTGATGTTTTATAAACATTATCCTATGTAAATAAAATGTACATTATATTTCCTTTATATTATTGTAAAAACAAAGTATATGAATATGGACTATTTTCAATAAATAAGTTAAAGATAGAAGAAGTTGGTGTAGCGCTCCCTTTATCGGGGCACATGCTGCTAGGGTGAGATGGGTGTTGCATATTTAATATTATATGATTAACAGGTTTGATATAAAAAGGAAAAATTGTAAATTTCCATAGTTTTTCTGCATATAAGTTCTCTGGCATCTATTCATTTAGTCAAGTTTATCCTGGTTAGATGAGATGGTGCTACATTTAGTAGTATCATAGCTTAGATTTAGGAGTTTCTTTCCTAAATGGGTTAAGGGTTATCATGCATACATTGTACACCTCATTTGTCTATAATATGGGCTTTCTCTATAGACTTGTCGAAGTTAATAAGTATAGATGGAGATAAAGGCACACAATGTTGCTGAGAGCAATATTTCTCTAGAGCATGGGGCTCCTAATCAACTAAGTGCTTCAAGTGTGCGGGGTTTAGGTGTTACCACAGTAATAACCCACTGTTCAAGTAGATTTAGGTGTTATATCGATCATGCAGCAAATGGTTGGTATTCTTTAGTAGTTGGCCTAGGTTATACCGTAGGTTGTTAGGCACCATTATCGCCATCTCCACAGCCACTACCAGTGGCACCTAAGATGACAATTAGCAGGCTTCGAAAGCATGGAGCCACTAATTTTTATGGCACATGAGAGGATGATCTATTTGCAACTGAGTTTTAGCTTGAGAAGACCGAAAGGGTCTTTGAAGAGTTAGAGTGCCGAAGAGCATAAGGCAAAGTATGCAATATTGCTTTAACAGGAACATTATTATGAGTGGTGGAAGTCGATCCTGAACAAGCTAGAGACTCTATAATCTTTGTCTTGGGAATACTTTGTTGTCGAGTTCAAGGAGTATGTTCACCAAGTCTACATTGATGAGAAAAAAAGGGAATTCTTGAATTTGTGGTAGAGGAATATGACTATCTCTGAGTATGCAAAAGAGTTCACACGGTTGAGCAAATATGCCACCGGTCTCATGGTGGATCAGAGTGATAAGTGTTGCTTCTTTGAAGATGGATTGAATGATGACATTGGGTATCATGTCATTTCCCTACACTTTGAGGACTTTTTAATGCTTGTGTCCGCTACCATCAACATAGAGAAGAGAAGAGGAGAAAGAGAATATGAGAGGAGAATTATAGGAGACGTATGGCTAATGTGGCACAAACAACTGGCAAAAAGGCTTATTCTTTGTTGGACAGTCTTAGGGTTGGTGACAAACAGAGGACAGAGTCACTCTCAATCCATTTCTTTCAATAGGGGATAGCCCTCTAAGACTACTCAATCACTGCTAGCAAACAAACAGCTAGGGATGTTTCTCCCATATGTGATACATGTCATAGAAACCACAGGGGAGAGTGTCGGGTGAACACAGGGGGTTGCTTCATATGCAGAGCCTTAGATTATATGAGAAGGGATTGCCTTTTATTGGCAAGTGCTACACCTACACCGACAGTAGTATCAACACCAGTTGAAAAGTAAGAATCTGACTTTAAAAGGTCGTGCTAGACCTAGCTAGGTTGTTTCGGAGACTGAATAGATTGGGACCTAGTTGAGCTCCAGCTAGGGCATATGCAATGAAGGCGCGTGAGGATCAGGGAGCCACACACATCATATTGGGTATGTTTTCTTTATATGACTCCAATATATGTGCTTTACTGGACCCAGTCTCCACACATTCATATGTTTGCATGAGCACGCCTAGTCAACACATTATGAAAATAAAAAAGCTAAAGTTCAAGATTGAGGTCATAAACCCTTTAGGCCATAATGTGGTTATGAAATGGGTATATAAAAGTTGCCCTTTAGTGGTGCACATGAAAAAGTTTCCTATGGATCTCATCAAGTTGTCGTTTCATGAGTACGATGCCATACTAGGTATGGATTGGCTCTCACAGCATGAGGCAATTGTGGACTACCAATCTAAGACAATTATTTTTAAGACTCCAAGGCAAGAAAAAGTGATAGTAAAAGGTGAAATATTTCCACAACCTATACAGATAGTTTCCATAATGAAAACATTAAAGGTGATACGTAAAGACTATAAAGCCTTTTTGGCTTAAGTCATATATCTCCAAGATATCCCTACAGTAAAATAGTTCCCATATGTCTTTCTGGATGATTTATCAGGTTTACCTTCGAATAGAGGTGTGGAATTCTCCATAAAGTCCATACCAGGCACAACGTTGATATCAATAATACCTTATAGAATGACACCTTCAGAGATGAAAAATTTAGAAGCACAGTTGTAAAAGTTATCAGACAAGGGTTTTATCAGGCTGAGTGTATCTTTTTAGGGTGCATCAATTTTTTTTATAAAGAAGAAATATGGATCCAGAAGGTAGTGCATTAACTATAGACAGTTAAATAAAGAGACTATCAAGAACTGATATCTGTTATCACGGAATGATGATCTTTTCTATCAATTGAAAAGTGTATGAGTGTCCTCTGAGATCAATTTGAGATCGGATTATCACCAGTTGAAAATCAAGGAAGAGGATATAGCCAAAATAGCCTTTAGAACTAGATACAGTCACTACGAGTTTTTAGTTATGCCATTTGGGTTGACCAATGCTCTAGCAACTTTTAGGGATTTGATGAATCAGATTTTTAGGCTATATTTGGATCAGTTTGTAGTTGTATTCATCGATGATATCTTGGTATGTTCTAAGAACCCAGTGGAACATGATCAATATTTAAAGACAGTGTTACAAATTCTCAAGAAACAGAAGCTATATGCCAAGCTCTCCAAATGCGAGTTTTGGCTTGATGAAGCGATATTCCTTGGACACTTTGTGTCAACAGATGGAATTAGAGTTGATTCTAGCAAGGTTGATGCAATCTTGAATTGGAATTCTCCCCATAATGTGATCGAAATCAGGAGTTCTCCTGGTTTGGCAGGTTACTACATGAAGTTTGTGATAGGTTTTTCTTTGATTGCTTTTTTTTTACAAGAATTTCGAGATTCGAATGGAATGCGAAGTGTCAAGCTAGTTTTAATAAACTCAAGTGTATGTTGACAAAAGCTCCAGTTTTGACACCACTTGTTCCTAATAAAGAGTATGTTGTCTATAGTAATACTTCTCACAACATTTAGGATGTGTCTTGATACAAGAGGGAAATGTTACTACTTATGCTTCTAGACAGTTGAAGCCTCATGAAAAGAATTACCCCACATATGATATTGAGTTGGCAGCCATTGTGTTTGATCTAAAGATATGGTATCACTATCTATGTGGGAAAAATGTTTATCTACATCGATCATAAGAGTCTAAAATATCTTTCAACACAGAAGGAACTCAACTTGAGGTAGAGATGATGGTTAGAGTTAATCAAGGACTACAACTGTGTTATCAATTATCATTCAGGCAAGACCAATATTATGACTGACACTTTGAGTAGAAATACTATAGTTGAGTTACATGTTCGACCTACGTTCAATCAGGAAATTAGATATGCTCAGAAGTTAGATAACAAGCTAGTTGGGATCACTGAGCTGGCCTCCCAAAGGGAAAGACACAAGTACATAGTTGAGTCAAATGACATTTTATTCTATTAGGGCCACTTATGCGTGCCTAATGTTACAGAGTTTAGACAAATGATTTTAAAGGAAGTGCATGAAACAAGATTTGTGATGCATCCCATAAGTAACAAGATGTACCATGATTTGAAAGGAAGGTTTTGGTGGACAAGTATGAAAAATGACATCATAGAGTTTGCAATAAGATGTCTAACATGTCAACAAATCAAAATAGAACATCAGGTACCTTCATGTTTAATGCAGTCAATCACAATATCAAAATGGAAATGGGAACGGATGATGATGGATTTTGTGACTAGGTTGCCTCTAACACCGCTAAAGTTCGATGTCATTTGGGTGATCATTGATAAGTTAATGAAGTCAACACATTTCTTACCTATCAAGAAGGACTATCCCTTGAATAAATTAGTAGAGCTATACAAAAACAAGATAGTACATTTATATGGAGTTGCAGTCCCTATCATATCAGATAAAGATCTAAAGTTCATATCTCAATTTTTGGAAAGTTTATAGTGAGCTTTAGGTACCAAGCTCAATTTCAGTATAACTTTTCATCCACAGACATATAGTCAGTCCAAAAAGGAAATACAGATTTTGGAAGACATGATGAGAAATTATGTTATCAAGTGTGAAGGTAGCTAGAGGAATACCTACCATTAATGAAATTTGCCTACAATAATAGTTATCAACTTAGCATCCAGATGACTCTTTATGAGGCACTTTATAGTAGAAAGTATCAAATACTATTATGTTGAACAGAGCTTAATGAGTGAAAGTTAGTGGGGCCAACATTAGTGCAAGAGATAGAGAAAAAAGTGAAGATTATACATAAAAGGTTAAAGGAAGCTTCAGATAGACAGAAATCATTATATAGATCACAAGAGAAAAGATGTAGAGTATGATGTAAGTGTTTCTTAAAATTTCACCATGGAAGAAGGTCCTAAAGTTCAGAAAGAAGACCAAGTTGAGCCCTAGGTTCATTGGACCATATGAGATCATAGAGCGGATTGGACTAGTAGCATGTAGACTTGCTTTACCAGTAAAGTTAAGTAAGATTTATAATGTTTTCCATATCTCCATGTTGATGAGGTATAAGATCAAATCCTTCACATGTCATCATAGCTAAAAGCATAGAGGTGCGACCATATCTTACATATAAACAAGAGTCGACCGAGTGGTTCACACCCATGAATATCATCAAATATAAAATTCCAACAATTGTTCATTCTTTCTCTCATGACCTAACTCAAAAGTGAACCCTAGAATTCAAAGTTTCTTCAAACCAAAGACTAATCCGTTATTTTCCTACAATTTCATAGTCAAAATACTTAAACCAACATCAATATAAAATTCCAACAATTGTTCATTCTTTCTCTCATGACCTAACTCAAAAGTGAACTTTAGAATTCAAAGTTTCTTCACAACAAAGACCAATCATTTATTTTCCTTTAATTTCAAGGTCAAAAACTTAAACCAATTATCAAGATTAAATTTTAAACAAGTTCTCATAAGAGAGGAGCATAAGTAGTATTCTTGAGAAGTTCGAACCAAAAGAGGAAAAGAGGAGTTCGGATCTCCCATTCAAGTGGTGTTTCCCTCAATCTAGGTAAGAAATCGCATTTCTCCTTCTTTTTTACAAGCTTTCGTAGCCTTAATCATGTCTAGTTTGTTTATGGTAGAGACCCCATTCCAAGTGGGTTAGGTTATGGCTTAATCTTAAGAGTTATAGTTAAAGACCATTTTATAAGTTGATTAAAGTTTATGGTATGTGTTGGTAAGGGGGTTATATGAGATTAAGGTTGTTAAGAGGGTTAAAGTTAGTGTTTCTATCTTTTATGACTTTAAAAATTAAGTATATGGTTATATAAGTTGATATAGATGTATTATATATGATAGAGGTTGGAAGAGGAGGTGGTGAAACCTACCAAAAAGATAAACAGCCTGAGAGAAGCTTAGTTTTTTTTATCTTCATTAGAGGTATGTACATATATGCATTTAAATTCCAAAACATGATATGTGTGTTATTTATGTGATAGATGAACTGAATGTTTAAAATGATAATTGTTGATTGTTATGAAAATAAATGATACAATGAATGCCACAAGTATTGAATGAAAATGTTAAGTTAAACTTGAAATGCAATAACAAAAAAACATAAAAAGAACCTTGTCATAAATATGCTAAATGTGCATTTATAGGGACAATGAATTATGGTTTATGGGGGTTGAAGTAGTAAGTGGCATAAATGTATAAATGAGTATGAATGTGTTCTTAAGATTCATGGATTCAATTATGTTAGAATATGCTCTTATAGGCTAATTGATGCTTTAATTCATGATGAGGCATGTCTGATGAGAATATCAATACAAAAATATTGTCAAGGGACAACCATAAAAGCCTCTGCATGAAGATTGCCTAAAATGCTTTGTTGTATATTATTTTGCTAGAAAACTCAAATTCATGCCCATTACAGAGGACTCATGGTCATGAATCATCAATCTGAAACTGCCAAGATCAGGAAGAATGGGTCATGACTTAAGTGAGCATATGACTCATGGTCGTAAACTTGCAAAGTCATGTCAGTGATTATTTCTTCATGCTCGTGAAGAAATGTGCAAGTTAAGACAAAAGCATTTACTATTTGATTCAAGGTTTAGTTCATAGGTTGGAGTGCCCGTAACTTGATCTTTACGGTTGTGAACACATTGTTCACATTTGTGAATTATATTTATAATATTATATGTTGTTTCTTTTATGACTACAATGTAACGAATATGCATGCACTTCCATAGTGGTATGATATTAATGTTAAAACACATGATTATATGACGATTCTTACATACATGATACATAGTGTATTTTCACAAGATTCAAAGGTTTATGCTCTAAAAATAAAAGTTTCACATATAATATAACAAAGAGGATTGTGAACAAGTAAAACCTAAACTCGATACTATGACTAGAATTAGGATAGGTAACATGTTATTAAGGGGGGTTCATGATATCGTGGTGATACGATACAATTATTCTTAAAGGATAAGGTGGTTTAAGCTCTAGGAGTTCTTTTGATCCTATATTGCATGGAAATATATATGTTTACTCAGTCAATGTGGCTTAAGCTTTAGGAGCGCCATTGATCTGAGAAGTTTCGACTTACACACGTGATTATAGACAGTGACAGTGTGATTTAAGCTCTGGGAGTCCCCATGTTCATAACCTATATCCGAGTAGTTCGTGTTATGAGTTGTTAGACAATTATATTAAGGTGATTAAAGAATGTAATGAAATAGAAAAGAGATTTAGAAGTACAAATACACTAAGATATATAGTTAATACAATATATGCTATTATAAAAGTTATATGTTCTCTTTCACATTGTTCAAGTGATTAAGGAGTCTCTACTTCCATAAGGTAAAGTATTTACATGACATTAATATTTTACTGTCATGCTACAATATTTTAGTATGATGCTATAAATATGAAATATGTTGGTATGCTTTGTATGAATACATATTGAATTTGTATTCCTATATGTACCATAATGATTTCAGTAACTTATTGTGTGAGTGTCTTCCCTATGCAGGTTGGAACCTAGTAGTTAAAAGTTGATTACGAGAAGCAAATCCAACACAGAGATATAAAAGCAGACCCTTATGTCATATTTTGTATTTTGTATATGACATGGGGAATAAATTTTATTTACTTTTATACATGTTTGAACTTTATAAAAATATGTATTTTGGTTTCAAAAATATATATTATTGTAAATGTCAGGCCTATGGAGGCCCAACAAGATATTATATACATACATACATATATATATATATATATATATATATATATATATATATATATATATATATATATATATATATGTATGTATGTATGTATGTTTTCCTTTTATATCAAAAATATTCCTTTATAGATGTTTAATATTATATGATTAACATGTTTGATATAAAATGGAAAAGTTTTAAATTTCCACAAGTGTCGTGACATTTATTCATATAGTCAGGTTTATCCTGATTAGATAAGAGGGTGCGACATGCATGATTGAATGACACAAAAGAACACAAACTTAAATATATATATGAATTTAAATTAAATAAATATATATCATAACCATATCAACACGTGTATGACACGGAAAAAATTATGTCATAAATGAATTTTGTCTATCTAATATGTTAAGGCATAATTATACACATTTAAATATATATAAAATATTTAGTAATTTTAGTGTTATTCAAATTATATAAAGTATTCAAATATATATTATAATATTTTTAATTATATATAATATAAATTTATATCTAAATAAATTTACAATACATTATGTTAAAGTTAATTATTTTAATATATATGAATAAATATTAATAAATTATTTATTAACTTATATTATATTAATATTGTACTAATATATTTATCAATTTATATTTAGATATATTAATATATATTTAATTATTTTTATATAATTTTTATTTTTATTAAAATTTTTTTTATTTATTATTAATCTTGCTATGTATTCACACATATATTATATATAAACAAGTATAAGGAAAAGAACAGAAAGAATGATGGATTGAAGACATATTAATTTTCAATTTGTAGTTTTTTAATGAATTTATGTAGTTTATTTTTGTAATAATTTTTTATAAGAAAAATTTTATGTGTGACATTATATATATATATATATATATATATATATATATATATATATATATATATATATATATATATATATATATACACGAATTCAATCATGTTTGAATTTTTACAAGATTAATTAATTATACCGTATTTATATTTAGTATAATAATATTATATACCATTAATGATACGAATAGACATAACATGACGAATGACTAGGTATAGAAAACGCTTTCGTCATATTAGAAATTATATAATTACAAGATACATACTACGGTCATAAACAATCTACCAAAATAATTTGCTTTTCAAAAAATAGCATTGGCAGCACTATCAATTTTTGGGCACAAATCAAAACACTCTCTCTTTGCCAATTATATGCAGATAGAAAATGATGATATTATTAGAGAAAAAAGAAAAAAAAGGTCACTAATTAATAAAATCTCAATGATGACATGAAGAGGAAAGTACATACAAATAAATAGCTAATTATAATCACCCTAGTAATTCACGGTTGATCAAATCTAATTCTTTAAGTAGACGGCACTGCAGCTGTTCATCTCATCTCACATCTGCCCCATCTTTGTTTGTCTCTCTGACTTTCTATTACTAAGTACCACTTCAACTATTCAATCACAGAATCAATTCCCTAAAAATGCCCTACATTAATAGTAAGCTATAACCCTGCAATGTTTTCTGGTAAAAAAATAAATTTCCAGTTTCTTCTTCTTCCTAAATTTACATAAAATGATTGAGGCATAACATCAAACAGGTAATCATCAATAACGAAATTGCCTCAACAAACGAAGAATAAGATGACAAAAAAAAGTAGAAAATTCAAACTAAAAAGAAAACAAATAGTACATGAAAAGAGAGAGTAGGAGAGAAAGAGAAACATGCATCAGCAAATTGAAAGAGCTAAACACTAAGAAGAGGCTGTGGGTGCTAAAAAATGGCAGCAGGCCAACGGTGTGGCTTTGTGGAGGAGGTTCGACGATATTGGCAGCGTCTGAAATAGAGTTTCCCTCAACAAACCTTTGCATTCTACATTTTTTTGTCACACTTGAAGAAATTCTCAGCAGTGAATAAAATTAAAAAGATGGCATTGCATGTATGATTTTATTCATAATATTCCTAATATGATCTGTAATCATGGAGTATTTTGCAATAGAATTTGATAAATCAATTCACTAATTTAGTTTCCAAGCTAATAAAAAAAATATAAATTGGATCATCTTACAAAGGCTTGATCATATACTTTTGGGAAGAGCACATTGTATCAGGACCTATGGCTCAAGGGATTGTCTCCGATAGTCTCTATGGGGCGAAGGCCTCCCAAAAGATAATGGAGGCTTGCAAAGTTTTTCTTGTGCCGAAGTGTCTTCTTTGTATGCTTTCCTCAGTTGGGTTGTTCGGATAAAGATTCCAATAGAAGTCCTTTCTTCTCGTTTGGAACTATGAATTGAATATTGAATAAGAAGATTAAATCAAGAAAAAAAAAATAAAGGATTCGAAATTAGTTGGTTGATCATATTATTAATTAATTATTTATTTATTTATTTAATATTTTGGTGTGAGTAAAATCGCAAAAACCCTGATATATGGTTCTAAAAAATCTAATTTCTATTTATAAATTGTTACTGTAAAAGTCAAATTTTAAATTGATTACAATAAATACATTTATATTTTAATTTAAAATAATAACAAAGGGCCTTATATTAACATAAAAAAATATTTATTTAATTTTATTAAGCTCCGAAATGATAAAATTTATCTCAAGTTTCAAATACATGATTTTATAATTTAGCTAGAATTTCTTATCAATAACAGATTTATATGAAAGAAAAAAAGAAAAAAAAATCAATATTAATTTTGGTAGAAATTTTTAAATAATTTTAGTTTATCGTAATTATATACATATTATATTCAAATTAATCATTTAAAATAAAATAATTAAATAAATTTAACTATATAATTAAATTAATTTATAAATAATAGAGTAAATTGAAGAATTTTCTAGTTTTAGATATAAAAAAATGAGAAGTGACCAGCAATAGTCTTCCGTCAGTTCAGCTGAAACTGTAAAAGCCCAAAGCTCACTTCTGTCGTTCAAGGAAATAAACTCAGTATGCGCTAATACATATTTGGATCGATTAATAAGAATAAAGTAATTAAATATATATTTATATATAATTAAATTAATTTATAAATAATATAATAAATTAAATTTATATGAAAATACTTTAACTAACGGTCTGTTTGCTTTAGCATAATTGGGAAAAAAATATTTTGAGAAAAAGAAAGATTTTGGAAAAATAATAATAAAAAATTAAAACTATTAAAATATCTTTAATAATATAAAATTATAAGAATATTTTTTTCTTTTGATAAAAGATATTTCATTTCATTTATAATTAAATTAAATTAAATAAAAAAATATAACTTTATTTCCCTTTCTCTTTCATTCCGTGTAGTCTTCTTCTTCTTCAGCATCTCTACACAAAATATAAGAGGAGACAGAAATGAGAATATCGCATTAAATTAAACCCATCTTCTTTTAGTTTTAGATCTGCTCATCTTCTTAGCTATGGTGTTTTTAAAGAGGCAAAGTGTGCCTCACTCTGTTTTTAGAGAGAGCAGAAACTAACACCTTACAAAGAATTATTACTGTAACAATAAAACCATGAACAGAACTCACTCAAAGCTCCTCAAGATCGTCCTCTTCCTCTTCATACTCAATTCCATCTCTGTATTCCTCTATTTCTCCTCCTCCTATCACCCCCACAACTACCGAAATTCCGATTACCGACCATCTTTGCTAAAAGAAAACCTCCCTTCCCTCTTAGATAGCCACCGTCTTTTGAAAACTGATAACCATCCCAACAATTATAGTAATAACAATTCTAATTACCTGAAGCAGTGGCCTATTCTCCCATCATACCTTCCTTGGACTCAGAATACTGATGTCTCCTTTGGTTCCTGCGAGGCTTACTTCGGCAACGGTTTCACTCGTCGCCTCGATGTTCTCCCAGTGAATCACGGTGGATCTTCCGGATGGTTTCGTTGTTTCTACAGCGAGACGCTGCGGAGCTCAATTTGCGAAGGCGGAAGTGTGCGGATGCTGCCGGAGAGGATTCAGATGTCCAAAGGAGGGGAGATGATAGAGCAGGTGATTGGGAGAGGAGAGGATGAGGAATTGCCTGAGTTCCAAAACGGTGCTTTTGAGATTCTAGGGCTTGAAAAGAAAGGGCAAAATGTTGTTGACGCAGATTTTTTGAATACCTATGTTCACCCTGGAAAGATTAAGAGGCACACCATGCATGGATTGATCGGCTCAATTCGGATCGTCGATGAGAATGAGTTTCACTGCCATCAGGTTGGGGTTTTCTGATTTTGTGCAAAGTTTTAAATTCTGAGTTTAATTAGGTTATTCTTTTAATTATTTAATTTTCTGTTTTTAATTAAGGAAGTGTAGATAATCTGACAAGTGCCGATTAGTTATTGTGTTCGTAATTCCTTGGAGGCTATTTAATGGACTTCTAGTGATTACCCATTGATTAGATGATTAGTTTTTGCAGTCCTTGTTAATTGAGAATTTAATGCAATCACAATTGTGAATTAACCGTTTCGCATAAAAGCGAATACTTGCTAAAATTTAGCAGATGTAAATGTACGAAAGTCTGTTATTTTGTTTTCTCTCATTCCACTTGTCTGTGTAACTCTTTTTCACATTCCAGTTGTCAATGTTACCTTTTCTGTAATCCTGATTTAGCTAGTCTCTGATAGTACTTGTTCTACGTCCAGTGGATTGAGGAGCCAACACTTCTAGTCACACGATTCGAATATGCAAATCTTTTTCATACAGTTACAGATTGGTATAGTGCATATGTTTCTTCTAGAGTAACAGCACTTCCTTATCGGCCACGTGTGGTTTTTGTGGACGGCCATTGCAGAGTAAGTACTCTCTATTATGCTAAATTAGTTTCGTTTGTCTATTTATTTTTTGGGATAAAAATGAATGGTGAAAATGAAGAACTTAGAACATTGTTGAATGAAAATGAATTGAGAAGCTTCAAGGTATTGATGTGGTAATTGGAGATCAACTGATCTTGCATGTATACTTAGATTAGCATATACAGCTAGGTTTTATTATATTCTTGGCATCTCCATATGGCAGGTTTTTTTTTTATGCGAGATGCCAATTATGGATTTTCTAGCATTTTTTTGAGTGGAAGATCTCTCATGCAACGCAATATACATCTCCAAATAATTATCTATTTTTCTACATTTTCCAATGTTTCTTTTTCTTCAGAATATCATTGGAATGTGCATCTTTTGAAGTGCAAAAGCATGAGTTTCCTGTGGATAACAGAAGAATGCGTTCTTCTTAGTAAAGCACAAACCTTTGTTAGATTTTGGAAGATTAGATGCTTAGTTTGCATTTTTTAAATATATGAATTCATTATATAAGTGTTTTTTCTCAAGAAATGTTTCTTTTCTCTTGAACTTAAAAAAACAATGTGTTTCAGTTGATTTTAGGAACAAGATTGGATGATCTTTCTTTTAGGCATGGTTCCAGTACACATGCTAAATCAACAGATTTAGCATGTGGAGCAGTCATAAACTCAGCTTTTTAACTTTCTTTTTAAAGAGAAGTGGTGTCTGCTTTTTATTGAGCTTGCTCCATAACCCGGCCTAATTCAGGACGCACATTCACTCACTTTGCTCTCTTATATTGCAAAAGTCATTTTTCCTCTTGTGCTTTTGTATGCTAAGTTGTATGTTTCCAAGGTATTCTGGAATACTCCAGCTGTCTTTTCTTTTATGCAGAGCTATTAAAATTCCTGCATGAGGGAACATTAATTACCACATTCACTTGGGATGTTCTTGTTGTTTCACTTCATTTTATTTAGTTGAGAAATGTAGCCTGGGCTGGATGGAATGGAAGGGAAGTTTCATATAACTTAACCCGTTAAGTTGTCAGTAATGATCTGCTAGCTTTATATAATCAATCTAATGCCCCTCCTCGCTTCCTTGATCATTTCTGCTAAGTTTGTGCAGCTTTATTAGAAACTTTGCCTTTACGGCTAACATGCATGTGAACTTTCAGGCTCCTATGGAAGAAACATGGAAAGCATTGTTTTCAAGTATTAGATATGCTAAAAACTTCAGTGGCCCAGTTTGTTTTCGCCATGCTGTTCTTGCTCCTTTGGGATATGAAACTGCCCTCTATGAGGGACTTAATGAAGATATAATTTGTGAGGGAGCATCCGCACATGATCTCTGGCAAAACCCTGATAACCGGAAAACAGCCAGATTATCTGAGTTTGGTGAAATGATTAGAACAGCCTTTGGCTTCTCTGTTAATAGACATGGTGCTGAAAAGCCTGTTTCAGGTCATAATGTCCTCTTTGTTAGACGTGAAGATTATTTAGCTCATCCACGTCATCGTGGTAAAGTTGAATCAAGACTGAGTAATGAAGCAGAAGTGTTTGATTCATTACAAAGCTGGGCATCTAGTCACTTAGAATGCAAAGTCAATCTTGTCAATGGATTATTTGCGCACATGTCCATGAAGGAGCAAGTGCGAGCTATTCAAGAGGCTTCAGTCATTATTGGAGCTCACGGTGCAGGTCTCACTCATATAGTATCTGCAACTCCAAAAACTGTAATTTTAGAGATCATTAGCAGCTTCTTTAGGCGTCCACATTTTCAATTGATTGCCCAGTGGAAAGGGTTGGAGTACCATGCCATCAATCTTGAGGGAGCATATGTTCATCCACCAGTTGTGATTGACAAGCTTAACATGATAATGAAAAGCCTTGGATGTTAAAATTCTTATACCTTTGTTTGAGATTGATCTAGTGTCTCATGGATGGAAATGGAAATGACAAGAAATCTTCTCTGTTTGCTATAAACTTCGGGAGTATGCTTGTTTTTGTTTCTTCAGTTCATCTAATCAGATTTATGCCTCATAATTTGATTCCATCCATGACCAATTGCCCTGGTGGGACCTGTGGATATAGCAAAAACAAGGATGCTCAGCCCTAGCACGCAGTGAAGATAACTTATTTTCAACCTTATTTTCAACAGTTCTGTCAGCAAGCTAAGGATCCCGATGCCTTATGTTTTGACAATCCTGTCAGCAAGCACTGGATCAAGGATGCATTTCGTTCGTTGGATGTATTATGTCATCTTGATACTAATCATTATCGTGCTTTGGTGATTATTCAAGGGCAAGAAATTGATTGGTTGATCCTTGAATGTAACAACTCATAATTGCGTAGGATTGACTTGTATAATACATCACTTGGCATGTCCCTTTTTTTATGAACACTTACGAAATGCAACAAGATTTTTTTCTTTTTGTTCTTACTATTTTTTTTCCCATTGTTGTTGCATATGTGCATAGGCATCAATCATCATAAGGTTACATCTCGCATGTAGGTGACTTGGAACTTTATTATATTATTATTATTATTATTAATATTATTATTTTCCTTGCTTTGTCTTTATCAACGTCAAGAAATCCATATTAGATCCTCTAGGCAATCGAAGCAATTTATTTATTTATGCAGACTATTAGCATGCAACATGCTGCTCCTCACTATCTTGTGTGTTTTGAGCGGGTGTGAAGGTTTGACAATCTGTGAAATTCTTAATGTAATCATTTCTCGCTATCTTTGGCTGGATTTTCTTCGTGCCTTGAAGTCATGTTTATAGCTTCGAGGAAAAGAGGAAAGAAATCAAAGGAAAAAGGAAAAGTTTTAGATTGCTTCTGACTTTTTCACTGGTGTGATGTCTGATTCTGAGACATTAATATGCATTCTGAGCTGGTATAATATTTCAGAAATTTGTTGACTAGAAGCATTTAATTGAATGGTGGTTTCCCGATTAGTTTTATTGGATGGTCATAACTTTGTAGGTGCTACTTGGGTGTAGAACTACTCAAATCCACTAGTGAAGGAAGTGAATCCATCCTCAAAACTCTTTGGCACCCCTCTGATTCTATTATGTGCTGCTCTCTGAAGGTTTGTGAGCACAACTATGAATAAATATTTTCACTTATTTTCCTTTAGATGCATTTGCAATTACATAGATATAGTGATTCTTCCAAGTAATTTCTTGAGTATATTTGATAAAGTCTGCTCTGAAACTATTGCAAATACAGGCTTTGCCAGTCTTCAACTTCGCATATCAAGCAGGGCTTGATATGTTGGAGACTGCTTTGGTTGCTTTGCAAGACATTACGTTGGAAAAGATATTTGATGATCAGGGCCGAAAGACTTTCTGCTCAGAGTTCCCACAGATAATGCAACAGGTTTGTATTTCTTCTCCCTTAAATGTGATCAAAATTAGAAAATGGAGTAATGCATATAGAATTGACAACTTAAGCACTACATAGGAAGGATTAGCCATATTACTGATGTTAATAGGTTTTCCTGCTTTATCTGAAAAGTTATTTTTTCTACTAGGGTTTTGCTTGTCTTCAAGGTGGTATCTATTTGTCAAGCATGGGCAGATCAGTTTCATATGAAGGTTTTAAATGAAGAAGAAAATGCACATTGCAGCTGCTTTATGTTTATAAACTGGTCTTTTGTCTTAGATTTAGGAGAGAATCTAGTGAAGTCCAAAGAGAGATGATACTTAAAAACTGACATGTTTTGTTAGCTTGTTTTCTCTTACAACAATTTCAAAAATACTTAGCAAAACCTATAAAATTATTTTATAATTACCGTAATTATTTTGAAAATATTAAAAAAATAATTAAAAATAGTGACACTAGACGATGTCACCAAAAAATAAAAAAATATATATTTTATTATAATTTAGCAACGCCACTGTGGGTCACTAAGTGTATCTCATATTCATTTGTCGCCATTGTTTAGCAACACATAGTTTTCCATTAGCAATGCAATTGTGGCGTCGCTTAGTGACTCTTGGCGTTTTGCCGGCTACGCTATTTCAAGATTGCGACTCCACTTTTTGAGACGTCGCTAAGGTGTCGTTAAATGAGCCTAGTGCCGTCATTTCCCCTTGATGTCGCTAAATTTCAAAATTTTTGTATTGATATATGTGTGCTAGAAATGTTTTCTATGGTTGGATCTGTTATCTATGTTATATCTGCTATGTATGCATGTGTAATCCGTTACATGTCTGCTATGAATATGCATGTCTCTTATATTTGTAAAGGGTAAATTAAATAAGTGTTGGGAAACAGTAATATTAAATAACATTCTATATATGACATGTCTTGAAATAAGATTGGTATGTGTGAGAACCTAATTTATATGACATGTCTTGAAATAAGATTGGTATGTGTGAGAACCTAATTCCTGTTTGGCGTGATGTGCTGCTGCTATATGATTGTATTTTGTCCAATATTTGTTTTGAAAGGATGCGAACTCAGAGATGAATAAGAAATATAACAATATTAGGCAAACATATGTAAATGCATGATTAGAATGTGGCACGAAAACAATAATATGAGAAATGCAAAACTGAAATGACAGAGCATAATGACCACGAGATACATAAAATAGAAATACAGTTCAGAAATAACAAAGGCAGATGAACACTTTTGATAAACATTTATTGATGACATGAGAATTGTAAACATATGATTGTTATGTCTGATAATGGACACTTGGAAATACAATAAAATTGTAATACCTTTTACCTTTTCTTTATACACTATCGTACACAACCAGATAAAAAATATTACACTATGTATTAATAAATATCTCATTCATAACCTTAATTTATGATACATGTCCATATATAATAGAGTATGTACATATTAAGCGAAATATATAAAATATATGTAACAAAACTCATCATTGCAGGATGACTGCTACTGCTACTTGGCTCCATCAGTAGAGTCCATTGATTCCAATGACAGATTTTACACTTGATGTCTTTTACGATGCTAAAACCTATGTTAGAGAAAACAAACTTTCGTGCTGAATCTAAAATTCAATGGTATAAAAACTTATAATAGAGGATATTTCAAAAAAATACATAAAATTGAAAATGCATATCTTTTTCTAAACCAACATCATTAAAAAAATTTTATGCTTATGTAGCGAAATAGTCATAAAAATATTTCTAATAAATAGATGTAATAGTGAGATTTTTTTTTCTCAAATCGCAATTCATTATTGTGCATAAAACAAACATTTAATCAATTATAAAAACTACATTTATTTACTAAATAAAACTTTATTCAGCCTATATATTAAAATACCAAAAACTAATCCCTAGAGAAACGAGGGGTATCGTCAATTAACAGAAATCTCAGGATCAAAAATTATCACATAACCCGGAATATCATTATCTGATTTAAGATAACCACAGGACCATCTCTATTCAAAATAATCATATGACCGATAATAAATAATATATAAGGTTCAAGATAACTACATTAACCATACAATCTCTCATTATCAAAATAATAACAGATGATGAAGTTTCTACCCTATTGGCATATCAACAATTTCCTAATCATTGTCTAGGGTAATATATGGATATAATATCATACATACTATGTTAAAATATTTATTTCGCCAATGCAATTTCTTTACCAAAATATTTTATTTTTATCATGAAATCTAATTCCAATAACTTTCAAAATATTTAACATTTTCATAAATATTATATATATATATATATATATATATATATATTCTAAAAGGCAAATCCATTCCATATACAAGAATATTATTATTATTATTATTATTATTATTATTATTATTATTATTATTATTATTATTATTATATAACGAGAGGTACCGTCAATTGACAGAAATCTTATGGTCAAAGATAGTCACATAACTCTAAATAATATCATTTGATTCAAGATAATCACATGACTAGTCTCTATTCAAGATAACCACATAGCCGATAATAAATAATATATATGGTCTAATATAACTATATGAACCGTACAATATCTCTCATTATCAAAATAACCATAGAATATAAAGTTTTTACCCTATTGACATGTCAACAATTCCCTAACTCATTGTCTAGGGTAATAAATTGGTATAATATCATACATACTGTGTTAAAATATTTATTTCACCAATACAATTTCTTTACCAAAATATTCTATTTTTATCATGAAATCTATTTTCAATAACTTTCCAAATATTTAATATTTTCATATATATTATATATATCTATTTTCTAAAAAACAAATTCATTTCATATTAAGGAATATTGTGCATATATATATATATATATATATATATATATATATATATATATATATATATATATATATATAATAACGATCAATTCATCATAAAAATATTTCATGTCAAAACATATAAATTCAATTTAATCATAAATGACATATATTACAAGTTAATGCAGAAACATCTATTGTAATTTACCAGAAGTTGTCGGCTAGTCATGGTGTTTGTCCTGGTCTTTATCTAGTCATAGTGTTTGTCATGACGATGCACCTGAATAATAACTAAATATTAAATTAACTATAGAACCACATCTAACATATATTCTATTGAAAATAAAGCTTGCCAATTATTTTTTCCTCTCTTATATATCAAAAATTTATATTAATGTTACTTTTTGTTATACACGTTCGATGCAAATCACAAGACTTCGGTCACCCAACACACTTCTAAGCACCACCAAAAAATTTTAAATTATTTTTATGTAATATTTAATTATTTTTATTTTTTTCTTCCATAATTTATTTTCCAATTTATGTCCACATTTCTTATAATTTCTATTTTTCTCTAAAATCTATTTTCAACCTAAAATTTTTTATTAATTTAATAAATACTCTAAAAATTTCAAATAAATTTTTATAATTACTTTAACCCATTTTATTTCATTTTTCATCATCAATTTCACCAAAAATATATTTAATAATTTACAATAAAATTTTTAATAATTAGGCTAAAAATCCAAAACATTCACCAAAATTTCTATTAATTATTTCTTCCACACCAAAAATTATTTTTCACTTCTAAACACTCAATGTAACTCCATTATCATTATATTTAAGCACAAATTCTTCAAAATAAAAAACAATTGACCATAATTATGAAAAATTTCTAATAATTCCACAAAAATTTTTAAAAATTATTCTCATCAATTATTCGCCATATCCATCATCCTTCAATCTCATTCTACTCATTTTCCATTTTTATCCAATTACTTCACTTTTTTTCCACCAAACCCTAATTCTCCATATTTTTAATCCACAATAAAATTCACAAAAGTCTTAAAATCAACCCAAGGAAATCACTTTAATTAACTTAAATCCATGAAAATTTGAAAGAAAATGAATGAAATCTCACCTAAAATTTTATTGGAATTTTTGGCCAATAAAATATTTCCACCAATTTACCTCCCAGATTAATTATCCTTTCTCCTAAGGCTTAAATAATATGAATTTAAGAAAATAAATTGAAAGAAAATAAAGAAAAGTGAGGGAGAGAGTTCGGCCATGGAGAAAGAAGAAGAAGAAGAAGATAGTTTTTTATATGAAATTATTGATTATTTGTCTTTTTTAACTTAGCCATTAAATTTTAATTAACCTTAATCTTTGCTCCTATTGGTCAATTAGAAGAAGATATTTTAATTTTTATCCAATTTAATTCAAAAGAAACTCTAACATTGGATTTTTTTTTTCTCCCAAACTTTTCAATTTTTTAATTTAGTACTTGAATAAATTTATTTTCTTAAATTTCATATCCCAAATGATATTATCTCCTCAAATTGAATATACCAACATTCCCAGAATAATTCTCTTCGAAATGATCTTTCCAATTTTATAAAACGACATTTGATGTGAAAATCGGGTTTATGCAATTTAGTTTTTTTATGAAATCAAATCCGTAAAAATTCATCCAAATTCCAATTTCTAAATTATTTATTTAAAAAATCTTAGAATTCAATTGCAATTACATTGGTACCATTGCGATTGTAAATGCATATATATAATTCCCAATTAGAAAATCGGACCATAAACTTATACTAGAAACCGTATTTTCGCAAATCAGGACCTTTAACCTTAAAATCTCGCCTCTATACGTAACCTATTGTCTTTAAATAATATTACATTTTAGTATGCTTAAATCATATTTTCACTGTCGAAAAAACCCCTCAATTTTCGATCTAGTCCATCGCCTCGATTTACATACTTAGCATGAAATCATAATGATTCATTCATTCAAAATATTCATTTTAAACATTTTATTATCATATTAAAATAGATTTATCACACTCATTTGTCCATATTTACACTATGATTGATACACCTCTGTATTACGATACAGATGACAACAATATGTGTATATGGTTAGGGTCTAGATCCTAGACGTGATAAGAGTTGTATAGGTTAGACTTGTTAGCATAACAATGACATACAACTTTTGTGTTGGCATAGCCTTCAAGCTGGTCACACCCTTCGTGCTGGTTTTGGAAGTGCATGACATCCAGTTGATATCTAACTATAGAGACAATATCTACTTTCGACACGACCAATAATGGTTAGGTTTTCCCCTTGTGTCTCCCTAAAGCATAGTCTAGGTGGCAAGATATAGGCAAAACAGGTAAGTTATGTGAATATTTGATATGACATACTAAGTAAGTATGATTGGTATATGTGGAAGTTTGATTTCTATTTGATTTGACTGACCTTTGTCTATTATTTTCTTTAAATTATGAATTTTGAAAGGCAAGCTAAAATGATATGTGTTATTAAGTTTGCGATCTAGACCCTGACTGTAAACGCGTATTTCAGTCATATGTACCCTAATACAGAAGCGTACCGATCAGAGTCTAAATGCAGAATAATAAATGTGAGAAAACTACTTATATATGATAATAAAAAAAGTCTAATATGAAAGTTTAATTCAATTGATCAATTGTTACGATTTCGTGTTTGACACGCAAAATCGAAGCAACATATCATATTTAGAATACGTGATTTTTGTCCGACGATGAAAATGTGTTTTCAACATATCAAAATATAGAAAATATTATATTAAGGCAATAGGTGGAGTTATAAGATGAGATTTTAAGATTTAAGATCCGAATGGTGAAAATATAGTCTTTAATGCGGGTTTATGGTCTAATTTTCTGATTGTGAGTTAGAGAGATGCATTCACGATTGAAAAGGTGTCGATTTGATTGCAATTGAATTCTAAGATTTTTAAAAAATGATAATTTATAAATCAGACTACGGATAAATTTTACGGGCATGATTTAGAAAAAATACTAAATTGTAAAAATATAATTTTCGTACCGGTGATCGTTTTGCAAAATCAAGAAGACCATCTCAAAGAGAAAATTTTTCCGAGGATATTGTTTTATTCAATTTGAGGAGATAAGATCATTTGGAATATGAAATTTAAGAAAATAAAATTATTCAAGGATTAAATTGAAAATTTGAAAAATTTTGATAGAAAAAGTCCAAAGTCAAAATTTCTTTGGAATTAATTACGATAAAAGCTAAAATATTTTCTTGATTAATTTTAATTGACCAATAGAAGCTTAGATTAAGTTTACTTAAGATTAATTAACCATTAAACAAGTATAAAAGTAAAACAAAAAGACAAAAAATGAATAATGTGATAAAAAATACCTATCTTCTTCCCCACACCCTTCCATGGTGGAATCTCTATCTTTCCCTTTTCTTGATTTTCTTTCATTTTATTTCCTTAAATTCACAATATTCAAGCATTAAGGAGCAAAAATTTAAGTGGAAAAGGAAAATAAATTTATTTGGAGCTAAAAGAATTTGACAAAAATTCAAAGTAAATTAAAGGTAAATTTTTCATCAATTTTCTTTCAAAATTTCATGAATTTAAGTTGATTTTAATTTTGATGATGATTTGGAGTTGAATTAGTGTTATTGGAAAATTAGGATTTTGCAGGAAAATTATGAAAAAATTAGAAAAAAATAGAAAATTAGTAGAATATGACTCGTGGATGATAAATATGGTGAAAAGTTGATGAAAATAATTTTTAGAAATTTTTGTGGAATTTTTAGGAATTTTTTATAATTATGTCCAAATATTTGAAAAATTATTTTGAAGGATTTGTGCCTTAAAATGATGAAAATGAAGTTAAATGGAGTGTTTGAAAGTGAAAATTAATTTTTTGATAGGAAGATATATTTAATAGGAATTTTGGGAATTTTTAGATTTTTGGCATAATTATTTAAACATTTTATTGGAAATTATTAAATATAATTTTGGTAAATTCGTGATGGAAAATGGAAGATAATTGGTCAAAGTAATTATAGAAATTTAGTTGGAATTTTTAGACCATTTATTAAATTAATAGAAAATTTTGAGTTGGAAATAGATATTTGGAAAAAAAATGGAAAATTATTGTAGAAGAGAAAAATAATTGGAGGGGAAATATATGAAGAAAAAATTAAATAAAGTGAAGAGAAAAATTAGAAGAGAAAAGAAGAAAAAAATTTAATTAATTTGAAATATTTGAAAATAATTAAAAATTTTGCGTTCGTAGCGTGTAATGTGAAATAAGACTAGTAGGAAAATACTCGTAAATATGAGAGCCGGAAAAATTAAGTGGATAGTTTAATTTCTATTTAAATTTAGTAATTTTTATTAGTTCGTTAATTAATTAGGAATTTAATGGATTCATGTGCACCGTTAGGACAGACACTGAGACTAAATAAAGAGAATGAGTCGACAGCCTTCGGTAGAGCTCAACAAAGGTATATGAATTAACTTATGATATAAACAAATTGAAATTGAAATTAATTTTTATATACTTTTTGCCATGAAATTGATTTATATTTTAGAAAATAATTATATATAACATTTATGAAAATATTAAATGTTTGGAAAGTTATTTAAAATATATTTTATGATAAAAATAAAATATTTGGTAAATAAATTGTATTGGTATGAAATAAATACTTTGATATGAGATTTTAATGAAATAAATTTATTTTTTCCTTTTCGTGAATTTTATGAGAAAATAATAATGATTATATTTATAAAAATTTTGATAGGATAAATGTTTTAATATTTTATGTATGTTAATAAACTTATATATTAGTCTAGACAGTAAGTTAGGAAATTATTATTATGCCAATAGGGTAGAAATTCTATGGTCGGTGATTAGCTTTGTCATGAGACGTATTGTATGACTCATGTGATTATCTTGAACCATACATATTATATAATTACCGATTCTGTAGTTATATTGGACCGAGATTGGTTTTGTGGTTATCTTGGATCAGATAATATTGTTTTGAATTATGTGATTATGTTTAACCTTAGTCTTATATTTATCTTGGATCTTGAAATTTTTGTCATTTGATGATACCCCTTGTTTCCTTAAGGATAAGTTTATAGTCTATTAATATATGAGTTGGATAAAATTTTTATTTTAATGAATGATTAAAATTTTTATTGTATTTATTATATATTTGTGGCATTAATACGAATGGTTTTGATTTCGGTAAATTTTATTTCAAGATTTATATATACTTTTATGATAAGTAAATAATTTATTAATGATTTTAATACATGCAAATATTTTTCAGAATTTTTTTGATTTTAAATTGTATATTTTCATTCAAAACAACTTTTATTATAAGTTTTTGTACAATTGAATTTTATACTTAGTGCGAGAATTTATTTTTTTTTGTGTAGATTTTAGCAGAGCTAAACGACGATAGGTCTACATAAAAATCATCGCTGGTAGCATTGGATCTCACCTATGTAGTCGAGCAGCAGTGACAATCACCCTACAATGGTAGATTTTTGCTATATATGTATTTTATATATTTTGCTTGATGTATTTTAATATATATAAGTTATTTGCATGATCATGTAAATTAAGATCATAGTATGAGAATAGTGAGAGAACAAAATTTATCTTATTTTGTTAATGTAATATATTATTTCATTAAGTTCTATTCATGTCATTATACATATATATTTATATAAACTTTAATAATATATTATTTTAAATAAGTATTTTGTAGTTTTCCTTATCTGACTGTATACAATAGTATATACGGATAAATAAGTGGTGTTACATGTGTGATAATTGTTTACTATTTTAACATTAAAAATACATGATGAAATGACATATCTAATAATTCTATAAGATTTGCACCACTAAGCATAATCTCAATGCAAATGTTGTTTTTCTTTTGCATAGGCATTTGTATTGAAAGTCATTAGTGATGCACAGAAGAAAGAGAAAGTTGTAAAAATCAGTGGGACCCTACATCCAGAGCAATAGAACAATCTAAAACACTCATTAGAGTTGGATTTTGTATAATATCAAAATGATTATATAAATATATTAGACTTAGTTATTTAATAAAAATTATTTTAGGTGTTATTTAGTCGGGTTAAGTGTATGATTTATTATTATTTGTATGTTTGTGTGATGTGTAATAAGATGTGACATCACCTTACTTAATAGTTAACATTACCCTACCGTATAATGATAGAGTCAATAATGCTATGTGACCTATTCTAATTTACTGTAGTTTATTTAGTAGTATTCCAAGAAATATTTATTTATTTTACCAATTAACCTAATTTTGTTATCTATTGGTATTCCAAGAGATATTTATTTATTTTACCAATTAACCTAATTTATTTAAAATCTATATAATATCGTCTATTTTATGGACTTTCCCAAAATTCTTGAAAATTTGTTGTGAAAACATAATTTCAATATCCAAATCACAAACCAGACTCAATTTACGTCAATTTTCAAAAATATTATTCAAGCATGTGGCTTGTGACGGCTCAATTAAGTTTTTACTTGTACTTTTAAAAGCTTGTGCATATTAAAACATAAATAAAATTAAATAAACAATTAACTGAGGCTTATGCCTACTTTGCAAACCAATTTTTAGATAATTACAATTTTAAATTATTAATATTTACCTAACCACACAAAAAGGAATGTGAATTAAAAGAAAAGATAGAAATAAAAATCAACTAAAACACTATGTAGAATCTGCTGTTATTCTTTTAGTGACAAGACCTATGATAGTATCTGACAGGCTTTATTGTAAGTTTTCAAAAACTATTTATAGATCTCATACTCTTTCAAGACAAGAAGACTCACATGCTAAATATATTACTTAGTGATGAATGCTTTTTAGCAAGCTAATTTAAAATAATAAAATACAAAAAAATAAATTTGACATTTAAAATATTAATAACGTAAAAAGAAATATGGAATAATAAATTTATAAACATATATCTTTTATAAATAAAATTTATTGATATTATCAACTATTGTCATTGTGACATTCAATTATTCAGATATCAATTTATATTGTTTTGTAATTAACATTTGACTCGTAATATCTTAGACCATAACTCAGAATAACACAGAAGATACGACTGCTTTTGCAGTCCAATAGAACAAAATATAATTTGGCGCTTAATAACAATGAATTGACACTGTCCAAAAATATGATCATATTGGTGCTTTTGCATTAAAAAATATCAGGATTACGAAAATAGATTCTCCAATTGGCATGTCAAACATTGGCATGTCAAACTGTTAGACTCTAATTCTAGATCAGGTATAGTACGACCTTATTAATTATATATATTAATTTAATTTATTCTTTTATTTTTTATAATTTCAGTAGTTATAATTTTGTCATATTATTATTAACACTCAAAATTTTCAATCACAACCATCGAGCTAAATCCTCAAAAACATAATAATTATTCATGCTATTTAAACTATTAAATCATATAATTAAGAGTTGAAAATCCATTAATATCAGAATTAAATTCAAATAAGCAGATTATTATAAAATGAAAATAGTTACCAAAGAACATGCACAGACCTTATTGTCAAAATCGGCCCCTCCTACTGCTCTTTCCTTTCCACCGACGAGGCTTTTAGGCCTCTCCAATTTTGCTAGAGTCACGGTTACAATAATCTTAAGTTGTCCCATTATATTTTTAATATTCATACTTCATTAATAAACAGTATACATATTAACACTTCAACTACACAGGTGAAGAACCCATTTTATGTCTCAGCTAGGTATGCTTGTAAAGTCAATAATTCAATTATCTAATTTTCTATATTAATATCCCTACTTTTATTTTATTATTTGCTTTACAGCTTCAATCAACACATCTATTCACTTTCCTTTAATAAAGTGTCACAGTCTTCAATTATTTCCTAATATAACTTTTAACTCTTATCATATTATAACTCAAGCTATAACAAATAACTTTTTAAAATTCATGTACAAAATCTTGGCCTAAATAGGTTTCAGACTTCAACTGTTTTTTTCATTAATTAATTGTTAATTTATTTCGTGTAACTCCAAATATTCTCACATGTACAAATATTATATACCATCTTAATTAACCACTTGACACATATAATGCCATATACGTAAAGCTAGAATCAATTCATGGAATCTTATTTGCTCTTTGTGGCTATAGTATACTGGTTTAGCATTATCACGTAAGTTTTTCTTTTGAAAAAGGAAAAGTTACAAGGTAAATACAAGTCAACACTTCTACTTGGGTTTCAAGTTTTAAAATAATCATTTCTCACACATACAGTATTCACTCAATTAATTCCTTCTCTTTTTTTTGGGGAGGCCATACATAGATTTATTTATTTCCATTAATTACCATAATTCAATTTTCCTTTTTTCTTCTTTCTACAAAGATTTTTTTCAGTTCCAACATCCCTTTCCATGCCACGGTTTTAAGCTCCCAAGCTGTCCTCAAAGTATGGTTTCGGGTTCAACCAATTGTCCACTTTCTTCATCATTTCAAGTTCTCTTATAATATCATACATGCACTTCTCGATTCCAGATTTACTTTAATTAAATTTCAGCTTCAAATTTTAGAAAAGAGAAGATAAAGAAGGACTTATAAGCACTTCGGCTGGTTATGAAATTTGAGAGTGAGGAAACCGGTCACTCACCTCTTAGTTACCTTTTTTCTCTCTCTCTCTCTCTCTCTCTCTCTCTCTCTCTCTCTTTTTATTTTGGCTGTAACCTCCTCTTGTATCTTTTCTCTTTTCCTTTCTTATTCCCCTCCTCTTGTTTAATTCAAGCTAATTTCTTCATGATCTACCTTCCCTTGCATGCAAAATCCTTGGTCTTTGCATCAAAATTTAACCATGCATGGCCGAATTGATGAAGCCTTCTCTTTCCTCCCTTTTTCTTCTTCCTTCCTCTTATCTCTCCTTTAGCTCACTCTAGGCTTGATTCCCTTCACTTACATGGTTTTCCCCTTCTTGAAATTGAATTTTCTCCTTAAATTTTGGATCGTGGCTGAAGTTAATTCTGCTTTTCTCCTTGATGCTTTTGGTCATAGAAGAAAAATGGAGAAAGTTCGAGAACTTTGTACCCCTCCAATTTTTGTCTCCTAACTTCATATATATATATATATAAAGTTTAATAATTAGATTATAAGTGAAAATGGGTGATTAAATCTTCTATTCATTGGTGAGAGTGGGCGGCAAACAATGATTAAATGGATTAATTTGGTAAATATTTTATTTAGTCCTCTATCTTTCCCTTTTCCATTAATTAACCCCTAAACTTTTATTCTTTTCAATTTAGTTCATAGAAAAATTTTCTTTTTTCCAATTTAAACTCCAAACTAAATAATTTTCACCAATTACATCCTGCATATTTTTTCTCAAATAATACTTCTTTTATTAATTAATTTAATTGCTTCAGTTATGTTATGAATTAAATTATATTTTTTTCGATTTAGTCCAAATCTTTTGATTTCTCTCAATTAATTCCAAATTTTTATTTCTATTTTTTTAGTCTGAATTTCGACTTATGTCGGTATAGTGCATGCAATTTTGTAATACACGCATGACTTGGAGTCTAAAATAGCGGATGTTACATCCGTCGCAAATCCATTGCTATTTACATTTAGCAATGAATTTTCACCATTTAGCAACAAAATTTTAAGTCGCTAAATTGCAATTTTTTATGGAGTAATGATCCTAGAAATGCTCCACATTAATTTTACATCTCAAAATCCTATCCATTTGACATGTAATCTTGATGCCCAGCTTCTCTAAAAATTACCTTGTAAGTACTATGATTATTTATAAATTAGATCAGACCTATAATCACTTAATAAAAATATAGATTTAATTAGAACACTCATTAAGGTTTAGTCATCATCCAAATCTAATAGAGACCTTACCTGTAGCTATTTGAGCCAACATATATATGGGCTTAATACCAAAGCCTATATACAATTGAAACTCATTTTAAAATGTATTAAAAGTTCATCTGGTTACCACTGGATTGTGATCACAGGGATTTTATTTTGATAATATTTGCCTATTGAAAATAAATTTGCCTATAACTATGCAGCCCACCCATATAAGCAATTCATTAGTTGATTCCACTTTTACTTTAGTTATTTGGGAAGAGCAATTGCGGATTTAGTTAAAAATAGATTGAGTCTTGTGTTTAAAGGAAAAGGCAAGTGATAACAAAATTTTTTATTCAAGATCTAAGCAATAGATTCTTTCAACTAATTAGGCAATGACAAGTGTCTCTAAATACTTTTCTACGTGTTTAACTAATTAACTTTATGTATGTCGATAATGGCTGCAATAATATTTGCATGGAGAAGGAAGAAGGAAATGTTGTTTGATATATAATTGGTCTTTTGTGATATATAGTGTTGTTTCAATAAACAGTTTGATTCATATTCAAATTAGCTATGAGTCTTATTGAAAATAATTTATCAAATATTTTTATATCAGTTATTGGACATGAAAAAATTATCGAATGCTTCAATTAATTAACTAAATCAAAATTAGAGCAGAGCAAAAAAATACAATAAAAATAAAAGATCGAAAAGTCGGTTTGAATATATAAATATATACACACAATGCTGTCTCGTTTTTATTAATTTGAGAATTGTAACTAGCTCTTGTTTTCTTATATTGTCAAATTGTAATTCAAATTTTTTACATTTTTTGTTTGTATAGCTTAGTTGCAAGTGAAAATATTAAATTCATTTAAAAATGTTATTTTCAAGAATGATGATCTAAAAAAGGAAGAGATAATCAGTTTATTAAAATAAAACTTAGAAATTAAGATACAAAAAACACATATAAAAGAAAAGTCTTCTTTAAGTATTCCCATTTCAATTGAACCAATCCAAGGAAACATGAACAACCTTAACACATGGTTTATCTCCTTAATCGAATTGAATCAAAGAAAAAAAAAAGAAGATAAATAATCAAAGAGTAGTATATAACTGATAGAAAGTATCCTTCTATTGAGGGATTTTATTGATTCTTACTTTGTATGATTAGTTACTTGCATTAGTGATTTTTTCCTTGTATAGGACGATCCTTTCATATTACTGGACTATATATATATATATATTTGTTGTTATAAATACAATGAAATTCACTGAGCATCATTTCCTACATGGTATTAAAGCCTCAGCTGGTTCAAACAACTTCCGAACCCAAAGTCTTGCAATTCTTCTTCTCCTTTTCTTCATTATGAGCACCAAAACTTCCTAAGAGATGTGTCTTGATGTGACCTTTGAAGTCCTAGGGAATGTTACGAGAATTGAGCCGATTAATCGACTGAAATAGCTCAAAAGCCTTTGAATGTTCAATTCTTCAATAATCAACTTTGCCTTTGGGAGGTACCGATAGAGGTTTGCAAAAGGGAACCGAAACTGAAAACCGAATTGAATCAAATTAAACTGATTTTAGTTTATTCGGTTCGGTTATTTATAAAAATTTTGTTTTGTTCGGTTCGGTTGTGTTGGAAATGTTAAAAAACCGATTAGACCGAACCGACCAAATTTTTATTATATATATTTATAGTAATTAAAAAAATTATAATTTATAATAATTAATTTTGATATATGATAGTTGATAAAATCATAAACTATGACAATTTATTTTATTTTTATTAACTAAATTTAATTCATGGCAATTAATAAATTTATGATAATTTTTATACTAATTTACAAAGTTTAAATTTTAGTTGTGGTAATTTATAAGATTATGATATTGATTTTAATTTATATTAATTGATAAAGTTATTATGATTGATTTTAATTTTTATAATTGATAAATATGGTAATAATTATAATTTATGGAAATTAATAAATTAATTTACAAAACCGATTAAACTGAACCAAATTGAAATATTTTGGTTCGGTTAGATTCAATTCTAAATATTATTCGGTTTGGTTCGATTTTTATAAATAAATATCGGTTCAGTTTTGAACTGAACCAAACTAATGTTCACCTAGGTACTAATGCAAAAATAGGCTGGGTCCAAGACTGCCAAGTGAAGCGCAAATTAGACAAGCCATCAACAAGTAGGAGTCTAGAAGTTGTTAGTAGATTAGCGTAAGGAATCCAATCCCATAATGGGATAGGTGTTATAAATTTAGATAGGGATAAGACTGTTGTCTAGATGAGTTCCAATCTTGGTATAGAATTGCAAATATTCTAGAACTCCTTTTGGCTTATTGTATTATAAATACCCATACTAAGCAGAAAGAAAACTCTCCACAAATACATTTTTATCCAAATTAGACCCTACATCTCTTTATTTATCTTAGGAGTAGTTGTAATTTAGTCTTCATAATTGTGATCCATTGATTGTCACATTGTGCATGTTAGGTTTCAGCCTCAGTTTAACACCCTAAAAGAATTTCACATCAACAAGCACATGGGTAGAAATGATGGATATTGAATTTGAAAATTTAAATTTGGAGAGGTGTTATCTTAAGGTGTTAACTTTCGAACTCCACTTCACAAAGAAATGTGAATGAAAAAATATTTATAAAACTGAAATTCAATTGGATTATCATTTTAGTCCATGAGATTGGATTATTTATAAGTTGTTCAAGATAACTGAACAAGAGTCGTTACACTCAAGTTTAGCTCTTGGGGAAATCTATAGATTTTAGTATGATTCTGACTTCTTTGTATTTTGTATCGAACTAGTGGACCATCAATCTCTTTTTTGGATCTCTACCACGAAGATTTTGATGTCAACACTTATATGATTCATTTTTGTTTCTCTTTTCTTAAACATGTTTTACTTTAATTATATAAAAAATTAATAAAAATAAATAAATTTACTTTTTTTTATTATCTATGTGTGAAGTAAACCATGTGGTTTAACATTTCTATATGGTCACATCATTTTTTTTTTTTTATCAAAAAGCATTTGGTTTTACATTTTTGTATGGTGAAATCATACTACAAATATTTTTGCCATATTTTTTTTATCATTTAGTAAGTGGTTTGTATATCTTATAGTTATAAGATATTTTAGGTATGACATCGCATCCATGTGATTAGATGCATCCTAGATAGTATGATGCATCTTTATTATATTTATAGCCTTAACATAAATCTTAGGCAATTTGGAATATTAAGATAATAAAAATTACAAGTAATTCACTTTGACATCATAAATTACTTCATCTTACGGAACACATGCTCGACTAATCAACATTAAATTCTAAAAAAAAAAGGAAAGATGCTATAGGTTACCGCTTTAGAAAATGTGTGAAAATTAATTTTTTTTTCTTTCCTTTGTAAAACTTATTTCAATTCATATTAAATCCTTTTTATCAAAACATCACAAGAAATCTATTATCAAAGCATAAACCTTGATTCCACATAATCACTTTCTTATAGATAAACTTGGCCTTAACTGGCCCATTGTTTACAAAATTACATCATTTTAAATTAAATACATATTAATTACATAATAAGACTTATACAAAACATAAACTCCAAAACCATGTCATGTACAAAATATTAAAAGATGACATGTAACATTGACTCTTGATATGGACGTTTCTTCTCTTCGAGACTTTAACTACTTCTTAGGCTCCAAACCTGCATGCAGGAAATCTACACGCTAAGCTATTGAAAGTTTAGTGGTATATATAGGCATAAAAAATCAAGCATACAATCATACTAGTTATACTATCATGCCATAAACAACTATCTTAATGCATGACAATGCAAGGGTCTTATCTTTTATTCAATTCACATCAACAAATCATATAACAAACATTCATATATAACACCAATTCATTGAATACTTACATCTTCCTTTAGTTCACTTTATTTTGCTCATGACTTATCATTATTCGATTATCATTTATTTTTTATAACTGTTTTAGCCAAAACTTTGGGCCGTACTATCCGAATGTGGGTTGTGGAACATATACTTGGCCTAGGATAGATGACATACCATTTAGAGGGTTATGGTATTGTAGAATATATGATTTTGAGAACAATTTAGCTAAAACTCAGGTTAAAGTGCCCTTGTTTCTCAATTTCATGTGATTATAAGGATAAGGTGGTTAAAGCTCAGGTAAGAGCATCCTTGCTCCCGGTTATATTCAGTCAAAATGGTTGATGCTTAAGTGAGAGCGCCCTTGACTTGAGGAGCTCAGACGAGCACTTTTACAATTAGTGGATAGGGAGGCTAAAGCTTAGGTTGATTTAACAATATACTTATTTCCTACTTATAGTACAATCCTAACATATAACACATATATAATCCATATCATCACTTTGGCTTAGCATTTATATCAAATTACATTTTAGTAGGTTTGAATAAATAAAATCATACAACTACTATAACATAAAACATAAGTTTCCATTTCTAGTTACTCATACCTGGTTAGCTAATTACCATATTCCCTTATATACTTATAGCTGATATATGGTTACTATATACCTAATTTCCTTTTTTTTTTTTCGTTTTTACTTTGTACTACCCAATTCTCTAAACTTAGACTATCCAAATTCGGGTTGAGAAACAGAAGTGTTCTAATATGAGTTTAAGCCACTATACTCACTAACTATATTTATCTGTATAGTTCTTAACTGAGCTTTTCAAATCAAGAGCACTCTCACCCGAACTTAAGCCACTTTGACTTAGCATAATATAATAACTGCATGCATATAAAATCAACGGCGCTCTAACCCAAGCTTAAGCTTCTTTGTCCCTAAACAAAATTAGAAGTGCTCTAACCTAAGCTTAACCTAGATTAAAAAAAATGGTATATCCTATAACACCCATTCGCACAATAGTTTATAATCCCACTATGCAAGAAGTTACCACTGACTGAATAAAATCTTTATTTGTGTCTAAATCAAATCCATATTATAATCAAATAACTGGTTTGGGCAACAACATCCCTTATTACAAAATCCATCCTTAAATAGAAATAATCAAATCAATTACATGTCCTTATTTATTTAAAACATAATCCCATGTCATAATAATATCATAATATATAAAATAAAAGTAAACCGACCCAAACACATGTCAACTTTGACTACTTTAATGGGCTTAGACTTTTTTCTTGTCAACTTATCTATCTACTAGCTCCAAACCTATATGTAGAAAAACCCACACACTAAGCTATTGAAAACTTAGTGGTACATATAAGCATAAAAATTCTAACACGCACTCACATAAAATCATAACATAGATAGATGTACATTCATGTGTGCTCGAGCAATACCCAAAATTTGGTTATTCATCACATTCCATTATTACCACATAATAACTAGTGATTGAGAGCATATAATGCATGTCTATATCCTTATTATTGTATTCATACTATATTCAATACTAACTCATCATATTGGGTGTGTGCATACCAATTATGTATTATTTTATCATCAAATTTAGTGTAAAATCCTATTTTAGGTATTCATAAGCATGAATGGTAATTCAAGGTTATGAATCCTTATTCACGGGTTGCCTACCCATGATCCAAGTCGTGAACATTTTTGTCCATTTTTGCTACAATCATTCACAGGCATGAACATTTAGTTACGGTCATGAATTTCATTTGTCACAAGCATGAACAATTAGGTCACGGTGGTGAACTTGCTAATTTTCAGAAATTTCATAGCAAACATCAAATTTTGGTACACCACACACAAAGATACTAAGGTTAACCAATGATAGCCCTTTCTATCAACACTTTCAGCACCATACAACATTAGCCAAGCCATCAATATGCAAATTTCAACCTTAAATCAACCTAATTAGGTTTTATGCCTTCAAATATCAAATTATAACTTTCATAAATCTCAATTGTCTCTGGTAATAGAACACAACAAGGTTAACATGTCTCATGATATCAATTCAGTAAATACATACCAAAATTCATGCCCAATAACATATTCATATCTCAGTATATCAAACAACATACCAATAGTTGAATTTAAAAGTGTATATATACAAAACTGAATTGTAGCCTTAATTTCTTACCTCTCTAGCATCTTTAACCTAATTGGTGGGTTTATCCACTTTCTTTCTCGGTTCCTAACATGAAATCAGAATCCCATTATTATCAATTTCTGCCATAACTAGCAAAATTTTCCATAACTTGTAAAATCCTAACTTAATAATTCATTACACGATTTTAACCTCAAATCCTCATGTCAAACTAAATTAAACCCATAAAAGAATAAGGGAACATGAATTTCTTACCAAGTCCTCGAAGAATCATATGTTGATTGGGGTTCAAAATTGAATTCTCCCTTCTCCCCAAATTTTTCCCTTAATGGAATGGTATAAACCTTTGATTTAATCAATTTGATATTATTAATGGTGTGAAATTGATGTATAAATGTTAAGAATTAATGGAGAATTGAAGAGAAACTATTTCTAGTGTTGAAAGGTCTGGTTGTTAAATTTATACTGCAGGCCTTCACAAGCATGAATGTTCATTCATGGCCATGAATATATTCAAATCAAAAACTTGATTTTCACAATTGTTCACGATCGTGTCTTTACATTTAACTTTTATTTTTTATATATCTTTTAAACTATTTTCATGTTTCAAAACCCATAACCAGTAATATAAACTTAATATAACCTTATTACATGTTATTTTTAGGCCCTAACTTATCACAATATCAGGGTTACTACAACTTATGACAATATCAAAGTGGAAATGAGAACAAATTATTATGGATTTTGTGATTGGGTTACCAATGACATCTAAGAGATATGATGTTGAATGAGCTGTCTTGGAGAGGCTTATGAAGTCAACTCACTTCTTACCTATTATGAGGGATTACTCTTTAAGAAAACTAGTATAGCTCAATGTTAATGAGATAATACAACTTTATGAATTACCAGTCTCTATCATTTCAAATAGAGATTCTAGTTTTAGCATAACCTTTCATTCCCAGACAGATGGACAACCAGTTTGAGTTATACATATCCTAGAGGATATGATGAGAAGCTATGTCATTGAGTTTGAGGGTAGCTGAGACAAATATCTTCCTTTGATGGAGTTTGCCTACAACAATAGCTATTAGTCTAGTATCAAAATGAGGTACTTCCTTATGAGGTATTATATGGTAGGAAGTATCGAACACCTCTATGTTGGACATAACTCAGTGAGAGAAAGCTAGTTGGACTAGACTTGGTATAAAAGATAGAGGAACTGTTATAGGTGATCCAAGATAGATTGAAGGCAATTTCAAATAGGCAAAAATCATTTGTAAATTTCAAGAGTAGAGATATCGAGTATACATTGGGAGACAAGATTTTCCTAAAAGTTTCCCTATGGAAGAAGGTTTTGAGATTCAGAGAGAAGGGTAAGTTTAGCCTGAGATTCATTAGGCCTTATGAGATTCTAGCAAGAATGGGTCCAATTGCTTATATGCTTGATCTACTACTAAAGTTGAGAAAAATTCATGATGTGTTCCACGTCTCCATATTAAAGAGATTCATGTCAGATCTCTCTCACATTATTCCAGTTAAGAGTATCAAGGTGAGACTGGATTTGACTTATGAAAAAGAACTAGTTCAGATTCTAACCAGAGAAATCAAAGAACTCAGGAACAAATAAGTATCATTAGTCAAAGTATTATGGAGAAATCATGCAACAGAAGAGTCTACATGGGAAATTAAAAAAGTGATGAAAGCCTAACATCCATTACTATTAAGAGACAATACACCGGTAATTTCAAGGATCAAATTCTTTAAGGGAGAGAGAAATATAACATCTACAAGTTAGGGCTTAGAAATAACATATATTAAGTGTATATAAGGGGTATATAAGTGATTATGGGTTTTAGAACATGAAAACAATTAAAAAGACATGAAAATGGGAGATGTCCTAGTGGCCAAAGCCATAAATATATTCTGGCCAAAGTTGTATACCTCTGGGTGAAGCCATATATATATATATTTCGGCCAAATTCATCTACTCTGGCCGAAACCTATGCCCTTATTGGCATGCCAACAAGTTTGCCCTAATTTAGTCCAGACTTATCCACAGACACAAATCATTTCATGTATGATATTATACTGATTATTGTAATTTATGATGCATTTTTATTGCTTCTAGAATTCTATTACTCATCATGTCTATAACTTATAACTATTATTCCTATTCCTATCACTATTGGATTATATTACATTCAAATAGTATTTTCCTTGTAACATACATATATCATGAATTATCATGTCATTCACATATTCTATATGCATTTATATCCTTATCATATCATAACAATCATGTGCTTACATGCCTCATCTTATCAATTCATATATACCATATACACACCACACATATACTATACACACACACACCAAAGATATGTCTTTGTTCTCCTATTGTTGCTCGAATTCAAATAAATTTTCAAATAAGCATTAGTCAACATCGTATCACATATATTGAATATAGTAGCAGTATGATGCATTTAACATTATTTCATTTATCATAATAGTCTATAATAATTTACTAGTTATTAGCAATTGGTTTCTCAAATATACACTATCATATTTACCTTTTTGCAATTGCATATCAATCTAATTATAACACATGTAACATGGATTATATTTATTATTATCATATTTTTAGTTGCAACTTTACTATATAATTTGATATATACTATTAACATCGTAACACCCGACAATTAAGCTTTATAAAATATGTTGGTGCTTGAAGAGAGATAATGGGTAAATTAAGGTTTAAAATGATGTGTAAAGTGGAAAAGGGTATTGTCATGATCATGAATGGATATTCACGCCTGTGAAAGTCTTGAGTGTTCAAAATGGTCGGGTTTTAAAATGATTCATACCCATGAGTAAGGTGTCACTGCTATGAATGTCATGGATTTTATGGATTAGGTATTTCTTATGAAATGTTTGTTACGACTATGAAAGGAGGTGTTCATGCGAATCCATCATGCCCATGAACAATAGTCAAAAGAGTAGGTGAATAAAGCCATTTTTTTCTCTCTTCCATGCCTCTATTTCTGCCCTTAGCTACTCTCCACTGCCCCTTATCCTTACAAACATGCCACCATCTTCTTTTTCATGTTCTTCTTCATCTTTTCCTTCCTTCATTAACACCAAACTCTATTACTAAACCTTGTGAGGAGCTTGGAAAAGCTAGAAAACAAAGAAAAGAGTGAAGTGTTCTTAAGATAATGTTCTTAATGAGAGGAGAGGGAGAGCTAAGCTGGAAAAGAATATCAACCTTCAAATTTTTATGGGCTTCAAAATGTTAGAGTTGAAGAGTAAAAAACACAAAAAGATGAGTATAAGCTAGGATGGATCTTGAAGAGTTTATAGAGGATCCTTGGGCTAAGGTTAGTACATACATATATTTAAATCCAGAATATGTTTCTTGAAATAAGTTAAGTGTTTGGTTTAAGTGATATGAATGCTAAATACCTTTGAATTGTGAGATAAAATGATAATATGTTATAAGGTCATAAATTTTAGGTATGGATAGAGTTTAAGATGGTTTTGGCATGATTTGTTGTAAAATTCTTTTTATTTTATTTTATTTTATGTTATGGCATGAAAATGTTGTTGAATGTTGATAGGAGTGACTAACATTGGCCAATATTAGTGCCCTTATGTGTATTTTATGATATTGATATGTTTTGGGGCTAATACATGTTGAAAATCAAAATTCACGCCCTTTACAAGGGTTTCATGATCGTGAATAATGCCTAAGAATGAATTTCATCTATAATAGACCCTTTCATGGCTTTGAGTCACCATTTGATTCACATTCGTATCATAGAGTCACTTTCATGACTGTTTCTTCATGCTCATGAAGGATGTGCATAAGATGGATAGAAATGTTGATAACTAAGTTTACAGTTTGGTTTATATGTAAGGGTACTCGTGAATGGAACCTTCACAGCTATAAACATGAAGTTCACACCCATGAAGCCTATTTAGATGATACATGTTGTTTTCTTTAACAATGTAGTGTAATGGTTATGCATATGTATGTTCTATAATATGCCACTGTTAGAGAAGTACTCTAAAGACAATCACCTTTAACACTTACTGTACAAATTTATTTGATTAATGAAAGACATTTTCATTAATTTGATTTTCATTTAATATTTGAGTTGATAGTGATCTTAAATCAATTAATAAAGTCCTTGATACATAAATAACATGAAGGAAATCATGATGAGATTATGATATTGAGATTTTTATCATGTGTAATTATGTTAGTATCTAAATTATATATAGTCATAGGATTAATGAGATAGGACATTATTAATTCAGATAGACTAGTACATGTTATACTCCTTGATTGGATCTAGTAGTAGATCTCATAATCTATAAACATGAGATGTTTAGAGTTAATATGTGTATGCTTGTTAAGTGTAGCTAAGTACATTAGCTGACCAGGTATGAGACAATTATATAGATAATCTATTCAAATGTCACTGATAATCTCATCATAGCAATGGTGCAAGTATCATTTGACTTGAGGTACTCAAGGATATCTTGGATACTGATTCTATACTTTGACACGATTCCTTGTTGTCTCAGGGAGGTTGCTCATAGGGGGGTGATTGGGAATAAGAAGAGGCATTCAAAGGTAATTAGGTAACCAACAAAGAATTTACCACTCTTGATAGAAAGAGTGTATACTTATGGCTTCTTGTCGGAGTCATTACTCTAGAATCTTAGGCCAAAGTGAAAATGTCATGAAGATAGACTTCATTGACATATCTAACAGAGTAATGAGTGTAACGCCCACTAATTAGTCTAAGTTAGAATAAGTGTGTAATATACATAAAAACTACATGATAGACATCAAAATAAAAATAAATTGAATAAATGAATAAATTAGAATTAAAATAAATTAAATTGATTGATATGATAAATTTGATTAAATTAGACCACATAATTAAATTGTACGTTGGGTAAAATTAAGGGGATTAGATATAAGTAAATAAGTGACTCTATGAGTCACTCCCGTAAAAGAAGCTAACCGTTACCAAAACTAACATTTGAACTTCATAGCCATGAAGGAAAAACAAACCGTGAAGTGGGCATTTCAGTCACCCCCATGAATCAATGTGTCACCCCCGTGAAGATTCATGCATTTTCATCCAGAGAGCTTCACGACCAAAGTCACCACTTGAATCACGGCTGGGAAGTTGGTCACACCCGTGAATGAGTATGTCACGACCGTGACTCCATATATCAAAACATTCCAGATAGCTTGACGACCAAGGTCACCACTTCAGTCACGACTCGGGAAGCAATGTCACTCCCGTGACACACATAGTCACACCCGTGAACAATGAAAGAGAAAAATGTCAGACGTGATGTTTTGGTTGGTACAACGGCTAGTTTCATATTTAATGCACCCCAACGGCTATATTCAGCCATGGGAGTATAAATGGAAGTCATTTATGCATTAAGAACAAGAGAATGAAGAGAATAACAATAGAATAGCATATACTTCGAATTTAATTCCTATTACAAGCTATTTGTACATTCATACTTTGAAAACAAAATCTATTTTCTGTGAAAATCTTTTTGCTCTTCATTTATTGAGCAATTAAGATTTGTAAGTAGTTCTCTCTGTAATCTTTACTCAAGTGAGCTTTGGGTATTTCTGGGTTAAGAGTAGAACACTTGTAAGGGTTAGTTGTGTGAGCCTCCAAAACACAAATTAAAAGGTTGTTTGTGTGAGCCTGTAAAAATACAAAGTGAAGGTTGTTTGTGTGATCCTATAAAAACACAAAGTGAAGGTTGTTTGTGTGAGCCTGTAAAACACAAGGAATTGGTTATTGTGTGAGCCATTAAAACACAAGGGATTTCTGGGTTAGGTGTGAGCCATTGTGAGAAATACCATAGTTGGGAGTGAGCTTGTAAAACTCCATTGTAACACTTAGGTGTTAATGAAACTCCCAATTGCGATTGGGGAGAGGAGTAGAGTTTGTTAACACCCGAACCTCTATAAAAATCCTTGTGTCAAATTCTCTCTATCCCTCCTAAAATTAATCTTTTATTTCCGCACCTTATAGTTTAATTTTTGAAACTCCAATTCAACCCCCCTTCTTGGTTTAATATCTGGGCAACAATTGGTATCAGAGATTTATCTAGCATCGAAGCCTAAAACGCACTAGTAAAGATTAAGATATGGCCAGTGAAGGATTCCAAAGTCTCAAACCTCACTTTGATGGAGTAAATTATGCCTATTGGAAGTTTCGGATGGAGACATACTTGGATAGTGAAGGAATTGAAGTCTGGGATAGTGTATGAAAAGAATGGACACCACCAACCAAAAGAGGAGTTGATGGTGAAGAAGAAATCCTATCAAGAGATAATTGGACAGAGCCTCAAAGAAGAGCAAATTTTAAAAACAAGAAGGCAATGACAATCCTATCAAGCTCATTATCTATTGAAGAATGTGAGAGAATACAACACTACTCAAGAGCATACAGCATGTGGAAGACATTGAAGAATTATCACGAAGGAACTAAACAAGTCAAATCCAAGAAGATTCAACTTCTAACATCAGAATATGAGCTCTTCAAGATGAAATCCAATGAGTTAATCATCTTCTAGCCATTATAAATGGAATGAGGAAACTTGGGAAGCATCTGAGTTTGGAAGATGTAAACAATAAAATCCTGAGAAGTCTTCCTCTTAGAGACTGTGGTTCAAGAGTTGTTGGCATAGAAGAAGCAAATGAAGATATGAGCATCATGAATATTGATGTGCTGATTGGCAAACTTCTCACACATGAGATGGCAGTGATGAGAGATAGAGAGCTTGAAGCAGAGCCAGAGAAAAGAAAGCCCTTAGCAATCAAAGCCTCTACTTCAAAATCTCAAGAAAATAGTGAAGATGATGAAGAAATAAGTGATGATGAAAATGAGGATATTGATATGCTTTCAAGGAGATTAAAAAGAATCATTGAGAAGAAAATGAGCAACTCCAAAAAATTCAGGCAAAGAAACCTCAAACAAACTCCTAATGATACACAAAGAAGTAAGGAAGAGGTAAAATGCTATGAATATGGCAAGAAAGGACATATCAAACCAGAATGTCCAAGGCTCAAGAAGCATAAGAGCAAATACCAAAGAGAAAATGGGGAGAAAGGTCACAAAGCCACATGGGATGACGAAAGCTCTTCAAGTGAAAAAGATGATAATGAAAGTGAAGAGGTCAACCTATGCTTCATGGCTATTGAGGATCACGTCTCGGATAAAGTAAAATCACTACACTCATACTCTTTCAATAATGATAGTAGTGATAATGATAGTAATAATGATAACGATGATGATGATGATGAGCAAAGCCTAATAGAAGAATTAAATATAGAATTAGAGAAATATAAAAGTAAATTTAGTACTTATAGAAATAACATCTCTAATTTAAAAAATAAGATAGATGGTTTAGAAAAGGAAAACATAAAGCTTAAATCATCTAATGAATCTCTCCAAAAGTCATTAGATGAATACTCATCAAGACCCTCAACAACTTCATTGTTAAAAGAAAATAATACTTTGAAAAATGAAGTTGAGGAACTTAGAAATTCCATTTCTAAATTTCACAAAGGTAAAGAGAGCTTAGATACTCTCATTGTGTCTCAAAGATCACCCTTAATTATACATGGTATAGGATTTAAGGACACATCATCATCTTCTCACAAAACTATATTTGTAAAGTCTAAAGAATCTCACATCTCCACACCTATTAGAACAGCACCAAGAAATAAGCATGTTAAACCTTTTATACAGAAAAAGAATAATCATGCCTTTATGTATAAGAAGCATGCATCTAGAAAAATGCAAATTAATCATGATTGTGCATGTCATTGTTCTTAAAATAAAGTCTAATAGAATTATGGCATTCAAATATATTGTAAGACCAAAAATCAAGTTTAGACCAAAACGATGTAATTATTGTATGAAAATTGGTCATATAAATAAACATTGCTGGATAAGGAAGGCTCATTGGGAACCTTCATGTGCTAACCCCCAAGGACCCAAACTCATTTGGGTACCTAAAAATCGTACTTGAATTGTGATTCTATAGGTATGCCTCAAGTCCACAATAAACAAAAATGCTTGGCTAGTAGACAGTGGATGCTTAAGGCATATGACAGGAGACAAAGAACTCTTCAATGAAATCAAAATTATTGATGGAGGTAAAGTTACCTTTGGAAATAATTCAAAGGGTAAGGTAATTGGCAATGGTTCTATTGGTATTAATGGTACTACTTTTATTAAGGATGTCTTACTTATTGATGGCTTGAAACTTAACTTGTTAAGTGTAAGTCATTTATGCGATAGAGGAAACAAAGTAATCTTTACTTCAAATGAATGTCTTGTGATCTCTATCGATGGTCAAGAAATATTTAAAGGAAATAGAGATATCAATACATACATAATAAACTTACATGAACTATCTAACCATTCCTCTAAGTGTCTTGTGACTACTAGTGATGAACCTTAGCTGTGGCATAGAAGACTTGGTCATGCTAACATGGACTTAATACAAAGTCTCAGCACAGGAAAACTAGTAAAAGGACTGCCAAGAGTTAAATATGAAAAAGGCAAGACATGTGATCCTTGCTAAAGAGGAAAGCAACACAAGTCATCTTTCAAAGCTAAAAACATAGTAAGTACTTCAAAACCTCTTCAACTCTTGCATTTAGACTTATTTGGACCTACTAGAATTGCTAGCTTAGGAGGAAAACATTATGCATTTGTCATTGTAGATGATTACTCTAGATTTACTTGGGTAATTTTCTTAGCTCAAAAGAGTGATGCTTTTGAAAATTTCAAAAACTTTGCTAAAAGAGTTCAAAATGAAAAAGGGTACTGCATTTCAAAAATAAGAAGTGATCATGGGAAAGAATTTGAAAATGAAAATTTTGAAAGCTTTTGTCTTGAACATGGCATTTCACATAATTTCTCATCTCCCAGGACACCTTAACAAAATGGGGTAGTTGAAAGGAAAAATCAAACTTTAATTGAAATGGCTAGAACAATGCTTAATGAATATGAATTACCAACTTATTTTTGGGCAGAAGCCACAAACACTGCATGTTATATTTCAAATCGAGTTTTCAAAATACCTCTTTTAAAAAAAACCTCATTTGAGCTATGGAATGGAAGAAAGCCCTTGATATCATACTTTAGAGTATTTGGATACAAGTGTTTTATATTGAACACCAAGAACAATCTTGGAAAATTTGCCTCTAAGTCTGATGAAGGTATCTTTTTAGGATACTCTACAACTAGCAAAGCATATAGAGTATTTAATAAAAGATCATTAACGGTTGAAGAATCCATGCATGTTGTTTTTAATGAATCTAGTAGACTTGATCTTGTGAAAAGTAGTGTTCTTGATGATGTTGTAGGTAATATGGAAAAACTTGATATTGGAAATGGGAAAGAAGAAAATGATCAAGAAAATTTACTGCAAAATGACACTCTACCTCAAAATCAAGAATAAAATGATCAAGAACTTCTAAAAGAATGGAGAATGACGAAAGATCATCCAAAAGAGCAAATAATTGGTTATCTATCAAGGGGAGTAAGTACTAAATCTCATTTCAAACATTTTGTCACTGACATTGCTTTTATTCCACAAATTGAGCCTAAAAATATTAATGAGGCTCTTAATGATGAAAGTTGGGTAATTGCCATGCAAGAAGAACTCAACCAATTTGAGAGAAATAAGGTATGGAACCTAGTACCTAGACCCAATGATCATCAAATCATAGGTAGCAAATGGGTATTTAGAAACAAATTAGATGAACAAGGGTTAATAACAAGGAATAAGGCTAGACTAGTTGCAAAAGGATATAATCAGGAAGAAGGTATAGATTATGATGAAACATATGCACCTGTAGCTAGATTAGAAGCCATAAGAATACTTTTAGCATATGCATGTCACATGAATTTCAAACTTTTTCAAATGGATGTGAAAAGTGCATTTCTAAATGGTTATATAGATGAAGAAGTGTATGTAGAACAACCACCAGGTTTTGAAAGCTATGATTTGCCAAATCATGTTTTTAAACTTTCAAAAGCTTTGTATGATTTAAAATAGGCCCCAAGAGCTTGGTATGAGAGGCTAAATTCTTTTTTATTAGAAAATAACTTTACAAAGGGAAATGTTGACACTACACTATTCATCAAAAAACATAAGCATGATATACTAATTGTTCAAATTTATGTTGATGATATAATATTTGGTTCTACTAATGAGTCGATTTGTCAAGAATTTGCTAAGTGTATGACTAGAGAATTTGAAATGAGCATGATGGGAGAACTTAAGTATTTCCTTGGTCTACAAATAAAGCAAAGCAATGAGGGCATATTCATCAACCAATCCAAATATGCCAAAGATTTAATTAAGAAATTTGGTATGGAAGAATGCAAAAATGCCAAGACTTCTATGAGCACATCAACAAAATTGGACAAAGATGAAAAAGGTAAGAGCATTAATGAAAAGATTTATAGAGGTATGATCGGATCACTTTTATATCTTACTGCTTCTAGACCCGATATTATGTATAGTGTTTGCTTGTGTGCACGATTTCAATCATGTCCAAAAAAAATCTCACTTAAATGCAGTAAAATGAATTTTAAGATATGTACATGGATCTTTGCATCTAGGCTTATGGTATCCTAGGAATTCATCTTTTTATATCATAGAATATTCAGATACAGACTATGCTGGTAGTTTTTTACATAGGAAAAGTACTTTAGGAACTTGTCACTTCATTGGAGAATGTTTAGTTTCTTGGTTTAGCAAGAAACAAGTTTCAGTTGCTCTCTCAACTGCTGAAGCAGAATATGTAGCAGTTGGATGTTGTTGTACACAAATTCTTTGGATAAAACAACAACTTAAAGACTATGGTCATGAGATGAACCATATACCTATCAAATGTGACAACACAAGTGCTATAAATCTTTCAAAGAATCCTATTCAACACTCAAGAAGTAAGCATATTGACATTAGACACCACTTTATTAGAGATCATGTTCAATATGGAGATGTTGCATTAGAATTTATAAGCACAGAAAATCAATTAGCTGATATTTTCACTAAGTCTCTAAATGAGGAAATATTTAGTTTCATTATAAGAGAACTTGGTATGATTGATGGATTAACCTTGTGATTGCAAAAATATGAAATTTTAATTGTTGATCTTAAATCATATCACAAGATATAAGATAGAAATTTTGATGAAAATTCATGTTTTAAGGAATAGAATCTTTATTGAAATAATTTAGTCTTGTTTTAGGACTTAATTTTATTTGATGAAATTTTAGGGGAGTTACGCTTGTGACACATGTTCACGCCTGTAACTTAAATGGCCCAAAGAGGCAGTGTCGTTCACGACTTGGTTCACGATATGCTTCACGGCTTCAAGTGGTGAAGCTTATCTTCACTGCTTCATTCACTCCCGTGAAATGAGACTTTCACACCCGTGACGAATTTTCACTCCCGTGAACAATTACACCCCAAAACTCACAGAAGCTTTCACGCCTTGAGTCACGGCTTGCTTCACGGGCATATGTGGTGAAATTCAACATTTCACGCCCGTGACAATTTATTCACCCCCGTAATGGATGATCATTCATGCCCGTGATATTCAAATATCACACCCGTGAACTTATTCACGCCTTCATTCACGGGTGAAACACTCATTCAGCAAACCGTGAACACGACCATTCACGCCCGTTAACACCTACTTCACATCCGTGAATGTATCGAATATATAAAAGAACAACCGGTTACAACTTTCATTTCAACTCTCCAACTCCCAAAACCGCTCTCATTTACACACATTCATTGAGGCATTGAAGATTCCGGCCCCAAAGACTTAAACTTTTCCTATAAATACCACCAAAAGTTCGAATCTTCATCAAATATCATACATTTCTAGGGTTTTCCATAAAAATTTTTGTCAAAATTTTCCACACTCCATCACAAACTGATTTCTTCAAAAATGGAGACTGCCTTATGCAAGGGAAAGAGAAAGAAGTCTCATGCTCCTAGGAGGTACGCAGACTACCTCATGAACCGTATTCTATAGCAATGCCATCCTCGGTATGCAACTTTGAAGAAGAGACCCCTACTGTCATCAAGGTCCTTCGAATGGTAGATAGTCCGAAGTCTCGAGCTTGAGACGGCTATGACAGAGCAACTACAAGCCTGTCATCTGAAAGATTTCATGGAAATTCACCAGCCAACCTTGAGGGAGCCAACACTAGAATTCCTCAGCACATTGCAGGTTTCACCTACTTGAGTGGTGAAATTCCAACTCTGCAACAATCCCAACACCCTCAATGCCACTGAATTTGGGGAATTGTTCGACTCACCATCAGATGGCATACTAAACGATACTGAGGTAGAATTCTCTGCCCCTCAAGCCTGGACACACTTTGGCATCAACTGCAGCTGGGATGTCAAAAAGACAAAGAGCACACATCTCAGATCCCCAGTGCACAAGTATTTGCATAGGTTCATGACCTATAGCATATTTGCTAGGGGAGAAAGCAATGGGACTATCACAAAGTCAGAACTCTTCCTATTTGAGATGGCTCGGAGAGGACTCATAGTAGCACTATCTAGATGGTTTGCAAACCATCTTCTCTCCATTGCCACCAAGCCTACTGGAGATATTTTGATTGGGGCATATGTCACCCACATAGCAGTAAAGCTTAATTATCTGAAGCTGGATGCGCATCACTTCAATCTCATCCCTGGACATCCTCGAGATCGCTTGGATGTCGAGTCCTTCATCAAGATGAGAGCTGCTGTCAGAATCGTTTTCCAGAACGATATCTTCTACCGCTTCACTGACACTGCTGGGGAGATCATCTGGGAAGATAATGACATAGAGGATTTTAAAGCAGGCCTCCAGGGAGTCCAGCAGAAGAAGAGGGCTCGGGTTGAGGAAGAACCCTAGTAGCTGAGCAGGACATCGGACAGTCCTCGACTTCCACATCGACCTTAGCGTAGCAGGTGGTTGACCTCTTGGCACCACGTTTTGAGCAGCTGCAAACTTTGATGGATGGGAGGTTGGAAAACCTCAAAGACTTTATGGAGTCTCGGATGGACAGCCTTGAGGCTGAAGTGGCTAGGCTTCGTGATAGGATGTCCGGCTAGGAGTTAGGCTAGAGTGGAGCCTAAATTTGCTTGTTTTGCTTTTTTTTTTTTGCTTGTTTATTTTTTGCTTGTTGTTGTGTAGGAAATTTTTAAATTTCCTTTCTATAGATTTAACTTTGTTTGAATCTTTTTTCCTTTACTTAATGTATTTGCTTTTGCATATCTCATTGTTATCTTCTTATCCTTTTTTGATTGATGACAAAAGGGGGAGAAAACTAGCAATATATGATAGGGAAAATGTATCAAACTAGCAACATAAGAAGAAACTATCAATATATATTAAGGTAAATGAATTTTGAATCAAAAATTAAAATTGGATTATGAATTGACATTGATATAGATTAAAAGGGATTAGAAACTTTGATTCAAGAATTCATATGCAAAGTATAAAATTGAAAAATTGAGCTCTATATACATTAGATATATCTTAAGTATACTTTGCATATACCTTAATGCAAGTTACAAATATAAATGTGCCATGATATACCTTAAATATACCTTACATATACTTCATGCCTTAAAAAGGAATTATGGTATATATTGGATATATTTCTCATATAACTTGCATATATTTAAAATCTAGTAAGTGTATTTCAATGCTACTTCATTATCTACTATTCTTGCACATTATAAAGTTTTTATCCTAAGTATATTTTGAGGGGGAGACTTCTCAAAATCACATATTGCTAGATTATTTGTCACCATCAAAAAGGGGGAGATTGTTAAACCTTGAAGGGTATTTCCATCATTTTGATGATAACAAATAAAATAAAAATATTGTATTTAACACACTTGTCTTCTAAGTCTATTATACAGGACATGGATTAAAATAGGAAGAATAGAGATTGGAAGAATAATCATTGAAAGACAAAATTCAAGAAGTAGCATGTTCACTGCCGTGACTCTATGAGTCACTCCCGTGAAAGAAGCTAACCGTTACCAAAACCAACATTTGAAGTTCATGACCATGAAGGAAAAACAATCCGTTAAGTGGGCATTTCAGTCACCCCCGTGAATCAATGTGTCACCCTCGTGAAGATTCATGCATTTTCATCCAGAGAGCTTCATGACCAAAGTCACCACCAAGATCGCGGCTGGGAAGTTGGTCACGCCCGTGAATGAGTATGTCACGACCGTGACTCCATATGTCAAAACATTCCAGAGAGCTTCACGACCAAGGTCACCACTTTAGTCACGGCATGGGAAGCAATGTCACTCCCGTGACACATATAGTCACGCCCGTGAACAAAGAAAGAGAAAAATGTCAGACGCAAGTTTTTGGTTGGTACAACGACTAGTTTCATATTTAATGCACCGCAACGGCTATATTCAGCCATGGGAGTATAAAGGAAAGTCATTTATGCATTAAGAACAAAAGAATGAAGAGAATAACAATAGAATAACATATACTTCGAATTTAATTCTTATTACAAGCTATTTGCACATTCATACTTTGAGAACAAAATCTATTCTCTGTGAAAATCTTTTTGCTCTTCATTTATTGAGCAATTAAGATTTGTAAGTGGTTCTCTCTGTAATCTTTACTCAAGTGAGCTTTGGGTATTTCTGGGTTAAGAGTAGAACACTTGTAAGGGTTAGTTGTGAGAGCCTCCAAAACATAAATTAAAAGGTTGTTTGTGTGAGCCTGTAAAAACACAAAGTGAAGGTTGTTTGTGTGATCCTGTAAAAACACAAAGTGAAGGTTGTTTGTGTGAGCCTGTAAAACGCAAGGAATTGGTTATTGTGTGAGCTATTAAAACACAAGGGATTTCTGGGTTAGGTGTGAACCATTGTGAGAAACACCATAGTTGGGAGTGAGCTTGTAAAACTCCATTCTAACACTTAGTGTGTTAGTGAAACTCCCTATTGTGATTGGAGAGAGGAGTAGGGTTTGTGAACACCCAAACCTCTTTAAAAATCCTTGTGTCAAATTTTGCTTTATCCCTCCTAAAATTAAGCTTTTATTTCCACACCTTATAGTTTAATTTTTGAAACTCCAATTCAACCCCCTTCATGGTTTAATATCTAGGCAACAACAACAACAACAACAACAACAACAACAACAACAATAATAATAATAATAATAATAAGTTAAAAAAAGAAAAGAAAAGAGAAAAAGAAAAAAAAGGGCACAACAGAAAAAACAAAGAAGGAAAATCGGGAGAAGGGGTGCTGAAGTCAATTGAGACTTCCTTTGGCCATTTTAGCCTAGTTTCCACACTCTTCTATCTACCACCATCATCCTTTTCCTTCCTCACAATAATAGCCCCCAATTCTTCACGATCTCACTCAAGATTTGCATCAAAATCATTCCAAATAAATATATTTTTGGTAAGTAATCTCTTTTCCATTATTATTGTGTTACTTAGAGCTTTTAGGGGTATATTGCAGTAGTATATTTCATTCTATTTTTTATTACTTTATGAACCAAATTTGGAGAAATATCAAATATAAAAGCTGTTCATTTATGTCATTTTATCTGTTTGCCAAATTTTATTGAATGATTTTGAGTATATAAAGAGAAATGGTCATTTGAGTGAGATTGGTCCCTCGAAGAGTATCAACATGATACTCCACAGTTTTTGTTTAATTTGATAATATTAAGGGCTGAATTTATGGTGACTTAAAACATAAAAATTTTATCCTTATTTGTGTTCTAGGACTCTACCAAATTTCGTATAAATATCTCTTATGTAGGTTGAGCTATAGTGAAATGAACTATGGCTATTCATTGATTGAGCTGGTTTCACATACCTGTGTAGCTCTAGAAATTTTGTCCTCATATTTGACCTATTTTTAGATCGAATTATCCAAAGTTTAAAAAATGAAAGTTTTAATTCTATATCTTAGCTAAGTTTCTGTGAACGGCTTACCTAAAAATGTTGTTTATTGTGTAAGTTATGACTTTAACCAATGAACTAGTCAAGTTGTCATTCTATTCTGAACCAGTTATAGGTCTTCTAGTATTTGAGAACCTTAGAGACATAATCTAAAAATGTGGTAAACATGAAAAATGTTTTAACTTAACTCAAGTGAGCATTGGGTATTTTTGGGTTAAGAGTAGAACACTTGTAAGGGTTAGTTGTGTGAGCCTCCAAAACACAAATTAAAAGGTTGTTTGTGTGAGCCTGTAAAAATACAAAGTGAAGGTTATTTGTGTGATCCTGTAAAAACACAAAGTTAAGGTTGTTTGTGTGAGCCTATAAAACACAAGGAATTGTTTATTGTGTGAGCCATTAAAACACAAGGGATTTCTGGGTTATGTGTGAGCCATTGTGAGAAACACCATAGTTGGGAGTGAGCTTGTAAAACTCCATTCTAACACTTAGTGTGTTAGTGAAATTCCCAATTACAATTGGGGAGAGGAGTAGGGTTTGTTAACACCCGAACCTCTATAAAACTTCTGGTGTCAAATTCTCTTTATGCCTCCTAAAATTAATCTTTTATTTCCGCACCTTATAGTTTAATTTTTGAAACTCCAATTCAACCCCCCTTCTTGGTTTAATATCTCGGCAACAACGACAACAACAACGACAACAACAACAACAACAACAACAACAACAAGAATAATAATAATAATAATAATAATAATAATAATAATAATAATAATAATAATAATAATAATAATAATAATAATAATAATAATAATAATAATAATAATAATAAGAAGAAGAAGAAGAAGAAGAAGAAGAAGAAGTTAAAAAAAGAAAAAAAAAAGAGAAAAAGAAAAAAAAAGGGCAAACAGAAAAAAAAAGAAGGAAAATCGGGAGAAGGGTTGCTGAAGTCAATGGAGACTTCCTTTGGTCATTTTAGCCTAGTTTCCACACTCTTCTATCTACCACCATCATCCTTTTCCTTCCTCCCAATAATAGCCCCCAATTCTTCATGATCTCACTCAAGATTTGCATCAAAATCACTGCAAATAAATATATTCATGGTAAGTAATCTCTTTTCCATTGTTATTGTGTTACTTAGAGCTTTTAGAGGTATATTGCAGTAGTATATTTCACTCTAGTTTTTATTACTTTATGAACCAAATTTGGAGAAATATCAAATATAAAAGCTGTTCATTTATGTCTTTTTATCTGTTTGCCAAATTTTATTGAATGATTTTGAGTATATAAAGAGAAATGGTCATTTGAGTGAGATTGGTCCCTCGAAGAGTATCAACATGATACTCCACAATTTTTGTTTAATTTGATAATCTTAAGGGCTGAATTTAAGGTGACTTAAAATATAAAACTTTTATCCTTATTTGTGTTCTAGGACTCTGCCAAATTTCATATAAATATCTCTTATGTAGGTTGAGCTATAGTGAAATGAACTATGGCTATTCATTAATTGAGCTGGTTTCACAAACCTATGTAGCTCTAGTAATTTTGTCCTTATATTTGACCTATTTTTAGATCGAATTATCTAAAGTTTAAAAAATGAAAGTTTTAATTCTATATGTTAGCTAAGTTTCTGTGAAAGGCTTACCTAAAAATGTTGTTTATTGTGTACGTTATGACTTTAACCAATGAACTAGTCAAGTTGTCTTTCTATTCTGAACCAGTTATAGGTCTTCTAGTATTTGAGAACCTTAGAGACAGAATCTGGAAATGTGGTAAACATGAAAAATGTTTTAAATTAATTCAAGTGAGCATTGGGTATTTCTGGGTTAAGAGTAGAACACTTGTAAGGGTTAGTTGTGTGAGCCTCCAAAACACAAATTAAAAGGTTGTTTGTGTGAGTCTGTAAAAACACAAAGTGAAGGTTGTTTGTGTGATCCTGTAAAAACACAAAGTGAAGGTTGTTTGTGTGAGCCTGTAAAACACAAGGAATTGGTTATTATGTGAGCCATTAAAATACAAGGGATTTCTGGGTTAGGTGTGAGCCATTATGAGAAACACCATAGTTGGGAGTTAGCTTGTAAAACTCTATTGTAACACTTAATGTGTTAGTGAAACTCCCAATTACGATTGGGGAGAGGAGTAGTGTTTGTTAACACCCGAACCTCTATAAAAATCGTTGTGTCAAATTCTCTTTATCCCTCCTAAAATTAATCTTTTATTTTCGCACCTTATAGTTTAATTTTTGAAACTCCAATTCAACCCTCCTTCTTAGTTTAATATCTGGGCAATAACAACAACAACAACAACAACAACAACAACAACAACAACAACAACAACAATAATAATAATAATAATAATAATAATAAGTTAAAAAAAGAAAAGAAAAGAGAAAAAGAAAAAAAAAAGGGCACAACAGGAAAAAAAGAAGAAGGAAAATCGGGAGAAGGGGTGCTGAAGTCAATTGAGACTTCCTTTTGCCATTTTAGCCTAGTTTCCACACTCTTCTATCTACCACCATCATCATTTTCCTTCCTCCCAATAATAGCCCCCAATTCTTCATGATCTCACTCAAGATTTGCATCAAAATCACTCCAAAAAAATATGTTCTTGGTAAGTAATCTCTTTTCCATTGTTATTGTGTTACTTAGAGCTTTTAGGGGTATATTGCAGTAGTATATTTCACTCTATTTTTTATTACTTTATGAACCAAATTTGGAGAAATATCAAATATAAAAGCTGTTCATTTATGTCTTTTTATCTGTTTGCCAAATTTTATTGAATGATTTTGAGTATATAAAGAGAAATGGTCATTTGAGTGAGATTGGTCCCTCGAAGAGTATCAACATGATACTCCACAGTTTTTGTTTAATTTGATAATATTAAGGGCTGAATTTATGGTGACTTAAAACATAAAAATTTTATCCTTATTTGTGTTCTAGGACTCTGCCAAATTTCATATAAATATCTCTTATGTAGGTTGAGCTATAGTGAAATGAACTATGGTTATTCATTGATTGAGCTGGTTTCACATAACTGTGTAGCTCTAGAAATTTCGTCCTCATATTTGACCTACTTTTAGATCGAATTATCCAAATTTTAAAAAATGAAAGTTTTAATTCTATATCTTAACTAAGTTTCTGTGAACGGCTTACGTAAAAATGTTGTTTATTGTGTAAGTTATGACTTTAACCAATGAACTAGTCAAGTTGTCATTCTATTATGAACCAGTTATAGGTCTTCTAGTATTTGAGAACCTTAGAGACAGAATCTGAAAATGTGGTGAACATGAAAAATGTTTTAAATTGACTTATATAACTTTCTAAAAGGTTTCATAATAAGTTAATGTACACGGTGAAAGTTATAAAAATTTAAATATTGCATCCCAAAACTGTCTAAGGGCAGCAAATAGAGCAAAATTTTAAATTATACTAAAAATTTGTAATAGTTCAAAAATTCTGAAATTTTAGCATGTTATAGTATTGCATGTTAAATTTAATTAGAAATAATAATTATATAAATTGGATAAGTGTAAAAAAAGTTATAGAGCCAATAGTCCTAAGAGGTCATGTTCGAGCTTAAAACAAATGTAGTTATTTATTTAAACTATAATAAAAATAATTATTTTAACAAGATATTAATTAATGATATTTTTATATTAGGCTCTCAGCAAAAGGAAGAGCAACAAAAGTAGACAAGCTCCAAAATTTAGATTTTGGAAAAGCTCCATTAATGTTTGTACATATATGCATTTTAGTTTGCCTTTATTGCATGCTTATGTGTTAATTAAATAAATTACATATTTGAATAATGTATTAAAATGTGTAAATGTAAAATGATTTTCAAGGGATAAGATGACATGCTAGGAAATATAAATGTGTGAAAAATACATGTGGGATATAAATTACGATAAATAAGATTTTAAATAATATATATATGGTTATTGATATAGAAGTTTGGTAAACTTTGAATTATTGATAAAATATTGTGTGATTATCATAACATGCGACTTAGATTGAGGATTAAATGAAATGAATTGAGTGCTTAATTAATGAAATTTCGTGTTAATGTATGTCCAAAAATATGGATTAATAATTGATTGATAAAATGTAAGAACATTTGTTTTAAGATTGTAATTGTGTGTTAAAGGATGTGAATGTGGAATATGTAGAATAATATATTTTTCAATATGGATTAGTATATGATTGATTAAAAATGTGATAATTATTAATGATAATTATTAAATAATTATTAACAATAAAGAGTGAAGTTAGAAAGTCATGTATGATATATGTATTTAATATGAAAAAAGAGGTTATATGGCATACTTGGACTCATAAAGATATTATAAATTTTGATTATGTATTAAAAGATTTGTTGGCTTTGATTGTATGAAAAACTAATTAAAGTATGCCAATATTACTTAAATGGTTATATATAATGGAATATCATATGATTATATGATTTTAAAATTTTATAATCATATTTTATTATAAATGTAAAGGGAACATTGATTCCAGCAAATTAATATAGAAAGAAAATAAATAAGTAATAACCTTAATCACCCAATTCTCAACTTGTGGACTAATTAGGGTTAGATGGTGTACCATTGCGGGGCATTACAGTACCGATATTGATATAGTTTAGGAATAGGGTGGTGATAGCTCTGAGAGCACCTTTGTCCTAATTGTATACAGATAATGTGATTATATTCGGTCATGAGGCTTAGGCTCCGCGAGCGCGCTTGACTTGAGACTATAGTGAGTTGGGTGTTTAAGTTCCGCGAGTAGCCCTACTACATGCCCTTTATCCGGATAGTCTGAGAATGAGATTTGAGCTATTTATATTAAAATATTATATGTAAATTAATTAAAAGATATACATGTACACGTTGAGAGATCAAATGTGTGCGATAACATGAACTATAAATATTTATTAAGGTAAGTTAAATTTATAATTTAGTTATATATATATTATCAATGAATTTAGTAATTTTGTATAATCGTGTGGTTTTCTTGTATAATATATGTTGGATTATTGTGAATTGTATTATGAATTATCTATCATGCAGTTTTGGTAACTATATGTTAAAACATTTAGGCTTATATAGATTTAGATTTGAGTTAACTAAACTAAAATAATTTTACGAAAATCAATTAAATTAAAATGAGTTATGGAAACTAATTAAATTAAAATAATATAAAAAATTATTTAAATTAAAATAATATAGGAATTTAATAAATGATTTAAAGGACATGGTAAGAAATGTGATAAAATATGGAAACATAATAGGAGCTAGTATGTTTAATATTTTATATATTACATATGGTTGAATATATGTAAGTCACGTCTTGATACAAATATAATGGAACATAAATTTTATTTTATTATAATATTTTCTAAATTTTATGCAATGATTTATTTAAATTATGTCATGATTGTTTTATGACTGACGTTTATGTGACTGCATGGGAAAGCTTAAATTCTTATATGTACCACGAAACTAGAAATGACTTAGCGTGAATTTTTCCCGCACAAGAACTAGAGCTTGCAAATAGTAAACTGTGAAGTTGATAGAGGAAGTACAAACCCATACTAGAGGAGACGCGTCAGAACTGGTTGAGGGTCAGATGCATGTTATTTTTGCATTTTGTTCATTATCATGCATATGGGTTTGATAGACATGTCTTGTATATAGTTAATAATATGTCTTGTATTTTGGTATTATATCAATATAGTTAGATGTGAGGTAAAAGCCGTTAAGTTTGATAGTTATAATGAAGTAAAATATTTATGTAACATGATGTTGTATTTTGATAGTTGAATTCGTATGTATATTCAAATATTAAAAAAATGTCAATTAAGTTATTAAATGAAAATTTTAAACTCAGGCTAGTGTCATTCTGCTTATGTAATGGGATTATTCCTATTATATAGGCGGGATGCCACAATGAGCCTTAGAGATAAGAACTAACATTACTTGGGTTATATGTGATGTAGTCAGTCTAGTGGGAGTTGACACATATCCATACTCTAAACCAAGTGGGGTATAGAACAGTGAAATGATTAATTGTACGAAAATTGTTTATGGAAATGTTCATAGTCAAACCACTGACTTTTTCTATCAATTGGGGGATATGATGTATTGTTAGATACTGCTCATAAATTCCTTAAATTAATTGTTGTTTTAAGTGGCCAAAATAACTAGAAACCTAAGGGGTCACACACATTGGAGATGTGAAGAATAAGTAAAATGATCTTGAATGGGATCCAAAAATATGAGAGAATTATTTTTAGTCAAATTGCGATGAGATTGTATGAAAAATTAGCTACAGAGGGTCACGGGCCCACATGGGTTATTGGCTTGTCAGGTAGGCCAGCGGCCAGTAGTTAGCCGCCTAATTGGCATTAATTATCCAATTAAGGCCAAAACACTAAAATTCCTTCCCTTGTCTTGTATACTTTGTACCTAGACTAATTTTGGGGTAAAAATATTTTTGAAGAATTCAAAATTAAGAATATTATCTTTAGAAATTAAATAAAATTCAAAATAATAGTTATTTTTCATATTCTCTCAAAATAGAGTATACACCATTGCTAGCACTTTAAGGTGTGTTCAACTATTTCTCTTATAGTTTCTTCTAACATTTTTTTATGGATTAACATTAGAGATATCCTAGTACATATTGTTGTGGTTTGCTACAACCCAACATGGTAAAAATTTTAAGAACAAATTAAGAAATTACAAGGTATAATTTCTAATCTTTATGTTTTGATGAATTAATTTTAATGGCATAAGCAAGATCCTTATTTCGGATTTTGAAAATTTTAAATTTTTGCTATGTTTATGAATGAAATTCATCTTCAAAACCCTTCAACCACAAGTATGAAACACATGAGTCCATGAATGTTTACACATAAATAATATCAGTTGATGCTCTATATGTTCAAAAGGATATACGTAATAACTGAATGCATGATATGAAAATATAACAAGGGATATATGAATAAGTGGAGAAAAATTATTGTAAGAAACTTAATATGTGAATAAAGTATATGTGTATATCATATTGAAATGAGAAATGCCATGGGATACAAAATGAGGATTCATTAATAATGAATGCTTAAGATGTAACGTCACACCTCTTATGCATTTAAGTATAACCTATCCCTGTATCAAATAGTCACATACTGCATACTGAAAAGGCAAAATACCCTGTTAACAATAGTAGTAAAATTTTTTTTAATATCATATCCTGTAAAATCAACTAATGACTTTACAAGTCTTATATCCTGTAAAATTACTAAACGACTTTTCAAGTCAATATTAAAACCACAATACGATATATCACATATATCAAAATATAAACTTTACACATAAGTATTTCCGAGTTGATTTCATTTATACATATTTAGACTCATTCCAAAATGACTATACATATTCAAGCATATAAGTCCAAAATACAGATGACATGTTTTTATGCTTGTGTGGAATGCAAGGAGAGAGAGTGATGAGGCTCGGCCAATGACCTGTGCTCCATGTCTTCTATACACTACTCAAAATGAGCTATCACTTTTCTTTACCTGAAAAATGACGCAAATTGATGAGTTGCGGCTCAGTGAGAATAATCATCCAATGAGCTCTAAAGTACCAAACAACTCATAGTCATAAATCACAATTCCAATATATACCATGTATTCCATTCCATTCATCAGTCAATTACATATAAATATAGATAAAATCAAGTACTCAATAATTGTTATTTACTTATGCTTTGCTTGTACATTTTATTTTGTTGTGACCAGATTAAACGAACATTGCCCCGGGTTTCCATGTGAACATTTGCATTTGCATTTGCTAGCTAGCTTGATCATTTGTTTCATTTGCACATTTGTTGGGCCATAGGCCTCTTCTTTTGCTTTGCACATTTGTTGGGCCATAGGCCTCTTCTTTTGCTTTGCAATGTCGATTAACTAGTCACAACGCCTTTTTAGCCCATATGCATATGCACTTGTATTTAAGCATTCATCAACCATTGCATCTTTATCATATACAACATACATATATTCCCTATATACCTCATATGTCAAGCATACACCTTGTATATACTATACATGTACCATGTATATATATCACATTTGTCAAATATATACCTCAAATATACCACAAGTATACCATTTATATGTACCACAATGTCACAAATTATCCATCATTACATTATCAAGGACCAATCATGACAATCACATGAATCACATAGCAAGCAACATTCATTTGCACTAAAGAATTCAATCGATAATTAGACTCACCGTTCTCCTTTGATTCCGACCCCTAACTTATTGTCTATCTGCTCCTTGTGGGTCTCCAATATGTTTCGAGCCTAATATGAAAACATAATCGATTAACTCATAATTAGAGATACTTAATGTGGCTTAAACAAATTAATATGCATAATGCATATACATAGCTAGGCTTTTTCCTATGGGGCAGTGTGACCTTATGGGACTGTTAAGCCTATAACTTTTTCTATAGTTGACCAATTAATCTGATTCTTGTTCCTAATTCAAAATAACACATAATAATGAAACATATTAAAATATCAGACCAATTAGATCATTGTACAATTTTTGGTGGAATTTCTAAGAGTGTTCTGTTTCCTGCCCTGTTTCTGCCCTTTGGCAGTTTCAGGGTACCAATTTGGGTAGTCCATATCTTACAATCTGTAATTCAGATTATAATGAAACTTGTCAGACACTTATATGGGTTCTAATGGAACATTTTTCATGTTCACAACTTTTACCAATTATGCCTCTAAGGTCTTCAAATTATAAGCAACATTTCACTGGTCCAGAACAGAATTGGCTTCCGGACCAGTATGACTTCTAAAGGCCATAACTTACTCTATACATAACATTTGAAGCTGAAATTAGTACCAAAATTTAGCTAAGACATATAAATATAACTTTCATGTTTTGATAAGTTACAGAATCTAGCTCTAAGGATCTCAAATTAGACAAAAAAGTTTCTGGAACTGCCCAGGGCACTCAATAGGCAGTTCAAACCATGGAACAGTCATGGTTCCATTTACCATAACTCACAATTTACAAGACATATGAACCTGAAATTTGGTATACAGATACATAACACATATATCTACAACTTTTATGTTTTGAGATACTTCAAATAATGGCTTTAACATATTCGAAATCAAGTAACACAGTAGCTAACTTGGTTAGGGTTTACACCCTGACCAGTTTCAGTATGAAGAGCATATCTAATTCTATAAACCAAATCACGAAACACAGTTTACATATTCATAAATATAAGACATAAAGGAACAACTTTTGTGTTTTATACTTGTCCAGAATCAATTTAGATGTGCATCAAAAGCGGGTTGCAAAATAGTGCCTATTAATGAACCTAAGCAACTCAAATCAACCCTAAAGCAATAAGAATTGATTACTTACCAAGGACGAACTTGCAAGGGATCAATTTGGTGAAAAAACTAGGTAAAACAAGGAAGATTTGAAGTCTGAAATGGAGGAAAATGAAGGAGAAGTCGGGGCTGAAGTGAGGAGGCAGAAATGGGAAAGATGAAGATAAAGGCAGATTTATGTTTTTGTCTTTTTATCATTTTCTCATCTCATTTCTCATCTCATTTCTCATTTCTCTTCTCTTTTCTCTTCTCTTCTCTTCTATTTCTCTTTTGTTTCATTTTCATTTTATTTTATCTATATTATTATTATTATTTACATATATATATAATTCGACTAATCTACACAATAATACCGCTTAATCTTTTGGTCCGGTTTAACTAAATTAACAATGCAAAATGTTTACTAATCTTAATCTAATCATTTTGCTTACATTAATTTGGTCACTTATTCAATTCATTTCTAATACTTCATAATCCTCATATAGGTTATAAGTACACATGTGCTACTCGATACAAGTGTCAAATGCTAGGACACGTAGCTAGTGCGTGTGATAAACTTGTTCCTACGAAAATACGTATGGAATGCATTTGTTCAATTGAATTGTATGCAAGATGCTTATGTTCAATGAAATGCATGTGGGGGAAGGTCAAGGATGTTACAATTCTCCCCTCCTTTTAAAATTTCGTCCTCGAAATTAATACCTGAAAACAGTTGTGGATATTGCTTTTTCATATTTTCTTCTGTTTCCCATGTTGCCTCTTCTTGTAAATGGTTACGCCATAATACCTTAACCAAAGGTATTTCTCGATTTCTTAGTTGTTTAGTCTTGTATCCAATGATTTGCACTGGTTCCTCAACATAACTCATGTTCTCTGCAATCTCAATGGCTTGATCTTTAAGTACATGTGTAGGATCTGACCTGTATCTTCTAAGCATGCTCACATGAAACACATTATGTATCTGAGCCATCTCTGGTGGTAACGCCAATCTATATGCCAGTGGACCAATCTTCTCAAGAATTTCATATGGCCCTATGTATCTTGGGCTCAATTTACCCTTCTGGCCAAATCGAATTATCCCTTTCCATGGAGATACACGAAGAAATACCTTCTCACCCAACTCGTATTCCATCTCCCTTCTATGCTGATCAACATAACTTTTCTGCCTATCCTGTGCTGCCTTTAGCTTGTTCTTGACAACCTTGATCTTATCCACTGTGTCTTGCACTAGCTCTGGCCCTTCTAATGCACGTGCTCCTTCTTCATCCCAAATGATAGGGCTTCGACACTTTCTGCCATACAATGCTTCATATGGTGCCATCTGGATACTGCTATGATACTGGTTGTTGTAAGCAAATTCAATCAATGCTATATATTCATCCCAAGCACCTCTGAATTCCATAGAACATGCCCTAAGCATTTCTTCCAATGTCTGTATAGTCCTTTCTGATTGTCCGTCAGTCTGTGGGTGGAATGCAGTGCTAAAGTTCAATTTTGTTCCCAATGCATTCTGTAAACTCACCCAAAAACGTGAAGTAAACCGTGGATCTCTATCAGACACAATGGACACTGGAATGCCATGCAATCTGACTATCTCATTCAAATATAATTTGGCCAAACTCTGAAGTGTACAACCCCATCTGATAGGTAGAAAATGTGCTGACTTGGTTAATCTGTCAATAATTACCCATACTGCATCATTTTTCCGTGGAGTTCTTGGCAATCCATAGACAAAATCCATCGTTATTCTTTCCCATTTCCATTCTGGCACTGGCAATGGATGTAACTTACCAATTGGTGCCTGATGTTCAATTTTGATCTGCTGACATGTCAAGCATTTGGAAACATATTCTGCTATATCTTTCTTCATTCTTGGCCACCAGTAATGAGGCCTTAAACTGTGATACATCTTTGTCATCCCTGGGTGCATTGCATACGGTGAATTGTGTGCCTCTTCCATTATTTCCCGACGCAAGTTCTCAGTGTCTGGAACACATATGCGTGACTTTAACATCAGTGTATCATTATGCAAATCAAACTCTGTATTATTTCCCTGTCTTACCACATCCATCTTCTCACATAATTCAGGATCTTTGCTTTGTGCTTCTTTGATCCTATCCTTTAGTATAGGTCTGACTCGAAGAGTAGCAATAAGTGATCCTTCATCATGTATATTTAATTCAACATTCATAGATCGTAATTGAATCAAATATGGAAAAGAGGATACTTGCAAGTGAGCTACACTGCCACTAGCCTTCCTACTCAATGCATCTGCTACCACATTGGCTTTCCCTGGATGGTATTCAATCGTACAGTCATAATCTTTCAATAGCTCTAACCACCGTCTCTGCCTCATGTTTAATTCTTTCTGTGTCAACAAATAACCCAAGCTTTTATGGTCTGTGAAGATTTGGAATGTCTCACCATACAGATAATGCCTCCAAATCTTTAATGCAAATACGACTGCAGCCAATTCTAAATCATGGACTGGATAGGAGATCTCATGTGGTCTCAGTTGTCTGGATGCATAAGCTATCACCTTACCATGTTGCATCAACACACATCCCAAGCCTTGGTGAGAAGCATCACTATATACTGTAAACCCACCTGTACCTGTAGGGATGGTTAACACTGGTGCTGAGGTTAGCCTGTGCTTTAGTTCATCGAAACTCCTCTGACATTCTGGAGTCCACTTGAAAGACACATTCTTTCTCAACAATTTAGTCAAAGGGTTAGCAATTAAGGAGAATCCATCAACAAATCTACGATAATATCCGGCTAAACCCAGAAAACTACGCATTTCTGAAATATTTTTAGGAGCTTCCCAATTTACCATAGCCTCAATTTTCTTTGGGTCAACCTCTATGCCCTTACACGACACCACATGTCCAAGAAACACCAAATGATCTAACCAGAATTCACATTTACTCAATTTGGCATATAATTGTTTCTCCCTCAAAGTTTGCAACACAATTTTTAAATGTTGTTCATGTTCTCCCCTATTCTTTGAGTACACCAATATGTCATCAATAAATACTATCACAAACCTATCCAAACATGGTTGAAATACCTTATTCATTAAAGCCATAAATGCAGCTGGAGCATTAGTCAATCCAAATGGCATTACTAAAAATTCATAATGCCCATACCTGGTTCGAAAGGCAGTCTTTGGAACATCTGCTTCTGCTACCTTCAACTGGTAATAGCCTGATTTCAAATCAATCTTGGAGAATATTTGGGCTCCTTGCAACTGATCAAACAAATCATCTATTCTAGGCAATGGATATTTGTTCTTCACCGTCATTTTGTTCAGTTGCCTATAATCGATGCACAATCTCATTGTTCCATCTTTCTTTTTAACAAATAACACTGGAGCTCCCCATGGTGATACACTAGGTCTGATATACCCTTTATCAAGTAACTCCTGCAATTGGGCCTTCAGCTCTTTCAACTCAATTAGGGCCATTCTGTAGGGTGACCTTGATATTGGTGCTGTTCCTGGTACTAGTTCAATAGTGAATTCTATCTCTCTATCTGGTGGTAAACCAGGTAGATCATCTAGGAATACATCAGCAAATTCACTTACCACTGGTATATTTTCAAGCAAGCTATCAGTGGTTCTAGTATCAGTCACATATGCCAAATATGCTTCACATCCCCCTTTGATCATTCGAAATTCCTTTACCGCTGAAACTAGACATGTAGGCACAAGTTTTCTTTCACCTAGAAATACTACCCTTGGCTGGTTTGGTGATTCCAAAATTACTTCCTTAGTAAAGCAATTCACTATTGCATGATGTCTAGTTAACCAGTCCATTCCCAGTATCACATCAAATTCATATATTGGCAATAAAATTAGATCAGCTATTAACTCAGCTCTGTCAATGCATATCAGGCAATCACGACAGACATTATTCACAACTACCACTGTTCCCAATGGAGTACTCACATTTATGTCAATCCCCAAAGGCTCATGCATTTGATGTAGTTTAGATGCCATATGCAATGATATAAATGAATGAGTGGAGCCTGGGTCAATCAATGCATATGCTAATATTTCAGAAATATAAATATTACCAGTGACTACTTCGGGAGCATCCACTGCCTCTTGTCTAGTCATAGCAAACACCCTGGCCTGAGTAGGGGGTCTAGAACTCTGACCTTCAGATCTGGTCACTCCTCTGCCCAGTGTACCAGTCCTGCCCCTGCCTCTTCCTCTGCCTTGTGTCCCACTAGTAGGGTAAGACCCTCGGTGCCTCAACAGTAGTCTCAGATACTCCTCTGTCTCTGCTAGTCTCTGCTAGTTTGGCTCTATTTGGACAGTCTCTATACATATGCTCCATCGATCCACAGAAATAACATGCTCCTGTGAGCCTTCTACATTCGCCCGTATGCTGTCTGCCACAATGACTACATGTGGGCATCTGTTCAACATATTGGCTCTGCCCTCTGCCTGGGTAAGAGAAAGTCATTCCTCGACCTCTAGAACTGGAGTACCCACTTCTGTTACCAGCTTGTGCAGGCATATATCTACCTCTTTTCCCCAACCTTCTGCTAGACTCACCAAAGAATTCACGTGATGGCCTTTTTATTTGTTGTTCCCCAGCTTCTTTCATTAACCGTTCAGCTCTGATTGTAGCAGCTCTAAGCCTAGCATAACTATCAAGATCAGTAGTCGTGATTCTGTTTCTGATCTCATATTTGAGGCCCTCCTCAAACTTCCTGCATTTGTCTCTTTCAGTAGAGACCATGAAAGTGGCATAATGGGAAAGCTTGTTAAATTGTACTTCATACTCCGCAATAGACATATTCCCCTGCTTCAGATTCAGGAATTCCTTCCTCTTCTCATCTTTATATGCTTCAGGCATATAATTGTTCTGAAATTCCAGGAGAAAATCATTCCATGTCAACACCGGTGGTTGTGCATCACTGTCAGGGACTGTCTCCCACCATTCATAAGCATTTCCTTGCAGTAAGGATACTGCATAATCAAATTTCTCATCTGGAGTACATCTCATCATATTCAGTACCCTCTGTGTCCTTTTCAGCCATGTCTCAGCTTCTGCTGGGTCTGTTGTGCCATTGAAATCAGTTGCACCATGTTTCCTCAACTTGTCATACCGTCTTTCCTTGTACATTTCAGGACCACATACTTCTTGTTCTAGGTTTTCATGGGGTACTTCTGCATGAGATGACTGTGATGCATGTACTGGAGCTCTAGCTCCTAGTGCTGGTTGCTCTCTATGTAAATGAGGTGATGCCTCATGAGAATGCATTTCGACCGGCCTCTCCCTCCTTGGTGTATCATGTCTTATGATGTCCCTAAAATAAATGAAAGTATGTCACTACATAATGTTCAACAAATATGATGCATATGTTATCATGTGCTTATGCTTATGCATGTTCCCATGGAACCTATCCCTGCTCTGATACCAAAAATGTAACGTCACACCTCTTATGCATTTAAGTATAACCTATCCCTGTATCAAATAGTCACATACTGCATACTGAAAAGGCAAAATACCCTGTTAACAATAGTAGTAAAATTTTTTTTAATATCATATCCTGTAAAATCAACTAATGACTTTACAAGTCTTATATCCTGTAAAATTACTAAACGACTTTTCAAGTCAATATTAAAACCACAATACGATATATCACATATATCAAAATATAAACTTTACACATAAGTATTTCCGAGTTGATTTCATTTATACATATTTAGACTCATTCCAAAATGACTATACATATTCAAGCATATAAGTCCAAAATACAGATGACATGTTTTTATGCTTGTGTGGAATGCAAGGAGAGAGAGTGATGAGGCTCGGCCAATGACCTGTGCTCCATGTCTTCTATACACTACTCAAAATGAGCTATCACTTTTCTTTACCTGAAAAATGACGCAAATTGATGAGTTGCGGCTCAGTGAGAATAATCATCCAATGAGCTCTAAAGTACCAAACAACTCATAGTCATAAATCACAATTCCAATATATACCATGTATTCCATTCCATTCATCAGTCAATTACATATAAATATAGATAAAATCAAGTACTCAATAATTGTTATTTACTTATGCTTTGCTTGTACATTTTATTTTGTTGTGACCAGATTAAACGAACATTGTCCCGGGTTTCCATGTGAACATTTGCATTTGCATTTGCTAGCTAGCTTGATCATTTGTTTCATTTGCACATTTGTTGGGCCATAGGCCTCTTCTTTTGCTTTGCACATTTGTTGGGCCATAGGCCTCTTCTTTTGCTTTGCAATGTCGATTAACTAGTCACAACGCCTTTTTAGCCCATATGCATATGCACTTGTATTTAAGCATTCATCAACCATTGCATCTTTATCATATACAACATACATATATTCCCTATATACCTCATATGTCAAGCATACACCTTGTATATACTATACATGTACCATGTATATATATCACATTTGTCAAATATATACCTCAAATATACCACAAGTATACCATTTATATGTACCACAATGTCACAAATTATCCATCATTACATTATCAAGGACCAATCATGACAATCACATGAATCACATAGCAAGCAACATTCATTTGCACTAAAGAATTCAATCGATAATTAGACTCACCGTTCTCCTTTGATTCCGACCCCTAACTTATTGTCTATCTGCTCCTTGTGGGTCTCCAATATGTTTCGAGCCTAATATGAAAACATAATCGATTAACTCATAATTAGAGATACTTAATGTGGCTTAAACAAATTAATATGCATAATGCATATACATAGCTAGGCTTTTTCCTATGGGGCAGTGTGACCTTATGGGACTGTTAAGCCTATAACTTTTCCTATAGTTGACCAATTAATCTGATTCTTGTTCCTAATTCAAAATAACACATAATAATGAAACATATTAAAATATCAGACCAATTGGATCATTGTACAATTTTTGGTGGAATTTCTAAGAGTGTTCTGTTTCCTGCCCTGTTTCTGCCCTTTGGCAGTTTCAGGGTACCCATTTGGGTAGTCCATATCTTACAATCTGTAATTCAGATTATAATGAAACTTGTCAGACACTTATATGGGTTCTAATGGAACATTTTTCATGTTCACAACTTTTACCAATTATGCCTCTAAGGTCTTCAAATTATAAGCAACATTTCACTGGTCCAGAACAGAATTGGCTTCCGGACCAGTATGACTTCTAAAGGCCATAACTTACTCTATACATAACATTTGAAGCTGAAATTAGTACCAAAATTTAGCTAAGACATATAAATATAACTTTCATGTTTTGATAAGTTACAGAATCTAGCTCTAAGGATCTCAAATTAGACAAAAAAGTTTCTGGAACTGCCCAGGGCACTCAATAGGCAGTTCAAACCATGGAACAGTCATGGTTCCATTTACCATAACTCACAATTTACAAGACATATGAACCTGAAATTTGGTATACAGATACATAACACATATATCTACAACTTTTATGTTTTGAGATACTTCAAATAATGGCTTTAACATATTCGAAATCAAGTAACACAGTAGCTAACTTGGTTAGGGTTTACACCCTGACCAGTTTCAGTACGAAGAGCATATCTAATTCTATAAACCAAATCACGAAACACCGTTTACATATTCATAAATATAAGACATAAAGGAACAACTTTTGTGTTTTATACTTGTCCAGAATCAATTTAGATGTGCATCAAAAGCGGGTTGCAAAACAGTGCCTATTAATGAACCTAAGCAACTCAAATCAACCCTAAAGCAATAAGAATTGATTACTTACCAAGGACGAACTTGCAAGGGATCAATTTGGTGAAAAAACTAGGTAAAACAAGGAAGATTTGAAGTCTGAAATGGAGGAAAATGAAGGAGAAGTCGGGGCTGAAGTGAGGAGGCAGAAATGGGAAAGATGAAGATAAAGGCAGATTTATGTTTTTGTCTTTTTATCATTTTCTCATCTCATTTCTCATTTCTCTTCTCTTTTCTCTTCTCTTCTCTTCTATTTCTCTTTTGTTTCATTTTCATTTTATTTTATCTATATTATTATTATTATTTACATATATATATAATTCGACTAATCTACACAATAATACCGCTTAATCTTTTGGTCCGGTTTAACTAAATTAACAATGCAAAATGTTTACTAATCTTAATCTAATCATTTTGCTTACATTAATTTGGTCACTTATTCAATTCATTTCTAATACTTCATAATCCTCATATAGGTTATAAGTACACATGTGCTACTCGATACAAGTGTCAAATGCTAGGACACGTAGCTAGTGCGTGTGATAAACTTGTTCCTACGAAAATACGTATGGAATGCATTTGTTCAATTGAATTGTATGCAAGATGCTTATGTTCAATGAAATGCATGTGGGGGAAGGTCAAGGATGTTACATAAGAGCATGGGGCGAATAACAAAAACAAAAAGGAAAAGTGATATATTCTTAAATACCATTTTCTCTAATTTAGGATTTGGCCTAGGATAGATGACATGTCATTAAGGGGGTTACGGTACTGTAAAATATATAGTTTTGAGAACAAGGTAACTGAAGCTCATGTTTGAGTGCCTTTATTTTTCGGTTCAATGCGATTGTTAGGACAAGGAAGTTGAAACTCTTAAAGCACCCTTGATCTTATTTGTTACTTAGTCAAAGGGGCTGAAGCTCTTGGAATGCCCTTAACTTGAGGAGCTTAGATGAGCATACTTATAGTTAGTGGATACAAAGGCTGAAGCTCATGTTTGAGCACACCTATTCCACAACCCTCATCCGGAAAGTTCGGCTTAGAGTGTTAGACAAAACAAAATAAAAAGGCTAAGGAAAACCAGTTACAAGGATACATATGAAAATGATATATGATGAATTGGATGCTAATGTTATATGGAGATGATATATGTGATTTGTTAACTTTAGCCTATGATTGTTTATATCATTATATGAATCAACTTGATATGTATGCTTGCGGATACAAATATAAAGGTAATGATCATAATGAACGTATGTTTCTATGCATGATTATTATGAAATGATTATGAATACGGTCATAAAGATTTGAAATAAATTTTAAATACATAAGTTTAGGATATAAGTTCCTATGCAAGAAAACAATATAAATAATATGAATATAAGTATGAGTATATAACATACATGTAGTAGGTTATGCATGTTTTAGATTTACATGAGCTAAGGTGATAACATGATTTGATGATATATATGTACATGATTGTTTGTATGTATATACATATGTACCGTTAGGCACGAGTTGTTTAGTGTGTGAGTATTTCTCACACATAGGTTGTAGCTGGTTAGAAGATTCCTGACAGAGATTATGAGTCTAATGGAAGAGTTACAGGATAAAATATAATTGGGTGGGTAATACACCTGGATGTTTTGGTTTAAAGATTTGTTTTTTATGTATTATAAGGATTTTGTATTTTCATTCAGGGTATTGTGTATAATTCAAAGGCTACTTTAAAGCCAATACAATATTTCAATGTAATAAAACAATTATTTGATTTCTCTTTTACTTTTCTTTATATAAATTTTTAATAGCCATCATGACCATAATGCAAACAAGGTGATTTAGAGGAAACTTTAATTTTAATTAGATTTCAAAAAGAAATATGTCATAACATTTTCTTATATAATTAGTTTAATTCTAATTATATTAGTACGTGTTACATCTTCACCCTCCTAAGTGGCTTCTTTCACTACATGATTGTGCCAAAGGATCCTTACTAGAGGCACCTTTTTATTATGTAATTCCTTGACTTTCAGAGCTAAAATTGCCATCGACTATTCTTCATAGGTCAAATATGATTACACCCCTATAGATTCCACATGTATTTCATGTGTCGGATTCGATCTATATCTCATCATAATTAAAATATGGAATACATTATGGATCTTATCCAATTCTCGTGGTAAGGCCAACCTATAAACCACTCATCCCAGACGTTCAAGTATTTCATCCGATCTAATAAATTTAGGGCTTAGCTTCCTTTTCTTGCCAAACCGAAGTACTTTTTTCTTCCAAAGTGAAACTATCAAAAATACCTTGTCTCCAGCATCATATTTTATATCCTTTCTCTTCAAATCAATAGAGAATTTTTGTCGGCCAGTTTTAGCTTTCAACCAATCTTTAATTAATCTCACTTTTTCCTTTGTCTGTTGCACTAATTTTGGACCCACTAGCTTTTCTCACCAAATTATGTCCAAACATAAATGTGTCTTATATCTCCTTTCATACAATTCTTCGTATAGTGCCATGCCAAAACTAGTTTGATAGGTATTATTGTATGCAAATTCTATCAATGACAAATGTTTATCCCAAATACCTTTAAAATCAATTACATAACTTCTAAGCATATCTTCAAATTATTGAATAAAATGTTTTTCCCATCTATTTGTGTGTGGAATGTTGTGCTAAAAGTGAGTTGAGTCCCCAAAGCTTGCATATTTTTTTTTTCAAAATTGCAATATGAATCATGGATCTCGATAAAAAATATTAGATATTAAAAATCCATGTTGTTGGATTATCTCATTAACATATATTTCTGCTAATCCACTTAACGGATGATCCATCTAAACTAGTAAGAAGTGAGCTAACTTGATAAACCTATCAATAATTACCCATACTGCACTATGATTCTTCTATGTCAATGGTAGTCTGGATACAAAATCCATCATAATCCTTTTCCATTTCTATTTTGGGATAGTAATAGGTTGCAATAACCCAAATGGTACCTGATGGTCTACTTTTATTTGTAGACAAATCAAACATTTAGTAGTGTATTTAACAATATCCTTTGTAATCCTTGGCTACCAATAATGGGTCTTCAAATCTTAATACATCTTATTGCTTCATAAATACATGGAATAAGTTGTGTTGTGTGCTTCTTTCAAAATAGTATGCTTTAATTCAATAACATCTGGCACACTTAATTTACCTTTGTAACTTATACTTTATCTTGCTTAATTGCAAATTTGGATCTCTCCCATTTTTCATAGCCTCAGCTATTGCCATCAACTTTTGTGGGTTGGACCTATAATTCTGCCAAAATAAGGTAGAGACTCCCTATTAATACATTATTCATTATTGAATATGAGGTAAATATGTAAGTATACTTGCCATAGTCTTTTTACTCAGAGCATCAACCACAACATCCTCTTTACTTGGTTAGTAATCAATAATGCAATTGTAATCCTTAATTAACTCTAACCAGTGCCTTTGCTTTAATTAGATCCTTCTCTATAGGTAAATATTTAAGACTCTTATGGTCTATATAAATGTAGAACCTCTTGCCATATAAATAGTGTTGCCATATTTTTAAAACAAACAATATAGTCGTTAATTCCATATCATGTGTAAAGTAATTCAGCTTATGAGGCTTCAATTTCCTGGACACATAAGCAACCACTTTATCCTCCTGCGTCAATACACAACCTATTCCATTAACCACTTTACCCTATGACATTAATACACAACCTAACCCATTATGTGAGGCATCATTGTATATCACAAAATAATTTCTTGGAATAAGCTGGGTTAAGACTAGTGCTTGGGCTAACATGGTTTTCAATTTATTGAAACTTTCTTGGCATTGATTTATCTATTCAAACTTAGTTTCCTTTCTGACAAACCTCGTAAGTGGTGCATATATGCTAGAAAATCCCTTTACAAACCTCTTATAGTAACTTGCTAACCCAATGAAACTCTAAACTTCTATCAGATTATAAAGACAACTTCCAATTTAAAATTTCTTTTATCTTTCTAGGATTCTTTTAGCTAACACAAAATGTCCTAAGAATCCCACTTCTTCTAACTAGAACTGATATTTTGATAACTTCATGTACAACTTATTTTCCTTTAAAGCTTAAAGCACTATTTAGTGGAGTTTATCATGCTTCTCTCGGTCCTTTGAATATACCAGAATATCAACTATGAAAACTACAAAAAACTAATCAAGGTAGGGCTAAAATATTTTGTTCATCATATCCATAAAAGTAGCTTATGCATTCGTTATGCCAAAAGGAATAACTAGGAACTCGTATTGGTCGTACTGAGTCCTGAAGGTTGTTTTGGATACTTCTAACTCTTTAATTCTTAGTTGATGATACTTGGATTTGAGGTCAATCTTAGATAATACCCATGCTCCCTAAACAAGTTATCAATTCAAGGTAGTGGTTATTTATTCTTAGTTGTCACCTGGTTCAATTGCCGGTAATCGATACACTGCTAAAGAGTAACATTTTCTTTTTCACAAATAGCACTAGAGTACCCCTGGGTGACACATCGGGTCGTATGAATTCCTTGTCTGGCAATTCCTGTAACTAAAATTTTAACTCTTTTCAGGTGTCATTCCGTAAGAAGAAATTTAAATTGGGGTTATACCATGAATCACATTAATAGCAAATTTTATCCCTCTAATTGGTTGTTATCTTGACAATTCATCCAAAATTACATATGGAAAAATTCACACACTATGGAAATGTCTTTGAATTATGGGCTCACCTTCGTAGTATCTATCACATGGGCCAAGTATGCCTTTCACTAAATTCTTATGTATTTCTAAGCTTTTAATGCAAAAATGACATTAGTCAAACATGTTTGACTTTCACCCTAAATGATAATGTCATCCTGCTTAGGAATTTTCAATATCACTTTTCTGGATTGATAGTTAATTATAGCTTCTTGCTTTGTTAACCAACCCATACCTAAAATAGTGTTGAATTCATAAAATGGTAATTCAATTAAGACTGCTAAGAATTCTATATCATGAATTTTTATTGGACCATGTTTATAGATCTTATTCACTTTTACATTATACCCTAAGGGATTAATCACCAAAATCTCATATTCTAAAGTTTTAAGCATCATATTTCCTTTTCTAGGTGAAAATGTGTAGATATATGAATGTGTGGAGGTAGGATTAATTAATTCATGCAAACCAAATCCAAATAAATAAAATTTACCAACTATAGCATCTAGTGTTTCCAGGTCCTCCCAAGCTTTCATCACATGCACGAGTTGGAGCTATATTACCTTCGATTCAATCAATAATCTCTGATACACCATAACTTTGCTTTGTACGACCACCTCTAGACTGGCATCGACTTTTACCTCAGTTTTATCCTAATGTCTCATTTTGTATTAGTGCCATACTGCATGCACTGAGTCTAGGATAATATTTTTTCATGTGATTAGTAGCTCCACATCTCAGATATGGCTAGTCATGTACCAACACTCTCCTAGGTGACACATACTACAATGCTAACACATAGCAAGAGCTGACCTCCTGGACCCTAATATCGATTTATTGGCAACTAATGTTATAGGCCTTGTAATGCCCGTTAAGTAAGTCCTAGTTAATAAGTTGGTTTAGAAATGTTATAAGTGTGCTTAAGAGTTTTGTTATGGGAAAAGAGTTAATAAAATATGAGAAAAGTGAAAAGTTTTTGTGTTCATGCCCGTGACTCATATGTCATGATTGTGAATGATTCTTTGTGATGTTTCACACCCATGAATGATAAGGTCATGCCCGTAAATATTGTCAGATATAAAACCCCAACATTCCTTGTTTTTCTCTCTCATGCCCTAAAATCAAAAAAGAACCTGAAGAAAAACCCTAGAATTCATTTTTCTTCACATCAGTGATTCTAACCCTTTGTTTTTCCTTTGATTTTAAGATTAAAACACTTAAACCATAAACAAAGTTCAAACTTTATCAAGTTTTTATGAGAGAACAACAAAAGAAAGTTGTGTTCTTGAGGATACCGACCCAAAGAAGAAGATAAGAGTTTGAATCTCTTATTTTAGTGGTGTTTCCTTCAATTTTTGTAAGGAATCACGTTTCCTTTTCATTTTTACGAATTTTCATTGCCATTTTCCATGTTAAACTCGTTTATGGTAGAGAACTATTTCCAAATGGGTTAGGTTATGACTTAATCTTAAGTTTTTATAGTTAAAAACCCCTCTTTAACTTGATTAAAGGTTAAAATATGTTTTAGTAAGGGGTTATATAAGTTAAGGTTATAAGGAAGTTGGAAGTTAGGGTTTTATCTTTTATGGCTTTAAAGGTTAAGTTTATCATTAAAAAAGTTAATACAAATGTGTTATATGTGATAGGAGTTGGAAGAGGAGGTGGTGAAACCCACCAAAAGGACAAACAAGCTTTAGAAAAGCTTAGTTTTGAGGCTCTGTTAGAGGTGTGTGTGTATATATATATATATATATATATGCATTTAAATTATAATTTGTGGCATGTTGTGTGTTAAATGTTTTAAATGCTAAATGTTGATTGTGATAAGTTATAAAAAAAGTAATTAATGCCATGAAAATATGTGTATTTAGTGATATATGTATAAATGTTAAGTTAAGCATGATTTGAATTGGAATAGAAAGCTTTGTAATTAATATGCCAAGGTTACATTTATGTGTATGTGTATGAAGATATTTGTGTTTTTTAAAGAAGGGGTTTAAATGAGGTTATAAAGATTGTTGAACCATAAATGTATGTTATAGTGTTTAAAGAGTTAGAAAGGTAAGTTGAGATTATTATATGTTATTATGTGTTTAAATGATGATATAACATGATAAAGACATGTTTTGATGAGAATGTTGATAGGGAAGGATTGTTATGGGACAACCATTAGAGCCTTGCTTGTGAATTGTTTTGAATGCCTAGTTTTATGATTATGATGCTGCAAAATCCAAATTCACATCCATGACATAGAATTCACGGTCCTTAATCATCAACCTAGAATTTCCCAGTTTAGACAGAAGGTTTTATGCCTTGAGTAACCACATGACATGCGACCGTGAATCACATAAGTCATGCCCATTAAGAAAGGTGCAATTTATGGACAGAAGCTTTCACAACTAGTTTCACAGTTTGGTTCATGGGTAACGTTACCCGTGAAGCCTACTGAACATGAAATATGTTGATCTCTTCAATGACAAAATGTAAAGGCTATGCACATGCTTCCATAGTGATATATTTAAAGTATGATTCTATGAATGCCAACATATGAATGTTCCATGATGAGTTTCACATGATCAAAGCATATATGTTATAAGATATATATAAATGTTATAATGAAGTATAACAAAGAATATCTAAACAAGTAAAGCCCAAGCTCGATAGAGGAATAGAAGTAGGATAGGTAACATGCCATTAAGAGGGTTTTCGGTATCATAATTTTATGTTACAGTTATTTTTTAAGGAAAAGGTGGCTTAAGCTTTAGGAGCGCCTTTGATCCTATATTACATGCAAAATGCTATTTGTTTTACTCAGTCAAGGTGGTTTAAGCTTTAAGAGCACTATTGACTTAAAGAGCTCAAACGAGCACACATGATTATAGATAGTGGCAGGGTGGCTTAATCTCAGAGAGTGCCCCTATTCATAACTCGTATCTGAATAGTCCATATTGAGAGTTGTTAGGCGATTATATTAAAATGATTAAAGAACAAAATACAATGAAAAAGGTTCAAAGGTACAAGTATATAAAGATACATAGTTAATACGTTATATGCTATAATTATGGTTCAATATGCTTAATGAGTTATCAATTCCATAAAGTAAAGTATACTACATGATATTATGATTTCATTTCCATGCCATGATGTTTTAATATGATGCTATGAATAAGTATGATATGATTTATAATTTTTGATTGCATTTTGAATTTATATATATATATATATATATATATATATATATATATTATATGGTTCACAAGATTTATATTCCAAATGAATTTATATGACAAAAGGGTTTCAAGGTAAAAAAAAAAAGGTTTTAAATTTTCACAAATTGTCCGCAATAGGTACATGTGGCACTCACTTATTTTGGTTGGGTTAATTATGATTATATGAGAAGACGCTACATATATAAACTGCTAACCCTGCCTAATGGAAAATGTCTGTCGGGCACTCCATGACTGAAAAGGCCTGTGTACTATCTGCCTCCTCTTACTACATGTCTGGGCCACACTAGCTATTATTTCCTAAGGGGCTCCTTCATCCTCATATTTTTCCTTATCTCAACACTAATAGTAGAAGACACCAGTGTAGTATAGTCCGTATGTTGGTGGAAGCAACCATATACTCAATATCCTTATTGAGGCCATGCTCAAATCTACGATATTCATCTACCTCATCCCTAATAATCCCAACTGCATACCTACTCAGTTTGGTAAACTCTCACTCATACCTCTCTACTTCAAGTTTAGGAATTCTATTTTTTTTCTCATTAATATATACTCGTGAACATACTTTTTATTAAATTCTTCCAAAAGGAAATCCAAGGTATGTGGTCTTAGAGTCCAAGGTTTCACTAATAATGACTTTTACCAATCGTAGGCATGCTTCTAAAGAATGAACACTACATGCTTATCCTCAAAAATCCGTTATATCTTTTTTAACCAAAATGTGGTTGCTGCTAGGTCATCATCTTTCTTACCCATAAAATCTATAGCCCCATATTTCATTAGCTTATCAATCTCTAGAGCTTTGGTTGAGGTGGAGAAGGTGGTGGTGTTAGGGGCAGCCTAGATTGTGCTACTTATTGTAACAAACTAGCCATCTTCTGCAATAGTAGTATCTCACCCGAATCAGTCTATCTATCAATATGCTTTGGAGTTGTGACATAGGTGAATGAATAAGCTTGGTTTTGATCATGAAAAGGATGGTCAGACTTCAAAGAGAGATGATAATGATGATCAAGAAGAACAACAACAAGGGGAGCATCAAAATAATCTACTACCTCAAGCTCAAGAGCAAGGCACCCAATAGCTTAAAAAAGAATGGAAATTCATAAGAAACCACTTCATGGAGCAAATAATTAGTGATTCGACCAAGGGTGTAAGTACTAGGTCTAATCATGAATTTTTAGATTTTAATCTAGCTTTTGTCTCTAAAATTGAGCCTAGGAATATTGATGAGACTTTTAGTGATGAGAGTTGGGTGATTGCTATGCAAGAGGAACTCAACCAATTTGAGAGAAATAAGGTTTGGACCTTGGTTCCAAGACCTAAGGACTGTCCAATCATTGTTAATAAATGGTTCTTTAGGAATAAGATAGATAAGTAAGGCCATATAACTAGAAATAAAGCTAGATTGGCTGCCAAAGGGTACAACCAAGAGGAATGCATAAATTATGATGAGACTTATGCTTCAGTAACTAGATTAGAAGTAATTAGAATTATTTTAGCTTTTGCATGCCACATGATCTTTAAACTTTTTCAAATGGATGTCAAAAGTGCCTTTTTAAATTTTTTATAGAGGAAAAAATTATGTTGAACAACCTCCCAGTTTTGAAAGCCATACATTGACAAATCATGTATTTAAATGCACTAAGGCCTTATATGGTTTGAAACAAGCTTCAAGAGCTTAGTATGAAAGGATTAGTGCATTTCTTTTAGAAAATAATTTTTCAAAAGGACATGTAAACACTACCCTTTTCGTTAAAAATCATAAGCATGACATATTACTTGTTCAAATTTATATTGATGATATTATTTTTAGATCTACTAATGAATTTCTTTGTCAAGAATTTGCTAAGTGTATGACTAGAGAATTTGAAATGAGCATGATGGGAGAGCTCAAATTCTTTTTTGGTCTTCAAATAAAGCAAAGCAAGGATGGCATCTTCATCAACCAATCCAAGTACACCAAAAAGCTATTCAAGAAATTTGGAATGGAAGGAGGTAAGAGTGCCAAAACTCTAATGAGCACATCAACCAAATTGGATAAAGATGAGAAGTGGAAGGATATAAATGAAAAGCTTTATAGAGGTATAATCGAATCTCTTTTATACCTTACTGCTTTTATACCTGATATAATGTATAGTGTATACTTATGTGCTAGTTTTCAATCATGCCCTAAAGAATCTCATCTGCATGCTATGAAAAGAATTTTAAAATATATTTATGGCACAATTCACTTAAGATTTTGGTATCCTAGAAATACTTCATTTCATATTATTGGTTTTTCGAATGTCAATTATGCTAGTAGTTTTCTAGATAGAAAAAATACATCCGGAATTTGTCACTTCATTGATGAATGTTTAGTTTTTTCGTTTAGCAAAAAATAAGTTTCAGTTGCCTTGTCCACTACTGAAGTAGAATATATAACAACGGGTTATTGTACTCAAGTTCTTTATATGAGACAACAACTCACAGATTATTGTCAAGAGATTGATCACGTTCTCATGAAATGTGACAATACAAGTGTTATAAATCTTTCTAAAAATCTCATTCAGCATTCTAGGAGCAAATACATAGAAATTAGGCATCATTTTATAAGAGATCATGTCCAAAATGATGATTTTATGTTAGAATTTATTGACACTAACAATCAATTGGCTAACAGTTTCACAAAGCTTCTCAATGATGAAATGTTTTGTTATATAAAAAGGGAGCGTCGTATGCTTAATAGGAGAATTTTATCTTAAAAAAGGTGATACGTATCTTATAAAGGCATACATTGCATTAATTATGCATTTTGATGTGAACCTTAAGGGACATGTATCATATTTGATAATTTGCATGTCCCAGTTGTGTGATGAATGATTATTTTTCATGAAAAAACATGTTTAATTTGCTTAGGAAGAAATTGTGTATCCCATCTTTATGTTTGGTGTTCTTTTTATTTTTTTGCCATATTTAAGGTCTTCACAACTGTGAATAAATATTCATGGTCATGACTAAGGTTGCAATACAATGGCAGAAGCGTTAATGTTTTGGCTCATGCATTAGGTCATGGTTTGATCCTGTGAATATCTTATTTCATACCCGTGACTATTTTATGTAACCATTCAAACCTTTAGTCATGGGATATGTCACCATTTAGTCTTCCCACGAATATGATTATTCATGCTCGTGAACATTTATTCTTGCTCTTGAATCGATCAATATAAATCCTAAAACTTCACTATTTCTCTCATTTCTCTCTCTTCAAACTCGCGACAGCTACCCCCTTTTCTCATTTCTTGCCAAATTTGACCTTTCAAACACCATTTAACAACGAATCATCGCTAGATTCATCCTCTAAACACCGCAAACATCTATTTCATATATTTTTCATCAAGATTCCTTGAGTTTTCTTGCGGAAATCAAACCCTAAGTTTCTTCATCCATTTTAGTTTTCATCAAAGTTTTTGTAGAGTCAAGAGTTGATAGTCTTGAGGATGAGATAGCTTATCTTCATGAGCAAGTATCTAGCTTCAAGCCATGATTTTTTTTTATTTAGTTTCATGCTTTAGAATCTTATATTAGGATCAATAGAATCCTTCGGATCATTAGATAGAAAATCATATCTTATTTGTACTCAAACTCATATATGTACATCATTTTGCTTATGTAATAAAACATGAGATTTGCTTTATATTATCCCTTTTCTTCTCTTGATTGTCTTTTTTTGACTGTGACAAAGAAGGAGAAGAAATGCAATATGCTTAACATATACTTGACATATATCTTGCATATGCTTAATATAAAAGTCATTTAACATAAAATATACTTGACATATACCTTCCATAACTTGGCATAAATGTTATGCTTTTTGAAACTTCTTATTTTATATGCTTATGGATTGAAATGTGGTATTCTTGTGCTCTTTATAATTCATATTTATTAAGCATCTTTTGAGGGGGAGAAATTCATTTTTCCTTAATCCACATATTGCAAAATTATTTGTCACTATCAAAAAGAGGGAGATTATTGAATCTTGAGGCATATTTCCATAATTTGGATGATCATAAATAATTGGGTAATAAGGAATTTAACTACATTTTGTGTTCTAAGTGTGTTAGACAAGTTACATATTCCTAAGACCATGAAGCAAATTGATTGAAATTATTTGAAGTTCAAAAGAATGAAAATCAACAAAGACTCATGCATGTGAAGAAGAAATTCATGCCCATGGTGAAGAATCGCCACTACCATGAAAATAACAATTCACGCTTGTGACTTATGGAGTAACGCTTATGAATGAGTTAGCACTAAGATGTTCATTCAAATGTTCACACCAGTGAAGCATTAGACCACTCATGAACCTTGACTAAGTCACGCCTATGAAGAAATGCATCACGCTTGTGAAAGACCTCTCATTTCCAGACAAAATCAGTCACGACCAGTTTCACCACATCAGTCATGGCTGCAAAGAACATTTGTGCCCGAGAACATTAAGTTATGCCTGTGAACCTGGAAAGAGAAAGTTGTTAGGCGAAAATGGAAAAATGGTTGAATGGGTATTTTTGCATTAAATGCATCCCAAATACCTATATTTGTTAGGAGAAGTATAAATAAAACATATTTATGACTTCCAAAAAATAGACAACATGAAAAACGTGCATTCAATCTTCTACTCTTCTATAGCCTTGTGCATTTAATTGCTTTTACCAATCTTATTTTTTTATATTGTAAAAACCGTAATTGCTCAGAATTGTTGAGCTTTTTGGATTGTGAGTGTTTTTATTCTTGTAATAAATTACTCAAAAGTGAGTTTGAATGACTTGGGTTGTGAGTGAAACACTTGTGAGGGTTTTTGTATGAGCAATAAAAAACACAAGGATTTTGTTGGTGTTAGCTATAAAAACACAAAGGTTGTTTTGGATTATGTGTTAGTCAAGAGAGTAAAATACAATAGTTGGAAGTGAGCATGGAAAACTCCATTTGTAACACTTTGAGTATTAGTGAAACACTTAAACCTCTATAAATCTTGTGTGTCAAATTTCTCTCTCTCACTAATTATTCTTTGGTAAAATTGATTCAAGCAAATTTTATTTGCCAACCAATTCAACCCCCCTTCCTCTATAAATTTTGTGTGTCAAATTTCTCTTTCTCTCTCACTAATTATTCTTTGGTAAAATTGATTCAAGCAAAGTTTTATTTGCCAACAAATTCAACCCTCCCTTCTTGGTTATTGTTTTGGGCAACATGCTTCATAGGACAAAAATCTTACATACTTATGTTTTAACACATGCAATGTCTATACAATAATATTCATAACTTCATCAATATCATATTCATTGGGAATAATATTTTCACTATTATCTCAATTAATATTTTTAACCCTTATTATATTTACTATAACATCCATTACATTCCATCAAACCCTTAACACCTATGTCTGAACTTACCAATAGGAATATAGGGTTGTCATTACCAACTTTATAATTGTAACATTTTTAGCTTTATAATGGTGTTATTATCGATGTTATAATCGTACCATTACAAACTTCTAATTACATTGTGCTGAATGCATTTTTTCCCTAATTGATAGGCGAAATCATCCATTATTCTAGTTCTAGGCCAAGTGCACTAGGGTTTTAACATTATTATTATTATTATTATTATTATTATTATTATTATTATTATTATTATTATTATTATTATTATTATTATTATTATTATTATTATTATTATCATCGTAATTTTTTCACAAACTATTATCATAAAGAATAATTATGAAATTTAATTCTCATATATTTTTTTTATTGTTGTTTTCAAATATTACCCATAAATAATATTCTTTGATACTCATATATTCAAATCAAAATGAAAATTTTCAACAATTTATCACATACATGAAACATTCATCACCAACTACCATTTCCTTAACTAATTCCAATTCCACCCCCTCCCCAATTGGAATCCATCAAGACAGTCTATTTTCTTTCACTTTTAGACATGATACTTCAGGTTTAATTACATAAAAACACTAATCCAACTAAACTAGAAGCTTAATTGTAACTTTCCTAAAAAATCAACACTAACTCAAAATTCTAGCTCATATAAGCCAAATAACCCTAATCTACCAATTCCAATCACATACATCATCCTTATAGGTCTCAAATGGAAGGAAAAAGTTTGAATTTAAAGAGAAAAAAATAACCTTAATGGATTTCCAAAGCTAGCTGAATTTCCCCTAAATTTCCTTTTTCTTTTTCTCTTATTTCTTATTTATTTTCTTGCTTCTTCGCTCTTCTTTTGGTAAGAATCCTTTAGTTCCTTGATTCTACTCTCTCTAAAATCCTTTTTTCCATCTCTTTTGAAAGCTTAAATGAATAAAAAAAATGGAAGATTAGGGCTTAAAGGTGAGCGACACATGGGAGGAAGAAGATGGAGATGATGATTTTTAGTAATTGGTGGAAAAATCTAGATTTCCATCCCATTTTTTACCTTTTATAGTAAGATGAGTGATTGATGGGTCCTATGATTAAGCTAATCTCTTCTCCTATTGGTCCAATTTGCTAATTAATTTTGATTAAATTTTAATTATGAAAAATTCCTCTTTTTCCACAAAAATTTCCCTAACAATTTAATAAGTTTCAATTTTGTCCATAGGGTAATTTTAATTTTTTCAGTTCTTGCACCAATTTTTTAATTTCCAAATAATATTATCTTTAATTATTTTTTTTTATAATTTGTCTTGTTTATGGGTTCGATTTAGACTCATATCAGACTGGTGTGACCGATTATAGTCACACTCAATTAGGGTATAAATCGTCAGATGTTACATACATGTATAAACCAACTCATAACTCGTAATAAGACTAAATAGTCCTTATATGCATACATGAACTCTACTTTTATAGACTATAAATTGGTACATACTTAATTTACAGACATGTATTTATTTTTAAAAATGTACATAATGGCAATGCATGTAAAATTACTTTAAGAGCATGACATAACTATCACTGTTACAGTCACTACTACATTCTTCTTGTGGAATAACTAGATCTACAACTTTCATCTAGATGTACTCCTCTTCCATCCCTATAATCATAGTTAAGTGAGAGAAAATAACTCTCATGCTGAGTTTTAAATCAGTGGTGTAAACTTTATAAAAACAGTCAAATTTTGTATAAATAAAAATTCATATACTATTTTATCATACCTTTTTAAACAACCAACATTAAACATATGAAATACTATTTCAAATCATCACACAAAAAAGGGAATTCATCAAAACTACAATTTACATTGCCAATTTTACTTATTGTGCCCATAAATTAAAATGCCTAGACTAGACCCTAGGAAAATACGAAGGGGTATCCCGACCAGTAGGTCATTATGAGAAAGGTGCCTAGTGTCATGCCCCGCAAAGGTTCATACGAGATTTCCCGCACATTTACATTTTTCCGCACATATATAATATTCTAGAAGGCCATTGTAAACTGTTAGATTAAATGGATCGTGGTCGTCCATTTCGGTAGGTAGGAATTAATCCTAGCCCTCCATTTGGTAGGTGGGAATCAATCCTAGCCATCCATTTTGGTAGGTGGGAGTTGATCTTAACCATCCATTTGGTAGGTGGGAATCAATCATAGTCATTCATTTGGTAGGTGGGAATTAATCCTAACCATCCATCTGTTAGGTGGGAATTGATCTCGGCCATCCATTGAGGAGGTGGAGGCCTATATATACCTTATGTAAATTCATTTGTAATCATTCAATCAATTCAAGCAATTAAGCATTTCAAGTAATACAAAGCATTCTGCACAAACTCTTGTGTTCTTGTTTTGCTATTGAATCTTCTCGATCTTTAAGTTTCGTTCTATTCGCTTTGGAGTGCTTTTATCGGTTTGGAAGGTAGGCTTAGTGCAACGGACCATGCTAAGTGTCGCATGATTGCTAGCTGAATTCTAGGGTCGTGACGGTTGGTATCAGAGACTGGTTCAAAACTTTACTACCTTTGGCATAATGAAGGCTACTGCCCCAGCTACACCTAGCGTGGAAGTTCCATCAATTGAACGTGGTTGTGAGGAAGTTCAGAAACCATCTAAAGAATCTCGAGCCAAGTCGAAAGACATGATTTCTAGCTTGGAAGCACATGCTGTGAGTGCTCAGGACAACTTGGGAGAGTTGTTCGACCGAGTGGACAACTTGGAGGAACGTTGCAGCGGCTTGGAGGCCGAGGATGCGGAGATCCATGCAGCGGTCAATATGTCCCTCAACGAGCTAGACGGTGGGTTAAGGCAAAAGATTGATGGGCTAAAATCTGAACTTTTCAAGGTACGTGATCTCTTCCAAAGAGAAATTTCCAATGTGTTACTTAGAGTTAAGGATATGGGTGGTGATCTAGCACTATGCAAACGGGCCATGACTTCAGGAACTAATACAACCACCATCATTGAGGCCAAGAAAGTGGAAGTTCCCAAGCCAAAGACTTTCAATGGTGCTCGAAATGCTAGGGAAGTTGAGAACTTCCTATGGGGGCTGGATCAATACTTTGAGGCTACTGGCATAACGGACCATGCCAGCAAAATCCGAACTACTGCCATGTACTTGACCGACACTGCTATGCTGTGGTGGAGACGAAGGCATGGAGATGTGCAATGTGGGGTGTGCACAATTGACACATTTGAGGACTTCAAAAGGGAGTTCAGAAGCCAATTCTTCCCTGTAAATGCTGAAGAAGAGGCGAGGGGCCGGCTTGGACGACTAAAACAAATGGGTAGCATAAGGGAATATGTGAAAGAGTTCACAACCTTGCTGCTAGAAGTCCCTGACACATCGGACAAATATGCTTTATTCTTGTTCAGGATGGTCTCCAATCATGGGCTAACATTGAGCTCAAACGATGTGGTATCCAAGACTTATCTTCGGCCATTGCCGTTGCTGAAAGTCTTATTGATTACTCCTCAAACAAAGAAGGCCAGAGGCCAACTGATAGAAAGTTTATTGGAGCAAGGAATGGGGGAGGCCATGCTAAGAGTCAAAGCTATAAAAATCACAAAGAAAGCTCCTCATTCAAGCCATAAGACAAGGGGAAGGAAAGGGAAGAACGTGGTGCCTCAAAGCCCCGTGTGACGTGCTTCATTTGTGATGGACTGCATTGGGCACGAGAATGTCCCAAAAGGAAGACATTGAATGCTTTAGTTGCCTCCACTCATAATCAAGACAGAAGTGAGACAGATGAAGGTGAGAAGATGGGATCTTTGCGGTTGCTTAGTGCATTACAAAGTGCCCCGACGTCCCCCAAGGGACTCATGTTTATGGATGCATCCATCAATGGGAAAGTTGCCAAAGCCCTGGTCGACACAGGTGCATCCCACAACTTTGTTTCACTAGAGGAAGCTAAGAAACTTGGTCTCAAGGTTACCAATAGAGGTGGCTCCCTCAAAGTAGTTAACTCGGTGGCACAACCTCTCCAAGGAATTGCCCGCGGAGTGAAGGTCAGTCTTGGTGCATGGACTGGCCAAGTGGATTTATCTGTGGCACCCATGGATGATTTCTCGGTGGTATTCGGCATGGAGTTCTTGGACCATGTGAGAGCTTTCCTTGTTTCATGTTCAAACTCTATGTGCATTATGGATGGACCAAAGGCTTGTCTAGTACCAACGGAAAGGACCACCAAGCCTACTACCCAAGCTCTCTCAGCACTTCAATTTCAGAAGGGATTGAAGAGGGAGAAAGAGAGTTACTTGGCCATTCTAAAGGAGTATGATGATGAAGCATCACCACAACTAAGCTTGTTGACGGAGGTGCAAGTTGTCTTGGATGAGTTCCAGGATGTAATGACGGAGGCATTGCCAAAACAATTACCCCCAAGGAGGGAGGCGGACCATGAAATTGAGCTGGAGCCTGGCACAAGACCACCAGCAATGAATCCTTACCGGATGGAAAATTCGGAGTTGGAAGAACCACGAAAGCAACTCAATGAGCTGTTGGATGCTGGTTTCATTATACCATCCAAAGCCCCATTTGGTGCCCCGGTGCTTTTCTAGAAAAAGAAGGATGGTTCACTGAGAATGTGCATTGACTACCGTGCTCTAAACAAAATCACGGTAAAGAACAAGTATCCTATCCCACTCATTGCTGATTTGTTTGATCAATTGGGGAATGCTAGATACTTCTCCAAGTTGGACTTGCGGTCGGGATACTACCAGGTGCGCATAGCAAAAAGGGATGAGCCGAAGACTACATGTGTAACAAGGTACGGTGCTTATGAGTTCCTTGTTATGCCATTTAGTCTCACCAATGCACCTGCTACCTTTTGCACTCTCATGAATAAACTCTTCCATCCCTACCTCGATCGTTTCATGGTAGTATATCTTGATGATATTGTACTATATAGTCGGACTATGGAAGAACATCTTGAGCATTTGAAGAAGGTGTTTGAGGTCCTCAGAGAAAATGAGCTATATGTTAAGAGGGAAAAATGTTCCTTTGCCCAAGATGAGGTGATGTTCTTGGGTCATGGGATAAAAGATGGGAAGCTTATGATGGATGGAGACAAGGTGAAAGCCATCCAAGAATGGGTACCTCCTACTAAGGTCCCCGAGTTAAGGTCCTTCATTGGACTTGTGAACTACTACCAGAGATTCATCAAGTCATATTCAGTAAGAGCAGCCCCACTAACTGACCTACTCAAGAAGAACAATACTTGGGAGTGGACAAACAAGTGCCAAGCCTCGTTTCATGACTTAAAAAAGGCCATTATCGAAGAACCAGTGCTTTACTTGCCAGACCCCTATAAGATGTACGAGTTGCATACAAATGCTTCAGACTTTTCCATTGGTGGAGTATTGATGCAAGATGGGCACCCGATAGCATATGAGAGCTGCAAGCTCAATGAAACTGAACGTCGCTACACGGTGCAGGAAAAGGAGATGACAGCTATCATCCATTGTCTAAGGGTGTGGCGACACTACTTGTTGGGTTCTCACTTTGTGATCATGACAGACAATGTAGCAACTAGCTACTTCCAAACTCAGAAGAAGTTGAGTCCCAAACAAGCTCGGTGGCAAGACTTTTTGGCAGAATTCGACTACAAGCTTGAATACAAGCCTGGTAAGGCCAATGTGGTGGCCGATGCACTAAGTCGAAAGACGAAATTAGCAGTTTTGAGTATACCAAGCTGTCCCTTGCTGGAAAAGATCAAAGAAGGGTTAGAGCATGATGCCCTGACTCAAAACCTCCTAGTCCTCATCAAAGAAGGAAAGATGAGGCAATTTTGGCAGAGTGACGGATTACTCTATGCCAAGAAAAACCGCATCTACGTTCCTGAATGGGGGAACTTGAGAAAAGAGCTAATCAAGGAATGTCATGATTCACTATAGGCTGGACACCCAGGTATGAGACGCACCATTGCCTTGATCAAGTCTATTTACTATTGGCCTCAACTGCGGGATGATGTTGAAGCCTATGTGAGAACTTGTCTTGTTTGCCAACAAGACAAAATAGAGTAGCGTGCACCCAGTGGCTTGCTAGAACCGCTGCCTATTCCGGAGAGACCATGGAGGAGTGTCTCGATGGACTTCATCCCTTGCTTGCCAAAATCAGAAGGCTTTGGCAGTATAATAGTGGTCATTGATCGCTTCAGCAAATATACAACATTCATACCTGCCTCAGCAGATTGCACTGCAGATGAGACTGCACGGTTGTTCCTCAAGCATGTTGTGAAGCATTGGGGAATTCCCTCTAATATTGTGAGTGATCGAGACCCACGATTTACTGGGAAGTTCTGGACGGAGTTGTTCAAGCTGCTGGGATCAGACTTAAACTTCTCCACAAGTTTTCATCCGCAAAGCGATGGGCAGAAAGAACATGCCAATGCATTGTTGGAGCTGTATCTTAGGCATTTTGTTAGTGCCAACCAACATGATTGGGCTAAGTTGCTGGATGTAGCCCAATTCTCTTACAACTTATAACAAAGTGAATCCACCAGCAAGAGTCCCTTCAAAATCATTACGGGACAACAACCTATGACCCCTCATGCTTTGGCCACAAGCTATGAAGGGAAGAGTCCTGTAGCTTTCAAATTTGCTAAGCCATGGCATTAGCAAGCTGAGTTGGCCCGAGCCTATTTGAACAAGGCATCCAGAAAAATGAAGAAATGGGTTGACAAGAAAAAGAGGATGGTCGAATTTCGGGAAGGAGATTTGGTCCTTGTCAAATTATTTCCATGACAGTTTAAGTCCTTGCGGAAGGTTCACAAGGGATTGGTGCAGAAATACGAAGGGTCATTTTCTGTCCTTAAACAGATTGGTAAGGTGTCTTACAAGCTACAACTCCCTCCCAAGCTTAAGATATATCTAGTCTTTCATGTAAGCATGTTGAAGCCTTATCATGGAGACAAGGAAGATGCAAGTCGAGGAGAGTCGAAGAGGGCACCCACTGCGGTAGTAACCTCCTTTGATAGAGGAGTGGATTCCATTCTGGCAGACCGCCTAATTCAGTGAAGAGGTGTACCAAGTTATCGGGAATACTTGGTCAAATGGAAGAATGCCCCGGACATAGAGGCAAGTTGGGAACCTGAAGACACTTTGTGGCAGTTCAAAGATGACATAGAAAGGTTCAAGCTTGAAGGCGTGAAAATGGCGTCGCGAACTTGAGTGGGGGAGAATGTCACGCCCCGTAAAGGTTCATAAGGGATTTCCCAAACATTTACATTTTTCCGCACATATGTAATATTCTAGAAGGTCATTGTAAACCGTTAGATTAAATGGATCGTGGCCGTCCATTTCGGTAGGTAGGAATTAATCCCAGTCCTCCATTTGGTAGGTGGGAATCGATCCTAGCCATCCATTTTAGTAGGTGGAAGTTGATCTTAACCATCCATTTGGTAGGTGGGAATCAATCGTAGCCATTCATTTGGTAGGTGGGAGTTAATCCTAACCATCCATCTGTTAGGTGGGAATTGATCTCGGCCATCCATTAAGGAGGTGGAGGCCTATATATACCTTATGTAAATTCATTTGTAATCATTCAATCAATTCAAGCAATTAAGCATTTCAAGTAATACAAAGCATTCTTCACAAACTCTTGTGTTCTTGTTATGCTATTGAATCTTCTCGATCTCTAAGTCCTATTCTATTCTCTTTGGAGTGCTTTTATCAGTTTGGAAGGCAGACTTAGTGCAACAGACCGTGCTAAGTTCCGCACGATTGCTAGCTGAATTTTAGGGCCGCGACACTAGGCTATAACATATACATCTAGGCCAAAACCATCTATCTCAGCTATGGTCTCCACATGGCCGATGTGGAGACCACATGACTGGAACCTACTATATCAACCAAAGTCAAACCATACGGTTAAAGAAAATCCACATGACCAAAGTCAATTATCTTGTCCAAAGTCATATGAATCCATTGGCATGCCAACAAGTTATCTTATACTAGTCTAGGCTTATCCGTGGGCTCAACCATAATTGTTTGCATAAATCATTTTATTTATTTACCATATTGAGCATTTTTAATTTTTTATTGCATCATTACTTTTTCTAGAATCCTACTATCCATCTTGTTTATAATTTATAACTATTATTCATGTCACTGTCAGATCATATTACATTCAAATTGTAACACCTATAATTACGGCTTAGTAAATAATACGGATTATGGAGGTAGAATTATATAATTAAGGGTCATGGGAAAATAGTTGAAAAAAGATGAGAATGTGAAAGGTCATAGATTTTAAGCCTGTAACAATACTTACACAACCGTGAACCATCACGAGATAGAATTCTAGGTTAAAGCATATTCATAGTCGTGACAGTAGTTGTCGTGCATATGAATATCATCAGATATAAAATCGCATCAGTTGTTGTTTCTTTTTCTCACAACCTAAAATCAAAAGTGAACTCTAGAATTCGTAGTTCTCTCATACTAGAGACCAATGCCTTATGTTTTTTTTATTCCCAGTTTTAAACATCTAAACCCAAGCAAAAGATCAAAGTTTAAGCAAGTTCTTATGCAAGAGGAGCACAAAAAAGAGGTGCCTTTGAGGAGGCCAAACCATAGGAGGAAGATAGGAGATGAATCTTCCATCCCAGTTGTGTTTCCTTTGATTGAGGTAAGGAATCACATTTCCCTTTCATTTTTACAAGTTTTCATAGCTTTAATCATGTCTACTTCATTATGGTAGAGACCCATTTTTAAAATAGTTAGGGTTTTGGGTAATCAATGAGTTTTCATGGCTTAAGACCCCTCTCTAAATTATTAAAGGTTATACCATGTATTAGGAAGAAGTTATATGAGATTAAGGTTGTAAGAAGGGTTAAAGTTAGGACTTTTATCTTTATGGCTTTAAAAGCTAATTTTAAAGGTTATAGATGTTGATATAGATATGTTATATGTGATAGGAGTTGGAAGAGGAGGTGGTGAAACCCATCAAAGGAATAAGCAAGCTTGAAAGAAGCTTGGTTTTTGAGGCTTCATTAAAGTTTGTACATATATGCATTCTAATTCCTAAAATATGGCATGTTGTGTGTTAATTTGGTGATAATTGAATTGTGTGCTTATATATGCTATGTGCTAAGTTCAAATGATGTAATTAATTCAATGAGATATGATATTGAATAAGAAGTGCCATAAATGCAAGTGTGCCTTGAATGAGAATTAATGATGCTTATAGTGTATATGTAATAAATGTGCTTAAGATATATTAAATGGAGTAATGAATGATGCTGCCTTAATGGGTGAAAGAGGTAAGTAAGAATGGTTATATGCATATGGAAACATGAATGCTTGATAGGATGGCTTGTGAGCATGACAAAGGGTAAATGGAGTGATTATATGTCCAATTATGCTTTTGCATGTTTTAATGCATGTTTGAGATGAATGTTGATAGGAAAAGGTTGTCATGGGACAACCATTAGAGATGTTGAATGTGATTTGTCATAAATGCATATTTTAATATTGTTAATTGCTGGAAAATCCAGATTCACACCTGTGACTAAGGGCTCATGATCATGAATCTCATATCACAAAAAATGTCATGCCTATTACTATGTTCACACCTGTGAAGTAAATGCACAAAACAAATAGAATTATTCATGACCAAGTTCATGGTTTGGTTCACAGGTAGGGGTACCTTTATGGTCGTGAACAGATAGTTCATGCTTGTGAATGATGTTAAAATGATATATGTTGTTTTCTTAAATGGTTACAATGCAATGAGTATATACATGCCTTCATGATGATATGTTTAAAGTATGCTTATATGATTTCCAACATAAGAATGTTACATGATGAATTTTCCACATGAACAAAGTATATATGCTATATGTTATGAATGTTATATTGAAGTATATAAAGAAGACACATGACCAAGTAAATCCCAGACTCGATACTAAGAATAGAAGTAGGATAAATGGCATACCATTAAGGGGGTTTACTATACTATAGTTATATGATACACATAAATTCTTAAGCACAAGGTAGCTTCAGCTTGGATGAGTGCCCTTGATCCTGTATTTCATGTAAAAGTTATATATTTACTTCGTCAATATGGCTTAAGCTAGGAGAGCGGTATTGCCTCGAGGAGCATAGACTGGCATACATGATTATAGATAGTGGTAGGGTTGCTTAAGCTTGGACAAGTGCCTTTGTTCATAACCCCTATTGGAATATCCTATGTTGAAAGGTATTGGGTCATGCATTTAAAGTGATTTAGGAATAAAATGAAATGGAAAAAAAGATTCAAAGACATAAGTATACATGATCGCATCGTTAAGATTTATACGTTATGGTTATAGTATTATGTCTAATAAGGTTATCTAATCTCATAAGGTAAGGTATTTTTATATGATTTGACGTATTCACTTCCATGCTATGATTATGTATGACATTTGAATTGCATGTTGAATTTTTATGCCTATATGTACCACTAAGCTTTCAGTAGCTAAGCGTGCAAGTGTTTTCCTCTTACAGGTTAGAGCCTAGTAGATAAAAATAGAAGTTGATCAAGAGAAGTTAGCCTAACATTAGAGACAACAGACCAGACCCTATAAGGGTTTGTAATATCATATGTCACACTTTTGCATTGTTTTTGTTCATATCATAGTGAGTTGGTTGTTTACTTTTTTTATATGTCTATAAATGAAGGAATTGTGTAATTTATGTCAAAGGCATATATATTTGTAAACCTTTGGACAAGGGTTAGTCGTACTTTTTATGAAATGGTGATTTTACATGTTAAGCCAAACATTATTTTTACTTTATGTTTTATGCAAGGCATCATGGCCATGGTGTAAAGAAAAAGTCTTAAATTTTCATAGGTTTTTGGCATATAGGAGTGTGTGGCACTAGCTCATTTAGCTAGGCTAATCCTGGTTAGGTGAGAGGGCATTATATTTAGTTGTTATTAAGAGTTAGGTTTTGACATTTATGAACCTAAGTGGGTTAAGGGTAATCATGAATACATAGTACATCTCATATGTCTCTGATATGGGTTTTCTCTATTGACTTGTAGGAGTATAAGATATAGATGGAGCTAGAAGCTCATGATGTTTTTGAGAGCAATAGTTCTCCTAATCTGAAGGCTACTAATCAGCCTAGTGCTTTGAGTATACAAGGTCAATGTGCTGCCGCAGTCCCTCAGCAACCACCTGTTGGACAAGAGGATCTAGGTACCATACCGATCATACAGCAGATGGCTGGTAGCTTGCAATAATTTGTACAGGCCATACCATAGGCACTGCACAACTAGCTCCATAGTCACTCTTAGAGGCACCAAAGATGAAGATAGATAGCCTTTTGAAGTATGGGGGCCACTGATTTTCATGGAAGAGGTGAGGATGATCCCACCTCAACCGAGTTTTAGCTAGAAAAGACTGAGAGAGTCTTAGAAGATTTAGAGTTTGTCAAGCAGCACAAGGTCAAGTATGCAATATCACTTCTACAGGAACATGCATATAAGTGGTGGAAATCAGTTCTGAAGAAGCCATAAACTCCACAGCCTCCAATTTGGGAGTATTTTGTTGCAGAGTTTAAGAATGAATATGTGCCTCAAGTCTACTTAGATGAAAAAAGAAGGGAATTCCTAATTTTGCGATAGAGGACATGACAGTTTTTGAGTATGGGAATGAGTTCACACATTTGAGTAGATATGTCACCGGTCTTATGGAGGACGAGAGTGATAAGTGCTACCACTTTGAGGACGGTTTGAATGATGACATAGGATATCATGTCATTTCCCTACAGCTTGGAGACTTATCTACACTTGTGTCCACTGCCATAAATATCAAAAAGAGAAGAAATAGAAGAGCATAGGAGACTGCCAAAAGACCCATAGCTAGTGTGGCACATACAAATGGAAAGAGAGGCCAATTCTTTTTAGGACAATCCTAGGATGGGGATAAAGTAGAGGATATAGTCATTCACAGTCCAGTTCTTTCAGAGGGGACCACCCTCTAAGACTACCTCAGCCACCACCAGCACTCAGGTAGCTAGGGATATTGCTCCTTTATGTGGGACATGTTAGAGAAACCACCTTGGAGAATGTCAGTTAGCTTCAGGGGCTTGCTTCAGGTGTGAAGCCCTAGATCACATAAAGAGGGATTGCCCTTTATTGGCAAATACTACACCCATATAGATAGCAATATTAACACCAGTTTAAAATAGGAACCAGACACAAGGTGGTTGTATAGGACCTATCGGGGTCTAAAATCAAACATGAAAGAAAAAAATTAAAATGATAATAAAATATGAGAAAAATATTTTGGATATTATTAATTGAGAATTTTGAAGTTTTGAACTAAAATTTAGAAAAAAATAAATTTTCGTTGGACGAAATTGGAATTTACATTATTTTTTATACATATATTTTAAAAAGGTATAAAAATAGAATAGTCTTTATCTAAGGAAAGAAATATTATTTGGATTAAAATAAAGTAAGAGTGATTTAAATTAATGGACCAATGAGGGAGAAGATTATCTAATTAATCCTAACCATCCACCTAATCCAACTATAAAAGTCAAATTTCACTTTTTGCCTTTATTCTTCTTCTTCCTCATTTTAAACAAATCAAATTCTCTCTCTTCTTCTATCTTTGTAGTCATGACCCTCCCCCCATTGTTCATATTTTTTTTCTTCAATCAAAGCTAAGGTTATATAAAAAAAAATTTTGATTAAAGAAAAATCAATAAGAAAGTGAAGCAGAGTGAGCAAAACAAAGGAAGAGGAAAAAAGAAAAGAAGAGAAAAAGATAAGGAAGATTTTGGTCATTTTGAAGATCAACAAAGGTGAGGTTAAATTTTCCATCTTCTCAACCACTACACATAATAGCTTTCTCTTTTCTTTGATTTTGGGGTTAGTTACCATTAAGAATGATAATTTAGGGTTATTATTATGTTAGTAGTGATTAAAGGTTGATTAGTATGTTTAGTGGTTGATTAGTGTGAAAATTGTTATTAGGCTAAGGAGGTGAACAATCTTTGGGCCATAATAAAAAAAGGAAGTAAGGGCAAGGAGAAAGCTAACTAGGAGGAAAAGAAAAGTGAAGTTAAGTAGATTTTTTTAGGTATGTACATTTGGCAAAAAAATCAATATGGAAAATGTTGATTTTTTATTTTGTGATATTATGTATAATTGTGTATATAATTTATGATATTTTGATTGAGTGATGAATTAGTGATCAAATGATGCCATGAATGTGAAAATAAAAATTTGAATATGATGTTGATGTATGAAGATGGAAATTGTAGGAATTAATTGAAGTGCTGAAAGATTCCTCTTATGAATAGTGTTTACTTTTCTGGTCATAACTTGAGTTCTGAAATTCTTTTTGAGTTTTTCTTATTAGGTTGGAAATTTAAGACATAAGGCTTCAATTTCATAAAGATCATTAGACCTGAATATGCCTACAATTAGGTATAAAATGGACTCAAAGTTTGAAATAGAAATATGTTCAATAAAATACTAGGCAGAATGGAATGAACGTAGTTTAGTGAAAAATTCATAACTTTTGCTAAAAAAAATTATATTTAATGTGATTTAAGTTTGATATTAAAGATAAAACATGTACCTACATTTTGTTATTTGATCACTTATCCAAATTTCATTTAAAAATTTATAAAAAAAGAAGGAAAATATGAGACATAAATATTGTCCAGAATATGACAGCTTGTATATGTATTGATTGTTGAATTTTGTGATAGAAAAAATATTATTTGACTTTTCTTATAATTATAATGATTAAATGAGCAAGTATGATTTTGTAAAACATTTAATGGAGATTATCACATTTATGTGAAATTATAGTGTTACATACATAATTTATATAAATAATAATAAAGGTAACAAATATAATTAAGTCCTATAACATCTAGTCGACAACTAGAAATTAGAATAAGTTAGCATGCCAATAAAAGGATAGAAATTTAGGCACTATAAAATAATGCTGAGATTTAATTTATATAGACACTAAAAAATAGTGTTGAGTTTGAAATTATGTATGCACCCAAAAGGTGCTGAATTATTATTGAAAATATAAGCTTTAAATGTCGAGTTATAAAATAATTAAGTAGGCACCGAGTATACTGATAGGGAGTAGAAAGCCTATATCCAGTGTTTAATTCCGATCTAAAATGTTGTGGGCTATTAAATAAATAGAAAAAAATATAAATTATTAAATTTATATTTTAAATTGTATGTCTTGTATTGTGAAAGAATTTCAAGCGTGCTTAGTGAATGAAATATTATAATTGATGAATTGTATATTTTTTCTTGACGTAAATAATATTGATATTATTGGAATGTTTTTGGCTTAATAAAATTATTAATATAATTATTGGATAGTTGTCAAATGTACGACTAACCTAGTAGTTTAACACGTGTGTTTCATGCTTAGATTTATAGACGTAGCTGTTATATTAGGACTACTGAAGAAAAGGGAAACCCCAAGATCAAATTGTAGCAATTTAATTTTTTTGTATGTTTTGGAAATTTTGTTGTATAAGTAAATATTAAAAATTTATTTTAATATAAATTTGTGGCATGTAGGATTTATAAAAGAGTGAATTTTGTAATTAATATATTTGGTATTATTTATAAATGTATTTTTGAATATTATGGTTTAATGAATGAGTTCTTTTAAATCAAAATATTTACATCACTAATTACATATTTAAATAATATAAAATAATAAAATAATAAATATTCCACTAGTAATAAACTCAAAAATTGAAAATAAAATTATTCAATAAATTGAGCATTGTTTTTTTTTTTTTACAAAAATGAGCTTAGTAGCACTTTTATACACTATTAACGACTAGTAGGGTAAGGGAGCGCTACAAACTATGAGAGTTTGGTATGAAAGACCTAGTGCATTTCTTTTAAATTAAAATATTTACATCACTAGTTACATATTTAAATGATATAAAAAAAGAAATATAGTAGTAAATATTCCGCTAATAATAAACTCGAAAATTGAAAAACAAATATAAACAATATAAAATAATTTGACCATTGGTATTTTTAAAAAAATGAGCGTAGTAGCACTTCAATACATTATTAACAACTAGTAAGGTAAGAGAGTGTTGCATTTATTGGTATCAGAGTCTGATTAATTGATTCTTGAACAGTGGGTGTCAAATAGAAAGTGTATCTCATGCATATTTATAAATTGCTGCAATTAACTGATATGGGTCCCTTCTTCTAGTTTATAGGTAGATATGGATTCGGGATTGGAACAAGATTTCTCGGTAGATGAACTGAGTTATAGTTTTTCAAACTCATCCAATCTTAGACAACCTCCATCAATGAGAGATTTTCGGGTCGAGTGTAGTAGCTCCACCTAGGGCAGGGGGACAGGCTAATTTAGGATATAAACCTCTTATGGAGCATATCGGAAATTTGTTGCAACAGATAGTTCAAGCAGTTCCACAACTAGCTCCACCTTTTCCTCCACCTTAGCCAAAACCCCGGATTGATAAGTTTAGAAAATATGGGGCCACAAATTTTATGGGAATGAGAGAGGATGACCCAGCAGCATCAGTGTTTTGGATGGAATTGACAGAAAAGGTGTTTGAGGAACTCGAGTATCCAAAGGAACAAAAAGTCAGGTATGCAGTGTCCCTTCTAAAAGATCATGCCTATGACTGGTGGAAATCAATCTTATCAAAGCCCTATACACTGAAACCACCTTCATGGAATTTCTTAAAGGCAGAATTTAGCAAGAAATATATGCCTAGAGTTTATATTAATGAAAAGAAGGAGTTTTAAGACCTGAAGCAAGGAAGTATGTTAGTGGCAGAATATGAGATGGAATTCACCAAACTGAGTAAATATGCATTTGGAATCATTGTTGATGAAATAGATAGATGTCATAGATTTAAGGATGGGCTTAATGATGATATTGGAAATATGGTTACCGCCCTTCAGCTTGAGGATTTTGCTACACTAGTATCATCAACCATCAGTGTGGAAAAAAGGTCAAAGAGAAAGAGGATAGAAGAGTCACCCCCAAGATTGACAATTAGCATGGTCCAAACATCAGGAAAAAGGGGGCGAACAGTACCTAGGTTTTTCCAGTCACAAGGTTCTAGACCAACTTTTTCAGCTAGGCAAAGCCAACAGTCCAGGTCAGAAGGGTCTACAACTAGTACACCAGCTTCGGGTAATAGGAGATTTATATCTGTCACATGTCAGTATTGTGGAAGATCACAAACAGGTGATTGTTGGTGGATTACTGGAGCTTGCTTATGATGCGAATCTACTGAGCACAAACAGAAAGATTGCCTTAGAAGAAAAGGTACAGGTGGTGTAGTATCAGTTTAGGTTCAGAATTTCACTCGAGGCAGAGACAGGGGACATGGACAGTCTAGAAGAGGCAGGATTGTTCAGAGTGTATCAGAATTAGTGAATAAAGTAGAAGGTAGTCGAGCCATAGTTCGAGCATATGCCATGAGAGCTCATGAGGAGCAGGATGCCTTAGATGTCATTATCAATAAATTTTCTCTTTATGATACTAATTTATTTGCACTGATAGATCCGGGTTTTACACATTCATATTTATACATGTCAACACCTAGTCAAGGTAATATGGTAGCAGAGGAATTAGATTATGATATATTAGTGACAAATCCTTTGGGTCATAGAGTGAAAGTTAGTCGAGTTTATAAAAACAGTCCACTCAAAGCTAAGAATGTAGAATTCCTAGTTGACTTGATAGATTTTCCATTTCATGAGTTTGATGCACTCTTGGGGATGGATTAGTTAACTCAGCATAGGGCAGTGGTGGATTGTCAGTATAGGAGAGTGACTTTCAAGAATTCAGGGTAGGATGACATGATTGTTTTAGGTGAGAATTGACCATACTTGACTAATGTCATTTATGTTACAAAGTCATGTAAGCTTATCAAAAAGGGATATGAAGCATTTTTGGCAAATATTGTAGATACCAAGAAAGGGAGTCTAGATCTCAGGGAGATTCCTACAGTATGTGAATATCCAGATATCTTCCTTGAGGACTTGCTAGGGCTACCACCTATTTGGGAGATAGAGTTTGCCATAGATGTCTTGTTAGGCACAACCCTGATATCGATCACTCCCTACAAAATGGCACCTACTGAACTAAAGGAATTAAAAGTGCAATTGTAAGAGTTATTAGAGAAAGGGTTTATCAGATCTAGTGTCTCACCTTGGGGGTGCTCCGGTTCTATTTGTGAAAAAGAAGGATGACACCTTTCATTTGTGTATTGATTATCGTCAGTTGAACAAGATGACAATTAAGAACATATATCCATTATCGAGAATAGATGACTTGCTTGATCAGTTGAAAGGATCAAAGGTATTTTCTAAAATTGACCTCATATTAGGTTATCACCAATTGAGAATTAAAGAATCAGACATTTCAAAAACAATATTTAGGACTCGATATGGTCATTATGAGTTCTTAGTAATGTCTTTTGGCCTGACAAATGCCCCAGTAGTATTTATGGATCTAATGAATATAATCTTTAGGCCTTATTTAGACCAGCTCATGGTGGTGTTCATAGATGATATCTTGGTGTACTCCAGAAGCAGAGAAGAGCATGATTAACATCTTCGTATTTTATTCCATACTTTGAGAGAGAATCAATTATATGCGAAGTTGTCAAAATGTGCACTCTGGTTGGATGAAGTGGCCTTTCTAGGGCATATTGTCTCAGTCGATGAGATCAAAGATGACTCCAACAAGGTAGAGGCGATCCTCAACTGGAAATCACATCAGAATGTGATAGAGGTGAGAAGTTTTCTTGGTTTGGCTGGTTATAATCAGAGGTTCGTGAAAGGATTTTCAATGATAGTCTCCCAGCTAACAAAATTTCTTAGAAATGAGACCAGATTTGAGTGGATAGACTGGTGCCAAACTAGTTTTGATAAGTTGAAGAAAATGTTGATTGAGGCACCAGTGTTGACATAGCCTATTGTGGGAAAGGATTATGTTGTGTACAGTAATGCTTCCCTTAATGGTTTGGGCTGCGTACTAATGCAAGAAAGCAAAGTGATTGCTTATGCTTCCAGAAAACTAAAGCCTCATGAGAGAAATTATCGACACATGACCTAGAACTAGCAGCCATTGTGTTTGCATTGAACATATGGCGACACTACCTATATGGCAAGCAATGTTATATCTATACAGACTATAAAAGTTTGAAATATTTGCCTTCAAAAAAGGAACTCAATTTGAGACATAGGCAATGACTAAAACTAATCAAAGACTACAATTGTGTCATTGATTATCAGCCGAGTGAGGTCAATGTGGTAGCTGACGCTCTAAGTAGAAAAACTCTGGCAGGTAAACGTTAAAACTTAAATTTATTAAGTGAACAATATTAAATAATAAAAATTGAAATAATAAGTAATTTATATATTATTTGGTAGAATTGCATATTCAACCTTCATTGATTAAACAAGTAAAGGACAATCAGAAGTAGGACACGAAATTAAAGGAAATATTTGAAATGATGAAAAGGGGTGAAAAACTATAATTTACTATTGAAGCATATGGGAGTTTAAGGCATAAGGACGGGTTATGTGTGCCAGACATACCAGAATTGAAACAAGATATTTTGAAAGAGGCTCACATTGTTATTTATGCAATGCACCATGGGAGCAATAAAGTGTATTATGATTTGAAGGCATATTACTGGTGGCTAGGAATGAAAAGAGATATCACATAGTATACTACCAGATATTTAACTTGTTAGCAAGTGAAGGCTCAGTATCAAGTACCAAGTGGATTATTGCAATCAATTTCAATTATGGAGTGGAAATGGGAAAGAGTTACATTGGATTTTATTTCAGGGTTGCCTTTGATATAAAAGAGGCATGATGCAATATGGGTAGTGGTGGACCGGCTCACCAAATCAACTCATTTTCTACCGATCAAGATGGATTATCGACTTAACCATTTGGTAGAGATCTATGTTAATGAGATAATTCATTTACATGGTGTGCCAATTTCAATCATTTCAGATCGAGACCGAAGGTTCACTTCACAATTCCGAAAAAGTTTGCATCAAGCCATGGGTACTCGGCTCAATTTCAGAACAACTTTCCACCCACAAACAGATGGACAATCAGAGAGGGTCATACAGATATTGAAAGATACGTTGAGAAGTTATGTGATGTAATTTAAAGGCAATTGGGACAAACATCTTTCATTAATAAAATTTGCCTATAATAATAGTCACCAAGCTAATATCGGTATGACACCATATGAAGCCTTGTATGGAAGGAAATGTAGAATTTCTCTATGTTGGACCAAGCTTAGTGAAAAGAAAGTAGTGGGTCAAGAGTTAGTGCAACAGACAGAGGAAAAAGTGAGAGTAATAAGAGATAGGCTGAAAGCCACTGTTGATAGACATAAATCGAACGCAAATTTGAAAAGAAGAGTATTGAGTATACAGTTGGTGACAAAGTATTCTTAAAAGTCTTACTTTGGCAAAGGATTTTCCGATTTGGAAAGAAAAGAAATTTGAGTCCTAGGTTCATTGGACCATACAAGGTACTTGAACGCATAGGTCCTCTGGCATACAAATTAGCTTTATCACCAGAATTAGATTCACAATGTATTCCATGTGTCCATATTGAGAAGATATCGATTGTATCCATCTCATATCATATCAGAAGAATCTATAGAGATACGACCAGACCTAACTTATGAAGAGAAGCCAGTGGAAATTCTAGCTTGATAATGAAAGAGCTATGGAACAAGAAGGTTCCATTGGTCAAAGTTGTGTGGAAAAATCATAATTCAAAAGAGGTGACTTGGAAAAATGAAGAGGTGATGAAGGCTTAGTATCCACAATTGTTTCACTCCAGTTAAAAAGGTAAATTTCGAGGATGAAATTTTTTAAGGAGGGAAAAATTGTAATGCCAGATAATTTAGGTCACAGTTGCGGTTGACCAAAATTTGGTGCGCCGAACCGATTGGGGTCTAAATTCGGACATGAAAGAAAAAAATTAAAATGATAATAAAATATGAAAAAAAATATTTTGGATATTATTAATTGAGAATTTTAAAGTTCAGAACTAAAATTTAGAAAAAATAATTTTTTACTGAACGAAATTGGAATTGACAGTATTTTTGACACAAATATTTTAAGAAGGTACAAAAATATAATATTATTTATCTAAGAAAAAGAATATTCTTTGGATTAAAATAAAGTAAGAGTGATTTAAATTAATAGACCAATGAGGGACAAAATTATCTAATTAATCCTAACCAACCACTTAATCCAACTATAAAAGTCAAATTTCACTTTTTGGCTTTATTCTTCTTTTTCCTCAACTTAAACGAACTAAATTCTCTCTCTCCTTCTCTCCTTGTAGCTTGACCCCCCCCCCATTGTTCTTCTTTTTTTTTCTTCAATCAAAGCTAAGGTTAGATGGAAAACAAAAGTTGGATTAAAGCAAGATCAACAAGAAAGTGAAGCAAAGTGAGCAACAAATGAAGAGGAAAGAAGAAAAGAAGAGAAAAAGAGAAGGAAGATTTTGGTCATTTTGAAGATCTACAAAGGTGAGGTTAGATTTTCCATCTTCTCACTTTTCTTCTTCTCTTTTCTTTTATTTTGGGGTTAGTTACATTAAGGTTGGTAATTTAGGGTTATGATTATGTTCATGGTGATTAAAAGTTGATTAGTGTGTTTAGTGCTTGATTAGTGTAAAATTGTCGTTAGGCCAAAGAGGTGAACAATATTTGGGCCATAATCAGAAAGGAAGTAAGGGCAAGGAGAAAGCAAACTAGGAGGAAGAGAAGAGTGAAGTGAAGTACATTGTTTTTTTAGGTATGTACATTTGGCAAAAATTTAATATGGAAAATGTTGATTTTTGATTTTGTGATATTATGTGTAATTGTGTATGTAATTGTTAATATTTTCATTGAGTGATGAATTGGTGATTAGGTGATGCCATGAATGTGAAAATAAAAATTTGAATATGATGTTGATGCATGAAGATAGAAATTGTAGGAATTAATTGAAGTGTTGGAAATTCGTCTTATAAACAGTGCCTACTTTTCTAGTCATAACTTGAGTTCTGGAAATTCTTTTTGAGTATTTCTTATTGAGTTGGAAATTTAAGTCATAGAGCTTCAACTTTCATTTAGACTATTAGACCTGATTATGCTTACAATTAGATATAAAATGGACTCAAAAGTTGAACTAGAAATCTACCCAGTAAAATACTAGGCAACATGGAATGAACGCAGCTTAGTGACAAATTCATAACTTTTGCTAAAACTTTCGGTTTAATATGATTAAAGTTGTAAATTAAAGATAAGACATGTATCTACATTTGGTTAGGTGATAATGTGTCAAAATTCCATTTAAAAATAGATGCAAAATATAGACAAATATGAGACATAAATACTGTCCAGAATATATGTGTTGATTGTTGAATTTTATGATAGAAAAAATATTATTTCAGTTTTTTAATAGTTATAATGATTAAATGAGCAAGTATGATGTAAAATATTTAATGGAGATTATTGCATTTATGTGAAATTATATTAGTGTTACATACATAATTTATGTAAATAATAATAAAGGTAACAAATATAATTAAGCCCTATAATATCTAGTCGAGAACTAGAAATTAGGATAAGTTGGCATGCCAATAAAAGGGTAGAAATGTAGGCACTAGAAAATAGTGCTGAGATTTAATTTACGTAGGAACTAAGAAATAGTGCTGACTTTAAAATTACGTATACACTAAGAAATAGTGCTGAGTTCGAGATTATGTATGCGCCAAAAAGGTGTTGAGTTATTATTAAAAATGTAAGTATTAAATGTCGAGTTATAAAATAATTAAGTAGGTACCGAGTATACTGCTGGAGAGCAGAAATCCTGTATCAAGTGTTTAGTTCTGGTATAAGATGTTATGGGCTATTAAATAAATAGAAAAAATGTAAATTATTAAATTGTATTTCTTGTATTGTTAAAGAATTTCAAGCATGCTTAGTGAATGAAATATTATAATTGATGAATTGTATATTTTAGCTTGACGTAAATAGTATTGATATTATTGGAATGTTTTGGCATGCTTAGTAAATTAATTGTAGTTTCTAAAATTTTATTTTAGAAATATTAATATAATTATTGGATAGTTGCCAAATGTAGCACTAAGCTAATAGCTTAGCGCATTTATTTTACGCGCAGATTAATAGACGTAGCTATTATGTTAGGACGACTGAAGAAAAGGGGAACTCCAATATCAAATTGCTGCAGTTTATTTTCTTTTTATATGTTTCTGAAATTTTGTTGTATAAGTAAATATTAAGAATTTCTTTTAATGTAAATTTGTGGTATGTAGAATTTATAAAAAAGTGAATTTTGTAATTAATATATTTGGTATTATTTGTAAATTTTTTTCTGAATATTAGGGTTTAATGAATGAGTTCTTTTAAATCAAAATATTTACATCACTAGTTACATATTTAAATGATATTAAAAAAATATATAGTAATAAATATTCTGCTAATAATAAACTCAAAAATTAAAAAAAATTAAAAAAATTAAAAAAATAATTTGAGCATTTGTTTTTTTTAAAAAAAGAGCTTAGTACAACTTCCATACACTATTAACGACTAGTAGTGTAAGGGAGTGCTACTAGGGAGCCACATATGTCATAGTGGGTATGTTTTCATTAAACGATTTAGATTTATGTAATTTGATAGACCCATGCTCTACACATTCTTATATTTAGTCATCACAATATGATAATAGAGAAGTTAGAGTTTGAGATTGAGATCACGAACTCTTTAGGCCACAGTGTGGTGGTGAATTGGGTATACAGAAGTTGCCTTTTGGTTGTGCATGGGAAAAAGTTTCCTTCAGATCTCATAGAGTTGTCGTTTCATGAGTACGATGTCATATTAGATATGGATTGGCTCTCACATCATGAGGCAGTTGTTGATTTTCGGTCTAAGATAGTTGTTCTTAAGACTTCATAATAAGAAGAGGTGATAATTGAAGGTGAGAGGTTTCCATAGCCTCCACAAAATGGTTTTTATGATGAAGGCGCAAAAGATGATTCGAAAAGGATGCGAGACTTATTTGACTCATGTGGTCGACACTAGGAAAGTAGGTCTAAATCTCCAGGATATCCTTACAGTGAGGGAGTTTCCAGATGTCTTTCCAGATGATCTACCAGGATTACTACTGAATAAAGATGATGAATTTTCCATAGAGCTCATACTAGGCACAACATCGATATCCATAACACCTTACAAAATGGCACCTTTAGAGATGAAAGAGTTGAAAGCTCAATTGCAAGAGTTGTTAGACAAGGGTTTTATTAGGCCGAGTATATCTCTTTGGGGTGCACCAATTTTGTTTGTAAAGAAGAAAGATGGGTCTATGAGATTATGCATAAACTACAAAGGTGTCTATCAAGAAAATATTCGTTACCATAGATTGATGATCTTTTTAATCAGTTAAAGGGTGCATAAGTGTTCTCCAAGATCGATTTCATGTTGGTTTATCACCAGTTAAAGATAAAAGAAGAAGATATAGCTAAGACAACTTTCAAAACTAGATACGGTCATTATGAGTTTTTGTTATGCCATTCGGTTTAACCAATGCTCCACCAACTTTTATGGGCTTGATGAATCGGATTTTCAAGTCATACTTAGACTAGTTCATAGTTGTTTTCATTGACTACATCTTGGTGCATTCTTAAAATCAAGCAAAGCAAAATCAGCATTTAAGAACAATGTTGTGGATCTTTAGAAATCATAAGATTTATGCAAAATCTCCAAATGTGAGTTTTGGCTTAATGAAGTAGCTTCTCTCAGACACATTGTGTCAGTTGATAACATTAGGGTTGATTCCAGTAAGGTTGAGGCAATATGGAATTGGAAGCCTCCCCATAATGTGGTTGAAATTAGAAATTTTCTTAGTTTGCCAGGTTACTATAGGAGGTTTGTGAAAGCTTTGTCTTCCTTTAACTAGCCTTTTGAGAAAAGATGTGAAGTTCAAGTTGAATGACAAATGTCAAGCTAGTTTCGAGAAGCCCAAGAGTATGTTGACAAAAGCTCAAGTTTTTAGTGATGCTTCTCACAATGGTTTAGGGTGTGTTTTGCTGCAAGAATGAAAGATCGTTGCTTATGCTTACAAGCAGTTGAAGCTGCTTGAGAAAACTTACCCCACACATGATCTTGAGTTGGTAGCCATAGTATTTGCTATAATGATATGGTGTCATTACTTATATGAGAAAAAAGTGTTTCATCTACACCAATCATAAGAGCTTAAAGTATCTTTCGACACAAAAAGAACTCAATTTAAGGCAGAGATGATGGTTAGAATTGATCAAGAACTATAACTGTGTTATTGACTATCATTAATGTCGTGATTGATGCTTTGAGCAGAAAGACTATAGTAAAGTTGTATGTTCAACCTACTCTCAACCAAGAGATTAGAGATGCACAGATATGAGATAACAAGCTAGTTGAGATTGTCGAGTTAGCCTCCAAGGGGGAGAGATTGGAATACACATTTGAGTTTGATGACATTTGATTTTATCAATGTTGTTTATGTGTGCCTAATGTTACAAAATTGAGGCAAAGTGTCCTAAAAAAAGTGTATGAAACCAAGTTTTCCATGCATCCAAGTGGTAACAAAATGTACCATGATCCTAAAGGAAGGTTTTGGTGGGCAGGTATGAAAAAGGATATCACAATAAGATGCCTAGCATGCCATCAAGTCAAGGTAGAACATCATGTAACTTCAGGTTTCATGCAATCGATTACAATACTAGAATGGAAATGGGAATGGATCACGATGGACTTTGTGATTGTGTTGCCTATGACTTCAAGAAAGTTTGACATTGTTTAGATCATAGTGGATAGGCTAATGAAGTCATAACACTTCTTACCTATCAAGAGAGACTATCCTCCAAATAAGCTAGTAGAGCTTTATGTGAATGAGATAGTACAATTACATGGAGTTCCAATCTCCATTATATCAGACAGAGATCCAAGATTTAAATCTTAATTTTTGGGGAAGCTTACAATGAGCTTTGGGTACCAAGCTCAGTTTTAGCACAACTTTCCACCCACAGACAGACTATCAATTGGAAAAGGCGTTATAGATTTTGGAAGACTTGATGAGAAATTGTGTTATTGAGTTTGATGGAAGTTAGGAGAAATATCTAGCATTACTGGAGTTTGCCTAAAACAATTGCTATCAATATAACATCTAGATGGCTCCTTATTAGTCACTATATGGTAGGAAGTGCCAAAGACTATTATGTTGGACAGAGCTCAGTAAGTGAAAGTTAATGGGACCAGAGTTAGTCCAAAAGACAGAAGAAAAAGTGAATATTATATAAGAAAGGTTAAAGGCAGCTTTAGATCGATAGAAATCATATGTAGATCTCAAAAGAAGAGGTATATAGTATGAAGTGGGAGAAAGTGTTTCTTAAAGTTTCTCCATGGAAAAAGGTCCTAATGTTTGGGAAGAAAGGTAAGTTAAGTCCTAAATTCATTAGATCATATGAGATACTAGAACAAATTGGGCCAGTCACTTATAAAGTTGCTTTACCACTAGATTTAAGTAAGATTCACAACATTTTTCAAGTCTCTATGTTGAGGAGGTACAAGTTAGATCCGTCATGCATCATCACAACGAAAAATATAGAGGTGAGATCAGATCTTACTTATGAGGAAGAACCAATTGAGATATTGGCTCAAAAGATTAAAGAGCTAAAGAACAAACAAGTACTGTTAGTCAAAGTCCTATAGAGAAATCATACAACAAAAGAGGTTAAATGGGAAAGCAAAGAGGTGATGAAAGCATCATACCCCTAACTATTCCAAAACAGTACCACAGGCAATTTCGAAAACAAAATTCTTTTAAGAGGGAGAGAAATGTAATGCCTGTAATTAGGGCTTAGTAAATAATATGGATTAAGGAGGTAGAAGTATGTAATTAAGGGTTATGGGAAAAGAGTTGAAAAGAGATGAGAATGTGAAAGCTCATAGGGCTCATGCTCGTGACAATACCTTCATAAAACCGTGAAGCAGATTAATGGTCGTGACAGTAATTGTCTTACCCGTGAACATCATTAGATGTAAAATCCCATTAATTGTTATTTCTTTCTCTTATGACCTGAAATCAAAAGTGACCTATAGAATTCGAAGTTCTCTCATACTAGTGACTAATGCCTTATGTTTTTATTTTATTTCTAGTCCTAAACATCTAAATCCAAGCAAAAGATCAAAGTTTAACTAAGTTCTTGTGTAAAAGGAGCACAAAGAAGAAGTTCCTTTGAGGAGGCCAAACCATAAGAGGAAGACAGGAGATCAATCTTCCATTCCAATTGTGTTTCCTTCGATTGAGGTAAGGAATCATATTTCCTTTTCATTTTTTACAAGATTTCATAGCTTTAATCATGTTTAGTTTGTTATGGTAGAGACCCATTTCCAAAAGACTTCAGGTTTTAGGTAATCAATGTGTTTTCATGGCTTAAGACCCCTCTCTAAATTATTAAAGGTTATAGCATGTATTAGTAAGAAATTATATGAGATTAAGGTTGTAAGAAGGGTTAAAGTTAGGACTTTTATCTTTGTGGCTTTAAAAGCTAAGTGTAAAGGTTATAGATGTTGATACAGATATGTTATATATGATAGGAGTTGAAAGATGAGGTGTTAAAACCCACCAAAGGGATAAGCAAGCTTGAGAGAAGCTTAGTTTTTTAGGCTCCATTAGAGATATGTACATATATGCATTCAAATTCCCAAAATATGGCATGTTGTGTTAATTAGGTGATAATTGAATTATGTGCTTTACATGCTAAGTGCTAAGTTCAAATGATGTGATTAATGCCATGAGATATGATATTGAATAAGAAGTGTCATAAATGCAAGTATGCCTTGAATGAGCATTAATGATGCTTGTAGTGTATATGTAATAAATGAGCTTAAGATGTATTAAATGGAGTAATGAATGATGATGCCTTAATGGGTTAAAAAGGTATGGTTATATGCATATGGAAACATGAATGCTTGATAGGATGGCTTGTGAGCATGGAAAAGGGTAAATGGAGTGATTATATGTCTAATTATGTTTTAGCACATTTTAATGTTTGTTTGAGATGAATGTTAATAGGAAAAGGTTGTCATAGGACAACCATTAGAAACCTTGCATGTGATTTGTAATAAATTCATATTTTAATACTATTAATTATTGAAAAACCTAGATTCACACTTGTGACTATATTCTTCATAGCGTGAAGTAAGTGCACAAAATAGACAAAAGCGTTCATGATCAAGTTCACAGTTTGGTTCATAGGTAAGCTGCTCGTGAACGAACCTTCACAGTTGTGAACATATAGTTCACACTTGTGAAGGTTGTTAAAATGATGTATGTTATTTTCTTAAATGAATACAATGTAATGACTATAGATATGCCTTCATGATGATATATTTTAAGTATCCTTATATGATTTCCCGCATAAGAATGTTACATGATGAATTTTCCTAATGAACAAAGTATATATGTTATATGTTATAAATGTATATTGAAGTATATAAAGAAGACACATGAACAAGTAAAGTCCAGACTCAATACTACAACTAGAAGAAGGATATATGATATGTCATTAAGGGGGCTTATGATACCGTAGTTATATGATACACAAAGATTCTTAAGGACATGGAGGCTTAAGCTCGGATGAATGCTTTTGATCCTATGTTGCATGCAAAAGTTATATGTTTGCTCAGTCAGTGTGGCTTAAGCTTGGAATATGCCATTGACTTGAGAAGCTTGGACTGGCACACATATTTATAAATAGTAGAAAGGTGGTTTAAGCTCAGATGAGCTCCCCTGTTCACAACCTATATCCGAATAGTCTGTGTTAAGAGTTGTTGAGCAATGAATTTAAAGTGATTAAGGAATAAAATGAAATAGAAAAAGAGATTCAATGACATAAGTATACATAATTACATTGTTAAGATTTATACGTTATGGTTATAGTATTATGTCTAATGAAGTTATCCAACCTCATAAGGTACGATATTTTCATATAATTTGATGTATTCACTACCATGTCATGATATTTTATATGATACTTTGATTATGTATGACATTTGAATTGCATGTTGAATTTCTATACCTATATGTACCACCAAGCTTTCAGAAGCTTAACATGCGGGTGTTTTATCCATACAAGTCGGAACCTAGTAGATAAATATAGATGTTGATCAAGAGAATAAAAGTTGATCAAGAGAAGCTAGCCCAACATCAAAGACAAAAGATCAGAACCTACGAGGGTCGATGATATCACATGTCACACTTTTATATATATATTTTTTTTGTACATGTCATAGTGAGGGGTAGTTTACTTTACATGTTTGTAAATGATAGAATTGTGTAATTTATGTCAAAAACATATATTTTTTGTAAACCCCTAAACAAAGGTTAGTCGTACTTTTATGAAATTGTGATTTTAAATGTTAAGTCAAATATTATTTTTATTTTTATTTTATTTTTTTGCAAATCATCATGATCATGATGCAAAGAAAAAATTTTAAATTTTCACAGGTTTTCCACACACAGGTTTGTATGGCACCAGCTCATTTAGCCGGACTAATCCTGGTTAGACAAGAGGGCACTACACAAATTGCATTTTTCTTATAACATACATACCACACATATACCATATATATACTGGTTGTACACTTGACATATATCAGATGTATACTTTATATATACCACATAGATATCATACTTATACACATATATATCATATCATGTCACCAAAATTAATAACACATTTTCATATCATATACCTAGTATAGCAAATTTAATATCATTCTATTTAATTAAATTGCATTTATGGCTATTGTCATAAAGCTTGTACAAATTTGGTTTACACTTTTGTTGTGTTTATTAGATTCTTGTCTTGGTCTAGCCTGATCTTCCCCGATATCAGTGTGCCTGATACAAATTGGTTGATAAATTAGTCGAAACTTATATATATCAACTTGACCTTCGGTTATTTATTCACGGTCCTTTCATCTCTTGATTCCAAAAGGTTTATGAATTCTTTCAGTTTTAACATAAAATTCCAGCACCTCTTTCATTCTTCAACTATCTTGGCTATCATAAAATTATTTAACCAAAATTTACATGATTCAGTTTCTTTAGCTTAAGCAACTTTGTTAATTAGTCAAATTTTGATTTAATCTATTATCTTTGGTCAATTTCTTCCACTACGAGTCTCGTTCGCAATTGGTCTAAAATTAGCAAAAGTTCTAAAGTTCTTCCAAGAGTGTTTCGACTTAACACCAAAGTTCATGGCACAATCTGTTCTCTTTCCATCTAATATATTTATTAATGTGATTAATTTTTGGCTTATATAGATTTAGTTCTTGAGTTAACCTGTCCATTAACTCTCGAGCTCAAGTTTTAATTCAATATAAGCTTCAATATATATATATATATATTCTCAAATTGATTCTTTAAGTTTAGAATCTCTTTTAATTAACCTACTTTAATTTAAATTAGTTAGCATATTAATTAACTATGTTTTAACTTAATTGAATTTAATTTCCTTCATAATATTCAATCAAGGCCTCAGCTTAAAAGTTACTATCTATGTCTCGGTTTAAAGATGAATTTGTGCCCAAAATAATTCCTCCCTTCAAAACCTCATTAAACTCCAAGTTTCTGGTGCAAAATTAGGCTCAACTTTCACCTCTAGTTCTCGGTTCACACTACAATTATGCCGCAACTTCTCCAACTTATCAAAACCCAACAACGTGCTCTTTACATATCTCGGCTTACCCACAAATTCACCTTCACCCAACTTTTGCTTCATAAGACAAGGAAAGAAAAAGAAAGGAATGAAGATTAAGCTCATTTCAATATAACATTCAAACTTAAAAAGAGAAATGAAGGGAAGTATTAGGAATTAGAGGATTTTAGCTCACGGTCAACAAGATAAAGCTCACCTAAAGATTTCTCCTTAGAACGACTGTGACCATAAAAGTGCTTTTCTTCCTCTTTTCTCTCTTCAATCATCATATGCAAGGCCTTTCGTATCAACTTCTTGCCTTCAGCTCCTCGTGCCAAACTCTTCACACCATTATTATGACATGCCCCAGCCATGGTTGAACTTTCATCTATGCGTGTCTTGGCCTCACTTGATCCAAATAGAAAGTAACTTCTTCATTCAAAATTATAACTTCCTAATTTACGATTAATATTTGGCTTCTAAGAATTTGAGAGAAAATGAAGGAATATAGAAGAAAAAATGGCTAGAATTTAATGGAGAAAAAAAAGTTAAAATGAAATCTTTTAACATCCACTTTTCCATTTATCCTTTATCTTTTACTTTATAAATATATTTTTATAGGTTTCATATAATGTGCCATAGGTATTCATTTCTAAGAAGTCAAATATTTGATTTACGTGCATGGCTTACATTTGTCATGCATCACTACAAAAAAATTCACATTTACCAACGGATTTTACCAATGACTACATCCATTAGTAATTACCAGCGAATTACCAAGAGATTAACAACGGAAATGGTGTTAAAAAATTTGAATAAAATTATCAATGGATTACTAATGAAACTTTACCAATGGATGAAAATCCGTTGATAAATTTTGTTCATTTCTTTAATGCTAAATTTTTCAATAGATTACCAACGGTTATTAGCAATGGAAAATTGTCCATTGGTAATCCATTATTATTTTTAATAATTACCTATGGAATTCTGTTAGTATTTACCAACGGAAACATTTCGTTGGTAAATTCATAAATGCCAACGGAAAACAATCCGTTGGTAAATACTAACTGATAAATCTAATGGTGAATAATTTGGTTGGTATTTGTAAACAGAAGATAATCCGTTGGTAATCTGTTGTTATTAATGACTATATAACTTGAGTTGAAATTAATTAATAATTGGTCAATCAATTTAACTAAATTTAAAAAAGTAAATTATAATTTGAGTAAATTTAATGTCAATTTAATCAATTGATTCCTAATTTAATAAATATAAATACAATAAAAATTAGTTTAATTAAATAAATCAATTCAACCTTAATTTAAGTAAATTAATTATTTGAACTCTAATTTTAGCCAATTTAATAAAATTATTTAATTAAATTTGAATTTAATGAGATTCAATTTAAGAATGTTTTAATCAATTTAAGCTTAATTTATCAATTTAATCAACTCAAATTCAAGTTATGTTAAATTTAATAAATTCAGTTTAATTAATAAGTTGAACCATAATTTGATAAAATTAAGATATATTTAATCAATTTAATTTAAATTGATTAATTAATTCCTAAATTAATCAATTAAATCTCAATTTAAGTAAATTTAATCAAATTATTCAGTTGAATCTTCATTTATTCAATTGAGTTCAATTTAAGAATGATTTCTTCAATTTATATTTAATTAATCAACTGAACCCTAATTTAATAATTTAAAATTTAATTAATCAATTAAATTCTAATTTGAGTCAATTCAGTCAATTAAATTCCAATTCATTTAATTAAATCTTAATTTAATCAATTTATCTCTAACTTAATTAGTTGAAGTCTTAAAATTGGTTTAATCAAATTAATCAATTGAATTCCAATTCAATATCAATTTAATCAAATTAGTTTAATTAATTAATTGAATCTCATTTTGAGTCAATTAAACTTTAATTTAAGCTCAATTTAACCAATTAAGTTTAATTAATTAATTAACCTTAAATTAATTATTTAAGCACCAAATTAAACTAATTTAATCAAATTATTCAGTTGAATCTCAATTTAATCTATTTAAGTCTAATTAATTAATTAAATTCTAATTTAATCAGTTGAATTTATGCTGAAGTTAATTAATTTAAGTTCAATTAATAAATTTTCAGATAATTAAATAAAAATAATCAACTAAATCTCAATTTAATCAAGTGAAGTTCGATTTAAGTTCAATCAATCAATTGAACCCCGATTTGAGTCAATTTGATAAATTGAACCTCAATTTAAGTTCAATTTAATTAATTTAAATTTAATAAACTAATAACCCCTAAATCAACCAATTAACCCACAATTTAAGTGAATTTAATCATATTATTTAATTGAACTCTAATTTAATCGACTGAATCACATTCATTAATTAAACCCTAATTTAATCAATTAAAGTTTAAATTAAGTTCAATTAATTAATTAAATATCAATTTAAGATCAATTTAATATACTTAAGTTCAATTAATCAATTAACTCTTAAATTAATTAATTATACTCCAATTTAAGTTAATTTAATTAAATTATTTCAATTGCGCATCAATTTTAAATAATTGAAATTCAATTTAAGAATAGTTTTATCAATGTAAATTAAATTAATCAATTGAACTCTAATATAATCAATAAAAGTTCAAGTTATGCTCAATTTAATCAATTTAAATTTAATTAATAAATTTAATTATTATTTAATCTATTGAGCCCTAACCTAATCAATATATCTCAATTTAATCAATTAAACTCTAATTTGAATCAATTTGATCAATGAATTCCCAATTTAAGTTCAATTTAATCAATAAAAATTTAAGTAACCAATTAAACACCAATTTCAATCAATTTAATCAAATTAGTCAGTTGAATCTCAATTTAGTCAATTAAATTTCAATTTAAGAATGATTTAAATTAATTTAAGTTTAATTAATTAATTGAACTCCAATTTAATCAAGTTCAATTAATGCTCAATTTTATCGATTTAAGTTTAATTAGTAAATTTAAGTTAAATCAAATTAATCAACTAAATTCAATTTAATAAATCAAAATTCAATTTAAACTAAAATTATCCATTGAACTCTAATTTAACCCATTAAACCTTAATTCAATTAATTAAAATCCAATTTATATCCATATTCCATTGCCAAAGTTTGCTTAGTGCCTAAAAAATATTTACAAGCCAAATACAAACCAGGCTCAAGTCCAACTTTAATCATGACCCTCCAAAACCGCATAGTATTATATGTCAAATATCAATAAATAACAAAACCTAAACTCTTTTACCCTTCTCTCTCTCTCTCTCTCTCTCTCTGTGTGTGTAAGTCGAAAACTCAATTCTCTCTAAACCTGAGCTCTCCTCAGCTGCAGTTGCATCAATGACCACCGATAATTATCCTCTACCGCCACTGGTACATCCATGGGACCACCGCCGTTTGCCTTTCGCTATGACGCCGTCAGGCTAAACCTATTTGTCCTATTTGTAACTCAAAAAGCACGATTCCTATCTAAGAGCTAAACCTAACATTCCTCCTCTGCTGCTGTCGCACCATCGGCTCATATCCACTTCCATTTCCACTCATTGTGACGCTGTCAGCTTGATGGTTTTCCTTTCAGCCTTTCAGGTAATTTTTTTCTCTTTTTGCTTCCTTTTCTTTATTTTGTTTTCTTTCTGCTGATCAAACTATCCTTTTCTTTCATTTGCTTGTTTACTGAGAAAATATAATATATTCTTCATTTCTTCTTAGGAAATCTATTCCTTGATCTAGTTGATTGGCTATGGAATTATTTCCTTAAATCCCATTTACCCTGAGTGCTGAAAAATGTGAAATTTTACTATTTTTGTTGGGATAATAGATTTCAAGCATGGACATGTTTAATTTTCTACATTTTGCAGTAAATTTCATAATTTAGCAGTGATAATTGATAATAGATAATAAATTTAAGTATTCTTGTCAGCTGCCATGGACCCTATCTGTATAGTTTCAGTAAAAGTTTGCAAAGTACATTGGTTACTCTTGTAATCATATTTGTAATATTAATTTTTTTTCTTGTCAGATATCAAAAGCTTCAAAAGCATCATCTGGGTGAAAATGACTTGGTTGGATCACATTCAACAAATGTTGCTGCCAAATATGTACAACTCGAGGAGATGGATGATCAATATGATTTAAATTAGTGCCTTAATATTCTTGAGTGAGTGTCATTCTCCTTTAATAATAGTATCTTTGTGCATATTTTTCTTTCCACTTTATCGTACCTTCTTGATTCTCACTAGCCTTATTACTTGAAATGTTTTCCTGCTGTTTACATTGGTTTGATTTGTTTGAATTTGCACTTTCAGGCTTTAACATTGAGACCTATGGGACATTGTTAAAATTTAGGTTTGCATGTTGGAGAAGTTTGGGATGAGTGATGGTGGCAAATATCTGCAGTTTTTCATTTAGCCATCTCCATATTTTTACTCTACTAGAATGAATTTTGCATTAGGAAATATTTTGGGTACTTAAGAATCAAGATTAATCCATTGACTTTTGCCACACCATGACTAGTGGAGAGCCTATTTCACCATGATTATTCTGTTTTAAGATACACCTTTATTGATCTTAGATTTGTTCAACTGTGGGGAATTTGTTCCCTTTATTTCTTCATTTTCCTATATGTTTAATGTTCTTGTCATAATAAGGCATGTGTATTTTGCTGAACTCAACATTTTTACTAGCAAAGAAGATGCAGTCACTTCATTTTAAGTTCAAGCTCTCTTTAAGTATTGCACACATTTTTACTAGCAAAGAAGAATTGTTTTTGTTTTTGGCCTTTCAAATTTTTACGCTCCTACGAAAATCTAAGTCATTGCTTTATGTAATAGAACTCAAGTTCTGTCATTTGAATGTTGGACTTGTGTTTAAATATGCTAATGGACCATTTCAGAAATTAGTCTTTAGGTTTAAATGTTAATAGATTTGTGTTTATTTCTAAGGCATCTACATGGTTTTCTCTTTTACAGTTGTTCTGATTGACATTATGCAATTGAGTTTAACTTTTTCTTTGTGGAGATTATGTTATCAATAATGAATAGAAAAACTATTAATACATCTTTGACTTCCCCTTCATTTTACTTAATTCATACTTTAAATCATGCAAATTTATACTACATAATTTGAACTTCACATATTTTCAAGAAATTTCAATTTTAATATGTATTATGTATGCTTAATTAATGAACTAATTAGTATTTATAATTGTACGTCATTAATCCCGATGCAAAATTAGGGTTTCATGCTCGTATATATATCATAGAGCATTTTTTACAAATAGAATTTTCTACTAAATGAATAACAAGTAAATAGTTAATTTTTTTATTTAATTCGAATCTTTATTACTATTCTCTAGACTAAAGGATTTTGCATTTAATACTTCATTGAAATATCAAATGGAGGCTATGAGGCAGAGGGAGGAAAAGATGGAGTGACAGATGCGACAGGAGAAGAAGAAGAAGAAACAGAAGGAGATGGTACAAAGACTTTTGAGATGTGTTGCATCTAAAGTTGCATCTACTAATTTCCACCCTACCAATGATTATGAAGATGTTAAGGATATTGACTAGAACTAGATTTATATGATACTAATTAAATATTATCTTTGAACTTTATTAATATACATTATGTTTAATGTATGATTCTTGTTGTTTTACATTTGATAAATACTACTTAAAATATGTTATGTTTAATATTTAATATTTCACTTTCGATAAATTCTACTTAATATGTGTTATATTTAATGTTTTAAATAGAAGGCTACTCAAATCAACCCTTAATTATGTGTTATTTTTAATGCTTTGATTAGCATATTGCTCAAATCAAATTTTTAAATAATTATAATTAAAAAATTCTAATAGGTAATGGAATTACAGATGGATTATTTTCTATTGGTAATTTACATGGATTTATTATGTCGGCCTATTACCGACGAAAATATATCCGTTGGTAATTTACCAACGGAAAATAATCTGTTGGTAAATTACAACGGATATTTACCCAAATACTAATTAATTTTTACCGACGGATTTAATTTAACAATAAAAATATTCGTTGGTAATCTATTGGTAAATTACCAATGGACAAATTTTCTATTGTTGGTAAATTTATCAACGGAATTGTTTTGTGTTGGTAAATTTACCGACGAGCATTTTACCAACGAAAAATGTTCACTGGTAATCCGTTGCTAAATTGATTTACAGACAGATTTTTTTATTTACCAACGGAATTTATCCGTTGGTAAATCTTGATTTTCATGTAAAATATTATTAAGCCTAAATCAAGGATTTAATTAATCTAATTAACATTTTCAATGTTAATTATGCTAAACTTTTCTTCTAGTCCCTAAACTTTCAATATTCTCATGAAACTGAACCCTGAATTTTAATTTTTTAAATTTCAATCCCAAAATTAATTATTTTTCAATAATTAAATGCTTTACAATAGCCTTGTTATAATTAATATACGCATTAGTGTTCTCAATTTCGTGAATTGCACTCTATAGTGAAGGTAGAATTTTTTTTTTTTTTACAATTCCTACAAAACCAGACCCTTATTGGGTCTGCTTTGTTGTCTCTAATGTTGGGTTGGTTTCTCTATATTAACCTTTATCTTCTATCAACTAGGCTCCAGTCTGCATGGAAATAATACCTACATGCTAAGCTACTGAAATTTTAATAGTATATATAAGCATAGAAATTCAACATACAATCAAATATTAGACATATTAATGGTATTATATAAAATATCATTGCATGACAGTGAATTCCTAGCATCATGTGAAATACCTTACCTTATATAATTGATAAACTCATTAAGCATATTACTATAACTATATAGATCGATAACATAGACTCGTTTAACTTCATTAATTAGGTATTAACACATAACAATCTTTTTATACGGAATTTTTAACAAAATCCAAAAAATCGACATTATAGGCACCTGGTTCAAGATCACAGATAGCTTACAATTTACTTCATTTTAATTACCAATCGTTTCATTCTTTAGTGCAAGGCAATCTAAGGTATAGACTTAGCCATTTATGTTTCATCCTAAGAAAATTTAACAATATAACTTTTAGATTTTTCACAACCATAAGTCAATCTAATATCATATACAACTACTATAACCATAACATACCATTTGACATTATATCCATGATTCAAATAACTAAAGTTTAAGCATTAATTCAAATGCCCATTCTATTACCAATATCAAATGCAATTAAGTAAACAAACCATCAAATCCCATCAAGTTTTCCTTTTTCTATAGTTTCGGCCAAGATGCAATTGTCAACTAAACTTGTAATTTTTGACACAACCATCACACATTCAAGTTTACATGCACTAACTCAAACTATGCCAAATACCAATAAACAATCATATCAAGTCAACCTCCACAATTCTACCCTTTAATGGCTTTGGCCAAGGGTTTTCAAGGCATAAGTTCCCAATTTTCAAGTTGATTAGTTACAATTATTATTTATGCCATAAGTTAATTTCAAATCTAACGTTTTCTTAGTCAACTAGGATTAATATGGCTAAATGAATGGTGCCACACAATCTGTATCTAGAAAATCAATAAATGTTTAAACTTTTTCTTTCCTTTAAAAAAAACTTTTGTTATACAACTCATTTACATGTAAACTTTTATCATAAACATATTCTATCATAAATATCCATAAAACAATCTTGATCCAAAGATCCATCTTTATAATTTAAATCGTCATATTTGGACTCAACCAACCTAATGTTTATAAAAATACATGCTTATACCAAAAATACAAATTCTTTAAAATACAAACATGTATGTAGGTCAACAACCCAATCCCTATGTCATTTACAAAAATATAAAATATGATATGAATGTATATCACTGACCCTTATCGGGTCAGCTCTGTTGTCTCTAATGTTGGGTTGGTTTCTCTAGATTAACCTCTATCTTCTATCAACTAGGCTCTAGTCTGCATGGGAATAACACCCACACACTAAGCTACTGAAATCTTAGTAGTATATATAAGCATAGAAATTCAACATACAATCAAATATTAGACATATTAATGGTATTATATAAAATATCATGGCATGGCAGTGAATTCTTAGCATCATGTGAAATACCTTACCTTATAGAATTGATAAACTCATTAAGCATATTACTATAACTATAGCGTATAACTTTTAACTATGTGATTTTATATACTTGTATCTTTGAACCTCTTTCCATTTCATTATGTTCTTTAATCATTTAAATATAATTAATATCATTGCCCAACAACTCTTAATATGGACTATTCTAATACGGGTTATGAACAAGGGTGCTCTTCGAGCTTAAGGCACTATGCCACTATCTATAATCATGTTTGTTAGTCTAGGCTCCTCAAGTCAATGACACTCTCCAAGCTTAAGCCCTATTAATTGAATAAACATTTAACTTTTGCATGCAATATAGGATCAAAAGGTGCTCTCCCAGCTTATGTCACCTTGTCCTTAAAAGAATAACTGTATCATATAACTACGGTACCAAACCCCCTTAATGGAATACCACATATTTTACTTCTGGTCCTAGTATCGAAACTAGGGCTTTACTTATTCATATTATATTATTATACTTCATTAAGATATTCATATCTTATAACATACATACTTTGTTCATATATAACTCATCATGCAATATTTGTGTATTGATATTCATAAAAGCATACTTTCAACATAACATCATGAAGACATGTGTATAGCCATTGCATTATAATCATTAAGTATACAACATATCTCATTTTAGCAGGATTCACAGGCGTGAACTATGTGTTCTCGACCATGAAGGTTCATTCATAGGCACCCCTACCCATGAACCAAACAGTGAACTAAGTTGTGAAAGCTTCTGTCTATTTTGTGCACTTACTTTATAGATGTGAAAAAGAGTCATAGGCATGACCTTATTCTTTTAATAAGATTCACGGTTGTGAACACCTAGTCACATACATGAATCTGGGTTTTCCAACAGTTAGCAACATTAAAGACAAACATTCATTATAAGTCATTTGCAAGGCTATAAGGATTGTCCTATGACAAGATTTTTCTATCAACATTCTCATCACATCATGTATTTAAACATGTTAAAGTATCATTTAAACACATATGACATATTTCATCATATTAAACTCATAACCACATAAATTTCCCTTTTCCTATTCATCTATATCCAAAACCACCATTTATGATTCTATTTGCATTTTTGCATTCTTACTTACCTCTTTCAACCAATAAAGGCATCATTAATACTCATGGCATTAATTACATCATTTGAACTTAGCACTTAGCATATAAAGCACAAAATTCAATTATCACCTAATTAACACACAACATGCCATATTTTGGGAATTTGAATGCATATTTGTAAATAACTCTAATGGAACCTAAAAACCAAGCTTGTTTCAAGCTTGCTTATCCTTTTTGGTGGGTTTTATCACCTCCTCTTTCAACTTCTATCATATATAACATATCTATATCAAAATCTATAACCCTTAAACTTAGCTTTTAAAGCCATAAAGATGAAAATCTTAACTTCAACCATTTTAACAACCTTAATCTACCATAACCCCTTACTAACACATACCATAACCTATAAACAACTTAAAGAGAGGTTTTTAACTATAAACTCTAATGATCAAGCCATAACCTAACCCATTTGGAAATGGGTCTCTACCATAAATGAACTAGACATGGCAAAGGCTATGAAAGCTTGTAAAAGAGAAAGGGAAACATGATTCCTTAGCACAATCGAAGAAAACATAGCTAGGATGGAAGATTCTACTTCTATTTTCCTCTTTAGGTTCATTCTCCTCATGGACACCACTTCTTTATTCTCCATTCTCACTAGAACTTGCTAAAATTTGATCTTTTTCTTGGGTTTAGATGTTTAGGATTTGGAATCAAAGAAAAACATAATGCATTTGTCTCTAGTATGAGAAAACTTTGAATTTTAGAGTTCACTTTTGATTTTGGGTCATGAGAGAAAGAAAGAACAACTATTAGAATTTTATATAGATGATGTTCATGGGGCCGTGAATATGCTCAAACTCATATACTAAGCCTTAATTATGGACATTACATTTCTCTCCCAATTAAAATAATTTTATCCTTAAAAATACTTATGGTACTGTGTTGGAACAGTTAGGAGTACTGTGCTTACATCACCTTTTTGCTTTCCCATGTAGCCTATTCGGTTGCATGATTCCTCCATATGACTTTGACTAATGGAACTTTCTTATTTCTGAGCTCTTTAATCTCATGAGTCAATATCTCAATCTGTTTTTCCTCATATGTGAGATCTGGTCTCACATTTATATTTTAAGCTGTGATGACGTGTGACATATCTAACCTGTACCTCCTCAACATGGAGACATAAAAAATATTGTGAATCTTACTTAACTTTGGAGACTGGCCCAATCCATTCTAAGATCACATATGGTCTAATGAATCTATGGCTTAACTTTTCTTTCTTTTTGAACCTTATGACCTTCTTCCATGGAGAAACTTTAAGAAATATTTTATCTCCCACTTTATATTCTATATCTCATCTCTTAAAATCTACATACGATTTCTATCGATTTGAAGTTGCCTTTAGCCTTTCTTGCATAATCTTCATTTTTTTGTCTCTTGCACTAACTCTGGTCTCACTAAATTCCACTCACTAAGCTCTGTCCAACATAATTGTGTTCAACACTTCCTATCGTATAGTGCCTTATAAGGAGTCGTATGGATGTTAGACTGATAACTATTGTTGTAGACAAACTCCATTAATGGTAAATATTTATCCTAACTTCCTTCAGACTCGATAACACAACTTCTTATCATGTCTTCCAAAATATGTATCACTCTTTCTGACTGACCTTTAGTATATAGGTGGAAAGTCATGCTAAAATTGAGCTTGGCACCCAAAGCTCATTGTAAATGTTTCCAAAACTGAGTTGTGAACCTTGGATCTTTATCCAATATGATGGAGATTGGAAATCTATGTAGCTATACTATCTCATTCATATAAAGCTCGATTAGCTTATTTAAAACATAATCTCTCCTAATAGGTAAGAAGTGTGCTGACTTCATTAGTCTATCCACTATGACCTAAACAACATTGAACTTCCTCAGAATCATAGGCAACCCAATCACAAAGTCCATCGTGATTTGTTCTCATTTCTATTTCGGTATTGTAATTGGTTACATCAAACCTGAAGGTACCTGATGTTTGGCCTTAACTTGTTGACATGTCAAGCATCTTGTTGTGAACTTTGTAAACACATCAATACCTTTCTTTTAGATCGTGGTACATCTTGTTACTCTTTGGATGCATGGAAAACCTGATTTCATGTGCTTCTTTTAAAATCCTTTTCCTCAACTCTATAACATTAGGCACACATAAGTAGCCTTGTTAAAATAAACTGCCATCTAACTCAACTGTGTATTTCGATCTCTCTCACTTGGAGACAATGATCTCAACTATCTTATTATCTTGTATTTGTGCATCTTTAATCTCCTAGTTGAGAGTAGGTTGAACATGCAACTCTGCTATAGTCTTTCTCCTCAAAGCATCGGCCATAACATTAGTCTTTCCTAGATGATAGTCGATAACACAATTATAGTCCTTGATGAACTCTAACCATCGCCTCTATCTCAAATTGAGTTCCTTCTCTATCAAAACATACCTTAAAATTTTATGATCGATGTAGATAAAGCACTTTTTCCCATATAAGTAGTGACACAATATCTTTAAAGCAAACACAATAGCTACCAACTTAAGATCATATGTGGAGTAATTCTTTTCATGCAGCTTCAATTGTCTAGAGGAATAAGCAACCACTTTTCTCTCTTGCATCAAGCCAGACCCCAAACTATTGTGAAAAACATCATTGTAGATAACATACTCCTTTATCGAGATCTAGTTGTCTAAGAACTAGAGCTTTATCAACATAAACTTGAGCTTATCGAAGCTAGCTTAACACTTGTCATTCCACTTAAACTTCATATCTTTTCTCAAAAGCCTAGTTAAAGGAGAAACAATCATAGAAAACCTTTCATAAACATCTTGTAGTAACCTACCAAACCAAGAAAACTCCTGATTTGGTCACATTATGGGAGGCTTCCAATTCCAGATTGCCTCAACCTTACTGGAATCAACTCTGACATCATCTACTGACACGATATGTCTAAGAAAAGCTACTTCATCAAGCCAAAACTCACATTTGGAGAGCTTGGCATAAAGCTTATGATCTCTAAGCATCTACAACACTATTATTGAATGTTGATTATGCTTTGCTTGGTTTTGAGAATACACCAAGATGTCATCAATGAAAACAATTACCAACTAGTCCAAATATGGCCTGATAATCATATTCACCAAATCCATAAAAAGTTGCTAGGGCATTGGTCAAATAGAATGACATAACCAAAATCGCATAATGACCATATCTGGTTTTGAAAGCTATGTTGGTTATATCCTCTTCTTTTATCTTCAACTAGCGATAACCTTACCACAAATTCATCTTAGAGAACACTATTGTACATTTTAATTGATAAAAAAGATCATCAATCTGTCGTACCAAATATCTATTCTTGATAGTTACCTTGTTTAGCTGTCTGTAGTATATGCACAACCTCATTAAAGCATTTTTCTTCTTTACAAACAAAAATGGTTCACCCCAAAGAGATACATTTGACCTGATAAAACCCTTGTCTAGTAACTCTTGTAACTGAGCTTTCAACTTTTTCATCTCTGAAAGTGCCATGGATATTGATGTTGTGCCTAGTGTGAATTTTATGGAGAACTCAACATATTTATTTGGAGGTAATCTCAATAGCTCATCTGAGATGACATCTGGAAACCCCATCACTATAGGAATATCCTAGAAATCGATAGCTATTTTCCTAGTGTCAACCACATGAGCCAAATAAGCCTCATATCTTTTTTTAATCATCTTTTATGCCTTCATCATAGAAACCATATATGGAGGTTGTGCAAACCTTTCATCTTCTACTACCACCTCTTCTTGCTCTGAAATCTTAAGAACAACTGTCTTAAATCAGCAATCCGCAACTGCCTCATGTTATGAGAGTCAATCCATACCTAATATGGCTTCATACTCATGAAATGATAACTATATAAGATTTGCAGGAAACTATTTCCCATGCACAACTAAAGTAAAACTTCTATATACTTGGTTCACAACCACACAGTTGTCATGTCAATTAATTTAGGCCATGAGCCATGCGTATCACTAGACTTACACGTTGAATCGATCGAAGTTTAAATTCAAATTTTGAGTAGAAAATAATTAAAATAATAGAAAATAATTATGGAAAATATTTAATTAAGTGTTTAAATTTTTTAAAGATGTTGGATTACAATAAGTGACTAAAAAACAAATTTTAGAAAGTTTTGAGATTAATTTACAATTTTACCAAAAATTAGAGGACTAGTTGGGAATTACCAATTAAAAGTATAATTTGGGCACATTATACACATGATGGCCGGCCACACCAAGTGTCATGCATTAAGATGTGAATTAACGTATAAATATTTATATGAAAATGGGACCCATTATTAATGACCAATTAGTGATCAAATGATCATTACTTTTGCAAAAACTTTAAATTAGTGAGTCAAATTGAATATTAAATCTAAGATTCAAAGCTATAATTCTTAAGAGACCATTAAATTTAATTCAGATGGAAACATGCCCAAAATTGAGATCCAAAATAGAGCATAGAATCTACCAGCAATAGGACATAACATAAATTGAGTAATTTAATGTGTAAATTATATTGGACCTTGTTATACTAAGCAAATGATATTTTTATTCAATAATTATATGATTAATTAAGGCATTACATCCATGAAATGTATGAAGTAAAAGATTTATGAATTTTATAATGACATTAATTAAGCCCTAAAACACCTAGCCAAGAACTAAAGTCTTGGATAGTTTGGAATGCCAATCAAGGGTCTATATTAATGCTAGTGACGACAATTTTATTAATATCGGTGATAACAATCTTATTAATACCGGTGATGATACATATACATTGATGTTGGTGATGGTACTTATATATTAATATCGGTGATGACACCTGTATGTGCATACCCTAATGCCTAGGTGGCAATTTAATTATGCTTGAATTTGATACCCTAATGCCTGAATGGCTAATAACGTTATCCTGCTTATTGGTTCATAGGTGTTATAGGCATAAATAAGTTAATAATGGTACAAGAATTTGATATAGGATAATTTGTGATAATTGTTTTTGTATGTTAACTAAATTAGTATAATGAAATGCAAATAATGATATGAAATGAGAAATTGAAAAATAAAAAAATTAAATAAATAATATGGTGCATAATATAAATACATGATATTGCATGTTGCATGATATAATATATTGCCTTATTTATATGCACTACTAACCCTAGAGCTTAGCATGAAAATTTTTCTCACGCAGGTAGAGTAAGGTTAGAGCAAAGAATGGTAGATAAAGCTAACAGTGACCCGATCTAGTAAAGCAATCTATTTCGAACATTATGGGTTACACAACTTTTGTATTTTGGTTTGAACTTTATTTTATAATGTTTGTAAAATGTTTTTACATTTTGGGATATGCACAAAAATTTTGTAATATTACTTTGGTATATAAATTGTATTTTGTTTTCTTTTATATTAAAAAAATAATAATATGCGCCATTATAAAATTTAACTAATGAAGTCAGCATAACACTCTTTTATCTAGGTACATGTTACTAGGATGAGGGAGTGTTACAATTTTTGATATCAGAGCTCGGTTTGAGTAGTTTTGGGTTTAAAAAAATTTTAAAATATTTATGACACGAGTGTACCAAGGACAAGGCATAGGAGGCCGAGCAGGATCTAACCAGTTTTGATTAGAGACTATGGAGAGGCCAAAAGGTAGAAGAGCTGCTCTAGTTAGGGTGTATGTTATGCAAGACCGAGAGGAGCAAGATGCACAAAACATCATAGTAGGTAAATTTCTTCTCTTTTGCTTTGACATACATGCATTGATAGATATGAGGTCTACGCATTCATACATATGCACATTAACACTGAGTCGAGAAGACTTAGAATTAGAGGCTCTAGAATTTGAGATTCTCATGACTAACCCATTAGGGCACAATGTAAGGGTTAGGAAGGTGTTTAGGGGTTGCCTAGTCGAAATTCAAGGCAGAAAATTCCAAACAAACTTGATAAAGCTACCATTCCATGAGTTTGATGTAATTTTAGGAATGGATTGGCCAGCTCATCATGGAGTGGCAATGGATTAAGGGAAAAGACAGATGATCATCAAAATTCCTGAACAAAATGAGATAGTGATGATGGGTTAGAATAAAGAATATCTAGACAATGTGATATTAGTGTTGAAAGCTCTGAAACTCATCCGTAAGAGATATGAATCATACTTAGCGTATGTGATCGATATGAAAAAGGGTAGTCCGAAATTAGTAGACATTCCTACAGTTAGTGAGTTTCCTGATGTGTTTCCCAAGAAATTGCTAGGGTTACCACCTGGTTGAGAGATAGAGTTTGCTATCGATTTGGTACCCAGCACCACTGCTATATCTATTACACCATATAGGATGGCACCGACAGAGTTGAAAGAATTGAAGGTATAGTCACAAGATTTGTTAGATAAAGGGTTTATACGACCTAGTATATCACCATGGGGTACTCCACTGTTATTTGTGAAGAAGAAAGATGGCATCTTATGTCTATGCATCGACTACAGGCAACTTAATATTAAGAATAAGTAACCGCTGCTTAGGATTGATGATTTATTTGATTTGAAAGTTGCTGACATATTTTCGAAAATAGATCTTTGATCAATGTATCATCAGCTGAAGATCAAGGAGGCAGATGTACCTAAGACAATATTTAGAACTCGTTATGGTCATTATGACTTCCTAGTGATGCCATTTGGTTTGACAAATGCACCACTAGCTTTTATAGACCTAATGAATTGAGTGTTCAAGTCATATCTTGATCAATTTGTAGTAGTATTTATTAATGATATTCTTTTGTATTCTGAAGATAGAGAAGAACATGGTCAACACCTCATAATAGTGTTGCAAACATTGCGGGAGAAGCAATTGTATGCAAAGTTATCAAAATGCGAGTTTTGGCTTAAGATAGATAGTTTTTTAGGTCACATAGTTTCACCTGAAAGTATCTGTATTGATCCTAGAAAGATTGAAGCTATTCTTAATTGGAACCCACCTCGTAATGTGGCATAAGTGAGGAGTTTTTTGGGGTTAGACGATGTTAAACCTTGAGGGCTATTTCCGTTATTTTGATGATAACAAATAAAATAGCAATAATGTATTTAACATATGTTTTCTAAGTCTATTAAACAGGGTATGGAATAAAATAGAAAGAATGGAGAATGGAAGATCAATCATTGAAAGATAAAAAGAAGTAGCATGTTCACGCCCGTGACCCTAGGTGTCACACCCGTGAAGAAGCTAACCGTCAACAAAACCAACATTTAAAGTTCACGGCCACGAAGAAAGACACCAAAATGTGAAATGCACATTTAAGTTATGCCCGTGAATTGAATGTCACGCCCGTGAACCTTCATGACAAATTCATCCAAAGAGCTTCATGATCAAAGTCACCACTTGGATCACGGCTTGGAAGTTTATCACGCCCGTGACCCAATATTTCAAAATCTTCCAGAATGCTTTACAACCAAGGTCACCACTTCAGTCACGGCTTGGAAGAACAGTCACGCCCATACAAACATAGTCACGCATGTGAAAGATGAAAGAGAAAAATGTCAGGCGCGATTATTTAGGTTGGTGTAATGGCTAGTTACGTATTAAATGCATTCTAGCGGCTATAATTTGCCATGAGAGTATAAATCCAAGTCATTTATGCATTCATTTCAAGAGGATAGCTAATACTTTGAATCAAAATCTTATTACAAGCTATTTGTACATTTAATACTTTCATAACAAATATCTATTCTTTGTGAAAATCTTTTTTCTCATCATTTATTAAGCAATAAAGAATTGTAAGTGTTTCTCTCTGTAATCATTTATTACTCAAATGGGTTTTGGGCATTTCTGGGTTAAGAGTAGAACACTTGTAAGGGTTAGTTGTGTGAGCCTTTTAAACACAAAGAAAGGTTGTTTGTGTGAGCCTGTAAAACACAAGGTAAAGGTTGTTTGTGTGAGCCTGTAAAACACAAGGAATTGGTTATTGTGTGAGCTATTAAAACACAAGGGATTTCTGGGTTAGGTGTGACCCATTGTGAGAAACACCATAGTTGGGAGCGAGCTTGAAAAACTCCATTGTAACACTTAGTGTGTTAGTGAAACTCTCAATTGCGATTGGGGAGAGAAGTAGGGTTTGTTAACACCTGAATCTCTATAAAAATCCTTGTGTGAAATTTCTCTATCCCTCCTAAACTTAACTTTTTATTTCCGCACTTTAAAGTTAAAATTTTAAAACTCCAATTCAACCCCCCCCTTCTTGGCTTAATATCTAGGCAACAATTGGTATCAGAGCAATGTCTAGCATCTAAGCCTAAAAAGAGCTAGTAAAGATTAAGATGTGGACAGTGAAGGATTCCAAAGTCTCAAACCTTACTTTGATGGAGCAAATTGTGCTCATTGGAAGTTTCGGATGGAGACATACATGGATAGTAAAGGAATTGAAGTCTAGGATAGTGTACGAAAAGAATGGACACCACCAACCAGAAGAGGAGCTGATGGTGAAGAAGAAATCTTATCAAGAGATGATTGGACAGAACCTCAAAGAAGAGCAAATTTCAAAAACAAGAAGGCAATGACAATCCTCTCAAGCTCATTATTTATTGAAGAATGTGGAAGAATACAACACTTCCCAACAGCCTACAGTATGTGGAAGACATTGAAAAATTATCATGAAGGAAATAAGCAAGTCAAATCCAAGAAGATTCAACTTCTTACCTCATAATATGAGCTCTTCAAGATGAAATCCAATGAGTCAATAACTGACATGACCAACTATCTTCTAGCCATTATAAATGGAATGAGGAAACTTGGGAAGCATCTGAGCTTGGAAGATGTAAACAACAAAATCCTGAGAAGTCTTCCTCTTAAAGATTATGGCTCAAGAGTTTCCGGCATAGAAGAAGCAAATGAAGACATGAGCATCAGGAATACTGATGTGCTTATTGGCAAACTTCTCACACATAAAATGGCAGTGAAAAGAGATAGAGAGCTTGAAGCAGAGCCAGCAAAAAGAAAGTCTTTAGCACTCAAAGCCTCTACTTCAAAATCTCAAGAAGAAAATGAAGATGATGAAGAAATGAGTGATGATGAAAATGAGGACATTGTTATGCTTTCAAGAAGACTGAAAAGAATCATTGAGAAGAAAATGAGCAACTCCAGAACATTCAGGCAAAGAAACCTCAAACAAACTTCTAATGATGAACAAAGAGGTAAGTGCTATGAGTGTGGAAAGAAATGACATATCAAACCAGAATGTCTAAGGCTCAAGAAGCATAAGAGAAAATACCAAAGAGACAATGGGGAGAAAGGTCACAAAGCCACATGGGATGACGAAAGCTCTTCAAGTGAAAGAGATGATAATGAAAGCAAAGAGGTCAACCTATGCTTCATGGCTATTGAAGATCACGTCTTGGATAAGATAAGATCACTACACTTATACTCTTTCAATAATGATAGTAGTCATAATGATAATAATAAGGATAGTGATTATTGTTGCCCAGATATTAAGCCAAGAAGGGGGGTTGAATTGGAGTTTCAAAAAATTTAACTTTAAAATGCGTAAATAAAAAATTAATTTTAGGAGGGATAGAGAAATTTGACACAAGGATTTTTATAGAGGTCCGGGTGTTAAAAAACCCTACTCCTCTCCCCAATCGCAATTGGGTGTTTCACTAACACACTAAGTGTTACAATAGAGTTTTACAAGCTCATTCCCAACTATGGTGTTTCTCACAATGGCTCACACCTAACCCAGAAATCCCTTGTGTTTTAATGGCTCACACAATAACCAATTCCTTGTGTTTTACAGACTCACACAAACAACCTTTTATCTTGTGTTTTACAGGCTCAAACAAATAACCTTTACTTTGTGTTTTAAAGGCTCACACAACTAACCCTTACAAGTGTTCTACTCTTAAAACAGAAATCCCAAAAACTCACTTGAGTAATAAATGATTACAGAGAGAAACACCCACAAATCTTTATTTCTCAATGAATGAAGAGAAAAAAGATTTTTACAGAGAATAGATATTGATTCTCAAAGTATTAAATGTACAAATAGCTTGTAATAAGATTTTGATTCAAAGTATTTTCTATTCTCTTTTGCTGAATGCATAAATGACTTCCATTTATACTCCCTTGGCTGATTATAGCCGTTAGGGTGCATTTAATATGAAACTAGTCGTTGTACCAACTAAATAATCGCGCCTGACATTTATATCTTTCATCATTCACGGGAGTGACTATGTTTGTCACAGGCGTGACATTTTTTCCCAAGTCGTGACTGAAGTGGTGACCTTGGTCGTGAAGTTCTCTGAAATGTTTTGAAACATTGGGTCACGGATGTGACATACCTCTTTACGGGCGTGTCAAACTTCCCAGCCGTGATCCAAGTGGTGACTTTGGTCATGAAGCTCTCTGGATGAAAATGCCATGAACATTTATGGGCGTGACATTTAATTCACGGGCGTGACTTAAAATGTCCATTTCACGGTTTGTTCTTCCTTCATGGTCGTGAACTTCAAATGTTGGTTTTGGTAATGGTTAGCTCTTTCATGGGCGTGACACACAAGGTCACGGGCGTTAACATGCTACTTCCTTAATTTCGTCCTTCAAGGATTATTCTTCCAATCTCCATTCTTCCTATTTTATTCCATACCTTGTTTAATAGACTTAGAAAACATGTTAAATACAATATTGTTATTTTATTTGTTATCATAAAAATGATGGAAGTACCCCTCAAGGTTTAACAATGATGATGATGATGAGCAAAGCCTTATAGAAGAATTAAATTTAGAACTAGAGAAATATAGGACTAAATTCAGTACTTATAGGAATAACATTTCCAATTTGAAAAACAAAATGGATGTTTTAGAAAAGGAGAATCTTAAGTTTAAATCATCTAATGAAGCTCTTCAAAAGTCATTAGATGAATATTCATCAAGACCCTCAACTGCTTCCCTGCTTAAAAAAAATAATACTTTGAAAAATGAAGTTGAGGAACTTAGAAATTCCATTTCTAAATTTCACAAAGGTAAAAAGAGTTTAGATGCTCTCATTGTATCTCAAAGACCATCCTTAATTAGACATGGTCCAGGATTTAAGGACACATCATCATCTTCTCAAGCTTGGACACCACCAACAAGAAGAGGAGCTGATGGTGAAGAAGAAATCTTATCAAAAGATGATTGGATAGAGCCTCAAAGAAGAGCAAATTTTAAAAACAAGAAGGCAATGACAATCCTCTCAAGATCATTATCTATTAAAGAATGTGGAAGAATACAACAATGCCCAATAGCCTACAGCATGTGGAAGACATTGAAAAATTATCATGAAGTAACTAAGCAGGTCAAATCCAAGAAGATTCAACTTTTTACCTCAGAATATGAGCTCTTCAAGATGAAATCCAATGAGTCAATCACTGACATGACCAACTGTCTTCTAGCCATTATAAATGGAATGGGGAAACTTGGGAAGCATCTGAGCTTGGAAGATGTAAACAATAAAATCCTGAGAAGTCTTCCTCTTAAAGACTATGGCTCAAGAGTTGCTGGCATAGAAGAAGCAAATGAAGACATGAGCATCATGAATACTGATGTGCTTATTGGCAAACTTCTCATAAATAAAATGGTAGTGAAAAGAGATAGAGAGCTTGAAGCAGAGCCAGAGAAAAGAAAGCCTTTAGAACTCAAAGCCTCTACTTCAAAATCTCAAGAAGCAAATGAAGATGATGAAGAAATGAGTGATGATGAAAATGAGGATGTTGTTATGCTTTCAAGAAGACTGAAAAGAATCATTGAGAAGAAAATGAGCAACTCCAGAAAATTCAGGCAAAGAAACCTCAAACATACTTCTAATGATGCACAAAGAAGTAAGGAAGAGGTAAAGTGCTACGAGTGTGGAAAGAAAGGACATATCAAACCAGAATGTCCAAGGCTCAAGAAGCATAAGAGCAAATACCAAAGAGACAATGGGGAGAAAGGTCACAAAGCCACATGGGATGACGAAAGCTCTTCAAGTGAAAGAGATGATAAAGAAAGCGAAGAGGTCAACCTATGCTTCATGGCTATTGAAGATCACAGCTCGGATAAGGTAAGATCACTACACTCATACTCTTTCAATAATGATAGTAGTGATAATGATAATAATAGTGATAGTGATGATGATGATGATGAGCAAAGTCTTATAGAAGAATTAAATTTAGAACTAGAGAAATATAGGATTAAATTCAGTACTTATAGGAATAACATTTCCAATTTGAAAAACGAAATGGATGTTTTAGAAAAGGAGAATCTTAAGCTTAAATCATCTAATGAATCTCTTCAAAAGTTGTTAGATGAATATTCATCAAGACCCTCAACTGCTTCCTTGCTTAAAGAAAATAATACTTTGAAAAATGAAGTTGAAGAACTTAGAAATTCCATTTCTAAATTTCACAAAGGTAAAGAGAGTTTAGATACTCTCATTGTGTTCAAAGACCATCTTTAATTAGACATGGCCTAGGATTTAAGGACACATCATCATCTTCTCACAAAATCATTTTTGTTAAGTCTAATGAACCTGACATCTCCACAATTATTGGAACAGCACCAAGGAATAAGTATATTAAACCTTCTATACATAAAAAGAATAATCATGCCTTTATGTATAAGAAGCATGCATCTAGAAAAGCATCAATTAATCATGAATGTGCATGCTATTGTTCTCAAAATCAGTTTAATAGAAATATGACATTCAAAAATATTATAAGAACAAAAAGCAAGTTTAAACCGAAATAATGTAATTATTGTATGAAAATAGGTCACATAAATAAACATTGTTGGATAAGAAAGGCTCATTGGAAACCTTCATGTGCTAACCCCCAAGGACTCAAGCTCATTTAGGTACCTAAAATCATACCTGAACTGTGATTCTATAGGTATGCCTCAAGTCCACAATAAACAAAAATGCTTGGCTAGTAGATAGTGGATGCTCAAGGTATATGACAGGAGACAAATAACTCTTCTATGAAATCAAAAGTATTGATTGAGGTAAAGTTACCTTTGGAAACAATGCTAAGGGTAAGGTAATTGGCATTAGTTCTATTGGTATTTATGGTACTACTCTTATTAAAGATGTCTTACTTGTTGATGGCTTGAAAAATAACTTGTTAAGTGTTAGTCAATTATGTGATAAAGGAAACAAAGTAATCTTTACTTCAAATGAATGTCTTATAACCTTTATCGACGGTCAAGAGATATTTAAAGGAAATAGAGATATCAACACATACATAATAGACTTACATGAATTATCTAACCATTCCTCTAAGTGTCTTGTGACTAATAGTGATGAATCTTGGTTGTGGCATAGAAGGTTTGGTCATGCTAACATGGACTTAATCCAAAGCCTCAGCAAATGAGAACTAGTAAAAGGACTACCAAAAGTCAAATTTAAAAAAGACAACATATGTGAACCTTGCCAAAGAGAGAAGCAACACAAGTAATCCTTCAAAGCCAAAAACATAGTAACTACCTCAAAACCTCTTCAACTCCTGCATTTAGACTTATTTGGACCTACTAGAATTGCTAGCTTAAGAGGTAAACATTATTCCTTTGTCATCATAGATGATTACTCTAGATTTACTTGGGTAATTTTCTTAGCTGAAAAGAGTGATGCTTTTGAAAATTTCAAAAACTTTACTAAAAGAGTTAAAAATAAAAAAGGATATTGTATTTCAAAGATAAGAAGTGACCATGGTAAAGAATTTGAAAATGAAAACTTTGAAAGTTTTTTTCTTGAAGATGGCATTTCACAGAATTTTTCATCTCATAGAACACCTCAAAAAAATGGGGTAGTTGAAAGGAAAAATCGAACTTTAATTGAAATGGCTAGAACAATGCTTAATAAGTATGGTGTACCAACTTACATTTGGGCAGAAGCCACAAACACTACTTGTTATATTTCAAATCAAATATTCAAAAGACATCTTTTAAACAAAACCTCATTTGAGCTATGGAATGGAAGAAAACCCTTGATATCATACTTTAGAGTATTTGGATGCAAGTCCTTTATATTGAATACCAAGGACAATGTTGGAAAATTTGTCTCTAAATCTGATAAAGGTATCTTTTTAGGATACTCTACAACTAGCAAAGCATATAGAGTATTTAATAAAAGATCATTAACTGTTGAAGAATCTATGCATGTTGTTTTTAATGAATTTAGTAGACTTGATCTTGTGAAAGGTAGTGTTCTTAATGATGCTGCAAGAACTATGGAAAGACTTGATCTTAGAAATGAAAACGAAGAAAATGATCAAGAAGATTCACATCAAGATGATTCTCTACCTCAAGCTCAAGAAGAAAATGGACAATAACTCCCAAAAGAATGGAGAATGACAAAAGATTATCCAAAGGAGCAAATCATTGGTGATCCTTCAAGGAGAGTAAGTACTAGATCCCATTTCAAATTTTTAGCCATTGACCTTGCTTTTATTTCTCAAATTGAGCCTAAAAAAGTTGATGAGGCTCTTAATGATGAAAGTTGGGTCATTGCAATGCAAGAGGAACTCAACCAATTTAAGAGAAATAAGGTATGGACCTTAGTACCTAGACCCAAGAATCATCAAATTATAGGTAGCAAATGGGTATTTAGAAATAAACTAGATGAACAAGGTTCAATAACTAGAAATAAGCCTATATTACTTGCAAAGGATATAATCAAGAAGAAGGAATAGATTATGATGAGACCTATGCACCTGTAGTTAGATTAGAAGCCATAAGAATACTTTTAGTATATGCATGTCACATGAATTTCAAACTCTTTCAAATGGATGTGAAAAGTGCCTTTCTAAATGGTTATATAGAAGAAGAAGTTTATGTAAAACAACCACCAGGATTTGAAAGCTATGATTTGCCAAATCATGTTTTTAAACTTTCAAAAGCTTTATATGGTTTGAAACAAGCCCCAAGAGCTTGGTATGAAAGACTAAGTTCTTTTCTCTTAGAAAATAACTTTACAAAGGGGAATGTTGACACCACATTATTCATTAAAAAGCATAAGCATGATACACTAATTGTTCAAATTTATGTTGATGATATAATATTTGGTTCTACTAATTAATTTCTTTGTCAAGAATTTGCCAAGTGTATGACTAGGGAATTTGAAATGAGCATGATGGGAGAGCTTAAATATTTTCTTGGTCTACAAATAAAACAAGACAATGAGGGCATATTCATCAACCAATCCAAATATGCCAAAGATTTAATTAAGAAATTTGGAATGGAATGATGCAAGAATGCCAAGACTCCAATGAGCACATCAACAAAATTGGACAAGGATGAAAAGGGTATGATCGGATCACTCTTATATCTTACTGCTTCTAGACCCGACATAATGTATAGTGTTTGCTTGTGTGAACGATTTCAATCATGTCCAAAAGAATCTCATTTACATGCAGTAAAAAGAATTCTAAGATATTTATATGGATCATTGCATCTAGGTTTGTGGTATCCTAGAAATTCATCCTTTTATATTGTAGGATATTCAGATGCAGATTATGCTGGTAGTATTTTAGATAGAAAAATTACTCCAGGTACTTGTCACTTTATTGGAGAGTTCTTAGTTTCTTGGTTTAGCAAGAAATAAGTTTCAGTTGCTTTTTCAACTGCTGAAGTAGAGTATGCAGCAGCAGGATGTTGTTGTACTCAAATTCTTTGGATGAAACAACAACTTAAGGACTATGGTCATGATATAAACCATATACCTGTTAAATGTGACAATACTAGTGCTATAAATCTTTCAAAGAATCCCATTCAACATTCTAGAAGTAAGCATATTGACGTTAGACACCACTTTATTAGAGATCATGTTCAATATGGAGATGTTGCATTAGAATTTATAAGCACAGAAAATCAATTGGCAGATATATTCACTAAGTCTCGAAATGAGGAAAGATTTAATTTCATTAGAAGAGAACTTGGTATGATTGATGGATTAACCTTGTGATTGCCAAATTGTCAAATCTTAAGTGATAATCTTGTTTTTGTATCATATCACTAGATATAAGGTAGTAAATTTGATGAAAATTTTATGTTATAAGGGATATAATCTTCATAGAAATGTTTTAGTCTTGTTTTAGGACTTAATTTTATTTGATGAAAATTTTAGGCATTTCACGCCCGTGACATATGTTCACCCCCGTGAATTAAATAGTCAAAAGAACCAGTGTCTTTCACGACTTGATTCACGACATCGTTCATGGCTTTAAGTAGTGAAGCTTGTGTTCACGACTTCATTCACTCCCGTGAAAAGCATTGTTCATGCCTATGACGCATTTTCACGCCCATCAACATTTTCACCAAAAACTCACAGAGACGTTCACGCTTTGAGTCACACTTTGTTTCACGGGCATAAGTAGTGAAATTCAACCTTTCACGCCCGTGACTCATCTTTCACCACCGTGATAGTTCATCATTCATGCCTGTGACATTTAAATGTCACGACTGTGAACCGTTTCACGCCTTTATTCACGGGTAAGCACCCCTTCAGCAAACCGTGAACATGACTCTTCACGACCGTGACTACATATTTCACGCCCGTGAATGCATCGACAATATAACAATTCTGCCGGTTATTTTTCATATTTCAACCTTCCAACTCTTTGAAACCGCTCTCATTTACACTCATTGAATGGTACATTGAAGATTTTTTTCCCCTAGTCACAAACTTCTACTATATATACCATCAAAAATCCCTTCCATCATCAAAACTCATTTTTCCTTAGGGTTTCCTCACAATTTCTGTCAAATTTTTCCAAACTCTTCAAAGATCATTTCTTCAATCAACATGGAAACCAGCTCATCAAAGGGTACTAGGAAGCAATTTCATGCTCCCAGGAGGTACTCAGACTACCTAATGAACAGAATTCCGGAGCATTGCCATCCGAGGTACTCAAACCTGAAGAAAAGGCCTCTCATTTTCTCAAGACCTTTTGAGTGGAAAACCTTACAAACTCTCGGGCTTGAGACAGCGATGACACAGCAACTCCAGGCCTGTCATTTGAAAGAGTTTGTGGACATTCATCAGTCCACCTTAAGGGAGCCGACCTTGGAATTCTTGAGCAATTTGCAAGTATCTCCCATTGGAGTAGTGAAATTTCAAATCTGCAGCAATCCGAACACTCTCACTTCCATAGAATTCAGGGACTTATTCAACCTACCATCGGAAGGCATCCTCAACGATAGCAAAGTGGAGTTCTTCGCAACTCGAACATGGACTCACTTTGGTATGGATTGTAGCTAGGATGTAAAGAAGACCAAGAGCACTCATCTTAGGTCCCTAGTGCACAAATATATGCATAGGTTTCTAAGCTATAGCATATTTGCCCGAGGAGACATCAATGGCACCATTCGGAAGTCCATTGCCACCAAGCCCTCCGGAGATATACTTATTGATGGATATGTGACCCATATGGCCTTGAAGCTTGGATATTTGAAGCTGGATGACCATCACTTTAATCTTATCCCAGGCATCCTCGAGATCGATTGGATGTAGAGTCCTTCATTAAGATGGGAGCGGCTGTTAGAATTGTCCATGAGAATAATATTTACTACCGCTTCACTAACACTGCTGGCAAAATCATATGGGAAGACAATGACTCGGAGGACTTCAAAGCCGGCCTCCAAAAAATCCAGCAGAGGAAAAGGGCTCGAGTTGAGAAGGCACCTCCAACGATTGAGCAGGACATCGGACAATCCTCGGCTTTCACACCGAATTTGGCGCAGCAGGTGGTTGACCTTCTAGCACCACAATTTGAGCAGCTGCAGGCTTCCATGAATGAGAGGTTGGAGAACCTAAGGACTTCATGGAGTCTAGGATGGAGAGCCTTGAGGTTGAACTTGCTCGTCTTAGGGACAGGATGTTCGGTTAGGTGTTAGGCTTGATGTTAGTCTTGCTATATTTGTTTCTTATTTGTTTGTTTTATTTGTGTGTTTCTAGGAAATTTTAAATTTCCTTTCTGGCTTTTATTTGCTTTGGTTTGTACTTCTCTTTCAATATTAATATAATTGCTTTGTTCTTCTATTATGATTAATCTTTATTCTTTTTGTTGATGACAAAAGGGGGAGAAACTAGCAATATATTAAGATAAGTGCAAGCAATTTTGAATCAAAATGAAGAACCTACAAATATATTGAGTTAAATAGGGAGAAAATAGCAATATTTTAAGTTTAAGTGTAATACTTAAAATTTGATTCAAAATGAATATGCAAGTATGCAAATTGAGCTTTATACACATTAAATATATCTTAAGTATACTTTGCATATACTTTGATGTAAGTTACATAAATGAATATGCACTTGATATACTCTAAATATACCTTACATATACTTCATGACTTAAAGAGAATTTTGGTATATATTGGATATACTCTACATATAACTTGCATATACTTAAAACTAGAAAGTTTAACTCAATGCTACACTTCATCATTCTCTACAATTCTTGCATTTCATCAATTTTTATCCTAAACATCTTTTAAGGGGGGAGACTTCTCAAAAGCACATATTGCTAGATTATTTGTCACCATCAAAAAGGGAGAGATTGTTAAACTTTGAGGGGTATTTCCGTTATTTTGATGTTAACAAATAAAATAGCAATAATGTATTTAACATACGTTTTTTAAATCTATTAAACAGGGTATAGAATAAAATAGCAAGAATCGAGAATGGAAGATCAATCCTTGAAAGATAAAAAGAAGTAGCATGTTAACGCCCGTGACCCTAGGTGTCACGCTCGTGAAGAAGCTAACTGTCAACAAAATCAACATTTGAAGTTCACGGCCATGAAGGAAGACAATAAACCGTGAAATGCACATTTAAGTCACGCCCGTGAATTGAATGTCACGCCCGTGAACCTTCATGACAAATTCATCCAGAGAGCTTCACGATCAAAGTCACCACTTGGATCACGGCTTCGAAGTTTGTCATGCCCGTGAAGATATATGTCACGCCCGTGACCCAATATTTCAAAACCTTCCAGAATACTTCATGATCGAGATCACCACTTCATTCTCCGCTTGGAAGAATAGTCACGCCCGTGAAAGATGAAAGAGAAAAATGTTAAGCACGATTATTTGGGTTGGTGTAACGGCTAGTTACGTATTAAATGCATTCTAACGGCTATAATTTGCCATGAGAGTATAAATGAAAGTCATTTATGCATTCAGTACAATAGGGTAGCTAATACTTTGAATCAAAATCTTATTACAAGCTATTTGTACATTTAATTCTTTCATAACAAATATCTATTCTCTGAGAAAATATTTTTGCTCATTATTTATTGAGCAATAAATATTTGTAAGTGTTTCTCTCTCTAATCATTTATTACTCAAGTGAGTTTTGGGTATTTCTGGGTTAAGAGTAGAACGCTTGTAAGGGTTAGTTGTGTGAGCCTTTAAAATATAAAGAAAAGTTGTTTGTGTGAGCCTGTAAAACACAAGGTAAAGTTTGTTTGTGTGAGCCAGTAAAATACAAGGTAAAGGTTATTTGTGTGAGCCTGTAAAACACAAGGAATTAGTTATTGTGTGAGCCATTAAAATACAAGGGATTTCTGGGTTAGGTGTGAGCCATTGTGAGAAACACCATAGATGGGAGTGAGCTTGAAAAACTCCATTGTAACACTTAGTGTATTAGTAAAACTCCCAATTGCGATTGGGGAGAGAAGTAGGGTTTGTTAACACCCGAACTTCTATAAAACTTCTTGTGTCAAATTTCTCTATCCCTCCTTAACTTAACTTTTTATTTCCACACTTTAAAGTTAAATTTTTAAAACTCCAATTCAACCCCCCTTATTGGCTTAATATATGGGCAACAGACGAATACTATAGAAGGTTTATGAAGGGTTTTTCATCCATAGCGACTCCTTTGACTCGACTGCTACAAAAAGATGTCCGATTTGAATGGACAGATAAATATCAAGCAAGTTTTGAATGACTGAAGGCAATGTTAATTAAAGCACCAGTTTTGACTTAGCCCACTCCTAGGAAGGATTTTGTTGTATACAGTGATGCTAGTCATAGTGGGTTAGGTTGTGTCTTTATACAAGAAAGAAAGGTGATTGCATATGCCTCCAAACAACTTAGGCCTCGTGAGTTTAATTATCCGACATATGACTTAGAGTTAGCTACTATCGTGTTTGCTTTGAAGATCTAGAGACATTATCTATATAGGGAGAGATATTATATTTATGCTAATTATAAGAGTTTTAAGTATCTTATCTCACAGAAAGAGTTAACTTTAAGGCAAAAAAAGATAGATGGAGTTGATTAAATATTATAACTCTGTAATCCACATTGATGAAGAGGATCAAAGATGCTTAAAAGCAAAATGAAAAGCCAGTAAAGATAGTTGAGGCAGTGAAAAATGAAGGAAAGCATGAGTTTTCATTGACTAAAGATGGCACAATATACTTCAAGAATAAAGTTTGTGTGCCAATTGCATAAGAATTTAAGCAAGACATCGCGAAAGAAGCTCATAAGACAGTGTATACTATACATCTAGGTAGAAACAAGATGTATCAAGATTTGAAAGCTCAATACTGGTGGCAAGGAATGAAGAAAGATATTACAAAGTATGTTGCTAAGTATCTAACCTGTCAACAAGTGAAAGCAAAACATTAATTACGCACGGGATTGCTGCAACTAGTACTCATACCATAATGGAAGTGGGAGAAAGTCACTATGAATTTCATTTCATGTTTGTCAGTGACTTAGGAGAAGCATGATGTAGTGTGGGTGATAGTGGATCGATTGACAAAATCAGCTCATTTCCTAACAGTCTAATGGATTATCCTTTGATGAGATTTATGTAAATGAGGTCATGAAGCTACACGGAGTGCCAATGTCCATTATTTCTAATAGAGATCCCAAATTTACTTCATAGTTCTGTAAAAGCTTACAACATGCTTTAGGAACCCTAGTCAGTTTTAGCACTACTTTCCATCCACAAACAGATGGACAATTTAAGTGGGTAATTCAATTATTGGAGGATATGATGAAGTTGTGTGCTTGAGTTTGAAAAGATAATCTTGCAAGAAACCCTTTTCGAATATGTGCCTATAATGTTGCAGTTTCATGGCGATGGATGGGTAAGTGGGAGCAATGATTTTGTGGCAAATGATTTTTTTTATTGAATGATAGTGTGTAACATCCTTGACCTTCCCCACATGCATTTGTTTGAACATATGCATCTTCCATATAATCCAATTGAACATGTGCATTTCATACATATTTTCTTAGAAATAAGTTCATGGCACGCACTAGCTACGTGTCCTAGTATTTGCCAATTGTATCGAGTCACACGTGTATCTTTATAACCTAAATGATGATAACAAAGAATTAGAAATAAATTGAATAAGGTGACTAAATTAAAGTAAGAAAAATGATTCGATTAAGATTAGTAAACATTTACATTGTTAATTTAGTTAAACCGGGCCAAATGATTAAGTTGTATTATTGTGTGAATTAGTAGAATTATAAATATATATAAATAGTAATAATAATAATAATAATAATAATAATAATAATAATAATAATAATAATAATAATAATAATATAGACAAAATAAAATGAAAATGACATAAAAGAGAAATAGAAGAGAAGAGAAATGAGAAATGAGAAATGAGAAGAGAAAAAGAGAAAAAGAGAAAAGGACAAAAAACATGTTGGCTTTATTTTCATCTTCCATCCCCATTTCTGCCTTCTTCTCCAGCCTGACTTCTTTTTCATTTTCCTCCATTTCAGAATTCAATTCTTCCTTGTTTCACTTAGTTTTTGAAGCTAATTGATCCCTTGCAAGGTCGTTTTTGGTAAGTAATCAATTCTTATTGCTATAGGGTTAATTTGAGTTGTTTAGGTTCATTAATAGACACTTATTTGCAACCCGATTTTGATGCACATAGAAATTGATTCTGGAAAAGTTTAAAACAAAAAACTTTGTTCCTTTATGTCTTATATTTATGTATATGTAAAAGGTTTTGCATGATTTGGTGTATAGGAAGAGAACTCTCTCTACTAAAACTGGTCAGGGTGTGAACCCTAACCAAGTTAGCTACTGTATTCTTTGATTTCGAATATGTTAAAGCCATTATTTGAAGTATCTTAAAATATAATAGTTGTAGATATATGTGTTATGTATCTGTATATCAAATTTCAGGATCATATGACTTGTATATTTGGAGTTATGGTGAATGGAACCATGACTGTTCCATGACTTGAACTGCCAATTGAGTGCCCTGGGCAGATCCAACAACTTGTTTGGCCCATTTGAGCTCAATAGACTATATTATGTAAATTGTCAAAATAGAAACGTTATAGGTATATGTATTATCTAAATTGGGGTACTAATTTCAGCTTAATTGGTTATGTATAGACTAAGTTTTGTCCTTTTGAAGTGATACTGTTGTGGAAGCCAATTCTATTCTGGACTAGTAAAATGTTTATTATAATTTGAAGACCTTAGAGACATAATTAATAAAAGTTGAAAACATGAAAAATGTTCTATATCAACCCATATAAGTGACTATAAATTGTCCTTAAAATATGACTTATAGATTATAAGTTATGATGAACCAAAGTGGGTACCCTGAAATTGCCTAAAGGCAGAAAACAAGGCAGAAAATAGAACACACTTAGAAATTCCACCAAATATTGTACAATGATCCAATTGGTCTGAAATTTTAATATGTTAATTGTAATTAGGAATAAGAATCAGATTAATTGGTCAAGTATAGAAAATGTTATAGGCTAAACAATCTCATAAGATCACACTGCCTCATAGAAAAAAATCTTAACTATTGATATGATCAATGCATATTAATTTGTTCAAGCCACATTAAGTCTCCCTAATCATGAGTTAATTGATTATGTTTTCATATTAGGCTCGCAACATATTGGAGACCCACAAGGAGCGGATAGATAATAAATTAGGGGTCAGAATCAAAGGAGAAAGGTGAGTCTAATTATCAATTGAATTCTTTAGTGCAAATGAATGTTGCTTGCTATGTGATTCATATGATTGTCATGATTTGTCCTTGAAAATGTAATAATGGATAATTTGTGACATTGTGGTACATATAAATGGTATACTCGTGGTATATTTGAGGTATATGTTTGACATATGTGATATATACATGGTATATGTATAGTATATATAAGGTATATGCATGACATATGAGGTATATATGGAATATATGCATGTTGTATATGATAAATATGCAATGTTTGATAAATGTTTAAATACAAGTGCATATACATATGGACTAAAAAGGCGTTATGACTAGTTAATTAATATTGTAAAGCAAAAGAAGAGACCTATGGCCCAACAAATGTGCAAATGAAACAAATGATCAAACTAGCTAGCAAATGCAAATGTTCACATGAAAATCCGGGACAATGCCTGTTTAAATTAGTCACAACAAAATGAAATAAGCAAAACATTTGCATACATAAGGAGTAATGATTATATGTTTCAACTTTATTGATATTTATATGATACTGATGAATGGAATGGAATACATGGTATGTATTGGATTTGTGACTTATTATTATGAGTTGTTCGGTACTTTAGAACTCATTTAATGGTTACTCTCACTGAGCCGCAACTCATCAATTTGCATCATTTTTCAGGTAAAGAAAAGTGATAACTCATTTTGAGTAGTGTATAGAAGACATGGAGCACAGGTCACTGGCCGAGACTCATCACTCTCTCTCCTTGCATTCCACACAAGCATGAAAATATGTCATATGTATTTTGTATTTACGTGATTGAATATGTATAGTCATTTTGGAATGAGTCTAAAAATGTATAAATGAAAGCAACTCAAAAATACTTATGTGTAAAGTTTATGTTTTGATATATGTGATATATTATATTGTGGTGAAAACTTCAGTGTTAACTTTGCAAAGTCAGCGAATAATATTACAGGATATGAGATTTGCAAGTCATTGAATGAAATTATAGGATATGAGACTTGCAAAGTCATTAAATTATATTACAGGATATGAAAAAAAATTTTACTACTATTGTTAACAGTGTATTTTACCTTTCCAGTGTGTTATGTATGATTACTTGATACAAGAATAGGTTATACTCAAATGCATAAAATATGATGTTACATAGTAAAACTCTGCAACATGATTGTTGTCGTCATTGGTTACAGAATGGCACCAAATAATATGTACCTAGCAGGTTTTGAGATTGGACTGAAGGTATTTCATTGGTTGGGAAAGCAGACAAGATAAATGGGTTGCTGACGTGGAACCTTTTTAATTGGGTGCTAATGTGGATCCTTGTTGTCATCTGACATGACAACCTACCGGTGATATGACGTTCCGTATCAAGATTATGGTGCCAAGTCACTATCCATATCAGCAATTCGGTATTGATTCCAGCAAAAAAAAAATTGTGTGAAAAATATTTAATAATTATTTTGTGATAAATAATCCAAATTGTAGTAATAGTCGGTAATTAACCTCCTCTAGCCGATAATATCAAAAAGAAATTTAGCAACTGCATGACTATATGCCATCAAAATACAATATGAGCAGTTCATATTTATATATATACATCAAAAATGTGATTTCATTTTTGCATTTTCAGTGGCTAAGCTTTGTTTCATTTTCTTTAGATTTTCGGTTTTTATAAAATGATTCAGATAAATATTATATTATCCGAAATGCGCATGTTGCACACCGTCATTAAAATTGTTGAAGGACATAAAGCTGCCAGCAAATAGTGGTTTAGGGACTCAATAGAGGAAAAAAAAATGTTGAAACACCTATTGTAAAAAATCCAAGATTCAGGGACCCAGAATGGTTTTTGCCAATAATAAAAGATGCATAGAGTTTCATATAAGTAGCATATATACATTCGTAATTTCAGTCCTAGAAAAGGAAAAGAATATACAAGAACGGAATAAGACAGCAAAGTAACTCTAAGATATATTAAGCTTTCCAAGACCCAGATCCTCCTTGAAGAGTTTCCAACGCACATTAGATAATGCTAGCTTCTCTTTCGCTCCAAGCCATTCAGCATTGGCCTGCTTGATTTCCTCTTCCAAGTTTCGCCATTCCTGGAGGTCTTTAGAAGTTTCTTCATTCACTTTCTGCAACTTAAGTGCAACTGAGTTCTTCTGGGTGATTAAGCGTTGAAGTTCAGCCTGTAGTTTTGCTTCTTCTTCGGAAAGTCTAGAGAATTCGGACTCCAAGGAACATAGTTCCTTTTGTCTTTGCTCTAGTTTACTATCAAGATCTGTGGTTTTTCCTGTAAGTGATGTTCTGCAAGCTTGAGCAGTTTCTCCAGTGGTTGTAGCATTGGGAATACTTTCTTTAAATTCTTGCAAGCGAGATACCAGATCTTCAAGAATCGTCTTCTCATGCAAATTACTAGTATGTTGAAGCAGTGTATGGATAATGCCTTCAATATTACCAAAGGCATTAGCTTGTTTTATAGCCTCTAATGACATATTGAAGAATCCTTTCAATGCTTCCTTCTGTTGCTGCAGAATTTCAGGACTAGATGCTTGGCTTGAAACTGATTTTTCATTGGAAGGAGATTTTTGAGTTCTATTCCTGCTTGAAAGTTCCATAAGTAGACCTCTAGATACTGTCTGCAAATTTTCTGGGGATTGTATAGGCTCAGATGGAGGATCCTATAATGCCAGCAGAGGAAATATTCAGAGTTGGATAATCCACAATAAGAACTCCGTAAAATTTACTTTTTGCTAGGTAACATGGGCAGCAGAAAATTTCATCATGGTGGAAATTACTTGTTTAATTCAGAGTGATTAGTTTTCATGGATCTATCATAATGTGTTTTCAGGACCAAAAGACTTACCTTGGCAATAATTTTTGTATCTTCAGTCAAAGGATGAGGTGGCGGCAGTGGTGTTGGTGGCAGTTTGTTGACTTCTTGATCAGTGACAGTTGGTGGTACAACCTTTGCTTCAGTATCAACTACTGCCTTCTTTGATAAGGGAGTCACATTTGCTGCCTCGTTAGTAATTTCTTTTTCACTTTCAATTTTTGAGTAATGCACAGCACTAAGAACAAGAACCTCAGCTTCAACAGTAAGGGTATCATTTACAAGATACCTTTCAGCAGGATTTTTTATATTACCCAGAGGAAAAAAAGTTGTGAAACCCCAATCGTTTTGTTTTGCATTGAATACCGTTTGTGTGTCTGCAAAGTTCATAAGGATTAAGCCACTACAACTTCTGGGAAAGGATTAGATTGTTACTATCTTTGTGCCATTTGAAAATTTTAACTGAGCGAGATTGGTCATGGTATAAGAATTGAATTTATAGATTAAAATAAATAAATAAATAAATTATACTTCAATCACAAAATAGAAGAACTAGGAGTTAGGAGCTGACTAAACATATCTCTCTCTCTCTCTCTCTCTCTCTCTAAGAATTACGACACATTCCTTATTACAGGTGCAGTTTTTCTATTTTTTCAGTTTGTATTTTTTTTGTCAAAACTTTTCATTACAAGGTTTAACTATTTTGTCATTTTTGGCTTATTTGGTTATTACAGGTGCAGTTTTTCTATTTTTTCAGTTTGTATTTTTTTTGTCAAACTTTTCATTACAAGGTTTAACTATTTTGTCATTTTTGGCTTATTTGGTTCATGACCCATCTAACCTAAGCATCTTATGTCATTATAGATTTATTGTGTTTTCCAGTAAGTTTGAATCAGAATTAAAATTGCTACTATCAATGTTAAGTCTGCAAGGAGTTCAACAAAATTCACGACATACAAATCCAAAGCAACACAACCTTTTCATTCAAATTCTCTTTTCCTCCCCATGGATCATACAATCAACTAGTTGATGATCAAGTTAAACCTAGAAACATTGTAAACATCAAGGTTTATCATATCACAAAAAGTCTTATAAAAATCAAGTTGAAGCAAAAAAGAAAGAATAGAATGGACAGAAATGCCACAATAGAAAAATTGTTAAAACCACTTGTATTTTCAAACCTAGGACCTTCTTATGCTGAACATATTGCATAACTATTCTAATTAAATCAGGTACCTTTCTTGATCGTAGCCCTGTTACTGAATTGATTAACCAGTGCCAAGCTAAACTTAGCATTTCTGCTCCATCCATTAGGCAAACTTGTCGAATCAGCAACATCCAGATATATTGACAAAAAATCCACATTGTTTCCTTTTGGGAATATAACCAAACGCCTGCCAAAGAAATCTATTATTTTATTACACAAATTTAAGACTATAACAGACATGAGAGATCAAGAATTACCATTTACAACGGCCGGCTATGAAAGTGTCCGAATATAGTTTATTCACTGTCAATTTGGAAAAGTTTTGAATTCTCCATGTGAATTTCGATGAAGCAGCATCACTAGTATTTCTTTGTCCTACACCACCAAATTCGAGCCTTATGTTATTAACTAACGTACAATTCCTAGAAGTAGAAACAGCATAGAATTATCTTTTTCTTTGAAAATTGGGGTCTTCTGACAAAATTGAGGTTGTAAACTTAATATCACACCACAAATTGACCCACATTACCATCTCATCTCAGTATTTACCAAAACAAAAAAAGCACCGACACTTTGTCTATGGAAGAACAAGAACTCAAATCAAATTCGACATCATCTGGCAATATCTTAAAAATATTAAAAACCCACATCAACAATCTCAAATAGTTTTCAATTTTCATAACAAAATGCAGTTTGGAAAGCAAATCAGCTGAATAAAATTAAAAACTATATATATACCTTCCATGAATTTAATCACCAATCATATTTTTCAACTATCTGCTGCTATATATAAAAATCTTGATCTCTAACTTTCTCGAAAATGTCTCTTCCATTGTGTTTAAGATCTCCCTATCTTTTCCCTTTCATGATTCTTTTCTTGTCTTTTAATTGGTATAAAGGGGTTACCTACACAGGGAAAGCAGTTTCTCTCTCGCTCTCCTTACTCCTACCTTTTCCGCTAACTATCTCTTCCTCTTACTTCCATGTGGCGGCATCCTTTTTCTCCTCTCTTCTTTTGGCCTTTTACAGGGAAACCGAAAATCAAACTTGAACCCAATTAAATTTTGATCTATTTAGTTGGATTTACTCAGTTTTTAATATTTTTAGTTCGATTTTTTATTAGTATTTCTGTTTATTATATATATATATATATATATAGATTTATTCTAATTTTTAGTTAAAAAATTTTTGGGTAATTTATTTTAATTTATAATAGGATAATGTAATGAATTATAAAAATTTATTCTAATTTATATTAACTAATTTTAAAGTTATAATAGTTAATTTTAATTTATACTAATTTATAAAATGGTAATAATTGATTTTAATTTATAGTAAATTTATGAAGTTATAGTAATTAAATTTAATTTATGATAATTATAAGTAGTTGATAAAATAATGATTATGTTAATCTATCGTAATTTATACTATTTTATTTTAATTTAAAATAATTTTGATAATTATTTTTAATTTAAAATAATTTTGATAATTATTTTTAATTTATCATAATTATTAAAATTATGGTAATTGATTATAATAATAATAATAAATAAATAAAATCAATTAAATCAAATCAAATTGAAACATTTTAGTTCAAATTTTCTCACAATGATTAGTTCGGTTTATATGAATGTTCTCCTTAGTGCTAATAGTCAAATACATATATATATATATATATATATATATATATATATATATATATATATACTTTCGGAGTATTTTAGTAAAATGTTTAATACATGTGGAGAATTGATTGAGCGGTTGGGTATAAAACTGACAGTTGTTAGTTAATTTTAGTATTTGATAAAATTAATTAAATTATAGTTTTTAAAATATAAAATTATTTATAAGTATGAAATTTATAAATTATTAATAAGTTATATAATTTATTTTATTTAAAATATATTTTTTTATATGAACATTATTTATTTAATAATTAAAATAATAATAATAAAAATATAATCACTTTTACTATATATATTAATTGATATATATATATATATATATATCGATTAATTTAATAAATTTTTAATATAAAAGACTAATTTATTTTGAATAGACCGATTTTAAATAGGTGCATTTTATATTTAATAAAAATGTTCAAAAATTATGTATTTTATTTTGAATATACTAATTTTATCACTTTATTTGAAAATTTTAAATATTTAAAAAAAAACTCTAAAATAAATTTTTTTTCTAATAATAATTTATTGATATTCTCATAGCTAATATTAACAAACACTATTATTCAATCATGGATATCAAAAAATATAAACTTCATCCAATAGTTAAACTAAATATCTAAATTTTATCACTTTAAACTTGATCCATGACTTTGATCCCTCAATATTTTCTCGAGGTTCAATATTTTATTTTTTATTTTTTGAATTAAATTGCATGCTTCATTATTAGAAACAAAAATTTTGGCATCAAATAGTCAGCTTTTTTAAATATTTTTTTCATACCCCATTATTAATTTGCATTTTTGCTATCAATATCTCATTATCTCATTCATATATATTCATTCCAATAGTCCAATGTGACATAATATGATCAAATTCTTAGTCCAAAATATTTTCTCGAGGTTTAACATTTTATTTTTTATTTTTTTGATTTTTTAAATTAAATTGCATGCATCATGATCAGAAATAAAAAGTTTGGGCATCACAAAAAAAAACACCCTTTTTTAAATATTTTCATTTCACATCCCATTATTAATTTGCTTAATTAATTTTGCATTTTTGCTATCAATGTCTCATCATTTCATTCATATATATTTCGTTCCACAAGTCCAAATCAAAATTTTAGTCCAAATCAAGCCTAAACATTAAAAAAAAAAAACTAAATTAAAGTCAATTGTATAATTCAATCTAATGGTTCTAAAAATATATTTTAGTTATATATGATTATATTTTCTGATTTTTTCAATTCAATTGAAGATCTCCAAGAATTATACACATCTTTAAATAATACTATAGTATTAATATATTCCAGTTCTTTCTAACTATAACTAGTCAACCAAAAGGATGGACAGGGATAAAATGCTAGAATCCATTGATCCCAAACGTTTGAACCTTTTTTTTTATGATGATACTCCAGCATTAACACATTTGCTGACAGATTATGAAAATATCCCAGAACCAATTATTCTTCGAGGAACACAGACAACAACTTTTAGCAAAATAAAAAATGACCTCGACAACAATTAATATCTTGTGAAACTGTCCTATAACTCTCTAACTAGAGTCCTGCAAATATATTCTCTATCTTAGTAACATCAAATTTATATAAACTGGGAAAATTTTAAATTCTTGAAAGGCTAAAAGCAGATATAGTTAAAGCAGACCAGTAAGTGTTGCTGATATAATATCTCTAGGTTCGAGATCTTAGCAGTCATCCAAAACAGCAGCTAATGCAACCATCTCGTCATAATCGTAGCAATCATCATCAGCACCTTTTACACTGAATGTCAAGTTCAATTGTTCCATCTCCTCACGAGAAACAAAAAATCTTATTTTCTCATTTGAAAGAGTCAAATCCTCTTCATCTCCATCTTGATATTCAACTTGCATCATATTTCATTTATAATCGATATCAGCCTCAGTATTATGATGTCCATAGATATTCCATAGTTGAAATAAAAAAGGATAAAGATAAATCGAGCATCAGAACCACACATGATGTCGTTTAGTCTGTGAAGAATAGCCAACAATATGCTCGGGATACCAATCAACATCTAATAGCCAATAAACCTACATAGAACCAGTTAAATTATGCATGGAAGTATGTCAGCAAACATGAGGCATAACTCTAACCTTCAAAATGCAAGAATAAAAATATGAGAGATATATATCTGCCTTGCATGGTAACCCAATGAACCTTTAGGATCAACATCATCCAAACTCAATCTAATCAAGTAAAACAGGCACCCATGAAACCGAAATTTCAGAAATCATAAATACTATTAAATTGAAATACAAACTCTACCACCATCACCCCCACCCCGGTGCCCAATGAGGGAGTGGAAGGTAGCAAAACTGATATAAATAATACCACATCCAAAAACTAATATAAATAATACCACATCCAACTCTACTCAACTAAGGAAAAATAACTTTACTAATACCAAATAAACACTTGCTTCCCCCATCCCAATTTCAATCTCCAATTTTTTTTATAATAATCGTGCTACATTTTCTCAGCAATTACAATCCAGCTTATACAAATTGATTATTTTGAGGGCAAAAGATTGCACAGTTGTACAAGCTAGGTAAAATAACTTGCAATTAGTTTGATTGTTACTGATCTCTGAACCCCATTCTTCACCTTGATTAGTTCATTTTCTTTTGGATGGAAAAAGCAAAAATGTACCTAACCCATAGAAGCTTGTTAGGATTGTGTATTGAATTACACTGCTTTTCGGATTAATAATATAAATAGTACCAAAATTTGTCACTTTATTATAAATTGGTACTATATCTTTTAATTATTGTAAATTGGTATTAAAAATTTTGAAAATATTGCAATGTGGTACTTGAAATCAGTTTATTGTAAGAAAAAAATGATGTAACAATATATCAACAATATATTCAAACTGTTACGTCATTTTTTTCTTATAAAAAACTAGCTTCAAGTATCATATTGCAATATTTCTAAATTTTTGGTATCAATCTGTAACAATTAAAAGGTTTTATATCAATTTATAACAAAGTGACAAGTCTTTGTACAATTTATATTATTAATCCCTTATTTTTCCTTGAACTCCAAGTATTATTGTCTACATTATGATTGCGGCAATCCCTCTATTGCAATTAATTGAGACCTCCCAAAATGCTAGAATCAACCTTAAATTTCACCAACTCACTACTGCCAATCCTCCTCTTCTTCTGCTTCCTCATCAAATCATCGTCCATCAATGAGTTAGACTCGCAAACATCTATTTTAACAACCACATTAGGCACTACTTTAGCAATGCATGTAACATCAGTAACTTTTTCTACATATATTTCTATATGCATTTCATTTTGAACATGTTCATTTTTGCATATAATTCACTTGAACATATACATTTCATATGCATTTTTGTTTGAATAAGTTCATGACATACATTTAGTATGTGTTCAAGTATTTTAGAATTATACCAAGTTGCAAATGTGTATTTTATAATTAATTGAGGATAACAAGGAGTTAGGAATAAAGGAATAAAATGACTAGCTCATTTGGTGCATAGTCAGAATCACAATATTCAACTATATATTGACCAATTTTCTCATCCCGCTCAAATATTATATCAACATCTACAATATTCTGAATATACCGCAGAATCCATTTCACAGCTTGTCAATGTCCTTTACTAGGATCAAGCATGTACATGCTCATAACTTCAATTGCTTATGAAATGTCAGGACTCGTACACACAATTGCATACATCAAGCTACCAACAACATTTGTATATGGAACCTTTGACATATATAATCGTTCTTCATCACTTTTCAGAGATAAAGATGCACTAAGATTAAAATGAGGAGCAAGTAGAGTACTAACTGGTTTTGTCTTCTCATTGATCCCAAAACACTTTAGTACCTTTTTCATATATTGTTTATAAGTCAAACAAAGCTCCCCTTCTGCATATCTTCATACCAAGAATCTTCTTAGCTTCTCCTAAATCCTTCATTTCAAATTCTTGATTTAGTTGAACTTTTAACTTTTGAATCTCTCCTTCATCCTTCGAAACTATCAGCATATCATAAACATAAAGGAGAAGATAGATAAAAGAATTATCTCGTAGTTTGCGCTAATATACACAATGATCATATTTGCTTATTGTGTATTTATGTCTTATCATAAACTTGTCAAATCGTTTATACTACTGTCTTGGAGATTGCTTCAATCCATACAACGATTTGCTTAAATTGCACACCAAATTTTCTTTCCCTTTGGTAGACTTACTAGCTTCTATGTCTGATTTTTTTCAAATGACTGCATCTTTTCTTCCATAGCCTTTCTCCACTTTTCTTCTTCTGAGCTTTAAATATTTTACAATAAGTGGAAGAAATCTCATCATCTATTGAAAATATATAATTAGTCATATCTTCAAGTTGAGCAGGTTTCTTAATATTTCTTTTCGGCTTTCATAGTGCAATTGGCTCAAGTTGTTAAGGAGGTTCTTATGCTGAAACCTTTGCTTCTTCATTTGATCCATTTTCTACCATTAACTCCTCTTCTCCCGTATGAGTAATTTTATTAGACTTTACAATTGCTGGATCAATAATTCTTCTTCTATTAAACTCCACCTGTTTAGGAGTTCCCTCCACCTGTTGTGGAGAATCATCTGTATGCTCCTCTACTACCTTTTTTTAACACGGTAGACTCATCAAAGGTAACATCTCTACTAAATATTATTTTCTTCGTCTCTGGACACCATAAATGATATCCTTTGATAGTAGAGGATATCTCCATAAAGATAGCTTTCTTTGCCCTTGGATCTAACTTCGATTTATTAACATGATAGTGTACAGTGAAACCAAACACATGTAAGGAATTATAATTTGTAGCAGGTTTTCTATATCACACCTCCAAAGGTGTTTTGCCATTGATAGCAGTTGGCAAACAATTAATGAGATGACATGCGTATGTTACAGCCTCAACCTAAAACTGTCTGCCCAATCCAGTATTAGATAACATACACCGAACTTTCTCTAGTAGAGTTCGATTTATGTGTTCAGCCACCTCATTCTGTTGTGGTGTATTTGTGACAGTGAAATATTGAATAATTCCTTCATTTTTGCGAACTTTTGTGAAGGAGTCACTTATGTAATCTCTGTCATTGTCTGTTCGAAGACACTTGATCTTTCTGCCCATCTGAGTTTCCACCATCTTCTTCCAGATGAGAAAAACTCACAACACTTCATCATTTGTCTTCATTGTATATACCCATACTTTTCTTGTACAATCATCAACAAAGGTAACATAGTAGTATTTACCTCTCATTGAAGCAGTTTTGGAAGGACCTCATACATCTGAGTGAACATAATCCAAAATACCTTTGGTATCATGGATTGTAGTGCCAAACTTCACTCTCGTCTACTTCCCTTGGATGAAATGCTCACATAAGTCTAATTTGCAGGTTCGTACTCCTTGCAATAATCCTTCATTCGCCAGAAGTTTCAAGAATTTTTCACCTGCATGTCCAAGTGCATATGCCACAATCTAGTTGTTTCTAGCTCCTGGTCATCACTAGAAACTACTGTTGTTGTTCCAACAACTGTATTGCCTTCATAGTAATACAAGTTGTTGCTCCTTTGAACTCCTTTTTCATGGAGTAGAGTAGTTTCTAGAAACTCAAACTCCTCAAGAAGGGATCCCAACAGCATTAGGGTCATATCTTCATATTCAAAAGTCACATCCAAATTTATCAAATTTGCTACAAGTTGATTGAAATTGGTGGTGTGATCATTCATCGTGGTACCAAGAACATATGTGAATCTGAACAACCTTTTCTTCATATGGAGCTTATTTTGACTAATATTTTTCAAGAATTTTTCCTCCAGTGTCTTCCATAATTTACTTGCAGAAGTTTCTTTACAAAAGGCATACTTCTGCTCTCTGGACAGGCACGATCGAATTATACCACATGTCAAATGATTGATTGTCCTCCATTCCTTCTCATCTGCACCTTCTGGTTTTTCTCTCTCAATGGCAATGTCTAAGCCTTGCTGAAATAAGGCATCTAGAACTTCACCTTGCCACATGCCGAAATGGCTTGTACCATCAAAAATCTCCACTACAATTCTCAAATTTGCCACAACAATTCTCGCCAAAATTGATGAATTAGAAGTTGTTGTGTCCATCGTGGATTTTTATCAGTCTTTTTCCATCTCTTATTCAAGACTATTTAATAGCTTTCAAATGTGAAATACCCAAGAATCTAAGGAAACCTTTCTGATGTGGAAGATCAACTTACGCCGCAACCACAAAGCATATAACTCAATAACATTGGCTTTAATACCAATTGTTGTGAAAATCAGGTTAGTTTCTACTAAAATGAATAATTGTGCCTAAAATTAAGACAAAGAAAAATTCCTAAGTAGTTGGTGGAGTCACAAATAGTCTCTTTTAAAAACCAACTTCCTTAAACTCTTAAAGTTTTTGTGATACAATTTTTCTTAAATAATTTAAAGCACGATATATCACTAAAATAAATGATCTGACAATAGTCATTAAATAAACAATAAAGATAACATCAGAATTTAACGAGGTTCGGCTAATTATGTCTATGTTCTCAAGCACTACTAAAATAATATTTCACTGTTTCAATGAAATATTACAAAGTGAAATATTATAAGAGAGAGAGTGAGAGAAAATACAACTAATCTTATAAGTAAGGGATTGGTGTTTGGGATGTATTGTTAAAAAGGAATGAAGCGTTTTTTATAGGTTAATAATTTTCTTTCTTCCTCTCCCACTTCCGATATGGGATTGGGAGATTCTCAAAATCCAACAGTCCTGTGAACCCAAATTTTTGTAAAATGAAACTTAATTTAAGCTTGTTGGGTTGGTTGTAGATGGAAGAATTAATCAAACACATGCGAAAGCTAAAGCTGATTATTTATGGTAGTAGTGAATTTGAGCTTGTCCCTGAAGCTTGTACACAATTGACCTAGGAATTCTTCAAAGAGAATATTTTGCATCTTCTTATTGTATTTCTTCCAAAATTGAGTTTGAAGGAAAAGGGTTTGAATCTTTAGAATATCATATGTTGTTAAGTAATCATGTGTAATTGTGAATGCATGGGTTTCTTCTTGTTGTTGTTATTTTGTTTACTGTTATCAGTTTAAATAAATCATTTTTTTAATTCTCGTCAATCTTCTTTTTCTTCTAAGAAGATTACTTTTTTCATAGGCATGTAGAGATGCCACCCAAGTAATTGCGGATTTACAGAGGCAACAGGTTCAGTATCGGATCATTGCTTCTACCTACTTGGAAGCTAACTTAAACCTTATGGATATTTTGATATCAGGGTAAGTTACTATATGTGAAAGTTTAACTTTTTTCTTTTTTTTTTGTTTGGGTTGGTTAGATTTTCTAGTGATTATTTATGCAAGTTTTATATATTAATCCTTCCTTTCCAATATATAAATATTGTTTTGGTTTTGTTAATATATCATGATGTATAACATTGTTTCATCAGTTGGTTCATTAATTTGTAATATTTATATTATAGTACCTCTGGGGCTTACCACAGGTGCTTGGAGAGAGATTATGTTTCCATGTTTTTCTGATGGTGTTTCCTAAAATTGTGATCTCAGCTTATTTACCTTTTGAAATTCTAGTTGAGAATGCTCTGGAATTAGAGATAGCTTGGCTATGCAAAGGGATCCAAATGCACTAACACCCGGGCATTAAAACACAGTTTATTCCCCAATTTGCACCCATATCTAAGTCCACCTTAAGTGTACTTAGTTTGAGGTCTTTGAACTTGTTTATATTTGGAATTTGTTTTGCAGAATCTCTTAAATACATGGAAGGTATTTATAATTGCAAAACAATATAACCAATTACAGTGATTTGAGGGTTGAATTGTTAATTTTCAGACTTGCATCAGATGAGAACTACGCTATTCTGAAAAAGCTTGAAAGATCTCGGTCAAGATTTAGGTGTAACCAGTGTAGTCAAAAGCACTAGCTTCAGCGCTTTAAGCACTAAAATGAAGCCTAGTACAGGTTTTTCGCTTTTTGATAAGCGGAAAGTGCTCATTTTTTTTCATGTGATTTTGAATTTGTTAATTGATATTATTGTAAACACATATTCTTTTCGTTATAAGACTCTTTATATTCCTAAAAACTTGGGGTCTGCTGTCAATTTTTTGTTTTCACTTGCTTTTAAATTTGTTAATTGGTGTTTATAATAAACACAGATTCTTTTGGTTACAATACTTTTTATATTCCTAAAAAACTTGGACTCTTTTTTATTCTCTATATTTAATTCTTTATAGAACTTCTTAATCAGTTTTTTAGTCAAAGTACTCTTATATCTATTTGCTATTTTATTTTTTTTAAATACACGGGTTGTTTTTCATGATTTCTTCAACATTAAAGGCGTTCTATTAAAGACAAAGAAGGTAAGTACTTTTTTTATATTAAACTTTAAAGTCGTATTTTTTTTACATGTGAAGTGATGTTTTGTAATGTTTCCATCTTTTTTATTTGCTAAGGATTCTGATTTTTTTGGCATATTATATTATTGTTTAGTAGTTTTAGATAAATTAGGTTTTGCTTCAATGAAGTGGGCGCTCTTTTTGCGCTTTGTGCTTTAAGCGATAGATGCCTTTGAGTGTGTTTTTCTCTTTTAACTACTCTGGGTGTAACTATAAACAATTGGATATTGCATGAGTGTTTTGAGCAAGCTCATTTTATAAGTTTCTACTCAGTTTTCATAGATTATTTTGCTTATGATGAATTCTTGATTAAGTATGAAGTCCCAAATCTTGCTTTGCATTATGGTAGCATGTTGAGGGAATGCATACATCATCAGAGTGTTGCCAGGTAAATTTTCTTAACAAGAACATCATGTGGATGCATTTTGGCTTTTTCTCCCCCATGGCAATTTTCGGACATCTCTATTGTGCCTAGTGTAGATTAAATATCTAGGTTCTTTACCTTTGAATTTCTTCATCATCTGTTGGATGTGAACATTTTGAATCCATATTCTCTTGTGGATATGTATTGGAATCAGAGCACATGAAAAAGTTTTTTAGCTACATACAGCTTCCAAATCTTGTATATATGTCTTGGAATCAGAGCACATGAAGATACAACTTCCAAATTTTGATATCACCGCAGATGCTATGGCAACTTTCAGGGTTAGACTCTTCTTCCTTTTCTCTGGTTGTATAAACGGATGTGATGTTGTTATTATCTTTTGCAAAGGAGTTGCTTTTGTTTAAAGGTTATTTATGAACAATGTGAATGTTTTTCTATTTCATTATTGGAGAAACAATTAAGATGTATTTCTGAACTTGATTCTGCAGCTAGATTGCTACTTATCTTGCTTATGTTGGGAAAGATATAGAGATATCCATATTAATCATTCTCTGTGCCTCATGGTCTTATTAGGCCACCATTAATCCAAAAATATGAATAAATTATTAGGTCCTGACATTTGCTTAATGTTCCAATTTGCACATTATAATTCTCTTACGACAAGCATGACAGATATAACTTAAATATGTTCCAGGAGCTTTTGACCAGGCACAAGTCCACTATTGCAGGGTTTCTTTCAAAGGATTATGATTGGGTAAGTTTCTAAATAGATGGTAGTTTTTTACTGCTTTTGTGCTTAAAAATTTTAGAATGTGTTTAGTTGTAGAAAATAATACCAGTTTTCTAGAAAATTACTCTAAGAGAAAACTAGAAAATAGAATTTATTGTTTGGTTGTGTTATTTTCTAATTTGGAAAATTAGAAACACATTTCCAAAATTTTTTAAATTATAATCATATGTTTTCCTATTTCTATTTATAAAAGTAAGCTTGTTTTCCAATTTGGAAAATATGGAGTTTTCTGCAACTATTAATTAGTTTTCTATTTGGAAAATATAAAATAAGAAAACTAATAAAAAGAAAATGAAAATTGGAAAATAAAAACAGACCCTAACTGATTTTTGGTGTAGAAAATTGGAGGTTAATTTTACGTTCTTTAATGAGAACTGTTTGAGGGGAAAAAATAGGCTGAAATTTGTCTGTTTCTGATGCTTAACCTAATTAATCAAATTTTAGTGGAACTTTTCACATCTATTGCTTGACAATTCCCTATTAGCATTTGGCCCATAGCTCTATTATTGAAAGTCCAAGAATCTCAAATATAACACTGGAGATGATGGAGAAATCCATCCAATTTTTTTGATTTTCTCTATTTGTTAGGTTAACAAATTTGCTTAAATTATAATTTATCTGATTTGGAAATACTGTGTTGTGATTTGTTCTACCCATAGAAGTCCTATTTTCTAATTTTTTTTAATAACTTGATCTGACCTTTCTCCAACCATTGTTGGGGTTTTAGTTCTTTCAGGACTTTAATTCAGAGTTGTTGGAATCTGACAGTTATATCACCAAACGACAAGCTATTAAGATGTGAAAATGTTTTTAATTTTACACTTCTAATTAATTTAAATTCTCATTTTGGATTGGTTATCTAGAGCTTAATCTCATGCATGATTATTTTGTGGACGGATTTATTTCTTTTTGAGTTGAGCTTATGCTAACAAAAACTTAACGAATCCTCTTGTTGTTGTTTCAGCTGTTTTTAAGAAACAGAGATAAGGATTATGTTTTCTTCATCCTTTCATTGGTTTAATTTGATATGATATGGGGATTAGAGGTTAAAATCGTGTAGTGGATAATTAAGTTAGGGTTTTACTTGTTTATAGTATAAATAGCTAGCTATGATTGAGATAGATGATAATGAGATTCTAAAAAAGGTGGAGAAATCCACCAGTGAGGTTAGAGACACTAGAGAGATCGGAAATTAAGGCTCCAATTCTAGTTTGTATATATATACATCTAAGTTCAAACTATAGTATGTTTGTGTATTGTATTGTGAAATTTACTTGTAATTTAGCATGAATTGATATTTAAGATACTGGAAATGTGGATATATATAACATGTCAAATTCAAAATGCATAAGGAAATTGATAATTGAAGCATGAAACCTAGTTTAAATGGTTAATTGATGTGTTGCATGTATTATGGCTTGTAAATATTGCAATATGTTGGAAAGTGTTAATAGAAATGATTAACATTGGTTAACCTTAGTGTCTTTGTATGTGGTATGCCAAAATTTGATATTTATTGTGAATATGTTGAAATTTGCAATTTCACGATCATGACATGATTGTTAACGACCGAAACAGATGTGATTCACGGACATGACTTAAAGTGTATGCTGTGAATGTTGTTTAAAATGGACATAAATGTTCATGATATGGGTTACGACTTGGGCCAAAAGTAAGCAACACATGAATAAAGAGTCACAACCGTGAATTTATATTAATAGCTCTGGAGCCCTGAAACATAATCTTATATTGAATTTGATGATAAAATAACATGGAATTGGTATGCACGTGTAACAACTTTTACCTTTTCGTACACTCATCTGTATACTGGATGGATAAGAAGTGATACAGAAAATAAAAATCTTTTCAAAAATATTCTTTTAATTTTAGACATATATAATATAAGAAATTTAAAATATATAAAATAAAATATTATGCAAACATCTCCTAATTACAATATATATATATATATATATATATATATACTGTCATAATTAAATTTTAAAAGCTTGTTTATATATTAAAATTCAATTAAAAAACCAACTAGCTTGTGGTGGCTACTACTGTTACTACTATGATTTATCATGCGGGTCCCCAAATCAACGTCTTTTATCTATAAGTTCAGATGTTGTCTGCTACTCTTGTAACCTATACGAGAGAAAATAAATTTTTGCGCTGAGTATATAACTCAGTGATGCAAAATCCTTATTATAATAGTCATAAAATAAAACATACATTTAAAGTGAAAGCAATTCAAAATTTAAATCTTTTTTTGTAAATGCAATAATATAATATTTCTATAATTCTTTTAATTCATAACTCAATATATTTCTGATTTCTTAATAATATCTTTTTCATATACTCACATATTATAACATTCTAGACTTACTTATAGGGAATTAAAAGGGTATCATATCACATATCAACTTAGGATCCACAGATTTGCACAAGATTCAAATATAATATTATTCAGTCTACAGAAATGCACATGATTGAAAAATGTATCAGATGATCCACAGAAATGCACAGAACCGTATTTTCTATCCTATTGGCATGCCAACAATACTCTAATTCACGTTTAGACTAACATATGGACAAAATTTCTCATATTCATAATTCAACTCATTTTTTCATAAAATCGATAAATAATATTTTCATACCAAAATAAATAACATAAATCATTTCAATATAAAACTTTCCTTATTAGTTCATACTTTTCTGATTTTCTTTAATTTCTTAAATATATATTCATAGCTAATATTATAAGAACAATTGCATTGACCTCTTTATATTTTGTCAGTGTATGTCGGCTCTTTCTCTTATCTCGCGGTAGTGTCTGCCCCAACATCGCGCCTAGAGATAGACAATTTAAATTAATTACTGAATCTCACATGATATAAAATTTAACAAAATTTAAATTTTTCGATGATTTTCCGTTCTCACGAATATCAAGATCCTATAATTAAAATTTTTCTCATTATGCATTTTTTAAAAGCATAGATCATGATTTTAGTCTTCATCACGCTTTTCTGGTGCGACCAAAAATTCAATTATTAATTTCTCATATAATTTTTTATTTTTTTTATTTTTTTCACCTCCAAAACTATTTTTCTCCATTTATTTCTTTTATTCTTCTAATGTTCATTTCTAATTCAAAAATTCTCATTAATTCGGTAATTACTCTAAAAATTCCAAATAAATTTTTATAATCACTTTAACTCATTTTCTTTCATTTTTCATCATCAATTTCACCAAAATAATATTCAATAACTCCCAATAAATTTTCTATAATTAGGCCAAAAATCTAAAAATTCACCAAAAATCCTATTAAATATTTCTTTCATTCCAAAATTTATTTTCCACTTCTAAACACTCCAATTAACTTCATTATCTTCAATTTAAGGCAAAATTCCTCCAAAATAAGTTTTTTAGAATTTAACCATAATTATGGAAATTCTCTAAAAATTCCACAAAATTTTCTAAAAACTATTTCCATCAATTATTCATTATATTCATCATCCTCAAGTTTTGTTCTTTTCATTTCCTATTTTTATCCAATTGTTCAATATTTTTTCCATAAAGCCTACTTTCCATCAACCAAATTCAACCAATATCACACAACTCAAAGGAATAAATATGACAATAATCAAACCAATAAAATTAAATGGAGAAATGAACAAAATTATCACCTTCTTTAAATGGGCATTAAGCTAAGCTTGGATTTTTTTTTTTTTTTGCCAAAACTTCCCCCTTTTACTCTTTTTCTTCACACCAATACTACCTTAATCCTTTTGATTGTTGAATAATTATGATTCAAAGAAGAAAAATTGAAGGAATCAAGGGATTTGGAGCTTAGAGTGGTTCCGCTACGATGGAGAGAAAATGAAGAAGATGAAGAATGATCTTTTTGGGTAGAGAATTCTAATTAACTTTCTATTTATACCCCCAATTAATTTAGTTAATTTTAATTAATTTTTTAATCAATCCCCTTATTGGCTAATAGCACAATTAATTATCCCATAATATTGGCACATGGCCCAATCACAATTTAGTTAATTTTTTCTTCACAAATTTCCAACCAATCACAAATTTTCCTTCATTTTAATTCATAAATAAATTAAATTTTCCAAAATTCAACCTCCAAATAACTTAATTCCATCAAATTAAATATTCCAAAAATTATAAAATAATTTTTTCTTTAAAATAGTCTATTTGATTTTGCGAAACGACCACCAATGAAAAAATCGCATTTTTACGGTTTAATCATTTTTTTAATTTGGCCCGTAAAAATTCATTCGTCGTCCGATTTATAATTTATCAGTTTTAAAAATCTTAAAATTAAATTTCGATCACATCGACTCTATTGTGATCATGAACACATCTCTCTAACTCTCGATCTAAAAAATCAGACTGTAAACCTGCTTTAGGGATCATATTTCTACAATTCAAGTCCTTAACCTTAAAATTTCACCTTATAACTCCACCTATGGCCTTAAAATAATATTTTACATATTTCGGTATGCTTAGATTATAATTTTACTTCTGAGAAAAAATCCAAATTTTGATCTGGTTGTCGTCTCGATTTGCGTGCACAATACGAAATTGCATTATTTCATTTGATAAAATTTCTATTCATTTTATCATATTAATACAATTTTTTTATATTTATTTATTCATATTTAGACTCCGATCGTACGCCTCTATAATGCAGTATAAACGACTGCAGTACACATATACGGTTATGGTCTAATTCGCAGTTGTGACAACACCCACACCTAATATGATGTGTTAAGATTAAATATATTATGAGAACAATAATACTAATATGGGTGTGCATTATATGTTATAATTCACAAGGTGTTGTGAAGTTAACATGTTAAATTATGAAATGATACGATTTACAAGATTATGATTAATTAATGTTCATTCTCTATACAATCACGAACAAAATTCTCACAATTTATTTAAAATTAATTTTTGACAACCTTGATTAGAAAAATAAAATTAGTCACACATGGTTGAAAATAAAATACTGAAATAAAAATAGAAGTGCAGTAAACTAAATATGAAAAACTAAGATTAAAGATTGATAAAAAAAAATCTCCTCTCCTACTTAATTCTACTTCTATTTATAGGGAAAAATTCTTAAACTAATTAAACTTCTAAAATAATTAAATAAAAATTAATTGTATCTGATAAAATAATTAAAATTGAAATCATACTGATCTGACAAGGTAACTAAAAGAATATCTCTAAAAAAAATTAGAATTAATCTAGACAAATTCTCGTCTCTTTTTATTTTTCTTTAAGGCATGAGCATACTGTAACTCTTTTTTCTTTAATAAACTATAGAAAATTAAGTCAATCAGATCAGTCACGATTTTTATTTTTTTCATCTCATTTAAATTTTCCAATTTAACTTAATTCTTACTCATTTGATAATATACTTCATAAAAATAAAATAGGAAACTAATTAAAGCATTATAAATTATTTTTATCTTAAATATGAAAAAATTAAATATTAAATATATATTTATTTTAGCACTTATTAAATTCCCTCGTACCAAGATTTTTGCTTATCCTCAAGTAAAAATTAATCCTTATATTTACTCATCCGTTCTGAAATTTTTTACAATATATACTTGTAACTTAAATTCCCATACAATCCAACATTGTTTAAATGTTATTCGAATATATGCAAGACTTAACACCATCTCTAAAAATTTCACTCACTTCACTATTGTGTTTAGGCAAAAATTTAGATCACTCATAATTCATAATATTAGAAAAATAAACCATAAAAATTTGCCACTTTATCCCATTTCCACTACCCAATTAAACTCAATTCAAAAATCAAAAGGTTGCAATAAAATTTAAAAAGAAAACATTTATAATCAAAAGAAAGAATAAACAAAACACCTCAAAATTTTTTACTTTTTATTTTATTTTATTTTATTTAGTTGATACATTTTATACTTCATCCCATCTTTTGTATTGCTTTGACCAATAGACGAATTTTATATTTCATCCTATTACATCAACTCAATTCAAAATTTCAATTTTTTTTTTCTTTCCCTTGAAAATACTGCACCATCTTTCAAAATGTTAAATTTTGCTTATCAAATTTTTTGATAATAAGTAAAGATACTTCATTTGTAGTAAGGGCTTTCAAAGGGGGCCGAAATTACATATTAATCGAAGCGGTCATAATCTATCACCGAGTAAGGAAGATAATATATGCATGTCCAAAGCCCATTTTGCTCTCACAAACGAGTCTTCTTCTTTATTTCTTATATATATATATATATATATAGAGAGAGAGAGAGAGAGAGAAAGAGAGAGAGAGAGAGAGAGAGAGAGAGAGAGAGAACATGTAACCACCCAGAGACACAAACTGCTAAAAGGTCAAAGCAGATTGCCAAAAAGTGAATCTTTAAAGTTTGATAAAGTTGATGTAGGCGAAGGGTCTCCGAAAAAGGCTAAATCTCAGGCAATTTCCTTCCTCTCCCTTCTTCTCATATCCATCGAAAGGCTAAATTTTAAGCCATTAGTATGCTAGCTGTATTCATTGGGGTTTTCCTTACTTTGGATGAGAGGGACGCCATCTTTCCTCCAAATTACACGCTCTTCACATAACGCCATTGTCACATCAACATACAATCGATGCTCCTATCATTCAAAAAGAGAAGGAAAAAAAGTAAAAAAGTAATTTAAACCAAAACGAATCTCATCAAATTACAATCAGCCAAAATGAATATTATCATATAATGGAAAATGAGAAGTTAAAAAAATTCTGGATGATTCAATAGTGTTGAGTGACTAAATAAGGCCACATTAGTTGAACGTTTCTCCTAAAATCAATACAAATCACCTTGCGAAATGATGTTCAATATGTCAGTTAACCACTGTATATAGAAACAATCTGACCATGGTGAAATTCCATAGTTTACGTTCGACAATAACTTACTGCATATGAGCGTGATATAAATTTAAAAGTAGAAAATGATTGAAGTAAAAATTTTCGAAGTGGCAGAACAAATAGAAAAAAAGACGCCACATAATATCTCATTAGTCACGACTATCCTATTATACAGAACAGAGGTCTCAAATTTCAGCAGCTTAGCAAATGCTTGATGTCTTCTGCAGACTGATTGTGAAAAGCTCTCATAACTATCGAATCAAACCAAGATCCACTGTTAATAGGGGCTACAAGTAGATCAACAGTGCAACTAACATATATAATAGCATGGAAGCTTTTGACCTTAAAAATCATATCTATGAAAGAAAACTATTCAAATTCAGACCACTTGGAAGGAACTCTAATGGTAAAAAATGAATTATGGAAACCCTCTGGGTAGTTCAAGCATGCAACCTTTGAAACTGGTCATATACTGTGTCAGATCAAGTGATTTGAAAGGAGTGAAATATAATCTCAAATCATCATGCGTCACAACAATGCTGCTGATTGAATACCCAAAGGTATGAAACACCTTTAACAGTGTGCAACCCAGAAAAGAGCATGAAATTGAGGGGAGATTTACCTCTCTAAGAACCCTTGCAGCTAGCTCCTCTGGAGTGTCATGTGCAAACACAGGGACAACTCTTTGAGCAAGGATACGCCCTGTGTCATAATGCTCATCAACAAAGTGGATAGTTGGCCCTGAGTATCTAAAAAGACAAAAAAGAAAGAGGGAAAGGGGAAAACCAAACAAGAATATAACATGAGGAATTTTCTCATTGACCTACGAATAAAAGAGAAGAAAGCTCAACTAAAATAGGGAATGAACCTTGGCTATTAATTCCAAAATAAAAATTTTGAATATGTCAAAGATATTGCAACATATGCTGCAAGATACCTTGCACCAGATGCAATGACTGCTTTATGCACCTTCACACCATAGTAACCTTTGCCTCCAAAGGCTGGAAGAAGAGCTGGATGGATATTCAATATGCATTTTGGATAAGCATGGATCAACTCAGAAGGTATAAGTTTAAGAAATCCAGCTAGAAGAACAAAGTCAACCTCCAACTCCCTGATTCAAACAAAATGTCAAATTGTAGAATTAATTAAAATTAGAGATAGAGAAAGCCAGCATTTTCCACTGATATTTTAAGCTTTTTGCGTTTTCTATGATCAAGAACATTTGAACATATATAGATTATGTAATTGAAATGGTAACAGTAGGATAAGTAAGAACCAAGGACTACAGCAAATTGTTTGCTGACTTTCCCAATATTTTGCCAAAACAGACCAACAAGTCATCTCTTAAACTACTTCATTTCATAAACACAAGGTAGATGAACAATGTAACTAAGGTGGAAAATAATGGACAAGAAATAATCCCTCATTTGCATCAATAAGTGACTGCTAAAATGTCCTTAGCCAACCTTACAAGCCAATCATTCTCTAACTGATTCATGTTTAAAAAATTTATGTAACTAATATCTGCATGAAATGCTTAAGGTTAGTGCCTCTATGATGAAAGAACAAGGAAAGCCGACAACCATATAACAATTCAACATAGTGAGAAGACTGAATCACCTTTAAAAATGCTAATTTGGAAACAACAATGATAAACAACAATGACCAACCTCAAATATAAGGCTCACCTAAGAGCAGTTACAAGGTCAGTCGGTGATAGTCCATCAGGCTCATCTTTTGTTCTAGGAAACAAAATAACTGGGATTTCCTTGTTTCTTGCATATTCTGCACCTCCACACCCTGCAAGAAAGACAAGAGAATAACATATGAATTTGCTGCAAATTTCACGCAAAAGATTCAGGTATTATAATTTTGAAACTCCCATGTAATTTTCTTTTTACCTTAATTCATTGACAAAAAAAATTAGGAAAATGATGACAAAGAAACCAATAATGAGTAAGCTCAAAAACAGTGGATTGATCCTTGAAGAAAATGAAAGGCAAAACATACCATGATTATTAGTGACAACAGCAACAATATCACCATGGACTAATCCTTGAAGGCAAGCTTCATAAATTGACTTAAAATTTGAGCCCCCTCCAGAGACAAAAACAGCAAGCTTTTTCCTTTTGACTTCAGGTTTCTTATAAAATTCGTCATCAAAAACAGTAGTACCTAGTTTTTCTGCTGTATTTACACATTCTAATCTCTTAAAGGATGCTTTTACCCTTGGTGGAGAAACTGATTGAAGAGTTTTGAAGCAGACATAATTGGGTGACTGAAAAAAGGAACTTTTAGGAGGAGGAGAAGAAGAACAACAATACAATGTCAAAAATAGGGGCTTTTGAGGGGATCGGGTGGCTGCATCAGTGGACTTTGAAGATAACCCAGAAATAAAGCCTCGAGCCTCCATTGAAACGGCATTCAAGGTGGGCAAAAGCTATCAAAAGAGTGAGGAAGAAATCATATTTATTATTAAGAACTAGAGGTCAAATTGGCATAATTAAGCTACATTATCTCAGTAAATATACATAACTAATCTGTGACACAAAAAAATCCCTAAATTAAACTAGTATAAAATTTTTCATTAATCATCAACTGACATGCTTACTGTATATAAAATTAGCAATTCAAATGCTTTAGAGGACGAAATTATATTTATCATTGAGAACTAGAAGTCAAATTGGCATAACTAAGCTACATTATCTCACTTAAATATCCAAAACAATTGGGAAAACTCCTCTGGCAATAAATAAATAAATAAAATACATTAAACTAATATGGAATTTCTTACTCAATTTTAAATTATAAAAAACAAATTGAATGACCGAAATTTAGTATAAATTACTTGAAATAAAATTGAAATGGATTTAAAGGAGAGGAAGAGGATTAAGGATTTGAGGGAAACCTACTTGAATGCTAGTTACTGCCGTGCTGTTGCTGGGCTGAGCGAGCTGGTATGGTCACTGGCTGCTGGCTAGGAGGTCGGCGGAGTGACAGCGGGGACTGGCAGGGAAGGAAGCGAGGGCAGTGACGGCTTGAGAGAAGAGGGGAGGGGCAATGATGGAGAGGGTGGAGGCAGAACCAGATTGGTGACTGGCTGCTGGCTAGGGATGGGCGGTCGTCGGAGGGGTGACGGCGGGGGTGGCGCTGTGGCAGTGAAGGGAGCGACGGCGTCAAGAGAGAAAGGGAACAGTGGAAGGAGGGGGAAGCTTCTGCAATCTGTGAGAGGTAGAGAGGCTTCAGCAATCGGGTGTCTCACAATTTAGTTCCCTTCGCTCAGCCCTAGTTTTAGGGATCAGCGGCAAGGGGGTAAAATTGGGTTGTTACATTGTGCACCCCAGTCAATATTGTCTTGTGAATATTTTTTCTTTATATATGCAAAATAAAGAAAAGTGCTTTTTTTTAAATTAAATTTTAATAAATTAATAAAAAAATATATGTTAATTATAAATAATTTATAAATTTATTGTTTTGAATTTATAAATTTATTATTTAAAAAAATTACAAATTTATTGTTTAAAATTTGTTATTTTATCATTTATTGGTTTATTATTTATTTCAGCATTTTGAACTTTCAGTTTCATTTTTTAGAAGCTATAAGTTTATCGTTTAGAATTTATAGGTTTATAGTTTAAATTTTGCAGATTCATCATTTACAACTTACCGATTCATCATTTTAAATTTTCAGATTTATTATATAAAAGCTACACGTTCATTATTTAAAATTTATAAATTTATCACTTACATGTTCATTGTTTACCAACTTGCTAGTTTATCACTTACAGATTTATTATTTATATCAAAATCTATCATTTTCAACCACCAACAACTAGATTTTTTCTCTTATATTTCTTGTTTTTAATTCAATTATGTATATTTTCAACAATTTTATTTCACAACTATATCAAAACTAATGTTTTTCATTCCAAACAATTATAATATTAATTAAAATAACAATAATAAAATCAAATTAAAAATTTTCTCTCTAAAACAAATCTAAAATAAACAGAAATTTTTTTCAAAAAAATAAAGAATGAAAAAGAAAAAAAAAGAGAATAATGTTAGACATTAAAAACACGTCACACATATAAATCATTAAGTAATACACAATCGTTTTGAAATCTAAACCACGATGCAAAATGACACGAATCCATAATACAATTAACAAGTAAAATTCTTCCCCTTTTTTTTCCTTTTTTTAATTTTCTTTGTAAATGTTCTCGATTTAAAAAAATAAAAATGTTAAATATATTATTAAAAAATGAATTTTAGAGTTTGTGTTGTTACCATTGCAAGTTTTTTTATTTGTGTTCAGAAAACAGAAAATAGTTTCTTTATTTTTTATTGTTTGTTTTTTAAATATTATTTTTTCCTCATAAATAATTATGACAATTCATTTGTCATATATAATTAACATAATAATAATAATAATAATAATAATAATAATAATAATAATAATAATAATAATAATAATAATAATAATAATAATAATAATAATAATAATAAGAGAGTGTATAGTGCATAAGTAGCTAATATATCAATATCAAAAGATGAGACAACAATTTCCAAGAGGTGAGATGGAATTATAAAGGTTATTTCTTTTTTAATCAAAACTTTCGAATTCAAGCTCCGAGTATGAAGTACATTTTAAATTTGAAAGAGAACATTTTACCTTTTTAATAAGTCTATCCGGTATAAATTCAGATTATTGTATAATTGAAAAAATTTAATGAGATACAATATGCAAGATCCGAAAATCCCATTCTCAATTTCATATTCAAAAAAAAAATATTAACAACTTTTTTAAATCACCAACCAACACTATAAAAAACCATAAAATCAAAACTCAAAGAAACTAGATAAACATTGGATATCATCGGGTAAGAATTAACTAATTTATAAAGTATTTTGCAATGTCTGACTTTTAGGATTTAGAAGTTGCATGGGTTTTAAAAATATAGTTTTGGTTTTTAGTGTTTTAAAAAAGTTTAAGTTTTTAGGTTTTAAGTAGTTTAACGCCCATGACTATGGTGTCACACCCGTGAAAGTCTTGCCAATGTCCAAAACGGCAAAGTTTTGAATGTGGTGAGATCGTTTTGAGAATATAAGACATTCACGCCCATGAAGGATTTTCACAGTCGTGAATGGTGTTTTCTCGCTCGTGAATGCTCTGTTTCTTTTATATGATAGTTCATGAGTAAGATAACCATGAAAGTATATCTTTATGGTCGTGAATAAGTAGTTCATATTTATGAAGCAGGGTGAATGTATTATATGTATATTTGGTTTATGATCTTAATTGATAAGCATTAAAATACCTTCCTTGTTTGTTTTGCAACATTTCCTACAATTTCCTTCATTATCCCCAAAATTGATATAGGAGCTTCAAGATTCCTATTATGCTCTTTCTCACACAGAATTTGCACAAAAACATCATATTCCTTTTGGACCAGATCAGAATTCTTCATCACACTTCCATTTAAGAATTCAAAAGATTTGAATCCAACAAAGGCTTCACACCCAGGAATGTCTCCGGTAGATATGGAACTTGCAATTTAATAATGTTCTCAGTTATTGGCAGAAGGCCCCATTTAGCTTACAAAGTCAAATTGGGCATGTCAAATATTTGATGTCAATAAAAGATCAGAACAAGTTTGAAGAAAGAAAATTAAGACTACTGATATATTTATATATGAGATATCTCAAAAATTTAAAATAGGCCCGCTTGCGATTTAATTGAGTGGCAACAATTTGATAAGATCAAATCCCAAGTCCTTGATTGATTGACAAGTACCTATACTCGTAATTCATAGGGAAAAAAGGAAACCCTGTTCAAAGATTGTATTTTTTACGAAATAAAGTTAATTTTGCCTTTTTATTTATTTATTTATGGAATGGTAAATTTTTTTTTGGTACAATACTAAGACCGAAAATCTTTTTTGGAATGGTAAAATTTGATTATAAATATATTAATCATTCTTAAAATATATATGAATAAAAATTAATTAATATTGTAGTTGAACTAAGATAATAATACTGATGATTCATTGGCTAAAAAGATTAATTGGATTTTGCCCCACTAAATTTTATTTCAATTTTAATATTATCATTTTTTCAACAATAAAGAACATGGACATATCAAACAGAAAAATAATAGGCCCCATATAAAAAATTAAGGCCCCATCACCACTCCCACTTTGAAAGCAGAAAATAATTTTAATTTTTAATTTTAAATATAAAATTATTAATAAAAATATTATTTATCTAAATAAATAAATAAATAATAATATATTAATTATTTTAATAAATTAATCATAAAAAAATTTAATAATATATATAATGTAAATTTAATTAAATAGAAAATAAATTTAAAATTATTAATTTTTTATATATATGAGAAATAATTTATATAACTTTTCTATCAACAATTGATTGTATTTCAACAAAAAAAAAAAAAAACTATCCGCTATTTACCATTAATCGCTTGAGTAAGAAATGTTTCCCGAACAACGCAACCAAACAAACTAAAACACTACCTACTGGGAAAACATGCCTAGCAGTCGATCTATACATCTCTGATCTTCTTTCTCTTATCTTCGTCTCTCTCTTCTTTCTTCCTTTCTTCTTTTTCTCCTTCTTTCTCTCTCTCTCTCCCCTCTCAGGCAAGTTCTCTGTTTCTCTCTATTTGATTCTTAATCTTGCTAAGTTTTTTTGGGTGAATGTGTATTCCGTTTGGTTGCTGTGAAAATCTTTACAAAAAATACAATTGATAGCTTGGAATTTCATAGCCGTAGGAGGCTGTATTACCCATTGTTTAGAGATTATAAAGCTTAATTCATTTACTCTTTCTGTTTTTTTTCCCAGCTTCCAGAACTGAGCCCTAGGGTTTGAGTTTTCATACTCTATTGACTTTTCTTGGCTTTGATTTTCGTCATTTTTTTCCTGCTTTTGGGATTATTCTGGTTTTGGGTTTTCAGTGAATTTGGTGTTTTAAATGTTTTCTTGGATTTGGTTAGGTTCTTAAGTACAAAAATTGCTTTTTTCTTTTTCACTTAATGCGTGGATTGCTGGAAACTCGAGCAATTACTTAGTGGTTTCTTTTAGCAGCTTAAGAGAGTAATTACTTAATTTAATTTATTATTTTGAATTATTTTTTGTTGTTTTTTAAGCAACTTGTTTCTAACATCTAATGATTGAATACTTGATACACGTGTACAAAAGTTGCGTTTCTATCTTTTGTCTGTGAACGTTGTTATTTGAGCGCTGAATGAGCATTGTTGTGTTTTGTATGTGTGAACGGAAGAAGTTGTTATATTTAGTTGCTTCCATTTTGAGTGATTAACTCTTCAACTCGCTATTATGGTTTCTTTTTTTGCTGGAAGTTGGTAGATTAACATTGGCTGTGTTCTTGTTGCAGAGAGGTTTTTAATGGCAGAACCTTCCAAAATTATCCACGTTCGCAATGTTGGCCATGAAATTTCTGAAGTACATTCTCCCTCCTCCTCTCCTTTTCTTTCTTTTGCTCACAGCCACATGTATGCATGCACAATTATGCAAATTATGAGTCTTACATTAGCACAGTCTGTGTATTCCAAGTACTATGTGTATCTAAAATTTTCTCTTTTCATGGGTGACTACACTTGAAGATGGAATTGTGGTACTGTCCCAATGCTGAATATGTCTTATTGGTCAATTGAATCTTTTGGCATTCATTACATTCAATCCTAGAAATTAAAGTTCACATTATTTGGATGTTCCTCTTGGCAAATGTGAGTTGGAAAAAAATCAAATTATTTGATACATAAATTGCCTGGAAGATTGTGAAAATAGGAAATACGATGATAATATTTCTTCAATTTTCCAGAATGTTGGTAAAACTGGGAAAATATTTGCCAATTTCCTGTTAGATGTTTCAAATGAATTGTTGAAATGTCTAGATTTTCTGATGAATAGTCAGATATACAATAGATTGGAATTAGTATCCGTGATGGGGCATTATAATTTCCTTTTCTTTTCTGTTTTAGGTAAGTTGATTTATTTCCTTAGTGCTTCATGAAAAATGAAAGATATGTTTTTCTGAACATAAGTGTAGAATGAGCTAAGCTGTGAGTTGTTTAGCTTTAGCCTAATATATTCTTTTTTTATTAACTAAGGCTGAGCTCATTCCAATGTATGAGACGGAAGTGCAAGGATCATAGTTAATTCTACTCATTTTGAATTAAATGTTGTCTTAAATAAAATGCTTATTTTTTAGCTCTAATGTACCCTGCATTTTTTTTTCAGAATGATTTGCTTCAACTATTCCAGCCTTTTGGGGTGATAACAAAACTTGTTATGCTTCGTGCTAAAAATCAGGTCTTCTTTACTTTTTCCCCCTGCTGATCATACATTGACTTTTTTTATTTATTTATTTTTGCATATTAAGTTTAAGCAAATTTGTTAATGTTCTATGTTACCTATGCTATATGTGCAGGCTCTCCTCCAAATGCAAGATGTTCCTTCGGCCATTAATGCTTTGCAATTCTATACAAATGTCCAGCCAACTATTAGGTATGCCAAGGTTGCTACTGTGAACTTTGAAGTGGGGATCACTTTTTTTGGAATTTCCTTACCTGCAAAGCTATTATACAAGTTTCTCATGCCAAGTATTCAAACTGTAACATATGTTACCAACTTTTATTTTGCTCTCATAGGGGTAGGAATGTTTATGTCCAATTCTCGTCACATCAGGAACTAACCACTATGGATCAAAATTCTCAAGGAAGAGGAGATGAGGTTGGTGTTTTTGGCCTAAAATGGTGAAATTGAATTGCTGTTCTGCACTTCTGCTGTTTATATATATATATATATATAATTTTAATTGACCAACCTTTTCTGTGGAGTGACCTTTTAATTGTTACATGTTGATATTGCATTAAGATGTTACATTTGAGGATTTTTACTTTCTCAATCCAACAGAAAGTTAGGTATTGTTATTGACTAGATGCTTGTTCATTAGCTGAGGAATTCAGAACAAGCATTTAAACAGCTATTAAATCAGTACCTAATTTTTTTATAGAAGAAGCAAACTTTCTTTATTCTCTCTCTCTCCTTTTCTAGTTGTCAAGTGATTTATCAGTAATTTAACTTGTAATGTAAAATTTGTTTCAGAATACTTGTTTGGGTTGCTGTTGAGAAAACGTCAGTCTAAGATGTTGATTAAGGGCCATTAAAAATTAACTTTATGGCAAATTATAATGTTTTTAGTCATAAAAAAACCCCAGAAAAGAAAATCTCTTTTTTATATCAACATTCCAAAGGTGCTTTCAAAGCCCGTTTCTAACCTCAGTGCCAAATAGATTTGTAATCTAAGTAAATCATGAAACTTGATGTCATTGAAATGAATGGCGACTGATCTTTGGAAGAGCAACCTCTTGCACTAGCAGTTTTGTACTGAATTCTACCTTAATCCTAAATTGGTCTGGGTCTGCATTACTGGTATTCCAAGTGAAAGTTCAGGGGATTTGGTAAAGGAAAGTCCTGATTTTGTGCCAAGGTCATAGGATGTTTTGTTCAAGAGAAATGCTGTATGTTTTGGGAGGAAATTACAGTAAATATTTGTCCTTTGACCATTCACCCCTTTTGTTGTCGTGGAATACTATTCTATTTATGCTGGGAATGAGTCTGTTTCAGCTTGATTTATGAAATGCTTCAAGCATATAATGGCTGTGATTCAATTCTTAACAGTATTCTCTGTCAGGAGGTTCAGTTGAGTTCTGAATGGGCAATATAAATTGGTCTGAAGTGCATTGGGGCATGCAGGACTAGTAAAGGAATCTGACAACTGATGCTTTTGTTGTGGGCAAATATCAAATGATTGATGAGTTCTAAGGTTTTGATTGAAGAAGGGTAATTAAGGTTTGCAAGTTGATTAGGCTTATTAGAGTGAGAAAAAGAAGGATTTTGTGGCAGATAGCATGCTGGGAATATCAATTATGGAACTATAACAGTAGTATCAGCAGTTTTATGAATGAAAAGAACAAGAAAAAGAAAGAGTAAAACATGCTAAGCACATAGACTTCCACAATACTCGTAATTCTGTTACCCAAAAAAGAAGGAAAAAAAACTAGGTTATATGGAATTTATAGATGCTTTTTCTTGTTCAACAAGTGCCATATTCACTGAATAAGAAGCCAATATTTTCTAATTAGAAGTTTATGACGTTCCTAAACAGACATCTTGGAAGATAAATTTAAATTATAAAGAAAATTAAGGATTGATCACTATAGCAGTTTCTTATTCATGGATTGCATCATATAGCCAGCCATGCTGAGCATGTTATTTAGATGAGGATAATAATTCATTTTTTTCAATTATCAAATTGTGGACGACTAATATTTTAAATTATTAAACTTGCATATCATCCAATGTTATTGGTCATTAGGAGCTTTTAATTTGCAATCTTGATGGCGTAGTTTTGATGTGTATGTGATTTAATGCTACAGAATCACATCGCAATAAAAAACAAATTGTAACTTTATAATGTGCAACAACCAGTAAAACTTGGCCTTTCTTACTTCCTGCTCTCTCTCATCATGCATTTTTCATTTCTTGTTTGCCAACTTTCATCATGTGCTTTTCTGTATGTTTAACTATTACTCATTTATTTTGTTTCTTATTTTTGCTAACTAGAATGCTCTATATAGTATTCTCTTCTTCCTATCTATGCTTCTCTATTTATTCTCTTCTATCTCCTGTCTCTATGCTGGTTTGCTGTTGGGAACTCTGGATGCGCAGCCAAATCGAATTCTTTTAGTTACAATCCATCACATGCTATATCCTATTACTGTGGAAGTGCTGCATCAAGTGTTTTCTCCTCATGGATTTGTGGAGAAGATCATCACATTTCAGAAGTCGGCTGGTCAGCTTCTTCAAGTTTTCTTTTTGTTTTTGTTTTTCTCTCTCATTTAAATTCCCACCTAGATTAGATTCCACATTATTTATTTATTTTTTGGGAAGGCCTTTTACTGTGCTTATTGTTTCATGATCAATGTTGTAATGGTCGTACCAAATGGCAACTATTATTATCAATGATGAATGTTTTCTTTGCTGTAACTTCTTTTGTTGAGTGCTGTTTGGGATTTTCTTAAATTTTTCAGTAAGTGAAAACGAGGTTTAATGATTTCAACAGAGTTGTGCATAAGAATTTTCCATTTTCTTATAGCTATGTTCTCCTCTACTGTTCATGCACACTTCAGGTTTTCAAGCCCTTATTCAATATCAGTTACGCCAGAGTGCTGTTGCAGCAAGGACTTCTCTTCAGGTATTACTCGATCTTTTACTCCCAATGCTGAGTATCATGTAGAAGGTAGTTCAAGATCTTGCAATAGTGGATGAGTTTTGATGCTTGGCTTTTGCTTTTAGGGACGCAACATTTATGATGGTTGCTGCCAGCTGGACATTCAGTTTTCAAAGTACGGTCTCGCATTTTGTCAATTTTGTTTTGTCCTTTTTGCTCTCTCTCCCCTCCCTCTTTTAATTAACATTTTTTTCATCACTCTATATGTTTCTTTTTTCTTCTCAATTGATCAATACAATAAAAAAAAAACCTTCCAATTCATTCACCGTTGATGTTAATTTATTTGTAATGTTTGTGTTCCAGCTTGGATGAGTTGCAAGTGAACTACAATAATGATCGATCAAGGTGGGTGAATATGAATGATTTCCCAATCTAGCAATCTTTGTGTTTTTGTCATTGTTGTGTTTGTGTTACTGAATATTAGTATCTCTTGTTGATCAGGGATTTCACCAACCCACATCTGCCTGCTGAACAGAAGGGCAGGTCTTCACAAGTATGCTCCTTTCTCTGGTTCTATTTGCCTTGAGCTTACATGCCTGTTAGTTGATATGTTGGTTTGAAATTATTAAATTATTCTGTTTCCTTGTGCAGCAAGCTGGATACGGTGATGTAGGAGGTATCTATTACTGCTGGAGCAAGTGGAATTGTTGAATTTGGATGTTATATAATGATCTGCAACTTATAGCTTGCCTTTACGATTTCTTGCTTGGCATTAACTGACAGACATTTTCTTTTTTCTGTCATTTTTCTTGCAGTTGCGTATCCTCAGGTGAGTAGTGCTCAGCTCCTAGTATATTAGAGACTTGTTATTGATTACAAACCTTTGAATCAATTCCTAAAAGATGACAAGTATCCGTTACCGAGGATAGATTATATGTTCCCTTTCATAGCTTCAGCTAAAATATTTTCGAAGTTTGATTTGAAGGCAGGATTTGGTAGTTAGGCATTGTTCCAGAAGACAGATACAATACAACATTTTGTATTCCTAATCGTCATTATGAGTGGACAGTCATGCCATTTGGACTCAAAGTGGTACTCTCATTGTTTCAGAATGCCATGATCCAGATCTATGAACTGTTGTTGCATACAACCCTGATCTACATTGATGATATTCTATTATTCATTCTAGATATCAACTCTCATCGTGAGGCAGTTAAAAAGTTCATGGATTTAACAAGGGCCCATGGAGTGATGCTTAGCCCAACAAATATGCAACTGGCCCAGATAACTATTGATTTCCTAAGGATGCAATTTTCCAATGGTACTTATAGGCCTTAACCCCATTTGGCCTAAAAACTATTAAAATTCCCAGATGAGAATTTAACAATTAGGTAGATTCAACATTTTCTTGGGATAGCCAATTATATCCGACAGTTCATATCAGGATACAGTAAGTTGGTAAAGCCATTATATCAACTTTTGAAAAAGCAGCCCCCACCATGGTCAGTCATTCACACCAAATCAATCAAGGAGATCAAATTAGTCACTCAAAGTTTACCCCATTTGCATATTCCTTCCACAGGAAAAAGATTGTTGCAAACAGATGTGTCAGATGAATATTGGGGAGCAGTACTCTTTGAGATCAATGAAGATAAGAAAGAAGTGTGTGGATATGCAAGTGGTCATTTCAAAGACAATGAGCTTCATTATCACTCAACGTTCAAGGAGATCTTAGCCATTAAATATGGGATTAAAAAGTTTGAATTTCATCTAATTGGACATCACTTTACAGTTGTCATGGATTGTTCATCTTTTCCACGTATGCTAGATTTCAGACAAAACTATTCCACATCCACAGTTGCTGAGATGGAAAGAGTGGTTCAACAGATACAGCTTTGAAGTTCAGCATATAAAAGGAGATAAAAATCTCATCCCTGATTTCCTATCCCGGCCTTCACCTTCACAAATTGATCTTATCTCATCATCATCAGAGATATCTCTTATCCTGATGGCTTCCAGTTCCCAATCATGCACTCTAATCCTTAGTCTTTCAGACTTCCCACCGAATTGTCCAAAAGGTCCAAACCTTAAGCAGATCAGAAGTTTAGCCCAGAATATGTTTTTCACCTACATTATGTTGTTCTAAGATAAGTTAGTACTTCCAAGAAAGATTGTCTATTGCCCTGCGGAGTATCCTTGAGTAATTTTTTTATAGGCTCTCCATAGAGCTTATGCTTCCTGAACAGTTATGGTATTTATGGTGTCAATCGACATTATATTATCATGCAGTTCAAATTTCCCTGATAGATTTTCTCCCATTCATATGCAATAGAAAGAATCTGCAATCTCCACAGGTTAAGTTCTTGACATGGTTCCAACCATTAAGCTATTGGAAGAAATTATTTGCAAAACTAACTGCAGATAATTCAACTCATAGAGCTCCAAAAAATATTTTGGAATTTTCATATACCATCTTGCTTATACACACATTGCAAGAACTACTCTGGGCAGTACTCAGTTATGGAGAATAGTTTATCATGAAGATCCTATGTTTGGAGGAGTAAAATCAGCACTTTGTTTGGAGTTGAGATGAAGGAATAATTATTACCATTTGCCACCACCAAGTTTCACTTCTCTTGGACCTGACCCCTGCAAGAGAATCAAGATGGTTCCATGGCCTCTACTCTCAAACCTAAACTCAGACAAGAAGATGAAGACCCCATTATTGATCAGGATTCACACGAGGAGGAAGATATTTTCAAGCCCAACCTTGCAGATGTAATTGTTACAAGACCTATGGAAGAATCGAGCCCAAGCCCAAATACGAGTTTCAGACTCATAAATGAGGTCCTAGTATTTCAAATTTTAATTATAATTAGGACCTACCTTTTGCACTGTATGATTGGCCCCCTAAAAGTCTTGATGAACCAGATGATCTTGATGATTGGCCCTAGAGAGATCCAGAGCCCACACTTGAAGTTTGAATCTTTCACCATCGCATGAACCCATCAGGAAATAGTTAAGTGTTTTCCATTAAGTTTGTTGATATGTTATGCTTCTGTAAAATGATGTAATAATTCAACTGATATGATAACAATTGATAATGTGGTTTGCTTTTATTTTTGCTTTAAGTCTTTGTCATTATTGTTTAGGAATCCTATCTTTTAATGATGTAAGTAGTGATACATATGTCAACTGCCTTAGTATTATATAAACCTTTTTAATAAACAAAGAGGGCAATGAAGTTTACCCTTGTATTCTCCTTAGTGTGCAATAAAAATATGTTTGCTTAAACTTCTCTCTCTTCCTCTGATCCTTAAATCAGCCATAACAAACAGTCTACGATCTTATAGTAATCACTAGTTTAAAAATTATGTTTGAGATTTCTTAAATCAGGTATCATAACAGGACAAACCCATTTGTGGCCAAGAGAGAGCCTTCAGGGTTAGTCATACCTTGATCTTTGATTCTTGTCTTCTCTCATAGTTTTCATAATCAAGATCAATATTCATCCCTATAAGGTTTATAAGCTGGAAACTGGAATTGCTAGGCCTATTGGGTAAAAGGGCAGTTATATAAGGCTCAGTCCAAACCGCCATGTTCCTATACAACGCCACGAACTAAATAAGGATAGTGTTGATCCCCCTGGTGGTATCAAAGCCGTATAGATTGTTTGTTCTTGGTTTTATTTATGGTGACGAGGAGCTCTTTCTCCATCATGACAGATCTTATGAAAATGTCTCGTTTTACTTCTTCTTCTTTGTCTCTTCAACCTTCTCCTTCTACTTCTAAAAATCTGAATCATCTTTATGAGCTTTCTTTCCTTCCTGAAGATCAAAAAGTTCAAGAAACCAATATTCCATTTCTAAATCCTTATCACACCTTTCAGAAACATAAAACCTCTTTCACAACTTCCATTAAATCTTTGATCCATCAGAAACCCTCATCTGTAAAGGAGTATGTGCAGTCTTCTTCTTTTAGTCAGTGTTCTATTCACGGTATTGGTGAGGAACAGTTTATCACTCTGGAGATAACATCTGAGTTTCCTACTCAATGGGTTAGTCATGGATACACTCATATCCATTTTGGAGCTATTTGTCTTGCTCTTACTTATCATAGTAGGAAAGGGTTACTAATTGTGGCTCGTATAACACTTCTAGATACCAGATTTTTGGAGTATCAACATGTTATTGGAACAATTCAAACCACTCTTAATGCAGGAATAGTTCTCTGTACTTTTTATCCCAATTTTAACATGAGACTTCAGGATCCACATACTTTCACTACTCTGAAGGTACAAGTTCAGATCACTGGAGTAGTAGCTACAACAGATATAGCTACTCTTCATTACCAAATAATTTACAGAATGCAGAATTATGCAATGGATCTTTGTATACCAGCGTCAGTAGATGCCTTGAGTATTACGGTAGATTCTATTAAAGTTCCAAAGGTGGTACAAATTCCAAAACAGTTGAATAAGGAAGATCTTCTTTAAATCTTTCCTCAGTCTTGGTTGACAAACTACGAACTTCTTCATCAAAAGAATCAACCAGTGAGTTCAACAAAACCTTTTTTCATAAAACACAAGGATGGAAGAGTTGAAACTCAGTTCTTCTCCCCTAATGAGAATGAACCTCAAAGCAGTACACCGATGGAGTTTTCTATGCAATTTATGATGCAACCTGTTTCTTCCTATGAGAACATTCCTATTCTTACTTTCTCAAGCTCAGCACAACCTATTTATCAGTCTCATAATGGAAAATCACAATTACTTTGACATATGTGATTGTGATGACTGTTATGCAGATTGCATGGCAGAGGAGAAAGTGAAGATTGGAACATAAAGGCCAGAAAGTCCAAAAAGAAAAAAAGTGCTCAGATAGACAATTCTTTGAGAAATATGAAGATGGAGATCCTTCTATTGGTCTGTTAGGACAACCGTCGGGTAAATATGATTATGTGGTTTCTTATTCCTCACATTCTCATTATAAAAATCCCTCACCACCTTCTCCACCTTCATGGGATAATCACCCTGATCCTTTTCCATCAGAAAAGCCAAAACCTTTACCCTGTTATAAGTTTGTTTCAAAACCTAAAACTACTACTCCTAAACTCATACCTATGATTACTATGTACCAACCACCTTCATCCCCAACCTCTTATGAAACAAAATTTCCCCCTCTTCAATACCACATAGATCATGTCTCACAAGTCAGAATTGCTCCATATGTTAGACCTATGACGGTGACACCTGAAGGAACATCTAAGTCTATCTATGCAGCAGAATCAGTGTTGAATTGACAGACTCAAAATGCACAAGTGCAGAACAAGGAAGGTATGGTAGTGTAAGGTAATAATTGGTTTTTGTATCGCAAACCTGCAGGTAAAATGGACAATTTATTTAGTTTGAAATAAAGATCACATCCTAAGACCAAATCTTTATCTGGAAGTTTTGATCCAAGGAAATGTGTCCATATGGTAAACTCAGGAAAGATTTGCAATTTGATAGGATTTCTGGTTTTTAGGGTTGTAAAGATTTTTCCATCAACTGCTTGGAAATGTTGATCATGTTGAATCCAGTTTTTTTCTAAGAGGATTGAAGGATTCATCATAGACATGTGAGCACCAATATCTATGAGTGCAATGATTTTTATGGGTTTGGCATATTTGTGGGGAAAAACTGTGATTGGGACCAATGGAATTGGGTGTAATGTTTGGGTGGAACAAACAGTTGACAAAGTGGATAGGGTTAAATCTGTTGAAGGTGTTATTTATGTGGAATGTAATGATCTGGAAAGATTGAATTCTGAGAAGGTAATTCTTCAAATAGTTCTTCATCTATTTCTAATTTAAAGTCTGAGAACTCAGCTGCAAACAATGCTCTTAAGTATGATTCATCATTCAAGGAGAATAATGATTCTATATCAGAATCTTCTAAGTCCACTTGAGAGGCTTGATGGATTTTCTGAATAATCTTTGCTGCTTTTTTGGGCTTATTAGGGCATTTTTTTCCAAAATGACCATTCTTTCCACACACATAGCCTTTGTCTCCCTTTTTAAATCTATGCTTCTTTTAAGAACTTTAGGACGCGGAACCCTTTTTGAGGATTTCGTGAATCGAACTCGTGACCACAGCCTTTGCTCTAAGGCTCTGATACCACTTGAACCACAAAACCATGGTTTTGGGACACGTACACTTCTTGTCCTTACATTTGATCTGCAAGCCTGGCCTTTTACATGCCATCTTTCAAGATGAATCATGGTCAAAAGTCATAAATTCTCTTACCATCTTTTGCTGCACACAAATCTTATCTACTGATAATAAGATTCTTTGATAAATCTCTCCAATACTGAGAGAACTCAAATCAATATTCTTCTCAGGAAGTTGAAATTGAATATGATTGGAAATATTTTCTAGAAAAGACATAAAAAATGTCTGCTTCAAGTTTGCATCATTAACTCCACTAAGCAAATAGAATCTTTTTGTCATCCGCTGATAATACTTATCAAGATCCTTTCGCAAAAGAGAACAACATTTCATTTTAAAATATTCATCCTTGGCCATGTCATCATACTCCATTGTACTACTAACAAACTCTTGATGAAGAGTTGTGAGTATATCTGCAATTGACTGTGCATGATAAAATCTTAACATTACTGCCTCGGAAAGTCGAACAAACCAATCTCTTAATGCTCATGTAAATCTAAAAGTAAATTCCAAGATTATTGCTGGAAATCTAGAATTAGGGCATCTTTGTTGAACTTCAATCCAAGCATAAAATTCTTGTTTCCTATCTCTCTATTTATGAGGAGGGATATCATCAAAAGTGAACCATGAGCCATTCTATGGCATAAGAGGGATCTGAGGACCTGCTCCTGAAACATTTGTTTCCATTTCCTCTTTAGATTCTTTTGCATGATAAGCAGCTTGTGCACGAGTTGTACCACTCTGCTATGAAGTGATTAGGTCTACCATGAACTGGGTTGGAAGAAAATGTTTTGGGTGAAGCTCATCATGCAAGAGTTCAGATTCTGAGCTATCAGAAGAGAGGTAAGGAATTTCAGGAGACAGACTTTCGAGATGAGGTAAAGTTTGGAGAGCTTATTTTTTAGAAAGTCGGTGAGAGTGTTTGTAGGCTTGGGTTTCTGAGCCATGTGAGAGTGGGCTATCTCCTTTTATTTTTGGGAACATGTTTCGGAAACAGGGATTGACTGATCCGGTCCAAAAGTAATAATAAGTGGTGTCTCAGGCCTTATAACAACATGTGTTTGGGTTGGAATAGTACTAGATTGGGTTAAAATAGTACTGGGTTTTGGTTTAGGAATAGGTTTTGGGCCTAAATTGAGTTGTTCCATGAACTGTTTATGGAATAGTTCTGATGCAAGACCAAACCTTTCCAGTTCTCTTCATGAAGGTTGATGATAGGAGGTGGTGTGTATAGTGGTTGATGCGAGGTAGGAAGTTGCAGAGAAGTGAACAATCCCAGAGGATCTGAGAGTTTAGGAGACCTAAGATAATATTGCTTGAGATCTTGCTTTAATGAAGCAATCTCTCTTTCCAACTTCTGCAATTTTACTACCTTTGCATCAAAGGTTGAATCGTACATTCTAGTGGAAATTATATTCATCAATTCTCCTTTTAACTCTGTCTGCTTCCTTTCAAGTTGTCTCAATAGCCTGTACAATGCTTCGTATTTTGTTGTTTGTGTATTGTCCAAAACAGAAACCTTATTTGCAACATATATATCTACATGGAATATCACATGTGGATTATATGATTTGACATTTATGTGTTGGTATGAGAATGCATAAATGAGATATAATATTGGTAATAGCATCTGATAAAATGAATCAAAAGATAAAGGTTACGATTAAATGCTCAGTTCTCTAATCTACGACTTGATATAGGATAAATAGTATACTATTAAGGAGTTACGATACCGTAAAATATTTAATGAGGCCTTAGTAGCTGAATCTCAAGTTAGAGCACTTTTGATCCTCGATACCATGCGATTTTTAGGACAAAATGGCTAAACTCATGTTTGAGAGCCATTGTTCCTGTCTTTACTCAGCCAATGAGGCTGAAGCTCAAGTTAAAGCATCATTGACTTGAGGTGCTGAAATGAGCATTTTACAGTTAGTGGGAATAGTGGCTGAAGCTCATGTTCGAGTGCACATGTTCCACAACCTTCATCCAGATAGTCCGACTTAGAGTTTTGGGCAAAGTTAAAGTTAAAAAGGGAAAAGTATGGTTTAATGTAATTTATAATAATGAAATGCTAATATCAGGTAAATGATATGATATTAGGTATAGAAAAATTGTATTTGTATATACATGAATTATTATATGATGTCTATGGTACTTATAAATATATATTTTTGGCATCAATGCATGTAATATATAGAATGTATAATTATAGGGATAATCATGAGATGTGATAAGTCATGGTATAATATTATATAAATTGCATGATTTTTATACATATATGTATAACTAAGTATTAGTTTGTTTAGCATGTGAGTGTTCTATATGTAGATTTTGGAGCCTAGCTAGTAGTGATATCGACGGAAAATGAAGTAAGCCTATACAGAGATCAAACAATGCAACCCAGGCTTGTGTTGGTTTTCATTCATGGCACATTTTGTACTCTTTTGTTATGTCATAAGTTTAGGGCTTTTTATACATGTCTTTTGTATTAAGAATATATAATGAGATTTTACTATATGTATTCTATAATACTGGCTGGTAAAGCCGTAAACAAGTTTAATGTTATTATAATGATTAGTTGAATCTATTTATTTTTATTGTGGTGGATTTTATACTTTATTTGCATAATAATGTCTAAGCAAATTTTAAAATAAGAAAAAGTTTTTAATTTAAACAGACATTCTTAAAACATCCCGTAACATTCATCGACACAGTTGAGGATTTTTTCAGTTGTATTGGCAGGTGTTACATATTTTCACTCCTGCACGTTAAATAGATAATACTTATATAAGATGATAGCAATTGCAATGTGTCATTTATTGCTTATCAATAGCATTCTATTACACATTGGCTATATTTAGATTGAGAGATTTTGAATAAGGGAATTAAAATAATTCATAGATTTATGTCAAAATCATTATTTGACTACTTAAAAAAGACAAAATATATGGATTTTAAAAAATTTCTCATTTATCAAAATCTCTCATTTTTTGAATGATTTAATTTATCATCTCTTAAGTGGAAAAGTTCAAAATCCACCATTTTTTATTTATGAGTTGTCATATTTTGTTAGAGATGATAATTAAATCTGCTCCATCCCAACTCCAATTTTTTTCATAGGGACGGTATATATATTCCTCGCACCCGAATATTATATATATATATATATATATATAATAACTATAAAATAAAAATGTAGAAAGTAAAAAATTATTTAAACAATTATATAACTAATTAATTAATTAAAATAAAAATATTTTTAACATTAAAAATATATAAAAAAATTTAATAAAAATCGGAATCTCCGACCCTGTGTGGTGTAAGAACGGGGATCTAAAAATTTTCTCTGGCTGGGAACGAAGTACGGTTCGGGAATGGGACGGAAAACTCCGTCCCGCACCTGCCCCATTATCATTCCTATATTTTATTATTCCAAATTGTCCCTAATAAATTAATAGCATTCCAAAACTATCTTTAAACATAAAAATATAGCAAAAATTATTTACCAATTTTTTAATTTCACTTATTTTATATGTATTGATTTGAATATAAATTAAAAAAATATTAATGAATTATTTCGAAAAAGAAAAAAATATTAATGAATTAATTTGTTCATAAACATAGTACAAATAATAAATTTATATAGAATTTTAATTAAAAAATCTGTAATATATTTTAAATTTGACAATAATAATAAATTCATTAATTGTTTTTTTTTTTAAATTTACTCTAAATTATATTATTTCACAATTCACTATAAACGTGATAAAAATGACTAGAAAATGCTTAATTAATAATAAATTACTAATATTTAGTAAATGATAAAATTGAAAAAAAAAATTGTTAAATTCATGAATTTTGGTTATTGAACTAAACATGAGTGTAGAAAAAATTATATCATCAATCCATAGATTTTATATTCAAACCAAATAATAAAATTTTTATAATCCATGGATTTTATAATCTATGAATTTTATAAAATTTGTGGATTTTAAAATTTCTCAATTCAAATAAAACCATAGTAATAATATCATTTTAATCTTAAGGAAACCTATATGATCAATTTCACTTTATTGGCTCCCTAACAATTTCACTCATAGTCCTAAAATAAAGTTACACTCAAAACCCTGAAACACAACCAAACTTAAGTCATAAGAACATATCCAACCCACAACAAAATAGTGAAAAAAAGTGAAAAATACAAAAATGGTGCAAGATGAGTGATCTATAACCAAACACCAATTTGTTATTAAAATTAGTATTGGTTATAATATCACTTCATATTTTGTGTTGCACAGTAGTTATGTCATTTCAACTTTAAAAAAATTATTAAATTACAGATTATAAAGTAAACTTGAATGAATATTAAAGAAATTTGAGATTTTTTGTGGTAAGTTGAAGGGAAGAAGATGAGAGGAATAAGATAAGAGGAAGAAGATATTGCTAGAAGAAGATGAAGGGAAGAAGGTGAAGGGTAAAAAATGCACGTGTAATGAGTTAATGATTTTTATTAGTTTTTTTTAGTTAATAATTTTTATTATAGTTGAATTAATATTTGAATAATTTTTTTATAAACATATTTAAATAAAATTAACTTGACTTTTAATTAATAAATTGATGTTTAATTAATATTAAAGCATATTTAAAGTGTAATTGATATTTAATAAATATCAGTTATACTTATTAACATTTAAATTTGATATTGTTTTCTTTTTTTGTAATTAAATTGTATTATAATATTTTTCATATTATGTAATTTTAAGCATATAAAAATTTAATTTCTAACAATTAAATACATCCTAATTTTAATTTTTCAGTTTTAATTGAATATCATTTTACAAAAAAAGTTAAATATACAATAAAAATGTATAACTAGAAAATACATATATCAGAATTTAAAAGCATAATAGATTAATTACTAACGCATTAATATTAAAATCAAACTAGTAGCGAAAATTTAAAATTTATAACATAAAACAAACAAATTGAAATAATTTATTATTTAATAATTTAATAGTATAATGGATCAGTTCTAGATCTACCAGTATAATTAAAATAATTGTCAAACTCATTAGACGCAGAAGGTGATCGTGTGTTGATGTTGTTGAAATTTTGTTTCTAAAATTCGCATTTGCTCAATTTTGATATATACACGAATTTTTGGATCGCTAATAATATTTAAATCTCACATCAAAATTCTATTTTCTTCATTAAATTCTTTGAATGTCAAATGTAATACCTCTCTATACAGCTAGGGCAAACCTCATTGTGCAGACAAATGTCATACAACTGTATTTGTTGATATATCATCAGGAAAAATATCTAAAAATTTATTCACTGTAAAGATATCCTGAAGTTTTGGACCTTCCTTCCTAGTATCAACCACATGAGCCAAATAGGCTTCACATGTTTTCCTCATCATTCGTTTAACTTTCATCATTGAAATGACTCATGGAAGCTATGGAAACAACTCACCTTCCACCTTTATATCCATTTGCTCTAGTGCCTTTAGCATCACAAATTTTTTCTTACAATCAACAATTGCCCCATGCTATGATAACCAATCCATGCCCAGAATGACATCAAATTCATGAACTGACAACTCCATCAAGTTTGTCAAAAATTCTATCCCATGTACAATTAAAGGACAACCTCTATAAATATTGTTCACTATTATACTATGGCCTAAAGGATTCATAACCTCAATTTCATATTCAAGACTTTCACTAACCATGTTCTGTTGTCTAGGTGTATTCGTGCATATATAAGAGTGCACTGAATCCGTATCAATTAATGCACATATATCATAATCATATAAAGAAAATACACCCACTATCACATCAATAGCTTCCTGGTTCTTTCTGGCCCTCATAACATACACCTTAGCTGGTGATCTACCTGTTTCTAGCTTGTTGATAATCTTAGAGACTGTCGGTTAGGTCATGTACGACCTCTGGTCTACTGCCTAGTCTAAGCTGAAGCTGATCTTGTAGTTTGTCCTGGTGTATTACTAGTCATTAGAGGAAAATCCCTCTTCATATGCTCCTTAGATCCGTATATAAAGTAAGCACTCGTATTTCTCCAGCACTCTCCCTTGTGATTCTTATGGCAAATGCCATAAATTGGAATACTCTTTCTGGTAACCTATATCTGAGTGCTACTCACTGTAGATGTAGCTCTAGAGGGTTGCCCAGTCCTATGTGATCCACCTTGTGTGTAACCCTTACTCTATCCTAGACTCCTTCCATGAGACTATCCTGGGTAGAAACGACCCTTATTGTTTGAAAAGTTAGGTCACTTGAGTCACTATCTGTTTGAATGCTTCCTTTGCTCTCTTTATCTTTATTTGTTCCACACTCATAGTGGATACAATCAGCTTAGTAAAGCCGACATGATGAAATACAGTCACAAAATCTCTTATCTCTGTATTGAGGCCATATTCAAACCTTATACACTTTTCTCTCTCACTCATGATCATCTATGAGGTATATTTACTCAATCGAGTAAACTCTCTCTAGTACTCTATCACGGTTATATTTCCTTGCTTAAGACTCAGGAATTTTTGCTTCTTCTCATATACATAAGTCGAAAGGACATATTACTCCTTGAACTTAGTTATGAAGAAATCCCATGTCATTGGCTGGGGAACTTTTGGTTTCAGTAATGCTATTTTTCGCCAGTCATAAGTATCTTCTTGCAGTAAGGAGATAGCATACTTGGCCTTCTGATTAGTGGCCACCTCAAATTCATCACAAATCCTTTCTATCTTCTCAATTCAATATTCTGCAGCAGTATGATCATTATCCTTTGTTCCTAGAAAATCAGTAGCTCCAAACTTATGGAGCTTATCTAGCTGTATCATTGGCCTCGATGGTGGAGGTGGAGGAGCTGGTACTAGTGCTGGTAATACAGCTCTAGCTATCTACTGTACTAATCCTGCCATTTTTTGCATTAATGGAGTCTAGTTCTGATAAACTTATTCTTAAGCCTATTAGTTAGGGAATAGTATTGCATCTAGACCCTAAACACTAGTTGCACTGGGCTGATTCAATGCCCCATTAAGTGGTGACCTTTGGCTTTCATCCATATTGTTCAATTTCGATACCATTTCACTATAATTCTATAAGTTGACAGAGCAATAGCCCAAGTCAGAGTTAGACAAGACACATGTATGTATGCATGATAACCCCGTAATCCATTTAAGTCTAGAATCGTCTAAACCTAAGTTTTGATACCACTGAATGTAACATCCCTCTATATAACTAAGGCAAACCTCAATATACAAACGAATGTCATACAACTATATATGTCTAAACTGTTCTGAATTAAAACTTTTCAACTTACTTCACATCTCCGTATATTACATGCAATTAAAACATTCATTTATAATATACTGCATAAAACTTTTTCTTTTATCTAGATAATAATTATAAACTGAATCAATAACAGATTTGGACAATTACTACCCTTATTACAAAATCAACTATATTAACCATAAATAAAATCAATTATAAAATCCTTATTAAAATTATATTCAAAAAGTCTGTCTCTATCACATGTCATGCGGAATGACCAATAATGAAATGATTAAAATAAATGAATAGATCCACATAGGCCAGCTCTGACTAGCTTGGTCTTCTCTTATTGTCAACTTAATTGTCTATTAGCTCCAAACCTACATGTGAGTTTCTTTATTAAAAGTTTAGTGATACATATAAGTATTGAAATTATAGCATGCATTCAAACAATATTATAGAATTCATATTCATAAACTTACATGTGTGATTAATCATATCGTCATATATATATATATATATATATATATATATATATATATATATATATATATATATATATATATATATATATATATATATATATATCCATACAATAACTACATTCATTCTAAAATGATTTCATTTCAATGCATCCATAACATATCAAGCAATTATCATCATATATTCAATTATCCATTTTCCAATTTCATAAATCTGATTTCTAGTTTCCACGTTTCTTTTTTAGGTTGTGACTATATTTTGATTCATTGATTTTAGTAATACATACAATGTTTTGCCTTAAAATTTTTGTTTACTGTATTGCAAATTTCTAGTTTTTTAGCCCAATACTCTAGACTCATACTACTTTGATATGGGTTGTGAAACAGGAACGTTCTAATCCGAGCTTAAGCCACTTTATCCCTAAGTAATCAAGAGTGTCCTAACCTGAGCTTAAGTCATCCTGATTAGCACAATAATAATATACTACATAGCACATATCTTAGCTAGTCATTGAATAGAGAATGAGCATATTTGTTTATATATTGAATATCCTTACCAATTACATCACATTCATAATTTCACATAATCATCGCATGTCATCATGTAATTTAGAGCACCAAATGCATAATTATTGTCACGCTCGTCAATTTAGGGTTTGATAATTAACATATTTAATGAATGCAATTAAAATTATTTGAGACTAAATTTGGAAATAAAATATAATAAAAATATTTATAAATGAATTTTTATTAAGTTATGTGTGTTAAATAAAATAAATAGAAAGGTTGGGTAAGTTAATAATACTAAGATAAAAAATAAGGATTTAAATGGATATTTGGCAAAAACAAGGGGGGACCTAATAGGGTATTTACCATGAGTATAAAAATATTTTTTTCTTCTTCTTCTTCCAAATTTCAGAACCCTAGCCTCCCTCCCACTCTTCCATACACAAATTCTCTCTTCTTTCACCCATTTTCTTTTTCTTCTTCCCCTATTCAAAAACTTAAAACAACTATAATAGCTTAAGGTTTGAAGAGGTTAAAACTTCATTGTGTCAAGTTTTAGACTTCATTGTGTCAAAGTTTGTACATATGAGCATATTTATTCCTTTGTGCATTTTATTTGCATTACAATGATATTTGATGTTGAAGGAAGAGTGAACAAATAACTTGTTGTGTTTGTTAGTTTTGTTAAAATTCGTCTGGAACAGTTTTGATGTATTTGACCATATCTTTTGTTCTAGAACTTGGATCGGGATGAAATTAGATGGAAATAAAAATAAACATATAGACCTAAAACTTTTATGAAGAGTGTAAATATTATATCTGATTCTAAGTTGGTCTAAACATTTCTACAAATTCTCGAATTTAAAAGTACCCAGAAAATTCTGGGTAGTTATTTTCTGAACATTCTATGGTATTTTGATTATATCTTTTGTTCCGAAATTTTGATTGGAATGAAATCAGTTGGAAATGAAACTAGAAACATAGAAATAAAACTTTTATAAAGAGTGTAAATATTATATCTGATTCTAAGATGGTCTAAAAATTTCTACAAAATTTCGGATATGAAAGTACCCAGAAAATTTTGGGTCATTATTTTATGAACATTATATGGTACTTTGGTTATATCTTTTGTTCTGGAACTTAGATCGGTATGAAACTAGTTAAAAATTAAATTAGACACATAGATACAAAAAATTTAGGAAGAGTATAAATGTTAGTTAGGATTTATATTTGACCTAAAATTTGATACAAAATCTCGGACTTAAGAATATTTGAAAAATATTGGACATATTTTTACTGAGCACTATTCGGTTATTTGGACATAACTTTAGCTAAAAAATTCAAATTTATATGATTCTTTTTGTATATGAAAGATAATATATTAATGTAAAAATTCATAAAATACCATAAGGTCAAATTTGAATCAAAAATAGGTGAAAGGTGCAATCCAAAATCAGGGCAGAAATCTGTCCAGAAATAAAAATTTAGTAATTTGGTATTTTAAATAATGAGTGACATATATATATATATATGTTTTAATTTTAAATAATATGATAATAATTATATTTAAAATTCTTATTGTGTATTGACTAAATTAATATGATGTGTTGTGATTTGAGATTTCAAATGAGATTGATAAATTTTTATATGTATAGGGCATGTAAACCAAAAATTATTATGAATATGTGAATTTTGATGATTTATGTAAACAATAAGATGATAACATCAATTAAGCCCAATTCTCTAATTTAGGACTAGAAATAGGATAGATGACATGTCATTGAGGGGTTTACGGTACCGTAGAAATTATGATGATATGAAAAATTTCATTATAAGGATAAGGTGGCTTAAGCTCGGGTGAGAGCGCCCTGGATCCTAAATGCATGCAATTATTTATTTTACTCAGTCAAGATGACTTAAGCTCGGGTGAAAGTGCTCTTAACTTGAGAAGCTCGGTTGAGCACTTATACAGACAGATACAGATAGTGAGCAGGGTGGCTTAAACTCAGGTGAGCACTCCTGTTTCACAACCCGCATCCAAATAGTCCGGATTTAGAGTTTTGGGGCTATAAAATATAAAATATTTTAAAAAAAGAAATGTGAAAAAAACTAGTTATCAGGTAAATGAAACAAGAAAATATAATTCATAAATGAGGTATGAATATGAATTTACCTTTGTAAATTATGACATGTATATGTGTTGAACCAGTAAACCAGGTATGCAATATTCTATATTGATATATGATAAATTGATTTCTTTTTTTTTATATTGCTATAAAAAAGATTGTGATATATGAATTATTATTTATGATTATTTATATGCAAAATTGGATAATATGAACATGAAATTTTTATGATATATCATGAGTGTATGTATGAATATTTATGCACATACGTACCACTAAGCATTATGTTGCTTAGCGTGCGGGTGTTTTCCCTTACGCAGGTTTGAAGCCTATAGAGAGAAGTTGACAGGAAGAGAAGCAATCTCATACAGAGTCAAATAAAGTAAATCCATGTCAAAGGGTTGGTGCTTTACATGATATGCATTTTGTTCTTGTCCTCATGTCATGGGTGATGAGTATAATTATGGTTTTTCAAAAGTTTTACATGTCTTTTTATGGTGGGAATGTGTAATTTTTTTTGGATTATAAGTATTTTGTAAACATCGGGACAGTGAAAACTCAAACTTATGTTTGAAGATAGGGCCATGGTTTTTTAATTCCACATATAAAATAGATTCATTAATTGAATGATATATTGCTATCATGAAAAAAAATTAACATATGAAAATATAATAACTAAAATAGAAGAAACTTTAATTCAAATGAATTTTAAGGTAATAGGTAGGTGACATTCTCCTATATAGTTGGAATTATTCCTAACTATATAAAAGGGTGTTACATTTAGTGGTATCAGAGCCCAGGTTTAGGCAATCTTAGACCTAAGTGGGCTAAAGGTTTATCATGCATGCATTGTATGTCTCATATGACTCTGACATGTGCTACTTCTCTGTCGACTTGTAGGATTAGAAGAGAGTATGGAAATTCAGGCACATGAAGTTACTGAAAGCAATAGCTCTCCTAGTACTGGAGCACCGAACCAGCCAAGTGTAGCTAGGTTCAGGGTCCGAATGCTATACCAGCCGCAACCCAGCAGGTTCCTAGACATACCGAGCAGGACCAAAACCCTTTGATGCAGCAGATGGTTGGTTTGCTGCAACAGATTGCAAGAGTGGTACCACAACTTGCTTTAGTTCCTCCACCTCCACCTCCGAAACCAAAAGTACAGATGGACAAGCTTCGTAAGTATGGAGCCAAAAATTTTCTAGGTACAAAAGATGATGATCCTGCTGCAGCAGAATATTGGTTAGAAAAGACCAAAAGAGTCCTTGATGAGCTTGAGGTTCCTACTGACCAAAAGGCAAGATATGTCATTCTCTACTCCAAGAAGATGCTTATGATTGGTGGAAGTTAGTTCTTTTGAAACTAGAGGCTCCAAAGCTTATGACATGAGAATTCTTTATCACTGAGTTTAAGGAAGAATATGTTCCTCCATTTTACATAGATGAGAAAAAGAGGGAGTTTCTGAACCTTAAGCAAGGCAAGATGACAGTGATAGAGTATCAGAGAGAGTTTACTCAATTGAGTAAGTATGCTTCAGAGATTATCATGAGTGAGAGAGATAAGTGTAGAAGATTTGAAGATGACCTTAATACAGAGATTGGGGATTTTGTGAATGCATTTCAGCATGTCAACTTTACTCAACTAATTGCATCCGCGGTTAGTGTTGAAAAGAGAAAGAGAAAGAGAGCAGAGAAAGCTTTTAAGTAGATAGTAACTCCAGTGGCCCAATCTATAGGCAAGAAAGGTTGATACTACCCAGGACAGACTCATGGAAGGATTCAGGGACATAATAGAAGTTATACACCGGGTGAACTACACAGGAGAGGGCAGCCCTCCAGGGCTACATCTACAGCCGGTAGCATACATACACAGGCTACCTGAGAAAGCGCTCTAATTTGTGGTACTTGCCACAAGAGCCATAGAGAAGAATGTTGAATGGTCACAGGTGCTTGTTTCAGATGTGGGTCCAAGAACCATATGAAAAGAGATTGCCCTCTGATGACTACTAGTGCACCTACACAGACTGCAGGATAATCTTGGGTTCAGAATTAGACTTAGACTAGAGGAGGTCGAGCAGGACCTAATCAGGCCACATCAGAAACAATCAACAGGTCGGGACCCAGCAGGACTCCAGCTAGGGCATATGCTATGAAGGCCAAAGAGGACCAAAAAGCCACTGATGTGATTGTGGGTATGTTTTCTTTATATGACTCAGTTTTATGTGCTTTAATAGATCCTGGTTCTACACATTCCTATGTATGCACGAGCACACCTAGTCAAAACAGTATGACGAGCGAAAATCTAGAATATGATATTGAGGTCACAAATCCCCTAGGACACAATGTGATTGTTAATCGGGTATACAAAAGTTGCTCTTTGATAGTGCATGGGAAAGAATTTTTAGCAGATTTGATTGAATTGTCATTCCATGAGTTTGATGTTATCTTGGGCATGGATTGACTTTCTAAACATGAGGCAGTAGTGGACTGTCGATCTAAGACAATTGTTCTTAAAAATCAAGAACTAGAAAAGGTAGTAGTGGAAGGCGAAAGGCTTCTACCACCTGCTCAAGTGATATCTATGATGAAGGCTCAAAGAATGATAAAAAAGGGATGTGAGACCTACTTAGCTCATGTGATTGATACTAAGAAGGGAGGTCCAGATCTTAAGGATATCCCTATAGTGAATGAATTCCCAGAAGTGTTCCCAGATGACCTACCAGGGCTACCTCCCGATAGAGAGATTGAATTCTCTATAGAGCTCACTCCAGGTACAACACCAATATCAGCTGCACTATATAGAATGGCACAGACAGAGTTAAAGGAATTAAAGGCACAACTGCAAGAGTTATTAGATAAAGGTTTTATCAGACCAAGTGTGTCTCCATGGGGTGCACCGGTATTGTTTATAAAGAAGAAAGATGGGTCTATGAGCTTATGCATAGATTATAGACAGTTGAACAAGGTGACTATTAAGAAAAGATATCCGTTACCATGAATTGATGATCTTTTTGATCAGCTGAAGGGTGCAGGAGTTTTCTCTAAGATTGATTTGAGATCAGGGTACCACCAATTAAAAATTAAGAAAGAGGACATGGCTAAGACAACATTTAGAACCAGATATGGGCATTATGAGTTTTTGGTGATGCCTTTCGGTTTGACAAATGCTCCGGCAGCCTTTATGGAATTGATGAACCGAATCTTCATATTATATTTGGATTTGTTTGTGGTGGTTTTTATTGATGATATCTTAGTGTATTCCAAGAATAAGGAAGAACATGGTCAATATTTGAAGATAGTTTTGCAGACCCTTAAAGAACACAAGCTTTATGCCAAGCTCTCAAAATGTGAGTTTTGGCTCGATGATGTGGCTTTCCTTGGACACATTGTGTCAGCAGATGGCATCAAAGTTGATCCCAGCAAAGTAGAGGCAGCTATTAGTTGGAAGCCTCCCCGTAATGTTATTGAAATCAGGAGTTTTCTCGATTTGGCCGGTTATTACATGAGGTTTGTTAAGGGCTTTTCAATGATTGCTTCTCTTTTGACCAGATTATTGAGGAAAGATGTGAAATTTGAGTGGATAGAGAAATGTCAGGACAACTTTGAGAGACTTAAGAAGATGTTGACTGAGGCTCCCATTTCGACACAACCAGTCCCTAATAAGGAATATGTCATCTATAGCGATGCTTCTCACAATGGACTGGGGTGTGTACTGATGCAAGAGGGCAAGGTAGTAGCTTACGCTTCTAGACAGTTGAAGACACATGAGAAGAATTACTCTACACATGACCTTGAACTGGCTAGCATTGTTTTTGCTTTAAATATATGGCGCCATTACTTGTACGGGGAAAAATGTTTTATTTACACCGACCACAAGAGTTTAAAGTATCTTCCTACCCAGAAGGAATTGAACTTAAGACAAAGAAGATGGCTAGAGTTGATCAAGGATTACAATTGTGTGATCGAATACCATCCAGGTAAGGCCAATGTTGTGGCCGATGCATTAAGCTGAAAGACTTTGGCAGAATTACACATTCGTCCGACTCCCAACCAAGATATCAAAGATGCACAAAAACAAGATAACAAGTTAGTTGAGATAGCTGAGTCAGTCTCTAAGGGGGAGAGACCTGATTATACAATTAGTTCAAATAACAGTTTATACTACCAAGGTCGATTATGCGTACCTAATGTGGAATATTTGAGACAGAGGATCTTAAAGGAAGCACATGAGACAAAATATGTCATACACCCAAAAAGTAACAAGATGTATCATGACTTGAAGAATAAGTATTGGTGGTCAGGTATGAAAAATGACATCACAGAATTCATCACTAGGTGCTTGACATGTCAGCAAGTCAAGGCAGAACATCAGATACCTTCAGGGTTGTTACAGCCAATCACGATTCTAGAATGGAAATGGGAACAAATAACCATGGATTTTGTGATTGGGTTTCCTTTGACACCAAAAAAATATGATGTTGTGTGGGTGATTATAGATAGATTAACGAAGTCAGCTCACTTCTTGCCCATCAGGAGGGACTACCCATTAAGCAGGTTAGTGGGGTTTTATGTAAATGAAATAGTATGGCTTCATGGAGTGCCAGTCTCCATTGTTTCAGATAGGGACCCCAGGTTCACTTATCAGTTTTGGGGTAGTCTGCAAAGAGCTTTGGGTACCAACCTTAGTTTCAGCACAACTTTTCATCCTCGGACTGATGGACAATTAGAAAGGGTAATCCAGATTTTGGAAGACATGATGAGGGGTTATGTAATAGAGTTTGAGGGAAGTTAGGACAAATACCTACCATTGATGGAATTTGCCTACAACAACAGCTATCAGTCAAGCATTGAAATGACTCCTTATGAGGCACTTTATGGTAGAAAGTGTCGAACACCATTGTGTTGGACAAAACTCAGTGAGAAGAAGCTAGTGGGACCAGAGTTAGTCCAAGAAACAGAAGAAAAGGTGAAGATTATACAAGAAAGGTTGAAGACGGCTTCAAATAGGCAAAAATCATATGCAGATCTCAAAAGGAGAGACATAGAGTACAAAGTGGGAGACAAGGTATTTCTCAAGGTTTCCCTTTGGAAAAAGGTCCTCAGATTCAGAAAGAAGGACAAGTTAAGCCCTAAGTTTATTAGACCTTATGAGATCTTAGACAGAATTGGACCAGTGGCCTATAAACTTGCTTTACCGCCAGAGTTGAGCAAGTTCCACAATGTCTTTCATGTTTCCATGCTGAGGAGGTACCAATCAGATCTTTCTCATATTATTCCAACCAACAGCATTGAAGTAAGGCCAGATTTAACATACGATGAAAAACCAACGGAGATCTTGGCTCGTGAAGTGAAGGAGTTAAGGAATAAATGAGTCTCATTAGTCAAAGTGTTATGAAGGAATCATTCAACTGAAGAAGTGACATGGGAAAGTGAGGAAGTGATGAAGGCACAATATCCTCAGTTTTTTTCAACATAAACAATCGGGTAAATTTCGAGGACGAAATTTATTAAAGGGGAGAGAAATGTAACGCCCGTCATTTTAGGCTTGGATAATTAACATAGTTAATGATCGTAATTAAAATTATTTGAGACTAAATTTGGAAATAAAATATAATAAAAATATCTATAAGTGAATTTTTATTAAGTTATGTGTATTAAAGAAAATAAATAGAAAGGTTGGATAAGTTAATAATAATAAGATAAAAATCAAGGATTTAAGTGGATATTAGGCAAAAACAAGGGGGGAACCTAATAGGGTATTTACCATGAGTATAAAAATATTATTTTCTTCTTCTTCTTCTTCTAAATTTCAGAACCCTAGCCTCCCTCCCACTCTTCCATACACAAATTCTCTCTTCTTTCACCCATTTTCTTCTTCCTCTCTTCAAAAACTTAAAACAACTATAATAGCTTAAGGTTTGAAGAAGTTAAAACTTCATTATGTCAAGGTTTAGACTTCATTGTGTCAAGGTTTATACATATGAGCATATTTATTCATTTGTGCATTTTATTTGCATTAAATGATGTTTGATGTTGAAGGAAGAGTGAACAAATAACTTGTTGTGTTTGTTGGTTTTGTTAAAATTTTTCTGGAACAGTCTTAATGTATTTGACCATATCTTTTGTTCTGGAACTTGGATCAGGATGAAATTAGATGGAAATAAAAATAGACACATAAACCTAAAACTTTTATGAAGAGTGTAAATACTATATCTGATTCTAAGTTGATCTAAAAATTTCTACAAATTCTCGGATTTAAAACTACCCAGAAAATTCTGGATAGTTATTTTCTGAACATTCTATGGTATTTTGATTATATCTTTTGTTCTGAAATTTCGATCGGAATGAAATTAGTTGAAAATGAAACTAGACACATAGACCTAAAACTTTAATAAAGAGTGTAAATACTATATCTGATTCTATGATGGTCTAAAAATTTTTACAAAATCTCGGATTTGAAAGTACCAAGAAAAGTTTGGGTAATTATTTTCTGAACATTATATGGTATTTTGGTTATATCTTTTGTTCTGGAACTTAGATCGAGATGAAACTAGTTGGAAATTACATTAGACACATAGATACAAAAACTTTAGGAAGAGTATAAATGTCAGTTAGGATTTATATTGGACCTAAAATTTGATCCAAAATCTCGGACATAAGAATATTGTGAAAAATACTGGACATATTTTTACTGAGCACTATACGGTTATTTGGACATAACTTTAGCTAGAAAATTCATATTTATATAATTATTTTTATATATGAAAGATACGACATTAATATAAAAATTCATAGAATATCATAAGGTCAAATTCGAATAAAAAATAGGTGAAAGGTGCAATCCAAAATCAAGGCAGGAATCTGTCCAGAAATAAAAATTTAGTAATTTGGTATTTTAAATAATGGGTGACATATATATATATATATATATACATTAAATAATATGATAATAGTTATATTTAAAATTCTTATTGTGTATTGACTAAATTAATATGATGTGTTGTGATTTGAGATTTCAAATGAGATTGATAAATTTTTATATGTATAGGGCATGTAAACAGAAAATTATTATGAATATGTGAATTTTGATGATTTATGTAAACAATAAGATGATAACATCAATTAAGCCCAATTTTCTAATTTAGGACTAGAAATATGATAGATGACATGCCATTAAGAGGTTTACGGTACCGTAAAAATTATGATGATATGAAAATTTTCATTATATGGACAAGGTGGTTTAAGCTCGGGTGCAAGCGCTATTGATCCTAAATGCATACAATTATTTATTTTACTCAGTCAAGATGGCTTAAGCTCGGGTGAGAGTGTTCTTGACTTGAGAAGCTCGGTTGAGCACTTATACAGACAGATACAGATAGTGAGCAGGGTAGCTTAAACTCGGGTGAGAGCGCTCATGTTTCACAACCCGCATCCAAATAGTCCAGATTTAGAGTTTTAGGGCTATAAAATATAAAATATTTTTAAAAAAGAAATATGAAAAAAAAAATTAGTTATCAGGTAAATGAAACAAGGAAGTATAATTCATAAATGAGGTATGAATATGAATTTACCTTTGTAAATTATGACATGTATATGTGTTGAACCAGTAAACCAGGTATGCAATATTTCATATTGATATATGATAAATTGATTTCTTTTTTTTATATTGCTATAAAAAGGATTGTGATATATGGATTATTATTTATGATTATTTATATGCAAAATTGGATAATATGAACACGAAATTTTTATGATATATCATGGGTGTATGTATGAATATTTATGCACATATGTACCACTAAGTATTATGTTGCTTAGCGTGTGAGTGTTTTCCCATACGCAGGTTCGGAGCTTATAGAGAGAAGTTGACAGGAAAAGAAGCAAACTCATACAGAGTCAAATAAAGTAAATCCACGTCAGAGGGTTGGTGTTTTACATGATATGCATTTTTTTCTTGTCCTCATGACATGGGTGATGAGTATAATTATGGTTTTTCAAAAGTTTTACATGTCTTTTTATGATGGGAATATGTAATTTTGTTTGGATCATAAGTATTTTGTAAACATCGGGACAGTGAAAATCCAAACTTATGTTTGAAGATATGGCCATGGTTTGTTAATTCCACATATAAAATAGATTCATTAATTGAATGATATATTGTTATCATGAAAAAAAAATTAACATATGAAAATATAATAACTAAAATAAAAGAAACTTTAATTCAAATGAATTTTAAGGTAATAGGGAGGTGTCATTCTCCTATATAGTTGGAATTATTCCTAACTATATAATAGGGTGTTACAATTATTTTCCATAGTCATGTTGTCATACTATTTATAATCAACCAAATTCTGGACATCGGAATCAAACCTTTAGTCATAGGTTTTCTAACCATGACTCAATCATGACTCACTCTGTGATCATTCACGAGCATGAACATTGGTTCACAGGCGTGACTATTCTATTTTCATACCTTCACGAGCATGAACATTGTCTCACGAGCTTGACTATTCTGTTATACCTTCATGGGTGTGAACATTAGTTCACAGGCATGACTGTTTTGTTTTCATACATTTCTCAGTCAGGCTTGGGTAGAATAGCAGAGCAAGTACAAGTATTAGTAGCATAGAAAAAATGTATTCTTCGTCACATGGCCAACTTGCCCATATCCCATAGGAATAATTAAGAAAGATTTCTAAAGAATATTGTGACGTGATAATAAAAAAATGAGTGGCAAAAGCAAAATAAGATAACAAGGTGTAACATAATTCCAACACTGTTTTAAATCAATTCCACACACAATCATGCAATGGTTCTAAGGCTAACCAATGTTAGACACTCCTATCAACATTTCTCATATTCCAATATTTAAAAATCAACCTTAAACATACAATTCATCATTCCAAATCATCCAAGCTAGATTTCATCCATCATTATCAATGTCATACTTAACCAAGTTGCATAGATCAATGTTCAATACCAAATTCCATATTTCACATATCCATTGTCTCAATTCCATCAAGTTACACTTAACCAAATATGTCAATTCATACAACATTCATAGCATTAAGCATACAAGCATACCAAGTTGTGAATGAAAATGCGTATATGTACAAACCTTAATAATGGAGTCCTAAAACACAACTATCTCACATCTATTGCCTCTAGTGGGATTCTCCACCCTCTGTTTTGGTCCTTCTGTATCAATGATTTCAGAGGGGTTTATAATTTCCAAATCAAGTTCAACTCCTTCTTTGATCGTTATTTCAATACTTTGGTAAATCCCTTAGTTTTAATCATTTTTAATCTCATTTTAAGGATTGGTTATGTATAATCAAAACTAAAACTCAATAGGAATGAATGGGAATGGATTATGATGGCTAGGGTTTCTAATTGAGAATGCGTGAGTTTCTTTCAAAAATACGAAACTGTTTAATTTAAACTACAGAGCTTCACATGCGTGAGCTCTAGTGTCATGACCATAAAGATCATCAGTTTCAGAAACTGAAATTCACGACATTTATAATTGTGATTACCTCAATCATGGGTGTAAATGCTGGGAACTTCACTTTTTCTTATTTTTTTCATTATTTTCATATTACCAAAACCCTTAGCCACTATATACCTCTCATATACTCTTAATATACCTTTATTAACATATTAATTCCAAACCCTAGCTTGTGGGCATTACACAAAACTTCTACTTTTGATTTTTTAGTTGTTGTTGTCTATTCAAACTGATCTTCTTTAATATCTCTAAAAAGTGTTGATTTTTCTCTTTGAGACTATTAATGACAAATGAAATTTGTTTATTATTTTTTCTCTTCAATTTACTATTTTTCACCCCAATTAGTCGTTTCACTGATAAACTGTCAATAGCGTCATCTAAAATGATGACAGTCTGGGAGATACTAATATTGGATACTCATTTGTGAGATTATTTGACTTTAATGAGCCACAATTTAGATTTTTCTTTCGAGTTATTTTTTTTTATATGGTGACATTATCTTTAAATTTTTTAAAATCCTTTATTATACCACACATGATTAAATTTGAATCCCTTTTTGTAATTGTCATCTTGTGTTGGTAACATTTTAGTTTGATTCATCTGTAAAATCATTTGAACTATAAAGTTTTAGTTTTCTAAAGATATAGAAAAAAAAAGTTTGAAAAAAAATACTCAATATTTTTATCTAAGGCACCGTTATGATGCATATTTTCAACTTGTCATATGCAAGAATTTCAATTTTTGAATAACTTTTTATATAATTTGAATTTCAAATTGCATTGATCTTTTATTTTGATACTCTTAACATCCATTTCTTGTGTTGTTATATGCATCTTCCATACGAGACTAAAATTGATTTGATGACTAGTTTACACTTGTAATAGGATCTTGTGAAATATTCATATAAACTTGACACAATAGTATATTTTCATCAATCCTGTAAGAAGAAAACCTAATAGATATTTTTTTTTGTATTTGAAGTAGAGTAATGGAATACAAAATACAAGTTGGTCAAATAATACGAAATGTACACCCATATATATATGGCATGGGATACATATAACGTATAGATAATTAATATCTAGTCAACAATTATTATTTATCATATAGATTTCATCATAATTTCAATCGTAATATGAATTTCATTTTTATCTAAATCTTATCATGATTTTTGTCATTATCTCAACTGTCAAATGGATTTTATCCTTATGTCAATCATTTGATGGATTTCATCATATTCTTAGTCGTCAGATTAATTTTATCCTTATTTACATCTTATCATGATTTATGCCATCATCTCAACTGTCGAATGAATTTCATCCTCATATCAACCATTTTATGGATTTAATCATAATCTTAGTCATCAGATTAATTTAATCCTTATCTACATCTTATTATAATTTTTGTCATCATCTCAACCGTTTGATGGATTTCATCTGCATGTCAATCGTTTGATGGATTTCGTCATAAACTTAGTCGTTGGATGAATTTCATCCTTATCTATATCTTATAATTATTTATGTCATCATTTTAACCATCGAATGAATTTCATCCTCATGCAACCATTCGATGGATTTTATTATAATTTTAGCCGCCAAATTAATTTCATCTTTATTTACATCTTATCATGATTTTTTTCATCATCTCAACCGTCGGATGGGTTTCATGCTCATGTCAACCGCTCAATAGATTTTATCATAATCTTAGCCATCAGATTAATTTTATTCTTATCTACATTTTATCATAATTTATATCATCATCTTAATCGTCGGATGAATTTCATCCACATGTCAACCGTTTGATGAATTTCATCATAATTTTAGTCATCGGATTAATTTCATTCTTATATATATCTTATCATGATTTTTGTCAGCATCTCAACCATCTAATGGATTTCATCTTTATGTTAATCATTCGATGGATTTCATCATAATTTTAGTTGTCATATTAATTTCATCATTATCTATATCTTATAATGATTTTTGTCATCACCTCAATCATCAGATGAATTTCATTTTCATAATTTCATCATAATCTTAGTCATTAGATTAATTTCATCTTTATCTATATCTTATAATGATTTTCATCATCATCTTAACCGTCGATGGATTTCATCCTCATATCAATATTTCAATGGAATTTATTATAATCTTAGTCACTAGATTAATTTCATCTTTATCTATATCTTATCATGATTTATGTCATCATTTCAACCGTCGAATGTATTTCATCTTTATATTAACCGATTAATGGATTTTATCATAATTTTAGCCATCAGATTAATTTCATCATTATCTACATTATATCATAATTTTTATCATTATCTCAACTGTTGGATGGATTTTATCCTCATGTCAACCTTTCGATGGATTTCATCATAATCTCATTCGTTGGATTAAATTTTGAACCTTATCATACTATCAAATTTTTCTATAAATAAAATCATTAATCATAAAATTATTCATACTGATTATTATTTAGAAATCAAATATTTTTATTTTTATTATTCAAATTACTCAAACGATAATATTTAAATATGAGCTTCAATATTGGAGGTCAATCAAATGTACAATTTGAAAATTCATCTTCATCTTTGGATGATAGTGAATATATACCAGTAATGAGAAATTTTATTGCTGAAGAATAAGTAATATACCATGCAATTTACAATAACAACACAATTATAGAGTATTACTCAGTCAGCAAAATAAACAGAATACTTATAGTGGCTCTATTCTAGGTCATATTGTGATTAATTATAATTGTAAAATCGCAAATCGTTATTTATTTAATGATTACTTTTCTAATAATTTATGATGCAATGAAAATATATTTTGACGATGATATCATGTGTTCTAGGTTTATTATTACGTATCATTGATGTAATTAAAGATTATGATAACTACTTTCACCAATGACAAGATGAATTAGGTAGAGTTAGATTATCAACTTTACAAAAAATAACAGTGACATTTTGAATATTAACGTACGGTCTAGTGGCAGATGCTACCAATAAATATATTAAAATTGATGAGTTCACTACAATTGAAAGCTTAAATAGATTTTTTCTTACTATTGTAGAAATTTTTGTAAAGAGATATATAAGATCACCTAATGTAATGACATCGCTACGCTACTCCATATTGGTCATCAATGTAGTTTTCCAAGAATGTTAGGCAAACTAGATTGTATGCATTAGAAGTGGAAAAATTGTCCAACGGCATAGGCTGGACAACATGCAGGTCGTTCACCAACAGTTATTATTGAAGTTATAGTGAATTATGATCTATGGGTATGACATGCATATTTAGCACAAATAATAATATTAATGTATTTGAGTCATCTCATTTATTTTATAATCTTACTCAAGGTATTGTTCTTCCTACTCATTATGTTATTCAATGAAAATAATATAATATGAGTTATTATTTAGCCGATAGTATATATCCAAAATGGTCTACCATTGTGCAAACTATTCATAAGTCACACAATCTAAAATAAAATTATTTTGCAATGAGACAAGAAACTTGTAGAAAAAATGTAGAATGTGCGTTTGAAGTTTTGCAATAATATTTTACAATTATTACAAGACCAACACGATTTTGAAAAAAAAAATTAAACAATATAACATGCATTATCATACACAATATGATAATTGAGGATGAATGTGATCTAAACGCATTAATTAATGATACAATGAACACACTCAATCCTATAAATGAAATGACAATAGATGAAAATACTCGACTTTATCAATTCTCTGGGAAAATTCCTCATCAAATTTCAAGTCTAAAACACTTAAAAGATTTGTATTTGAGTAATAATCATCTTTCAGGGGAGATTTAAAGTAAAATCAGCGAGTTGACTCAATTTCAAACTCTCATACTCAGTCCCAATTATTTGCCAGGAAACTCCCACTAGAGCTTGGGAAGCTTGCTCAGCTCGAAATCCTTGATCTCTTTAACGACTCACTCATCCGGTCTGTTACGACAAAGGTCAATAAACTCACAAAACTCGTTGAACTTCATATATGATATAACTTATTTTCGAGTACGTTACCACAAGAAATTGACTCACTTTCATAACTTAAAATAGAGAGAGAATGACGTAAAAAGATAGGAAGATAAGAAATGGAGGGAGAGAGGGAAGAGAGAAAAAATGATTTTTTTTGTTTTTTCCACCAGCTCAGTATTTTTTAACATCATTATCCTTAAAAACTTAAATTTATCAACAGCACAAACCACAAAACCTCTTTTGCTAGGAAAAAAATTTCATACTTAAAATTGCAAAAACATGAAACTCCATGTAGGTTTTTTGTATTTTTTTTTCTTTTTTAATTAACTAGTCTTTATGACATGTGATATTAAAATGAATTTTTATTTTTGTAATATTATTAAATAATAAAATTTATCATTTTGGATGAATATGTAAAAAAATATTAGGGTTATATAAAAAAGAATATAAAATAAAGTATAAATAGAAATATATATAGAATAGGTATAAAAAATGGTGTAATGGATTGAAGATAAATTTATTATAGTTACACTATTTTAGTATAAAAGTTACACTAAAATAATATTTTGGGTTGGAAATAGCATAAGGTATCTGGTGAATTCCATGAATTCATTTAAATACCAGTAACACAATTCTATTGCAACTTTTCATTTGGAATTCAACGAAATATAAGGCGGAAGGAAATTTGCAATTATCATAACCTGAAAACAAAACACATTAGATAAGTAAAGAATCAATCAAATAGAATTCTAAAGAACAGAAACATTACTACATTATTAACAAATCAAACCTAAATAACAAATTCAATCATTGCTCTGATATCAACAAAAAGGCAAGCTTTTTGTACCAAAAAAAAAAGGCAAGTTTTAACCAATAATTAACAGTGGAAGTGGCAGGAATTCAGGGTTTTCAAGTTTTAAAAAACCAAGCTTTAATCAAGAATTAGCAATGCAAAAAGAACAACTTGCCTCCAATTTGGTTGGAATGCAGGGAAAATTATAATTCTTTTTATTTTCCCTTGGACCATCTAGTAACCAAACAGGTTGTTAAAGAAACCCAAAATAATCACCAGCTGAGTAATTGGACAAGAAATGAAATATTTGTTTACCCCAATAAACAGTGAAAGGATTTAATGGTGACTGATGGCTATTGCATTAAAAAGGAAAACAAGAAAAATCCCTCAGCCAATCCAGACTTCAAGTAATAATCGTTAAAAAAAATTTCAATATCATTAATTAATGTAAAGAATTAAAAAAAAAAACAAAGAAGAAAAAACGAGGTAGACTATGAATCATATGCATATAAAATGTAAAATCAAGACACAGGAAAGTAAAACCAATTATTAAACAAACCCAGAAAAAAAAAATTCAATAGCATATAAGAAAAAACCTGTTGATGTTCTCCTGCTAAAGCCAAAAATAAAAATAAAAAAGGAAATATCCCTCAAGAAAAATGAACACAGAAAAAGGAAGCTCTGGAAAGAGAAAATATAGAAATTGAAAGCAAAAGAGTGAGCTTATAGAAAAGTGAAGTTACCAGGTAAGGAGCAAAGAAAAGCCACTAATTTGCTGAAGTAGAATACAGCAAAAAAAGGAATTGACTGTTCCTTGTTTGTTAGTGTTGCAGAAGCAGATATGCTGGAGAGGAAAAAGGGCGATGAGCTTGTTGGTGGCTAATGTAGTTGCTGGAGAAGAACGCAAGTTGAAGGACATTGGAGCTGTACATCCGGTGATGAAGAGAGGAGGTGGAGGAAAAGGCTGTTGGCGGTTATCAAGGTTCGACAGGGGTGGAAGAGGTGGAAGGAGCAGGCTGTTTATGAAGCAAATATGTGGTGAATCTGGTGATGGAGTAGAAGGTCGGTGCGTTATATTTTAAACAACAACTAAACAAATTTTTTAAAAATTAACCGTTTATATTTTGTCATTTTAATAAAAATATTATTTAAAATAACAATTAGAAAAAATATAATTTGAATGTACTTATTGCAATATAATTGTTGGTAATAAGTATAAATCTTAAATTCTGGTAAAATATTATTAGATTGTATATAAAATTTCAAAAACTTTATACAAAAACATTTTAAATATAGAAAATCATATGGAATATTATAGTGTAATATTTTAAATTTATATGGTGTCAAATGAGTATTATCTCAAACGATATGAAATAAATTATTAAATTTTTAAAAATCTTATTTCTAGCTATGAATTTTTTATAATTTGTTCTATTTTAAAATTAAAACAGAATATTTAAAACCAAGATATGACGTTTTAAAAAAAATGTATTTTGTTTTTTAAATGATTTGAATAAAAAAGCAAAATTTAAAATTTAAATAATTTTAAGAGAAAAAATCAAAAACAAAATTGATGACAAACGGATAATAATAAAGAATAAATAAATAAACATAGTGAAAGATAAATTTTCTATCCAAATCAAAAATTCCCAAATGATTATAACAGAAGCTTTGACTAAAACGATTTGAAAAATATTTTTAACCACCTCATGTTTAATCATTTGTTGCTCAAGTGGAGATGCGGGGCATCGATCCAAGTACCTCTCGCATGCTAAGCGAGCGCTCTACCATCTGAGCTACATCCCCGATGCACATTGTTTAAATTTTTATAAATAAATCGTATGAGGAGAAGGGAAAGCCAAAACGCCTCTGAAGTCGAGTTAATATTTTCTCCGCGGTGACCCACTAACGACTAACAAGCCGATTTTAGTGTTCTGGTTTCCTCGAGACACAATTGATTTCAGGTATATGCTTCGGGTAGTTCTTTGATGTTCCGTTCGCTGGGGTTTTTTAAGTCTAATTCGTTCTGCTGTTATCGTTGATGATGGATTGCCCAGTGAAGAATTTCTACTGTGTGTATGTTTGAATTGAATGCATATTATGTGTATGTTAAATTGTTGCTATAAGAGGTTTGCAGATTCCTGAATTCAATTGGATATTCATGAACTAGATTCTTAATTCCTATTGACCGAGTACCATTCTGGCATTTTCCTTTGTTTTTGTGCTTGTAGTTGCAAAACATGGTGTTGTGCTATCCTTCGACTCCCAGGAAATTGGTAATGACTATAGGATGCTTCATAGCTGGAGCTGCCCTTTTATCTGTCGGATCACATCTCTCCTATATTAACATTGCTCCACAACAAGCTCGAATCAAAGCTCGAAATGATTTTGTTAATGAAAGATTGAGAAAGAAACATGGCAAAGGATAGAAACTTGCTGCTGTGGTCTTTGTTTAATTCCTATCCTCTATTTTTGTCTTCTGGTTTATTATTGATTTTACTACCAAAATACACCCTTCTTTTTTTGGGGGGATATGATATAGTTGCTTCTTTTTATTTTTGTTTTCATGTTTTGATAATCCGTATCTCTTTTGTTTCCATGAATGTTTAAGAAGCAACTGGATGAGTTATTGATGTTGATTTCTTCATATATATAAATGGTTATTGTGAATGTTTAATAACTAAAAAATAGATGGCTAATTTTTTTTTTAGGGTAAATTATAAAATAGCTCTAAAGGGTTATTTCAATTCAAATCCTAATATTATTTTCCTATATATTCGGGTCCCAACGTTTTATAGTTCCATCTTACCATATGTTGGAGTTTGCAATTTGAATCCCAAATCAGGGGTTTGAATTGAAAATATTAAGGTTCAAATTGAGAGGATGTCTATGGCTGGGACGTTGTAATAGTGCATTCATTGTTTAATGATGATGAGGCTAGACTAATTTTGGGAATTCAAGTTAGTTGTTGAAATGAAGCGGATAAGTTGATATGGCATTTTACCAAGAAGGGAATATATGAAGTAAAACCTGGGTATCACTTATATAAAAGTTTGAAAGGCACAGCTCTTATTCATCAAGGATCCATTGATTGGAAAAATTCTGGCAGCTTCATATACAACCTAAAGTGAAAGATTTTTTTATGGAAAGCAATACACAACATTATTCCTACCACAAATAGTTTGAGTAGGGGTCTAAATGTAAATGCCATGTGTGACACTTGTGGAGAATGGGAGGACATAGAACAAGTTTTGTTCTATTGTCGAAGATCGATTGTGTGTTGGACTGCACGGGGTCATAATGTTCAAGTGGATGATCAAATGGCAGAAGAAGTCCTTGGATCTGTTCTTGCTTTGGGTGACTGATAAAATTGTGCAAATATGTGTCATCATGTGGAAATTGTGCGAGAGCTGGAATAATTTTGTTTGGAGCATATTTGATATGCATCCATCTATTATTATTGAAAAAGCTCTGCATTTATTAAGTGAATGGAATGCAGCTGCTGCTAGAAGAAATATTAGTATCTATACAGCTCAAAATAGGGAGGCGGCACAGGTTGAATGGGTGAAACCAGCTGTTGGGACCCGGAAATGTAACCTGGATGCTTGGTTTTTATCGGATGAACAGAATGGTTTGTTTGGAGCAGTAGTAAGGGCCTGTCACGGCAACTTCTTGGCTAGGTATACTGGTTTGCTGCAAAATTGCTGATCTGCATATTTTGCAGAATGTCTTGCTCTGCGAGAGGTTCTGCAATGGTTAGCCCAAGATTTTAGTGGAGTGGGAGTTATCGAATGCCATGCTCAATCAGTTGTTAATGCCGTATACTTCGATGAAATTAATTTAACAGAAGTTGGGTTAGTCTTAGATGAGTGGAGAACTGTAGGGTCATTCTTAGAGAGAGTGTCAATTTATCTCTCAAATGGTTTTAAGGGGAGCAAATTTGGTTTGGTAGCTCATTCTTTAGATAGAGCTGCTCGAAATTATGCTAACCATCAAGTGTGGAATTTTCCTCCAAATTGTATTGTAGCCGCCATGGCTTTTGATTTGAGTTTATAGTAAACTACATTATTTTCAAAAAAAGAAAAAAAAAAAAAAGAAATTTGAATGATATGAAATTTTTCTCCTAATTTGCCCTATTTATATTCGTGCAATCCATTCTCTTTGGTTCTCTTAAAAACTTCAAACGCGGCCGCTTTGAATAACTTTGCCCAGCTGCCAGTAGGATTTTACTTTGGCATATCAAAGAATAATTTGGCTAGGGCCGCTAGGGTACAGCTGCCAGGCAAGCTGTTATGCTTGGCCTGCCTGAATAATCACCTGTTAATATTATGCAAGAGACATAAATTGCTCGCCATAGAGATAATGGCATTACGTTATAATTAAGCAGCTCGTGGTTGACTGGTGGTCTGGTGACTGGCGGTCTGGTGACTAGATCGTATGAACTTAAGAAAAGTGCCATTTTGAGCAACGTGAATTAAGTAAATACACCATTCTCAAATTAAGCTGGATGACCATGAGGCTACACCAATTTGTTTTACACTACTAAAATAAGCTAAAAAAGCCATATAAGATCAAATCCTGAAATCATACCATTCTAATTAAGGATTCTTAAATTCTTGTTGGTGATACAAGTTTAATTGCTCATCTCATAAAAAAAATACAGTCCAAAGGGAAAGGCAAAAACGCAAGTCATATGAATATGAAAGTTCAAATAACAAATTTTCAGGCAGCACCGGCTCCTCTGCCCTTCTTCCTCTGGATCTTCTTAATATAGAACTCCAGCTCTTTGCCCTCCAAAATATACCTGCCAGAAAATAAAATAAAATAATTACATTAATACACTTTATAAAGCCAATTTTTTACAGCTTTTACAGATTCATGAATGCAGATGAAAGCATTTCCTGGTTCAAATTTTTCTACTTCATTTACCAGTTCAATTTAATTTTGACCAAAGCCCGTTAAAAATTTAAAATCCTAAACAATCCTGAAGAAGAACAAAAAATTGTTCCAAGGGGCAACTATAATTTGATTATTTTGGCCAATTACTATCACCGTCACTGAAGTATGGTAACGCTATTATTACAAAGACAAAAAATGCAAGACACAATTTCATTATTCCGGCAAATCACCATAGGAAATCTCTAATTATGCTTTGCCACTATCATTACAATTAGAGAAATGCTAGCAACATTTTCCTGAACACTTGTTTTATAATCGATTCACATCATCAAAATTTTAAATCACAAAATTTGCAGTTCTATTTAACAAATTAAGCTTGATAATGTGGACTAATTATAAAGCAAGTGTCCAAAGAAGTATTGAAAAAAAAATGTTGCTAGCATTTCTCTTAAAATTATACATTGAAGGGGTACCAGTACAAGACAAAATCACACAACAACTTGAATTATATAGCAACTAAACAAAATAGAACAGGAAAAGACACATACCCATCAGCACGACCACACTGGCCAGGGCGTGATGAAATACAAGCTAATAGCCGACCACCACCAAATTGTTCTTCAATATGGGAGTCAAGCTTGCGAATCTGTTGTCTCTTCTCCAATTTTCTCAAGACATGGTTACTCTTCTTCACTTCCTCAGTTGCAGCAGCTTCACCTTCCTATCAATAAAATAAGTGAAACAAAACAAGACAGTTAATGGATCACTTCAACAAATATACCCAATAAATATATACCAAAAACATGTACTGGTCACATTCAAAGGCACGTTGGACAGTTCAAAAACAAAGAGAGTGAATAATTGCTGTGTAATTTCCATCAAGAAATCCTAATCTCAAACTCCACAAACTGAGACAGAAAATGGCACAAACGCGCTCTATTGTTTATTTTGCTTACACAATCACTTTTTCCCCTAGAAAATAAGCAACTGACAAGTCAAATATGCTAGAAGAATCAGAATAATGGTCAAGTGCATTACAAAAAAAGTAAGAAATTAAACATGTAATAATATACATTATTTGAAAAATAAAACAACACCTAATTATTTAAGGAGAGAAAAAAAAGTATCTAAAACAAACAGAGATGTCACTAGGAACTCTTCCATTAAAATGTATTGAAATGACATGGGAATCCTTAGTTTATTTGTTAACCTAAGAAAAATCCTACCTCTGCTTCCTTCTTGGCAGCTGAGGCTTTTTTCTTGCGACCAATGTCAACTCCATAGTGCTGAAGATACCACTGCTTGAAAGGTGCAGCATCAACTTGAATTATTGCACTCTTTACCAAAGTTTGAGTACGAACCAGCTCATTGTTAGATGCATTGTACACCACATCAAGAATTCTGGTCTTCCTAGTAACAGCTTCACTCCCCCATGAGTAATTTCCAGTATCAAGCCTCAAAGCACGCCACTTCACATTTCCACCTCTAACCCTAACCCTTCTCACTGTCTTGTTGCTAGATAGTTTTGTGTTGGCAGGCTGCCTTCCAAGCTCATACCTTCAGAGCACAAAAACAAAAGGAATTTTCATTATTTGGGAAAAAAAATACTACAATCAGCACTAAAGATGTGAGATCATACATTCTAATAATAACATTATATTCAAAACTAAGGGGTAATAAAAAAATTGCTGGTAATTTTGAAGTGCAACAGAATACAAATACATGGTGATTAGATTTTTAAACAGAGAACAACAAAACCCATTAATAAAAGATCAAACTAATGGACATCAGAAGAAATAGTTAATTTTTTCTGATTTAGAAAGAAGCGACCAACAAAGCAAACAACAGTTTCAATGAACTGCAAAAGACTATCTAACATTTTGCTAAGCTCCAGCAAGAGTTTAATCGAGCTACTCGATATGATGACAGCAAGGAAACATTCAAATCGCTTCTTTACCAATCTATCGAGCTAATCAATTAACTAAATCGAGTAAAAACAATCACTCTCACATGGAAACAAGTATTGTTCAAAATAATAATAATGATAATAATAAAAACTTTACTTTCTCTTCTTCCTCCAGGCCTTCTTCTTGCCACCGGTGGCACGCCTCTTGTGCATCGAATCACGAGAAATACCTGTTAATCCATTGAAAAAATTTTCATTAGGATCACCAAAATGCCATAAAATATATCAACAAGCTGAAAAGAATCCGATTGAGGAGCAGAATTAGAAAGAGGAGAATCGGAGACATTAAAGATATACCCATTTTTGCGGAGAAACTATTCTATTGTTCTCCCTGCTTTCAAATCTCACCACAGAGAGGGCTAGGGTTTTCAGAGAGGGCAGGACCGAGGAGGGTTTTGCGATTATATATTGAGCTGGTAGTTGATTCGGTGCTTGTGCTCACACCTACGATGAGGACAATTGCGTAGGACCATCATCTTCTCACAATCCAACGGCGGAAAATCCGTTAGCAGAATTGGAGACGGTTAGTATGAGACTGATGCCGTTGTAATTTTGTTAAACAAATGCCCCTTGCTAATTGGAAAATATTTCAATTTTTTATAGAAAAATATTTCAAAATCTATATATATAGTATGTTTTTGCGCTTCTTGTGAGATAAAAAAATATATTTTATTTTTGAATAATTATTATTTTTATAAATATATTCCTATTAATAATTCCTGCAAAAAAATAAATATTAAAATTCAAAAATAATATTACTAATCAATTTCTAAAACAAAGAATTGCAATCCTTTAAAAAAAAGATAATAATATAAGTTCTTAAATTATAATAAATATTTATCCTTTAAATTTTTGAAAAAAAAAACTAGAGTCAAACTCATAAGAAAAAAAAAATCCTCATGCATAGCTTTTTGAATTTTACCCAAATTCACCTTTTATTATATATAATGATAATATGTCGCATTCGCGATTTAGGTCTAATCGTTATACGCTAGTTTCGCAGATGTTATGATTAGAGTCTAAATATAAATATTTTTAAGTGAATAAATATTATTTAATAATAATAATAATGATGTATTTTAGAATAAAAATAAAGTTAATTAGTTGTACCATTGTGATTTTGGATTTGACACACAAATTGAGGTAATGGGCCAAATCAAAAATACGCAATTTTCTGACTGGTAAAAAAAGTTGAATTAAATATATCGAGATGTAGGTAATATTAAATTGACGTAATAGGAATAATTGTGAGGTAAGATCCTTAGGTTTAAAGTCTGAAATTATGGAAATATGATATGAGGTGCGGATTTGTGACCCAATTGTTCGACTATAAACTATAGATGTACATTTACGATTGTAACAGAACTGATACAATCACAATTGAATTCTAAAATTTTACAAAGTGATAATTTAGAAATATGACATAGGATGAATCTTTATGAACCTAATTTTTTTAAAAAAAAAAGACTAAACTGCAGAAACGCAATTTTTGCACCGATTGTCATTTTTCAAAATTGGAAAAAACATCATTACAAAAAAAAATTATTTTATGCATTTTATTATGTTCAATTTGATGGAATTAAGTTATTTGGGACAAAAAATTGGAGGAATTAATTTATTCAAGGGTTAAACAAAAAAGATGAAAAGTTAGGTGAAATTTTTATAAAGTGAAAATATCTTTTGGCCAAACCCCATCGTTTCCCATTTCCTTTGATTTTCTTCTCATTTTCTTCTAACAATCTCACCATTAAATCATTTAAAGAGCTTGGATTTGAAGAAAATAAATATTTTGGAGCAAAGTAGGGTGGCTGAATTTTCTATAAGTTTCGGAGATGATGGATTTTTCATTTTTCTTCCTCAATTACATGCATTAAATTTATAAATCTGTTATCTTTGAGTTCTTTGTAAGTTTAGTGTGATTTGTTTTGGTTGCTTTGTGTGATGAAGTTATGATTTTGAGGGTCCAAAAATTAAAAAAAAATTGATAAATTGATGGATTAATTAAAGTAATTAGTAGAAATTTTGAAAAAATAAAGTTAATGGAATTTTTGGTTGGGAAACCTAAATTTTTATGAAGAAAATAAATTAACCCTAACTTGAATTTTTGAGAAAATTGATAATATGTGAAATATTGGTGAAAATGGAGTGAAATGGAGTATGAAGAAATTGAAAAGAAAATGACAATAAAGCCATGGAGAAATTTTTAGAATCTTTGGGGGAAAATATATAAATTTATATTAATGGAAATTTTGGTTTAAATGAGGTGAAAAGGAAGTAATTATTGGATTAAAGAAAAATTTTTGGAAAATAAAATATGTGAAAAATAAAGAGAGGAGAAAATTAAAAGAGAAGAGAAAATTAATTAAATTGGAATATTTGATGAATTTGGAAAAGAAAGAAAAAAGGAAATTAATTATGAATAAAAAATTATGTGAAGAAAAAATAAGATAGAGAATTTAATTTAAATTGGAAAAGTTGGAAGTAAATTTTGGACATAAGTTAATTATATGAAAATTTTTAAGTTGAAAATGGATTTTTGGAGAAAAATAGATATTACACAAAAAAAATGGACATAAATAGAAAAACTAATTGTGGAGTAGAAAAATAAGAAAAATTAAATATTATATAAAGAAAATATTTTTAAAATTTTTTGGTCTAGCTAGAAAGCATTTTCGGCAACCGAAATTTTGGATTACGCATTAAATGCGTATAACGAGAAATAATACAGATAGAATATTTTGTTATATGAAAGAAGAGAAAATGGTATGGGAGCTTTATTTGTAATAAAATATATGTTAAATGTAATTTTATTGTTAATTGAAAATTTAATTGTTATTCAGGTACACCGTTAAGACATGCATAGGGAGTAGATAAAAGAAATGAGCCGACAACCTCCGATAAATTGTAGCAGAAATTTGTGCATTAACTTATAATATAGATCAGTAGTGATTTAAAATAAGTTTATATATTTTGATATAAAATAAATACATTGATATGAGATTTTTTTAAAAAAATAATTTTATTTTTCCATGTGAGAAATTTTTATGACATTAAATATTTTTCTATGAGGTTAAATTAAGATGAAAAATTTCATATATTCAGTTATGATAAATTGATAATTATTATATTTGTAAAGGTTTTATGAATTAAATACTTTAATATTGTATGTATGAAAATAAACTCATATATTAGCCTAAACAATGAGTTAGGAAATTGTTGACATGTTAATAGGGTAGGAACTCTATGACATGAGATTATTTTGGTCATGAGATATATTATATGATTTATGTAGTTATCTTAAATTATACATATTATTTATTTAACGATCTTGTGGTCATCTTGGATCGAAATTGATTTTATGATTATTTTGGATAATGTAGTTATCTTTGACCATGGTTCTATGGGTCTTACTAATAGAGTCAAGCAACCGTGGTAGTTGCCCTATAATGGTGGGTTTTGTTTATGTACTTTTTTATATAGTTTAACGTATATAAGTTATTATGTATTGATATGTATTTTAAATTAAATGTATGAGATGAGAATAGCGAAAGAATATAAGTTTTTTTTGTTAATATAAAATATTATTTTAATTGTATTTTCTATGCTCATATATATATATTATTATAATAGTAGTTATTATTATACCATGTATCTGGGGGATACCTAAGTATCAAGGTATGACTAACCCTAAATGGCTTCTTTATCTACTGATGGGTTTATCCTGTTTTGATTCTTAACCGAATGTCTTGTCAGAATTCTTAGAGATATCCAGAAGTGTTATACGATCGTGAAACACATTGTTAATAAAATAATTTAAGGTTGAGAGAGAAAAGAGAAAGTGTTTAAGTAAACATATTTGTATTTCACAATAAGATACCAAAGTATAAGATACCTCATTCTCTCAATACATATGTCTTATATAGGTAAAAGCTAGTGACATATACGTCATTGCTTACATCACACCATACTTAATAAAAGATAAGATTTCTCAATAGTGATATAATCACTTTGAAGATGACAATACACAAAAGTAATTAAAGTTTTTACAAGTGGAAGGACAATTGTTATCTACTAGTTGTATTATTATAAAAGCATACTTTAATGGAAGATAGCTTTTATTTGACAACTGCATTACTTTATGATAGACTCATGCGATGGTGAAATCTTCCAGAGTGGGATCATCTTGTATCCTGGGCCAAAAGTCATCAATATCATTAGGTGAAGGATTATTGGACCTAGGCCTGGGCCTATGACTGGGTTTATCATCATGTGAGTCTTGTGTTGCCAGCATATGAGCTTCATATTTAGTTCTGAATTTGGGTTTTAACAGAAGAGGCCATGGTATCATCTTGATCCTCTTACATGGATTCAGTGCAAGAAAAGTGTAGCTTCTATGAGGCAGGTGATGGAAAGTATTTCTCCTTTTGAGCTCAAAATGGATTGATTTTCTGACTTCTTTTAGGCACATAAGATCTTCACGAGGAATGACTCTCCAAAGAGAAAGATGACAAAATGCAACGATTGTGTTGGTTCCTACAACATGAGCATAGAGACGATAGAATATGAAAATTCCTATGATCTCTTCCAAAACTTTTGGAACTTAATGATCTCAAAAGAGCTTACCAAAAAGATTTTTCCAATATCTTAATGGCTGGAACCAAGTGAGAAATTTGACTTGAAAGGATTGCAAATTATCCTGGTTATAGATGAAAAGAATAAATTCTATCAGAGAGATTTGAACAACATGATAATATAGTGTTGATTGACACCATAAGTATCATAGTTGTTCTGAAATCATAGGCTTTATGGAGAATCTGTAAATGATCACTTAAAAATATTCTATTGGATATTTTGTTGGACAATAAACAATTTTTCTAGAAAGACCAAGTTTGTCCTAAAAAAGGAACATATAGGTAAATAACATATTTTTATGCAAAACTTTTGATTTGATGGAGGTCTAGACCTATTAGACATCCAGGAGAAAAATTTGAAAGACTAAGAATTGGTGTGTTGGAACTGGATCTAAAAGCCATAAAGAGAAGTGAAATTTCCTTAGAAGAGGAAATAAGGCTGATTTGATGAGGACGTCTAGATAAGGAATCTGGAATGAGATTCTTGTCGCCTTTTATATGCTAAATATCAAAGTTGTACCGGTTAAACCATTCTTTCCATTTCAAAAGCTGTGGATGTGGAATAGTCTTCTACTTGAAGTTTAGCATACGTGGAAATGAAGAACAGTCCATGACAACTGTAAAATGATGTCCTATCAAATGGAATTCAAATTTCTTGATTCCATATTTAATGACTAAGATCTCTTTGATGTTGAATGATAATGAAGTTTACTATATTTGAAGTGACCTCGCATATCCACACACTTTTTTCTTATCTTTATTAATTTCAAAAAGGACAACTCCCCAGTGTTCATCTGACACATCAATCTGCAATAATTTTTTTCTTGTGGAAGGAATCTACAGATGTTGCAAACTTTGTGTGATTACTTTGAGTGCATGGATGGATTTGGTGTGAATGGCTGACTAAGGAGGAGTCTGCTTTTTTAAAAGTTAATATAGTGGCTTCACATGTTGACTGTAATTGGATGTGAATTTTTTGATGTAGTTGGCGATTCCAAGGAACTATTGAATTTATTTGACTGTCAAGTTTTTATCAGGAAACTTTAACAGCTCTTGGGTCAAATGAGGCTAAGGCCTATATGTTCCGTTGGTAAACTGCATACCTAAGAAATCAATTATGGTCTGGGCCAATTGCATCTTTGTTGGATTGAGCAATACTCGATGGGCTTTAGTTAGATCCACAAATTGTTTAACCATCTCATAGTGAGAATCCATATCTTGATGAATAGAAGAATGTCATCAATGTAGATAAGAGTTATGTGTAATAATGGCTAATAGATCTGGAATGTTGCTTTCTGAAATAACGATGGTGCCACTTTAAGCCTAAATAACATTACTGTCCATTCATAGTGATGGATTGGTATACAGAAGGTTGTTTTATAATGGCCTTTAAAAATAATTGCAAGTTTCCAGAACCCTACTTTCAGATCAAACTAAGAGAAATTCTCTAAGGCCATAAATGGAAACATTGAATCAATCTGTGACAATTGATACTTATCATGTTTGAGAAAAAAGATTTAAAGGTTTGTAATCAATTACAAGACTTTTTTTTTCCATGAATTTGTTCTGACCTTTTGTCAACATAGAAATCCTAACATGCCTAGTTTGATTTGGTGAGTTGGATCAATCCTTCTGATAACAATTGAGAACTCTCTTGCATGAAAAGTTTCATATCTGAAGGAGACATTCCTGGATGAGATGTTTTGATTGGATTGAGGTCTTCAAAATTTTTGAAAGGAAGAGTGATAAAAAATTATGGTCAAGTCCATAGTGAAGAATGATGTTTTTGGGAGAACTTTGTATGAGACAGGACACAACAGAAATCATGAAGTTCCCGAATCAAAACTAATGATAAGGAAGGAGACTATGAGGTAGGTTGTAGTGTAAATAAAGAAGATATGGTGATGAATGGTAGCAGTTGTTTTTTGTACTGTAGACCAGTGGGTAAAATGAACAAATTATTTAAACGAAAATAAAGATCAAATCCAAGGACTAGATCTTTATTAGGGAGATTGGAACCAAGAACATGTGTCCAAGTTGTAAGGTCAGGAAAAATCTGTAATTTGATGGGATTACAAATTTTTAATGAGGTAGTGAAAATTTTTTCATCTGTTGCTTGAAAATGTTGTTTATGCTGGACTCAATATCTATCAGGAAGAACTAAAGGATTCATCATAGATCTGTGAGCTCCAGTATCTATGAATGCAATAATTTTAATGGGTTTAGCATACTTGTGAGGAAAAACTAATACTGAAACAAGAGAAATCAGATGAGTTGGTTGAGCATGACAAATGAATGGTGTAGGAAAAGTGGATAGTGCCAATTTAGCAGAGGGGGCTAAATTTTGAAGGGGTTGAGTAGGACCAAGAGAGGTAATTGGGTAAATAGGAGGAATGTAATGGTTAGGGAAAATGAAATTTTAAGAAGGGTTCATCATACAGTATCTCATCATCTACTTCTGATTCTGTTTCTGAGAACTCAACTGTGAAGAGTGCATGAGGAATTGATTCATCATCCAAGGAGAAAAGTGACTTCACATTAGCATTATCAAGATCTACATGAGAAACTTGATGAATTTTTTGAATAATCTTTGCAACTTTCTTCGGTTTGTTAGGACAATTCTTTGCAAAATGTTCTTTCTTTCCACAGACATAACACTGATCACTCTTCTTTAAATCTTTGTTTGCCTCTTTTAAAGAATTTGAACTTTCAACGCTCGTGCCTCTGAGGTTGAGAGTCATTTGAAGGACGTCATTTGTGATAATGTTTGGTTTTGCGAGAAGTACATAAACATGTTTTTTCTTTGCATTTTATCTGCATATCAAGTCTTCTGCAAACCATTTTCCAAAAGGAATCATTATCAGAAAGTTTAGAATCTGAACTATCAGAATAAGGCACATCTGAAACTTGACTCCCAATATGAGGAATATTCTTAATAGCTTGTTTTTTGAAGAAAGCAATGATAGTATTTTGGGGCTATTGAACCATGTGAGAAAGAGTAATTTCTTTTTGTTTATGAGACTGAGGAACAAGAACTAGCTGATTAGTTTGAATGGTTGTTTCAGGAGAAATAGTGGGAGGTGTAAAAGGTTTTGTAGTAACATGTGTTTGATCTGGCTTAGATTTTTGAGATGGAGAAGAAATGGATTTTGGTTTTCTTCTATGAACTGTCTATGAAAAAGTTCAGAGGAAAGACCGAAACTTTCAAGTTCTACCAATAAAGGTTGATGAATAAGATGAGGTGTGTAAAAAGGCTGATGTGATACCTGCAAATGTAAAAGTGAATATCCTTAAAAAGATTAGAAGAAACAAAATTGGATTTAAGGAGATCTTGTTTAAGATCTTGCTTCAATGAGGCAATCTCTCTTTCCAGTTTCTGAAGATGAACAACTTTGGAATCAAAAGTTGAGTCATATGATCTGTTGTATATCATATCATCAACTGATTTTTTAAAATTGCATGTTAATCTTCAAGCTATATTAACAACTTGTATAGTGCTTCATATTGTGTAGTCTGGAATTTATCTAGAAGAGAAACTTTGTTTGCAACATCATCAATCTTGGTTCCAATTCTCTGAAGCACTTTATTTTGTGTCTACCAATTCAAAATTGATTCTACTGCAGAAATAGGTTTAAAGGTTTCTTCAGGTGTAATTGTCGAAGATCGGACATATGGAGTAGTCCGAACTTGAGCAACAATATCTATGTGTTCATAGAGAGGGGGAAATTCAATATCATATGTGGATGGAGAAGAATAAAGTGGTTGGTATATGACTATTACGGGTATAGGTTCAGGTTTGGTAATTTTAGGTTTTAGAACTTGTTTATAGCAAGGTAAAGACAAAAGTTTTGGTTGTCCGGGTTTTTCTGGAGGTTTATGAGGTAAAGGATCATCCCATGATGGAGGTATGAGAGGTAAACGATTTTTAAAGTGAGAATAATGTGAATAGGAAACCACATAATCATATTTTCTTGAAGGTTGTCCTAAAAGACCAACATAAGGATTTTTATCATCGAAACGTTGGAAGAACTATTTTTCAGAACATTTTGTCTTTCTTTTGGATTTTCTGGTTTTTTCTTTCTAGCACTCATCATCATCAACTATTCTATCAGCATAACAGTCATCATAGTCACATATATCAAAGTAACTATGATTTTCATTATGTGATTGATAAATAGGCTTGGCTGAATTGGAAAAAACAAGAATTAGTATATCTTCATAAGAAAAAACAAGTTACATCATAAATTGAATGGAGAATTTCACCGGTGAAATGGTCCCAACTTCATCATCATCAGGAGAGAAGAATTTAGTTTCTACTCTTCCATCTTTTATGTTTTATAAAGAGTGGTTTGGTGGAACTTACTGGCTGATTTTTCTGATGGAGAAGCTCATAATTAGTCAGTCATGATTGAAGAAAGATCTAGAGTAGATTTTTCTTTTGTCTGCTGTTTAGGAATCTATACTACCCTGGGAACATGAGTTAAGTCCACAGTAATGCTTAAAGCATCTGAAAAAGCTAGAATACAGAGATCCACAACATAGTTTTGTATTGGATATCATCTGGTAATGAAGAGTAGCTATATCAGTGGTAGCCACTTTTTTAACTGCAATGATATGAACTTGGACCTTTAGAGTTATAAATGTGAGGATCTTGGAGCCACATATTGAAGTTCAAATATAATGTACAAAGGATAGTTCCTGCATTTAACGAAATCTAAATAGTACCAATTACAATATGTTGGTAATCCAGAAATCTATTATCCAATAAAATAATCTGAGCTATAACCGACAAACCCTTTCTGCTATGATAAGTTAAAACAAGTCTAATAGCTCCAAATTGAATATGAAAATATCCACTATTAAGCTAATGAATAAGAAACTCATAACGAATCTCAAGTGTAATAAATTGTTCTTCACCAGCCGTTACAGATGGTTGAGAGTTTTAGAAGTAAAAGGCTGAAGGGATAATGTAGAAGAAGAACGAGATAACTTTGGAACTTCAATTATGACGCAAGATGTAAGAATACCCTCATAACTATGTTAGTTTTTAAAAAATGAAAAGAAAAAAATTAATGTTGTCCAAGTTCCATTGCTTTTAAAAGTAATAAAACGTGATAACATAAATTTTATAGATACAAATCTTAAATTTTTGTGTCATACTTGACCTTTCTCTTTGATAATGCTTGGTTTTCAACTTTTATTTTTGTATGACAAGAAACAATGAGAATGGTATGTCAAAATTGTACGACTTAGCCACTTTGATACTAAAATCAGACCGACTAAGAGAAAAAAAAGGGAAAAAATTGGAGCTCCTCTCTCATTGGATGCTACAAGGCATTAATGGTAGTGTTCCCTTATTGATGAATAGTTATTTAGCTTTATCAGTTGGAGGTGCATTTCTTTTGATGCTCAGAGGCGGCTTGGCGCAAGAGGCAATGGATCTATCTAGCTTTGTTTAGCGCATTTGCACTATTAGGTGCTTCTCCTGTCTTGTACGTTTGTCCTAACTAATTTTGGCATAAATTTTGTCCTGTGGTTGATTCTTATTGTTCGTTTCGGGGGTGTTTGGGATTGCTGCTGGGTATTCAAAAAGTAAGTTTATAATTTATTTTGTTTTATTAACTGATTTTTTAAATTTTTTATAAATTATTTTTCTCAAACCTATTTCTATAAAAAAACATATATTTATCTGTTTTTATTCAAAAACAGTTTCAAAACTCAAAAAAATTAAAAATAAAAAAAATTTATCCAAAAACGATTTTTCTAAACGCAATGCAAAATGAACCCTTCATCTGCGCCTAGTCATCTGATCTTTTTATGGGTTAGCCTCTAGTACTATTCCTTAATGAAAATTAACAAGACAATAAATGATAGGGAAAGGAAGAAATATAAATGAAGTTTTTTTGGGGAATTGTATATTTTAATATTTAACTAATTTTCAATGTATGCTAGACGAGTAAAAATAATTAAGAATCAAATTCTAATCGAATTAAAATTGAAGAGTTACATAATTCAATTTTAAAACAATAGGACGAACAACTGATTGTTGATTTTACCTCAAAGAGGAAAGATTAATTCGTCCTACAAAAGATTAAAATTCAATCCTACAGATGGGTTACAGAATTTTATTTAAATCTAACTACTATTTTGATTTTAATATAAAAATATTTCATTTGAATTGAATTATTAATTACAAAACGATAATTGAAAAAGTCTTCCATATATGCAATAATGAAATTATTACCATTTTTGAAAATCTTGTCTTAAGCCAAAGCAACAATCCTTTGCTTTAAAGCACTGTTATCAACATTGATAAGTCATTCACGGTCCAAAAATGTTACTCTCGGTGGTAATGATGATACTTTCGTCCCGTCTTCATTTTAACATTGCAATTTTCTCCAATAAATAAAAAGAAGCAACTTTACCCTACAAAAGAATAATATTCAATCATAAAAATGAGTTGTACTATTTTATTTATTTTGATTTGAATATGTAAAGCATTTCATTTGAATTAAATATCTAATTATAAAACACAACTTAAAAATACTTATATTTATTAACAGAAAATGTAAAAAAATAAATACAAGAAAAAGATGTTCAATCTTCATGGAGATTACCACATTAACATAATATAAATTTTTTTCACTCTATTATATATATAACAAGTTAGCAACTCTAGCTTTGTGTCGGGATTAATGATGTGCAATTTAAAATACTAATTAGTATATTAACATGTTATAAATAATACATATTAAAATGAAATTTAAATATAAATTGTACAAAAAATATGCAAAATGCAAATTATTTAATTAATATAGAGGAATGAGAGGTAATTGTTCATTATTAATAATATAAGTTTAACAAAGCAAAAGGAAAAGTTAATTGCATAATTTGAGTCCAAGCAATTATAGCAAACCATGTAGATGTTTTGGAATCACAATTCAATTCAAACCATGTTCCATTTAAGATGCATAAGTAATAATCATCCAATTAGTATAAATTTACAATTTTATGAAAATTTGACAACTTTGAAAAGCAACAAAACAAACAATCAAATTATCATGTAAGACTTAATTTAAGGGTTTAAAAAAATTATGTATACATTTTGAGGTTTTTTATTGCTTAGTACTACAACTCTATCAAAGACAAACGTGCAACCAAATCCAAAGTATGTACAATGCCAACAAATTAACCATAAATGACGGTACTTTGCTAATTGGGCCTGATAAAATACAGGTAAAACTTTTCAACAGATTATTCAATATTGAGTATCATAATATCACACAATGAAAAGAAGACAATTTCTATATGTTTTTCATCTTTTCTCGTGGCTGTCCATTTCTAAAACAATCATTTCTTCACAAATGTAAGAACAAACCAACAATAAATTAACTAGATCATATAATAATTCAATGGTTAAGCGAAATATAGAAGAAGTCAAATCACATATTAAAAGCCACAACCCAGATAACTCATTTAAGTGAATAACTCTAAGCAACCCATCATAAGCATCAACAAAATAACTATATCATATACTTAATTCAATGGTTAAGCAAACTATAGAGGAAACCAAACCACAGATTAAAAGGAATTATCAACCAAAAGGCATATGCTATGTACAATTCATGCATTTCATGAAATGATATATTAAGGCAACAAATTAAAAGGAATTACACCCTCAGGCATATAAACTTTTCTCACTTGAAGCACATCACCATAAAATATCAGGGAAACACCATTATTTATAATCAACTAAATATTAATCCATTAAATAAATCTCCTTAATGAATCTAACACACCTACTTAGAGTTCTAACTTCAGACTTTCTATTTAATGGTAGTATAAAAACTTTTACATTTACTTTTAAGTTCCTTTAAATGTTTATTTGTTAAGTAGATCGAAACTTTTAAATCATGATTAATTTAGAAAAAAATACTTTAATTTCATAAATTTTGAGAATAAATGTTTGAATGCTACTAATGCATTAAGAATTTAAAGACTGGAAATCTTGTAACTTCAACAAAATTCGAAGATAGATTAATGAGGAACTCGGAAAAAATTCTATTAAAATATAAAACAAATGCAATACAGCGACTCTAATTCTATTACCTTCTATTTATACTAACAATAGTAAATTCACCTAAATTAATACTTAATTGGACAACAAACAATAATAAATTCAAACTAAAATGTTCTCTAAGAAATATCAAAGGTTCAAGTACTTAGCACAATGCTCAAGGGTGCTGATATCAGCAAATGTATAATCTTTGCATCATAAAATCAAAACTTTAATCTACACGAAGTTAATAAAAACACAAAATACATACAATGCTCTATACATTTCAAATCACTAAAATCACAAAGATCAATGTACAAACACAATAAAGAAGCAGAAAAACTATAATAAAGATTCATTGACCCGATTAAAAAAGCGAAGGCGGTGAATGACTGTGTAGACAATAAAAAAGAGTTAAAAAGCTAAGCAACTAAAGTTAACATAAAGAAAAAAGGATAGGATAGAGGAATCGAAAAAGAGTGAGAAAGAGAGAGAAATCGAACTTTTGTAACGCCGTTAATTTAGGCTTGGATAATTAACATATTTAATGATCGTAATTAGAGTTATTTGAGACTAAATTTGAAAATAAAATATAATAAAAATATTTATAAGTGAATTTTTATTAAGTTATGTGTGGTAAATAAAATAAATAGAAAAGTTGAGTAAGTTAATAATAATAAGATAAAAACTAAGGATTTAAGTGGATATTTGGCAAAAACAAGAGGGGACGTAATAGAATATTTACCATGAGTATAAAAATGTTATTTTCTACTCATTTTCTTCTTCCTCTCCTCCCTCTTCCTCTCTTCAAAAACTTAAAACAAATATAATAGTTTAAGGTTTGAAGAGGTTAAGACTTCATTGTGTCAAGGTTTAGACTTCATTGTGTCAAGATTTGTACATATGAGCATATTTATTCCTTTGTGCATTTTATTTGCATTACAATAATATTTAATGTTGAAGGAAGAGTGAACAAATAACTTGTTGTGTTTGTTGGTTTTGTTAAAATTCGTCTGGAATAGTCTTGATGTATTTGACCATATCTTTCGTTCTGGAACTTAGATCGGGATAACATTAGTTGGAAATAAAAATAGACACATAGACCTAAAACTTTTATGAAGAGTGTAAATACTATATCTGATTCTAAGTTCGTTTAAAAATTTCTACAAAATATCGGATTTGAAAGTATCCAGAAAATTCTAGTTAGTTATTTTCTGAACATTCTATGGTATTTTGATTATATTTTTTGTTCTGGAACTTGGATCAGGTTGAAATCAGTTGGAAAGAAAACTAGATACATATACCTAAAACTGTTATACAGAGTGTAAATGTTATATCTGATTCTATATTGGTCTACAAATTTCTATAAAATCTCGGATTTGAAAGTATCCAGAAAATTCTAGGTAATTATTTTCTGAAAATCTATGGTATTTTGGTTATATCTTTTATTCTGGAACTTAGATCGAGATGAAACTAGTTGAAAATTAAATTAGACATATAGATACAAAAACTTTATGAAGAGTATAAATGCTAGTTAGGATTTATATTAAACCTAAAATTTGATACAAAATCTCGGACCTAAGAATATTCTGAAAAATACTTGACATATTTTTACTGAGCACTATATGGTTATTTGGACATAACTTTAGCTAGAAAATTCAGATGTATATGATTCTTTTTGTATATGAAAGATAAGAAATTAATCTAAAAATTCATAGAATACCATAGGTCAAATTTGAATAAAAAATAGGTGAAAGGTGCAATCCAAAATCAGGGCAGGAATCTGTCCAGAAATAAAAATTTAGTAATTTGGTATTTTAAATAATGAATGACTATATATATATATATATATATATATATGATTTAATTTTAAATAATATGATAATAGTTATATTTAAAATTCTTATTGTGTATTGACTAAATTAATATGATGTTTTGTGGTTTGAGATTTCAAATGAGATTGAAATTTTTTTATATGTATAGGGCATGTAAATCGAAAATTATTATGAATATGTGAATTTTGATGATTTATGTAAACAATAAGATGATAACATCAATTAAGCCCAATTCTCTAATTCAGGACTAGAAATAGGATAGATGACATGCTATTAAGGGATTTACGGTACCGTAAAAATTATGATGATATAAAAATTTTCATTATATGGACAAGGTGGCTTAAGCTCGGGTGAGAGCGCCATTGATCCTAAATACATGCAATTATTTATTTTACTCAGTCAAGATGGCTTAAGCTCGGGTGATAGCGCTCTTGACTTGAGAAGCTCGATTGAGCACTTATACAGACAGATACAGATAGTGAGCAGGGTGGCTTAAGCTCGGGTAAGAGCGCTCCTGTTTCACAACCCGCATCCAAATAGTCCGGATTTAGAGTTTTGGGGCTATAAAATATAAAATATTTAAAAAAAAAGAAATATGGAAAAAAATTAGTTATCAGGTAAATGAAACAAGGAAATAGAATTCATAAATGAGGTATGAATATGAATTTACCTTTGTAAATTATGACATGTATATGTGTTGAACCAGTAAACCAGGTATGCAATATTCCATATTGATATATGATAAATTGATTTCTATTTTTTATATTGCTATAAAAAGGATTGTGATATATGAATTATTATTTATGATTATTTATATGCGAAATTGGATAATATGAATATGAAATTTTTATGATATATCATAAGTGTATGTATGCATATTTATGCACATATGTACCACTAAACATTAGGTTGCTTAGCGTGTGGGTGTTTTTCCATACGCAGGTTCGGAGCCTATAGAGAGAAGTTGACAGAACGAGAAGCAAGCCCATATAGAGTCAAATAAAGTAAATCCACATCAGAGGGTTTGTTCCTGTTCACATGTCATGGGTGATGAGTATAATTATGATTTTCAAAATTTTTATATGTCTTTTTATGTTGGAAACATGAAATTTTATTTGGATTATATGTATTTTGTAAGCATGAGGATTTGTTAAAAAATGTGGTCACGATTTGTTAATTCGGCATATAAAATAGATTCATTAATTGAATGACATATTGCTATCATGAAAAAAAAATATTAGTTAACATATGAAAATATAATAACTAAAATGGAAGAAACTTTAATTCAAACGAATTTTAAGGTAATAGGCAGGTGACATTCTCCTATATAGTTGGGATTATTCCTAACTATATAAGAGGGTATTACATTTAGTGGTATCAGAGCCCAGGTTTAGGCAATCCTAGACCTAAGTGGGCTAAAGGTTTATCATGCATGCATTGTATGTCTCATATAACTCTGACATGGGCTATTTCTCTGTCGACTTGTAGGATTAGAAGAGAGTATGGAAATTCAGACACATGAAGTTACTGAAAGCAATAGCTCTCCTAATATTGGAGCACCGAACCAGTCCAGTGTAGCTAGTGTTCAGGGTCCAAATGCTATACCAGCCACAACCCAGCAAGTTCTTAAACATGCCGAGCAGGACCAAAACCCTTTGATGCAGCAGATGGCTAGTTTGTTGCAACATATCGCAAGAGTGGTACCACAACTTGCTTTAGTTCCTCCACCACCAAAACTGAAAGTACAGATGGACAAGCTTCGTAAGTATGGAGCCATAAATTTTCTAGGTACAAAAGATGATGATCTTGCTGCAGCAGAATTTTGGTTAGAAAAAACCGAAAGAGTCTTTGATGAGCTTGAGGTTTCTACTGACCAAAAGGCAAGATATGTCATATCTCTACTCCAGGAAGATGCTTATGATTGGTGGAAGTCAGTTCTATTGAAACCAGAGGCTCCAAAGCCTATGACATGGGAATTCTTTATCACTGAGTTCAAGGAAGAATATGTTCCTCCATTTTACATAGATGAGAAAAAGATGGAGTTTCTGAACCTTAAGCAAGACAAGATGACAGTGACAGAGTATCAGAGAGAGTTTACTCGATTGAGTAAGTATGCTTTAGAGATTATCATAAGTGAGAGAGATAAGTGTAGAAGATTTGAGGATGACCTCAATATAGAGATTGGGGATTTTGTGACTGCACTTCAGCATGTCAACTTTACTCAACTAATTGCATCTGCGGTTATTGTTGAAAAGGGAAAGAGAGCAGAGGAAGCTTTTAAGTAGACAGTAACTCCAGTGGCCCAATCTATAGGCAAGAAAGGTCGATACTACCTAGGACAGTCTCATGGAAGGAGTCAGGGACATAATAGAAGTTATACACCGAATGGACTACACAAGAGAGGGCAGCCCTCCAGGGCTACATCTGCAGCCGGCAGCATACATACACAGGCTACCCGAGAGAACGCTCTAATTTGTGGTACCTACCACAAGAGCCATAGAGGAGAATGTTGGATGGTCACAGGTGCTTGTTTCATATGTGGGTCCAAGAACCATATGAAAAACGATTGCCCTCTGATGACTACTAGTGCACCTACATAGACTGCAGGATTAGCTTGGGTTCAGAATCAGATTCAGACTAGAGGAGGTCGAGCAGGACCTAATCAGGCCACATCAGAAACCCCAGCAGGACTCCAGCTAGGGCATATGCTATGAAGGCCAGAAAGGACCAAAAAGCCACTGATGTGATTGTGGGTATGTTTTCTTTACTTGACTCAGTTTTATGTGCTTTAATAGATCCTAGTTATACACATTCCTATGTATGCAATAGCACACCTAGTCAAAACAATATGACAAGTGAAAATCAAGAATATGAGATTGAGGTCACAAATCCCTTAGGACACAGTTTGATTGTTAACCGGGTATACAAAAGTTGCATTTTAATAGTGCATGGGAAAGAATTTTTAGCAGATTTGATTGAATTGTCATTCCACGAGTTTAATGTTATCTTGGGCATGGATTGACTTTTTAAACATGAGGCAGTAGTGGACTTTCGATCTAAGACAGCTGTTCTTAAAACTCCAGAACTAGAAGAGGTCATAGTGGAAGGTGAAAGGTTTCTACCACCTGCTCAAGTGATATCTATGATGAAGGCTTAAAGAATGATCAGAAAGGGATGTGAGGCCTACTTAGCTCACGTGATTGATACTAAGAAGGGAGGTCCAGATCTTAAGGATATCCTTATAGTGATTGAATTCCCAGAAGTGTTCCCAGATGACCTACCAAGGCTACCTCCCGATAGAGAGATTGAATTCTCTATAGAGTTCACTCGAGGTACAACACCAATATCAGCTACATCGTATAGAATGGCACCGACAGAGTTGAAAGAATTAAAGGCACAGCTGCAAGAGTTATTAGATAAAGGTTTTATTAGACCAAGTGTGTCTCCATGGGGTGCACCAGTATTGTTTGTAAAGAAGAAAGATGGGTCTATGAGGTTGTGCATAGATTATAGACAGTTGAACAAGGTGACTATTAAAAACAGATATCCGTTACCACGAATTAATGATCTTTTTGATCAGCTGAAGGGTGCAGGAGTTTTCACTAAGATTGATTTGAGATCAGGGTACCACCAATTAAAAATTAAGACAGATGACATAGCTAAGACAACATTTAGAAGCATATATGGGCATTATGAGTTTTTTATTATGCCTTTCGGTTTGACAAATGCTCCGGTAGCCTTTATGGACTTAATGAACCGAATTTTCAGATTATATTTGGATCTGTTCGTGGTGGTTTTTATTGATGATATCTTAGTGTATTCCAAGAATAAGGAAGAACATGGTCAACATTTGAAGATAGTTTTGTAGACCCTCAAGGAACAGAAGCTTTATGCCAAACTCTCAAAATGTGAGTTTTGGCTCGATGATGTGGCTTTCCTTGGACACATTGTGTCAGCAGATGACATCAAAGTTGATCCCAGTAAAGTAGAGGCAGTTATGAGTTGGAAGCCTCCCCGTAATGTGATAGAAATCAGGAGTTTCCTCGGTTTGGCCGGTTATTACAGGAGGTTTGTTAAGGGCTTTTCAGTGATTGCTTCTCCTTTGACTAGATTACTGAGGAAATATGTGAAATTTGAGTGGATAGAGAAATGTCAGGACAACTTTGAGAGACTTAAGAAGATGTTGACTGAGGCTTCCATTTTGACACAACCAGTCCGTGATAAGGAATATGTCATCTATAGCGATGCTTCTCACAATAGATTAGGGTGTGTACTGATGCAAGAGGGCAAGGAAGTAGCTTACGCTTCTAGACAGCTGAAGACACATCAGAAAAATTACCCCACACATGACCTTGACCTGGCTGCCATTGTTTTTGCTTTAAAGATATGACACCATTACTTGTACGGGGAAAAATGTTTTATTTACACCGACCACAAGAGTTTAAAGTATCTTCCTACCTAGAAGGAATTGAACTTAAGACAAAGAAGATGGCTAGAGTTGATCAAGGATTACAATTGTGTGATCGACTACCATCCAGGTAAGGCTAATGTTGTGGCCGATGCATTAAGCCGAAAGACTTTGGCCGAATTACACATTCGTCCGACTCTCAACCAAGAAATCAAAGATGCACAAAAACAAGATAACAAGTTAGTTGAGATAGCTGAGTTAGTCTCTAAGGGGGAGAGACCTGATTATACAATTAGTTTAGATAACAGTTTATGTAACACCCCTTACCCTTCCGTACACTCATCCGCATACCGGACGGATAAGAGGTGCTATAGAAAATAAAACTCTCAATAAATTATTTCTTTAATTTTAAACATATTTAATATAAGAACGTTTTAAAAAAATATACTAAAATATTATACGTACACACCTTTTTATTCTATTTATATATATGCTGTAATGAAATTTAAAAACTTGTATATATACATATCAAAATATAATAATAAAAAAAAGACCAACCCATTATGGGTGGCTACCACTGCTACTGTTGTGCTTTATTTTGTGGGTCCCTAGTCAGCGTCCCTTATCTACAAGTCCAGACGTTATCTGCTACTTTTGTAACTTACGCGAGAGAAAACAAACTCTCGCGCTGAGTATATAACTCAGTGGTGCAAAAATTCTTATAATAATAGTCATTAAAAATAAAACATGCTCTTAAAATATAATCAATTCAAATTTTAATCTTTTTTTATAAATAAATATAATAATATTTTCATATACCCACATATTATGACATTCTAGACTTGCTTCTAGGGAATCAAAGGGGTATCATATTACATTTCAATTTAGGATCCACAAAAATGCACAAGATCCAAATGTAATATGACCCAGTCCACAAAAATGCACAAGACTGAAATATGTATCAGGTGATCCACAGAAATGCACAGGATCACAATATTTCATTAGTCCACAGAAATGCACAGGACCATATTTCTACCCTATTGGCATGCCAACAGTACCCTAGTTCACGTCTAGGCTAATATGTGGACAAAATTTCTCAAATTCATAATTCAATTCATTTTTGTATTTCAAACCATAATAATAATTTCCGCAAAAACACTTTACTGTTATTTTCTTAATCATTTTCCATAAAATCGATAAATATTATTTTCATGTCAAAATAAATATTATCATAAAGTATATCGAATTTTTAAATTTTTTTGAAATACAAATATAATATTTCAAACTCAATAATTGCAAAAACTCCAATTTTTCACATAAAATATATAATATATTTTATGTAATATTATAAATTATTTGGATCTAATAATTTCTTTATTACTTCATACTTTTCTTTAATTACTTACTTATATATATGGCTAATATTATAAGGACAATTGCACTAACCTCTTTATGCTATGTCAGTATCGGTCGGCTCTTTCCCTTTATCTCGGGCTGACGTCTGGTCCGACGTTGTGCCTAGAGATAGAAAATTTTCGATTAGCTATTGAACCCCTTACGATATAAAATATAGCAAAATTTAAATTTTCCCTCTCACGAATATGAAGATCCTATAATTTAAAATTTTCTTATTATGCATGTTTAATGCATAAATTCTGGTTTTGATCGTCATCACGCTTTCCGGTGAGACCAAAAATTCAAATATTAATTTTCTTTTATAATAATTTATTTTCTTTATTTTTCTGCCTCCAAAACTATTTTTTTCCATTTATTTCTTTTATTCTTCTAGTGTCCATTTCTAATTCAAGAATTTTTATTAATTCAATAAATACTCTAAAAATTCCAAATAAATTCATATCATCACTTTAACTCATTTTCTTTCATTTTTCATCATCAATTTCACCAAAATAGTATTCCACAACTCCCAATAAGGTTTTTTTCATAATTAGGCTAAAAATCTAAAAATTTCCCAAAATTCCTATTAATTTTTTTCTTCTATCCCAAAATTTATTTTTTTCTTCCAAACACTCTAATTAACTCCATAATTAATAATCATCGATTATTAATTTAATTACCTAATATATTAATATTCTAACTTAACTAATAATCACCTCCATTTAATAATATAAAATTCAATTATTCCCCAAATAATCTTCAATAAACTCAAATAATTATGCAATTCAACTAAATTAATTAATCACTTTAATAATAAAAATATACTTAAAATTCACAAATAAATTCATATCTCACTATCTAAAAATAACTAGGAGGTGCGGTTTATACCAGATGACTCAGTTTAACAAGCCGAAAATTCTGTCCAAAATACCCGATTAGTGGTCGCCAGACTCCGGTCACCGAAAAATTTTCAACGACGGCGGATCAACGATCGACTGGTACTTAAAGAAAGCTTGAGGTGTGAGGAGTCCAAATATATAAGTTTTATGTCTTGGAAGTGGCTGAAAACGTGTAGATCTACAAAAGTTCGCACGGCTCTAGCGAGGAATTCTGACTCTGATCAACCCCTAAATCGCAGTTCCCGGAGCTCAAATTACACATACCAAAGTTTTTCGACATCCTGAGTCTATTTTTGGTGTTAGATTTAAGAAAAGAAGTCGGAAAATATGCGAAATGGGAGGGCAACCCGAAATCCAATTTGTCCTGCTCTGATCTCGAAAATCCGGTCAGTTTTTAGAAAATCAGACGTCACCGGAGTGATAAGGATATGGAGAAACTTTCGGTTTGAATTTGGTGAAGATCGGATGTCGTTTGGTTGATGAACGAAGATGGTGATCATGTAGGGAGAATGAAAGAGAGTGAAATTGTTTTTACTTAAATCTTTGAAATCTCCATATATATATATATACTCAGGGGCAATTTTGTACTTTTATACAAATCTCAAATTTGTAATAAAATTTTACTCAAAAAAATTATTAAGTCACCAAAATAATTAAAAAAATCTTAATTGAGCAAAATTAAAAAAATATGGGTTTTACAGTTTATACTACCATGGTCGATTATGCGTACCTAATGTGGAAGATTTGAGACAGAGAATCTTAAAGGAAGCACATGAGACAAAATATGTCATGCACCCAGGAAGTAACAAGATGTATCATGACTTGAAGAATAAGTATTGGTGGTCAGGTATGAAAAATGAGATCACAGAATTCACCACCAGGTGCTTGACATGTCAGCAAGTCAAGGCAGACCATCAGATACCTTTAGGGTTGTTATAGCCAATCACGATTCCAAAATGGAAATGGGAACGAATAACCATGGATTTTGTGATTGGGTTTCCTTTGACACCAAAAAAATATGATGTTGTGTGGGTGATTGTGGATAGATTAATGAAGTCAACTCACTTCTTGCCCATCAGGAGGGACTAACCATTAAGCATGTTAGCTTAAATAGTACGACTTCATGGAGTGTCAGTCTCCATTTTTTCAGATAGGGACCCCAGGTTCACTTCTCAATTTTGGAGTAGTCTGCAAAGAGCTTTGGGTATCAAGCTTAGTTTCAGCACAACTTTTCATCCTCAGACTGATGGACAATCAGAAAGGGTGATCCAGATTTTAGAAGACATGATGAGGGGTTGTGTAATAGAGTTCGAGGGAAGTTGGGACAAATACCTACCATTGATGGAGTTTGCCTACAACAACAACTACCAGTCAAGCATTGAAATGGCTCCTTATGAGGCACTTTATGGTAGAAGGTGTCGAACACCACTGTGTTGGACAGAACTCAGTGAGAAGAAGCTAGTGGGACCAGAGTTAGTCCAAGAAACAAAAGAAAGGGTGAAGATTATACAAGAAAGGTTGAAGATGACTTAAGATAGGCAAAAATCATATGCAGATCTCAAAAGGAGAGACATAGAGTACGAAGTGGGAGACAAGGTGTTTCTCAAGGTTTCCCCTTGGAAAAAGGTCATCAGATTTAGAAAGAAGGGCAAGTTAAGCCCTAGGTTTATTGGACCTTATGAGATCTTAGACAGAATTGGACCAGTGGCCTATAGACTTGCTTTATCGCCAGAGTTGAGTAAGATCCACAATGTCTTTCATGTTTCCATGTTGATGAGGTACAAATATGATCTATCTCATATTATTCCAACCAACAGCATCGAAGTAAGACCAGATTTAACATACGATGAAGAACCAATAGAGATATTGGCTCGTGAAGTGAAGAAGTTAAGGAATAAACGAGTCCCATTAGTCAAAGTGTTATGGAGAAATCATTCAACTGAAAAAGCGACATGGGAAAGAGAGGAAGTGATGAAGGCACAATATCCCCAGTTGTTTTCAACATAATCAATCAGGTAAATTTCGAGGACGAAATTTATTAAGGGGGAGAGAAATGTAACGCCCGTCAATTTAGGCTTGAATAATTAACATATTTAATGATTGTAATTAAAGTTATTTGAGACTAAATTTGGAAATAAAATAAAATAAAAATATTTATAAGTGAATTTTTATTAAGTTATGTGTGTTAAATAAAATAAATAGAAAGATTGAGTATGTTAATAATAATAAGATAAAAACCAAGGATTTAAGTGGATATTTGGCAAAAACAAGGGGGCTAATAGGATATTTACCATGAGTATAAAAATGTTATTTTTTCTTCTTCTTCTTCCAAATTTCAGAACCCAAGCCTCCCTCTCACTCTTCCATATACAAATTCTCTCTTCTTTCACTCATTTTCTTCTTCCTCTTCTTCATTTTCCTCTCTTCAAAAACTTAAAACAAATATAATAGCTTAAGGTTTGAAGAGGTTAAGACTTCATTGTGCCAAGGTTTAGACTTCATTTTGTCAAGGTTTGTACATATGAGTATATTTATTCCTTTGTGCATTTTATTTGCATTACAATGATGTTTGATATTGAAGGAAGAGTGAACAAATAACTTGTTGTATTTGTTACTTTTATTAAAATTCGTCTGGAATAGTCTTAATGTATTTGACCATATCTTTTGTTCTGGAACTTGGATCGAGATGAAAATAGTTGGAAATGAAAATAGACACATAGACCTAAAACCTTTATGAAGAGTGTAAATACTATATTTGATTCTAAGTTGGTCTAAAAATTTCTACAAAATCTCGAATTTGAAAGTACCCAGAAAATTCTGGGTAGTAATTTTCTGAATATTCTATGGTATTTTGATTATATCTTTTGTTCTGGAACTTAGATCAGGATGCAATTAGTTGAAAATGAAACTAGACACATAGACCTAAAACTTTTATACAGAGTATAAATACTATATTTGACTCTAAGTTGGTCTAAAAAGTTATAAAAATACTCAGATTTAAAAATATCTAGAAAATTCTCTATTAGTTATTTTTTGAACATTCTATGGTATTTTGATTATATCATTTGTTCTGAAACTTGGATCGGGATGAAATCCATTGGCAAGGAAACTAGACACATATACCTAAAATAGTTATAAATAGTGTAAATGCTATATCTGATTCTAAGTTGGTCTAAAAATTTCTATAAAATCTCGGATTTGAAAGTACCCAGAAAATTCTGGATAATTATTTTCTGAACATTCTATGGTATTTTGGTTATATCTTTTGTCCTGAAACTTAGATCGGGATGAAATTAGTTAGAAATTAAATTAAACATATATATACAAAAACTTTATGAAGAGTAGAAATGCTAGTTAGGATTTATATTAGACATAAAATTTAATACAAAATCTTGGACCTAAAAATATTCTGAAAAATACTGGACATATTTTTACTGAGCACTATACGATTATTTGTACATAACTTTTGCTAGAAAATTCAAATTTATATGATTCGTTTTGTATATGAAAGATAAGAAATTAATCTAAAAATTCATAGAATACATAAGGTCAAATTCGAATAAAAAATAGGTGAAAGGTGCAATCCAAAATCAGGGCAGGAATCTGTCCAGAAATAAAAATTTAGTAATTTGGTATTTTAAATAATGGGTAACTATATATATATATATATGTTTTAATTTTAAATAATATGATAATAGTTATATTTAAAATTCTTATTTTGTATTGACTAAATTAATATGATGTGTTGTGGTTTAAGGTTTTAAATGAGATTGAGAAATTTTTATATGTATAAGGCATGTAAACCGAAAATTATTATGAATATGTGAATTTTGATGATTTATGTAAACAATAAGATGATAACATCAATTAAGCCCAATTCACTAATTTAGGACTAGAAATAGGATAGATGACATGTCATTGAGGGGTTTACGATACCGTAGAAATTATGATGATATGAAAATTTTCATTATATAGACAAGGTGGCTTAAGCTCGGGTGAGAGCGCCCTTGATCCTAAATGCATGCAATTATTTATTTTACTCAGTTAAGATGGTTTAAGCTCGGGTGAGAGCGCTTTTACTTGAGAAGCTCGGTTGAGCACTTATACAGACAGATACAGATAGTGAGTAGGGTGGCTTAAGCTCGGGTGAGAGCGCTCCTGTTTTACAACCCGCATCCAAATAGTCCGGATTTAGAGTTTTGAGGCTATAAAATATAAAATATTTAAAAAAAAGAAATATGGAAAAAAATTAGTTATCAGGTAAATAAAACAAGGAAATAGAATTCATAAATGAGGTATGAATATGTTTTTACCTTTGTAAATTATGACATGTATATGTGTTGAACCAGTAAACCAGGTATGTAATATTCCATATTGATATATGATAAATTGATTTCTTTTTTTTATATTGCTATAAAAAGGATTGTAATATATGGATTATTATTTATGATTATTTATATGCGAAATTGGATAATATGAATATGGAATTTTTATGATATGTCATAAGTGTATGTATGAATATTTATGCACATATGTACCACTAAGCATTAGGTTGCTTAGCGTGTGGGTGTTTTCCCATACGCAGGTTCGGAGCCTATAGAGAGAAGTTGACAGAACGAGAAGCAAACCCATATAGAGTTAAATAAAGTAAATCCACATCAGAGGGTTTGTTCCTGTCCACATGTCATGGGTGATGAGTATAATTATGATTTTCAAAATTTTTATATGTCTTTTTATGTTGGAAACATGAAATTTTATTTGGATTATATGTATTTTGTAAGCATGAGGATAATGAAAGCCCAAACATATGTTTAAAAAATGTGGTCACGATTTGTTAATTCGGTATATAAAATAGATTCATTAATTGAATGACATATTGCTATCATGAAAAAAAAATATTAGCTAACATATGAAAATATAATAACTAAAATGGAAGAAACTTTAATTCAAACGAATTTTAAGGTAATAGGTAGGTGACATTCTCCTATATAGTTGGGATTATTCTTAACTATATAAGAGGGTGTTACAACTTTGAGATCCAAGTCTATATCAGTAGTTGGCATTTTTGGGTCATTGATATCTACTTTCTTTAATATGACCTAAACATAATGAAATGAATATGACATACATTTTTACTTTCGATCATGAATGTCTAGAATTGTTTAATCAACTATAATATAAGAGATGAATAAATCTTCTCAAGAACTAAAAGCCATCCAAAATGAACTAATAAACAAATTGAACAATAAATTTGCTAACATTAAGCTCCACTACCTATGCAAAATTACACGTATTAAAAAGGTAATTAAAACACATTTCTAGGAATGCAGAAATAATTATTACATTGTGGAACATGTAAGTCATGAAAAACAAACATAAGGTATTTATACCAGTTGATTATGTAGAAATGTGAAGCTTAGAAGCACGTAACACTCCTTGCTACTTTCAATCAAATTGAAGAAAAAATTATTAATAAGTAAAAGAAAATCTATAAAGAAAAAGGCTTAAAAACAACTATTTTTCAATTCATTCCTAATGAAAACAAAGACACTCATTACTTTAGTGTTCATTTTGGAGAAAAACAAAAATATATAAATATATCAACATACAAACATCAAATCTAGAGTGGTAGAGTGTACCTTAGTGTTCATTCTTAAAACATAAAAAAAAAAAAGATTTCAAGAAGTTAAATGATACTAATGAAATAGAAAATTAAAAATGTTAATATATGATATTTTCCTTTGATAATTGATATACTAAAAAATATATATAATAACAACATAGGCTATATAGATACACATGTTTTACATAAGGAAAATATATTTGAAAATGTCATTCAATAATTATTTGCATTTGAATAAAATTTACAATTAATTAATGGTTTGACAAATACAAAAACAATCTAATTTGTGTTTACACATACTACAATTAATTAGTTAAACCAATATGGAAAAACCAATGGAGTTTATGAATCATTAGTAGATGGAAACTACTAAACTTACAAATTTGAATTAAACACAATTTCAAATTAGGGTTTAAACATAATTTCCAATTTTAATTTATAATTTTCTATTATATTGTTGCTACAATAAATTGATAGAGAGAGAAATTCTCCAGTCGAATTTTAAGTCCAATTCAAAAGAATAATTATATACTACGTGAATTATTCACCGATGATCAAGACCAATTAGGCTTTAATGGGTCTTCTACTTGTTTTTATTGATTTTTAGGAAGCAGACAAATTTTTTGACCCCTAAGAAGCTAAGAGAACTTATGGTATCAATTTTCAATAAATAAATAAATAAATAATTGATTAGTTTTCGGGTGCCATTGTCTAGGGTTACTCCAAGTTCTGTGTCATATCAGCTAATTTAAGTCTAAATCATGCGTGTCGCTAAATCGATGCGTTGGACTGACTGAAATTTAAATTTGGATTTCGACCAAACAATAATTAAAATAATTATAAAAAATTTCTAATAAAGTATTTAAAGGGTTTAAATATGTTAGATTATGTTACGAGGCTAAAATATAAAATTTTAGAAAATTTAGGGATAAATTTATAATTTATCAAAAATTAGAGAATTAATTGGGATGATTACCCATTAAATGCATAAATTGGACATTTAATTGAGATGTTGGTCAGCCACCACAATATAAAAGGAGATTAAGATGTAAGTTAACCTAAATATCATGATTTTTGGTCAAAATGGTGGGACCCCTTATGTAGACTTTTGGTTTTCTTCTTTTTTCTTTCTTCTTCCTCCCTTATCTCTTTATTTAACATGATTTCTGCATATTAACCAGTCCCAACCATTCCACCACCTTTCCTCCATACCAAAAGCTTGCTTAAGAGAGAAAGTGAGAAAGACATAATAAAATAAAATAATAAAAGGACAATTTCATGTATGACTAAGCTTGAGAAAACTCAAAGAAGTAAAAAGAAAGAGAAATAAGTAAGAAAAGAGGAGAGAGAAAATCTTAGTGGTTCATCCATGGAGAGAAAAAGAGTGAAGGTAAAGTATTGTTCTTCTCCTCTTTAACTTCCTCTAAAGAATGATATGGTTTTAAGCTCATTTAGAGTTTGATTTGGAAGAGAGAGAGTTTAGAATTTTAATAGAGAAAAAATAGGATTTAGAGAGGGTTTGATAAAGAAAAGTTTTTGATGATATTTTGATGTATTTTAAAATCTCAAATTGACAAAGAACAAACTTAAAAAAAGTTTGATAAAGAAAAATTTTTGATGATATTTTGATGTATTTTAAAAAAAAATCAAGTTGACGAAGGACAAACTTGAAAAAAACAAAGAAAATGAAATAGAGATGGAGAAAGTTAAAAAGAAGAAAGACAAAAAGGTAAGTGCATAACTTAAGAAAATATTTATATTTTATTATCAAGTTGCATGATTTAAGCATTTGACATGTAAATAATTATAAAGTAGCAGTATTTTATGTCAAAATCTTGATGATGCATGTTTTCTAGACTTATGATAATATTTAATAGAAATTGAATTATGTTGATTGTATGTTTTTGCTGGTTTTTGTGGAGCAGTCTATACATAAATTGTTATAACTTAAGTTTTGAAATTCATATGAGTATATTCTTTGTTGGGTTCAAAACTAACATAGGGCAAAACTTTTATGAATTATGTAACCGAATTTTAATGGTAACTATATTAAATTTTGGCACAAATATTGGACTAGAAAACTGTCCAAAAAATTATGAGCAAAGTTTTTAATGAGTAGTCAGTATTTAATTATGTATATCTTTTACTACATAACTCCAAATTAAGTAATTCAAATTGTTTATTAAAGCTAAGATCTAGGATTATATTTTTTTAGAATACCATTTAATTAAATTCAAATGGAAACATGCTCAAAATTGAGATCAAATATAGAGAATAAAGTAAGCTTGTAACAGGGCATAATATAAATTAAGAAATTTAATATGTAAATTAAATTGGACTATATATATAATGCAAATAATATATGCATTGAGTAATTATGTGATTAACGATCCATTAGATCCGTAAAATATATGAATTAAAGAGTTATAAATTTTATAACGATAAATGTGAGCTCTAAAGCACCTGGTCTAAAACTATAGTTTTAGACAGTTTGGCATGCCAATGAAGAGTCTAGTTATTATGCCGGTGATGTCACTCATATTATGTCGATTATGACACCTATATTATACTAGTGATAACACACATATTATGTAAGTGATAACACTTATACTATACTAGTGATGACACTTGTATGCACATACAATTATGTATGGGTGACAATTTTATTATGTTTGGATAGTCAATCTCGTTATCCTGATTAGTGGTTCGGTCTTAAGTGTTATAGCCATAATTACAGTGAAAATGATATAAAGTATATTGTATGAATTTTAAATACTACCTGATCATGTATGCAAATGAATCTAATGAACATAATAAAATAATGTATTTGTATATAAATGTCATATAATTGCATATTACATGTATATAGTATATTATCATATTTATATACACCGCTAAGTTTAGTACTTAGTATAAGAGTTTCTCTCTCACAGATATAGCAAAGAGAAGTTAGAGATTTGTAAGAAAGTTAACAGAAATTTGGTCTAGTAAAGTAGCCAAAGTTACACAGTCGTTTTTATACTTTTGTTATATATTTCTTACAGTACTAGTAGAGAAAATTTTGTATTTTGCACAATTATTATGCTTTGTAAATAATATTTTTGTATATAAAGTATGTAGTTATATATTTTATCATAATATTGTGTTATGTTGGATTTTTAAAAAAAATTACATATTACTTTGTAAAGCTATATATGTTCAAGTTACTTGATTTATTAAATATTTTATTTAAAGAGCAAGTATAACATCCTTTTATCCAAGTATTAGCTGCTAGGATAAAGGAGTGTTACATTCTGAGACAAAATTAGTACTTTATCCTAAGTTTAAAACATATACTCCTCTTAAAAAAACCAATATTGCAACCATAATAAAAAAAGTATCGAGTTTAAGAAAAACAAAATGTCAATGTTACCTCATTCTTATAGCATTCTAATAAGCTTTAGAAAATTCAACAATTGATGTCATAACCTATTCAAGTTAGATCATAATCCATAAATACTCAAGCAAGATTTAACAAACCAACCCAGACATTTTGGATCAGAGATCTCCATTTTTATATATAAGAGATCTCCATTCTTATATGGAGCAGAGATGAAGATCCATATTTTTTTTTCCGATAATGAATATGGTCGGGGTATACGTTTTGGATCGAGAATGGTCCCGAACCCACCTCATTGTCATTTCTAAATCTGACACAACATGACACGTATATCAATATATTATTTGTGACTTAATATGACACGACTCAAAATAATATGATACAACTCATGTATTAATATATCAACCCATATAAAATATTTATTTTTTTAAGAAATTACAATATTAACCTTAACATTGCTATACATTATGTATGTCATAAATAGATTGGGTCGAAGGGACACAATACTTAAAAATTAAACGGGTTGTAATAAGTTTGCTTGTTAACCCATGACACGATCCACTTTGAACCGTATTATAAATGGGTCCACCCGTTTTAGACACAAACTTGTATATGTTTAACACTAACTTAATAATTTTATATATTTCGCATGTCAAATTCACGTATTATGACTCATTTTAACACCTCTAATATGCTTCTTATTTTTATAAGCAAAAAAAAGGGTCTCATGCATGAATATATGTATATACTACAAAATAAGCAAATGGTACATGACATCTTTTGTGCCATGTGTGTAATCAGTCAAGACCATCATTCTCCATATCCCATCCTTCCTCCCAACACTATATACAATCTTAAGTAGCTTGGTTTGCAAAAACAATTATGCTCTTTATAGTTTTTAATTCCCACTTTAAATCATACTAATTCTTCACTAAATCCGTCGATCGCACTCTAATCTCCTGCTAATGTTTCCCTCTTTTTAAATTGACATAAGAATATATGGCCATTGGTATTTATTCCATTTTGTCATTTTGTCTCATAAAAATTGTTTTGGTCCAGATTGCCACCTAAATTTCCTTTTTGGTCCATATGCACCTATTAATTTAGAAAAGTGTATTGTTGTCATGACAAATAAGGTGCATTCAAATGTTCATAGTGGTGCATGGAATGAAGACTATGTTGACTTTTAATTTATTTAATCAATAACTATTTAATATTTCAATTAATAACTTTATTTTAGTATAATGGTAACTTTCCCTTCTTTAATCCTAAAATCTACGGACAAAAAATTTCAAACCCTAGAAATTAAATTGTTCATTAATGCGGAAGATCTATGAAATTGGTTTAGGAAATTAAAAACACTTTTGTGAATGTTGGTGAGAAGCACAAAAAAATCAACAATGGTGGCTTCAAATCCTTATGTTAATGAAGATGTTATTTGTCATAACTTTCTTCCTATTTCTTATAACCATAACTTTCCTCCTATTTAAAATCCAAATTAATCACATTGAAATTTTAAAACCCTAGAACTTAAATTTGGTAATCAGAGCAAAAAAAACAATTGTAAAACAATTGAGAGAAACACAAGAAAATCAACCATGTGACTTTGAAACTTTTTTAAAAAAAAAGATAAGAAAATAAATACTCACTAATTTTAAAAATTTAAAAGCACAACTTAATCTTAAAGAGACACCAAAATCCAGTTAAACTAGTACTTGTTAGTTATCCATAAAACAATACGAAAATAGAGAGACGATGAAGCAGGAATCTAAAGTCCCAGAAGGTATTAATGATGGGTTAGAGGAGAAACAAATAATAACACTACAAGAAAAATATGTTTTAGCGACGGACAAATCCGTCACTAAAATTAAAAATTTCATCTCTAATCTAATTTAGCGACAGAATTGCGACGGATTAAATCCGTCGCAGAAAACCTTCTCACAAGTCCAATAGCGACAGATTATTATTCTGTCGCTAACTTTAGCGACGAAATTAGTGACGAAATATCTATCACTAAGTCTATTGCAGGAATTGTAATGACAATAGAAAATACCTCGCTATTTAGTGACGGACATTGTATGTCGCTATTTTGGCTACGGAAAGATTCCATCGCTATTTTTGCTACGGAAAGATTCCGTCGCTAGATATTGAACCTTCAACTCTAGCTTTATTTCGGACATTATTTTTCAATCGTCGAAGGTACCTGAGATATTAAATATACAAGTATGGTAAATCTAACACCATTAAATTTGATATGCATTATTATTAAGTTCTTTTATATTACCTCTCGAAAGGATACATCCATCGGTATTGCACTGGACCTGCTGTTCTTGCTTCATATGGTAAGTGCACTGGTAGATGTTCCATTGAATTAAATAAGCTGGGAGGGAATATACGCTCAAGCTTAAAGAGAATAATAGGAATCTCTTCTTCAATCCGTGCCATGTCATCATTGGTTATAACAGCAGATGTTAAATCTTTAAAGAATAAGCTTAATTCTGTTAATGCCTTCCAAACATTATTTGGAAGTAGTTCACGAAATGCAATAGGTATTAAACGCTGCATAAACACATGACAATCATGGATTTTCATCCCAAACAATTTAAGTTTCCTCATATCAACACATCTAGCCATATTTGACACATAACCATCGGGAAATCTCAACTTACTTAGCCATTCACACACGACTGATGTTGATTGATTATCTAGGGTGTAACAAGCTTTAGGATATTTTTCCCTTGCAGAATCTCGTTCCAATTCTGGCCAGGGACAGTATGCATTCAATTCCTTTCGAGATTTGGGTGTATCTTTTGTTTTCCCAACAACATTCATTACAGTGTTAAAAATATTGTCAAATACATTTTTCTCAATATGCATAACATCTAAGTTATGTCGAAAGAGAAGGGTACTCCAATAAGGCAAATCCCAAAAGATACTTTTTTTCCGCCAACCACATTGCTTGCAAATAGGGCCATTAGTTATCTCGACATCTTGTTCTGTTACCTTCTTCAAACCCAACTGATCAATTTCAAACAATATTTCACTTCTAGATCTAATATGGGGTGCTTTTTTAGTCACTATCTTATTTTTCATGAATGATGTTTTGTTTCGTCGGAATGGATGGTCTTCAGGTAAGAATTTACGGTGGTTGTCAAACCAAGATTGTTTTCTGCTCTCTGAAAAAGTAAAAGCATCAGTATAATTCATACAATAAGGACAAGCTAACCTTCCAGCAGTACTCCACCCAGACAGCATTGCATATGCAGAAAAGTCACTAATTGTCCATATAAGAGCAGCATGCATTTGAAAACTTTGTTTTATCGAAATATCATAAGTCTGCACACCATCTAACCATAGATGATTAAGTTCTGATATCAATGGTTGTAAGTAAACATCCAACTTATCCTTAGGGTTAGTTGGCCCAGGAATCAATATCGTTAAAAACATGTAAGCTTCCTTCATACACAACCAAGGTGGCAAATTGTATAGAGTCACAATGACTGGCCAAGAAGAATATTGTTGTCCAGATTATCCAAATGGTTGAAAACCATCAGTGGAAAGACCTAATCAAACATTTCAAGTCTCTGATGTGAATTCTGGATGGGTATCATTAAAATGTTGCCATGTAGGGGAATCAGATGGGTGGATGATAACCCCATCTTCAATTTCATGCTCAGCATGCCACCTCATATTTGCTACTGTGACATTGGATGCAAACAATCTTTGCAATCTAGGAGTGAGGGGAAAGTAATACATCTTCTTTTCAGGAGTAACTGTTCTGCTACCATAACGTTGCCTTTTGTATCGAGGATGACCACAAAACTTACAACTAGTCAAAATATTATCTTCACTCCAGTATATCATGCAGCCATTTTTACAACAGTCAATTTTTTCAATTGGAAGACTCATTCCTTGTACTAACTGTTTTGTTCTATAGAAGTTTTCAGATACCAGACTTTTTTCAGGAGTAATCTCTTTCATTAATCGAACCATGTCATTAAAATTACGTTCAGACATATGGTGTTCTGACTTCATGTGTATTAATTGAGCAACTAATGATAACTGTGAATGACTTCTACATCCAGGGTACAAATCCTCATTTGCAGCCCTAAGCATATCATAAAACTTTTGGGAATTTGGATTCGGTGTTTCTTCCATGTAATTTTCATTGAATGCTTGACCAACAACATCCATAACCATGGAATGGTACCGACTGGATGATTCTGTATAATCAAATGCAGCAGAACTTTCGCTCATATTTGTGACATTGCTATTTAAGTTACTTACAACTGCTTGTTCCCCGTGCAACGTCCAATAATAATAATCCGGTACAAAACCGTTTCTATACAAATGTAACTTAACTGTATCCACGTTATGAAACATGCGATTCTGACATTTGCGATGAAAACATGGACATCTTATCCTATCATTGTCCATCATTTCCGGGTGACTGCATGCAAATTCTATGAATTGTCTCATACCAGTCATGAACTCTGGGTTTAAAAGTCCATCTTTCAACCGTTTATACATCCATTTACGATCTGGTCTCATTTTTTATTACCTCTATTAAATCAATGAAAACATTCAAATCAATTTGAAGTATGAAATTGTAATTGATAAATCATAATGAAATAAAACTATAAAATAGTTTAATATCATATCTATTGCTATTAACTTTCATAAAGATTTCAAGTTATACTAATCTAGCTTTAGAGAAACTTAGTTATTCTTTCAACCGAACGATAATTTTAATTTTAATCAAACTAATAGCTAAATAGCTTTTTTATTAAACTTATTTTATTAAATTTAGTAATTAAATTATTTTATTAAACTTATTTTATTAAACTTAGTAATTAAAGTATTTTATTAAACTTATTTTATTAAACTTAGTAATTAAAGTATTTTATTAAACTTAGTAATTAAATTTAGCTATTTTATAATTTTTAATCAAACTTATTAGCTAAATAGGTATTTTATTAATTTTATTAATTAATTTTAGCTATTTTATAATTTTAATCAAACTTAATAGCTAAATAGGTATTTTATTAAACTTAGTAATTAAATTTAGCCATTTTATAATTTTTTGCCTAAATTATCTATATTATGTCCTAGCATTATATTATTTTTATAAATATGTATGTAACTTATTCATATAATTAATTAATAATATGTTATATAATATGTTCCAACATTACAAAATAATATACTTAAATTGCTAAGTACACTTAAATTACAAAATAATATGTAATATAGAAAATAATATACTTAAATTACAAAATAATATGTCATATAATTAATTAATAATATGTTATATAATATGTATGTAAATTACTAAGTATACAAAATAATATACTTAAATTACAAAATATATATCATATAATTAATTAATGATATGTTATATAATATGTTATAACATTACAAAATAAAAACATACAAACAAGTAAAATAAAAAATTTTGCATAAAAAAAAAACCAAAACAGCAGCTACTGACCGAGACTGGGAGCAGAGGAGGGAGAGGACCGGAGCCGATCGGGGCTGGGAGCAGAGGAAGAGCACGGCTGGAGGAGACGCAGTCGCCGGTGGGAGTGGGAGAGAAGAGAAGCCGGCTGGGTGGGAAGGGGGGAAAAAGGACGCGCAGGTGGGAAAAATTTTTTGGGTTTCAAATTTATAACCCACCCAAGCAAAACGACGTCGTTTCTTTAATATTTAGCGACGGAAAATTTCCGTCGCTAACATTCATCACCAGTGTAAGGATATTTTTCGTCGCTACATATCAGCGACAAACAATTCTGTCGCTCAAAATTTTACAGTATTTTTTACCTTTAGCGACGGATTGTTCCGTCGCTATATTAGCGACGACTTGTTTCGTCGCTATATTAACGACAGAAAGACGTCGTCGCTATATTAGCGACGACTTGTTTCGTCGCTATATTAACGACAGAAAGACGTCGTCGCTAATATTAGCGACAGATTTTATTTAGCGACGGAACATTGGCGTCGCTAAATATTTACCGACAAAAATTCCGTAGCAACTTTGTGACAAATATAATTCTGTCACTATTTTATCAATTTTGTGACGGTTTTATATCCGTCGCTAATTTGCTGTCGCAAATGCATGCTAATCTGTCGCAAATTTTTAGTATCATATAATCCCTACATATTAGCTACAACATTTAACTACGGTAGCAAATTTTCTCTCCTAATCGGTCGCTATTTTTGACGAATCAATTATTAATTTTTTTTAATTGTCGTCGCTGATCCGAAGCTAACTGCTACGGATGTCAATCCATCGCTAAATGTCGTCGCTATTCTATTCATTTCTTGTAGTGTAAAAAATAAAGAATAAAATAAGAAGGAAGAGAACAGGAGAGGTGAAAGAAGAGGAAACCAAATTTAAAACCACGCAAAAAAGGCAACAAGGCATTAACGTGGATAACTCTTTTTTTAGTTAAAAAAAGTGGCATTTATATCCTTTTTTTAATGGAAGATGGCTTGCTTAAATATCATCATACTATTGGTTGTCATGACTATGTCATCGTGCGTATATGACACACATCTATTTCTTCTGCAATTTTTATCTTTATTGTGGTCGGATGTTACTTTATTTAGTTTACAAGGTGACAATATGAACAAAAAGGAAAATTCAGAAGACAAATTGGACAAAACAAAAATTTAAGTAGCAAAATGACAAAAATATCATAAATACAGGTGACCGTATGTCTTTTAAATTATACCTCAATTTTATCTATGAAGATCAATATGGTTTCCATGTTGATTCTTAGGTTTGTTATGCCATCAAGAACCATACCTAGGAGCTTGATCTTGATTTCTTTATTAGATGGTTGTGGATCTTATCTTTTGGTTAGTGGGTGTCCCAATCGTGAGATTTTGGAGTTTTAATATTGTTATGAGATGGATGCTTTCATTTTGTGGGATAAATTTCGACCTAAATTCATGGTTTAATTTGATTGAATATTTATAAGAACCAATTCTATATTTCTTCATTCTTCTACCTAAAATCTTATCTGTAATTATAATGCTTAAGGGAGTTGAACATTTCTTCAATGCTCTTCACGTTGGATTTTGGGTATTATGGATTTAGGATTTTCTTCAATGAAATGGTAAGAATTGGGGGGAAGAAGAGTTATAACGGATTTTAGATTTATTTCTAGATATTATAGTTGGAGGAAAGAAAAAAAAATAAATTAATGAAAAAAAACAAGTTTAGGCGCATCATATTTATGTTTGCAGCCACCTCTCCTTGTACTACACCATTGGTCACTTTGTCCTCCATATTGATTTTTGATACAAATTGCTATTTCAACCAATTTTTTTATAGTACAACTAGCCCCCTAATTTTCAATTTCTCAATTCACTGCGCCTCATTTAGTTGATATGGCAGGATAGTCTATATTCACCAAATTTTAGGCACGTGAAAGGCTTACATTGTAGCTAAAATAGTTAAAAATTTTATATTTAAATTTAAATAAAATTATTTTTATTCAAATGGGTATTTCTTCTTCTCTTCTCCTCCTTTTTCTTCTTCAGTTCTCTATTCAACAACAACAAATTTTTTTTTTTTTTAATATGGCCAACCTTTGCATGCTGCTTACCTCGCCTTTTCTTTTTTGAATTCCTCTTTCCTTTTTCATTGTTTTTGTTAATTTCCTCTCTTTTTTTGGTGCTGCTCCATTGATTTTTTTTGCGTAATGTGTTGGACACTTAGGCTGCAAGTTTTTGCATAATTGAGGTTAGTTATTAATTTAATAATATAAAATAACCATTATGCAGGATAAAAATAACAATAACTCTATTCAAGAATTTCCCATGAAAGAATTATAAAAACATTTTGCAACATATTATAGTTTAAAGATATAAAATGCAGCATGTTGTTGTTGAATAATACAAGATAATAATATCATAATTAATTTATAATTCAAATAACTCAATTTTTTTTTTCCGAATAAATATTGAACCATGTTGTCCCAACATGTGCATAGATAAAATTGAGGTTTTAGCCAAGCTTGGACAGGAGAACAAGTCATTCATTGGTCCTATAATCGTTAGTATAAGTTCCGTTCAAAACAAAAGTTATCCTTAATCCAAATCCAACCAAACCAAAAGCTAATAAATTTTCAATGGTGGTTAACGAGAAAGGCTTCAAGTGATTTGATAGATTTTTATTTGTAAATGGCAAGGGAGAAGATAATTTTCATCTGTAAATGGCAATGGAGAAGAAGAAGGAGATGAGGGCAATTTTGTAAATGTGAATATTTTTATTTGTTATTCTATTTTTTACATATGGTACATTTGTATTGGTTGATTTTATATTCTGTCATGTCAGTGCCGATGTTTTACTCACACGCACAAGTTTTGTAGGTGCAAAGAAAATTTAGTGGTTGATTGAACCATAAAACTAATAATTGAGGGGTAAATTGTAATAAAAAAAAAAAGTAAGTTTAGGGGGCAATCTGTACCAAAAATAGGTACAGGGAGCAAAGTGACCAAAATGGTGAAGCTCAAAGGGCTTCCAATGTATTATGCCTATATATATACATATATGTATATACATATACATCCATATGAATTCCTTGCTGCCTCATAATTTGTCATATTTAACTATGTGCATCTTCTCGTAGTAAGGTTGATTGTTTCCTTTTTCTGATAGTTTAATCGCTTCAAAAGCTGAATGCTGGCTAGTGTGTCTTAATGCATTTGCTTACAGAGACATGCAATTCAAAGATAGAAGCAATCTTCTTTCGCTATGAATATTCCATTTGAGCCATATCAAGAATCTTCTTTTTTTTTTTTTCATTTTTCCCATTTTCTCCTAGTTCTTTATTTGAGAAAAAAAATTTCTTTATCAACTATTTTTTCAGTTAAAGTTTGTTTAATGATAGTGTTTCACTGCTTCTAGATGTTTCCTTTTCTTGTGATTTGAGTTACCTTGATCTATATTTTGCTTTATTATGGTTGATTCATGGAAATATTTTTTTCTATTTTAGTTGTCTCATCCTTCCTTATATACACGGATCAAGTGGCGAAATTTGAGTGTTAGTAATGTTGGACAAGGTTCTAAAGATAAATCCAGGTGTCCAGTCAAGGATGCCTCGCATATGACTATGAGCTATATAATATGAGTAATTATTCTCTTACACATACCATAAAGATGTTAAACTCTCATATATATTGGTGAATGGTGATAAGGAGACTCTGACTTGAGACCTCCCCCAATTCTTACAATTGAGAATACTAATCAAACCACTCTTTGATTGATTGACTAATGTTGGTCTATTTGATCTTTCAAGCATGGATGATCATATTAGAAAAGCCAAAGATATTAGCTTGATGAATTTGAGAAGGTAAATTAATCTCCTTTTTTCTTTTAAAGAAAAGAAATTAAATTAATCTATGTGAATTTAAATTAGGGTAAATACTCTAACTTCCTAGAGATTTAGTTGAATACATTAGTTCATCTCTTGATTTTTTGAAATATATTATGAAGTCTCTCAGATTTAGTTATGTTAACTAAAAAAACATTTTGTCACTTTTGAATGGTACATTCCGTTAGTTAATTAGAATATTGTTGAAATAGTCAAAATTAACTTTTTAAATACCAAAAATACCCTTATTTATTTTTCGATATTTTGTTAACTTAAAAATATATTAAAAAAGAATGACAAATTTGATATTTTGGCATCTAGATAATAACATTAAAAAAAAATTGGAATTTTTTAAAACAAAAAAAGAAGAGCAAATTTGATATTTTGTTCATCAGTAACGGAAGAAGGGCTAAATAGTTTATTAAACTAAATTTAAGGGATTTCATAATGTATTTCCAAAAATGGAGAAACAAACTAGTGTATTTCAGAGTAATTTATCCTTTAAATTAATTAAAAATTTTGAGATGTCAGTGTTATAAGGAGTCACATGGTAGGTTTTATTTCTATTTACGGTTTCAGAATTTAATCATCACAATCTATATATAATTAAGTTCGAATATATCTTAATGTCCATGAAAAAGCTTTGTGTACAATTACTACCTTCGCCCTAGTTGCCTCTGTATAGACATATATATTGTATTTATTTCATGGCGTATCATAGATTTTATTGCACTGCCATTAGATGCTTTGTCTCCCGGTTTGCAAGTAATGCAGCACCTGTAATCCTTTAATGACTTCGAACTAGAATAAACAATAATCCTGTCTTTAAAATTTCAGCAATACCTATACTACTTTTTGATTGAGTGTCAAATAAATCAAGAACCATTACTTATGCCACTACTACTTAAAAGTCAACTGAGTTCCTTTTTCTTGAATTGTCAGGATGAAAATTCATATAATGCAAGAAGAAGAGCACATAAAAATTTGAAACGCGCAGAAAAAGCATTGATTTTGGTCGGTAAAATACCATGTGAGCTTTCAATCATCATTCATTTGCGCAATTGCTTCCTCCATTATATGTATTCTTGCCAACTTGGAGTCCCGACTCCCTACTAGATTCCTGCAACAATTAGGATGAGAATTTGTGGAGTTTTCTAGAGATCCTATTCATGTTAAAGTTGCAAAACAAGCTGACAAAGTTGGAAATGGCAACTTCAGCCCGCAAGTGATGGACAAAATGCTGCAACATTCACGGCTGAGTTTGAAATAAAACTAGTATTTAATAAAAGTGAGTTTAGGAAAAACAGTAATTAAACCTATTTATTTGAAATTTTTTAACTCAGAGCCATATTAAAACATTCTGATCACCAATAAAACGCCTGCACTACTGAAATGAAAGTTTGCAGTGCTGTGTAGGAAATTCCATTACTTCATAAAAGGTCTTGTGAGTTTTAAATTCCTAGACAGCAGGTTGTGAAAATTTTGGACTGTACTTCATGGATGGGGGCTGGCCCAGGCTTGATGGATGCTGCCATAAAAGGATCATTGCAAGCTGTAAAGCCTGTAGGTGGATTTAAAATAGCAAGAAAAGCTGGTGAATGGACAGCTTCAAATCTTCATCCTTATCTATCATTAGAAACTTATCTTACGAGCAAGTACATATCATAATTGTCAATGACATTTTACCAACATAGCTTTTTTGGCTAACAATTGTGTAAGCTATTTTAAACAAAAAATGTAGTTTTTCTTTGCAACCAAGCATGCGTTGGTGGATGCTGCTGTTAGAAATAGTAGTTATGATAGGACTGCTATAATTGCTCTCCCTGGTGGAACTGGTACTCTAGACTAGATGTTCGGGATTTTAGCATTGATTCAGTTAGAAATGATCGTATCAAAATTTTCAGTCTCATTTATCGTCATAAACTATGATGCATTTTATTAGAAGCTCTTAGACTGTTGGTCAAACTATACATGCACCAGAAATAAATGATAATAAAGATGGACAATGCATTTTTTGTTGAACTAATCAATAATTAGTTGACAAAATATTTGGTAGGTAAGATGGTAGGTGGGGATTAATCTTAATCACCAATTTGGTGGGTGGAGATTAATATTAACCATCTATTTAGTAGGTAAGACGGTAGATGAGAAATGATATCAATTATCCATTAAAGTAGACAAGAATTAATCTTGGTCTTCTATTAAGGAGGTGAAGACCTATATATAGCCTTAGGAATTCATTTGTAAGGTATCATATCCAAAAGTGACAGCGAAAAATAAAAACTTAGAAAAGTTTTAGTGAGAGGTTGTAAGTTGTGAGTTGTGAGTGTTTGTAAACACTTTGTGAATTTTTCTTTTCTCAGTAAAAGATCTGCAGCAGTCCGGAGACATAGGCATAATTGGCTGAACTCCGTTATTAATTTGTGTTTTATTATTCCTCATTTTGTTCATTTTCTCATAAATCTGATTATAGAGAAATTGACGTTATTTCCTAACAACTGGTATCAAAGCTTTGGTTGCGTTTCTTCTATCTTTTTCGGGCGATTACTATTCATATGAATTGTTATTTTTTGTGAATTGTAAATTTTGGTCAGTGATACCAATTTATCCACATAGGTGTTTTAATACACTTTGGTTCGCAAAAATTGTGAGAAATGATCCAGAGGAAGTTAGATTCGAGTGGGAGCGATAGCTGTAGACGAAGGAAAAGGAAAAATTGAGAAGTTCGATGGTGCGGACTTTGACTTTTGGAAAATGCAAATAGAGAATTATTTGTATCAAAGAAGTCTATATCAGCCTCTCTCAAGGAAGAAGCCAGAGGCTATGAATGAAGAATATTGGATTCTTCTAGACATACAAGCCCTCGGAGTTATCCGACTGACGTTATCCTGCAATGTTGCTTTCAATATAGCAAAGAAAAAGACCATGGTGAGTCTTATAACGGCTCTCTCTATTATGTATGTGAAGCCATCAGCCTCAAACAAAATGCATCTGATGAGGTATTTATTCAATTTGTGAACAACGGAAGACGCATCTGTAGCTCAACATCTCAATGAACTCAACACTGTCACAACCCAATTGAGTTTGGTTGGAATTGAATTCGATGAGGAAGTACGTGAATTAATACTTTTGTCTTCTCTACCAAAAAGTTGGAATGCTACTGTCACGGCTGTGAGTAGCTCATCGGAAAGCACTAAGTTAAAATTTGATGATGTTCGTGATCTGGTTCTCAGTGAAGAGATCTGACGGAGAGAGTCGGGTGAATCATCAACCTCTTCAGTTTTGCATATAGAGTCAAGAGAAAGAAATTCAACTAGAGAGAATGGATGTGTCAGATTTAACTACTGAGGTAGATCAAAAACCAAGAGGTCCAAATCCAGAAATCTCAATAATTTTCATAACTCGAGGACTGTCGAATGTTGGAATTGTGGGAAGAATGGGCATTATAAAAATCAATACAATAGTGCACTGAAAGACCAGGAAGCAAAGATAGAGACAAATGTTACTTTCACCTCAGGAGGCAATGACGCATTGATATGCTCTTTAGAAAGCAATGAGGAGTCTTGGGTGTTAGACTATGAAGCATCATTCCATGCTACTTCGCAAAAAGAATTCTTCGAAAGGTATATCCCTGGAAACTTAGAAATGTATACTTTGGTGATGATCAACTTTGCGCTATTATTGGCAAAGGTATAGTGAAAATTAAGTTAAACGGGTTTGTTTGGGAGCTAAAAGATGTCAGACATATTTCCGACTTAAGAAAGATCTCAATCTCAGTAGGGCAATTGGCTAACGAAGGCTACATTACAATCTTCCACGGTGATGATCGAAAGATTTCAAAAGGCACAATGACGATTGCTCAAGGAAAAAAGAGTGACACTCTTTACATGACAGCAGGAGCACGTTGTTCAATCATAGTTGTAGCTGACAATGAAAATCTCAATCTATGGCACCAGAGACTAGGTCATATGAGTGAAAAGGGGATGAAGATTATGCATTTAAAAGGGAAATTTCCAGGTCTACAGTCAGTGGAGATAGACACGTGCAAAGATTGCATACTCGGAAAGCAGAAAATGATTAGCTTTTAGACAAGTGGCAAAATTCTAAAGAAAGAAAGGCTAGAGCTCGTTCACTCTGATGTTTGGGGACTAATGACCTTCGTCTCATCCATTGGTGGGAAACACTACTTTGTGACTTTCATCAATTATTACTATTGGAAGGTATGGGTTTACTTTCTAAACCACAAGTATGAAGTGTTTAAGTCTTTCAGGAGATGGAAAGCCATGGTTGAAAATGTGACAGGTCTAAAAATCAAAAAGCTCAGAGCCGACAATGGTGGCGAATATGAAGATGATAGATTCAAGAAGTTTTGCTATGAGTACGGTATCAGGATGGAGAGAATCATGCCAGACACACCTCAACACAAGTAGCTGAGCGTATGAACCGAACGTTGATAGAAAAAGCCAAAAATATTTATATACAGTCAAGTCTACTGAACAATTCTAAGCAGAAGCAGTCAACACAACAAACTTACTTAATTAATCGATGACCATCGGTTCCATTGGAGCACAAAATACTAGAGGAGGTATGGAGCTAAAAAGAGATAAAACTATCACATCTAAAAGTTTTTGGTTGTATAACATATGTGCATATCAGTGATCAAAGGAATAAACTTGATCCCAAATCCAAGAAATGCACTCTCATCGGCTATGGTGAGGATGAGTTTGGCTACTGTATTTGCAATGACGAAAAAAAACGTCATCCGTAGCAGAGATGTAATTTTTGACGAAAGGGTGATATACAAGGTGCATAAAACAGTCGCCAGCAACTCAGTATTTGTAGATGTAGATGATGTCCCAGATAGTTCTATGACCAAACTGATTGTAGCGAGTCCTTAGCCAGAGGAACTTGTTGGACCAAGCATTGTGCATCAATTCGACACACCACAACCTCCTACTCCATCTTATGTATTAAGAAGGTTTTATCGGTCTCATGTGCCTAACAGGAGATATATGAACTATCTCTTGTTGACTGATGGAGGGGAGCTTGAATGTTATGATGAAGCTTGTTAGACTAGAGATGCTAGTAAGTGGGAGCTTTCCATGAAAGATGAGATAAAGTCTCTAATCTCCAACCAGACATACCAAACATGGGAACTAGTTGAGTTATCTATGGGGAATAAGACACTTCATAACAAATGAGTGTACCGAGTAAAAGAGAAAGATAATGTGTTAGTACTGGAGAAAATCCAAGGAAGTAAGAATTTAGCAGATATGTTGATAAAGGCAGTGACTATCGACAAACTGAAGTTGTGTTCAACTTCAGTTGGTCTATTAGAATAACAAGACCAGAAAGTCTGCTACATTGATCGAGGTGTGAAGACAGATTGAAATCAGTTTTCAAGTGGAAGATTGTTGGTCAAACTATTCATACACCAGAAATAAATGATAATAAAGCTGAACAGTACATTTTTTATTAAACTAATTAATAATTAGTTGACAAAATATTTGGTATGTAAGATGGTAGGTGAAGATTAATATTAACCATTAATTTGATGGGTGGAGATTAATCTTGACCATCCATTTGGTGGGTGAGGATTAATCTTGATCATCCATTTCGTAGATAAGACGGTAAGTGAGAAATGATCTCAATCATCCATTAAAGAAGACGAGAATTAATCTTGGTCATCTATTGAGAAGATGAATGCCTATATATAGTCTTAGGAATTTATTTGTAAGGTATCTCATCCAAAATTTAGAGAGAAAAATAAAAGCTTAAAAAGATTTAGTGAGATATTGTGAGTTGTGAGTGTTTGTAAACACTTTATGAATTTTTCTTCTTTCAGTAAAATATTTGCATCAGTTCGGAGATGTAGGTATAATTGACCGAACTCCATTATCAATTTGTGTGTCTTATTATTCCTCATTTTCTTTGCTTTCTCATAAATCTAATTATAGAAAAATTGATGTTATTTCACAACATAGACTTCATTCAAACTTACGAGGATTGGGTGCTGTCTCCAGAGGTCAGGTTTCATTATAATGGAAGATATGCACTGTTTTCGGCTGGAAATGATTGTATCAAAATTTTCAGTCTCATTTATCGTGATGAACTATGATTCATTTTATCATAAGCTCTTAGACTTCATTCAAACTTGTGAGGATTAGGGTACTGTCTCCAGAGGTGAGATTTCATTATAGTGGAAAATATACACGGATTCAGATGGAAATGATTGTATCAAAATTTTCAGCCTCATTTATCGTGATAAACTATGATGCATTTTATCAAAAGTTCTTAGACTTCATTCAAACTTGCGAGGATTGGGATACTGTCTCGAGAGGTTAGGCTTCATTATAGTGAAAGATATGCAACAACTCAGAAGCTTTGGCCTTCTTGAATCTCCATTCTTCTGATGATTAAGACCAACATGATAAGAAGCTGACAAGTGCCCATTGAAGATTTTCTTTGACAAGTTCTACAAATATTTAACTGGCATATATTTTTTTTCTTAGATAAAGATTACGCAATTGTACGTGCAAAATAGCGGAATGAAACTGAAGAATGTCCTGCAAGTTGAATAGAAGTTGTTAACCAGACTTAGTAAAGAAAAATGACTTAGTGATTGGTTTGGGTGGTGTTTAACTTGTATAAACTGGCATATGCTTAGGTGTGCAGATGGCTTACTTGGCATATGATTGGGTTTGAAAATGAACCATATTCACTGACAATGGCCTTGGCCAGCAAAGTTTTACCACAGCCATGAGGATCATGGAAAGAACGAACGCCTCTCGGAGGGGACATATGGAACTTTTCCAACTGAACAGCCTCTTGAAGTTCTCTGCTTACCTGCTCAACCCCACCAATTTCTTCCCATCTAACATTGGGAACTTCCGCAACCCTTTCACGCAGGCAGAAGCATTGCTAATTTGGAGATCAGCATTGAAGTGCTAATTAGTTACATCCATGGAGTTAAGAATCTCAGCAACAATAGTTTCATCTTCTAAAATAAAGAATATCCATCTTTTTTCTTATAAAATGTTAGTTTTGGATTGGAAAAACTAGCGACAGCTCTAATGAAATCACTTCATTAACAAAATGTAAGTTAAAAGTTAATTTGAAAAAATTCATTAACAAAATGTGTGGTTGGAGCTGCTCATAAAGACAGGATCTTGATAAGAAAATTTTATTTTCTCCGTTATTTCAGAGTGATTTAGTGGCTCTAGCCCAGAACAAGGATTGGTAACAATTCGATCATAGGTGTAATTGTAAAAAATGCTCTCCAGATACGAACATCAGCTCTCATAGCTAGAATGAAAAAGTTAATATTGAAATAAAATCAAACACATGGAGAGTATTTCCAAAACAAAGGGACAACAGCAAACAAAAGTCTACTTCTTATTTCTTGAGAAAGGTCGCCACTTTTTTTATCAAAATCTTAGAATTATCATTGCCAGGATCAAACAGATGAAAAGAATGACCTTCTTCCTCAATTTCAAACAACTCAATTTCACCTTTCCACCCACTTTCTTTCACCGAATGATAATACCAAACATCTCTCGCTCTCAAGAGATCCTTTCCAGAAACACAAACAAGCAACCTACAGCATCCAAGCCTGGCCAGGCTTGGGGCTGATGGACCTGATGGGTTGATCATAGGATTATCAATACCGTTAGGCGCTGAAGGATAAACAAAATCCCAAATTAGACGGGGAAATATATTATCATGATTCTCAATTGGCTCATTTTCGACCAGATCTGATCCCCAAAAATAGGGATTTCCTTGAAAAGCACCCAAAATTTTAACATTTCCAGGCAAATTCTCAGCGCCAGCTCTCATAGCTATATTATGCACAATATTAGCACCTGCACTGTCTCCTCCGATGAAGACTCGATCAAAATCTCCATGATCTAATATCCATGGTTCCTCCCCATTGTTCACCGAGTGAGAAGCCACCCATTGAAGAGCTGCCCAACAATCCTCATACGCTGCAGGTAGAGGATGCTCTGGTGCTAGCCTGTACTCTATAGATGCCGCAAGAACTTGAGATTCTGATACTAAAGAGTTGACATAACGGTGGTCGACGAGAGAGAAGGCGGATTCTAAGCAGAAAGCTCCGCCGTGGAAATAGACGAAAACTGGAATTTTCTTGTTGGGTTGTGTTAGTTTAGGGAGATAGAGACGAACAGATATAGTTGGGTTTTGGGAGATGGTTATATCTTTTGATTGTGGATCTTGATCGAGTGATGGTGGGACATAAGGTGAGCCGACGAGCCGTTCAACTGAACCATCTTTGTAGACACGGATAATACTGGGGATCTCTGTTTCTAATTCTTTGGTTGTGGAGGAAGCCATTGTTGAAGTAATTTTGCAGAGAGATGGAGATAGAGAGTGAGGAAATTCGGTTTAAGCACAGAAGCGCAAGAGGATGAATGGCGAATATGCAAAGCGAGGAATTCAGTTTCTCTACTAACCTCTCATTTGCGTGATATCTAAAAACTCAAAATTAGCGATTATTAAATGTATAAATTATTTAATAATAATATATAAAAGCTTTGATTGGTTCTAACTGAGCCGAAATTTAATATCTATAACTGAATCAAATAAATAGAATACCAAATAAATTGAACTGATCCCACCTTTAGCTTCACCATGACGTCGTATCTGGCATCTACTTCTGTGTTCATAGCCTGATTTTGCTTCATGATGATGTATAATAATTTATTTATGATGATGTTTCTGCTTTCCAAAGGGTACATTTCACCCATTCTCTTCGTCTTTGACACTCGTAATATGTGACCTTTAAACTTCAATTTGCAATAACAAAAAAGTACGAAAATATGTTTATTAGTGGATTATAAGTAAAATTTTTACCTCAATACGTTATGATAATTTTTTTAAATTTATTATTTGAATATAATTATTATAATTTTTTTCTTTCATGTATTCATATGTCAGTATTTTTTTTTGAAAATATTTTTTTTCATATTTTTCTTTTCATCCATTAGAGAAAACAAAAATATAAATTTCATTTAGTTTACCAAAAAAATATTATTAAGAAAATTTGAATAAACAAAAAAATAAAAGAAATAAAATATTTTTGTAAATTAAATTCATTAATAATATTTATTTTTTGGATTATTTAAAATAAAAAATTTAATGTTTAAATATTTTTAGACACTCTAATTTAATACAGAATATGCAAATATTTTTATTTGTTAAGATAAAATAAAATTTTATTTATTTTTCAATATTGGTTAATTAACTAAAATTTAGAGAAAAAATAGAGGTAAAAAAGAATTAAAAAAATTGACATATCAGTATTAGAAAAAAAAATTTTGGATAATAATTTTATCTGTAATCTATTAAGAATTTTAATATTACATTTATATTAAGTTTAGGTATTTTATTGTTATAAATTGAAGGTTAAGGGTCAAAATATTACAAATATCAAAATTTAGGGCCATGAATACAATTTACTTTTTTCTATAGTCAAGAGGACTTAGAGGAGTAGAGGTGTTTGTGGATCAGTTTGGTGCAAGTTAACACAATATTCAATCTAATCTACAATTTGCAGATTAAAAATTTATCAATTCAATCCAACACGAATATAAAAATAATAATAATTCAATCCAAATTACAATTACGAATTGGATTAGATCATTTGCGATTTAATTTTATATACCTTTTACTTTTTATTTAATAGTAATAGTAATATCCCACAAACATCCATAATATCCCACAAACATCCATAATATCCCAAAAACTCTTAGTTTACTATATAAATTACTTAATAACAAGCCATAGTATGAAATTTATAGTAGAAAGTTTCTAAAAAAATATTGTAATAAATTATCAAAATATTTCATTCCATATGAGGTATCTACAATACCAAAAATTCAACTACATGTAATGCCCCAAATACCGAGTTAGTCGTAAATTGTAGTTTTCGAGATTGATCAGTATACCCGATTATCAAAAATACACCCGTTAGTGAAAAATATTTTATTTCATCATCGAAAAATATTTGTTATGACTAGTCCGAGGGAAAAAATTACAATAAAAATGAGATCCAATAAGTCCTCAAAAGTCAAAATTAAGAAAAAAAAGACCGAATTTAATTAAATAGTTGGTTGACTATACTTTTATTAGGCTATGAAAAATAGTAAACGACATCTAAAAATCTTATTTTAAGATATGAATATACTCTAAATAATATTTATGATTATTTGACAGTGAAAAAAGAATTTTATGGTAAAACTGAAAATTTAATTATCAATTCGATTTAAGTGAATTAGACAGAAAACGAATTCCGATTGAATTAAAAAATTTTGTGTAGACATATAAAAATATTTTATGAATTATGGAATCAAATTTGGGTGAAATTGAGTTTGGAAAGTGAGAAAAATAATGTATAATGCATAATTGGGCCTAAATGGGTTGAGCTTTATTTAGCCCAAGTCCACCCAACTTAGACCACTCTAAATAGGCTCAAAAATCAGAATTATCTAGAGAGAATTCTGCAACTCATTCTTCCCCAAATCCTCCATCTTGGCCGAGACTTGCTTCCCACTTTTCTCTTTCAATTTTCTTTAATTTCTTCACTTTTAACACCAAAATCAATCACCCAAAAATAATTTCAGCTTCACTAGTAGCTAATAGAAGTTTTTAATCTTCATTTGAAGGGTTAAAGTTGAAGAAAATCAAAGGAGGAAAGTTAGGATTCAAAATTGAGGTAAGTGAAATTTATGGTTTTAAATTAGTTTAATGGTTCAAATAGGTAGTTTAAGATATGTATATGATAAATATGAAGTTTATTTGAGTTAAGGAAGTAAAATAATGGTGGATTAATGAAGGGTAAATTTTGGTCATGGTAGGTTCAAGAGAAGAAGAAGATGCTTCCAAGAAAAAGGCAAAGGAAAATGAAGCTTAGGAAAACCAAAATAAGTAATTAAGATTAGTGATTCTAAAATCTAATTATTTCCATTAATTAAGCATGATTCAAGATTATGAAAATTTAGAAAATTGTGTGTTTTGCATGTCATTGCTAATTAATACTTAAAACATGATTAATGAATTATGAAAAGTGAATTCGAATGATTAATTTCAATTAAAAAAATTAATTAGTGAAAATTGTAAAATATGACCTTATTATGTGAAAAATGAATATTAAGAAAGAAATACATTTTAGTGTAGTATTATGATATATATGGAATAATGAATGTATTAATTAGTGAAATGAATAATTATAAAGTGAAAGAAAAATTTTAATGATGACAATTAAAATTAGGCCAAAAAATAAAGAAGGAGAAATTAATATTTTTTTTACTAATTAAATAAAAATTTAGTCATGAAATACAAGAAAATATGTTTTTAGGTGTGTAGAAATTTATTGAAAATTTTTAGATTAAATATTGAATATTTTTCTATTTATTGATGATATTATGTATGAAATGAAAAATAATGAATAAAATATATTTAGTGAGTTTATAACTCAATTGATTATCCATAATGAAATATTGATATATTGGAACGAAAAATGTGAGAAAATTTGGTAATGATAAAATTATTATCAAAGAATAAAATATTAAGTGATTAATAATGTAAAAATAATGGAATTTATGATTTTAATAGAAATTGAATTGAATAAATAAAATAATGTCCTTAGTTATTTTTCTGATGGTTAAATCTAGCCCATAATATAATTGGTTAGCTATAGGATACCATTACTGCAGTTCAGGTCACGACGACTCGCTTATGTAGGCCAATGATGGTCTACTTCAGTGATTGTGATTCAGTGATTCAATGTAGTGCTCAAGTGATCTTTCAAAATTACTCTTTAGTATAGTAAACTTTTGGATCTACGTTCCATGTATCTGGTGTGAAGATTTTATATCGGATGGAAACTAGGGACAAATGTGAATAAAAGTAGTAATAATAATAAATATAAAAAATATAATGAAACTGATAAATGTGAAAAATTATGATAAAAATGAATAAAGTGAAAAATATGAGAAAAATAATAAAAATAAAAAATATGATAAAAATGACATAAGTGATAAATATGATAAAAAGTGATGATTTTAACAAAAAAAATAAAAAAATTGGAAAATAAAAAATAAATGAAGATAAATATTAAATTGTGTAGTAAAAAGAAATAAAAATAAGTAAAACAAATGAGAAATAGAGATATTAAATAGTGAATTAAAAGTAATTAAAAATAAAATATTGATAAAAAGAATTATATCTTAAAGAGAAAAATTGAATAGTATATTAAAAATATTATTGCATGTACATAAAAATATAATTTGTGGAAATTTTTAAATTAGTAATCATCACTGAGCATATTATTGCTCAGCACATAGTTATTTGACTGCGTGCAGGTAGTAGCAGAAAAAATGGGAGCAAGTATACAAGTTTTGGAAACTGATAGAAGAATAAATAATAATAGGTTAGTATTAAGAATGATATGTATATATATGCATAAATATGAAGTTGTAAGAATGAACTTTGTACATATTATGATAATTGGTATTTGCAAATTATTACATGTGTGAAGAATGGAATGATGATTTGTGGATGAATGTAAAATATTTTGTATTATATGTGTGTTATTGTGCCCATAAATGAGATGTGAATTATTTGTCTTGCAGATGGGTTAGTTAGTTTATAGTCGTTATGCTACTGAAATTTTTGTAAAAATAAAAATAATTAATTAAGTGTTAATAATATTATGATTATTAAATTAAGATAAAAAAATTTGGCATATATCGACTATAATCGTATTTACCCACGTAAAGTATGTATAGATTGATTGATATAAGGGTGTCACAGTTTTAGTGGTATCAAAGTATGGTTTAGATAGTTCTAAGATCGAAGTTGGAATTAAGTGAATGGATTATATGTATATACATGCCAATGAATGAATGAAATGTGTAATAAGTCTAACGTATGCTTGCTCCTTTCCTATTTTATAGTGAATGATGACATCCTAATAAGGTCAAGGTGATGGGGACGGTGAGAGTAAAACGTCGGTTAGTGCTAAGCAAGTTGAAACCTCGCAACAAAGTATCACTGCACCAGTTGCACCACTTCCACCGCCACAACCAGATTTTCTCCATCTCATGGCTGATTATATTCAACATAGAATGCAAGCTGAACAAGCTCAACAGCAACAACCAGTAACCCAGGTACAGCCTCCAGCTCCACCTAAAAATAAGCCTATTTTGGAGCAGTTGAAGAAATTATGAGGTGAAGATTTTTATGGGCGTGATCCATTGACACTTGTGCAAATTGAAGAATTGTTGTTTAAAATAAAGAAATTATTTGAAATTACTCATAACCCACCTGAAGAGAAATTTGAAGGTACTGTGGCATTATTTCAGGGTCCTGTATTCTTTTGGTGGGATTCAGTACGCAAAGGTGAATAATTGAATTGAGATTTCTTCTTAGCCCAGTTTGAAAAGAAATATATAGGATCAGAGTATAAAGTAGAGATGCAAGATGTCTTCTGAAGACATAGGCAAGGAAACAAGACAGTAGTAGAGTATGAGAATGAGTTTGAGCGCCTTAGTGCCTACCTTGACGATTATCAGTTGATAGAGGAGAAATTATGTCAGAGATTTGAGAAGGGTCTCCATAATAAGATCAAACAGATAGTGGGTGCACAACAACATCCAAATTTGTGTCCCTTGGTAAAACCAACTATTAAAGTGGAAAGTATTCAATCAGATGAGGCTAACAGCCAAACTCAATTTCAGTAGAAGAGGAAGTCGAGACAGTTCAGTGGTTCGGGTGCCCACAGTAAGAAGTCTAGGGGACCAGCACCATCACAGAGTCGTACATCAGTTGTACCAGGGCGTGGATAAAGAAATACATTATGTGGCAATGCCTCAGTCACTTCTGTGGGCAGTACCCTTAGAGGTAAAAAGGCATGTACAGTTCATATTTGTAGCCATTATGGTAGATCTCACCCATGAGAGTGCAGATATTTGGCTGGCGCCTGTTTCAAGTGCGGTTCAGAAGATCATCAAGTTAGGAATTGTCCAGTGGCTCAAGCTTCTACGACTATATCACCAGCACCTGATATTGGATCTTTACCATCTAGAGGTCGAGGTAGGGGAACAGCCTTTAACCCATCAGCATCTAGACTTTTTTCACTCCAATCTCAGGGTCAGGGATGAGCTACAGGCTATACTTATGCAGTGAGAGTCAGAGAAGAGGAGGATGCTCCTGATGTGATAATAGGTAAATTCATGCTTATGACTGCTTCTGTTTATGCACTTATTGATCCTGGTTTCACACATTCCTACATAAAATATTGATGTTGCACGAGGAAAAGATTAAAGATTCACAATTAGACCAGGACATCCCAATGAGCAATCCTTTAGGGAATAGTGTTGTGGTGAACAAGGTGTATAGAAATTGTCTCATTAATACGCAAGGTTATGAATTCCTAGGTAACCTAATTGAACTCCCATTTCGTGAGTTTGATGTGATATTGGGGATGGATTGATTATCCGCCCATCAAGCTACAATAGATTGTAAACGGAAGACAGTGACACTATCTCGCGGTAGCGCTTACCCCGATGTCGCGCCTAGAGATAGAAAATTTCAATTAGTTGTTGAACCTCACAAGATGTAAAATTTAACAAAATTGAAAATTTTCAATGATTATCTGCTCTCACGTATATCGATATCCTATAATTAAAATTTTTCTCATTATGTGTTTTTAATGCATAGATCACGGTTCTGGTCGTCATTACGCTTTTCGATGCAACCAAAAATTCAATTATTAATTTTCTTTTATAATATTCTATTTTCTTTATTTTCCACCTCCCAAACTATTTTTCTCCATTTATTTTTTTTATTCTTCTAATGTCCATTTCCAATTCAAAACTTATCATTAATTCAATAAATACTCTAAAAATTATAAATAAATTCCTATAATCATTTTAACTCATTTTCTTTCATTTTTCATCATCAATTTCACCAAAATAATATTCAATAACTCCCAATAAATTTTTCCATAATTAGGCTAAAAATCTAAAAATTTACCAAAAATCCTATTAAATATTTCTTATATTCCAAAATTTATTTTTCACTTCTAAACACTCCAATTACCTCCATTATCTTCAATTTAAGGCAAAATTCCTCCAAAATAATTTTTCTAAAATTTAACCATAATTATGGAAATTCTCTAAAAATTCTACAAAAATTCCTAAAAATTATTTTCATCAATTATTTACTAAATCCATCATCCTCAAGCCTTGTTATCTTCATTTCCTATTTTTATCTAATTGTTCAATATTCTTGTCATAAACCCTAATTTTCCATCAACCAAAATCAAATAACAACACACCACAACTCAAAGAATAAATATGACAATAATCAAACCAATAAAATTACATGGAGAAAAGAACAAAATTATCACCTTCTTCAAATGGGTATTTAGCTAAGCTTGCTCTTTTTTTTGCCAAAATCCCACAGTTTTACTCTTTTTCTTCACACCAATACTATTTTAATCATTTTGATTGATAAATAAATATTATTTGAAGAAGAAAAATTGTAAAATCAAGAAAGTGGAGTTTGGAGTGGTTCGGCCATAGAGGAGAGCAAGGAAGAAGATGGAATTTATTATTTTTGTAGGAAATTATAATTAATTTCCTATATATACCCCAATTAACTTAATTAATCACAATTAATTCCTTAATCAATCCACTCATTTTGGCTAATAACACAATTAATTATCTCATAATATTAGCATATGGCCCAATCACAATTTAGTTAATGTTGACTTTACAAATTTTCAACCAATCACAAAATTTTTTCATTTTAATTCATAATTAAATTTAATTCTCCAAAATTCAGCATCTAAACAACTTAATTCCATCAAATTAAATATTCCAAAAATTATAAAATAATTTTCTCTTCGAAATGGTCTCTTCGATTTTGCGAAACGATCACTGGTGAGAAAATTGTATTTTTATGATTTAATCATTTTCTTAATTTGATCCGTAAAAATTCATCCGTCGTCCGATTTCTAATTTATTAGTTTTAAAAATCTTAAAATTAAATTTCGATAACATCGACTCCATTGCAATTGTGTACACATCTCTATAACTTCCGATCCGAAAAATCAGACTGTAAACCTGCACTAAGGATCATATTTCTACAATTCAAGCCCTTAAACTTAAAATCTCACCTTATAACTCCGCTTATGCCCTTAAAATAATATTTTACATATTTCGGTATACTTAAATTATAATTTCACTACCGATTGAAAAATCCAAATTTCGATCCGAACTATTGTCTCGATTTGCATGCATAACACAAAATTGCATTGTTTCATTTGATAAAATTCCTATTTCTATTATCATATTAATATAATTAAATTTTTATGTATTTATTCATATTTAGATTCCGATAGTACGCCTGAATATTGTGGTATAAATGACCGCAATATATGTATACGGTTATGCTTTAACTCGCGGATGTAACAAATAAAAATTAATCAAACATGCTAAAGTCAATTATTCTCGTTCATATTCCTCTTCATTACCATTTCTATTCTCACTCTTGAACAAAACGGGTCCTAAGATAATTATTGCTAATTTCCTTTTAAAAATAATATAATTAACTCAATAAAATTAATCCTTGCAATTTCTTTTTATATGTTGTCATTGTTTTAATGCAATTAACTAATATCTTGTGATTAATTTTTAAATCATGTTTTGATATATGGTAATTAATTTTGATATCAGTAATTGATAAAGTTTTATGAAAATTTATCTTGGTAATTAATTTTAATTTATATTAGTTAATAAAATTATTATTATTATTATTTTATTTTATGATAATAAATAAATTTATGATAATTATTTTTATTTATGATAATTGATAAAATTATAGTAATTAATTACAGTTTATAATAATTAGTTGATTCCTAGAATTGAACCTAACCAAATTGTAAAAATTTCAGTTCGATTAAATTTATTTATATTTAGTACGTTTTACTTCGGTAATCCTAATACAAAAATTGATTTATTCAGTTTTTGAAATACAAACCAAACTTATTGAATCATGCATTTCAATAAGTTTGTTGAAATTTGTAAAAATTTTAATGTCCCAATACTGAAAATCCTAATTAAAGAGTGCCTTCTGTATCATTGCATGTTTTTAATTTTTAATTTTTAATTTTTAATTTTTTTATACCTGTTTCTTAAAAATGATTTCTAACATTTTATAAATGATTTTATATTTTTTAAAAACTAATTCAACAATCATAACAATAATAGTTTTTACTAAAAAACAATAATATTTTTCACTAAAAAAATGTGTATAGTTAATATGTCCCCAATTAAACCAAAATATCTTTTAGATGCATAAAGGTCATGTTATTGGGTTTAGTTACTTCCAAATAATAATATTTTAAAAAAATTATTTTATTACATTATTCTTATATATATACTTAAATGGTTATATAACAAATTGTTGTCTGTTAGCTTTAATTGTTTAATATTTTAAAACTATTTTAGATCAAAGACCAAACGATTATTTTGAATGGAGGAAAAGATAATTGGGCGGTTGGTAGGATGAGTATTGGCGAGGACAACTGAGATGATTGAATGATAAATTAGTTAATTTAATAAATAACAAATTTCTTAATAAAATTAATAAGATAAAATAACTTAATATCAATATTAATATTTAATATATAATAATAATAATTTGATATTTAATAGAAAATATATAAACTGCCAGTGCACCAAGGCCATTGCTAACCAATATAATGATATTGAGTTTGATGAGAACACAACCAATCCTTTGATTAACCATTAGCAAAATCAGGCAGTGACGGAAAATGTGTTTTCTATTTTAGTTGTCTCATCCTTCCTTATATACACGGATCAAGTGGCGAAATTTGAGAGTTAGTAATGTTGGACAAGGTTCTAAAGATAAATCCAGATGTCCAGTCAAGGATGCCTCGCACATGAAGTTATTGAACAAGTAACACAATTTTTCATCTTCCCCTGGAACAACTTATATTAGGGAATTACTCAATTTGATTTATTGTTGATGTTTTTATTATTTTGTTTTGATTCTTTATAATTGTTAAACTGAAAATGAAGTTGAGAGACTGAATTAATGTTCTCAAAATCAGCAAGTTGAAGGAGTTGGTTTTTAAGAGGCAAAATGAGTTGGAAGAAATATACAAAGGAGTTTATATGGATGTAGATAGTGAGACAGCAAGGCAGATTCTCATCAACCTCATAGAATCTGGTTTCCTCTAAAACTTGACTTTTCTCATTTCCTCCTTTATTATCTATTTGGTTATTGGATATTGGTTTATATTTTAGCTTTTGGTGTTAGAGCTTCAATTGCTAATTGCTTTGTTGTTCTTTCTCTTTCTCTCTCTCTCTTTTTTTTTTTTTTTTTTTTTTTTTTTAACATCATTGCGTGAGAGCTGAATTATATTTCGGTATCTTTCCTCCTTCCTTTTTTTAAGAAGACTATATGCCTTTTTCTTTTTGTTGTTATTTATATTATGAAAATTGATTTAATTTTCACCAAAATGAATAATTGTACTAAAAATTAGGACAAAAAAATTCTAGATAGTTAGTGGAGTCACAAATGGTCTCCCTTAAAAATCAACTTCCTTATACTCTTAAAATATTTGTGATAAAGTTTTTTTCAGATAATTTAAAATACAATATATCACTAAAATAAATTACCGACAATAGCTATTAAATAGACAATAAAAGGAACACTATAATTTAACGAGATTCGCCAATTATGTCTACGTCTTTTGACACTACTAAAATAATATTCCACTATTTTAAAGAAATATTACCAAGTGAAATATTACAAGAGAGAGAGAGAAAATATAATCAATCTTAAAAGTAAGAGATTGATGTTTAGGATGATTTGTTAAGAGATGATGAAACTTTTTTTATAGGTTAATGCTTTGAAGAAAAACAACTCACTTCCGATGTGGGATTGCCAAATTTCGCCAAATTTCAACAAATCTCTACCTTGACGATCTCACAATCCCAAATAAACATTCTTTTTACAAATTTCAGTAATATCTTCAAATTTACAAATTTCAGTAATATCTTCAAATGCGCTTTAAAGCGCCCAAATTCAAATTCTAATAACATTTATCAAGTTCAAACAATATTGAAAGTTGACAACTGTCACAACTTTTGTAGCCATATATGCAGGATTTTCAGCAGTCAGAACCTTCTGAAATAGTATCTCACCATCATCAAGAATTTCTTATAAAAAATAATATCGAACATCCATGTACTTCATTCTTGTATGATAAACTTAATTTTTTACTAAACAAATAACACTTTGGTTGTCACAATGCAATTTGACATGTTTATGACCAATTCTCAAGTCATTCAGCAACCCCTAAAGCAAATTGTCTCCTTAATAATTTCTGAAACTGTCATGTACTCTGTGTCAGTTGTAGACAAAGCAACTGTTGATTGTAAAGTGGACTTCCAACTAACCGGTGCTTTTGTAAGCGTGAATACATAACCAATAGTAGATTGACGTTAGTCTGAATCACCTGCACAGTTGGAATCATAATATCCAACTATATACTGAATTTCTCATCCCGTTCAAATATTATACCAATATTTGCAGTTTTCTAAATATACCACAAAATCCATTTCACAGCTTGCCAATATTTTTTACTAGGATCATGCATGTACCTGCTCACAACTCCAACTTCTTGTGAAATGTCAGGCTTTGTACATACCATTGCATACATCAAGCTACCAACAACATTTGCATATGGAACCTTTGACATATAGTCTCGTTCTTCATCACTTTTTGGAGATGAAGATGTCATGAGCTTAAAATGAGGAGCAAGTGGAGTACTAACTGGTTTTGTCTTCTCATTAATCCCAAAACACTTTAATACCTTTCTCAGATATTGTTTCTGAGTCAAATAAAGTCTCTCCAATTTTTTTATCTCTGTATATCTCCATAACGAGAATCTTCTTAGTTTTCCTAAATTCTTCATTTCAAATTTCTGATTTAGTTGAGCTTTTAACTTTTGAATCTCTCATTCATCCTTTGAAGCTATTAGCATATCATCAACATAAAGGAGAAGATAGATAAATGATCCATCTCGTAGCTTGTGCAAATATACACAATGATCATATTTACTTCTTATGTATTTTTTCCTTATCATAAACTTATCAAATCGTGTGTACCATTGTCTTGGAGATTGTTTCAATCCATACAATGATTTGCTCAACTTGTACACCAAATTTTCCTTTGCAGCAACTTTAAATTCTTCTGGCTGAGTCATATAGATTTCTTCTTCTAAATCTCCATGTAAAAATGCAGTTTTTACATCTAGCTAAACTAGTTCCATATCCAATTGTGTTGCCAAGACCAACAGTATTCTAATTGAGGAATGTTTTACAACTAGATAAAACACTTCATTATAATCAATTCCCCCATTCCGAGCTTAGCCTTTAGCTACCAATCTTGCCTTGTAGCAGATATCATTTTTGTTAGAAAATTCTTCTTTCTTTGCATAAACTCATTTACAGCCAATCGTTTACTTTCCCAACTTACATGTTTCATTCTTTTCAAGGGATTGCATCTCTTTTTCCATAGCTTTTCCTTCTTTTGAGCTTTGAATAGCTTCACAATAAGTGGAAGGAATCTTATCATCTACTGAAGATGTATAATTAGTCATATTTTCAAGTCGAGCAGGTTTCTTAATATTCCTTTTCGGCTTTTGTAGTGCAATTGACTCAAGTTGTTGAGGAGGTTTTTGTGCTAACACCTCTGCTTCTTCATCTGATCCATTTTTTTACCATTAACTCCTTTTATGCTATAGGAGTAATTTTATCAGACTTTACAATTGTCGGGTCAACAATTCTTCTTCTATCAAACTCTACTTATTTGGGAGTTCCCTTCACCTACTGTGGAGAACCATCTGTATGCTCCTCTGTTACCTTTTTTTAACACGGTAGACTCATCAAAGGTAACATCTCTACTAAAAATTATTTTCTTCGTCTCTAGGCACCATAAACGATATCATTTGATACCAGAGGATAGCCCCATAAAGATAGTTTTCTTTTCCCTTGGATCTAACTTCGATTTCTTAACATGATAGTATGCAGTGGAACCAAACACATGTAAGGAATTATAATTTGTAGTAAATTTTCCATGCCACACCTCAAAATGTGTTTTTCCATTGATAGCACTTGATGACAAACGATTAATGAGATGACATGCGTATGTTACAACCTCATCCCAAAATTGTCTACCCAACCTAGCATTAGACAACATATATCAAATTTCTTCAGTAGAGTTTGGTTCATGTGTTCAACCACTCCATTCTGTTGTGGTGTATTTCTGACAGTGAAATGTCGAACAATTCCTTCATTTCTGTAAACTTTCATGAAGAGATCACTTGTGTACTTTCCGCCATTGTCTGTTCAAAGACACTTGATTTTTCTGTCCGTCTGAGTTTCCACCAGCTTCTTCCAAATGAGAAAAACTCTCAACACTTCATCATTTGTCTTCATTGTATACACTCATACTCTTCTTGAACAATTATTAACAAAGGTAACATAGTAGTGTTTACCTCCTATTGAAACAGTTTTGGAAGGACCCCATACATCTGAGTGAATATAATTCATAATACTTTTGGTATCATGGATTGCAGTGCCAAATTTCACTCTTGTCTACTTCCTTCTGATGCAATGCTCACAGAAGTCTAATTTGCAGGTTCGTACTCCTTGCAATAATCGTTGATTCGCCAGAAGTTTCAAGAATTTTTCACTTGCATGCCTCAAGTGCATATGCCACAATCTGGTTGTTTCTAACTCATGGTCATCACTAGAAACTGTTGTTGTTGTTCCAATGATTGTATTGCCTTCATAGTAATACAAGTTGTTGCTCCTTTGAACTCCTTTCATCACCACAAGTTCTCTACATATAACCTTCATTATTTCATTTTTAATGACTATAACCCTTTCTCCCAATGATTCCCATAGAAATGAGATTTTTTGTCAGACTTGGCACATATCTTATGTCCGTCAGAGTTCCGATTGATCCATCACAATTTTTCAACTAGACTGAACCAATTTTAGTTATTTTGCTAGGGTTATCATTTGTTGTATAGATAACACCACCTTCAATTTCTTTAAAATCGAAAAAATATTCCTGATTGAGACACATATGGTGGCTACAGCTTGAATCTAGGATCTAAGCTATCAAACTGTTTATTGAAGGCATCAATGCTAATGAAAAGTTTGAATCATCATATTCAGCTATATTTAAATCTGCAACACCCTTGCCTTTACCAGGTTTACTTCTCAACTTAGGACAATTTTTCTTCCAGTGCCCATTTTCTCAATAAAAGATACATTCATTTTTGCCCATTCTGGACTTTGATTTGTCTTTCTTTCCCTTATTTTTTTTTCGAGTGACCTCTTACTATCAAAGCTTATGCTGCTCTACTAGTGCTATATTTCTTGTTTTTTGTCATCAACTCATAGCTATATAGTGCAACACATACTTCACTAAGAGACACTCAACTTTCCCATAGAGTAGAGTAGTTTTTAGAAACTCAAACTCCTCAGTAAGGGATCTCAATAACATTAGGGTCAGATCTTCATATTTAAAAGTCACATCCAAATTCATTAGATCTGCTACAAGTTGATTGAAATTGGTGATGTGATCATTCATCGTGGTACCAGGAATATATGTGAATCTGAACAATTTTTTCTTTATATGGAGTTTATTTTGACTGCTCTTTTTTAAGAATTTTTCCTCCAGTGCCTTCCATAATTTACTTGCAAAAGTTTCTTTACAAAAGACATACTTTTGCTTTCTAGACAGGCACGATCGAATTGTACCACATGCCAAATGATTGATTGTCCTCCATTTATTCTCATTTACACCTTCTGGTTTTTCTCCCTCAATGGCAATGTCTAAATCTTGTTGAAATAAGGCATTTAGAACTTTACCTTGCCACATACTGAAATGACCTGTACCATCAAAAATTTTCACTGCAATTCTCGTATTTACCACAATAGTTCTTGTCAAAATTGATGAAGTAGAAGTTATTATGTCCATCGTGGATTTTTGTACATCTCTTGCCATTTCGAATATTTAATAGCTTTCAAATGCAAAATACCCAAGAATCCAAGGAAATATTTCTGATGTGGAAGATCAGCTTACGCCGCAACCACATAGTATATAACTTAGTAACGTTGGCTCTAATATCAATTGTTGTGGAAATCAGGTTAGTTTCCACCAAAATGAATAATTGTGTCAAAAGTAAGACAAAAATTTTTTTTTAAGTAGTTAGTGGAGTCACAAATGGTCTTCCTTAAAATCAACATTCTTAGAGTCTTAGAGTCTTTGTGACATAATTTTTCTTAGGTAATTTAAAGTACAATATATCACTAAAATAAATTACCCAACAATAGCTATTAATTAAATAGACAATAAAGGGAACACCAAAATTTAATGAGGTTCAGTCAATTATACCTACATTCTCAGACACTACTAAAATAATATTATATTATTTCAAAGAAATATTACAAGAGAGAGCGAAAATACAATCAATCTTAGAAGTAAGAGATTGATGTTTAGCATGATTTGTTAAGAGAGGATGAAACATTTTTTTATAGGTTAATGCTACTGTGGAAAAAGAATTCACTTCTGATGTGGGATTGCCAAATTTCAACAGTTTATGCACTTTATGACGTTTGATGTATTAGAAAAGTTTGCATACTTAATGATGTTCTACTCTTCAAGAATATAAGTTGCTTTCTTGGATCTTTTGGTGCTATTTCTTAAGTACTACTTACGACGTCTATTGTTATTTTGTGAAGTTTTTTTTTTAATTTTATTTTATATTTATATGTGCTATTTCACTCTTTTCATTGATTTAAGCTAACAAAAATTAGCAAATTGGTTGTATTTGTGATAGTGATGCAGAATTGTTTTGGACATAATATATTTTGTTATCTCGCTATTAATATGTAGGAATATTTTTATGGGTAATGTTGATCTGTATTTTGGTCTCTTAAAAGGCCTAGAGGGTCGTGGACTACACAAAAGAGGTAGTCATTCTCTTGCATGTACTATAAAAGTGTTAAACTCACATATATATTAGTGGATAATAGTAAGGAGACTCAAACTCGATACTTCCCCCAATTCTTACAAGTGAATATACGAAACAAGCCACCCCATGATCAGCTAATGTTGGCCTATTTGATCTTCAAGTGTGGATGATCATATTAGAAAAGCAAAGAGCAAACATTAAACCGGAAAGATATTTTGGATAGGGTCCAGAAATGGCAATGTGCATATGAGGAAGAAAATTTGAGAAGGTAAAATAATTTTTTTTTAAAGAAGAGAAGGTAAATTAATCTCTGTGAATTTAAATTAATTAGAATTTTCTAAAAGCATGTCAGTGTTATAAGGAGTCATGTGGTATGTTTTATTTCTATTTATGGTTTCAGAATTTAATCATCACAACCTATATAAAAATAAGTTTGATTATATCTTAATATCCATGAGAAATATGTGTGCAATTACTACCTTTGTCCAAGTTGCCCCTATATAGACATATATTTTGTATTTATTTCATATTGTATCATATATTTTATTGCACTGCCATTAGATACTTTGTTTCTAAACAAAAACTGATCAAAGAATAAGTATGCCAACCTCAGCACACGAGCAAACTCAAGAATCTGAGTTGTGAAGAAAACTTCTCCTCTATTGATTGAAAATAGAAAATACGAGTTCAAGTTCTAAAATGATAATGACACGTGGCTCAGCTTGGAAAACTTCAACTTGTACTAAGAATTACAGGCTAGTAACTGGCTCTGCCCTGTTAAGCACATGCAGAATGTTGAACCTTAAAAGTAATGAGAGGAAACAGCTAGTTAGAAGCTCTGGTAGCTGGTCAACAGCTAGCATGCATGAAAACCAAACTCATACTATTCATCCCCCCTCAAGTTGGAGCTCGATAGCAATCTGCAAGGCCCAACTTGGAAATGAGTTTGATAAAATGTGGGGCAAAAAGGGCCTCAGTGAAGGCATCTGCTGGTTGCTCGGTAGTAGATATATATATGCACATTAGAGATGAACCCCTTTTCACTTGACTGCGAACAATGTGGCAGTCATTATTGTCTAGATGCTTTGTTCTCTCATGGAATACACGGTTAGCAGATATATGCATGGCTGCCATATTATCACAGTGAAGTTTAAGAGCCAAATACAAGAAAATACCAAAATCTTGTAAGAGATAGGAGAACCATTGCAACTCACATACAATTGAACTTATGCTCCTATAGTTGGCTTTAACTGAGAATTTTGACGTTGTACCTTGCTTTTTGGTTTTCCATGAAGCAAGAGCTGGACCAAGGAAGATACAAAATCCAGTTAAGGATCTTCTTGTGAGAGGACAAGTGGCCCAATCAGCATCACAATAGGCCTCAATGGTGAAAAATTAGCAGCTGGAAAGAAGAGACCTAAGGATGGGTAGCCTTTGATATAACTAAGGACATGCATATGGCACTCTTCCAATGAGAAGTTCTAGGTGCCTGAACAAATTGATTTAATTACTTGACTGAAAAAGTAATCTCAAGTCTAGTGATGCCTAGATATAGTAGCCTCCCAACCAGCCTTCGATAGGATTGTGCATCTTCTAGCAAGTCTCTATCATCTGGTAATAACCTATGTCCTTTAGGAAATGGTGTAGAGGCTGATCGGGCTCCTGCAAGGCCTGCATCAGAAATAAGATTAAGAGCATATTTTCTTTGATGAACATAGATCCCTTGATTAGACTTGGAAATTTCCAATCCAAGGAAATATTTAGCTTACTGCAAATCTTTTACTACCGACAAAAATAACTGCCACTATACTAAGAGAAGCTAAAATAACTAAGATGTGAAATAAATACATCTCCATCTATACGGGAACATGACACGTGTATCAGCTTGGAAGACTTCAATTTCTACTAAGAATCACAGGCTATTAACTGGCTTTGCCCTGTTAAGCACATGCAAAATGTTGAATCTTAAAAATAATGAGAGGAAGCAGCTAGTTAGCATCTCTGGTAGTTGGTCAGCAGCTAGCATGCATGGAAACCAAACTCAAAAACGTTCTTGCCAAACACAATGCCAAAAGGGCCTGTAATCATTTAATGAGTTCGAACTAGAATAAATAGCTATAAGTAATAATCTTTTCCCTTTCAAATTTCAGCAATATCTATACTGCTATTTGATTTTGTGTCAAATAAATCAAGAACCATTACTGATGCCACTACTACTTAAAAGTCAACTGAATTCCTTTTTCTTGAATTGCCAGGATGAGAATCGATATAGTGCAGGAAGAGAAACACATAAAAATCTGAAACGCGCGGAAAAAGCCCGAATTTTGGTCAGTAAAATACCATGTGAGCTTTCAATCATCATTCATTTGTGCAATTGCTTTCCCCATTATATGTTTTCTTGCAAACTTGGAGTCCCAATTAGGTTCCTGCAAGAACTAGGATGAGAATTTGTGGAGTTTTCTAGAGATCTCATTCATGTTAGAGTTGCAAAACAAGCTGACAAAGTTGGAAATGGCATAGGCTCCTAACATCAACCCGCAAGTGATGGACAAAATGCTGCAACATTCATGGCTAAGTTTGAAATAAAACTAGTTTTCAATAAAAGTGAATTTAGGACAGTAATTAAAACCTATTTATTTGAGAATTTTTAACTCAGCCATATTAAAACATTCTGATCGCCAATAAAACGTCTGCACTACTGAAATTGAAAGTTTGCAGTGCTGTGTAGGAAATTCCATTCGTTCATAAAAGGTCTTGTGAGTTATAAATTCCTAGACAGCAGGTTCCGAAAATTTTGGACTGTACTTCATGGACGGGGGCTGGCACAGGCCTGATGGATGCTGCCATAAAAGGAGCATTGCAAGCTGTAAAGCCTGTAGCTTTGGCCTACTTGAAAACTTTCTACAGTCTCCATTCTTCTGGTTATTAAGGCCAGCATGATAAGAAGCTAACAAGTGCTCATTGGGTGTGTTTGGGATTGCTATTAGGTGTTCAAAAACAGGTTTAAAATTTTTTTGATTTAATTGACTGATTTTTATAATTTTTTGTAAGCTGTTTTTTCCAAATCTGATTCTGTCAAAAACATTTATTTACTTGCTTCTGTCCAAAAGCAGTTTCCAAAACTCAAAAAACTTAAAAATAAATTTTTTTTCTCCAAAAACGCTTTTGGCAAACTCAATACCAAACAGACTCATTGAAGATTTTCTTTGATAAGTTCTACAAATATTTAACTGGCATATTTTTTTTTCTTAGATAAAGATTGCTCAATTGTACGAGCAAAATAGTGGAATGAAACTGAAGAATGTCCTACAATTTGAATAGAAGTTGTTAACCAGACTTCGTAAAGAAAAATGACTTAGTGATTGGTTTGGGTGGTGTTTAACTTGTATAAACTGGCATATGCTTGGGTGTGCAGATGGCTGGCTTGGCATATGATTTGGTTTGAAAATGAATCACATTCACTGACAATGGCCTTAGCCAGTAAGGTTTTACCACAGCCATGAGGATCATGGAAAGAACGAACGCCTCTCGGAGGGGACATATGAACTTTTCCAACATTTCAGGATGCTCTACTGGGTACTGAACAGCCTCTTGAAGCTCTCTGTTTACCTACTCAACCCCACCAATTTCTTCCCATCTAACATTGGGAACTTCTGCAACCCTTTCACGCAGGTAGAAGCATTGCTAATTAGGAGATCAGCATTGAAGTGCTAATTAGTTGCATCCATTGAGTTAAGAATCTCAGCATCAATAGTTTCATCTTCTAAAATCAAGATTATCCATCTTGTTGCTTATACAATGTTAGTTTTGGATGGAAAAACTAGCGACAGCTCCAATGAAATCACTTCATTAACAAAATGTAAGTTAGGAGTTAAATTGAAAAAATTCGTTAACAAAATGTTGATAAATCGAAAGTTAATTAAGAATCACTTAAATTACATCTAGACAAGATTGTAGTAGCTCATAAAAACCGGATCTTGATAAGAAAAAAAAATATTTTCTCTGTTATTACAGACTGGCTCAGTGTCTCTATCTCAGAACAAGGATTGGTAACACTTCAATTATAGTTGTAAAAAATGCTTTCCAGATACGAACATCAGCTCTCTTAGCTAGAATGAAAAGGTTCATATTGAAATAAAATCAAACACATGGAGAGCATTTCCAAAACAAAGGGACAACAGCAAACAAAAGTCAACTTCTTATTTCTTGAGGAAGGCCACCAATTTTTTGATCAAAATCTTAGAATTCTCAATGTCAGGATCAAGCAGATGAAAAGAATGACCTTCTTCCTCAATTTCAAACAACTCAATTTCACCTTTCCACCCACTTTCTTTCACCGAATGATAATACCAAACATCTCTCTCTCTCAGTAGATCCTTTCCAGAAACACAAACAAGCAGCCTACAGCATCCAAGCCTGGCCAGGCTTGGGGCTGATGGACCTGATGGGTTGATCATAGGATTATCAATACCATTAGGCGCTGAAGGATAAACAAAATCCCAAATTAGACGGGGTAATGTCTTATCATGATTCTCAACTGGCTCATTTCCGACCGGATCCGATCCCCAAAAATATGGATTTGCTTGAAAAGCGCCCAAGATTTTAACATTACCCGGCAAATTATCAGTTCCAACTCTCATAGCTATATGATGCACAATATTAGCACCTGCACTGTCACCTCCAATGAAGACTCGATCAAAATCCCCATGATCTAAAATCCATGGTTCTTCCCCATTGTTCACCGAGTGAGAAGCCACCCATTGAAGAGCTGCCCAACAATCCTCATACGCTGCCGGTAGAGGATGCTCTGGTGCTAGCCTGTACTCTATAGATGCCGCAAGCACTTGAGATTCTGATACTATAGAGTTGACATAACGGTGGTTTACGAGAGAGAAGGCGGATTCTATGCAGAAAGCTCCGCCGTGGAAATAGACGAAGACTGGAATTTTTTTGTTGGGCTGTGTTAGTTTAGGGAGATAGAGACGAGCAGAGATAGTTGGGTTTTGAGATATGGTTATATCTTTTGTTTGTGGATCTTGATCGAGTGATGGTGGGACATAAGGTGAGCCTACGAGCCGTTCAACTGAGCCATCTTTGTAGACACGGATATGATTGGGGATCTCTGTTTCTAATTCTTTGGTTGTGGAGGAAGCCATTGTTGATCTAATTCTGCAGAGAGATGGAGATAGACAGTGAGGAAATCTGGTTTAAGCACAAAAGCTCAAGAGGATGAATGGTGAATATGCAAAGCGAGGAATTCACTTTCTCCTCTTGACTTTAGAAAGTAGAAACATCGGCATAAATAACTTATTATACCGCATCGTGAAGCATAATCATTAATCAGGTATGAACACAGAAGTAGCTGCCAGATACGACGTCGTGGCGAAGCTTGAGGTGGTAGCAGGTGATACAAAACCGAACTGCCATTAAAAAACAAATCCAACCAAATAGAAATAAATTGGACTTAGTTCAATTTATTCGGTATTAGTTATAGATATTAAATTTCAGTTCAGTTAGAACCTATCAAAGTTTTTATATATTATTATTAAACAATTAATATATTTAATAATCACTAATTTTGGGTTTTTAGATATCATGCAAATGAGAGGTTAGTACTAAGATAATTATTGTTATTTTCCTTTTAAAAATAATATAATTAATCCTTGCAATTTTCCTTTTATAATTATCATTGGTTTTTTTGCAATTAACTAATCTCTGTGATTAATTTTAATATATGATAATTAATTTTGATATAATAGTTGATAAAGTTCCATGAAAATTTATCTTGATTTTTGGTAATTAATTTTAATTTATATTAGTCCATAAAGTTATAATAATTGATTTTATTTCATAACAATAGATAAAAATATGATAATTAATTTTATTTATAATAATTTGATAAAATTATAGTGTGAACCGAACCAAACTATAAAATTTCAGTTCCATTAAATTTATTTATATTTATATCGTTTTACTTCGGTCATCCTAATACAATATTTGATTTATCCTTTTAAAGTTCAAACCAAACTTATTGAATAATATTCAATAAGTTTGTTGAAATTTGTTACAATTTCATGTATACTGAAAATCCTAATTAAAGAGTGCCTTGAGTATCGTTGCATGTTTTTTTATTTTTTATATCTGTTTTTTAAAAATAATTTCTGACATTTTATAAATTATTTTATATCTTTTAAAAATTGATTCAACAATCATAATAATAATAATAATTTTCACTAAAAAAACAATAATAACTTTTAGTTAAAAAAATGTTTGTATAGTTATATGTCCCTAATCAAACTAAAATATTTTTTTTTATTTGAATATATTTGGCCATGAGAATCAATTTTATATTTTATATTTATTTTTAATATGTATAATTTTAAAATTATAATAATTGGAAAAAATATAATTTATTAAAAATAATTAAAACATAAAATTCCATTATTAATCAATTTACTAATAAATAATAATTTAGAAATATATTAATAATTAAAAAAATTAAATGCTACATTTAAAATAATATTTTTAAAAAATAAAAGTACAATAGCTATAGTGAAACACATAAGGAAGGAGAAGAAGTTGTTATATATATATATATATAGCAAACTCATAATTTATAGAAAAAATAATAAAATTTTATTATTTTTTTAACTAATTTGATTTGATTCACTCGAAAATGAAATATTAATTATCTAGAGATAAGACTGTAAACTAATCGAATTGAATTGAATATTATGGTGCTCAAATTCAGTTAGTTTAAGTTTATTACATGCTCAACTTCGATATGATGTTTTATATTTGAATTCAAATTCAGCTCATTTGAAAATTATCAATTTTGCGAGCAACTTGAGTTCAGTTTATAAAAAATTCGTTTATTATGTTTAACGAATTTAACTTTGAGTTCGATTTGTTAACTAATAATGACAAAAATTCGAGCTAGATAATAAAATATAACATCAACGAATTCTAAATGTATATATTTTCAAGTTTTTAAACGAATATATTCGCGAACTTTTAAATAAATACATTCGCGATCTTTTAAACAATATGTTTTACAATTTTAAAAACGAACATGTTCGTAAACGTATTCGTGAGTTTATAAACGAACACGTTCACAAGTTTTTAAACAAACATTTGTTCGAACTTGTAAATAAATATATTCGCGAACTAATAAATCAAATAGTATTAAATTTGAACTCAAGTTCAAATCGTTAATAATAATAAATAATTTGAATTTTTTTTTCTGAATCAATACTCAAGTAGTTCGAGAACTATTTGATTTATTTACAATCATACTTAGATATAAAGAAAGGAGTGATTTTTATTGATGAAAAAATTTTAATCATATTTTATTTTATATTTTTGCTAACTAAAAAATAACAATATATATATATATATATGAACCAATTAACCAAACATCCTCTAGAGGTATGGTGGTAGTTTTAGTTACTGTCAAATCTCAATAATAGGAATACGTTTTTGGAAAATTATTTTATGATATTATTCTTATATGGCAATTGGCTATAATTATTTAATATTCTCAAACTATTACAGATTAAAGACCAAACAATTATTTTGAGTGAAGGTAGAGAAATTGGGGTGGTTCGTAGGACAAATAATGTGGGTTGAGGAAGAGATGGATTGATTGAGAAGGAAAACGGAAATAATTGAATGATAAATTAATTAATTTAATAAGTAACAAATTTCTTAATAAAATTAATAAAATATAATAATTTAATATTTAATAGAAAATATATAAACTGCCAGTGCAGAGAAGCAGCTCCGGCCAGCGCACCAAATCCATTGCTAACCAGTATAAAGATATCGAGTTTGATGAGAACTCAAGCAGTCCTTTGATCAACCATTTGTAAGATTCGCCAGTCACGGATAAAAGCGGTATAAATATCAACCATTAGCAAAGTTGAGGGACTGTTTTGGAAATTAACCCATGGGAGAGTAGTACAGTAGCCGCAGCCCGCAGGGAGGCAGTAGAATGGCATTTGGGTAATTTCACAAAGACAAAAAGAAATTAGGGTTAGGGATGCAGCGCCGCAGCGCCTTTCTATTTAATTCTCAGTTTGTTTATCTTCTTGCTTGTGACCTGTGAGCACAGCCCTGCTTTCATTTTGAAAGTAATTAGCATTTAGCAAGCTGTGCTTCGGTTTGCCTCTCTGATCCTCTACAGTAGGAGTAGGGAGAAATAAGTTGAGAAGGTTTTGAATTATTGAAATCAGGAGATGGGCCTATGATGATGCTTTCAAATATTTGTCCGTACCATCTGATGATATTTCATTTGATGCATTTGAATATTTTTTGAGGCCTTTTTTTTTTTTTTCTGGTTTCAATTGAATAAAAGATAAATGAAATTGATAACTGCTGAAGGGCACTAATGAATTAAGTTATTACATCAAACTATGAAAGCTCCAAGGCGAGCTTGTTGATGTTAATTCCTCGCACTGTTCTGAGCCCTTTTAGTTAGATCGAATTTTCTTTTTTTCCCAATTTTGTTTTTCTTAGGATTTTTTTTTTTGCAAAAAAAGGCAACAATTAGAGTCTCTGAATTGCTTTGATAGTAAATAGCTTTTTCAGTGCTGTACGTTGCCGAAATTGATTCTAACGGGTGCTAGATTCTGGCATTTTTCTCACTTTATGAGGCGAATGCATTCAGACGTTCCCACATTTACTACAAATTCAGGATTTTCGTATGAATCTCAATTCCGGAAATCCTAATTTAAGAGTGATACTGATGGCATTTGTTAATGTGGATTTAAGATTAGGTGTTTGACGTAAATTACGATAGCATATAAGGTGTTTGAAGAAATTTCAAGACATATCGCTGGATATCCTCATTGTGCTGCTGACAAATAATCCTGCAAAGTAATTCTTAGTTCTTATAGAAGAATTTGGTAAACAGAATTGGTCGATGTATGGGAAATTGTAGAATTAGGAAGATTGCAGTCCTTTTTTTTTTTTTAAATTCATTCCTCGTCATTTTAGGATTTATATAGTTCCAACTGAAATTTTAGGATTTGAGACTTCGTGAAACAATCAGATTTGAACGGGGGAGATCAGGATGGTTAGTATTGTAAGGTTTCAACTGAAATTTTATGATTAAATTCGAGACATTGAGAAACTCTCAGCTTTAGAATATGTAAGATTGTTCTGAGAGAGATCAAGGTGTTGCAAACTGATGCATTGTTAATTTTTACTGATGCATTGTTATTGGTTAGTTACCATCAAGAGAAGCAAACTATGTAAATCATCAATTATTGTATCTGATTATAACTACACAAGTGTGAAGTGATTTAAGTATAGTTGAATAGGCCGGATACAGATACCACTATGACTAGGTCAGATACGGATGCAATGAGTTTGTAAATATTGTTTCTCGATAATGTACTTATTAACATATGCTTCATCATTATGTATTAGAGAGTCGTCAATTTCATAAGCAGAAAGGTATTGTTTGCTTTCTGTAGCTGACATAAACTTATACATAATCGTGTCAAGGACTATGTAATGTAACTGCTAATATTAGTCCATTTCCATGTTCCAGGTGGAGTAGTAATCTTCCTTTATTTATTTAGCAATTAAACTAGGAAAGGTAAATTTCAGAATTGTATGAAATTGGAAACTAGACTTCATAAAGGTGACTTCTTCTCAAACAATTTTATCGATCATGATCACTTATGGGGAGTTTCACTACAGATTGATGCATGAGTTTTCAAAGAATAGGGAGACCAAAGATGGAAATAGTTGTGGCTGAACTTGAACAGATTCACGAGAGAAAGAGATGAATTGATTTTTTTCACTTTAGTATATGCTTAATCCAACTATATAGTATTTTAAAGGCAAGTAATTTTTTCTTGTTGACTGAAATCCCTTTGCTGTCATATCTGATTTTACTCCATATCTTCTGTAATTAGGTCCTGTAATCCTTGATGTGTGTTTTTATTCTTTTGTAAATTGAGAATTGATGCGCTTTTTACACCATATATTTCTGTAATGAGAAGGTAAAGAGTGGCATTATTCACCAAATCCTTGTGTTTCCTTATGGTAACAGAGCCAAGTCTCTATCCTTAACTGTTTTTTAATCCGTTTATTAATATCAATAGAGATACTTTGAAATCATGAATGGTAATTTGGCCATTTGAGTGTTGAAAAATTGTAAAGACATTTATTATATTTTACTAAAGTCAATTTGAGATGGTTCTGTATAGACATGCAGTTTTAAACTCTTGAACCTGTAAAACAATACTACATTTAACCAATCTCAAACCGTCAAAACTGGTTCCTCTCGGTTGGTTTGTTCATTGAAATCCCCAAATCTACCATAAAAATTTGGGGATCCAAATGATCCGGTAATGCCAACACTAACCTTGAACTTCTCCTCAACCATATCAAAACAAATAGTCACCGAAACACCAATTTCTTTAATAGACAACCACTATAAAATCTCTGTTTCACCAAATTTCTGATCCTTCAAATGATTTAGGAATCAAATCAATGTCTCATTACTATTATTATAGCAGTATAACGGCTAGCGAAGAGTACTCTATTATCATCGTTAGCGTAGTTATAACCAATTCCATGGAGGAAAACACCATAGAAAGCGCCAATAGAGTTTAGCTGTTGTTTATAGTCGCTGATGGTTGGATTCCATAACATTGTAAACATCATATTGTGTTCATCAAGTAAACAAATGAGGCCGTTACAAGATCCTAGAATTTCGATGTAAGAATTCTGACCTCCTTGTATTGCTGGGGTATAATTAAGCTTCCTTAGTCCACATGCAATATGGTCGTGGTTGTTTGCTTCATATGATGGAGAGATCTGTAGCAGAAATCTGACAGAACTCTCTCTAGTATCTAATACATACTATTTATAAGACAAAACAAATAAATTTAATTGAGAAAGAGGAAGTTATGTACCTGATTTGGCCGAATCCATCGTCTTAGAAACGATTAGAAAAGTTTTTGCATCAAGATATTCTCTCGTTTTCTAACTCCAGAATGATGGAATTCTTATTACTTATTATTTCCTTATCATCTATCTTTCTTTATATAGAGGAACTTAATTATTAAAGTTACCAACAAGAGAGACTTAGTTAATCGGTATATAATAATTATGGGTTATCCATCATACCCATATTATTATTTGAGCTCACATTAATTCTTTCACACTTAATTAATAAATGAAGTATTGTCTAAATTAAGAATTGATCAAATTCTTAAGGTCATTGATTTGTAATTTGTCCTGATATTTTAATTAAAAGCCCACAAATATAAGATATTAAAATAAAATATCTTACATTTTCTCACTTGGGCGTATTAATTGAGAACATATTACAAAAGACTTCACATTCCCACTCGATTTAATAAGATTATCAATAAAGGATCATGGCGGAAACCACATAATCAAGAACATAACACCTTCCATAGTCATATATGTCAATAACCCCATGAATCGTCATGAGCATGAGTGTGGTAATGTGGTAAGAATTATTCAACACTAACTTTATGATCAAAAATTTATGTTTTGATTTTCTTATCAGTCAGATTTTTTATCTTTATGTAACACAGTTACTCATAAGAAATTCTTTATTACTTCAAATTGAAGTGTGTATGTCTTAAAAACTTTATATCTCGAGATACTTTATGTGTCACAAGACATACACCCAAGGCTATAAACAGCAATGCCCCAAGCCTTCACTTAAGATGACACTAATCTTAAAACTTTCATAATATTTAATTTGATATATCACATAATATTTTCCAATGAAAATATAACACTGTATTGATAATCATCAGAAATACAATAATGTACATTTATACCAATGTATAAAGTACGTACAAATATTACATAAAGTAATATAAAATCCTCCCATTAATCCAAGGGATCAAAACCAGACTTTAGACTCATACTAATGACATGTTTTACATAAATATTGGGTCGAAATCCCTTGGTTAGAGGATCTGCTATCATATCTTCTGTACTGATATGATCCACCTCAACGTCACCTTTCTTTATCAGCTCTTTCAATGTCAAATACTTGACTTCCATATGCTTAGACCCTGTGATATTCTTGTTGTTTTTAGCAAACAACACAGCTGAAAGATTATCACAATACAACTTTATGGGTCTGTCAATGGAATCAACAATTGACATTTCTGCAATGAGATTTCGTAGCCATACAGCCTATGTGGTTGCACCATAATATGCTACAAACTCAGCCTACATCATGGAAGAAGATACTAAGGACTGTTTAATACTTTTCCAAGATACATCCCCGCCAGCCAGCATAAAAACATAACCTGATGTGGATTTTCTATCATTTGAGCAACCAGCAAAATCTGAATCTGTATAGCCAGTTAACTCCAGATGCTCAACCTTTCTGTACATTAAGATATAACCACTAGTCCCCTTAAGGTATCTCAAAACTCTTTTAGCTACAGTCCAATGGTCCATTCTAGGATTAGATTGATATCTACCCAGAATACCAACTGCAAATGCAATGTCCGGCCTAGTGCAGACTTGAACATACATCAAACTTCCTACTACACTAGCATATGACACTGCTTTCATTGATTCTCTCTCAACCTCATTCTTAGGACACTGTGTCAAGCTTAATTTATCACCTTTAGCAATTGGCACATCGCAAGATTTACATTCATGCATATTGAATTTCTTCAATATCCTTTATATGTATGCCTCTTGATAGAGACCTAAAAGGTTTTGAGATTTGTTCCTTAAGATTTCTATTCCAAGGACAAAAGATGTTTCTCCAAGATCTTTCATATCAAAATATTTAGATAACAACTGCTTAACCTCATGCAGTGTACCTAAATCATTACATGCAAGCAAAATATCATCTACATATAATATCAGAAAGATATATTTGCTCCCATTGATCTTGAGATATATGCATCTATCAACTTTGCTTTCAACAAAGCCTAAAGAAGTGATTACATCATCAAATTTTAAGTACCACTGTCGTGAGGCTTGTTTCAAACCATAAATAGACTTTTTAAGTCTATAGACAAGATGGTCTTTACCATATTTATGAAATCCTTTAGGCTGTTCCATATAGACCTGCTCATTTAATTCTTCATTTAGGAATGTTGTTTTAACATCCATCTGGTGTAGCTCTAAATCAAAATAAGCTACTAGTGCCATAATTACTCTAAATATATCATTCGAGGATACATGAGAAAATGTTTCACTGTAATCAATTCCTCCTCTCTGAGTAAATCATTTGGTAACTAATCTGGCTTTAAACCTCTCAATATTCCCTTTGGAGTCTTTCTTGGTCTTATAGACCAATTTACATCCAATAGGTCTACAACCTTCAGGTAATTCAACAAGCTCCCACATGCCATTACAATCCATAGAATGCATTTCATCTCTCATTGTTTTCCACCACAGATCTGATTAGGTACTAGAAATAACTTCCTCAAATGATACAGGATCAGAAACATGACCAATGTCATAATCACTCTCTAATAGATAGACCATATAATCAGATGGAATAACATATTTTCTTTCCCTGGTAGACCTCCTAAGAGGAATTTGTGCAACTGCATCCTGTGATGATGAAGCCTCATTAAACTGTGTAGGCTCATCCCTTCATACTAGATTAATCACAGGTGTATGAACTAACATTGCAGGTTGATTGGGAACTGGTATATGTATAACCTTAGTCTGTTGTTCCTTACTAATGATCTCAGAGTGTTCATACTGATCAGCTATATCAAATTCTAAAAATTTAGTTGTCTATGATTCTACAATTCTAGAACCCCCTTCTCTACAATAAAATTTATAGCATTTAGAATGATCTGGGTATCATATAAAATAGCAACGAGTATACCTAGATTACAATTTACCTTCAGTAGGATTATAAAGGCGTACTTATAAGGACAACCCCAAACACGGAGGTGACTTAAGCTAGGTTTCCTATTAGTCTACAGTTCAAACGGCGTTCTAGCCACAGACTTACTGGGTACTCTATTGAGGATATATAATGCCGTTTTAATAGCCTCACCCTATAAAAAGTCTGGGAGATTAGATATTGACATCATACTTCTAACCATTTCATTTAAGGTGCGATTTCTCCTTTCCACCACACCATTATGTTAAGGACTTTCTAGCATAGTAAACTGAGCTACTATTCCACAGTCCTCCAAGTATTTGACAAAATGACCTTTTAATTATCTTTCTATACCGTATTTGCCATAATACTCACCACCCCGATCAGACCTAACAATTTTGATAAATTTTTCCCGCTGTTTCTTGACTTCAGTCTTAAAAATCTTGAATTTCTCAAGAGATTCAAACTTTTCCTTAATCAAGTACAGATAGCCATATCGGAAAAAATCATGAATAAATGTTATAAAATATTTATTATTGCATATTGTGGGTGAATAAGGTCCGCATATATCTGTATGAATTATCTCTAAGAGATCTGAGCTCCTAATAGATCACTTTTTCTTAATTTTGGTTAGCTTACCCCTACAACAATCAACACATGTTTCTAGGTCACTGAAATCAAGGGCAGACAAAATATTGTCTTTAATTAGCCTATCTACCCTTTCCCTAGAAATATGGCCAAGTCTTTTATGCCACAACATGGATGATTTTTCCTTTATTAAGGGTCTTTTGGCAACAATATGTTCAACATTACATGATGTGGAATATATTTCATTTGAACTTAAAGAAACTTGATACAAACCATATGAAAAAATACACATGTCAACTGCCTTTGAATTAAGAGTTATATTAACAACTACATCTTTAAATACAAAAGCATAGCCAATTTTGTCTAATTCAGAAATAGATACCAAGTTCCGTCTAAAAGATGGTATGAACAATACATTAGATAAAAATAGTTCATAACCACTATCTAAGTTCAAACAAACATTTCCAACTAGTTGAACATCAACCATAACATTATTGCCAACTGTGAGCATTAACTCTTCTTTATTTGGCTTCCTCATTTTTGTGAATCCCTGTAATGTGAAGGCAACATGTTTAGTCGCTCCACTATCCAGCCACCAAGAATTGGATGTGGCATCAGCTAAATTAGATTCATAAATAACAAAACCAAAAGAGTTACTTATAGGCTCACGCTTATCTAACCAAGTTTTATATTTAAGACAATCCGCCTTTTTATGACCTTTCTTTTTACAAAAGAAACATTTAAATTTCTTTTTCTCTATGCCTTTAAAATCACCCACAACACTTGATCGGGAAGACTCATGTCCCTGAACAGAAGAAGAAACATTAGTCTTAGCTTTCTTACCTTTCAGTTTACCTTTATGCTGAGGTCCGGATACAAGAAGCGCGACACTGGATTGTCTCGCCTTTAACTTCTCTTCCTCAACAACGCAAACGACAATGAAAGCATTGAAAGTCCATGGATCCTCCCTAGAGTTGTAAGCCGTAATAAACATCTCAAACTCAGGAGGTATAGTATTGAGAGCTTGATGCACAATATAAGCATCAGGGAGAATAATGTCAAAACTCTTTAACTTATTATGTATGTGGACCATTTTTAAAATGTACTTTCTAACACCTCCAAGTCCGTTATACTTCATGGAGTATAGTTGTTTCAGAAGGGTATCAATCTCAGCATTGATTGACACTTTATAACGCTGAGACAAAGCTGTAAGAAACTCTTTTGCTATGTGAGTCTCAGGAAGACCGCTCAACAGATGCTCTGGAATTGACCTTTTAAGGGTTAAATAACATATGTGGTTCATCTTATACCAGGTTGAGTGTAACTCTTTTTCCACATCAGTGCTCTCAGGAGTTAAGTCAACTGGTTTAGGAGTGATCATGACAAGATCAATATCTGCCAACTCCATAGTCATTTCTACGTCTCTTTTCCACTCTTTGACATTAGAAGCTGTTAATTTTTGAATTGTAACAGTGCAGTTATTGGTTGAGAAGGTGACTGAAAAATTAACAATGTAATACTTTAGTTCAAGACAATAATAATACTCAAAGCCATAAAAAAGTATTAATCCGAAAAATTTCAGCACATCATTATATAATCACCTTTGAATAGAAAATAAAATATGTAATAGATAATTCTTCAATATAAGAACGATCTAGGAATTTACACAGTCTTTGCAAATTTAAACACCTTTGGGCAGAATAAATCACTCAGACCAATTCATTTCTAATCAAATGTCTTATATTATCATATAAAAATTTGAATTTATAATAAACACCTTTGGGCCGAATAATTATAAACCAAATCTGAGACATTCCTAAAATATATAAGTCTGTATATTTCTTAAAATCTCAGCTAAAAATGTCATTTTGACAACTATATTTTAGCCAATTTTAAAAGAATACTTATATCGGGATGCACCTTATTTATTGTCTTGAAAAAAATATAAATTTTCATTCCTTATGGACATGGGGCTTAAATGTCTCGAAAAATTATGATCACAAAAATAAAATTACATTGTCAATTTTACCTGAGAAAAATTAATTTCATATGTGACATTTTATGCCAAATGCATAAATAAAATAAATTATGAAATAACAATTTATCTCTAAAAATGTCATAAATTTTCTCAATTATGGCTTTTAAAAATTAATTTAGAAAATCTAAATTAATTACAGAAGAAATCGGGTCAAAAATAGCCTTATGGAGTGAAAAATAATGAATTAGGGACTTAATTGAAAAAATCAGAAAGTTCAGGGGCAGAATCGAAAAATTGAAAAGAGGGCAGAACGGTGCATGCGTGCATTGTACGCGCTAGCTACAGCTGTTGTTCTTCTCCCGATGCGCCTCACACGCGTCTATAGCGTATGTGTTACACGCACTAGACTCAATTCTTTCCAGCCTCCTTCACGCGACACGTGTGCATCTGGCGCGTGTATTATACACGCCAATCGTCTTCCTCCTCCCGATCTCTGCAAATTTTCATCCGAAAATTTCCAAAAATTCGATTTCACTCAAAACCCAATTTTCTTCAAAATTACACTTTAAATCAACATGCAACAACATATTATTCTAATTTTATTAAAATAAATTTACTAAAAATCAATAAAATCAGATAATCAAGCATGTGATTAACCAAATCAAAATTTCCTCAAAATCTCAATTAAACTCAATATTTCTCTAGATCCTGATGAGAAAAACTCAAATATGGTTCTAAAAACATGTATTTAGGCTCTGATACCACTTGATAGAGAGATCTATAGTGAAAATCTGGCAGATCTCTCCTTATAATCTAATGCATGCTATTTAGAACACAAAATAAATGAATTTAATTGAGAAAGAAGAAGTTATGTACCTGATTTGGCTGAATCCATCATCTTAGAAACGATCCAAGAAGTTTTTGCAGCAAGATCTTTTCACGTTTTCTAACTCCAGAATGATGGAATTCTTATTACTTATTATTTCCTTATCCTCTTTTCTTCTTTATATAGAGGAGCTTAATCATTAGAGTTAGGAACAAGAGAGACTTAGCTCATCGGTATATAATAATTATGGGCTATCCATCATACCCATATTATTATCTAAGCCCACATCAATTCTTCCACACTTAATTAATAAATGAAGTATTGCCTAAATTAAGAATTGATCAAATTCTTAAGGTCATTTATTTGTAATTTGTCCTGATATCTCAATTAAAAGTCCACAAATATAAGATATTAAAAAAAATATATCTTACATCATATAGTCTAGAGATTGAGAAGGCCATGTTGCAAGGAGGAGCTTGTGGTTGTTGTTGGTGGCAATTGAAGTTGTAAGATGAAGCTTGGCGAATTGGGGATTGGAGATTAAAGATTGCCATGTTTTTGTATAACATTTGAATCGGATCAGACTTCAATGGTAGCTTTGAGATTATTTCTACAATCAACTCCTATGGTAATTTGGACATGATTAATCTTTTTTTAGCTTTTTTTGTTCTTTTAATATCTGTTAATTCTCAATTGAAACTTATACCAACATTCTGATTGATCAAGAACAATTAGAATTGAATAGTCAATTCTGGACTCTGAACAAATCTGATTTGTTCAACTTTTTCTTAGCTTGCTAGTTGCATCATGAATAGTCAATTGATGTTAATTAACTTAATTTTACGGGAGAACCCAATTTGAGATTTTATCTAAGTTGAGATATGCACTTACTATCAAACCAATACATATTTGGATGCTAAAGAAATTAAATTTACTTTAATAAAGAAAAGTATAAATTAGTGCAAAGTTCTCTTGTTTACTTTCCTTGTTTGAGGTATAATTACGGATTAAAGATTGAAAAATAAATATATTATTCTTTCATAAGACTAAATCTAATATCTAGACAATGAAAGAGAAGAAATTATATTTACTTTACTCTCAATTACTATCCTTTACTCCCACTAAACAAAGCATAAGTTTACATCACTAATAGTACATTAAAGGAGAAAATAAGTATCATTTTATACAATTAAGTCATTTAACTGAAAATTTGTTGAATTAACTCTTTTAATTATCAATTTTGAATTAACTATATATTTAGACTTATTAAATATGTCAAACAAGCATATCTGGGTTGGACCATTATTGGAAAGCTTGCTTTTCGTCATTATTGAGTGGGTAATTCCTCATGATAGATGAGCGTTTGGGTTGGATTTCAAGTTAAAAAAAATTCACGTACCAACTATATCTAAAAACATTCATTTTTTAGTTTATAATTTTTTTGTTTGAATAAAAATTTATATTAAAATAAAAAATTTAATTTTAAATAATAGTTTTTGATATTGGATATAAAAAAAATGGAGGAAAATATATTGATGAAAGAATTGAAACCAAAATATTTGTCTAGCTCCTACGGAGAGTTTCCTATGAAGGCAGGACCTAATTAACAATTAATGAACAATAGCTAAAACTATATATAATTTACTATATTCAAGTCTATCATTTATCATATATAAAAATGAACTAAAAATTCATAAGAAAAATATAATCATAATATTCTTAAAATGCATAGCAAAAATATAATCATAATATTCTTTGTAATTATGTTACTAGCTATTATAAAATATAGACAAAAATTAAATATTTTGTCATTATTAGTTATTATTTATATTTAATTATGAATTTATAATGCTATGTATTATAATTATATAACAACTTACTATTAAAATAGCTATTGCAATATTATTATGCATAGTTAATTCATAAAGCATACTTAAATTATTTCTAATATGAAGTCATTATATATATATATATATATATATATATATATATATATATATATAATGTTGACACACACTTTGTATACATAAAATCCAACTTAAATGTTAAAACACTTAGGAGGTGTTTGAGATTACTATTGAGTGTCCAAAAAATATGTTTAAATTTTTTGACTTAATTAACTGATTTTTTTAATTTTTTATATTTTTTTAAATATATTTCTGGAAAAAATATCTATTTGTTTGTTTTTTAAATAGTACTTTTCAAAACTCAAAAAAAATTAAAAATAATTTTTTTTCCAAAATTACTATCTCCAAACGAAATGTCAAACATACTCTTAGTGAAAGATATTTACTTTTAGTAATAAATATTTTTTTTTCATATATTTATAAGCATGACTAAAAATATTTGCATTATTCGTTGTCACTTATGAACCGTTTTTCTTTTTGAAAACATATATAGCTAATTTTATTGAAAAAAAATAATTGGGTCATAGGTTAAGTCAAGGCTTGTGTCATCTTTTTGTAGTTTATTATTGGGTAGATCAACCTTCAGGTTTTCTTTAGTGGATTCGAGTTTAAGTCAAATTTTTTGGATGGATTTGATTCTATTTCAAGTCAATTACAATTAAATGTTGAATAAATAGGAACTAATTTAATTAGGAATTTTTTTTCAATCGAATAAATTTGATAGTTAAGGGAGTCAATTGAATAAAATTTCAACTAATTAAGAGACTTAATCCAAAAAATTTTAAAATATAAAAACCGAATTATGTTTTTTTTCCAATTTTATAATAAAAATATAGGAAAAATTAGTATTTATTCTGAAAATTTGACCTATTGTACTTGTATCCATTGAAGTTCAAAAATTATATGATTTACCTCATTTATTTTATTATATTTTACTGATATATTATTCTATTATATTTTCTGTTACAAATACATTAGATTGTGATAAAATGATAAAGAGAAAACTACTATTAACCCTATGCAAATTTGATTTATTGTACTAATGCTACTGAAGTTTGATCTATTATACAGTAAATGCCTAAAAATTTAATAGATAAACTATATAGTTTAATGGAGATAAGACAAAGAGACTAATCATATAAAATTTGAATCTCAGAGGTACTAATACAATATGTCAAATCTCAGGGATAAATAGTATTTTTTTTTCTCAAAATATACTTCATTGTTCATAAATAAACTATGTCATACAAGACTAAACGTAATGAAATTTATAGCTTTGACCAAAAAAAAAAAGTCACAAATAGAATTCTCATTCCAACAACCTTAAACCTAAAAATAAACACATATAATATGAACATAAACAAGTGTTGAAGCTTGATGGATCTGGTCGAAAGTTATTGATGGGAGAATGCTATATTTTTGGACTTTGAGTATTGATCAGTCTGCCTTATATCCAAAATACCTTAAGGTATTTTGGTTTGGTAGTCTCAACATTTGTAAATTCTTTTATTTTCTTTCAATCAGTTGTAGGGTGTGCTTACTTCCCTTATTTTTACTTTTTTTTTTTTCCATTTTTAATACTCCTCTTCAAGTCTAACTTATTTGACCCTGTAACACCCTCTCATAAAATTAGAACAATTCCAATTATATAAGTGAATATCACGATATCACGTGTTATAAATCTGGTTAAATTAAAGCTTTTTAAAACAATATTGATGCATCGTGACTATTTTTAAAATTCTTGTGAAAAATATAAAAAGCAATACAGTTGTGAAAGACAATATCAATATATCAAAATGATAGTTTGGGCTTTTACTAATCCTATAGTCTACAAAAATATGATGATAAGATAAATTACATGGTCAAAGGTGACATGTACAAGATATTAATGAAATGAGTTTTAGAACCACTGTCCCATAACATATACAAAAATAAAATATAGTCATGTGTGTGTCAACAACCCAAATAATGGGCTTGTCCTATAGACTTTTAGCGGACTTGCTCTTCTTGTCAACTTTATCTATAAAGCTTCAAACCTGCTTGTAAGAAAATACTCACACGCTAAGTAAACTAATATTTAGTGGTACATATGTGCAAACAAACTATGATATCCATTTACACAATACGATTACATGTATATCGTTCATTCTATGACATGCTCAATTCATCATATTCCCATATGCATACATATGCATTCTTAATCACAATATATCATTATCAATGTATAAGCATGTACTGATTTATTTCAAAGGTTGATTTGTTCATAGACATAAATGAGTATTCATGGGTGTAAATAAGGGTTCATGGGTGTGAATGAATGCTTTATGTGTTAGATTTTAAATATGCATCTCATACATGACACAACAAAAATATAAAAATTAATCAAAAACTAAAATTTAAGGAATGCCCTGTATATATTAAAATCAAACAATCTTCCAATATCATACACGTGTTTACCACACATAAAATTATCAATTATCTTACCTTTGCCTACCTTACTCATAAGTAGACTAAAATGGATATGGGTACTCAACAACTCTCATTAGAGCCAAAATAACCCATTGAGAAAACTCTCACTGCTAACCTTTGGGCCTTTAAGTATATCAATATAATCAATCAAAGAAAAATGAGTGCACAGAATAGCTACGAGGGAAGCACACCTGGATAAATCCCAAGCCTTCTAAATACCTCGTTAATCTTCAAAATATCTCAGTATAACTCAACTGAAGAAAACAAGTGCATAAAATAGCTGCAAGGGAAGCCCACCTAGCTAGACCCCAAGCCTTCTAAACACCTTATAATTCTTCAAAATATCTCAATCGTGACTAATATATGTCACCCAGTATTGATCTCTCCCCTTAATGGCATGTCATCTATCCTATATCTAGTCCTAGTTAGAGTATTGGGCTTACAATGTCACCACGCATATATTCATATTATCCATTTACCATATTTTATATAAATATCATCATTTCCACAATCATTTCCACAACATATATTTCCATACCATGTTATAGCAAACAAACGAGGTCTACTACCTCACAACAAATTACTTTTTATTCATATGTAAACATACAAAATTTTCAACATAAACAGTTTCATGCCTATGAATAACCTTTCACTGCTGTGAATCACTACTTCACGAGTAATCCCCCTGTGAACCAAGCCGTGATTCAACCTATGAATCAGCACATGTTCACAGTCGTGATCACCTTTTTACGGGCGTGAACCCAATCGTGAAGCTACCCTTGAATGGGTTTGCTTCAGCAACAAAATGGCTATGTTTTCTCTTCAAGTTAACTCAACAATCTACTAGCTCCAAATTTCAGTGCAGGAAAATCCACACACTAAGCTACTAAAAGCTTAGTGGTACATGTAAACATTTAAATTCTAACATACAATCACATATTAACATAACATTTATAATCAAAATATACATGTATGCTTGACCTTATCATCATATACATATCACATCTTAACTTACTTTACTCATGTTGACTTATCTATATTTTTCAATACGATTATATTATTCAAATCATGTACATACCAGTATACTCAGTCATGCCATATATACATCGATGAGAAACATACATATTAAATATCTGGGTGTAAATACATTTGTGGCGTAAATATCATAGGTGAACCCATATCATATAAACATACTATCGATCATAATGTCTTCATATCATCATAATCATATTGAATTTCATCACATATTGAAAGAGCAAGCTTTTAATCTTATATATCTTATTACTGGTTTCCATAATCCCTTTTCAGGATGTGACTGTATTTTGATTCACTAATTTCTGTATATCTTTGTTAAAATGTTCTGCCTTACATTTTCCTTATACCGTATTACCAAATTCCAATTTTATAGCTCAATACTCTAGACCCGGACTACTTGGATATGAGTTATGAAACATGAATACTTTTACCTTAGCTTAAGTCACACTTCTCACTATTTGTATCTGTCTGTATTGCAAATTCTAAATCTCAAATCAGGAGCACTTTTAACTAAGCTTAATGTTACGTCCCTCTCAAATTATCCCTCAAAATCCAAAGAGATAGCATTGGAAGGTGCTAGATAGTGTCAGAAAGTGCTAAAAGGTACTAGAATATTCTAGAACATGCTGAATGGTTCATGAAGGATGTAGAAGTTCCTAGAAGCTTCTAGAGCATTTTAAAATCTGCATGAAAGAACTAGACAATCCTATAAGACTCTAGAGTTAGCTAGACTTGACTAGAAGGTCTTAGAACCTTGTGGCATGTTGTAGACATCTTGTACATTCTAAAATTGGTAGGATCTAGAAACTTGTGGCATAACCGTAGGCTTGGTGCCACACTATAAATAGGCCTTTTGGCCTTCATTTGTACCATCCTGGAAGATCCTTGAAAATCCTTGGGAAATCCTTGGAAATTTTGGAAAGTTGTAAGATAACCTCTCTAGAGCAATACAAAACATTCTTCACAAACTCTCTTGTGTTCTTGTTTTGCTCTTGAATCCTCTAAATCTCTAAGTCATTTTCTAGTCTATTTGGAGTGTTTTGTTGGGTTGGAAGGCAGGATTAATGCAACAGACCATGCTAAGTATCGCACAGTTGCTAGTTGAAGTCTAAGGTCATGACATTTGGTATTAGAGCTTGCTTCAAACTACCCTTGGCATAATGAAGGCTACTGCCCTAATAACACCTAGTGTGGAAGTTCCACCAATGGAGCATGGTCGTGGGGAAGTTCAGAAACCACCATCTAAAGAGTCTCGAGCCAAGTCCAAAGATATGATTTCTAGCTTGGAAGCACGTGTTGGGAGTGCTCAGGACAGCTTGGGAGAGCTGCTGGACTGAGTGGACAACTTGGAGGAACGTTGCAGCAGCTTGGAGGATGAGGATGCAGAGATCCATGAAGCGATCAAGATGTCCCTCAACGAGCTAGATAGTGGGTTAAGACAAGAGATTGATGGGTTGAAGGCCGAACTTGCCAAGGTATGTGATCTCTTCCAAAGAGAAATTTCCAATGTGTTGCTTAGAGTTGAAGATATGAGTGGTGATCTAGCCATATGTAAGCGGGCTATGGCCTCGAGAACTAATACAACCACCATCATTGAGGCCAAGAAGGTGGAAGTTCCCAAGCCAAAGACCTTCAATGGTGCTAGGAATGCTAGGGAAGTTGAGAACTTCCTATAGGGGTTGGAACAATACTTTGAAGCTACTGACATAACGAACCATGCCAGCAAAATCCGAACTGCTGCCATGTACCTATCCGACACTACTATGTTGTGATGGAGACGAAGGCATAAAGATGTCCAATGTGGGGTGTCCAAAATTGACACCCTTGATGACTTCAAAAAAGAGTTCAAAAGCCAATTCTTCCCCGTAAATGCTGAAGAAGAGGTAAGGGGCCGACTTCGACAACTAAAGCAGATGTGTAGCATAAGGGAATATGTGAAGGAGTTCACAACCTTGCTGTTAGAAGTCCCTGACACATCAGACAAGGATGCATTATTCTTGTTCATGGACGGTCTCCAATCGTGGGCTAACCTTGAGCTCAAACGACATGGTGTCCAAGACTTATCTTCGGCCATTGCAGTTGCTGAAGGTCTTATTGATTACTCCTCAAATAAAGAAGATCCGAGGGTAGCTGATAGAAAATTTGGTGGAGGAAATTCACCAAAGCCCTGGTCGACACAGGTGCATCTCACAATTTTGTTTTGCTAGAGGAAGCCAAGAAACTCGATCTCAAGATTGCCAATGGAGGTGGCTCCCTCAAAGCAGTTAACTCAGCAGTACAACCTCTCCAAGGAGTTACCCATGGAGTTAAGGTTAGTCTTGGTGCATGGACTGGCCAAGTGGATTTATCCGTGGCACCCATGTATGATTTCTCAGTGGTATTCGACATGGAGTTATTGGACCAGGTTAGAGCTTTCCTTGTCCCATGTTCAAACTCTATGTGCATTATGAATGAACTAAAGGCTTGTCTAGTACCGACGGAAAGGACCACCAAGCCTACTACCTAAGTTCTCTCAGCACTTCAATTCAAGAAGGGATTGAAGAGGGAGGAAGAAAGTTACTTGGCTATTCTTAAGGAGTATGATGATGAGGAAGCATCACCACAACCAAGCTTATTGATGGAGGTGCAAGTCGTCTTGGATGAGTTCCAAGATGTGATGCCTGAGATGTTGCCGAAATGATTACCTCCAATGAGAGAGGTGGACCATGAAATTGAGCTAGAGCCTGGCACAATACTACCAGCAATGAGTCCTTACCACATGGAAAACTCAAAGTTGGTGGAATTGTAGGAGCAACTCAATGAGCTATTGGATACTGGTTTTATTAGACCATCCACGACCCCATTTGGTACCCCGGTATTTTTTCAGAAAAAAGGGTGGCTCACTAAGAATGTGCATTGAATACCACGCTCTAAACAAGATCATGGTAAAGAATAAGTATCCTATCCCACTCATTGCTGATTTATTTGATCAATTGGGGAACACAAAATACTTCTCAAAGTTGGACTTGCGGTCGGGATACTACCAGGTGCGCATAGCAAAAGGGGATGAACCGAAGACCACATGTGTAACAAGGTATGGTGCTTATAAGTTCCTTGTTATGCCCTTTGGTCTCACTAATGCACCTACTACCTTTTGCACTCTCATGAATAAGCTTTTCCATCCCTACCTCGATCGGTTCGTGGTAGTATACCTTGATGATATTGTGATATATAGCCGAACTATGGAAGAACATCTTGAGCATTTGAAGAAGGTGTTCAAGGTCCTAAGGGAAAATGAGTTATATGTTAAGAAGGAGAAATGTTCTTTTGCCCAAGATGAAGTGATGTTCTTGGGTCATAGGATAAAGGATGGGAAGCTTATAATGGATGGAGACAAGGTGAAAGCCATCCAAGAATGGGAACCTCCTACTAAGGTCCTAAAGTTAAGGTCTTTCCTTGGACTTGTGAACTACTACCAGAGATTCATCAAGTCATATTCAGCCAGAGCAGCCCCACTAACTGACCTACTCAAGAAGAACAAGACTTGGGAGTGGACAAGTAAGTGCCAAGCCTCGTTCGATGACTTGAAGAAGGCCATTAGCGAAGAACTGGTGCTTTGCCTACTAGACCCCTTCAAGATATACGAGCTACATACAGATGCCTCAGACTTTGCCATTGGTGGAGTGTTGATGCAAGAAGGGCATCCGATAGCATATGAGAGCCGCAAGTTCAATGACACTAAACACTGCTACATGGTACAAGAAAAGGAGATAACTGCTATCATTCATTGTCTAAGGGTGTGGCGACACTACTTGTTTGGTTCTCACTTCGTGATCATGACTGACAATGTAGCAACTAGTTACTTCCAGACTCAAAAGAAGTTGAGTCCCAAACAAGCTCGGTGGTAAGACTTTTTGGCAGAGTTTGACTATAAGCTTGAATACAAGCCTGGTAAGGCCAATGTGGTGGTTGATGCGCTAAGTCGAAAGGCAAAGTTAGCAACCTTAAGTAGACCAAGTAGTCCCTTGCTGGAAAAGACCAAAGAAGGGTTGGGACATGAAGCCCTGGCTCAAAACCTCCTTGTCCTCATTAAGGAAGGAAAGACAAGGCGATTTTGGTAAAGTGATGGACTACTCTACGCCAAGTAAAACTGCATATATGTACCTAAGTGAGGGAACTTGAGAAAAGAGCTGATCAAGGAATGCCATGATTCACTATAGGCTAGACACCCAGGCATGAGACACACTCTTGCCTTGATCAAGTCTATTTACTATTAGCCTCAACTATGGGATGATGTTGAAGCCTATGTAAGAACTTGTCTTGTTTGTCAACAAGAAAAAACGGAGCAGCATGCACCCGGTGGCTTGTTAGAACCACTGCCTATTCCAGAGATACTATGTGAGAGTGTCTCAATGGACTTCATCACTTGCTTGCCAAAATCAGAAGGCTTTGGTAGTATAATAGTAGTCATTGATCAATTCAGTAAGTATGCAACCTTCATACCTACCTCAGCGGATTGTACTGCGGACGAGATTGCACGATTGTTCCTCAAACATATTGTGAAGCATTGGGGAATTCCATCTAATATTGTGAGTGATCGAGACCTATGATTTACCGGGAATTTCTGGATAGAGTTGTTCAAGTTGTTGGGATCAGACTTGAACTTCTCCACAAGCTTTCATCTGCAAAGCGATGGGCAGACAGAACGTGTCAACACATTATTGGAGCTTTATCTTAGGCACTTTGTTAGTGCCAACCAACATGATTGGGCTAAGTTGGTGGATGTAGCCCAATTCTCTTACAATTTGCAACAAAATGAATCCACTAGCAAGAGTCCCTTCGAGATCATAATGAGACAACAACCTATGACCCCTCATGTTTTGGCCACAAGCTATGAAGGAAAGAGTCATGCTGTTTTCAAATTTGCTAAGGCATGACATGAGCAAGCTGAGTTAGCCCGAGCCTATTTGAACAAGGCATCTAAAAAGATGAAGAAGTGGGCTAACAAGAAAATGAGGATGGTCAAATTTCGAGAAGGAGATTTGGTCCTTGTCAAGTTATTACCCTAACAATTCAAGTCCTCGGGGAAGGTTCATAAGGGGTTGGTGCGGAAATACGAAGGATCATTTTCAGTCCTTAAGCGCATCGGTAAGGTGTCTTACAAGCTACAACTCCCTCCTAAACTTAAGATCTACCCAGTCTTTTATGTAAGCATGTTGAAGCCTTATCATGAAGACGAGGAAGATACAAGTCGAGGAGAATCAAAGAGGGCACCCACTGCAGTAGTAACCTCATTTGATAAAGAAGTGGATTCTATTTTGGCAGACCGCCTAATTCGGCGTAGGGGTGTACCAAGTTATTGGGAATACTTAGTCAAATGGAAGAATGCCCCAGACATAGAGGCAAGCTGGGAACCTGAAGACTCTTTGTGGCAGTTCAAAGATCATATAGAAAGGTTCAAGATTGAAGACGCGACGAGGGCGTCGCAAACTTAAGTGGGGGAGGGTGTTACGTCCCGCTCAAATTGTCCCTCAAAGTCCAAATAAATAGTGTTAGAAGGTGCTAGATGGTGCCGAAAGGTGCTATAAGGCACTAGAATATTCTAGAACATGCTGAATGGTTCATGATGGATGTAGAAGTTTCTAGAAGCTTCTGCATCCTGGAATCTGCATGAATGAACTAGACAATCCTAGAAGACTCTAGAGTTGGCTAGACTTGACTAGAAGGTCCTAGAACCTTGTGGCATGTTGTAGACATCTTCTACATTCTATAATTAGTAGGATTTAGAAACTTGTGGCATAACCTTAGGCTTGGTGCCACACTATAAATAGGCCTCTTGGCCTTCATTTGTACCATCCTGGAAAATCTTTGAAAATCCTTGGAAATCCTTGGAAATCTTGGAAAGTTGTAAGATAACCTCTCTAGAGCAATACAAAGCATTCTTCACAAACTCTCTTATGTTCTTATTTTGCTATTGAATCCTCTAAATCTCTAAGTCCCTTTCTAGTCTCTTTGGAGTGTTTTGTTGGGTTGGAAGGTAGACTTAGTGCAATGGACCGTGCTAAGTGCCGCATGATTGCTAGTTGAAGTCTAAGGTCAAACATTAAGCCACCTTGATGAGTAACATAATAACAGTATGCATATGCACTAGGAGTAGTCTAACTTGAGCTTAAACACCCTAATGAATAAAAAACCACATGCATAAATATTCTACGGTACTGTAACCCCTTTAATGACATGTCATCTATCCTAGCTAGTTCTCGAATAGAGAATGGACATATTTAATTACATTACGAGTATTATTATCATTTACTTCACAATTCATATCCTTACATAGTTGTCACATATTACTTTGTATTATAAGCACATAATGCATATTCACGGTTCTTAATCATGTTATCACATTGCATATAATCTCATTTAATCATATCAAGTGTGTATATAAATCATCTTCATGTAACTCAATCATATCCTTCAATTAATCTTTTTTCGATACAGGGCATTCACAGGCATGAAACCTTCTATCATGGGTTGTCTACCCGTGACTAGATCGTGATCATTCACGAGCATGAACATTGGTTCACAGGCATGACTCATTAGAAAGAAACCATATACCAGCATTGATTCAAGCCAATTCTGCACACAATCATGCAAAATACTAATGCTAACCAATGGTAGCCATAACTTTCAACATTTCCCATATTTTAGCCTTTAAAAACAATTACAAACATGCATTTATTCATACTTTAATCCATTAATCTAGGTTTAATGCCTCATTCATCAATGCCATATCATTAAAACATATTCATTTGTCAATATATCAATTCCATCACATATTCCATAATTAACAATTTAATTAACTTGATTCCAGCAATACTAATTAATAAATTTCATGTCATTTAACATATCCAAACCACAATTCACATTTCACACATATCAAATCAAATAAAAATGCACACACACACACACACACACACACATATATATATATATATGTATATATATATATATGAACCTCGATAAATGGAGCCCTAACACTCAACACTTTTGTGTCTACTGCCTCTGGTGGGTGTCTCCACCTAACCTCAGTCCCTAATATGAATTCAGAGACCATATTAATATTCTAATACTGCAATTAACCTATATATATCGTAAACTAATAAAACTTTAACATAAACAATTAATTATCACTCCTCTATCGAAAAAATATTTAAAGCATTGAAATATCAATAAAAATGAAACCCCTTACCTCTGTATGGACGATTCCAGAAGGGTTTTAGGTTTTAAAATGGAGTTTAAAAATATCCTTGCTTCTGAATTTCGTTAACTATGAAAAAACCTTGTTTCATCCATTTTTAAAACTCACTTATGGTGCCAAATTAATGTATAAACTTTAATAATCAAAGAGGAATTGAAGGGAAACTATTTATGGTGTTAAAGGGTTTAGTGGCTAAAGTTTGAGTTTATGTTTTTGTGAGTTTTCTGCCAAAACATGAATCTGCCATATATAAACTGCAGAGCTTCACGGGCATGAACCATAGTGTCACAGCCGTGAAGATCTTCAGCTTCATATTATGGATTCACAATATTCATGACCGTGATTAACATTGTCATAAGCATGAATGCTGTAAACTTCATTTTTCTTATCTTTTAGTTTAACAAACATGAGATAAAAAGTTTTACAAATGAACTTTTAAATTTGAGGCCTTCTCCACATGAATGAATTTATGCTTTCTATTTGCTATAAATAACTGTTATTATAAATTATTATACCACTAAATTGTATAACTCAATGTAGGAGTTTGTTTTCTATCACTTAGATTTGAAATGAAAATAGAGCAACAAACTTTGTAGATATAATGTTGTTAATAGAAGACCCCATGATATGGAGTCAAGCAATAGTGGTAGCCACCCTGAGCGGGTTAGTAATAAAAAATTATATACTCATTTTGAATGTGATATACTCATGTACAAGAGTATGTAACTAAGGAGTGGATTTGTAATTACATTTCTTATATTTGTATAATATTTATTCTTTCTTTTTTCTTTTCCTCAATAATTTGTTATGGTGGGATATATGTAACGATATAAAAGTTTTGGAATCAATTTGGTAAACTGTAATACTACTTATCCCTCTAATATATGGTGGTATACATGAAATGGTAATGGGTGTTACAATGCCTCCATCCTAAACTTTCAATGGACATAGTTAGGTCCATTAAAGTAAGACTTGAGACTTTGAAATCTTTTTTTTTTGGCCATATCTTAGTCTTTGTTAGCATGTTTGATGTTATACGTTAGCTCTAATGCTAATTGTTGTCTAAACAATCACCAAGAATGAGGGAGATGAATTGGGAGCAAATTAAAATTTTCACAAAGGCCAATAGACAAAAGATTAATGGAGTATAGGAAATAGAGAAAAGACACAAAATTTATAAAGGCTCGGTATTAACGAACCCTATGTCATCTCCCCAATCTCTATTGGGTATTTTCACTATCTCACTCATAAAGATACATTAGAGTTTTGCTAGCTCACTCCAACTAGGTGTTTCACTCATGGTCCTTGTATTTTATATGGCTAACGCAACAACCAATTTCTTATGTTTATGAATCACACAAAAATCTTAATCACAATTGAATACAAAAATAGTTGGGAAATTAAATTGAAAGAGTATGGTCATTTAGAGATTGTTGTTCTTTTTTTTCCTATGGCTATTTGGTGAGGTATTTATAGAGTTTTCTCACTAATTAGCCATTACAAATAGTGGCTACAATTATTTATAACATTCTAAAACATTCAAAATTGAATTTGCTTTTTGTGGTCAATTCGCAGTCTCAAATTCCCATCTCAAAGATACCAATTCGCTACAATGTTTGTAATCACATGAGATCAAAATTTCTTACGGTCACAAGCTCTTGGTAGATGCGTGTCTCAGTCGTGAATCACATGAGATCAAAATTTCTTGAATGTTTCACCAAGTATTTGACTTTATGTTGGCTTAAAACTTTATATGTTATCAAAACAATACTAAATGAAGATATTTGTAACATTTAATTTGATTATGAAGATCAAAATAGATATCAATCACCATAATGCTAACAGAATGGCCACCCAAATGTGCAACGACAACTTTTGTGCATTGAACTCCCAAATCTTAAGGTAAGTTTTGAATTAAGATATGGTTTGATTTATTTATTACCTACTTTCTATAGCCTTGTAGGAGAATATCCTCACATGCACCTTAAGGAGTTCCATGTGGTTTGTTCCAACATAAGACTATAAGAAGTAATGGAGAAACAAATTAAATTGAGTTTTCCCATTTTCATTCACTAAAAGGGCAAATGACTGATTGTATTACCTTCTTTCGGAATCGATTACAGCATGGGACTGCCTTTAGAGCCATAGTAATTAGAAAAGAGATTTGTGGAAAAACTTTTTATAAGTATTGGTTTAATTAGCTTTATGCAAGTTGTCCTCACCATCAAATCTCTGATAATTTACTAATTCAACATTTTTATGAAAGTTTGATATAAGGTGATAGGAACCTAATTGATACAACAAATGAAGGAGCTTTAAGTTACAAAACCTTACCTCAGCTAAGAAATTAATTTCCAAAGTTGCTGCCAACACACAACATTTGACACTCAATAAGAACCACCAACCAAGAAAAATTAATGTTATTGAACAAGAGCTTGATAATCTTGTTTCTCTTATGCAAAAAATGGTGGTAGAAAATCAATAACAAGTGAAGGTAGGGTTTGTTCAAACATTGGTCACCCAACTAATATGTATCCTACTCTCCTAGAAGAAGAACATGTTAATGTTGTAGGAAAATTTCAAAAGCATAAGGAAATATGATCCATATTCCTCTACCCAAAATCCCAGATGGAGAGATCACCCAAATTTATATTATATGTAGACATTTAACAATTTCCATCAACCAAGACAACCAACCCCTGTGCCTTAACCATCTTAAAAGTCAGGTATGTCTTTAGAACAAATTGTATCTGCTCAAGCTACTAACGTTCAACAATTTCAACATAGTACTCTTACATTCCAACAAGAGACCAAAACCAACATTCAAAACTTGGAGAATTGGATGAGTTAGCTAGCCACTTTCTTTGGAAGATTGGAGAATCAAATTTCCAGACTACCTTCTGAATTTGAAGTGAATCCGAAGGAGAATGTCAGCATAATTATATCGAGAAGCGGAAAAGAATTAAAGGAACTAACAAAGAAAAGTGAGAAATATGTTGTAGAAAAAGAAATAGAGCTAGAAATAGAGTTGCCCCAACCAAAAAATTCAGGTAACACTCTACCAAAACCATCTATGATTGTCCCCTCTCCCTTTCCTAGTAGATTGAAAAATAATATTCCCTTGTTTTATGCTATAAAACAAGTGCCATATTTTGCAAATTCCTTAATAATTATGTACTAGCAAAATAAAATTGAAGAGAGATGGAAAAAGTCATATGGGAGAAAATGTATTTGCTATTCTTTAAAACAAGTTGCCTTCAAAGTGTAAAGACCCATATATGTTTATTATCCCTTACAAGATTGGTAATTTAAATATCGAAAGAGCAATGTTAGATTTAAAATATTCAATTAATGTTATGCCTCATTCTATTTATGCATCTTTGAATCTTAGACCATTGAAAGTTATATATATTATTATACAATTTGCTGATCAATCTAATGTGTATCCTGATGTTGTTTTGAAAAACATTTTTGGTCAAATCAATTATTTGGTTTTTTCTGTTGACTTTTATGTACTTGATATGGATAAAGATAATTCATCTAATTCAATTCTAATTTTGTTAGACAAATCATTTCTTAAGACATTTAAGACTAAAATTTATGTGTATAAATGAATATTTAATGTGAAATTTGATGATGAAATTGTTGAATTTAGTATCAATGATTCCATGAGTTATCTAAGTAATATATATTATATTTTTTTCATATATGTTATTAACTTTTTGTACAACCAAATTTTGACTTAGATAATAAAGATACAATAAAGGTCACATTTTATAATAAATTTTATCATAAAGACCTAAACGGAGCAGAAATAGAATTTGTGTAAAATCCTTTGTTGTAAGAAATAACTTTTGAGTTAAAATTTCTTGAATCTTTAGATATTGGTTGAAGTATGAAAATATCTAGTCAAAGACAATAAAAAAAATACATTAAAAAGGAGGTAATTCATTTTTCTCATTTTAGTTCATTTTTATTTTTACCGTTTTTACCAAAATATGAAGATGATATCATGTTTAAAATTTTGTTCTCAACTTAAATTTTTAACTTTTTTTTCAACCTCCAAAAAGCAGTACACGTGCTTTAATGATTTCTATAGTTCTGTTAAAAAGAGTTTATTGGGAAAAATATTCATGTTGATGGTAAATGAGTGGTAAAATAGTTTATTTCTTCGTGCTTTAAATTTTACTTTTATTTTTACTTTATCTTTCTATTATTTATTTTAATATTTCAATTTTTACTTTTTTTTATTTATCTTTTCCTTTTTTTACTCTCTCTCTCTCTCTCTCTCTCTTATTTACATTTACTTCTCTCTCTCGCATTTTCTCTTCTTCTCAGATAGTAAAACCCAGCCTCTTCCTATTGGAACGCAACCACTGCTCCTATCGTCAAAATCACATCAACGACCAGACACGATCGTCATTTCTGTTGTTATCATTAGTCTTCTTCTTCTTTTTAACAAAAGAATGATTCAACATCCAAACAATCTCTTTGATTTTCTTATCCACATGTATCCCAAAACCTATATTCCCAAAATAACAAACCCAAAGAAGCAGCACACCATGACCGTTTAATCCTCCATCACCGCCTTTGATAGTTACAAAATAGTGGCTATCCCCTAGTATTTATCCACTTTCTTCGACAGACCGAAGTTCTATAGTCTCCATTTTTGCGATTCTCCACCTATTTGGTATGTTTTCTGTTATTTCTCTTGAGATATTGCATGAGTTTTGATGACCATTGGAATGGGTATTGAAGAAACCTAAAGGTTGATTGACAAAATCAAAGATTAATTAGTGATAGGTTGCAAAATAAATCACTGATTTGAGATTTTTCATATGGGTTTTGCTGAATATTGATTGTGTTTTGAAGAAAGTTGAACATTGATGGCCAAAATTACTATTTATTTGTTGGGTTGTTGAATAAGTCATGGTATTGAAGTTTTTCATGTGTACTGCCAAGATTGAGATTAATTGGAAATAGGTGTTTGATTGAAATTTTTTTCATATTGGGTTTTGAAGAATTTAGGGACAGATTATGTTGGGTATTATTCCAGTACCAATTGTTTTGAGTTTATTTGGTTTGGTATGACTTGTTAAATTTCAGATGTGATATTGAGTTGCCTTGGGTGCTTTATTTTGTTGAACATTGGTGATTGAAATTGCAATTGTGTGTCGCTATGATACCTTTGTTAATATGTTTTGTGACTGATTTATTGATTTGAGATTTTTCATATGGGTATTCTTGAAATTGATAATAAGTGGTAATTGGTCTTTGTATGGGTCATAAGATTGAGATTTTACAAATTGGATATTGCAAAAATAGTGGTTTTTAATTGATGGGTTGTGCATTTATTTGCTTTATTGAAGACATATAGTCATTTGCATGCACAGTAATTAAATGGCTTGAAATGGTTTTTGATATTTAATTGAGAGGTCTCATTATTTTGTTGTATTTTGTGGTGATCACAATGAAAAAAAAATATAGGGTGTCATTATTGTGCTTTGAATGAACAGAATATGATGAGAATTTGTTAGATGATATATATTTTTTTTAAATCTGGTTGGTTTTGTTGTATCTCGGGTTTAGCTTTATGTTGCCTTGAGTTAGTTTTTTTTTTTTATGCCAATTGGTGTTGAAATTGCTGCTATAGTCTGTTGTGAACTTTACTAATATGTTTGCTGATTGATTTGTTGAATTGAGAATAATGGTTGAGAAATCTATGGTAAGAGAAAAGGAATCTGGTAAAGAAGAAGATGGTCCATCTCAACCATAGAGAGAGTTAAATGCAATGACGATACATGCGGATTTTGTTCAAACATCTTAGCCTACCACCTCCAGAGTAGCTGATGGTGTAATGGGAGTATTTATGAATTCTTTTTGAGTTTTTGATGTATTTTGATCTTACTCCTACATTAGATATAATGTAGGATGTAGATGTGGTGGAGGGATATTTGAGTTTTTTGCTACTTGAATTCTAACTGTAGACAACTGCTTAAATGCTATATTATGACATCTTAAGTAGCTAATAGTAGTTCAAAATCTCTTTTGCATGAAGTCTGTCCAGTATGAAGAAATTCTACACTTATTGAGTCTTAATTTAATTAATATGAATAGAAGTCAATTTATATCTATAAATTTAAATTCTCCATGAAAATCTGACATTTTGATTTGTTGGGCAAAGATTGCAAAATGAGTTCACCAATTTATACACTTGGCTTGTTGTATTTCTTTTTGAGATAAATTTATAATTAGTTAGAAATATTGAAATTTGTTATGGCAATGTTTGTTGATATTACACATATTGAATTCTTTCTAAAATGATAAGGGTGCTTTTCTAGGAATTTGATTCTGATTTCCATTTGAATTCCTGACATCACTCATTTTCTTTTTCCATATTTGATTAACAACTTTTTGGGTCTTATTGTTTTTTAGCTATCTCCTTATCTGAATATTACACTACTTATTACTACTCAATACTCTTAGTTTTAATCAGTATTTCACCTTCAAATTTTCAATCTTTTTTCTCAATTAATTTCTCATTATCCTTGGTTCCTCTATTACTATCCAAGAATTAAATTATGTATTCAGAAAAGGGTTTTGGGTCTCTGTTGTCTATTGCAAACATGCTTCATCGGCCCCTCAGTGAATTTTTATTTTGACCTTCTAAGATAATTTCTATTCTTGCTCTTTTTTGTTTAATTGTTTTTGATGGGTTCATTTGGTTTTTTTATAAACATTTTAAAAGAAATATTTTTGTGTTTATGGTACTCTTTGGTGAAATCAATTGGATTTTGTGTTGGATTTGTGGTATGAATCAATGGTCTTCAAATACTTGAATTTTCTTATTAGCCCATCTATATGTGGTGATTGACAGTCATATCAGGCAAACTAGATTATAAGTGTGTGAAATGTCTAATTGAACTATGGTACTGAAAATAATCAACAACCACTCTTGCTTTTTTAAGCTTATATTATCAATAACGAACAAAAGGAAAACTATCAATACATATTATTTGACTTTTCCTTCGTTTTGCTTAATTCATATTTTAAATCATGTAAATTTATGCTAAATAATTTAAAATTTACATAATTTCAGGAATTTTCAATTTTAATATATATTATGTATGTCAAATTAATCAACTAATTAGTGTTTATAATTGTACGTCATTAATTCTGACACGAAGCGAGGGTCACATACTCATTATTTAATAAAGAGCATCTAGCTTACCCATTTAATATGCACATGTTTGTAGTGTGTACACGATTACACGTCATTAGTGGGACATGACAATGTTTTAATAAAGTTGTATTATCATATTCAATTTTATTTGTTTCATGTTAAAAGAATTTTATTTTTTTGCAGCAAATAAATAAAAATAAAAAGTTTGCAATAAATGGACAAATTTGTTGATAAACATTTTTTTAAACAGATGTCATATAGGATGCATAACATCTCTTCCATTAGACTCCTAAATTTAGCGACGAAAAATATTTGTCGCTAATATTTTGAGGCATGCAGTCTTCCACTATAGCGACGGAGGTTTTCCGTCACCAAGTCCGTCGTTAATAATATATGAATCAAGGTCATTTTTTTGTCTTTTAAACGGTGTCGTTTTGATTGGTTTTTAAAATTACATTGTTAAAACCTAACCCACTCAGCACACACACAACAAATCTCCATCTGCACCCTTGCGCCGCTCCCCATCTGACCCCTTGGGCTGCCCACATTTCACCGCACATATCCCATCAGTCTCCACAGCTGGACGCCGCGCCTTCGAAACGTAATGCCTTCCCTCCCGATGCCATTTTTTAGAAATTACTACCAGGTATTTTTTTTGGAATTTCTCGCTATTGGTTTCAGAAATTATGTCGGGCAATATTTTATACCTTTTTTGGATTTGATTTTATGTGGGTTTTGAATTTTTTTCGATATTAAGTGTGGATTGAATTGATTTGTTGATTCGCTGCATTGGATCTTTATTGTTCTGCTTTTTTTTTTTTTCCTTCGATTCATTTACTGATTATAGCTCTGTTGGATTTTGCAATGGCGTTTGAGGCCTGTTTATCCTTATTCCTAAAATGAAAGTTCCTTTTTCTCTGTCTTTTTGTTTTCACTTCTCTTGTTATTATTAATTTGTGGAGATCACTTCTGAAAATGTTTAAGTGTTAATGAAGAGAGTGGAATCTATTTGCTTCAACTTAGAAGTGAATTTTCAACTTTAAAGTTTGGGTCTTTTTCTCCTGCTGATGTCATTGAAATACTCTATACTGAATTTACATATTTGAAGTTCACATTAGTTGCTCATGTAAGTTGAGGAAGTATGCATTTATTTAGTAGTGATTAACATTATTGCTACATTATATTTTTCTGTTTGAATGTAACAGGGAGGCATTTCATTTTACTTTTATCTTAGCTGAGCAATAGGTTATTGCCTCATGCTTGATGTTCCTGTTTTAGGATTGCCATGCTTAGAAATTATGTAAATGCTTGATGTTCCTGTTTTAAGCTTGCCATATATTTGTTTATCTTAGTTTTTTTTTTTATATATTGAGTGGACTTATTTAAGTTTATCTTGGCTTTTTTTTTTTACTCTTATCTAATTATGTAATAAATAATTATACTTGTCTTTTAAACGGTGTCGTTTTGATTGGTTTTTAAAATTACATTGTTAAAACCTAACCCACTCAGCACACACGCAACAAATCTCCATCTGCACCCTTGCGCCGCTCCCCATCTGACCCCTTGGGCTGCCCACATTTCACCGCACATATCCCATCAGTCTCCACAGCTGGACGCCGCGCCTTCGAAACGTAATGCCTTCCCTCCCGATGCCATTTTTTAGAAATTACTACCAGGTATTTTTTTTGGAATTTCTCGCTATTGGTTTCAGAAATTATGTCGGGCAATATTTTATACCTTTTTTGGATTTGATTTTATGTGGGTTTTGAATTTTTTTCGATATTAAGTGTGGATTGAATTGATTTGTTGATTCGCTGCATTGGATCTTTATTGTTCTGCTTTTTTTTTTTTTTTCCTTCGATTCATTTACTGATTATAGCTCTGTTGGATTTTGCAATGGCGTTTGAGGCCTGTTTATCCTTATTCCTAAAATGAAAGTTCCTTTTTCTCTGTCTTTTTGTTTTCACTTCTCTTGTTATTATTAATTTGTGGAGATCACTTCTGAAAATGTTTAAGTGTTAATGAAGAGAGTGGAATCTATTTGCTTCAACTTAGAAGTGAATTTTCAACTTTAAAGTTTGGGTCTTTTTCTCCTGCTGATGTCATTGAAATACTCTATACTGAATTTACATATTTGAAGTTCACATTAGTTGCTCATGTAAGTTGAGGAAGTATGCATTTATTTAGTAGTGATTAACATTATTGCTACATTATATTTTTCTGTTTGAATGTAACAGGGAGGCATTTCATTTTACTTTTATCTTAGCTGAGCAATAGGTTATTGCCTCATGCTTGATGTTCCTGTTTTAGGATTGCCATGCTTAGAAATTATGTAAATGCTTGATGTTCCTGTTTTAAGCTTGCCATATATTTGTTTATCTTAGTTTTTTTTTTATATATTGAGTGGACTTATTTAAGTTTATCTTGGCTTTTTTTTTTACTCTTATCTAATTATGTAATAAATAATTATACTTGCTTTTATTAGTATATTTTCCTAATTCTTATATTTGCTCATATGTATGTTTCTGCATTTAAAGATATAAATGTAGCTTGGTCGTATGCTTTTCTTTCAGAAACGACCCAAATGTAGAAGATCAGAGCAACATAACATTCTGATTTAACCTCTTAATATTTGTTGTTAACCAATGAAACCAACTTATATGTTATTTATTTGTTTGTCTTGGAATCAACTAATTAATCACCTAATGCAACTTAAAGTAAAACAAAACTTCATAATTTAACAAGTCATTACAAATTTTCCAGTACTTGGAGACTAAACAGAATCTATTTTTTTTGTTCATGGATAAGTATAATTAATGAATTGATATAAAATTCTTAAATGCATCATTTTGATAAATGAAATGTGTTTTTCCATATGCATATACTAATTAGTATGCCTATGCATGTATAATAAATTTTATAAAAAAATTGGTTACAAATATTGATGCTACCTATAACGATCTGTTTATTTTCCTTCGAATTTCCTTAATTTTTGGTTTTTTGCTGATTATATTTCGTTATTTTAGTGATTGGTATAGCCTTTGCATTGAATTTGATTTTCAAAATTCCAATTTGGATTCATGTTCTTTTGATTAGACTGAGTACACCGGTTAACAATAAATCAACATTTGATTTGATCTTTTATTGTTCAATTGTTCTGTTTCTATTAAAAGAATTAGTGTCATACCTTTTTTTTCTTAGGTTGATGATATCATCACAAATCAGTTTACTTTTAACTAGAAATTAAAGTTTGTAAGATAAGAAGCCTTTGGCTCTTGATTTCAATACAACCAGAAATTTAATTTCACTTCAATATTTTAATTATTATCATCCAGAAGTTGTCCTGCAAAGTGCAATCAATAACTACACAAACCCGACCTTATGCATTGCTAATTTTGGCATCATATTTAAATTTGTGGATGTGGGTTCCTTTCTAGGCATAGAATTTTGCTAACTAATTTTTGGGTTATTAGTGATTTTCTAGGAATTTGATTCTGATTTCCATTTGAATTCCTGACATCACTCATTTTCTTTTTCCATATTTGATTAACAACTTTTTGGGTCTTATTGTTTTTTAGCTATCTCCTCATCTGAATATTACACTACTTATTACTACTCAATACTCTTAGTTTTAATCAGTATTTCACCTTCAAATTTTCAATCTTTTTTCTCAATTAATATCTCATTATCTTTGGTTCCTCTATTGCTATCCAAGAATTAAATTATGTATTCAGAAAAGGGTTTTGGGTCCCTGTTGTCTATTGCAAACATGCTTCATCGGTCCCTCAATGAATTTTTATTTTGACCTTCTAAGATAATTTCTATTCTTGCTCTTTTTTGTTTAATTGTTTTTTATGGGTTCATTTGGTTTTTTTATAAACATTTTAAAAGAAATATTTTTGTGTTTATGGTACTCTTTGGTGAAATCAATTGGATTTTGTGTTGGATTTGTGGTCTGAAACAACGGTCTTCAAATATTTGAATTTTCTTATTAGCCCATCTATATGTGGTGACTGACAGCCATATCAGGCAAACTAGATTATAAGTGTGTGAAATGTCTAATTGAACTATGGTACTGAAAATAATCAACAGCCACTCTTGCTTTTTTAAGCTTATATTATCAATAACGAACAAAAGGAAAACTATCAATAGGTCTTATTTGACTTTCCCTTCATTTTTCTTAATTCGTATTTTAAATCATGTAAATTTATGCTAAATAATTTAAAATTTACATAATTTCAGGAATTTTCAATTTTAGTATGTATTATGTATGTCAAATTAATAAACTAATTAGTGTTTATAATTGTACGTCATTAATTCTGACACGAAGCGAGGGTCACATACTCATTATTTAATAAAGAGCATTTAGCTTACCCATTTAATATGCGCATGTTTGTAGTTGTGTACACGATTACACGTCATTAGTGGGACATGACAATGTTTTAATAAAGTTGTAGTATCATATTCAATTTCATTTGTTTCATATTAAAAGAATTTTATTTTTTTGCAGCAAATAAATAAAAATAAAAAGTTTGCATTAAATGGACAAATTTATTGATAACCATTTTTTAAAACAGATGTCATAGCCTCGTAGGATGCATAACACCTCTCCTATGCATAATTAGACTCCTGAATCTGGTTTTTTTTTTTTTCCTGAAAAGATCAATTTTCCAATCTTTTTGAATGGTTTTCCAACTTATCCTTTTAAAATAAATCACCAGGTGGCGACTACATTGTTTTAATATTTTTACGCCAACTTCGCACTTCAAAAACAATATGACATTTATCTTTTGTAGGGTTAAATTCTTGGTGAATTCGTAGAAGAGGAGAGAGAGAGAGAGGAAGAGGATGAAAGGGATTGAGAAATCAACAACAAAGAAGAAGATTTTACCTGTTCTAAAATGGATGAGAAGCCCAGTTGATGTTAGACTATTTGAAGCATGTCTTCTTGATCTTCTCCCTGGCCTTGATCCCAGGTACCCATTTTAGTTTTATGCTATTTTTTTTTTATGTTCATTTTAAAATTCTGGGGTTTTTAGTTTATTGTTTTTGGATTTTCTTAAATTTTTGCTCTCTTAAGGTTCTCTTTTGGATTGTGGTTCTATTAATATTATTGCAGTGACATAATGGGGATAGACTGGGAGAAAAGAAAGGATTGAGGTTGACAAGAGCTCATCTCTGTTGGAGTTTAACCTGTTGCTGTTTTTATAGATTATTGTTATAAGTAATTGTGGAGTGTGATATGTTCGGTGTCAATGAAACAAAAAAGATCAACAGTCGGAATGTGGCTGTTCCTAAAAGGTTATGAATAGGATTTGTACGAGTGCCTTCTTTACATTTCCAGTTTGGGCCCTGTGGACTTTTGTTGCCTTGAATTGGGGCTGGATGCAGAGATTATTGATATTAGAGCAAGGAGAAACAATGCTGATGTAATTTTGCTAAAATTAGTCAAGGGATAGGAGTTTTAATGGGTTTATAAACATTCATTAATCATTACTTATGGGTAATATATTTTGGGTAGTAACTATACATTGGAACAGTTTAAGTACTTATATATATGATTTCCCTTGTAAGATCTTTGTTGGCGTTTTTCCTGTGCTTTTTGTCTATTCTCTGATAGATGGTAACAAGTATGTTGCTAGTTCTTTTCCCTTAGGTTGAAGGTGGCTTTGCAAAAGAACAAGGGTATCTCATCACTCTTTCCAGTGCAAGTTGCGGTTTGGCAAGAAACAATTGGACCTGGTGGTTTTGAGCAGGATCTTTGCATAAATTCACCAACAGGAAGTGGGAAGACCTTAGCTTATGCTTTGCCAATAGTGCAAATGCTTTCAACTCGAGCTGTCAAATGTCTACGTGCTTTAGTTGTGTTGCCCTCACGTGATTTGGCACTGCAGGTTAAAAGATGCTTCACTGTTTTCTTTTCCAACTCAAGTTTTTGTTCATGCTAATTTAATGTTGTAAATACGTTTCATTCTTTTTTCTAAAATCAATCTGTAATGGGAGAATGATTCTCCATTCTTCTTCGTGAAAAAGTGAATCATCACCAAGTTAATGATTTTGATATAGTATTCTAGGCCTCTTAGTTATTCCTTTGAATAGAAAGTTTTGAAGCTTCCTGTTTGCTGTATTCCATTCAGGTTAAAGAAGTTTTTGCTGCAATTGCATCTGCAGTTGGCTTATCTGTTGGTTTGGCAGTGGGCCAATCTTCAATTGCTGCTGAAATTTCAGAGCTTATTATGAAACCTAAGCTTGAGGCAGGCATTTGTTACGATTTAGAAGATCCTATGCGAGAGTTAGAGACTTCAGTGGATATTTTGGTGGCAACCCCAGGACGGCTTATGGATCATATCACAAACACGAAGGGATTTACACTTGAGCATCTCTGTTATCTTGTAAGCAGCAGCATATGCTACATCCAAGTTGCCTGTATACTGTTGAAAGCTGAACTCTAATCTTTTTCTTGTGGATGCTGAGTTCTTTCTGCTAAACTTTGGTGACATATTTTTTATCCAAAACATTCTTCATACAAATTATGGGTTATATATTTGTTTTAAATGCTGCCCTCTAGTTAAAAGCCTTGCTAAAAACCTGATTCTGACCTTTAGTTGCTTATGATTTGTTCTTCACTGAGTCAAGTTTAATATATGCACAAGCTGGTTTTCTATATACATTTCAGTTTCAGCTGTGTAATTTATGTCAATGCACATGGAAATAATAATTTCAATTAATGACTTCTACTCTTGTGCTCAATTTTTTTTTCAATGATGTCCATATTCCATCCGTAGCAGCAGTTTATGGTGATTATTGGGTGTACTTTTTTTATTTTAATTTTTATTGACTGCTGATGCTAGTATGAGAAAAAAAAATTGTGTTTGTGTAGTTATTGATTGCACTTTGCAGGACAATTTCTGGATGATAATAATTAAAATATTGAAGTGAAATTAAATTTCTGGTTGTATTGAAATCAAGAGCCAAAGGCTTCTAATCTTGCAAACTTTAATTTCTAGTTGTTTAATTGTGTAGTAACGTATGTGCTGATAATTAAACAATTTTAGGTTGTTGATGAGACAGATCGTTTGCTCAGGGAGGCGTACCAATCTTGGCTTCCTACTGTACTCAAAATGACTCATTCTCATGATGAAAGTATTGTGCCTCTTGCTAGTAGTTTTTCTCCTTTTCCATTTGGTCCTTTAAAAACCATTAGGAGATGGTAATTCTCTATCTACTCATCTTCTTTTATCACTTGCACTTCAAAATTTGTCTTGCTTTTTGACAACCATGGTTTCATGCATCATAAAATCCAACAATATAAACTTTGTGCGTTGGTTATAGTCATACTTAGGGATGCTTTGACATATTTGCCAATTCTTGAAATGGTGCTATTATATGAATTTTGGGGTTGAATGCATTCTTTACATTGTGTGTTGGTGTTAAACAATTTTCCTATTATTGTAGCAACAAAAGATCATTAAATTTTATCATATCTCATACTTCACATGTAATTATTGTCTCAAACTTCATGCAGTGGTGTTGAAAGGGGTTTTAAGGGAAAATCTTACCCCAGGCTTGCAAAGATTGTTTTGTCTGCTACGTTAACCCAAGATCCAAGCAAGCTTGCTCAACTGGATCTTCATCACCCTTTGTTTTTGACAACTGGGCAAAGTCGTTACCAGCTCCCTGAAAATTTGAAATCCTACATAGTGGTATTGTTTTACAGCTGTACTTGTAATCTTATATACTTTGTGACTGTTCTTCTTGCTCCACTTTAAACTCTTATGGCTATTGATTGTAGGAGATTGTCACATTTCACCTAATTTTTAGTCTGAAGAATGAAAAGCACATGCAATGAAACTTGAGACATTTTTATATTTTGCAGCCAATTTTTAGTTGGTCAATGCTGTTTTCTCGACATTAAGTTGACTTTAAAAGTACAGGAGTGGGAGAAAAAAGGTTAAGAAAGTTTTGAAGTTTGTTTTGTATGACTGTAAAGTTTTCATAACTTCTATTAGAATGCTGGAAACTTTACATAATACTAGGGAAATATGCTTATAATTATGATCAGAAATTAAGTGGTTTGTTAAAAAGGAGTTGATTCTACATTCCTAGGCATATAATAAACATGATCATAAAGAGAGCTTGGAACTCAGTATCTTTTCTAGCAGTTCATGAGTTTTGAATTTTCATTTGTTTAATTTGAAATAAGTTTGAAAATTGTGTGATTCGCTGTGAATTTTAAGCACAAGAAACATCCTAAATTTTGATTTCTAATGGAGTTGCATGTACTATTGATGTGAAATGGAAAGCTGGTTGGTGCTTCAGTTCATCCAACTCTACTAGGATGTTGAGAGTAAGCTTAAAATGTAGAATTTGGATGCTACTAGTTATATTCCTAGATTTACAACATTCATTATTAGCTTCCCTTGAAGATGCCTTTGACTTGAAAGAGTTTGTATTGTATTGCTGTATATATTGAGTTTACAAGAGAATATATAGTGCTTCCTAGAGTGTTTTAGTTACAATGAACTAGGTATTTAGATAAGATAGCCCTAGTAGAGTTTAAGCATGAAAGAGTTTGTATTGTATTGGAAATGGAGAAGAGAGAGGGGCAACAAGTGTAGATGAATTAGATTGTGGGATTTGTTTCGGTTGGTATTCCTTTGATGGGGGTCTTGTTACATCAACTAGATGCATCAAATTCTGGTAGTTTAAAAGAGGAATGAATGGAGTTTTCCAGGCTAGGTAGTTTGTAAATTTCAGTATAATAGCAGAAGAGTGGGCAGTTGCAGTTGGGGAGGTGATGCTGGTTGGGATGGATGGTGTAATTTGTGAAGTAAGAGAGGGAGAGGAGGATAAAGAGTTAGAAGATTCGGCTGCCATGGTTTAATAGCTCTGATGTTTGTATTGTATTGATGTATATTGAGTTTATACAAGAATATATAGAGCTGCCTAGAGTGTTTTAGTTACAATGAAATAGGTATCTAGTTATGTTACTCTAACACTTCATTTTTGAAGAAGTACCCGTACCCTTTGGATATGACATTGGTATGGGTATGAAATTCTTACCGGATTCTTCACTTCAAAAGCGGGTAATCATAATCCCAGTTTCATTTAAATTACAAGTGTAGATCAAATGAATTTGGAAGAGTTTGTAAATTTATAATAATTATCTTTTAACAACTCACAATTGAAGATTATGATTTGTGGAGGTAACAAAATTTAATATAAATTATATAACATACTTGGGTTAATTTACAATTTAAATGAATTTAGAATTATCATTTTATTGTTTGTTTGTGGTCTGAATTTTAGACTTTAAGTTTGCAATTTAAAATATTTTATCTAATTTTATTTTATTTAGCAATTTAATGTTATAATTTGATTTATCTTTTAACTAAAATTATTCATATATAAAAATTAAAAAAAAAAAAAAAAAAAATATATATATATATATATATATATATATATATATATATATATATATATATATATATATGTATTCTCGTACCCGTACCCTAATTTTGGGTACTTTTTAGCCGTACCCATATACCCTAAAATTTTAAAAATAAGAAACCGGATTTCTAAATATGTAGCCGTGTCGGGTACCCATATTCGAGTCCAAACAACATAGGTATCTAGATAAGACAGCTCTAGTAGAGTTTAAGTATACAACTAAGAGATAAATACAAATAAGGATAATTAAGAGATGAATACAAGTAGAGATAAAGACAGCTTTTTATCTTCTTATCCCGTTATATGACTAATCTTCATCCTTGTCTAGGAAGCATACTTGCTGATAGAAAGGGAACCAGCTGAAGTACTTACGTAACTGAGTTTTCTCCTCTGAGTTATATTTCTACATCTTTCATACAGATTTGCGAGTCCAAGATGAAACCTCTATACCTGGTTGCTCTTCTACAAGATTTAGGAGGGGAAAAGTGCATTGTTTTCACATCATCAGTGGAGTCAACTCATCGGCTGTGCACCTTACTGAACTTTTTTGCTGATATGAACTTAAAGATCAAGGAATATTCAGGTCTTCAACGACAATCTGTAAGAAGGTAATTTATCTATTCCCATTTTTATAATTATGGGATTCAAGAAACTTATGCCCTAGTTGCAGAATAATTTATTGAAGTAAATAAATTTTCCGCTGAATATAAGTTCATTTCTGATATTTTGATGTCATATTAGAGAGTTAATTGTTGCTCCCTTGGGAGGCTGAATTACATTAAACGATGGTGTATCACTGTAATGCAAACGTTTAAGGAATTTGATCATAAAACTAGTGATTTGTTTGGAGTTCCAATGCAGCACTATCGATTTAGAGTTTTATGCAAGTTCTTAATTTAGGACAGCCTTTTGTAGAAGCTTCAGGTTAATTGCATATAAGCATTTTACGCAAAGTATTTTTTTTTTAATTTTGTAGTGATGCTATGTTTATTGAAGTCACTTGGTATTTGGAATTACTATGATAAATAAGAATAAAAATAAGACTGTAATGCTATTAAACATACTCCAGCAAGACATTGAAGGCCTTTCGAGAAGGAGAAATACAAGTACTTGTTTCTTCAGATGCAATGACTCGTGGAATGGATGTAGAAGGGGTTAGAAATGTTATTAACTATGACAAGCCTGCATACATAAAGACGCATATTCATCGGGCTGGTCGGACAGCGAGAGCAGGCCAGACTGGACGTTGTTTCACATTGTTGCATAAAGATGAGGTATGATATTTACATTAGTTGGTCCTTACGTAGGAATGGATTATGTTGAATTTAGTGCTTGTTTGGTTATGTTTTTGGTCTCCAACCGTGCTCAAACATGGATTAAGTGTTAAGAATTACTGAATCAAAGATTGAGTTCAATTTCACCTGATGGGTCTAATCGTGCTCAATCATCAATGAACAGCCACACCTGGATCCATTATGGCATAATTATGTATTAACTTCTGCATTCTCTTGGAGACAATTGATGGTTCAATAATTTCAATGCTTTTGTTCTGATGCTTTGATGCAGTACGGCAATTTCGATGGTATTGACTACCTAGCAGGGGATGCTGCTAGCCAACTTCCATAATTTTTTTCCCTGATATTTTCGAACAGAGGATATAGATAAAGAAAACATCAAATATAAAAAGTTCAATAGTAATGAAGACAGTCATCTTATTACATTTTATGAAAATTATCTACCATTTTACTTGTTACAGGTAAGGCGTTTCAGGAAACTGCTGCAGAAGGGTGACAATGATTCTTGTCCGCTTTACTCTGTTCCTTCCAGTTCCATTGAACCTCTTCATGCTATTTATGTGTCTGGTAATTTCCTGGCTTTTCTTTGCTTAGGATAATCTCATTATTGCGATGATGAGCACCGACTCTTGGTTTGGAAATAAGTGTCATTACGCTGATAAATATTTATTCAGGATTTATTTCTCTAGACACTGCACAGTTAGATTTGAATTTCATAATTTTAACCTCTTCTCAAGTCAATTTGGCTTTACTTGTCCCAATTTCTTCTATATATGTATTTGGAGAAGTAGCTTAGGTCCCTCAACAAAGACCCTCATCTCCAATTAGTTATAAATGTAATGATATTTAGGTGGTGTTTGAAATTGCTGTTAAGTGTCAAAAAAACAGATTTAGAATTTTTTTGATTTAGTTGACTTATTTTTTTAATTTTTTATAACTTGCTTTTTTTAAATCTTTTTTTGAAAAAAACATTTATTTATATGTTTTTCTCTAAAATCAGTTTTTAAAACTCAAAAATTTTAAAAATAAAATTTTTTTCTCCAAAAGTGTTTTTGCCAAACGGAATGCCAAACGGACCCTTATGCATAATTAGGGGTGACAACGGATAAAGTACTTGCGAAAAGTGTCATATCCGAATTCATTTAAAATTATAATATTAATACCTGTACCCGTATAACTACTCGTTTGTTATTAAAAAATTTAAAATTAAATAAAATTAAAACTAACTAAACAATTAAAAGTTTAAAAACATATACACAATTCTTCGTAAAATTTACTACAAAATCAAATGAATGAAATAAAATAAAATATAAAAACCAATTCAACACACCCAAATTAAAATAATACTTTAAATTGTTGAAAAATAATATTAAAATAATAAAAACACAAAATGCGAATTTTCAACTTTTAACCTCATTTGCAATTCTTTAATCTATAAAAACAAAAAATAATTAATTATATTATTATATTCAATAAATTATAATAGAATAAATTGTACATTTATATATATATATATATATATATTTATATATATATTATTACATGCACATTATATATATATAATTGGGAAGCGGGTATCTGAGACTCCATCTGTATCCTACTAGAACCGGTGACGAGTTTAAATATTACTAATCAAATCTGTCCTAAAACTCTAATAGAGTTATCTGTTAGGGTTTAAATGAATTAAAGTAGTCACAAATATTTGCAAAATCCAAATCCATTGCCGCTCCTAGATGAAAACACTATTTAAACGGTGGCTTAGTTTCTAATTTGATGTTCTGAGATGACTGATCCTTTTGTTCTTTTTTGATGTGTCAGCTCTTGAGAAACTGAAAGAGATAGTGGAATCAGAAAAATCCAGGAAGCGTAAACTTGCTGTCAAATCTCCAGGGACACACAAAAGAAGAGAAAAAATCAACTGAAGAAAAACTTTGTTAAACAATCAGGCTTCTTTGTTTTAGACAGTCTTAGGAGTATGCAGGTTAGTATCCTGAAAATTAAAACTTATATGAGTTTCTTATTTTGTTAAAGATCATGATAATGAAATGCAAACTGCGATCCATTTTTGCATCATAGCTAATATTTCAGGCCGTTCTTTTTCTCCATTATCAGAAAGTAGAGACCAGCTGTCTAGAGAGGTTCTGGATTTGTGCATGAACACCACGAATCTGTGTTGTGATGCATAAAAATATTGTGATTTTGTGAATGCTAAAATTTGTCAAAAATACTGTGATGTGACCTACAAAATTAGGTCAAATTGTCAATTGAATAACAGTGGAAACAATTACCAGACTTGGGAGGTAAAATTGAAATGCAGAAAATCCATTGCTACTTGCACCTTTTGCTTTCATATATTTGAATAAACAGAGCAAATGTATGTCGATGGTTGTAAGATAACACTGTGCAATTAATGTTTGATTTTATCAATTAATTAAAGATAATAATGATTTCAGACGATGATATATCTATGGACACACACTAGAATGGAACTTAGTAAAGGAACCATGGTTGATAATTAAAGTGGGTTCCATCCCTTATAGTGCTACCCCCTGTGGGCTAACCGAGCTGGACATGACTCTCCTGATCAGTCTCTTCTTAAAGATTAGGAGAGTGCATTGCAGCGTCCTTAATATCTACTCTCAGACTGTTGACAAGCCAATTGATTATATGTGTATGGATATAAGATTGGATCCTCTAAATATTTTTATGTTGTTTCTAAATCTGTGAAAATACAAGCCAAACAGTTATGAATGGTGGTAGATGATGTCTTAATGATGGTTGTTTAGATTCTAGTGTTAATGGTGGTAAAAGCAGTAATGGATTTCAATTATGGCAGAATTCAACATTATGATGTTAGCCATGGCACAGCGATAGCGGTTTGACTGATGTTTGTAGTAGGGATTTACACTGTCGAATTCAATTAGGAGATTAAAAGTTTTAAATATTGCCTCGAGAATTTATAAATTAATGTCTTATAATATATTGAAAAAAAATTTCCGTATTTGATACGGTTTCACGGGTTTTTGTACTAAAGATTACGGTAACATAAAAAATGTGCACTGTTGGAAACCCGGCCCGAACTTAGATTCCAGTGACCGAAACCCTAGCGATTCTTCTCCAAAACTGCTTGTCACGCGCTAACGCGTGGTGGCACATACATCGACAGTCTTCCTTCCAGTCTTCTTCGGTGTCACATCTTTTCTTTTAGCAAATTTCTGACCTCACCCAACCATTTTTCTGCATGTCAAGATTGCTCCTACTTTGCACCTTTGGATTACACTGGTTCTTGGGTACGAACTTTATTTTTGGCTATTTTCTCTCACACATGATGTAAAAAATTCCAGACAACTCAGGTTTTATCAAAACTCTGTTATTATCTAATTTTCGTTCCATTATTATTGTGAAACTAAAGGGTAGCAAGAATTATATATGATAGGCTACTTTTTTTGTTGAACTGTGGTTTATGGGACAAGGGTATTTTGATCATTTAGAGGAAAAGGAAAATGGTTCTGAAATTACTGATAAAGATAAGGTTGCTTGGCATAAAATTGATGCTCAATTATGTAGTCTTTTATGGCTTTCATTAGACCCAAAACTTTTCGCTATTTCAGTTTTGTAAAACCAGTTATAAAGTTTGGACTAAAGCCGAAGCCATGTATGTTAATGATGTGCAAAGGATATACAAGGTAGTTTCGCATATTGTTTATCTCCAACAAAACCAACAAGATATGGCACAATATTTTGTCCAAGTTGAATCCTCAAGGAATGAGTTTAACTCTCTTATGTTATTATCCAAGAATGTTGACACAGGAAAAACAGAGGGACAAATTTTTTATGGTCTTGGCCTTAATTAGACTTAAACCTAACCTGAGTAATTCCTTAATCAAAAGTCCTCTTTACAGTGTATACTAGACTTTGGTGCATCTGATCATATTTCTAGTAATAGAAGTGAATAGAAGTTGATTGCCATTTTGTTAGAGAGAAGTTCGAATTTGGATGTATTATCATAGATTTCGTCAATTCAAATAATCAGCAGATATTTTGACTAAATCCCTCAGAGGGTCAAGTTTCAAATTCATTTATGACAAGCTTGGAGCATACAATCTGTGTACTCCAGTTTGAGATGGAGTATTAGTATGCTAGCTGTAAGTGCTGTGATTAAAGGATAATGCTGTAATTATGAGATTTGATAGGTTAGCTGTATATTCCTTATTTAGATACAAAAACTTGTATATATACCTTGTACTGGAATGAAATAGACAGAACAATATAGTGATTCATTCCGCTAAAATCATCTCTATCCTCTTCTCTTCTGAAACTTATCACATGAGATTCGGAAAACTAGTTTTAATGGGTTACTATATTGCTCATTTCTTGTCATATAAAGCAAAACTTGGTACAGGAGTTCTGAAAAAATAAGAAGAGGAAGACAGAAACTGGTACATGAGCAAAACTGATAATCGAATGCTTAGCATCATCAGATCATTATTGCATGCCAGTTTAGCATTTAGGTTGTACCTGATCAGTGAAACGTTGGTTGAAAAATATACTTTTCATTATTTCATTGGGTAGCCATGAAAAATGTTTCAAAACCTCAACTGGCTTTGTGATTTTTAATAAAAATTTCTACTATGTACAACATTGAAATCACAAGACACTAACATCACATTCAGTTGCTTAATTCGTGCAACTCTTGGTCTGCAAAACAAGATACCCCTATTCCCTCAACTCAAAAACAACACAAGGGAGAGGATTAAATGCTCAAAAATGCATTTCTTCAATAAGTTACAAAAAAGTTGAAGGCAGTTCTCAGTTTTGAAAGATTGAAAAAGATCTTTGAACCCCTTTGGCAAAGTAGTTGGATTTTGTGGTTGCAGTGGCCACAGTAGTGGCAGCAACACCTATGGTAGGATTAGAAGATGAACTAGGAGAAGAAGCATGAGAATTGCATGGGCTAACATCTCTATCCTCTTCATTAATGGTATCCAACATCTTTGATGCTCTGTGCCTTATGACACTAATGTATTGTGGTGGGGCAGCCTCTGTGATGAGCTTTGCTATGCGTGAATTCGCCATTGTGTTTAGATATTTTGTAAGGGAAGAGAAGAGAAGAGAAGAGAGCTGAGAGATAAAATATTCGTTTGGGATGGATATGAAGTGAAGCTGTGGATGAGATTTATAGGGGGTTATTTAGGCATAAATTGAGTCACTAGTCCCATCAAAAACAGAGGTGAGTGAAATTACACGTTAACAGTTTTTGCCGCCACCCTCTTTTGACATTAATTGCAGGGAACTTGATGCTTCCGTGACAATTTCAGAAGATAAAACTCGCAGTGGGTCCACATTTCTGGTATGTGTCGCACCTTTTATGGAAAATGAATTATCTCTAAAGATATGGTTTTTGTTATGATCAATAGCTTCCAAATTTGCACTTTTCTTGGTCTGAAAGGCCTGCCATCTGTCTATTGATTTATGAATAGAAATTAGATTTCCTTTCTGATTTTCTAATTATTTGTTTAGGAGAAATGGTTAGTATTGCTCTATGCTAACAGGAAATTTCTTCCTAAACTTTCCTCCCTCTTCAGGGAAGAAAGCGGTCCTTTTTGGTTGGCTAGAATTTTGTTTTCTTAGAAAAAAGCTTTCCATTAATATGGATTCGGGCAGTGATTATAAAAGTTCAATGCATAAATTCTTCTAATTCAATTCTTCTGCTGACTTTTATGTGCTTGATATAGATGAAGATAAATTCTTCTAATTCAATTCTAATTTTGTTAGAAAAAACCATTTCTTAAAATATCTATGATTAAAATTGATGTGCATAAAAGAATACTTACTCTGGAATTTGATGGTGAAATTGTTAAATTTAATATGAATGATTACATGAGTTATCCAATTAATGTGCCTTTTTTTACCATAGATGTTATTGACTCTTTTGTGCAACCAACTTTTGACTTGGATGATAAAGATGCAATAACGGTTGCACTTAACAATGAATGTTATCATAAAGATCTAAAAAGAGCTAGAAAGAAGTTTGTGTTAAATTTTGAACTACAAGACAATTTTTGAGTTGGAATTTTATAAATTTTTAGATGTTTGTTGAAATATAAAAATATCGAGCCAACGACGTTAACCAAATGAGATACTTAGAAGACAATCTAAGGATAAACATATTTGATTTCTTACCCTAACTCTTTTAATTTTACGTCTTTATTTTGCATGATGATGGTGTTTTACATTGAGGACAATGTAAGATTTAAGTGTGGAGGAGGAGAATCTAGGATTTTAATTTAGAATTTTTGGTTGTGATTTGTTTTTGTTTTTTGATTGATTTGTCTAAAATATTCAAAAAAATTAAAAAAAATAGAAATTTGAGTATTTTATCTTGCATAGAAATTAATTGTAAATCAATGCGAACATACTTTCAAACTTATTTTTGTAGCAATCTTTTATAAAATCAGGTTAAGTATTCTTGAGTTTTTATATTCGATCGAAACAAATATTTCTTGAGAATTTTTATGAATTATGCAGTGAAGCATGATTTTAAATTGTGTGACTTGTTTTGAAATTATTTTGCTTTACTAATTCTGAATTCAAATTTAAGTAACTAAGAAGAAAAAAAATTGTGCAAAGCATTCAATAGAATAAAGCATAAAATTTACCTACTGGCTAAATAAAATTATTCCAGTGAGATAGAGTATAAAGTGTACTCACTGAGAAAAAAATAATTAAAAAAATATATTTAGGTGAGATGAGGAATAAAATGCACTCACAAAAGAAAAATAAAAATAAAAAATCTCTAAATTACTACCTGGATATTATTAATAATGAGAAATGGTTGATGAACAGGTTGTGCATGACTTGATTATATTAATTGAATATTATACAGTTATAGATTGATAATGTTTGTGGATAGAGATGAAAAAAATTGAGTATGTTTGAATTGATTTTATTTTAAATTGTTGTAATTGTAAATTTAACGAGTGTACTAATTTGAGAAAAAATATTTTTCTATGTATTTGTTGGTATTTTAAGTGAAGTGTTTTTTGTTTATGTTTTTGTTTTGCTCGAAAACATGCAAAAGCTAAGTGTGGAAAAATTTGATGAGAGCAAAATAATTATTCTTTTTAATCCCTTGATATTTAATTAAATGTATCTTTGATTTGTCTATCTATTTAATTCAATATTCTTTGAATGAATGGTTAATTAACTAAGAGACCTATTAGTTAGATATCCATTATATTCAATTACTTAATAAACTGTAATTATTAAGAAAGTTTATTAAAGAAACGATTAACTTAGCAGGTCGACAATCAAGGATCATAACTTAACATGTCGACAATCATATTCATGTTCAAATACATAAATCGTATTAATCATGTCATTTACATTCATGAGCTTAAGCCACCTAGAATGAATTCATAATCACTTTATATATATATTAGGATTAAGGGTGCTCCCAAAGTTTAAGTCACATTGACCTTAAAATTATAATATTGCTTCAGCAACTTAATCTACAATATTGTATGCTCCCTTAATGACATGTCATCTATACTGTTTCTAGTATTATATTAGAGAAATAAACTTATAACTTGTTTCTCATATCATTCCGGTTGTCACCACACATACATGTTTATAAACGTCATGTTCACGCTATAAGCTTATCATTGTTCACATATTTGCGTACTAACATGAATACATTATCACTCCATAATTTCTCTACATGTGTTAGTTAATGTACATTTTCTACTTATAGCATAACTCTTGTCATGATAGATACTCTAGCATATCATGTGTGGAATCATATTAGTTCATGTAACACCAACTTATAATTCATCATCTTTCTATAATGGTTCACGACCATGAAGAGAGTTTCACGATTATGAACAACCCTTTTACGGATTGGTACTTGTGAATCATATTGTGACTCTACCCATGAAGGCACTTCACGATCATGAAAATGTAATCAAGTGGTTAACAATTGATTTCATAGGAATAACAAAACCTTCATAGGTGGTCATGAAACTAGTTGTGACTTTAAGTATGAAAGGATTTGCCCAAAACCACAACTTTGTGCTTTTATGTTATGTTTGGATTTTCTTGCTTGAAAAATTTATAAATTAAAATTTGTTGTTAAAGTAGTTTATTTACTTGACTATTTTTTTAGTTTCTTCTTTTAAATATGGGTTTGGGTTTAGTTGAACAAAATTAAATGATAATAATTCCTTTACACTGACTTAGTATTGAATTTGGCCATGAACTTAGCGGCAAATGGGAGGACAATTATAAGCCAACGAGATGACACTGATTTTTTATTGAACTTGCTATTTGTTTTTGTTGTTTTCTTATAAGAGCATATGTCTGGTTTATATAGGAAATTTTGTTAGATTTTCTGTAGAATTTAAGTTTTTTTTTATTAGGAAAAATTTTCAAAATTTGTATATTACATTTTGGAAAAGAATTTTCTTCTTATATGCATTTTAGTAAAATAGAATGAATATTAAATAATAAATAACGTGGCCTTAAACTCAATTAATATATTTATTTTCTCAAGATCTATTACTATACATTAAAATTTATATAAGTTCAATTGTTCAATGAACAATGCTCATCCATTTACTTTTTTGCCCTTAAACTTTCACTTAACCCCATTATAAAACAGCGACATCTCCAATTAGTATTATTGCCCCCTAAAAAAATCATATTCAAAACGACACTGTCTGCCCTAAGTCGAAACTCAATGCATACCCTAGCCCTTATCTCTCTTCCTTCTCTCCGCCATTTTCTATCTCTAGCTGCCTGTCCTCCCCTCTTTCTTTCAATTGTTCCTAGTTATTTTTTTACAGGTATGTTCTTCATCAAATCACCGGTTAGTGCTTCTATATATTGTTATCATCGGTTAGTATATAGATCAATTTGCTTTTGGATTTGTTTTTTTTTTTTTTTTTCCTCTCTTCCTTAAGAAAATATATTGGCTCTCTTTTGGATATGTGGTTTTTTGGTTTCCCCTCTTCCTTTAGAAATGTGCTTTTGGATTTTTTTTTTGCTATAATTTCTCTTTTGAATGCATTTGTGTTTTTTATTTTCTCTCTTCCTTCTATATAAGATCTATAATTTTTGTTTTTCTATATATTTTATGTTGATTTCTTATTTTGATTAAGTTTGAACTGATTCATATTGAATCCTAAGCTTCTTCTCTACTTTTTTCTCCACTCGTCTATGGAGATCTTTCTTTTCTGCTCAGCTCATCGTTGGTTTAAGTATGACGAGATCTTTTTCTCTGCTCAGCTCAGCATCGGCTTAAGGATTGGTGAGATCTTTCTCTCTACTCAGCTCATCGTCAACTTAAGGATGGTAAGTATATTATTTGTTTCTGCGATGGGTTTCATTTCTTAAATGGATTTTATTAAGTTTGACTGCTTTTTTTCCTCCACTCACCTACAAAGGAGAGAATGGTGAAAAAAATGTCAAATGTGAATTCCATTCTTTAACAAAAGTTACTATGTTAATTTTTATGGGTTATTCATCAAACCAACTTTAAATTTTAAAAATTTATTTGCTATTATATAGTTTAATACAGTAATTACATATGCAAGTATTGATTACAAAGAGAGGAGAAAGATATACCTCCGGAAGAAAAGAAGCATGAGAAAGAGAATTAAGTTGGCAACTTTCCATATTTGTGATCAATTGGATTACAGTTTTTAGATGAGGTACACTGCAAAATTTACAACTTAAATAAATAAGAAAAAAAAGGAGGGTAGGGAAAGAAAACAAAGCAAGTGCAATATGTCAAGTTATTATCAAAGGCTCATTAAAAAGCCATCATACAAAAATTTAATTAAATATAATCTTGAGAGCATCAATATTTGTACCATACATCTAACAAAATCCAAGTAAGCTTCAGCTCCAAACTGGTCATAAATGCTACAAGGATCATTCACCCATCTTTGTTATGTATATATCACTTCATGGCATCACATCAGGTTTTTGTATTGATATCTCGTAGATTGATAAAAATGAGGAATCAAAGAAAAAATTATATTAAAGTGAATCAGCCTATCCATTTATGGAAACATATGATTGGGATATAAAATTGGAAAATCAAAGAAAATTGTAGGATGATTGACAAAAGACTAAAAATGCAGTATTGAAGAAAACAAGATACAATATTGTGTTTCCTTTTAATATGCTTAAAACCTAAAGACTATTTCATTGTCTTTAGTTTATGTTTTTTCCTTTTTTTTTTCTACTATGGTGGTTGAGTATTCCTATGACAATTCTATGTCTTTTGTTTCCTAACTCTACTTTGTGATCTAAAGTGAAAATTAAAATGTATTGTGACTTACTTTTTCTTTGATAACTATAGTTTGATTAGTAGTCCTGTTTATGAAAAAGTTATAAAAGAACACTTAAGTAACATAGCTTTTATTTTTTTCCTGCTAGAAAATGTGTTTTGTTAGACGTATCTCAAATGTTCTTCGTACAAATCTTTTACTGTTCTGGTCCCTTGTCCTGTTTACCACAGATTCAATGATAAATTTTTCTAAACTAAGAACATGAGATTAAAAGATAAAGAGGATTGTCTATAGTTGCCTATCCTCTTTTTAGAGCTCAAAGAATTATTTAAACAAAAAAAAAAATTATAATTTTCCTCTTTTCTGAGCGTGGATGGGTGGTTTGGGGATGTGTAGGAAGCAAAATGCTAGAAAAAGCCAGATGCAGCTATCGAGAATTCATTCCTTATCCTCCTAATTTATTAGTTGTGGACTAGTGGGTTTGTGTTTTAATGGATTTACAAGAACCTTGAGTTTGATATATTTTGTCATAAGATATTTTTTTATCTGCCATTAACTCTTGAAAGCTGAAATTTCTATGCCGATGTGAATGATAATTTTCTTTTCCTTAATTGTTTGATAATCAACAAATATAAAGATTTTTAGGATGAGGAAGCTTCATTTAAATGGGAGTTGAAATGAAACATTTTATACTCTTTTGTCAATCTAGTGTCATAATGCACGAAGAACGTCTTCGATCTTTTTTTTACTATATCTGATTACTGGCCCCTTTATTATTCATAGAAAAGTAGGGTTGTAAATGAATCAATTCGCTCATGAGTTATTTGGATTTCAGTTCAAAAAAATTTGTTCGGAATTGTTTGTTACCCTTAATGAACTGAGTTCAAGTTCAATAACTTTTTTGAACTCAAGTTTGAGTTTTATATTTTTTGATTTGTTAGGTTGCGAATGTGTTCATTTGTAAGCTTATAAACGTGTTCATTTACATGCTTGCGAATGTGTAAAAAACTCATGAACATATTTGTATATCGGCTCGCGAACATGTTCGTGTATTAATATTTTATTTTGTATCTTATTTTTAATACATTAAATAAATTTTGAAAAATAAATAACTATGTGACACCGTTTTTTGGATTTAACCATTTAGGTTTAGGGTTTCACTCATTTTCATTACATTCTCATTTCCTAAAAAACACCCACATACTTCTCTGCCGCTCTACTTTTCTCCTTTAATGCTAAGTGTCACTTTCACCCACATCCCTTTTTCTGATTTCAAGACACTTCACCCACATACTTTTCCCTTCCTCCAATTTCAACATTCTTCTTCCGCCACTCTGCACTTTAATCTGTGGTATTCTTGGATGAAATGAGACAGGTAGATGGAAGCTTATGATTTCTTTAAATTGTGAATTGTGATAACAAGAATGAAAGATTCATATGTGGTGCTTTCCTTGGTGCAGGCCCCATCATAACCAAGTTGATTGGTGCATTTTGTGAACTTGCGATGTTTAGAAAGCTTCTATCTAATTAGATAGTATAAGGATATATTTTTAACTAAAGTTTATACTAGGCCAGATTGTTATAATGATTATTGGAAAGAAAGATTTATTGCAGAACTTCCTAAACTATTTGCAGAAAGGGTTAGAACTAAGTTAAGATATGAAAATAATGGTATAATACCTTATGATACTTTATCATATGGAAATATAATTAATTATATGAATAATGAATGCTTAGCTATTTGTTCAGATTTAAAATTAAAAGCAAAGTTAAAACGAGAATCAACCTCTAGTAGGAAAGAATTGGGAGATTTATGTCAACAGTATGGTTATGAAACTATTAGGGCTCCATCATCTAGGTCCAAAAACTATAGCTCTAAATGAAGACTTGAAAACAATTCAATTATTGGCAGAACAATTTATTAAAGAACATAGAAAGAAATATAAATTTAGTCATTTAGGATTGGTTCAAATAGCAATTAAACCTTTATTACGTGAACCTGAAACGTTGGTCAGTCGAGATAAACTGAGATGACATTAGGTGGTCCCGTGAAAGTTTAAAAAGACTAAAATAAACAAAAAATTTAATTGAAATTAACAAGGTTAAATTTAATTAATGGATAAATTAGCTAAGATATTATCAGTTAAATACAGAGAAGCTTTCTAAACATCGCAAGTTCACGAAATGCACCAATGAACTTGGTAATGATGGGGCCTGCACCAAGGAAAGCACCACATATGAATCTTTCATTCTTTTTATCACAGTTCACAATTTAAAGAAGAATTGAGAATCACCTAGTGATTTATTTTAAAAGGATCAGTTGGAAAACCATTCGAAAAGATTAGAAAACTGATCTTTTCAGGAAAAAAAACCAGATTCAGGAGTCTAATTATGCGTAGGAGAGGTGTTATGCATCCTACGAGCCTATGACGTCTGCATATGTCCATTATGATGGTTGAATATGCTATATAATATATACTTTCAAATTCAATACTTTTATTTGTGAGGATACATGCTCTGAACTAATTATTACTCTAAATGATGCAAATTTATATTAAGTATTTACATGTGTTTAATAAATATCATAATTACTATATATATAGTATGTATAATGTATTAATCTATTAATTAAATCTTATAATCGTACAACATTCTTCTCGACGATAAGCTAGGGTTGCTTACTCATTATTTAATAAAGAGCATCTAGCTTACCCATTTAATATGCACATGTTTGTAGTTGTGTACACAATTACACGTCATTAGTGGGACATGAAAATGTTTTAATAAAGTTGTTTTATCATATTCAATTTCATTTGTTTCATATTAAAAGAATTTTATTTTTTTGCAGCAAATAAATAAAAATAAAAGTTTGCAATAAATGGACAAATTTATTGATAACCATTTTTTAAAACAGATGTCATAGCCTCTTAGGATGCATAACACATCTCCTACGCATAATTAGACTCCTGAATCTGTTTTTTTTTTCTTCTGAAAAGATCAGTTTTCTAATATTTTCGAATGATTTTCCAACTAATTCTTTTAAAATAAATCACCAGGTGGCGACTACATTGTTTTAATATTTTTATGCCAACTTCGCACTTCAAAAACAATAGGACATGTATCTTTTGTAGGGTTAAATTCTTGGTGAATTCGAAGAAGGTGAGAGAGAGAGAGAGAGAGAGGATGAAAGGGATTTGAGAAATCAACAACAAAGAAGAAGATTTTACCCGTTCTAAAATGGATGAGAAGCACATTTGATGTTAGACTATTTGAAGCATGTCCTCTTGATCTTCTCCCTGGCCTTCATCCCAGGTACCCACTACACTATTATGTTATTATTTTTTTATGTTCAATTTAAAATTCTGGGCTTTTTAGTTTATTGTTTTTGGATTTTCTTAAATTTTTGATCTCTTAAGGTTCTCTTCTGGATTGTGGTTCTATTAATATTATTTCAGTGACATAATAGGGATAGACTGGGAGAAAAGAAAGGAATGAGGTTGACAAGAGCTCAGCTCTGTTGGAGTTTTAACCTGTTGCTGTTTTTATAATTTATTATTATAAGTAATTGTAGAGTGTGATATGTTCGGTGTTGTTAAGATATTAATGTATGATTCTAGGCTAAGTTCTAGGATGCATGATTCTAGGGTAAAAATCAGTATATTGCTGCTGTAAATATATTATTCTACTTCCTTATTTGTATTTGATTTTACTTCCTATTTTGTATCCTACACCTAGTCTCAAGGAGATGGGATTCTTCCTTTGCCAACTACTCAAGCTCAGGGATATGATTCAGTTACATTGACTGAGGCTGATTATGCTGATTATTTGCAGTATCAAGCATCAAAACAACAGTCATCTTCTTCCATGGTTTCTGTTGCTCAATCGGGTAATTCATTTGCTTGTCTAACACGGACTTCACCTAGTAAATCTTGGATCTTTGATTCCGGTGCTTCTGATCATATATCTGGTAATAAAAACCTTTTCTCTACTCTCCACTCTCCATCCATTTCCTCTACAATCACCTTAGCTAATGGATCACAAACATTGATTAAAGGAGTAGGAGAAAGTAATCCTCTCTCTGCTATTCCCTTAGTCTCTGTCTTATATGCTCCAGAATGTCCTTACAATTTGATCTCCATTAGTAAAATATCTAAACAACTTAATTGTAGAGTAATATTTGATTCCAATTCTGTTTCTGTGCAGGACCGGAGTACGGGGAAGATGATTGGCGAAGGTCATGAGTCAAATGGATTATATTATCTTTCTTGCCCTGCCACTGCCTTTACTTCTACTCCTTCAGTTGATCTTCTTCATAATCGCTTGGGTCATCCTAGTCTCACAAAATTTCAAAAAATGGTTCCTGGTCTTTCAACATTGTCTTCTATTGAGTGCGAGTCTTGTCAGTTTGGAAAACATACTCGTAGTTCTTTTCCTAAGCGATTGAATAATAGAGCTTTATCTTTGTTTAATGTTGTTCACTCAGATATATGGGGTCCAAGTCGTATTGGTACAAACTTGGGTTTTCATTATTTTGTTACTTTTATTGACGATTATTCTCGTTATACTTGGTTATTTCTAATAAAACATAGATCTAAGTTGTTTACTATTTTCAAAAACTTTTGTGCTGAAATTCAAAATCAATTTGGTGTCTCTATTAAAATTTTGCGTAGCGATAATGCACAAGAATATATGTCTCATCCCTTTCAGGAATTCATGGCATCCCAGGGAATCATTCACCAAACATCTTGTGCTTATACCCCTCAACAAAATGGAGTGGTTGAACGGAAAAATAGACATCTCATTGAAACAACCCGAACCATGCTCATTCATCATAATGTTCCACTTCGTTTTTGGGGGGATGCTGTCTTAACTGCATGCTATCTAATTAATCGGATGCCCTCTTCAATTTTGCAAAACTAGAGTCCTCATTCTATTTTGTTCCCAAGTCAACCCTCTTACCATCTCTCCGCTCGTGTTTTTGGGTGTACTTGTTTTGTCCATAATCATACCCCTGGTAAGGATAAATTTCATTCTAAATCTATTAAATGTGTCTTCTTAGGGTATTCTCGTCTACAAAAGGGTTACAAATGTTATGATCCAACAACTAACAAATACTTTATCTCAGCAGATGTAACATTTTTTGAGACATCCCCTTATTTTTCACCAACCACAGACCAACGATGTATAATAGAAGCTCTTCCAAATCCCATTTTTCCAATTTCTATCACACCATCACCATCACCTAAGACATTACAAGTCTACTCTAGAAGACCTTCTATGCATGGTCTTGATGTTCCTCTTGCAGGTACAAATCAGATAGATACTCCACTTGACTCATCTTCTGCGCCACCCACTTCTCCAACACCGGTCCTGTCTCAGACAGAAGAACCCACTCCACCTATTGCTATCAGAAAAGGTATTCGTTCTTCTCGTAATCCTCATCCCATTTATAATTTCTTGAGCTATCATCGTCTATCACCTTCATACTATGCATTTGTATCCAATTTATCCACTGTTCCTATCCCGAACACTGTTAGAGAAGCACAGGAACATCCAGGTTGGCAACAGACTATGGTTGAGGAAATGAATGCTCTTCATGCTAATAACACTTGGGAGCTGGTTCCATTGCCATCTGGAAAATCTGTAGTTGGTTGTCGTTGGATTTATACAGTGAAAGTTGGCCTTGATGGTAAAATTGATCGCTTGAAAGCTCGTTTGGTTGCTAAAGGGTACACTCAGGTTTCCGGCCTTGATTATGGGGATACCTTTTCTCCAGTTGCCAAGATTTCCTCTGTTTGGCTCCTTTTTTCTCTTGCTGCTATGCACCATTGGAGTATTCATCAACTGGACATTAAAAATGCCTTCTTACATGGAGAATTGACAGAGGAAGTTTATATGGAGCAACAACCAGGTTTTATTGCTCAGGGGGAGTCTGGGTTGGTTTGTCGACTGCGAAAGTCTCTTTATGGTTTGAAACAATCTCCAAGGGCATGGTTTGGACGGTTTAATACTGTTGTTCAGAACTTTGGAATGCATAAAAGCGAAACAGATCACTCGGTGTTTTATCGTCATACAATTCATGGTAAATGTATTTACTTAGTAGTATATGTGGATGACATTGCTATAACAGGAGATGATCATGAAGGAATCGCTCAACTCAAGCAACATCTCTGCAGTTATTTTCAAACTAAAGATTTGGGGAGATTGAAATATTTTTTGGGCATTGAGGTGGCACAATCAAATACAGGCATTGTCATTTCACAGAGGAAATATGCCTTAGATATTTTGGAAGAGACATGAATGTTGGATTGCAAACCAGTGGAAGCCCCTATGGATCCAAATGTTAAACTTGTTCCAGGACAGGGGGAGCCATTGAAAGACCCTGGACAGTATCAAAGATTGGTGGGAAAACTAAATTATCTCACTATCACTCGCCCAGATATTTCATTTGCAGTAAGTGTGGTTAGCCAATTCCTTCAAGTCCCATGTGACAGTCATTGGGATGCAGTAATACGCATCCTTAGATATATTAAAGGATCTCCAGGGCAGGGTTTGTTGTATGAGGACAGAGGACATACACAAATTATTGGGTATTCAGATGCTGATTGGGCAGGTTCTCCTTCAGATAGACGATCCACTTCGGGATATTGTGTCCTGATTGGAGGAAATCTAATATCATGGAAAAGCAAAAAGCAAGATGTTGTAGCAAGATCAAGTGCAGAAGCAGAATATCGAGCCATGGCCTTAGTTACTTGTGAACTTGTTTGGTTAAAACAGTTACTTGAAGAATTAAGGTGTGGAGATGTTAGTCCAATGAAATTGATTTGTGATAATCAAGCAGGTCTTCCATGAAAAAACAAAACACATTGAGATAGATTGTCATTTTGTCATACAGAAGATTGAATCTGGATGCATTGTTACGAACTTTGTGAATTCGAATGATCAATTAGCAGACATTCTCACTAAAGCTCTAAGAAGACCGCAAATTGAATATATATGTAACAAGCTAGGAGCATATGATATATACGCTCCAGCTTGAGGGGGAGTGTTAAGATATTAATGCATGATTCTAGGCTAAGTTCTAGGATGCATGATTCTAGGCTAAATTCTAGGCTAAAAATCAGTATGTTGCTGCTGTAAATATATTATTCTACTTCCTTATTTGTATTTGATTTTACTTCCTATTTTGTATCCTACACCTAGTATATATACCCATTAGCTTGAGGGAATAATCAAGCTGTGTAATTCAGACTTCACTCTTTTTTTCTTCTTCTTTCTCCTCTTCTTTCCCTGAATTTCTCAGGTGTCAATGAAACAAAAAAGATCAACAGTCGGAATGTGGTTCCTAAAAGGTCATGGATAGGATTTGTACAAGTGCCTTCTTTACATTTCAAGTTTGGGCACTGTGCACTTTTGTTGCCTTGAATTGGGGCTGGATGCAGAGATTATTGATATTAGAGCAAGAAGAAGCAATACTGATGTAATTTTGCTAAAATTAGTCAAGGGATAGGACTTTTAATGGGTTTATAAACATTCATTAATTATTACTTATGGGTAATATACTTTGGGTAGTAACTATACATTGGAACAGTTTTAAGTACTTATATATATGATTTCCCTTGTAAGATCTTTGTTGGCATCTTTTCCTGTGCTTTTTTGTCTATTCTCCGATAGATGGTAACAAGTATGTTGGTAGTTCTTTTCGCTTACTTATGGGTAATATACTTTGGGTAGTAACTATACATTGGAACAATTTTAAGTACTTATATATATGATTTCCCTTGTAAGATCTTTGTTGGCATCTTTTCCTGTGCTTTTTTGTCTATTCTCTGATAGATGGTAACAAGTATGTTGGTAGTTCTTTTCGCTTACTTATGGGTAATATACTTTGGGTAGTAACTATACATTGGAACAGTTTTAAGTACTTATATATATGATTTCCCTTGTAAGATCTTTGTTGGCATCTTTTCCTGTGCTTTTTTGTCTATTCTCTGATAGATGGTAACAAGTATGTTGGTAGTTCTTTAATAGAGGCCAAAAAAGTAAATTCAATATGTACTATTCATATATTACGAGTGAGTAACCCTAACTTCACATCGGGTAGGATATTGTATAATTATTAATAATAATTAGTAGATTAAGATATTATAAATTCTATATACAGTAAATATTAAGTATATGAAAACACATAATATATCTAATATAAAATTACATTATCTGAAGTAATAATTAGTTTAAAGTAAGGGAGATACAAAATGATGTTTTAATAGTTTTCTACATGATTATTAATATTATTTAAGAGTAAAAGAGGCAAGCAGTTGTAGAGATCGAACGATGACTATTGAAGCAGACTAAGTCGCGTATCTATTAAGCAACACTGTAAAAAATAAATAATAACTTTAGATTAATAACATTTGTTTTAGATGAATAATAATATGTAAATCAATAATAATTTTAGCAATAAAGAATAAATGAATATCTCAAAAAGCATAATAATAATGTCACTCATTTTTTTCCTTGCTAGATGAGCAATGATCTGTTCTACAGATTTAAAAATTATTTTGTTATTGTATTTATAAAAGTATTGGTTAGTAAATATATATGTATATATTTGGTGAATTGTATATAGTTACCTTATACATGGTTTTTTCATAGGTGGTTCCTCAAAATGCATGTTTTCTTCTATGCTAGGAGTTGATTGGTTCAGATTGAGTGTTTCACATGTATTTTTGGTTGGATCATGGGCATGATGAAGTAATCTTTCTTCTTTTATCAGAGGATTTCTCAATAATACAACACTTGTGGATGGTGATTTTCTAGTAGATGGAGTTATGGATAACAGCGATGGTTCATCTTTAAAAATGTGAGTTATTCTAAAAGATAAATTGTAATGATCCTCAATTCGGTTGCTTATTACCATTTGAAATGTTATTTCTATTCCATAAATCTTACCAATCATTGGTGGGAGTGTGTATCTGTCTTTTTAAACTATGTACTAAATTGCTGGCTGGTAATCCAATTAACTCTGCAGCCAACCTTCCAAATATGATAAATGTTGTTGTCCCTGTGGCATCTTCAACTATAGTACTCAATTTATACCTATTTTAAGAGGGCACAAATTATGTCAGTTATTACATGGATGGTGAACTATTTAGTTAATGATTTTTTTAATTTAATATACCAATAAATCGGTGGCTCGTTAAGAATGGCGCAGTTATTGCACCATATTTGTTCGTTGTAGCTTTGAAGATTGATTTTGCATTGGGGGCAAGCTCGGTACCACCATCTAGTATATGAGTCAACATAAGAAATCAATGCTCTGCAAGTAAATTTTCTATCCTGTAATAGATATAAATTATATTTAGAAATGAATACAAATATTATGGTATGAGATTATTTTTTTAAAAAAATTAAATGTGTTGCATAATATTTAAGCTATTTGCCTTATCTGTATGGATATCAAGATTCAAAAACTCAGCAATTGTTTTTCTGTTACTATTTTTTTCTAGTTCAATATCTTTAATAGGTTGTTTTTCAATTTATAAATGAACAATTTTCTCAGTTGGTTGGCGAAGCCTGCATGAATGTAAATTAATATATGAATATTATAAAGCAAAATATTACCAAAAAAAAGATATTACCTTTGTTTGAAATTTAATGCATCAGGTATTTGCAGATTTACAACGACTTTTGTTCCTGTTGAGCTGTCAACCAATATATTATCTACAATAACAGATAGTTAATCGGTTAATTAAAAAATATATAAGAATACAATAATAGATAGTTAATTGGTTAATTAAAAAATATATAAGAGATATAATGAATTGAAAATTTTTATGATGATGCGATTGTTTAAGTAATTTTTTTACCTGCCTAACCATTTCCATTTCTAGTTTGGGCACTCTGCACTTTTGTTGCAGAGTGTGGTTGTTCCTAAAAGGTCATCGATAACAACAAATATGTTCGGTGTCAATGAAACAAAAAAGATCAACAGCCGGAATGTGGTTGTTCCTAAAAGGTCATCGATAGGATTTGTACGAGTGCCTTCTTTACATTTCCAGTTTGGGCACTCTGCACTTTTGTTGCCTGGAATTGGGGCTGGATGCAGAGATTATTGATATTAGAGCAAGGAGAAGCAATGCTGATGTAATTTTGCTAAAATTAGTCAAGGGATAGGACTTTTAATGTGTTTATAAACATTCATTAATTATTACTTATGGGTAATATACTTTGGGTAGTAACTATACATTGGAATAGTTTTAAGTACTTATATATATGATTTCCCTTGTAAGATCTTTGTTGGCATCTTTTCCTGTGCTTTTTGTCTATTCTCTGATAGATGGTAACAAGTATGTTGGTAGTTCTTTTCCCTTAGGTTGAAGGTGGCTTTGCAAAAGAACAAGGGTATCTATCACTCTTCCCAGTGCAAGTTGCAGTTTGGCAAGAAACAATCGGACCTGGTGGTTTTGAGCAGGATCTTTGCATAAATTCACCAACAGGAAGTGGGAAGACCTTAGCTTATGCTTTGCCAATAGTGCAAATGCTTTCAACTCGGGCTGTCAAATGTCTACGTGCTTTAGTTGTGTTTCTCTCACGTGATTTGGCACTGCAGGTTAAAAGATGCTTCACTGTTTTCTTTTCCAACTCAAGTTTTTATTCATGCTAATTAATGTTGTAAATACGTTACATTCTTTTTTCTAAAATCAATCTGTAATGGGAGAATGATTCTCAATTCTTCTTTGTGAAAAAGTGAATCACCACCAGGTTAATGATTTTGATATAGTATTCTAGGCCTCTTAGTTATTCCTCTGAATAGAAACTCCAATCCCCCTCCTTTTTTTTAGAGTCATGATCAAGTTAATACTGTAATGGACTTGAAAATGTCCATGTTATGATCAATAATGATTTGATTTCATTCCTATATTGCAATTGCTTTTCTCTTTCATTCTTATTAGAAGTGATTCAATTACGTCAGTATCAGAAACTTTTGAAGCTTCCTGTTTGCTGTATTCCATTCAGGTTAAAGAAGTTTTTGCTGCAATTGCATCTGCAGTTGGCTTATCTGTTGGTTTGGCAGTGGGTCAATCTTCAATTACTGCTGAAATTTAAGAGCTTATTATGAAACCTAAGCTTGAGGTAGGCATTTGTTACGATTTAGAAGATCCTATGCGAGTGTTAGAGACTTCAGTGGATATTTTGGTGGCAACCCCAGGACGGCTTATGGATCATATCACAAACACGAAGGGATTTACACTTGAGCATCTCTGTTATCTTGTAAGCAGCAGCATATGCTACATCCAAGTTGCCTGTATACTGTTGAAAGCTGAACTCTAATCTGTTTCAGGTGGATGCTGAGTTCTTTGTGCTAAACTTTGGTGACATATTTTATATCCAAAACATTCTTCATACAAATTATGGGTTATATATTTGTTTTGAATGCTGCCCTCTAGTTAAAAGCCTTGCTAAAAACCTGATTCTGACCTTTAGTTGCTTATGTTTTGTTCTTCACCGAGTCAAGTTTAATATATGCACAAGCTAGTTTTCTATATTCATTTCAGTTTCAGCTGTGTAATTTATGTCAATGCACATGGAAATAATAATTTCAATTAATGACTGCTACTCTTGTGCTCAATTTTTTTTTTCAATGATGTCCATATTCCATCCGTAGCAGTAGTTAATGGTAATTATTGCGTGTACTTTTTTATTTTTAATTTTTATTGACTGCTGATGCTAGTCTGAGAAAAAAAAATTGTGTTTGTGTAGTTATTGATTGCACTTTGCAGGACAACTTCTGGATGATAATAATTAAAATATTGAAGTGAAATTAAATTTCTGGTTGTATTGAAATCAAGAGCCAAAGGCTTCTTATCTTACAAACTTTAATTTCTAGTTGTTTAATTGTGTAGTAACATATGTGCTGATAATTAAACAATTTTAGGTTGTTGATGAAACAGATCGTTTACTTAGGGAGGCATACCAATCTTGGCTTCCTACTGTACTCAAAATGACTCATTCTCATGATGAAAGTATTGTGCCTCTTGCTAATAGTTTTTCTCCTTTTCCATTTGGTCCTTTAAAAAGCATTAGGAGATGGTAATTCTCTATCTACTCATCTTCTTTTATCACTTGCACTTCAAAATTTGTCTTGCTTTTTGACAACCATGGTTTCATGCATTGTAGAATCCAACAATATAAACTTTGTGCGTTGGTCATAGTCATACTTAGGGATGCTTTGACATATTTGCCAATTCTTGAAATGGTGCTATGGTATGAATTTTGGGGTTGGATGCATTCTTTACATTGTTTGTTGGTGTTAAAAAATTTTCCTATTATTGTAGCAACAAAAGATCAATAAATTTTATCATATCTCATACTTCACATGTAATTATTGTCTCAAACTTCATGCAATGGTGTTGAAAGGGGGTTTACCCCAGGCTTGTAAAGCTGGTTTTGTCTGCTACGTTAACCCAAGATCCAATCAAGCTTGCTCAACTGGATCTTCATCACCCTTTGTTTTTGACAACTGGGCAAAGTCGTTACCAGCTCCCTGAAAATTTGAAATCCTACATAGTGGTATTGTTTTACAGCTGTACTTGTAATCTTATATACTTTGCAACTGTTCTTCTTGCTCCACTTTAAACTCTTATGGCTATTGATTGTAGGAGATTGTCACATTTTACCTAATTTTTAGTCTGAAGAATGAAAAGCACATGCAATGAAACTTGAGACATGTTTATATTTTGCAGCCAATTTTTAGTTGGTCAATGCTGTTTTCTCGACATTAAGTTGACTTTAAAAGTACAGGAGTGGGAGAAAAAAGGTTAAAAAAGTTTTGAAGTTTGTTTTTTATGACTGTAAAGTTGTCATAACTTCTATTAGAATGCTGGAAACTTTACATAATACTAGGGAAATATGCTTATAATTATGATCAGAAATTAAGTGGTTTGTTAAAAAGGAGTTGATTCTACATTCCTAGGCATATAATAAACATGATCATAAAGAGAGCTTGGAACTCAGTATCTTTTCTAGCAGTTCAGGAGTTTTGAATGTTCATTTGTTTAATTTGGAATAAGCTTGAAAATTGTGTGATTCGCTGTGATTTTTAAGCACAAGAAACATCCTAAATTTTGATTTCTAAAGGAGTTGCATGTACTATTGATGTGAAATGGAAAGCCGGTTGGTGCTTCAGTTCATCCAACTCTACTAGGATGTTGAAAGTAAGCTTAAATGTTGAATTTGGATGCTACTGGTTATATTCCTAGATTTACAACATTCTTTATTAGCTTCCCTTGAAGATGCCTTTGACTTGAAAGAGTTTGTATTGTATTGCTGTATATATTGAGTTTACAAGAGAATATATAGAGCTGCCTAGAGTGTTTTAGTTACAATGAACTAGGTATCTAGATAAGACAGCCCTAGTAGAGTTTAAGCATGGAAGAGTTTGTATTGTATTGTAAATGGAGAAGAGAGAGGGGCAACAAGTGTAGATGAATTAGATAGGATAGATGGAGAAGAAATCATATCTGGGGAGGATAAAGAGTTAGAGGATTCAGATGCCATGGTTTAATGACTTTGGTACCAAAATTTGTAGGAAAGCATTGTTGTCTAGTTTGTTGTGCCATATTGAGTTGAGAAGGGAATTGAGAGCCATTGGAATACGACTGAAAATAGTTTGGAGAATAATTTCTGGGAGCATACCTCTTCCAGCACCAATCTGTTGTATTTTTCCTGAGCCCACAAATCTGACATTGGCTGCAGTTTTGAACGTTCCTTCTATTGGAGGAAGAGATAGGGGGTTGAGTGGTATATTTGTCAGAGTTGAATTTTGGTGTTGGAAGAAGAGCAAACTTTTGAACATTATTAGCAATTGGAAGGGCTTGAAGGCTGTTAAGAAGAATTTCATGGGCTAAAAGTTGGCCATGAAGCTCATGGAAAGGGATTGGTTCAGATCTGAAATTAAAGACCATGATAATGGGTTGAAATTCGGAGCCAATATTCCTATAGATTATGACATTGAATTTAGCTGATGAGAGAGGCCTACCTGCGACACTTAATTCATCAGCTAAAGCCTTTGCCTGTTGCAAGTATTGAGAGACTGTAAGATCATTTTTCTTCAACTACTGAAGATCAATGTGAAGTTGAAGTTGGCGGTTTTGAGAGATTGAGCCAAAGGCATTTGCAAGGGCATTCCAAACTTGAGCAGAAGATGTTAAACCAATGACATAGGAAAAAGCTTATTCGGATAAGGAGGAAAGAAGTCAGGACATCAATGTCTGATATTTCCTAAACTAGTCATGAAAGGCTGGATTAGGTACATAAGTTGTGGGATTTGTTTCGGTTGGTATTCCTTTGATGGGGGTCTTGTTCCATCAACTAGATGCATCAAATTCTGGTAGTTTAAAAGATGAATGAATTGAGTTTTCCAGGCTAGGTAGTTTGTAAATTTCAGTTTAATAGCAAAAGAGCGGGCAGTTGTAGTTGGGGAGGTGATGCTGGTTGGGATGGATGGTGTAATTTGTGAAGTGAGAGAGGGAGAGGAGGATAAAGAGTTAGAGGATTCGGCTGCCATGGTTTAATAGCTCTGATGTTTGTATTGTATTGCTGTATATTGAGTTTATAAGAGAATATATAGAGCTGCCTAGAGTGTTTTAGTTACAATGAAATAGGTATCTAGATAAGACAGCTCTAGTAGAGTTCAAGTATACAACTAAGAGATAAATACAAATAAAGATAATTAAGAGATAAATACAAGTAGAGATAAAGACAGCTTTTTATCTTCATATCCCGTTATTTGACTAATCTTCATTGTTGTCTAGGAAGCATACTTGCTGATAGAAAGGGAACCAGCTAAAGTACTTGCGTAACTGAGTTTCTCATCTGAGTTATATTTCTACATCTTTCATACAGATTTGCAAGTCCAAGATGAAACCTCTATCCCTGGTTGCTCTTCTACAAGATTTAGGAGGGGAAAAGTGCATTGTTTTCACATCGTTAGTGGAGTCAACTCATCGGCTGTGCACCTTACTGAACTTTTTTGCTGATATGAACTTAAAGATCAAGGAATATTCAGGTCTTCAACGACAATCTGTAAGAAGGTAATTTATCTATTCCCATTTTTATAATTATGGGATTCAAGAAACTTATGCCCTAGTTGCCGAATAATTTATTGAAGTAAATAAATTTTCCACTGAATAAGTTCGTTTCTGATATTTGGATGTCATATTAGAGTGAGTTAATTGTTGCTCCCTTAGGAGGCTGAATTACATTAAACGATGGTGGATCACTGTAATGCAAACGTTTAAAGAATTTGATCATAGAAGTAGTGATTTGTTTGGAGTTCCAATGCAACTCTATCGATTTAGAGTTTTATGCAAGTTCTTAATTTAGGACAGCTTTTCGTAGAAGCTTCAGGTTAATTGCATATAAGCATTTTATGCAAAGTATTTTTATTTTTTGTAGTGATACTATGTTTATTGAAGTCACTTGGTATTGGGAATTACTATGATAAATAAGAATAAAAATAAGACTGTAATGCTATTAAACATACTCCAGCAAGACATTGAAGGCCTTTCGAGAAGGAGAAATACAAGTAATTGTTTCTTCAGATGCAATGGCTCGCGGAATGGATGTAGAAGGGGTTAGAAATGTTATTAACTATGACAAGCCTGTATACATAAAGACACATATTCATCGGGCTGGTCGGACAGCGAGAGCAGGCCAGACTGGACGTTGTTTCACATTGTTGCATAAAGATGAGGTATGATATTCACATTAGTTGGTCCTTACATTGGAATGGATTATGTTGAATTTAGTGCTTGTTTGGTTATGTTTTTGGTCTCCAACAGTGCTCAACCATGGATTAAGTGTTAAGAATTATTGAATCAAAGATTGAGTTCAAATTTACTAATGGGTCTAATCGTGTTCAATCATCAATTAACAGCCACACCTGGATCCATTATGGCATAATTATGTATTAACTTCTGCATTCTCTTGGAGATGCTTGATGGTTGAATAATTTCAATGCTTTTGTTCTGATGCTTAGATGCAGTACGGCAATTTTGATGTTCTTGACTACCTAGCAGGGGATGCTGCTAGCCAACTTCCATAATTTTTTTCCCTGATATTTTCAAACAGAGGATATAGATAAAGAAAACATCAAAAAGTTCAATAGTAATGAAGACAGTCATCTTATTACATTTTATGAAAATTATCTACCATTTTACTTGTTACAGGTAAGGCGTTTCAGGAAACTGTTGCAGAAGGGTGACAATGATTCTTGTCCGCTTTACTCTGTTCCTTCCAGTTCCATTGAACCTTTCATGCTATTTATGTGTCTGGTAATTTCCTGGCTTTTCTTTGCTTAGGATAATCTCATTATTGCGCTGATGAGCACCAACTCTTGGTTTGGAAATAAGTGTCATTACACTGATAAATTTTTATTCAGGATTTATTTCCCTAGACACTGCACAGTTAGATTTGAATTTCATAATTTTAACCTCTTCTCTAGTCAATTTGGCTTTACTTGTCCCAATTTCTTCTATATATGTATTTGGAGAAGTAGCTTAGGTCCTTCAACAAAGACCCTCACCTCCAATTAGTTATATGTGAAATATCACTTATGAATGATTAGGGGTGGCAACGGATAAGTTATCCGCGAAAAATGTCATATTCCAATTTGTTTAAAATTATAATGTTAATACTTGTACTTGTATAACTACTCGTTTATTATTAAAAAATTTAAAATAAAATAAAATAAGAACTAACTAAACAATTAAAAATTTAAAAACATATACGCAATTCTCCATAAAATTTACTACAAAGTCAAATAAAACAAATAAAATAAAATATAAAAATCAATTCAACACATTCAAATTAAAATAATTCATCAAATTGTTGAAAAATAATATTAAAACAATAAAAACAAAAAATGCGAATTTTCAACTTTCAATCTTCTTTGTAATTTATCAATTTTTAAAAATAAAAAATAATTAATTATATTATTATATTCAATAAATTATAATAGAATAAATTGCACATTATATATATATAAAATCTGAAAGTGGGTATCTGAGACTATCCGTATCCTATCATAACCCGTGACGAGTTTAAATATTACTAATTAAATCTATCCAAAAACTCTAATAAGGTTATCTGTCAGGATTTAAATGGATCTGAGTAATCTCAAATATTTGCAAAATCCAAATCCATTGCGGCCCCTAGATGAAAACACTATTTAAACAGTGGCTTAGTTTCTAATTTGATGTTCTGAGATGACTGATCCTTTTGTTCTTTTTTGATGTGTCAGCTCTTGAGAAACTGAAAGAGACAGTGGAATCAGAAAAATCTAGGAAGCGTAAACTTGCTGTCAAATCTCCAGGGACACAAAAGAGGAGAAAAAATCAACTGAAGAAAAACTTTGTTAAACAATCAGGCTTCTTTGTTTTAGACAGTCTTAGGTGTATGCAGGTTAATATCCTGAAAATTAAAACTTATATGAGTTTCTTATTTTGTTAAAGATCATGATAATGAAATGCAAACTGCTATCCATTTTTGCATCATAGCTAATATTTCAGGCCCTTTTTTTCTCCATTATCAGAAAGTAGAGACCAGCTGTCTAGAGAGGTTCTGGATTTGTGCATGAATACCACGAATTTGTGTTGTGATGCATAAAAATATTGTGATTATGTGAATGCTAAAATTTGTCAAAAATACTGTGATGTGACCTACAAAATTAGGTCAAATTGTCAATTGAATAACGGTGGAAACAATTAGCAGACTTGGGAGGTAAAATTGAAATGCAGAAAATCCATTGCTACTTGCACCTTTTGCCTTCATATATTTGAATAAACAGAGCAAATGTATGTTGATTGTTGTAAGATAACACTATGCAATTAATGTTTGATTTTACCAATTAATTAAAGATAATCATGATTTCAGACCATGATATATGTATGGACACACACTAGAATCGAACTTACTAAAGGAACCATGGTTGATAATTAAAGTGGTCTCCATCCCTTATAGTGCTACCCCCTATGGGCTAAACGAGCTGGACATGACTCTCCTGATCAGCCTCTTCTTAAAGATTAAGGAGAGTGCAGCGCAGCGTCCTTAATATCTACTCTCGGACTGTTGACAAGCCAATTGATTATATATGTATGTGGATATAAGATTGGATCTTCTAAATATTTTTATGTTGTTTCTAAATCTGTGAAAATACAAGCCAAACAGTTATGAATGGTGGTAGATAATGTCTTAATGATGGCTGTTTAGATTCTAGTGTTAATGGTGGTAAAAGCTGTAATGGATTTCAATTATGGCAGAATTCAACATTATGATGTTAGCCAGGGCACAGCGATAGCGGTTTGACTGATGTTGGCAGTAGGGATTTACACAGTCGAATTCAATTAGGAGATTAAAAGTTTTAAATATTATCTTGAAAAGTAGAGAATTTATGAATTCAAATCTTATAATATATTGAAAAAAATTTCCGTATTTGATACCATTTTTCTGCATATCAAGATTGCTCCTACTTTGCTCCTTTGGATTACACTGGTTCTTGGGTCCGAACTTGATTTTTGGCTATTTTCTCTCTCACACATGATGTAAAAAATTCCAGAGAACTCAGGTTTTATCAAAACTCTGTTATTATCTAATTTTCGTTCCATTATTATTGTGAAACTAAAGGGTAGCAACAATTACATATAATAGGCTACTTTTTTTTGTTGAACCGTGGTTTATGGGATAAGGGTATTTTGATCATTTAGAGGAAAAGGAAAATGGTTCTGAAATTACTGATAAAGATAAGGTTGCTTGGCATAAAATTGATGCTCAATTATGTAGTCATTAATGGCTTTCATTAGACCCAAAACTTCTCACTATTTCAGTCTTGTAAAACCAGTTATAAAGTTTGGACTAAAGCCGAAGCCATGTATATTAATGATGTGCAAAGCATATACAAGGTAGTTTCTGATATTGTTCATCTCCAACAAAACCAACAAGATATGGCACAATATTTTGGCCAAGTTGAATCCTTAAGGAATGAGTTTAACTCTCTTGTGTCATTATCCAAGAATGTTGACACAGGAAAAACAGAGGGACAAATTTTTTATGGTCTCGGCCTTAATTAGACTTAAACCTAACCTGAGTTCTGTACAAGGTAAAATTCTAAACAATCACTCCAATAATAATCGGCCTACAGCTCATTTGGCCCAAATACAAGGAGATGGACTACTTCCTTCACCTAATATAAGCAATCAACAACTTAATTCCATTACCCTAACTGGAGAAGACTACAGTATATACGTACAGTACCAAGCTGTAAAACATAACTCATCATCTAGTAATTCTTTAATCAAAAGTCCTCTTTACAGTGTGTACTAGACTTTGGTGCATCTGATCATATTTCTAGTAATAAAAGTGAATACAAGTTGACTGACATTTTGTTAGAGAGAAGATCGAATTTGGATGTATTATCATAGATTTCGTCAATTCAAATAATCAACTAGCAGATGTTTTTACTAAATCCCTCAAAGGGCCAAGTTTCAAATTCATTTGTGACAAGCTTGGAGCATACAGTCTGTGCACTCCAGTTTGAGATGGAGTATTAGAATGCTAGCTGTAAGTGCTGTGATTAAAGGATAATGCTATAATTATGAGATTTGATAGGTTAGCTGTATATTCCTTATTTAGATACAAAAACTTGTATATACACCTTGTACTGAAGAATGAAATAGACAGAGCAATAAAGTGATTCTTTCCGCTAAAATCATCTCTTTTCTCTTATCTTCTGAAACTTATCACATGGGATTCGGAAAATTAGTTTTAATGGGTTACTATATTGCTCATTTCTTGTTATATAAAGCAAAACTTGGTACAGTACTTCTGAAAAAAAAGGAGGGAGACAGAAACTGGTACATGGGCAAAACTGATAATTGAATCGGTTGAAAAATATACTTTTCATTATTTCATTGGGTAGCAATGAAAAATGTTTCAAAACCTCAAACTGGCTTTGTGATTATTAATCAAAATTTCTACTATTTACAACATTAAAATCACAAGACACACATCACATTCAGTTGCTTAATTCGTGCAACTCTTGGTCTACAAAACCGGATACCCCTATTCCCTCAACTGAAAAACAACACAAGGGAGAGGATTAAATGCTCAAAAATGCATTTCTTCAATAAGTTACAAAGAAGTTGAAGGCAGTTCTCAGTTTTGAAAGATTGAAAAAGATCTTTGAACCCCTTTGGCAAAGTAGTTGGATTTTGTGGTTGCAGTGGCCGCAGTAGCGGCAGCAGTAGCAGCAACACCTATGGTAGGATTAGAAGATGAACTAGGAGAAGAAGCATGAGAATTGCGTGGGCTAACATCTCTATCCTCTTCATTAATGGTATCCAACATCTTTGATGCTCTGTGCCTTATGACACTAATGTATTGTGGTGGTGCAGCCTCTGTGATGAACTTTGCTATGCGTGAATTCGCCATTGTGTTTAGGTATTTTGTAAGGGAAGAGAAGAGAAGAGAGCTGAGAGATAAAATATTCGTTTGGGATGGATATGAAGTGAAGCTGTGGGTGAGATTTATAGGGGGTTATTTAGGCATAAATTGAGTCACTAGTCCCATCAAAAACAGAGGTGAGTGAAATTACATGTTAACAGTTTTTGCCGCCACCCTCTTTTGACATTAATTGCAGGGACCTTGATGCTTACGTGACAGTTTCAGAAGATAAAACTCGCAGTGGGTCCACATTTCTGGTATGTGTCACACCTTGTATGGAAAATGAATTATCTCTAAAGATATGGTTTTTGTTATGATCAATAGCTTCCAAATTTGCACTTTTCTTGGTCTGAAAGGAGCAGCCAGCTGCCTGCCATCTGTCTATTGATTTAGGGATAGAAATTAGATTTCCTTTCTGATTTTCTAATTATTTGCTAAGGAGAAATGGTTAGTATTGCTCTGGTTTGAATACCTTTGCTAACAGGAAATTTCTTCCTAAACTTTCCCCCCTCTTCAGGGATGAAAGTGGTCCTTTTTGGAATTTTGTTTTCTTAGAAAAAAGCTTTCCACTAATATGGATTCGGGCAGTGATTAGAAAAATTCAATGCATAAATTCAGAGAAGGAAAGATGAGAAAGCATGTTGTGGTTTTAACTGTATTCATGAATAGCAAGTAGGGCTAAGCATATTATGAAAATAATACCATGATAATAAGTTATATCCAATTAATGCTTTATCGTGTAGTTGCAGAACTAATGATTTTTATTAAGAGTCTTGTGGTTGACAGACTTAAGACTTTCTCTAAAAGTCTTGGTTAACAGGCTCAGACTTTCTTTAACTGCAACTTTTTGCTATAACTTGAATGTTGTCTTTGTTGTAATGTTGGTCTGAACTAACATAATAAAATAGGGCGAAAATACTCTTTTAGGATTTTTCTTGTCTACGTGAAGTTTATAAGAAAAATTTCAATCCAATGATAAATTTGTGTATACAAAATATTAGTTGCTTACTTTTGTAACAGATTGTGTGATTGGATTATTTATTTTTGCTTTGGTAAGAGCTATATTGCTAATTTATTAAGCAGGGACAGTCTACCCACATTGCTGGGGAATAATTAAAAGAGAAGACATCTTTAAGTATTTATTTTTCCCTTTTCTTAAGCTGTGAATTTTAAAAATCAAACCAAACAGATCATAAGTATCAGTTTATATTTAAAGAGAGATAATAAATATTGTGACTTTGGTTCCGTACGATTCAGTAAAAAAAAACCCTTTATTATTTTGGGAAATCAAACTAAATATAATCGAGTCAAATTGTTAATATTTTCAATAGAATCGGTCGTTATATTTTTAAGAAGTTCAGTTTAGTTTAAATTGATTGTCCACCGTAGCTGTGGATGTTAAATGGTAGAATAATAATGGTAAATAATTTTATACGATGTAAGTTTCTGTTTTTTTTTATGACTCTTACGATATTAATGCATTTAATATAATAGTGAATACATTTATTTGCTTCAACTTCAATTTATATCTGAAGAGGGAGTGATAATGTGATTTTGGTTTGGTACTAAACAAAAATCTTTCATTATTTTGACAAATCAAATTGAATAAAATCGAGCTGTTAATATTTATAATGGAATCGGTTATTATTTTCTTAAAAAGTTTAGTTTAGTTCAAATTGGTTGTGCACCTTAGCTATGGATGCTAAATGTTCGAATACCAATGATAATTATTTTATATGATGTAATTTTCCTTTTTTTTCCTTGTAATTTTTATCATATTAGTGCATTTAGTATAATAATAATTTTTTTTTGATTTAACGGTTTGAAATAGTTGATTAGTAAGGTTGATAGTAGAAAATTCTATATGGTAATAATTTACCAAATATTGTTCATATGCGAGCGTGCAAGGGCAAAATGCTGCTCCAAATCCCCCACAGTAGCCAGCATAACAAATTGATCATGGCCATAATCCATTTATATAACAGATGACTGGACTATTTCAACAGATGGTACAAGCCATTTCTCAGCCTACCTTAGTGCCACCACCTAAACCAAAAGTAACAATTGATAAGCTTCGTAAGTATGAGTCTTCATATTTCTATGGCAAGCAAGATGAGGACCCAATTGCGACTGAGTATTGGTTGGAAAAGACTGAATGAATTTTTAAAGAATTGCAAGTGGAAGTAGAGGATAAAGCTAGATTTGCTACTTCTCTACTATAGGAGGAGACATATGATTGGTGGAAATCAGTTTTTACTAAACCAGATGTAGTGGAACATATCTATGAGATTCATTTCTTTCTGAATTCAAAGAGTAGTACATTCCATTGATCTATATTGATGAAAAAAAAGAAAGAGTTCATGAATCTCAAGCAGGGTAAAATGTCAGTGACTGAGTATCAGTGAGAGTTTACCAGATTGAGCAAGTATGCCTCTGAATTAGTTACAAAGGAAAGAGATAAATGCAGAAGATTTGAAGATGGACTTAATGAAGAGGTTGAAGATATTGTGACTGCTCTCCAGCATACTAATTTTGCTCAGTTAGTTTCTGCAGCACTCAACCTTGAAAAAAGGAAAAAAAGAAAAATAGAATAATCTTTTAAAAAGCCAGCCACTTCTGAGACTCAATCCATTGGGAAGAGAAGTCGTTTATTTGCTAGCCGTTCACATAATAGAGGACAGGGAAAGGGTTCTAGCTATTCTCAAACAGGGTTTATTAGGAGAGAACCACCCTCTAAGACACCTTTTGTTACAGCAAGTTCACAATCTCATGTTGGCAAGGAAGTTATACTGGCATGTATCATTTGCAATAGGAGCCATCGAGGAGAATGTTGGCGTGTCACAGGTGCTTGCTTTAGATATGGGTCCAAGGAACACATACGGAGGGATTGCCCACTCTTGACAAGTAGTACTCCTACTCAGACTACTAGGACAACTTCGACTCAGCCTGGAGTTTAGTCTAGAGGAGGACCAGACCGACCTAGACAGACTGTTTTAGAGACAGTGAATAGACTTGGATCCAGTAGAGCTCTAGCCAGAGCCTATGCCATGAAAGCTAAAGAAGATCAGGCAGCAACAGATGTTATTGCTAGTATGTTTTCATTATATGATTTTGACATTTGTGCACTCATATATCCGGATTTCACACATTCCTATATTTGCACTAGTACACCTAGCCAGCGTACTATGATTACAAAAAACCTAGAATATGAAATTGAAGTTAGGAATCCTTTAGGTCACAGTGTAATATTGACTAAAGTATTAAGGAATTGTCCTTTAGTTGTACATGGGAAGGAGTTTTATGCAGATTTGATTGAGTTGCCTTTCCATGAGTATGATGCCATTTTAGGAATGGATTAACTCTCACGTCATAGAGCAGTGGTGGATTGCAAGTTAAATTTATGGTACTTAAGATAGAAACTCAGGAATAAATTATTGTGAAAGGTGAATTATTCTCACATCCTTGAGTCATATCTGTAATGAAAGGTCGGAGAATGATGAGAATAGGGTGTGAAGTTTATTTGGCCTACATGATTGACACCAGAAATGGAGGTCCAAATCTTAAAGATATCTCGGTGATAAATGAATTCCCAAATGTATTTCCTGATGATTTACTTGGATTGTCACCAGAGAGAGAGGTTGAGTTTGCTATTGATCTTATTCTAGGAACTATGCCTATATCAAAGACATTGTACAAAATGGCCCCATCAGAAATGATAGAACTTAAGACACAATTGCAAGAACTCCTTGATAAGAGTTTTATTAGACCAAGTACATCCTCATGGGGTGCGCCGATATTGTTTGTGAAAAAGAAGGATGGATTATTTAGGTTATGTATTGATTATCGATAGTTGAATAAGGCGACCATCAAGAACAAGTATCCATTGCCACAGATCGGTGATCTCTTTGACCAACTTAAAGGTGCAGGAGTATTTTCCAAAATAAACTTGAGATTAGGTTATCACCAATTAAGAGTGAAGATGAAGAATAAAGCTAAAACCACATTCATAACCATATATGACCATTATGAGTTTTTGGTTATGCCATTTGGGCTGACCAATGATCCATTAGCATTCATGGATCTTATGAATAAGATCTTCAGGTCGTATCTAGATCAATTTGTGGTTGCTTTTATTGATGATATTCTAGTATATTCTGAAGATTCAGAAGAACATGAAAAACATTAGAGAATAGTGTTACAGACTCTAAGAGAACATAAGCTCTATGCAAAACTCTCAAAATGTGAGTTTTGGTTCAAGGAGGTGACATTTTTGGGACACATTGTCTTAGCAGAGGGCATTAAAGTGGATTCTAGTAAGGTGGAGGCAATTGTAAATTGGAAGCCCTTACGGAATGTGACCGAGATCAGAAGTTTTCTAGGTTTAGCTGGATATTATCAGAGATTTGTTAAGAGTTTTTCAATGATTGATTCTCTTTTGACAAGACTATTAAGAAAATATGTTAAATTTGTGTGGATAGATAAGTATCAAGCCAGCTTTGACAGTCTAAAGAGTATGCTCAATGAGCCCCTATTTTAACACAGGTGATCCCTAATAAGGAGTATGTCATTTATAGTGATGCTTTTCATAATAGATTGGATTGTGTATTAATGCAAGATGGAAAGGTGGTTGCTTATGCTTCTAGGCAGTTAAAGCCACATAAGAAGAATTATCCTACCCATGATCTAGAGCTGACAACTATATTTTTTGCATTGAAGATTTGACGCCACTATTTATATGGGGAGAAGTGTTTCATATACATAGATCACAAAAGTTTGAAATATCTTCCCTTACAGAAAGAATTAAATTTGAGGCAGAGAAGATGGCTAGAGTTGATAAAAGATTATAATTATGTGATTGACTACCATCCAGGCAAGGATAATGTAATAGTATATGCTTTAAGTAAAAAGACTGTGGCAGAGTTGCACATTAAGCCCACTATTACTTAGGAAATCGAGGATGCATAGAGATAAGATATTAATCTAATTGAACTGGCTGAGTTGGTCTCCAAGGGGGAGAGACCTGGGTTTGTTATGGAATCAGATGGTGGATTGTTCTATCAAGACATATTATGTGTGCCCAATGTAAAAGGGTCTCAGACAACGAATTTTTAAAGAGACCCATGAAAGCAAATATGTTATGCATCCAGGGAGTAACAAGATGTATCAAGAGTTAAATAGCAGATACTGATGGGCAGGTATAAAAAGGACATCATAGAATACAGTTCAAGATGCTTAACTTGTCAAAAGGTCAAGGCTGAACATCAAGTACCTTCAGCATTGTTACATCCAATCTCTGTTTTGAAATGGAAGTGGGAACGAATCACCATGGATTTTGTGACTAGATTGCCTTTAACATCAAAGAATCATGATACAGTATGGTCATAGTGGACAGATTTACAAAATCAACACATTTCTTACCCGTCAGAAAAGAATACCCATTGAGTAAATTGGAAAAAATGTATATGAATGAAATAGTATGATTACATGGAGTGCCCATCTCCATTGTGTCAGACAGAGATCCTCATTTCACATCTCAATTTTGGGATAGTTTATAGCAAAATTTAGGTACTAAGCTCAATTTCAGCACTGCTTTTCATCCACAGACAGATAGACAATTAGAGAAAGTCATTCAGATTTTGGAAGACATGATGATGAGTTGTGTCATCGAATTTGAAGTTAGTTGGGAAAAATATCTTCCATTAATGGAATTTGCCTATAATAATAGTTATCAGTCTAGTATCCAGATGGCTCCATATGAGACATTATATGGCAGGAAGTGTCAAACACCTCTATGTTGGACAAAGCTTAGTAAGAGGAAGCTAGTGGAAGCAGATCTAGTGCCAGTGATAGAAGAAAAAGTGAGAATTATTCGAGAAAGACTTAAGGTAGCTACAAATAGACATAAATCATACACTGACTTCAAGAGACGGGACATTGAATATGTAGAGGGTGATAAAATTTTTCTTATAATATCTCCCTAGAAGAAAGTTCTGCTATTTAGGAAGAAATGCAAGTTAAGTAAAAGGTTCATCGGACCTTATGAAATATTAAAGAGAGTTAGACCTGTCGCATATAGACTCGCTCTACCACCGGAGTTAAGTCAAATACAAGATGTTTTACATGTTTCAATGTTAAGATGGTACAGATTAGATCTTACGCACATCATACATGCTGAAAGCATTCAAGTGAGGCATGATTTGACATATGAAGAAGAACCAGTTCAAATTCTAGCCAGAGAAACTAAGGAGCTTAGGAATAAGCAAGTACCATTAATGAAAGTATTATAGAGAAATCATGCAATCGAAAAAACAACATGGAAAAACGAGGAAGTGATGAAAGCTCAATACCCCACTTGTTCAATGACAACACAATAGGATGTTTTGAAGATGAAACACAATTGTAATGGTCATTAATTAGAGTCTAGTTATAATAAGTGTGTGATATACATAAAAACTATATGATTGACATTAGAGATTAAAATAAATTGAGTAAATGACTAAATAAGAAATAAAAATGAACTAAATAGATTGATAAAGTTAATTTGGTTAGACATATCACATAATGAAATTATAGTTTAATAAAAGCTAGTGGAATTTGGTACATGTAAAATAAATAAATAACTAAAATAATAATGATGATAATAATAATAATAATAATAATAATAATAATAATAATAATAATAATAATAATAATAATAATAATAATAATAATAATAAATTAAAAAAAGAAGATAAGGGGGTCGAATGTGGTCAGATTGGGAGAGGGAATGTATTTGAGTTAATGACATTTATTACCATATTAAAACCAATCTTATCTCTATTCTTCTTCTTCCTCAAGCCACCAGCCTCCATTTCTTCATCCCCTCCTTCATGATTTGCAAGAAATTCACTCAAAATAGATTTGTTCTTGGTAAGTAATCCTCTCTCAATTGTTCTTGTGTTTTTAGAGTTATTAGTACTGTATAGTATTAGTATTTTGAATTCTATTTTTGAGGGAGTTATCAACCGAATTGGAAGAAGTGTAAAAGATGAAGTTGTTCATATATATGTTTTTTATATGTCTATAAAATTTCATAAAATTATTTTGGGTATAAAAAGAGATAAACTTGTTTGAATAAGATTGGTTCAGGGAGACGTATCAACAGAATAACCTACAGGTTTTGCTTATTTTGATCATCTTAATGGCTTAATTTAAGGTTTTATAAAATATAAAAGTTGTAGATATATGTGTTATTTAGGTGTGTATAAAATTTCGTATAAATAACTCTTATTTAAGGGGAGTTATATAAAAATTAATTATGATTGTTCCTTGATTGAGTTGTTTTATTGTACCTGTGCAGCTCCGGTAAAATCATGTTTATTTTTGAGCTTCTTAAAGGTCGAATTTTCTAAAGTATAAAACATAAAAATTTTATTTATATGTTTTATCTAAGTTTATGTGGAAGTCTCACATTAAAATATCATTTATTTTGTGATTTATGACGTGAACAATTGAACTGGTTGAGTTGGTACTCTATGCTGAACTAGTTATAAATTATCTAGTGTTTGAGGAATTTAGAAACATAATTTGAAAAAGTGATAAACATGAAAAATGTTCCAAATCACCTTATATAAATGTGCATAAATTTTAGTAATAAACAAAACTACATGTTGAAAGATATGAATTTTTAAATATGATACATCGAAACTGCCTAAAGGAGCAGCAAATAAAATAATATTTAAAATTGCATTAAAAATTATGTAATGGTTCAAAAATTCTGAAATTTTAATATTTTTTATTCTTACATGTTAAATTTATTTAGGAACAGAAATCATATAAATTGGATAAGTGTATAAAAAGTTATAGAGTCAATAGTCCTACGAGGTCATGTTCCAACTTAAAAGAAATTATAGTAATTTATTTAAAATATATCAAGAATGAGTATTTTAACAAATTATTAACTATCATATTTTCAAATTAGGTTCTCAAAAAGAGGAAGAATAATAAAAGTGAACAAGTTTTGATTTTATATTTTGGAAAAAAAAACACTATCGAGATTTGTATATATATGTATTCTGGTTTGCCTTTATACACGATTGTATGTGTATGACATGAATTATTTGTCACAATGATGAAATAATATATTATGACATGTTTTAAAATTATAAAAATGTTATTAATTATGAACTTAACATTATGCTAATATTTGATAAAATATCATGCTATTACATAGGTTTTGAAATAAATTGTGAATATATTATTATGTTAATATGAAATGAGTATTGGTTATAAAAACAAATAATTAATGGTATTAATTGTCTATTTCTCTACCTGAGGATTGATATAGGATAGACGACTTAAACTCTGGGAGCGCTCCTTATCCTGATTACACAGATATGACATTATTATATTCGGTCAAGGTGACTTAAGTTATGGGAGCGTCATTGACTTGAGATTATAGTGAGTAAAATGGTTTAAGCTCTTCGAGCGCCCCTATTTCAAACTTCGTATCTGGAGAGTCCGAGAATGAGATTTAGACTAATATTAATTAAATACTATGGAATGAAATGTGGAAAATTTATTATTGATATAAGTAACAAAATATGAAATGCTTACATGACATAGTGAGAATTTAATTATTGAACAAGGTTATTATGTTTATACTGTTATATGATGTGCTTATTTATTTTATATGACAAATTTGCAATAAAATTAAGTGTGTCATTATTTATTTAAGACATGCATTTGTGTGACTGCTTGGAAAAAATTTAATACCTATATGTACCACTAAGTTAGAGATAACTTAACGTGAGTTATTCTCACGTAGGAATTGGAACTATAGATAGTAGAAAGTCAAATTGGTCAGGAAGAAAATCCAAACTCATCAGAAAAGGCACAATAAACTTAGTTAGAGGGTTGATTACTAATCACTTTTGTTTTTGAGTTTGACCAGACATATGGATTTTGGTAGACATGTCATGTATTTAGTTCAGGAGCATCTTTTATATTTTAATATTATATTGTAAGTAGTCATGTGTGAGACTGATATGCCATAAATGATCAACTATGTAACTTAATCAACTACTATAAATATATATAACATGATATATATATATATATATATATATATATATTGATAATTAGAACGATAAGTCAAATCCAATATAAATAAATGAATTATTTTAATTTAAATGATAAAAAAACTTAGTCAGACATATTTATCGAGTTAAACTTGTGTCATCCTTCTTATATATGAGAGATTATTCCTAATATATAAGTAGAATGTTACATTTATAATAAACTCATCGTCTTCATTTTACAAAATAGCAATATGTTACGACCCAAATTTGGTCATGATTGGCATAGAGTTTAGGAATAACTTAACATATGCTAGTCCCAAATACAATACAAATAGAACTCCTAAAAGTAAAAAGTTTATGGCCCAACCTTTTTTAAACTTCAATAATCACAAATTTATCTCCAATATTTGAAAAAAAAAGTGGTATTAGCATACAATGTTGGGGTGAGCATCGATCGGTTCGGTTCAACATTAAACCGAACCGAATTTTAAAAAACCGAACTAATTATTTTGAAAAATCGAACCAAACCGAATAATAAAAAAAACCAAATCTAACCGAATCAAAATATTTTGGTTTAGTTCGGTTTAATCGGTTTTATTAATTAATTAATTTATATAAATTATAATAATTATTAATATATTTTATCAATATAATAGATTAAAAAAATAAATTATCATAACTTTAACAATTATAATATATAAGTTATAATCAATTAATATAATTTTATAAATTACTATCAATTAAATTCAATTATCACAATTTTATAAATTAGTATAAATTAAAACCAATTATTATAACTTTATTTATTACTCTAAATTTAAATTAGTTAACATAAATTATAATAAATTTTCATAATTAATTAAAATAAATTATCATAATCTATAATTTGTTTAACCACAAATTAGAATAAATTACTATAAAATATATTTAATATATTTAATATATATATATATATATATATATATATATATATATATATATATATATATATATATATTCGGTCGGTTTAATTGGTTTTTAATGTTCAAAAACCGAACTGAACAAAATAAACCGAATTATTAGAAAAAACCAAAAACTGAATAGACCGAATTTGATTCGGTCTACAGTTTCGGTTCAGTTTTGCTCACCCCTAATATAATGTACTTAATGAATTACAATTATATCATATAATAGATTGAAAATAGATAAATGTTCAGATACTTTTAGAAAATTTTCCATTTCTCAAATTAGCAATGACCAATCAAATAACATTTATTCAAATAAATAAATAAGTAAATATGCTTTACCATAAATACTAATACAAATGCTTCTAAAGCAAGAAAAATATTATATGATGCATGATGATAATGAGTGCAAATCCTAATACTTATTTATCCAAATAACAAATAATAGATATATAAATTGCTAACGATATAACCAAATAACAACTAAACTGAGAAATGTATCGGTTTGAAAACTATATTCATAAGTAAAATTCAGTCAATAATATCAATTTAATTTTAGATAATAGAATCTGTTACTACTTCAAAAATAACAATTTTAATAATATTCTTTTAAAAGAAAATTAATTTCAAATTCATTCATATAATTTCAAATTTTCAATATGGAGGATAATTAAATCAACAAATATTAAGAGCCTATTCTCATATATCTAAATTTATATAGAGAATTTAACAATAATTAAATTAATAACACATTCATTATAATTAAAGTAATTGAATAAAATATTTTATAGAAAATATATTTGTGTAAAATACCTCATTAAAATCCAATTATTAAAATGAAAGTAAAAAATAATAATTTAATAATCACCTTTATTGAAATCCATTTTCATGCTAACAACTTTAAATGATCATTGTTTTACAGAAAATGAGTTGTATACCATAATGACCATTCATCTGAAATCCAAATAGAAACCATATACAAAATTGAAACAACTATTCAATCAAGTAATGAAATGTCTGGATTTTCTAATAAATAATAAATAAATAAAATATTCTAAGAATCTCAATTTAAAAAAATGACTTCAACATAATGCATATAATCAGACCCTATTATAGAGTTAATAGATATTAAATGATCAATTTTGGAATAAAATAAACAAAATAGTATTTAGTATAGAACTTATTAGTAGGGTATCCGTATTCATGAAATATATATATATATATATATATATATATATATATATATATATATATATATATATATAAAGGTTTTTAGTGCAAAAATTATTAATATATGATTTCAATTCAAGAAGTCTTATGAAAAGAAAAATAAATAAACAGTATATATGATAATTAAAAGAAGAGTCAACAGTAGGAATTGGTGATGAGAAAAATAAATGGGTAAGAAAGGACTTGTCAAATCAATCAATGGAAGAGTTGATTTTTTTTTTTTAATATAAAAGAAAAGAGTATAAGGAGGAAGAACGATGGAGGGCCAAAATACGTAGATTCAATTTGTTCAGGCTATTAGTTTATTAGGCTTATAAGGCACAGTAGTGACCAAGATGAAAATTAATAAATAAATTAAAAAATAAATTAAAGTCCATTTTTTTTAGAAGAAACGAGTATAAAATATAATAGAATGATATTGAACAGTAAGTAATAAAAAAAAACTTCTATGTACAACAATTGTTTTCAAGAACAGGGACCCATATAAGATCTTATGGATAGAAGAAAAACGAAGAGTAGGAAGTTCAATGGGTAAAACAGTCATTCTAATAGTGTTTCAATTACACTGAAATCAAAGAAAAAAAAGCAAAAAAATACTTGGGATTGCAAAAAATAAGCAAATAAAATTGCAGATATAGAATATCAGTTGACTAAATTAAAAAAAAGATTGAAATACAGATCGGATTGCTTTAAAGAATAAAAGTAAAAAAATTGAATTGGGAAGATGAAGAAGGACAAAAAGATTAATTAGAGTTTAATTAAATATATATAATTGAGTAAAAGTTATTTGACTTTCAAAAAGTTTTTGGCTACAAAAAAAATAGTAGAGATAATTATTGTTTAGTTGTAAAAAAAATACAATAATATTAAATAAATAAGATTTACTTAATAATAATAATAATAATAATAATAATAATAATAATAATAATAATAAGATAAGCCATATAATGACTTTATGAGTATGGTATTGATGCTTCGAATATGTGTACCGACCGATGATATTGATGACCCAAATCTACAGTAGATTCATTAATACTCCATTCATTTCACTTTTCATTTTAAGTGTTTGTTTAGAATAGAATTGAAAACGAAGTAAATTATTTGTTGTTTTTTAAGCTAATTAAATTCAATTTGAGTAATTTATTGATTTGAGTTCGAATATTATAATATTTGACTTGTAAAATACGTGAGTTTAATGGAATAGTTATTTTTATTATTTATTAAATTATTTTTATATACTCACTATTTAAATATATTCAAGTTTAATTGAGTTAAGCTAATTTGAATTGATTTCGAATCGAATCGAGTATATTCTTTATTAAAATTTTTAGTTCATTCGATATTTATCGAATTGAGTTCAAGCAGTTCGAATATTTTTTGAATCGAGTTTCGAATAATTAAAAATAAATTCGATCGAGTTCGAATTTCAAATTTTATAATCAAGTCGAGTTCGAGCTTGACATCGTATCGAGTTGAGTCAAATCAAATCGATTCAACTCAATTACATTTCTTATTTAATTACATTTCTTATTTAAGATATCATCACAAAAATTAAGAATGTTATTTAGGTATATAATGACTATACTTCTCTATTTTAGAAAAGACTAAAAGTGTTTCATTAAGAGTAGAGTAAATTTACTTCAAAACCAAAATATAGATAAAATTGAGAAAAAAAATTATTTTTTTTATTGGTAACCTTAAAAAGATTATTCGGAATTGGAGAAATTATATTCTTTTAAACCACACGGAAGTGAGAGAGTATAAAATTTAGATTTTGTGTGGGTTAAGAAAAGTAGCAATTTCTTCTGCCCTCTTATCCATGGCAATTAACTATAAAATTTAGATTTTGTGTGGGTTAAGAAAAGTAGCAATTTCTTCTGCCCTCTTATCCATGGCAATTAACTATAAGAGCAGCCCCATGGACCACTTTTTCCAGTTAAATATGTTTTGTCTCCATGCCCTTTTTCAGGTTTAATTGAGACCCCGTAGGGAACTTTCTTTTTCTTTCACATGCTTGTGATTGTGTTAGATTAAAAGAAGAAATTAGGTTCTAAAAAAAAGAAAAGAAAAAAAAAATGAGTGAAAGGGAAGAAGAAGAATAAGAATAAGCCAGTAGGATGACAAAAATAGAATAGGAGTAAAAGTTCAAAAAATAGGTTTAAATTTTTTTTATTTGATTGACTGATTTTTTAATTTTTTATAAACTGTTTTTCTCAAATCTTCTTATAGGAAAAATATTTATTTATCTGTATTCTCTCCAGAGACAGTTTTCAAAACTCAAAAAGGTTAAAAATAAAATTTATTTTCCAAAATCCCTTTTAGCAAACACAATGTCAAACATACTCTAAAACGCTTAAATGAATCTGTTTTTTTTTTTATTTTAAATTTAGGGTTTATTCAAAAATTATATATATGTAAATTGAATCAAAACTAGCTACTTTAATTAATTTGATATTCTCATATCGACGATAATGATTGGATGATCATAACTTGATAACAGTAAAAACCTAACTCTGCATCACAGCAGCATGATACTGAAATGCATGGCATTGACAAAGACAAAATAACTAAAATTTATGTTTGACTCAATATACATGAGGATTCAAATTAAAGAGGATAGTAATTATATCAAAGAGATTAAGAAATATAAATTATAAAGCAATGCATACAACTCATGTATCTATCCATTAATTTCTAGCTAATTTTCACGCATAGACAGAGGAATCTATATATATAAAGAAAAAAAAAATGTTTGCAATTTTTCAGTCTGCCAAAATCTTGGGTTACTCCAAATAGTCATTTTCCTACCCTCAATGATTTGAAGAAGCATCAAAATAAAAGTAATACCTACTACTTCGAAAGAATGAGTGAAATAAGATAATAAGAATTAATAACTTTTATATTTAATGGTCAATTCATCTTTTTTTTCTCCTTCCTTTTTTCTGGGAGATTTTATTATTTTTACTTTTATGCCTCTAAGTTGGACATTGCAGGAAAAAAAGAAAAAGAAAAAGAAAAGAAACGTCCACATGGAGAACAAAATCAAATATTAGACTCATAAGTCATAACTCATTAGTTAGTTTAACTCTGAAATAAAAAAAAAAAAAACAAAATAGAAAGAAAAATAAAAGAAAAGGCAAAGAAAAAACTTGTCCTTTCCTTTAAGAAACATTTGCGGCCCATCGCCCATGGGCCCTGGCCATTTAGGTCACGTTTTTCTTTCTTCCCTTTTCTTTTATTTAAAAATCATTCAATAATATTTCAACAGCTAAGTTGCCCCAGAAGACCCGATCTAAGATTAAAAAAGTCTTGTGGTTGATCTCAACTCTAACTGCATTTTTTTTAAGTTCTCACTCTACTGGTATTCTAATTAAAAATTATATAATTTAATTTTGCTTTAAATAAAATGCGTATGCTAATCTTAAAATTTGAATAAAATAAAGTGAAAGAGTAGAAGGTAAAGGTTTGAGTTGTTTGCATGGCTCTGCACCGGTGCATCAGATAGAGGGCTTTTTGGTGACGGTGCATGATCAGCTGTTCATGCCGTCAGCTTAGCATGATATCTAATCATTACAAATAATATATAAATCTATAAAAACAGATAAAATAGACATTTTTATTGTATAAATTCAAATTATGGATATTAGTGTTACACATTAAAATTATGAATATTATTATATATTAGTGCAAAATTAAAAGACAATATATGAAATTTAGCCAAAAATTTATAAATGATTCCATTAAAAATAAAAATAACTCCCGAAATTTCTCTTTTGTATAGTACAAGAAAAATCACAATTACCGATATGGAAAATTTTCAAATTATCCAGTTCCGTCGGTTAAAAATTGCGGATATATTAGTGATGGAATGCGACGGAAATGATTGTCTATCAATAATTTTGGCTCCAAATAGTTCTTGTGCCTTCTAGAGTGAATTACTGACGGATATTCCGTCTGTAATTTGATTATTAATATTAAAATACTCAAAAGATCCTGAAAATAATTACTGCCGACAGTAAATTCGGGGTAAATTGAATTTTTTAATTATTTTCTAACTATTATATTTTAATTATTTTCTTATTAATTAGAGTTAAGAAATTAAATTTTGTTAGTAAAAATAGCTATTAAATTTGTCTTAATAATTTTAATTAAGTTAATGAATTTGTTTATTAATTTGAATTTTGAAAATAATTATAAATAACGTACAAAATTGACAACATTGCTCATATGTTCATTTATTTATTTATATTATTATTGTATTACTACTCTACTGCTATTATTATTGTTGCTATTTTTTTTACGTTGTTAAAATTTTTTAGGAATATTGATTTAAAAATAAATATTAAATGAAAATTTTCTCAAAAATAAAAAATAAAATGTACTTACTAAAGTCTAGACATTTTATATAATTAAAAAAATAATTTTTAAAGGATATTAAATAAAATTTTAAAAAATAAAAATTTATAGTAATAATTTTATGAAATTATTTTTTTCATAACTAATAACAAATTACATATTATCATTATCAATTTAAATTTAATTATTCAATTGAAAATTAATTTAAACCCATTTTAAGTTCAATTAATCAACTGAACCCCAATTTATGTTAATTAATCAAATTTATCCAATTAAACTGCAATTCTAAGAATTGAAGTTTAATTTAAGATCAATTTAATTAATTTAAGTTTAATTAATTAATGAAAGCTCCCAATTTAATCAATTGAAACTTTATTTCGAACCATAATTAGGTCAATTTACTCAATTTAATCAATTAAACTTCAATTTAAGAATAGGTTAATCAATTTAATATATAGGTACTGAACAAATGAAATGCCTATTACTAACAGAACGATAGCTTCATCACCAGTAATTGCTTTTTCATTGTTTTTCAATGGGCACACCAAATCAGCATAGCAACAAGAACAAAATTGAAGATGTTTCAATTGTTGTTCCAGCACATTATAGCAGCACGTGCAAAGTTGGAGTTTTTCCAGCTCATTATAGCAGCACGTGCAAAGTTGGAGTTATTCCAGCTCAATATAGCAGTAGTACAACTGCTGACAGAAGTTTCAAAGCTTACCATACTAGTAGTAGTTAGTTCTTTGCTTAAGTTGATAAGTTGATCACAGATTAATTATCCTGAGATCATTGTAGCAAATTTCTTCTTTGTTCTTAGTTTTTAGAGATTAGTTAAATGACAGTTATTTTTGTTCATCCACACGGTGAATTCAATCTAATGGCTTAGCTACTATAAATATTTTTGCTTGTTCATTTTTCTTAGTTTTCATTTCTGCAATATAGTATCAGAGCATATCCTTTACTTTCTTCCTCTCTTTTCTTGTTGATTTCTTTGTTTCTTTAGTGAGAAAACCGACTTTATGGCATTGAGAATTGAAGAAACACTATCTAGTCCCTGTAGTTACATGCAAATGAAAATCCATGTTTAGTTCTTGTAACACCTGCTTTATCAGGTTCTAATTACCATTCCTGGCATTGAGCCATAAAAATGGCACTTCCATCTAAGAACAAAATTCAGTTTGTAGATGATTCAATCACTGTTTTTTAGCCATTAGATCCAAACTATGAAGCTTGGAGGAGGTGTAATACCATAGTTCTCTAATGGATAATTCATTCTCTATCTCTCTCAATTGCTCAATTGTAATATGGTTTAATAATGCAATCGATGCATGAGATGATATTAGAGATAGATTTGCTTAGGGAGATGCCTTTCAGAATTACTGATCTACAATAAGAATTTCACTCTCAATCTCAAGGTCATCTTACTGTTTTAGATTACTTCACTTAATTAAAGATTGAATATGATGAATTGATGAATTTAACCAATTCCTAAGTACTCCTGCAATCTTGTGTGTTCTTGTAGAGCTTTGAGTATTGTTAGATGATACTAGCAGTTTTACAATATTATAAGGTTTTTGAAAACGCTAAATGAGAGTTTTGCAATAGTTAGGTCTCAAATCATGTTGATTAATCTACTTCCACCTATAAACAAAGTGTTTTCACTTGTTCTTCAACATGAAAGGCAACTCTTGCCTTTGTCTAATGGAATTGGCAGTCAAAGATTTGTTGAACACTAAATTTGTGTTGGTAGAGGTACTTTTAATGCATGAAATGGCAATACTCAAAAGAAATAAATTTCATTCCATCAAATTCGAAACAACAAATATCTCCATCAGTTGTTAAGGCTATTAACAAATATGGATCAAATGCTAATAGGCCTTTATACACCTTTTTGTGGAATTCTAAGGCACATAAGATATGGGTGTTACAGAAAACATGACTTTCTACCAGGCATAAAGCCAAAGTAAATGTCACAACTATATGCTAACCAAATGGAGGCTTTTAAAGGAAGTTTTTAGCTAATCCTTCTAGAGACTTTTTTTTACCTCTAATGGAATCATGACATATGATCCAATTAATGTCACCTTACAACTCAATGTACAAAGGCTAACAAAATAAGAGTATGAGATGTTAGTTACTTTTATCCAATATAGGCAGTCATCACAATCCACAAACAATGCACTTCATATTCAAAAGCTTGTTCCGTTAGAGCACCAACACCATTTGGATAAGTGACTGACTGAATAAAGGATCCTGGTTGAGCTTCCTCTCAAGATGCCAATCCATTGGAATAAAGAGAGACCATTGGCTAGTAGAATTGAGGTTAGGATTCTGCTTAAGTTTCTCATCCATTTATTATGATGTTTGGCATTGTATGATATATGATCTTATTGTATGTATATATGGTACTATTGTATTACTGTGTGATTGTGTGTTATAAGGTTATATGATGTTAATTCACTCAGTGGAGGCTAACTATTTTTCCATGTAGTAGATACATTCTCTTCTGCTTATTTTGGATTGCCCTGCATCTTCTTCGCTCCGCGAGAGCTTTGATGTAAAATTTCTATTTGTTTCGGATTGTATTAGATATTCTAGATCTCTGTAAGTACTATTTGTAATAATGTAAGTTTAGCATGAAACATGTTTATGTCAAGATGAGAATACCCTTCCATGGTGATGTTACACATATATATGACATGATATATTATGGCAGGGTTAGACTTCCATATTTGCATGTTTGGATAATGGTAGTTATGAGATGATTTGATATTAGATTTTTACTATTATTAAATGAGCAAATTCTATCAAAACCTATTGTAGAAAACATATGCAAATTAAAACTTTTCTTTCTTTGTAAAGCTTATCCCATATAATTATATGACCATATTAAACCTTTGCATTAAAACTATATATCATGCGTAAACCTTAATCCCATAGGATCACTTTCATATAAAACCATACTTTTACATTTCCAAAATTAAGGATACATGTTCTCCAAAAATATGGCATGTACATAAAACTATCCAATCCCATATGTCATGTACAAAAAGTAAACAAAAGATGGCACAAACATGATTACCAACCTAAGGTGTGTCTACTCTAAATCTTTGTACCAAAACCCCTGGAATGCCCTATGTAATTTAAAATTGAATTACATACCATCAAATGGGAGAAGTTGATTACCTTTATTTGTATCTTTTGATCTTGCAAGTTTGTGAGCCTTTCTTTCAAGTTGAGTTATTGCAAATTACAAAAATCCAAAGTTGGATTGTCTCTAATAGTAATCCACATGAAGGAATGAATGAAACTACCACAAGGGAGGTGGCATGTTACCAAGAAGCTAGCAATAGTGTTTTAACTTGAAAGAGAAAAAAATGAGACAATAAATTTTATTTCTCAAGGTGGCAACCACAAATTTGGCCCTTAAAAGGGTTATTTATATGTTCCCTAATCATAATTATGGTTGGACATAAGTTTCCAATACATATGAGTTCTATTCGAAATAGAAAACCTAAAATTGCAAAATCTAATATCGAGGCCTTCACGCCCGTGACAACCTTTGCCATGCCTATGTTTGTCATGGTCGTGACCCATGATGCTTGGTCAAATTGTTTTTTTCTCATGTCTTGGATCCAATCCAAAGCCCATTTCACATTTTCTTCATTCTTTCTATACGTGTGACCCATTAAGTTCTCGATTATGTTGGTAACTCAAATCATCTTATGATTTCAAGCATATCATAAGTGGTATCTTACAACACATCATGACCCCCAATTGATCAGAAAGTCAATGGTTTGACTATAGATCCTTCCATAGATAATTACCATGCAATTCGTACTTTCACCATACTATATCTCACTTGGTTCAGAGTATGGACTGTGTGTTAACTCCCATTAGATTGACTATGTCACATGTAGTCCAAATAATATTAGTTCTTATCTATGAGACTCATTACTCTATTAGACATGTCCTTGAAGACCTTCTTCAAGAATTTTCCACCTCAGTCAAGGATTTTTGAGTAATGATCTCTACAAGAGGCCATAGGTATTCTCTCATTATATCAAGAGTGGAGAATCCTTTATTGACTACTCAACTATCTTCAAATACCTCATGCTATACTCATTCACCACCTATGAGCAACCTTTGAGGAGCAACAAAGAATGGAGTTGAAGTATAGGATTTAGTATCCAAGTTAACCTTAAGCATTTCAAGTCTAAAGATTCTTGCACCATTACTATAATGAGACTATCACTCACATTAAATAGATATCCATGTAATTGTTTCATAGTAGGTCATCCTATGTATTTGGCTACTCTAGCAAGAATTTACATGTTAACTCTAAACATTTCATGTCTTCAGCTTATGAGATCACCTGCTTGACCTAGTCAAGGAGTATAACATGTGCTAATCTATCCAGATTAACAATGTCTCATCTCGTTAATCCTAGGACTAGGGAGAATTTAGGTATAAATATAATTGCACATGATAGGAATCTTATCATCATGATCTTATCATGATTTTTTCATGTTGTGTTATATACCAAGGACTTCATTAAACTGTTTATGATCTAAATCAAATTCATATATAAATGAATACCAATATAATGAATATGCCTTTTACTAATAATAAATGTGTACATCAAATGCCTAAGGTGATTGCCTTTCAGGCACCTATCTAACACCATGTTCATAAACAACTATCCTAATGCATAGCAATACAAGCATCTTACCATATTTACACATATCATGTTCTATGTAATTGGTTCATTGTATCCTTACCTTTTCCTTTACTTCACCTTGTTTTGCACAAACTTACAATTTATCATATTAATGTTACTTTTTAGTTTATTTCGGCCAAAAACTCTAAGTCAGACTATCCATATGTGAGTTGTGGAATAGAGGCACTCTAAAAGCTTTATCCACTCTATCCATTATCTATGAGTGTGCTCATCCGAGCTCATCAAGAGCTTAAGCCACTTCAACTGAGTAATAAACAAGATCAAATGTGCTCCAAGAGCTCCAACCACCTTGTTTTTATAATCACATGAAATCGAAAAGCATGAGCATTCTAACATTAGCTTTAACTACATTATTCCCAAATAAATATATCCTACAGTACCGTAACCCCTTCAATAGCATGTCATCTATCCTATGTCAAGTCATAGATTAGAAAACATGGCATTTAAATCATATTCCTTATCCTTTATCTCAGTTTCTTTTTAATACCATTATCACATTACATGTTCATTACCTTCACCCACATGGGATTATTCATCCTTGCATACAACTTATAATATATGACCTATTCACCCATCACATAACATTATAATACAAAAACTAACATGTGAAAAAATCGTGAACCAAATCGTGATCGTACTTTTGAACATTATTACATATAAAACACATATCATTCATGGTCGTGACATATTCTTCATGGGTGTGAAACCTTATTTTCAAAGATTCTTGACTATGAAACAAATCGTGAAAACCTTATTTCATGCTAACAACATGCCTTTATTAACATTTAAACCAATTTAAACATAAATCATGCCAAAATGTCTCTTGAACATCTTTAACTCTTTAACTCATTTTCATGGTATTTATAACACTTATATCACACAACCGTTATGCATATACATTATGGAAACCATTCATACCATAAATCATATTTTCCAATCGTCTCATGGCATAATACATTGCACCATACAATAAAGAGGGAATTAATATACATATATACTAACCTTTAACGATAGAGTCTAACCACTTCAAGCTCTTCAAGCTTGCCTAACCCTTTAGTGATCCATACCACTGCCTTTTGCTCCTATCAACACAAAAATGTCACCTTTAGCCCTTTATACTAGAAAAACGGATACAAAGCCACTCTAAACCTTCTTCAACCTCACAAACTCTCTTACCTTCCTCCATTCAGCTAACAAGGTGTTTTTGTGTTAATGGAGGTGAGATGGTGAAAATGGAGAATATGGCATGCAAATTTATAGGGGTAGTGGATCGAGTAGTTAGGGTAGTAGAAAAAGCAGGGGGGAAGGAAAATGCAACAATCTAGACCATCAATCATGGGGGTGAAGTATATCTTCACGCGCGTGAATACTTTATCATAATTGTGATAAACCATGAATGGGCGTGAACCCAAACCACAACATTCATGGGCAGAAAAGGGTATGAAAGAACCATTTCCAACTATTTTTAACTTCTTAATCTACATATTCTCTTTCTCTCATAACCCTTGCAACTTATAAACCCTAAAAACCAGACGTTACATTTCTTTACCCTTAAGGAAATTTCACCACTAAAATTTACTCGGTTGTTCGAGTTAAACCATTGGGGATATGTAACTATAGAAAGAAAATGTACGATCAAAAGCATCTGTAGGCTCCTGATCTTATATGACCCTCATGGAATAGACTCTTGTTGCCACCCTGCTTGATCCTGGTCTGTAAATTGTTTCAAAATTAGCTTCATTGACTTTGCTCTTGGCTTGTCCCTAACTCTGGTCTTGTGTCAACACTGATCCTTAAGTTTATATAGGAGTAGCTTTCGTTAACAATGGAAAATTCTCTACTCATGTGATTTCAAGCCCTACCTTTAAGGCAATATTTGGATAACATGCGATACTCTCCTTTTTGAAATCTGTGGTATGTCTCACAAAAAGAGACACTATCCCCGGTTGACCTAGTGCTTGCAGCGTTAGATGAAGCTCTAGAAGGTGGTCCCCTCTTGAAAGATCCTGTTTGGGAATGGCTATCTCAATCCTCTACTCTATGATTTCCCTTAAGAGAAATGACCCTTGTCTCCTAATGTTTGGGCCATTAGAATTGTTGGCTTCTTGGGAGCTTCCTCCACTCTCTTCCTTTTCCTTTTCTCCATGATAATAATGGAGGATTCTAGCTTCTAAAGACTAACATGCTGGAGTGTAGTCATAAAATCTTCGATCTCGATGTTGAGGCCATATTTAAATCTACTACACTTGTCAATCTCATCAGTGATTAACCCAGATGCATATTTACTTAGGCAAGTAATTTCTTTCTAGTATTCAGTGACTGTCATCCATCCTTATCAAAGGTTTAAAAACTCAATTTTCTTCTCATCGATGTACACTAAATGGATGTACTGTTCCTTAAAGCCACAAAGAAGTCCCATGTCAAAGGATGAGAAACCTCCAATTTCAGAAGGAACTGTCTCCGCTAATCATAGGTATGTTCCTACAGAAGAGAAATTTCAGATTTGGCATTGTGTTCCTCAACACACTTTAACTTGTTAGAGACCCTATCGATCTTTTCTAGCCAAAACATGATAGTAGTAGGGTCATCCTCACACAGCTAAGAAAATTGATAGCCCTATACTTTTGAAGCTTGTCAATCTGCATCCTGGGTCTCAGTGGCGAAGGCGGCGATAGAGATGGAGTTGCTTAAGCTAACCTTTGTAGAAAAGCTACTAGATTCTACATCAACGGATCCAGAGCCTATAACACCTGCTAAGTAGGATCTAGTTGATAACATGGTTTAAAAAACTATAAGTGTGTTTAAGGCTTGATTAGGGGAAGAGAGACAAGAAAAGATGAGAAAAATGAATAGTACCATGTTCATACCCATGACACATCTATCACATTCGTGAATACTGGTTTTGAGATGGTTCATGCTCGTGATGTATTGGGTCATGCCCATGAATATCATCAAATATAGCATCCCGATAATTGTTCTTACTCTCTCTTATGACCTAAACTAAAAAGAAAACCCTAGAACTCGAATGTTCTTTCTACTAGAGACTCAGTCTTGTGTTCTTTTTGATTCGTAGACCTTAAACAACAAACAAGCACCAACAATCAAAGTTATCAAGTTCTTGAGAGAGAAAGGTAGGTGTAAGGTTGTGTTCATGAGAAGGCCAACCCAAACAAGAAGAAAGTTGTTTAAAATTGTTATTTCCAGTCATGTTTTCTTTGACCTTGGTAAGGAATCATGTGTATCCTTCTTTTTTATAAGCTTTCATAGTCTTTTTCCATGTGGGACCTGTTTTGTTAGAGACCTATTTCCATATTAATAAGGGTTTTAGGTGATCATAAGTTTCCATGGTTAAATACCCTTTTTTAAGTTATTTATAGGTTATGGTATGTATTAGTAAGGGTTTATATGAGATTAAGGTTGTAAAAAGGGTTAAAGTTAGGTTTTTTTTAAAATCTTTATAGCTTTAAAGGTTAAGTATATGGGTTATAGTTTTTGATATAGATCTATTACATGTGTTAGGAGTTGAGTGAGGAGGTGGTGAAATCCACCAAAAGGATAAGCAAACTTGAGAAAAGCTTAGTTTTTGAGGCTTCAGTAGAGGTATGTACGCATATGCATTTAAATTCCAATTTTGGCATGTTGTATGTGTTAAATTCTTTGAATGCCTTAAATGCTAGTTGATTGTTGATATGAAAGTAAGTGATGCAATGAATGCCATGTGAATGTGAGACATGAATGGAAATTCTTGAAAGGAACCTTATTATAAGTATGCCATATGTGTTTTAAATGGAGTGACAAGTTATGATGATGGAAAGGTAAAAGGAAATATGGTTGAGGTTATAAAAGAGGTTGTTAAACCATAAATGCTTGAATTAGCATTAAATGAGTTGATAGGGTAATTTTTTGTTAAGATATGTTCTAAGGGATTTAATTGATGCTTTAACATGTTTTAATACATGATGTGATGAGAATATTGATAGCAAAAGGTTGTCATCGGATAATACTTAGAGCCTTGCATGTATTTTGTAATGAATGTTTATCTTTAATGTTGTTAACTATTGGGAAACTCAGATTCATGCCCTTGACTAGGTTTGACATGAATCTCATCCCATGAATAAGGTCATGTCCATGACAATTTCTTCATGCCCATAAAGAATGTTCACAAAACATACATAAGCTTTCATGACCAAGTTCACAGTTTAGTTCACGAGTAGGGTTACCCATGAATAGGACTTTGTAGCATTGAACACATAGTTCCCGTCCTTGAAACTTGTTTTAAATGATATATGTTGTATGTTTATTGGTTATAATGCAATGGCTATGCACATTTCTTCATGATGATATGTTTATAGTATGCTTTTATGAATATCAGTACGTGGAAGTTACATGATAAATTTACATATGATAAAGTACATATGTTATCAGATATAAATGTTATAATGAAGTATAATAAGATAATATGAATAAGTAAAGCTCAGGCTCGATAGTAGGACTAGAAGTAGGATAGGTGACATGCCATTATAGGGGTTTGGTATCGTAGTGATTATGATACAATGATTTTATACTCATCAATATTGCTTAAGCTTTTGGAGCACTATTGAATTGAGATGCCTCTACTATTACACATAATTATGGACAGTGACATGGTGGTTTAAGCTCAGAGAGTGCTCCTATTCACAATCAATATCGGAATAGTCCTTATTAAAAGTTGTTGGGCAATTATATCAAAATGATTTCAGAACATAATGAATTGAAAAGAGATTCAAAGACACAATATACAAGATTACATAGTTAAAATTTATATGTTATAGTTATGGTAACATGTTTAATGAATTAATTCATCCCATAAGGTAAAGTATCTTCATGATATCATTAATTCACTGCCATGCCATTATGTTTTATATGTTGCCATCAATTTGTTTAGTGTACGATTGCATGTGAATTTTTATGCATATATGTACTACTAAGGTTTTAGTAGCTTAGTATGCAAGTGTTTTCCCTATGTAGGTTGGAGCCTTGTAGATAGAGTTAAAGTTGATATAGAAAAGCTAGCCCAATATTAGAGACAATAGTTCAAACAAAACACATGTCAGTGATATCATATTTCATACTTTTTATTTTGTACATGGCATAGAGTTTGGGTTGTTTACCTGCATACACGCCTTTATTTCAAAGTATTGTGTAATTATGCTAAGACATGAATTTTTGTAAATATTGGGCCAATTAAGCCCAAACATGATGGTTTTAATTATATGATGGGTATTTGGATCAAGGATAGTTTTATGGATGCATGTTATATGATATGAAATAAGTTTTATATGTGAAGGATTTTTATGACAAAGAAATATTCAAAGAAAAATAAAGTTTTAAATTTCATAGGTTTTCTACACACTAGATTTTGTAGTACCCGCTCGTTTGGTCGGATTAATCCTAGTTAGGCAAGAGGACACTACAGTTAGTGGTATCAGAGCTTAGGTTTAGGTGTTTCTGAACCTAAGTGGGTTAAGGGTTATCATGCATACATAGTACATCTCATATGTCTCTGATGTGGGCTTTCTCTATCGACTTGTAGAAGTATAAGGTATAAATGGAAATAAAAGCACATGATGTTTCGAAGTGCAATATTTCTCTTGACCCAAGGGCTGCCAATGAGCCTAGTGCTTCGAGTATACGAGGTTTAGGTGCTGCCATAGTTTCTCAATAGCCATATGTTGGACAAGTGGATCTAGGTGTTATACCGATCATATAGTATATGGCTGATATTTTACAGCAGTTGGCACATGTTATACCACATGCACTACCACAACCATTTCCATAGCCACCACAAGAGGCACCAAAGATGAAGATAGATAGTCTCCAAAAGTATGTGACCATTGATTTTTATGGTAGAGGTGAGGATGATCCCACCACTATCGAGTTTTGGCTAGAAAAGAGTGAGAGGGTCTTCAAAGAGTTAGAGTGTGCTGAGTCACACAAGGACAAGTATGTAGTATCATTACTTCAAGAATATGCATATGAATGGTGGAAGATGGTTCTAAGAAGCCTCATACCCCACAACCTCTAAGTTGGGAGTACTTTTGTTGCATAGTTTAAGAAGGAATATGTACCCCGAGTCTACATAAATGAGAAGAGAAGGGAATTCATGAGTCTGCAGTAGAGGAGCATGACAGTTTCTAACTACACGAAGGAGTTTAGATGGTTGAGCTGATATGCCACTAGTTACTTGGTGGATGAGAGTATTAAGTGTCATCATTTTGAGGATGGGTTGAATGATGACATGTGACATCATGTCATTTCTCTACAGCTTAAGGACTTCTCAATGCTTATGTCCATCGCTATCAGTATAAAGAAGAGAAGAAAGAGAATAGCAGAGGAGAAAAAGTGTGGCATATACTACCAGTAATAGAGGTCGATTATTATTAGGACAGTCCTAGGGTAGGGGATAAAGCAGAGGATAGAGTCACACACAGTCTAGTTCTTTCGGAGGGGACCGCTCTTTAAGACTACATTAGTCACCGCTAACACTCATACAACTTGGGATTTTGCTCCCTTTTGTGAGACATGATAAAGGAATCACAAAGGAGAGTGTCAGATGAACACAGGGGCTTGTTTTAGGTGCGAAGCCCTAGATCACATGAGAAGGGATTGCTCTTTATTGGAAAATGCTACATCTACACAAATAACATTGTCAGCACCAATTCAAAATAAAAACCAGAAACGAGAAGGTTGTGCAAGACCTAGCCAGGCTAATGTAGTCTAGACAAGAGAAGTTTACCTAAAATTTTCTACAAAATCTAAGACTTGGAAATATCAAGAAAATACTGGGCGAATTTTCATTGAATACTATATGGTAATTGTAACATCCTTGACTTTTTTCATATGCATTTCTGCAACATCTCATTTGCGCATATGCATTTTGCATATATAACACTTGAACACATGCATAATATGCATTTTTATTTAAATATATTCATGATATACAATTAGTTTATTTTCAATTATTTTACAATTGTATAGAAATGCACATGTCTGTTTTATAATATAGATGAAAATGATATGAAATTAATATTTAAGTGAATAAAGAAACTAGATTGAATTTATAAAATTTGACATGATTAATTTAATTAAATTAAAATAAGTGATTAAATTTTTTTTTTATTATTGGTTAGTAAAATTGGGTAAATATTTATATGTATACATGAGTGTATGTATATGTATGTATGTATGATGATAATAAAAATAATAATAATAATAATAAAAAAATCATACAGCAAAAGAAGAGAAAAAGAAAAGTAAAAAAAAAGGAGTAAAAAAAAAAGGAGCGGATGAAAGAAAAAAGGAGAAAAGGAAGACAAATTTTTAACTTATTAGGCTAAGTCTTCTTCTTCTTCCTCCCCCTCTTCTTCTTCTTCTTTGCTTCATACCTTCAGCCTATTTCTTTGAAATTCCAGCAATATTTTCTTCTATTTTCACTCCAGAAATTACAGCAACAAGGTTAGCCAAGGGTGATTATAGGTGAGTAAACAATTATTTTGTGTTAAGCTTGATTATGGTGTTTAGGGTTCATAAATAGACAATATTTTGTGCCATGGTTTTGATGATCTTAGAGATTGAATCTGAGTTGTTCCTTTATATCTTAGATTTATGGATATGTAAACATTTTTTCAAGATGTGGTGTATAGAATGAGATATCCTCTCTGTACTGAAACTGGTCTAGATGTGAACCCTAAGTAAGTTAGCTACTGTATTTGTTAGTTTTGAATATGATAAAGTCATTATTTGAAGTATCTCAAAACATAAAAGTTGTAGATATATGTGTTATATATCTGTATTCCAAATTGCAGTTTCATATGTTATGTATATTTTAAGTTGTTGTGAATGGAACCATGACTGTTCCATGGTTTGAACTGCCTACTGAGTGCCCTGTACAGGTCCAAAAAATTGTTTAATTATTTTAAGCTTATTACAGATATATTCTGCAAACTATCAAAACATAACAGTTATAGGTATATTTCTTATCTAAATTTGGGTACTAATTGCATCTTAATATGTTATGTATAGAGTAAGTTATGTCCGTTACAAATCATATTGTCGTGAAAACCAACTCTATTTTATAGCAGTAAAATGTTGCCTATAATTTGAGGGCCTTAGATATATAATTGATGAAAGTTGTAAATATAAAAAATGTTCCATTTGAATCCATATAAGTTTCTGTAAATTTTCATTACAATATGAGTTATATATCATAAGTTATGATGAATCAAAGTTGGTACCCTGAAACTGCCTAAGGGCAGAAAACAGAACATGTTTAGCAATTCCACCAAAAATTTTAATATGTTATATAATTATATGTTAATTTTAATTAGAAATAAGAATCAGATTAATTGGTCAAGTACAAAAAAAGTTATAGTCAAACTAGTCTCATAAGGTCACACTGCCTCATAGGAAAAATTTTAATTATTGATATGAATAATGTATATTAATTTGTTTAAGCCACATTAAGTTTATCTAGTCATAAATTAACCAATTATATTTCAATATTAGGCTCAAGACAAATTGGAGATATACAAGAAGGGGGTAGACAATAAGTTAAGGGTTGAAATCAAAGAAAAAAAGGCGAGTCTAATTATCAATTGAATTCTTTAGTGCATATGAACGTTGCTTGCTATATGATTGTGATGATTTTTCCTTGAAAATATGATGAAGAATAATTTGTGACATTTATGGTACATAAAAGTTTGTGTACTTGTGGTATATTTGAGGTATATGTTTGACATATGATATATATACATGGTATATGTATGGTATATGCAAGGTATATATGTTGACATATGAGTTATATATGTGATACATGTTTGGTATATGTGATAAGATACAATGGTTGATGAATATTTAAGTACAAGTGCATATGCATAATGACTTAAAAGGCGTTGTGACTAGTTAATCGACATTGCAAAGCAAAAGAAGAGGCCTATGGCCCAACAAATGTGCAAATGAAACAAATGATCAAACTAGCTAGCAAATGCAAATGCAAATGTTCACATGGAAACTCGAGGCAATGTCTGTTTAACCTAGTCACAACAAAATGAAATGAATAAGAATAAGTATAAGCATAAGTAAAGAGCAATTATTGAATACTTGATTTTATCTATATTTATATGTTCTTGACTGATGAAATGGAGTATAAATTATGTATTAATTATACTTGTTATTTGCTATTATGAAATATTTGATGCTTTAGAACTCATTTGATGGTTATTGTCACTGAGTCACAACTCACCAAATTGCATCATTTTTCAGGTAGAGAAGAGTAGTAATTCATATTGAGGTGCATATAAAAGTCATGAATCAAAAGTCACTGGCTGAGCCTCCTCACTTTCTCTCCTTGCATTCCACATAAGCATAAGAATATATCATTTATATTTGGGGGTTGAATACTTGCATATGTATAATTACAATAAATGTGTAATAATATATATATATATATATATATAAATATATATATATATATATATATATATATATATATATATATATATATATATATATATATATATTGATTCAACTTGCAAATTTACTAACTTTTAAACGTAATGTTTAAGTTATTAATATATATGAAGTTATAAGCTATAATTAAAGCTTCTGTATTGATTGTGAAATTATTGTTGATAATATGAGATGAGTTAAAAAAATTACTCTCGCTGTAAACATGTTTCATACATGATAATTTTTATAAATATAAAAATAACATATGCGGTATATAGATGTATAAGGTGTTAGTTGTTACAGTAATTTAGTCATATCTTTTGTTAGGTAATTTGGATTGAGATGAAACTAATTGGAAATAAAAATAAATAGATCTAAAATTCTTATGAAAAGTGGGAATACTAGTTCTGATTTAAATTGGATTTAAAATTGACTACAAAATCTTAGACCTGTAAGTACCCAAAAAATATTGGGTATAATTTTTATTGAACATTATATGGTTATTTGGCTATAACTTTATATAGAAAATTCAGATTTGTGTGATTCTTTTTGCATACGATAAATAAGACATTAAAAAAAATTTATGGAAGACCATAAGTTCAAATTCAAAGTAGAAGTAGGTGAAAATGTGACCTAAGTTTAGAACATGAATATGTCTAGAAATAAAAATTTAGTAATTTAGTCTTCCAAATATTTTGCGACATATATATGTGTTTTAATTGTGAATAGTATGATAGTAATTATCTTTAAAATTTTTATGGTATATTGGCTAAGTTAATTTGGTATGTATATGAGTTAATGAATGTATAAGATTCGTAAGTTATGAAAAGTAAGACTCGGTATGATACTTTGAAATACATATGAGACATGTAAGAAATGACATTATGATTAAAATTATGTTTAATGAGATAATATGTTATTAATTCAAAGAACATGATATGGATATGTATATGATAAGTTATATGGATAAGAAAAAAAATAAAGGAAGAAAGCCCATTTTTCTAATCTAGTACTTGACATAGGATAGATGACATATCAATGAGGGGTTTACAATACCATAGGATTTTATAATGATATAAAATTTTTGATTATAAGGACATGATGACTTAAGCTCGAGTGAGAGCACCTATAATGCTAATTGCATGTAGTTATTTATTTTTCCTCAGCCAAGGTAGCTTAAGCTTTGTGAGAGTGCTCTTGACTTAAGAAGCTAAGTTGATCACTTAAACATACAAATAAAGATGGTGAGCATAGTGGCTTAAGCTCATATGAGCACTCCTATTTCACAACCCGCATCTGAATAGTATTGGTTTAGAATTTTGGGCTATAACATATAAAAAGAAATATGAAAAACTAGTTACTAGGTATATGGAAAAAATTTGGTATTATATGTCATGGTTGTTGTATGTTTATGGATATATGAATTTACCTTGCAAATTATGATATGTATATATGCTACACTAGTAAACTAGGTATGCAATATCCTCTATTGATATATAATGAATTGATTTTTAATATTGTTATGAAAATTATTGTAATATATGGAAATATTGAAAAAGGAATATGATTTGGTATCATGTATGTATACATATATACACACCACTTATGTGTGCCTAATGTTATAGAGATAAGACAAAGGATATTAAAGGAAGCATATGAAACTAGATTTGCAATGCATTCAGGAAGAAACAAGATATACCATGATCTAAAAGGAAAGTTTTAGTAGGTAGATATGAAAAAGGATATCACAAAGTTCATAACAAGATGTCTGATATGTCAGCAAGTCAAGGTAGAATATTAGGTACCTTCAGGTTTGATGCAGTCAATTACAATACCATAATGGAAATGAGAAAAAATCACAATGGATTTATGGTTAGGTTACCTCTAACGTGAGAAAGTTCGACACCATTTGGGTCGTAGTGGATAAGTTAACGAAATCAATGCATTTATTGCCTATCAGAAGAGATTATTACTTGAACAAGCTAGCAGATCTATGTGTAAACGAGATAGTATGGTTACATGGAGTTCCAGTCTCCATCATATCAGACAAAGATCCAAGATTCACATCTCAATTTTGGAGAAGTTTACAACGAGATTTGGGTACCAAGCTCAGTTTTAGTACGACTTTTCATCTATAGACGGACATTCAGTCAAAAAAGGTAATAGAAACTCTGGAAGACATGATGAAAAGTTGTGTGGTCAAGTTTAAAGGTAGTTGGGAGAAATATCAACCATTAATAGAGTTTGCTTACAACAATAGCATTTAGTCTAGTATCCAAATGGCTCTTTATAAGGCATTATACGTTACGAAGTGTTCAACACAATTTTGTTGGATAGAGCTCAATGAGCAAAAGTTAGTAGGACCAAAGTAAGAGAGATAGATATAGGAAAAAGTGAAGATTATACATGAAAGATTAAAGGCAGCTTTAGAGAGGCAAAAATTGTATACAAATCTCAAGAGAAAAGATATAAAATAGGAAGTGGGAGACAAAGTATTTCTTAAAGTTTCTCCATAAAAGAAGGTCCTAAGGTTAGAAAAGAAGGGCAAATTGAGCCCTACATTCATTGGATCATATGGGATCTTAGAATAAATTGGACTAATCGCCTATAGACTTGCTTTACCACTATAGTTGAGTTAGAATCATAATGTCTTTCATGTCTCCATATTGAGGAGGTAAATGGCAGATCCTTTATATGTCATCACAGCTGAAAGCATAGAGGTAAGACTAGATCTTACATATAAGGAAGAATGATTGAGATATTGACTCGTGAAGTCAAAGAACTCAGGAACAAGCAAGTACTGTTAGTTAAAGTCCTTTAGAGGAATCATGCAACAAAAGAGGCTATATGGAAAAGCGAAGAGGTGATGATGGCTTAGTACCCCCAACTATTCTAACATAGCACTATAGGTAATTTTGAGGATGAAATTCTTTTAAAAGGAAGAGAAATGTAACACCTGCTAAGTAGGGCATAGTTAATAACATGGTTTAGCAAAACCATAATTGTGTTTAAGGGTTGATTAGGGGAAGAGAGACAAGAAAAGATGAGAAAAGTGAAGAGCGACATGTTCATGTCCATGACTCATCTGTCATGCCTGGGAATACTAGTTTTGAGATGGTTTGCACCTATGATGTATCGGGTCACATCTATGAACATCCTCAGATATTAAATTCCAATAGTTATTATTTCTCTCTATCACGGCATAAACTAAAAAGGAAACCTTAAAACTCGAATATTTTTCCTACCAGAGACCCAGTCATGTATTATCTTTGATTCCTAAAGCTTAAACACCAAACCAACACCAAAAATCAAAGTTATCAAGTTCCTGAGATAGAAAGGTAAGAGGAAGGTTGTGTTCTTAAGGAGACCAACCCAAAGAAGAAGAGAGAAGTCTAAAATCGTTCTTCCCAATGGTGTTTCTTTCGACCTTAGTAAGGAATCACATTTCTCCTTCTTCTTTATAAACTTTCATAGTCTTTTTCCATGTGGAACCCATTTGTTAGAGACCCATTTCCATATGAGTTAGGGTTTTAGGTGATCATGAGTTTCCATGGCTAAATACCCCTCTTTAAGTTGTCTTATAGGTTAAGGTATGTGTTAGTAAAGGTTTATAAAAGATTAAGGTTGTAAAAAGGGTTAAAGTTAGGACTTTTTTTAATCTTTATGGATTTAAAGGTTAAGTATATGGGTTATAGATTTTGATATAGATGTGTTATACATGTTAGGAGTTGATTGAGGAGATGGTGAAATGCACCAGAATGATAAGCAAACTTGAGAGAAGCTTAGTTTTTGAGGCTCCATTAGAGGTATGTATACATATCATTTATATTCTAATTTTGGCATATTATATGTGTTAAATTCTTTGAATGCCTTAAATGCTTGAAAGTAAATGATGCAATAAATACCATGAGAATGTGGGATATGAATGGAAATGTTTGAAAGGAAACTTGTTATAAGTATGCCATATGCATTTTAAATGGAATGCCAAGTTATGATGATGGAAAGGTAAAAGGAAATATGGTTGAGGTTATAAAAGAGAAGCTTAAACCATAAATGCATGAATTGGTATTAAAAGAATTGATAGGGTAGTTTTATGTTGAGATATGTTCTAAGACGTTTAAATGATACTTGAACATATTTTAATGCATAATGTGATGAGAATGTTGATAGGAAAAAGTTATCATGGGACAATCCTTAAAGCCTTGGATGTGTTTTGTAATGAATGCTTGTCTTTAATGTTGTTAATTGTTGGAAAACTCAGATTCATGCCCATGACTAAGTGTTCACTACTATGTATCTCATCTCATGAACAAGGTCACATCCTTAACAATTTTTTCACTCCCGTGAAGAATGCACACAAAATGGGCAGAAGCTTTTATGACCAAGTTCACGGTTTAGTTCACAGATAGGGTTACCCTTAAAGCCTGCTTTAAATGATATATGTTGTATGTTTAATGGTTATAATGCAATGTCTATGCATGTGCCTTTATCATGATATGTTTATAGTATGCTTCTATGAAAATCAGTACGTGGATGTTACATGATGAGTTTACATATGATCAAAGTATATATGTTATAAGATATAAATGCTATGATGAAGTACAATAAGATAATATGAACAAGTAATACTAGGACTAGAAGTACAATAGATGACATGCCATTAAAGAGGTTCAGTATCATAGTGATTATGATATAATGATTTTATACTTGTCAATGTGGCTTAAGCTCTGGGAGCACTATTAACTTGAAATGCCTCGACTTGCACATATGTTTATACTCGTCAATATAGCTTAAGCTCTGGGAGTGCCATTGACTTGAGACGCCTCAATTGGCATACATGATTATGGATACTGACTGGGTAGCTTAATCTTAAAGAATGCCCTATTCACAATCCGTATCCAAATAGTCCATGTTGAGAGTTGTTGGGCAACCATATCAAAGAGATTTAATAATATAATGAAATAGAAAGAGGTTCAAAGCCACAAGTATACAAGATTACGTAGTTAAAAGTTATACGTTATAGTTATGGAAACATGTTTAATGAGTTAATTCATCCTATAAAGTAAAGTATCTACATGATATTATGAATTCACTATCATGTCATGATGTTTTATATGCTGCCAAAAATTTGTTTAATGTATGATTGCATGTTGAATTTTATGCATGTATGTATCACTAACCTTTTAGTAGCTTAACATTCGGGTGTTTCCCCACACAGGTCAGAGCCTTATGGATAGAGTTAAAGTGGATCTAGAGAAGGTAGCCCAACATCAGAGACAATAGTTTAGACCCAACATGAGTATGTGATATTATATGTCATACTTTTGCACTTTGTACATGTCATAGAGGTTTGGGTTCTTTACTTACATACACATCTATATTTCAATGTATTATGTAATTGTGTTAAGGCATGTATTTTTGTAAACACCGGGCAGGTTGAGCCCAAACATGATTGTTTTAATTATATGATGGGTCTTTGGATCAAATATAGTTTTATGGATCTATGTTATATGATATGAAACATGTTTTATATGTGAAGGAGTTTATGACAAAAAAAACATTCAAGTTAATCCTGGTTAGGTTTTAAATTTCATAGGTTTTCTACACATTAGATTTCGTAGCACCTACTCATTTAGTCAAGTTAATCCTGGTTAGGTGAGATGATGCTATAGAGCCAGATCTGCTAAACCATCCATAGGCCATTGTGAAAGAACTGGTGCAACACTTCTCACACACTTGCAACACTGGGTTGGTCTCAAATCCATGTGTCTAGAGGACTGTTGCTCTCGACAACATCATGCACCTCTAACTCCATAAACCCACAATCTAAACCAACAAGTCGACATTAAAGCAACCCATGTCAGAGTTAGGTGAGATGTATTATGTGTACATGATAAACCCTTCACCCCACCTAAATATACAAATGCCTAAACCTAAGTTCTGATACTAAAATGTAACACCCAACTAGTTTGTCAAAATAAAATCCTAATTAATTAGACAAATGCTACCAAACCCTGATTTAGAAAACTTATGCAAATTAATACTTTTCTTTTTTTGTAAATCTTATCTCACATAATCATATGACCATATTAAACCTTTACATTTAAACCATAAATCATGCATAAATCTTGACCCTATAGGATCACTTTTATATAAAACCATACTTTTACACTGCCAAAATCAAGGTTACATGTTCTTCAAAAATATGACATGTATAGAAAACTATCCCATCCCATATATCATGTACAAAAAGAAACCAAAAATATGCTATTAACATGATTACCGATCCAAGGTGGGTTTGCTTTGAATCTTTATATGGGCACTTTTTCTCTAGTGTCAACTTCAGTTATCCCCTAAGCTCCAAACCTGTGTGCAGGAAATTCACATGCTAAGCTACTTAAAGCTTATTAGTACATATAGGCGTAAAAATTCAAGCATACATTCATACAATCATGGCATATCCATACATGTTCGTGTTATACTATGATGTTTATAAACAACTATCCTGATGCATAGAAATACAAGCATTTTACCATAAATACACATATCATATTCCATGTAATAAGTTCACTGTATCTTTACCTATTTATTTACTTCACTTTGTTTTTCTCATAATTTACCATTTATCATATTACTATTTCCTTTTAGTTCATTTTTTTTCCAAAATTCTAAATTGGACTATCCGGATGTTGGTTGTGGAATAAAGGTTGTAACACCCTCTTACCCCACTTTGGTTCAGCACGATAAGTGAGTATTACCTGACTAACTCTATTATAAGATTAGCTAAATCAAGTATAATAGTTTTTTTTTTTGCAAAAATATTACAAACACTAAAATAAATTTATTATCAACACCGATATTCAAAATTTTATTTATTTAAAAAATATATTATTTTACATTCAAACTATTTCCACTACATAAAGGTTCACATCTTTAATACACACTAGATGAAATACAACTATAATTTAATTTACAAAGTTTTTGATAAAATATACCAAAAATATGTCCCAAACTTTTAGCTGCTTTTCTTCCAGGTGCCATTTTCTTTTGACAATTTTACTATCTACAACTACTCTTTAAAACCTGCGTGAGAGGAAACCACCTACGCTAAACTACTAGCTTAGTGGTGCTTCAAGGATAAAAATTTTACATACATATATTTTCTTACATATCATTTAATAATTTCATAAATAAGGTATAAAATAAAAGAATTATATGAAAACAAATAAATGTAATCAAACATTTAATATTTAACTATTTTGATTTCACACAAAAATTATCAAAATGACATACTTTTATATTATTGTTGTTTTTCATTTTTTTTTTGTGCCCATAACATCTATAACTGAAGTAACTAATAGGAATAACGGGATTGTCATTACCGACTTTCATAATATTGTATCAGACACTTTATAATATGTCATTATCGGTTTTTGTAATATTGTCATTACCGGCTTAATAATTTTGCACCTAACGCATTTATAAATTTGTCATTACCGGCTTTAATACTTGGCACCGAATGCCTTAACTCCTCTAATTGACATGTCAAGCTATTCTCTATTCTAGTTATAGATTAACTGTTTTAGGGCTTAACTATTTTTATATTTATTCACAATATTTTTAAAAATGATAATTATACTAAATTTTTACATATATGTTTATTTATTTTTATTATTTGTTTTCATTGTTATTGCATTAGAACCTCACACTTAAGTAATTTATTAAATATTTATAATTACAATTAAAATCAAAATTCACATTAATTACTATATATATTTATGATACTACATGCAAAAGCCCAATAAAACACATTTTTGTCTATGACAGATTTCAGCCCTGATTTTGGGACTCATTTGTAGCCCATTTATAATTCGAAGTTGAATTTATGGTCTTTTAATATTTTGTAGCTTAATGTCTCAGATTTTATATGCATAAAAAAGCATTCAAATCCAAGTTTTCTATCAAAAGGTATGGCTCTTTTACTAAAGGGCGTTCCATTAGTCTTACCCAGTATTTTCCGCGTACCTACAGGTCTAGAATTTGTGTCTAATTTTTAGCCCACTTTTAATTAGAATTCGAACTTATGTTATGAATGAAAGTTTTAGAATTATGAATCTAATTTTATTTTCAACTAATTTCATCTCAATATCATTACCAGAAAATTAGTTATGATCAAAATGGTCAAGACTATTCCAAACTTTCTACAGCAGGGTTATTAGTTAGCACAACCTTAACTATTAATTACATCCATCATATGCATTCATTTTTATGCCAAAGTTTCCATATCACAATTACATTCACATATATTGATGATTTCACACCATTTGTTCTCATTACCACATAAAATATTGAAAGGAATAACTAATCACATTCCATATCAAACCTTAATACATAATTGCACACATTTGAACATGTAAATTTTTTATCAATGAAGCACATACCTAATCGGTCTTGGAGCTTTCCTTTTTCGTTCTTTTCTCCCCCTTACTAATTTGCTTTCTCCTTACCTTTGTTACTCTCTTGAGGGTCTCTCATTTGCTCACTTGGTTTTCCTACACAACCATACCAATCTCATTTCTATCATCCATTTTCAAAGCTTTTCATGCCTACATAAAATTATAATGCTACTAATATGTTTTATACTTTAATAAGACAAAATGTACTAAGGTTAAACTTCCTTTTTGATATATCATAGCTGCCTAAAGACCTTATCATAGGTCCCAATTTATTTTCTTCAAATCAACATTCTAATTACACTTCATTTATCACCAATTGTATTGCTCCGAGGTTAATTTCTATTTTCTCCAAATTAACTTAACCAAGGTAGCCCCTCATTCCTCCATTAGAGTTACCTTTCTCTAGTTTTTAAGTCATAAAATAATTAACTAACATCAATTATTATTAATTTAAAGTTTAACTACACTTTTCTTCAACTATTTACAACTTTCAATTTCTAGTTTCATTCTTGCCAAATAACCTTAGTCTACCAATGTTAATCATATCTATCATCCATATGAATCTCAAATGGAAGGAAAACGGTTGAATTTTAGAAGAATAAACTCACCTTAGTGGTTCTCCAAGGTGGACCGAAATTCCCCTTAAAATTTCTCCCTTTTATTTTCTTATTTCTTCTTTCCTTCTTGCTCTTTAGCTCTCTTTATGGCAAGAACTTTTTAATTTTTGAATTTTTCTCTCTCAAAAATTATTTTCCCTCTCTTTTTCAAGATTGAAATGAAGCAAAAATGGTAGCTTTGGAAGGCTAAAGTGGACAACATAAAGGGTGAAAGAGATGAAGAAGATGAGTTAGATTTTTTTGATGGAAGAATGTAGAAATTGGTTATCTTTTTTACTTTTATACTCAAATTAAGGAGTGGGTCCCATTAATTAAAATTAATTCTAATTTTCATTGGTGAATTAACTTAATTAATCTTGATTAACTTTTAAACTTTGATAAATTCCTTATTTTCCATAAATTTCCTTATCTTCATACTTTTTTCCCAACAATTGCAATAATACCGATTTTGTTCGTAGGAAAATTTTATTTTTTTTCCATTTCTAGCACTAATCTTTTTAATTCCCAAATAATAATACCCTTAATTATTTTTTATTATTATTAGTCATTTTTTTATGGATTCAAATTTGGACTCCGATTGCACTAGCACACCCTACTACGGTCACGCGCAATTGGGGCATAAAACACTGGATGTTTACAGAGGCACTTTAAGAGTTTTAGCCACTCTGTCTACACAAGTCAAGAGCATTACAAGAATTTCAGCCACCTTAACTGAGTAATAAACAAGATCAAGGGATCTTAAAGAGCTTCAACCACCTTGTCCTTTTAATCATATTAATTGAGAAATAAAGACACTCCAACCTTAGCTTCAGCCATCTTATTCTCAAATAAATATATACTAAGGTACCATAACCCCCTTAGTGGTATGCCATCTATCCTGTGTCAAGTCCTAGATTAGAGAAAAAGGGCATTTAAATCATATTACTTATCTTTTATCTCAATTTCTTTTTAATATCATCATCACCTTACATGCTCATGGAATTAACACTGGTACATTACATCATTACCATCACCCAAATGGGATTATTCGAGCTTGTATACAATTTATAGCATGTGATCTATTCATCCATCAAATAGCATCATAATAAAAAAAATTGCATATGTAAAACTAACAGGATTCACGGATGTGAACTACATATTTACGACCGTGAAGGTGTCATTCATGAATACCCCCACCTGTGCACCAAACTGTGATTATGCTTGTGAACGTTACTACATATTAAACACATATCATTCACGGTTGTAACATATCATTCATGGATGTGAAACCTTATTTTCATAGCCCAAATATGATATCATCAACATAAATTTGAACAAGTAAGATGTCATGCTTATGTTTTTTTTTTAATAAAAAGAGTAATATCTACATGTCCCTTTGAAAATCTATTTTCCAACAAAAATGCACTAAGCCTTTCATACCAAGCTCATGGAGTTTGTTTTTAACCATACAAGGCCTTAGTGAGCTTAAAAACATGATTTGAAAATGCATGACTTTTAAAATTGGGAGGTTGCTCAACATATAATTCCTCTTCTATAAAACTATTTAAAAATGCACTTTTAACATCCATTTGGAAAAGCTTAAAATTCATGTGACATGCATATGCTAATAGAATCCTATTGGCTTTTAATCTTGCAACTGAAGTGTAGGTCTCATCAAATCTATGCCTTCCTTTTGGTAGTACCCTTTGGTAGCCAATCTAGCTTTGTTTCTAGTGATTTAACCTTACTCATCTAACTTAGGTCTTGGAACTAAGGTGCAAACCTTATTTCTCTCAAATTGGTTGAGTTTCTCTTGCATTGCAATCACCCAACTCTCATCACTAAGAACCTCCTTAATGGTCTTTGGCTCAATTTGAGAGAGAAAAGCAAGATTAGAATATAAAATTTTAAGATGAGAACGGATACTTACACCCTTGGTGATGAGGTGGTTTCTTACAAACTTTGACTTCTTTAGTAGTTTATGGGCAGTTTACTCTTGACTTTGAGGTAGTTGTTCCTCTTGATGCTCCTTTTGCTGTTGCTTCTCTTGATCATCATTATCATTTTTGTTTGATGTCTCACCATCATCTTCATAATCGAGATCAAACTTTTCCATTGAACCTACAATATCATCAAGAGCACTACCTTTTCCAAGATTAAGTCTACTAGATTCATAAAAAATAATATGGATAGATGTTTCACAACTAATAATCTCTTATTAAAGACTCTATAAGGTTTTCTAGTTGTGGAGTATCTTGAGAAGATACCTTTATTAGATTTAAAGGAAAATTTTCCAAGGTTGTCTTTGGTATTCAATATAAAACACTTGCATCCAAATACTCTAAGATATGAGATTTTGGGTTTTCTTCCATTCCATAACTCATAAGTGATTTTATTCAAAATAGGCTTTTAAAAAACACTACAAGAAATATAACATGTAGTATTGGTGGCTTTGACCCAAAAGTAGGTTTGTAAACCATACTCATTGAGTATTGTTCTTATAACACTATTCGATATAATTAAGAATAAACCCAATTATACCAAAGAATATTACAATGCAAATGATTTAAAATGCCAAATCTTTAAAACTTTGATGCACCATGGTTATAATGACTTATTAAATTATAAAATATCATTAAAAAAAACTTAAATACAATAAAAGATTTAATACAATAAACAAACGGGAAATCATTAGCCCAACTGTTTTACAAAATGGATAGTTATAAAATTGTATGTCTCTAAAAATAAAAACATGTACATCTATAACTACCCAAACCCAAAAAAATCAACAAAATATAATAGTCGTATCACCCACCCCAAGTATGTTTCCTTGACTCTAATCTTTAGGTGTCTTTCTCCATTGCTCCTCTCCTAAGCTCCAAACCGGCACATTAAAAACACATATGCTAAGTAAACCAATGCTTAGTAGTACATAACAACATGCAAAGCATAACCCATATCATATACAATATGCATGATACTCTTACCAACTTATCGTACGACTTAGCAAATTATTAACTTATATTCATTAACTTATATTCTACATGACATACCATAATAATCTCATATACTGAAACACACATTGAACATGGCATATCAAAACATCCAAAATTAATCATACAGGTGTACACCACACTTAGCAAATTATTAAAATCACTTTGTTGCTCGCTTTACTCATAACTAGACTAAATTAGATATGGGTAATCTACGACACTCACCTAAGCCCTCAAGACATTTTCCTAAGCTTCCCAAAACACCGGTTTGAGGAAAAAGAGTATGTACATATCAATCACCGAGGGAAGCACACCTAGCTTAATCCTAGGCTTCAATGAATCTCAAACGTGACCAACCTAGGTCGCCTGGTGCCGGTCTCCCCTCAATGACATGTCATTTATCCTAGCTTTAGATTTAATACAATAAACATATGTCCCCTAGCCTGAGTTGCCATTGAACCCTAAGTCTGAGTGGGGGCATCCATTGTATGCAAAGGACAATCTCTCTGGTAGTGGCCTCAAAACCCACACCTGTAGCAAGCCTTTGAGTGTCCCTAGAACTCACCTTTGTGGTTCCAACCACATAATGAACACTCTGGTGCTGCCTCTCTCCATGTCTGTGTCTGAATATTGATAGCTATAGAAATTGCTCTAGATGATGGTGCATGTCCAGTAAATCCCAACTGATTCTGACTCTGACCCTGCCCTCTAGATTGGAATTGGCCAGAACTGGTACTAGCCTTCTTGCTCGAGTTTTGTGTAGCACTAGAATATGGTTCCCTAAAATCTCTCCTGGTTGACTCATTTGATCTCTTAATATTTATCCTCTTTCATATAATGATAGCAGTAGATACCAACTTTGCAAAGTCCTTAAGCTATTATGAAATTACGTGGAGTTTGATCTCATCTCTTAAATCATCTTTAAACTAGCAACATCTGTCAGACACATCCCTAATAATACCAATCGCATACTTGCTCAACTGTGGAAACTCTCTCTCGTACACTGTCACAGTCATGTTTCCTTGATGTAAGTTTAGAAATTGTCATTTCTTCTCATTTGTATACGCCATCATCATATACTATTTTTTGAACTCATATGTGAAGAAATCATAGGTAAGCAGCTCTAGAATCTGGGGCTTTTGCAGAACCGACTTCCACCAAACGTAGGCATGCACTTGGAGGAGTGATACACCATACCTAGCCCTATACTCCTTAGCACAATCAAGCTCTTCAAAGACCCTTTCAATCTTCTCCAACTAAAAATCTACAGCTATTGGGTCATCCTCAATCTTGACTATAAAGTCTGTGGCTTTATGCATCCTCAGCCTATCAATCTGAACCCTAGGTCTCGATGGTGAAAGAGGAGGAGATGGCATAGCCTATACCAAATGATGCAAAAGAGCTACAAGGTTTTGCATCAAAGGAGCCTGAGTTTGATCAGTTGGACCAACCATTGACTACTATAGAGGAGGACCAACATTGGGTCCTCTACATCGAAAAGATTGTTACTCCCAACCGCATCATGCGGCTTGATCTTCATACCTAATCTCTAACATAAACATCAACAGAGAATAGTCCACATCAAAGTCATATATGATAACACTTGCATACATGATACAACCCTCCCCACATAGGTTCAAACCGCCTACACCTAAGCTCTGATACTATTAAATGTAACACCATTCGATATAATTAAGACTAAACTTAATTATACCAAAGCATATTACAATGTAAATGATTTAAAATCCCAAACCTTTAAAATTTTGATGCACCATGGCCATGATGACTTATTAAATCATAAAACATCATTAAAAAAACTTAAATACAATAAGAAATTTAATACAATAAACAAACAAGGAATCACTAACCCAACGGTTTTACAAAATGGATTGTTATAAAATTACATGTTTCTGAAAATAAAAGCACGTATATCTATAACCCAACAAAGCCAGTGAAAAATTATAATAGTTGTATGACCCTCCCTTAGTATGAATCCTTGACTTTGATCTTTGGGCATCTTTATCTGTTGCTCATTTTCTAAGCTTCAAACCTGTGCATGAGAAGCTCATACTCTAAGCAAACTAATGCTTAGTGGTACATAACAATATGCTAAGCATAATCAATAACATATACAACATGCATGATATTCTTACCAACTTATCGTAGGACTTACCATGAAGTCTACATATGCATTAACTCATATTCTACATGACATACCATAATAATCTCATATATTGAAACACACATCGAACATAACATATCAAAACATCCAAAACTAATCATACAAGTGTATGCCAGACTTAGCTTCATTGCTCGTTTTACTCATAACTAGACTAAATTGGATACAGATAATCTATGGCTCTCACTCGAGTCCTTAGGACACATGTCTAAGCTTCCTAAAATACCTATATGAGGAAAAAGAGTGTGCACATATGAATCACTAATGAAAGTACACCTAGATTAACCTTGGGCCTTTAAAGAATCTCAAATGTGACCAACATAAGTAACCCGGTACCAATCTACCCTCAATGGCATGCCATCTATCCTAACTCTAATCTTAGCCAAAAGTATTGGTCTTAATCGTTTATCACACATTTACCATTTTGTATCCCAAATTAATCCATATTCCATGATTCTCATAAATCATAACCATAACATACATTCTCATACCATGTTATAACCATACAATAGAGGTATACCACCTCAAAACAAATCAACCTTGATTCACATGCAAAAACATAATAAAATGCAATTTTATAGCTTCACACCCGTGAACTCATTTTCATGGCCATGAAGAACCTTCACTAGCAGTTCACCTATGAATCACCTCATCACAGGTGTGAACCAAACCGTGATCCTAACCATGAAGCTACCCAAAAAAAGATTTAGTTCAACAACAAAACTATAGGTCACGACATTCACACCCGTGAACCACTATTTCACAACCATAAATTTGGAAATTTTTCTAAAAAACAAAGCAAGCCATTTCATACCATTTTTACATGCAATAATCTCTATGGTTAACTAATGTCAGCCATCCTATCAACACTCTAGCATGCATACAAATCCATATATCATGCCAATAACATTTACTCATATCAATGGGCAACAAATTATCATCTCAAATATTCCATAGCATAAAAACACCCATTATGCATATCAACCCGAAAACATGCCATTTAACACCCTATTGATGACTAACAATATGCATTTAAGGAAAATAATACATATTCATACAACTCAAGTCTTTGAATGTGGTTATATACAAACCTTACAAACAATAAAATATACAAACAATAAAATATCCTTTTTATATACAAACAATAATTACAAAATCTCTTTTTATATACAAACAATAAAAAGTTTTCAAAATGCTCATTTCAAATTCTTTGCCATAATCACTTCTTATTTTTGAAATAAAATATCCTTTTTCATATTGAACTCTTTTGAAAAAGTTGTTAAATGATTCAAAAGCATCACTTTTATGAGCTAAAAAAATTACCCAAGTAAACCTAGAGTAATCATCAATAATTACAAAATACATAGTGTTTACCTCATAAACTAGCAACTCTCGTAGGTCCAAAAAGATCTAAATGCATAAGTGTAGAGGTTTAGAGGTACTTATAAAATTCTTGGACTTGAAAGATCTTTTGTGTTGCTTTCCTACTTGACATGGCTCGTAAGTCTTATCTTTGGAAATTTTGACATTAGATAACCCATATACTAGCTCTTCCTTGCTAAGGCTTTGAATTAAATCCATGTTTGTATGTCCAATCCTTCTATGCCATAGCCAAAGCTCATCATTAATAGATATAAGACACTTGGAGGAAAGGTTATTAATATGTTTAAGTCAATTATGTAAGTATTACCATCTCTATCTCCTTTGAATATCTCTTGGTCATTTAGGGTGGTTACAAGACATCCTTTGAAGCTAAAGGTGACTTGGTTTCCCTTATCACATAATTGACTCACAATTAAAAGATTCCATTTTAAACCATCAATAAGTAAAATATATTCAATTAAAGAAATGTCATTTAAACCAATAAAACCAATGTCAATTACCTTATCCTTAACATTGTTTCCAAAGGCGACCTTGCCACCATCAATCCTTTTGATTTGGGTGAAAAGGTTCATATTCCAAAACATGTGCCTTAAGCATCCACTATCTACTAGAAAAATATTTTTTTTGTGATGTGGGTTTGAGGTACACTTAAAAAATAGTAATTTAGGTTTGATTCCTAGGTACACAAATGAACTTGGGTCATTAGGGTTTAGCTTTAGAAGGTTATCAATGAGTCTTCCTTATAAAACAATGAATGTTTATATGCCCAAGATTCATGCAATAGTGACAATGTTTGGTTGTAAATTGGTTTTGCCACTTTGCATGAGGTTTAGGCCTCACTACCTTTATAGAAGCAATATGTGCACAAGAACATGAACAAGCATGTGTAGTGGGTGCTTTTCTAAATGCATGCCTCTTATATAAAAAGGCATGGTTGGCATTTTAAGGTTCTCTCTTGAGTTAAATGACCCTTTACTACTCTTCTTTTGAGTATAGGGTGTTATATATGCTTTGTCTTTACCCTTTGAGACTACTACCCCAATAGAAGAGGTTTATGGTGTGTTAGACTTAACAAATATAGTTCTACATAGGGAGGATGATGATGTTCCATTAAAGCCTCAACCTTGTTTCATCAAGGGAGGACTTTAAGATACAATTAAGGTATCCAAACTCTTATTCCCTTTGTGAAATTTAAAGATAGAATTTTTAAGCTCATTAACCTCTTTTTTTAAAAGCACTATTTTCTTTTAATAAAGAATTGGTTGAGGGTTTTAATGAAATTTCATCTAATGGCTTCTTTAAAAAATCATTAGAGGTTTTTAGCTCTAAAACTACATTTTAAAGGTCATGAAAATCATTTTTGAGCTTAGATATATTCTTTTTGTAAAGTTTAATTTTATTTTTCTATCTTTCTATCTCTAGGTTCATGTCTTCAATAATATCATCATCATCATCATCATCAATAATAAAATCACATACATCATCATAAGTTTGAGATGTGGAGCATACCTCATCAATATAGTTATTCTCAATAGCCATGAAGCACAAGTTAGTCACCTCTTCATCTTCATCTTCAAGATATGTTAAAAAGTCATCATTCCATATGGATTTGTGACCCTTATCTTCATCTTATTTGTTGGGTCTTTTCTTATACTTCTTGAAATTAGGACACTCCAATTTGATATGTCCCATTTTCCCACATGCATAACACTTGACTTCCTTCTTGCTTTTGATGGATGAGAAGTTCCTTGGAATGAATCTTAAGGCTCTTTATTTGTAGTTTTTGATTGATCCATACTTGTTGGTGATCATTCTCTGGATCTTCTTTGAGAGCATGTTATCTCCTCATCTTCCTTCTCACTTTTCTCCTCATCACTAAGAAGGTCTTCATCTTGAGTCTTGAAGGTTGAAGCTTTAAGTGTTAGGGGCTTTCTCCTCTCCTTTTCCCTTCAATCTCCTTGTGCCTTTCTAGAGCCACCTCATGAGTAAGAAGCTTGTCAGTGAGCACATCGGTAGGAATTATGCTCAAATCCTCATGTGCTTTTTCAATATCCCTAACTCTTGAACCATAGTCCTTTATTGGAAGACTATTTAGAATCTCATTATTTACATCTTCCAAATTAGTATGTCTTCCAAGTTTCCTCATGCCATTGATGATGGAAAGAATGCGGCTAGTCATCTTAATTATGGTCTCATTAGACTTCATCTTGAAAAGCTCAGATTCAGTGATAAAAAGTTGAATCTTCTTGGACTTTACTTGATTTATGCCCTCATGGTAGTTTTCCAGTTTCTTCCAAATAGAATAGGTAGTTAGACAATTTAAATTTTACCACACTCTTCAAGGGATAGAGAGTTTGTTATAATTGTCAAGACTTTCTTATTTTTGTCATTTGCTCTCTTTTAAGGCTTTATCCAATCGTCCTTTAGAATGATTTCTTCTTCACCTTCAATGTTTCTTCTTATTGGAGGTGTCCTTTCCTTTTGAACATTATCCCAAACATCTATCCCTTTCACTATCAAGATATGCCTCCATTCTAAACATCCAATTTGAATAGTTTTATCCATTAAAATATAGCTTCAGGCTTTGAAACCCTTTGTTGGCCATGATTCGATCTTTACTAGTGCTTATTAGGCTTTACTACTAAACTTAGCTCTGATATCAAATATTGCCCAAACAATCAATAAAAAAGGGGGATGAAATGGTGGATACTTAAAAATTTTGCTAAACATAATAATAATGGAAAAGATAAGAAAAAAGAGAAGAGCTATGAGACATAAGATTTATATAAGTTCGGGTGTTAGGGTCTTCTTCCCAAATGCAATTTGATATTTCACTAACTCAAAGAGAAAGAATTGGAGTTTTACTTAGCTCACTTCCAAGTATGGTATTTTTACTCTTAGCTAACACATAACCCAAAAAATTCTTGAGTTTTAATGGCTAACACAGCAACCAAAATCCTTGTGTTTTGATGGCTGACATAAAAAAAAACCCTTACAAATGTTTCACTCCCAACATAACTCACTCAATCTCATTATTAATTAATTGATTACAAGAATGAATATACTCAACTACCAGAAAAGCTCAACAATATTAAACATTAATGGTTTACAATAGAAAATTAAAGAAGGTAGTTAGAGATGTTGAATGCATAAGTCTTTACAAAGATTTAAGCTTAATAACTTGTTCTCTAACCTTTGGAAGTCTCAAATATGTAGTATTTATACTTTCTCTAAGAAATAAAGTTGTTTGGAGTGCATTTAATACGAAAATAGTACTCTCACATTTGCACCTGTCAACTTTAATTTTGTTGGTATAAGGGCATGAATGAAGCTTCACGATTGTGAATGTTCTTGGCAAGCCGTGACTGATGTGGTGAAGCTGACCGTGAGACAATATTTCAAAATTAACATGTTGTCTTATGAGCATGACAACCTTGTTTCACGGGATAGTCAATTTTTTCACAGCTTCAACAATTGAGTTTGAATATTCGGCACCACAAGTCTTCATGAATGTGACCATTTAAATAGGACTAAAATTGGGATAGATGACATGTCATTGAGTGGGATCGGTACTTGATGACCTAGGTTAGTCACTTCGGAGATTCTTTGAAGGACAAAGGCTTTAAGCTCGGGTGAGCTTTCCCTTAGTGATTATATGTGCATACTTCACTTACCTCAAACATGTGTCCTAAAGGGCTCTGGTGGGAGTCTTGCTTAGTTCTGTACCCAATTTAGTCTAGTTAAGAGTAAAACAAGCAACTAGATGGTTTTAATAAATTCTACATGTGGTATTCACTTATATAATTGATTGTTGATTTTTATTGCTATGCCATGTTCAAATTTGGGTATCATGTATAAGAACATTAAAGCATGACATCATTGGTAAACAGTTTATTGTATATGCGAACAATTGAAGTAAGACATATTGGTATGACGGTAAAGATATCATACATATTATATATGTATGCTTGTGCACTTTGCATGTTGTTATGTACCACTAAGTATTTGGTTGCTTAGTGTATAGATGTTTTTCATATGCAGGCTTGGAGTCTAGGAGTTGATCGATATAGAAGGATGTCTAAGTTCAAAGTCAAGGATTTACTTAAGGGGTGGGTGATACACCTTGTATTTCTTTTTGTTTTGCTCATTCTTTTAGGGTTGGGTAGATATAGAGTATATGCTTATATTTAAAAGACATGTAATTTTGTAACTATCCATTTTGTAAAACTTTTGGACCAGTGATTGCCCATATATTTTTATATTTGGTTTATGTAATATTATTAAATTGCTTTAAATATATCTGATGTTTTAAATTTTAATAAGTCATCATGGCCATGGTGTATTAATGTTTCAATTTAATATGGTTTAAATCATGTGCATTGTAATATTATTGGGTATAATTGGATTGTTTCTGATTATATCAAAGGGTGTTACATGATACATGCATGTCCAAATGATTATGCATTGTACCGAAATGAATATAAGGACTTGCATGAGTGTCCAAGATGTGGGGCATCACGCTTCAAGCATGGGAAAGTTTCTTCTGAGGATACAAAGCCAGCTAAAATATTATGATATTTACCTATAACACCAAGATTCAAATGATTGTTTGCAAATGGAAAAAAAATGCAAAGAACATTAGGTGGCATAAGGGAGGCAGGAAATATGATGGAAAACTAAGGCATCCTATAGATTATCTGTAGTGGAGAACAATTGATAGAATATTTCCTGAATATGGTGGTGAAGTTAGAAATCTTAGGCTTAGACTCTGTACGAATGGAATCAACCCTCATGGCACACTTAGTAATCGACATATCACATGACCAGTTCTTCTTGTGGTTTACAATATGTCTTCTTAACTGACTATGAAGTGTAAGTTTATTATGTTGTTGTTGCTAATATCAGGGCCCAAACAACTAGAAAATGATATTGATGTTTGATTTTTACCTTGCACCACTTACTGATGATTTAAAATTATTGTGGGATGAAAGTGTGCCTATGCATGATGCATGTAGCGAAAGCATGTTTACCTTACATGTTATGATATTTTGCACTATAAATAATTTTTTGGGTTATGGTAACTTATATGGGTACACTGAAAGGAGAAAGGCATGTCTACTTAGTGATGACAACATAATGGACCAACATTTAAATCATAGCCAGAAAAATGTGTATATGAATCATTAGATATTTCTCCCTCCTTACCACCCTTATTATAAGAAAAAAAAATCCTTTCAATGAACATATCGAGATGCAAGTAGCTCATTTTCCATTAACTGGAAAATAAGGTTTATGAACGAGTTAGAGATATTTATAATGCATTTGACAAACCTTTCACCTGACTCAAAAGGGTCTTTGGAATAAGAGATCTATATTTTGGGATATTATATATTTGGAGTACTTACTTGTTCATCATTGTATTGATATGATGCATGTCAAGAAAAATATTTGATGCCATAATAGGGACATCGTTGAACATATCGAGAAAAACAAAAGATAGTATCAAAGTTAGAAAATACATGTTAGAAATGGGCATATAGATGGAGTTAGTGCTGCAAGATACAAAGAAGTGGACATATCTTCCACTAGTTTGTTAGTCGTTGTCTAAAAAGGAGAAAACAAGATTTTGTGAGTGTCTTTATGGTGTTAAGGTTCCTTATGGATATTTATCAAATATTAAAAAAAACTTATGTTAATGAAGGAATTGAAGTTGGTAGGTATCAAGTCTCATGATTGTCATGTTTTGAAGCAATAATTCTTATTGATTTCAATTCGAGACATACTAGCAAATCATGTGAGGAATGTTATTTTTCAATGCAATTTGTTGTACTGTGATTGATCTTAAGACTTTGGATGAGTTGTAAGCTAATGTTGTTATTACTCTATGTCAACTTGAAATGTATTTTTCACCTTCCTTTTTTTGACATAATGGAGCATTTGGTTATTCATCTTATGAGAGAGATTAAATTGTGTGGTATGGTATATTTGAGGTATATGTATCCTTTTAAGAAATTCATGAGTATCTTAAAAAGGTACATAAGAAATTGATATCAACCAGAAGATAGTATTATTGAAGGTTATTCGGTTGAAAAGGGTATCAAATTTTGTACTAACTATTTAGCAAATGTTGAACCAATTGGCATTCCTAAGTCTTCTCACGAGGAAAGACTTGGAGGTAAAGGAGTAATTGGATTTAAAATTATATTACCTGGTGTTGAGGTGCATGAGAAAGCACACCTTCCTTGTGTTGCATCACCTTATAGAGGTTCATCCATATTTAGAAGAGCACATGACCATTTTAAGTCATCTGAATCCTTCCAAAGGTGAAATATGATTGACAAGTGAACATAATCTTTCTTTTATTGGATGGTTTAAAAACTGAATTATGTGTTAGTTATCAGAAGTGCCAGATGATGTAACTAATATTATAAAATGGTTAGCTTATGGCCCTAAGTTAAATGTGTGGTCTTATGAAGGATATGACATCAACGAGTATATCTTTTACACTAAACATCAAGATGACAAAAGCACAATGCAAATAGCGGAGTTACCTTAATAGCTTTATCGAAAAAAGTTTCTAGAGCTAAAGACACCATGCCAATAGATGTTACGATGTCATATTATGGTCTAGTTGAAGACATTTAGGAGCTTGATTACGAAGAATTTAGGATTCCTCTCCTTAATGTAAATGGATTGAAAATCAACACGACATTCTAGTGGATAAATTAAGACTCATGTTGGTAGATTTTAGTTAGTTGGGTTACCAAAATGATCCATTCACTTTTGTTTTATAGGTGAAATAAGTATTTTACATTGTTAACCCTAGTGATAGTAAGTGGTCTATTGTTCATAAAGGTAAGAGGTGTATTGTTAGTATTGATGATGTGGTAGATGAGGAAAAGTATGATCAGTTTGACGAGACTCCTTTGTTTTCTATCAGGCTACCTATGCCAATTGGGGAAGAGATTTTAGATACAAATTACTTGTGTGTGATTTGTTCTTATTTGTTCCAGTTTTTATTAATGTTTTTCATGTTTAATTATAAGTTTTCATCATGTTTAAATACTTAACTATTTTAAAAGTGTGGTTGCAGGAAGAGGAGTTAAAGTGCAAACCCTCACACATGTGATAAGAAAATTCAAGCTTTGATGCCTCATCCAAGTGACAATATGTCACATGCGTGAAGGGTGTTTTTGGTCGTGAGGAGTTTCTTCTTTCGCTTCTATCGATGGCATATGATTTTGATCATAGGCGCGAAGTTCTTGAAGTCCAATCTCTTATCGTAGACGTGTGGATTTGACTATGGGTGTATCATTGTTTGTTGTACCTATCACACCTTTAAGAGCTTATCACGCGTGACACACCTTTTTGCTGTAGAGTCCAATCACAAGCAATTCTATTCCGATCAAATGGAGTCCATATTTTGAAGATAAATGTCGATCTAAAGATCATCTTTGTGGAAAAATTATCTCTTAATTAGGAATAATTGCATCTTTAGAATTAGAATTTAAGTACGACCTATTAGGTTATAAATTCTAGTTTTATTTTATATTTGACAGAGGGAGGAGAAATAGAAAAAAAAAGGGAAGAATTCGGTAGTAGTGTTTCAAAAAGGTTTCTTTTCACCTTTTATTTTCTTTTATACTTAATTTAACCATGAGAATAAACATGATCGTTGTTATTAAGATGTAAGGCTTATTTATTTAATGAATGCATGATTTTCTTTAGTTTCAATTGTGCTTAATAAATTTTTAGTTTAATAGTTGTTTGATCACCAATTATTTAACTTTAAATAAAAATGTTAAGGCAAAATTATTAGACGCATCATGTAACGCCTGTAAATAGGGTTTATAAGTTATGTTAATGGTTGGTGAGAGTTAGGTTTTAAATATAGTTTTAAAAGTTTTAAAGTTCCTAATATTTGTTATTTCACACCCGTGACAAGTGGAGTTTCAACCATGAATGTTGAGGTTTCAATTCAAAAACCATGAAGGTTAATCACGACCGTAAATGAGTGGTTCACATCCATGAAAAATGGGTCACAGCAACGAATCCTATGTAGACAAGGTAGGTGAGACAACCTCGATTTCCTCTCTACCATTCCTTTTAAATCCTCCCACACTCTTTGAAACCCAACCAAACACACCATCTTCATCTTCTTCCTTCATCAAAAAACCCTTCTTCTCCATTTTATTAAAAATAATTATAATTAAATTTAATAAAATTTAATAATTATAAATTTAATTAAAAATTAAATAATTAAATAAATAAATCAATAAATAAAATAATAATAATTCAATAAAATAATTAAATTTAATAATTAAATTTATTTTTAATTAATAATTAATATTTAATTGATAATTTCTATTTAATTAATATTTAATAATATTTAATTGATAATTTCTATAATTTAAGAATATAATTTAAGAATTTGAATATTATTTGAAAATTTTTATTAGAGAAAAGTTAGAGAGAATAGTGAAGAAATAGAGGGTTATGAGTTGCAAAGAAAGAGCTGGTTTATTATTCTTTTTTTCTGTTCGAGTTCTAAAGGCTAAAAGAGACATTTTGATTTTTGATAAAAGCTAAAAGAGGAGCTGGGAGTCCATCTCAAGGGAGAGGACAAGCTTGAAGAGATCAAGTGTTATTTAGGTTTTATCCTAGGTATAAGGTTTGTACATAACCACACTCAAGTCTTAAGTTGTATGTTCTAGTGTTATTGGCCTTCAATGCATGTTATGAGTGGTTATTGGGGTGAAAAATGACATATTTTAGAGTTATATTTCATTAAGGGTGAATATGCTAAAATGGTAGATTTGAGATGTTAAATGGGTTACATTGATTAAAGTTGATGTTTAGAGATGTTATGGATATGATATATGGCTTATATGCATGATAGAGTGTTGATAGGGTGGCTAACATTGGTCAACCGTAGAGATATATTGCATCTAGTAATGGTATAAAATGGCATATTATGTTTTCTGGAAATTTTTCTAGATTCATGGCCATGACCTGGTGGTTCACATGCGTGAATGTCATATTTTTGGGTTTTGAATGGAATGCGCCCCTTTATAGGCTATTCACAATTTGGTTTACAAGTTGGTTCATGCTCGTGAAGGGGTGATCATGGCCATGAAACATATTGCTAATTCACGGGTTGAATTATGATTTTGTTCATGGGTAAACTACCTATGACGAGATGTTTCGCGGCTGTGAAAGGTAGTTCACAGGCGTGAAGCTGCTTAACTTGGAAATTTTGTATGTTTACATATGAATCTAGGTTGATTTGTTTTGAGATAGTTAACCTCTGTTTGTATGGTTAAAACATGATATGAGAATGCATGTTATGGTAATGATTTATGAGAATCATGTTTAATATATGAATCATATATGGTAAAGTGAGATAAATGGTTAAGCTCAATACTCTAACTAAGACTAGAGCTAGGATAAATGGCATGCCATTGAGGGGAAATTGGTACCGGATGACCTAGGTTGGTCACATTTGAGGTTCTTAAAGGCCTAAGGTTTAATCCAGATGAGCTTGCTTTAGTATATATTATGTGCACACTCTTTTCCTCATACATGTGTTATGTAAAGCTTAGACTGGTGTCCTAAAGGCTCAGGTGAGAGTCATATGTTATTCCCATGAGTAAAGTGGGTAATATAATGATTTAATTAACTTTCTAAGTGTGGTATATACTTGTATGATTGATTATGCTAGTATGCCATATTCATTTTTGGATATAAAATGTGTAAGATCATTTTGGTATATCATGTAGTATATAAGATAATGCATGTGCAAACTTTGAGTTAAGTCATTGTGGTATGTTGGTATGAATATTATGTATATTGCATTTTGTTTGTGGTGTTTGCATGTTGTTATATACTACTAAGCATTAGTTTTCTTAGTGTATGGGCTTTCCATGCCCAAGTTCAGAGCTTAGGAGTGTAGCGACAGAAGAGGGCACCCAAAGATCAGAGTCAAAGATATATACTTGGGGTGGGTGATACAACTAATGTACTTTTTGGTTTTGTTAGGTTTGCGTAGTGATAGATTTACATGTTTTTATTATCAAAGACATGCAATTTTGTATCTACTCATTTTGTAAAACCTTAGGCTTATGTATGCTCATATAAATATTGTATTTAAATCTTTTGATTTTATCAAGTCTTTTAATGTTGTATGATGTTTTATATTTTATATAAGTCATCATGGTCATGGTGCATCAAAATTTTAAATTTGTAGCATTTTAAATCATATGCATCATAACATTCTTTGGAATAATTAGGTTTATTCATAATTATATCAAAGAGTGTTACATTTAGTGGTATTGAAGTTTAGGTTTAGACGATTCTAAACCTAGGTGGAAAGAGTTGTATCACATGTTCGAGTGTTATCCTATATGACTCTGATATGGGTTATTCTCTGTCGATGTGTAGGTTAAAGAGTAGGTATGGAGATCGAATTGCATGATGTGGTTGAGAGTAACAGTCCACTAAAGGCTCATAATTAGTGGAGCCAAACTAGTGTTCGCAGGCCCAATGTTTGTCCTCCTTTACAGTAGTCGATGGTTGGTCAGACAGATCAGGCTCAAGATCTTCTAATGCTAACTGCATTGTTGCAGCAGTTGGTACAGGCTATGCCACTAGCACTGTCACCTACACTACCTCTTCCTTAACCACCGCATGCAGATTGATAGCTTTATAAGTATAGGGCCTCGAACTTCACAAGCAAAGGGACGATGACTCTGAGGCAATGAATTATTGGTTAAAGAAGAACGATAAGGTCTTTGAGGAGCTTAAGTGTGCCAAAGAGCACAAGGTTAGGTATATTGTTTCACTTCTTCAGGAGTATGCCTATGATTAGTGGCAGTCTATTTTTTAGAAGCCTTAGACTCTAGAGCCACTTACTCGGACTTTCTTTGCTGCTAAGTTTGAGAAACATTATGTACCTAGAGTGTACATTGATGAGAAGAAAAAAGAGTTCTTAAATCTATAACAAGGGAACATGATAGTAGCAATGTATAAGAAAGATTCATCAAACTGAATAGGTATCCATTTAGCATTATCAGGATGAGGTAAATAAATGCCTCCAGTTTGAGATGGTCTAAGAGACGAGATTGGGGTTCATGTGCTTTCACTCCAATTGGAAGACTTTTTAAAGTTAGTGTCGACTACCATCAGTATTGAGAAGAGAATAAAGCTAAAGAGATTAGAGAATTCATCCAAGAGAGACTTCAAAGGATCAACTTACAGTGCTGCACAGAAATTGAACAAGAAGGCTAGCACCAGTTCTGGACCCTTCCAATCTAGAAGACAGGGTTAGGGTCGAGGTTAGTCAAGGTACACCATATAGGTACCATCATCATAAGCCATTTCTATAGTTGCTAGTAGTTCGACACAAACATAGAGAGAGGTAGCACTAAAGTGTGCATCATATGGTCAGAACCATAGGATAGAGTGATGGGCACCTTTAGGGGTTTGCTATAGGTGTGGGTCTTAAGACCACTGTCGGATAGATTTTCCATTACAAATAATTGAAGCACCAGCTCAAACTCAAAGTTCAATGTCGACTCAGACTAGAAGATAAGGACAGACCTGTTATGGAAACAGTGGATCTAGGTAGGTCATGTTAGAGACAATGAATAGGTTAGGATCTAGTATAGCACTAGTGAGGGCCTATGTTATGAAGGTAAATAGGATCTTAGTGCTTCGAATGTGGTTATTAGTACATTTCTTCTCTTTGACTCAGTTTTGATTACTTTGATAAATTCAAGTTCTACGTACTTTTATATTTGTACCCACATAGCTAAGCTATATAACATGTTAGTAGAAAGATTAAATTATGAGATAGAGGTGACTAGCCCTTTAGGGCATAGCACAATGGTGAACTGAGTGTACAGAAATTGTCTTATTGTAACCTAAGGGAAAGGGTTTCAGGAAAATTTGATTGAACTGTCCTTTCATAAGTATGACGCTATCTTGGGTATGGATTGGCTCTTTCAATAGGGTGCACTGGTAGACTGCAAGGTGAAGACGGTTGAATTCAAAATGTCGAAGGGCTAGATAGTGGCTATGCAAAGTGAGAGTTCCTCACAACAGTCAAAGGTCATCTTTATGATGAAAGCTCAAAAGATGATCAGGAAAGGGTGTAAGGCCTAGTTGGCTCACGTGGTTGACACCAGGAGGGGAAGCCCAAACTTAAGTGGAAGAATTCTCATATGTGTTTCCAGATGATTTACTAGGGCTACCTCCGAACGGAGAGATAGAGTTATCGATCAATCTTACTTCGAGTATAGCTCCTATATCAAGGGTACCAGATCGAATGGCTCTATTAGAAATTAAAGAATTAAAGGTGCAGTTGTAAGAACTATTAGATAAAGGCCTCATCAAAATGAGTGTATCTCTATGGGGTGCACCGATATTAATTGTCAAGAAGAAAGATGGGTCTCTAAGGTTATGCATAGACTACAGGTAGTTGAACAGGGTGATCATTAAGAACAAGTATCCATTACTACTGATTGATGGTCTATTTGATCAACTGAATGGTGCAAAGGTGTTTTTTAAGATTGACTTGAGATCGGGGTATCATCAGTTGAGAATCAAGGCGGGTGACATAGAGAAGACAACTTTCATAACTAGATATGGTCACTATGAGTTCTTGGTTATGCCTTTTGGGTTAACCAATGCTTTAGCAACTTTTTATGGATTTGATGAACTAGATCTTCAGGTCATTTTTGGACCATTTTTTGGTAGTTTTCATAGAAAATATTATGGTGTACTCAAGAAGCAAGGATGAGTATGAGCAGCATTTAAGGACAGTCTTACAAACTCTTTAAAGAAATAGAAGTTGTATGCCAAGATTTCCAAGTGTGAGTTTTGGCTTGATGAGGTTGTCTTACTAAGGCATGTGAAATCAGTTAATAGGATTAGGGTGGATCCGAGCAAGGTTAAGGCAATCATGAATTGGAAACCCCCAAGGAATATAACTGAAATTAGGAGTTTTCTAAAATTGGCAAGGTGCTACAGGAGGTTCATCAAGGGGTTTTCTATAATTTCTTCTCCATTAATGTGGTTGTTGTGAAAGGATATTGAGTTCCAATAAACGAATAAATGTCAACAGAGTTTCGATCAACTTAAGATTCTTTACAAAAGCTCCAGTTTTGACACAACCAATTTTGGACAAAGAATATGTCATGTATAATGATGCTTCTCACAATGGATTGGATTTCATGTTCACGCAAGAATGGAAAGTCATCGCCTATGCATCCAAATAGTTAAAACCTTATGAGAAAAACTACCTGACATATGATTTGGAGTTAGCAGCCATAGTTTTTGCATTGAAGATTTGGTGTCATTATTTTTATGGAGAAAAGTGCTACATCTACACCGATCACAAGAGCTTAAAGTATATTTCTACACAACCGAATTTGAATTTGAGGTAGAGAAGCTAGCTAGAGTTGATAAAGGATTGTGACTTTATGATCGATTATCATCTAGAAAAGACCAATATGGTGGTCGATGTATTAAGTAGAAAGACGTTGACAGAGTTTCACATTCGACTAACTTTGGATCAAAAGATTAGAGATGCACAGAAGCTTGATGGCAAATTAGTAGGATGGTTGATTTGGTCTCCAAGAGGGAGAAACCGAGTATTACAATCAAGCCATATGGTAGTTTATACTATTAGGGCAAGTTATGTATGCCAGATATTCTAGAGATGAGACAAAAGGTTATGAAAGATGCCCATAAGACATTATAGAGTTCACTATTAGATGTCTTACATGTTAACAGGTAAAGGTTGAACACCAAGTACCTTTAGGATTGTTGTAGCCAAATGCAATTCCGGAATGGAAATGGAAGAGAATCAATATAGACTTTATGGTTGGTTTGTCATTGATGGTAAATAAGTATGATGTTATATGGGTGGTTGTGGACAAATTAACGAAGTAAGCTCACTTCTTACCTATCTAAAGAGACCATCTGTTGAACAAGTTTGTAGAGTTATATGTGAATGAGATAGTAAGGCTTAATGGAGTCCTAGTCTCCATCATTTCAGATTGAGATCCGAAGTTCACATCTCATTTTGGGGTAGTCTGAAGTGAGCTTTGGGTACCAATGTAACATTTCACCTTATTCATTTGAGTATAACCTATCCATGTGTCATGCAATCACATATGGTATACTAACAAGACATAAGATCCTATTAACAATGATAGTAAATTTTTTTCATCATATCCTATAATATCATTCAATGACTTTGCAAGTCAACATTGAGGTTTTCACCACAATATAATATATCACATCTATTAAAACTTAAACTTTACATCCAAAGGATTATGAGTTGCTTCCATTTATACATTTTAAAATTAATCCAGAGTGACTATACATATTCAAACATATAAGTCCAAAATATAGATTACGTATTTTCATGCTCATGTGGAATGCAAAAAGAGAGAATGATGAGGCTCAGCTGGTGACCTTTGATCCATGTCTTCTATATGACAATGAAAAAGAGCTAACATTATTCTTTACCTGAAAAATTATGCAAACTAATGAGTTGTGGCTCAGTGAGAATAATCATCAAATTAACTCTAAAGTACCAAACAACTCATAGTAACAAATCATACATCCAATGCATACCATATACATTCCATTTCATTCACCTTTATCATATAATTACAAATGAAATTTAAAAATATAATCATTATTCTCTACTTATACTCATGCTTTGCTCATTTGATTTTGTTATGACCAAGTTAAACGAACATTGACTCGAATTTCCATGTGAACATTTGTCATATGAACATTTACATTTGCATTTGCATTTGCTAGCTATTTTAATCATTTGTTTCATTTGCACATTTTTTGGACCATAGGCTTCTTCTTTTGCTTTGCAATATCGATTAATTAGTCACAATGCCTTTTAAGTCCATATGTGTATGTATTTGTACTTAAGCATTCATCAACCATTGTATCTTATCACATATATCAAACATATACTCAAATATACTATAAGTATACCACCTATATGTACCACAAATGTCACAAATTATCCATCATCATATTATCAATGACAAATCATGACAATCATATGAATCACATAGCAAGCAACATTCATATGCACTAAAGAATTCAATTGATAATTAGACTCATGTTTGTCATTTGATTCCGACCCTTAACTTATTGTTTATCTTCTTCTTGCGAGTCTCCAATATATTTTGCAGGGCATGATTCATAGGTGCCAAAGTGTAGGAGATATTTGGTTATCACTTATCACACACAAATTAAGGCTTTTTTTTTCTTTTTCTTTTCAAATGAAATTTAAACAAACACACAAGAGAGAAAAAGATTAAAGGATCCTCGAAAAGAAATTATTTGAGTTTTTATAAATCATTAATAAGGCATTTTGTTGACCTTATACAAGCAAAAAAGGGGGAAAAAAAGCCAAATATCCCAAACACACCCTTAGATAATTCTGAATTAATTAGTATAGTCTGCATTATTAAGAGTAGGATCCCTTGAAGAGAGGTTCATTTGTCTAATATTCATTTACATTTTACATTTGTTCTTTATATAGGATTCCCTTGTTTCCAATGTGAAAAGAAGAACGTGTCATTTTTCTAAAAACCCCGAAAGGTCAAAAAGGTAGTTCATGCTTCTTCAGTATCACCTCGAAGGCTCCAACTCAGAATATTTGATGCTTCTTTTCCCTTCGCAGCAATTAGTATTTTCATCATCTAGAATAATGCATTAGGGTCAATATTTTTGTATTTACATCAATCAATATAAATAAAGTAATTAAATATTATTAATTTTTAATTAAATTAGCCTACAGATAATATGGTAAACTAAATTTCTCTAAAAAATTATATATATATATATATATATATATAATTATATATATTATGTGCATTTCACAAACTTATTTTTTTAACTCTTCAATTATTTGTATATTCTAGTTTCTTTATTTGCACAAGAATGATATAACATTAAATAGTTAAATATTTAAGTCCTTTGATATACTTGCCCATAAAAACTTATAGTAAAATGCATAGATTATTAGTTTTTATTTTGTTTTTGATGGACTCAATTCTTTGTAAAATCAATCTAATAATAATGTCACATTTTATTTTACCATCTTAGTCATTGGGTTCGTGGGAGGTAACTCTTGATTATTTCATAAAATCCCATTTTATTGCCCTTATTAAATTTAAATAAATTGGAATCCAAAAATTCCCTAGTTAGGAAGTACGTCTTGAGTGATAGAAATGTTAACTACAATTTGACACCATAAGTAAAGCTATTTATTGCCTTTGAAACAAACTGGCTCAAAGGTATACCTTCTTGCAAAAACTAAGAATTTCACCTCACAATAGCATTAGTGTTCCTCTCTCATGGCCACCGTTGTCAAATATCCTACTCTGCCTATTTCGCAAAAAGTAACATAAAAAGAAAAATATTTTACAGAAGGGAAGTGAGAGGAGATTCCAATTTCAAAGGAAAGAAAATATCCTTTTTACCTTTCTCACATCAACAAACAGTTGCAATATTTCTTTTTAAATTTCTTTCCACAAAATTATAATTAAAATTTGAATTGATGATAGGACAGTCATTAGAAGGTGACTGTTCTTTTATAATATTGAGGTGAAGCAAGCAAAGGTTTCTCATGATGGCAATGGCATCAAACCAGAGCCTGAGAGATCTTCAGTGGCTTCTGCAATCCATCAAATCTCCAGGCCTCAATCTTCAGAGCATTTCCTTCTACCTTTCTCAAACAACTTCCGGCTGCTATCAAGAAACAGAAAATTCTATTATTGTAAACATTTCCAACAACAGCATTTCCTATTCTCCAATATCCTGTCAGAGTTAGGTACAGCTAAAAACATTCTATCTTATTTAACAAATCTTGAGTTTCACCACGTCGAATGGGGGCTGGAAGCAGCAGTGTATCTTGGAATCATGCTGCCGAGTTGTTCAAATATCAAGCAGCTTGTGTTTCGACGAAATAGATTCAACACAGAATGCTTGACTGAGGTTTGTGAAATTCTGAAGAGGAATACAGTGATCAAAGAAGTTACGTTTTGTGAATCAGGTATAGGGTATGTTGGAGCTGGGCTTTTAGCTGCTTCTCTGATGGTAAATGAAAGCTTAGAAGAGTTGCAGATATGGGAAGACTCGATTGGATTGAAAGGAGCTGAGGAACTCTCGACAATGATTGAAGTAGATTCATCATTGAAACTATTGACAATTTTCGATTCGTATTCTATCACTGCCACTCCACTTACATCAGCTGTTTTAGCAAGGAATAAGACAATGGAAGTTCATGTTTGGAGTGGTGAAAATGGTGATAGAATTTCCAAGGTAGTATAGTTTCTTCCTGAAAGCAGCACACTTCGGATTTACAAGCTAGACGTTTCAGGTTCTTGCAGGGTTGCTTGTTCTCTAGGATGGAATTCAACTGTGAAGTCACTAGACTTGACTGGAGTCCGACTGAAATCGCGGTGGGCCAAAGAGTTTCGATTGGTCTCGGAACAGAATCGGTGTCTCAAGGAGGTAAGACTGTCAAAAACTTGCCTTAAGGACAAGGGAGTTTGTATGTTGCAGCTGGACTTTTCAAGAATCAGAGTTAGGAAAGCTTACATCTTGACGGGAACTGGTTCAGTGGGATAGGTGTCGAGCATTTGCTATGCCCTTTGAGTAGGTTCTCTGCCCTTCAAAACCAAGCCAATATCACACTTAAGTCTGTCATCTTCGGTGGAGGTAGAACCGAAATTGGAAGAGGTGGTCTAGCAGCAATTGTACAGATGCTGACAACCAATGAGACGGTGATCAAGTTAGGAATATGTGACGATGAGAGTTTGAGACCCGATGATTTCGTCAAAATTTTCAGGAGCTTAGAAAGGAATGCAAATTTGAGACACTTGTCTTTGCAAGGTTGTAAAGGGGTTCAAGGAGACAATTACCTAAAGACTATAATGGAGATTTTGCAGATAAATCCTTGGATTGAGAATATTGATCTTGCAAGGACACCGCTGCAAAATTCTGGGAAGAGCGATGCAATCTATCAAAAATTAGGCCAAAATGGAAAGTCTGATAAACCTGAACCAGATACAGATTTGATCAAGGACATGCCACTTAACGAACCAAAAAGATGTTGGGTCTTCTTCTGTGGACTAGAATATGCAGGTATCGATCTTTGTATTATAATCAACCGGATACAGGTATTGATCTTTGATACAAATTGGTTTACAATTTAATACCTATAAACTGGTAAATTCGTTTAATTCCCAATTGCAGGTAAGACTACAATTTGTAACTCCATATCACAGAACTTCTCCTCTTCAAAGCTTCCTTACATGGACCAAGTGAGAACTCTAGTGAACCTAGTTGAACAAGCTGTTAGAACAAGTGGGATGAAGATAAATACTTTCAAAGATGAAGACACAAAGATCTCTATATGGAATCTTGCGGGCCAGCATGAGTTTTACTCCCTTCATGATATCATGTTTCCATGGCATGGAAGTGCATCATTCTTCTTGATCGTATCCAGTTTGTTTAGAAAACCTAGCAACCGAGAAGCAAAGAGACCGGAAGAGATAGAAGAAGACCTGCAATATTGGCTAAGGTTCATTGTTTCCAATTCGAGAAGAGCTCTCCAGCAATGTATGCTACCAAATATAACTATAGTCCTCACACATTGCGACAAAAACAATCAGCCATCACAAAACTTGCAGCTTATAGTGACTTCAATTCAGAGAGTAAGAGACAAGTTTCAAGGTTTTGTTGACTTTTATCCAAGTGTGTTCACAATTGATGCAAGATCATCTGCATCGGTCAGTAAACTCACTCGTCATCTTCGGAAGACAAGCAGAACAATTCTTGAAAGAGTACCTCGAGTTTATCAGCTATGCAATGATCTAATTCAAATTTTATCAGACTGGAGAGAAGAAAACTACAACAAACCTGCTATGAAGAGGAAAGAATTTGGCGAGCTTTGCCAAGTGAATGTTCCACCATTGAGGATTTGGTCTAGACATGATAACAAAGAAAAGGTGGAATCGAGGAGGAGGGTTGTTGTTAGTTGGCTTCATCATATAGGCGAATTGATTTATTTTTGTTATAATATTGAAGAAGAAAGGAAGGAGAACTTTAGCAGAAGTTAGTTTTCTTGAACAGAAAAATCACACACTTCGTTCAATAGAGAAATTACATTTTAATGACTCAAAAGTACTAAGATCATGGTCCTAAGATAATGTCATGATCACAACAGAAAACACAATTAAATTCCATTAAATCAGGAATTAACTTAACACATTCAACAACTAAAAATAACTGAAGCATACAAATGACAAGTGGATGACACATAAGCAGACCTAAACACATCAGCTCACAATTTTGATGAATTAGGTTTCTTAATTTTAGACTGTGAGTGGTTCTGTGGTGAAGTGCTTCGCCAACTGATAAAATTGGATGTCAGAAGGCAAATCTCCATGGAGAATAATGGATTCGTTAGCAGAAAGGAATTAGAGAAGATTCTAAGAGGAAGTTTACAAAGTCAGATTCTCGGAATGGGATCAAAGGTATTTGAGAACTTAGAGGCCAGTGACCTTGTGAGAATGCTACTGAACTATAATTATGCTATGAACAAGATCCATCAGATCCAAATTCTCTGCTATTAATTCCATCAATTCTCGAAGAAGGCAGAGGGAAGCCACAGAGGTGGTAGCTAAGTACAGCTGACTTCCTTTATGCCAGCAGACATCTTGAGTGTGACGATTCAAACCACATGTTTCTCACACCAGGCTTTTCCTTGTTTGCAGGTATTATTTGTATCTTCTCTTGCCATTCTACTTTCATTTGATTGCTATTTGTACTTTCATATTCCCTGTATCTAAAGTATAATACTAGAAAATGCAAAAAACCGTGAAAATGAGATTTATGTTGCACAGATAAATTCAATACTACTGTAAAATTTTTCACTCCTAAAATTGAATTATTGTTGAACACTCAGGTTCATTTTCACAATAGAATCACGAAATTGAGGAACCAACACGGAGCAACCTACACATACACTCTCGAAAAATATCTCATCTTAATAAACATCAACGGTGTGTAGATCAGGGTAGAACTAGGAGGACAGTTGGGATACTACATCCGATGTCCTAGCTTGCTCAACAAAGAACTTAACCAAGACTCTTCGACTGATTCAGCAGCCAATTGCTCCTGCAATACAAAGTCTCTGCCACGGTGTCACCTTGGTAGAAAGCATCATCAGGCCTGAATGTGTGCAAAACTTGACACCCCCACGCACAGGAAAACGCAAAATGTGCCCGTGCAATGACTGAAACAAGCATTGCTCTCAGTTCCTGCAGATGGTTTATATGATTATCAGCATACTTGGGGTCCAATTTTAGACTCTGGCAGACCTATTCTACAAGCTAGATTCGATCTTGCTCAAGACATATCATATGACTTCCGAGAAGTATTGCATCAAAGGTATCATAGCTTGTACAATCTTACTATGGAATTGGAAATCCCACAGGAGAGAATCCATATGGAACAGATCAATCCAGTAATGAACTTGACAAAGTTGATCCAAGTTTTGCTGGAATTGCAAAGGGAGTGGAACAAGTGCTGCAAAGACTCAAAATTATTGAACAAGAGATACGAGACTTGAAGCAAGAGATACAAGGGTTGAGATACTACGAACACAGACTCCTTATCAAGCTTCATCGCAAAGTGAACTGCCTTGTGAACTACAATGTCCAAGTGGAAGAGAGGAAAGTACCTAACATGTTTTTTTTTCGTTGGAACAGAAAACTACTCAAGAAGATTAGTCACCAACATTATCTCAGGCATGACAGCACTCGGGTTGCACATGTTATGTGAGTACAGGTGAGAAATGCACGTTGTTGAAGATCAGATTGGTTGTGAAATTATGCAGTTTGATAACCAGGCAGTGAAATGTTAGGCTCCGTACATGAAAAAATTCATGAAATTGGAGACATTTGCTCTCAAGAAGCACATCTGGCTGCTGGAATGGGAGAAATGATACCATATTTAAGCAGAGAAGTTGCTCATCTAACTGGCTCTTCCCCCACGTATGAGGCAGCGGGAGCAGTTGCTGCTGGAGCTGTGGGGGCTGCAGCTATGGTGCGAATGGATGGAACCAGGAGCAGACATAGAAATGCAGAAAGCTCGAGAAACATTCAACAAGATCTAAGAGCAGCACAGCAATGGGTGGTAGATTTCCTAAGAGACCGCAGGTGCTCAACTGGAAAGGATATTTCTGAGAATTTCGGACTACGGAGAGTGAGATACAGAACTGATGGACAAATTGCATGGATCTGTAGGAGGCATATGGGCATAAGAGCTAACGAAATAATTGAAGTACCCATTTGAAATTGTGCCTGTGCAAAACAATGTGTAAAATACAGTTTATTCTTTTTAATCATCTTTAAGGTTGAAAGGGAAACATTTATCTCCACTCCGTTCGTAGAACTTCCCACAATGCTCTAAAGGCTTGCTGTAATAAAATTTCAACGTTTTAAGAAGCCAGAGCTTTTTCATCAGAATCTTAACAAAAGCAATAACTCGATCACAATAATAGACATCAATGGACAATTTTTTTGGTGGATTATGGACACAATTATAAAATGGCCAAAAGCAATATCGTATGGATACTTCAGCCTAACCGACCTTTTGTCTTAAATCACCATGTGAAGGTGGGGCCACCAAAAGATATGTATTATTAGTGTATAATTAGATGGAATTTGATATCATAATCATTGAGTTGAAACAAACAAGAATAAAGAAGATTTAGGAGAATGAAAAGGGGGGGAAGGGGGAAATTTCCATGTACATTACCAGCAGTTGTTATAGAACAAAACTGATGATAACACATACAAAGTCATGATTCCTCGTCATCTGAACATCTCAGCATACAAAAGGAAAACACCATACTACATGATACATTATTACACTTAAAACTACTTAGTATTAGTCTCCATGCTAAGATCTAAGAGTCACCTGTGAGTTTTCCTCTGAACCAGTAGAACTATAGTTCAGAAGAAAGCCCTACTTCCATAAAACACACGAGAGCCACTAGTCTTTGATGCCTGCATTTTCTGATCAGAAGTTGAACTTCCGGAACTGGTTGGTCCGCTGTCAATGTCTAATGGAAGCTTCATCTTCGCCAATGATTCAGTGAATTGCTGCATACTTTTCATGTACATGTCTACTATGTCCTGCTGGACCACATTCTGCTCCGGCACAATATTCACAGTAATCATAGGCTTTGCAATTTTCTCACTTTCTACCCCACCAGAGGAATCACTCTCACCATCTTCAACATCACTGCCCTTTTTCTCTTTTTGAGTTGAGTCATGCTCCTGATATGGAGTTTTCGAAGCTGCTGGACCATCAGAGGACTGATCTGGCGATTTTGAAGCTGCTGGACCATCAGAGGTATCTGGGCTTGCAGCAACAGAAGGAGAAGAAACCCCATTTGTTGATACACTGCTTGGAGGAGAATCAGGCTTAGGAGCTTCAGCAGAACCAACAATAGCAGCTGAGAAGCTTTCTACAACATGAGCACCATCTGAACTAGCATGGTTTTCAACACTCGAGACAACCAAACTGTCAGAGGTTTCAGAGTCATCATTGGTACATGAGATCCCAAAATATTCTGAAACCATTATCTGGTCTTCATTCGCAATTTTGGGATCAGGGAATTCAATCTTTTCAAATTTGGAACAAAGTGATTCCTGTATCTCCGCACCCTGCACACTTCCATCCGTAGCAGTAGGCATCGCATGAATTGCCATCACTTCCGGGGAAGCTCCATTATACGATAGAGATAACTGAACAAACCCTGCAGGAGAATGGAATAAATCGGTTGAAGAAAGAGAGAACTCCTTCTCCAACTTCCCATTTTTTATCAGCACTTCAGACAAAGGGACCAAGGCAAGCCCCAACAATTGATCCTCGAGATAATTCCTCACCCTGCTCATCATGAATATCTCACATTTAAGAGAGGAATCCACAGTCTTAACATTCAGTTGGAGATTCTCATTGAAGACCGGATTCCTTCCGCCACCATTGATGATTTTTGTGGAGACTGTGTTTTCAGGATCACTAGTCAGGCAAAGCTTAGCATAAACATCTTGCTTGTGATAAATGCATATGTTGTGAATGTCTCTAGCCTGATGTATGTAGACCTCAAGCAGACCAATGGAATTTTCTGGGTTGCCAACCATGGCTTCTTTTCTCTGGACCTCAATTACCTGAGATAAATTAGCGGCTGTCTGAACTGAATAAACAGATTTCTGCTTCTCTGGCTCAGCCACAACAAAAGTCTTGAATGGTGACACAACAGATTGAGGGGAATCCATTGGAACGCCCAGAAACAGGACCTGTCAAAGCGCAAAAGAATATCTAATTAAAAATTTTAAGTCAAAGCAAATGAAATCTTCAAGAGAGCAAGAAGTGCAACTCTCCCCGTTTAATTAAGAAGTGCGACTTTCTGAGAACCGAGAATTAATTTCCCAAATCAAATCCCTGTTCAAAATTCAGTAACTCTTGCTCCTCTATTGAAAACTTGACTTCTGAGACCCTAAATGAAACTAAAATTTTGAAAGTAATAACACTAGTTGCTTTAAAAACCAGCACCATTGAACAGAAGTCACATATGCAAACCCCTTTCTGAACTGAAAAAAAAACACAAATTTCTAAATTTCAGAAGCCAATTTGCATAACGAAACACTTATGCCACTCCAAGAGAATGACTGAGCTAACAATCCAAACTGAGAAACAGCATGAAACCCAGCTTTCAGTAGCCAGAATTCTAAAAGATCCTGAACCCAAAAACCCAGGAATTGTGGCCTTAACACCCAATTAACCTAACTAAGAGAGTCCTCGAAGAACAGAAAACCAAAACTCGCAAGAAAAAGACCAGGCACATAAGCGACAAAAATCTGGCTCCCAACTCAAAGAACAGAAAGCGACCTTAGCTCCTAACCAAACCAGCAAACCAAAAGAAAGTAGTAATTACGACTGAAAGTCCCAGGAATCAAAAACCTTACCAAAATTGAAACTCCCAGTGAACAACTCCCTTACTACTCAAACTTAAAAGCAGGCAAGATCGCTCAACAGTTATACCACAATGACCAGATTCCAATAAAGTTACAAACACTCTCTCAGAGACCGGAATCCAAGGGGAGCGAAACCAGGAAAGCAAAAAGCAGAGAGACCCAGATCCTGATTCAGAATTTCAAAACAAACCTAATAAAAGTCTCCTCTATATATCCTACGATAATCACATATATATTTCAAAACTATTCAACGCCAAGACAGACACAGAAGTGGCTAGAAGCCAAAGAGGGCACACACAACAATCCAGGTTAATCACCACACAATTTTTTTCAAAAGAAAAAAGAAACCCACTAAATATCTCCTCAAAAGAACAAAGAAATGAACTCCCCAATTATTTCCAGAAAAGAAAAAAAAAATAAAATAACGAATGGGTATTGTTTGGACTTGCCTTTGGCTGCAAAGTCAAAATGATTTGCGTAGAATCTGACTCTAATCCAAAGATCTGGCCAAGACCCGGCTCGTAAATCGAGGTCTTGTTTACTCACTTTTTTTAGCCTTGGCCGTTGAACTAAAAAGAAAGCAAGAAAATAACAGAAAGGCAACGAATAAAATCCAACTTATCTGATGAAAAATGAAATAATCTCAAACAGAGAGCTAGAGAAAGAGAGAAAAATCAGGATGCGTGTATTAGTACTTGTCAGAAAGCCTGCTTATAAAAATATATAATTATATGTATGTGAAATGGACTCATATACTCTTTTCCTTTTGAGGAATATATATATATATATATATATATATATATATATATATATAAAAGATCAATTAAGCACAGTAGAAAACAGAGGAGGATGGGTCTTACTCTTAGCTATTAGCCTCTTTACAGTTAAGAGAGTAGAGAAGACGAGAGAGAGACACCGCCCCACGCGTTAGCAAAGAAGGGGCCAATGAGTGAAGAAGAAGGTGGGTATGCGTTTTTTTTTTTAAGGTGGGGACATTCAAACATTGAGCCTGCATATCCTTTTATACTGTTCCCACCATGCAGTTTGTCTTGTTATGAGGCTGCGCCCCTCTGTTTCTTCCCCTTTTTTTTTGTTAATTTTTTTAATGATTTCATTACATAACGGGGATATTTAATAAATATATAAATTTGAGACAATTTTTTTAAAAATAAAGAGAATAATTTCCTCAAAAAAATAAAAACATTAATACTTATTTATAAAGGTTTGTATATACTTATATATATATATATATATATATATTCTAATTTTTGATGAATTAGTGAGATAGGTTAGGATTGCATTATTTTTTTTTCTTAATATTTTTGGATGGATCACTTTTTGAATTGGGTCAGATTTCGGATCTGTGCCTTAAATAAAAATATATATATAGTTTTCTATATTAGCTTGGTCGAAAAATATTTAATATTTTCTGTTAATTGAGTAAAAAATTTTACTATGGTAAAAAATTTAATATTTCAATAATAGTTAAAATACATATTTTATTATATATAAAAATAAATTGAAATATATAACAAAAAGATAAAAAGGCTAATTTGAAATAAGTTAGTATTTATCATATTATAATTTTTAAAATTTTAGCTACAACATATTGCTAGCCATCACTGCAGTATAATTAAGCATTATAATACTATGTATAAATATAATTAATAATGTTAAGTATAATATTAGATATTATTATAATATTATTGATAATTATATTATAAAATGTGTTGATAGAATTACTGGCTATAATAAATCAATGATAAATTGATAATAATAGCTAATATAATTATAGAATAACTATGCTATAGTTAATAAGTTATTCATATATAATTAAAAATTTATATATATATATATATATATAGTTAATAATTATAGAATAGCTATGCAATGTATTTTATGCAACTAAAATATTAAATGAAATATTATATATACTTATTTTTAATAATAAATATTATATATAATGTACTTATTTATATTTGTCCTAAATTATAGAAGTAAAACTGTTTTATTAGATTAAAAGAGCAATTAAATTTACAAATTAGAACTTATATTCGAGACAAATTATATCCGGCGGCTAATATGAACTTTATTTAGTGAATTAAGTTACTTTATTTAGTGAATTAAGCTTCTTTTTTTTTCCACTAACGAGTGGGAGATTCATTTGAATCATGTGCATATAAAAGCTTCCTTTGTTGAAGACTTTTTATCTCAAATAATTCAACTCATCAAATGGCTAGAAGAAGTCACACCCGTAAAAAGAACATGAGTCACGTCCATGACTTTTCAGTAGCATTCACGGTCAGTTCCTGAGCAACTTCACGCTTTGGCCCAATATTTCACACCCGTGATATAAGTTGATCATGCTCGTGGATATCAAATGAGATAAAATCAATCTCGCCTGTGAATCTATGAATATAATCGTTGAAGCTTACTCTTAAAGTAGTTGAACGACTAATTTTTGAATTAATATATCTTTAACAGCTATATTTTGAATAAATTTTATAAAATTTCATACTTCTCAACAAAGAATATCAACTAAAGCAATAGGAACTTAATTAATTTGAAAAATCCTTTAGAAATCATTTGTAAGAGTTTTTATGCAGTAATCCTTTATGTTATCACGTCTTGTTTCATTTTCAATTTTCATTATAATTTTGTAAAACTCAAGTGATGTTAAGTTTGTAATTATTTGAGTGTTTTATTTTTAAAGACAATTGCTCAATAGTAAGATTGAGTAAATTGGATTAGGATTAAAATACTTTTGTAAGGTTTTTGTGTGAACTATCAAAATACAAATAATTGGTTGTTGTGTTAAACCATCAAAATATAAGGGAATTGAATTGAGTGTTAGCTAAGTGAGAAAAATAATATAGGTGGGAATGAGCTAGTGAAAATTTCATTATAACTCTAATTCGAGTTAGTGAAATATTCAATTGAGATTAAAGAAATAACGTAAAATTTATTAACACTCGAACCTCTATAAATTTTGTATTTTTTTTCTCTTCTTTATACTCCATTTATATTTTATAAATTTTGTTATCAAAATATTTAATTTGTCACAAATTCATCCTTCTTGGTGATTTTATGGGCAACACGAAATAAGAGAAAAAGGTGAGTTATTTTCAGTATGTTCGATGGACTATATGTCCACATGAATATAAAATAGTTCAAATTTCTTTTTTTTTTAATTCCAATCAATGATTGGTAATTACTCGCATTATGTATGTACTGTAGATAAACGTAACTTATTATTTGCTCAAAAGGCAAACATCTAAATAATGAAATCTAAAAATATATCATAAAAAATTAGTCACTAGATATCATTAGTTAAAAGGCTAATAATATCCACGAGAGAATTAAAAAATAATAATAATTTTTGTAAGAAGTTTCAGAAGTTTCGGTTGGAGAAAATTTTAGAGAGAGTTGAGTTCTCCCCTATATTGATAACAAGGTTCTTATACCCAATCTGGCCAACAAAAGAACTAATAGAGGTAGAGCTAGAGGTAGAGGATCATGGATCAATAATTCACTTGAGGTTAAACTGATCGTTCAAAATATGTATATTTAAGCATATTTCACATAATATACATAATATAATATTTAAAATAATAATACTTATAATAATAATGTCAATAGTAATATTCATATTTAGTATAATAACACGTTTAAAATAATAAAAATTCAATTAAATAATATAATGTCAACAATAAAATTTATATGAAGTTTTAGATAATTTATGCAACCATGTGATTCAAATAAAAAAAAATTAAAAATGTCGACCGTACAAATAAACACAATATGTCAAAATAATGACATTTTTTCATATTGACTAGTAAATATATATGAAAATATAAAATCCAATCAAAATAAAGGAGAATTTCAAATTAATATATATGTATGAAATTAATGTGAAAATAAAATATAAATGGAAAAGAAAAATTCGAACAAACCCATATAACTTGAAAAATATGGAATATGAAATAAGAAATTCAAGCAAGCCTTTATGAGCTTTAAATATGGAAATGTCAAATTCAAATAAACAAGGAAATGAGAAATTCAAGCAAGCCCATTTAATTTGCCGATTCAGCCAGCTCACATTTAACAAATAAATATGGAAATGATTCAAATAACTTTTTCATATATTTTATTTAAAAAGGGATTTTTCATTTTGATAGAATTAAATTAAGAGTCAATTTTTAATTTTTAATTTACTACTATCTATACTTCCTTGGCATCAAACAAAAACAATACTTCGGAAGAATGGGTTTCTACAAATTTGAAAGCCAACGACAGACCTAATAACTCATTCAAAAGGTTACTTTGGGATTTAGACCGGATATGAACCCACTAAACTTTTTGGCAAAAATTTCTGTATTTTTGTATGGAAGAAAAGCTAACGAAATAAAAATTTACATCACAGTAACCCGGTGATGGGTGACACTAACTGTGTCTCCACAGGAAAGAAGTCTAGCACTTGCAGGAGGGACATCATACCACAGAAACTCTCAGTTGAGTTAAAACCCATATTCACAATATGATCTGTCTGATAATATTACGCCATATTCATAAAAATTTCTCTATTTCTTTTGTTTGCAAAAAATATTATTTTGAAGAGTGTTCTCTCTTATTTTTCAGTGTTTGGATTATTATGAAAATATAAATCAAAAAAATAAGTTATCAGTAAAAAGAAAATAACTTTAAAATACGATGAAATAACTTATTGTTCTAATTATTTTCTAACATTTAATTGAATATATTAAAATTATTTATGAGTCCACCTTTGACATATTTTTTTCACACGAATCCCCAAAAACATCAATTTATAATTTTATTTTTTTACCTCTGATTTGTTTAATCATGAATTACATAAAAATAAATTTTATTTTCCTCTCTCAAAAATTTAAGACCCACCTCTACTACAATGGATAACCAATTATCCCATGTATATGAATAATAATGTGTAAACATGAGTTCTTAAATTTGCAATCAAAAGGATTGCAATAATGATAAAAATAAAAAAAAATAAAACAAAACACATAAAAATCCTATATATAATATAGGTTATTAACCTTAACAAATACTAATGTCTACTTGGTTGGCGATATAAAATAAATTGAAAAAACAAAAATTAATGTAAGCTCAGTACTAAAATTGAGCAAATAGTGTAATTTTTAAAGTGCAAGGAGCATTATTTCCCTTTTCTACATCAACAATAAAAACCCATATTGTGAAATTATGGTAAAAAAAACACATCAAACTCAATCTTGAATATATGTCCTTTTTTATATATGATTATCACTATATTATTTCATATAATTGATGACAATTATATGTTATTTACTATGTATAATCATATAATTGCTAACAATTTTAAGATTTTTATCATATTTTTTCATATAATTGGTGACAATTATATATCATTTTTTCCATGTATAACCATATAAGTGCGCAATTATATGTATTGTTGAAAAACTATAATTAATGAGTCATTTTGATAGTAAAATTTGGGTAGGTCCCACAACTCTATTTTGGAAGGATTAATCAGATTTATATCTTTTAATATGAAGACTATAAATTATGATATTCATTAGTTCAAAATGGTAAATGTGTGAATAAGAAATTGAAAATCAAAGTAAGTTATTTGATAAGGAGAAAGAAAATGAAAAGTGGGTAATTCCATATAGGAAAAATGATAAGTTAAAAGAAATATTTATAGCGAAAAACTTATCTTTCAATGTTAAGTAAGTAGCATGGAAGGCTTTCTCTTGCTCATATAGGCATAGGAAAAGTGCAAATTTATGAATCGAACCAAGACCAATGTATAAGTGTGCAACTTACGTATACGAATGCTAAGCCGAAATACTATGGTATGGGCCTAACCCAATTTTTACAATTTTTATTTTTAGAAACTGAAATTCGTTGCAGGAGCTCAGGTGCATCATGTGCTTTAAAGGCACACCACAATGTCACAACCCCGATAACTTCTACATTTTTTATTTCTAGAAATTGAAGTTCATCGCATGCACATCCAGTGCATTGCACGAGTTATGATGCTTTGTCACGATCGTGACAGAGGGTTATGTATCTCTATTACAGTCGTGACACTGTACCCGTGACAATAAGAACACCAGTGCACATGGGCTATGAAAAACTATCACACGCGCAACATTTTGTCACAATCGCAATAGTGAGGTTAACATCACAAATTGTCGCACTCGTGACATTGTGTTATGTGTGCGACATACTTATTTTTAGAAATTTATCTCTTAAACTTTTGTTATATAAGAGTTACATAAATAAATGAGTATAAATTTGATATTACAAAGACTAAATTGGCAGCCTTAATGAGAATAAATTCTCATTATTTTCCTCTCTTCTTCATTCTAGTATAAATTGAGGGACTTGGCTTCTATTTAGAAGGTATCATTTTTTTTAAGAAGTTTTTCTCCTCATTCTTTCCTTTCCATGATAGAGAGACCATACATTCAGTTTGATGTGAGCATTTGTTATAGTGTTCAACATTTGCTTTATTTTATTATATTCTGAAAGATAAATATCATTGAATCTAAACACTTATGGTAAGGTGCGAATTTATCTTCAAGATACTATGTGTGACACATGCCTTATCTTTCATATTATTTCCTTGTATTTTTCAAAATCATACCTTATATTGGAATAGCAATTCCATTTTATTTTACTAACAATAATAAGAAAAAATTCTAAACTTGTTAATCAAAGCATTTAGATTTGCTAAAATTAATATTTCTTTTTATTTGTTTTAGAAATAGAGAACACGGTAATTGCTATCAATATTCAGAATAGTTCCCAATGGTTATTAGTTTTTATTGCTCGGCTTATCTCTCTTGTTGTACCTATCATTGTATCTGTGAATCATGATGAGAAGCCATAAAAGTTCAATGGTTTGAACTTTATGAGGTAGCAACAAAAGATGTTGTTTCATCTTACCATATTGAACCTAGCACTGTTCTTGACAGATGATGCTCCTACTCTAAAGGAGAATGAGCAAGATGTCCAAGTAAGGATGACCTATAATAGTTGGAATCAGTCTGATATTCTGTACATAAATTATGTCTTGCATTGAATGCATGATTTGCTATACAACATGTATAGTAGAATTAAAGCTGCCAAATAGTTATAGAAATCTTTAGACCAAAAATACAAATATAAAGATGTCAGTGCCAAAAAGTTTATAGTGGATTCCAAAATTGTGGTGAGTATAAAATGGTGGATTCCAAAACTGTGGTGAGTCAAGTACAAGAGTTTCAAGTTATTTTCATGATATTCATGTAGAAGAGATGAACTTAAGTCAAGCCTTCCAAGTAGCTGGCATTATTGAAAAATTACCCTATAGCTGGAAGGATTTCAAAAACTACCTTAAGCATAAGTAAAAGAATATGAATATTAAAGAGCTAATTGTTAGACTATGTATTGAATAAGACAACAGAAGCTCTAAAAAAATTAGGGGTTGAATTCTTTCGAGACAAATGTAAACACATAGACATAGTTCCAAGAAAAAGAAAAAAAAAAGCCTAAGGTGGGACCCAAAAGTGGAGTTTCTAAAAAGAAATTCCAAGGCAAATCACAAAGCTTCTAATTGCAAGCTTTCAAAAAAAAAAGCAATGTAGCAAATATCTTGCAGAGTATTACGCAATAGGTCTCTAATATTAATCTTGTTACTATTATATCATATGTGAACCTAATTGGGTCTAATTCAAAGGAATGGTAGATTGACACTAATGCTATAAGGTACATTTGCTCAGAACATGAGATGTTCTCTACCTTCTAGCTCAATACTCGAGAAAAATTGTATATGAGCAATTCTACTACTTCTAAAGTTCTTGGTGAAAGACAAGTGGTGATGAAGATGACTTCTAGAAATGAGCTGACTCTAAATAATATTTTATTTATTCTGATATTTATAAGAATTTTGTGTCAAGTTCACTGCTAAATAAACACATATTTCAAATAGTTTTTTATTCAAATAAAGTTGTTTTTGTCTAAAGGTGGAATATATTTGGACATAGGGTATACTCTTAATGGACTTTTTAAACTTAATGTAATTGTTGTGAAACATATGAATGAAAGTATAATTTTTTTGATTATTTGTTTGAGTCTTCTAATTTATGGCATTGTAGACTAGGACATTAATTATAAATCCTTGAGAAGGCTAATTAACTTAGACCACATACCTAATTTCCAAATAAATTCAAAATATAAATGTGAAATTTGCATTGAGACAAAGTTAACTAGGTCATCTTTCTAAATAGTTGAAAGAAAAACTAAACCACATGACCTAATATACAGTGATGTATGCGATTTAAAATTTATTCAAACAATAGGCAGTAACAAATATTTTATCACATTTATTGATAATTGCACAAATTACTGTTATGTATATTTACTTAAAAGCAAGAATGAGGCTACAGAAAAATTTAAACTCTATAAAATTATAGTTGAAAATCAACTCAATAGAAAAACTAAAGTGTTGAGAAGTGATTGTGGTAGTGAATATAAAATACCATTTGAAGAATTTTATACACGACATGAAATTATACACAAAATCACAACACCTTATTCTTCTCGATCAAATTGTGTGGCTGAAAAAAAAATGTATCTTGAAAGAAATTGTGAACGCAATATTGATAAGTTTTGGAATGCCTAAGAACATGTGGGGGAAGGGATTGTGTAGACTAATTATCTTTTAAATAAGGTACTACATAGTAAGCAAAATAAAACTCCTAATGAATTATGAAAAAGGAGAAAATCTTCCTATAAATATTTGTGCTTGTAGAAATGTCTTTCTAAAGTGGTTGTTCCGATTCCAAAGAAATTAAGAATACACCCAAAATTAATTGATTATGTTTTCATTGGTTATGCACATAATAATAGTGTTTATCAGCTTTTTATGTATCAATCAAAAAATTTTGACATACACAATAATATGATAATGGAATCAAGAAATGTGTCATTTCGTTGTAAAACTTCAGAAGAAGAAGAAGAATCCAAATAAGCTCTTAAAGCTATTACTGAAGATAATCAAAATCAAATTCAAGTTTAAGGAGGATAACTTGGTTTTGAAGATGAGTCAACTGAAATAGAGCTTTGACATAGTAAAAGAATAAGAATAAAAAAATCTTTTGGACTAGATTTTCTAACTTACATACTACAAGTATAACCTTAAACTTATATAGAGGTTATAAACTCTTCAGAAAGTCTTCTTTGGAAATAGGCTATTAAGAGTAAAATAGACTCCATTATACAAAATCATACTTGGAAATTAGTGAATTTACCTTCAAGATATAAACTTCTAAAATCCAAGTGGATCTTCAAAAGGAAAATGAAGGCATATGATTCAATTGATAAATATAAAGCTAGAGTTATGATTAAAGATTACAGATAAAAGGAAGACCTAGATTATTTTGATACATATTCTCTTGTAACCAGAATAGATTCTATTAGAATGATTATTGTAATTATTGCACTAAGCAATTTTGAAATACATCAAATGGATGCAAAGACATATTTTTTAAATGGAGATTTAGATAAAGAAATCTACATGATGCAACTTAAAGGTTTCGTTGTCCCAGGATAAGAAAAGAAAGTTTGTAAATTAGTTAAATCTCTATATGGATTAAAACATGCGCAAAAATAATGGCAAAAAAAGTTTGAGAGTGCAATATTATCTAATGATTTAAAAATCAATGAGTGTAATAAATGTATTTTTGTTAAAGACACTAGTGATAGTTATGTCAAATTGTATTTGTATATCAATAACATATTCATTATTGATAAAAATGACAAAATGGTCAAGTCTACTAAGGATATATTCAACTCAAGGTTTGACATGAGAGATTTGAGACTTGCAGCTGTGATTCTAAGAATAAAAATTTCAAGAAAATCAAATGGACTTACATTAAGTTAAACTCATTATGTGAATAATTCAATAAAAATGATACGAGTATTACTAGAACCCCATTAGACTTAAGTCTCTATTTATCTAAGAATAGAGGAAAAAATGTCTCAAATAGAATAGTGTATTTAATTGGTAGTCTCATATACTTAATGAGTTGTACATAAATAAATATTGCTAATATAGTAATCAAATTGAGTTGACATACGAGTAATCTAAGAACTGATCATTAAAAAAGATTTGTAAAAGTACTAAAGTACTTGAGATATACTTATGAGTATGGATTGCATTATACTAGATATTCAGCTGTCATAAAAAGTTATAGTGATACAAATTGAATTTCCGATTTAAAAGATTCAAAATCTACTAGTGGTTATGTGTTCACACTAGTAGGTGCAGTTGTGGCTTGAAAATCTTCTAAACAAACAATTATAGCTAAATCCACAATTAAATGAGTTTTTTGCATTAGATAAATGTGTTGAAAAAGCTAAGTGACTATACTATTTCTTAGAAGATATTTTGAAATGGAAAAGTCTCGTGCCACCAATTTGCATACATTATAACAATTAATCTAAATTGGAAGAGTACAAAGTAACATGTATAATAGTAAATTTAGACACATTCATCGTAGACATAATACCATTAGGTAACTACTCTCAACTGGGGTATCATTGTTGATTATATAAAATAAAAGAATAATATTGTAGATCTGGTAACCAAAGAGTTAATTGATAAGTTATCTAGATGAATGAGACTTAAACCTGTAAGATGACAACAAGTCAATACAAAGAAAAATTCAATACAGTTGATTGTAGATCCCAAGATCTAGGTTCAATACGACAACCAAATTGTAAAGACATGGTGAAATTATCGTGGAGGTTAAACTAGTGATATACTTGTAGCAAAGTTAAGTTATGTTTTTAGCGATACTTATGAGTAAGATATCACCTATGTGAGAGAAAAGTGGAGCTGCTTTAAAAAAGAATTGTGTGGAAATCAATTCTCCAAAACTTTCACATAACCAGACAAATGTTCAAAGTCAAAATAGATATAACAATGAGAACTGAAATGTGTCGAGAGATTTCTATGTGATCACTATTTATTCAAGTAGTTGAAAAATTCAATAACATAATGTCAACTGGTGTACGAGTAAATTAATTATATTTTCATAAGGGAAGGCTCAATGGGTAACATATATCTATCATATGTAGGTTCGATTATCAAACTCTATCACATATTAAAATTTTGTTCATCTTACTTTTCTGTTCAATTTTATTCATAAAGGGGATTGTTGAAAAATTATGGTTAATGAGTCATTTTAAGAGTGAAATTTGAACGGATCCCAAAACTCAGTTTTGGAAGGATGACTCAAATATGAAGACTATGAATTATGATATTTATATACTCAAAATAGTGAATGTATGAATAAGAAATTGAAACTTAAAGTAAGCTACTTATAAAGGAGAAAAAAATGAAAAGTAGGTAATTTCACAGGAGAAAAATGTTAAGTTGAGAGAAAATTTTTATCTTTTAATGTTAAGTAAGTAGCATGAAAGCTCTTTCTCGTGCTTATAGGCATAGGGGGTACAAATTCATAAACCAAACTATGACCAATGTATAGGTGCGCAACATGCACACATGAATGTTGAGCCAAATTACTATGGTCTAGGCATAACCTAACTTTTACATTGTTTTATTTCTAGAAATTGAAGTTCATCTCGTGTGATGCCTTTGTCACACTTGTGATAGAGTGTTGTGTACTTCAGTCGCACTTGTCACATTGTGGTGCGCCCATAACAATAAAAACATCAGCGCGCATGGGCTATGAAAAATTGTCGCACATGCGACGTTTTATCATACCCATAGCAGTGAGACAACCAACACAAACTATTATACTTATGATGTTGTGTCAAGTGTGCAACACACTTATTTCCAGAAATTCATCTCTAAGCTTCTGTTATATAAAAGTTACATAAATAAATGAACATAAATTTGATATTACAAATGTTTAATTGACAGTCTTAATGAGAATAAATTCTCATTATTTTCTTCTCTCTTTCATTCTAGTATAAAATACAAGAACTCGACTTCTATTCAGAATGTGCTATTTTTTAATAAGTTTTTCTTTTCCTTCTTTCCTTTCCATAATAGAGATCATATGTCCCATTTGTCGTGGGTATTTGTTGTTGTGTTCAACAATTATCTTAATTTATTGTATTTTAGAAGAAATGTTGTTAAATCTAAACACATGTGGTAGGGTGCAAATTTGTTTTAAGAATACTGTATATGACACAAGCTTCAGATTACATATTATTTCCTTTCTATACTGGATTATTTTATTATTTTTCTAATATGTATAAAAGTAAGTTTACTATTATAACTTAGGAAAAAAATTTATTGTCAGCCAAACATTTAAAATTTTTTTCTAACTATTTTCTAATGTTGCAGCAAAATATCAAAATATATTTTATTTTTTTGAAAAATATGGAAAATATTTTTCTCATATATAATTTTTCATGAAACAATCAGAATCTAAATAGTTCTTCTTTTATCCACGCTATTCTAAAATATAGAAACTTATAATATTAACTGGCTATATATAATATTAATTTTATATTACCCTTTTATAATATGATATTGATCAAAGTGATTGGTAAAAAATTGGAAAAAAAATGGTGAAAATACAATGAAGCATGGTATTGGGTTGTTTTTATAATTATGAATTCCCTCGTTTAGTTTTCTTTCTTGTTTATTAACATTTTTGTTTTTTGAAAAAAAAAAAAAAGAGAAAAACAAAGAATTTTCTCTTTCTTAAAGTGTTTCCTAATTTTACGAGGCAAAGACTGTTGAACCTGCAAAGCCTGAAAAACAAAATAAGTGACTAGACTTTGGCAGTAAGTATGCAGTGTGCAGGCACCACGCATAGTTAAGTTAATTTGCTCTTTAATTTGTTCATTAAAAAAAAAGGAAAATTATTACTTATTTGAAATTTCCTAAGTGCTATCATCATACATCATATGTGTCTTTACTGAGTGAAAAAGCAGTGCGAAGATACTGCAGCCAAAGCCATCACAGTTCATCAACACTGTAGAAAAGTAGAGACTGTAGTTTACTCATTTAATAATATTATTAGGAACAAAAAAAAACAACCCATTTCCCTTTGTCTTCCCCCACATATATATATTTCTTTTCACCTTTTCGTACCATTCCCTTTTATTTCTTTCTCTTTTCCCTTACTATTTTATCTTTGTTATTATGAGTTATGCCCTTTCATCTTTAATCACAAATTTAAAATTTTTTGTTAATATAAATTACAATATATGATATACCCTGGTAAGTGGTGACATGGGTTTGTTCTTAATCCAGTTATAATTCTTATATTTACATCTAAATAGAAATGAACTATATATGTGGTTCTCCTATTAAGCGTATGATATGAAAAGCCTATAAATTAGACGATTTAATTATATAAAATATTTATTTGATATTGCATTTTTAAAAAATAACTTTTTTAAAATTTTTTTAAATTTTTTTAGTTTTAAAAATTGATTTCGCAGAATAGTTTTTCTTAAAACGGATTTTTAAAAATTCAATTAAAAATTAAAAAAATTAATTAAATTAAAAAAAATTAAAACCTATTTTTTTACCCTAACAACAATTTCAAATACTTAAAAAAATAGATAAATTGATTTTTTTTTTGTAAGAGCATTTTTAAAAAAAATAAATTATAAAATATTAAAAACAGTCAATTAAATCTATTTTCTTTTACCCTAATAATAATAATTTCAAATACCCGTAAAGCATATTAACCTCTTCATCCACTCCAACTTACTTAAACATTGAATTATTGATTTTGATAGAATTTTGTTTTCCATATTAATACTCAATAGATATCGCAACTAGATCAAGCAGTTATCATAACCGATGATGTATTCCAAGTTAATTTCGATTTTATTCATGAATTTTAATTTTGGTTTTTATTCATGAGTTTGATCAATTATATATTTTCTTATAAAAGACAGATTCTTATTTTATAAATATGAAATTAATAAGATAATAAATTATTAATACAATTAATGAATGAATTGATACATGGACCAAATTTAGGTAACAAACTTTTCATGTGAGATAGTAAGGTTTGAAGGAAAATCTAATATAAAAGTCATAAAAGTCATGCGTTTTTTTTAAAAGACAATATATCATCAGTTAAGATAATCATTCGAAATCTATAATAAAATTCAATTTAATAACAGAAATATTAATATTTAATAATAAAAAATAAATTGAAAATATAAAAAAATTACATATAATATATTCAACATGACTTCTGATGAATTTTGATGTCTCGTCATTTTTTAAAAATAAAGATCTTATAAATACTAGTCGAGTCTATTTAATAATTGTTATTATATTGTATTGTAAATAAAAAAATAATTTGAATTAAATGATATCAATTTATAAGAGAAATATTACAAAAACAAAAAAAAAAATCTTATTAAGGAAATAAGCACCACAAAAGGGACAAAGAAACAAGTTCCACAAACAGAGAAAATAGACTAAATCTATAAAAAATCTGGAGTTATTTAAACTAGAAAATAAAAAAAAAAATAGAAAATGGAGGATTTGGAGGCTCGTTCGTTGGAACGGGTAAGGGAAAAAGAAGTTGTTAGAGTTATAGAAAAAAAAAAGGGAGGGGAGAGAGATAAAGTTAAGCATTTTATTAATTAAAAATAATTGAATTAATAGTCGGCATGCTTTAAATTAAGGATTTAATGTAATTTATAAACAAGAGTAAATCTATATATAGTTTGGCAATTATCATCCTCAACTCATAAAATTAAAGGGATTAAAAATTGAGTATAAATTTCCTTATTGTACATTCTTTGTAATATATATATAACAAATGCATACATATTATATTCCCAAACATTTATTAGTGACAAAAGGGAACAACGATATTTGCAAAAAAATTTAATTGATTGATGGAATGTGAAACTTCGAAGAACACAACAAAAATAATCAACTGAAAATGAAATAATTGTGTTAACTGTACAAAGTTATTCCATTTCTGTTATTTCAATTCTCAACTCATAATTGACCCCTCCCTTTTCAGTTGATAAATTTCTTCATTCCTCAGTCCTATCTCGCAATTTCTTGGGTTCTTTCAGTGTTGATGACTAAAATTTAGATGAGAAATGGTAGAGACATTCTATTTTTTAAAATACTTTTAGCATCCCTTCAGCTTTCAAGTTTGGGTTTGCACTAATTAATAATTGAGTTTTTATTTTCTTTTTCGGAAAAATAAGAGTAATTAATTATTAAGGATATGTTTGAAATTATTGTTGGATGTTCAAAAATTATATTTAAAATTTTTTTAATTTAATTGACTGATTGTTTAATTATTTTATAAACTGTTTTTCTGTTTAATGTTTAAAATTTGAGTTTAGAGCATTCAACTTTCTTTCCGCAAAGTCTTCTGTTGTTTATTTATTTAGAAAGGATTAGTGAAATTCTACTCAACTAACAGAAAGATAAACAAATATGCAATTATAAGAAAACAACAAACACATCACCAATAAATGTTAAATATTGAAATCTTATTATTCTAACTTCAAAGAAACAGTTGGATAGCCATTCAATGTTCAGTAGGTTGACCAAGAAAAACTATGGACATAAAGCATTAATTTATGGGCAATTTAACTCTTATAAGATATAAATACTAGTTTCTATAATAAATTGATGAATATTCACAAAATTAAATATAGACTTCTAAGTTTATCTTCAAAAAATTCATTTAATATGTTTACTTAGAGAAATATCAAATATTTTTTTCATATAACTTATTTTATCATTTGAAAAATAAGGCTCGACTCATTAATATTCAGTTCAGTTTCGGTTTTTTTTAATCATTTAATTAACTAATTTGTTCAAAATCTACACAAGGACATGCATCACATGAAAGAATGGAAAAAGAAATGAAAAAAATATGAAAATAGAATGTAATTATCACTTTTCATTTGCATATTAATTGGAGCATGTAAATTTGCTTGTCCCGTGGTCGAATAAGATCCCAAATCACAAACTCTAATGTTATATTTAATATAAATGAATCACATAAAATTAATAATTTTTTTTTTGTAATTTTTGAAAAAATTTAGTCTAAAAAAGAATACATTTATCTTTTTATATTCACATTTTTCCTTCTGCTTTTTTAAAGATGTAAATGTAGAAAATAATTAATATATTAATTCTATACCAAATTTAATAAAGAAAATTATAAATAAAGTTTACTAGTTTTTTGAAATTCGTTTATACCAAAAGAAGGGTAAGGGGACTTTGTGTAAAAATTCAAATTATAATATTATGGATGATTTTTCCATAAAATTAATAAAAATGTATGCAATTAAAGTGACATGAGTTCCTTTATTAAGTCAAATTAATCAAAATGGACCAAAAGTCTATATTAACATGCTTCTCGAATTGTTTTCATATATAAATTAATATCATAAAAGTTAAACTACAATTGGTGCTTTTTTTAAATCAATTTCCTTTTTTTTTTTGTAAGAAAAACATCACATCGTTGGTTCTTGTCTTCTTTTCCATTTCAATGATAAAAAGCAAAAGAATTCTTTTTTTTTTAATTTTTTTTAAAGAAAAAAAGACCTGGAGTACTGCAGATGCTTTATCAATCAAAGATTACCCCAAACCGAAAGGAAAAGAATTGATGTATATATATATATATATATAGAGAGAGAGAGAGAGAGAGAGAGAGAGAGAGCAAAATTACTACTTTAATAGCAAAAATCCCCCACTAAAGACTGAATGATACTTGCTTTATTTGGTCTCATAATTCCAATCAAAACTGAAAATCAAAATATATTGAATATTAATTTGATTCGGTATTTTTATTTCTTAATTAAATAATTTTTTATTTTTTTATTTCATTCAAAAATTTGTTCCAGAATTGATAGAAACTTATATATATATATTTAAAAAAATTAAACTAATTAAACAAAATCAAAACCGAAATATTTCAAATTTATTTAATTATTTCCTATACATTATTGTTCTACCGCACTTTCTCTTCTCGTGCTTTATCATTCCAACAGAAGTCCTTTGGTAAACAGGTGTACAACATGGCAGAGAAATCAATGGCTAATCATGATGCTATGGCATCTTTTTCCCTATTTATTTATTTGCTTTTTATTTATTAATTTAAAAATTGAAATAAGTAGATGCAAATTAGGGACTGGGGAGGGGCCAATGTTCTTGAATTATGCTTTGAAAATCATAGAATGGATCCAAAGTAGACTTTTGAGGAGTTGGCCTACAAGGCCCTCTACTCTATTCCAACCATTTGTTATTGTCTTTTTCTTTTTTCTTTTCTTCCCTTTCCATCTACTCTACGGTGACGTTTGGACATAAAAAGAAAAAAAAAAAAAAGAGCCTCTCTCCATGATATAGATGGATATTAAATCTTCTTTTCTCTTTTTTTCATTCATGATATTGATGGATGAGAACCTTTTTAGTTTCATTTCAGCAATTCCTTTCTTTGTTCACATTACATTTTGCTTCTTCCACTCTTAATATTTCGCAGTATTTAGAATTGTTGTTGGAGTATTTTTTTTAATTTAATTCATGAATTTTTTAATATAATATAAACTGTTTGTTTAAATATATTTCTAAAAAATTATTTATTTACAAGAAATTTTCAAAATTAAAATTATTTTTTTCGAAAAATATTTTTTTAATACAATGCCAAATAATATATACTTTTTTTTTCTTTTACCTTGATAATCCCTGTTCATATAACCTTTAAAAAAAAGCTAAAAAGAGTTACAAAGAGCAAAATCAATATAAAAAGAGTAATTCAAATCACTGAAATACTTGCAAAGATTAAGAATGACAACTGATTGAATTTATTAGTGTCTAAGATTCTAATACCACAAATTAAGATGATGAGAAAACGGATTAAAGATGGATTTAACTTATTTAGAGAATTTTTGTGGGTGCCATCGGTCTAAAGATGACTAATTCCCAAGCAGATAAACAAAGATTTTAAAGAAAATTTGTAACAAGAAATAAAAAATCATAAGAAGTTTAGGGATTCCTACACTATACTTAAATCAAGCTTTTCCCAAAAAATCACTAATATTGGAGCATATGAGATTTTTCTTTATGCTTCCCCAATATGATTTAGTGGTGTTTGGAATTGTTATTAGGTATCCAAAAGACATATTTAAAATTTTTTTGATTTAATTGACTGATTTTTTTAATTTTTTATAAACTGTTTTTCTCAAACCTGCTTCTGAAAAAAATATCTATTTAGCTGATTCTCTCCAAAAACAGTTTTCAAAACTTAAAAAATTTAAAAATAATTTTTTTTTCAAAAGCGTTTTTAGCAAACACAATACTAAACGGACCCTTAATCTTATTTCAAATCAAAATTAATCACCGTTTATCATCCACAATTTACATTATAATATCATAATATATCAACAAAACTAACCAATTTAAAGAATTTTATGTACTTTCAACTTTTTTTGTCTTTTAGTATATTACTGGCAGAATTTAATAAAAATATTTTTTTAGTCTTAGTCATTCAGTATTCATCAATTTGCAAACCAAATATCCACGATTATTAATATGCATGATGAAATTTCAATCACATTTATATAGAATGAATTGAAATTAAAAGCCACAGCTTAAATAACTTATTTTTATGTTCAATCCACAAAAGAAAGATTAAGAGTTTTATATGTAAGACTTTTCTTTAGAATTGATTTCTTATTGAATGGACAAAAAATACAGAGAGAAAAAGAAAAAAGAGAATTTCAGTGGGAGTTTACGTATTCAAAATATAACTCTCTACTCACACACTGTTGGTAACTTCCCACTGCATTTGCCTTTTATTTTATTTATTTTTTAATTATTATTATTAATGAGTTTCATCTTGTGTCCAATCCAAATAACTAAATATCTCTCACTCACATATGATGTGACTAATTTTCTTATTAATAAATAAAGTTTATACTTGTTAAATAAGCCATACAACTATACATATTTCAAAAATAAATTTGTTATATATCTATTATGAGTATATAGCTTCGCGATCAATAGATTTTGGAATCTATTTTAGTATGATATATCTTATATCATTTATCACATTATTTTTCATGAGATCTCATTTTTTATTCAAATTTATTTATATTTATAATGATGTTTCATCATTAAGATGAACATAACTGATTGACCATTAAATACATATCATTGTGATCATTCGAATATGATCTTTCTCTTTTTTGATTCTCATAATTCTTATTTAACTCATTTTTTCTGAAGTATTTTAGCAGATATAATAATTCATGATCTTTTGGTAACATTCTAAGATAATAAATATTAGATACCAATTATGGAACCATAATGGAGTCATAAGGATACCAAATGAAATTATATATAAGGGTCTCACACTAAATAAAGTTATGATATAAACTTTATTACCCTATTTGGTCAAATTTATGTACATGTGGTATGAATCATATGTTATGGTATTAACTCCTTTTTGTGTAGAGCATATATCTTCGTATTATATAATATTGTACAAATCATAGTTAGACATACCCAATTTCTATTTATAAGTTCACATACATACTCTCTTTATCAATTCTTTCAAAACATTAATATAGATTAAGAAAATAAAGTAATATATTATAATATTCACTTAAGATTATACATTTTCTCAATCAACTCTTTCATTTCACATAGAATGGCGACAGTTGCATTTAAACTTTGACTCTTAATTATCACCCAGATAATAAAGTTGAAACTTTGTCTCATCTTTATTCACACAAGCTAACAAAGGTAATTGTCTTTGTGATAAGTTTAATCTCATATATGTTTATCATACTTTTATACTCAAATATGTACTCAACATATATTTTTATATATATTTTATAAAAAATATATCTAGAAATTGAACCAAAATAGAAATTCATTACCATTTAAAGAAAAATACATAATGTGAACATTCATGGAAAAAAGTCATTTATAAGTACATCTAACATCTACACAAATTTAATAATTTAACATGCCTAAAATATGTATCTTCAGGTATAGGCTTTGTAAAGGGATTTGTAACTATATCTTATGTTGTTATATACCTCATATTCACTTCTTTTCATGTAACTATATCTTTTATAAAATTAGACTTGATATTAATGTGTTAGTTTTGACATGAAACGTATGACCTTTTGTGTATGTTATTGTAGTATGACTATCATAATTTATAAGTACTTACTCTGTAATATTTTCTTCATTGTTAGGTGTTCTAAAAATAGTCTTAACCAAAATGCTTCTTAAGCAGCTACTAAAAAAACTACAAATTCAGCTTCCATTGTAGATAGAGCTATGCATCATTATTTTTTAATTCTCAAGGATATGATACTATTATTGAGTAAAAATGTAAATCATGAGGTAGATTTTTCTTTCATATAAATCTCCTCCTTAATAAACATCAATATAACCTTTCAAATACAAATCTTTCACTTGGTAAAATTAAGTAATCAATTGTACCTTTTAGATACCTAAGTATCATTTTCACTATTTTTCAATGTGCTTGTCTAGGATTGGATTGATATCCGATCACATAGCATATACCTGACCTAGTACACATTATAACATATATTAGACTTCCAATCGTACTAGAATAAGAAATCTTGCTCATTTGTTCCCTTTCTTTTGAGATTTTAGGACACATCATTTGACTTAGAATTTCACCTCTCATAGTGGGAGTATCAATGAGTTTACAATTCTGCATATGAAATCGGTCAAGAATATTCTTGATGTAGGACTCTTATGAAAGAGACAATAAATTTCTTGACATATCCATTTAAATCTTAACTTTAAGGATAAATGCAATTTTATCCATATCTTTCATTTTAAATTTGGATGACAACCATCTCTTAATTTTTACTACATATTCCACATTATTTTCAGTCATTCGTATATCATCAACATATAATGGTAAGATCGCAAACTTATCTTTGGACCTCTTAATATAAACACAATAGTCTTCTTCAATCATTTCAAAATCATAAGACATAATTACATTGTGAAATTGAATGTACCATTGTCTTGAAGATCGTTTAAGGCTATAAACTAATTTTAAAATTTTACATACTTTAAATCATTAGCCAACTAGTTTGCGATTTGTTCATCAGATTTGAGACTCTTTAATTTCAACATTACTCCCATTCGGACCAACAATCATAGTTAGATCAAATTTAGGTTGTGATTGAGTTTCTATAAAAACCATTTCATTATTTTTCAAATTATGTGCACACGAATAAAATGGATTTAATTTTTATGCAACAAAAATAGTTTGAACATGGGTTTCATATAGTAATATGTGCTCACCTATTTGACCTTATTTAAAAAAATCATTCTCCAGAAATGTGAAAAATACTATTATTTTCTCTCAAACCTATTTTTTCATATTTTTGAGAGAAATTATGTACACAGGCTCCACATTCCCAAGATTTTAAAGCACTTAGGTTAGGTAATCTATATGTTCATAACTAATACGAAGTGGTGGCAGCAGACTATGAGGGCATACGATTAAGTATAAATGTGACTATTAACAATGCATAACCCTAATAGGTGATAGACAAATGAGTTTGTTCCATTATTGACCTAACCATTTCAAGTAGGGATTGTTTCGTCTTTCTGCAGCACCATTTTATTGCGGGGTATATGGCATAGTCAACTTATGTTCTATTCCCTTTTCATCAAGTAAATGTTTGAATTCATCAGAAAAATATTTTTGACCTCAATCTGTTCTTAGCCTTTTAGTTTTCTTATCTGATTGATTCTCAACTAAGTTTATGTATTTTATAAAGCAACATAATACTTGAGATTAGTGGAAAATCAAATATACATAATCATATTGTGTAAAATCATCTATAAATGTGATGAAATAACTTACCCTATATCTAGCTTTGACATTTATTGGATCATAAACGCCTAAATGAATTAATTGTAATGGAGTTTCAACTCAAATTCTTTTTTCAAATGGTTTTAGTATTATTTTTCCAAATTACCCAATAAAGCCCTTTTTTTGCTTATCAGTTCATATGTTGTTGGCCAATATGACCATGTCTAATATGCCAAATACTCACATCATTTTCATAATCAACAGTGGATGTAATATATAAAAAACACACACTATTATTATTATGTTCAACATCAAGAACCATAAAACTATCAAGAAAATAACCACCAACTATATTTATCTTATCCTAAAACAAATCAATACCATGTCCATAAAAATGTAATTCAAGTCTAACTTAAGTAAAACAAATAGTGATACTAAATTTCAATGAATATCAGAAGCAAATAACACATCATGTTGAAATAAGGTTTGACCACCACATATGAATAACTTACAACTGCTTATTCCCATTACAACAACTTTGGAGTTGTTTCCTACATATATCCTTTTTTTTTCTCTTAGAATCCGTTGAAGTTTAAGAAAGGCATTTCTATCCTTTTTCTATATGATTTGTTGCTCTTGAGACCAAAATCTACAAAGGAATATATTCCATTAGAAAAACAAAACTGAAATATTAGTTTCATTCACAAGTGCATAAAAGTCATTTAACTTATTGGGCTCGTTGCAATCACATGCAAAATATTTCTTATTGCCATAGTTATAGCACTTGAGGTTAGAAACGTGTTTCTTCTTCTTGAATAAATGTTTTTCTTTTTCCAGGTTATTGAACTTTTGCTTTTTCTTATCCTAAGTTTCACTTTTAATGTCCTTCTACTTGTTCCCAATAAGAAACTTTCGTTTGCACCCTTTCCCATTTTGAGAGCTAGAGCTAGTCGTGTACATATAAGTACTTGACTTACTGGCCATGAGACAATCCTCCTTAAGCTTCAAGTGGTGTATAACATCCTCCAAAATATGGGTTAGAAGCATTTTCATGTGCTATCAACTTTAAGGCAGTAAATGGATCACAACCTGAACTTATTATTCGTTAGTAAGGATATAACCTGCATCTTTGAGCTTATATATCATGTTTGATATATTCCTCAAATTCTTTTTATAATATATTCTAGACATTTTTTATAAGTGTGAAACTTGATAATAAGTAACTTCAGCTTGGTTATGGACATATTGTCAAACCTTTTAGAGAGAACGGACCATATGTTCTTTGCAATCTTATACTTTCAAAACTCTCTTATGATGTCATCATTCATACTGCTTAGTAACATGATGTGAGCAATACATCTATTCTTGTTTTCAGTCTTGTAGGTGATATAACCCCTCCTATGTTAGGTCGTGATGCCTTGCTCAAGTTCAATCATGGACATCTTAAAAGCTTTCAAGAGTCACTTGCTCTTCTAGTACATATTGAGTTTTCATACTCCAAATTTTATAATTATCATCGTTCAATTTTTTACCTTTATTGAATTTGGTTACAATATTCTTAGCAACATATGTCATTCTTAATACTATAGAAAGACATATATATACACAATAATAAATTCCTAGAACATACTTAAACTTCAATATTTTATAAAGTGTTAATCTTGCATGGGCTTAGAGTCAAAAGTTCATTATACTCCCAATCATCATCTAAAATTTCTATATTTGACTAATCACTTTATAATTAATAATTCACAATTTAAAATTACTAAAAATCTAACTAATATGTACTAAACAAATTCAAAATTGATTTATCAAATTTTATAATTCAACTAAATTAAATTTTATGCTAGACAAATTATACAAAATAAATGGCACGAATTTCATTGAATTGATAAACATGAATACTTACAATTACAATCTATGTACTAGTATTATATAGGAGTTAGAACTAATCATAATAATTAAAAATATAAGATAGTCCTATCCTATGGATAGTGATAGATTCAAATAACTTTTCTTTAAGTCAATTTAAAGAAACTATACTTTTGTTTATTGGATTTTTATATATACATGTATTTAATTAGATTGGTACATAAAAACAGATATTAGAAGTAAATTATAATGCTACCTCTAACTCATGTGAGATCTAATATATTCTTATTAATCATGCATCAATTTACATGTTCCATACATTTTATTATCCAAAATTATCTCAAATTGCTCTCTAAAAATTCTAGAAAAATATTCATTAAATAAGAAATTAAATTTTGAGCAATTTTTTTTTAAAAAAATCATAAAAATGGAGTAGTCATGGGCCTCCATGCATCGAACGTAGGTTGCATATGCCTCGCCACATACCACCAATATGTCGCTAGGCATGCGCCATATTGTCTACCATATCAGTATTGGTCTAGCTGGACCAGTGATAGAATGCCATGTGTCTCACACATGTCAATTGTCATGCTGCTTCCACATCATCAATGGTTCCATATGGTCTAATTGTAATTTGTCATGTGTCCAAAACCATGTCATATGTCATTGACAAGCTTGCACGCCACTTAGATGTCCACCTCAACTCTACTTCCAGGGAGCACCAATCGATGGGTGCCACGTGTTGCATTTTGCCATATGGAGGTGACTTATTCCCATTTCTATGACACAATGTGCTAGAGCAGCGCATGTAAGCTATATGATATCTTCTCGATGTGGTTTTAATCTTATTTATTGATTATTCCATATTTTAAGGCATTTTTACCTACTTTGATCATTTTTCTTTCATTTTAAGTCAATTTTCAACATGTTTGAACAATAAACAATACAATTGAGACTGAGATCGTTCCAAAACCGATTTCAGAAAATATAAACCCTAAATTCGATTAGAAACTTCAAAAACTCAATATTTGTCAAAAAAATATGCAAAAAAATACTCATTGAAAAACTTGCGTCTAGATCTTTCTAACCATACCAAATACAACCCATGAAACATAAAAAAATTCCAAAAATCAAAGAAAACATTTTGAATTTTTATGGATTTTCATGTTTAATTGTATATTAACCTATCCAATAATCAATTCAAGTACAAAAAACATTGGCTCTGATACCATTTGTAGATTTTTACATCAATTTACAAACCAATGCCCAAGATCAATAATATGCATAATCAAATTCTAATTATATTAGCATAAAATGAATTAAAATTAAAAGTTACAACTTAGATAACTTACCTCCTACGTTGAATCTACAAATAAAAGATTGAGTCTTATTTGTGAGATTTTCTTTCTGTAGAATTGATTTCTTGTTGAATGGTGAGAAGAGATAGAGAGAAGAAAGAATCCAAAGAGTGAATTTCAATGGGAGTTTTTTTATTTTTTTTTATGTATTGAAATATAACTCTCCACTCCCACTACATTGGTAACTTCCTACTACAGTTACCTTTTATTTTATTTTAATTATTATTATTAATGGGTTTCATCATGGGTGCCCCCAAATAATCCAATACCGACTAGTCTAGATTCGCGTCGAGTAGACTTATTAAGGAGATAAAACGTTGCATCTCAAATTTTAAATTCTAAAAATGTTTTGTATTCAAGACTCGAACTCAAAAATCTTTAATTAAATAAGAAGAAGGTTTTACCATCTTATCTCACTGCTCAATGAATCACATATTTATATATACAATAAAGAGTTCTATATAAAATTTTTTAATACTACTATATATAATAAACCTATAAAGAAAAATTCACTACTATATAAGAAATTTTATCCCATGTATTTTTACCAAAAAAGAAAAAGAAAAAAGAATGACCTGCCCATTTTTGCCGCTAATCTTGCAAGTAGTGTACAGTTTTGGAGTAGCCTTGGTTGAAAGTATTTGTCTAGTAATGAACTAATGTGATAAGAGAAATTAGAAATTTGAGGTTCATAATTAATTAATGTCACTTCCTAATGTTTCTTTATTTTAAACAACTGACTTTATAAATATTTTTCCTATGGGGTCAATTATCAGAACCCAAATATTAATGACCTAGCCCATTTCTGCCGCTAATCTTGCAAGTAGTGGACAGTTTTGGAGTAGCCTTTGGTTGAAAGTATTTGTCTAGTAATGAACCAATGTGATAAGAGAAATTAAAAATTTGAGGTTCATAATTAATTAATGTCACTTCCTAACGTTTCTTTACTTTAAGCAACTGCTTTATAAATGTTTTTCCTATGGTGTCAATTATCAGAACCCAAATATTTAATTCTAAAATTATTTATTAGATATAAAATATATGCAATATTATACATTTTTAAATTGTGGAATCCTTAAGGAAATGTCAGCAAATCTTCACTCTTCATGAAATTATAGTAAAAAACAATATAAATATTGTTTGGAATCCAAGGGGATAAAAAATAAAAGTAAATTGAAATTTGTGGCATTGATTTTTTTTTTTAGAAAAAGATATATTCAACCGTATGAATTTATCTATTTTTTTATTTTACTTTTTGATCGGATTTTATTTTCCAATTTGTCCCTTAGCTTTATTTTTAGACCAATTTAGTATTCAATATTTTAAAAACACCACATATTCCGCCATCATATAATAATATAACATATCGAAAAAATTTATCCACCAATAAAATACACACTCTTTCTTGGATATTTTTCATCTGGAAAGAGGTATATTATGTACAATTTTTAAAGAGTAAAATAGAGTAAAAATGAAATATAAAAATAATTTAAATAAAAAAACAGGTTAAAAAGGTAAAATGAAAAAAATGAATAAATACAGATAACAGAATATGTCTTTTGCCATTTTTTTATTATTGAGCTTGTCATCTACTTACCTAATACCATTCTTTGTATTAAACAAACATGGAGCAAAAATTAAACTTAGAGCATTCTTGCCTCATCTTTCACTAACCCTTCGTATTCAGAATATATAAATAATTAAAACATATAATTAACTATTGTTTAGCAATTTAATTACTGTGTGAGACATTATACTCAATAAATGAGTGCATCTAATCAGAGTGGTATTTATATTGACTCTATCTAAGTTAGACCAGTAGTTTGGACAATATTTTTTGACAAAAAATTAATTTCTTGTATATAAATTGATCTAATTTTATTTGAATAAATAAATATAAGGGATAACTTCAAAAATAAATAATTATGTCGCTAAATGTTCTAAAATTTTTGTGACAAAATTTTTTTTTGTCCCTAATAACTTTTAAAATTTTGAGACATAAACTTTTTTGAAAATCTGTCAGCAAATAAATTACGGTCAAAAGAATCAATTGACACTACAATTAATACCATAACAAAATTTTTTTAATAAACATCATGCAAAAAAAATCGATCGAATGGTTATAACAAATTCTATTTTTTTTATAACTATTTAATTGCATTTTTACAAAATTTATTATAGTATTAATTGAGAAAAATTCATGTTAGTGTTAATTGTGGTGTCAATTGACTCTTTTGATCATAAATCTTATTGCAATATTAATAAAGTAAAATTTATTTTTTAAAATTATTCAATTATTTACTAACAAGTTTCCAAAAAAATTCTATCATAAAAACTTAAAAAATATTACCAACGAAAAAAATTATCATCAAAATCATAAAATATTTAGTGATAGTAATTCTCTAACATATTTGTTTGGATTTGATCCCACATTAGACTGTCATATTTAACAGAAAATGGGATAGAGAGTTTGTAAGTAAAAAAATCATAATATATTGGGTACAATTTGAAAAAAAATAAAGTCAGGGATCTAATTGAAAATAAGATAAAATTTTGAGGTATTTTTAAAGTTATCCCAAAATATAAACTTAACACAATATTTAATTTTGAAATTAAAAAGGAAAAGAAAATGAAAGAAATGGAGAAAGATTAGATGACAATAGTTTGGCCAATATTTTGCGAAAAAAAATATTTTTTCCATATAAATTAATCTAATTTTATTTGAATGAGAAAAATATAAACTTAGCACAATATTTAACTTTGAAATTAAAAAGAAAAGCAATAGAAAAAATTGGGGAAAATTTGAACAAGTGAGATTTAGGAAAAGGCGGGCAACAAATTAGGTCATTGATTACGCAATATTACTTTTCTACAAGCTTTCTGAAAATGACCACACGAAAATTTGAATTTCATTAAAAATGACATTTCTTTTATTGCTTTAATTACATAATAATATTTTGTTTGTCTATCTCATTATATTTAATGTTTTACATACTATTATACTAACAAATGCTATTGAATTTTCATTCAATTAAACTTATATGTAATTAAGCTTATGATATAACATTTCTACATAAGATGATGGTTTATCTATTAAAAGAAATAAAGATTAGATGGGGAAGAAGGAAGTAGGCAAGAAAAATGATTTTTTTTTTTTCAAAAATAACATGTTATTATACTAAAGATTGTTTTTTTTAATTATTTTTTATTTAGGAATTGGTAACTTTGAAAGATAATTTTCAAGCATGTATTGATGGGCTTATAAGAAAATGATTTTAACCCTAATCATTGGTCCCCATGTAGATAATTTGAGGCCTAAGAGTGAGAGTTGTAAAGATAGACCCACTTGTCAACTAAGTAGAAATTGGATAATTAATTATGTTTATGCTGATTTTTCTTTTTTCTTTATATGGGTCTCAATCTAAAGGATATAAACTTGGAGTGGTTGAAGAAATTTGGCAGTATGGAATTTATTGTTGGAGCTTTTTGGACTATGCCATAAAGTACAAGCTTTTGAATTGTTCGTCTTGTCTAACACCTATCCACATAATTAATTAAGTGCAAAATCATTGAGGGTTGAAATTGGTCATTCTTAAGAAAAAAAAAACAGGAATAATAATAATAAATGATCTAAGTTTATTGAAACATGGAGTGCTTGACAACGTTATCGGGAACCGTGGATTTGATTGAAAATTATCCCTATTTTTATTTATTATTTTGAGATTTTAAATTTGTTTTTAATCTCAAGGGCTCTTGTTAGTGTATGATGAACTCATGAAAAGCCTCTCGAAAATTTTGGTCCAAAACCTGAGAAGACTTTTCCTAATAGAAAGACAACAACCCAAAATTTCAGATAAGAAGACAAATTGTGCACGATCTGCAACTGAGTTACCTCCTAAGTTTAAATATGGATTTAAAGAATTTTACTATCCCATGTGAATTGGGTGATTTTAAACTTAACGACACTCTATGTGACTTAGGTGACTTTGTCTATTTGTTTAGAAAAGCTTAAAGAAATAAGTATGTCACTCTAGTTTGTAGATAGGTCAACAAAGAGATCTAAGGGGATTATAGAGATGCTCCTAGTAATAGTAGCAGAATTTATTTTTCTTGTAGATTTTTTTTTTAATTTTTAGATGTGGAGATTAGATAGAAAAATACCCCTTATTTTTAAGAAGGGCATTTTTTGCTACAATTTGAGCCTCAATCAAATGACGAAAAACTTGTATTTTTGGGAGAAATACCCCTTATTGAAGGCTACAGTTGGAGCTGTATGTGATGTCAAGTATGGGAAATTAATGTTAAATGGAATGACAAAGAACTTGTATTTGACATCAACAAAACTATATTAAAAAAAATCATATATTACTATTGATGATATAGGAATGACAGATGATAAAAAAATCATGTATTGCCATTGAAGATGAATCATGTCTCATAAGAAAGAAAGCCATAAGGTTTGAAATAGAATTTTCACCCGACATGGTGAATGAATTGAAGGAGCATCTAGAGATTCTCCTGATGAAGCACCCAAACTTAAACATTTTTTTTAACCTTTTGATATGTGTCTCACTTCTAATCCAGTGATTATTTTCAGTTCTACTGCATATTTAGAAGAAGAGTTGCTTGAAGTCTTTGAAGAAGTACAAAAAGTAATTGATTGGTTAATAGTTGTTATCAAGGGAATAAGCCCAAGCATGTTTATGGGCAAGAAATACCGTGGAAGATAATTATAAAATCTTACTATCAATTTTGAAATAGGAACTCGCAAAAAGTCTGACTAGATATTATCGGACATAAAAGATGATTGGTTAGACTTAAAGAAGTCAACGATGTCTTATTGGACAACATCTATGTCCAATCAAATTTTTTCAAATGAGGATTATTTGGACATTATATTTTTGTTCAGATTTTATTTACGTTCGATCAAACATTTCATATTTTACCTAAAGATCTTATCTATAATCCAAATTTTTGTCTATTTTAGATTTAATTTCATATTATGAAGATTTTTAATGTATCTAAACAAGTAGAAATCATTAGAAACACAATTCTAGAGAGTTTATAATTTAAAAAGGAGGTTTCAACTTTTTTTCTTATCTATTTTCTTTAGAGAATTATGTCAAAACTTGATTCTCTACTTTCTTCCAATCTATTTTCTTGAGAAAATTATGTTAAAAGCTTGATCTATCGATGAAATCTAAATATCTGATAGTTACCAATCAGGGTTGAAATCAGGAAATTAGTCCTATTTCAAAATTGAAGTAAGCTTACCATAAATTCACAGCTTAATAATTCTCCTAAATTCTCATCTTCTTTAGTTGCAAGCAATTCCAATTTAGAACATTTTCATGGTTGACACAAATGTCATATTTTGTGCTCTATTATAAATTGTTACATATATTACTTGCAAAAACAACCAAAAAATAAAAACACTTGATGACAGTGGCTTGGCAAGAATATATATATATATATATGTGCAAGTGTTCTTTTTGGAAAGGAATTTTTTTAATGATTTAGGTATCTTATTTCAATTAATAGAATTTTCACACTTATATTCTACTGTTCTAGGGATTAATTGCCCTGTCATATCTAAATTTAAACTGGTATGGTAATTCAATAAGAAAATAGAAGTTATTAGCTATTAAAGAATGTTTGAGAAAGAAATATTGATAAAAATGGGATAGATTGAAAAATAATGTGACCAATTTTTATAACATTAAAAGTGTCAATACGAACTAAAAAAAAGGAGGGTAAATACGGTTAAAACAAATTTAAAATAAAATAGAGAATTTTACCAAAAATTAAGGTTACTTTTTTTTTTTTTCCCTTTTATCTCTAAAATGAAAGAAAACAGAAACTCTAAGATGTGATAATAATAATAATAATAACCTCTAAGATGTGAAGGTTGAAAATATGAGAGGGAGTGCGACGTTAACTTTTGATGATGCTCAATGGCCACAACGGCTCTCTCTTCTCCTTTGAAATTTCAAACTTTGCAACGTGGGAGGAGCGGCCTTTTTGTTTTTGTTTTTTTTTTTAAAAAAATAATACTCCATGCTTATGATTGTGGGTTAATGGGTTCAATGTTATCATAGCCTCAATTCCTCCAATTCATCATTATCCGAAAATTTCTATTTTGTGCCTTATATACTTGATTCTTCAATGTGGGTACTAAATTTTCATTTTTTACAAAAATGGCACTAATTAACCTTCCATGTTCTTAAATATGATTAAATGATACTTATTTTTTAATTGAATTCAAAAATAATATTATTTGGGTCAACTAATGAATTTAGTAGCAACATGTTATATTGAAACGTAATTTTCACTTCTAAAAGATATAATTGCTAGAAATCTCATGAACATTGGTTATAGTAGCAATAAGATTTTGAATTTTTAATATATAATAACCATATTAATGACGAGCGAAGAATGTCTTGAACTCAAAGCTCAATACATGTCTAGCCCTAAACCTAACGGTAATAATTAAATAAATATGATTTATCATGTTTAATCTATCTCAAAGGAATTTTAATTGACTATAATTGTTGTAGTGAGTGTAGATCACACAATTTTTTTTTAATTGCAATTGTGAGTCTTGCATTTTTGAGATCTTTATTCACTTTTTTGGTTTAATGTGATATTTTTCCTATTGGTGAATTTATATTTTCTTTTCTTTTGCCAAACTTTTATTGTTCTTTTTTATGATGCTACAAAGTTGCCATCACAGTGATCTTTCATTTTTTTTTAAAAATAAATAACATAAATTGCATTTGAATCAGTTTATTTTGAATGCAAGTCTATTAATTTCTTTTTTTTTCCTTTCATTTTTGAAATCTTAAAATGACATTGATCAAATGCTCAGAAAGTAATTAATCTTAAGATCAAACATTATCTTTCATCAAAATGATTGATTAAACTTTAATAATTATTTTCTTGCACTTAAAGTTCTTTTTAATAAAGATAGTTGATTAAAATTTAGCTGGTTAGAATATATATTTTAATAATTTTTTTTTAACTAAGGACAATTAAATAATTAGATAGTTTTAATGACTAATATATCCATAAATCTTTCTTTTTGAGAAATACTTGTTAATCTTACATAAACACTCACTTTCTTATTGGTCCATTATATCCACTATTTTTAATAAAAAAAATTATAACATCTTTTCTAAATAAAATAAATATTTTTTTTTCTATCTTTATAATGACTAAAACGTTAAAATTATTTTTCATTTATCATTCTCTCTTTTCTTTTTATTCTCATATCCTACATTACTTTTTATTTTCTTCAGTGCATAGAGAAACTATATATTATTAACCTATATAAGGAAATTTTTTACCTTAACATAATAATAATAATAATAATAATAATAATAATAATAATAATAATAATAATAATAATAATAATAATAATAATAATAATAATAATAATAACACCTTTTCTTCTCTCAATCCCTAATTTTTTTGGCGAATGATGAAATCATATTAATTTTAAGAGAGAAAAAGTTTATTGTATATTTTTTAAAATAATTACAAATATAGGATTACACAAATTCGTTTTTTTCCTATTCTTTAATTTTGAACTTTAACAGAACTCAATTACTGCCATGTTTAATGAAAATGAAAAATATGATTCTCAAATTGAAAATTTCTAATTTTAAGAATGACCTTTTTAGTAAAATAAAATAAATAAATAAATCATATTAATAAGTCAAATGTCACATGCTTGTACATGGTGTGTAAAATTTATCATGCAATTAGCTAACAATTCTTATACTTATTTTAATTCTTAGTGAAGGATCCAATTAAATTTCAAAATTGGTAATAAATGTTGTTTTAAATTTTGTCAACATATGCACACGAGTTCTCTTATTGATATCAAATATGTATACTCAAGAAGAAGGGTGTGTCTCACAATCTCAAATTGCTCACTCCAATTTCTTTTATTATTATTATTATTATTATTATTATTATTATTAAAACTATGTCAAATATATTGAAAGGAGAATGGAGGAGAAGACCTCAATAGAGATTATATATATATAATGTCAAATTAAAACTCATTTTGTATAAATTAATAAACATATTAAAATCAAGAAATTTTATTAAAGAACGGATAATAGTGTGAGATATGACCAAAAGAGAAAGAAGAGAGAATGATAAATAAAAAATAGATTTTAATATTTTAGTCATTATAAAGAGAAAAAAATACTATAGTCTTATTTAGATTGAAGGATTTTAAAATTTATGGATTTTAAATCCATTGATCATGAGATCAATAAATTATAAGAATTTTATTTTTTAGTTTAAATATAAAATTTATGGATTAATAATATAATTTTTCTTGCACTTTATATTTAGTTCAATGACTACAATCTATGAATTTAATAATTAATTTTCAATTTTACCATATACTAAATATTGACAATTTATCATTAATTAAGTACTTTCTAGTCATTTTTATCACATTTATATTGAATTGTAAATTAATATAATTTAAAATAAATTTTCTAAAAATACAATTTATGAATTTTTTGCTTAAAATTCTTATAAACTGATATTATATTTATGAATAAATTAATCCATTAATAATTTTTTTAGAAGGAATTTATTAATTTTGTTTAATTCAAATTCAAATTAATGCATATAAAATAAGAGAAAAATAAAATTGACAAATTGACAAATAATTTTTGTTGTATTTTTCTGGTTAATGATAATTTTGAAATACTATTAATTTATTAGAGACAATTTTGAAACAAAAAAAATATGACAATAATCTCTTATGGACAAAAAAGATGGATTTTAGACTTTTCCTATCTTCTAGATGAGAAAACAATTTCTTAAAAAATGAAAAATTTTGGTAGGTAAGAGATATTCCAAGGATTTAACATTTTTTAAATAATCAAACAATAAATTTGACATAAATATATAAATTGTTCTAGTTTTTACTTTTAAAATTCATCAATCCAAACATAACCTATATTTAATTTAACTTAGAGAATATGTTACATTTTTTTATTAAAAATAATAGATATTAACATCCCTAAAAAATCTATAACAGAGGCCAAGTGTTAATTAAAGGTGTGGCTACCTAAAATTTTAACTTTATATAATTATATGCTACTTTGCAGAGATTTATAATATAATTGGAAAATTATTTTTAATACATATTTAGGCATTTTTTTAAATTCATGGACTTTTATTTCATATTTTTGAACATATTAATAATTTTCCTTAAAAAACAGAAAAATAATATACTATTAATTAGATCATATAGATTGAATTTTTTATTCAAAAATTAAAAATGGGTTTAAAAAATATAATTTTTTTATAGCCGTTTAATGATATTTTTTTTAATAAAATTTGTTATGGTGTTAATTGAGCAAAATTCATTATAATATTAATTGTGATGTCAATGGACTCTTTTGACTATAAATATAATTATAGTGTCAATTGACTATAATTCTAATTGTGATGTTAATTAAGTAATATTTATTATTATTTAAAATTATTCAAATATTTATTGACAGATTTTTAAAAAAAAATTATTGCAAGAGTTTAAAAATTATTAGCAACAAAAAAATTAATCAGAAAAGTTTGTAAACATTTAATGATAGTTCGTCATATTAGCATTCCATCTATATTTAACGGAAAATTAGATGGATAGTTATAATTGAAAAAAATCGAAATATTGATTACCGAATTGAAGAAAAAAATGAATATTAAAGGCCTAATTGAAAATAAAATAAAATATTAGATATCTTTTTAAAATTATTCCTAAAGATCAATGTGACGATTCATCAAATAGTTTTTGATATGGAGATTTAAAAGATTAATATTACTCTATATATATTTATTTGGACATAAATATTTTGGGACCATTCAATCAAATGATTCATATGTGCGCATATATAAATTTACCTGATTTGATGGACACAAAAGTGTGTGATTTACACATTTTTTTTATTTAAAATAACTAGTAATTATTTTATATCTAATAATTTTATCAAATATATTTGTTAATTTAAAATCTATGAAAAAAGACTTAAATAGTTTATTAACTATCAGAGTATCATTATACAGTGTGAATATTAATATATAATAATTGTGCGTAAGATATAAAACCTTTCTTTTGTTTTTAATACACATAGCTAAGATATTAATTTACCTAAAAAGTAAAATGCAAAAGAATGTCTATTTTGTCTGCTTAGTAATACTCATATACAAATTACACTCGCCTTGGTCTTTTAATTATTAATAAAACTAATGCATGTGCAAGTGCAATTGTTATTATTGTTATTATTATTATTATTACATTCATAACTTGTAATTAAAACTATGACTACTCATTTATTAAAAAATATTTTTAAATTGGCTCCAATATCACTATAAAGAGAGATAAAATTTTACAAATTTTTTCATTAAAAATATTGGATATAATAGACTAATAAAGAATAAAATATTAAAAAAACGTGGATAATAAGTGTAATTGATAATTTTCTTTCCTTGTTTGGATCCAATGTATATAGAGATTAGTATAATAATTTTATATATTTTATCTTAATTAATTAGAATATTAATTCTATCTAACTATATATTCTAAATAGCTAGATTCTAATCTAATAGCAAAGGTTTTTTGTTTTAATTTTTGTTTGGCATCTTAAAGAAAATTAATTAGAGTTAGTTTAATATTGCATTTGAAAAAAATAATTTTAAATTTTTTTATATTTTTTATTATTTAAAAATTTAAAAATTATTTTAAAAAAAAATATATAAATAGATATTTTACTGATAATTTATAAAAAATTAAAAATTAAATAAATTAAAATAAAAAAATTCTAAAACAATTTTTATGGTATTAATGTCATTTCAGCAATAGCAAAATTGAATTTAAATCTAAATCACAATTCCCAACGGTCATCACCCTATCAACAAAGACGTTGGTCTACTTCTCTTCGCTCTCTCCCCCCACCATTTGAATTTTCTACTTCTTATTTCTCTCTCTTTAACACTCATTCTCTCTTGATCGAAGGAAAACAGAAGAAAAAGAAAACCAAACTGTCTAAAGAAATCATGAAATCACTTACAGAAAGTAACGAAAATCGGTTCGGAGGAAGGATATCAACATCCTCCATTCGCAATTTGCTTCCTAGATCTCTCTCCTCCAAGCATAAGTCCACTTCAATCTTTAAATCACCCAAACATTTCAATTCCGAAAATACCCCTCCGCCGGATCCCAATGTCCAATTCGCTGATCCACCGCTCTCAGCTTCCCTCCCCAAATCATCCCTTCCTAAGTCCGCTGCAGCATCTGCTCCTCAAGAACCGCCTCTCAAGGTAAGATAAATACAAAAGCTGCATCTATTTGCATTTCGAGGAGTAGTTGTTTAATTTTTTGAATTTGCAGGAAGAGATTACTGGATCGGATGGTCAGAGTGAGATGCCAGCAAGTTTGGATCCGCCAGTGAAGGTTTTTGTTGCTTCTTATTATTTTATTTTTACTTTGAAGTAAATTCTTGTTAACTGATGGTTACTTTTTAAAATTCTTTTAACGACTTCATGAACAGGTTGTGGTTAGAATTAGACCTGTAAGTGATCGCGAAAGGCAAGGTGGTGTAACAGTAAAGAAGGTTTCTTCAGATTCAGTATCCGTCTGTGATAGGAGTTTTGTGTTTGATTCGGTTCTTGATTCCAATGCTATTCAGGTTCGCAACTCCGCCTATGCTTTCTGTTTTAATATGAGCGTTGATTTGGATTTGGAATTAATACATGTGAAAATTTGGTGAAGATTTTTGGAAAATCTAAATTATACTTTTATATTTTCTAGATTGTTATTAATGTTTTTAGGGAAATGGAAAGATTGTTTTTGTGGTTATATATATGTCAAATGGTATGTAATTTATTTATGTATGTGGTAATCTGCAGAAGAAAAAGTGGAATAAAAAATGATATTTGCCTTACTTTTATATTCTTCTCTTGTCCGACATTTGTCCAAAAAGGAAGAGGAAAAGAAACTAAGTTTCTGATTTATGAATTTTTTTCTCCTCTATTCAAATTTAACAAGTGAATGTTTTCTGTTTGAAGTATCTATTTTATGAGTTGTTTATTCTGTTTGGGTTGTTTAAAATCTATTTTGGATATGTTAGTTTTCTAATATGTTTTGTTCTTTGTGTTCTGTTTTCTATTCTAATTCGTATTGTAATCCGGTTATGTTTTCTAATCTGCTTCTCCATTTCAAACAAGTTATGTAGTAGTTTTCTAATTTGGGTATTTTATTTCTATGTAATGGTACCAAATCATCTCTAAACCCACTAATCCTTTCTTTCACAAATGAGCAAATATTTTTACTATCTTGGAAATTTACAAGCTATAAAAAATCATCTTCATTATGCTAGTGCAAGTTGGTATGGTTAAGTTAAATGATTTCCATTCATGGAAACTAGAACCATCTTAAGAAACAAGAAACTAGTGGTCCAGTTTTCCTTGTTGATTACTTTATTTTCTAGGGTACTCAGGGTCTCCGGATTCATAAGATGATCTTTTGCGGAAGCTGGGAAACCTTCTTTGATTATCTGGTGTTATTTAACTGATTGGTTATCTGACTGGCTCATGGGAAATTGTTATTGAAGAAGAATTTTGAATCACTGTCGGTGATCATAACAAGACCCTTTGCCTTTCGATTTAATTTTGTCAAAACTTGGACCAGGGGCGAACGTTAACATTTTGGCAGCTGAATGAATTAGGATAGGATACTAGAATTCATCGTATTTTTTCCTTTTCATTTTTGGGCCTCTCTTTATTTTCAACCCAAATTAAGTTTTAGCGATTGAGGAAGGAATTCTAATCTACAAGTTGTTGATTTGTGTGTGCCAGGAAGATGTGTTTCAGTTAGTTGGAGTCCCTTTAGTTAAAAGTGCTTTAGCAGGTTACAACACTTCGATCTTGACATATGGACAGGTACTCTTGATTCTGTAGCTTCTTTCTTTATAAACCTGAAAAGATTTCTTGTAGTTCCCTGTATGTTTGTTTTTATCTATACTGATGTGGAATTTTGAATTCTACTAGACTGGAAGCGGAAAGACATATACGATGTGGGGCCCACCTAGTGCCATGGTTGAGGATCCTTCACCAAGCAGTCAACAGGGCATTGTTCCCCGCATCTTCCAAATGTTATTCTCAGAGATTCAGAAAGTATGTTCCTTTCTAAGTCAGAAGTATGTGTTCTGGTGATAGTTACATGTGGTCCGCATTTACATATATAACTTGCCTTTGTGCTTATGCAGGAGCAAGAAAGCTCTGAAGGGAGGCAAACAAATTATCAGTGCAGATGTTCTTTTCTAGAGGTCTGTAATTTTTTAGACTTGTGACCAATCAGCCATTGCTTCATGCGTGTGAAATGTATTTTGATTTATTGATTATAATTGCAGATATATAATGATCAAATAGGGGACTTGCTCGATCCAGTGCAAAGAAATCTTGAGGTGGATAAATTTGACATACAACTTTTAATGTCACATTAATACTTTCTTCTCAATTTCTTTTCTCCCAGAGTACATGATAGTAATTATTGGTTCATGAGACTTGCTGCAGATAAGAGAGGATCCTAAAAGTGGTTTGCATGTTGAGAATTTGACTGAGGAGTATGTAAATAGCTACGAGGAGGTAACTCAAATATTGATCAAGGTAGGGGTGGAACATTGGATGTCATTATTGGTTATATAACTCTAGGGTTTGATATTTTTTTAGACTTTAGCCAGCATGGTTTATGTAACGTTCAATTTATGACATATATTTTCTGCTCTATGCATTTTGGGCTTCCATTTGCATTTCTAACTCTAAAAATCTGCATATATTATTGCAGGGGCTTTCAAGTAGAAAAGTTGGAGCAACAAGCATAAATTCTAAGAGCTCTAGGTCCCATGTTGTGTTTACTTTCATCATTGAATCCTGGTGCAAGGTAAATTTTCCATTTTGAGGTTCGCAACTAAAATTGCAATTGATCATGATTAGAAGAATTCGTTTTTATTTTATATGGAATTTAACAATTACTAGTTGCTGGCTTCATTTTGCCTGTTCCACGGAAAAAATTTATAATTGATGTTCATTTCATGTTGAACTTGTTACATATATCTTATATGTACCATTTTTTGTGTGGATAAAAATGATGATTCTATTTTGGATTTCTCATAATTCTAAGCATCCCAACTTTGTTGTAGCAGTCATATACTCGGTTTGCTTGATTTTTTATTGGTTCTGCAACTTATGTGCTCAGTTGCTTTTGAACTCGTGACAGGGAACGTCAAAATGTTTCAGTAGTTCAAAGATCAGCAGAATCTGCCTTGTTGACCTTGCTGGACTAGATATAAGTAAACTGAATGATGAGGGTCGGCAATTTGTAAAAGAAGGCAAACATGTTAAGAAGTCTTTATCACAACTTGGGTATGATGTCATCACCATACAAGTATTTGTGAATCTTTACTGTAGAAGTAGGGAAGCAACAATATATAGTCATGATTTTATATGTGCATCATTGTTATTATGCCTGACTGTGGCTTTCCTTGGAGTGATTTCTTATTTCATTGATGCAGGCAATTAGTGAACACTCTTGCAAAAGGAGCTCATCCAGGGAAATCTGAAGATGCACCACATAAAGGATCTTGCTTAACTCATTTGCTGCAAGATTCACTTGGCGGCAATTCAAAACTCACAGTGATATGCAACATTTCCCCTGATAATAGGTAAAACTGCAAACTGCAATACATTTGTTATTTGAGTGTTGAAGTGGCTCTTGGTTTTGTGATTGCTGGATGACCCTTTCATTGTCTTTTCATGCCAGCTGGGTCATTTGTAATTAAGGATCGGATATAGAATTTTTTTGTTACTCTGCTGAAACTTTCTGTTCTGATACAGATATAATGGTCAGACATTAAGGACACTCAGATTTGGGCAGCGAGTTAAATCCATAAAAACTGAGCCTGTGATAAATGAAATCTCCGAGGATGATGTTAATGACTTGAGTGATCAGATTCGCCAATTAAAGGTAAGCGCTTCCTTTATGCACTTATTTTTTTTTTCTTTTCTGTGTAACTCAAAGTAATGGACATCAGGATTACCGAGTATCATATGATTCACAGGAAGAACTAATAAGAGCAAAATCTGATGTCAATACTTCAGTTGGGAACAAAAATGGTTACTTTAAAGGGCAAAATGTACGTGAAAGCTTGAATCACTTGAGAGTAGGCCTTAATCGCTCTTTGATGTTACCTCGCATTGAAAATGACTCTGACAATGAAGTGAATGTGGATGAGGATGACGTGAGGGAACTACAGCAGCAGCTTAATGAATTACACTGTTCTATTGCAGAATGCTCTAGAAACTCTAGCCACTTCTCTTCTGTAGATGAAAGTTTTGAGACAGATTTGATGAGTGAAGATGAAGTAAATGGTCCAAAGGAAATTCACAATGAAGAAATCAATTTTATTACACATGAGGATATTTTTGCGACACATGAGGATATTTTTGCTTCAGAAGATGACCTTCCAAATACCCATAATACGACAAAGGCTGTTGATCCATCCATTAGAAGTAGTATATCTATCAGTTTATGTCGCCAGTCTCCAGTTCTTCAAGAGCCATCATTGTCTGAGTCTCCTAAAATTGGAAGTACCAGGAAAAGCATGGCCATTCCATCAACACTTATGGCAAGTCAGAACAATGTATTGGAGAGTGCCAACATAAAACCTAATGTGATGAGCCAATCACTTAAGCAAAGTGAGCATATCCGATCGTCTTTGCGCTCAAGCAAAATGTTTCCAGGCCCCACTGAGTCCTTGGCTGCCAGTCTTCAAAGAGGTTTGCAGATTATTGATCATCATCAGAGGAACTCAGCATCAAACAGATCCTCAGTTGCCTTCTCCTTTGAACATTTGGCATTGAAATCGTCTCCAGAAGTTGAGAGAGCCTATGGTTCTGTTCAAAAGCTAGCAGAAAAGGTACCATCGTCTGATGGACCATCTTCTTCTTTACTCTGTGCTTCTTGTAAACAAAAGATTGATGATCATTCTAATGAGATCCAAGATAGCCTGAAGACATGGATTATGGCAGTTGATGAAGCAGAAAATCCTAACAAATTTGCAATTAAGGTGGCTAAATGCATATTTGCACTTTATTTCAGCTGGGATCATGATGGCCTATGCTCTTCATTTATATTGCTAAATTTATTTGTTCTTCTCTTAGCAGGATGAAAGCAATAATTTGGCAGAATCCCACGACAGAGAGAAGGAACTTGAAAATGTTTGCAAGGAGCAAGCGGCTAAAATTGAGCAGGTGAATCACCTAGTAATTATTCTTTTAAGCCCTATAGATTTGGTTATTCTGCCACTTATATTTTCAGTAATTGACGTTCTGAATATCTGCAGGTAGAGCAATACAAACTTGAGAAAAAAAATTCCATCATTGGACATAATCAGGAAGGCAACAATCTTCTTGAGGGTTCAAGGAACCAAATAATACTAGTTCAGGAATCCAAACGCGAAGAGTATTTTTCACTGAAAGATCAACACAATGTTAGTTTTATTATTTCGTTCACTGCATAATGCAGATTTTACTATAATTTTCTTTATCTTGCAATTGATTGTCATATTTTGTTCCGTTGATTTTTTGCAGCTTCCGGAGGAGAAGGAAGCACTTCTTAAGGAAATTCAGGAGGTTTATGATTATGAAATAAAGGAAGATTATGAAATAAAGGAAGTTCAGGAGGTATATGATCATGATAACACATATTTTGATTTGAAGGAGAAGGAAGCACTTCTTAAGGAAATTCAAAGTTTAAGGGTCCAGTTGAAGTCATATACTGATGTACCTGCAAACAAATCCATTGATAAACTGAGATCTTCTTTGTTAGCACAATCCATTCAATTGCGAAGAAGTATAGATAATCGGTTCGCCAATGAGGAAGAACTGGAGAGGGAAAGGCAGAGATGGACAGAAATGGAGAGTGAGTGGATTTCAATAACTGATGAACTGAGGATAGATCTTGAATCCAATCGTCGCCGTGCAGAGAAGGTGGAGATGGAATTGAGTCTAGAAAAGAAATGCACTGAAGAGTTAGACGATGCACTTAGTAGGGCTGTCCTAGGTCATGCTCGAATGGTTGAACACTATGCTGAACTACAAGAGAAATACAACGACCTGGTCAGAAAGCACCGTGCAATCATGGAGGGGTTAGCAGAGGTGAAAAAGGCAGCAGCAAAGGCTGGAAATAAAGGTGGCAGTCACTTTGCCAAATCACTTGCAGCTGAGCTTTCTGCCTTAAGGGTGGAGAGGGAAAAGGAGAGAGAGTTCTTGAAGAAAGAGAACAAGAGTCTCAAAATCCAGCTTAGGGACACTGCAGAAGCTGTTCATGCTGCAGGAGAACTCCTTGTTAGGCTCAGAGAAGCAGAACATGCAGCCTCAGTCGGAGAGGTAACTTATATTACACTTCTTAAGGCATTTTTGTGAAAAAACAATGTTTAAGTCAAAGTACTACTGAATTTCTTAAGAAGCATTTCTTGCTACACAACCACATCAAGTATTGATATTGATAGCTATCTGATATGTATTTCTTGTTCCTGATTTGCCATTCAAACAGGATAACTTCAGCAATGTTCAGCAAGAGAATGAGAAATTGAAGAAGCAAATGGAGAAACTTAAAAGGAAGCACAAGATGGAGATGATCACCATGAAGCAGTACTTAGCAGAAAGCAGATTACCTGAATCCGCATTGCAACCATTATACAGAGAAGATTCTGAAGTAATCCATAGTACAACTACTGACGATGATCAGGCATGGAGGGCAGAATTTGGAGCAATATATCAAGAGCATTTTTGAGTTATCCAAAATCATTATTTCTCTCATGGGCTGACAGATCCTTCTTGGGTCCAACCCATACCTAATTAATTAATTTTGTTTTTCTTTCAAAATTCTTTTCCTTGTATTTTCTCTCTATATCTGGTGTTTTGTTAACTGTCTCGTTCTTTACTGCCATCATTTGGTAATAGATATTGCTATTAATTGTTTGCTTTTTTACCTGTTTCTCTTTATTGTTTCTGTTCTTGAATAAACATAATGGCTCAAGCAAAACTAGCACCAATCACTTTGTGGAAATAAGAATGAGAATGAGTGATTCCAATTGTTAATATAATGAGTGATTCTCTTTGTTGATATAATGAGTAATTTCCATTGTTAATGTTTGTTAAAAAAAAATAATAATGGAAATGAGATTTTTCATCAATGAGAATTATTCATTATTTTCTCCTCTTAGGGAATGAATATTTCATTCTAATGGGAATAAAGTCAGACTAGCTAAAAAAAGGTAAAAATTTTTATTTTTATTTTTATAAATCATGAATCATATACATGAACATACATATTTTTAAATATTTATGAAATTCAACTTTTATTTATAAACAAATTATCTTATTTTTATCTTTATAAATACTTTTATTTGCATTTATTCTTTTGTTTTAAATGTAGAACCGAATATTTAATTTACTATCAAATTGCAATAAAAATCTAGATTATACAAGAATTTTTAAGAAAAAAAAGATAAAAAACAATGTATTTTATTAATTGCAATTTTAAAATTGTAACTACTTTTTAATAAATTATATTTTTCCAATTATTATAATTTTTAAAAGTATACGTATTAAAAATAAATATAAAATATGAAATTGATTCTCATTTTCTTTTTAATGTTTAACCAATCATATGCAAATAAAATTTTATTATCATTTCTTAATAAATAAAAATAAATCAAACAACATGCAAAATTTAATCATTCTTATTCTTATTTTATTCTTTTCCATTCTCATTCATATTTTAATTTCCACTCTTGAACCAAACCAGTTCTAAGTTGATAGTTCAATTGTAAATAATTAGAGAATTTTAGGGTGTGTTTAGTTTGAGAAAATATTTTCTAATTTTCTTTTTTAATTTTAATTTTTAGTTTTCTTATTTTTTATTTTCCAAATAGAAAACTAATTAATAATTATAGAAAATTCCTTATTTTTCAAATTAAAAAATATACTTATTTTTATAAATAGAAATAAAAAATATCATTTTGAATTTTTCAGTAACTACTTATAACTTAATAAAATTTGGAAATGTATTTCTAATTTTCCAAATTAGAAAATAACATACTAAATAATAAATTCTATTTTCCAGTTTTTTTAGAATAATTTTTTAGAAAATTAATTTATTTTCCACAACTAAACACATTTTTAGTTTCGGCTTTCGGACATCATTAAAGTATAATTTTCTCCCGGCTTAAGATGATTGCCCAATTTTAATGTGGCACTAGAATTAAGAAAAACATCAATAATACAAGTAATTGACTAATATCTTCAAGTTCTAATATATACTATATATAACAGTACGGATTTTACTTTTTTAAACTATAAAAATTCTATTATGATTAAAATATTATTATTATTATTATTATTATTATTATTATTATTATTATTATTATTATTATTATTATTATTATTATTATTATTATTATTATTTGTTTTTAAAAACTAAATAGGAGAAAACATTAAGAAAGATTATCATAAATTTATTAATATAATAGGAGAAAAATAAAAAAAAATATTTTTGGTATCCAAATAAGAAAAAATAAATATATTAATTTCCTATATAGAAGTCAATCTTTTATTTCTATTTTGATTATAAATCCTCTCTTTCTCAAAATTTTATATTTCTTGTTTCTTTATGCTTCATGGTAATCTATTTCTATTTTATTTTCAGTTCATTATTTACTTTCATTTTATTCGTAGCTATTTATTCATTTGGATTTTCTTAGTTCTTCAATAATTGCGGGTAACACAGAAAGACCGAAAACGTCTTCATTAAAGTTTCATATTACAGATTCATTATACTTAAAAAATTAATAGATGTTTGCATTATTAGATTAATTTCTTGATATTTTTAATTATATATATAGCAGCTTATTTTAAATTCAAACTGATTGAAGCTATTTACGTTATTTATAGATTTTAATTTTTTTTTTTAGTTTTACAATTTATGATTTTATGGTATAGATTATGAATAGCATTAAGGACATTAGTTGAAAAAAAATTAAAAAAGAAACTGAAAATGAAAGTTGACGTCATGGGCAAAATATATATTTAAATTCCACCGGAGAACATATGTTAGTCTATAATTATGGCCATTGAAATTAAAATAGAAAATTTGTTGTCATGGGATCAATGGAAAAAATATATTTTGTTGGCTTAAATGCTAAAATTCATGTATTTTGATTATAAAACCATGATTTATTTATTATATTTTAGTGTGAGTATTTTGCTCAATTTCGTGAACAATTTCTATAAGAGTGGGAAATATTTTAAAGCTCAATTCACCCATATTTTTGGAGCTATTTGGAACCTACATATTTAACTTAAAGACATATTGACTTTGGGATATTTGGCATTACTCTTCAAAAAAACAGATTTATAATTTTTTTATTTAATTGATTAATTTTTTTAATTTTTTAAAAACTAAATTTTACAAATTTACTTTTAAAAAAATATATATTTACCTGATTCTATATAAAAATAATTTTTAAAATTTAAAAAATTAAAAATAATTTTTTTTTCAAACGCAATGTCAAACGAACATTTTATTTTTCATATCTATAAATATATTAAAAGTGGATTAAAATTCATTGTACTTATTACAATGAATTTATGATTTTTTACAGTGAATTTATCGCTGTATAGTGAATTTTCAACTTTGTTCTTATACGAGATTGATGTTAGTTGTCTAAAAAGTAAATTTATAATTTTTTAATTTATTGACTGATTTTTTTAATTTTTTATAAAGTGATTTTTTCAAAACTGTTTTTGAAAAAAATATTTATTTATTTAGCTAGTTTTCAGAATTCAAAAAATTCAGTAATAATTTTTTTTTTTTAAAAACGTTTTTACCATAACACCCATAAGAAAAACGACGTGGTACGAGAGAAAATATTTTACATGAGTAGTTGGCAGATGAGAGAGATTTTATTTCCCAACGATGGAAATATATTTTTTACAAAACGTTATTTATCATTTTACCCCTATTATCTAATCATCTAGAATATGCAACAAATAAAAAAAATGGGTATATTTGTCTTTAACAGTGAAGACCCTTTTTTTTTTCCTTTGGTCAAACCCAATTTCCAAAACCCTATAACCAAATTCTCCCCAAACCCACCTCTCATGGTCTCATCCTTCTACCATTTCTCAACGATCCACATCTAACATCCAAATTCTGTCCATTGTTTTGATTTGCCATTTCGATTATCTTTTCTTATTTTTTTATTTCTTATTATGCCATTCCTATTGCTTTATCCTTAACACTTTTTTTTTTTTTTTTTTCTGAAGAACTTGCAATGGCTGGGTCTGAAAAATTCAAGCTTGGATTTAAATAAGAACTTGCATCTTTGTATAGTTAATTTTTTTTTATTTTCATTTTTTTGTTATGTTATTTATGGTTAGTCCATGCTAAGTTCAAAGTATATCTTTTTACTTTAAATTTTCTATTACTTTTCTAAAATTCCATTTGCTTCTTTTTTTTTTTCCTGTTCGTATGATTTTTTGTGTTTTTGCCTACTTTCGTTATACTTTCATGTATTTTTTTTTCTTTTATAGATATGCCAAGTTTTGTAATTTTAGAAATTTCCATTGTTATTGCTCATTTGCATTTTTGGTTGGTTGAACATGGATTTTTGGTCTGATATTTTTTGATCTACAAACTGCAAAATTTACATAACTGAACTAGGGATTTAACTTTATTTGGTTCTCTAAATTCATGCATCGTTAAGATTAGTGATGACATCTGTTAAATGATCCAACGCTCCATAACGATGTATATCTTTGAATTAAAATTTATGTCAGAAACAAATCTGAGTCATATAATTTTTTCTTATTTTTATTTACTTTTATAATATTCTATATATGCTTTTTATAAAATGATTATCTTTGTAACCAGGAAAAAATTTTATTTCATTTATGATGTTTTGGTTCATTTAGTTTCTATACCTGTTGCATTTTTTTAAACTATTGTAAACTACTGAGTATCCTGTTTTATAGACATTAACTTGATCTGTAATAGAAAATACTTTTAGTTCATTTGAGTTATTTTAATCAATTTGCTTCTGACTCTTTTATTTATTCAGTATGTCTTCAACGTCTATAAATAGTAGTCCTTTCCAGACGTGCTTTGCATCTCTTCATTGCCCTTTCTTTATTTTCTTTCTATCTCAAGCTTAGGTAACATTAGTTCTTCACTTAATTTTTTTTATATATAAAACATCTTATAAGAAATAGTAATAATATAATGAGATATTAATTTTATATTATGTGGTTTTGATTTTTTTTTTTAAATGTATCCGTCATATTTTCTAATTTAGGTTCCGAATTGCGCTTGTCGCTAAGTCGACGCGTTAGACTGATTAGAGTTTAAAGTCGGATTTTAACTGGAAATTAACCAAAATAAAGACAAATTATCATAGAAAATATTTAATAAAGTATTTAAAATATTTAAATGTGTTAAATTACAGTAAATGATCCAAATTTATAATTTACTAAAAATTTACTGAAAACTTGAGGCACAATAGGGATCACGGGTATGAACCTAACTTATAGGCGTGAAAGAAATAGTCATGACCATGACATGGCTATAAGCTAGATACGGGGGTAATATTTTCTTCACTGTCATGAAATAGTGTGAATTGACTAGTTCATGAGCGTGAATGTCATGTTTTCAACAATTTATTTATTTGTTGTTTAATAAGAGATTTCAAATAAAGGTTCAAGATGTGATAGATACTCAGTGATATTGCTTATAATACAAGTATGTTCAAATAAGCCCTGTAATTTTATAGGAACAATGTTACACTATGTGAACATGTGATATAGTGACCAAAAATAATTTATGGGATTTATGAAGAAAAAGGATTATGGATTGTATAAGAATAATGATAAAACCTTAGAACACCTAGTCTAAAATTAGAATATGGAATAATTTGGCATGCCAATTAGGAGTTAGATTATACCAGTGATGACACGTTTATTATATCAATGATGGTACACATATATTATGTTGGTGATGACACTCTTTACTATACTCAGGTGATACTTTTTATTATAGCTGAATGACCAACCCCATTATCCTGATTATTGGTGCAATCATAGGTGTTATGAGCATAATTACATGGAGAATGATATGAGGTATATTATATGCAATATATATGTTAATTTCTTATATACAAATGAACGTGATATGATGATGTGTTTATATGAAATGATCATATGTCGCATGCAAATATAAGAAGTACATGAAATCATGAGATATGTGTAAAATGACATATAGATGCATGTTGTATATAATATAGTATATTGTCTTATTTATATATACCATTAAACCTAGTACTTAGCGTGAGAGTTCCTCTTATGCAGATACAATAATGATAGATTGGTAGAAAGTAGAAAAAGTCAACAGAGACTTGATTCAACACAACAGTTATATATTGACAGTGGGTTCAATGTTTTTGTTTCGTTTTTCTATGTATTTTCTTTTATGTTGTATATAAACTAAACTCAACTTTTTTAGCAAAGATTAATATTTTTATAAATAATACTTTTGCATATAAAATGTATATGGTTTATTCTATTATGCTATTATTGTGTAAAGTTTTAGGAAAAAAATGTTTCGTTTTTCAATAATTAACAAGTATATTTCCTAGAAAAGGTAGCATAGTGTTCTCTTATTTGGGCACTTGCTACTAGGGTAAATGAGTGATACAATATTGATGTATTCTTGTTTAGTTTAGTTTTTAGTTATGTTTTTAGAAACTTTTTACTTTTGTATTTTTAGGTACTTAGAAGTTTTATTTTTATGTTTTCAAGAAAAAAAAAAGAAAATGTGTTGAGTAAGAGCAAAGGCCCTCACGCACACGAGAAAAGTGTCACATGTGTGAGTGAGAGTTAAATTAAAAGGCCCTCGCTCATGTGAAGGCTTGTCAAGTAAATGAGGGGTTGCTGAAGCCTGAAGGGAGTTCTTCCACTTCTATCGTTGGCACAAGACTTTGATTGCAGGAACAAAGATATTAAAATTTGTTGTGGGCGTGCCGATCAATGTGGGTGCATCATTCACACATCTTTATTTCCTATCACTCACATGAAGATTCAGAGCGTATGTGAAGATTGCTGAACTAAAGGAAGAATCATGTCACACACATGAAGGTGTATCACGCACGTGACACCCCTTTTTGCTATAAAGTGTAGTCGTGATCCAACTCTTATTCTGATCAAGTGGGGTCCATACTTTAAAGATAAATGTCAATTTGAGGATCAAATTTATAGGAGATTATCTCTTAAATTATAAAGAATCATATCTTTAGAGTTAGAATTCGAGTAGGACGTCTTAGATTATAAATTCTAATTTTCTTTTATGTTATTGAAAGACCATAAGAATCAAAAGGGTATGAATTGGTGACTTTTCGATGAGAGAAGAAATATAAAAACTTTTATCAAAGGAAGATTAAGAGAGAAATAACATGAGATTTATAGAGGTTTAGGCCTCAAAATCCACTCCTCTCCTCAACCAATATTGAGAATTTAAATCCTCTAATAATATACTTCAAGGTATAGATTAAACTTATGACATACTTGTATCAATCAATCTATACATACGTTACGTGGATAACTACGATTATAACCGAAGTGTATCAATTTTTTTAATTTAATGGTAATAATATTGTCTAACACTTAATTAATCATTTTTATTTTTCTAAAAATTTCGGTAATATAACGACTATAAACTAACTCATTTGCAAAGTAAACAATACATAACTCATTATTGGGCACAACAACACATATATAATACAAAATATTTTACATTCATCTACAAATCATTCTTCCATTATTCACACATATAATAATTTACAAATACTATTTATCATAACATGTACAAGATTCATTCTTACAACTCCCTATTTATACATATATATACATGTCATTATTAGTAATATCCTATTACTATTTTGTTCTTTCGTCTGCTTCCAAAATTTGTATACTTGTTCCGGCTTTTTTCGCTATTATTTGCACGCAATCAAATAACTACGTGCTGAACATTAATATGTTCAGTGGTAATTACTAATCTACAATTTTTCACTAATTATATTTTCATGCAATTACATTTTTAATATACTGTTCAATTTTTCTCTTTAATATATAATTCATTTTATCAATACTTTATTTTTAATTACTCTTAGTTCACTATTTAATCTCTTAATTAATTTTGTCAATTTTTTTTCAAATAAATATGTTTTTTCTTAACTTTCAAAATTGTTCAATTTAATCCTTCATTTCTTTCTTCTTTTCAATTTTTCATTTAATTAGCTACAAGTTTCACTTTAATTCTTAAATTTTTATTTATTTACAATAATGCCACTAACTATATATTATTTACACTTTTACCACTAATATTTTCATTTTTTATTTTTTTTACTTATTTATTTATTTTTTTCTATACAATTTAATATTTATCTTCACTTATTATTCATTTTTTTCAATTTTACATTTTTTGCTTTTGTTACAATTATCACCTTTATTATTATTATTATTATTATTATTATTATTATTATTATTATTATTATTATTATTATTATTATTATTATTATTATTATTATTATTATTATTATTATTATATCACTTTTATCATGTTTATCAAATTTATCACTTATGTCATTTTTATCATATTTTTTATTTTTTATTATTTTTCTCATATTTTTTCATTTTATTCATTTTTATTCACATTTTTCACATTTATCATTTTCATTATATTTTTTACATTTATTATTTTTCTCATATTTTCACTTTTATCATTTTATTCACATTTGTCACTTCTATTATTATTACTAATTTTATTCATATTTGTCCTTAGTTTCCATTCGATAGAAAATTTTCGGACTATATACATGGGACGTTGACCAAAAGTCCACTTTACTAATGAGTAATTCTGAAGGATCATCCGAGCACTGCACGGTACACTATTCACTGAATCACTATTATTGTAGTAGACCATCATTGGCCTAAATAAGCGAGTCGCTATGATCCACACCGGGAAATGGTGACCCTATGGCTAGTCAATTATATCATTGACTAGATTTAACTATCAGAAAAATAAATAAAGACATTATTTTATTTTTTAATTCAATTTCCATTAAATTCATAAATTTTATTATTTTATTTTACATTATTAATCAATTAATATTTTATTCTTTCATAACAATTTTATCACTACCAAAATTTTTCATATTTTTCATTTTAATATTTCAATATTTCATTACGGATAATCAATTAAGTTATAAACTCACTAAATATATTTTATTCATTATTTTTCATTTCATACATAATATCATCAATAAATAGAAAAATTTGTAATATTTAATTTAAAAATTTTTAATAAATTTCTACACATTTAAAATCATATTTTCTTGTATTTCATGACTAAATTTTCATTTAATTAGCAAAGAAAATATTAATTTATCTTCATTTTTTTGCCTATATTTAATTTTCAGCACGAAAATTTTTCTTTCACTTTCTAATTATTGATTTCACTAATTAATACATTCATTATTTCATATGTATCATAATATTACACTAAAATATATTTATTCCTTAATATTCATTTTTCACATAATAAGGTCATATTTTACAATTTTTACTAATTATTTTTTTTTAATTGAAATTAATCATTCTAATTCACTTTTCATAATCCATTAATCATGTTTTAAGCATTAATTAGCAATTACATGCAACACACACAATTTTTTAAATTTCTATAACCCTAAATTATGTTTAATAAATAGAAATAAATAGATTTTGAAATCACTAATCTTAATTTCTTATTTAGGCCTTCCTAATCTTCCTTTTCCTTATCATTTCCTTTGGAAGCACCTTCACCTTACTTTTACCGTACCATGATCAAAATTTTCCCTTCATTAATCCATCAATATTTTACTTCCTTAACTCAAATAAATTTCATATTTAACATCTGCATCTCTTAAACTATCTATTTGAATTATTCAACTAATTTAAAACTATAAAATTCTCTTACCTCAAATTTGAATTCTAACTTTCCTCCTTTGATTTTCTTCCACTTTAGCCTTCCAAATGAAGATTAAAAACTTCTATTAGCTATTAGATATGCTGAAATTAATTTTGGCTGATTGATTTTGGTGTGAGAATTGAAGAAAAATGAAAAAATTTGAAAGAGAAAAAGGGAGAGAGTGGTTCGGCCAAGAGGGAGGGGAAAAGGAAGAAGATTGAGAAGAATTCTCTCTAGAGAATTCTGATAATTTGGGTTTTATATAGTTGGTTAATTTGGTTGGTCTTGGGTCAAACAAAGCTCAACCCAATTAGGTCCAATTATACACTATAAATTATTTTTCTCACTTTCTAAGCTCAATCTCACCCAAATTTAATTCCATAATTCTTAAAATATTTTTATATGTCTATAAAAATTCAATCGGAGTCCATTTTCTATCCAGCTCTCTCAAACCGAACTAATAATTCAATTTTTCAGTGTTATAGTAAAATTTATTTTTTACTATTAAATAATTATAAATATTATTTAGAGTCTATCCATGACTTAAAATAAATTTTTGGATATCGTTTGCTATTTTTTTATTCCGGTCAGAATATGGTTAACCGAATATTTAATTAAATCAGATCTCTTTTTTCTTAGTTTTGACTTTTGAGGGCTTATTTGATTTTATTTTTACTCTAAATTTTACCCTCAGAGTAGTCATAACCTATATTTTCCGATGATTAAATAAAATATTTTTTATCCACGGGTGTATTTTTAATCCCTGAGTATGCTGATCAATCTCGGAAACTATAGTTTACAACTAACTTGGTATTTGAGCCATTACAAAACTCTTTACAAGCTTACAAACAAGCTACCCTACCCAAGACTCACACTTAAACCCAATAGTAAGTATTTTAATCCAAATACAACTCATTCAATCACACATGAGCAATTGATTGCAAGAATGAAAATACTCAACTACCCAGAAAACTAAAAAATACTTGAAATTTTAGAGAGAAAAAAAGAATGTAGCTATAAATAATGAATGCACAAAGATCTTTAAGATGAGTACAAGTATTAATTACTTAATCTCAGTTTCTCTAACCCCTATAAGTCTTGAAAGAGAGCTGCATATACTTTCTCAGGAAAAAGAAGTCGTTGAGGTGTATTTAATGCAAAGATAGTTGTTTAACCACTTTTTCCGTGCGTGCCTATTAGCATTTAATTTTCAGATTCATGAGCATGACATACATGACAAGTTGTGAACTATGTTGTGAATCCTGGCCGTGAATAATTCTGGATAAGTTTTCAAATTGTTGATCCTCGATATTCACAGGCGTGAAGAAAAGTGCAGACCGTGAAACAAATCGTGAACTGGCCATGAATAGTTATTGAACTTTTGGTATGTCTGACTTCGATCTTCACAGGCATGAATTACTAATAATGGGTACGACTTATTGTCTGGTCATAAACTATTTCATGAAACTTGGTCGTGAATGACTGATTTTGAATTTCTTCATGCCAAGTTTATTTCATAAGCATGACTGATAGTTCATGGGTATGAACAACAACTCTTTTGCATTATTTGTCTTTTATTAACGTGATTTCATTCATTAAAAAGTTGATGATCATTTAACCTGTATAATTACTTATAACACAAAATATAGTTGAATTTTGTATTACTCAATTATTTGTTAGCATCAAAAGGACAAAAATACCCTTTAAGGTTCAACAATCTCTCCTTTTTTTATGGTAACAAATAATTGTGCAATATGTGGTTAATGAGAAAATTTTTCTCCCCCTCAAAATATGCTTAACAAAATGAAAGTTAGGAACATAGGCATGCCACTTAACTCAAGTCATGATCATAGAATCAATTTAGTTCAAAAAGCTAATTTATAAGCAATTAGACCAAAAAGACATAGTCATAAGTTAAAATATGCATATAACTCTATAAATATCAATTAAGGCAATATCAAGAAATGCATATGAAACCAAAATCAATTTATAAGCAATATAGTCCATTAGGTCATACACATAGTGCAAAAACTAAAATCAATTTATAAGCAATATAGTCCATTAGGTCATACATATTGTGCAAACCTTTCATCTCCCCCCTTTTGTTACAATTAAAAAAAAATGACAAATGTGAGTAAAAACCAAAACCAAAAGTAATAATACTTTAAAAGCTACAAGCTTAGAGATGTTTAAAACACTAAAGCAAAAAATAGATGAGTTTTAAAGTATTAAGTGAAACAAAAACATTCACAAGATCCCTAATGCATAATTAAAAAAAAGATAGAAGATCAAGGTTGGTCTCTAAAAAGCTAAAGTCGAAGGCGAGCCACCTCGTCCTTCAGACCAGCTATGCAAGTATTTATAATGTTCTTAAGATCTTCCATCTTTTGATCCATACTCTCTTGAAAATTCTCAAAGCTCTACTGAAGCATATTAAAATGAGGTCTAATAAGAGCCATAAGCTGATGTGTGTAGGAATGAAGGAGGAGGTGAGGTCTCAGCAGCTAGGGTAGTCAAGGGCTCAACTCGGGGTCTTTTGCGCTAAGCCTTGCCCTGTAACCCGACCTTGAAGTCATCAAAGTCCCCATCTTTCCAGATAACCTCATCCAGGGGATATTTAAACCGATAATAAATATCTTCCGAATAAATAATCTGAGAAACTGCCCCCATCTTCATGAAAGACTTAATGTTTAGTTTATTTTTAACTGAGATAGGCAAAGTTGTATAAGGAGGGTTATCCAGGTCTAGTAGTTTAAGCTCAACAGTTAAGTGAGTCGTATAGCTACCTATCAGAATGTCTCTAGATGGTTGAGTAGCTATGGATAAGAAATGGTTAGCAAACCATCAATTCATGGAAATAGGCTATTAGCACCTAGCATAATAAAAAAGCATTAGCTCAGTCTTATAAATTGCTCCGTTATTGTCACCTCAAGCAAATATGTTGTAAGTCAGAAATCTATGACCGTACTTCAGTGCTGCTGAGGCATGATAAGGGCTCTTAGTCAATTTGACATCCCATGAGGAATCTTGACCAACATACGTCCAACCAGTATATGCACTAAAATTAGGGGCATGAATTTCATTCATCAAGTCCTTAGTAGATAATTTAAACATACCAGCAAAAGCAGTAGCAGACAATTCAGAGAACAAAGCTGAAACGTCATTTTTCTGAAGTTATCAACATGCAAGGTGCTTAGAAACTCTAAAGTTAACTCTCTAAAGGTAGGCTTGAAAATGTTGATAAAGTCAAAAAGTCCCAAATTTCTCAGCCGATTGTTAACATATGACTATATTCCATAGACTCTCACACAATCCTAATTAAAAGACCAAGAGCTGAAAGATGGCATGTTTTTATAAAGTTATACTAGCGAATGGCACTAGAGGGTAATTGTAACACCCTCTTATATAGTTAGGAATAATCCCAACTATATAGGAGAATGTCACCTGCGTATTACCTTAAAATTCGTTTGAATTAAAGTTTCTTCCATTTTAGTTATTATATTTTCATATGTTAACTAATATATTTGTTTTTCATGATAGCAATATATCATTCAATTAATGAATCTATTTTATATGCAGAATTAATAAATCGTGACCACATTTTTTAAACATATGTTTGGGCTTTCGTTATCCCCATGCTTACAAAATACATATAATCCAAATAAAATTTCATGTTTCCAACATAAAAAGACATGTAAAACTTTTGAAAACCATAATTATACTCATCACCCATGACATATGGACATGAACAAAATACATGTCATGTAAAGCACCAACCCTCTGATGTGGATTTACTTTATTTGACTCTGTATGAGCTTGCTTCTCTTCCTGTCAACTTCTCTCTATAGGCTCCGAACCTGCGTATAGGAAAACACCCACACGCTAAGCAACCTAATGCTTAGTGGTACATAAGTGCATAAATATTCATACATACACTTATGATATATCATAAAAATTTCATGTTCATATTATCCAATTTCGCATATAAGTAATCATAAATAATAATCCATATATCACAATCCTTTTTATAGCAATATAAAAAAAAGAAATCAATTTATCATATATCAATATGGAATATTGCATACCTGGTTTACTGGTTCAACACATATACATGTCATAATTTACAAAGGTAAATTCATATTCATACCTTATTTATGAATTCTATTTTCTTGTTTCATTTACCTGATAACTAATTTTTTCCATATTTCTTTTTTAAAAAAATATTTTATATTTTATAGCTCCAAAACTCTAAATCCGGACTATTTGGATGTGGGTTGTGAAACATGAGCGCTCTCACCCGAGCTTAATGTCACGCCCCGCAAAGGTTCATGCGGAATTTCTCGCACATTTACATTTTGGCACACATATGTAATATTCTAGAAGGCCAATGTAAACCGTTAGATTAAATGGATCGTGGCCGTCCATTTTGGTAGGTAGGAATTAATCCTAGCCCTCCATTTGTTAGGTGGGAGTCAATCCTAGCCATCCATTTTGGTAGGTGGGAGTTGATCTTAACCATTCATTTGGTAGGTGGGAATCAATCCTAGCCATTCATTTGGTAAGTGGGAGTTAATCCTAACCATCCATCTGGTAGGTGGGAATTGATCTCGGCCATCCATTGAAGAGGTGGAGGCCTATATATACCTTATGTAAATTCATTTGTAATCATTCACTCAATTCAATCAATTCAAGCATTTCAAGTAATACAAAGCTTTTCTCTCAAACTCTCTTGTGTTCTTGCTTTGCTATTGAATCTTCTCGATCTCTAAGTTCCGTTCTATTCTCTTTGGAGTGCTTTTATCGGTTTGGAAGGCAGGCTTAGTGCAACGGACCGTGCTAAGTGCCGCACGATTGCTAGTTAAACTCTAGGGTCGTGACAGTTGGTATCAGAGCCAAGGTTCGAAGCTTTACTACCTTTGGCATAATGAAGGCTACTGCCCCAGCTACACCTAGCGTGGAAGTTCCATCAATGGAACGTGGTCGTGAAGAAGTTCGAAAACCATCTAAAGAATCTCGAGCCAAGTCGAAAGACATGATTTCTAGCTTGGAAGCACGTGTTGTGAGTGCTCAGGACAACTTGGGAGAGTTGTTCGACCGAGTAGACAACTTGGAGGAACGTTGCAGCGGCTTGGAGGCCGAGGATGCGGAGATCCATGCAGCGGTCAAGATGTCCCTCAACGAGCTAGATGGTGGGTTAAGGCAAGAGATTGATGGGCTGAAATCCGAACTTGTTAAGGTACGTGATCTCTTCCAAAGAGAAATTTCCAATGTGTTACTTAGAGTTGAGGATGTGAGTGGTGATCTAGCACTATGCAAACGGGCTATGGCTTCGGGAACCAATACAACCACTATCATTGAGGCCAAGAAAGTGGAAGTTCCTAAGCCAAAGACTTTCAATGGTGCTCGGAATGCTAGGGAAGTTGAGAACTTCCTATGGGGGCTGGATCAATACTTTGAGGCTACTGGCGTAACGGACCATGCCAGTAAAATCCGAACTACTGCCATGTACTTGACCGACACTGCTATGCTGTGGTGGAGACGAAGGCATGGAGATGTGCAACGTGGGGTGTGCACAATTGATACCTTTGAAGACTTCAAAAGGGAGTTCAAAAGCCAATTTTTCCCCGTAAATGCTGAGGAAGAGGCGAGAGGTCGGCTTCGACGACTAAAGCAGATGGGTAGCATAAGGGAGTATGTGAAGGAGTTCACAACCTTGCTGCTAGATGTCCCTGACACATCGGACAAGGATGCTTTATTCTTGTTCATGGATGGTCTCCAATCATGGGCTAATATTGAGCTCAAACGACGTGGTGTCCAAGACTTATCTTCGGCCATTGCCGTTGCTGAAAGTCTTATTGATTACTCCTCAAACAAAGAAGGCCAGAGGCCAGCTGATAGAAAGTTTGTTGGAGCAAGAAATGGGGGAGGCCATGCCAAGAGTCAGAACCATAAAAATCACAAAGAAAGCTACTCATTCAAGCCCCGAGACAAGGGGAAGGAAAGGGAAGAACATGGTGCCTCAAAGCCCCGTGTGACGTGTTTCATATGCGACGGACCGCATTGGGCACGAGAATGTCCCAAAAGGAAGACATTGAATGCTTTAGTTGCCTCCACTCATGATCAAGAGAGAAGTGAGGCAGATGAAGGTGCGAAGATGGGATATTTGCGGTTGCTTAGTGCATTGCAAAGTGCCCCAAAGTCCCCCAAGGGACTCATGTTTGTGGATGCAACCATCAATGGGAAAGTTGCCAAAGCCCTAGTCGACACAGGTGCATCTCACAACTTTGTTTCGCTAGAGGAAGCCAAGAGACTTGGTCTCAAGGTTGCCAATGGAGGTGGCTCCCTCAAAGCAGTTAACTCGGCGGCACGACCTCTCCAAGGAATTGCCCGCGGAGTAAAGGTCAGTCTCGGTGCATGGACTGGCCAAGTAGATTTATCTGTGGCACCCATGGATGATTTTTCGGTGGTATTTGGCATGGAGTTCTTGGACCAGGTAAGAGCTTTCCTTGTTCCATGTTCAAACTCTATGTGCATTATGGATGGACCAAAGGCTTGTCTAGTACCGACGGAGAGGACCACCAAGCCTACTACCCAAGCTCTCTCAGCACTTCAATTCAAGAAAGGATTGAAGAGGGAAGAAGAGAGTTACTTGGCCATTTTAAAGGAGTATGATGATGATGAAGCATCACCACAACTAAACTTGCCGACGGAGGTGCAAGTTGTCTTGGATGAGTTCCAGGATGTGATGCCGGAGGCGTTGCCAAAACAATTACCCCCAAGGAGGGAGGTGGACCATGAAATTGAGCTGGAGCTTGGCACAAGACCACCAGCAATGAGTCCTTACCGGATGGCAAACTCGGAGTTGGCAGAATTGCGGAAGCAACTCAACGAGCTGTTTGATGCTGGTTTCATTAGACCATCCAAAGCTCCATTTGGTGCCCCGGTGCTTTTCCAGAAAAAGAAGGATGGTTCACTGAGAATGTGCATTGACTACCGTGCTCTAAACAAAATCACGGTAAAGAACAAATATCCTATCCCTCTCATTGCTGATTTGTTTGATCAATTGGGGAACGCAAGATACTTCTCCAAGTTGGACTTGCGGTCGGGATACTACCAGGTGCGCATAGCAAAAGGGGATGAGCCGAAGACTACATGTGTAACAAGGTACGGTGCTTATGAGTTCCTTGTTATGCCCTTTGGTCTCACTAATGCACCTGCTACCTTCTGCACTCTCATGAATAAACTCTTTCATCCCTACCTCGATCGGTTCGTGGTAGTATATCTTGATGATATTGTCATATATAGCCGGACTATGGAAGAACATCTTGAGCATTTGAAGAAGGTGTTTGAGGTCCTCAGAGAAAATGAGCTATATGTTAAAAGGGAGAAATGTTCCTTTGCCCAAGATGAGGTGATGTTCTTGGGTCATGGGATAAAAGATGGGAAGTTGATGATGGATGGAGACAAGGTGAAAGCCATCCAAGAATGGGAACCTCTTACTAAGGTCCCCGAGTTACGGTCTTTCCTTGGACTTGTGAACTACTACCGGAGATTCATCAAGTCATATTCAGCAAGAGCAGCTCCACTAACAGACCTACTCAAGAAGAACAATACTTGGGAGTGGACAAACAAGTGTCAAGCCTCATTTGATGACTTGAAAAAGGCCATTACCGAAGAACCAGTGCTTTACTTGCCAGATCCCTGTAAGATGTACGAGTTGCATACAGATGCTTCAGACTTTGCCATTGGTGGAGTATTGATGCAAGATGGGCACCCGATAGCATATGAGAGCCGCAAGCTCAATGACACTGAACGCCGCTACACAGTGCAAGAAAAGGAGATGACTGCTATCATCCATTGTCTAAGGGTGTGGCGACATTACTTGTTGGGTTCTCACTTTGTGATCATGACAGACAATGTAGCAACTAGCTACTTTCAAACTCAAAAGAAGTTGAGTCCTAAACAAGCTCGGTGGCAAGACTTTTTGGCAGAATTTGACTACAAGCTTGAATACAAGCCCGGTAAGGCTAATGTGGTAGCTGATGCACTAAGTCGGAAGGCGGAGTTAGCAGCTTTGAGTAGACCAAGCAGTCCCTTGCTGGAAAAGATCAAAGAAGGGTTGGAGCATGATGCCTTGGCTCAAAAACTCATTGTCCTCATCAAGGAAGGAAAGACAAGGCGATTTTGGCAGAGTGACGGACTACTCTATGGCAAGAAAAATCGCATCTACGTTCCTAAGTGGGGGAACTTGAGAAAAGAGATGATCAAGGAATGTCATGATTCATTATGGGCTGGACACCCAGGCATGAAACGCACCCTTGCCTTGATCAAGTCTATTTACTATTGGCCTCAACTGCGGGATGATGTTGAAGCCTACGTGAGAACTTGTCTTGTTTGCCAACAAGACAAAATAGAGCAACGTGCACCCGGTGGCTTGCTAGAACCGTTGCCTATTTCGGAGAGACCATGGGAGAGTGTCTCGATGGACTTCATCACTTGCTTGCCAAAATCAGAAGGCTTTGGCAGTATAATAGTGGTCATTGATCGCTTCAGTAAGTATGCAACATTCATACCTGCTTCGGCGGATTGCACTGCTGATGAGACTGCACGGTTGTTCCTCAAACATGTTGTGAAGCATTGGGGAATTCCATCAAATATCGTGAGTGATCGAGACCCATGATTTACTGGGAAGTTCTGGACAGAATTGTTCAAGCTGCTGGGATCAGACTTGAACTTCTCCACCAGTTTTCATCCACAAAGCGATGGGCAGACGGAACGTGCCAATGCACTACTGGAGCTGTATCTTAGGCACTTTGTTAGTGCCAACCAACATGATTGGGCTAAGTTGCTGGATGTAGCTCAATTCTCATATAACTTGCAGCAAAGTGAATCCACTGGCAAGAGTCCCTTCGAGATCATTATGGGACAACAACCTATGACTCCTCATGCTTTGGCCACAAGCTATGAAGGGAAGAGTCCTGCAGCTTTCAAATTTGCTAAGGCATGGCATGAGCAAGCTGAGTTGGCCCGAGCCTATTTGAACAAGGCATCGAAAAAGATGAAGAAGTGGGCTGACAAGAAAAGAAGAATGGTCGAATTTCAGGAAGGAGATTTGGTCCTTGTCAAATTATTACCACAACAGTTCAAGTCCTTGCGGAAGGTTCACAAGGGGTTGGTACGGAAATACGAAGGGCCATTTCCTGTCCTTAAGCAAGTTGGAAAGGTGTCTTACAAGCTACAACTACCTCTCAAGCTTAAAATCTATCCAGTCTTTCATGTAAGTATGTTGAAGCCTTACCATGGAGACGAAGAAGATGCAAGTCGAGGAGAGTCAAAAAGGGCACCCACTGCAGTAGTAACCTCCTTTGATAGAGGAGTGGATTCCATTCTGGCAGACCGCCTAATTCGGCGTAGAGGTGTACCAAGTTATCGGGAATACTTGGTCAAATGGAAGAATGCCCCAGACATAGAGGCAAGCTGGGAACCTGAAGACACTTTGTGGCAATTCAAAGATGACATAGAAAGGTTCAAGCTTGAAGGCGCGACGAGGGCGTCGCGAACTTGAGTGGGGGAGAGTGTCACGCCCCGCAAAGGTTCATGCGGAATTTCCCGCACATTTACATTTTGGCACACATATGTAATATTCTAGAAGGCCAATGTAAACCGTTAGATTAAATGGATCGTGGCCGTCCATTTCGGTAGGTAGGAATTAATCCTAGCCCTCCATTTGTTAGGTGGGAGTCAATCCTAGCCATCCATTTTGGTAGGTGGGAGTTGATCTTAACCATTCATTTGGTAGGTGGGAATCAATCCTAGCCATTCATTTGGTAGGTGGGAGTTAATCCTAACCATCCATCTGGTAGGTGGGAATTGATCTCGGCCATCCATTGAAGAGGTGGAGGCCTATATATACCTTATGTAAATTCATTTGTAATCATTCACTCAATTCAATCAATTCAAGCATTTCAAGTAATACAAAGCTTTTCTCTCAAACTCTCTTGTGTTCTTGCTTTGCTATTGAATCTTCTCGATCTCTAAGTTCCGTTCTATTCTCTTTGGAGTGCTTTTATCGGTTTGGAAGGCAGGCTTAGTGCAACGGACCGTGCTAAGTGCCGCACGATTGCTAGTTGAACTCTAGGGTCGTGACATTATGGTATTCTATGAATTTTTAGATTAATGTCTTATCTTTTATATACAAAAAGATTCATATAAATCTGAATTTTCTAGCTAAAGTTATGTCCAAATAACCGTATAGTGCTCAGTAAAAATATGTCAAGTATTTTTCAGAATATTCTTAGGTCCGAGATTTGGTATCAAATTTTAGGTCTAAAATAAATCGTAACTAACATTTATACTCTTCATAAAGTTTTTATATCTATGTGTCTACTTTAATTTCCAACTAGTTTCATCCCAATCCAAGTTTCAGAAAAAAAGATATAATCAAAATACCATAGAATGTTCAGAAAATAACTACTCATAATTTTCTGGGTACTTTCAAATCAGAGATTTTGTAGAAATTATTAGACCAACTTAGAGTAAGATATAGCATTTATACTCTTTATAAAAGTTTTAGGTCTATGTGTCTAGTTTCATTTTCAACTGATTTCATCCCGATCCAGTTTCCAACCGATTTCATCCCGATCCAAGTTCCAGAACAAAAGATATAATCAAAATACCATAGAATGTTCAGAAAATTCTGGGTACTTTCAAATCCGAGATTTTGTAGAAATTTTTAGACCAACTTAGAATCAGATATAGTATTTACACTATTCACAAACATTTTAGGTCTATGTGTCTATTTTCATTTCCAACTAATTTCATCCCGATCCAAGTTCCAAAACAAAAGATATGGTCAAATAAATCAATATTGTTCCAGACGAATTTTAACAAAACTAGCAAACATAACAAGTTATTTGTTTACTCTTCCTTCAACATCAAACATCATTGTAATGCAATAAAATGCACAAACGAATAGATATGCTCATATGTACAAATCTTGACACAATAAAGTCTAAACTTTGGTACAAACCTTAAGCTATTATAGTTGTTTTAAGTTTTTGAAGAGAGAAAGAGGAAGGAGAGGAAGAAGAAAATAGGTGAAAGAAGAGAGAATTTATGTATGGAAGAGTGGGAGGGAGGCTAGGGTTCTGAAATTTGGAAGAAGAATAAGAAAATAACATTTTTGTACTCATGGTAAATACCCTATTAGGTCCCCCTTGTTTTTACCAAATATCCACTTAAATTCTTGGTTTTTATCTTATTATTATTAACTTATCCAACCTTTCTATTTATTTTATTTAACACACATAACTTAATAAAAATTCACTTATAAATATTTTTATTATATTTTATTTCCAAATTTAGTCTCAAATAATTTTAATTATGATCATTAAATATGTTAATTATCCAAGTCTAAATTGACGGACGATACATTTCTCTCCCCCTTAATAAATTTCGTCCTCGAACTTTACCTGATTGTTTATGTTGAAAACAACTAGGGATATTGTGCGTTCATCATTTTCTCGCTTTTCCATGTCGCTTCTTCAGTTGAATGATTCCTCCATAACACTTTGACTAATGGGACTCGTTTATTCCTTCACTCCTTCACTTCACGAGCCAAGATCTCCGTTGGTTCTTCATCGTATGTTAAATATGACCTTACTTCGATGTTGTTGGTTGGAATAATATGAGAAGGATCTGATCGGTACCTCCTCAGCATGGAAACATGAAAGACATTATGGATCTTGCTCAACTCTGGCGGTAAAGCAAGTCTATAGGCCAGTGGTCCAATTCTGTCTAATATCTTATAAGGTCCAATAAACCTATGGCTTAACTTGCCATTCTTTCCAAATCTGAGGACCTTTTTCCAAGGGGAAACCTTGAGAAACACCTTGTCTCCCACTTCGTACTCTATCTCTCTCCTTTTGCGATTTGCATATGATTTTTGCCTATCTGAAGCCATCTTCAACCTTTATTGTATAATCTTTACCTTTTCTTCTGTTTTTTGGACTAACTCTGGTTCCACTAGCTTCTTCTCACTGAGTTCTATCCAACACAATGGTGTTCGACAACTTCTACCATAAAGTGCCTCATAAGGAGCCATTTTAATGCTTGACTGATAGCTGTTGTTGTAGGCAAACTCCATCAATGGTAGGTATTTGTCCCAACTTCCCTCAAACTCTATTACACAACCTTCATAATGTCTTCCAAAATATGGATCACCCTTTCTGATTGTCCATCAGTCCGAGAATGAAAAGTTGTGCTGAAACTAAGCTTGGTACCCAAAGCTCTTTGCAGACTACCCCAAAACTGAGAAGTGAACCTGGGGTCCCTATCTGAAACAATGGAGACTGACACTCCATGAAGCCGTACTATTTCATTTACATATAACTCCGCTAACCTTCTTAATGGGTAGTTCCTCATGATGGGCAAGAAGTGAGCTGACTTCGTTAATCTATCCACAATCACCCACACAACATCATATTTTTTTGGTGTCAAAGGCAACCCAATCACAAAATCCATGGTTATTCATTCCCATTTCCATTCTGGAATCGTGATTGGCTGTAACAACCCTGAAGGTATCTGATGTTCTGCCTTAACTTGCTGACATCTCAAGCACCTGGTGGTGAATTCTATTATCTCATTTTTCATACCTAACCACCAATACTTATTCTTCAAGTCATGATACATCTTGTTACTTCCTGAGTGCATGACATATTTTGTCTCATGTGCTTCCTTTAAGATCATCTGTCTCAAATCTTCCAAATTAGGTACGCATAATCGACCTTGGTAGTATAAACTGTTATCTGAACTAATTGTATAATCAGGTATCTCCCCCTTAGAGACTGACTCAGCTATCTCAACTAACTTGTTATCTTGTTTTTGTGCATCTTTGATTTCTTGGTTGAGAGTCGGACGAATGTGTATTTCTGCCAAAGTCTTTCGGCTTAATGCATCAGCCACAATATTGGCCTTACCTGGATGGTAGTCGATCACACAATTTTAATCTTTGATCAACTCTAGCCATCTTTTTTGTTTTAAGTTCAATTCCTTTTGGGTAGGAAGATACTTTAAACTCTTGTGGTCGGTGTAAATAAAACATTTTTCCCCGTACAAGTAATGATGTCATATCTTTAAAGCAAAAACAATGACAGCTAGTTCAAGGTCATGTGTGGGGTAATTCTTTTCATGTGTCTTCAGCTGTCTAGAAGCGTAAGCTACTACCTTGCCCTCTTGCATCAGTACACACCCCAGTCCATTGTGAGAAGCATCGTTATAAATGACATATTCCTTATCAAGGACTGGTTGTGTCAAAATGGGAGCCTCAGTCAATATCTTCTTAAGTCTCTCAAAGCTGCCCTGACATTTCTCTGTCCACTCAAATTTCACATATTTCCTCAGTAATCTGGTCAAAGGAGAAGCAATAATTGAAAAGCCTTTAACAAACCTCCTGTAATAACCGGCCAAACCTAGAAAACTCCTGATTTCTATCACATTACGGGGAAGCTTCCAACTAATAATTGCCTCTACTTTGCTGGGATCAACTTTGATGCCATCTGCTAACACAATGTGTCCAAGGAAAGCCACATCATCGAGCCAAAACTCACATTTTGAGAGCTCGACATAAAGCTTTTGTTCCTTGAGGGTATGCAAAACTATCTTCAAATGTTGACCATGTTCTTCCTTATTCTTGGAATACACTAAGATATCATCAATAAAAACCACCACGAACAGATCCAAATATAATCTAAAGATTCGGTTCATCAAATCCATAAAGGCTGCCGGAGCATTTGTAAAACTGAAAGGCATCACCAAAAACTCATAATGCCCATATATGGTTCTAAATGTTGTCTTAGCAATGTCATCTGCCTTAATTTTTAATTGGTGGTACCCTGATCTCAAATCAATCTTAGAGAAAACTCCTGCACCCTTCAGCCGATCAAAAAGATCATCAATTCATGGTAACGGATATTTGTTCTTAATAGTCACCTTGTTCAACAGTTTATAATCTATGCACAACCTCATAGACTCATATTTCTTCTTTACAAAAAATACTGGTGCACCCCATGGAGACACACTCGGTCTAATAAAACCTTTATCTAATAACTCTTGCAGATGTGCCTTTAATTCCTTCAACTCTGTCGATGCCATTCTATATGGTGCAGCTGATATTGGTGTTGTACCTGGAGTGAGCTCTATAGAGAATTCAATCTCTCTATTGGGAGGTAGCCCTAGTAGGTCATCTAGGAACACTTCTGGGAATTCATTCACTATAGGGATATCCTTAAGATCTGAACCTCCCTTGTTAGTATCAATCACATGAGCTAAGTAGCCCTCACATCCCTTTCTGATCATTCTTTGAGCCTTCATCATAGATATCACTTGAGCAGGTGGTAGAAACCTTTCGCCTTCCACTACTACCTCTTCTAGTATGGAGTTTTAAGAACAATTGTCTTAGATCGACAGTCCACTACTGCCTCATGTTTAGAAAGCTAATTCATGCCCAAGATAACATCAAACTCGTGGAATGGCAATTCAATCAAATCTGCTAAAAATTCTTTCCCATGCACTATCAAAAGGCAACTTTTGTATACCTGGTTAACAATCACATTGTGTCCTAGGGGATTTGTGACCTCAATCTCATATTCTAGATTTTCGCTCATCATACTGTTTTGACTAGGTGTGCTCGTGCATTCATAGGAATGTGTAGAACCAGGATCTATTAAAGCACATAAAACTGAGTCATGTAAAGAAAACATACCCACAATCACATTAGTGGCTTTTTGGTCCTCTCTGGCCTTCATAGCATATGCCTTAGCTAGAGTCCTACTGGGTCCCAGCCTATTGATTATTTCTGATGTGGTCTGATTAGGTCCTGCTCAACCTCCTCTAGTCTGAGTCTGATTCTGAACCCAAACTGATCCTGCAGTCTGTGTAGGTGCACTAGTAGTCATCAGAGGGCAATCTCTTTTCATATGGTTCTTGGACCCATATCTAAAACAAACACCTGAGATAGCCTGTGTATGTATGCTACCGGCTGCAGATGTAGCCCTGAAGGGTTGCCCCCTCATGTGTAGTCCACCCGATGTATAACTCCTATTATGTCCCTGACTCCTTCCATGAGACTGTCCTGGGTAGTATCGACCTTTCTTGCCTATAGATTGGGCCACTGGAGTTACTGTCTGCTTAAAAGCTTCCTCTGCTCTCTTTCTCTTTCTCTTTTCAACACTAACCGCGAATGCAATTAGTTGAGTAAAGTTGACATGATGAAATGTAGTCACAAAATCCCCAATCTCTGTATTGAGGCCATCCTCAAATCTTCTACACTTATCTCTCTCACTCATGATAATCTCTGAAGCATACTTACTCAATCGAGTAAACTCTCTCTGATACTCTGTCACTATCATCTTGCCTTGCTTAAGGTTCAGAAACTCCCTCTTTTTCTCATCTATGTAAAATGGAGGAACATATTCTTCCTTGAACTCGGTGATGAAGAATTCTCATGTCATAGGCTTTGAAGCCTCTGGTTTCAAAAGAACTGACTTCCACCAATCATAAGCATCTTCCTGGAGTAGAGATATGACATATCTTGCCTTTTGGTCAGTAGGAACCTCAAGCTCATCAAGGACTCTTTCGGTCTTTTCTAACCAATATTCTGCTGCAGTAGGATCATCATCTTTCGTACCCAGAAAATTTATAGCTTCATACTTACGAAGCTTGTCCATCTGTACTTTCGGTTTTGGTGGTGGAGGTGGAGGAACTATAGCAGGTTGTGGTACCACTCTTGCGATCTGTTGTAGCAAACCAGCCATCTGCTGCATCAAAGGGTTTTGGTTATGCTCGGCATGTCCAGAAACCTGGTGGGTTGCTGCTGGTATAACATTTAGACCCTGAACACTAGCTACATTGGGCTGGTTCGGTGCTCCAGTATTAGGAGAGCTATTGCTTTCAATAACTTCATGCGCTTGAATTTCCATACTCTCTTTTAATCCTACAAGTCAACAGAGAAGTAACCCATGTCAGAGTCATATGAGACATACAATGTATGCATGATAAACCTTTAGCCCACTTAGGTCTAGGATTGCCTAAACCTGGGCTCTGATACCACTAAATGTAACACCCTCTTATATTTTCATATGTTAACTAATATATTTTTTTTTCATAATAGCATTATGTCATTCAATTAATGAATCTATTTTATATGCGGAATTAACAAATCGTGACCATATTTTTTAAACATATGTTCGGGCTTTCATTATCCCCATGCTTACAAAATAAATATAATCCAAATAAAATTTCATGTTCCCAAAATAAAAAGACATGTAAAACTTTTGAAAACCATAATTATACTCATCACCCATGACAAGTGGACAGGAACAAAATGCATGTCATGTAAAACACCAACCCTCTGATGTGGATTTATTTTATTTGACTCTGTATGAGTTTGCTTCTCTTCCTGTCAACTTCTCTCTATAGGCTCCGAACCTGCGTATGGGAAAACACCCACACGCTAAGCAACCTAATGCTTAGTGGTACATATGTGCATAAATATTCATACATACACTTATGATATATCAAAAAAATTCCATGTTCATATTATCCAATTTCGCATATAAATAATCATAAATAATAAATTTATGAAATATTGCATACATGGTTTACTGGTTCAACACATATACATGTCATAATTTATAAAGGTAAATTCATATTCATACCTCATTTATGAATTCTATTTCCTTGTTTTATTTATCTGATAATTAATCATATATAATAAATTTATGAAATATTGCATACCTGGTTTACTGGTTCAACACATATACATGTCATAATTTATAAAGGTAAATTCATATTCATACCTCATTTATGAATTCTATTTCCTTGTTTCATTTACCTGATAACTAATTTTTTTCCATATTTCTTTTTTTTTTTTAAATATTTTATATTTTATAGCCCCAAAACTCTAAATCCGGACTATTTGGATGCGGGATGTGAAACAGGAGTGCTCTCACCCGAGCTTAAGCCACCCTGCTCACTATCTGTATCTGTCTGTATAAGTGATCAACCGAGCTTCTCAAGTTAAGAGCGCTCTCACCCGAGTTTAAGCAATCTTGACTAAGTAAAATAAATAATTGCATGCATTTAGGATCAAGGGTGCTCTCACCCTAGCTTAAGCCACCTTGTCCATATAATGAAAATTTTCATATCATCATAATTTCTACAGTACCGTAAATCCCTCAATGACATGCCATCTATCCTATTTGTAGTCCTAAATTAGAGAATTGAACTTAATTGATGTTATTATCTTATTGTTTACATAAATCATCAAAATTCACATATTCATAATAATTTTCGGTTTACATGCCCTATACATATAAAAATTTCTCAATCTCATTTGAAATTTCAAATCACAACACATCATATTAATTTAGTCAATACACAATAAGAATTTTAAATATAACTATTATCATATTATTTAAAATTAAAACATATATATATATATATATATATATATATATATATATATATATATATATATATATATATATATATATATATATATATATATATATGTCACCCATTATTTAAAATACCAAATTACTAAATTTTTATTTCTGGACAGATTTCTGCCCTGATTTGGGATTGCACATTTCACCAATTTTGGATTCGAATTTGACCTTATGGTAATCTATGAATTTTTAGATTAATGTCTTATCTTTCATATACAAGAATAATCATATAAATCTGAATTTTCTAGCTAAAGTTATGGCCAAATAACTGTATAGTGCTCAGTAAAAATATGTCTAGTATTTTTCAGAATATTCTTAGGTCCGAGATTTGGTATCAAATTTTAGGTCCAAAATAAATCATAACTAGCATTTATACTCTTCATAAAGTTTTTGTATCTGTGTGTGTACTTTAATTTTCAACTAGTTTCATCCCGATTCAAGTTTCAGAATAAAAGATATAATCAAAATACCATATCAGAAAATAACTACCCAGAATTTTCTGGGTACTTTCAAATCCAAGATTTTGTAGAAATTTTTAGACCAACTTAGAATCAGAAAGATATAATAAAAATACCATAGAATGTTCAGAAAATAATTACCCATAATTTTCCGGGTACTTTCAAATCCGAGATTTTATAGAAATTTTTAGACCAACTTAGAATCAAATATAACATTTAAACTCTTTATAAAAGTTTTAGGTATACGTGTCTAGTTTCGTTTCCAACTGATGTCATCCCGATTCATGTTCCATAACAAAAGATATAATCAAAATACCATATAATGTTTAGAAAATAACTACCCAGAATTTTCTGGATACTTTCAAATCCGAGATTTTGTATAAATTTTTAGACCAACTTAGAATCAGATATAATGTTTACATGCTTGACAAAAGTTTTAGGTCTATGTGTCTATTTTCATTTCCAATTAATTTCATCCCGATCCAAATTCCATAACAAAAGATATGGTCAAATAAATCAATACTATTTCAAATGAATTTTAACAAAACCAGCAAACACAACAAGTTATTTGTTCACTCTTCCTTCAACATCAAATATCATTGTAATGCAATAAAATGCACGAATGAATAAATATGCTCATATGTACAAACGTTGACACAATGAAGTCTAAACTTTGGCACAGTGAAGTCTAAACCTTGACACAATTAAGTTTTAACATTTCAAACCTTAAGCTATTACAGTTGTTTTAAGTTTTTGAAGAGAGGAAGAGGAAGGAGAGGAAGAAGAAAATGGGTGAAAGAAGAGAGAATTTGTGTATGGAAGAGTGAGAGGGAGGTTAGAGTTCTGAAATTTGGAAGAAAAAGAAGAAAATAACATTTTTATACTCATGGTAAATACCCTATTACGTTCCTCCTTGTTTTTGCCAAATATTCACTTAAATCCTTGGTTTTTATCTTATTATTATTAACTTACCCAACCTTTCTATTTATTTTATTTAACACACATAATTTAATAAAAATTCACTTATAAATATTTTTATTATATTTTATTTCCAAATTTAGTCTCAAATAATTTTAATTACGATAATTAAATATTGTAATTATGCAAGCCTAAATTGACGGGTGTTACAGTAATAGAGCCAACATTGGATTTGAGACATGTCTAGTAGCTATTGATTTTTTGCATCTTCCTTTTGAAGATCTATCTTGTGAAGCCATCAGAGTGATAAAGATACAAAAAAATAAAGAATGCTCAACTATTGCTACCCGTAAAAGAAAGAGAAACTCGTGGGGGTTTAATGATTACTCTTCCACAAATATTTATTTTAATGGGTAAAAGGTGAAGAAAAGGCTTTTAATCATGAAAATTGATGGAAAATGGTGGAAAAATGGGTGAAAAAGGCGGAAAAACGATGGAGATCGACTAGAGAATGAGAGAGAAACCGATCGTAGTGAGAGGAAAGAAAAAGGGCAAATAAGGAAGAAGATGAACATATTAGGTTATATATCAAATATCACAACCATGAATATTAATTCACGGGCATGAAATACCAATTCATGGATTGCTAAGCCGTGAAGGTAACATGTGAAACAAAGCTCATATATATTGAAATCAACATTAATGATGGGCGTGAATTAAGGCTGTCACATGAGATAAGTTGTGACACAAGCTATAACTTAAAGCATGAAATAATCTGCCAAAAAGACGAAGAAACTTCACGACTGTGAATATATATTCACAAGCATGCAACACCAGAAACAAATAGATTTTAAACAGAACATGGTTTTAATTTTTTCCAAAAAACTCTAAAACCTTTTTCATGATAAAACAAAGTGTATCATGATATCAAAAGAGTGAAAAACACTCAAGATTCAAACAATTCTCATGAAAACATACAAAGATCAAAGATATCATCTTTAACAATCAACAACAAACAAATCACATAAAATTGTCATCTAACATGCCAATTTCTCTTTTAATGAAATTAAATCTTTCTTCACAAAGAGATTTGGTAAAGATATAAACAAGTTGATTTGTATCATCAATGAATTTCATAATAACATCACTTTTATGCATATGATCACGCAAGAAATGATGCCTAATATCTATCTGTTTGCTCTTAAAATGTTGGATTAGATTCTTTGACAATTTTATAACACTATTATTGTCACATTTAATCAGAATGTGATTAAATTCTAAGCCAAAATCCTTGAGCTGTTGTTTTATCCATAGTATTTGTGTGCAACAATAACTAGCGACAACATATTCGGCCTCGGTAATAGATAATGCCATTGAATTTTGTTTCTTACTAAACCATAAAATAAGGGAGTTTCCTAAAAATTGACATGTACTTGAAGTAATTTTTCTATCAAGAATATTCCTGGTATAATCCACATTCGAAAAAGCCACTAAATCAAATGACATGCATTTAGGATACCAAAGACCTAAGTGTTGTGTGTCAATGAGATACTTTAAGATCCTTTTAACAGAATGCAAATGAGATTCTTTAGGTCAAGATTGAAAATGTGCACACAAACACATGACATACATAATATCAGGTCTACTTGCGGTAAGATAAATAAAGCTACCGATCATACCTCGATATTTATTTTCATCAACTCGATTTTCATTCTCATCTTTGTCTAGTTTGATGGTGGTGCTCATAGGAGTCTTGCTAGCTTTGGTTCCATCCATTCCAAATCTCTTTAATAAGTCTTTGGTGTACTTTGTTTGATTGATGAAGATTCCATTCGAGCATTACTTGATTTGAATCCCTAGGAAAAACTTAAGTTATCCCATCATGCTCATCTCAAACTCACTTTGCATACGCTTAGAGAATTCTTCACAAACTCACATTAGTAGCACCAAATATAATATCATCCACATAGATTTGTGCAATGAGAATATCATTGTTATCCTTTTTGATGAAAAGAGTTGTATCAACCTTGCCTTTAGAAAAACCATTTTGCAAAAAAAAAGTTACTTAATCTTTCATACCAAGCTTTAGGGGCTTGTTTCAACCCATATAATGCCTTGGTAAGTTTAAAAATATGATTTGCAAAATCATGTTGCTCAAAACCCAAATGTTGTTCAACATAAACTTCATCCTCTATAAAACCATTTAAGAAATCACTTTTAATATCCATATAATAAAGTTTAAAATCCATGTATGATGTAAAAGCAAGCAACAATCTAATAGCTTCTAACCTTGCAACAGGGGCAAAAGTTTTATCATAGTCTATACCTTCTTCTTAACTTTAGCCTTTAGTTACTAACTTAGCTTTATTCCTAATTATAACACCACTTTCATCAAGTTTGTTTCTAAAAACTCACTTGGTGCCTATAATAGGATAATTTTTAGGTCTAGGGATTAAAGTCCAATCTTAATTCTCTCAAATTGGTTAAGTTTTTCTTGCATGGCAATGACCCCACTTTTATTACACAAGGCATCAACAATTTTTTTAGGCTCAATTTGAGATATGAAAGTAAGACTATTAAGATGCTTAAGAGATTGTCTAATAGTTATCCCTTTTGATGGTTCACTAATGATGAGGTCTTTAGAATAATCCTTCTTGAAGTGTCACTCATCACTAAAAAAAAAAAAAAATTTGTGACCACACATTGTGGTTGCTAAAATGCACGTCGCTAAGCCATTTTTGCGACCTAGATTCGATGCAGTCACTAAGCGACCATCTACAATTATGGTCGCAATATGCTCCTTTATGGTCGCTAATTCTAGACCATGAAGATACAAGAGACCATTTAGCGACTACTTCTTGTGGTCGCAAAATTGTGGTCACTAACGTGGTCGATATATTTCTTTATTTTTCTAATAGTTTTAGTGACCACTATCTGTGTGGTTACTAATATATTGACTTTTTTTAAAATAATTTCATATAATTATAAAATATTATAATTATTAAATAATTAATTTTATTTATTAATATTAAGAATTATTGTATATATTATTAATTAATTAATATAATTTAAATTGAAACAATAAATACAAATATTAAAAAATAATTATCATATAAGAAAATAAAAAAGTTCAATACAACAAACTTGTTCATAGCAAAAAAAAAATGTAAAATACAAGTTCAAATAATTATCGTTTAAAAAAAAATCAATACAAATGAACTTGTTCAATAGTGTCTTGATGGTTCACTTTATAATCTGAAATCCCCATAAAGGAAAACACATGTTGCTTTTGCTCCACCGATTGCATCTCTAGCGATTCTTAAAAAAATAGGTGAAGACGACGTAGATTAACAATGCACATTGCCTTCTTTATTTATGTAAGATTATATAAAGTTGACAATGAAAGACCAAAAACCTATAAAAAAATGTGCTAAGCAAACTGAATAAGTTCCAAGTAGTAAAAAAGTGTGGGTTTGTATTAAGTTTTTTGAAAAATTCAAGTTGTAGAACTTCTTAGCAAAAGAAAAAAAAAGGATAATTTATGCATTAAACCTATGACGGAGCTAAAAAAAACTATTGAACTAAAATTAAAAATCTAAATATAAATGTAAAGAAAATAACAAAGTTAAATGCTTATTCAAAAGAGTTGTCTTTCTATTTGTAAATTTTAGACTAGAGGGATGTGTGGCAAAGTGCAGACCTCGAGTCCTGAATTCACAACTTGCAATCATTAAAAAAGGTTTGCACTTTCCAGGGCATGTACATAAAATACTTGCAAACCATTGCCAAAAATTCAGACACTGACAACAATTGAATGAGCCACCAAAAACAGAAAAAAAGAGCCTTATACTCAAAAAAAGACATCACCTTTTTAAAGAATTTCACATATGATATTACAAAAATTTTGTGACAATATTACATGCAAGAATGATGTCAAAACATCATCACAGTTGCATGCTGCATATATCATAAAACATCAAATATTTTCCCAATGACAAAGTAAATGTCATCACGAACAAATAAAGAAATGAAAAATAGACTCCCTAGCAGGGAACAATAGCTTAATTTCATGACAACAAGTATTATAAGAATGAACGCTAACTGGGCAGATGAACAATATGTGGATAGAAACAAGCTTGACATGATAGTACTAAGAAGACTATTCCATAATATGTTGTAAGGCCTGCATAAGTTGGAGAAAAATAAAAAATGATAAGTATATGAGACCAAAATGAATATGAGCATACATGTGTGGTAAGATATAGAACAATAATCTACTGAAATGGAATTGTCAATCCTGTCCACGCAAATTAAAAAGACTGACATTGTCAGAAAAAGCATGCTAAAAATATTATGGAATTCTAGTCTGAGAAGCTAATGTCACTAAGAAAAATTAAAAAGTAAGAACAAAGTAATGAATATGTATGCTCATATAATTCTTAGTAGATGATTATTAACAATAATAAATCAAATCCACATAATTGTGAAAGAGCATAACTTATACCTGTCTCTTAGTAAAGAAAAAATGTCATTAACAATATCATAGACATGTGAACTCAATTGTTAGCAATAGTTCTCCTATCTCGTTCACTTTTCTTCCTTCAATATATATTTTTTCGAGCTTACTCAATGCAGAGCAACAAGGTCAATTAGATTGTTGGACAAATATGCAAAAAAGAATGGATTTTTTATTTTTATTTTTAACATTTATACAAAGAGAGCTATATAAAAATTAATGAACAGAAGATTTGAACTTTAATGTACCATGATAAGTTAGTTTTTAGCTATTCAAAATTTTTTATAAAATATAGAGCAACTTTTCTTGAAGAAATGGCCAAAAGATAAGGGAAGAAGGAATAACATGTCAGTACCAATAATATACTTCTCAAATAAAGTATGGGTAAACAAACATAAATCATGCAGTGCAGGGGATTTTCTTTTTTGTATCAAGTTCAATATAAATGCAAATAGATTTGTAATATTTCTCTATTAAATTCAAATTTTTAAAAGCAAGTCACTTGCTATCTCCTTCACTCCTAATTGCAAGACAACAAAATCCTAAAAGTGGTCACAAAAAGCTATCGTTATTGTGATGATTCTTATGGTGATAGGACAATAAAGTAAATAAGCTAAAAATGTTTAGTTTACCAAATATGTGGAAGGAAATAAAGAAACTCAAGTAATTCACTTGCCTGAACTTTGACTCTAGAATGAAGACTAATTCATTTGTGTCCTATGAGCATGGCAACCAATTTCATCAATTCTTTCATCTTTAAGAGAACAAGTTGATTATGAATAGCACAAAATATGATCGACCACAGAAAATGTTAAGAACAAAAGTTAACCAACTAAATGCACTAGAACCATACCATCATCTTCGCTTTTAGTCTTAGTATACTCATCTTCACTAAAATCCTACCCTTTGGGCTTTATGTTCAACCATTTCTTCATGACAAGAAAAGGCCTAAAGGCCTACAATTGAATGCAACTCTCCAAAATAAGCATCAATGAACATTAAGTATTCATAAAGCAACAATAAATCAAATTAAAGTAGAACTAAAGAGCATAAAAGCATACCTCATAACGCTTTCCTCTTCGTGCCCCCATTGTCTTAAGATCAAAGATTTAGAATGGAAGTTTTATGAATAATAATATAATAGACTTTCAATACTAGTCACTTTCATATGAACAAGCCAATAGTCATAAACAATATTAAAATCAACAAATGCTACAATTTCAACATTGAAAGTGAAAATTACCATTGACATAAATCGATAAAAAAGCATTAAAAAGGGAAAATTATGATAATGAATGAAAATTGATATAAAAGGTACTAAAATATCAAGTTAGGGATGTTAACATGATAACATATCTTAAGAATTATACAATTATCAACATAAATTTCTTATGTGCAAATTATATGAATCAGAAGTAAAAATACGAGAAAAATGAAAGAATCCCATGTTTCAATTTCAATATGGGCAAAGCAATATCTAATTACTATTAACTAGTTGCAATCTTTTTTGACAGTGGAGATGATCCATTATGGCTCAAATTAAATAATATAATAATATCTCATTATTATGATGTGATTTGAGTGCTTGCCAATTCCCATTTACAAGCTTTAATTAATATCTAATCCATATGTATTTTATTATATTAGATTTAATTTCATATGTATTTTATTATATTAGATTTAACTACTAAGATTTCATATAGAACCCAGTATGAGAAGCCTTGCAAGCAAGAATACACTTAAACTTTTAGCTATATGTGAACACCATTTCTAAGCCGTCTTTTCCCCTTTTTTGTATTTAGAAAAAATGGTAGGGAACCCCAATTTCCTCTAATCATTCAATGAAGTATACAAGACCAGATTATATCTCTCAAGAATAAATATGATATGGCCTAGATAGAGTTCTACCAACCTCCATTGCTTTTAAGGAGACAATCTAAAATCCAAACCTCCTAACAAGAATAAACAGATCCCCACAAATTCAATTTGATATAAAAATTTATTTCTAAATAGTACACCTTCTAGACTTATTTCTCTGGTCTTCGCAATCATCCCCAAAAATTAAGTTCTTAACTGTTACGTTTCATAAATTATATAAACTTTTTCACAAATCCTATGCACTAGAAAACTTCTTAACTATTTTTGGACATGTTATTGAACAATAGAACCAAAATAAAAGTCGCACCTCAAGACAGTTGCCCAAGTCATTTTAACTTCAATCACCTCTGTATAGATCCATGAAATTCCAATAACAAAGTAACCAATTTCCATAACAATCTAACCCAATAATATCTTTTTTTTCCTGAAATATAACCCAATAATATCTTCATAGAAGATATTTCACAATCTCTATTATAAATTTTTAGATCATGACTCGACAAAGTTCAAAAAACAAAAATGACATCACGCACATTCATATTATTTAGATATATATCAGCACTGATTCAAACTATGACAATGTCAAATTTTATATAACTAAAATCAAAACTTCAAAGACGGATAAAAGCACATAAAAGACATGCACGCACATAAAATCAAAGAGAAAATGAAATAATTACCTTGCAGGCAAACGATTGAAATGAGAATCAAGCTACTCACAAAACAACTCTGGATTAGAAACAACTTCTTCATGGCCATTCTGCATAGAGTGATTATGCATGTCATTTCTCAAATCATAGTTGCTAAAATTCCCAAAGCTATCGTACGAGGTGACGAGCTCTCCCTAATTATTTCCGTCCAATCCATTTAATATTTTTCCCACTAGTTACAGCCTTCCGCAGCTTCCATAAGCAAGAAGCAAAGAAAAAAAAGTGACGGAAAATGAAAAGGAAAACACAAGAAATGGGAGAAAGATTTTGATCAGAAGAGGATCTTTAACTGTAAGTAGTTGATCTAAAAGGGCGAGGAAAAAATTTGTGCGGTAGAGGCAAAAAAGGGTAGAGGAAAAGGGAGAAAAGGAAGAGATTGGAAGGAAATGGAAGGGTAAAGGTAGAGATGGTCGAGCATTATGACTGACAGTGAAGTTATAGGCATTTCAGGGGCATAATGGTAGCAGGAGGGAATAGAGAAGGAGAAGAAGAGTTATGCGGTGTGGGGGAGGAAATGAAAAACTTAGGATTTTTTTATATTGCAGAAAGCAGCGACCACACCTAGAGTGGTGGTCGAAATGAAAAGCTTAGGGATTTCCTTGAAAAAAAAAAGAAAAATTGTCGTTTTTGTTTTAATCAACAATCACACTAAATGTGATCACTAAATAGCTAATACATAATTTGTGGTCGCTGAATCTATAAGTAAGCAAAAATAGTGACCATAAATAAATGTATTCACTAAATAGGACCGTAAATAAATGTGACACTAAATAACAATTGCAAATAAAAGTGGTCACTAAATAGCGATTATATAATATGTGGTCGTTGAATTCATAAACAAACAAAAATAATTACCACAAACAATGTGGTTGCTAATTTAGCTACCACAAATAAATATGGTCACTAAATAGGGACCAGATTAGTTGTGGTTACTAAATTCATAAACAAACAAAAATAATGACCACAAACAATGTAGTAGCTAATATAGCGACCACAAATAAATAGAGACCACAGATAAATGTGGTTACTAAATAACGACCACAGATAAATGTGGTTACTAAATAACAACTACAATAGTTGTAGTTGCTGATTTTAGAAACTTAAACGTTATATCAATAAGTTGTTTTAGTTTATTAATATAGTGACCACAAGTAGAGTAGTCACAAAATAGTGACCACATTGTTCGTGGTCGCAAATCTATCGCAAATTCTCGCACCAACTAGTGGCGCCAAGTATAGCGACTAAACATTATGGTCACTATATTCTAGTCGCAATGTGGTCGTAAAGTGGTCACTGTGTGGTCATTATTTTAATTAATTAGTATTGGTTTTTGTGGTCACAATGTGGTCGTAAATTGATCATTATTTAGAGATCACATTTATGTGGTTGCTAATTATGGTTACTATTTTCCTATTTTTAGTAGTGCTAGGTAGATCCTCATGAACATTTGAAACTTGGGGAGCAATTGATGCTTCTTTAATTTCTTCCTTTGAGGGTTTTACCATAATCTCTTAGCATGCATCATATGAAGGTGAGTTGCTTTGAACAATGTCTTTGCTACCTTGTTGTTGATTTTGTTCTTCAATAATACCTTCATCATCATCAACAACAATAACCTTTCTAGGCTCAAGGGGTTTAGATTCATCAAATATAACATGCATGGATTCTTCAACAACTAAGATTCTTTTGTTAAAGATTCTATAAGACTTACTAGAGTTTGCATAACCAAGAAAGTTACTTCATCAGTTCTATCATCAAATTTTTAAGGTTATCCTTGGTGTTTAATATAAAACACTTGCAATAAAAAAAACTCTTTGATATGCAATCTTAGGCATTCTACCATTCCATAGCTCATAGGGAGTTTTTATTTAAAAGTGGTCTTATGAAAACTCTATTTGAAATATAACATGTGGTGTTGATGGCTTTGGCCTAAAAGTACTTAGGGAGATTATACTCATTGAGTATAGTTCTATCCATCTCAACTAATGTCCTATTCATCATTTCAACAACCTAATTTTGTTGAGGTGTTTCTAGGGGAAGAAAAGTTATGAGATATGCCTATTTCAATACAAAACAACTTAAAGGAATCATTTTCAAACTTTTTTCCATGATCACTTTTTATAGAAAAGATTTTAAAACCTTTTTCATTTTGAATACATTTTGCAAAAGTTTTAAAGGCATCAGAACTATCATTCTTGTGAGCTAAAAAGGATACTCAAGTAAATCTAGAGTAATCATCAATAATGACATATGCATAGTGTATTCCACCTTGGCTAGAAACTCTATAAGGTCCAAACAAATCCATATGCAGTAATTGAAGTGGTCTAATGGTACTTACCTTGTTTTTAAGCTTAAAGGAACTTCTTACTTGATTACTATTGACATGCTCCACAAACTTTATCTTTTTGGAATTTGACTTTGGGAAGACTGATGACTAGATCACTTTTGCTTAGATCTCCTATGACTTCCATGTTTGCATGTCTAAGTCTTCTATCCTTGCCACCCTTTTTCATCTCCAATAGAGTAAATAGATTGACATTACCTGTCATATACCTTGAACATCCACTATCTAGATACCATTTGTGTTCATACATAAAGGATTTTAAGCATACCTCATCCATTGTAGGTTCTTCAAATGTCATGAAGTATAGATTTGCAACTTCGCCATTGGACTCACCATCATTAGAATCACTTGAGTCATCCCAAGTGGCTTTGAAAACTTTTCATTTGTCCTTCTTTTCTTTCTTAGAAAATTTGTTCAGTTTTAGGCACTCTAATTTAATATGTCCAGGCTTGTTACACTCATAGCATATGAGTTGATCCTTCTTGCTTGAATCTTGCTTTTTAAAGGCCTTAGCTTTCTTCCCTTTCATGGTGAGGTTTTTAATCTTTCTAGAAAGCATTGCTAGCTCATCATCACTACTTAACTTTTTCTCACTTATTTCTTTGCTAGCTTTTAAAGCAATTCATTTTTCCTTCTTCCTTTTCTTTTCTTCCCCCATTTAAGTCATCTTAATTTCATGAGTAAAGAGCTTACTCAAGAGTTCATCGGTTGGAAGCTTTAAGAGGTCATTGGCTTTTTCAATTGAGAAAATTTTGGCTTCTCATATCCTTTGAGGAAAACTCATAAGAATTTTGTTGTTAACATCTTTATGTGAATATTGCTTATTGAGTTTCCTCATTGAGTTGATGAGAGTGATAAGTCTACTATACATATCACCTATTTTCTCATTAGGCTTCATTTCAAATAGCTCATACTCATTTCCAAGCATTTGTAGCTTCTTAATTTTCACTTGATTAGTTCCTTCATGTTTAGTCCTAAGACAATCCCAAATTTCCTTTGTTGAGAAAATATGCTCAATTCCGTTGTATTCTTCTCTATTTAAGCCATAATAAAGAATGGTGATTGCTTTTTTATTTCTTAAGTTAGCTTTAGTTTACTCATCATTCCATTTGCTTCTTAGAATGGGTACTTCCCTTCCATCTTCATCATTCCTCATAGGATTCCTCTATGATATCCTATAAGTTGATACCTTCACTATCCAAGGACATCCCCATCTTGTTTTTCCAGTAAGCATAATATGTGCCATCAAAGAATAGAGGTCTTATGTAGCTTAGTTCATAAATATCGGGAGCTTGACTTGTGAAGGCCTTAATATATACTCTAAGATGATTAAATCTTTACAAATATGAGACCATGCTCTGATACCAAATGAAAGATCACAAGAACCAAGAGGGGTGTGAATTGGTGACTTTTCGATGAGAGAAAAAATAGAAAATTTTTTATAAAAGGGAGATTAAGAGAGAAACAACAAGAGATCTATAGAGATTCAACCTTCAAATCCTAATCCTCTCATCAACCAATATTGAGAGTTTAAATCCACTAACAATTGACTTCAAGGTGTAGATTAATTTTACAAGCTTGCAAATAAGCTACCCAAGTGTTTTTACTCAAGGCTCACACTTAAACCCAATAACAAGTATTTTAATCCTAATACAACTCATTCAATCACACTTGAGACTATAAGAACTAAAACACCCAACTACCTAGAAAACTCAAGAATGCTTGAAATTTTAGTGAGAGAAAGAAAGTAGTTGAAAATAATGAATGCACAAAACTTTTTAAGATGAGTACAAGTACTAATTACTTAATCTTAGTTTCTCTAACCCTTAGAAGGCTTGAAAGAGAGCTACATATACTTTCTTAGGAAAAAGGAGTCATTGGGGTGCAATTAATGTAAAAATAGTCATTCAACCATTTTTTGTGTGCATGACTGTTAGTATTAAATTTTCAGATTCACGAGCGTGATAAACCATTCACGAGTGTGACATGGAAAATCATGAACTATATTGTGAATCTTAGCCATGAATGATTTTGGATAAGTTTTCAAATTACTAATCCTCGATATTCACAGGTGTGAAAAAAGTGCAGACCGTGAAATAAATTGTGAAACTAGTCATGAATGGTTCTTGAACTTTTGGTGTGCCTGACTTCGAATTACTAATCACGGGTGTGACTCATTATCTGGTCGTAAACTATTTTGTGAAATTTGGTCATGAATGACTAATTTTCAATTTCTTTTCACCAAGTCTATTTCACAAGCATTGCTAATGGTTCATGGGCATGAACAACTACTCTTTTGCAATATTTATTTTTTATTGGTTTGATTTCTTTTATCAAAAAGATGTTTGATGATCATTTAACTTGTATAATCACTTATAATACAAAATATGGTTAAATTTTATATTGCTCAATTATTTGTTAGCATTAAAAGGATGAAAAATACCCCTTAAGGTTCAATAGTTATAAAATAGATGTGGAGGAAAAAAAAAGAAGCAAACAGAAAAATAAAACAGACACAAAGGTTGAGAAATTCACCTTGTTCAGGGAGTTTCTCATCTTTGTTTTTTAAATATATAACTTAGTTATCAAAATAAACATGATCATTATTATTAAGATGCTAGGCTAAATATTTTAATGAGTAATTAGTGAGTAACCCCTATTTGTATGGCTCTCTTTGTATCTTTTCAATGAATGAATGATTATTTTCAGTTTCAATTTTGCATATTAAGTTTTTAGTTTGATAGTTGATTGATCACCAATTATTCAACTTTAAATGGACATGTTAAGGATAAATTATTAGACACACAATCTGTAATTTAACCTAAAAATTGAACTAAACAATAGTTAATTCATTAGGTTGATTAATTGATGTCTTAAAGGCGAGAGCCATAAAATTTATATTCATTAGTATCTAAATTATTAAAGGACATGCAGGTTGTGAGTTGTAAGCTAAATTCATATTTCTTCTCTGATTAATTTCATTTTTCACTTTCTACTGCAATTTTAGTTGTTAATTAGTTCTCTTATTTTAGCTTAATCAATTTAACATGCTTGGTTAGATTTTAAAACATTTTAATTTATTGTTCATTAGTAATTTAAAGGTAATTAAAAGTTTAATCTTACAAAAAAACTTCTTGAGACATCGACTTCGAGAGTAACTTGACAGTATTACAAGTGGCTCATGCACTTGTGAGTACACTTTGAGTTACATCAAATATTTGTATTCGATTGGGTTTTTTTTTTGGTATCATGTGATGCTAATCTGGTTCTCTCACACGCCTTATCATGAGTTACTTTACAACATGTGCTTTTGATCTTTTTTTGTTTAAATGATATTTGTATTTGATTTGGCTTTTATTTTTTTATCTATCATGTGATGTTAATCTGGCTTTCTGCTTATGATTGTTGCTCTACCAGATCCAATTACATCATGATGCTAATGGGCAAAATATATTTTCCCAGCGAGTCTTGATGGTATTACTTTGAGATGTGAAGACACCTCAAAGATTGATGTTATACTAGTGTAATAATGTGTTATAGACTCTTATCCTTTATTATTTTTATTCAATTTTAATATTGAAGATGGCTGCAACAGTGCTGGTATTGACAAGTGATGATGCAGTAATGGTAGTGTTTTTTTTCCTTTTTCTCCCTTCAAATTTTATATCGTGTATAGTTTTGGAGTTTTGTGCCAATTTTTTTTCTTTTAATTATAAGCTAGGTTTTGAAGGCCTTTGTAATGGGGTTGCTTGATATTTTATGGAATTTTATATGTTTGAGCATATTACAATTATGTTAAATAGAAAGATAAAGTGTTGAGTTAAAGTTTATTATCATCATCAGTAGGATTTTCTTTTATCTTCATGTTAACATGGAATGATGGGGAATCATACAAATTTCATCTTATTGCTTTACTCCATTGATAATCTCAAGATATTATGCTATAATTTGTTGCCCATAGTTGTAGCTCGTGATTATATGAGTACATCTTATGCCTATGAAATGAATGAAATTACTAATTTACTATGACTCATGTATTTAATTGGTGATGTTTATTTATTTCCAACCTCACATGAATTTCATGTAAGAAATTGCATAAAGCAACAAATAGTTGTAGAAAGTTACCAAAAAAATTGTGAATTAAACCTAAATTCATGAATAATGTGAGGGTATATTCAGTTGAGTTACTTTTCTTAGTATATTTATATATAAAAGATTAGAAATGTAGTGATAGTCAATATTTTTTTAAATGATTGTATAATATTTTATTTTATCATTTCATTACTTGATAAATAAAACAAAAATTAATTATTTTTTCTTTCCATTTTCTTATCTCCACCAATCAGTTATTTAAAAAAATTAAAACATCAAGCAATCGTTAGCATTACATAGTAAAAGATTTACTTTTACGTAGAAATATATCCTACAACTTCATTACTTAATCAAAAAGAGAATTTAAATAAATAAATAAATATTTTTTATTTTATTTTTGTTCTCTCCACCAATCAATATTTTAAAATAACCATTGAGTGTTATACTTAATAAGCATGAACAGACGCATAATAAATTAATTGAGCCCAAGAATTGAGTAGTACTGTCCAAATATGCATATTTAGAAAATGCAGATTAAATCTGAATTGATGCTCAACAATTCATTCCCAAATCATAGTCGACCACATGATGATGTTATTACGCATTCATTTCAGACAGTGCCCTGCAACCTTACAATTGTTGTTGACTTTAATTTAAACTTCCCAAATTAATAGGAAAACAATTAATATTAATTTGTTAAAACTATAATTATGTTATTTCCTACCCATTGTCACTTAATAATTTTTTTTTCAGTTGATCATTCTCAGACTGTATCTGGCTGCATAATATGTCAATTCTCACATTTAAACACCAAATTTGGCTATCTTTGTACGTCTCGAAAAAGCTCAACATAGAGATGAATTGAGGTTTCAAGAAATTTTGACATTTGAAAAATTGATTCACATTTCGGAATATAATACTAGAATGCTAATAGTATTATAATCAAGGCAGAATACTTACACAAATGTAATTTTGTTAAACCTTGAGGGGTATTTTTGTCATTTTGATGATAACAAATAAAATAACAATATTGTATTTAACATACTTGTCTTCTAAGTCTATTATACATGACATGAATTAAAATAGCAAGAATGAAGATTGGAAGAATAATCTTTGAAGGACAAAATTCAAGAAGTAGCATATTCACGGTCGTGACTCTATGAGTCACTCCCGTGCAAGAAGCTAATCGTTACCAAAACTAACATTTGAAGTTCACGGCCATGAAGGAAGAACAAACCATGAAGTGGACATTTCAGTCACCCCCATGAATAAATATGTCACCCTCGTGAAGGTTCATGCATTTTCATCTAGAGAGTTTCACGACCAAAGTCACCACTTGGATCACGGCTGGGAAGCTTGTTACGTCCGTGAATGAGTATGTCACGACCGTAACTCCATATGTCAAAACATTCCAGAGAGCTTCATGACCAAGGTCACCACTTCAGTCACGACTTGGAAAGAAATGTCACTCCCGTGACAAACATAGTCACGCTCGTGAACAATGAAAGAAAAAAATGTCAGGCGCGATTTTTTGGTTGGTACAACGACTAGTTTCGTATTTAATGCACCACAACGGCTATATTTATCCATGAGAGTATAAATGGAAGTCATTTATGCATTCAGAACAAGAGAATGAAGAGAATAACAATAGAATAACATATATTTCGAATTTAATTCTTATTACAAGCTATTTGTACATTTATACTTTGAGAACAAAATCTATTCTCTGTAAAAATATTTTTGCTCTTCATTTATTGAGCAATTAAGATTTGTAAGTTGTTTTCTCTATAATCTTTACTCAATAAAGTTTTGGGTATTTCTGGGTTAAGAGTATAACACTTGTAAAGGTTAGTTGTGTGAGCCTCCAAAACACAAATTAAAAGGTTGTTTGTGTGAGCCTGTAAAAATACAAAGTAAATGTTGTTTGTGTGAGCCTGTAAAACACAAGAAATTGGTTATTGTGTGAGTCATTAAAACACAAGGGATTTATGGGTTAGGTGTGAGTCATTGTGAGAAACACCATAGTTGGGAGTGAGCTTGTAAAACTCTATTGTAACACTTAGTGTGTTAGTGAAACTCCCAATTGCGATTGGGGAGAGGAATAAGGTTTATTAACACCCGAACCTCTATAAATCTTTGTGTTAGATTTTCTCTATTCCTCCTAAAATTAATTATTTATTTCCGCACCTTAAAGTTTAATTTTTTGAAACTCCAATTTAACCCCCCTTCTTGGCTTAATATCTGGGCAACAAATTTGAATTTTTTTTCACACAATTTAAATTTTATAACCAGAAATGAATATCAACTTCTAAAGTTATTTTTTGTCAAATAAATCACATATTTTATTTGTAATAAAAACTTCAAATAAATTTAAGTACAAATAGATTTTTGCTAAAATATTTTTAAACACAATTTTACATAAAAATCAAATATGATATTTTTTCCAGTAAATCAGAAAATTAAAGTTAAAAATATGGAAAAGAAGAATAACTTAGCATATTTGAAATTATAGTAGTTTGGCTCCTTTTGCCTGCTCCACTCCTCAACATTAAATTTTAAGAGTTTCTCTCTACTAATAATTTTTTTAAGAGAAAAAATTAAGTCAATTACAGCCTTAGAGTTTTACCTAATCTCTTAAACCCAAATCCAAGTTTTTACAAAGTAAAACTTGAAAATATTTTATTAGTTTTATTCCAAAGGTGTTAAACAACCGAACAATCAAGTTTAAAATTTAACTTGGAAATTAACACATAAATAAACCATTCACAAGCTCATAAACAAATTATACAATTGAAGAACTACAACCAAGATGAAGGACATTTAAGAATGAAGTTTAAATGGAAGAAAAATACTTCTAAGAAATGAAAAGCAAGTTTCTCTTAATGATTCTTTGTTTTTCCAACATTTGAAATGTTATTTCAATAAATATTTATAGTTTTGAAGTGAAAAACTAATCAGTAGAGACAAAATTTCGTTTTAAAAAAAATAGTCATTATTTTGTCATTTTTTGAAATATGTCAGTTATACACTTAGAATACTCTATTAGATTACCGAAATAGAATACTAGAATAAAATACTCTATTAGAAAACTACTTTTTCTGACTAGTCAAAAATACTTCATAATGAAAAATATTTATATTTTGAGTTTCACTTTTAGACACACAATATAATAACTTTATATTAATATCCTAATATACCTCTTCTTGCACTTATGTCTATTTTCTTGAGTATTAATCTTGCTTCCAATTTTTTGCATACAAAAATCTGAAATTAGAACAAATAGTAGTATAACAAATTCTAACATTTCAATCATGGTTTTAAAATTATAAAAACAAGAATTGTAGCTTTTGAACCAACTTTATCCCCCTTTTTGATAATAACAAAACCTTAATTTTATTCCTTAGAATTTGTACTAAATTAGTAGAAAAAAATATCTTCCCCTTAATCCATACATAGAGATGTAAAGGAAATTTCAGCAAAGTATCCACAAAATATATGCACTTTCATTTAAATACTAGAATATAAATTCTATCAAAATACTACTTATAAAACAAGAAGCAATATGTTAGAATTAAGCTATTTTCAAGCAATCTCAATCAATTCCTATTTTAATTATAACTTATTTTAGCACATTAATTTTATAGCTAAAATGTGTATACTTTCAATTTCAATCAATAATCTACATATTTTTAAATCATAACCTATTTCAGCACACTAATCTCATAAATAAAAATGTACACACTTTCAATTTCAATCAATAATGTACATATTTTTTTCCATTTTTTGTCATCAATCATAAATGGGTGTGCAAAATAAGCTCTTAATATAATATTTTAATCATATATAAATACAATAATTTTATGTCCCTAAGAAAGAAAATGTATCAATTTCAATTCTCATATAACTTCAATACGTCAACAAAGTTCAATTTCAGCACAGCATTATTCAAATTTCAAATATATTCATTTTCATCAAAATTTTCAATCATCAAATTTCAATATGTCATCAATATATTACAGCTCAAAAATTCAACAAATTGTTCAGTATATCCAACACATAAAAATTAATCATTCTATAACATTTTTTTTATTTCAAACATCTAACCTATAATATTATTTGAATTATCCAATGTGCTATAATTTTGCAATTATCATATTGCAAACCCAAGTGTCAATCTACCATAATAAATTTCAACACATAAAATATGATTCAAATATTCATCAAGTATCATAGGCAGAAGTGTTTAAGCATTCAAACTAAAAGCTCAAATAGTAGCAACACTAATTCATTTTTCCTTGCATCTAAAAAGAGTTCAATTCTAAATACAAAATATTAGTGATCCAACATATAAATTCAAATCTTTCAATATACTTCCATCAAAATTCCGAACCAATCAATCTGTCATTATAAGATATATTAAAAGTTCAAATATATGACATCTTAAGTGTGTCATTTCAATCATTAAAATTGAGCATCATATAAACTCAACAATCTGAAAATTCAAAATTTACTCATTCTAATCCTGTCATAATTTTCAAATATCACTTTCATCAAACATTTTAATCAAATAATCTCAATATCATTATTAACATACTAAAATATATTAATATAATTCAAAAAATTTAAATGTTCAACCATATCAAACACATATATCACTTCAATTTATCAATTTTAACATATTACAAGTTTAAGTAAACTTAAACATATCACCTTCCACCTTTCTCGATCCAAGAATATCCATCAAGCAAAACTAGCAAATGTCAATCATAATTCCAATATCCAAAATAAATTCAAATTTAATTCAAATTGATTCCCTTATTTGTAAAAGTTAAACATTATTGGAAATTTAAAAAATTTTAGACAAAATTTAAACAATCAACTCAAACTTTTTATCTTAATAATTCACTATTATTTTTCAAAACGAATAGATTCACATCTTTTAAGATCAATCCTATAATCTCTCCAACGGTAGTTTATACAAGCATCTCATAAATTTAAGCACACAAATTACTCCAAACAACCCAAATCTCCAAAATATCAAAATATCACATACAAAATCAGAATAAAGCATAACAAATCAGAATATTATATATTTCTCTTTTTTTTAATTATTCATCACAAAAAATCATCAAAATTCAATTCTAGTACACCAACATTTAGATCTCAAGCATAGAATTTCATTTATCCAACATTTTATGGAGTCACAACTTTCACAAATACATTTGCTAGGGTCTCTACTTTCAGAACAAATTTCATTTCTTTTAGTATCAAATATTGCTAGTCTAATGTGAAAATTCTCTAACAAAAGTAGGGTACACATTTTCGTTTACTCTTATCAAATTATCTCAATCTCTAATTTACTTTCATTTGCATTAGTTCATTTCAATCCCTAATTTTTCAATCATAGCTCTTATCTTTTAGAATCAAAATTCCAATAGGGGTTCAACATTAAAATTAATTTTTTTCACAATCGTTTTCATTTTGTTCTTAGATATAACACTATATTGTAAAAAATTTCTACCCAGTGCAAAACAAAATATCCTTCTCAGCCATTAATTTTTATCAACTTTGCTTCTTGTATTCACTTTCAATTTTATGTTCAACTATGCTTGCCTACTGTTAAGAGAAATTCTCTAATTAAACAGAATATATATTTCTATAACTTTTATCAAATTATTTCAACAGCTAGTTTGTAATTAACTCAACATTTTTGAAATCTCTTTTCCAAAATGTCTTTAGTCAACAATTTTTAATAAAAAAATTATGCTCATTGATTTTTCTCAAGCTTGCTTTTTAGTTCATTTTTACACAGTATCCATTTCATTTTTTTAAAAAATTACTATCTATAAATATAAAATCATTTATCCGGTCATCATTTGCCTTTGTCACTTAATTTTCTAATTATTCAATCTTTGAAGCAAACTCATCTTTGATCAGTTTCCAATCCATCGATTTTTTAGTGAAAATCACAGCTGCGGTTATTTTTTCGTGGAGAATCAGGCATGCCATTGCTTTGGGCTGCTATCTTGCTGTTGTCTAAAGAGGTATAATGAACAGGTTGCATCGCCAGTCTGCTGGTGAAATCAGTCGTCGGCGTCGTTTCCGGTCAGAGAACCATCGCACGAAGCAGATTTGGATGAGTCGCTGAATGCGTCACCATCGTTGCTAGTATCGCCGATCTGGGTAGAACACGGGTGAAGGTGAGATCTCTATGATTTCATCACCGTGGTTGGTGACAACGACAGCTTCGAAAAAAAGCTCTGGTCGGTTGCTTTACTGGTCGAAGTGGAGATGGTGACTTCCTTGGCGTTGCTTCCATCGACACTATGATTTGAGCTTTGGTGGAAATTTTTAGTTTTCAACAAGGTGAAGAGTCGATTTTCAACAGAGGTAGAAGATAAAATTTCGAACAAGGGATAATGTAGACGAGAGAGAACTTTGAAGATGCAGAAAAATTAGTGTTAAAAAAAAAAATAAAGACATCTCTCATGCTTTTTGTAGAAATGACATTTTTTCTCTCGTTCGCGGTGCCCTACTCTGAACATGACGATTTTTTAAGTTTTATTTTTTCCGTTTCGATTCTAATTTTTTTTTACCGAGAACGGAACATAAATGATATATATATTTCCCGTTCCGATCCCGCCTCAAAAATATATTTATATAATTATATATTTATATTATTTATATATATAGTAATTATTTATATTTTAATATAATTAATATTTTAAAAATAATAATAAAATAAAAATATAATAATTATTTTAAGTAAAAAATAATTTTTATTTAAAAAATTATATAATTAAATAATTAATTAAAATTAAAAAATAAAAAAATAATTTTAATATTAAAAAAATAAAAAAATTTAATAGAATTTGGGGATCGGTACGGAGTCGGGAATCTCCATCCTCGTGTAGTGCAGCGACGGAAATTCAAAAAAATTTTTTGTCAAGGTTCGGGGTACGGGGGTCGGTGTCGAAGACAGGGATGGGGAACTCCGCCCCAATCCTGCCCTATTGTCATCCCTAGCTTTTTAATAGCATTAATTATTTTTTTAATTTTTCAATAACTTAATTTAAAATATTCTTTGAAAAGCTGACACAATTTTTAAATTTGAAAGACTTATTAAAAGCTATTACTATTTTAAAACCCATAAAGTTCAAACTTTTCAATAAAAATAAAATTTTTTGTAGACAGAAGAACTGGGCATCTCGTGAAGCAGTGGAGAAAAATAAGGGAAAGAGATCTTGACTAGTCAAACGATATATTGCCCATAATCTTAAATTTCTACTCTCTATGTAAGGATAAAATTGTAAAATAACAAATTTTAAAATTTTAAATCAAATATCACGGCAGAGATTTACAGTCAATTAAAATTTTACGTAAAAGAGTATTCTAATATAATTGTAAAAATTATGCAACATCATGTAACAATAATTAAAATTCATACATATTTGGTTTAAAATGGTCTTTGGTTATCTATGGACAATATTATTCCAAGTCAAAGGAGAACAAAACTTCTTGAGATGTATGCATGGATGGAAACAAAAATTCAGTCAGAAGTTTCATTGCCAGAAGTATTGTAAGAATTCACTATCACATTCACTAGTAATCAACAAGATTGGTGGATAAGAGTAAGTGAGTACGAAAAATTTACTTTCATACAACTTACCAATATAGTGGTAGCCTTGGCATATATTGAGATTGAGTTCATATGAACTCCTCAAGATTCTTTAGAAACAGCTAGAAGTGAATTCTTTCAATTAAAATGTTATTCTTTAAGGAGAAAAGATCTTGAAAGACATTATCTGCGAGTAGCTGAAAGATATTATCAAATTGGATTTGGTAATGTCAATTTGAAGGAACAATTTATTAATTTTGTTCCAAAAGAATTAAGTAAAGTTACCCTCAGGTATTTCAGAAAAAGCATGTAATCATTCTAAAAGATTGTTCATTGGCACAAATTTATCAAAAGATGATAATCGTACTTGATGAGATATGTTCCAGCAGAAAACAAATAAAAGAAGCTTTGAAGATGACAAACAACATAGCAATGAAACCTATTTGCTCGAGAACAATTAAATGTTTAGATAAACAGGATTGTGACTGCAAGCATTACAAGAAGGAAAAATATTACAGGAAACATAAATACAAGAGCAGTCCCTTCAGAAAGAAATACAAAAAAATTCAAGTATTTCAGGAAAAGATATCAAAGGTTCAAAAAATCTAATCGTTGTTATCTCTGTGGAAAGAAAAGACACTTTGCGAAGCGTTGTCCAAACCGACCTAAACAAGCAATTCAACGGATTCAGCATTTAGAGCAACAATTTGATATCATTCTTGATGATGCTGATATTGAGTCATTATTCTCAGTAGATGAAGATCTGAGTCAGGATTCTTTTATGAGAATTGAAGCTTTGAGTATTTCTTCATATTTAGAGGATGAAGAATGTTACTCAATTACAGAATTAAGTCCAAGTCCGGAAGTCAGCACAGACCTAGCCCAAACAATTGCGATAACTCAGAAACAGATGGATATGTTTGGTCTGGAAAGATTTTTGGATTTGCAATGGTTATGTAGGCTCCTTTATCAATAAAAGCTATGAATTTAATGGACTTCTCATACTTATTAGCAAATAATTGGATTGGACAGTATGAAACTACCTATTTCTGAGTTACCGCAATTGTTTAAGCTGAGTTTGTATTGACTTCTGGACTTGGGCTTAATTCTATAACAGAGTAACATTCTTCTTCCTCTGAATCTAAAGAAAGACTCAGAGCTTCAATTCCCATATAGGAATCTTGACTCAGAGCTTCAATTCCCATAAAGGAATCCTGACTCAGATCTTTATCTACTGACAATAATGACTCAATATCAGTATCATGAATTATCATAAATACATCAAATGATGTAAATCATTGCAGTGCAGTATTCATACCAAAAATTTCTTTAATTTTGCAAAAGATTTCTTTTGATTGTAGCTTTGAGCCATAGACATATTTATATTGTGTAGCTTGAGCAACCATTATTCAAATAATCACTGAATATTTTTTAGTTGCTTTTTTAGACAAATCTGCAACAAATCAAGTTGATTTTGGCATCCAGTTTAATTTGAGTCCTTATCGGTTAATGTACAAAAATAGATTTTCCAATTTTTGATGATTAATTTGTAAAAGATATATTCCTTTACAATCCACATTTTTTCATATGAATATCCTTTTTTAAATAACAATATCTAGCAATATGATATTTTTGTTGCAATAAAAATATATGACATGAGAAGATATGAAATGGTTTTATCAAAATATGTATTAACTTTAACATATTTTACAAAAATATCAACAACAAGCAATTTATCTTTTCCAAATGTGTTTGAACATTCATGATATTTAATCTCTTCATTTAAAACATATTTTTCACATAAAAGTTTTTCAATCTTCTTATTTTTCTTTTTAATCTCTTCATACAATTAATTTTTTTTGTGTAATATCATTATAAAGATTGATAGCTTTCAACTCATTTTTAATAGATTTTTCAGCCTGTTTGTCAAAATCATTATGATTTTTCAAAAGATCATCATGCAATATTTTCAAATTAACATATGAATTCTTATAGTGCAATTCTTCAAAACATCACTCGAAGAGTTAGAATCACTTACCTTTGAGTTTTCATCAAAATTGAGGTCTAAGGTCTCTTTTTCAGCTTCTTCAATGTTAGTCATTAATGTCATATTTGTTATTTCTTTATCTTATGATTCAATTGAACTTAAGCAATATTCTTCACTATTGCTCTAAGTTGCAACCATGACTTTTTTTTTTTTGCTTTTTTTCTTTATGTTTAAGCTTCGAACACTCTGTTTTGATGTGCCCCGGTTGGTAGTATTCATAGTACACAACATTATTATTGTTTTGAGTATTCTGATGCTTTTATGATTTTCTAGATTTTTCCTTGTTTTTTTGCTTCTTGTGAGACTCTTCTTCCTTTCTTAAGCATCATTTTAAACATTTTTGCCATCTTTTTTAGCTCTTCATCACTCGAAACTGAGCTGTTATTATCACTTGATGAAGATTTAAATGCAATTCATTTGTCTTTTTTCTTTTTTTTATCTACATCAAGAATTTGACAATTAATAGCATTTCATGGGATAATAAATATCCAATTACCTCATCATATGACAGATTGTTGACATTTTTGTTTAGCAAAATCGCTACTTTTGATTCCCATCTTGGAGTCAATGATCCTAAGAAATTCTTGATTTGATGAACTTCACTAATAGGTTTTCCAAAAGCTTTAAGTGCATTTGTGAGATTCACAAATCTGTCACTTACTTCATAAATGCTTTCATCTTACTTCATTCAAAATGTCTTATAGTCATTCAGCACCACCTAAAGTCTTGAATCTCTCACTTCTTCGATTTCTTTATAAGTTGTCTCTAACTTATCTCATATTTATGTTGTTGTGTCATATCCGGATACTCGATTGAACTCACTTGTATACAAACCAAAAATAAGAAGTTATAGCCCTAGGGTTTACTTTTGCTGCTTGTTTTTCATCTTTGGTCATCTCCTCTATCTTCTTCTTTATTTCATCTTCTTTGATAGGAAAAGTGTAGTCTTTCAAAACTAATTTTCAACTATCTAGATCATTTAATTGAAGAAAATGAGTCATCTTTGTCTTCCAAGATGCATAATTTACATAAGAAAATAAAGGAGGTTGTGTGATAGATTAACCTTCTTGAAAAGACATGGTTGAGGGTGAAAAAATTGCATTGTTTAAGGTTGATGCCATAATTTTGGATCTCTCCAAGGTTATGAAGCCTTTAGGTGAAGGGAGATAGATTATGATACCAAATGTAGGTCCCAAAATAACTCAAGAGGAGGGGAGAAGGATAAATTGAGGTTTTAAAAAATTTTAGCATTTGAAAAAATGACTCACATTTCGGAATAGAATACTAGAATGTTAATAGTATTCTAATATGGGCATAATACTCACATAAATGTAATTTGAAATTTCTTTTTCACAAAATCAAAATTTATGACAAAAAATGAATATCAACCTCTAATAAAATTTTGTCAAATAAATCACATTTTTTATTTCCAACAAAAACTTCAAATAAATTTAAGCACAAATAGGTTTTTGCTAAAATATTTTAAAATACATTTTCACATAAAAATCAAATTTAATATTTTCCTAGTAAATCAGAAAACTATAGTTGAAACTATGAGAAAGAATGATAACTTAACACACTTGAATTTATAATGGTTCGGCTCCATTTGCCTACTCCACTCCTCAAGATTCAATATTGAGAGTTTCTTTCCATTAATGATTTTTTTCAAAGGCAAGAATCAAGCTAATTGCAGTCCTAGAATTCAACATAACTCTCTTAAACCCAAATCCAAGTTTTTACAAGGTAAAACAACCTAACAAACCAAGATGTTAAACACTTGATTAGCTTTTATTCTAAAGGTGTTAAACAACCCAACAAAACAAGTTTAAAGCTTAACTTGAAAACTAACACATAAATAGACCACTCACAAGCTTAGAATCGAATTATACAATTGAAAAACTAGAGCCAAGATGAAAAATATCTAAAAATGAAGCTCAAATAGAAAAAAATATTTCTAAGGAATAAAGAGCAAGTTTCTTTTGATGATTCTTTGTTTTTCTAACATTTGAAATGGTTTTTGAACAAGTATTTATAATTTTGAAGTGAAAAACAAACTAGTAGAGACAAAAATCCGTTTTACAAAAATTAGCCGTTATTTTGTCTTTGTATGAAATTTGCCAGTTACACACTTAGAATACTACATTAGAATACTATAATAAAATAATTTATTAAAAAATTACATTTCTAACTAGTGAAAAATACTTCATAATTAAAAAATTTTATACTTTGAGCTTTACTTTTAGACACACAACATAATAACTTTACATTAATATTCTAATATACTTCTTCGTGCACATGTGTCTATTTTTTTGAGTTTTCATCTTACTTCCACCTTTTTATATATTAAAATATGAAATTATAATAATAATAATAGTATAATAAATTCTAATACTTTAATAATGATTTTGAAATCATCAAAATAAGAATTGTACTTTTTGAGCCAACACTCTCTTATTCTTAGTTTTTTTTTTCCAACTAGCGCAACGTAAAAGCTAGCTTCTAGTATATCATTTAATATATCATTTTATTAGTTCATCATACATATCATTTTATTTCTCTCTCTTTGAAAATACCATTTACTTTATGAGCGAATATAAAGAATCAAAATTTTATCATTGCATTAATTTAATAAATTTTAGTCTATTGAACATATTTTATTAAAAAAGTTCAAAGTAATAAATTGAATAAAAAAATATTTTATTCAAAATAATTGAATAAATTAAGCCATAAAATTCAATAATGAAAAGGAATTTATTGAAAAAATAAATTAAAAAGGAAATAAAAAAAAGAAAGGGATTTAAATTTAATTGAAGAAATTAAATAAGAAAATATTTAGAAAAATAAAAGAAGAAAATTGAAAAAATAGAGGAAATCAATTTATTTTAATTGAAATTATTAAAAAAAAAAGACAACAAGAAAGAGATTGAACTAATGTAAAAGAAATTAAGGAAGAATATTTGAAAAATAAAAAAATTGAAAAAATAAATAAGAAAAATCAAAAAATAAAAGGAAAATATTTAATTAAAACAAAATCAAATGGAAAAATTAAGAAACAAGAACAATATTTAATCAAAAAATAAAAGGAAAGAAATAAAAAAAAAAAGTCAAGAAATTTAATTGAAAAGAGGTTAAATAAGGGAAAGAAACTTAATTGGAAAAGAAAAGTGCTTTATTAAAAAATTAAATAATAATTTTTTAAAGTAAAATAGAAAAGAATATAACTATGAAAATAAAAGAAGAAAATTTTAAAAAATGGATTTATTGAAGAAAATTGCATACAAAAATTGAAAAAAAAAGAAAGAGATTTAAATGAAATAAGAAAATTGAAAGAAAAGAAAGGCCTTCATTGGAAAAAAAATTAAGGAAATTTGAAAAAGAAAAAAAATGTATTTGATAAAAAATGAAATAAATTAAAAAATAAAAAAGAAAAGAAAAAGATTTTATTGAAAAGAAATAAAAGGAGAAATTTTAAAAAAGAAATTAATTGGAAATATATTAAAGAAGAAAAAAAAAAGGATTCAATTGAGGAGAAGGTAAAGAAGGAGAATGAAAAAAAAAAGATTTAATAATGAAAAAAACTAATGAAATTAAAAAAATTTAAAAGAAATTAATTGATTCGGCTATTTGTTGACTTTGTTGTTATGATAACCGAAAAAAAAAATTCCAGCAATAATATTACTAAATTCAAATCAATAAATCAAATAATTAAGTCATGTGTCTTTGTACTATGATTGTTGAGTCTGCATTAAAAATTATATTAGATATCATTCAATATTTGATTATTAAAAATTAAAATTAATTATTTTACTTGAGTAATTGTCATCTAACTTTTAAAACAATATGGATCTTGAACTTTAAAAATATCTATGAAGTTGATTGAAAATAATATAAAAAAGAGATACAAATTTACATGGTCAATTATAAACTATTAAAGTTTAAAAATATTTTTAAATTTATACTTATAATTTAATTATAATATTTTTTATTTTAAAAATTCAGTTATAAAATAGAAAATGATATATAATATAAATTATTTGCTACGGGCAATGCAAGTTTACAATAGACTAGTTAATAAAAAAAAACAGAATTAAAAATTAAAAACATCTTAACTTTAGAAGATAAATAATTATTTTGAAACAATTTTATTTTTCCAAAATTCACAAGATAGAGGGATAATTATCTGACTTCAATCATAATTAAGTTAATGGGGTTTTTATATCGTGAAATTTTAGTTAATATTACATTATAAATTTTCTTCCTTCATATATGCGAAACAAAAATAAAATACGCACTATTCTGAAAATGAATTTTAGTGAACTATTGAATATAAAACAAGTTTATTAGTTATAATTTATAAATTTATTATTTTTAACTTAAAAATTTATTATTTAAAAAATTACATATTCATCATTTATAACTGGTGGTTTTACCACTTACAAACTTATTGTTTATAATTTATAGATTCATCATTTTCAACTTGAAAGTTCATCATTTATAATTTCTAGATTTATGTTTTTACAATTTGTTGTTTCATCATTTATAAGTTTATCGTTTACTACTTGTAGATTTATTGTTTTAAATTTGTAAATTTATCTTTTACAACTTATAAATTCATCATTTTTAACTTGTAGATTCATGCACTTATATATTTATTATTTATAACTTACAAGTTTAATATTTTGAACTTACAGATTAATTATTTAAAAATTATAAATTAATTATTTAAAACTTACATATTTATCGTTTAGATATTGTAAATTTATTGTTTACAACTTGCAGATTTATCATATAAAAATTATAAGTTCATAGTTTAAAATTTATAAATTCATCATTTATAAGTTTATTATTTACAACTTGTAAGTTCATTATATACAAGTTCATTGTTTCTACCAAAATTTATGTCTTCAACTTTCAGCAACTTAATTTTCTTTTTCTATTTTTCTCATTTTTAATTCAAATATTTTTATTTTTAAATATTTTATTCCACAAAATATATCAAAATTAATATTTTTCATCCCAAAATAATAATAACAATACTTAAAATATTAAGAAAATACTAAAAATAATAATTAAATATGCAAATTAAAAGTTTTTTCTTACCAAAATAAATCTAATATACACTGAATTTTTTAAAAAAAATATAAAAACAAAAAAGAAAAAGAGGAGAATAACGATAAATAACATTGAAATATATTAATATTTTGAAATCGAAACCACAATATACAGTGAATACGAGTCGTGATATAATTTATTAACTTAATGATTTAGGTTTCATTATTCACCATTACTTTCTAGCAAGCCCATTGGGCTTTGGGTAAAGGATGAGGCCCATAGAGCGAGAGCGAAGCAGAAGAAGCAGGTGCTGCTGATTTCATTGGGATATTTGATAGAATTGAAGGCGAGAGAGCAAAAGAAATGGCTACGGCGGATTCTCCAAAATCCAACACCGTTTCCGATCTCGAAGAAAACATTCAGAATCCTAACCCTAATTCTTCCAATGCATTAGTTCCTTCAAAGTCCAACTCTCCTGTCGTCTGCCTCCTCCGCTTCGCTGGCGACTCTGCCGGTGGCGCTTTCATGGGCTCCATTTTCGGCTACGGTCTTCGCTTCATCCCTCTCTCCCTCTATCTATTGTATTTTTTTTGACTGTCTATGCACGTATTATTCTTTAATTATTTCTTTTTAAACCCGATTGCTTGATAATATGAAATTATTGGAAGTTGAATGTTGCAAATAAAATCTTGATTCTGATTTTGTTTTTCTAATATTGGGAGGTTGGATTAAGTTAAAAATTATCCTTGTCAGTGGTAATTACGTTATGCTTTTGTGGTTCTGCTGCAATTGTTGTAATTGCGAAGAAGAACTGAATTTTGTTCTTTTTAGGCTAAAAATGATGTTTCAATTAACTGTAATATATGAATATAATTGAAAGCGTGGGATTCAGAATGTATGGGCACTCCGCGATTTTGGATGCATTTATGCATGATTGGATTTTTGGCCTTTGATGTTTATATGGAAAAGTTGCTTGTCCTTTGATGCTGTTAAGCTTACCATGCTTGTCGCTAGTTAATGCTGTAGCGTTCAGTTAAAAAAATCAAGACTGTATTATGGTGCTACTGTGAGGATTTGGTTGGATTATTAAGTGGTTGGTGTAAGGTTGCTTGGGTCAATTAATCAAATTTTACTGACTAAAAGGAAGAACATTGTTTATCTGGCATGAAGGGAGCTACTCCATAAATTAACAATGGCTGTTTCTGTAATGATGATTTTTGTTGTCCATATGTGAACACCAAGGGCCATTTTACTTTTGGAATTGCTGACCTTGATCATGTGGAGTAACTAACTTGGATGTACATAATCTAGCCCCTCTTAGTCACCGACCTGACCTTTAAATTATGCCAATGTCTGTGTCAGTTTTATTTGATTAATATGAAAAGTGAAGAACATTTCTACAATTACACGATTTATGATCAAAGTTTGTATAAGCAAACCATATCTATACTGGATGATTTTAGTATTTCCATGCAAGTTTATGTAAAATTGCATTTTGAGTGCAATAGAGAAGGAAATGCATGTGCTCAATTTTGCATCCATATGTTTAATTAAAGTATGTGCATGATATAAGTATTTACATAATATTGCCTTAATAAATGTTTCATTTGAGTTGATGATATGTTACTTCCATGAAATCAGGGAAAGCAGAGAAGTGGCATGAAAATTTTGACTATATTAGAAAATTTTCAATTTCTGTGGATTTATTTATGTATTTTATTGTTCTTGCCCCTTAATTTTTGATGCCTAACCAGAAATAAGGTTCTACTACTGGACCTCATTCCAGGCTGCTCGAAAAATATCTGAGACTTTGGCTAGGATATGGCTTTTAAGTTTATGATAATTTATTATGATTAAGGGATAGCCAGCAGTAACCTGTGTGAAGGACCTGGACCAAGCTTGCGTGAACTTCCTGTCAACTATTATTTTTCCTGATTAATTTTCCTATTGGAAATGATATGTATATATATATATATATATATATATATATATATATATATATATATATATATATATATATATATATATTTCTCGATTTTTGGTTATGAATGGCTTAATGAATATATTTCAGGTTCAGGATTGATTAAGAAGAAAGGTTTCAAGGGATCCTTTGCAGAAGCAGGATCATATGCTAAGGTACGTAATATGGAAAATAAATCAAATTTTGTTTCTTTACAGCAAAATATATTCTTTCTATTTTCTTATAAAAAAATTGACTACTGAGTTGAACTTATCTAACATATTTAAGATTTTCCATCCAGTGTTAAGGTAAGGTACAACTTCTGGATTTTACATGCCATTGTGATGGTTTGACTGTACTTTGTAACTGAGAATTTGGTTTCTCTTCTAATCTAGTTTTAGCAACTGGCTTCTTTCATTTATTTGTGTGCCTGTAAATAGAAAGGCTTTAATGCAAATTTTCCTTGAACAGACATTTGCAGTCCTGTCTGGAGTGCATAGTTTGGTTGTCTGCTTTTTGAAGAGGCTGCGAGGGAAAGATGATGGTATTATATTTTAGCTGTATATTTCGCTCTCCTGCATTCCTTATCTGTTTTTGTTTTTAACCAAGCTTTCTTTTTTTTTTTTTTTCTTTTTGTAGTTTTCAATGCTGGAGTAGCTGGATGTTGCACTGGCCTTGCTTTAAGTTTTCCAGGTATTTAATGCTACTTGCAATTATTTGATAAGATAATTCCACATTGGTGGGATACTGCAAATGGAGAGCTCAATAAGCACAAGCTGCAAGTTTGAACTGTTGAGCCGGTTATGTTGCTTCTATTTTCCTCGGTATTGTGAAGGCCAGCAGGGGCCATTGTTCCAGGATTGTCATATTTAATGTCTTAGTTAATGCACTAAATGTATAAGGTCTGAAATTTCTCTTTATAAGGAGAAAAAGGGACAAGTGTTTTTTTTGTCAATATCTTTCTGCCTTATTTTTGTGGTATTTCAATATCCATTATCAGTTCTGTATGCTCAGATGAACATTCTCCTCCTTGTATTCATTTGGTAGTTACCTTGTTTAGGGGAAATAATTCTTTGCAAGCATGATTGTCATGTCATCTAACTTCTTTGAATCTTTATGTGAATCCTCAAATTTATTATATGCTTGTTTCTTAGTCAAGTACATTGCTTTTGCTTCAATAATTTTCAGGACACATGGTTTATATAACTGCTACTATATCCAAGATTTTCGGACTCCTACTTGCTAAGAGAATTATCTCTCACCCCACCCCATATCCCCACCATCTCACTCACACCAAAGAACTGGAATTCATAGTTTCTATATAGATATCCAACCTTAAGATATTTTCTGCAACGTTTCCAATTTTTATTGTATGCTTTGTTTAACTTTGAATATCCTACATCTTTATTACCATTTCCAAACCTTTCATGTTGTTACTGTACATGAACTGCCTCGTGAGTAACTTATATGGACTTAGATAGCTTTAATGTTAAAATGGATTGATGATGAAAGCAAATTTAGAGATTACAAGGTTTGGATTACTATATAATGACTTTTTGAACTCTACAATAATTGCAGGTGCACCTCAGTCTCTTTTACAGAGCTGCCTGACTTTTGGAGCATTCTCATTCATTATTGAAGGGCTTAACAAGCAGCAACCTGCACTGGCTCATTCATTTTCTGTAAGAAACAAACATGTCCCCCGCGATATATCTCGTTTCTTGGCTTACCAAAATGAACCACATCCCTTGGCTCTTCTACTTCCGATCCCTCTTCCAAATGACGTAAAAGCAGCCTTCTCCATTTTCTGCGAGTCCTTAAAGAAATCCACTAGCAATTCCTTCACTGCTTCCTGGTAAAAAGATTAGGAGCACAATCAATCATTTTTGCTTTAACATTCTGTAAATTGTTGATGTGGTGACAGTACATCATGTAAATCTGTAGTTTAGATTCTGAAGTTTGAATGGTGAAATGGGTCCCTCTCATTATGCATTTTACATTTTTTAAATTTTGGCATGCTATTACCAGTCGTTTTATTGCGCTGACCTGTATTTGATTACTGTTAGCTAGTGGCATGCAACTAAGGCCAGGCATGAAATTTCCTTGTGTTTGCTTCGTGCTTGTGTGCTTACTGTTCGTTGCCCTATCTATTTTAACATAGCCCATGATCTTTGAATACTTGGCTCACTGATTCAACGGTTGATACCGTAAATTTTTGAAATTTTGGTAAAAAAATAATTGGGGGAGGTCTTGCATTGAGTATATGGTACCAGAATCACCATCCTCCTGGAAGAGAGTGGCCGTTTCATGGATCATTGGATTCGGTTTGAGTTGGCAAATTTCCCTTTTATATTGTTAGAGGTATGTATATATTGTGATTGTTGTATTGTGATTGCTCTAATAAAGGAAATTAGGGGTAGGTTAATATGTAAATATTTTCTTTTCTATTTTACAAATCAAGGGCTATATATATATATATATATATATATATATATATATATATATATATATATATAGTGTTTTCGTCAATGAGAGAGACAAATTTTTCAAGTCATTTCTTGATTATATGCATCAAAGGCTACTTGAGTGGGATATGCGAGTGAAAATTTCTGTTATTAAAAAAAATAATCAGATATTCGATAGGTTTGATTTCTTGGTGTGCTATTTTCAAAAGTTTTTCTGTTGTTTCCGCTTACACTAGAAGGAGTGCCACCTGCTAGGTGGCCAGGTGTCTTGTGCATGAGCCGAAAATCACGTTGTCAGGAGGAATCTATTGCAGTACCATGCGTTGGGCACGAGAGGGCGGGTCCTTTGCTGAAAATCACTCCGATCATTCTCGTTTGACTCGCTTCAATATGTACAACATCCTTCAATACCTAATTGGGTCTACATTAGTGCGGCTTGAGACTTTTTGTGTTACATGTTCTATTTTCCACTCTTTCAGTATTTGATTTAATTATGTGTGGTTCTTTTTGATTATTTTGACATGATGGATGAGAAAAATATTGCGGTTGTTTTTGATTTGGTTTTGGTAATGTCAAAAATCATGGAATATAAATTTATTGGTTCTAATTATTTAGATCGGAGTAAAACCATTTTGATTTATTTACGGAGTATTGATAAAAATGGTCATTTAACTGATAACCCACCTAGTGGTGATTCAAAACAGTCTTGGCTTAGAAAGGATGCATGTTTGTTCTTACAAATACGTAATTCCATTGATAATGAGATGATTTGTCTGGTTAATCATTGTGAATTAGTAAAAGAATTAATAGATTATTTGAATTTCCTATATTCTGGTAAAGATAATCTCTCTCGTATTTATGAGGTGTGCAAAACTTTTTATCATGCAGAAAAGGGTGATAGAAATCTTATCAACTACTTTATGGATTTCATGAAAATATATGAGAAGCACAATATGCTTCTTCCATTTAGCACTCATGTGAAAGTTCAACAAGCTCAAAGAGAGAAGGTGACATTTATGAGTTTTCTAGCTAGGCTTCTATTTGAATTTGAGAATGTTAAATCTCAAATTTTGTCAAGTTTTGTGATATCCTTTCCGCAAGATGCATTCAGTAGGGTACTCCATACCGAGGGTTCTCAAAATGTAAGCCTAGTAGTGTTTTGGTTAGTCACAGTAACATCTATGATTTTGGAAGACAACCATATAAGAATGGTGGTAATGGGATGGGCTCCAGTAATTATGATCAATCCAGTATTTTTAATCGGAACATGGATACTCATGGAGATGTTGCGGGGGATAGTTTGTCACCATTGTCATAAGCTCGGTCATATGAAGAAGGATTGTAGGAAATTGTAGAACAAGAAAGTTCAATCAACTCATGTTGCATCTACCATTGATACCTATTGATGAATATGCTAAGTACCAAGATTTATTGAAATCTCAATCTTAGCCTACTTTTATCATTGCCATCGTCGAATTAGATAAATCCAATACAGGTCTTGTATCGTTCTTTTCCAATGGGTCATTGATTCTGGTACAAAAACCGCACATGTAATTTTAGTGTGTTTTCTACCTTTCAGAGACACATATTTACCTCTAATGTTACTTTAACATATGCATCCACATCTTTTGTCCTTAAGTTTGATACAATTATTCTCACTCTATTGCTTTCTTTGTTATCTGTCTTTAGTTTACCTTAGTTATCTTTTAATTTAATCCCTATCAATAAACTTACTTGTACTTTAAACTGTTGCATCTCATTCTTTTCTAATTATTGTTTTTTTAGAATCTTTCAATGAAGCAGATTATTGATAAAGGACTTGAGTTTATGGGCCTCCACATCATTGATACAAAAGTGTTGAGATCCATAGCATTTTCTGGAGTAGTGACCCTATTTGAAGCCTTTTGTCAATTCAGTAATCTTTATTTTTTTGTGTTAAAAAGTTTTGTCCTTAGTTTCAAAGATTGTCTTTATTAGATTGTGAGCAATGTCAGTTTGTAAAACTTCACTCTCTTAGTTCGAGTCCAAGAGTCAAAAAGTGAGCTAGTACTCCATTTGAGTTAGTTCATTCAGATATTTGAGGTTCTTGTCTTGTTGCATCCAAAATAGAGTTTAAGTTTTTTGTAACTTTTGTTGATTATTCTCAAACGTCATGGTTATATTTAATGCAAAATTGTTGTGAGATATTTTTTCATTTTCCTACTTTTTGTGTTGAAATTAAGACTCAATTTAATATTTTTGTTTAAAATTTGAGAAGTGACAATGCTAAAAGATATTTATCTGCCACTTTTCAAAATTATATAATTCAACATGATATTTTTCATTAGACTTCTTGTTTTGAGACACTATCTTAAAATGAGATTGTTGAACAAAAAAATAAATATATTCTAGAGACTACAACGGCGTTATTGTTCAAAATCAAGGTTCTTACACATTTTGGGTAAATGCTTTCTCTACAACTTGCTTTCTGATTAATCAAATTTCATCGTATGTTCTTAATGATAAGACACCTTATCATATTCTTTTTCTAGACAAAGAATTATTTTCTATTGAACCTATGATATTTGGTTGTACTTATTTTATTCAAGATATTCGTCCCTAAATCTTTGAAGTATATTTTTCTTAGGTATTCTTGTGTCTAAAAGGGATATAAATGTTATTGTCCTTCTTTTAATAGATATTTTTTTTTTGTTGATATCACTTTGTTAGATAATACTCCATTTTCTTCATCTACATCTTACACAAGTGGGATGATGATTTGTTAATCTATATTGTTACATCTTTAGTTCCTAATCATGTTAAGTTTGTTCCTGCTTGGCCCAAACCTTCTGCATTACAGGTCTATTCTTGGTGAACTCCCACATAATCATGTATTATGCCAACTGCACCCACTTCTTTTTCATTAGATCTGGTTCCTTAGTTTGTCAATCCGAATGATCTTCCAATTGCTCTTTAAAAAGGTAAACGTCAGTGTACTTATCGTGTTTCTTTTTTTTTTATATCTTATAATCACCTATCACCATCATCTTGTTCTTTTATTGCCTACCTAAATTCAAATTCTATGCCTAAAATTGCTAATGAGACAATGTCTTATCCTTATTAGCATCTGACTATAATTAAAAAATGAATGTTTTAGAAGACAATGATATTTGGATTTCAATTAATTTACTTACATGAAAGAAAATGATTGATTATAAATGAGTGTTTGCAATAAAAGTTAATTATGATAGATCAATTGCATGCTTGAAAGCTTATCTGGTTGCTAAAAGATATGTTCAAACTTCTTTTTCCTATTGTTGCCAAGCTTACATGTGTTAGATTGTTTATTTATATATCTACCGCTTATGACTGCCTATTCCATCAATTGAATATCAAAAAAGTTTTTCTTCATAGTGATCTTTAGGAGGATATTTATATGGAGCTACTGCATAGCTTTATTGCTCAAGGAGAGTCTAAGAAGGTATGTCATCTTCTTAAATTGTTGTATGCGCTCAAACAAAGTTTTTGTGTTTGGTTTGAAAATTTTGTCATGTTATTGAAAAAGTTTGGAATAAGAAAAAGTTAGTCTGACCACTTAGTATATTATAAACAGTATGTGGATGACATTATTTTGTTAGTAGTGTATGTGGATGATATTATCATTACTGGTAGTTATATTACATGTATCTCATCTTTTAAATCATTTCTCCATAGTCAATTCCATACTCAAGATTTAGATATATTGAAATACTTTTTGGGTGTTGAAGTAACCAGAAGCAAAAAGGGGACCTTTTTAACTCAAAAAAACATGTATTTGATTTATTGTTTGAGATGGAAAATTTGAGAGCTAAATTGTATAACACTTTAATGGTTTCTAATTTGTAACTCACAAAAGGAAAATTATTTGAGGATCTTAAGAGATGTAGCCGGTTGGTTGGAAAGAAAAACTATCTTATTATGACCCATACAAATATTGTATACTCAATTAGTGTTGTGAATCAGTAAATGTATTCTCCAACTGTTCATCACTAGACAACAGTGAAGCATATACTGTGTTATTTAAAAGGTTCATCTAAGTGAGACATTTTGTGTGACAATCATGGTTATGCTAGAAATGAGTATTTTCCTGACACTAATAAGGCATGATCTAAGGATAATAAGAGCTCTACTTTAGACCATTGTATTTTTGTATGCAGAAATTTAGTTTTAATAGTTGTCAAAATTAATAAAAAATAAATTCATACTTTTTTCAAATTAAAATTTTAAATAGTGAAAACATGGTTGAATCCATAAAAATTTTTCAATTATCAAATTTGAATTTTTAAGATCACAAAAAAATAAAAAAATAAAAAATGGAGGGTTTTAAATATAGTGAAAATAAAATGCAAAATAATAGAATCAAATCAATCGCTAAAAATTCTAACCAATGTATATATCATATTTGACTTCAATAAATTGATCATTAAATAAAAGAAAAATAAAATTTCAAATTAATTATATTATTTCTGTAATTTTTCAAATTTACAAAATTCAACCAAATTAATAAGTGGAATAAAAATATTTCATAACATAATATACACTTATAACTTAAATTTCCACATAATCTAACATTTTTTCAATATTATAACTTAACAACATCTCTAAAGATTTTACTCAATTCACTCAGTGTTTAGTCAACAATTTTGGATCACTCATAATTTATGATATTAGAAAGAAAGAAATTATAAACTTACTATTTTTATCTCATATCTACTACCCAATTGAACTAACTCAAAAATCAAAGAGTTGCAATGAAGTTTAAGAAAAAAATCTTTGGGATCAAAAGAAGAAATAAACAAAACAACACCTTTGAATTTTCTATAGCCAAATTGAATTTTTCTTGAAGAGAAATAAGTGCATATTTTATGCTCCATCTTACTTTTATTTTTTTCTTTGGTAGGTGCATTTTATACTCCATTCCACCTTTCGTATTGCTTTGACTAGTAGATGCGTTTTATGCTTCATTCTACTGCATCAACTCAATTTGAAATTTCAATTTTTTTTTCATAATAATGCTGCAACAGCTTCCAAAATATCAAAATTTGCTTACCAATCTTTTGATCATAGTAGAGATGACAATTTAGACCCACCCTGAATGTGGTGGATTTTTTTGTAATTTTTTTCCGTCCCAACCCCACCTCGATTATTATTATATATATAATAATTATTTATATTTTAATATAATTAATATTTTTAAAAAATAATAAAATAAAAATATAACATTCATTTAAAGTAAAAAATATATATTTTTTATTTAAATAATTATATATTTAACTAATTAATTAAAATAAAAAATATTTTTAACATTAAAATAAAATAAAAATTTTAATAAAAACTGAGGAATTAGGCAGGATTGGGAATCTCCATTCCATATGGTGTGGGGATGGGGTCTAAAATTTTTTTCCAGTGAGGAACATGATGGAGTATTGGGAATTGGGACAATGATGGAGAACTTCATCCCGAACCCTTCCGTTGTCATTTCTAATCATAAGAAAAGATATTAAACATAAATATTAAGTACCCTTATCATTTTAGAAAGAATTCAATATGTGTAGTATCAACATACATTGCCATAACAAATTTCAATATTTCTAACTAATTATAAATTTATTTCAAAAAGAAATACAACAAGCCAAGTGTATAAATTGTTGAACTCATCTTGCAATCTTTGTCCAACAAATCAAAATGTCAGATTTTCATGGAGAATTTAAATTTATAGATATAAATTGACTTCTATTCATATTAATTAAATTAAGACTCAATAAATGTAGAATTTCGTCATACTGGACAGATTTCATGCAAAAGAGATTTTGAACTACTATTAGCGACTTAAGATGTCATAATATAGCATTTAAGTAGTTGTCTAACATTAATTGCACAATATTATCTTACAACCATCGACATACATTTGCTCTGTTTATTCAAATATATGAAAGCAAAAGGTGCAAGTAGCAATGGATTTTCTGGATTTCAATTTTACCTCCCAAGTCTGGTAATTGTTTCCACCGTTATTCAATTGACAATTTGACCTAATTTTGTAGGTCACATCACAGTATTTTTGACAAATTTTAGCATTCACAAAATCACAATATTTTTATGCATCACAACACAGATTCTTGGTGTTCATGCACAAATCCAGAACCTCTCTAGACAGTTGGTCTCTACTTTCTGATAATGGAGAAAAAGAACGGCCTGAAATATTAGCTATGATGCAAAAATGGATCGCAGTTTGCATTTCATTATCATGATCTTTAACAAAATAAGAAACTCATATGAGTTTTAATTTTCGGGATACTAACCTGCATACACCTAAGACTGTCTAAAACAAAGAAGCCTGATTGTTTAACAAAGTTTTTCTTCAGTTGATTTTTTCTCTTCTTTTGTGTGTCCCTGGAGATTTGACAGCAAGTTTACGCTTCCTGGATTTTTCTGATTTCACTATCTTTTTCAGTTTCTCAAGAGCTGACACATCAAAAAAGAACAAAAGGTATTAACATTATAATTTTAAATGGATTCGGATATGACACTTTTCGCAGATATCTTATCCGTTGTCACCCTTAATCATGCATAAAGATCCTTGCATTTGACAAAAACACTTTTGGAGAAAAAAAATTTATTTTTAAATTTCTTGAGTTTTGAAAACTGATTTTAGAGAAAAACATATAAATAAATATTTTTTTTAAAAAAAATTTAAAAAAAGTAGGTTATAAAAAATTAAAAAAATAAGTCAACTAAATCAAAAAAATTATAAATCTGTTTTTTTGACACTTAACAGCAATCTCAAACACCACATAAGTATCATTACACTGATAACTAATTGGAGATGAGGGTCTTTGTTGAAGGACCTAAGCTACTTCTCCAAATATATATATAGAAGAAATTGGGACAAGTAAAGCCAAATTGACTTGAGAAGAGGTTAAAATTATGAAATTCAAATCTAACTGTGCAGTGTCTAGGGAAATAAATCCTGAATAAATATTTATCAGTGTAATGACACTTATTTCCAAACCAAGAGTTGGTGCTCATCATCGCAATAATGAGATTATCCTAAACAAAGAAAAGCCAGGAAATTACTAGACACATAAATAGCATGAAGAGGTTCAATGGAACTGGAAGGAACAGAGTAAAGCGGACAAGAATCATTGTCACCCTTCTGCAACAGTTTCCTAAAACGCCTTACCTGTAACAAGTAAAATGGTAGATAATTTTCATAAAATGTAATAAGATGACTGTCTTCATTACTATTGAACTTTTTATATTTGATGTTTTCTTTATCTATATCCTCTGTTCGAAAATATCAGGGAAAAAAATTATGGAAGTTGGCTAGCAGCATCCCCTGCTAGGTAGTCAATAACATCGAAATTGTCGTACTGCATCAAAGCATCAGAACAAAAGCATTGAAATTATTGAACCATCAAGCATCTCCAAGAGAATGCAGAAGTTAATACATAATTATGCCACAATGGATCCAGGTGTGGCTGTTCATTGATGATTGAGCACGATTAGACCCATCAGAGAATTATTTCTTATTTCTTTGATTCAGTAATTCTTAGCACTTAATCCATGGTTGAGCACTGTTGGAGACCAAAAACATAACCAAACAAGCATTAAATTCAACATAATCCATTCCTACGTAAGGACCAACTAATGTGAATATCATACCTCATCTTTATGCAACAATGTGAAACAACGTCCAGTCTGGCCTGCTCTCGCTGTCCGACCAGCCCGATGAATATGTGTCTTTATGTATGCAGGCTTGTCATAGTTAATAACATTTCTAACCCCTTCTACATCCATTCCACGAGTCATTGCATCTGAAGAAACAAGTACTTGTATTTCTCCTTCTCGAAAGGCCTTCAATGTCTTGCTGGAGTATGTTTAATAGCATTACAGTCTTATTTTTATTCTTATTTATCATAGTAATTCCAAATACCAAGTGACTTCAATAAACATAGCATCACTACAAAAATAAAAAATAAAAAATACATTGCGTAAAATGCTTATATGCAATTAACCTGAAGCTTCTACAAAAGGCTGTCCTAAATTAAGAACTTGCATAAAACTCTAAATCGATAGTGCTGCATTGGAACTCCAAACAAATCACTAGTTTTATGATCAAATTCCTTAAACGTTTGCATTACAGTGATACACCATCGTTTAATGTAATTCAGCCTCCCAAGGGAGCAACAATTAACTCTCTAATATGACATCCAAATATCAGAAATGAACTTATTCAGTGGAAAATTTATTTACTTCAATAAATTATTCTGCAACTAGGGCATAAGTTTCCTGAATATTCCTTTATCTTTAAGTTCATATCAGCAAAAAAGTTCAGTAAGGTGCAGAGCCAATGAGTTGACTCCACTGATGATGGAAAACAATGCACTTTTCCCCTCCTAAATCTTGTAGAAGAGCAACCAGGTATAGAGGTTTCATCTTGGACTTGCAAATCTGTATGAAAGATGTAGAAATATAACTCAGAGGAGAAAACTCAGTTACGCAAGTACTTCAGCTGGTTCCCTTTCTATCAGCAAGTATGCTTCCTAGACAACAATGAAGATTAGTCATATAACGGGATAAAAAGATAAAAAGCTGTCTTTATCTCTACTTGTATTTATCTCTTAATTATCCTTATTTGTATTTATCTCTTAGTTGTATACTTAAACTCTACAGCTATCTTATCTAGATACCTATTTCATTGTAACTAAAACACTCTAGGCAGCTCTATATATTCTCGTATAAACTCAATATACAGCAATACAATACAAACATCAGAGCTATTAAACCATGGCAGCCGAATCCTCTAACTCTTTATCCTCCTCTCCCTCTCTCACTTCACAAATTACACCATCCATCCCAACCAGCATCACCTCCCCAACTACAACTGCCCACTCTTCTGCTATTATACTGATATTTACAAACTACCTAGCCTGGAAAACTCAATTCATTCCTCTTTTAAACTACCAGAATTTGATGCATATAGTCGATGGAACAAGACCCCCATCAAAGGAATACCAACCGAAACAAATCCCACAATCTAATTCATCTACACTTGTTTCCCCTCTCTCTTCTCCATTTCCAATACAATACAAACTCTTCCATGCTTAAACTCTACTAGGGCTGTCTTATCTAGATACCTAGTTCATTGTAACTAAAACACTCTAGGCAGCTCTATATATTCTCTTGTAAACTCAATATATACAGCAATACAATACAAACTCTTTCAAGTCAAAGGCATCTTCAAGGGAAGCTACTAATGAATGTTGTAAATCTAGGAATATAACCAGTAGCATCCAAATTCAACATTTTAAGCTTACTCTCAACATCCTAGTAGAGTTGGATGAACTGAAGCACGAACCAGCTTTCCATTTCACATCAATAGTACATGCAACTCCATTAGAAATCAAAATTTAGGATGTTTCTTGTGCTTAAAATTAACAGCGAATCACACAATTTTCAAACTTATTCCAAATTAAACAAATGAAAATTCAAAACTCATGAACTGCTAGAAAAGATACTGAGTTCCAAGCTCTCTTTATGATCATGTTTATTATATGCCTAGGAATGTAGAATCAGCTCCTTTTTAACAAACCACTTAATTTCTGATCATAATTATAAGCATATTTCCCTAGTATTATGTAAAGTATCCAGCATTCTAATAGAAGTTATGAAAACTTTACAGTCATACAAAACAAACTTCAAAACTTACTTAACCTTTTTTCTCCCACTCCTGTACTTTTAAAGTCAACTTAATGTCGAGAAAACAGCATTGACCAACTAAAAATTGGCTGCAAAATATAAAAATGTCTCAAGTTTCATAGCATGTGCTTTTCATTCTTCAGACTAAAAATTAGGTAAAATGTGACAATCTCCTACAATCAATAGCCATAAGAGTTTAAAGTGGAGCAAGAAGAACAGTCGCAAAGTATATAAGATTACAAGTACAGCTGTAAAACAATACCACTATGTAGGATTTCAAATTTTCAGGGAGCTGGTAACGACTTTGCCCAGTTGTCAAAAACAAAGGGTGATGAAGATCCAGTTGAGCAAGTTTGCTTGGATCTTGGGTTAACGTAGCAGACAAAACCATCTTTGCAAGCCTGGGGTAAGATTTTCCCTTAAAACCCCTTTCAACACCACTGCATGAAGTTTGAGACAATAATTACATGTGAAGTATGAGATATGATAAAATTTATTGATTTTTTGTTGCTACAATAATAGGAAAATTGTTTAACACCAACAAACAATGTAAAGAATACATTCAACCCCAAAATTCATATCATAGCACCATTTCAAGAATTGGCAAATATTTCAAAGCATCCCTAAGTATGACTACGACCAACGCACAAAGTTTATATTGTTGGATTTTATGACGCATGAAACCATGGTTGTCAAAAAGCAAGACAAATTTTGAAGTGCAAGTGATAAAAGAAGATGAGTAGATAAAGAATTACCATCTCCTAATGGTTTTTAAAGGACCAAATGGAAAAGGAGAAAAACTACTAGCAAGAGGCACAATACTTTCATCATGAGAATGAGTCATTTTGAGTACAGTAGGAAGCCAAGATTGGTACGCCTCCCTGTGCAAACGATCTGTCTCATCGACAACCTAAAATTGTTTAATTATCAGCACATATCTTACTACACAATTAAAAAACTAGAAATTAAAGTTTGTAAGATAAGAAGCCTTTGGCTCTTGATTTCAATACAACCAGAAATTTAATTTCACTTCAATATTTTAATTATTATCATCCAGAAATTGTCCTGCAAAGTGCAATCAAGAACTACACAAACACAATTTTTTTTCCTCATACTAGCATCAGCAGTCAATAAAAATTAAAAACAAAAAAGTACACACAATAATCACCATAAACTGCTGCTACGGATGGAATATGGACATCATTGAAAAAACAAATTGAGCACAAGAGTAGCAGTCATTAATTGAAATTATTATTTCCATGTGCATTGACATAAATTACACAGCTGAAACTGAAATGTATATAGAAAACCAGCTTGTGCATATATTAAACTTGACTCGGTGAAGAACAAAACATAAGCAACTAAAGGTCAGAATCAGGTTTTTAGCAAGGCTTTTAACTAGAAGGCAGCATTTAAAACAAATATATAACCCATAATTTGTATGAAGAATGTTTTGGATATAAAATATGTCACCAAAATTTAGCAGAAAGAACTCAGCATCCACATGAAAAAGATTAGAGTTCAGCTTTCAACAGTATACAGGCAACTTGGATGTAGCATATGCTGCTGCTTACAAGATAACAGAGATGCTCAAGTGTAAATACCTTCGTGTTTGTGATATGATCCATAAGCTGTCCTGGGGTTGCCACCAAAATATCCACTGAAGTCTCTAACTCTCTCATAGGATCTTCTGAATCGTAACAAATGTCTGCCTCAAGCTTAAGTTTCTGAATAAGCTCTGAAATTTCAGCAGCAATTGAAGATTGGCCCACTGCCAAACCAACAGATAAGCCAACTGCAGATGCAATTGCAGCAAAAACTTCTTTAACCTGAATAACGCAAACAGGAAGCATCAAAAGTTTATGATACTGACGTAACTGAATCACTTCTAATAAGAATGAAAGAGAAAAGCAATTGCAATATAGGAATGAAATCAAATCATTATTGACCATAAAATGGACATTTTCAAGTCCATTACAGTATTAACCTGATCATGACTCTAAAACAAGGAGGGGCATTGGAGTTTCTATTCAGAGGAATAACTAAGAGGCCTAGAATACTATATCAAAATCATTAACTTCGCTTTTTCACAAAGAAGAATTGAGAATCATTCTCCCATTACAGATTGATTTTAGAAAAAAGAATGAAACGTATTTACAACATTAAATTAGCATGAACAAAAACTTGAGTTGGAAAAGAAAACAGTGAAGCATCTTTTAACCTGCAGTGCCAAATCACGTGAGGGCAACACAACTAAAGCACGTAGACATTTGACAGCTCGAGTTGAAAGCATTTGCACTATTGGCAAAACATAAGCTAAGGTCTTCCCACTTCCTGTTGGTGAATTTATGCAAAGATCCTGCTCAAAACCACCAGGTCCGATTGTTTCTTGCCAAATCGCAACTTGCACTGGGAAGAGTGATGAGATACCCTTGTTCTTTTGCAAAGCCACCTTCAACCTAAGGGAAAAGAACTAGCAACATGCTTGTTACCATCTATCAGAGAATAGACAAAAAGCACAGGAAAAGACGCCAACAAAGATCTTACAAGGGAAATCATATATATAAGTACTTAAAACTGTTCCAATGTATAGTTACTACCCAAAGTATATTACCCATAAGTAATGATTAATGAATGTTTATAAACCCATTAAAACTCCTATCCCTTGACTAATTTTAGCAAAATTACATCAGCATTGCTTCTCCTTGCTATAATATCAATAATCTCTGCATCCAGCCCCAATTCAAGGCAACAAAAGTGCACAGGGCCCAAACTGGAAATGTAAAGAAGGCACTCGTACAAATCCTATCCATAACCTTTTAGGAACAACCACATTCCGACTGTTGATTTTTTTTCTTTCATTGACACCGAACATATCACACTCTACAATTACTTATAACAATAAACTATAAAAACAACAACAGGTTAAACTCCAACAGAGATGAGCTCTTGTCAACCTCAATCCTTTCTTTTCTCCCAGTCTATCCCCATTATGTCACTGAAATAATATTAATAGAACCACAATCCAAAAGAGAACCTTAAGAGAGCAAAAATTTAAGAAAATCCAAAAACAATAAACTAAAAACCCCAGAATTTTAAAATGAACATAAAAAAAATAATAGCATAAAACTAAAGTGGGTACCTGGGATCAAGGCCAGGGAGAAGATCAAGAGGACATGCTTCAAATAGTCTAACATCAACTGGGCTTCTCATCCATTTAAGAACGGGTAAAATCTTCTTCTTTGTTGTTGATTTCTCAATCCCTTTCATCCTCTTCCTCTCTCTCTCTCTCTCCTTCTACGAATTCACCAAGAATTTAACCCTACAAAAGATACATGTCATATTGTTTTTGAAGTGCGAAGTTGGCGTAAAAATATTAAAACAATGTAGTTGCCACCTGGTGATTTATTTTAAAAGGATCAGTTGGAAAACCATTCAAAAAGATGGAAAAACTGATCTTTTCAGGATAAAAAAAAACCAGATTCAGGAGTCTAATTATGCATAGGAGAGGTGTTATGCATCCTACGAGGCTATGACATCTGTTTTAAAAAATGGTTATCAATAAATTTGTCCATTTATTGCAAACTTTTTATTTTTATTTATTTGCTGCAAAAAAATAAAATTCTTTTAATATGAAACAAATGAAATTGAATATGATAATACAACTTTATTAAAACATTGTCATGTCCCACTAATGACGTGTAATCGTGTACACAACTACAAACATGCGCATATTAAATGGGTAAGCCAGATGCTCTTTATTAAATAACGAGTATGTGACCCTCGCTTCGCGTTAGAATTAATGACGTACAATTATAAACACTAATTAGTTGATTAATTTGACATACATAATACATATTAAAATTGAAAATTCCTGAAATTATGTAAATTTTAAATTATTTAGCATAAATTTACATGATTTAAAATATGAATTAAGCAAAATGAAGGGAAAGTCAAATAAGACGTATTGATAGTTTTCCTTTTGTTCATTATTGATAATATAAGCTTAAAAAAGCAAGAGTGACTATTGATTATTTGCAGTACCATAGTTTAATTAGACATTTCACACACTTATAATCTAGTTTGCCTGATATGGCTGTCAGTCACCACATATAGATGGGCTAATAAGAAAATTCAAGTCTTTGAAGACCATTGTTTCATACCACGAATCCAACACAAAATCCAATTGATTTCACCAAAGAGTACCATAAACACAAATATTTCTTTTAAAATGTTTATAAAAAAACCAAATGAACCCATAAAAAACAATTAAACAAAAAAGAGCAAGAATATAAATTAGCTTAGAAGGTCAAAATAAAAATTCATTGAGGGGCCGATGAAGCATGTTTACAATAGACAACAAAGACCCAAAACCCTTTTCTGAAGACATAATTTAATTCTTGGATAGCAATAGAGGAACCAAGGATAATGAGATATTAATTGAGAAAAAAGATTGAAAATTTGAAGGTGAAATACTGATTAAAACTAAGAGTATTGAGTAGTAATAAGTAGTGTAATATTCAGATGAGGAGATAGCTAAAAAACAATAAGACCCAAAAAGTTGTTAATCAAATATGGAAAAAGAAAATGAGTGATGTCAGGAATTCAAATGGAAATCAGAATCAAATTCCTAGAAAAGCACCAATAACCCAAAAATTAGTTAGCAAAATTCTATGCCTAGAAAGGAATCCACATCCACAAATTTAAATATGATGCCAAAATTAGCAATGCATAAGGTCGGGTTTGTGTAGTTATTGATTGCACTTTGCAGGACAACTTCTAGATGATAATAATTAAAATATTGAAGTGAAATTAAATTTCTGGTTGTATTGAAATCAAGAGCCAAAGGCTTCTTATCTTACAAACTTTAATTTCTAGTTAAAAGTAAACTAATTTGTGATGATATCATCAACCTAAGAAAAAAAAGGTATGACAATAATTCTTTTAATAGAAACAGACCAATTGAACAATAAAAGATCAAATCAAATGTTGATTTATTGTTAACTAGTGTACTCAGTCTAATCAAAAGAACATGAATCCAAATTGGAATTTTGAAAAGCAAATTCAATGCAAAGGCTATACCAATTACTAAAATAACGAAATATAATCAGCAAAAAACCAAAAATCAAGGAAATTCGAAGGAAAATAAACAGATCATTATAGGTAGCATCAATATTTGTAACCAATTTTTTTATAAAATTTATTATACATGCATAGGCATACTAATTAGTATATGCATACGGAAAAACACATTTCATTTATCAAAATGATGCATTTAAGAAGTTTATATCAATGCATCTGGCCTTGGGGCCAAATGCTATCACCTGTTTGCCAGACTCGCCTAATTGAAACATAAGCAAGAACAAAAACAAATCATAAGCAATTCAGAGAGTTTAATGATAAAATTTCCAAAATGATGTTATTTTTCTTCTATTTTAACAAAAATGACAAAAAAAAATTGTCTCAACATTTATGCTAGTTGCCAAAGAGAGTTATTTTTAATAAATTGAGCATCAATGCTAATAGAAAAGATAGTCCCTGAAAATGAAGACATGGGTGGTTAACAAGTTGACCGTTGCCCAAAGAAAAAAGTCAATAAATTAAAACTTTCAAATCCCAGAGTCATGCACATGCAGCAATACTATTTTTGTATCGCAAAGCACGACAATTATCTCAATTTTCAAAATTAATGGATCATCCAAATCATTAGTACTCTTACTGTTTCTCTTAAGGATTACCCTCCACCGCATATTTTAACATATTAACCAAAACAATAATAAAGTATTCAAAATCTCTCTCTCTCTCTCTCTCTCTCTCTCTCTATATATATATATATATATATATATATATATATATATATATATATATCTAAGAAAGAATTAATAGCAATTTATTTACCGGGAAAACCAACCATCCAAGAAAACTAGAGATAGGCACTGTGATACTAAGTTTAGGTTAACAGCCCAAATTTTAATTTAATGATATAACTTTGTACAATTTTATTTAAAAATTTCACTATTTAAAATTCTGCAAAGCTTCAACTTTTTTCCCTATATTAAATACTCAAGGCCTAATAATGTAAACTAAAAATTATGGGTAGTTATGAAATTATTGAATAAGAGGAATATTGATTAATTTATTGGAAGCCAACTAGTTCATTAATCATACCAAGTGCTTTTGGGGACCAAAGTTATCAAGTGAATTGACAGACTAATTGGGTAGATTATGATCTATAATTCATCAATAAATTAAGCTACTGGAAAATTTCATTCATAATTTATATCCTTTGAGAACTTCTGTAAACAATGTTATTTTTATTTGAATATATAGTTCTCTTAAAATTTGATCCATCATTTATATTCGTCTGAAAAAATTACATGCACACAAAGTCTGAATAAATTAATATAGAATCGAATTGTTAAATACAATTACCATTCTCAAACTATTATTGAAATTATTTATGATCTAAAACTTTTTAATGCAAACTGATTTTCCCATTTTCATTTAGAGGCATACCTCTTGAAGTCTCCATCACCATTAGAATCTGATTGACAATTTGCAATTACTCAGCGGCTTCCATAGGGCCAGAGCCCATATCAGAGTTGTAAGTTTGGAAAGAGATAACCGACCTGAAATCACAATCCTAAGGAAGGAAAGAAAAAAATGAAATGTCACAACCAAATGCTCGAAGATTGTTGAAGGAAAAGATTGAATAATAAAAAATTTGGGGATGAGAACAAAGTAAGAGATTAGGGAGAGAGAAAATGTAGGAGATGGAGAGGAGAAATATAGAGAAGACAGAGAGGGAGAAGTAAAGAATTAGAAAGAAAAATTGAACTTGTTATTAATTCTTCACTCCTCTCTAGTGTACATCTCATTCTTTATGTGTAGTAGCAATTCTACTAACCATTAGTAACCACGACTACAAACAGCCCAACATGGACTATTAATTCCTAACTATAGATTCCTCACAACTATTATTGATACTACAAAACTTAAATTTCAGTTTCTAACATGAAAACCAAAAATCAAGCACAAAGACGTACATTATCAGGGAAGGATCAGTTGTCTTTTTCATATTGTTAAGCAGAAGAGTAATTACTGGATTGTCATAAAACAGAAAAAAATGATTTTAAGATACCTCAGGAGTTGGAACCCTTTTACGCTGTCCATTCAACCAGGATATCCATTCAACTACAGCAATCACATTATAGGCACCCATTTAGTTTAAGCAGCATACAACAGATGCAACAACTAATTATCATAGTCAAGCCATTTGGACATATCTAAAAAGTCAACAACAATTGGAATTGTAAGTATGCTTGGATTCAACTCAAGGAGTAATATCAAATGATCAAAATACTAGCAAGTTGCATGAAGATGCCATTAAAGAGTTTCGCTAAAGGTAATTGTGCTCTGCAAACAAACTTCGAAAAAATGAAGCTGCAACGAGTCCTTTTATAACGATGCAAGCAAATGTACCTCATCATCTGCAGGCTTTTCCTGGCTGGAGTATTTTGGCCATTTTCAAAAACTCTATGCCTTGTTTAAGTAATTGCATATTCTACTTTGTCTTTTTGCATTTTTTATTTTCAGAGAAAATTAAACAAAAAAATTATTTATTTTTATATTTTTTGCAACCCTGATTCTCTATAATTTTCCCCTTATAAAGTTTCTTTTGTATCAGGCATTCATCTAACTAAAGTTAGACACAGAAACCCCCTTTGTTGCCCCTCTCCCTCTCTCTCCCCTTCCTCTCACATACAATCTCTTCGGGAACAAGAAATCAGATCATGCCCAAGTAATATATTCCCAAGTTTCACTTCCATAACTACGGTTTCCATAAATTCATTCCATAAAAATTCAATTCTAATCATATTCTATCAATTTTATAAAATTAATTCATCATTTTTAAGCTTAATTCAACCTTTCATGGATTTCACTAATTAATTCAAAATTTTCAATCTAAAAAGCAATAAAGTGCACAAACCCATCACAACTCAAGAATAACTTTAAGAGAATGGAAGAATTTCTCCTACCTTTAAGGTTTGGCTATGGTGGCCGAAATCTCCATGGGAGATTTTTCCTTCCTCACTTTTCTCCTTTTCCTTTTTCTTCACTTTTCCCACTTTATCTCATAGCTTGGCCGAGAGATGCAGAGAGTTTTTTTTTCCTTTCGGGTGGTGGAAGAGAATGGAACCTGTTAAAAATGGAGAGAGTGCGGGAGGAAGAAGGGAAGAGAACAAGAGAGGCAAACACACCCGAAAATATGAACAGTAGAGAGACAGAGGCAACTGAAGGAAGAAGGGAAGAGAAGAAGAGAGGGGAACTGTGAATAATGGAGAGAGAGAGAGGCAGGTAGAGGAAGAATGGATGAAAAGAAGAGAGGGAGGAGGGTGGAGGAAGAAAGGATGAAAAGAAGGATTAGGGTTGTTTTCATCTATGTGAAACGGCATCGTTTAAAATTAATTGGTTTTTGGAAGTGCACTGTTGATTAAATTGGGGTAATATATAGTTTTAAATTGACTAATTTAAATGGAATTTAATTGATTAATTTAGGGGTTAATTAATTGATTAAATTTAATTAATCAATTAAATTTAAATTGATTGAACTGAGTTTAATTAATTTATTCAAATTGGTATTTAATTGATTAAATTAGTGTTGATCAATTGGTTAAATTACTAACACCAATTAAAATGATTAAATTTAATACAAATTAAACTTCAATTAATGAAATTGTAGTTCAATTGATTAAACTATTCTTAAATTGAAATCGATTGATTATTTTGAGATTTAACTAAATAATTTGATTTAAATTACTTAAATTGAAGTTTAATTAATTACTTTAGGGGTTAATTAATTTATTAAATTTAAATTGATTAAACATAGTTCAATTATTTTGATAAAATTATGCTTCAATTGATTAATTGAATTTAAGTTAAACTTTAATTGATTAAATTGATAATATCTTATTAATTTGATTTAATAGTCTTAAATTGAGGTTCAATTAATTAAATTATGGCTCAATTGGTTAAATTACTAATTGAACTTAAAATAATTAAATTGAATAAAAATTGATTTAATTGGAGCTCAATCGATTAATTGAACTTAAAATTATTAAACCATTATTAAATCGAACTTTAATTGATTTAATTGATATTCAATTGAATTACTTGATTTAATTGACTTAAATTGGGGTTTAATTGATTAACTATAAGTTAATAGATTAAATGAGCATAAATTGGGTTCAATTGATTGATTAAAATAAAATTATTTAAATTATAAAATTATGGTTTAATTGATTAATTTGTATCAACTGATATACATTGAAGTTCAACTGATAAAATTAACGTTTAATTGATTAAACTGGGTTTGATTTAATAAATTAAATTTAAAATTGAATCAATTGACATAAATTAAGAATTAATTGATTAAAATAATGTTTAAAAGATTAAATTGGAGTTCAATTGATTAATCGAACTTCAATTGATTAAATTAAAATTCAATTTATTAATTAGACTTACATTGATGAAATTATTTTTAAATTAAGATTAATTAATTTGATCAAATTGAAATATAATTGATTAATTGAATTTTAATTGATTAAATAAGAATTGTTTTGATTAATTTAATTTAATTCTTTTAATTTGGAGTTCAATTAATTAAATTGAAATTAAATTGATTAACCATTCTTAATTCGAATCCCAATTAATGCTTAAATTGAGAATAAATTAAATAATTTGATTAAATTTATATAAAATGAGATTCAATTAATTAATTTAATTACATTAACTTCAATTGATATTCAATTACTTAATTTAAATAAACTAACTTTAATTGTACATAGATTAATTAAATTAGGAATCATTTGAATAAATAGAGATTTAATTGATAAAATTATGATTCAATTTATGAAATTGATTAATAATTGAACACTAAATTTATTTATTTAACTTTAATTAATCAATTTCAATTCAAAGATTATTTGACATTGAATTCCAATTTTCAATCAATTCTAAAAAAAATTATATTATCAAAAAATAAAAATAATTTCAAATAATTTACCAACGAAATAATTTTCGTTAGTATATACCAACCGAATAATATCCGTTGGTAAATAGCAACAGAAAATGTCCATTGGTATTTACCAACAGAATTTTCCGTTGGTAATTAGTTACGATTGTGTCTACTGTTATTTTGGCAATTACCAACGACATTTTCCGTTGGTAAAGTTGGCGCCAAATATTGGCGCAATATTTACTAACGGATATTAATCTGTTGGTAGTACCGTTGGTAATACGTCGGTAATCCATTTGTACTATTTTATAATTTTCTCCATACATTTTCCGTTGCTAATCCGTTGGAAATGCGTTGGTAAATTCTGTTGGTAAATGTAATTTTTCTTGTAGTGTTATCCATGAACAAGAAAAATAGATTATGTTTAGTCTCCAAGTACTGGAAAATTTGTAATGACTTGTTAAATTATGAAGTTTTGTTTTACTTTAAGTTGCATTAGGTGAGTAATTAGTTGATTCCAAGACAAACAAATAAATAACATGTAAGTTGGTTTCATTGGCTAACAACAAATATTAAGAGGTTAAATCAGAATGTTATGTTGCTCTTATCTTCTACATTTGGGTTGTTTCTGAAAGAAAAGCAAACGACCAATTTACATTTATATCTTTAAATGCAGAAACATACATATGAGCAAATATAAGAATTAGGAAAATATACTAATAAAAGCAAGTATAATTATTTATTACATAATTAGATAAGAGTAAAAAAAAAACCAAGATAAACTTAAATAAGTCCACTCAATATATAAAAAAAAAATTAAGATAAACAAATATATGGCAAGCTTAAAACAGGAACATCAAGCATTTACATAATTTCTAAGCATGGCAATCCTAAAACAGGAACATCAAGCATGAGGCAATAACCTATTGCTCAGCTAAGATAAAAGTACAGAAACAGCAAGCATAAACCAATTAAGATATATGTAAATAATAACTTCTAAGCACATATATTTAAAGTTTTTACATTTAGATATATGTAAATAATAACTTCAAAGCATCTATAACCTTCAGTATCCAATATAGGCATGTATACATCACCTAAAAGGCATCAAATTGATTAAATTAAATTGATCCAATCGAACTTCTATAGATTTAATTAGAGTTTAATTGATTAAATTAATTATACTAAAAATATTTATCAAATCTAAATTGATTAAATTGAGGGTTCACTTGATTAATTAAAACATTCTAATTTTATTAGTGAAATTACTAATTACTTTAATCGGGGAAAAATTAACATTTTAACTTAAATTAAAATTTTTAATAACAAAAATTAAGCACTTATAGTCTATAAGCCTTAGAACTTTGCAAGTCCCCTTCAACACGGACTTAATTAACTCTTTTTTTTAACTAGGCATCTATACTGTAGTTTCTGTTTTGCAACTTCAGGAAACCAGAAACTGGAAAAAACAAAAGCAAAAGAAAGAAATAAAAAAAAAAAGACAAATAACCATTATTTTGTAACGTTTATGTCATCATGAATTCATCACTAGCAAACTGCAAATTTCTTAATTAGCTCTTTTTTCTAACTAAGCACCTACACATTATTTTCTATTTTGCAACTCGAGGAAACCATAAACTAAAAAAAGCAAAAAGCAAAAGCAAAAGAGAAAGATTAGAAAAAAGACAAATAGCTATGAAAAAAAAACGTCAAGTAAAGTAAGAGGAATTAAATCAGGGGAAAAAATAAAGGGAAGCTAAGATCGGAAGAAGAAGAACCTGACCAATAATGGGTAGCCTTCCACCAACAACAACTTTACTCGGAATTTGCAAACACGAAGAAGAAAAAAAACTCCGTAGGTCAGACTCACTTAGATCATCCGAGGCAAGAAAAGAAAACGACAAGGAGAAAACTTACCGCTGCTTGAAAGGCTAGTGAACAGGATAGAACAACTGACCTTTCACCAACGGCATGAGGGTTTTCTTTACCCGGATATGCAAACCTTAGGAGAAAAACACAAAACTCTATAAGTCAGGTTGGGCAAAAACTATAAAACGATCGAGAGGAGGAGAAGAAGAACGTACCTGTTACCTGGACCTGCAAGATCGAAGAAAATGCCAGGCGGATCTGCAAGACTGAGGTAAAAAAAGGAACTTAGGACAGGCAAACAAAACACATAGAATGGGTGAGAGAAGAGCAAGGTGAGGAAGGAAAGACAGAAGCAGAGAAGTAGGGGCAGAAAGAGGGAGGAAAAACTAAAAAGCCATGGAAATGGTTAGGCAAAAAGATAAAACATCCGGAACGAGAAGCAGAACGTACCTGTTAGCCGGATTTGCAAGATCAAAGAAAATGGCAGGCGGATTTGCAAAACTAAGAAAAAAAAAGAACTTAGGACAGTCGAACAAAAACAATAGAACGGGTGAGAGAAGAACAAAGCAATGAAGGAAAGACAGAAGTCTAGAAGCGGGGAAAGAAAAGGGGAGGAAAAACTAAAAAGTCGTGAAAATGGAGGAGCACAGCGGGCGAAAGAACAGATTGAGAGCAGAGCAGGTGGAAGAAAAGATCGAGAAGCAGAGGCGGCTAAAGGAAAAAAGAAGAAGACTGATTGAAGGCTAGGATTTGCAGGTGGTTATTTATTCAAGGCCAAACGATGTCGTTTTTCATGGAATAAAGTGTAGGGGTTTGTTTTGTGCACGACGTCGTTTTTAATAAGGGCCAAAGACAAAAAAAAAAATAAATTCCATTCAATGGTTACTGTTTATAGAACAATACTTATTTGTTTATTTTACTTATTTTTATTTATTTTATATTATAATTTATATTATTATATTATTATTATTATTATATTTTATTTTATTATTATAATTATTATATTATATTTATATTATTATTATATTTAATAATGGCCAAGCAGTGTCGTTTTTAATGGAGTCAAGGGCAGTGGTTTGTTTTCAATACAACATCATTTTTAATAGAGGCCAAAAAAGTTAATTCAATAGGTACTGTTTATAGAATAGTAATAAATGTTATGAGCTATATATATATTATGGGTGAGTAACCCTACCTTCGCGTCAGGTAGAATATTGTAGGATTATTAATAATAATTAGTAGATTAAGATATTATAAATTTTATATACAGTAAATATTAAGTATATGAAAACACATAATATATCTAATATAAAGTTACATTATCTGATGTAATAATTAGTTTAAAGTAAGGGAGATACAAAATGATGTTTTAATAGTTTTTTATATTATTATAAAAATTATTTCAGAAGAGTAAAAAGAGGCAAACAGTTGTAGAGATCGAGCGATAACAATTGAAGCAGACTAAGCCGCGTATCTATTAAGCAACACTGTAAAAAATAAATAATAATTTTAGATTAATAACATTTGTTTTAGATGAATAATAATATGTAAATCAATAATAATTTTAGCAATAAAGAATAAAATGAATACTTCAAAAAGCATAATAATAATGTCACTCATTTTTTTCCTTGCTAGATGAGAAATGATTTGTTCTACATGTTTAAAAATTATTTTGTTATTGTATTTATAAAAGTATTGGTTAGTAAATATATATGTATATATTTGGTGAATTGTATATAATTACCTTATACATGGTTTTTTCATAGGTGGTTCCTCAAAATGTATGTTTCCTTCTATGCTAAGAGTTGATTGGTTCAGATTGAGTGTTCCACATGTATTTGTTGGTTGTAGATCATGGGCATGATGAAGTAATCTTTCTTCTTTTATCAGATGATTTCTCAATAATACAACACTTATGGATGATGATTTTCTAGTAGATGGGGTTATGAATAACAATGAGGGTTCATCTTTAAAAATGTGAGTTACTTTAAAAGATAAATTGTAAGGATCCTCAACTCGGTCGCTTATTACCACTTGAAATATTTTTTCTATTCCATAAATATTACCAATCATTGGTGGGAGTGTGCATCTATCTTTTAAACCATGTACTAAATTGCTGGCTGGTAATCCAATTAACTCTGCAGCTAACCTTCCAAATATGATAAATGTTGTTGTCCCTGTGACATCTTCAACTATAGTACTCAATTTATACCTATTTTAAGAGAGCACAAATTATGTCAGTTATTACATGGATGGTGAACTATTTAGTTAATGATTTTTTTAATTTAATATACCAATAAATCGGTGGCTCGTTAAGAATGCCACAGTTATTGCACCATATTTGTTCACTATAGCTTTGAAGACTGGTTTTGCATTGAGGCAAGCTCGGTACCACCATCCAGTAGATGGGTCAACATAAGAAATCAACGCTCTGCAAGTAAATTTTCTATCCTGTAATTGACATAAATTATATTTATAAATGAATACAAATATTATGGTATGAGATTATTTTTAAAAAAAAATTAAATGTGTTGCATAATATTTAAGTTACTCGCCTAATCTGTATGGATATCAAGATTCAACAACTCGACAATCATTTTTCTGTTACTATTTTTTTCTAGCTCAATATCTTTGATAGACTATTTTTCTTTTTGTAAACAAACAATTTTCTTAGTTGGTTGGTGAAGCCTGCATGAATGTAAGTTAATATATTAATATTATAAGGCAAAATATTACAAAAAAAAATATTACCTTTATTTGAAATTTAATACATCAGGTATTTGCAATTTTATAAAAACTTTTGTTTTTGTTGAGTTGTTAATTGATATATTATCTAAAATAATAGATAGTTAATTGGTTAATTAAAAAATATATAAGAGATATAATGAATTGAAAAATTTTATGATGATGCGATTGTTTAAGTATTTTTTTTACCTACAATTTTTTTGACAATCATGGCAACAAATACGAAGATTATTGGGTCATTTGTTTCTTAAAAAAAAATTCATCTTCTGGAAAACTGATGGCGACTTTGTCCCAAAGGATGATATCCAATTTATCATCACTGAAATTTATTTAAATAGTTTAATAGAAAAAAACTTGTAAATAAATTCAAAGGAAATTAACTAAAACATATACTAACTTTAGATTTTTTATTTGAATTATGCGCTTATTACCAATTCTATTAAGAACATTGACTTCTTCAATACCTCCAATTAGAGTAACTTGGTCAATGACATTTGAGAAAAAATATGTTAAAGTTTATAATTATTTATTAGGAATAAATGAAGAATTATAGGAAAATTTACATACAGTCTTAAAATAATACCTAATGTGTATATTTTGTCTCTAACTATGGCTTTAACGTCATCAAATTCTAAAAATTCAAATCTATCAAAAGGGATATGTGGATTGTCGTCATCAACAATTTTGATAAGAACATTTTTTGGCAATTTAATGCGGAATGGATGATGACTGATTTTATAATTTGATTGGGTAAGAATTACAATAAATCTAGAAAATATGATATACTTTGCATTCAATAAGTAAATGTCTAAAATAGTCTGTCAATTATTTTGGAATTGTTCCATGCATAATATCACCCTGCCATTTTATTTTTGTTAGTATAAAAATAAATGTACACACATAAAAAGAAATTAGAATACAAAAATTAAAATTTTTAATTAAATAACAATTGAAATTATATACATTGTAAAACTATTAAGAGAAAAATTTTCAATAAAAATTCATATTCCCTTACTGATTTTAACCTTGCTACCTCTGATAAATCATTTATATATGATAATACTAATAAGTTAATAGTTGAAGAACTGAGTTATGATGTTATACAATTGAGTGTCAAATATAATAAAATGATTATTACTCTAACAAATGAACAACGTACTATATATAACTATATCATTCATGCTATTCAATATAATAAAAATGGTTTGTTTTTGTTTATGATCATGGAGGCATAGGAAAAATATACATTTATGAAACAATTATAACAAAACTTAAATCACAGGGTAAAATAGTTATAGTTGTTGCATCATCAAATATTTCGGCATTATTATTACGAGGCGGTAGAATTGCTCATTTCAGATTTAAAATTTCTATTAATTTAACTAAACAATAAATATGTAAAATAAAAGAAGGTACATAGTTAGCACAATTAATAAAACAATATTCTTTGATTATTTGGGATGAAACCCCAATAAGTCACAAATATTGTTTTAAAGCACTTAATAAATATATTGAGCAATGTAGATAACGATACGAATGAAATTCCTTTTAGAGGCAAAACTTTATTATTAGGAGATGATTTTCAACAAATTTTACTAGTTGTTATTAATGGAAACAAAGAAGATATTATTAATGCATCATTAACAAAATCTTATTTATGGAAATATTTTAAAATTTTAAAACTAACAATTAATATCCAATTGTTGTATGATTCTAGAAAAATAAATGAAAATAATGAATTAGCTAATTTCTCAAATTGGATTCTATCAATAGGTGATGGCACTGTCTCATCTAAAAAAATTTCAAATCTTGATGAAGAAAATAATTGGATTGAAATACCCTCAGAACTAATGTTTAATAGTACTATTGAACCTTTAAATGAAATTATAATCAAAACATATCGTTCATTTACAACTAAATACTATGATCCTTCTTATATGAAAGAACGTGCAATAATTACACCCACAAATAAAATAGTTGATATAGTAAACAAAAAAAATGATAGAGCAATTGCCTAAAGAAGAACAAATATATTATAATTTTGATTCTATCTATAAAACATCAAATAACATTGTTTCATTAAAAATTTTTTACCCTATTAAATTCTTAAATTCTTTAAACTTTAACTGATTTCCCCAGCAATAGTTAAAATTAAAAAAAGTATTCCAATAATTTTATTACGAAACATAAATCCAAGTATTGGTTTTTGCAATTTTACTAGATTAATGATTATTAATTTAGAAATAAAAGTCATAGAAACTCAAATTCTTACTAGAACACACAATGATGATAAAGTATTTATCTTTCGAATTATATTATCAATTAATGAAGGAAATTGACCTTTTATATTAAAAAAAAGATAATTTTCAATTAAAGTATGCTATTGTATGATAATAAATAAAAGTCAATGCCAAACTTTAAAAGAAGCAGACCTTTATCTATATGACCATATTTTTGTTATCATGAACAATTATATGTTGCACTTTCTAGAGTAACATCACACAAAGGTCTATATATCATAATAAATCACGAAAATTCATATCAAAATACTGATTTAATAAACTATGCAAAAAGTATTATTTACCATGAAATATTTAATGATTTATATAACTATATAAAATAAAAATTGAGCTTTGTGCTCATTGTGTACACTTAATGATTATTATTATATACAAAAAAAGACAGGACCAGTGTCAAAGTTGTCGCATGTATTTATATCAGAAATTGATAGCTATGACAGAAATATCTGATTAAAAGTTCGAATCACAAAAGTTTGAAATTTTAACAATATTTATAATCTTGCTGAGTAATACAGTATGAAGTTTCTTATGCTCGATGAAAAGATATATTATTTTCTTAATAGATTTACAATATATATAATTTTAATTGCTTTTTAATTAAACTTTTTAATTTTTGTATTCTAATTTCTTTTTATGTGTATACATTTATTTTATGCTAACAAAAATAAAATGATAGGGTGATATTATGCATAAAACAATTCCAAAATAATTGGCAGACTATTTTAGGCCTTTACTTATTAAAGGCAAAGTATATCATATTTCTGGATTTATTGTAATTCCTGCCCAATCAAATTATAAAATCAACCATCACCCATTTCGAATTAAACTCTCAAAAAATGTTCTATCAAAATTGTTGATAACGATGATCAACATATCTCTTTTGATAGATTTGAATTTGTAGAATTTGATGATGTTAAAGCTAGAGCTGAAGGCAATATATACACACTAGATATTATGTTGTACATAGTATAAATTTTTATTAAAAATCACAAAGCCAGTTGAGGTTTTGAAATATTTTTCATGGCTACCCAATGAAACAATGAAAAGTATATTTTTCAACTGACGTTTCACTGATCAGGTGCATCCTTAATTCTAAATTGACATGCAATAACGATATGATGATGCTAAGCATTCGATTATCAATTTTGCTCATGTACCATGTTAAACATTGAGGGGTATTTCCGTCATTTTGATGATAACAAATATAATAGCAATATTGTATTTAACATACTTGTTTTCTAAGTCTATTATACATGACATGGATTAAAATAGCAAGAATGGAGATTGAAAGAATAATCCTTGAAAGTCAAAATTAAGAAAGTAGCATGTTCACTGTCGTGACTCTATGTGTCACGCCCGTGAAATGAGCTAACCGTTACCAAAACCAACATTTGAAGTTCACGGCCATGAAGGAAGAACAAACCGTGAAGTGGACATTTCAGTCACCCTCATGAATAAATATGTCACCCCCGTGAATGGTCATGCATTTTCATCTAGAGAGTTTCACGACTAAAGTCGCCACTTAGATCACGGCTGTGAAGTTTGTCATGCTCGTGACTCAATATGTCAAGACATTCCAGAGAGTTTCACGACCAAGGTCACCACTTCAGTCACGGCTTGGGAAGAAATGTCACGCCCGTGACAAACATAGTCATGCCCGTGAACAATGAAAGAGAAAAATGTCAAGCGCGATTATTTGGTTGGTACAACGGCTAGTTTCGTATTTAATGCACCCCAACGGCTATATTCAGCCATGAGAGTATAAATGAAAGTCATTTATGCATTTAGAACAAGAGAATAACAATAGAATAGCAATTACTTTGAATCAAAATCTTATTACAAGCTATTTGTACATTCATACTTTGAGAACAAAATCTATTCTCTGTAAAAATCTTTTTGCTCTTTATTTATTGAGAAATTAAGATTTGTAAGTGGTTCTCTCTGTAATCTTTACTCAAGTGAGCTTTGGGTATTTTTGGATTAAGAGTAGAACACTTGTAAGGGTTAGTTGTGTGAGCCTCAAAACACATATCAAAAGGTTATTGTGTGAGCCTGTAAAAACACAAAGTGAAAGTTGTTTGTGTGAGCCTGTAAAAACAAAAAGTGAAGGTTGTTTGTGTGAGCCTGTAAAACATAAGAAATTGGTTATTGTGTGAGCCATTAAAACACAAGGAATTTCTGGGTTAGGTGTGAGTCATTGTGAGAAACACCATAGTTGGGAGTGAGTTTGTAAAACTTCATTGTAACACTTAGTGTGTTAGTGAAACTCTCAATTGCGATTGGAGAGAGGAGTAGGATTTGTTAACACCCGAACCTCTATAAAATCCTTATGTCAAATTCTCTCTATCCCTCCTAAAATTAATCTTTTATTTCCGCACTTTAAAATTTAATTTTTAAACTCCAATTCAAACCCCCTTCTTGGCTCAATATCTGGGCAACATACCAGTTTCTATCTTCATCTTCTTATTTTTTCAGAACTCCTGTACCAAGTTTTGCTTTATATGACAAGAAATGAGCAATATAGTAACCCATTAAAACTAGTTTTCCGAATCCCATGTGATAAGTTTTAGAAGAGAAGAGAAGAGAAAAGAGATGATTTTAGCGGAATGAATCACTATATTGCTCTGTCTATTTCATTCCGCAGTACAAGGTATATATACAAGTTTTTGTATCTAAATAAGGAATATACAACTAACCTATCAAATCTCATAATTACAACATTATCCTTTAATCACCGCGCCTACAACTAGCATACTAAAACTCCATCTCAAACTGGAGTGCACAGATTGTATGCTCCAAGCTTGTCACAAATGAATTGTCGACATGCTAAGTCACAATATGATTCACAGGTACCAATCCGTGAAAGTGTTGTTCATAATCGTGAAACTCTCTTCATGGTCGTGAACCATTATAGAAAGATGATGAATTATAAGCTGGTGTTACATGAACTAATATGATTCCACATATGCTAGAGTATCTATCATGACAAGAGTTATGCTATAAGTAGAAAATGTACATTAACTAACACATGTAGAGGAATTATGGAGTGATAATGTATTCATGTTAGTACGCAAATATGTGAACAATGATAAGCTTATAGCGTGAACATGACGTTTATAAACATGTATGTGTGGTGACAAACAGAATGATATGAGAAACAAGTTATAAGTCTATTTCTCTAATATAAGACTAGAAACAGTATAGATGACATGTCATTAAGGGAGCGTACAATATTGTAGATTAAGTTGTTGAAGTAATATTATAATTTTAAGGATAATGTGACTTAAGCTTTGGGAGCGCCCTTAATCTTAATATGTATATAAAGTGATTATGAATTCATTCTAGGTGGCTTAAGCTCATGAATGTAAATGACATGATTAATACAATTTATGTATTTGAACATGAATATGATTGTCGACATGCTGAGTTATGATCATTGATTGTCGACCTGCTAAGTTAATCGTTTCTTTAATAAACTTTCTTAATAATTACAGATTTATTAAGTAATTGAATATAATGGATATCTAACTAATAGGTCTCTTAGTTAATTAACCATTCATTCAAAGAATATTGAATTAAATAGATAGACAAATCAAAGATAACATTTAATTAAATATCAAGGGATTAAAAAGAATAATTATTTTGCTCTCATCAAATTTTTCCACACTTAGCTTTTGCATGTTTTCGAGCAAAACAAAAACATAAACAAAAAACACTTCACTTAAAATACCAACAAATACATAGAAAAATATTTTTTCTCAAATTAGTACACTCACTAAATTTACAATTACAACAATTTAAAATAAAATCAATTCAAACATACTCAATTTTTTTCATCTCTATCCACAAACATTATCAATCCATAACTATAGACAATTCAATTAATACAATCAAGTCATGCACAACCTGTTCATCAACCATTTCTCATTATTAATAATATCCATGTAGTAATTTAGAGATTTTTTATTTTTATTTTTCTTTTGTGAGTGCATTTTATTCTTCATCTCACCTAAATATATATTTTTTTAATTATTTTTTTCTCAGTGAGTACACTTTATACTCTATCTCACTGGAATAATTTTATTTAGCCAGTAGGTACATTTTATGCTTTATTCTACTGAATGCTTTGCACAATTTTTTTTCTTCTTAGTTACTTAAATTTGAATTCAGAATTAGTAAAGCGAAATAATTTCAAAACAAGTCACACAATTTAAAATCATGCTTCACTGCATAATTCATAAAAATTCTCAAGAAATATTTGTTTCAATCAAATATAAAAACTCAAGAATACTTAACCTGATTTTATAAAATATTGCTACAAAAATAAGTTTGAAAGTATATTCGCATTGATTTACAATTAATTTCTATGCACGATACGATATTTAAATTTCCATTTTTTAAATTTTTTTTGAATATTTTAGACAAATCAATCAAAAAACAAAAACAAATCACAACCAAAAATTCTAAATTAAAATCCTAGATTCTCCTTCTCTACACTTAAATCTTACATTGTCCTCAATGTAAAACACCATCATCATGCAAAATAAAGACATGTAAAATAAAAAGAGTTAGGGAAAGAAATCAAATATGTTTATCCTTAGATTGCCTTCTAAGTATCTCATTTGGTTAACGTCGTTGGCTCGATATTTTTATATTTCAACAAACATCTAAAAATTTATAAAACTCCAACTCAAAAATTGTCCTGTAGTTCAAAATTTAACACAAACTTCTTTCTCGCTCTTTTTAGATCTTTATGATAACATTCATTATTAAGTGCAACCGTTATTGCATCTTTATCATCCAAGTCAAAAGTTGGTTGCACAAAAGAGTCAATAACATCTATGGTAAAAAAATGCACATTAATTGGATAACTCATGTAATCATTCATATTAAATTTAACAATTTCACCATCAAATTCCATAGTAAGTATTCTTTTATGCACATCAATTTTAATCATAGATATTTTAAGAAATGGTTTTTTCTAACAAAATTAGAATTGAATTAGAAGAATTATCTTCATCTATATCAAGCACATAAAAGCCAGCAGAAGAATTGAATTAGAAGAATTTATGCATTGAACTTTTATAATCACTGCCCGAATCCATATTAATGGAAAGCTTTTTTCTAAGAAAACAAAATTCTAGCCAACCAAAAAGGACGACTTTCTTCCCTGAAGAGGGAGGAAAGTTTAGGAAGAAATTTTCTGTTAGCATAGATATTCAAACCAGAGCAATACTAACCATTTCTCCTAAACAAATAATTAGAAAATCAGAAAGGAAATCTAATTTCTATCCATAAATCAATAGACAGATGGCAGGCAGCTGGCTGCTCCTTTCAGACCAAGAAAAGTGCAAATTTGGAAGCTATTGATCATAACAAAAACCATATCTTTAGAGATAATTCATTTTCCATACAAGGCGTGACACATACCAGAAATGTGGACCCACTGCGAGTTTTATCTTCTGAAATTGTCACGGAAGCATCAAGTTCCCTGCAATTAATGTCAAAAGAGGGTGGCGGCAAAAACTGTTAACATGTAATTTCACTCACCTCTGTTTTTGATGGGACTAGTGACTCAATTTATGCCTAAATAACCCCCTATAAATCTCATCCACAGCTTCACTTCATATCCATCCCAAACGAATATTTTATCTCTCAGCTCTCTTCTCTTCTCTTCCCTTACAAAATACCTAAACACAATGGCGAATTCACGCATAGCAAAGTTCATCACAGAGGCTGCGCCACCACAATACATTAGTGTCATAAGGCACAGAGCATCAAAGATGCTGGATACCATTAATGAAGAGGATAGAGATGTTAGCCCATGCAATTCTCATGCTTCTTCTCCTAGTTCATCTTCTAATCCTACCATAGGTGTAGCTGCCACTACTGTGGCCACTGCAACCACAAAATCCAACTACTTTGCCAAAGGGGTTCAAAGATCTTTTTCAATCTTTCAAAACTGAGAACTGCCTTCAACTTCTTTGTAACTTATTGAAGAAATGCATTTTTGAGCATTTAATCCTCTCCCTTGTGTTGTTTTTGAGTTGAGGGAATAGGGGTATCTTGTTTTGCAGACCAAGAGTTGCACGAATTAAGCAACTGAATGTGATGTTAGTGTCTTGTGATTTCAATGTTGTACATAGTAGAAATTTTTATTAAAAATCACAAAGCCAGTTGAGGTTTTGAAACATTTTTCATGGCTACCCAATAAAATAATGAAAAGTATATTTTTCAACCGACGTTTCACTGATCAGGTACATCATAAATTCTAAACTGACATGCAATAATGATCTGCTGATGCTAAAAATTCGATTATCAGTTTTGCTCATATACCAGTTTCTGTCTTCCTCTTCTTATTTTTTCAGAACTCCTGTACCAAGTTTTGCTTTAAATGACAAGAAATGAGCAATATAGTAACCCATTAAAACTAGTTTTCCGAATCCCATGTGATAAGTTTCAGAAGAGAAGAGAAAAGAGATGATTTTAGCGGAATGAATCACTATATTGCTCTGTCTACTTCATTCCGCAGTACAAGGTATATATACAAGTTTTTGTATCTAAATAAGGAATATACAGCTAACCTATCAAATCTCATAATTACAGCATTATCCTTTAATCACAGCGCCTACAGCTAGCATACTAATACTCCATCTCAAACTGGAGTGCACAGATTGTATGCTCCAAGCTTGTCACAAATGAATTTGAAACTTGACCCTCTGATGGATTTAGTCAAAATATATGCTGATTATTTGAATTGACGAAATCTATGATAATACATCCAAATTCGATATTCTCTTTAAAAAAATGGCAATCAACTTCTATTCACTTTTATTACTAGAAATATGATCAGATGCACCAAAGTCTAGTATACACTGTAAAGAGGATTTTTGATTAAGGAATTACTCGGGTTAGGTTTAAGTCTAATTAAGGCCAAGACCATAAAAAATTTGTCCCTCTTTTTTTCTTTTGTCAACATTCTTGGATAATAACATAAGAGAGTTAAACTCATTCCTTGAGGATTCAACTTGGACAAAATATTGTGCCATATCTTGTTGGTTTTGTTGGAGATAAACAATATGCAAAACTACCTCGTATATCCTTTGCACATCATTAACATACATGGCTTCGACTTTAGTCCAAACTTGATAACTGGTTTTACAAGACTGAAATAGTTAAAAGTTTTGGGTCTAATGAAAGCCATAAAAGACTACATAATTGAGCATCAATTTTATGCCAAGCAACCTTATCTTTATCAGTAATTTTAGAACCATTTTCCTTTTCCTCTAAATGATCAAAATACCCTTGTCCCATAAACCACAGTTCAACAAAAAAAGTAGCCTATCATATATAATTGTTGCTACCCTTTAGTTTCACAATAATAATGGAACGAAAATTAGATAATAACAGAGTTTTGATAAAACCCGAGTTGTCTGGAATTTTTTACATCATGTGTGAGAGAAAATAGCCAAAAATAAAGTTTGTACCCAAGAACCAGTGTAATCCAAAGGTGCAAAGTAGGAGCAATCTTGATATGCAGAAAAATGGTTGGGTGAGGTCAGAAATTTGCTAAAAGAAAAGATGTGACACCGAAGAAGACTGGAAGGAAGACTATCGGTGTATGTGCCACCACGCGTTAGCGCGTGACAAGCATTTTTGGAGAAGAATCGCTAGGGTTTCGGTCACTGGAATCTAAGTTCGGGCTGGGTTTCTAACAGTGCACATTTTTTATGTTACCGTACAAAAACCCGTGAATCCGTATCAAATACGAAATTTTTTTTCAATATATTATAAGACATTAATTTATAAATTCTCGAGGCAATATTTAAAACTTTTAATCTCCTAATTGAATTCGACAGTGTAAATCCCTACTACCAACATCAGTCAAACCGCTATCGCTGTGCCCTGGCTAACATCATAATGTTGAATTCTGCCATAATTGAAATCCATTACTGCTTTTACCACCATTAACACTAGAATCTAAACAACCATCATTAAGACATCATCTACCACCATTCATAACTGTTTGGCTTGTATTTTCATAGATTTAGAAACAACATAAAAATATTTAGAGGATCCAATCTTATATCCATACACATATATAATCAATTGGCTTGTCAACAGTCTGAGAGTATATATTAAGGACGCTGCGCTGCACTCTCCTAATCTTTAAGAAGAGGCTGATCAGGAGAGTCATGTCTAGATCGGTTAGCCCATAGGGGGTAGCACTACAAGGGATGGAACCCACTTTAATTATCAACCATGGTTCATTTACTAAGTTCCATTCTAGTGTGTGTCCATACATATATCATGGTCTGAAATCATGATTATCTTTAATTAATTGGTAAAATCAAACATTAATTGCATAGTGTTATCTTACAACCACGACATACATTTGCTCTGTTTATTCAAATATATGTAAGCAAAAGGTGCAAGTAGCAATGTATTTTCTGCATTTCAATTTTACCTCCCAAGTCTGGTAATTGTTTCCACCGTTATTCAATTGACAATTTGACCTAATTTTGTAGGTCTTCACAAAATCACAATATTTTTATGCATCACAACACAGATTCGTGGTGTTCACGCACAAATCCAGAACCTCTCTAGACAGCTGGTCTCTACTTTCTGATAATGGAGAAAAAGAACGGCCTGAAATATTAGCTATGATGCAAAAATGGATCGCAATTTGCATTTCATTATCATGATCTTTAATAAAATAAGAAACTCATATAAGTTTTAATTTTCAGGATACTAACTTTCATACACCTAAGACTGTCTAAAACAAAGAAGCTTGATTGTTTAACAAAGTTTTTCTTCAATTGATTTTTTCTCTTCTTTTGTGTGTCCCTGGAGATTTGACAGCAAGTTTACGCTTCCAGGATTTTTCTGATTCCACTATCTCTTTCAGATTCTCAAGAGCTGACACATAAAAAAAGAACAAAAGGATCAGTCATCTCAGAACATCAAATTAGAAACTAAGCCACCGTTTAAATAGAGTTTTCATCTAGGAGCGGCAATGGATTTGGATTTTGCAAATATTTGTGACTACTCTGATTCATTTAAACCCTAACAGATAATCCTATTAGAGTTTTATGATAGATTTGATTAGTAATATTTAAACTTGTCACGGGTTCTGGTAGGATACGGATGAAGTCTCAGATACCCGTTTCCCAATTATATATATATAATGTGCATGTAATGATAATAATACACACACACACATATATATATATATATATATATATATATATATATATATGCAATTTATTCTATTATAATTTATTGAATATAATAATATAATTAATTATTTTTTGTTTTTATAGATTAAAGAATTGCAAATGAGGTTAAAAGTTGAAAATTCGCATTTTGTGTTTTTATTACTTTAATATTATTTTTCAACAATTTAAAGAATTATTTTAATTTGAGTGTGTGGAATTGGTTTTTATATTTTATTTTATTTCATTTATTTGATTTTGTAGTAAATTTTACGAAAAATTGCGTATATGTTTTTAAATTTTTAATTGTTTAGTTAGTTTTATTTTTATTTTATTTTAAATTTTTTAGTAACAAACGAGTAGTTATACGGGTATAGGTATTAACATTATAATTTTAAATGGGTTCGGATATGACACTTTTCGCAGGTACCTTATTCGTTGTTACCCCTAATCATGCATTTGGGTCCGTTTGTCATTGCATTTGGCAAAAACACTTTTGGAGAAAAAAAATTATTTTTAAATTTTTTGAGTTTTGAAAACTGATTTTAGAGAAAAACATATAAATAAATATTTTTTTTCAAAAAACGATTTAAAAAAAAACAGGTTATAAAATATTAAAAAAATAAGTCAACTAAATCAGTTTTTCTCTAAAATGGTTGAATCCATAAAAATTGTTCAATTATCAAATTTGAATTTTTAAGATCACAAAAAAATAAAAAAATAAAAATGGAGGGTTTTAAATATAGTGAAAATAAAATGCAAAATAATAGAATCAAATCAATCACTAAAAATTCTAACCAATGTATATATCAGATTTGACTTCAATAAATTGATCATTAAATAAAAGAAAAATAAAATTTCAAATTAATTATATTACTTCTGTAATTTTTCAAATTTACAAAATTCAACCAAATTAATAAGTGGAATAAAAATATTTCATAGCATAATATACACTTATAACTTAAATTTCCACATAATCTAACATTTTTTCAATATTATTAAAAAATATGCAAGACTTAACAACATCTCTAAAAATTTTACTCATTTCACTCAAGTGTTTAGTCAACAATTTTGGATCACTCATAATTTATGATATTAGAAAGAAAGAAATTATAAACTTACTATTTTTATCTCATACCTACTACCCAATTGAACTTAACTAAAAAATCAAAGAGTTGCAATGAAGTTTAAGAAAAAAATCTTTGGGATCAATAAAAGAAATAAACAAAACAACAACTTTGAATTTTCTATAGCCAAATTGAATTTTTCTTGAAGAGAAATAAGTGCATATTTTATGCTTCATCTTACTTTTATTTTTTCTTTGGTGGGTGCATTTTATACTCCATTCCACCTTTCGTATTGCTTTGACTAGTAGATGCATTTTATGCTTCATTCTACTACATCAACTCAATTTGAAATTTCAATTTTGTTTTTGCATAATAATGCTGCAACATCTTCCAAAATATCAAATTTTTCTTACCAATCTTTTGATCATAATAGAGATGACAATTTAGACCCACCTTGAATGTGCTGGATTTTTTTGTAATTTTTTTCCGCCCCGACCCCACCTCGATTATTATTATATATATAATAATTATTTATATTTTAATATAATTAACATTTTTAAAAAATAATAAAATAAAAATATAACATTCATTTAAAGTAAAAAACATATATTTTTATTTAAATAATTATATATTTAACTAATTAATTAAAATAAAAAATATTTTTAACATTAAAATAAAATAAAAATTTTAATAAAAAATGAGGAATTAGACAGGTTTGGGAATCTCCATTCCATGTGGTGCGGGGATGGGGGTCTAAAATTTTTTTCCAATGAGGAACACGGTGGAGTATTGGGGTTTGGGACAATGATGGAGAACTTCATCCCGAACCCTTCTGATGTCATTTCTAATCATAAGAAAAGGTATTATATATAAATATTAAGTACCCTTTATCATTTTAGAAAGAATTCAATATGTGTAGTATCAACATACATTGCCATAACAAATTTCAATATTACTAACTAATTATAAATTTATCTCAAAAAGAAAAACAACAAGCCAAGTGTATACATTGGTGAACTCATCTTGCAATCTTGGTCCAACAAATCAAAATGTCAGATTTTCATGGAGAATTTAAATTTATAGATATAAATTGACTTCTATTCATATTAATTAAATTAAAACTCAATAAGTGTAGAATTTCTTCATACTGGACATACTTCATGCAAAAGAGATTTTGAACTACTATTAGCTCACTCCCAACTATAGTGTTTCTCACAATGGCTCACACCTAACCCAAAAATCCCTTATATTTTAATGGCTCACACAATAACCAATTTCTTGTGTTTTACAGGCTCACACAAATAACCTTTACTTTGTGTTTTTACAGACTCACACAAACAAATAATTTGCTCTATCAAAGTAAGGTTTGAGACTTTGGAATCCTTCACTAGCCATATCTTAATCTTTACTAGCTCTTTTTAGGCTTTGATGCTAGACAAAGCTCTGATACCAATTGTTGCCCAAATATTAAGCCAAGAAGGGGGGTTGAATTGGAGTTTTAAAATTTTAACTTTAAAGTACGGAAATAAAAATTAATTTTAGGAGGGATAGAGAAATTTGACACAAGAATTTTTATAGAAGTTTGGGTGTTAACAAACCCTACTTCTTTCTCCAATCGCAATTGAGAGTTTCACTAACACACTAAGTGTTACAATGGAGTTTTACAAGCTCACTTCCAATTATGGTTTTCTCACAATGGCTCACACCTAACCCAAAAATCCCTTATGTTTTAATGGCTCACTCATTAACCAATTTCTTGTGTTTTACAGGCTCACACAAACAACCTTTATCTTGTGTTTTACAGGCTCACACAAATAACATTTACTTTGTGTTTTTACAGGCTCACACAAACAACTTTTATCTTATGTTTTAAAGGCTCACACAACTAACCCTTACAAGTGTTCTACTTTTAATCCAGAAATACCCAAAAACTCACTTGAGTAATAAATGTTTACAGAGAGAAACACTTACAAATCTTTATTGCTCAATAAATAATGAGCAAAAATATTTTCACAGAGAATAGATATTGGTTATGAAAGTATTAAATGTAAAAATAGCTTGTAATAAGATTTTGATTCAAAGTATTTGCTATTCTCTTGTACTAAATGCATAAATGACTTGCATTTATACTCTCATGGCTAATTATAGCCGTTAGAATGCATTTAATACGAAACTAGTCATTGCACCAACCCAAATAATCGCGCTTGACATTTTTCTCTTTCATCTTTCTTCCAAGCCATGACTGAAGTGGTGACCTTGGTCGTAAAGCTCTCTGGAAGGTTTTGAAACATTAGGTCACGGGCGTGACATATATCTTCACGGGCGTGACAAACTTCCCAGTCGTGATCCATGTGGTGACTTTGGTCGTGAAACTCTCTGGATGAAATTGTCATGAAGGTTCACGAGCGTGACTTAAATGTGTATTTCACGGTTTGTTGTATTCCTTCATGGCCGTGAACTTCAAATGTTGGTTTTGGTGACGGTTAGCTTTGTCACGGTCGTGACACATACGGTCACGGACGTGAACATGCTACTTCCTTAATTTTATCTTTCAAGGATTAATCTTTCATTCTTCATTCTTGCTATTTTATTCCATACCCTATTTAATAGACTTAGAAAACAAGTATGTTAAATACAATATTGCTATTTTATTTTTTATCATCAAAATGATGGAAATACCCCTCAAGGTTTAACATGGATCATGGGCATGATGAAGTAATCATTATTCTTTTATCAGATGATTTCTCAATAATACAACACTTGTGGATGATGATTTTCTAGTAGATGGGGTTATGGATAACAGCGATGGTTCATCTTTAAAAATGTGAGTTATTTTAAAAGATAAATTGTAAGGATCCTCAACTCGGTTGCTTATTACCACTTGAAATATTTTTTCTATTTCATAAATCTTATCAATCATTGATGGGAGAGTGTATCTATCTTTTAAACCATGTAGTAAATTGCTGGCTAATAATTCAATTAAATCTGCAGCTAACCTTCCAAATATGATAAATGTTGTTGTCCCTGTGGCATTTTCAACTATAGTACTTAATTTATACCTATTTTAAGAGAGAACAAATTATGTCAGTTATTACATGGATGGTGAACTATTTAGTTAATTATTTTTTTAATTTAATATACCAATAAATCGGTGGCTCGTTAAGAATGCCACAGTTATTGCACCATATTTGTTCACTGTAGCTTTGAAGACTGGTTTTGCATTGGGGCAAGCTCAGTACCATCATCCAGTAGATGGGTCAACAAAAGAAATCAATGCTCTGCAAGTAAAATTTCTATCCTGTAATAGGCATAAATTATATTGATAAATGAATACAAATATTATGGTATGAGATTATTTTTAAAAAAAATTAAATGTGTTGCATAATATTTAAGTTACTTGCCTTATCTATATGGATATCAAGATTCAACAACTTGGCAATTATTTTTCTGTTACTATTTTTTTCTGGCTCAATATCTTTGATAGGTTGTTTTTCTTTTTGTAAACGAACAATTTTCTTAGTTGGTTGGCGAAGCCTGCATGATTGCAAGTTAATATATTAATATTATAAAGAAAAATATTACAAAAAAAAAGATATTACCTTTGTTTGAAATTTAATACATCAGGTATTTGCAAATTTACAAAGACTTTTGTTCCTATTGAGCTGTTAATTGATATATTATCTAAAATAATATATAGTTAATTGGCTAATTAAAAAATATATAAGAGATATAATGAATTAAACAATTTTATGATGATGTGATTGTTTAAGTATTTTTTTTACCTGCATATTTTTTTGACAATCATAGCAACAAATATGAAGATTATTGGGTCATTTGTTTCTTAAAAAAAAATCATCTTCTAGAAAACTGATGGCGACTTTGTCCCAAAAGATGATATTCAATTTATTATCACTGAAATTTATTTAAATGGTTTAATAGAAAAAAAAAACTTGTTAATAAATTCAAAAGAAATTAACTAAAACATATACTAACTTTAGATTTTGTATTTGAATTCTGCACTTATTACCAATTTCTACCAAGAACATTGACTTCTTCAATACCTCCAATTAGAGTAACTTGGCCAATGACATCTGAGAAAAAATATGTTAAAAGTTTATAATTATTTGTTATGAATAAATGAATAATTATAGAAAAATTTACATATAGTCTTTAAATAATACCTATTGTGTATATTTTGTCTCTAGTTATGTCTTTAACATCATCAAATTCTACAAATTCAAATCTATCAAAAGGGATATGTGGATTATCGTCATCAACAATTTTGATAAAAGCATTTTTTGATAGTTTAATGCAGAATGGATAATGGCTGATTTTATAATTTGATTGGGCAGAAATTACAATAAATCCAAAAAATATGATATACTTTGCATTCAATGAGTAAATGCCTAAAATAGTATGTCAATTGTTTTGGAATTGTTCCATTCATAATATCACCCTACCATTTTATTTTTTTTAGTATAAAAATAAATGTACACACATAAAAAGAAATTAGAATACAAAAATTAAAATGTTTAATTAAATAGCAATTGAAATTATATATATTGTAAAAAAATAGTAACATAAAAATGATTGCAAAAATTATCATCATATAGAATTTTTAATATTTAAATTTTCTGAATACTAAAAAAATATTTTCAACTCAATAATTGCAAAAATTCCAATTTTCACATAAAATATAATTATATGACTAATATTATAAGGGTAGTTGGACTAATCTTTTTATATTTTCTGGTATCCGCTGGTTCTTTCTCTTTATCTTGAGGTGACGCCTGCTCCGATGTCGCACCTAAAGATAGAAATTTTGATTAGTTATTGGACCCCACAAGATATAAAATCTAACAAAAGTTAAATTTCTCGATGATTCTCCGCTCTCACGTATATTGAGATCCTATAATTAAAATCTTCCTCATTATGCGTGTTGAACGCATATATCACGTTTGATCGTCATCACGTTTTCTGGTGAGATCAAAAATTTCAAATATTATTTTCCTTTACAATATTTTATTTTCTTTATTTTTCCTCCAAAACTATTTTTCTCAATTTATTCCCTTTAATTCCATTTCCAACCCAAAAATTCTCATTAATTAAATAAATACTGTAAAAATTCCAAATAAATTCCTCTAATCATTTTAACTCATTTTTTTTCATTATCCATCATCAATTTTACCAAAATAATATTCAATAACTCCTAATAAATTTTTCCATAATTAGGCTAAAAATCTAAAAATTCACCAAAAATCCTATTAAATATTTCTTCTATTCCAAAATTTATTTTCCACTTCTAAACACTCCAATTAACTCCATAATTAATAATTCTCTATTATTCATTTAATTACCTAATATATTAATATTCTCACTTAACTAATAATCACCTCCATTTAATAATATAAAATCCAATTATTCACCAAATAATCTCCAATAATTATGCAATTAATCATGTAATTCAACTAAATTAATTAATTACTTTAATAACAAAAATTATATCTAAACTTCACCAATAATTCATATTTCATTATCTAAAAACGATTAGAAGGTGTGGTTTGTACAGGATGACTCGGTTTAACGAGCCAAAGATTCTGTCCAAAATACCCAATTAGTGGTCGTCGGACTCTGGTCATCGGAAAATTTTCAACGGCGGTAGATCGATGATCGGTTGGTACCAAAAGAAAGTTTGAGGTGTGAGAAGTTCAAATATATAAGTTGTGTGGCTTGAAAGTGACTGAAAACATGTAGATCTACAAAAGTTTATGGCGGCTCAGTTGAGGACTTTCCGACTCTAATCAACCCTCAAAACTCGATTCCCCAAGCTCAAATTACACAGAGGAAGGTTTTTCGATATCCTGAGTCTATTTCCGGTGTCATATTTGAGAAAAGAAGCCAGAAAATACTCGAAATAGAAGGGAAGTCCGAAATCCAACTTTCGCTGCTTCGATCCCAAAAATCTGTTTAGTTTTTTTTAAAATCAAACGTCGTCAAGTGATAAGGACGTGGAGAACTACTTCTAGTTCAAATTTGGCAAAGATCGGATGTCGTTTGGTTGATGAGCGGAGATGGTGATCGTGTAGGGAGAATGAGGGAGAGAATGAATTTTTATTACTTTAATCTTTAAAATCTCTCTCTCTCTCTCTCTCTCTCTCTCTTTATATATATATATATATATATATATATATATATATATATATATATATATATATATATATATATACTTATGGGCAATTTTGTAATTTTTTACAAATCTCAAATTTGCAATAAAAATTTTACTCAGATAAAATTATTAAGTGACCAAAATAATTAAAAAAATCTTAATTGAACAAAATTAAAAAATATGGGGTGTTACATTATTCCCCCCTTAAAAGATTTCGTCCTCGAAATCATATATGATAGGTTATTACTAAAAAATTGAGGATGTTGACTCCTCATTATTTATTTGCTTTTCCATGTTACCTCTTCAGCTGAATGTCTTCGCCAGAGGGCTTTTATCAAAGATATTTGCTTATTCCACAATTGTTTTACTTCCTTTGCCAGAATAGCTATAGGCTCCTCCTCATAAGATAAATTTTGTTGCACCGCAATTTCTTCTACTCGAATGACATGGGATAGATCCGATTTATACCTTCTGAGCATCGATACATGAAATACATTGTGAATTTTCTCCAACTCAAGAGGTAAAGCCAACCTATAGGTTACTGGTCCCACTCGCTCAATTATCTCAAAAGGTCCAATAAATCTGGGACTCAACTTGCCTTTTCTTCCAAACCGTAGTACTTTTTTCCAGATAGATACTTTCAGGAATACTTTAACACCAATCTCGTATTCATTTTCCCTGCGTCTCAAGTCTGCATAAGACTTATGTCTATCATTGGCTGCCTTAAATCTATCCTTGATAATTCTAATCTTCACCTCTGTCTGCTGAACCAAATCAGATCCCACTATCCTTTTTTCATTGAGCTCGGTCCAACAAATTGGGGTTCTACATTTTTTGCCATATAGTGCTTCATAAGGAGTCATGCCAATACTTGTCTGGTAACTGTTATCTCTGATACCAATAGTAAGGCTTCAAATCCTAATACATTTTATTGCTGTCAGGATGCATGAAAATAGTTGATTCATGTGCCTCTTTCAATATCTTTTGTCTCAATCCTGAGACATCAGATACACATAGTCTGCCTCTATAATAGATATCACCATAAACTCCAATTGAGTTTTCAGGTTTCTCCCCCTCGAAAATGGATTCTTTTATTTCGATTAGCTTAGAATCATGCTTCTGAGCATCTTTGATCCAAAAGACTAATGTAGGTTGGACCCGAAGCTCTGCCAGAGTCTTTCAACTCAAAGCATCTGCCACAACATTAGCCTTTCCAAGCTGATAGTCAATAACACAATCGTAGTCTTTAATAAGCTCTAACCATCATCTCTGTCTTAAATTCAACTCTTTCTGTGAAGGTAAATATTTTAAACTCTTGTGATCTATATAGATATAACACTTTTCTCCATACAGACAGTGTCTCCAAATCTTTAAAGCAAATACAATAGCTGCTAACTCTAGATCATGTATAGGATAATTCCTCTCATGCGGCTTCAATTGTCTAGAAGCACACGCTATCAATTTACCCTCTTGCATCAGTACACAGCCTAACCCATTCAATGAAGCATCGCTGTATACCATAAAATCTTTTTCTACAGTGGGTTGCATCAGAACTGGTACCTCTGTCAACATAGTCTTCAATCGATCAAAGCTTGCTTGACACTTATCTGTCCATTCAAATTTAACATCTTTGAGAAGTAATTGTGTTATGGGAGCGGCTATAGAAGAGAAACCCTTCACAAATCGTCTATAATAGCATGCTAACCTAAGAAAACTTCGTACCTCAGTTATATTTCGAGGTGGCTTTCAATTGAGAATGGCTTCAACCTTACTAAGGTCAACTCTGATCCCATCTGCTGATACCACATGACCTAGAAATCCAACTTCCTCAAGCCAGAACTCACATTTGGATAGCTTAGCATATAACTGCTTCTCACGCAGTGTCTGAAGCACAATTCGAAGATGTCGATCATGGTCCTTTATATTCCTGGAATATACCAGAATATCATCAATGAAAACTACATAAATTGATCTAAGTAGAGCCTGAAGATCCTATTCATTAGATCCATAAATATTGTCGGTGCTTTCATCAGTATAAATGGCATGACTAGAAACTCGTAGTGGCCATATCGAGTCCTAGAGGCAGTCTTAGGCATATCACTCTCCTTGACCTTTAATTGATGATATCTCGATCTCATATCAATCTTGGAGAATACCGCTACACCTTTCAACTGATCAAAGAGGTCATCTATCTGTGGCAGTGGGTATCTATTCTTCACTGTCACCTTATTTAACTGTCTGTAATTAATGCACAGTCGTAGGGTGCCATCTTTTTTCTTCACAAACAATCTGGCGCACCCCATGGTGACACACTGGGTCTAATAAATCCTTATTCAATAACTCTTGCAGCTGTACTTTCAATTCTTTAAGCTCTACTGGTGCCATATGGTACAGTGTGATGGATATAAGTGCAGTACCAGGTAACAACTCAATGGCAAAGTCTATCTCCCTGTCTGGAGGCAATCCTGGTAAATCCTCAGGAAACACATCAAGAAACTCACAAACTGTAGGAATGTCCTAAAGCCTCGGACTCTTCTTCCTAGTATCAACCACATATGCCAAATAAGCTTCATTGCCCTTCCTGAACAACCTCTGAGCCTTCATAGCATAAATAACATTAGATGACATATTTATTCTAATATCTTGTACCACTCTATCCTTGCACCCAGACTTCTTAAAAATTAACTTTCTAGCAACACAATCTACTATGGCCCCATGCCGAGCTAACCAATCCATCCCTAATATGACATCATATTCATGAAATGGTAACTCAATCAGATCTGCGGGATATAGCTCACCCTGACTCACTAAGAGTAACTGTCGGTGCACTCTATTAACCCTGACACTATGACCTAGGGGATTCATCACTACTATATCATATTTTAAATTCTCAATCTCTAAATGCTCCCTAGGTAATAGTGTAGTGCATATGTAGAAATGTGCAGACCCGAGATCAATTAAAGCATATATATCAAAACCAAGTAAAGAAAATTTACCAACAATAACATCTAGAGCATTAGTTCCTCTCGTACTCTCATAGCATATGCTCTAGCAGGTGCGGTGTAGCTACCCCCTAGTCTACTAACAGTCTCTGACCTGGCTTGCACTGATCCAATCCGACCTCCCTTAATCTAACCTCTGTCTTGGCCCCTAGTAGGTATGAACTCTTGTGTCAAAATCGGTCTTGCCCCTGTAGGCTCTGTACTCTGATCTCTATATGGGCAATCCCTCCTGAAATGGCCTGTTGCCCCACAAATGAAACAGGCTCCGGAAGTTAGCTAACACTTCCCACTATGATACCGACCACGCTGCTGACACTGAGGGTGTGGAACAAATCTTCCCCCTACTGAACCTGGGGTACTGGCAACTGATGGTGCTGACCTTACAAGCTATCCTCGCCATAATGGTGCATCAAACCTATAGACCCACTCTGGAATCTACTACCAGAAACCTAGTCTTCTTACTAGTAGAGGAACTTGCACTCGACTAAAAGAATGGTCTCTTGGGGTGGCTCGGAACTACTGTCTTCATCTCCTCAGCAACGGCCTTCTCAACTGCCTCAACAACAGTTCTCAAAGTAGTAAACTTTTTAATTTGTGATCCTGCCAACCTAGTCCTAATAGGGGTCGCAGTCTCTTCTCAAACCTCCTGCAACTATCAACCTCATCAGCAATGATACCCCCTGCATACTTATTGAGGCGGGTGTACTCTTTCTTGTTTTCCTCTACAATCATATCCCCTTGTCTGAGATCCAAGAATTCTTGTCCCTTTCAATCAATATAGGGCCTGAGAATATATCTCTATCTGAACTGCTCCAAAAAGAATCTCTAGGAAGGTGGATCAGGTGTTTGAGAGGCGTTGTAGTATTGTCTTCCACAGTCATAAGCCCCCTCTTGCAGCAAAGACTCTGCATATCTATATTTTTCACGAGATGTGCAATCCATCTGTCTAAATACTCTCTCTACCCTTTCCAGCTAATATTCTACAACTGTCGTGTCATCCTCTTTGAAGCCTCTCAAATCTCATCTTAGTAGTGGCTGGTCTGGCAGAACACTGTAAGATCTCAATCATATCCTCTAACAGCTCCTCTCTAGCTAAACCCAAAACTAGAGCATATCTCTCATGTCAATGTGATCTATCAGATATGCGGGTGGATACATTGCCCTTAACTGTCATCCGTTGTGATGAAGGATCTAAAGTGTCAATGTTAAGTGGCTCATATGTATATGGGGTCTCTTCTCTAACCCTCTGCATTTGAAATCTATAATCCTATAAACCACAACAATGACCCACATTAGGAAGCAGTAGCAGTAAAATTTTTACATTCAAATTATTTTTCAAAAACCAATGCATGAGCAGACAATCTTGATTCCACCACTTGCTATCCTAGAACCGTCTGAACCATGCTCTGATACCAATAAAATTGTCACACCCCTTACCCTTCCGTACACCCATCCGTATACTGGACAGATAAGAGGTGTTACAGGAAATAGAAAATGTTTTCAAAAATAACTATTTCTTTAATTTTAAAACATATCTAATATAAGAAGTTTAAAATATATAAAGTATATATAATACATACACACCCTAATTACAACCTTTGTTTTTTATTATTTACATATGCATATACATGCCATAATGAACTTTTAAAAGTTTGTATTTATATACCGCTGCTGCTACTATACTCTATCCTGCGGGTCCTTAAACCAGCGTCTCCTATCTACACGTCTAAACGTTGTCTGTTACTTTTGTAATATACGTGAGAGAAAATAAACTCCCGCGCTGAATATTTAACTTAGTGGTGCAAAAATTCTTATAATAATAATCATTAAAATAAAACATACATTTAAAATGAAACCAATTCAAAATTTACGCCTCTTTCTGTAAACCTAACAATATAATATTTTTATAATTCAATATATCGCTGAGTTCATAATAATATATTTTTCATATACTCGCATATTATAACATCATAAACTTGCACCTGGGGAATCAAAGGGGGTATCATATTACATCTTAACTTAGGATCCACAAAAATGCACAGGATCCAAATGTAATATGACTCAGTCCATAGAAATGCAAAGGACTGAAAATGTATCAGGTGACCCATAGAAATACACAGGATTATAATATTTCATTGGTCAACAGAAATACACAGAACCATAATTTCTACTCTATTGGCATGCCAATAATACTCTAGTTCACGTCTATGATAACATGTGGAAAAAATTATTATATTCATAATTCACTTCATTTTTCATAAAAAATAATAAATATTCTTTTCATACCAAAAAAATTATCATTATATATAATTTTTAATATTTAAATTTTCTGGAATACAAAAAAATATTTTCAACTCAATAATTGCAAAAATTTCAATTTTCACATAAAATATATTTATATGACTAATATTATAAGGGTAGTTGTACTAACCTTTTTATACTTTTCTTGTATCCACCGGCTCTTTCCCTTTATCTTGAGGTGGCGCCTGCTCCGACGTCACACCTAAAGATCGAAATTTCGATTAGCTATTGGATCTCACACGATATAAAATCTAACAAGATTAGCTATTTTTCTCAATTTATTTCCCTTTAATTCCATTTTCAACCCAAAAATTCTCATTAAGTAAATAAATACTCAAAAAATTCTAAATAAATTCCTTTAATCATTTTAACTCATTTTCTTTCATTCTCCATCATCAATTTCACCAAAATAATATTCGATAACTCCTAATAAATTTTTCCCTAATTAGGCTAAAAATCTAAAGATTCACCAAAAATCCTATTAATTATTTCTTCCATTCCAAAATTTATTTTCCAATTCTAAACACTCAAATTAACTCCATAATTAATAATCCTCGTTTATTAATTTAATGACCTAATATATTAATATTCTAACTTAACTAATAATCACCCTCATTTAATAATATAAAATCCAATTATTTACCAAATAATCTCCAATAAACTCCAATAATTATGCAATTAATCATGCAATTCAACTAAATTAATTAATCACTTTAATAACAAAAATTATATCTAAACTTCACAAATAAATTCATATCTCATTATCTAAAAATGACTAGAAGATGTGGTTTATACTGGATGACTCGGTTTAACAAGCCAAAGATTCTGTCCAAAATACCCGATTAGTGGTCGCTAGACTCCAGTCATCGAAAATTTTTTGACGACGGCAGATCGACAATCAGCTGGTACCAAAATAAAGTTTGAGGTGTGAGGAGTCCAAATATATAAGTTTTGTGGCTGAAAAGTGGTTGAAAACGTGTAAATCTATAAAAGTTCGCGGCAACTCCGGCAAGGACTTTCTGGCTTCGATCAACCCTCAAAACTTGGTTCCGGAGCTCAAATTACACAGAACAAGGTTTTTCGACATCATGAGTCCATTTCCGATGTCATATTTGAGAAAAGAAGCCACAAAATATGCGAAATGGAAGGGTAGCCCAAAATCTAACTTTTGCTGCTCCGATTTTAAAAATCAGTTCAGTTTTTTGAAAATCAGATGTCGCCGGAGTGATGAGGACATGGATAACTACTTCTGGTTCAAATTTGGTAAAGATCGAATGTCGTTAGGTTAATAAATGGAAATCGTAATCGTGTAGGGAGAATGAGAGAGAAAATGAATTTTTATCACTTTAATTTTTGAAATCTCTCTCTCTCTCTCTCTCTATATATATATATATATATATATATATATATATATATATATATATGGGGAAATTTTGTATTTTTTTACAAATCTCAAATTTGTAATAACATTTTACTCAGATAAAATTTATTAAGTCACCAAAATAAATAAATAAAATTTAATTGAGCAAAATTAAAAAATATAAGGTGTTACAATTTTGTAGTGTACTCATCTAAAAATTGTAATCCAATTGATCACAAATATGGAAAGTTGCCAACTTAATTCTCTTTCTCATGCTTCTTTTCTTCCGGAGGTATATCTTTCTCCCCTCTTTGTAATCAACACTTGCATATGTAATTACTGTATTAAACTATATAATAGCAAATGAATTTTTAAAATTTAAAGTTGGTTTGATGAATAACCCATAAAAATTAACATAGTAACTTTTGTTAAAGAATGGAATTCACATTTGACATTTTTTTCACCATTCTCTCCTTTGTAGGTGAGTGGAGGAAAAAAAGTAGTCAAACTTAATAAAATCCATTTAAGAAATGAAACCCATCGTAGAAAAAAATAATATACCTACCATCCTTAAGTTGATGATGAGCTGAGTAGAGAGAGATCTCACCAATCCTTAAGCCGATGCTGAGCTGAGCAGAGAAAAAGATCTCATCATACTTAAACCAACGATAAGCTGAGCAGAAAAGAAAGATCTCCATAGATGAGTGGAGAAAAAATTAGAGAAAAAGCTTAGGATTCAATATGAATCAGTTCAAACTTATTCAAAATAAGAAATCAACATAAAATATATAGAAAAATAAAAATTGTAGATCTTATTTAGAAGGAAGAAAGAAAATAAAAAACACAAATGCATTCAAAAGAGAAATTATAGCAAAAAAAAAAAATCCAAAAGCACATTTCTAAAGGAAGAGGGAAACCAAAAAACCACATATCCAAAAGAGAGCCGATATATTTTCTTAAGGAAGGGAGGAAACAAAAAAAAAATCCAAAAGTAAATTGATCTATATACTAACCGATGATAACAATATATAGAAGCACTAACCGGTGATTTGATGAAGAACATACCTGTAAAAAAATAACTAGGAACAATTGAAAGAAAGAGGGGAGGAGAGACAACTAGAGATAGAAAATGGCAGAGAGAAGGAAGAGAGATAAGGTTTGGGGTTATGCATTGAGTTTCGATTTAGGCTAGACAGTGTCGTTTTGAATATGATTTTTTTAGTGTGCAATAATACTAATTGGAGATGTCGTTGTTTTATAATGGAGTTAAGTGAAAGTTTAAGGGCAAAAAAGTAAATGGATGAGCATTGTTCATTGAACAATTGAACTTATATAAATTTTAATGTATAGTAATAGATCTTGAGAAAATAAATATATTAATTGAGTTTAAGGCCAAGTTATTTATTATTTAATATTCATTATATTTTACTAAAATGCATATAAGAAGAAAATTCTTTTCCAAAATGTAATATACAAATTTTGAAAATTTTTCCTAATAAAAAAAGAACTAAAATTCTACAAAAAATCTAACAAAATTTCCTATATAAACCAGACATATGCTCTTATAAGAAAACAACAAAAACAAATAGCAAGCTCAATCAAAAATCAATGTCATCTCTTTGGCTTATAATTGTCCTCCCATTTGCCGCTAAGTTCATGGCCAAATTCAATACTAAGTCAGTGTCAAGGAATTATTATCATTTAATTTTGTTCAACTAAACCCAAACCCATATTTAAAAGAAGAAGAAACTAAAAAAATAGTCAAGTAAATAAACTACTTTAACAACAAGTTTTAATTTATAAATTTTTCAAGCAAGAAAATCCAAACATAACATAAAAGCTTATTATTTGCCTTATTTCCACATTCAACTCTGGTACATTCATATCCTCCCATGATCAATTTATTAAAATAAAGGAAATATGAAATGCATGAATTCCATAAAATAGCTTTTGTTATAAAAAGTGTCTTCTCTCCTGAAACTAATACCCTGAACCCTTAAGAGGTGATCTTCCAATGTCTAGGGAGAACAACTAAGATGGATGGATCCCATCATCAATGGGAAATTTCCAAAGAATGGCGCATGAAGTGTAGTGAATGAAAACTCATGACATATAGGAAAAGGATAGAGTTACTTGAGTAATGCCACTAGCTTTGTTTGATCCATTGAGTGATACTTTCTTTCATGCAACAAGGCACATATACAAAGCTTGAATTAGCAAAAGTGAAATGATCATGTTAACATTGACTCTCAAGGCATATGGATTTCATACATTTTATAGTTTGAATCTAATATAATCTAATTATGTGTTTTGAAATAACTATCAAGACTATTTCTATCACAAAAGTACGAGGCATATTTTAATAAGAAAATATCTAGAACATGTTTATCACTATGTTTATCTTCATTAACACTAGTCATATGACACAATAATTAAATGAGAATGGAATCAATCAATTATCTCCATCCTAAAAGTGATGTTAGAAAGACTATTTCATTAAAAAAAATCTAGTTATATTATATTCTAATACATCTTTAATACATTCAAGGAAGAAAGTCAATTTCTAATCAAAGCCATAACAATTGAACTTGATGATTAAAATTATATATGCACATTTCTATATGGTTATCGATTGCTCATGTATTCAATTTTAACTCATCAAACTCCATCATTTTTGGAAAATATGCTCAAACATAATCCATATCACATATTGTTAAGTTAGGTGTAATGGGACGAAATTATGTTATGTATGCAATTGTGTGTTGATAAGAGTGGTTGGCATTAGTCAATTTAGAGTTGTTGTGAAAAATTGTGAGAATGCTCTACTTTTGGCACAAATTCATTGCACTGAAATTTCTAGATTCACGCCTGTGAAATTCCTATGAAATCAATTGTTAACCACTTGATTGCATTTTCATGACCATGAAACGCCTTCATGGGCAGAGTCACAATATGATTCACAGGTACCAATCTGTAAAAGGATTGTTCATAATCATGAAACTCTCTTCATGGTCGTGAACCATTATAGAAAGATGATGAATTATAAGCTGGTGTTACATGAACTAATATGATTCCACACATGATGTGCTAGAGTATCTATCATGACAAGAGTTATGCTATAAGTAGAAAATGTACATTAACTAACACATGTAGAGGAATTATGGAGTGATAATGTATTCATGTTAGTACGCAAATATGTGAACAATGATAAGCTTATAGCGTGAACATGACGTTTATAAACATGTATGTGTGGTGACAACCAAAATGATATGAGAAACAAGTTATAAGCCTATTTCTCTAATATAAGACTAGAAATAGTATAAATGATATGTCATTAAGAGAGCGTACAATATTATAGATTAAGTTGCTGAAGTAATATTATAATTTTAAGGACAATGTGACTTAAGCTTTGGGAGCGCCCTTAATCCTAATATGTATATAAAGTGATTATGAATTCATTCTAGGTGGCTTAAGCTCATGAATGTAAGTGACATCATTAATACGATATATGTATTTGAACATGAATATGATTGTCGACATGCTGAGTTATGATCATTGATTGTTGACCTGCTAAGTTAATTGTTTCTTTAATAAACTTTCTTAACAATTACAGATTTATTAAGTAATTGAATATAATGGATATCTAACTAATAGGTCTCTTAGTTAATTAACCATTCATTCAAAGAATATTAAATTAAATAGGTAGACAAATCAAAGATAACATTTAATTAAATATCAAGGGATTAAAAAGAATAATTATTTTGCTCTTATCAAATTTTTCCACACTTAGCTTTTGCATGTTTTCGAGCAAAACAAAAACATAAACAAAAAACACTTCACTTAAAATACCAACAAATACATAGAAAAATATTTTTTCTCAAATTAGTACACTTACTAAATTTACAATTACAACAATTTAAAATAAAATCAATTCAAACATACTCAATTTTTTTCATCTTTATCCATAAACATTATCAATTCATAACTGTAGACTATTCAATTAATACAATCAAGTCATGCACAACCTGTTCATCAACCATTTCTCATTATTAATAATATCCAGGTAGCAATTTAGATATTTTTTATTTTTATTTTTCTTTTGTGAGTGCATTTTATTCTTCATCTCACCTAAATATATATTTTTAATTATTTTTTTCTCAGTGAGTACACTTTATACTCTATCTCACTGGAATAATTTCATTTAGCTAGTAGGTATATTTTATGCTTTATTGCACTGAATGCTTTGTACAATTTTTTTTTCTTCTTAGTTACTTAAATTTGAATTCACAACTAGTAAAGCGAAATAATTTCAAAACAAGTCACAAAATTTAAAATCATGCTTCATTGCATAATTCACAAAAATTCTTAAGAAATATTTGTTTCAATCGAATATAAAAACTCAATAATACTTAACCTGATTTTATAAAAGACCGCTACAAAAATAAGTTTGAAAATATGTTCGCATTGATTTACAATTAATTTCTATGCACCATACGATATTCAAATTTCTATTTTTTTTAATTTTTTTTGAATATTTTAGACAAATCAATAAAAAAACAAATCACAACCAAAAATTCTAAATTAAAATCCTAAATTATCCTCCTCCACATTTAAATCTTACATTGTCCTCAATGTAAAACACCATCATCATGCAAAATAAAGTCATGTAAAATTAAAAGAGCTAGGGAAAGAAATCAAATATGTTTATCCTTAGATTGCCTTCTAAGTATCTCCTTTGGTTAATGTAGTTGGCTTGATATTTTTATATTTCAACAAACATCTAAAAATTTATAAAACTCTAACTCAAAAATTGTCTTGTAGTGCAAAATTTAACACAAACTTCTTTTTAGCTCTTTTTAGATCTTTATGATAACATTTATTGTTAAGTGCAACCTTTGTTGCATCTTTATCATCCAAGTCAAAAGTTGGTTGCACAAAAGAGTCAATAACATATATGGTAAAAAAAATGCACATTAATTGGATAATTCATGTAATCATTAATATTAAATTTAACAATTTCACCATCAAATTCTATAGTAAGTATTCTTTTATGCACATCAATTTTAATCATAGATATTTTAATAAATGGTCTTTTCTAACAAAATTAGAATTGAATTAGAAGAATTATCTTCATCTATATCAGACACATAAAAGTTAGCAGAAAAAATTAAATCATTGACTTGAACAAAAATATCCCCCAAAAGACCATCAAAAAACACATTAGATCAATCAATAAGTTGTAAAATCATGTTCGTTTCATTCAATGCTCTAAGATTCAAAGATGCAAAAATAGAATGAGGCATAACATTAATAAAGCTCCTAAATCAATCATTTCTCTGTCGATCTTAACATTTCCTATGTTATAAGGAATAGAAAACATATCTAGGTCTTTGCACTTAAAAGGTAGTTTCTTTTAAAGGGCAACTGAAACATTCTCTCTTTATTTGAACTTTCACGTCATCTTTTAGCTTTCTTTTAGTAATGCATAATTCTTTAAGAAAATTAGCATAGCAAGGTATTTGCTTAATTGCATCATAAAGGGGAATATTTATCTCAACATTGTGAAACATCTCAAGAATACATTTTCTTCTTCCTTCTTAGATTTTGCGAACTGGCTAGGAAAAGTAGAGGTATCATTATATTTTGCAGTTGACTATTGCTCGAATCTTTCAACTTAGATACTTAAGATTGTGTTTCCTTTTCAATTGCATGCTTGGATGTTCCCTTGTTATGCTCTTTAACTCTTTTCCACTTCTCAAAGTAATGACACAAAACATTTTCTTAGGATTGATCATGGTTTGTAAGGGTAGCTTTCCTGATTCTTGGGACTATAGTCGACTCACATTAGTCACTAATTGACTCATTTGATTCTTTAGGTTTTGAATGTTTGCCTTAGTTTGCTGCATGTTTGCCCTTACCTCATGTTGAAATTACATAGTATTATTAGCTAACACCTTAATAATTTCATCAAATGACATACCTGAATTTTGAGCTTGAGTTGTTAGCTATTTCGATTGAAATTGAGGTTGAAATAATCCTTGCCCAACTTGGTTCCCATAATTCAGATTAGGATGATTTTTCCATCCAAGGTTATAAGTGTTTGATTACAGGTCATATCTATGTCAATTTTGTCTCTAGAAGTTTTCAATGGCATTTGCATGCTAAGCTGATTCATCTTCTTGTTATGTTGGACATGCATCTATGGGGTGGCCAGGTATTGTGCAAACGCCACATACTATTGCTAATTGCATATTTCCTACAACCATTTGACGAACCAAATTAGTTAGATCGAAAATTTGGCATTCTAGTTTATATGAAATTACCTCATTCACCCTTTTAAATGGATGATTCATTCTAATACCAAACTATTGAGAATTTGTAGGCGAATAGCAGCCATATTTGTAATCATATTTTGTTTTTTTTTTTGCATCAAATGGAGTTTTATTAACTAATGCTTCTTCATTAGCAATATCAAGAATACTCCTATCCATATGTAACAATCCTTCATAAAAATATTGAATCAGAAGTTGGTATGAAATTTGGTGACATGGGTAACTTGAATCCAACTTCTTAAATCTCTCTCAATACTTATAAAGTGATTCTCTGGTTTGTTGTCTAATGCCACAAATTTCCTTTCTTATATTGGTGGCTCTAGACGCAGGAAAATATTTCTCTAGAAACAACATTTTTATCTCATTTCATGAATTAATTGATTGAGAAAGGGATTGTATAATCAATCCTTCACCAAATTTGTCAGATAATGGAAAGGCTCGAAGCTTGATCTACTTCTCAGATACACCTTGTGGCTTCATGCTAGAGCATACCATATGGAATTCCTTCAAATGATTGTGTGGATTGCAAGACTATAAAAAGTAGGAAACAAATGTATTACTCATGATTTCAATTCAAAAGCATTATTTAATTATGGATATTCAATATACAATGACTATAAATTTAAATTAAAAGCATCTTATTATCATTCTGGTTATGAGCAGTCATGACTTCCTCTTCTGAGTCACTGGATGAACTATTAGTTGATAAATCAAGGCTATATTTAGTTTAGGTGATGCAACAATGGTCCGGTCAACTTTTACATTCACAACTCTTGCTTGTCTAGTCTGCTTCCTCAACTGTTCGTAATTTTCTCAATTTTTGGATGAAATCTTAATTTATCATATTGTGAGGATTGAGTCATAAACTATTAACAACAATAATTAAATAAAAAAATTGAAAATAAATTTAGAAAAATTCTAAAATTGTAGTTGTAAACCAAAAAGTGGATGAAAACCCTAGCAAATGATGAAATTTAGCCTCGATAGGGTGGAGCAATCATTTCCTTCGAAACACATACTTACTTGCCTCCTAATTCCACTAAAATTTTTTCCATGAATAGTATTAGCATAATTAAACAAAAATTAAAATCAATAAGAAGAAACCAATCCCTAACAATAGTGCCAAAATTTGGCACATGTTGAAATCATAAAAAATAAATATGTTTTACTGAAAATCTAAATTTTGTAGGAATGACAAGTCCAGGTCGATCTTTAGAGACTAATTTTCTTATAAATTTCAATTATTAATCAATAACTATAAAATATAAAAGGGGATTCAAATTTGACTAAAAATTAAATATTAACAATGAAAACAATGAAACAAAATTAAAAATGAAAATTAGAATATTAATACTCCAATCCAAGAGAAAATTGTTCAAGCTAATAATCAATTGATCACAGACATCCAAATATTACTTTTTTTTTTTATCATTGTCAACTCAATCAGAAATTTATCTAAACACAGATAAATCCTAATCTTACTCAATTAAATTAATTATGTAATACTTCACACTTTATACCTTTAGATACAACTTATCTTTATGTCCATATATCATGCATGACATACAAATAAAACATAAGATCCTATTAACATTGATAGTAATTTTTTTTATCTCATCCCATAATATCTTTCAATAAATTTAGCAACTCAGCATTAGAGCTTAACCCATAAAATTTTTTATATATCACATATGCCAATATCTAAGACATTATTTCCAAGTATTGTTCTTTTAAGTTTACGTATTTGAAAATATTTAAAAAATACTAGTATAACCCATTGCAATTATACATATGAGAACAATCAAGCTCAAAATATAAATGATATTATTTCATGCTTTTAAGGGATGGAAAGGGAGAGAGTGAGAAGGTTCGGCCGATAATTTTTGATCCATGTCTTCTAAATACATTTCAAAATGAACTATTTATTGTTCTCTACATGAAAAATGATATAATTTGGTGAGTTGTGATTCAATGAGAATAATTATCAAATGAACTTTAAAGTATCAATCATCCTATAGTAACAAAAAACATGTATACACATTACACACTTTATATTCCATTTCATTCATCGATATCCTATGGTTATAAGTAAAATTGAAGCATATAATCATTACTCTTTATTTATGCTTATACTTATTCATTTTTTTTTTGTTGTGACCAAGCTAAACAGATATTGCTATAAGTTTCCATATGAACATTTACTAGATAACTTGATCATTTATTTCATTTGTTTATTTTTTTTTGCCATATGCCTTTTTTTTGCTATTCATTTGCATTTGATCATTTGTTTGAGCTCTATGCCTCTTCCTTTGGTTTTCAATGTCATTTAACTAATCATAATACCTTTTAAGTTCATATGCATATACATTTGTAACTAATCATTCCTCAACCATTCATTCATCATTTTACATAAGGATATCAAGTACATGTAACACAATCATGTATATAAATTATTCATCACTATTTCACACTAGTACAAAATAGTATTATATGTGTCTGTTATTTTGCATTTTATGCGTCTGTCAAATAGTAGACACATATATAGGAGACGCATATGATATATATTTGATGTGTCTATCATTTTGACAGACGCATATCGTTTAATAATAGCAGACGCATATAATCAATTATACACGTCTGTCGTTTAATAATAGCAGATGCATATAATAGTTATCCGCGTCTGTCGTTTACTAATAGCAGACGCGTATAACCTTGATTATATGCGTCTGTCGTTTAATAACGACAGACGCATATAATCAAGGTTATACGCATCTGCTATTAGTAAATGACAGACGCGTATAACTATTATATGCGTCTGCTATTATTAAACGACAGACGTGTATTTGTTTTTTTTTAAATTTAGGTTCATTATAATGCTACTATTCATATATATATATATATATATATATATATATATATATATATATAACCTGCGCACTTCAAAATTCATAATAATTCAGCTTCAATAAGCCACAATAGGCATCCAACATTCAACTCACAAAACTCAATAATCAAGAATTCACAAGACAACACAAACTAAAAAAATTAAATAAATCAAAGCAATAGCATCATGCATAAAACAATTCACATTAAATAATTAATCTACAAGTTATTCAAAATTCTTTAATTTAAAATTGTATTTCTCATTAATATATATGAAATATTTTACAAAAGTAAATAAAAAGATTACATACACTCTCTCATAAAGTAATTTGACCACATATGCCGAATTTCATCTATTTGATCTTGACTATATGATCATTTTTCAAAGCCCTACAAGACAAATAAACAGATAATAGAAAATATGTAAGAAATGAAAAAATTAATAGCTAGTTATGTATCATACTTGTAATATAAACTGACTAATATTTGAAAGAACGTACCTTAAGCAATGTTGTATCACTGTTATGATATACGACAATTTCGTACATATACCTCATGATGTAATATCCGCATTCAACACCTCCTTGTTGTTGAGGGCATTTAAAATAGAAAAAACAACAAAGTCCCATGCTAAATAAATGATTATAAAATCATAAAAATTTTAATTTAACTAGTAATTCAGAATATAAAATTCTCACCGAAATGTCATTCCATTTTAACCCGACACCTTTATTTTTTCCACCTTCTATAGCATAAGTTCTATAGGCTCTGAAAAATAAATGTATATCAAAATCGGCATTAATATTAAAAACGCTACAAACATCGTAGAAACTATTAGCTAGTAGTATTATAACTTACAGGTTAATATGAGTTTTCAGACTTATATCGCGACTGCCACGAGATAGAGGATCCATGAAAAATGCCTCACTCCGTTCACAGCAAAATACAATCAACATCCAATGGTTACTATAGATATACAAATATGTTAGAAGTTAGTAAAAATGTTGAGAATAAAAATTATGCAAACATGAATGTAAATATTTCTTACTTCTCGAAATATGGTAGTAGAATGAAATGTTTATCTCTTTGTTCCTTCAAAGCTTCTATAATATATCTTTCTGCTGAGTTAGTCTCTGTGAACATCAAACGAAGCATTGTTGGACAAAGAAATCTGATCGACGATATGAAGAATGTATCGCACAAGTTATGAAGGTACTTGCATGTATGAATCACAATACATACATAAGTATTATTTTTGTATTTTTTAAATCAATCTTATAATATTAGTAATAATTAGTATAATCTTACATCATAAATATTCAAATGATAGAGACATCAAGCCATTCCATGGAGATGAGTTGAGCGATGTCTTCCATACCAACATGAATCATCTGATTATCTACTGGATACTTAAATACTGTAATGTCTGCAGGAACTTCAAAAATATACCCAGTAGGCTATTTAGCAACCATCTCATGCATCAACCTCATGTCACCACTCAAAGTTGCCAAAATGTTCTCATTAACTAAAGGCCCATGTTGCTTTGTAGTTGATTCTTTCGATAAACCGCTACCTTGTTTATTCTTTGGAGCCTTCTTTAATGGCTTGGATTTAAGTTCCTCTCAATTAATAATAAATTATGATATATGAAATGCGATAATTTATATTGAAAATTTTTAAAAGTTTAGAAATTATTACCTCTCCAAGAACCACAAGATGTTGTGGACATTGAACAAAGCTACCTTCTGCTTTCCCAACTGTAGTTAAGTATTCAGTAGGCACAGGAAGTTCGGCTTCATGACAGCCAGATAATACTTCATCTACATATACCTTGACGTGATTGGGCATGATTGGTCGATTGTGCACCATAGCATCAATAAGGGATGGATAAACCATACCCCTTGCCACAATCACCTGCTTACCTTCATTAATGGTAGCAAGTCTGCATGATGTAGGTGTCTGCAAAAACACAAATAATCAATATTAGCTAGATTAAAGGGGAAATGGAACTAATGAAATTAATGTACTTTTTACCTGTAATTCTGATATTGGAAATGGTGGGTCCACAGAGTGACAACTACTGGGAGTTGGGCGAGCAAATGAAGGCCCCATCTCCACCTCCATATCAGGGCCAATTTGAGAGGACTTCATAGTTCTCTCCTCTATCATATTCTCAAGATGTGCAATATGTGCCGAGAATTTAGCAAATAATATGGCCTCTATTTTAGTCTCAAGCGCTTCAATAACTTCAGGTGAGACGAATGTTGCTAGTTTCCTTTTTCCAGGATTACCATAAAATTTTTTGATGGTCACAACACTTCCAACACCTCTCACATAGCCAGAATGTTCGGGCTTTTCAAGTGCACGTGACAATATGTCATCATGCCTCTCTGGTACCCAGCTACCTTGGGCTACTTCTCCCCGTAATGTCTCATATTCACCAGATAAACAATATGTTATAAGCAATCATAGATAAAAAGCCCTACAAATTCCTTGATACCATTATTTGTTTAGCAAGTTATACTTACGATTTTTGTTGCCACCCCTTTTGTCTTTTCTACTGGGATTATATAATTTCCTTCTTCTGTCTTTTTTGTTCTAGCTCTTACCCAATCTAGGCTTCGATCATATGATGATGCAACATCAGAGCTCATAGATGGTGATGATGAAAAAGAAGAGATGGGATCTTTAACCATCCATTGAGTCCTTTTCCCAGCATAGCCTACACGACCCAAGAAATGTGGATGCACATTCTTTGCTTGCTTTTCCTTTGCCTTGGCACTGATTTGCTGTTAACAAAATAATGAAGATCCCATTATCAAGCATTGCATAAATGTAAATATAAATTGTATTAATCTACTTCATAATTCATACCTCATATTCTTCAGATTCATGTGCTTGTTTAAACTCCTCCCAATCTTTCTCGGTGATGAAGTCATATAATTCCAATGATGACTTTTGTACTGATTTATTCTTTATGTACTTAACCACCAATCGATACTTAAAATCCTTCCACCGCATTCCAACAGTTCTGAGTACAATATTTTTCTTATCATCCGGAATGTTGAACTCTTTCTGTAAAATAATATTTTAGATTAATTAGTTTTACTTCTTTACAATCAAATTTCTTAATAGATTTGAAGGAAACTTACCTTGATATCTTCCCAAATTGTATTTTTAAGACCCTTATCGACCAGATCCCAGCTTTTTATAGTGATGTTCACATGGGAACGTGCAACAAGGCCAACGTAGGAACTAAATATATCGGTGTGTGTTCCTGTTGGGCGATCAAACTCATCGAAATCTATTGTCTTTTGTTCATTCCCTTGCTTCTTCAATTTTTTGCACGTGGTAGCTCCCCTAGTTTTCCTTTTTGTCATGATACTTGATGGCTCAGAATTTGGTTGTTCATTGGACATGATTTCCTGTAACATAAGTATAACAAAGAAACATGTTAGTATAATCCACAACAATAATACTTTATTTTAAAGGGAAATAAAAACAATAGATTTATATGATAAACAATAACAAAACTGGTAATTATGAGTATAAACCACATTAATCATAATACACATTTATAAATAAACTTATAAGAAACATATATGCATCAATTATTATCCTTTTTCAATCCATATGCCTTCGGTATGATCATTACGCATGTAATTTGAATCTAAAATATATTCCCCAACTGGCATTGGTAACCCGATAGAAAATGGGGGAGTCTCATTAAACTGATCATATTCTTCCTCATCTACCACATCATCGATACCACTTACTATCGTCAGGGTCAATAATATAAAATACTTATTTAGCCTGTGAAGCAAGAATGAATGGATCATCTTGATAACCCAATCGGCTAAAATCAACCAAAGTGATTCCTAACTCATCCACTCGAACACCACGTCGGTTTTAAATCCATTTACATCGAAAGAGAGGAATCATAAATTCCCTGTAATCAAGCTCTCAAATGTCTTCAACTACACCATAATATGACATCGTAACATCTATTGGCATGGTGTCTTTAGCACTAGAAAATTCTCGTGATGAAGCTATCAAAGTAACTCCATTATTTTGCATTGTGCTTTTGTCATCCTGACGTTTAGTGTAAAAGGTATATCCGTTGATGTCATATCCTTCATAAGACTGTGTATTCATCCTAGGGCCATAGGCTAACCATTTTATGGTATCAGTTACATCTTCTGGCACTTCTGATAACTGACGCATCACTCGGTCTTTAAACCATCCAATAAAAGAACTATTATGTTCATTTGTCAACCATATTTCACCTTTGGATGGATTCAGATGCCTTAAAATGGACATGTGCTCTTCTAAATATGGATGAATTTGTGTAAGGTGGTGCAACACAATGAGATGTGCTTTCTCACGCATCTGAGCACCAGGTAATACCATTTTAAATCCAATTGGTCCTTTACCTCCAAGTCTTCCCTCGTGATGAGACTTAGGAATGCCAATAGATTCAACACCTGATAAGTAGTCTGTGCAAAATTCAATACCCTCCTCAACCGAGTAACCTTCAATAATACTACCTTCAGGTCGATATCGGTTCCTCACATACCCTTTTAAGATACCCATGAATCTCTCAAAAGGATACATATACCTCAAATACACTGGGCCGCACAATTTAATCTCTCTAACAAGATGAACAACCAAATGCACCATTATGTCAAAAAAGGAAGGTGGAAAATACATTTCAAATTGACATAGAGTAACAACAATATTGGCTTGCAACTCATCCAAATTATCTGGATCAATGACCTTACAACAAATTGCATTGAAGAAAAAACAAAGTCTTGTGATAACATTCCTCACATGATTCGGTAGTATTCCTCGAATTGCTATCGATAAAAATTGTTGCATCAAAACATGACAATCATGAGACTTCATACCTATCAACTTTAATTCTTTCATTGACACAAAGACTTTTAATATTTGATGAAAATCCATATGGAACTTTAACACCATAAAGACACTCACAAAAGCTTATTTTCTCTTTTTTAGACAACGTATAACAAGCTGGGGGAAGATATGTTCGTTTCCCTGTATCTTGAGGTGCTAACTCCATCCGTATGCCCATTTCTAACATGTCCTTTCTTACTTTGATACCATCTTTTATTTTTCCCGATATATTCAACAATGTCCCTATTATAGCATCACAAACATTTTTCTCCATGTGCATAACATCAATACAATGACGAACTGGTAAGTATTCCTAATATGGAAGATCCCAGAATATAGATCTCTTTTTCCAAGGACCCTTTTGAGTAGGTTTAAAAGGTTTACCAAATGCATTATCAATTTCTCTAACTCGTTCAAAAACCTCATTTCCTGTTAATGGCAAACGAGCTACTCGCATTTCGGTATATCCATTGAAAGACTTTTTCTTCTTGCGATAAGGGTGATTAAGAGGGAGAAATGTTCGATGACTCATATAAACATTTTTCAGGCTATAATTTAAACGTTGGTCCATTGTGTTGTCCTCACAAATCAGACACGCTTTTGCTCCTTTCACGGTGTACCCAGATAAGTTACCATAAGCCGAAAAATCATTTATAGTGCAAAATATCATGACATGTAAGGTAAACATGCTTTCACTGTATGCATCATACATCGGCACACCTTCATCCCACAACAGTTTCAAATCATCAATAAGTGGTGCAAGGTAAACATCAATATCATTTCTCGGTTGTTTAGGCCCTGATATCAACAACGACAACATAATATACTTACGCTTCATAGTCAGCCAAGGAGGCAGATTGTAAACCGCAAAAAGAACTGGCCACGTGCTATGTTTACTACTGAGTGTGCCATGGGGGTTGATTCCATCCGTACAAAGTCCAAGCCTCAGATTCCTAACTTCACCACCAAATTCTGGGAACGTTCTATCAATTGTTCTCCATTGAGGAGAATCTACAGGATGTCTAAGTTTTCCATCATGTTTTCTTCCTTCTACATGCCACCTTAAGTTTTTTGCATCTTTTGCATTTGCAAATAGGCGTCTGAATCTTGGTATTATAGGTAAATACCATAATACTTTAGTTGGAGGCCCTTTTTTATCCTCAGAAGAAACTTTCCCATGTTTGTAACGTGATGCTCCACACCTTGGACACTCATGCAAGTCCTTATATTCATTTCGGTATAATACACAATCATTTGGACATGCATGTATCTTCTTATATTCCATACCCATGGGACACAACATTTTCTTAGCCTCATATGTAGATGTGGGAAGCTCATTTTCCTCCGGAAGCATGTCTTGCAACAATTCTAATAGTGCCGTGAAACTCTTATCACTCCATCCATTTTTTGCTTTCATGTTACAGAGTTTAAAAACGGCTGACAATTTTGTGAAATTACTGCAACCGGGATACAAAGGTTTATCAGCATCGTTTAACAATCTCTGAAGGTATTCCGGCCTTTCCACAAAATGTTTCGTATCATCTATCATCTCATCTACACAATCAATCTCTTCATCATCAATGTTATTTTCTCCTTGCTGATCAAATTCATTATTATTAGAACGTGTCCCAGTTAAAACACTCTCACCATGCCATATCCACCGCGTATAACCTTCCTTAAAACCACGTCTTATTATATGATATTTCACTATATGAACATCTCGAAACTTTTTCATGTTCTTACAATCAACACAAGGACATACAATCATTTCTTCTCTTTCCCTTATTTGCTTTTCCTCCGCAATTATAATAAATTCCGCAACTCCATTCAAATATTCAAATGTAGTGCGTCTACCATACATCCAACTTCGATCCATATCTAACCACACAAAAAAGGTTCAATATATATAAGTCTTATTGTTTTTTAATCAAGAGAAACATTATATATAATATCCTTAAACATCTAATGATCAGTAAATCTTGAATGAGTATTGATGATTTTGAATCCATTGTTGATTGAAAATATCGATTTCATATCATTGCTAAACTGTTAATGCAACTATCTGGAAACTTAATATATATATATATATATATATATATATATATATATATATATATATATATATATATAGTTGGAAAATTTATATACACATGAAATTCAAGTAGGAATTATGCAATCATAATGACTAAAATCAATAGAAGGTTGATGATATTAAGATGAGGAAAATATACCTCGAGTGTTCTTGTATTTCAATACGGAAAACTTGATATGAGGAATGAAGCCTGGTCTGAGATCAAAATCTATCATATTATCAAGTGAGGATCAAGATTAAAATTCATAAAATGGCATTGGGCACTCCCAAAATCAAAGTTGTCAACCATAATAGAGATAAGTTGCAAGCACATACAATGTGGCTACTTGTAAGAAACCAATATTGAATGGAATCTCTCCTGTTAGCTGGTTGTAGGACAAGTCCCTATCAATAGAAGGTATATTTAGTTGAATTAATAAAATCAAAGAAAAGTAGAAAGCATATAAGCGGAAAAAGCTTTAATAAAGCTATAAACAATTAACTCGAGGAAGGGAAAAGTTTTCCATCAACAAGAGGTAATTGAATAAAAAAGATTGCAGAATCATCTCTATGATGACAAATGTTTGGTGCCAATAAAGCCCCAAAATGAATTCAGACATTTAGGAGTTATGAATGACATCTGAGAACCACATCTAAACAAGGTAACAACAATGGAAGACCCCTTCATAAAGGTCACCAAGATGATATAATGAACAACCAATGTAAACAAAAGAGCTTAGATATCCAAAACACAGTTAGTAAGTTGAGGACCAGGAATTCTATGATTAAATATCATTAAAAAGAGAGAAAATGAGGAATAAGATTACTTAATCAACAAAACTAAGAAAATGAGTAATAGCAAAATCTATAAGCCGTGAAAATGTAACAATTTAGTTATGCAAATCAAAGACTTGAGAAACATCAGTTCTATATTTTCATACAAAAAAGCAGGACAAATGCAAACATGAATTTGAAAATAAGTAAATAATCTGCCTTTGATTATAACATGATAAGTCATGGTTATTTAATCTCCATTATTGATTATCAATGAATGATTTATTTTAAAAAAATAAATAATTTTCCTTTGATTATAACATTTAATCTTGATTATTCATTAAGAACAAACACTAGTTTTTAAATAAACATAATCTATCCTTTAACTCAACATGAAAGAATCCTATACTAGAATTAATCATATAATGCCATAACTAATTCTTTTTTCTTTTTCTAGAGTAAGTTGTTTGAGTTTGTTTCCATTTATTCATTTTTTTCTTTTGGTAGAATATATATTAGCTTGATTCTCTATAATTTATTTAAATCTAAATTTACTGTTAAATCATCCAAGTGAGTTTATAAGAAGATATCTAACTTGATTTAGTAAAACTAATAGGCCTTTTTGTGATTACAACTAATTTCCAAGAATTTGATGCTTATGGAAGCTTTGTTTGATAAAAAAAATATTTTTCTGATTAAAGAGAAAATAAAAGTATTATTATTGTAACAAAATCATTTTATTCTCAGTTTCAAAAACATTCTTTTTTAGAACTCACACACATATAAAAAAACTACAAGAATATATATATATATATATACACTTGCATGTATATACCAGCTAATCCAACAACCATTTTCTCTTTCTTTCTTTTTTCTGTTCCGTGGTTAATTTGTCAAAAAAATAGAGTAACAAATGTTAATTATTAGGATATAAGCACATTATAATTAATTTCAACATGATTATAATTTATAACACATAATTCACAATTTCACAAACACAAAAAGAAAAAAAATATTAAAATGAATTTTTCCCTCTCTTAAACCCTCAAAGAAGAGCTGGGGAGAAAAATGCAAGTAGAGACATCTACTGATTTAGACAACGCACGAGCACAACTTTCCCTTTATATTTCTCATTTTCAGTTATTTTTCTAATTTTTATTTTTATCACTTATTTTGCATCAAAATCAGAGAGGCAGGGAAGCACTGAGACTTCTGAATTCTGATGCACACTCTCCCTCTCATCAAAAACCCATATCATCGAAAGCAAAAGAAAGAAGCAGAAATATCCAACAACCCATATCATCAAATAAAAATCAGAACATTAAATAATAACCACAAAATTAAAATTAAAATTAAAATTATAAGCTTTTAAATTTTTACGTACCCTTTTCTCTTAGAATGTCATATTGGACTCCCCCCTCCCCACATCCCATTTAACAAGCTGGATCTGTTGATGAGACGAAATGTATGAGCAGTTTCAGATGAAAATAATTTATTGCAGACGAAACTGTGTAAAGAGGCTCGTTTTTAGGTTTTTAAAAAAATTTATATGCGTTTGTCTTAAATAATAACTGACGTCTATTATAACATCATATGCGTCTGTTATTATTTAAGACAGACGTCTAACATTTATATGTTTGTCATTTATAATGACAGACGCATATTCTTTTAAGTTATATGCGTCTGTCATTATAAATGACAGACGCGTATACTTCGTCTAAAACTTTAAATAGAGGCGGTGACAATTTTGTAAATAGCTTAGTTGTTATATGTGTCTGTCATTATAAATGACCGATATGCGTCTGTTATTTATAATGACACACGCCTAAACTTTATATGACTGACATTTGTAAATAACAGACGCATATAACAAGTAATATATTTACAAAATTGCCACCACATCCATTTTAAGCGTATGGAATTTAGTCAATAGATATATATAACCTTTAACTTAAAGTACTTATTGTACTTGTGTCATATCAAAATCAAATCATGACAATCAATACATAATTACAAGTCATTTTATATTTCACATAACAAATATTATTTATGTGCACTAAAGAAATTATTTGATAACTATACTAGCCTTTTCTTTTTTGATATCAAATGTAACACCTTAACTTATTATTTATCTCTTAACTTAATCTAATATGGTATAAACAAATAACTAATATTTTTCCTTTGCTGTAGTGTGACATTTCTAAACTGATTAGCCTATAACTTCTTATTTACTTATCTAATTTATGTGATTCTTATTTCTACTTTAATATAACATATAAATTTATAACACAATTATTAGTAGAATTTCTAAGTTTACCTTGTTTATAGTTTTGATATACTAATTTTAATCATTTTTATCTTATTTTAATTCTTTCCAAACATAGCATAAAGAGTGATGACATAAGAGATGATGATCCCATTCCCCTCTTTTAAAATATTTTGCATTTTCAAATATTATATATTATTCATATTTTCTATTTCATTTCTAGATTCTATGCTTTGCACCATTTTGTAAGAATGAATTAAAGGATGGATTGGTGAGCATAAATGTCTTACTATTTTCTGCTTGATACAATCACAATTAACATATAACTTTTTCAAATTTTATTTTCTTTCTTAGGCTTCTTCATTTTTATTTTTAAATAAAAGTTATTCTATTCTATTGATATAAAAAAGTTATAAAATTCTTTTATTCTCTTAATTATTTAAAAATTGAAACTTTTTAATAATGTGGCCAGAAATTTTCAATTGTTGATTCTGTTCCAAATGCCTCTAAAATGAGGATTGCATTCTCATAAAAACGCCGTTTTATTTATCTTTAAGGAAAATGCATTTTTCGCTTTCAAACTTATTAAAATTGTTTCATTGAGCCATTTAAATAAAATTTTATTTTATTGAGCCTACATACTTTTAATTTTTATTTTATTAAGCATTTCAACTCTCAATTTGAACTGTATAGATAACTTACTTGACAAAAATAAATAACATTTTTTTAGCAAAAATTGTAAAATAAAATATTAAAAAAATTTAAAAATTGGGTTTGGATAGAATATTTGCAACAGATAAAAATTTATCAAATATATTCTATAGACTTAATAAGAAAAAAAATTAAAAGTTTAGAGATCAAATAAATAGTACAAAATTTCAGTTAGGGGCTTAATGGAATAACTTCGAGAACTTCAGAAGTCAGGATATGCAAATTGTATTTATTATCAACTATGTGGCTCAAAAAAAAAATTAAATTTGTAGACTGACAAATTTTAACGTGATTCGGAAATTCGATTTGATTTCTAAAATAAATGATTCAAACTTTTTTCTAATTTGTTATAATTCGAATGGGTGAATTCAAAATTTTGAGGATTGAGTCAGAATCAGCCCGAAAATGGCCCAAATAGATTATTGACCTGAGTTTTAAATTTTTGTACTACTTAGTTCAAAATTAATTTGAATATTTAAACATTAATTTATTTAATATCATTATTGAGTAGTAATTATTAACTGTTAATTCAAAATTAAGTTATATGAAATAATAATAATAATAATAAAATTAAAATTAATATATAAAAATTTATTTAAGAAATTATAAATGATTTTGGGTTCAATTAATTAAATTAGAACTCAATTGATTAATTGAACTTAAATTAAATTTGAATTGAAATTGATTAATTGAACTTAATTCGATTAAGTAGATATTCATTTGATTCAATTAGGTTAAAAACCATCAATTTTTAAAAAGTAAAAACTTAGAACTGTAATATATTATTAGTTTAATACTTTGAAAATTAAAAACATTCGATAAATAACTAAAAAGATTCAATTTTAATATTAAAAACAATCCGACTCAATTTTTTTTAAGAATAACCGATTTAGTAGAATAAGATCTGATTCAATAAGACTTTAAAAATTATATGAATCTATCCTATCCATTTGCAAGATCTAAATCTGACCCAACTCGAAAATGATATGAAAACAATCCAAATCCAAATATGACTTGTATCCGAAATGATTGGAACACCAAATGATTCAAATTTAAACCTGTCTAGCCCCGACTTGAATGCCTAAGTCTACAAAAATTACTGTAGAAGAAAAATGAGTGCTCTTCTGGAATAATTCAACTAAGGATTCATTTGTTTGCGAAAAGTAATTTTTTCGAAAATATGTTTTTATTTTCTAATATTTAGATTACCAAGAGAAAATAAATTGAAAATAAAGAAAAATAACTTTATATTTTAAAAACAGAAAATTATTTTTTGTAATTTTAAAAAATCGTTAGATCTAAACTTATCAAATTAGAAAACCATCAAGCTCACAACTTCAACCTCGAGTTAGTCTCTCAAAAATTCAACTAAAGCATTGTCTTTGTTTCATCAATATAGTTTACTTTTACTGTATTATTTTTATAATAAAATTGAATAAATAAATAAATTTGGAAGGAAGGAGGAATATACGTTATAATCTAGTCTCGGGGTTCATATCTTCCATATTTTGGCATTAAACCCGAAATCGGAGTTCCTTTTAGCTAATTTTTTTATTTATTAAAGTAACACTTTTGTAATTTGACAATAAAAGAGTGTTGGTTATAAAGAAATCCAATTTCGGATTAGAGAAATTTTGTAAATTGACAATTAAAAAATATAACATTTTAAATGTTTATAATGAATATAATATCTTTTGTAAATTGACAATTAAAAAATATAACACTTTTAGAGTTGCTTTATATCATTTTTTTTTATAATTTTAGATATTTATATTTTTTATAATTTTAAGAAGACATGAGATAGTTAAAAAAAATGATATCCAATCATATAACAATCTATTGTCAACCAAATATTAAAAAATATTTTCAACATTTTTCTACTGTTGTAGCCAAATATCGGAAAATATTAAATATTTTTGAAAAAAAATATTTTTTAGAGATAAATTATTTTTCGAAAACAAACGGAAGTGTTTGAATTTTTTTTTCTTTTAATGGGTTAAGAACTAATAAGTACACAGAGGTGATGGCTTTTAATTTTTAGTACACTTTGTTTTTTGGCACCCAATTAATATTTTTTCTACCAATTTTTTTTTTATTTTGGTCACTATAAATTGTCAGAATATTACTGAAAATTGAATATTACTAAAGAAGGAGAGTATCATATCCTCTGTTCAGGTTTTAGAAAAAAATATAAAAAAATTTGGGAAAAGGAAAGGATCATATCCTTCTATTAGCTTTTTATTTACTATTATTTCTTTCAATTCTATAATTTATTTATTATTTTCTTAGTGAATTTTTAGATATGCCTCTTAATTAGTTAAGTTTTTTGTTATGGAAGATTGTCTTCATTGTGTCAGAGATTCATGATTTCCTCATACAAAGGTTGTTCTTTCGCTGTGGAAGATAGTCAATCTTTTCTTACAACTAATAGATGAAAGTGAGTGTTGTGCTAAAAACTAGATTATCTATAGAATGTTACCATTATCCACTGTTTTTGTTAGAAAAAATTTATATTGTAAGAATTTTATTATATTCATACATATATCTTTAATACTTTAAAATTGTATAATTTTATTTTTGCGTCATCAATATACTATTTTGATTATTAATGATAATTTAATTTGTATTAAAAAAACTAATCGGTCAAAAATATATCACTATAAATATTTGAATCTACCATAAATATTACTTACAACTCCTTCAAATTATTTCAAAAGTAAAAAAAAAAAATTACATTTTGGCATAAGATAATTATGTATAAATTATAAGGTCACTTTATAATAGATGGATATATATAGGAAAATCAAAATAATGCAAGGGTCGAATAAAAAAAATATCACTTGCAAAATATTTCATAGTTTAATTAAGAACAAAGAAAGCCAATTAAAGGATGTCAAAGCCTTTTCTTATAGTACTGCCATTACAAGTCATCTTTCAGGTGTTGTATGTGTGTCTTTTTTATTTTATTTTATTTTTTGTAAATCTTAATTTGATTATAATGTTGGATTAGTAAAACAACTGTAATAACCACCTATATTTTTGGGAGGAGCCAAAATTTTGATTGAAAGGATACTTTCATTTTACCATATCCTGGTTATGAAAGAGAAATGTGTTCCTAAGGGAAAATAAGGGCAATGAAAGATATTTGAGTAGAAGAGTCTAAAATAAAGATTAAAGTTAAAACAATGGTTTTATAGAAAAAAATAATCCCTTTTACAAGTTTTTAGAAAAATTATAGGGAAAAGTTTAAACAAAAACTAACGTTTTTTTCTCACTCTCTCTCTCTTTTTTAATAAAAAAATAGACATTTATTGTCTTTTTATTGTTGATTGTATATTTAATGTTCAAAATTTTTTCAAATCATCAATTTTTTCATCCAAAATCTAACAGTTAACAATTTAAAATTTTTAGTAACAAATTTTTTTGATGAAAATCCATGAGCAAGTAATTTAAAAAAATAATAAATTTTTTTCTTTAACTTCTCAAATGCATGTCATTTATTTATTGTAGTATCAATATGTATTTCTATTCATACTTTAATTTTTCCATACATTGATTAATTTTTTAAATTACTAAAGTCACTAAATTTTACTGATTTTATTAGTTACTAAAATTTCTTACATTCATTTTTTTTAGTAAATGGCATATTTTCTATGGTTAAAGAGTAAAATTTATTAGTTTTCCAGTTACAAAATTTTTTACCAATGGATTGGAAAAGTTCGTCCAAATTTTTTAAGTTGGATTTTAAATGAAAGTATCCCATTGAAAAAATTTCAAACCTTAGGTACACAATTGACAAGAAAAAACGATAGATGTCCAGTTAAGAGCACAGTGAAATATTATATTGTTTTTGAACTTTTCTCAAAGTTATATGAATAATTTTAGTGTTTGGAATTTTTTTTTAAAGTTAAAATCCTATTCTTATCTTAACAATTAAACATTTCAATTCAATACCTTCTGGCATTCGTTAGTTTCTTGCCCATTTTTCGAATAGAAATTTGACATGAATATATTGGTTAGTTTCTTGCCATTAATTTTTCGAATAGAAATTTGACATGAATATACTGCTCAAAACCTACATTTTAGAACCCCTTTCTTTCTCTTATCTCCTTCCCATCTCCTATTTGTCTTTTGCTTCTAGGCTCTCGTTTCACCTATAACAAATCATTGAAATGTGAATTCTAGTAGCATGTTCATATTAAAATATAGAAATATGTATTAGCGAGAGAGAAAAGATCTTAAATGTAGATTTTAGCAGAATGTCTATGTCAAAATTTCCTTCAGAAATGGATAAAAAGTTAAATAGAGAAGTTAAATTGAAAACAATCTTTAAAATCAAGATTTTGATTGTTAATAAAAATTTAAGTGAAGATAGGCTAGTTAATTGATAATTTTCAAGTCTTAGGGTTAATGCATATCAATTTTTATTGCCTGTTTTGAGTAATTGAAAGGGAGCAGTGAGCTTTGTTCCTTTTGTTATGGAAGCAATGTTATAAATCAAACAGTAGCATGGGGATAAACTAGCACAAGGGGTTTATCTTGATCTAGGAAAGCCAATTTTGAAACAGTTAGGGTCAATGGAATTACTCAACTCTGTAGCCCAAGGGAATTGTCCCAGGTTGGAATGGAAACCATACTGATGGAGAAGGCTAGAGCAAAAATTCGTCATAAACTAAGTGAATGGAACTCAGGTGAAGGAACTAAATCTGCTGTTAAAAATGGTATGAGCAATGTAAAAGAAACTGATGGAGGTGAAAAATCTCCGATAAATGTTGGACGTTTTTTATCAAAATAAGCCAGCCGAGCTACCAGATACAGTGAATGGTAAGATTTTTTTTTTTTTTTTTCTAGCAGTTCTGTTGCAAAAGCAGAAGTGGAAACTTGGAAACACTGTCAATTGGTGTTCCAGATACAAATTTTCATAATTTTGACAAAGGATCAAACTGAGAAATGTTTTGGAGAAAACCAGGTATGGACTTCATATGATGGTGATGATGGAATGCCTCGATACTACGCCATGATCCATAATGTCGTCTCATTGAATCCGTTTAAGATGAGGATCAGTTGGCTTAATACAAAGACTAACAGTGAACTGGACCTTAAACTAGGTTGGTTTTGGGTTCTTAAAGACTTCTGGTGAATTCAGTAGGAAAGTATGGGATATATAACTCAATTCCTTTTCTCACAAGGTCAAATATACAAAAAGGCACTTGAAGGGTAATTTACATATACCCAAAGAAGGGATTTTAGGCTCTATATTGGAATTGGTCTCCTGACTGAAACGAACTGATAGAAGATGAGGTGATTCATAAGTATGGCATTGTAAAAAAAGTAAACGAGACCTGATATTGCCTAATATTTTCTTACAAATATCCAAATTAATGTTTTTTCAATTATTTGCATAATTTCCATTCATATTGATTAATTTCAATTTTATCATATATTATTTGTATATTTCACATATACTAAATGTATATCTTACATATATTATATATTTACTTCAAGGGTATACATATAGTATATGTAAACTATATGTATAATTTAAATATACCTCACATATACTTTTATCTTTTATCGTAACTGTACTGTATATTTAATAGATATATACTTTATATATATCTCACATATATTGAAGATATAGTTATTATATATTTTCAACTGTACATTTAATAATTCTAAGTTAAATATATTAATAATTTATAGTCTGCATATAACTAACATATAAACTATATATGCTTGACATATACAATTGCATATATAATGCAAAAAATACATGCAGAAAATATAGCAAAGGGTTATACATATTTCATTAATATTAAGGGGAGCATTACCTGCAGAAAATGCAGCAGAAGGTTATTATTATTATTATTATTATTATTATTATTATTATTATTATTGTTATTATTATTATTATTATTATTATTATCATTATTATCATCATCATCATCCACGTAGCAGTAAGATTGAATTTAAAATTAAAAATAATATTTATTTTATTTTTTAATTTTAAAAGTTACACAATAAAAATAATATTCAATTTATATTTATATAAATATAAATTAAAAGACAATCCTGATAATATTTTTATTAAAACATTAACTAAAAATATAAATATTTAATTATATACTATAAATATAAGTCGAATATACTTTTTACTGTATAACTTTTTAAAATTAAAAAAATGTAAAAATAAATTTTTTTAAAATTTTGAGAAGGAGCATTTTTTTTTGTTGCAAGTTATTTCAATAATCCAAACATGTCATTTCATATTCAATGTTACAATTTGATTTTTATACACTAATTATGTCATAAACATAACTTTTAAAAATTAATTCTTTTTTATTTTATATAGTATTTATTTTGATAGATAAATTTTTTTTATGTATAATATAAAGATTAAGCACATTTTACAATTATTTATGAATTAATAGTTAATAGAATTTACTTACACTCTTACGTTATAAAAACAAAAATGTAATTTTAAAAAAAAAAAAATAATTGAGTGAATGATGATATTCCATCTAGAGTCAAAATATAAGTGCCATTTCTATAAAAAAAAAAAAAAGCAAAAAGTAGCAAAAAGTAGTAAAATAGGGAAAATAAACAACTAAATAATTGAACACATTTTAACAATCCTAACTACATAGGAAACACAAATATAGTACAAACACAAAGGTTAATTTACCAATGTTTTCCATAAATACATTTAGCATAAAAATTCCGGAGACAACGGGTATTAGCACTGTATTGTTCCACAATGAAAGAGGAAATAAATAAATAAGCAAATAAATTTATTAATTAATATATAGACAGAAAAAAAAGGGAAGCCTAAATCAGTAAGTATGAGAGACAATGGAAGTAGTAAAAGGTGCAGATTCCAAAGATTCCGCGAAAGAGTGAAAATTTTATTTGTGGAACTATGAAAGAGGTTAAAATGGAAAGTGCATGTGAGGAAAAGGTGAGGTATGATGTTGCCTTTAGTGCATGTTTATATACTAAAAATTATGATTCAATGGAAAGCGGAATTCTATTTCTAAATTGGTGTTATATGATTTATCTCTTTGATATGTTTATTAATAAGAATTAAAATTTTATTTTTATGTTCGTTTAATTTTATAAATAAATTACAGAAAATCTCTCTTAGGGTTTTTAAATTATAGTAACAAATAAATTTTTAAAAATTAACAGTTTATCCCATCGTTTGAGATAATGTCCATTCATTTGATATTATATGAATTTCAAATATTACAGTAAATACTACATGATTTTTCTATGTTTAAAATGTTTTTGTGTATATTATTTAGAGTTTTATATATAGTCTAATGATATTTTATAATGATTTAAAATTTTTTCTCGTTACCAATGACTGTGACTGCAGGTTAACAATATATTCAGGACTCAGTCTTCTTAATTGTTATCTCAAACAATATTTTTATCAAAAAACAAATGGATAAATTGTTAGTTTTTTAAACGTTTATTTCTATATGTAATTTATTAAAATCTCATTGGAGGATTTTCTGTAATTTGTTCTAATTTATTGAAGGTATTTTTGGCAATATAAATATTTTATTTTAGGTAAAAATTCAAAATACCAATAAATTTGAGATATTTAAAATTATTATATATGAATTATATTTATATTCTCAAATGTTTTAACTACAAAATCCAAATTTAGAATAAAAATCTTTTAATGTTCCAAAATTTAGGATATCAAACGGTACTGTTAAAGCATCATTTCCACCTGGTAAATGAGGAGCAATGATTGCTTGTGCACTTACGAATTAGTACTTAAAACTGCAATGAAAAATGAACTAGTATTAGGAGGATACTCTATAATTTAATTAGGCATAAAGTAAGCAACCTCTTAAACTTGGAGACAAATATAATGTGGTGGTGTAGATTGGAAGACATGAAACAAGGACAAATTTGAGAATATTATAAGAATCATAATCAAGCATTAATATATCCTGGGAATAGTGCGCTGCTTATGAAACTTATGCATATCCTCAAGGGAATTAATGTTTTAGCAGGTAAGATATGAAATTTCCAAGCAGAATTACAACGAGAATTTGAATTAGGTGATTTACAAGGAAATATATAGCCAAATTATTGAAATAGAATGGTAACAAAAAAAATTAATTTTTCTTTTTTATATTGCCATAAGATTAAATTAAAACTAATTGATAATGACATTAAGATGTCAACAGGAAGCTTCAAAGTGGAAGTAAAATGGCTAAGAATGGAAGAAAATATTCCATTAGAATTTTTTTTTAATTTGAAAGAAAATATCCCATTAGAATTGAATCATGCAAATAAATAAAATGATTAAAGCCTTTTGAGACGTTGACGACAATGGTTGGAAATTTGGCATTGTAGACAATACTTATCCAGGCTGGATTTATGAATAGATTTATAGATTAATACAGTTATGATCTATAATGTTTAAGATGTAGATTATACCTTGTATTCATATATGGCAATTATGATTGAATTGATTCAAAAATCTAATCTGGCCATCTTCAATGAATTTAAAGAGTTTGTGATTAATAAGAATAAAACATGATAGGTTTCCATCTAAATTTGATTGGATAAATACACTAGAGAATTGTTAGATACCCTAAATCAACTTCTATTATGATTCTTAATTAATTAGATGGTGATTCAGTCGAAGTGGCAAACATTGATTACATGTCCCAAAGGCAAATATAAAAAATAATTAGTCAAGTTGAGAGAGAGATGAAGGGAACCCATTTTGCTACATAATATTTTCCAACATGGAATGGCATCTGTGGTGGGTAGCTAAACAAATGTTTACGTTCGTAGGGTAATAATCTAATTTGTAAGCAACTATTTAAGACCTTGTTTGGCTTTGTTGAGATGTCACATTCTGTAAGAATATCTCTATACATTGTTTTGCAATTATGTGAGGGTAGACCTTGGAGTTTTTCTCAGTCATGGAGCAGTGAAAGATTGTGCCAAGATATGGTGATGAGGATGAGAAAGAGGCAGAAAAGTTGAGATTAATCAACTTTATAGACACTTTTATTTTGTGAATAAAGTTCTATATGCTATAATAACAATACAACTCCTTCAGAGATGCCTGAGTATGATGGTTGATGAGTACAACATTTGATATGAAATAATTTTTCTGTACTTATCAAACAATTTACATTAAAAATTACTAAATGAACATTATTATGAAACAAGGAGAGACAAATATGAAGGAATTTTTTTTTTCTCACATTGGCTTCTGCCTTTAATAAAAGGCCTAGAAAGGGTTGTTTATTAAAAATCTAGCCCAAAAAAAAAGAGAAATTACATTAAAGAAAATATTGAACCATAGATTAGTAATTAGAGCCTGGAGTATCCCAGGTCTCAGGTATGACAGTATGCAGTAAACAGCAATCATGTGGGCTGGATTCCAAGGAAGCCATGGATGAAATCGAAACATCATCATGTTCATTGACAACTTCTTCTATCTTCTCCATAACTTCTGCCATAGTTGGCCGATCATCTGGCAAATTCGATACACATTTAAGTGCTATATTCAGCAGAGGAAATGCATACTCTCTTCCAGCATTGCTAACTTCCTTGTCGAAAACTTCTCCTGTCCATTCCTCTCTAACCATGGACCTCACCCATTTAGGGAGGTTAATCCCAGTTTTCTCTACTGTTTTTCCCGTTAGTAGTTCAAGTAGGATTATGCCAAAGCTGAAGACATCTCCTTGTTCTGACACTGTTTTCTCCGGTGGGGTATACCCATTAGAGATGAATAAAGAACCTTTATTAGGGTCTAGAAATCTTGTACATCCATATTCGCTGATTAGAGGTTCTTCGTTTTCATCCATCAGGACATTTGATGACTTGAGGTTTCCATGGGGAATAGCCTCATGGTTATGAGAATTCTGATATATGAAATCCAATCCCCTTGCAATACCACTTGCTATTGACAGCCTTAGTTTCCATGGAAATACCTTTTTGCCTTCAATGTGGTCTGCAGATTATGTAAAAGATGAATCTTCTCAGCTATTGATTAGAAAATATATAGAAAATATGTAGCTAATAAATGATAGACAACTTACCTTCAAGCAGATTTAGCAGGCTACCATTGTTTTGATACATGTAAATTAGAAGTTTTTCTTCAGTAGTAGAATTATATCCAATTAAGGGTAGAATGTTTGGATGCTTTAAATTCCCTATCTTCCTCATTGTTCGGCCAAACTCCTCGAAAGATACCTGCAGTTTCTTCAATCTTTTGACAGCATAAACAGCATTATTCTTCAGTATTACCTTGTAAAGGTTGCTATAGAGCGTATGGCTCTGCAAGTCAGCTGTGGCTTCAAAAAGGTCATCCAATTTAAAAGTTTCTTGCTTATCCACGAAGAAAACAAGCTCCGACCTTCCATCGTCACGCTTTACTTCTTGATTAGGCGTAGGTGCAGGAGCAATAATATTCTGTGGAGAATGTGCTAAAGATTTCAGGATTTCCCTCTCTTTGGCCACTTTTGAAACCCTCAGAGTTATAAAGTAGATGGTCACCAAGAAAAAGAAGCCAAACGCAATGCCAAGAATAAATGGCATCAAACTTAAGAGTTGCTTATACCACTTCTTTTTGCCAGAAACTACCGGTTCACTGGTCGTTGGGGGCTGCAACGAATCACCATCGTTGTTACTTTCATCCACAGGCTCACCATCTTCAAACCTCAACAGTTTTCGAAGATTATACATGTGAATCAAAGTGTGTTTCGAGGAGTTATTATTAGGATGCTCGAATGATAATTTGAGAGGGAAACCAATTGTGAAATGGTTGTCAGAGATGTCCAAGGTCCTAAGATGTTTCAACTTGGTTAGGCCCACTGTCACTCTCCCACTCAAAAGATTGCTGCTTAGATCTAAATAGGTGAGCCTTCTGCAGTTTGATATTGAACAAGGGATATTTCCACGGATGAGATTCTTTGCTAAGCTAAGAACCTGCAGATTTTGGAGCTTGCAGAGGGAATCTGCCTCAATTATCCCACTAAGATTCAAATTTTCAAGCCTGATTTCTGTTATAGTGGAAGCCTGCAAATTGCAGCGAACACCTAACCATTTTTTCGAGCAGGGATGTGGCAATGATCGATTCCAGTTTACTCCTAACACATTCTCGGGATCAACAGCTCCAATAAACTTGAAGAAAGCTTTAGTTTCAGTTAATTCACCTGCTATACGTGCTGTGATCAGGATAAACACCACAATCCGCGTATATGCCTTGATGAACAGATTGAAATTCCTGCTCCACATTTTAGCAGCCTTGACTTCTTTACCGGATCATCAGAAACAAGATATAATATGTGATCAAGGGTAGATTTTCAATGCCCTTGTAAAAGATCTATTAAACCATAGGCAAGGAATTGCAATGCAGCATTGTTCCTTTTGTTATGGATCACAAGATGAGGACATTTCTATCACACCTTACAAAGTTTTTTTGTCTAATCATCATTGACATAACCAATGAATGAAGGTTTAATACTTTGTTAACTTCAGCATGATAAAAAATCAAGGGCATATTTAGGATTGTTCAACTAAAATATATAAAAACAATCTTGAGATTGACAGTTCCAATCCATTGCCATTACCAGTCTGTGAACCTGGCTGTACTGTTCAATATTGAGAATAGTTCAAATTTAAGCATCCACATATTACAATTTTAAAATATTATAACTACATTATCCTCAAGGACAAATGCAGATAAGTATTTGGAGAAACCTATAGATGCGTATTGGATGTTTCGAGCTTGGAAGACTTGCCGCTTTTTTATACTGCCATCTATTCTCAGACAATAAACACTTGCTCCGATAAAACCAAGCGAAGATGAAAATTTGCGGAAAAGCATATAAAAGGCGAAGCGAGTTATAGAATGTAGCACAAATATGCAGGGATAGTATTTTCTCCATTTTTAAATGGAATTTACTGATTTCTGCAAACCTTACGTTATATATGTACATATTCTGGGGAGTGGTCACCTGCTGAATATCACTGAAAAACTTGAAAATATTAAGAAACTTGATGGATTGGTAAATATGCCAATAGCAATTTAATCTCCTTTATTCTTTACCCTGCAGAAACTAGAGAATGCAGTGCCCTTTTTAGCAGTTCAGCAGAAGTTGAACTGTAAAATTCTGCAGATGATTAAGCATAATTTTTTTTTCTTTCTGTTTTTTCTTTTCTTTTTTTAATTCAGTGATGTAAAACTGAAAAAGATCAGAAAAACCATGAAAAATATGTTGGGAAATCTTGAATTTACAAAATTTGGTTGCAAGTTTAGAGCCTTGACTTATCTGTTAGCCATGTTCAAAGTCCAAAATATTAAGCAGCCACAATTTCTTAAGTCCACGGATTTTCCTCTTTACTATAAATTTTCTTGCTATAGATATTGGCCTAAAATATAAAAACTAGATAAAATATAATGAAAAATAGTAATGATACAATAGGTTCTTCCCTTATGAAACCAAAGCTTGTAATCAAAGTTTTCTGGTTTTTGTCTAAATAATTCATCAACTTGTAAATTGATAACTCAAACTAAGCAAAATAGGATACAAATTCTAACTCCATAACTAGTTTTCTCAATATTTTTTTCTTCCTATTGATCACATGTAAAGAATAAACTCATTATGATTTTCTTGCTTGATTGATGCTATCTTGACAGTTTCAAACCAACCAAGCAAATTACACCACCAAACAATTATATATATATATAAATGTTTACTATTACACCCATCATCAAAGTATATTAAGTAATCAATATAAAGTATCATCATTCTAATGGAGTATTAAATTGAGGATCCACAAAAGTTAAATTAAATTTGAAAATTTCAACTAAAGAATGTTTTATTAGGAGCGTTTTAAATTTTAAATAAATATTTCTTTGTTGTTTCCCCCAATGTGTATAGAATCATACGGGAAACAGCATTAGATGCCAATGTCTAACCCACTAAAAATTTATTCAGCACAACTCCCAATTCACATTATTCTGTCCTTTGTTTTTTGTTTTTTGTTTTTTTTTTGTCTGGTACATAATTTACTTCGTATTCCCCCTCTTTCCCATCCCAAATGCAACATACAAAAGAACCACAAACTTGTTATATGGCCATTTAATTGGTAATGAATTTCTTTAAGAAAAGTAACCATTCACTGGTTTTAGATGCTTCATCCTTTTTTATCAAATAACAATCTTTATTCAAAAATTTAAATATTTTTATAGAAGCCATCACCACCAAAACACAAAGTTTGATGATAAACTCTGCAATAGTTTTTCTTTTTGGAAATGGAAGCCTAATTGGCAGACAACTATTATCTCCCAACAACTTTTATGACAGACAGGCAAAAAAGCTTCTTCGTCAACCCCACTTGCCTTTATTATTCTCACTATTATGATTAATAATTGTTATTGGCTCAATGGCTATATATATATATATATATATATATATATATATATATACTATTATGATTATGTTATTGGCTCAATGCCAATATAGCTCCTCTACGAATTTTGAAAGGTCAAATTGCTCAAGGGTCACAATCTCTATAGGTTGGCACATCTAACATTACAACTATTTGACTTCCACTTTTTTATACCCTTCCTTTGCTTGGAAATTACTTCAACTGACCAATTCATCAAATCTAAAAAGATATAATTATTGTTCTTTACAAAAGCTAAAGAAATGCACAAAAAGGAAGTGGACAAGATAATACATATAATAGAAAACAAATCTCATTGTATTCAATCAATAAAATACCCACAAACTTATCTCTTAATTCTAGTATGTATATACCTACTCAAACTTTGTACAAAAACAAAAGCATTCTAAATTCATCAATTTCTCTTTTTAAAAAGAGAAAAAGAAAAAAGAAAAAGAAACTTGTTAAAGCATAGCACTTTTCTTCCCATGTGCCTCCAATCATCACAATTAATGGGGAAAGAAAGTGGTAAGAATAACGCTAATGGGCTAATTGAGCCATACAATTTCAAATATTGATTCAGTATCATGAACAGAACATAATCATCAATTTAATTAGCGCATATCATGAACAGAATTATCATCATTTTCGTCATCATCAATTCCATCAAAGAATGGATCTTTGAGCAGATCTGCAGCTGAGGGTCTTGCTCTAGGCTGAGCAAGACATTTCTCAATGAATGCCCTAACTTCAGGGTCTTCAACCTTGCTTAAGGCCTGAGGCCTAACCCCTGAAGAAACTTTCTTGTATATTCTTGCAACATTATCACATTCACTATATGGAATTTCCAAAGTAACCATCTCTAACACACACATACCAAATGAGTAAATGTCCACCATTTCTGTGTAATCCTCATCATACAGCTCTGGTGCCATAAATTCTGGTGTCCCAAGAATTGAATGTGCTGAATGGCTCTTTCCCACTATTGCAGCCAAACCCAGATCACCAATCTTAACCTATTAACAAAAGACACAACAAAATCATTAGTTGGATACACCAAACCTACTTGTACATTACATAAATTTCTGCTAGAAAAGAGAGCGTGAGCATCATACTATGCTATCTTTTTCCCTCTTTCATATCATTCTAAAGAGAAGCAAAGTTAGTACCTGGCCAATGTTGCCATTGACAAACAAGTTACTGCAATTGAGATCCCTATGTATGATACAAGGCTCATGAGTATGCAAATAATTTAATCCCTTCAAGATTTGTTTAGACCATTTCTTGAGTGCCTTCAAAGAAACATGCCTATGTTTCTTCCTATATTCCCTCAAATTCCCAGAAGTGAAAACTTCAGTCATGAAATTCAAGGTATTATGATCTTCATCGCACCACACATTGTATAAAGAAATAATGTTCTTGTTAGTTAAGCTTCTCAATAATCGAACCTCTGAGTAAAGCCTCTCAATCATAGCTGGATCATTATTGAAGTTCCTCAGTTTAACTTGATTCCAGGCAACCTCTATTCCTTCTTCTTGATCAAAAGCCCGGTAAACCCTTTTAACTGCGCCGGAGCCTAGTAATTCACTGTAACGGCCATAGCGTCCGGTGGGATCGATCTCAACAAAGGGCTCTGAGTCCTTATCGGATGGATCAGGGTTGACACTAGGCATCTACAAGAAGAAATCAGAAATCAAAACAATATCAACTCTACATTTCTTCAACAGATAGAAATTCGATTCCTATACACTAAAGATAATAATGCTAAAATAAACTTTTGAAGAATCTATAAACCAATTATCCATCTTTCCTCAATAAACTTTTACAATAGAACCCGAAATACCCTAGAAAGTAAAGTGCCCGATAACCTCAAAAACCAAACTATGGAAAGATCAAACCATAAAAGATTACAGACAAAAACCCAATTATGCATAATTCTCACTGTGCAGCACAACACACGATTGAGATGTAAAGATTTCAGAGCATAAACTAACAACACAATATTACCAAGACAAATTAAACGCATAAAAAACTAAAACTGACACAAATTTGATAAACAGAATTGAAATGGAAAAAAGAAGGCTTTAAGCCAAACATAATACTGATTGAATCAAAGAAAAGAAAAATACCCAACAAGAAAAGAATGAAAAAGAAGAGAGAAGATTATAGTATTTACCATAAACAGCAAACCAACGAAGAGCTAAAGCTCTTGTTGAGAAAGAAAAGAGAGAGCTAGGCGTCAAGCAGAAACTTTGATTTCAAAAGCTAGTAAGGAAAAGCTCAGGGGTTATTGGAAAATGATTATTTATAGGTGAACACTATAATTTAAATATATTAATTTCTGCGTCATACAATTTTTTTGGATTAGGAAATTGGCACCGTTCTAATATTTGAATTGAAGTTTTATTAATTTATTGATTTATTTTTGGGGGCAGTAAGCATGTTTTTGAGTTCTTCCTAGTCGTGCAGTTTAATTCTTCTTACACGCCACGTTGTAGCGTGTTCCTTGGGGACATAATAGTAAGTTCGATGTTTAGTTCCCCATATATGTTATAGGAAAAAAGTCAACATTTTCCAGATAGGAACGTGTTCGGATCTGTACCGTCAACGTCAGCGGTTGACTGTGATGATTAGGAATCCTATGTGGCATGAACGTTCCAGATGTTACGACGACAGCTCGGAGCGTGTTTGAGTTGCATCCTGGAATTTTTGGATTAATCAACATTTTTCAGATTTCCTTTTTATTTCTATCACATGGTCAATTTTTAACCGACAAAATCGCCTATATGTCTAATAAGGTATGTCATTTAATTAAAGAAAATATCTTGTAATGAATAAAATTTAACCCAAAAAAAAAGAGAAAATTTTCGACAAATTACTCAAACATTACCTTTAACTATATATAACTCGTAATACAATGATAAATCAACTTTATTTTGTGTCACAAAATCTTTTGTTTTTAATTTTGACAGAACTCAGCTTACTCATTTTCCATTAAGTGAGTTATCGGATTGTTGATATGATATCTTCACATCAATAAAAAAAAACTATATTAATTTCGTATAAGTAAAGTCCAAATAATAAAAAAAAATTCTAACAACTAAACACATTTTCTTTTTTATTTTCCTTACTTTCTCACCAACCAAACATTTTTTTTATTTCATTTTCTCATTATTAATCAAAACTTAGATGCCCAACCATCATTTTTCTTTTCCTCAGGAAGGTAGGGATAGAAAAAGAGAGAGAGAGAGATGAGGAAGAAGAAGCGACAAAGAAGAAGAAAGTTTAGTTGATCGATTCCAAATATGTAGGCGACGTTGATGGGCGTGATGGGGCAGCGACGATCTCCAGCTTTCTTTGAGTTTTCCATGTCTCAAACTCTATCAATTTTCTATCTTTGGGAAAAATCCTTGTTTTGAGCTTTATGTTCAAGTTTTTTTTTTGCGTTATTAAACTTTTTATTTCGTGTATCTGAATGTGTATCTGAATATGTGGCAGTGATAGTAATTTGATAATAGATGTTAAAAAGAGAGGGAGGCGTGAAGGTGGTTTCACCACTAATGGAGGACTCAAAAAATTTAAACAAGGTCAGTTTTTTTTTTCGCCCCCTCTTTTCTACTTTGTTGGGACTATAACAAAATGGAGGATTTGATTAAAGAAAAGTGGAATTCTTAAGTTATTGTTGATGAACATCAAATTCAAGAAACTCAAATTATTATGGAGGAAGAAGATAATCAAGAAAGTATTGGTTATTGAAAGGAGTGGAATTTAGTATAACAAGAAAAGGAAACAAAATATTGAGGTCAACCATTAAGAAACTCTATTAAGTAGTCATTCTTCACAAAGAGAAACTAAAGATCTAGAATACATAAATATTCAAGAAAGTGAAGATTGTCATTTTTTCCATCTTTTCCACTTTGTTGGGATTATCAAAACTTTTCTTTTAAATTTTTAAGTGAATTTTTGTTTTCAATCTTAGTTGAGCTAATTAATGGATCAAACTTAATATTGATCATTTTACATGTTCTTTGTTATGTAGTTTTTAAAAGGAATATTGTAATTGAGATAGGTATTATCATATTTTCATGCTTTAAATTTCTATATTGTTTTTTTTTTTAAAATTCCACATAGTTCTTTTTTATCATTTTTTGTTGAGATAAAAATTTCACATAAGCAAACCAGTAAACAACATTAACGAAGACTAAGTTAGGGGATTTTGTGTTACAAAATCAAAGATTAGGGATTTTGAGTTACAAAATGAAGTTGATGTACTGTTATGTTACACACTATATAGTTGGGGTACTACTGGTATTATTTACCCAAAATATTTATAGCCAAAAGTGCAATTAAGTTTGTAAAGTTAAGGCTAAATATTAGTATTGTCTCTACAATAAAAAAATATTCAACTTGAGTCCCTAAAGTTTAATTTTCAGCCAATTACATCCTCAAATTGATAATAAAAAATTATTTCTAAATAAAATACTAACATTAATTATTCACTACAAAAAGACACACAAATAGCGACCATCAAATGTGACCACTAAGTGGTCGCTAATAGAGTTTAGTGACTACTTAGCTACCACAAAATGTGTTATCAAAAAAACCTCATTGCTAACTTATTTTAGCAACCACATTGCAAGTGTGACCACAAATTGGGACAATAATGGATTTGTGGTTGCTAATGTAGTATCTATTTTGTGACCATATTTTTGGTCGCAAAACTCACTTTTTGTGGTTGATAATAGTAAAAAAGGAAGACCATAATGAACCAAATAATGACCATTAAATGCGGTCTCTAAATCATGGCCACTAAATTATTTGCAATTTAGAGATCACTTTTTGTGGTTGCAATTTAGAGACCACTGCTTGTGGTCACAGTTTTGCGACCACGCTTTTGGTCACAGTTTTGCGACCACGCTTTTGGTCACAGGTTAGGGACTACAAGCTTGCAGTCTCAAATTAGCGACCACATTTGAGGTCGCAGATTAACGACCACTATTAGGGTCACAGATTAGCAACCACTCTTGTGGTCTCAGAATAGCAACTATAAACTTGTGGTCTCAAATTAGAGACCTCATTTATGGTCATGGATTAGCGACCACAATTGTAGTTGTAGTCGCAAATTAGTGACCATACATGTGGTCTCAAAATAACATCCACTTATTGCGGTCGTTAATATGTGGTCACAAAGTGGTCGCTAGTTAACTTATTAGTTATCCACTTTTAGCAACGAAATTTGTAGTCATAAAATAGCTACCACGGTTTATAGTCTCAATATATCGACCAATTCATTTATAGACTATATTTATGGTCTGTATTTATTATTATTATTATTATTATTATTTAATTGAGTTATTATTAATTAAATTTAAAAATCTACAACACATTAAAATATTAAATGTGCAAATACAATAAAAAATTTAAAATATATTATTTGTATATTTGTTATAAAAATAATAAACAAGAGATAGACAATCAAGAATGAGGATCTGGTGGCGGCTAAGTGCGATCCCCTCAAGGACCATTTGGTGGCGACTGACTGGAGCGAATCATCTCTTTCTCCTCCAACATATGCATTTGCTATGTCATACGACGCATCATCTCCTCGATCTAGTATCTCCACACATTAGAGTTTTGAATAGTACTATGTAGATCATGTACCTCATCCTGCAAATGAGAGTGTGATGTCTCAAGCTCCCTAATCCATTGATGAGCTGCCTTAAGGAGGGGTGCAAAGGATGTAAAGGCTTTGGATACAGAGATGGATAACTTATTTTGACCTATCCCATATATGTATTTATTCTGTGATGAAGCCTCAATAGCTTATAAGAATATTTGATCTGCATCGTCTTGTGTCAGATCAACCTGATTCTTGGATTCATCCTGGGATCCCTTATAAATGAGTTCCTAAATTCGCTCTTGAAACAAAAAGTCATATAAAATAAGTTGTTATCTTAATTAGAGTCTAAGTTAGGCTTTTCAATAACTTACCCTAACTTGTCTTGAACGTTGATCAACGTACTCCCTTGACCCATCTGAAGCTTTCCTCATATGGGTCTCATTGAAGAGTCGTACCTTACTAAGTGGGGAACCCTTTTTTATCTCTTGAAATTAACAAATTAGATATTAGATATGCAGAAGTTGTAATAATTTATTAAACAGAGAAACATAAGGATCCTTACAATCCATCTAGCATGCTCAACTATCGATATAGACCCATATCTGTGTAGCGATGGCCCCAATCCGGTACCGCCAATCTCACTCTGATGGTTTCTCAACTGACGCTTTCTCATCGACTAGAATGAGGCATCCATCCACTTATTATGCTAACTATGCCTCACATCATCTGACATAAATAGTGGCTTTCCTCTAACTCTCTAGCGGTAGAGTATATCTGAATATCTCTTACCTGTAAGCTACTCCTATAACAACTTAACCACTCCATTCCAAGCATCATATCACTTATAGTATTTCTACAAAAAAAATATGTACACAAAAAAGTTAGTTAAAATATATAAAAAAATTTAAAAAATTCGATAGAGTCTCCCCTAAAAATGGATAATCCAAAAATTTCCATAAAGGTATTTCAATTTATATTCACAATTCTCAATTAATTATACTATTTCACATCAACTCACGATCATGTTATTTGATAATTCTTAATCTGTACAACTTACAAAGCATTTTCCAAACAACATTAAATTGAAATTCTCTCTCATTTTCAATCATATCAACATTCAAGTAGTTCTAAATACAATTATGGTGCAATTTCACTTTTAATTGAACTTTCACACCAATTTAAATATACAAGTTTCATCAACCTCTATATTTATTTACCTAAAATTCACCCCAGTATAGATGTTGCCCATCTAATGGCACCACCTTCTACCTATATCTCTCTGGATCTAGTCTTTCTTGAAAGATGTTGGATATCCAAGCGGACATATTATAGGACTCAACAAACCTGTAGTTATATAAATGCACAAGTATTAGAGACCAACACAAAGTGCAATTAACATGTAAAATAAACAAGTATGAAATGTCGCACCTCCTATCATGCAATCATTATCTCTTATGATTGCCTAAGTAACTGCTTCTTACGATGGTGTCTGAATCGGGTGTGCTAGGGGTATGTGGTTGCGACTTTATCCTTGCTTGTAGAGATGTGTGAGGTACCCTTATGAATGGTCATTTACAGATGGATTGAACCGATGAATGTGGGCTAACTGATATGGATGGGTTTGGGCCATCTGATGTGAATGGGCTTATGCCAACTGATGGGGAGGTGCCAAATGTCTTTGTGCCAGCTACTATAGAGGTGGCTCTAGATGATGATGATCTAGAAACATCAAATATGGATGAAATATGACCCTTACCAATGTCTCGTCCTCGAGCCCCCCTCATGGGGTCATTTCTAGCATGACCTCGACCCCTCATATACTAAATGAAAAAAAAGTTGAATTATGTTAATGACAATTAACAGTTATCCCACAATTTACTCAGCTACAACAACCTCTATTCATTATCATTTTATGTCATATCATTTATATCATCATCATCTGGATTAGATGAAATTTCTGTTAATAATTATGGTTCTTCATATTCATCTTTTTCATCATCATCATCATCGACACTATCTTCTGGGTCACCTATTGGATCATTCAATGTCCTTTGTTGATCCTATTCAGTAATTTCAACATTATGGATGTCAATTGTCTCATCTTGAAATGGAGGAGGTTCTTGCATATGTGTACTTTGGGAAGAGATTTCTAGCATCTCAACAACTCCTCTTGGTTTGATTTTTGAAATGACCCACCAATCGCTTTTGTCCTTTTGCAAGCTTGGATACAAAAAATAATACACTTGAGTTGTTTGCATTGCTAGGACAACGGGCTCGTACTTGTCGTATCATCTTCTATGGTTGACCTCAACAATGTTGTAATGCTCGTGAACCTTGGCACCCACATTAGGAGTTGAATCAAACCAATCACACATGAATAAAACTATTTTCTTAATTGGCTAGTTATGATATTCTAGCTACACTACTTCCTTTAATTGATTGTACTAATCATTCGCATTATGATTATAATTTTGGTCTTTTATGCAAACCCCACTGTTCATTGACATTGTGTTTGAACCATGCTCAACTTTGTGAAATTTATATCCGTTGACAAAATAGTCATTGTATGTTGTAACAGTTCCTAGTGGACTTTTTGCAAGATCATTAAGGAATCATTCTGATTATTGGAGTTTGGATCATGTGCCTGAAACAATATGATATAATGTTTATGCATTTTTAAAATATGAAGATTAAATGACATGTTTGAGAAAGTAAGACTCACGTAGGCTTTAAACTAAATAGTAAAGTCCATCTAAAGTAATAATGTTCGAATTAAGGTGTTACAACATATCAGTGTAAATCTTACTATTTGATAAAGTTGTGGATATATTAATTAATATATAATATATTGAGTTGTTAATAGTATCATATAGAGGAGACATTTGACTCAAGAATACTAACTTGACATATGGTACAACTTCATAGTTAAGCAAAATGTAGGAATGAACAACCATGTATTCTTGAGGATTCATATGTCTATGTTTGGAATGACTAAGTGGTCAACTACTGTATTTGAAAATGGATAGGTTTAAAAGATTATCCAATGGATTATAATCCCCACCACCTTCATAATTTTGAGGTATGATCCTTGCTTTTGTTTGCACGTGATCCTCGAAATAGTATGAACAAAATGTTTATGCTTCCTCAACTAGATATGCATTGCATATTGAGCTTTTTACTTGTGCCTTATTCTTGACATTGAGCTTCAATTTTCGAAGATACCTTTACAATGATAGTCTGAATAAAATAATGCACTAATGAAATATTATGATTTCAAATGATGACTTAGAATGTAGATTTTACTAACCTTTCAAATGGATACATTCATCAGAACTATACTGACCCAGCAATGCCTGCCTTATAGGGCAAGTGAACTGGAAGATGCTCTATATAATCGAAAAAAGTTGGAGGGAATATTCTCTCCAACTTACATAAAATAATTAGGATGCCTGATTCAAGTCTGTCCATGTCTTTATTTGAAATTATTGTTATAGTTTGACTTTTAAAGAACAAGCTAAGCTCGATGATAGCTTTCCACACATTAACAGGTAGTAGTTCTTGAAATGCAAAGGCATCAACCTTTGCTTGAAGACATGACAGTTGTGACTTTTTATGCCAAATAGCCTCAATCTCTATGTATCCACACATCTGCCCATATTTGACATGCATCCATAAGGAGATTTCAAATTTGTTACCCATTCAAATAACACTTTCTTAGCCTTACTGTCCAGGTTGTAACAAGCCTTTGGGTATTTTTCAGCTGAATCCAACTTATCAAGTTCTAGCCTCCGATAATACACATTGAGCTATTGCCTTGACTTAAAAGTGTCCTTTGTTTTACCAGGGATATTAAACACCATATTGAATAAATTGTTGAACACATTTTTCTCAATGTGCATGACATCAAAGTTGTGTCGAATTAGATTAGAGCTCCAATAAGGAAATCCCAAAATATGCTATGTTTTCTCCACCCACTTGATTGACTAACCATTATGTTAATCTCATTAGCATTGACTTATGTTACTTTATTCAAACCTAGATGATCAATTATGCTTAATATCTCTGAACTTGATCTATTTGGAAGTGCGTCATCTGTTATAATTTTGTTTTTAGGATTTTTAGGTCCTGGAATAATGATAATTAAGAACATAGATGTCTCTTTCATACAAATCAAGGGGGTAAATTTTACACAGTCACAATAACCAGCTAACAACAGTATTGCTACCCAAACTGACCAAAATGTTGAAAACCATCCATGCATAAACTGAGACGAACATTTCTAATTTCCATTGTAAAATCAAAGTGAACATCATTAAAATGCTTCCAAGATATTGAATTAGAAGGATGCTGCATTACACCATCCTCAACCTCATATTCTGCATGTCACCTTATATCATTAGTAGTGGCTTTAGATGCATATAGTCGGAGGAGACACGACATCAATGGGAAGTAATACATTTTCTTGAAAGGCATATCTATTTTCCTTCTCTCTCTTCCACCAGTGTTGCAACTTCCTTTTTAAAGTGGATGGTTACATAACTTGCACAAAGTCATGTTCATATCATCTCTCCAAAAAATCATAAATCCTTTAGGACAACAGTGTATTTTATCCACGAGTAAACCCAAACCCTAAACTAGAAACTTTGTTTCATAAAAGCTTTCAGCAGTAAGATTCTCTTTCGGCATAAACTCTTTGATTTGAGCAATTGTATTGAATGCACGCTCAAATATATAGTGTTTGGCCTTGATATTCAACATTTTAGTAACTAGTGATAAATGTGAATGAATTTCACATCCAAGCCACAACAAATTATTAGCAGCATCTAACATATTATAAAATTGTTTGGTTGTTGGAATAAGGATTTCGTCATACTCAAAATTTTGATCAAAGGATCAGAGGCATCCATAACTATTGTATGGTAATCGTTGACTGCATTAGAAGGACCCATCAAATTCATACCATATTGCTCATATATCACTTAATGTAATGCCCGATAATTTAGGCCACGGTCGCGGGTAACCGAAATCCGATACGCCGAATCGATTGGTGTCTAAATTCGGACATGAATGAAAAAATAAAATGATAATAAAATATGAGAAAATTATTTTGGATATTATTAATTGAGAATTTTAAGGTTTAGAGCTAAAATTTAGAAAATAATAAATTTTCGTTGAACAAAATTTGAATTTATAGTATTTTTGACATAAATATTTTAAGAAGAAATAAAAATAGAATATTCTTTGTCTAAGGAGATGAATATTGTTTGGATTAAAATAAAGTAAGATTGATTTAAATTAATGGACCAATGAAAGATAATATTATCTAATTATTCCTAACCACCCACCTAATCCAACTATAAAAGTCAAAATTTTACTTTTTTTTTAATTTTAATTTATTTTTCTTTCTCATCTTAAACAAAAAAAAGTCTCTTTCATTTTTTTTTTCCGTGATCATCATCTTCCCCTTTCTTCTTCTTTTTCTTTAATTAAAGCTAAGATTTAGATAGAAAAAGATGGATTAAGGCAAGATCAATAAGAAAGTAAAGCAAAGTGAGCTGAACAGAGGAAGTAGAATGAAGAAAAGAAGAGAAAGAGAATGAAGGATTTTTTTCCATCTTGAAGATCTATAAAGGTGAGGTTAGATTCTTCATCTTCTTACTTTTCTCCTCATCTTTACTCCCATTTTGAGGTTAGTTACCATTAATATTGATAATTTAGGGTTATTAGTATGTTAATGGTGATTAAGGAATGATTAGTATATTTAATGCTTGATTAGTTTGAGTTAAGGGTTAATAATAGATTATAGGAGTAATTTATGAACCTAAGATGGGGAAAAGGTGATTAGAGGTTTAAGTGAGCTATATGTGCATATGTAACATTAAAGAATAAGATATAAATTGAAGTATATGTATGAAATTGTTGTCAGGCCAAGGAGGTGAGCAACCTTTGGGCCATAATCAAAGAGAAAATAAGGACAAGGAGAAAACCAATTAGGAAGTATAGAAGAGTGAAGAAAAAGTGAACTTTTTGAGGTATGTACTTTTGGCAAAAAATTCAATATCGTAAAATAATGTTAATTGTTGATTGTATTGTTATATTGAGTATGATATTATATGTAATTTTATAAGTAATTATTGATATTTTGATTGAGTGATGAAATGGTGATTGAGTGATGCCATGAATGTGAAAATAAAATTGAGATTATGTTGATGATGCATGAAGATAGGAAATTGTGTGATTTAATAAAGTTGCTGGAAATTCATCTTATAAACAATGTTTACATTTTAGGACATAACTTGAGTTCTGAATATCTTTTTTGAGTATTTCTTACTGAATTAGAAGTTAAGAAATAGGACTTCAAATTTTATTCAAACCATTATATCTGAATATACCTGCATTTAGGTTTAGAATTACCTCAAAATTCAGACTATAAATTTATCCAGTAAAATACTGGGCAGAATGAACATAAACGTAGCTAATTCTAAAATCTATGACTTTTTCTACAAAATTCGGTTTGATGTGATTTTAGTTGGTAATTAAAGATAATGCATTTATCTATATTTTCTTAGAGATCACTTATCTGAATTCGATTTAAAAATAAATAAAAAATACAGGATAGTATGAGATATCAATTTTGCCCAGAATAGGGTTGCTTGTGTATATGAGTATATTGTTGAGTTTTATGATAGAAAAATATTTTATTTGACTTTTCTTATATTTATAATGATTTAATGAGTGAGTATGATATTGTAATATATTTAATAAAGATTTAATTCATTTATGTGAAATTATATTAGCATTACATATATAATTAATGTAAATAATAAAAAAGGTAAAAAATATGATTAAGCTCTATAACATATAGTCGAGAACTAGAAATTATGATAAGTTGACATCCTAATAAAAATGGTAGAAATGTAGACACTAGAAAATAATATTGAGATTTAATTTATGTAGGCACTAAAAAATAATGTTGGGTTTAAAATTACATAGGCACTGAAAATGTAGTGAGTTATTATTGAGAATGTAGACGTTAAATGCCGAATTACCGAATGATTAAGTAGACACCAAGTATACTACCGAAGAGTATAAATCTTGTATCCAGTGTTTAGTTTCGGTCTAAAATATTGTGGGTTATCAACTAAATAAAGAGAAAAAATAATGTAAATTATTAAAATGATATTAAAAATTGTATGTCTTGTATTATTATTAACGAATTTCAGTATGCTTAATAAATAAAATATTATAATTGATCAATTATATATTTTTTCATGATTTAAATAGTTTTTGATTTGATTTGAATGTTTTGGCATACTTAGAAAATTAATTGTAATTGATAAAAAATTTATTTTAGAGATAATTGTATAATTATTGGATATTTGCCAAAAATACCACTAAATAGTAGCTTAACACGTGTGTTTCATGCGCAGGTTAGTAGAAGTAGTTGTTGCGTTAGTATTGACCGAAAAAAAAGAAATCCAACAGTTTTTCATTTTATATATTTTGGGTATTATATTGTATTAATAAACTTTAAGATTTTTCTTTTTGTTGTAAATATATGAGATGTATGATTTATAAAAGTGTAAATTTTTAATTAATATAATTTGTATTAATTGTAAATGTATTTTTGAATGTTAGCTTAATGCATGAGCACTTTTAAATCAATAAATTTTATGATCAAGATATTTACATCACTAGATACATATTTAAATGAAATAATAAATATAAATAAATATAGTAATAAATATTTTGCAAATATTAAACTCAAATAAATAAATAAAATTAAGCATTGGTTTTTTAAATAATGAGCTAGGTAGTACTTTCCTGCACTATTAACGACTAGTAGGGTAAAAGAGCGCTAAACTTGATTTATTTTCCCATGCCTATTTCACACAAAATATCTTGATTAACATATGGTATTTTATTGTCTCCACATCAAAGAATTGACGATTTTGACACTTATTTCTCAGATAATGACACTTTATTTTTTTCTATCCATCCACTCCGGATGACCACGTGCAAATTTTATAAATTTATTAACCACATAAATAAATTATGGACTAATAGGGTAATCTATCAATTTTTTTTACATTCAGTTTCTATCCTCTGTTATTATTGACAAGTGCAATGAGTGTCTCATAATATCATACTTATAATTTCTTTTCATTATGTCATTCTTATCACTCTTGTATTTATTATAAAGGTAGGAACTTATCACATTTAAGAATGTGTCGTCTATATGCCATGACCGTACATGTTATATACATACATATGCAGAAATTTCGGCAACATATCACCCTAGTTCTTCAATTGCACGAACTGAAATTTTTCTTTATGCAATTGAAGAACGAAAGGATATACTACCACATTTCTTCATATGTATATCATATAATATGTAACAAGTCATAATTCATATATATAGATATGTATTCCCAAACTGTCTATACTAGACAATTCATTGGATTCTCATAATCTAATAAGAAAGATATCAAATGGATTTCTATGGATAAATGTACAAAAATATACATATAGTTTTTATTAATTTAGTTATCTTATTTCTAAAAGTCTACCAAAGTTTCAGCAGAGTTTCCACTAAAACTAGGCACTTTTAAATTTTTTTGCTCTTTGTATGACCACTCATTATTTCATATGAAGCATGTCTCACAATAAATAAAGCCATAGAAAAATTGGGCATAAGTAGTTTTTAGAGATTAGAGAAATAACAAATGTTTTTAAAAAAAGAAAAAAAATGAAGATTTAATCATAAAGAAGCAAAATGCTCAATTGCTCATCCATATTCAGGTAATATTTCAACAAAATTTAAAACCCCACACATATTCCAAAATAGAAAGTGTATAACATTTATGTAGCAATATCAAAGTAGTATCTTATTTTCTTGATAAAAAGACATGCAGTTTTAAAATAAATAAGAAACAACTGACAGATTTTAATAGAATAAAATAAAGGTAAAAGAAAGAATATACTATTTACTAATTTTCTATATCTGAGCCTCTAGCGACCAAGACCGACAACATCTGATGTCACCAAAATAACTTCAAACCCTTAAGAGTTCAACTCTTTAATCTGCATATACATAACAAAATGCAAAAAATAATCACAATTTTTATATTAAAAACAAAAATCATAAATGACTCATTAGCCTTACATATATAATTTAGGCATGTGATAGATTTTCTACCTTATCATGGGGACATTAATGTTGATATTACACTCGAAAATTTTGAGATCCTATAGTAGCATTCATAGTAACATGATTCAAAGTATAATGAACCCAATACAATATATTGCAAATAGGTTAGTTGCATTGGTAAAAATCAATATTTTAGATTTATTGTAATTTGATATATATAAATTTCAGAATATTTTTGCATATATTAAAAAACGTAATTGGCTTTAGTAATATCTAATAGCAATATTGGAGCTAAAAAGCATGATTCTTTTAAACAATAATTATTAAACAGAGTTTAAAATTAAAAAAAAATAAAGATAGTAGCACACAAAGTAGAACATTCAAGCCAAAGGTGTATAAAAGAATCCAAGTTTACTAACCTGTTATTGCCTAAAGACAAGGAAAAAAAATTGCAATCTTTATCTTTGAAGGAAAAGGAAAGCAAATTTGTTTGCCTTTCTCTAATTCAAGTTAAAATTGATGGTGGACCATTCCATTATAATAATAGCTATCGAGTAAATATAATGTAGTTTTTTTTTTCTTTTTCATGGATTCATTTAATATGTAAACATTCAACCAAAAGTAATTATCCAGAGAAAAATTACTTTTATTTTTCTAAGCACATCTAGTTTTTCCCTCAACAAAAAACCTTAAAAACCAATACAATTCACTCTATCACTTCACTATAAACAAAGTTTAAAAAAATGCAGTTGATATGGAGAAAAACCAAAACAATAACTCTAGCAATTCTAATATGTAAATATGAAAGACAATAGCTCAACTCAACCCAAAACAGGGACCTTAATCCATCATATGATAAATAATAGGCAAACCCATTCACTAAAGGCTGCTAATCTATTAACATTTGTAAAAAATGAGTTGAAGGTATTCTTCTTATTAAAGTGAAACCATTATGTGTATCATTATAGGTTACTTTCACTTTTTAAAACAGAGTTGATTTGTTGATTCTCAATTATCCCCCTATTTAATATGACAAGTAATTAACAAATATAAATTATCATTTTTTAGTTTTTCATTTAATGTAGGAGTATATAAGGATGATTATTGATACTTGCTTATATATATTGCTTCAATTTCTCCTTAAACTTCATGTTGAAGGAATTTTGGATTATAAATAATCATTGTTTGCTGAAGGCATAGGGGAAAAAAATGATAAAGTAGTTCAAAACCTATATAATTCAACTCTTAAGCAAACTTCAATGCTTATGATAAATGCAAGCTATTTTACTCCCTCAGGGAGTCTGTCCTCCTGTATATTACAATTCCACTATTTGTTCAAACCTTTATATGGTTATGGAATTCTAACAAATACTAATACTAAGATATTGTACCTAAAAACCTTGAAATTCATAGCTAGAGTACTCTATATTGCAATGCAAACTTAATGAACATCATTGTAGTTCTCAAAAAAGAAAAGGAAAAAAAATTGGAAAAGGAAAAGAGAACTAAAATTCAAGTTCAAATTTGTTACAAAATAGGTGAGTGCAAATTAACTTTTGCCTAATTCCCGTTTCATTTAAAATGGTCACAATTATTTTAAATCATGTGAACACAATTACTGCTTAACATGCTTCAAGTTTCATATAGGAGACAATTTAATAAAAGTTTGTTGTCACTCGTCTATATTATATCAGTTGTAACAAGTTATTCATCATTTTTTAGGTACCAAATACTAATACCTCTTAGCCTATAAACTAATAATGATTAAGCCACACCTTTAGAGAGTGCATCATATATTAAAATCTATAGTTTGTAGAGCAGATAAACAAATGATACACACATATCCATTAATGAATGAGTATACAAAACATGCTTAATTCAAAAAATTAGCCTTCATATAGAATCTTTGACTTTTGATTTTATAAAAAGGCTTCCATTCCATTTTGGCATCTCTCAATGATATGCCTTAGAATTACCAACCAGGGTTTACAAAAAGACACAGGAAGTAACAAACAACTCTAACTTAATAAGCCTCCATAATTAATCCTGCATCTTAGATAACTATAAATTTATACCAATAGAATGAACAAAGATTCATTATGTAACATCATACCTTATGCATTTAAGTACAACCCATTTTTGTATCACATAATCATACATGGCATACAAGTAAGACATAAGATCCTGTTAATATCGATAGTAATTTTTTTTAATTATTACATCCATATCATCATTCAATAAGTCTACAAATCAACATGTATCACATATATTAAAACTTAAACTTTACATCTAAGGTTTATGAGCTGCATTCATTTACACATTTAAAAATCAACCCTGTGTAATTATACATGTACAAATGTATAAGTGCAAAATATAGATGACATGATCTCATGTTTGTGTAGAATGCAAAAAGAGATAGTGGTGAGGCTCAGCTAGTGACCTTTATTCCATGTCTTTTATACGTCAACCAAAATGAGCTATCACTTTTTTTTACTTGAAAAATGATGTAAACTGATGAGTTGTGGCTCAGTGAGAGTAATTATCATACAAGTTCTAAAGTACCACGAAACTCATAGTAACAAATCATAAATCCAATGCATTCACCATTATCAAATAAATACAAGTGAAATTTAAACATACAATCACCAATCTTTGCTTATGCTCATTTTTATTTTGCTGTTAATAAGTTAAACAGATATTGCCCCGAGTTTTCATGTGAACATTTTTCATGTAGACATTTGCATTTGCTAGCTAGTTATATCATCTGTTTCATTTGCACAATTGTTAGGTCATAGACATCTTCTTTTGCTTTGCAATGTCAATTAACTATTTACAACACATTTTTAAGTCCTTATGCATATGCATTATAACTAAGCATTCATCAACCATTATATCCTCATTGCATATATCATACATATGTCATATATATACCTTATATATCACATATATACCTCGCATATAATATACTTTTGTTTTGTAATGTCAATTAACTATTCACAATGCCTTTTTAAGTCTTTATGCATATGCATTGTAACTAAGCATTCATCAGTCATTATATCGTTATTGCATATATCATACATAGGCCACATATATACCTCATATGCGACACATATACCTTGCATATACTATATATATACACCATGCATACATCATGTATGCCGCATATATACCTCAAATATACCATACATACACCACATACATCACAAATTATCCATCATCTCATTATCAAGGTCAAATCAGGGCAATTATATGAATCATAATCAGAACTCAATTCATATTTCACAAAGTAAGCAATGTCTATGTGCACTAAAGAAATCATTTGATAATTAAACTTATCTTTCTCTTTTGATTACGACCCTTAACTTATTATCTATTCCCTCATTGTGGGTCTCCAATTTATTGAGCCTAATATGGAAATATAATTGATTAATTCATATCTAGAGAAATTAATGCGACTTAAATAAATTAATGTGCATAGTTTATACAAAATAATTAGAATTTTTCCTATGAGGCAGTGTGACCTTATAGGAGTGATTAGCCTATAAATTTTTTCAAACTTGTCCAATTTATATGATTATTATTTATAATTAAATTTAACATATAATTATATGATATATTAAAATTTTTGAGCAATTAAAGTATTTTACAATTTTTGTTGTTATTTCTAATTGAGTTATGTTTTTCGCCCGTAGGCAGTTTCAGAATACCAATTTTGGTCATTCATATCTTAAAATATGCAAGTCATATTATAGTGAAACTTTATAGTCATTTATATAAGTTAAAATGAAATATTTTTTTTTTATGTTTACAACTTTTATCAATTATGTCTCTAAGGGCCTCAAATTATAAGGAATATATCACTAGTGCATAACACAGTTGACTTCTGGACCAGTATGCTTAGTACATGTGTTATGGACCAGTCCATAACATAGTCCGTTATTGAACCTTGTTCATCTAACTTATTTCAAAACACCCATTTACTACCAATGACTTGATAGTCTTTAGGTATAGGAACTAAGGACCATACCTTACTTCTTTCAAATTGGTTGAGTTCCTCTTGTATAAAAATCATCCAACTTTCATCATTAAGAGCCTCATCAATATTTTTAGGTTCAATTTGAGAGACAAAAGCAAGTTTGGAATCTAAGAGTTTGAGATGAGATCTAGTACTTACACCCTCAGTAAGATCTCCAATGATTTATTTCTTAGGGTGATTCTTTATCATTTTCCATTCATTTGGGAGCCTTTGGTTGTCTTGCTCTTGAGCTTGAGGTAGAAAGATAGTTGTTTCTCTTGATCATCATCATCTTTATCATGATCAAGATCAATCCTCTCTATTGTACCTACAATATCATTGAGAATACTACATTTTCCAAGATCAAGCTTACTAGATTCATAAAAAACAATATGCATAAACTCTTCAACAACTAAAGACCTTTTATTAAAGACTCTATAAGCTTTGCTAGTTGTAGAGTATCCTAAAAAGATACCTTCATCAGATTTAGAAGCAAATTTTCCAAGGTTGTCTTTGGTGTTTAATATGAAACACTTGCATCCAAATACTCTAAAGTATGATATCATGGGTTTTCTTCCATTCTATAGCCCAAAAGAAGTTTTGTTTAAAAGTGGTCTTTTGAAAACTTGATTTGAAATATAACACACAGTATTAGTGGCTTCAACCCAAAAGTAGGTTGGTAAATCATACTTATTGAGCATTGTTCGAGCCATTTCAATTAAAGTTTGATTTTTCCTTTCTACTACCCCATTTTGTTGAGGTGTCTTAGAAGTTGAAAAATCGTGTGAAATACCATATTCTATACAAAAAGTTTTCAAAATTTTCATTTTCAAATTCTTTGCCATGATCACTTCTTATTTTGGAAATAAAATAGCCATTTTCATTTTGAACTCTTTTAGCAAAATTTTTGAAAGATTCATAAGTATCACTCTTTTGAGCTAAGAAAATTATCCAAGTGAATCTAGAGTAATCTTCAATAATGATAAAGGCATAATGTTTACCTCCTAAACTAGCAACTCTAGTAGGTCTAAAAAGATCTAAATGAAAAAGTTGTAGAGATTTAAAGGTACTTACAATATTTTGGATTTAAAGGATGAATTTTGTTGTTTTCGTCTTTGCCAAGGTTCATATGTCTTATCTTTTTCAAATTTGACTTTTGGAAGTCCATTCACTAGCTCTCCTTTGCTAAGGCTTTAAATTCATTCCATGCTTGCATGACCAAGCCTTCTATGGCATAGCCAAGATTCATCACTAATAGACATAATACACTTAGAGGAAATATTAGATATTTTATGTAAGTTTATTATGTAAGTATTGACATCTCTATCTCTTTTGAATATCTCTTAGCAACTTAAAAAGGTTATAAGACATTCATTTGAGGTAAAAATAACTTGGTTTCGCTTATCACATAATTGACTTACACTTAACAAATTATATTTCAAACCATCAACAAGCAAAACACCTTCAATAAAAGTAGTATTATTAATACCAATAGAGCCAATGCTAATTACCTTACCCTTAGCATTGTTCCCAAAGGTTACCTTACCACCATCAATTCTTTTGATGTGATTGAAGAGTTATTTATTTTCGGTCATATGCCTTGAGCATCCACTATCCAAAAGCCAAACATTTTCCTTTATACTGGACTTAAGGCATACCTATAAAACCATGATTCAAGTTTAGTTTTTAGGTACCTAAATGAACTTGGGTCCTTGGGGGTTATCACTTGAAGGTTCCCAATGAGCCTTTCTTATCCAACAATGCTTGTTGATATGACCAAATCTCATGCAATAATTGCATTGTTTAGCTCTATATATGTTTTTCGGTTTTGGCATGCTTTTAGGTCTTAACATCCTTTTAGAATGAGTTTGTATGCAATGACATACACATGTATGATGAATAGGTGTTTTCCTAGGTGTATACCTTTTATACATAAAACCATGATATAAAAGCATGATTGGCCTTTTGAGGTTTCCCTCTTAAGCCAAGTGACCTTTGATTATTTTTCTTTTGAATAGAGGGTTTTGTGTGTGATATGCTCTTGGCCCTTGGGATTAATACCTCAATTGTAGAGGTTTGAGGTGCACTTGACTTAACAAATAAAATCTTGTGAGATGAAGATGATGTTTCATTAAAGCCTAGACCGTATCTTATTAAATGTGGTCTTTGAGAGACTATGAGAGTATCTAGACTCTATTTCCCTTTATGAAACTTTCAAATTGAGTTTCTAAGTTCCTCAACTTTATTTTTCAAAATGTTATTTTCTTTAAGTGAAGATTTATTTGAGGGCTTATGGGAATACTCATCTAAAGATTTTTGAAGAGTTTCATTAGAAGTCTTAAAATCAAAATTCTCTTTTTGTAAAACTTCCATTTTATTTTTCAAATCTAAAATATCATTTTTATAAGATTTAAGTCTACTTCTATATTTTTCTAATTCTTAGTTCAACACTTCTATTAAACTTTGCTCATCATCATCATCTTCACTATCACTATTATTATCACTACTATTTTCATTAAAAGAGTATGAGTAAGAAGGACCTACCTCATCCGTGAAGTGAGCCTCTAAAGCCATGAAGCATAGGTTGACCTCTTCTCCTTCATTTTCATCTTTTTTGCTTGAAGAGCTTTTGTGATCCCATGTGGCTTTGTTACCTTTCTCCCCATCATCTTTTTGAAATATTTTCTTATGTTTCTTGAGCTTTGGACATTCTAGTTTGATATTTCATTTCTTTCCGCATTCATAACACTTTACCTCTTATTTATTTCTTTGAGAGTCATTTGAGGAGTGTTTGAAGGTTATTTGTTTGAAGTTTTGAGAATTGCCTAGTCTCTTTTCAATTATTCTTTTTATTCTTCTTGAGAGCATGACAATATCCTCATTCTCATCATCACTCTTCTCTTCATCATCTTCAATTACCTCTTGAGATTTTGAAGTAGAGGCTCTGAGTGCTAGAGGGTTTTTCTTTTCTGGTTCAACTTCAAGTTTTTTTTATCTCTTTTTACCGCCATCTCGTCTGTTAGAAGTTTGCCAAGAAGCACATCGATAGGCATAATGCTCATGTCTTCATTGGCCTCTTCTATACTTGCCATTCTTGAACCATAGTCTTTGAGAGGAAGGCTTAGAATTTTATTGTTCACATCTTCCAAGCTCAAGTGCTTTCCAAGCTTTCTCATGCCATTGATGATGACTAGAAGATGGTTTATCGATGGATTCATTGGATTTCATTTTAAAGAGTTCATATTTCGAAGTAAGAAGTTGAATGTTCTTGGATTTTACTTGCTTGGTTCCTTCATGATAATTCTCCAATGTTTTCTATATACTATATGTAGTAGGACGATGTTGGATTCTGCCACATTCTTCAATAGATAAAGAGCTTACAAGGATTGTCATTACTTTTTTGTTTTTGAAATTAGCTCTTTGTTGAGGCTCCATCCAATCATCTCTTAAAAGAATTTATTCTTCACCATCAACTCTTTTCTTGGTTGGTGGTGTCCATTCTTTCCGAACACTATCCCAAACTTTAATTCTCTCACTATCAAGATATGTCTCTATCCAAAATTTCCAATGAGCGTAGTTTGCTCTATCAAAGTAAGGCTTGAGACTTTGAAATCCTTCATTGGCCATTTCTTGATCTTTGCTAGCACTTATTATACTCTATTTCTAGACAAGTTCTGATACCAATTATTGTCTAGACAATGAACCAATAAGAGGGTAAAATTGGTTAGCAAATAAAAAAATTCTTAATTAAAAGTGCAGAATAAAGTAGAGTATAGAAGGAGAGATATCACACACAAGATTTATAGAGATTTGTGTATTAACAAACCCTACTCCTCTCCCCAATCTCAATTGGGTGTTTCACTAATACACTAAGTGTTATAATGGAGTTTTTCAAGTTTACTCCCAACTATGGTGTTTCTCTCAATAGCTAACACCTAATCCTGAAATTCCCTTGTGTTTTTCAATGACTCACACAATAACAATTCCTTGTGTTTTATGGCTTACACAATAAACCTTCAAAAGTGTTTCACTCTTAACCAAATATATCCAAGCTCACTTTTGAGTAATTGATTACAATGAGAAACACTCACCAATCTACAATGCTCAGAAGTTATGAGCAATTAGGTTTTCACAGAAAATAGTTGATTATGGAGAATTATTTAATGCACAATGGCTAAAACAAGATTAAAGATAAAAAATAATTATTGTTCTTCTTGTTCTCTTCTTTGTTGGGATTCATAAATGACTTGCATTTATACTCCCTCTATGAATTATAACCATTAGCCAACTTTTAATTCACGCATAACATGTTTCTCTGTGCTAGTTCACGGGCGTGACTATATATGTCACGGGTGTGAATGTTCTTCCAAGCCGTGTTTCAAGTGGTGACTCTGGTCGTAAAGCTCTCTAGAAGAATTGGAAGTGGTTGATCAAGGGTGTGATTAATACTTTCATAGGCGTGAATATTTTTTCAAGCCGTGGTCTAAGTGGTGACTCTAGCCGTGAAGCGCTCTAGAAGAATTGGACATGTTTGGTCATGGGCGTGACTATCTTTCACGGGTGTGATTTGTTTGATCATTCATGGTTGGTTTGATCCTTCATGGCTGTGAACTTTGATTGGTGGAAAGTTGGCGCTTAGCTATATTCACGGGCGTGACTTTGCTATTTTTTTGATGCTTATCTTCAAAAGTTGTCTTTCAATCTTGCTTCATGTTCTAATCAAAGTATATCCTATTTAAAAAATTTAGAGCACAAATATTGTTAAATGCATTATTGTTATTTTATTTGTTATCATCAAAATGATGGAAATACCCTTAAGGTTCAACAAGAATCAATCTCTATTGTTATCAAAATCGTGGTGCAATATTCTGCCAATTTATAAACCATAAACAACTCATAGGACAACAAGGAATGATCACTCACCAATGATAAATAGCCTTGTTAAGCTAAAGTGGCTACCGAAACTCTTAATAGAGAAGAACAAAATTATAATATGAGAGTTGTTGTAGTTGTAGCAAAAGAAAGAATGAGAAGAGGTAAAGAGCATATGTGCATATTGGTAATGAGGAAGAAAGGAGATAATCTCCACCGAGTCACTTTTGTCCCATCTTCTATTTTTTTCTCTTTTTTAATTAATTAATTATTTAATTAATTATTATTATTATTATTATTATTATTATTATTATTATTATTATTATTATTATTATTATTATTATTATTATTATTATTATTATTATTATTATTATTATTATGTTTACACATATATCTAATTCCACTAATCAACTCAAAAATACAACTTAATTTTTTGACTCAATTTAACTAAATTAACTATATCATATTTTATTATCTTTATTTTTATTAACTTAATCTAGTCATTTTATTCACTTTAATTTTAATTTCATGTCATTCTTAACTAAATTATAAAATGGACATGTGCAACTCAATACAATTGCAAAATCTTTGCACATGTAACTAATGTGTGTCATTTATTTGTCCTTATAAAAATACATATGAAATGCATGTGTTCAAGTGAAATATATGCAAGATGCATATGACCAAATAAAATGCATGTAAAAATGCATATGTGGAAAGTTGAGAATGTTGCATACTACACTAAAAAACTCTATCTTAAATTAAATTACACCTTAAACTATTCTAATTAATCCAATAATCGCTTCACAAGTGAACAAAATATGATAAAGATTAGGGTACTATTCTAACCCTATTAATAGATATGCTCATACAAGATTAATATTGTTTGTCAATGATATATTAGTTAGATTTTTAATCATGTATCACTTATAGGAAAAAAACCACGGAAGGAAAAAAATCCAAGATAGAAGTCAACCTTTGTAAGTTTAATTTTGGTTTCAAACTCTAATTTATATGCAAAAAAATTGATTACGTTTAATTTTTAGCTTTTGATTTCTTGAATATGTGAGTTTTCCTTCTTATTGGGTTGTCACAAATAAAAATAATTCAAAATTTGGATTGCCTTTAAGAGGATCCATACAAAGAAGGAAGATAAGAATCGCCAACTTTTGATGGAGATAGTGCGGCCCAAAATCTTTTTTATGATAGCTAGAGTTTCAACTAGAGAGAGATAACTTCTTTCTATAATTTTTCTTTAGGTTTAACGAGTTCTCTATTAAGATGGTATTTATGCCCCTTATCCTATTTAGGGTTGGACGAGGAAAAACCCTAATAGATCTCTTCTCTAGAATACATGGCCCAATGTTGACCAAAACTCAACAAGCCCAGTTTAATGTATTTGTCCATTTATAACATTTATAAAAGGCCCAATACTCATTCACTCTGGCACGGTTCCAATCTAACAACCATTTTACACTATCTTCATTTCTTCATTATATGTGACCTAATAAGTTTCCTTGTCATGTTGTCAAGTAAAGTATCAAAAAGAATCCTAATCCAACTAGGATTTTATGGACTAAACTCTTTTAACTCATAATTGATCTCTTTATTTATTCTCCTCATATAGCATACCATAAGAAATATCTAGCAATAATCATGATTACCAAAATGTCTAGAAAGTTAGTGGATTGACTTTTATCCCATCCATAAGCAATTATCATGCAATTACTTCTCTAAATGAGTGATACCTTATTTAGTTTAGAGTATGAATTATATGTAACTTCCATTAGGTTAACTATATCACATCTAAATAATTTATTTCTTGTTTTTGAGATCCATTAATCCATTAGATATATCCTTGAAGTCACTTTTCAAGACATGTCTACTTTGGCCCCAAATTTCTAAGTAATGATTTTTTACAAGAGACCATAGGTATACTCTCCTTTTATCAGAAGTGGTGAATTCTTTATTGAACACTCAACTAGCTTCGAACACCTCATGTCATACCCAATCTACATCCTATAAATGATCTTTAAGAGACAAAAACAAGGAATAGAGTCAAAATATAACTTTTAGTATCCAAGATAATCTTGATTACCTCAAGTCTAAGGATACTTGCATAATTGTTATGATGAGACACATTAAGTCTTAACTTACATTCATTTGTATTCATACCTATATTGAGCTTCGTATACAATAACATTCAATTTAATGCATAAATAATGATTCACAACATGAACTTTATCTTCCCCATGACATCTTAACTAGACTACTAGGACACAAGTTAATTATCACAATATAAGAGTTTTGCTGGTTGCTAGATAAAATAGAGATACTTGATGCAAGCTAAAGTGGTGTTAAGGAATAACAATTATCAGCTAAAGAGGATGCATGTCGCAGGCTAATGAAGACAAATTTCATTATTAATCTTTATATCTGCAGTACCATTTATACCTTTAATAATATGTCATATATCCTTATGCTAGTCCTAAGTTAGATGTTATGGGCATTTATGGTTGGATTCTCAAATATTTATTTGTGTTATCACCACATTTATTAATGAGCTCCATGAGTTTGAAATCAAACAACAATTATCTTAATGTTCATAATTATAGTATACCTTATCATCTCATACCAAGCTTAAATTACATCATCATTTATTGTGCATAAGATTTCAAGTAGAGGAATGATGTTATGGGCTCAATCACTTTAATATCATGTTTTATTTATTCAACTTATAAAAGATCCTTTCATTCTAGATTCAAATTCCTATAGGCATATAACACATCTTATTCACTCATATGAAGAGAAGTTTACATGCTATTGTTTATTGGATTCCATTATATTTGCATAATCACAACATTTAACATTTCTGGTGTGACTGGCTTCACGGCCATGACACTACATTCATGGGCATAAAAGTGACTATCATGGGTTATTTGCATGTGAAGGCTACTGGTCTCATACATGCATTATGGAATAACATTCTCAGTCGTGAATGCATTGTTCACCAACGTGAAATCATGGCTTTGCAACCTCTCTCCCATGACTCTGGTGGTAACCCAAGCTGTGAACATTTATGGATGATAAGTGATAAGGTTTCATGATCGTGACACTATATTCATGGGTATGAATCCTAGAAAATTTTGGATTTCAAGACTCGTGTAAAACAAAACATCACATATTACACACTATGTCCTAGAATTGGTTAAGACTAATCATTCTATCAACACAAAATCACACAATTGCCATATTTTCATGCTTTAATAAGATTTAACATATTGAAAAACATGATTTATCCATAATTATTAACAAATCTATTACAATGAGCAGCAATTAAGGTGTAGGTTATTAACATGACTAATTACCAATTTATAACACTTCAAACTCACATCTTTACCATACTAGAATGTTAACTACATCATATATTCTCAAATCTATGGAGGGATATGCATATGTACTAATCTTAATTTTGAAGCTTTAAAGATCATTTTCTCTTCCTTGTTTAAGCTTTACCTTCCTCTTGGAGAGCTTTTCCTCCTCTCGATCCTCTTTTAATCTTGTAGATCTATAAATAGGTCTTCAAGTCACCTCATTATCTCTCTCTTCTTCTAAGACTTGTTTCCCTTAGCTCAAACCCTTTATTTCCTTCTTCCTTTCTCAAGAACTTGGCCAAATCTCACTTTATAGCCATAAATTTGGTGTTTTAGGACTTAGAATCAAGGAAAACTATAGGGTAAGCTCTCTAGTATGGAGAAGGAATAATGAAGGTTAAAGTTTTTTTTTCAAATATGTTATGTGAGAGAGAAAAAGATCTGTTAGAGGAGTGCTGTAAAGGCAATCACCTTTAGCACTAATGTAGTGGATGATGATTGAGTAGGAAAATGGTAGCCGAGTTACGTAATAAGGAGATTATTGATGCATGAAGACAAAATAGTAGACTTGTAGAGACAACTAAGTTGGTCTCTAAAGGGGAGAGGCCTAATTACACAGTCGAGACTGATGGTGGATTATACTATTAAGGCCGTTTATGCATGCTCAGTGTTGTTAAGCTGAGACATAAGATATTATAGGAAGCACATGAGACTAGGTATACTATCCTAGATGGGCAATTTGAGAGGGTAATACAAATCCTAGAGGATATGATAAGGAGCTGTGTGATTGAGTTTGAGTGTAGTTGGGATAAATATATTCCATTAATGAAATTTGCTTACAATAACAACTATCAATTAGTATCAAGATGGCTCCTTATGAGGCATTACATGGTAGAAAATGCTGAACAACTTTGAATTGATAGAACTCAACGAGAGGAGTCTAGTGGAGCTAGAGTTAGTGCAAGAAATATAAGAAAAAGTGAAGATTATATAGGAAAGATTGAAGGCAGCATTTGATAGATATAAGTCATATATAGGTCTCAAAAGAAGAGATATAGAGTATGCAGTGGGAGACAAAGTTTTCCTCAAAGTCTCACTATGGAAAAAGGTTTTGAGATTCGACAAGAAAGGTAAATTGAGCCTGAGATTTATTGGGCCTTATAAGATACTAGCAAGAGTGGGACCAGTTGCTTACAGACTTGCTCTACCACTTGAGTTGAGAAAGATCTATGATATGTTCCATGTCGCTATGTTAAAGAGATACAGATCAGATCTATTAGAGTAGTGCTCTAAAGGCAATCACCTTTAGCACTTATTGTACAAATTTATTTGATTAATAAAAGGCTTTTTCATTAATTTGATGTTCATTTGATATATGAACTGATAAGTGATCTTAAATCAATTAATGAAGTCCTTGATACATAACATAGCATGAAGGAAATCATGATGAGATCATGATATTGAGATTCTTATCATGTGTAATTATGTTAGTATCAAAATTATCCCTAGTCATAGGATTAATGAGACATAACATTATTAATCCAGACATACTAGCACATGTTACACTTCTTGATTGGATAGAGTAGTAGATCTCATAATCTATAAACATGAGATGTTTAAAGTTAACATGTGGATGCTTGCTAAGTGTAGCTAAGTACATTGGATGACCAACTATGAGACAATCATATGGATAATCTATTCAAATGTCAATGATAGTCGCATCATAGCAATGGTGCAAGTATCCTTAGACTTGAGGTACTTAAGGATATCTTGAATATTGATTCTGTATTTTGACACTATTCCTTGTTGTCTCAGAGAGGTAGCTCATAGGGTAGTGATTGGATACAACTTGAGGTATTCGAAGGTAATTGGGTAACCAACAAAGGATTCACCACACTTGATAGAAGGAGTGTATACCCATGGCCTCATGTCGTGGTCATTACTTAGGAATCTCTGGCCGAAGTGGAAATGTCATAAAGATAGTCTTCAATGACATATCTAATAGAGTAATGAGCCTCAAGGACAAGAACTAACATTACTTGGACTAGACGTGACGTAGTCAGTCTAGTGGGAGTTGACACATGTCCATACTCTGAACCAAGTGAGGTATAGAATGGTGAAAGGAATAATTGCACAAAAATTGTCTATGGAAAGGTTCGTAGTCAAACCACTGACTTTCTGGTCAATTGGGGGTCATGATGTATTGCTAGATACCGCTCATGACCTGCTTAAATTAATTGTTAATTTAAGTGGCCAATATAACCGGGAACCTAATGGGTCATACTCATTGAAGATATGGAGAATGAGTAAAATGGTCTTGGATAGGATCCAAAATATAAGAGAATTATTTTAGGATGGATCGCGATTAGATCGCACAAAAAAATTGTTCAGGAGTGTCACAGGCCCATAAGAGCCTGCGCGGGCTAGGCAGGCTGCTAGCCAGCCTTGCGGGTCAGCTGGGCTACCCAGCAGTAGCCCACAATAAGCCCAACACCTGTAGCTTCCATCCGTTGGCCAACGGCTGTAATTGGCCATAATTAGGCCAATTATGGCCAATTACTATTCATTAGTTGTCATTTTCTCCATTTTTGACTTTTCATCTTATTTTTGAATTTGATTCAAATAGAAAAGACATCAAATGACATAAAATAGACATGAAAATATTTTTTGTGAAAAAAAATATTTTTAAAACACAACAAAAAATCTCTCAAGAACACTTTCAAAGTTAGCACTTTGAATTTGTTCAAACCATTTTCTCTTGATAGTTTCTTCTTCATTCTTCGCATGGATTATCATTAGAGACATCCTAGTATGGATTGTTGTGGTTTGCTACAGCCCAACAAAGTGAAGATTTGAAGAACAAATAAAAATTACAAGGTATAATTTTTAACATTTACATTTATATAAATTAGTTTTAATGGTACAAGAATGATCTTTTGTTTTGGGTTTTGAAAAATATTATTTTTCGCTGCATTTATGAATATGATTCATTCTTTAAAACCTAACAGGATCTTTCTCATATTGTTTCAGTTGAGGACATTGAGGTGAGATCGGATTTGACATATGAGGAATAACCAGTTCAGATTCTCGTCAATGAAATCAAGAAACTCAGGAACAAAGGAGTACCATTAGTCAAAGTATTATGGAGAAATCATGCAACAAAAGAGGCTATGTGGAAAAGTGAAGAAATGATTAAAGCCCAGTATCCATATATGTTCAGAGACAGTACATTAGGTAATTTCGAGGATGAAATTCTTTAAGGGGGAGAGAAATGTAATGCTCGTAAGTTAGAGTCTATAAATAATATGATAATCAAAGTTATAAAATAGTATATGATGGAAATATGGTAAGTATATGTGTGGTTGGGGGTGTTAGAAACCTTAATAAAATGAAAAAGATAGGAAAAAGTGAAGTTTCTAACATTCACACCCGTAATAGAGGTAATCACCACCGTAAATATTGTGAAATGCAAATTCTAAAGCTGAGGAGCTTCACGATTGTGACACTATAGTTCACGCATGTGAAACCTTGTAGTTTATATATGGCAGTTTCATGTTTTGGTAGAAAACTCACGAAAAACACAACTTGAAATCCTAGCTGCCAATTCTCTGAAACCCCCAAAACAAATCTCCTACATTCCCATTGAGTTTTGGCTTTGTTTATATGTAACCAACCCTTAAAATGAAATTAAAAGTGATTAAAACTAAAGAATTTGCCAAAGTATTGAAGTCAAAAACAAGAAGTGTAAAAACATAATTTTTACACTCGTGTATCAATTTTGTTACACAAAATAAAGGTAATAAATCATATTCCCTGGAGTCCTTTGGTCTAGTTTAATTTAGGCTTGTATAGATTGAGGGATTTATAGGCTAAAATCAATAAAAGTTGAATACTTTATTAATTTATGGCATATATAGGTTAATTGCAGCATTAGAATGATAATATAGTCTCTGATTTCATATTAGGGACTGAGGTTGAAGGTGGTGATACCCATTAGAGGTAGTAGATGCAATAGTGTCGAGGGTTAGGGCTCCGTTTATCGAGGTTTGTATATATATGCATTTTAATTTGATTATAATGTGCTTATGATGTGAATTATGAATTCTGATGTGTTTAGTGACAAGAAATATTGATAGGGTATATGCTAGAATTGAGTTAAATGGCTTGTAATATTCTATAATGCATAATAAGGTTCATATGTTGATATTTGAGTATGAATTGATGTTAGGATGTTGATAAATAAGGTATGGAGCCTAGTTTGAGTGATTGAATATGATATTATGCACGTTTATGGTTGATTTTATATTATGGAATATGAGAAGTGTTGATAGGAGTGGCTAATTTTTAGTTAGCTTTAGTATTTTGCATAATTGTGTGTGGAATTGGTTGAAAATAGTGTTTGAATATTGTTTATGTTTGATGTATCATGCCCATTAAGCCAAGCTTTATGCCCATGAAGGTATTTCACACCTGTGAAGCTAAGCTTCACTCTCATGAAAGTATGAATTTCATGCTCGTGAATAAATGTTCACACTTGTGAATGATCATGAACCAGTCACGGCTGAGTCACGAGTAGATAGTCTGTGATAGAAGGCTTCATGCCCGTGAATATACCATTCATACTTTTGAATACCCTGTATCTAAAAATGTGTAAATTGATTGATGTGATGAAACAACATGAGTATGATATATACACACACTTGGTATGATCAAATGAGGTTAATTAAAATATGATGTTATGATTATGAAACATGTGAATGCACTAGGTGCTATGAATATTAAAATGGTACGTGATGATATTGTGAAACTATGGAATGTAACAATAATGGTGTTAATATCTAAAAAGTGAATATATATGCTCATTCTCTGTTCAAGGACTAGATAGGATAGGTAGCATGCTATTGAGGGGGTTTCAGTACCGTAGAATATATTTGCATGCATTTATTATAATGCTCATCAGGGAGGCTTAAGCTTATGTTAGAGCACTCTGGATTTAAAAAGCTTAGTGGTAGCATATGTAGATTAAGGATAAGGTGGCTTATGCTCGGGTTAGAGCACCATTATACGTATATGCATGCAGTCATTGCTCATCAAGGTGATTTAAGCTCGTATCAGAGCGCTTCTAATTTGAGAAGTTTGATTGTATCAATACAGACAAATAAAGTAGTGAGTAGGGTGGCTTTTACAACATGCATTTAGGTAGTCTAGGTTTAGAGAATTGGGTTAAGAAACCAGAAATTTGAATACAGATACATTATGAAAAAGGGGTGTGAAAACCTGAAATTGGATATATATATATATATATATATATATTCACATAAAAGGTCATTCATACTGAATTGGTATCAATATATCAATAGCATGCATTACATAAGTGATTCATACAAACATATATATATATATATAAAAGGTCATTCATACTGAATTGGTATCAATACATCAATAGCATGCATTACATAAGTGATTCATACAAACATGGTTATAATCCATTTTCTCATAGCATTTCTATGTTATCATATGGAGATAGGGTTAAACACACGGGTATGTTTATGAATGTGAGATATGTATTGATATGTGAATGCATGCTAGAATTTAAATACCATTAAAATTTCAGTAGCTTAGCGTGTGGGTTTCCCTGTACGCAGGTTAAGAGCCAGTAGACTGTTGAGTGATGTGAAGAGAATACAAAGCCAGGTAGAGTGACCCTTGTTGGGTCTGGTATTTTATCTCATTCATTTCATTATTGATTATTTTGCATGACATGGGATAGAGACATATTTTCTGGAACATGATTTTAATAAGGATGTGTAACTAATTAATTATGGTTTATTGAGGTTGATCTTGTAATAAGGGCAGTTGTTGTCCAAGCCAAATTATAGTTAATTTTGGTAAATTTCTAGATATAAAAATTGTTTCAATATAGAATATGTTAGATGTATGTTTAAAATTGCATAATATATAATATGGTGATCTTGATACATAGTTAAGTTAGAAAAGTTTTTAATTCAAAAAAATTTAGATAGATATGGTTGTGTGACATCTGTCTATACAGTGAGGTTTGACTTGACTCTATGGAGGGATGTTACAACTCTAGCAAGCATTCACATATTTAACTCTAAACATCTTATGAGAGTACAACTCATGAGAACTACTGTTTAATCCAGTTAAGGAGTATAATTAATGCTAGTATATTAATATTAATAATGTTGTCTTGATAATACTATGACTATAAATAGTTTTAGTATAGACACAATTAGATGTTCCAAGAAGTATATGATGTACCACGATCCAAAAGAAAGGTCGTTGATGGGCAGGAATGAAAAAGGACATTAGAGAGTTGACGATAAGATGCTTGACATGTCAATAAGTCAAGGCAAAACATCATGTACCCTTAGGTTTGATGCAACTGATTACAATACCTGAATAGAAATGGGAACAAATCACGATGGATTTTATAATTGGGTTGCCTATGACTCCGAGGAAGTTCGATATCGTTTGGGTCATAGTAGATAGGCTAATGAAGTCAGCACACTTCTTACCTATCAGGAGAGATTATTCCCTAAATAAGCTAGCATAGCTTTATGGGAATGAGATAGTAGGGCTATATGGAGTTCCAGTCTTTATCATATCGAACAAAGATCCTAGGTTCACATCCCAATTTCAGGAAAGGTTACAATGAGCTTTGGGTACTAAGCTTAGTTTTAGTATAGCTTTCCACCCATAGACAGACGATCAGTCGGAAAGGGTAATACAAATTTTGGAAGATATGATGAGAAGTTGTGTTATTGAATTTGAGGGAAGTTGGGAGAAATATCTACCATTAATGGAGTTTGCTTATAATAATAGCTATCAGTTTATCATCCAAATGGCTCCTTATGAGGCATTATACGATAGGAAGTGCCGAACACTGTTATGTTAGATAGAGTTTAGTGAGTTGAAGTTATTAGGACCAGAGTTGGTGCAAGAGATAGTGGAAAAAGTGAGGATTATACAAGAAATGTTAAAGGCTACTTCAGATAGATAGAAATCATAAATGGATCCCAAGAGAAATGATATAGAGTAGGAAGTGGGAGATAGAGTATTTCTTAAAGTTTCCTTAAGGAAAAAGGTCCTAAGGTTCAAAAAGAAGGGAAAGTTAAGCCTTAAATTTATTAGATTATATGAGATTTTAGAACGAATTGGACCAGTCACCTATAAAGTTGTTTTACCACTAGAGTTAAGTAAGATTCACAATGTTTTCCATGTCTCCATGTTGAAAAGGTATAAGTCAGATCCTTCACATGTCATCACAATTGAAAACATAGAGGTGAGGTCAAATCTCATATATGAGGAATCGATTGAGATATTGGTTAGAGAGAATAAAAAGCTCAGAAAAAAGCAAGTATCATTAGTCAAAGTCCTATAGTGGAATCAAACAACAAAAAAGGCTACATGGGAGAGTGAAGAGATGATGAAAGCACAATACCCCCAACTGTTCCAACACAGTACCACATGTAATTTCGAGGAAGAAATTTTTTTAGGGGGGAGAAATGTAACGCCTATAAATAGGACCTAGTAATTAACATGGATTAGAGATATAAGCATGTGATTAAGGGATATGATAAAAGAGTTGAAAAGATACAAGAAAGTAAAATGTCATAGGGTCGATGCTGGTGACAATGATTCCACGATTGTGAACTATCACGAGATGGAATTATGGGTTTAAGTAGATTCACAGCCATGATAGCAGTTGTCATGCTCGTGAACATCATCAGCTATAAATTCCATCAGTTGTTTTTTCTTGCTCTCATGACCTAAAACCAAGTGAAACCCTAGAATTCGAAAGATTTCTCATACCATAGACCAATGCTTATGTTTTTCTTTTGATTCCCGGCCCTAAACACCTAAGCCAAAGTAAAAAATCAAAGTTTAAACAAGTTCTTGTGTAAGAGGAGCAGAAAGAAGAGGTGTTTTGAGGAGGCCCGATCCATAAGAGAAAGAGAGAAAACAAATCTCCCTTTCCAATTTTGTTTCCTTTGATTAAGGTAAGGAATCACATTTTCCTTTCATTTTTACAAGCTTTCCATAGCTTTAATCATGCTTAGTTCATTTATGGTAGAGACCCATTTTCAAGTGAGTTTGGGTTTTGAGTGATCAATAAGTTTTCATAGCCTAAGACCTCTCTTTAAGTTGTTTAAAGGTTATAATAAATGTTAGTAAGGAGTTATATAAGATTATGGTTGTTAAAAGGGTTAAAGTTAGAGTTTTAATCTTTATGGCTTTAAAGGATATGTTCAAAGGTTATGGATTATGATATAAAGATGTTATATGGGATAAAAGTTGAAAGAGGAGGTGGTGAAACCCACCAAAGGGATAAACAAGCTTGAGAAAAGCTTGGTTTTGAGGCTCCATTAGAGGTATATACATATGTGCATCTAAATTCCAAAATATGGCATGTTGTGTTAAATGGATGATAAATGAATGGCAAGCTTTAAATGCTAGTTCATTATCATAATAAGATGAAAATTAGTAATGAATGTCGTGATAAATGTAATAAACTGAATGATATGAGCATGAATACTAAGTTAGGCAAGAATTTCCTTGATAAGGATGTTTAAAAGGAATTTTATTGCTAAATAATATGAATGTATCTTAAGAGCCATTAATGAGCACAAGTTATGATGATGGAAAGGTAAGAAGAGGTTGTTGAACCGTAAATGCATAAAAAGGTATTAAATGAATTGATAGGATAAGTTAAGTTGAAATACGTTTTATGTGTTTATATGATGCTCTAACATGTTTTAAATGCATGTTTGAGATGAATGTTGATAGGAAAATGGGTTGTCATGGGGGAAGCCTTAGAGACCTTGCATGTGACTTGTAATGAATGCATGTTTTAATACTATTAATTGTTGGAAAATCTAGATTCATGCTTGTGACTAGGTGTTTATGACCGTGAATCTCATCAGAAGAGCAATGTTATACCTATGGCTATATTCTTCATAACAATGAAGAAAGTGCACAAAATGGACAAAAGCGTTCACAACTTAATTCACAGTTTAGTTCATAGGTAGAGGTGCTCGTGAATGAACCTTCACAGCCATGAACACATAGTTCACGCCTATGAATCTTGCTTTAAAGGAAATATGCTAATTGTTACAATGGCTATAAACATTATTCAAAATAATATGATTGAAGTATGTTTGTATGATTTCCAGCACATGGAGGTTACATGATGAGTTTCCATATGAAAAAGTATATATGTTATATTGAAGTGTAATAAAGGTAATATGAACAAGTAGAGCCCAGACTCGATACTAAGACTAGCAGCAGGATAGATGGTGCACTATTAAGGGGGCGTACGGTATCGTAGTTATATATATTTAGTTATTTAATGTGGCCAAAGCTCGGAGAGTGCCATTAACTTGAGGAGCCTGGACTGACACATATGATGATCAAAAGTATTTTTACTCAAAAGTTTCATATTTACTTAGTCAAAGTGGCTTAAGCCCGAAGAGCACCATTAACTTTAGGAGATTGGATTGACACCTATAATTGTAGATAGTGGCAGGGTGGCTTAAGCTTGAAGAACGTCCCTATTCATAATATGTATCCAAATGGTCTGTGTTGAAAGTCATTGGGCAGTGAATATAAAGTAATGAAAGGATAAAGAAAATGGAAAGGAAGTTCGAGGACTCAAGTATACATGTTTCATTGTTAAGACTATATGCTATGGTTACCTTCATATGTCTAATGACGTTGCTTAACATCACAAAGTAAGGATTTCATATGATTTGATGTATTCAATGACATGCCATGATCTAATATATGATGCCATGACTTTTTATTATATGATAAGGTAATTATACATGACTTGATGTATGATGTCATGATTACATATAATGTTTGATTTAATGTGGAATTTCTATGCCTATATGTATAACGAAGCTTTCAAAAGCTTACCATGTGGGTGTTTTTCCCACGTAGATTAGAGCATAACAGTTAAAGATAGGGGTTGATCAAGAGAAGTTAGCTCAACATTAGAGACAACAGAACAAACCCTGAGAGGGTTGATGATATCTCATGTCACGTTTTGCATACTTTTTGTACTTGTCATAGGAGGGGTTGTTTACCTCTATACATGTCTGTAATGTAAGAATCATATAATTTATGTCAAAGGTATGTAATTTTGTAAACCTCTGGACAAAGGTTAGTCATTTTATAAAATTGTGAATTTAAATGTTAAGTCAAGTTTTATCTTTTTGTATGTTTTATACAAGCCATCATGGCCATGGTGCAAAGAAAAAGTTTTAAATTTCATGGGGTTTTCTACATAGAGTTTGTGTGACACTCATTCGTTTAGCCAAGTTAATCCTGGTTTGGTCAGAGGGCGCTACATTGAGTATGTTAGGAACCAGATTCTTAAAGTGAGCGCTCTTAGTCTTCATTATATCCCAACTGTAATCACTACAAAAGTTGTGCCAATCTGCAGAGGGATTAAAATCATTTGCTTCACTTTCATTTATTAAGCCCTCATGTGGTAGCTTGAAGATATCTGAAAATTTTGAGGTCATGAGAGATTTCTCTTGCTTGAAGAGCTGGAAGGAGACCTTACCAACAATAGTTACTTATAAGGTACTTAGAGACTCTAAGGTAGGCTCTTTAAAAGTGGGCTTGTAGATGTCTATGAATTCTAGTAAACCAAATTACTGAAGTCAGACTTTCGTATCTAATTCAAGGCTAAGAGTGTAGCACCCCCACACCCAAACCGCATGTGCCCGGATGAAGGGGCGCTACTACTGTCTTCTTCTTTAAATCACTATTTTCTTTTATGTTTGCTATAAAGCCACACATTTTTTTTTGATATACAATAAATAATATACATTTTATTACATAAGATAATATTTATAAATATCAATTTACTACTTAACAAAAATTGAAAACTAATTTACAAACTTATAAGTATATATAACATGAAAAATAAAATACAAGAGTTTAAAAGTTTGTGACCCACTATTTCGAGATTGGCTGTTTCAATTTGAATAGGATCACTGCTTGTTTTATCTACCGCCTTCAGCTACCTTTCTATATCTGTGCGGAAGGAACTCCCACGCTAAGCTCTAAGCTTAATGGTGCATATAAATAAGGCAATGTACTATATTATGCAATAAGCATTAACATGTATCATTTTATGCATTAAAATCTTTGCATGTTATTCCTATCAACATATCCCTATTTCATACAATTATAAATATCATGCTTACATATACAATGTTATTTACATTATCTTTAATGATAAGATACTCTTTTAATCTCTTTAGTATTCTATCTCAATTTTCTTATTTTTCAACTTATCTTCATTATCTTGCCCACATCACTCTAAATTTGGACTGACTGGATACGGGTTATGGATTAGGTGCGCTCCCAGAGCTATAGCCACCCTATCCACTATCTAACTCAACAGAGCTTCTCAATTCAATGACGCTCCTAGAGCTTAAGCCACATTGATTGAGTATTATTTCATCATAGATGAATAACCGGACCAAGGGCATTCTCCGAGCTTAAGCCACCTTGCTCTCAATTTATATATGCTTAACGAAGCTTCTCAAGTCAAATGCGCTCCCAGAGCTTAAGCCACATTGATCGAGCATCTTAGATCAATGGCGTTCCTAGATCTTAAGCCACATTGATTGAGGAATATCTCATATAGTATGGTACCGTTTGCCCCCATAATGACATGTCATCTATCCTGTTTCTAGTCCATAGGTAGAGTAATGGACATGTTCGTATTTTCACATTAATCATATATCTTTATTTAATTTTAATTTACATCCATTTCATCATTCTCATATTATACATATCATCATCATCATTCTTAAATTTTGACACATCAATATTCTCATGTATCAACATCTCAATTTTCTTATTTTGCAAACATATCATCATGCTCATACATACTGGATAACATCTTTTCATTTGTTTAACTAGATACATCAGTAGATAATCATATTCATAATTTATTTAAAAACAGAGCATTCATGATCGTGACTACTAATTCAAGCCCGTGAATTAGTTCACGCCCGTAATTCAATGCCGCGAACGCTACTGGAATGAATCATGCCAAAAGAATTCACGGTCGTGATTACTCATTTATGCCTGTGAATGAGTTCATGTTCGTGATTCCAAACCGTGAATGTTTCTATAATGAATAGTACCATTTCCACACCAAAGTCACAACCGTGATACATCAAGTTCACGCCCATGACCCGATAGTCACGCCCGTGACTTTCTACAAGAAATCTGCATATTCACATTTTATTCATTCTAAATACACCAAATCATATCAAAACACAACTCAAAACATGGTCGTGACACACATAGTCATGCCCGTGAAACATGAAAGAGAAACATGTCAGACGCGATTATTAGGGTTGGTGCAATGGCTATTTCCGCATTAAATGCAATCAAACGACTAGAATTCACCATGGAAGTATAAGTGCAAGTCATTTATGAATCCAGAACAAGAGAATAGCTAATATTTCGAATCAAAATCTTGTTGTAAGCCATTTGTGCATTTAATACTTTCAAAACAAATATTTATTCTCTGTAAAAATCTTTTTGCTTATTATTTTTTTAGCATTAAAGATTTTTAAGTGCTTCTCTCTGTAATCATCTACTTAAGTGAGTTATTGGGTATCTTGGGATTAAGAGTAGAACACTTGTAAGGGTTAGTTGTGTGAGTTTTTAAAACACAAGGTAAAGGTTATTTGTGTGAGCCTTCAAAAACACAAGGAATTGGTTATTTGTGTGAGCCATTAAAACACAAGAGATTTTTTAGGTTAGGTGTGATCCATTGTTAGAAACACCATAGTTGGGAGTGAGCTTGTAAAACTCCATTGTAACACTTAGTGTGTTAGTGAAACTCCCAATTGCGCTTGGAGAGAGGAGTAGGGTTTGTTAACACCCGAACCTTTATAAAAATCCTTGTGTCAAATTTCTCTATCCCTACTAAACTTAATTTTTATTTTCGCACCTAAAAGTTAAAATTATTAATATCCAATTGAACCCCCCTTCTTGGCTCAATATCTGGGCAACAATTGGTATCAGAGCTTTGTCTTGTATCGAAGCCTAAACAACGCTAGTAAAGATCAATATATGGCCAATGAAGGATTCCAAAGACTCAAGCCTTACTTTGATGAAGCAAATTATGTCCATTGGAAGTTTCGGATCGAGACATATTTGGATAGTGAAGGAATTGAAGTATGGGATCGTGTACGAAAAGAATGGACACCACCAACCAGAAGAGGAGCTGATGGTGAAGAAGAAATCTTATCAAGAGATGATTGGACCAAGCCTCAAAGAAGAACAAACTTCAAAAATAAGAAGGCAATGACAATTCTCTCAAGCTCATTATCCATTGAAGAATGTGGAAGAATACAACACTGCCCAACAACCTACAACATGTGGAAGACATTGGAAAATTATCATGAAGGAACTAAACAAGTCAAATTCAAGAAGATTCAACTTCTTACTTCAGAATATGAGCTCTTCAAAATGAAATCCAATGAGTCAATCACTGACATGACCAATCATCTTCTAGCTATCATAAATGGAATGAGGAAACTTGGAAAGCATATGAGCTTGGAAGATGTAAACAAAAAAATCCTGAGAAGTCTTCCTCTTAAAGATTACGGTTCAAGAGTTGCCGGTATAGAAGAGGCAAATGAAGACACGAGCACCATGAATAATGATGTGCTTATTGGCAAACTTCTCACTCATGAAATGGCAGTAAAAAGAGATAGAGACCTTGAAGCAGAGCCAGAAAAAAGAAAGCCTCTAGAACTAAAAGCCTCTACTTCAAAATCTCAAGAAGAAGTTGAAGATGATGAGGAAATGAGTGATGATGCAAATGAGGACATTGTTATGCTCTCAAGAAGGCTGAAAAGAATCATTGAGAAGAAAATGAGCAACTCTAGAAAATTCAGGCAAAGAAACCTAAACCTATTTCTAATGATGCACAAAGAAGTAAAGAAGAGGTAAAGTGCTATGAATGTGGAAAGAAAGGGCATATTAAACCAGAATGTCCAAGGCTCAAGAAGCATAAAAGCAAATACCAAAGAGATAATGGGGAGAAAGGTCACAAAGCCACATGGGATGATGAAAGCTCTTCAAGCGAAAAAGATGACAATGAAAGCGAAGAGGTCAACCTATGCTTCATGGCTATTGAGGATCACGTCTCGGATAAGGTAAGATCACTACACTCATACTCCTTCAATAATGATAGTAGTGATAATAATAGTAGTAGTAATGATGATGATGATGAACAAAGCCTTATAAAAGAATTGAATCTAGAATTAGAAAAATATAGGAGTAAGTTCTATACTTATAAGAATAATATTTCTAATTTAAAAAAAAATGGATGCTTTAGAAAAGGAGAACCTTAAGCTTAAATCATCTAATGAATCTCTTCAAAAGTCATTAGATGAATACTCATCAAAACCCTCAACTAAATATTTGCTTAAAGAAAATAATACTTTGAAAAATGAGGTTGAGGAACTTAAAAATTCCATTTCAAAATTCCACAAAGGAAAAGAGAGTTTAAATACTCTCATAGTGTCTCAAAGACCTCCCTTAATTAGACATGGTCTAGGATATAAGGACACATCGTCATCTTCTCACAAGACTACTTTTGTTAAGTCAAGTGAACCTCACACCTCCACACTTGGTGGAACAACACCAAGGAATAAGTACACTAAACCTTCTATACATAAAAAGAATAATCATGCCTTTTTGTATAAGAAGCATATCAGTCTAATAGAAATATGGAATTCAAAAGCATTATGAGACCAAAAATCATTTTCAGACCTAAACTGTGTAATTATTGCATGAAATTTGGTCACATAAATAAATATTGCTGAATAAGGAAGGCTCATTGGGAAACTTCATGTGCTAACCCCTAAGGACCCAAGCTCATTTGGGTACCTGAAAATCATACTTGAATTGTGATTCTATAGGTATGCCTCAAGTCCACAATAAACAAAAATGCTTGGCTAGTAGATAGTGGATGCTCAAGGCATATGACAGGAGACAAAGAACTCTTCAATGAAATCAAAAGTATTGATGGAGGTAAAGTTACCTTTGGAAACAATGTTAAGGGTAAGGTAATTGGCATTGGTTCTATTGGTATTAATGGTACTTCTTTTATTAAAGATGTCTTACTTGTTGATGGCTTGAAACATAACTTGTTAAGTGTAAGTCAATTATGTGATAAAGGAAACAAAGTAACCTTTACTTCCAACGAATGTCTTGTAACCTCTATTTATGGTCAAAAGATATTTAAAGGAAGTAGAGATGCAAACACCTACATAATAGAATTACATGAAATATCTAACCATTTCTCTAAGTGTCTTGTGACTACTAGTGATGAATCTTGGCTGTGGCATAGAAGGCTTGGTCATGCAAACATGAACTTAATTCAAAGCCTCAGCACAGGAGAACTGGTAAAGGGAATGCTAAAAGTAAAATTTGATAAAGACAAGACATGTGAACCTTGCCAAAGAGGAAAGCAACACAAGTCATCTTTCAAATCCAAAAACATAGTAAGTACCTCAAAACCTCTGCAAATCTTACATCTAGATTTATTTGGACCTACTAGAATTGCAAGCTTAGGAGGTAAACATTATGCCCTTGTCATCGTAGATGATTAGTCTAGATTTACTTGGGTAATTTTCTTAGCTCAAAAGAGTGATGCTTTTGAAAATTTCAAAAACATTGCTAAAAGAGTTCAAAATGAAAAAGGATATTGTATTTCAAAAATACGAAGTGACCATGGCAAAGAATTTGAAAATGAAAATTTTGAAAGTTTGTCTTGAACATGGCATTTCGCAGAATTTCTCATCTCCTACAACACCTCAACAAAATGACGTAGTTGAAAGAAAAAAGCGAACCTTAATTGAAATGGCTAAAACAATGCTTACTGAATATGATCTACCAACTTACTTTTGGGCAGAAGCCACAAATACAACTTGTTATATTTCAAATCGAGTTTTCAAAAGACCTCTTTTAAATAGAACCTCATTTGAGCTATGGAATGGAAGAAAGCCATTGATATCATATTTTAGAGTATTTGGATGCAAGTGCTTCATATTGAATACCAAGGACAACCTTGGAAAATTTGCTTCTAAATCTGATAAAGGTATCTTTTTAGGATACTCTACATCTAGCAAATCATATAGAGTATCAAAAAAAAGGTCATTAACTGTTGAAGAATCAATGCATGTTGTTTTTAATGAATCTAGTAGACTTGATCTTGTGAAAGGTAGTGTTCTTAATGATGTTGTATGAACCATGGAAAGACTTGATCTTGGAAATAAAAGAGAAGAAAATGATCAAGAAAATTCACATCAAGATGATTCTCTACCTCAAGCTCAAAAGGAAAATAGGCAAGAGCTCCCAAAGGAATGGAAATTGACAAAAGATCACCCCAAAGAGCAAATCATTGGTGATCCTTCAAGGGGAGTAAGTACTAGATCTCATCTCAAACATTTAGCTTTTGATCTTGCTTTTGTTTCTCAAATTGAGCCTAAAAATATTGATGAGGCTCTTAATGATGAAAGTTGGGTGATTGCCATGCAAGAGGAACTCAACCAATTTGAGAGAAGTAAGGTATGGACCTTAGTACCTAGACCCAAGGAGCATCAAATTATAGGTAGCAAATGGGTGTTTAGAAATAAACTAGATGAACAAGGTTCAATAACTAGGAATAAGGCTAGATTGGTTGCAAAAGGGTATAATCAGGAAGAATGAATAGATTATGATGAGACTTATGCTCTTGTAGCAAGATTAGAAGCCATAAGAATACTTCTAGCATATGCTTGCCACATGAATTTCAAACTCTTTCAAATGGATGTGAAAAGTGCCTTTTTGAATGGTTTTATAGAAGAAGAAGTATATGTACAACAACGACCAGGTTTTGAAAGCCATGATTTTCCTAATCATGTTTTTAATCTTTCAAAAGCTTTATATGGTTTGAAACAAGCCACAAGAGCTTGGTATGAAAGACTAAGTTCTTTTCTCTTAGAAAATAGCTTTACAAAAGGGAATGTTGACACTACATTATTCATTAAAACGCATAAGCATGATATTCTAATTGTTCAAATTTATGTTGATGATATCATATTTGGGTTTACTAATGAATTGCTTTGTCAAGAATTTGCTAAATGTATGACTAGGGAATTTGAAATGAGCATGATGGGTGAGCTAAAATATTTTCTCGGTCTACAAATAAAACAAGGCAATGAAGGCATATTCATCAACCAATCCAAATATGCCAAAGACTTAATTAAGAAATTTGGAATGGAAGGATGCAAGAATGCCAAGACTCTAATGAGCACATCAACAAAATTAGACAAGGATGAAAAGGGTAAGAGCATTAATGAAAAGCTCTATAGAGGTACGATCGGATCACTTTTATATATTACTGCTTCTAGATGCGACATAATGTATAGTGTTTGCTTATGTGCACGATTTCAATCATGTCCAAAAGTGTCTCATTTACATGCAGTAAAAATAATTCTAAGATACATGGCTCATTGCATATAGGTTTATGGTATCCTAGAAATTCATCCTTTTATATTGTAGGATATTCAGATGCAGATTATGCTGATAGTCTTTTAGATAGAAAAGTACTTCAGGTACTTGTCACTTTATTTGAGAGTGCTTAGTTTCTTGGTTTAGCAAGAAACAAGTTTCAGTTACTCTTTCAACTGCTGAAGCAGAGTATGTAGTAGCAGGATGTTGTTGTACACAAATCCTTTGGATGAAACAACAACTTAAGGATTATGGTCATGATATGAACCATATACCTATTAGATGTGACAATACAAGTGTTATAAATCTATCAAAGAATCCCATTCAACATTCTAGAAGTAAGCATATTGACATTAGACACCACTTTATTAGAGATCATGTTCAATATGGAGATGTTGCATTGGAATTTATAAGCACAGAAAATCAATTGGCAGATATATTCACTAAGTCTCTAAATGAGGAAAGATTTAATTTCATTAGAAGATAACTTGGTATGATTGATGGATTAACCTTGTGATTGCCAAATTGTTAAATCTTAAGAGATAATCTTGCTTTTGTATCATCATACTAGATATAAGGAAGTTAATGGAATTTTATGTTATAAGGGATATAATCTTCATAGAAATGATTTAGTCTTATTTTAGGACTTAATTTTATTTGATGAAAATTTTAGGCAATTCATGCCCGTGAATTAAATAGCCAAAAGAACTAGTAGCTTTCACGACTTGATTCGCGACATGGTTTATGGCTATGTTCATGACTTCATTCACTCCCATGAAAATCCTTGTTCACGTCTGTGATGCATTTTCACGCCCGTGAACATTTTCACCAAAAACTCACATAAGCGTTCATGCTTTGAGTCACGCTTCGTTTCACGGGCATAAGTAGTGAAATTCAAAAGTTCATGCCCGTGACTCTTTTTTTACCACCGTGATAGTTCATCATTCACGCCCGTGACATTAAAATGTCACGACCATGAACCATTTCACGTCTTTACTCACGGGTAGAGCACCCCTTCAGCAAACTGTGAACACGACACTTCACTCCCGTGACTAAATATTTCACGCCCGTGAATGTATCGGCTATATAACATTTCTGCCGGTTATTTTTCACATTTCAACTTTCCAACTTCTTGAAACTACTCTCATTTACACACATTGAATGGTACATTGAAGATTTCGGCCCCCTAGTCACAAATTTCTTCTATAAATACCATAAAAAACCCCTTTCATCATCAAAAATCATCTTTCCTTAGGGTCTCCTCACAAATTCTGTCAAACTTATTCAAACTCTTCAAAGTTCATTTCTTCAAATCAACATGGAAACCGGCTCATCAAAGGGTACGAGGAAGAAATCTCATGCTCCCAGGAGGTATTTAGACTACCTAATGAACAAAATCCCGGAGCATTGCCATCCTAGGTACTTAACCCTTAAGAAAAGGCCTTTCCTTTCATTAAGGTCTTTTAAATGGCAGACGGTACGCACTCTCAGGCTTGAGACAACGATGACAGAGCAACTCCAGGCCTGTCATTTGAAAGATTTTATGGACATTCATCAGCCCACCTTGAGAGAGCCTACCTTGGAATTCTTGAGCACTTTGCAAGTGTCTCCCATCGGTGTAGTGAAATTTCAACTGTGCAGCAATTCGAACACTCACTCTGCCACAAAATTCGGGGATTTATTCAACCTACCCTCGGATGGCATCCTCAACGACAGCGAAGTTGAGTTCTATGCAACTCAAGCATGGACTCACTTTGGTCTGGATTCCAGCTGGGACGTAAAGAAGACCAAAAGCACTCATCTTCGATCCCCAGTGCTCAAATATCTGCATATGTTTCTAAACTATAGCATATTTTCTCGAGGAGACAACAATGGCACCATTCGGAAGTCTGAGCTTTTTCTCTTGGAGATGGCCCGAAGAGGCCTCACAGTGGCACTTTCTCGATGGTTTGCGAACCATCTCCTGTCCCTTGCCACCAAGCCCTCCGGAGACATACTTATTGGTGGGTATGTAACCCATATGGCCTTGAAGCTTGGATATCTAAAGCTGGATGACCATCACTATAATCTCATCCCAGGGCATCCTCGAGACCGATTGGATGTAGAGTCTTTCATCAAGATAGGAGTGGCTGTTCGAATTGTCCATGAGAACAACATTTACTATCGCTTCATCGACACTGCTGGCGAAAGCATTTGGGAAGATAATGACTCGAAGGACTTCAAAGCCGACCTCCAAGGTATCCAGCAGAAGAAAAGGGCTCGAGTTGAGATGGCACCTCCTGAGGTTGAGCAAGACATCGGACAATCCTCTGCCTCCACACCAAATTTGGCTCAGTAAGTGGTTGACCTCCTAGCACCACGATTTGAGCAGCTGTAGGCTTCTATGGATGATAGGTTAGAGCACCTCAAGGACTTCATTGAGTCTAGGATGGACAGCCTCGAGGTAAAAGTTGCTCGTCTTAGGGATAAAATGTCCGGATAGATATTAGGCTTTATGTTGGCCTTGCTATGTTTGTGTCTTGCTTCTTTGTTTTTAGGAAATTTTAATTTCCTTTCTGAATTTTATTTACTTTTGTTTGTATTTCACTTTTCATCTATTAATATAATTGCTTTGTTTTTCTATTATGGTTAATCTTTATTCTTTTTGTTGATGACCAAAGGGGGAGAAACTAGTAATATATATTAAGATAAGTGCAAGCAATACTTAATTTTGATTCAAAATGAATATGCAAGTATGCAATTGAGCTTTATACACCTTAAAGATATCATCAGTATACTTTGCATATACCTTGATGCAAGTTACATAAATGAATATGCACATGATATACTCTAAATATACCTTACATATACTTCATGATTTAAAGAAAATTTTGGTATATATTGGATATACTTTGCATATAACTTGCATATACTTAAAAATATAAAGTATATTTTAAATGCTACACTTCATCATTCTCTACAATTCTTGCACTTCATTATTTTTTATCCTAAGCATCTTTTGAGGGGAAGACTTCTCAAAAGCACATATTGCTAGATTATTTGTCACCATCAAAAAGGGGGAGATTGTTGAACCTTGAAGGGTATTTTCGTCATTTTGATGATAACAAATAAAATAGCAATATTGTATTTAACATACTTATTTTCTAAGTCTATTGAACAGGGTATGATATATGTTAGCAAGAATGGAGAATGAAAGATTAAACTTCAAAAGATAAAATTGAAGAAGTAGCATATTCACACCTGTGACCCTATATGTCACGCCCGTGATTATGCCTAGTGCCAAAAAACCAACATTTAAAGTTCATGGCCATGAAGAAAAATAGCAACCATGAATGATCATATCAGTCACGCCCGTGAAAAGACATGGCAAATTCTTCCAGAGAGCTTCACGGCTAGAGTCACCACTTGGACCGCGGCTTGGAAGGTTGTCACGCCTGTGAAGATTAAATGTCACGCCCGTGAACAAATACTTCAAAACCTTCCAGAATGCTTCATTCATGGCCAAGGTCACTACTTAAGTCACGGCTTGGAAGAACAGTCACAATCGTGACACACATAGTCACGCCCATGAAACATGAAAGAGAAACATGTCAGGCGCGATTATTAGGGTTGGTGCAACAACTATTTCTGCATTAAATGCAATCAAATGGCTAGAATTCACCATGGAAGTATAAATGCAAGTCATTTATGAATCCAGAATAAGAGAATAGCTAATATTTCAAATCAAAATCTTGTTGTAAGCCATTTGTGCATTTAATACTTTCAAAACAAATATTTATTCTCTGTAAAAATCTTTTTGCTTATTATTTTTTTAGCATTAAAGATTTTTAAGTGCTTCTCTCTGTAATCATCTACTTAAGTGAGTTATTGGGTATCTTGGGATTAAGAGTAGAACACTTGTAAGGGTTAGTTGTGTGAGTTTTTAAAACACAAGGTAAAGGTTATTTGTGTGAGCCTTCAAAAACACAAGGAATTGGTTATTTGTGTGAGCCATTAAAACACAAGAGATTTTTTGGGTTAGGTGTGATCCATTGTTAGAAACACCATAGTTGGGAGTGAGCTTGTAAAACTCCATTGTAACACTTAGTGTGTTAGTGAAACTCCCAATTGCGATTGGCGAGAGGAGTATGGTTTGTTAACACCCGAACCTCTATAAAAATCCTTGTGTCAAATTTCTCTATCCCTACTAAACTTCATTTTTATTTCCGCACCTAAAAGTTAGAATTATTAATATCCAATTCAACCCCCCTTTTTGGCTCAATATCTAGGCAACATTTTGGTAAATTGTAATTTAACCTAAAATTTATCAAATTTTGCAATTTAGTCCTTTACCGTAAATCAAGTTCTTTAAGTTTTATAATCACTTAATTAGGAATATATCACATAATTTAGTCATTACTTGATTAATTATAATAAAAAATATGAATTTAAACTCCGATCAGTTAAACACATCAATTTTGTGACACGTGCGACTTGGTGTCTAAATTAGCGGATAATACAAAGAGCCTTGATGCAACCTCAATCCTATGTCCAGGTCGACAAAATAGGCCGCTTCTTGAGAGAAGCATACTTTTGATAGAAGTGTCGGGGAAGAACATTGAGTAGACAGTTTATATATAGCTTTGCAGTCGTGCTCTTTCTCTTTCCTTTGGAGAAACTAGCTCCGAAGGCCATGGTAGTGGTTGAAATATTTGAAGAAAAATGAAAAAGGTGAAACAAAGATACATAGTTTTATTCCTACGTGAAAAATCAAAGAAACTTGAGAAAAATTGGATGAAGTTGATGATTGTAATGTTTAGAGGATGATTCCATCAAGGATTTGTGGTGAAAAGGTGTTTGGAAGGTCGGATTTTGCAAGGATAGTGAAGTAGGATGTGGTTGTCACAATTTTAAAGAGAGAAGATTGAGAGAAACAGTAACATTTCAAGCTTTATATCGAACGATTCATAGCAGTGAAAAAAAGTTCACAGGCATGAATATTCGTATTCATGGGAAGAACAAATGGTGACCCATCCCGTGACCAAAGATGTGAATACTTATGTTGTTTAAAGCATTTTAAGTTCATAGTTGTGACATAAAATAGTCACGAGATCAAACCGTGACCCAAGGCATAAGCCAAAACGTGATCGTTTATGTCGTTTTTGGCTACTATTTTCACGATAGTGAATATTTGCTCACGGATGTGAAGACCTAAAATATGGCAAAAAAATAAAACATGATTCAAACAAAAGGTTGTGATATATGATTCTTTCATTAAACATGATTTTTTATGACAAATAATCATTAATCACACAATTTGAATATGCAAATCATCAAATATATGAAATATTACTCAAGGTTCACAATTTGAACATCAAAGATACACAAGTGAGAAAAGTGAATGTAATTCATGTTAAAAATAATTTTAAGACAATGTGCTCCCATCAAGCATACAAAGCCTCATCAATATTCCTTGGCTCAATTTGAGAGACAAAAGCAAGATTACAATCTAAAAACTTAAGATTGGATCTAGTACTTGCACTTTTGGTGGGATCATTAATGATTTGCTCCATAAGATAGTTTCTTATGAATTTCCATTCCTTTTGAAGCTCTTGGGTGCCTTGCTCTTGAGCTTAAGGTAGTAGATTATCTTAATGCTTCTCTTGTTGTTGCTTTTCTTGATCATCATTATCATCACTCTTTGAGGTGTCATCATTCTCTTCATGATCAAGGTCAAGCTTATCCATTGTACCTATAATATCATTAAGAGCACTACCTTTCACAAGATCAAGTTTACTAGATTCATAAAAAATAACATGCATAGACTCTTCTACAACTAATGATCTTTTACTAAATAATCTCTAAGCTTTGCTAGTTTTGGAGTATCTTAAGAAGATACCTTCATCGGATTTATAAGAAAAATTTCCAAGGTTATCCCAAGTATTTAATATAAAACACTTGCATCCAAATACTCTAAAATATGAGATAAGGGTTTTCTTCCATTCCATAGCTCAAAAGAGGTTTTATTTAACATTGACCTTTTGAAAACTCAGTTAGAAATATAACATGCGATATTAATGGCTTTGGCCTAAAAGTAGGTTGGTAACCTATACTCATTAAGCATTGTTCCAGCCATCTCAATTAGAGTTCTATTTTTCCTTTCAACAACTCCATTTTTTTGAGGTGTTCTAGGAGTTGAAAAATTATGAGAAATACCATATTCTAAACAAAAAATTTCAAAATTTTTTGTTATGATCACTTCTTATTTTAGAAATAAAATACCCTTTTTCATTTTGAATTCTTTTGGAAAAGTTTTTAAAGGATTCAAAAGTATCGGTCTTTTGAGCTAAGAAAATTACCCAAGTAAATCTAGAGTAATCATCTACAATGACAAAAGCATAGTGTTTCCTCCTAAACTAGCAACTCTAGTAGGTCCAAAAAGATCTAGATGCAAAAGTTATAAAGGTCTAGAGGTACTTAATATATTCTTAGACTTGAATGATATTTTTTTTGTTTTCCACTTTGACATGGTTCACATGTCTTATCTTTTGCAAATTTAACTTTTGGCAGTCCATCCATTAGCTCTCCTTTGCTAAGGATTTGAATTAAGTCCATACTTGGATGACCAAACCTTCTATGTCATAGCTACTATTCATCACTAATTGTCATAAAACACTTAGAGAAAAGGTTAGATAGCTTGTATAAATCTATTATGTAAGTATTTTCATCTTTATCGCCTTTAAACATCTCTTGACCAATTGGGGTGGTCACAAGACATTCATTAGAGGTAAAATTGACTTGGTTTCCCTTATTAAATAATTGACTTACACTTAATAAAGTATGCTTTAAACCATCAACAAGTAAAAAATTTTCAATTCAAGAAGCACTATTTAAATCAATTGAGCCAATCCCAATTACCTTACCCTTGGCATTGTTTCCAAAGGTTACCTTACCACCGTCAATTCTTTCAATTTGAGTGAAAAAGGCTTCTCTTTCAGGTCATGTGCCTTGAGCATCCACTATCCATTAGCCAAACATTTTTCTTTGATGTGGACTTGAGGCATAACTACAAAATAACAATTTAGGCTTAGTTTTTAGGTACCCAAATGAATTTGGGTCATTGGAGTTAGTACTAGAAGATTCCCAATGAGGCTTCTTTATAAAACAATGTTTGTTTATATGCCCAAGCTTCATGCAATAGTGGCATTTTTTAGATTTAAATATGCTTTGCCACTTTGTAATAGGTTTAGGCTTTACTACTTTCCTAGGTGAAGTATGTTCACAATGACATAAACATTCATGTGTTGTGAGTGCTTTCCTAGGTGCATGATTCTTATATAAGATTCATGTGTTATGAGTGCTTTCTTAGGTGCATGATGCTTATATAAGATTCATGTGTTGTGAGTGCTTTCCTAGGTGCATGATTCTTATAAAAGAAAGCATGATTAACCTTTTGAGGTTTTCCTCATGGGCCATGAGACCCTTGATTACTCTTCTTTTTAGTAGAGGGTTTTGTGTGTGCTTTACCACTAGCCCTTAGGGTTATTACCTTAATAGTAAAGTTTTGTGGTGTGTTAGATCTAACAAATATAGTTTTAGGTGAAGTAGATGATGATGCTTCATTGAAGCCTAAGTTATGTCTCACCAAGGGATGATTTTAAGATAAAATTAAGGTATTCAAATTCTCCTTCCCTTTGTGAAATTTTGAGATAGAGTTTCTAAGCTATTCAACATCATTTTTTAAAGAATTATTTCTTTTATTAGAAAATTGGTTAAAGGTTTTGACGAAAACTCATCTAATGACTTTTTTAAGTAGTCATTTTAGCTCTTCAACTACCTTTTAAAAGTTATTGAAATCCTTTTTAAGTTTAGATCTATTTTTTCTATAAATATCAAGTTTCATTTTGTACCTTTCGATCTTTAGATTTAGTACTTCAACTATATCATCATCATCATCATCCATTAAATCATACAAGTCATCACTAGGTTGGGATGTAAAGCATACCTCATCATTAGAGTAATCTTCAACAGCCATAAAGCATAAGTTAGCCACCTCTTCTTCCTCTTCTTGAATGAGTGTTGAGGTTTCATAATCCTAAGTGGCTTTGTGACCCTTTTCTTCATATTCTTTGTTGGATCTCCTCTAGTACTTCTTGACCATAGGGCATTCTGATCTAATGTGTCTCTGTTTCCCATATTCATAGCACTCTACTTCATCTTTGCCTTTTTAGATGAAGAGTTTCTAGAAGGGAATCTTGAGGCTTTTTGCTTGTAGTTCTTAATTGAGCCATACTTATGGATGATCAACCTCTTAATTCTCCTTAAAAGCAAGGCTATTTGATTATCTCATTCACCAACCAACTCTTCATCACTAAGGAGATCTTCATCTATCGGCATTGAGGTTGAAGCTTTAAGTGCTAGAGGCTTTCTCTTCTCTTTTTCTCCTTCAAGCTCTTTTCCCTTACTAAAGTCATCTCATGGGAATTACACTAAAGTCTTCATTAGCTTCTTCTATACCCATAACTCTTGAGCCATAATCTCTAATTGGAAGATTCTTTAAAATCTTGTTGTTTATGTCTTCCAAACTATAATGCTTTTCAAGCTTCCTCATACCATTAATAATGGAATAAGACAATTGGTCATTTTAGTTATGGTTTTATTTGGTTTTATCTTGAAGACTCATACTCGGTTACAATAAGTTGAAACTTTTTGGACTTCACTTGCTTAGTGCCTTGTGGTAATTCTCCAATGTTTTCAAAATAGAATAAGCGGTAAGACAATGTTGAATCCTACCACACTCTTCAAGGGATAAATAGCTTATTAGAATTGTCACGACTTTTTTGTTTTTGCCATCTTCTCTCATTTGAGTTTTAGTCCAATTATCTATTGGGATGATCTCTTCTTCTCCTTCAGAGTTTGTTCTTGTCGGAGGTGTCCATTCTTTTCGAAGGGACTCCCAAACATCTATTCCTTCACTATCAAAATAGACTTCCATCTTGAATTTCCAATTTGCATAGTTAGCTCCATCAAAGAAGGGTTTGAGACTATAAAATCCTTCATTGGTCACCATTTGATCATTGCTAGTGCTTGTTAGGCTTGAATGCTAAACTTAGCTTTGATACCAATTGTTGCCCAAAACAATAACCAAGAAGGGGGTTGAATTGGTTGGTAATTAAAAACTTTACTTGAGGCAATTTTACCAAGGAATGATTTATGAGAGAGAAAGAGAAATTTAGCACACAAGATTTATAGAGATTCCGGTATTAACAAACCCTACTCCTCTCTCCAATCTTAATTGGGTATTTCTTTAACACTCAAAGCGTTACAAATGGAGTTTTTCCTAGCTCACTCCCAACTATGTATTTTACTCTCTTGGCTAACACCTAACCCAAAAAAACTATTGTATTTAATGGCTAACACAAAAATCAAATCCTTATGTTTTGATGGCTCACACAAAAACCTTTACAAAAGTTTCACTCACAACCGAACTCACTCAAACTCACTTTTGAATAATTGTTTGCATGAATGAAACACTCACCAACCAAAAAGTTCAACAATTCTGAGCAATTATGGTTCTTACAAGATAAAAGATAAGTTGGTGAAATCAATTAAATGCACAAGGCTATATAAGATTAAAAGATTGAATGCACATTTTCTCTTGTTTTCTAACCTTTAGAAGTCATAAATATGTTGTATTTATACTTCCCCTAACAAATATAGTCATTTGGGAAGCATTTAATTAAAAAATTCTTGTTCAGGGTCATCACTTAATGTTCACAAATGTGATTGTTCTTCATAGCCATGAATGAAGTGGTGAAGCTGATCTTGAATAGTTCTATCCAAAAATGAGAAGTCTTTCACAGACGTGACTTAGTCAAGCTTCACGGTGGTCCAAAGCTTCACTACCATGAACATTTGAAAGAATAGTCTTGGCACTAACTCATTCATGGGCGTTATTACATGAGTCACGAGCATGAATTGCTCTTTTCACAGTTGTGGCGATTCTTCATTATAGGCGTGACATTGTTCACTAGCATGAATATATGCTTCACAGGTATGAATTTTTGTTGATATTTATTCTTTTGAACTTCAACTAATTTCAATTAACTTCCTTCATGGTCTTTGGAATAAGTAACCTGTCTAACACACTTAGAATATAAAATGTGGTTAAATTAATTATTGCACAATTATTTATGATCATCAAATAACAGAAATACCGTTCAAGGTTCAACAGGTACATATAGGCATAAAAATTTGTACATGCAATCATGCATCATACATTAAGTCATATATAATCATAGTATCATATATAAGTCATGGCATGACAGTGAATACATCAAATCATATGAAATACCTTACCTTATGAGATTGGATAATGTCATTATACATAATACTATAACCATAGAGTATAAATATTAATGAATGTAATCACGTACATTTATGTCTTTGAACTTCTTTTTCCATTTCATTTAATTCCTTAGTCACTTTAAAATGATTGCTCAACAACTCTCAACATGGACTATTCAAAATCAGGTTGTGAATAGGGGCATTCGTCCAAGCTAAGCCACTCTACCACTGTCTATAATCATATGTCAGTCGAGGCTTCTTAAGTCAATGAAACTCTTCGAGCTTCAGCTATATTGACTGAGTAAATATATAACTTTTGCATGTAATATATTCGATAATCATGTGTGCCAATCCAGACCCCTCAAGTCAATGATGCCCTCCAAGCTTAAACCACATTGACTAAGTAAACATATAACTACGGTATCATAAATCCTCTTAATGACATGCCACCTATCCTACTTCTAGTCTTAGTATCAAGTCTAGGTTTACTTGTTGATATTATATTTATCATGCTTTATTATAACATTTATATCTCATAACATATATATTTGATCATATGTAAACTCATCGTATAACATTCATGTACTAATACCCATAGAAACATACTTAAAACATATTATCATGAAGGCTTGTGAATAACCATAACATTTAAGAAAACATTGTATATCATTTAAACAAACTTCATGGGTGTGTATGTTCACGATCGTGAATGCCTCACTCACGGGTAACCCTACCCTAGAACCAAACTGTGAACTAAGTCATGAAAGCTTCTATCCATTTTGTATACTTTCTTCACATGCATGAAGAAAAAGTCACATGCGTGACCTTATTCTTTTGATGAGATTCATGGTAGTGAACACCTAGTCACTATCGTGAATTTGGGTTTTCAAGCAGTTAAAAATATGCATTTAGTACAAGTCACATGCAAGGTCTCTAATGGTTGTCTCATGACAACCTTTTTCTATCAACATTCATCTCAAACATACCTTGATACATACTAAAGCATAAATAAACATATATTCACTCCATTACCCCTTTTTTCATGCTCATAAACTATCCTATGAAGCATTCATGTTTCCATATACATTTAACCATTTCTTACTTACCTCTTCCACCCATTAAGGCATCATCATTCATTACTCCATTTAATACATCTTTAGGCACATTTATTACATATAATATTACAAGCATCATTAATGCTCATTTAAGGCATACTTGCATTTCTCATACAATTACCCATATTTCATGGCATTAATTACATCATTTGAACTTGCACTTAGCTTAAAATTCATTTCTCACCAAATTAATGCACAACATACAATATTATAGGAATTTGAATTCATATATGTACATACCTCTAATGGAGCCATAAAAACCAAACTTCTCTTAAGCTTGCTTATCCCTTTGGTTGATTTCACCACCTCGTCTTTCAACTCCAATCACATATAACACATCTATATCAAAATATATAACATTTAAACTTAACTTTTAAAACCATAAAGATGAAAACTCTTACTTACAACCTTAGTCTCATATAACTTCTTACTAAAACATGTTATAACCTTTAACAACTTAAATAAGGGTCTTAAGCCATGAAAACATATTAATTACCCGAAACCCTAACTCATTTGGAAATGGGTCTCTACCATAAATGAACTAAATATGATTAAAGCTATGAAAGCTTGTAAAAATGAAAGGGAAATGTGATTCCTTACCTCAATCGAAGGAAACACAGCTAGAATGGGAGATTCGACTCTTCTTTTCCTCTTTAGGTTCTTTCTCTTTAAGGACACCACTTCTTTATGCTTTATTTTTCCGAATAACTTGTTTAAACTTTGATCTTTTGCCTTGGCTTAGGTGTTTAGGGCTGGTAATTAAAGAAAAACATAAGGCATTGGTCTCTGATCCAAAATTCTATCTCACAATGGTTCACAGTTGTGAAAGTATTGTCACGAACATGAACCCTGTGAGATTTCACCTTTTTGTCTCTTTTCAACTCTTTTCCCATAACCTTTTATCATATACTTATATCTTTTAAATTTGTATTATTTACTAAGCCCTAATTATGGACATTACATTTCTCTCCCCTTTAAAAGAATTTCATCCTCAAAATTACATGTAATGTTGCATTGAAATAGCTGGGGGTATTGTGTTTTCATCACCTATTCGTTTCCTATGTAGCCTCTTCCATTGAATGATTTGTCTATATGACTTTGACTAATGGTATTTGCTTATTTATGAGCTATTTAATCTCATGAACCAATATTTCAATTTGTTCTTTCTCATATATGAGATATTGTCTCAACTCTATGTTTTCAGCTCTAATGACATGCGATGGATCTGACCTGTACCTTTTCAATATAGAGGTATGAAAAAAATTGTGAATTTTACTTAACTCTGGTGATAAAGCAACTTTATAGGTGACTGGCCCAATTCGCTTTAAGATCTCATACGGTCTAATGAATCTTGGACTTAACTAGCCATTCTTTCCGAACCTTAGGATCTTCTTTCATGGAGAAACTTTGTGAAACTCTTTGTCTCCCACCTCATATTCTATATCTATTCTTTTGAGATCTGTATACGATTTATGTTGATATAAAGCTACATTTAGCCTTTCTTGTATAATCTTCACTTTTCCTATGTCTCTTGCACCAACTCTAGTCCTACTAACTTTCGCTCACTAAGCTCTATCCAACATAATGATGTTTGGCACTTCCTACCATATAGTGCCTTATAAGGAGTCATCTAGATGCTAGAGTGATAGCTATTATTGTAGGTAAACTCCATTAATAGGTAGATATTTCTCCTAACTCGCCTCAAACTTGATAATCTAATTCTCATCATGTCTTCGAAAATTTGTATCACCCTTTTCGACTGATCGTCCATCTATAGGTGCAAAGTCGTGCTGAAACTGAACTTGGTGTCCAAAGCTCATTGTAAACTTCTCCAAAACTGAGATATGGACCTTGGATCTTTGTTCGATATGATGGAGATTGGAACTCCATGTAGCCATACTATCTCGTTCACATAAAACTCTGCTAACTTATTTAGAAGAACATACTTCCTTATAGGTAAAAAGTGTGTTGACTTTGTTAACCTATCCACTATGACCCAAGCGGTATTGAACTTTCTTGGAGTCATAAAAAAACCCAATCATAAATTCCATCGTGATTCATTCCTATTTTCATTCTAGTATTGTAATCGATTGCATCAAACCTGAAGGTACCTGATGTTCTGCCTTAACTTGTTGACGTGTCAAGCATTTTATCGTGAACTCTGTTATGTCTATTTTCATTCATTCCCACCAATAACTTCCTTTTAGATCATGATACATATTGTTACTTCCTATATGCATGACAAATGTGGTTATCATATCCATTAATTTTGGCCCTAAGTCGCATGTGTCACAAAGTTGATACGTTAGATCGATCGAAGTCTGAATTTGGATTTTGATTGAAATTAATCAAAATAATAAATAATAATGATGAAACATATTTAACAAAGTGTTTAGAATGCTTAAAGAAGTTGAATTACAATTAAGGACTAAATTGAAAAATTTGATGAGTTTTGGGGTTAAATCGTAATTTATCAAAAATTGAAGGATTTAATGAGATGTTTATAATTAAAAGAGTAATTTGGACATTAAAGATACATGTTGGCTGGCCACCATAAAGGATGAGATGAAGATTAACATGTTAATAAAAAAATGTTAAGATTATAGTCTAATATGGTGGGACCTATAGGTTGAAAACTTGTTATTCTCTTTATTTCTCTTTTCTTTCTTATTTGCTATCTGATTTTCAATTCGTTTTATGCCTTTTAAAACCAATCCCAACACCAACCACCTTAACCTATATAGCCAAAGCTTATCTAGAGAGAGAAAGAGAGAAGGTAGAGAGAGAAAAATAAGGGAAAAGCATTTTTATGCATATTAAAGCTTAAGGAAGCTAGAAAGAGCAAAATAAGGGGAGAAAAAGGAAGAAAAGCAATTCAAGAAGAGAGAGAAAAATTCAAAGTGTTGATCAAAAAGAGAAAATAGTGAAAGTAAGAAGTTATTCTTCTCCTCTTTAACTTTTATTAAAAGAAATATGGATTTTGAGCTCATTTAGATCTTATGTAGGTAGAGAGAGTTTAGGGGTTAAGATAGAGAAGATAGGGTTTAGAAAGAGATATGATGAGGTAATGTTTTGAGTATGGTTTTATGATGCTATAGGAGCTCAAAGTGACAAAGAACAAGTTCAAAAGAGGAAAGGAAAATGAGACAGAGAAAGTGAAGGACAATAAGGAAAAGGTTTATGCATAACTTAAGGCAATAGCATATTCTCTAATATAAATTGCATGACTTGTATGATTAACATGTTAAATAATTACTGAAATGTATTTAATCACAAAAAATGGCATGAAACCCATCTAATTATATAAAAAGGATGATATGGAATGCATGATTGTGTTTGTGATCATACGTTGAGATTTGAACTTGATAAAAGTATGAGGATGTTGTTAAAAATAGTGTATGCGATGTTGGTAACTTAAGAATGCATTTTGGTAGTGTTTAAATGGCTTGGATAAACCTGAAGTGAAGAATGGAAGTGAAAGTGCAGGTTTTCTGCAGTTAGTATCGGGTGTGAATAAACAAATTCATAGGAATGATAATATTAGGTCATGAGACTTTCTGCATAGAAATGACACTATTCATTCTAGAATCATTCAGAGCTTGAGAAACGGTTTGGGTTACAGGTGTGAGCTTTCTCACAGGTGTGAATTATTAGGCCACGACTATAAGGCAGTATGTCTAGCATGGTTCAAGGCTTGAATAAGGAGTCACGATCATGAATATCCTATTTTTCATAATGTGTTTGTTTTAAAAGTATATGAGAAATATTGAATAACAAGATTGATATATACTATGTAACTTGTAATATGAAATGCATGATGAATGAAACAAACAAGAAGGATAAGATTGACTAGGAAAGGAAATGAGAATGTGAAGTTAATATAACTAAACCTTTGAACACCTAGCTTAGAACTAGAATTTTAGATAGTTTGGCATACCAATCAGAGGGAAAATTAAATGTTGGTGATGACACCTATATAAATGTCGGTGTTGCCACTGCTATTAAAGCTAGTGATGATACTATTATTAAATATCGATGATGACACCTATATATTATAAATATCGGTGATGGAACTTGTATGTTTATACCATAATGCTCGAGGCCACTTTTAATGCCCAGATGGAAAATCTCAATATCCTAGTTAGTAGTTCCTAGGTGTTACAAGTGAAAAGAAAAGAAAATAAATGTGAGAAAAAGGGAATTGTTTATATATGTGATTAAGTGTTATGAGCATAAGAAAGATAAAAATAAAATGAATATGAAATAAAAAGGAGTTGTGTGTGCATATAAATGTTGATTGTATACAAAAAAATGTGATGATAAAGTGGTGATAAGAAAAAAAATCATATTATAATAATAATAAAACTTAGAATGTCGGAATAATTGTATGTGAATGCATATTGCATGAAATAGTATATTTCTTTATCTTTATGCACCACTAAGTTATAAGTTTAGTGTGAGTATTTTCTCTCATGCAGATATAGCAAGAGTTGAGGGACTATGTGTAAAAAAAAACTAGTGGTGACTTGAACTAGTAAAACAACCGATTTTGGACATCATGGGTCACATACTTTACATTTCATATTTTGATTTTTGAACTCATCTTCATAGTTTTGTAAATTATCTTAATGTTTTGTAAAGACTACTTTATGATAAAATGTATATTATTATTTTAATATGATTTTTTTATATAAAAAAGGATCATTTTCTATACTATTTAGATAATGATTTGACGAAGTCAGTGTAGCATCCATTTATCCTGGCACGTGCTATTGGGGTGAGGGGGTGTTACGGATTTTGATATCAGAACCCAGTTTGGGTGGTTTTGGGTTTTCAAAAAGGTGTTTTGAAAATATTTATGATATAGGTGTACCCACATTTGAATTTATGAGTAGTTGCTTACTAATTAGGGTCATTACTTTTATGATATAAGTAGATGATGGCCTTAAGATCACAAAAAATTATGGTTAAAGAAGCTGAGAGTAATGAGCCCACTGAGATAGAGGCTTCATCAAGACCAAGTCATCGCCAAGCTACAACATCGAGATTTCATGCTAGCTCATCTTATGGGCAATTAGCTGTTAACACGAGGCAGACAGAGCTTATGAGAAACATGATAGAGCTACTACAAAGAGCAACACAACTAGCCCCATTGGTGCCACAATTTGAGAGGTTAAGGAAGTTAAGGGTGCTAGATTTTCATGGAAAAGAGAAGATGACCCCTCTGTAGTTGAGTTCTGGTTAGAGCAGGCAAAATGATTCTTCAATTAGTTGCATTGAACTAACGAGCAGAAGTATGAGTATGTCGTGTCTCTATGCACCCGATGTCATAATGGGTAAATTCCTTCTCTTTGGCTCTGACATACATGTATTGATAGATTCAGGGTTGACTCATTCTTACATATGCACTACCACCACCGGGTCAAGAGGGTTTAGAACCATAGGTTTTAGAATATGATATTCTTGTGAATAACTCGTTAGGGCACAATGTGCGGGTTAGCAAAGTGTTTAGGGGTTGCCCAGTCGAGATACAAGATAGACAATTCCCAACGAATCTGATAGAGCTACCATTCCATAAATTTGATGTGATTTTAGGAATGGATTGGTTAGCTCGTCATGGAGTGATAGTGGATTGTGGAAAAAGGCAAATAATTATCAAAATTATAGGACAAAATGAGATAATTATGATGGGTTAGAATAAAGGATATCTTGATAATGTGATATCAGTACTGAAAGCCCGAAAGCTCATTAATAAGGGATGTGAGGCCTATTTGGCATATGTGATTGACACAAATAAGAGTAGTCCAAAGTTGGCAAACATCCTAACGATTTATGAATTTTATGATGTATTTCCAGAGGAGTTGTTAGGGTTATCACTTGACCGAGAGATAGAGTTTGCTATCAACTTGGTACTCGACATGGGTTCTATTTCAATTACACCGTATAGAATGACACCTGCTGAATTAAAGGAGCTGAAGGTGCAGCCATAGGATTTGTTAGATAAGGGTTTTATACGACCTAGTGCATCATTCTGGTGTGCTTCGATGTTGTTTGTAAAGAAGAAAGGTGGTACTTTACGTCTTTGCATTGATTACCGACTAACTTAATAAGGTGACTATTAAGAATAAATGCTTGTTACCTAGTATCGATGATCTTTTTGATTAGTTGAAGGGTGCAAGTATATTTTCAAAGATAGACCTTCGATCAAGATATCATTAGCTAAAGATCAAAGAGTTGGATGTACCTAAAACAATGTTTAGGACCCGTTATGGTCATTATGAGTTCCTAGTAATGCCATTTGCCTTGACAAATGCACCAGAAACGCTTATAAACCTGATAAACAGAGTGTTCAGGCCATATCTTGACCAGTTTGTGGTAGTGTTTATCGACAATATCCTTGTGTACTCCAGAAATAGAGAAGAATATGATCAACACCTCAAAATTATAATCGATTACATCAAACCTGAAGGTATCTGATGTTCTGCCTTAACTTGTTGACATGTCAAGCATTTTTTCGTGAACTATGTTATGTCCTTTTTCATTCATGGCCAGCAATACCTTCCTTTTAGATAATGATACATCTTGTTACTTCTTATATGCATGGCAAACTTGGTTGTCATATCCGCTAATTTAGGCCCCGAGTTGCATGTATCGCGAAGTTGATACGTCAGACTGACTGGAGTCTAAATTCAGATTTTGATCAAAATTAATCAAAATAATAATTAATAATGATGAAAAATGTTTAACAAAGTTTTTAGAGTGCTTAAAGAAGTTGAATTACGGTTAAGGACTAAATTGTAAATTTTGATTATTTTTTGGGTCAAATCGTAATTTATAAAAAATTGAAGAATTTAATGAAATGTTTATAATTAAAAGAGTAATTTGGACATTAAAGATACATGTTGGCCAACCACCATAAAGGATAAAAGGAAGATTAACATTTTAATAAAAAATGTCAATATTATAGTCTAATATGATTGGACCCATAGGTTGAAAACTTATTCTTCTCTTTCTTTTTCTTTTCTTTCTTATTTTTTATCTGATTTTCACTTCATCTTATGCCTTTTAAAACCAGTCCCAATGCTATCCACCTTAAACTCCATAGCCAAAGCTTATCTAGAGAGAGAAAGAGAGAAGATAAAGAGTGAAAATAAGGGAAAAGCATTTTTATGCATATTAAAGCTTGAAAAAGCTAGAAATAGCAAAAGAATGGCAGAAAAGAGGAAGAAAAGCAATTCAAGAGGAAAGAGAAAAAGTTCAAAGAGTTGATCAAAAAGAGAAAATAGTGAAGGTAAGAAGTTATTCTTCTCCTCTTTAACTTTCATTGAAGGAAAATATGGATTTTGAACTCATTTAGAGCTTATTTAAGTAGAGAGTTTAAGGGTTAAGAGAGAAAATGTAACATCATACCTTGTGCATTTTAGAAAAACTTATCCCTATGTCTAGCACTCACATATGGCATACAAATAAGTTAAATGAACCGGTTAACATTGATAGCAATTTTTTTTTATCATCACATCCATATCATCATTCAATAAATTTGTAAATCAACATATATCACATATATTAAAACTTAAACTTTACATCTAAGATTTCCTAATTGTATCCATTTACATATCATTGTACAACTTTGAGGAAATATAAATGTATATTCATATAAATCCAAAATGTAAATGACATGACTCCATGTTCATGCAGAATGCAAGGAGAGAGAGAGTGGTGAGGCTCGGTGGGTGACTTGTGTTCCATATCTTATATATGCCACTCAAAATAAGCTATCATTTTCCTTTACTTGAAAAATGATGCAAATTGATGAGTTGCGGTTCACTGAGAGTAATCATCAAACAAGTTCTAAAGTACCAAGCAACTTAAGTAACAAATCACAAATCCAACGCATACCACATATTCCATTTCATTCATCAGTATCATATAGTTATTAGTAAAATTAAAGCATATATCATTACTCTTTATGTATGCACATGCTTTGCTTATTTGATTTTGTTGTGAACAAGTTAAATAGACATTGTCTCGGGTTTCCATGTTGTTAGACCTTGAGGGGTATTTCCGTCATTTTGATGCTAACAAATAAAATAGCAATGTATTTAACAATGATTGTGTTCTAAGTTTGTTGAACAGGATATATATTGAATAAAATATGATGTAAGAATCAAAGACAACCTTTGAAGGTCAAAATAAGAAGAAATAGTATGTTCACGCTCGTGACTGTTCATGTCACGCCCGTGATATAGCTTAGCGCCAACTCTCCAACATTTAAAGTTCACGGCCATGAAGGATCATACCAACCTTGAACGATCAAATCAGTTACGCCTGTGAAATATAGTCACGCCCGTGAGATAACATGTCAAATTCTTCCAGAGAGATTCACGGCCAGAGTCACCACTTAGACCATGGCTTGGAAGAATATTCACGCCCGTGAAAGTATAAAGTCACGCCCGTGATCAAACACTTCAAATTCTTCAAGAGAGCTTCATGGCCAGAGTCACCACTTGGACCATGACTTGGAAGAACATTCACGATCGTGACACATATGTTCATGCCTATGAATGAGGACAGACAAACATGTGAGAATCAATTTTAAAGTTGGTTCAACGACTAGTTTTTCAATTAATGCACTCCAACAACTATAATTCATAGAGGGAGTATAAATAGAAGTCATTTATGAATTCCATTCCCAACTAAATTATAAATTGGACACATGTAACTCGACACAATAGTCAAATACTAGGACACATAGCTAGTGTGTCATGAACTTGTTCCTATAACAATACACATAGAATGCACATGATCAAGTGAAATACATACTAAATGCATATGTTCAAATGATATGCCTATAGAAATGAATATGTGGGAAGTCAAGGATGTTACAATTCTCTCATCCTTTAAAAAATTTTGTCCTCAAAATTTAATACCTGAGAATAGGTTTGGATATTGCCTTTTCATATTTTCTTTTGTTTCTCATGTTGCTTCTTTTTTCTGAATGGTTTCTCTATAATAACTTAACTAAAGATATATCTCGGTTTCTCAGTTGTTTAGTCTTGTATCTGATGATTTCTATTGGTTCCTCAACATAACTCATATAATCTATTATCTCAATGGCTTGATCTTTAAGTACATATGTAAGATCTGACCAATACCTTCTAAGCATGCTCACATGAAACACATTATGAATCTAATCCATCTCTGGTGGTAAAGCCAACTTATACACCAGTGGACCAACCTTCTCAAGAATTTCATAAGACTCTATGTATCTTGGGCTTAATTTACCCTTCTTGCTAAATCGAATTACCCTTTTCCATGGAGATACCTATAGAAATGTCTTCTCACCCAACTCATATTCCATTTCCCTTTTATGCTAATCGGCATAACTTTTCTGTCTGTCTTGTGCTGCCTTTAACTTGTTCTTGACAACCTTGATTTTATCCATTGTGTCTTGTTGGCCCTTCTAATGCACATGTTCCTTCTTCGTCCCAAATGATATGGCTTATACACTTTCTGCCATACAATGCCTCATATGGTGTCATCTAGATACTGATATGATACTGATTGTTGTAAGCAAATTCAATCATTGTTATATATTCATGCCAAACACCTATGAATTCCATAGAACATTCTCTGAGCATTTCTTCTAATGTCTATATAGTTCTCTCTAATTGTCCTCAGTTTATGGGTGGAATGAAGTACTGAAGTTCAATTTTATTCCCAGTGCATCTTGTAGACTCACCCCAAAATGTGAAGTAAACTATGGATCTCTATCAGATACAATGAACAATGGAATACCATGTAATTTGACTATTTCATTCACATATGATTTTTCCAAACTCTCAAGTGTACACTCCCATCTGATAGGCAAAAAATGTGTTGACTTGGTTAATCTATCAATAATTACGCATATTGCATCATTTTTTCGTGGAGTTCTTGGCGATCCATAAAAAAATGCATCAATATTTTTTTCCCATTTCCATTCTAGCATTGACAATGGATGCAATTTACCAACTGGTGCTTGATGTTCAATTTTAATCTGCTGACATATCAAGCATTTAGAAACATATTTTCCTATGTTTTTCTTCATTCTTGGCCATCAGTAATGAAGTCTCAAACTGTGATACATCTTGGTCATCCCTAGGTGCATTGCATAGGGTGAATTGTGTGCCTCTTCCATTATTTCCTGGTGTAAATTATCTGTGTTTGGAACACATATGTGCATCTTCAATATCAGTGTGTCATCCTGCTAATAAAACTCCGTATTGTTTCCCTACTTTACCATCTCAATTTTCTCACACAATAGAGGATCTCTACCTTGTGCTTCTTTGATCATCTCTTTTAGTATAGGTATGACTTGAAGAGTAGCAATTAGTGATCCTCCATCATGCATATTTAATTCAACATTCATAGATTGTAATCAAATCAAATTTGGAAAATAGGATGCTTGCATGTGAGCTACGCTGCAACAGGACTTCCTGCTCAATGCATCTGCTACTATATTGGCTTTCCTTGGATGATATTCCATTACGCAATCATAATCCTTCAATAGATCTAACCATCAACTTTTTTTCATATTTAACTCTCTCTATGTCAGCAAGTAACCCAAACTCTTATAGTCTGTGAAGATTTGGAATGTCTCACCATACAGATAATGCCTCCAAAATTTCAATGCAAATACAACTGCAGCCAATTCTAGATCATGCACTAGATATGAGATCACATGTGGTCTCAACTGTCTAGATGCATAAGCTATCACCTTACCATGTTGCATCAATACACATCCTAAGCCTTGGTGAGAAGCATCACTATATACTGTAAATCCACCTGTACCCGTAGGAATAGCTAACACTAGTGTTGAGGTTAACCTCTGTTTTAGCTCCTCAAAACTCCTTTGGCATTCTGGAGCCCATTTGAAAGGCATATTCTTTCTATGTAATCTAGTCAAAGGGCTAGCAATTAAGGAGAATCCTTCAATAAATTTGTGATAGTATCCAGGTAAGCCCAGAAAACTACACATTTCTAAAACATTTTTAGGAGCTTCCCAATTTACCATGACCTCTATTTTATTTGGGTCTATCGTTATGCCTTTGCCCGATACCACATGTCCAAGAAATACCACATGTCCAAGAAACACCAAATGATCTAACCAAAACTCGCATTTACATAGTTTACCATACAATTGTTTCTCCCTCAAGATTTGCAACATAATTTTTAAATTTTGTTCATGTTCTCTCCTATTCCTTTTCACAAACTTGTCCAGATATGGTTGAAATATTTTATTCATTAATGCCATAAATGTAGTTGGAGCATTAGTCAACCCAAATGGCATTACTAAAAATTTATAATGTCCATACCTGGTTTGAAAGTGTAACGTCCGGTTATTTAGACATTGATTGTATGTGACAAAGTCAATGCACACCGGGTCGATCGGAGTCTAAATCCGGATGTACAGGAAAATAATAATATTTAAGGGATATTTATTAAGGACATTATTAATTGAGAATTTAAAGGTTTAGTGTTAGAATTAGTTGAAATAAAATTTCTCTTTGGATTAAATGAGGATTTATGAAATGGTTTGAGATTATTTTGTACAAAGAGGAGATTATGAGTTAAATGATGCATTATTTAAAGATTAAAAAAAATTGTTATGGTTAATTAATCAAATTGACCAATAGGAAACAAATCTAGAATATTTTTATATATTAATGAATATTAACCTAATATTCATCTTATACATTAATGAGCATTAATTAATGGTGATGAATTATATGCCTTGTCACCATTCTAGAATTCTTTCATTAATTAGGCATTAATGAGCCTTATTCTTATCTTGCTAATTAATGATATTAAGATTCAATGAACCTTACCTTAGTCTAGAATCTTCTTCATTAATTAGACATTAAAAGCAATTAAAAAAAACAATTCCCTCATCCTTATCTTGTATGGCCGACCACCATCTCCACCAATTCTCTACCATCTTGTTCCCAACTTAGCTAGAAAAAGAGAGGAAGAAAGGATCTAAGAGAGAAAACTCAAGAAAATAAAAAGGAAGCCCCCTACAAAGGGTAGAAGAAAGAAAGAGAAAGGAAGAAAGAAAAAAAGAAAAAAAGAAAAAAAGAAAAAAAAATCTTTGGTAAGTTTTCTTCTTCAATTCTCTTACTTTTCTTTATTAATTGAGATTAAAGTGATGATAATTAAGGTTAGAAATGAGTAAGAAGGGGTTGCCTAGGTGATGGTGGGTTGAAACAAAAAGAAATTGGTTTGATGATATGAGATATGTTTGATGGTTTTAGGGCAAACCAAGGACAAGGGTAGAAGCAATCTTGAGGAAGGGAAAGGAAAGGAAAAAACCTAGGAAAGGGAGAAAATATTAATAAGGTATGTGCTTGTATTACAAAAATTTAATATGTTGATTTTATTGCTAAATCTTGTGTTAATTGCATGATTAAATGAGTAGTTGTGTTGTTATATGTGTTGCTGGAAATTTTGTCATGGAGCAGCATACATTACAAATTCGATAACTTAAGTTCTGGAACTCTAAATTTTGTGTTATTTGATGTTTTGGAAACTTAAGAAATATATCTAAAACTTCCATGAAGAATATGAATCTAATTATGACTGTAACTATGCTAAAAATTGACATAAAGATGAGAGTTGAAGTCTGTCTCAGAATTTCCTGGGCAGATTTTAGCTGAGCAGTCAGTACTCAATCAGTCATAACTTTGTCTACAAAGATCATAATTAGTTGATTCAAAATGGATATTAAATATAAGATCTGTGGATAAACTTTATTAGAAGACTACTTAACTAAATTCGTCCAATAACAGTATCCAAACTGAGACCCAAAACAGAGCCCAAAATCTGTCCAGAACAGGGCTGTTGAAAAAAAAAAGTGAGTTTTACATGTAAATTGATTTGGGCCTTATGATATGAGATGAATGATGTTGATATGAGTGATTATTATGTGATAAGCCATTGAGTCCATAAAAATTTATTGAGAAAATAAAACTATGAAATAATTGTTTGGTGTATATTTTGACTATAATGAAATTATTACTTGAATAAATTGAGATGAAATAATTAAGGCTTAAAACACCTAGCTGGGAACTAAGGTAAAGGATAGATTGGCATACCAATAAGGGGTAGGATATGTAGGCGTAAAATGCCGAGTTGATTGATGTAGGCGCTAAATGTGCCGAGTTGATTTATGTAGGCACTACATGTGCCGAATTGATTGATGTAGGCACTAAATGTGCTGAGTTAATTTATGTAGGCACCATATTGTGCCGAGTTAAATTATGTAGGCACCATGCGCCTAGTTAAAATTTTCCGGCCAAAAATGCCCCATATCCTAGCTGATAGTTCTAGTTATTGGTGTTGGGCATAAATTTGAATAAACAAGACAACATAAGATATGATAAAATTGACTTATTGTGAATAATTATTGAATAATAAAATGAGGAAAATTATGGTGTTATTAAAAAAATAATATTATCCAATGATATTATGCAATTAACATAATTATCATGTGAAAAAGGAATTTTGTGTAGTAACAATTAACCTGCAAATTAATTTATTGCTGATAAATTTATGATATTTCTTTTATTTGATTTTTAAATGTATGAATGTGTGAAATTTTATAAATTTGCATATTAAGCTTTTGTCATATAAAGCACCACTAAGCTAGTAGCTTAGCGCGTGTGGTTTTCCCACACGTAGGTACTCAAGTAGTTAGTAAATAAATGATGAACTGCCAGAAAGAGAAGAACACCAGATAGTGGATAACAGCATTTCAAGATCTTTTTGTTTCAATGTATTACTTTTTGTAAAACATATTAGTAGGTTTTATTTTCATATTGTGTGATACTCATATTTGGGTCTGTAAATAAAATATTAATTAATAGAACTTGGTATGTAATCTTTCAGAAAATGAAATGATTTATTATGAATGAATTATATAAATTGGTATAAAGTATATATGTATGGAAAAAAAATGGGAGACTACATTTTAGATTTACATTTAGATATTTTAAAATGAGAATATGCAAAACAATTATGTAAGCAAGTTAGACAGAAAATCAAGAGTACTGTAGCACTCATTTACTTTGCTACTATTAGTAGAGTAAAGGGGTGTTACAGAAAGACATTATTCGGAACATCTGCTGCAGCTACCTTCAGCTGGTAATAGCATGATTTCAAATCAATCTTGGAGAATATTTGGGATCCTTCCGATTGATCAAACAAATCATCTATTATAGGCAACAAATATTTGTTCTTGATTGTCATTTTGTTAAGTTGCCTACAGTTAATGCACAATCTCATGGTTCCATCTTTCTTTTTAACAAATAATAATGGAGCTCACTAAGGTGATACACTAAGTCTGATATACCCTTTATCAAACAATTCTTGCAATTGGATCTTCAATTCTTTCAACTCAATTGGGGCCATTCTGTAAGGTGACATTGATATTAGAGTTGTTCCTGGTACTAGTTCAATAGTGAATTCTATCTCTCTATCTGGTGGTAAACCAGGTAGATCATATGGGAATACATCAAAAAATTCCCTCACCATTGGTATATTTTCAAACAAGGTATCAATGGTTCTAGTATTAGTCACATATGCCAAATATGCCTCACATCCTCATTTGATCATCCGGAATGCTCTTACAGCTGAGATTAGACATGTAGGGATAAGTTTTCTTTCACCCAAAAATACAACCCTTGGCTAGTTTGATGATTCTAAAATTACTTCCTTAGTAAAGCAATTCACTATTGCATGATGTCTAGTTAATCAATCCATTCCCAATATCATATCAAATTCATATAGTGATAATAAGATCAAATCAATTATTAATTCAACTTTATCAATGCATATCAAGCAATCACGACAAACATTATTCGCAACTACTACTATTCCCAATGGAGTACTCACATTTATGTCAATACCTAAAGACTTATGCATTTGATGCAATTTGGATGCCATATGCAATGATATAAATGAATGTGTGGAACTAGGATCAATCAATGCATATGCTAATATTTCAAAAATACAAATATTACCAATGACTACTTCGAAAGCATCAACTGCCTTCTGCCTAGTCATGGAAAATACTCTAGCCTGTGCAAAGGGTCTAGAACTTTGACTTTCAGATTTGGTCATTCTTCTACCTATTGTATTAGTTCTTCCCCTGCCTCTGATTCTTCCCTGTGTCCCACTGGTGGGGTAGTCCTTCGGTGCCTCAACTGTAGTCTCAGATACTTCTCTACCCCTGCTGGTTTATGTTAATCTGACTCTTTTCGAGCAGTCCCTATACATGTGATCTAATGACCCATAACAATAGCATGCTTTTGTGAGCCTTCTACATTTGCTTGTATGCTACCTACCATAATGAGTACATGTAGGCCTTTATTCAATATATTGGCTTTGTCCTCTACCTAGATAAAAGGAAATGATATCACCACTTCTAGAGCTTGAATATCAACCTCTGTTACCAGACTGTGCTGGTAAATATCTACCTTTATTTCCCAGCCTTCTACTAAACTCTTCAGAAAACTCATGTGCTGCCTTTTTAATTTGTTGTTCTCCAACTTCTTTCATTAATCTTTTGGCTCTAATTGCAGCAGCTCTAAGTTTGGTATAGTTATTGAGATCATTAGTTGTGATTCCATTTCTGATATCATATTTGAGGCATTCCTTAAACTTCCTGCATTTGTCTCTTTTGGTAGAGACCATGAAGGTAGCATAGTGGGAAAGTTTGTTGAACTGCACCTCATACTCAGCAACAGATATGTTCCTCTGTTTTAGATTCAGGAATTCCTTTCTCTTCTCATCTTTACAGGCTTCAGGCATATAATTATTCTAGAATTCTTGAAGGAAATCATTCCACATCAGGACTAGTGGTTGTACATCACTATATGGGATGTCTCACACCATTCATAGGCATTGCCTTGAAGCAAAGATAATGCACAATCAGATTTCTCCTCTGGTGTGCATTTCATCATATTCAGTACCCTTTGTGTTCTTTTAAACCATGTCATTGCTTCTGCTAGGTCTGTTGTGCTATTGAAATCAACTTCACCTTGTTTTCTCAACTTGTCATAACATTTTTCCCTATATATTTCAGGCCCCTGTACTTCCTATTCAGGGTTTTCATAGGGTACTTTTGCATGTGATGATTGTGATGCATGTACTAGAGCCCTAGCCCCTGGTGTTGGTTTATCTCTATCTAAATAAAGTGATGCCTCATGAGAATGCATTTCACCCGACCTCTCCCTCTTTGGTGAATCATTTCTTATGATGACCCTAAAATAAATGAAATTATGTCACTATATAATGTTCAACACATATGATGCATATGTTGGTATGCTTTATGCATATGCATGTTCCTATAGAACCTATCCCTGTTTTGATACAAAAAATGTAACGTCATACCTTATGCATTTTAGTAATCACATATGACATACAGGTAAGTTAAACGAACCTGTTAACATTGATAATAAAAAATTTTCTTTTTTATCATCACATCCATATCATCATTCAATAAATATGCAAATCAACATATCTCACATATATTAAAACTTAAACTTTACATCTAAAGTTTACTAGTTGCATCCATTTACATATAATTGTACAACTCCGAGTAATATACATGTATATTCACATAAATCTAAAATGTAAATGACATGATTCCATGTTCGTGTGGAATGCAGAGAGAGAAAGTGGTGAGGCTCAGCCGGTGACCTGTGTTTCATGTCATTTATATGCCACTCAAAATAAGCTATCACTTTCCTTTACCTAAAAAATCATGCAAATTGATGAGTTACGGCTCAGTGAGAGTAATCATCAAACAAGCTCTAAAGTAACAAGCAACTCATAGTAACAAATCACAAATCCAATGCATACCACATATTTCATTTCATTCATCAATATCATATAGTTGTAAAATTAAAGCATATAATCATTACTCTTTATGCATGCACATGCTTTGCTTATTTCATTTTGTTGTGACAAAGTTAAATAGACATTGCCCTGGGTTTCCATGTTAACATTTTCCATGTGAATATTTGCATTTGCTAGCTATCTTGATTAATTATTTCATTTGCACATTTTTTGGGCCATAGGTCTCTTCTTTTACTTTACAATATCGATTAACTAGTCAAAATGCTTTTTAGTCCATATGTATATGCATTTGTAACAAGTATTCATCAGCCATTGTATCTTTATCACATTCACCATACATATATCACATATATACCACATATTCCATGCATATACTTCACATATACTTTACATAAACTATGTATATATAACATATGCCAAACATATATTTCAAATATACCACACATACCACTTATATGTACCACATATGTCACAAATTATCTATCATCTCATTATCAAGATCAAATCATGACAATCATATGAATCACATAACCATAATCTCACATATCACATAGTAAACAATATTCACATGCATTAAAGAAATCATTTGATAACTATACTCACCTTTCTCCTTTGATTCCGACCCTTAACTTATTATCTATTTCCTCCTTATGAGTCTCCAATATCTTCTGAGATTAATATGAAAATATAATCAATTAATTTATGACTAAAGAAACTTAATGTGGCTTAAACAGATTAATGTGCATACTTCATATACATAGTTAGAGTTTTTCCTATGAGGTAGTGTAACCTTATGGGACTGATTAACCAATAACTATTTTCTAAAATTATTCAATTTATGTTATTATTATTCCTAATTAAAATTAACATATATTTATATAATATACTCAAATTTCATAGAAATTGGAGCATTGTACAATATTTGGTTGAATTTCCAATTGTGTTATGTTTTTTGCCCTTTGACAGTTTTAGGGTACCTACTTTAGTTCTTCATGTCTTACAATATGTAAGTTAGATTATAATGAAACTTGGTAGAAACTTATATAGGTTAAAAATGAACATTTTTTATATTTACAAATTTTATCAATTATGTCTCTAAAGTCCTCAAATTATAAGAAACATTTCACTGGTTAAGAACAAAGTTGGCTTCCAAACCAATATGACTTGTGAAGGCCATATACTACTTTATACATAACATATTAAGTTTAAATTAGTAAAAAATTTTAGCTAAGAAAATATCTATAATTTTTTGATAATTTACAGAATCCATCTCTAAGGAGTTAAAAATGGCCAAACAAATTGTTGGATATGCCTAGGGCATTAAACTGATAGTTCAAACTATAGAACAATCATGGTTTCCTTCACCATAAATCAACATACACAAGACATATAAGCCTAAAATTTGGTATAAATATCGATAAGATATGTATCTATAACATTCATGTTTGGAGCTTCCTAAAATATGGGCTCTATCATAATTAAAACCAATGAACACAGTAGCTAACTCAGTTAGAATTCACACCCAGACCAGTTCTAATAAGATGCCAATATCTTTTCATATAAAAAAAATCTTAAAAAAATATTTATATATGCATCAACCTAAGACAAAAAGAAACAAATTTCATGTTTTAAAATTTTTCAGAATCAGTTTCTATTAGTATAATAATCTGGTTGCAAAATACTGTTGTAACTCAACCCTAATAGTTCAAACCAACACTAGAACAATGGAGAGAGGGTTACTTACCAGGAATGAACTTGAAAGGGATAAATTTGCTAAAAAACCAAAGTGAAATAAGGAAAAAATAAAGGTTGAAATGGGAGAAGAAAAAGAAGAAACGGGTTGGAGGAAAATATTTATGAAAAGGGTAAGTAGGCACACTTATCTTAAGGAAGACAAGTTCCACCGATGACCTTTTTTCCTTTTTTTTTGTCTTTTTCTTCTCCTTTTTTTTCTTTTTATTTTGTTTCTTCATTTATTTTGTTTTCATTTTTTTATTTATATTATTATTGTTATTTACACTTATTATTATTATTATTATTATTATTATTATTATTATTATTATTATTATTATTATTATCATCATCATCATCATCATCATCATTATATCTACATATATATAATTCAACTAATCAACCCAAGAATACAATTTAATCATTTGGCTAAATTTAACTAAATTAATCATGTCATATTTTTATTATTTTGATCTAGTCATTTTACTCACTTAAATATCAATTTCATGTCATTCCCAACTAAATTATAAATTGGACATATGCAACTCGACACAATTGTCAAATACTAGGACACGTAACTAGTGCGTGTCATGAACTTGTTCCTATAACAATATACATAGAATGCTTGTGATCAAGTGAAATACATACAAATTGCATATGTTCAAATGATATGCCTGTAGAAATACATATGTGGGAAGTCGATGATGTTACACTGTGTCTCCTTTTCCTTTATTTTGCTTATATGACCTTGTTCTTTGTCACTTTAAGCTCCTACAATATCATAAAACCATACTCAAAACATTACCTCATCATATCTCTTTCTAAACTCTATATTCTCTGTAACATCCTTGACTTTCCACATATACTTTTTTACATGAATTTTATTTGGACATATGTATTTGCGTATATTTTACTTGAACACATGCATTTTATATATATTTTTATAGGGACAAATTCATGACACACACTAGTTATGTGTTTGAGTATTTTGCAATTGTGCTGAATTGCACATGTCCATTTTATAATTTAATTGAGGATGTCATGAAATTAGAATTTATGTGAATAAAATTATTAGATAAAATTAATGAAGAAAAATGAAAAGAAATAAAAGACAAAAAAGGAAGGGAAAAAAACAAAAGATATTAGATGACAAAAGTGATGAGGTGGATCTTATCTTCCTCCTCACCATTCCACCTCCTTCACTTCAGATTCATTTCTTCTTCTTCTTCCCCCATTTCAACCTTCATTTCTTACTTATTTCACTTAGGTTTTGAAAATATCCCTTTCAAGTTCATTCTTGGTAAGTAACCTTCTCTCCATTGTTCTAGTGTTGGTTTGAACTATTAGAATTGAGTTGCAACAGTATTTTGCACCCCGATTTTGATACCAATAGAAACTAATTCTAGAAAAGTTTAAAACATAAAATTTGTTCATTTATGATTAAGGTTTATGGATATACAAATATTTTTTCAATATTTGGTGTATATAAAAAGATATTGGCATCTTATTCGAACTGGTCCAAGTGTAAACCCTAGCTGAATTAGTTACTGTGTTCGTTGGTTTTGAATATGATAGAGCCAATATTTTAGGAATATATATATATATATACCAATTTTCAGGTTCATGTCTCTTATGGATGTTAAGTTATGGTGAATGGAACCGTGACTGTTCCATAGTTTGATTTGTCTGCTTAGTGCCCTGGGCAGATCTAGCAATTTGTTTAGCCATTTTGAGCTCCTTAGAGATGGATTCTATAAATTATCAAAATATGATAGTTATATTTGTATGTCTTAGCTAAATTTTGGTATAAATATCACCTTAATATATTATGTATAGAGTGAGATAGGGCTTTCACAAGTCATACTGGTCTGGAAGCTAACTCTATTTTAGACCAGTGAAATGTCTCTTATAACTTGAGGACTTTAGAGACATAATTAATAAAAGTTGTAAACATAAAAAAATTCCATTTTAACATATCTAAGTGTCTACCAATTTTTATTATAATATGACTTACAGATTGTAATATATGAAGGACCAAAATTGCTACCCTAAAATTGCCAAAGGGCATAAATAGGGTAGAAAACATAATACAATTAGAAATTCCACAAAAAATTGTACAATGCGCCAATTGCTTTAAAATTTGATTATGTTATATAATTATATGTTATATTTTATTATAAATAAGAATCACATTAATGGGATAATTGTAGAAAAAGTTATGAACTAATCAATCCCTTAAGGTTACACTGCCTTATAGGAAAAACCCTAACTATATATATGAACTATGCACATTAATTTGTTTAAGCCACATTAAGTTTCTTTAGTCATAAATTAATCAATTATATTTTCATTAGACTCACAACATATTGGAGATCCATAAGGAGGGGATAAACAATAAGTTAAAGGTCGGAATCAAAAGAGAAAGGTGAGTATAGTTATCAAATGATTTCTTTAGTGCATATGAATATTGCTTACTATTGATATGTGAGATGATTTATGGTAATGTGATTCATATGATTGTCAGTATTTGATCTTAATAATGAGATGATGGATAATTTATGACATATGTGGTACATATAAGTGGTATATATGTGATATATTTAAGATATATGTTTGGCATACATGATATATACATGGTTTATGTGTAGTATATTTGAAGTATATGCGTGGAATATGTGGTATATATGTGATATATGTATACTATATGTGATAAAGATACAATGGTTGATGAATGCTTAGTTACAAATGCATATGCATATGGAATAAAAAGACATTGTGACTAGTTATTCGATATTGTAAAGCAAAAGAAGATAGCTATGGCCCAACAAATGTGCAATTGAAACAAATGATCAAGCTAGCTAGCAAATAAAAATGTTCATATGGCAAATGGTCACATGTGTTGCCCAAACAATGAACCAAGAAGGGTGGTTGAATTGGATATTAAATAAAAATTTCTTAATTTTAAGTGCGGAATAAAATTAAATAGAGTAGGGATGAAGAGATATCACACATGAGATTTATAGAGGTTCGGGTATTAACAAACCTACTCCTCTCCCCAATCTCAATTGGGTGTTTCATTAACACACTAAGTGTTACAATGGAGTTTTACAAGCTCACTCCCAACTATGGTGTTTCTCTCAATGGCTAACACCTAACCTAGAAATTCCCTTGTATTTTAATGGCTTACATAATAAAAAAAATTCCTTGTGTTTTATGGCTCACACAATTAACCCTTACAAGTGTTTCAATCTTAACCCAATATACCCAAACTCACTTGAGTAATAGATTACAATGAAAACACTCACCAACCTATAATGCTCAGAGATTATGAGCAATTAGGTTTTCACAAAGAATAAAGGTTTTGTTGAAAAATAATTAATGCACAATGGCTACAACAAGATTAAAGATTCAAATTAATTGTTCTTCTTTCTCTCTTGTTATTCTCTTATTCTGGGATTCATAAATGACTTCCATTTATACTTCATTTATGAAGTATAGCTGTTGGAGTTCATTAATTGCAAAACTAGTCGTTGAACCAACTTTAAAATCAATTCTGACATGTTTATCTATCCTCATTCACGGGCATGAACATATGTGTCATTATCGTGAATGTTCTTCCAAGTCGTGGTACAAGTGATGACTCTGGCCATGAAGCTCTCTGGAAGAATTTGAAGTGTTGTTCATGGGTGTGACTTTATACTTTCATGGGCGTGAATATTCTTCCAAGCCGTAGTCCAAGTGGTGACTCTGGCCATGAAGCTCTCTAGAAGAATTTGACATGTTATCTAATAGGCATTACTATATTTCACGGGCATGACTGATTTGATCATTCATGGTTGGTATGATCCTTTATGGCCGTGAACTTTAAATGTTGGAGAGTTGGTGCTAAGCCATATCACGGGCGTGACATGAATAGTCACGGGCATGAACATGTTATTTCTTCTTATTTTGACCTTCAAAGGTTGTCTTTGATTCTTGCATCATATTTTATTCAAGATATATCATGTTCAACAAACTTAGAACACAAGCATTGTTAAATACATTGCTATTTTATTTGTTAGCATCAAAATGATAGAAATACCCCTCAAGGTCTAACAATCTCCTCCCTTTTTAATGGTGACATATAATTTAGCAATATGTGTTTTTGAGAAGTTTCCCCTCAAAAGATGCGTAAGAAAAAAAATAATAGAGTGTAAGAATTGAATGACATTAGCATGGATTTTTGCTTACTAGTTAGGTATATGCAAGATATATTCAAAGTATATCAAATTGTTTTCTTAACTAGTTAAGTATATGCAAAGTATATGTGAGGTATATTCAAAGTATATCAAATTGTTTGCTTAACTAATTAAGTATATGCAAAGTATATATAAGGTATATTCTAAGTATGTCAACTTGTTTAGTTAACTAGTTAAGTATTTGACACATTTGCATTCATATATTGCTAGGTTCTCCCCCTTGCTCAACCTATTGTTAAGTATCTCTTACTCAATCTCTGGGGTCGCTATCTCGACTCGGGCTCATTTTCTTTACTGGATACCTTGGAGGCCAGCTTTGAATTCATCTGAATCCTGGTCTTCCCAATCAATTTCACCAGCTGGAGTGGTGAAGCAGTAATAGACATTATTTTCATAGATTATTCAAACAGCTGCTCCCATCTTTATGAAAGACTCGACATCTAGCCGGTCTCGAGGATGTGATGGAATAAGGTTGAAATTGTGCTCATCGAGCTTTAGATAGCCGAGTTCAATTGCAAGGTGAGTCACGTACCCACCAATCAAGATATCTCCCGATGGCTTTGTTGCAATTGAGAGAAGATGATTTGCAAACCAACGAGATAGGGCCATGGTTAGACCTCTTCGTGCCATCTCCAGGAGGAAAAGCTTTGATTTTTGGATTGCACCATTGCTATCACCTCTTGCAAATATACTATAGGTAAGAAACCTATGTAAATATTTATGCACGGGAGAACGAAGATGGGTGCTCTTAGTCTTCTTCACGTCCCAACTACAATCTAACCCATAATGAGTCCATGCCGGATTGGCATAGAATTGCACCTCACTCTTATTGAGGATACCATCTGAGGGAATTTTGAAGATAGTTCCATGTGAGAGTGTTCGGATGCTTACAAAGTTGGAATTTGATTGTGCTGGTGGGAGAAACTTGCAAAGTGCTAAGAAACTCGAAAGTTGGTTCCCTTAGTGTTGGCCGATGAATATCCACACAATCCTTGAGATGACAAGCTAGTAATTGTTCCGTCATGCTTGTCTCAAGTCCGAGGGTCCTGACAGTGTTCCAGTTGAAAAAACAAGAAGAAAGTAGGGTTTTTTTTAAGAACCGCATATCTCGAATGACAATGCTCCGAAATAATGTTGAGAAGGTAGTCTGTGTGGCGTCTAAAAGCATGGGATTTCCTTCTCATGCCTTTTGATGATCCAGGTTCCATTAATAATCTCAGATTAAGGATTTTGGAGATGGATTTTATGATCAGGGATTTTGAGAAGAACCTTATGTTGTTGTGATTTTTTGAAAAACAAAGAGTTTTGAAGGATTTTATAGATGGAAAAGGATATGAGGGGGCCTGAATCTATGAGAAATATTGAATAAGGGTGATAAATGAGAGAATTTGTAGAGTTGGAAATGAGAGATAACGACAGAAATCTGTTTTATAGTCGACATAGTCACTGTCGTGAATAGTAAATCACGGGCATGACATGTCGTGGTCACGGTTTGTTGAAGAGGCGCTCTAGCTGTGATGAAGGATATGAATCGATTCACAGTCGTAACATTAAATAGTCATAGCGGTTACTTGTGAATTTCACGATGGTGACAAAATGAGTCACAGTTGTGAAGTGCAATCTTCACTGCTTGTGACCATAAGGCAACGTGTGAAACAAAGCGTGAAAGGTTCTATAATTATTTGATGTTTATACACAGTCGTGAAAAAGTGTCACAAGCATGAATGAAGAGTTTTCACGGGAGTGAAAGAAAAGTGTCAAGGGTGTGATACATAGTCTTCACTACCTTCAGCGTGAAGTATGTCGTGAAACAAGGCGTTAAAGCTACTAGAGATTTTGGTGATTATGATCACGATCGTGAATATATGTCACGGGCGTGAATTGCCTAAAATTTTCAATAAATAAAACTAAGTCTAAAATAAGACTAAAATATTTCTAAGATGCTTCTATCCTTTATAACATATATTCCCATCATGTTGACCACTTCATACCTTTAAAAGATAAAAATATATGACAAAAATTAACATTCAAGGTTTGACAATTTTGATAATCATGCTTAAGATAGAGTTAATCCATCAAGCATACCAACCTCTCTTCTTATGAAGTTAAATCTTTCTTCATTAAGAGACTTGGTGAAAATATCTACCAATTGATTGTTTGTATGGATAAATTCTAATACAACATCTCCATATTGAACATGATCTCTAAGAAAATGATGTCTTATGTCAATATGCTTACTTCTAGAGTGTTGAATGAGATTCTTAAATAGGTTTATGGCACTTGTATTGTCACATCTGATAGGTATATGGTCTAAATTATGACCATAATCCTTAAGTTGTTGTCTCATCCATAGGATTTTAGTACAACAACATCCTACTGCCACATATTCCGCTTCAGCGGTAGAAAGAGCGACTGAAACTTATTTCTTGCTAAACCAAGAAACTAAGCACTCACCAATAAAGTGAAAAATGCCTGAAATACTCTATGATATGAAAGGATGAATTTCTAGGATACCATAAGCCTAGATGCAATGTGCCATGCAAATGTTTCAATGTTCTTTTCACAACATTCAAATTTGATTCTTTAGGACACGATTGAAATCGAGCACATAAGCATACAATATACATTATATTGGGCCTAGAGGCAGTAAGATATAAAAGTGATCCGATCATACCTCTATATTGCTTTTCATTAATGCTCTTACCCTTTTGACTTTGTCCAATTTTGTTGATGTGCTCATTAGAGTCTTGGCATTTTTGCATCATTCCATTCCAAATTTCTTGATTAAGACTTTGGCATATTTGGATTGGTTAATGAATATGCCCTTATTGCTTTGTTTTATTTGTAGACTAAGGAAGAACTTAAGCTCGCCCATCATGCTCATTTCAAATTCCCTAGTCATACACTTAGCAAATTCTTGGCAAAGCAATTCATTAGTAGACCTAAATATGATGTCATCAACATAAATTTGAACAATTAGAATACCATGCTTATGCTTTTTAATAAACAAAGTAGTGTCAGCATTTCCCTTTGAAAAATTATTTTCTAAAAGAAAAGAACTTAGTCTTTCATACCAAGCTCTTGGGGCTTGTTTCAAACCATATAAAACTTTTGAAAGTTTAAAAACATGATTTGGAAAGTCATAGCTTTCAAAACCTGGCGGTTGTTCTACATAAACTTCTTCTTATATATAACCATTTAGAAAGACACTTTTCACATCCATTTGAAAGAGTTTAAAATTCATGTGACATGCATATGCTAAAAGTATTCTTATGGCTTCTAATCTAGCTACAGGAGCATAAGTCTCATCATAATCTATTCCTTCTTCCTAATTATATCCTTTTGCAACTAATCTAGCCTTATTCCTAGTTATTGAACCTTGTTCATCTAGTTTATTTCTAAATACCCATTTGCTACCTATAATTTGATGATCCTTGGGTCTAGGTACTAAGGTCCATACCTTACTTCTCTCAAATTGGTTGAGTTCTTCTTGCATTGTAATCGCCCAACTTTCATCATTAAGAGCCTCATCAACATTTTTAGGCTCAATTTGAGAAATAAAAGCAATGTCAGTGGCTAAATATTTGAAATGAGATCTAGTACTTACCTCCCTTATAGGATCACCAATGATTTGCTCTTTGGGGTGATATTTTGTCAATCTTCATTCCTTTGGGAGCTCTTGCCTGTTTTCCTCTTGAGCTTGAGGTAGAGAATCATCTTGATGTGAATCTTCTTTTTCTTCTTTTCCATTTCCAAGATCGAGTCTTTCCATAGTTCCTACAACATCATCAAGAGCACTGCCTTTCACAAGAATAAGTCTACTAGATTCATTAAAAACAACATGCATAGATTTTTCAATAGTTAATGATCTTTTATTAAATACTTTATATGCTTTGCTAGTTGTAGAGTATCCTAAAAAGATACCTTCATCAAATTTTGAGGCAAAATTTCCAAGGTTGTCCTTGGTATTCAATATGAAGCACTTACATCCAAATACTCTAAAGTATGATATCAAGAGCTTTCTTCCATTCCATAGCTCAAATGAGATTTTGTTTAAAATAGGTCTTTTGAAAACTCAATTTGAAATATAACAAGTAGTATTTGTGGCTTTCGCCCAAAAGTAAGTTGGTAAACCATACTCATTGAGCATTGTTCTAGCCATTTCAATTAAAGTTCGATTTTTCCTTTCAACTACCCCATTTTATTGAGGTGTCCTAGGAGATGAAAAATTCTGTGAAATGCCATGTTCAAGACAAAAACTTTCAAAGTTTTCATTTTCAAATTCTTTGCCATGTTCACTTCTTATCTTTGAAATACAATATCCTCTTTCATTTTGAACTCTTTTAGCAAAGTTTTTAAAATTTTCAAAAGCATCACTCTTTTGAGCTAAGAAAATTACCCATATAAATCTAGAGTAATCATCTATGATGACAAAGGCATAATGTTTACCTCCTAAGCTAGCGATTCTAGTAGGTCCTAATAAATCTAAATGTAGGAGTTGTAGAGGTTTTAAGGTACTTACTATGTTTTTGGCTTTGAAGGATGACTTGTGTTGCTTCCCTCTTTGGCAAGGTTCACAGGTCTTGTCTTTTTCAAATTTGACTCTTCGCAGTCCCTTTACTAGTTCTCCTGTGCTGAGGCTTTGAATTAAGTTCATGTTAGCATGACCAAGCCTTCTATGCCATAGCCAAGATTCATCACTAGTGGACACAAGACACTTAGAGGAATGATTAGATATTTTGTGTAAGTCTATTATGTATGTGTTGACATCTCTATTTCCTTTAAATATCTCTTGACCATTAATTGAGGTTACAAGACACTCATTGGAAGTAAAGGTTACTTTGTTTCCTTTATCACATAATTGACGAACACTTAACAAGTTATGTTTTAAGTCATCAACAAGTAAAACATCTTTAATAAAAGTAGTACCATTTGTACCAATAGAGCCAATGCCAATTACCTTACCCTTAGCATTGTTTCCAAAGGTAACTTTACCTCCATTAACACTTTTGATTTCATTGAAGAGCTCTTTGTCTCCTGTCATATGCCTTGAGCATCCACTGTCTACTAGTCAATCATTCTTGTTTATTGTGGACTTGAGGCATACCTATAGAATCATAATTCAAGTATGATTTTTAGGTACCCAAATGAGCTTGGGTCCTTGGGGGTTAGCACATGAAGGTTCCTAATGAGCCTTCCTTATCCAGCAATGTTTATTTATGTGACCAATTTTCATACAATAATTACACTGTTTAGGTCTAAAATTGCTTTTTGGTCTTACAATGTATTTGAATGCCATATTTTTATTAAACTGATTTTGAGAACAATGGCATGCACAGTCATGATTAATTGGTGTTTTTCTAAATACATGCTTCTTATACATAAAGGCATGATTATTCTTTTTATGTATAAAAGGTTTAGTATACTTATTTCTAGGTGTTGTTCCAGTAGGTGTGGAGATGTGAGGTTCACTAGACTTAACAAAAATGGTTTTTGTGAGAAAACGATGATGTGTCCTTAAATCCTAGATCATGTCTAATTAAAAGTGGTCTTTGAGACACAATGAGAGTATCTAAACTTTCTTTTCCTTTGTGGAATTTTGAAATTGAATTTCTAAGTTCCTCAACTTCATTTTTTAAAGTATTATTTTCTTTAAGCAAGGATTTAGTTGAGGTTTTTGATGAGTATTCATCTAATGATTTTTGAAGAGATTCAATAGATGATTTAAGCTTAATGTTCTCCTTTTCTAAAGCATCTATTTTGATTTTTAAATTAGAAATGTTATTTTTATAAGTACTGAATTTACTCCTATATTTTTCTAGTTCTAGATTCAATTCTTCTATTAGGCTTTGTTCATCATCATCATCATTATCATCATCATCACTATCACCATTACTATCATTATCACTACTATCATAATTGAAAGAGTATGAATGTAGTGATCTTACCTTATCCGAGACGTGATTCTCAATAGCCATGAAGCATAGGTTGACTTATTCGCTTTCATTGTCATCTTTTTTGCTTGTAGAGCTTTCGTCATCCCATGTGGCTTTGTGACATTTCTCCCCATTGTCTCTTTGGTATTTGCTCTTATGCTTCTTGAGCCTTGGACATTCTGGTTTAATATGCCCTTTCTTTCCACATTCATAGCATTTTACCTCTTCCTTACTTTTTTGTGCATCATTAGAAGTTTTTTTGAGGTTTCTTTGCCTGAATTTTCTGGAGTTGCTCATTTTCTTCTCAATGATTCTTTTCAACCTTCTTGAAAGCATAGCAATGTCCTCATTCTCATCATCACTCATTTCTTCATCATCTTCACTTTCTTATTGAGATTTTGAAGTAGAGGCTTTTAGTGCTAAAGACTTTCTTTTTTCTGGCTCTGCTTTAAGCTCTCTACCTCTTTTCACTGCCATTTTATGTGTGAGAAGTTTTCCAATAAGCACATCAGTATTCATGATACTCATGTCTTCATTTGCTTCTTCTATACCAGCAACTCTTGAACCGTAGTCTTTAAGAGGAAGAATTCTCAGAATTTTATTGTTTACATCTTCCAAGCTCAGATGCTTCCTAAGTTTCCTCATTCCATTTATAATAGCTAGAAGATAGTTGGTCATGTCAGTAATTGACTCATTGGATTTCATCTTGAAGAGCTCATATTCTGAAGTAAGAAGTTGAATCTTCTTGTATTTGACTTGCTTAGTTCCTTCATGATAATTTTTCAATGTCTTCCACATGTTGTAAGCTATTGAGCAGTGTTGTATTCTTCCACATTCTTCAATGGATAATGAGCTTGAGAGGATTGTCATTGCCTTCTTATTTTTGAAATTTGCTCTTTTTTGAGGCTTTGTCCAATCATCTCTCGATAAGATTTCTTCTTCACCATCAGCTCCTCTTCTGGTTGGTGGTGTCCATTCTTTTCGTACACTATCCCAGACTTCAATTCCTTCACTATCCAGGTATGTCTCCATCCGAATCTTCCAATGGGCATAATTTGCTCCATCAAAGTAAGGTTTGAGAATTTGGAATCCTTCATTGGTCATATCTTAATCTTTACTAGCGCTTTTTAGGCTTCGATGCTAGACAAAGCTCTGATACCAAGCCGTGGTCCAAGTGGTGACTTTGGTCGTGAAGCTCTCTGGAAGAATTTGTCATGTCTTTTCACGGGCGTGACATTGCTTTCACGGGCGTGACTTAAATACTCATTCACGGTTTGTTATCTTCCTTCATGGCCGTGAACTTCAAATGTTGGTTTGTTGGCGCTAGGCTTAATCACAAACGTGACACATAGGGTCACAGGCATGAATCATGCTGCTTCTTCAATTTTATCTTTCAAAGATTAATCTTCCATTCTCCATTCTTGCTATCTTATTCCATACCCTATTTAATATACTTAGAAAACAAGTATGTTAAATACACTATTGCTATTTTATTTGTTATCATCAAAATGACAGAAATATCCCTCAAGTTTCAACAGGAAGATTAAGTTTTCAAAAGATAAAATTGAAGAAATAGTATGTTCACACTCGTTACCCTATGTGTCATGCCCGTGATGAAGCCTAGTGCTAACAAACCAATATTTAAAGTTCACGGCCATGAAGGAAGATAGGAAACCGTGAATGAACATTTCAGTCATGCCTGTGAAGAAATGTCACGCCCTTGAAAAGACATGACAAATTATTCCAGAGAGCTTCACGACCAAAGTCACCACTTAAACCACGACTTGGAAGATCGTCACACCTGTGAATATATAATGTCACGCCCATGAACAAATATTTCAAAACCTTCCATAATGTTTCACGGCTAAGGTCACTACTTCAGTCACGGCTTGAAAGAACAGTTACGACCATGACACACAGAGTCACGACCGTGAAAGATGAAAGAGAAAAATGTCAGGCGTGATTATTAGGGTTGGTGCAACGGCTAGTTTCATAATAAATGCATTCTAACGGCTATAATTAGCTATGGAAGTATAATTGCAAGTCATTTATGCATCCAGAACAAGTAGAGAACAAGAGAGTGAACAAGGAGAACAAAAGAACAAGAGAATTAAAAATATTTTGAATCAAAACCTTATTGTAAGCCATTTTGTGCATTTTGATATTTATTGTCTGTAAAAATTTTTTTGCTCATAATTTATTGAGAAATAAATATTTGTAAGTGTTTCTCTCTGTAATCATTTACTCAAGTGAGTTTTGGGTATTTCTGGGTTAAGAGTAGAACACTTGTAAGGGTTAGTTGTGCGAGCCTAAAAAACACAAAGAAATGTTGTTTGTGTGAACCTGTAAAACACAAGGTAAAGGTTGTTTGTGTGAGCCTGTAAAACACAAGGAATTGGTTATTGTGTGAGCCATCAAAACACAAGCTATTTACGGGTTAGGTGTGAGCCATTGTAAGAAACACCATAGTTGGAAGTGAGCTTGTAAAACTCCATTGTAACACTTAGTGTGTTAGTGAAACTCCCAATTGCGATTGGGGAGAGGAGTAGGGTTTGTTAACACCCAAACCTCTATAAAAATCCTTGTGTCAAATTTCTATATCCCTCCTAAACTTAACTTTTCATTCTACATTTTAAAGTTAAATTTTTAATATCCAATTAAACCCCCTCCCCTTCTTGGCTCAATATCTGGGCAACATCTACCTCAGCTATCTTAAGCTGATAATAGCTCAATTTTAGATCAATCTTAGAAAAGACTTGAGCTCTATGTAACTAATCGAATAAGTCATCAATTTTAGGTAAAGGATACTTATTCTTCATTGTCACTCTATTAAGTTGTCTATAGTCTATACACAATCTCATCGTTCCATCTTTCATTTTTACAAACAACATTGGGGCTCCCCAAAGTGATATGCTAGGTCGAATGTATCCCTTATCAAGCAACTCTTGCAATTGAGTTTTAAGTTCCTTTAACTCAATCGGAGCCATCCTGTAAGGAGATATAGAAATAGGTGCAGCTCCTGGCACCAAATCTATAGTAAATTATATCTCTCTATCTGGTGGCAACCCAAGAAAATCCTCTGAAAATACATCTGGGAACTCACAAACTACTGAAATATTCTCTATTAGACTCTCCAATAAACTTTTGTGTCGCCCTTTTTACTTGTTCTCCAGCTTCTTTCATTAACTTTTCAGCTTTAATTACAGCAACTCTGAGTCTGGTATAACTGTCAAGATCAGTAATTGTGATTCTATTTCTAATTTCATACTTGAGGCCCTCCTCAAACTTTCTGCATTTGTCTCTTTCAGTAGAGACCATAAAGGTGGCATAATGGGAAAGTTTGTTAAACTGCACCTCACACTCAGCAACAAACATGTTCCCCTATTTCATATTCATAAATTCCTTTCCCTTCTCATCTTTGTTTGCTTTAGGCATATAATTGTTCTAAAATTCATGAAGAAAATCATCTCATGTCAGAACCAGTGGTTGTGCATCACTATCGGGGACTGTCTCCCACCATTCATAGGCATTGCCTTGAAGCAAAGATACTGCATAATCAACTTTCTCCTATGGAGTGCATCTCATCATATTCAATACTCTTTGTATCCTTTTAAGCCATGTATATGCTTCAATTGGATCAGTCGAGCAATAAAAATCAACTACACCCTATTTTCTTAGCTTATTGTAGCGTCTTTCTCTATGCATTTTAGGCCATTGTACTTCTTGTTCTGGGTTCTCATATGACATTTCTGCATGTGATGATTAGGATGCATGCACGGGAGCTTTAGCTCCTGGTGCTGGTTGATCTCTATGCAAATGAGGTGATACTTCATAAGAATGCATTTCGGTCGGCCCCTCTCTCATTGGTGAATCTTGTCTTATAATGACCCTAAAATAAATGAAATTATGTCACTACATAATATTCAATACATATTATGCATATGTTATCATGCTTTTATGTATATGCATGTTCCCATGGAACCTATCCCTGCTCTGATACCAAAAATATAACACCTAACACTTTATACATCTATATACCACATATGTTGTTTTTATATTAAGTTATCACATATGGAACAAGAATAAAATAAAATCCATGCTTATAGCGAGAGTAAAAAAAAAATTTTCATCTCATATTATCAATAATAATTTCACAATCAATATGGATGCTTTAATCATAGCCTATAACATCACATATATTAATAACTTAAACATTGTGTCTAAAAGTTAGTAAATTTACAAGTTGAATCCATTTATATATCCTAGTATATATTCTTTGTAACTATACATATGCAAGTATTCAACCCACAAATATAAATGATATGCTCTTATCTTGTGTGGAATGCAAGGAGACAGAGTGAGGAGGCTCGATCGGTGACCTTTGATCCATGACTTTTATATGCACCTTAATTTAAACTATTACTCTTCTCTATTTGAAAAATGATGAAAACTAATGAGTTGCGGCTTAGTGAGAATAATCATCAAATGAGCTCTAAAGTACCAAGCAACTCATAGTAACAAATCATAAATCCAATGCATACCATATATATTCCATTCCATTCACCTTTATCATATAATCACAAATGAAATTTAAAAATATAATCATTATTCTTTACTTATGCTCATGCTTTGTTCATTTGATTTTATTGTGACCAAGTTAAACGGATATTGCCTCAAGTTTCCATGTGAACATTTGTTATATTTGCATTTGCATTTGCATTTGCATTTGCTAGCTAGCTTGATAATTTATTTCATTTGTACATTTATTGGGCCATAGGCCTCTTCTTTTGCTTTGCAATATCGATTAACTAGCCACAATGTCTTTTAAGTTCATATGCATATGTACTTGCACTTAAGCATTCATCAACCATTATATCTTATCACATGTATAACTTGTATAAACTATACATATATCATGTATATATATCACATATGTCAAACATATACCTCCAATGTACCACAAGTATACCATTCATATGTATCAAAAATGTCACAAATTATTCATCATCATAATATCAATGACAAATCACAACAATCATATCAATCACATAGCAAACAACATTCATATGCACTAAAGAAATCAATTGATAATTAGACTCACATTTTTCCTTCGATTCAAGCCCTTAACTTATTGTCTACCCCCTTCTTGTGTATCTCAAATTGTCTTGAGTCTAATATTGAAATATAATTGGTTAATTTATGACTAGAGAAACTTAATATGGCTTAAACAAATTAATATGCATTGTTCATATTAATAATTAAGATTTGTCCTATAAGATAATGTGACCTTATGGGACTGTTTAGTCTATAAAATTTTATATACTTGGAAAATTAATTTAATTCTTATTCCTAATTAAAATTAACATATAATTATATAACATATTAAAATTTTAGACCAATTGGATCATTGTACAATTTTTGGTGGAATTTCTAATTTTGTTATGTTTTCTGCCCTTTTTTTTTTTTGCCTTGAGGCAGTTTCAGGATACCAAATTAGGTTCATTATAACTTATGATATATAATTCATATGAAAATTAAAATTTATAGAAACTTATATGGGTTGAAATGAAACATTTTTTATGTTTACAATTTATATCAATTATGTCTCTAAGACGCTCAAATTATAAGCAACATTTTACTGGTCCAGAACAAAGTTGGCTTCCGGACCAGTATGACTTGTAAAGGCTATAACTTACTCTATAAAAAATATATTAATCTGAAATTAGCACCAAAATTTTGATAAGACATATACCTATTAATTTTATGTTTTTATAACTTATAAAATCTATCTGTAAGAAACTCAAAATAATTAAATAAGTTTCTGGACATGTACAGGGCACTAAGCAACTATGGAACAGTCATGGTTCTCTTCATCATAACTCAAAATACACATGATATATGAAGCTAAAATTTGGTATACAGATAGATGACAATATTTCATCAAATTATATCTCTAAGATAGTCAAAATAGATAAAAACAGTGAGGTAGTCTGCTGAAAAATGAAACAAAACCGGTTTTACTCAAATAACGATTTCTTTTAAAATACATCAAATATTATAAAAATGTTTTAGACAAAGGTATATGAGATATAGATCTACATATTTTGTGTTTTAAACTTTTCCAAATTCAAACTCTAAGATCATCAAAATCGTGGTGCAAAATACTGCTTATTAATGAACCCTAAACATCATAATCAATATTAACACAAAATATATGTTTACTCATCTATAATCACCCTTGACTAACCTTATTGTTGTAATTTCAAGAGTGAAAGAAAGAAGAAAAGGTGGCTGGAATTTCAAAAAAATAGGCTGAAGAAATGAAGTAAAGTAGAAGAAAAAGAAGACTTAGCCTAATAAGTTAATAAAACCACCACAATTTTTTTCCTTTTTTTTCATTCGTTTCTTTTCCTTATTTTATTATTATTATTATTATTATTATTATTATTATTATTATTATTATTATTATTATTATTATTATTATTATTATTATTATTATTATTATTATTATTATCATCATCATCATCATCATCATCATCATCATACATATACATACATCCATGTATACATATATACATTTACCCCATTTTACTAACCAATAATAAAAAAAAATATAATTTAATCACTTAATTTAATTTAATTAAATTAATCATGTCAATTTTTTATTAATTCAATCTAGTCTATTTATTCACTTAAATTTTAATTTTATATCATTTTCATCTATATTATAAAACAAATATGTTCATTTCTATACAATTGTAAAATACTTAAAAATAAACTAAGTGTATATCATGAATCAATTTAAATAAAATTGCATATTACGCATGTGTTCAAGTGATGTATATGCAAAATTCATATGCGGAAATGAGATGCTGTAGAAATGCGTATGGAAAAGTTAAGGATGTTACATTTACATTTTGGATTTATGTGAATATACATGTATATTTACTCAGAGTTGTACAATTATATGTAAATGGATGCAACTAGTAAACTTTAGATGTAAAGTTTAAGTTTTAATATATGTGAGATTTGTTGATTTGCAGATTTATTGAATGATGATATAGATGTAATGATAAAAAAAAAGAAAAATTTTATTATCAATCTTAATAGGTTCGTTTAACTTACTTGTATGCCATATGTGATTACTAGACACAGGGATAGGTTTTACTAAAATGCATAAGGTATGATGTTACATAGAGAAAATGAGGGAGAACAAGAAAGAGGTTTGTGCCTAACTTAAGGCAATAGCCTATTCTCTAATACCAATTGCATGACTTATATGCTTAACATGTTAAATAATTACTGAAATGTATTTAATCACAAAAAATGGCATGAAACTTACCTAATTGTATGAAAAGGATGATATGCAATGCATGATTGTGTTTGTGATCATATGTTAATATTTGAACTTGATAGAAGTATGAGGATGTTGTTAAAAATAGTGTATATGATGTTGGTAATGTATGAATGCATGTTGGTAGTGTTTAAATGGCTTGGAGAAGCCTAAAGTGAAGAATGGAAGTGAAAGTGTAGCTTTTCTACAATTAGTCATGGGTACTGACTCAACACTCCCTGAACTTCTGTCAAACTGTAGTAATAGACAATCTCTTCTCAGATGGTCCTTAGAGCTGCATCTCAAGCACGCTCCTATCATCCACCAACACTCTTCTGGTTGAGGATGACCATAATACTGACACACTGGTAGAAGGACAGATATATGAAATGCCTGTGTCGGTGCACTGGCTATTAATGAAATAGATTTTGTGAGTTGTCCTTGCCTGTAAGAATGAGGTATGCTATAACCCCTAGCCTAAAATCGACCACTAAAAGATTTGGCTCTCTAGCCATTCGACTGTCCTCCACTTGAATATGGTGTGGGTCTACTAATCCCACTAATCTGCACTGGTTGCTGTGTCACCGACACTCTTTCAACTGTTCTAGCAGATGCTAGTAAACTAGGGAATTTCATCAACTATAGGGCTGAGACCTGCAGCTTAATTAGATCCCTTAAGACATCCTCAAATCTCTGAAACTTATATGTTTCAGTGGATATAATGCCTCCAACATACTTGTAGAGATGTGTGAAATCTCTCTCATATTCAGATACTGATAGATTTCCTTGCTTCAACATCAAAAATTCTCTTTTTTGTCATCAGTATAAATAGGAGGAATATAATGCTCCTTAAAATTTTCTAAAAAGAACTCTCATGTCATAGGGTCGGGTGCTTCCTAGCAAAGATATTGCATACTCATATTTTTGCTCATCTGTGTAGTGTAGTTGATCAAAAACCCTCTCAGCTCGCTCTAACCAGAATTTTGCCACAGAAGGATCATCCTCTCTCTTCCTATACAAATCAGGTGCCCCTAACTTTCTCAGCCTCTCAAATTGTAGCACTGATGGGACTGACTGTGTTTCCCTCTATAACAAATCTACCATATTCCTCATCAACTCTGTTTGTGCTATATTAGTAGCTGACTGCCCTTGTGATGAGTTGGCATCGAATCTTGATTTTACACCCTGGTGATGACTTGGTCTCGATGAGGCTTCTCTTTCAGTAGGCTCATTACTCTCACCCTCCTCAGCCACGATTTGTCATGATCCTGAAGTCATAAACTACCTATATCATAATATAATGGTCCTAATCAGTAAGCAACAACTTATATATTTCCAAATGTAGGTACACATAAGTGATAAATATTTTTGAAAACTATTTTTAAAATTCCAAAACCGCCCAAACTGGGCTCTGATACCTAAAACTGTAACACCTCCACACCCTAGTCTCAAGTGCCTGGAAAAGGAAATGCTACACCGACTTCTTCAAATTCTTATTGTAATAAATGTAAGAAACCCATATATATATATATATATATATATATATATATATATATATATATATATATATAACTCAAGTTCAAAGATTTAAAAGATATAATGTATATTTTATTTACATAAGATAATATTCACAAAACTTTAGGTTAATTGCAAAACCATAGAAGATAACTTATAAATCTAAAGTAATGAAATATAAATACAAAAGAGTTGTGACTCACGATTTTCACTATTAACTGCTTTACTGAATTAGGCTATAGCTAAGTTTATATATAAGTTTCAGCTACCTTTCTAAATCTGCACTGAAAAAAACTCTCATACTAAGGTCGAAGCTTAGTAGTGCATAAAGATAAAATAATATACTATATCATGCAACATGCATTATCATATATTCATAACGTATAAAAATTCATGCAACATGCTTTATCATGCTTTTATGGTGCATATTTTTCATACAATTTATTATCTCATTGTTCACTAGCATATATATATATATATATATATGAGTGTCACCCGGGTATTTATAGTATACGTATACAAGTATCATCACTGGCATTTACATATATATATATATATATATATATATATATATATATATATCATCGACATTAATAATAATGTCATTACTGGTTTTAATTATAGTGTCATCACTGACTTCATTAATCTTGTTAAACTATCTAAAATTCTAGTTCTAAGCTAGGTGTTCTAGGACTTAATTAATGTCATTAAAATTCATAACTATAAGAAAATAAAAATATATATTTCTTTATCTTTTATTATCTTAATCATAAAATACTCAACTATGATTTTGTTTGCACATTATTTTTATTAGTCTAATAACTCATTTGATTTCTCATATACCTCATTTGAGTAAAATTCATATTATAACAATTAATCTAATATAACTTAAATATTTAAATTTTATTTTTTTCAATTTTCTTTGTTTCAGGCAGAATTCATATTTTGTGTTTGACCTTAATTTTGGTCATGTTATAGTTTGAATTAAATTACAAAGGCTTCTTAAAATTTTAGACCTGAATCTTAGTTTTAATATTCAACTAGAATCACTATATTTGGAGTTTTGTAGAAAAATATATGATTAATTGAGCACTTACTGATCACTAACAATTTTGCCAATAATTTTCTAAACAGATTCTAGATTCGAAATATATATATATATTTTTGGACAAATAAAGACATATTTAGATTTTATGGTCTGAATAAAAGTTAAAGTCATATGTCTTAGCTTTCAAATCCAACTAAGAATACATTAATCCGAATTCTAGAGCTCAAGGTATAGCAATATATGTGCTTACTGATCCATAAATTCCAGCATTGCACACACAATCACCTACTTTAATTTTTACCAAATATACTTATAAGTCTAGCAAACATGCATACCCAGAATTTTATCACAAAATAATATTAATTTACATTCCAAATGCTCAAATTATGCAACTTGATAATAAAATACAGGCTATTTTCTTAAGTTATGTACAAACGTTTTCTTTTTCTCCTTCACTTTCTCTAGATAGCTTTCTCTTTGCCTTTATTTTTTTTGAGCTCCTTCTTTGTCACTTTAAACTCCTAAAATACACAAAATTATCATCAAAATCTTAACTTATCAAAACTCTTATAAAACCCTAAACTCTCTCTCTACATAATCAAGCTCCCATGTTTTCCTTTGATGAAAGTTTCTCTTTTTCCTCCCTTCTTCCTTCTTTAACTTCTCCAAGTCTTGTTGTGCATGAAAATGAATTTGATTTGTTCTTTTCACTCTTTTCTTTTTCTTTCACTCTCTAGATTAAGCTCTGGCTATGGTGGAAAGAAGGGGTTGGCATGAAGGCTGTTTTTTAGTAGAAAAGAAATAAGGAGAAGAAGAAAAGGAAGAAACAAAAAGAGAAACAAAAATCCTTATGTGGAACCCATTAACTTTGACCATATACTTTGATACTTAGTTTAATTAACATTTTAATCTTCTTCCATTTTGCTATGGTCGGCCAACCCATATGTTAATGTTCAATATATGTATTTAATTGGTATTTATCCTAATTAATACTCTAATTTTTGGTAAATTACAAATTGACCTCAAAACTTGTCAAATTTTGCATTTTAGTCATTTACTGTAAATCAACTTTTTAAAGCTTTCTAATCACTTTATTAGGCATATATCATAATTATTAATCATTATATTGATTAATTTCGGTTAAAATCTGAATTTAGACTCTGGTCAATTCAACACGTTAATTTAGTAACATACGAGACTCGGGACCTAAATTAGCATATATGACATATTAAATAACAAGATTGATATATACTATGTAGCTTGTAATATTAAATGAATGATGAATAAAACGAACAAGAAGGATAATATTAACAAGGAAAGGAAATGAGAATGTGAAGTTAAGATAACTAAGCTCTTGAACATCTAGTTTAGAACTAGAATTTTGAATAGTTTGGCATGTCAATCAGGAAAAAAAATTAAATGCCGGTAATAACATCTATATAAATGTCTGTTATGTCACTACTATTAAAGCCGGCGATAGCACTATTATTAAATGTCGGTAATGACACCTATATAAGGTTATTATTGTGTGATTAGTAGCTATTGTCCACCTCATCTCTCCTTTAAACTGAATATAGATGTCTCATTTGATCCGATAACAAGATTAGATGCTGGGGGAGGACTATTGCAAAATTCCAATGGAAATTGGAAGGGGGGATTTGTGACTAAAACTGGCTCTTGTCCAAGTCAAAGGCTGAAGCCTGGGTAGTATTAAAAGGTTTAGAAGTTGGCTTGAAAGTTGGAGTTTCTTCTATTATGGTAGAATGTGATAATCAGGCTGTTGTCAACATGATACAAGGTTCAAGTGCCCCAAATATTCATATTGGACCCATTATTAATCAAATTAGTAATATGGCTTCTTCCTTTGCTTTGTTCTATATTCAACATATTCTTTATAAGGCGAACTTCATTGCAGATTACCTGTCTAACATGACATATAACTATCCGGTTGGCATTTATATTCTTAATACTCCTCCTAAAAGGGTCATTCATTGGCTTCATTATGATCTAGTCGGCACTTTCTATCTTCATTAGTTTTTTTTTTGTATTGTTGTAGGTTTAGCCCATCTTTTATGTAACAAAAAAAATTATGAAATCTAACTATAGGGTTCACCAAAAGTTCCACTTCACTTAATTTACCCTTTTCGTCCAAATGTTTGTTTTTTTAATTCAAATGCCTTACTTATCTCAAAGTAACTCTAAAAGACCACATTAATTAAGATTTGTCAAAAATGACCTAAGGGCTTCATATTTTTCTTCAACTTTCCTAAAGCTTCTGACCCAAATAATCTATTCAATCAACTTATGAACTCTATACTCTAACTATGTGGTTCACCAAGCATTCCACTTTACTTAGGTTACCATTCTCGTCCATATGAATGTTTTTTTTAAGTCATTTAACATTCTTTTGATTCTATTTTTTTGTTATGGTGTTTGAGTAAGTATCATTATTTTTTTAATCATTGCCATAAAATAATAAAAAAATTGACTATATAGTCATTAATTAATTAACTAATAATTAATTAATAAAAAAGTCAATCTCAAAAAAAAAAGAAAAAAATTGAGAAAATATAATAAGACACTTAAAAAATATTGATTAGAAATGAATAATAATTTTCTTTATTTAAGTAAATAAATTTAAAAAAATATCAAAAAAATGTTAAAAAAATTCAAGTGTTCTTAATTTATTGAATAAACAGTGTACAAACTCTGCAAACAATTACTTGAGAATATATGACAAAAAGCATACTAACTTAAGCCAAGGGACTTCTAGTTTAGGGAGAGACTGAAACTACATATAGTTTTAGATTAGGAAAGTATGAAAAATATATTAGGGAATGATTGGTATGTTGAATTTTAGAATAGAAGTAAGATTTCTATTTCAAATTTAGATTTGATATCTTATATTTTTTAAAATAGAATTCTTATTACTCTTCCATGACCCAATTTTTTTGTGGTATTTGGATTCCTTTTTCTTTTTGCTTGTGGCTCCCTTTTTTTTCATTAAACAATATATTTATGTTATTGATTTACTGTATGAATGAGACTCTATTTGTATCATTAATTTTAATTCGACAAATTCTGAATATCTGATTTTATTGTTTCCTTTTAAACTAGTTTTGTTCTTATAACTATAAAATATAATAATATTGCATAAAACTTTAATTTTTTATTTTAACTCATAAATTGTTATACTATATATAATATTAATAATAGTACACTTTTTATTTCGAAATATATAAAAGTAGTATGCAATTACATAAATAAATTAATAAATAAAATAAATCTATTAATTGGTCATAAAAAAAAAAAGTAGAACTCATATTTGTATCCCCAGTACATATATTATAATGAAAAATAGTATTATTTGATCCTTATATTTTGCATTTTTTAATTTAATTTTGAAATTTGTATTTTGTGCATTTTAAGATTTAACATTATAAATATTTTGATGAGTCTAAATAATAAAAGTGGAGGTGAATTAATGGACTTTTTACACTAACAAAGTAACAGTAAGACTCCTTATTAGCTAATTGAATAATTTCTATGCAATTAGTAAATTAATTTTTCTAATCCTCAATGTTTTGAGGGAAAAAAACCATTTGCATGAACAATATACACTAATAAGCATGCTACATTAAATTTGTCAATACTATTTTTACGGGAACATTTCTAAATTAAATTTCAAGAACTATGGTATTAAAGTAATATGAGGATATTCCTTGCAATTAATTTCAATATTTTATGCACAATTTCATTTATTTTTATTATACAAAGATATCTATATTTTGGATTTAATTGTACTGAATGGTTTGGTCCTTAAGGGATTGAAATACCAAACTCAATTGAACCATTTTTTTTTAATACAATTCAATATGGGAAATTTTTTCAATATGATTTTGAACCTTTGATTTTATAAAGTTAGAAATTAATTTAAACAAAATTTGTTAAATAAATGTTATGTATAAATGAAATTAATAAATTTTGAATTCTATTGCTCTTATTTATGGAATCGTACCAAACAAAATAATAGGATTTCAATTTCTATTATATGATATACCAAAAAAAAAATATTGAAATCTCAAACCAATAATTTAGAATAGGATTCCATTTCCTACTCTTTTAGTATACCAAATGTGAACTTAATGTGTACAAAAAAAAATGAAAAAAATCACTGTTTTAAATTCATTGAATAAATAGTGTACACACTTTGCAGACAATTGTTTGAGAAGAGGTGACAAAAAGCATACTAACTCAAGCCAAAGGACTTGTAGTTTAGGGAGAGGTTGAAACTACAAGTAGTTTCAGATTAGGAAAATATGACAAAGATCTAAATGCCCTTAAATTATCTTCTACCTCTAAGCCAAAAAGAAGGAAAAAAATGCAGACTACTTTTCCTTTTCACAATATAACTTTTAAAAATTTAAAAGCATATAACTTTCTGAATTTTTGTCCAATTGAAGATAATAATGTGTCAATTTAAAGTTGTTGATGTCTACTTTCATTTAAGAAAATACGGATGCCAAAATATCATCTCTCTCTCTCTCTCTCTCACACACACACACACACACACACACACACACATATATATATATATATATATATATATATATATATATATATATAATTGCCATTGAAAACGTTTTTAGGCAAAAAAAAAAAAAAAAAAACTCAACAAGTAACACTTAAATCAAATCTAATATGCAATTAAATCTAAAACCTCTTACACCAATGATGCAATTCATTTACACGTCCTTGATCAAATCATGCATGTCAATTATAATATCACATTATACATAATAAAGAGTAGTGTAAAATATTGTCATAACTTAAATACCTCTTGTGGAAACCCAAAAGCTTCAAGACAAACACCAATCCCCTTTCTTCTTTCTCCAAAAGATTTTTTTTTTCTTTTAGCAAAATTGCAGAGAACAGAGAGAAGTGAGAAAGAAAACATTATTCTCAGGGCATTATCAATCTTTTTTGTGTATAAATGATATATATCATCATCCGTTTTATAATCGGAGACTAATCTTGCACAAAGTTTAATTATAGTTAAAAAATTTCAGTTCTCTCCAATAATGTATTTATTGGAGTTTGAATTTAAAAGTTTTTTCCAACAAATTCAGTCAGTATTGTCAATTGAGTCACAACTCTTATGTGATATTATTTACTTTATATTTTCTTAATTGTCTGCTACTTACTGGATAAGTAGAACTGTGATAAGTGCTAGATAATTACAGTTTTATTAAATTAATTAATATTTAATTTAATTTAAATTATGCAATGGGTTGGGTCTCATCATTGGCGAACCTCCCAAATTCAACAAATTCCAACAACACTACTATTGAAGGCTAATGATTGTGAAATTTGGGTTGGTTTTGTTTGTCCGGTTGGAAAAACTGATAATCATCCTCTTGATTAGCTTGAATTCCGCCAAAAAAAAAAATAAATTGATATGATATATTGAAAAAAAATTGGTGACTTAGCCAAGTATTTAGTGATCTAGTGGGTTCATTCACAAATCAGTGGGTTATTCAAATTCTATCGTATTATACATAACCATGCTTATCATGCTTTCTCCTTTAATATATTTCTTTAAAAATAACAGCAAACTAAAATTCATATATCTTTTTACTTCCTTGCATATCTCAAAAACCACATTCCAACACCCCTTCATTTAAATTAATTTTATTCCAATAACATTTGAAGGACAAATTCAACTAAAATTCACACAAAAGTGAGGGTAAGCTCTAAATGAAAAATCTTAGCCAAAAAAATAGATTTATTTTTTCAAAAAATATTTTTTATGTGTTTTTGGTAGGAGTGAGCACTATCTAGTTCAATCTGAAGATCGATAAGTCTCCAAGATTCTATTAAACTTCAGTCCTTTATTAAATCAAAGGAACAAAATCATATTGAAAAAAAAAATTCCATATTGAATTGTATTAAAAAATTGGTTCAATTCAGTTTGGTATTTCAATCCTTTAAGGACCAAACAATTCAGTACACTTAAATCCAAAGTATATATAGATATCTTTGTATAATAAAAAAATTAAAATCGTCCATAAAATATTGAAATTAATTGCAATGAATATCCTCATATTACTTTAATACTATAGTTCTTGAAATTTAATTAGAAATGTTCCAGTAAAAATAGTGTTGACAAATTTAATGTAGCATGCTTATTAGTGTATATTGTTCATGCAAATGGTTTTTTTTTTCCCTCAAAACATTGAGGACTAGAAAAATTAATTTACTAATTGCATAGAAATTATTCAATTAGCTAATCAAGTTCATTTAAGTATTTATGAATTACATATAATTAAAAATAATTATATGATGACTTGCAAAATGTTTGAATACATATTGAAATTAAATATTTTTTTTTCAGGAACATTTGAACGTATAAACTGAAATTCACTCACTTTTAATGAAAAATCTAAGCCGAAAAAATGGATTTATATATATATTTTTTAAAATATCGTTTTTCTGTTTTTGGACTTGGGCTGGACTCGATGAAAAAACCACGAATTGAGACCATTTGAGTGAGGCCCATATTATGCCCCGAGTTGCAAAATCCCTTTGAATAGACAGCACGACGCCGCTTTACTTCCCCGACCTCGATTCCACCAATCCTCTGTTTGGCCATCACCGCCGCTGTAACAGTAATGAATAGATCGGCGCAACCACAAAGACTCGAACTTTAGCTGCCTCTACTTATCTCTTTTAGGGTTAGGGTTTCAATTTCTAACAATGGCCTCCTCAAGAGGCGCACCAATTGCGACCTTGAAAACCATAAAAGCAGCCTTGAAGCTAGTAGACACCAAAAAACAAAGCCTTAAACGAGCTTACGATGATCTTCAAGCCCATTCCTCTCTTCTTTCCTCCTTCTCTCTCTCCTGGTCTGACCTTGATTCCCACTTCTCCTCCCTTCAAACCACCCTCACCCGTCGCTTTCACCGTCTCCAATCCCTTGAATCTTCATCCTCTCCGCCGAGTCATGACCCACTTGACGCAATTGAATCGCCACCTGTTCACGGAGGAGGCCGCCCTTCTTCTTCTTCATCATCTTTCCTCGTGACCGGATGTCCTCAGGTGGAAGCTTCGGCCTCCGTTCAGGATCCATCTCCATCCAACCTGTTGAGTGAGTCTCAAACACCGACTGAGGAAGTACCTCTGCTAGACCCATCATCATCTTCTCTTAACGCATCGACGATTCATAACCGCCCTGCTCGGCCGGAATTGGTAGTTTTCTGTGAGAAGATGGATGGGCAAGGATTGAGGAACTATTGTAGTGAACATTCAAAAGAGCGGGAAGCTATTCGGACCGAGCTTGTAAGCTTAATGAGGGTTGCTCCGGATGCCGGAGCATTGGTTTTGGATGCAATGGAGGGGTTCTATGCATCGAATTTGATGTTTAGAGGTGATAAAGACATGGATTTGAACCGTTTAAGGAAGAGCTGTTTGGACTTATTAGAGGTGTTAACAGTGACGAAGCCAAATTTGAGTGATCAAGTGAGGGAAAGAGCAAAAATGTTGGCCTTAGAGTGGAAACAGAAAGTTAATTTAAATGGGGATAGCCTTTTGGAGGCATTAGGTTTCCTGAGTTTGCTTGTGGCATATGAACTGAGGAATGAATTTGACGTGAATGAGCTTTTGAATTACTTCGTTGCTGTTGCTCCTCGGTTTAAGCAAGCTACAGCTTTGTGTCGGGCTATTGGCTTGGGAGACAAAATAACTGGTAACTTCTTTTCATTTAAATTCAATGCAGTTGATTATATTCTTGCTCGAGTCTGTTTCATTATTATCGTTATTTAGGTTTGTATGAATTGTTTAAGTGAGATTTTGATGGACAGTGTCATATATGATGGGTTCAGTGTGTTCAGTTCTTTCATTTGTGTCTTATACCTGGTTTACAGAAATTCATAGGGTAAAGCTAACTTCTGGTTCTGCTTAAGACCACTACTCGGAGTTTTAAATTGGGAAATGTCTAAATCCCAAAGTAATTTGTTGAAACTTGATACTGAACTGTAATTACTTGGCATAATCTAAATGGTAACTGGATAATTTAGTGGCACCAATAAATTGCCGTTTTGTTTCTCATTTAATAAATGATATGGTGATGTTTAGGGGTGTTCGGTTTAGACCAAAAATTTATAACCAAACAAATAAATTCAATTTTTAAACATTTCAACTTTTAACTAAATCAAGCACTACTAAAAGTATTCAAACTAATGTTATTTGGATTCAGTTTGGTTGGTTTGATAAATAAATAAATGAATAAAATTAAAAAAAATTAAAATATTATAAAAATTTGACAATATTAACTTAAAACTATTGTCAAATTAACAACATAAATATCATCCAAAATTTAAAAATTTAGTACGCTACTTTAACTTTTAGAAAATTCAAAATATAGTAAAGTAAATTTTTGTTCAATCATAGTGTTCCAAAAGAAGTTGAAAATTGTAGGTAATTAAAGATTATAATTTTAGGAAACTAGAAAATTATTAGTATTAGTGCACTATATATATATATATATATATATATATATATATATGTTAAAAGAGACCCTAAATTATTGGTTCGGTTCATTTTTATTGAACCAAATCAAAAAATCAGTTTATAAAAATTTCAAAACTATATTCATCTATGAAACTGCCTAAACCATAATTTTCTATTTGGTCGGTTTGATTAATTTTTGTGCAGCCCTAGTGACGTTTGCATATGCATTCTAAAACGTGGATGAAGATATTTAGAAATGATGACTAGTAAGGCAGAAACTTGTTTGGGAAAATGAGAATCTAGAAAAATCCGATGTTTACAGTTGGATTGTCTTTTGGGATCACATTGGAGGGAGATGATTATACTTATCGACTTGTAGCTTTTGCAGAGAATCTGTATGAATCAACGAATATAGGAGAAGAACATAAAGTTTATTTTTATCTGATTTGCTTTAATTTTATTAAGCTGACCTTTGCTCTAAGTAAAGTGTTTCTGGCTTATGGCTGACCACCCAATTAAGCATTGTCCTAAATTGCTCAAGGCAACAGCCAATCTTGCTGTTAAGGGATAAATACGCCACTCGCAGCCAAGAATTAACGAGAGAGGGTGAGGGGTTGGGGGCTGTTGCTATGTCTTATGTGGTATGAAAACTTCGTGATGGAATTTATATTCTTAACTTTTTTGTTGCAGATCTCGTTCAAAAGCTTATTGAGAATGGAGAACAACTATTGGCTGTCAAATTTATTTTTGAATTTGGGCTGACACAGAAATTTCAACCAGTTCCTCTTTTGAAAGATCACCTGACAGAGTCCAAGAAGTTTCCTAAGAAAATTTGGAAGGATGGAAAGAACTCTTTCATGGGAGAGGTAATTTTGCAATCCCTTGAATTTCACGATGGCTTCTAATCTTGTGGTTATTCATTAGTTTTTACTTACAACTATGCTTCTAGCAGAATGAGGCCAGATCCAGAGAAATTAATGCTTTGAAATCAGTACTTAAAATTGTTGATGAACACAAGCTTGACTCTGAGTACCCACGGCAAGAACTTGAGAAGCAAATTGAGATGTTGGAGAAGCAAAAGGCAGACAAGAAAGTGGCTGCATCAGCTCCTCATAACAGGCCTCAGCAGCAACCAAAGAAGCAGCAGCAGCAGTCAAAAAAGCAGCAAGCGAAGAAGCATAGGCCGAATGGAAACAAGCGACCTCGAATGTCTGCAATGACTGGTCCTGCAACAGTGCCAGGCAGTGTTGCTGGTTCCAGTTCAACTGTTCCTTCATTTCAACAATCTCATTTACCACCAGCAGGTTTGTTGCCAGCAGCTGGGCCTTATGGGTTAATGGGTTCCACTCCCATTCCCTCTTATGCAGGTGCATCAGCTGGCCCCTATAGCTTGGCAGGGGCTGCTATGGGCTTCACAGGGAACCCAGGCCCAGCTGGGGTCCATCCATACTCTGAGCCATATATGTCTTCTGGTTATTACGGTAGACCAGCTGCTTATGCTGGATATGGTTTTCGACCTCAATACCATCCGGGTTACTATCCCCAGTAATTTTGAGGGTACTGTTACTGAGTGTAACTTGTGGATGGTAATATAATAGCTTTTTTCTGACTTTGCACAGCTGCTTACTAGAAGGCAAGCTTTGCTTCTCTGATCACCATAATAAAGTTTTGCAATTCATTTTGGTTAGTCAAACTTGCGGGTATTGTCACACTATGAAGTGTTTAAACAATACCCACAATGTTTATCAAATTATAAACATTTTCATGTTATATGGTCATGTGTTTCTTTTGGTTTAGAAGGGCTTTGGAAGATCATACTACATGGAGAATTCCTTTAACATGGTTTTTTCATATCAATTTTCAGTTCTTGGTTTCCAGTTGGTTTCTAAAATGATTTTTTTTCTTTATTATTTGTTTTCTTGTAAATCTTATGGTTGCTTTGAGCATTACCAAAACATGACTTGCTTCTTTACACTAAGTCAATTTTTGAGTCTTAGTTGTGTTCTTTTTAGGTATTTATTAGAGTGCAGATGGCAGTTCTAAAAGTCATATGAAGGGCGTTCAGACATAATTGGATGCCAACAGCCCTAGAATGAGTATGCTGTTGTCTCGTAAAATTCTTTTAGACGAATGCAAAAGAGCTTGCTGCTTTTCCCCCTTTTTATATTTCTTTTTCACCAATTATGTAATTTTCAGGGATCTTCCCCGACTCTGATGTAAGACGGTTGTTGGAAAACTTCGCCCTTTTTGTTGGCTATACCTGTTATGATGTGATTGTTGTTTTCGTTGTCATGTATTGAAGGTATAGGGATAAAATGTAATAATGCTGAAGTCGTAGTTTCTAATTTTGTTTAATGGATTTAAAATTTAAATACCTGGATTAAGTCCCCACTTTCCAGGAAAAATAATGTGTATAGTTGTTAAAATGAAATTGGATTAAAAAATATAAAGAGCTGTTGTCTGAGGATGAATGAAACAGACTCCAATCTTCGTTGGTTATAGTTTTCTGCCTTTGAGGCCCTATCAAACGCTCTCGGTTGTTGTTGGTAAATCTTTTGCAGGACAATTGGCAAGAAGTGTCTAGAACTAAAGGAAATGATCATTACTAAAACAAGTACTGTACTGCATTAAAAAAAAAGTAGTCTCAATAAGTACAAGATGCCTTTTTTTTTTTAATTTGAAATGACTTGAAAGAAAATCAAAACCGTTACTCTAAGAACTGTTAAAAATCATATATGAGAGATTAGAATTGATAAGACCAATTTTCACCAATTTTTCCTATAAGTTCGAAGGAAGTTAGAATGGTGAGCCAAGAGTATTCCGACATGGCCAGTCCGATGCTCAAGTTAGAGAGAAAGAGGTTTATAATAAGGAGAAAAATAAAAGTTGAAACGTTTTTGGATTATTCTTTCTTACCTTTATCTGACTTAGGATGTGCTATTTATATTTTTTTCTCCCTTTTTGTGTATTCTCATGAGTCTCCCATAAAGACCTGCTAGTTTCACGGAATTTCCTCAATCAGCAATGTGTGGTTAAATTAGTCATGTTGGAAATTGAGATGATATATTTTGGCTACTGCAGAGATCTGTCATTTTTCATGCTCTGAAAACAGCATGTCATTGGATTTCATGTAACAGACACTTTGTCAATTACATATTAGCAACGGTTGTCAGGAAGACTTTACATAACACAAAGTCTTGATTTGTGTAGAGATCCATTGTTATGTGAAATTGGTAAGCATGACTTCTAGATTCGCCTGCGCCAGCAGTTTAGAGAGTATGATTCTAGCGTATGGTTCATTTAGGATGTGAGAGGTATTCCTCATGCTATAATCAAAATCATTTGATTGAGCTTGCAACTCTTTTAGTATATTTTTTTTACAGTACTATAGAGATTGTCTTAGGTGATAGTTGTGTTTGGGGTGTTGGGTGTTGTTTTGGTTGATCATCTATGGATGTTCTTGGAGACCGCTGCATTTGGGTTTTGGATATTAAATGGGGATGTCATGTATGCTTGTTTGTTTTTAAGCTCATCTATTTCCTTTTTCATTTCTTTGATCTCCCAAACCGCCGAGGTGAACTCTCTTATGATGGAAAATAAATTAAGTTGTGTTGTTTCTTCCAATGCTCTTTTGTTGTCTTGTTATTGTACCTTTGCGTTGAAGAGACCTTGCAAGTTGGTAGACATAATACTATTCATACATGGAGGAATAATTGTATATTGAGGTGTTTGCTCAATTAATGGATTCTTCCCTCTCTCATCTCTTATTTTTTTCGCCATTCCTCGCTCACCACACCAATTGATAACACCAATCTTCAACATTTGTTCTTGCAAGATCAAAGGAGGTTAGAATGATGCATTGGGGGTGCTCCAGCACGGCCACTCCGATGCTCAAGTTAAAGAGAAAGAGAGAGAGGAAGAGAGGTTTATGATAAGGAGAGAAATGAAAGTTGAAGTGTTTTTGGATTACTCTTTCTTACATTTATCTGACTTGGGATGTGTTATTTATACCTTTTCTCCCTCGTGTATTCTCATGAGTCTCCTGTGGAGACCTATTGGTCTTACAAAGTCTCTTCAGTTGGCAAAGTGTAGTCAAATCAATCATGTTAAAGATTGATGAGACATATTTCAGCTGCTGCAGAGATCTGTTATTTTCCATACTCTAACAGTGGCATGTCATTGGATTTCATGTGATAGACACTTTGCTAGCTACATATTAAATGCTTTATACCTTTTACTATTCACTTCATTAAATACTATTGAGTCTCGATCCTCCCATCTCTCATCATTCTGATGTAAGTCTTAATGTCACAAGTCTAACGCAGGTCTCATAGGTCTCCTCTGGGTGGCAGGGGAGTCTCCTCTAGGTGATTGGTCACCAAGGATGATAATAAGAAAATTAATTGACAAAATGTAAAACATGAATGTATACATGGCTTGATATAAAACTCGAAGCCGATGCTACAAATAAAAATTAGAAAAATAAAAAGAATAATGCTCATTTTGTGTCTCAAAATTTCATGGTGTTAACTTAAATGCTATTATCTTCATACCTTAATTTTGATAATTATAAAACCACGTATTAAAAGGTTAGATTCTATTGCATTGGTAATTATTTTTCAGATTTAAAGCTCAAATAATTGAAGAAATATCATCATGAAGTGGATTATATTTTTAAGTCAAACAAACAACGAGAAGATGCATATTGAAGATTAGGAAATTATTTGTAAAGTCATTGTTTGTCATTGGCTACATTGAAGTTCAAAAGTGTATGACATGTTTTAATAAAAACATCAATATTTAGTAAAATATTTTCAAAGACAATGTTTAAGAATTAGAATTCTAATCAAAATTTTAGCATTCTAAAAGTGATTTTCTAACTCATGTTAGAGATAGTTTTCACAGACGGACTAATAAATGACTTATCTTTTAAATTTGAAGTAATTTATTTACTAGTTAGTTTTTCTCATTCCAAAGTATAAACATATGTTAAAAATTATTTTTCAAATGCTGAAAAAATCAACAAAATATCTAGAGAACAAGTGCTTCAACTATGTTTTTCTAATTTTCATCCAATTGAGCTTCAAACCTTTAAACATTCTTCTTAAGTGGTTCTAGTTTTCATTTCTAATTATCTTTAGAGTGTGTGAGGATCTTCTTGTTATCATCAGCATATAGTTTTCAAGTAAAGCTGAAAACTTGCTCTTTAGGTTGTATAGAACCTAAATGAAAATTTAGTGATCAAGTGTTTGAAAGTTTTTAATTTATTAATTGGGAAATGTGGCAAGTGCCCTCTTTGCCCTAATGTAAATCTACCTTTGGTAGGTCTAAAGGCTAAAGCACTATAAATAAACTTGTGCAAGCTCCTATTATGTCTTCATACTCTGTTTTTTTTTATCTCATTCCTTGCAAATATGATTTTGAGCTTAAGAATTATTTTTAATTTGTGTTAAAATGATTCTAAAGCAAATATGTTTAGTTGCCTAATTTGATACAAGCAAAAGAGATAACTTACTTGTTAGGTTTTGCAATTTGCGATCAAAATTATTTCTAATAGCAAATAAAGCTTTATAGTATGATTTTATACTAAAAAATACTAAGAGAATATATGAGTTATATTCTTGAGTGAATATCCAACTTATTCTCTAAAATCGAATAAATTTTTTTTTTAAAAAAAGAGTTAAAATCTTTAAATAGTTCAATTAATCCCATTTGAGTTGTTCTAATACTAGGGTTTTATATGATATAATGTCCGTTAATTAGGGCCTAAAAGATAGGTTGTTAATAGAGTTTACCTCAACGAATTTAGGAAGCCAGTATATCCTCTATTAAAGAAGCTAATGATCTCTCAAAGCTTCCTACTGATGAACTCTTGGGTAAACTTCTTATATATAAGATCAAGATGACTCAAGTCATGGAAGAAGAAAAAGTAAAAATAAACCAGTGAAAATGAGTCAAATGATGTTGATGAAGAACTTGTAATGCTCACCAAAAAGTTCAAAAACTTCATTATGAGAAATAAAAAGGAAAATGCCTTCAAGAAGCAAGACTCAAGCAAAAAGGAATAACCAATTTGCTATGAGTGCAACAAGCTCAGACACTATCGGTTAGAATGCCCAATATTAAAGATGAAAGAAAAGAAACAGAAAAGAAAAACCTTCAAAGTAACTTGAGATGACTCAAGTGATAACGATGGTGAACTCGATGGTAAAGCTACAAACCTCTACTTAATGGGATTTGAAAGGCCAACAGAGAATGACGTAATTAACTTTAGACCTAGACTTTGAATCTAATGATGTGATGCATATTTTTAAAAAATTGTTAGATAAATGTAATAATCTCTTTTTTAATAATAGTTCACTTAAAAAATTAGTTAAAACTCTAGAAGAATAAATTGAGAAATCAAAATATTCTAATGAAGAGTTAACTAAATTTTTAAATGAAAGCATTACAACAAAAGATAAAGTATTAAACGAAAATGCTAAACTTCTTGAGAAAAATGCTTTATTAAAGAAAGAAGTTTCTAATCTTAAAAGATTCATTTCTAGATTTAATAATGGAAAGGAAATTTTAGATGGTATGATATAATTCAACTCTTTTAAAATCTAAACATGGTATTGATTTTGGAAATTCACATACTAGTATTTCCAAAAGTTAAAGTGTGGCTATCACTAAAAATTTTAATCATCCTATATAAAAAGTTCAGCGGTATGAAAACAAATAGCTCAAAAAGTAAAAGCTATAGAAGACCAAAATCTAGGAAACATTATCACCCATCTTCATATTCTTATAATGGATTTAAAAGAAAAAGACATGCACCTCATGTTATATGTCATTAATGTGGTGATATTAAATGTTTTATAAGGAAAGGGCACTTATATTCTTCCGCTGCTAACCCCCAAAGACCCAAATATATTTGAGTACCTAAAATCAAGTAATTTACCTTTTTGCAGGTATGCTTGAAATCCACCATGAATGAAAATAAACGGTATCTTGATAGTGGATATTCAAGTTATATGATCGGAAATGTTGATCTATTCATTCACCTGGAGATGAAAATTTTTTGGTAAGGTAACTTTTAGTGATAATGTCAAATATAACATAATTGGCATTGGTCAAATCGATAATAAAGGCTCTAATTGAAAATGTTCCTTTGCTTGATGGTTTAAAACATAATTTATTTAGCATTAGTCAATTGTGTGATAAAGGATACAAAGTAACTTTTAAATCTACGAAATGCTTTGCAACCTGAATTTTAGATAACAAAGCTATCTTATATGGTGAAAGAGTTAATAAAGTGTATATTATTGATTTTAACTTTTTGACTAACCAAGGTGTTGAGTGTTTTTTTTTCCATTAAAGATGACACATGGGTTTGACATAGAAGACTTAGGCATGCTAGTATGATACTCATAGAAGATCTAAGCAAAGGTGGTCTAGTCATTAGCCTTCCCAAAGTCAAATTCCAAAAAGACAAAGTCTGTGGAGCATGCCAAATGGGTAAGCAAGTAAAAAGTTTTTTCAAACACAAAAACAAAGTAAGCACCACTAGACCTCTTCAATTATTACACATGGATTTATTTGGACCATGTAGAGTTGCTACTCTACCTGAATGTACTATGCATATATCATTGTTGATGATTACTCCAGATTCACTTAGGTATCATTTCTAACTCACAATGATGAAGTTTTGATGTTTTTAAATCTCTTTCAAAATATATTCAAAATGAAAAAAGTTTGAAAATCTCTTCCATAAGGAGTGATCATTAAAAATAATAAAAATGATTTGAAAATGATTTTTTAAAACTATTTTGCATTGAAAATGGAATTTCAAATAATTTTACTTTTCCTAAGACACCACCAAAAATAAGGAATTGTCAAAAGAAAAAATAGAACATTGGTAGAAATGGCTAGAACAATACTTAATGAGATAATTTTCCAAAATACTTTTGGGCCGAAGCTGTTAATACTGCATATTATATTTCAAATAGAGCTTGTTAGATCTATTTTGAATAAAACTCCTTATGAGCTATGGAATATTAGGAAACCTAAGATCTCATATCTAAGAGTGTTCAGATGTGAGTGTTTTATATTAAATACCAAGAATAATCTTGGAAAATTTAATGCCAAAACTGATGAAGATATATTTCTTGTATATGCTAATTCTAGTAAATCTTATAAAGTTTTTAATTAAAAAAACTTTAGTAGTAGAAGAGTCAATGCATGTTGTTTTGATGAATCTAACCCTCATGAGCTGAGAAAGGTTGTTGTTGATAATAATAGTACATATAGTGTTGAAGAATTAAATCAACAACAAAGTAGTATAAATGATGAACAAAATAACTCACCTTCACAAAATGAATGTCAAGAGAATGTTGTAGTAGAACATTCAAAGGAAGAAATAGAAGAACCACCAATGGCTCCCCAAACTTCAAATGTTCATGAGGATCTTCCAAAATAATGACATTTTTATAAAGACCATCTAATAGATCTCATCATTGGTGAACCATCAAAAGGGATAACTACTAGACACTCTCTTAAGCTTCTTAATAATTTTGCCTTTATATCTCAAATTGAATCTAAAAATGTTGATGATGCATTATGTGATGAAAGTTGGGTACTTGTCATGCAAGAATAACTCAATCAATTTGAGAGAAATAAAATATGGACTTTAGTTTCTAGACTTAAGGATTATCCTATAGTAGACACCAAATGGTTTTTTAGAAATAAATTTGATGAATTTGGTACTATTACTAGGAATAAGAGTAGGTTAGTGGCTAAAGGACATAACCAAGAAGAAGACATTGACCACGATGAAATTTTTGCCCTTGTTGCAAGGTTGGAAGCTATTACAATATTGTTTGCATATACATGTTACATAAAATTTTAAATTATATCAAATTGATGTTAAAAGTGTCTTTTAAATGGTTTTATTGAAGAAAAAATTTATGTTGAACAACCTTCTAGTTTTGAATATTATGATCTTTCAGACCATGTTTTTAAATTTACCAAAACTTTATATAGTTTAAAAGAAGCCCCTAGAGCTTGGTACGAAAGACTAAATAATTTTTTTCTATAAAATGGAGGTTTTTCAAAAGGCAAGGGTGATACAACACTTTTCATCAAAAAATGCAAAAATGACATTCTCATTCTACAAATCTATATGGATGATATTATATTTGGTGCTACTAATGTAAGCTTGTGTGAAGAATTTTCTAAATGTATTCAAAGTGAATTTAAAAGGGAGAACTTAAATTCTTTTTGGGACTTCAAATCAAATAATGCTCAAATGGAATCTTCATAAATCAAGCAAAGTACACCAAAGATTTGCTAAAAAGATTTGGGATGGATGGAGAAAAAGCGAGAAAAAGCAAGAAAAACTTCTATGAGCACCACCATCAAACTTGACAAAGATAAGAATGGTTGTATTAGTTCAATGATGGAATTTCCCCCTTCTTGGCTTCAATGATGGTGGTTGTATTAGTTCCCGAGGCCATAGCCTGCTTACATAGTGCTATATCACCACCCATATCCTCAATTCTAAGCAACACATTAGAAGTTTCTCTTTAGAAGAGATCACGTACCTTCGCAAGTTCAACCTTCAGCCCATCAATCTCTTGCCTTAACTCATTATCTAGCTCGTTGAGGGACATCTTGACCGTTGCATGGATCTCCGCATTCTCAGCCTTCAAACCACTGCAATGTTCCTCCAAGTTGTCCACTCGGTCGAACAGCTCCACCAAGCTATCCTGAGCACTCTCAACACCTGCTTCCAAGCTAGAAATCATGTCTTTCGACTTGGCTTGAGACTCCTTAGTTGGTGGTTTCTGAACTTCCTCACAACCACGGTCCGTTGGTGGAACTTCCATGCTAGATGTAGCTAGGGCAGTAGCCTTCATTATGCCAAGGGTAGTAAAGCTTCAAACCAAAGCTTTGATACCAACTGTCACGACCCTAGACTTCAACTAGCAATCGTACAACACTTAGCACGGTCCGTTCCACTAAACCTGCCTTCCAACCCAAACAAAACACTCCAAAGAGACTAGAAAGAGACTTAGAGATTTAGAGGATTCAAAAGCAAAGCAAGAACACAAGAGTGTTTGTAAAGAATTTTTTGTATTGCTCTAGATAGGTTATCTTACAACTTCCCAAGGATTTTCACAAGACTTCCCAAGATGATACAAATGAAGGCCAATAGGCCTATTTATAGTATGACACCAAGCCTAAGGTTACGCCATAAGTTTCTAGATCCTACCAAGTCTAGAATATACAAGAGTGTCTACATTATTTTAGTTTTATCTACAACATGCTACAAGGTTCTAGGACCTTAGTCAAGTCTAGCCAATTCTAAAGTGTTCTAGGATTGTCTAGTTTGTTCATGCAAATTCTAGGATGTTCCGGAAGCTTCTAGAGACTTCTACATCCTTCATGAACCATCCAACATGTTATAGAATATTCTAGTGTCTTCCATCACCTTCCAGCACATTCCGACACCATTTCTTTGGATTTTGAGGAACAATTTGAGCGGGACGTAACATTATGGTATCTTAAGAACATAACATTTGATTTAATAGCTTATTCGAATATGGATTATGCAGGCAGTATTCTTGATAGAAAAAGTACTTCATGTATATATCAGTTTTTAGGAAACTTTCTTGTTTCATGGTTTAGCAAGAAATAAAATTATGTGGCATTATCCATTGCTAAAGCTGAAACATGCTGCAACTAGTTGTTATTGCGCTCAAGTGTTATGGATTAAATAACAACTTAAAGATTTCAATTTAGAACTTGATTATATTCTCATAAAATGTGATAATTTTAGTACAATTAATCTTTTCAATAATCCAATCCAACATTTTAGGAGTAAGCATATAGATATAAGACATTATTTATTTCGTGATCATGTGCATAAAGGTGATATTGTACTGAAATTTATTGACACTATAAACCAATTGGCTAATATTTCTACTAAACCTTTGTGTGAATAATGTCTTAATTTGATTAAAAGGGAAATTGGCATGTTAGATGGAAATTCAATATGATTTTTTCTTCTATATGAAATTGATTATGAATTGTGAACCTTGAGTGTTTATGATTTGATTTTGATGAAATTGTTGTATGATATATATTTGATGATTGCGAAAATTGTTTTAAGATTTTTTTAGGAAGAATATTTTTGCCAAAATCTTATTTAAAATCAAAATTTTAAAAATATGCATTATTTCATTCTTTTTATCGTATTATTTCGGAATTTTGAACTTTTGAGCATTGTATTTTAAATTTACAAACTTGGGTTGTATTATTAATCTTTTAAAACTTTATACATGTTTCATAATTGCATAAATTTGAAAAATCAATAGCAAAACAATTTATGCCTATGAAAATTGGAAAATATGACCATTATAGCATGTTTTTGAGGTGGTTGAACAACTATAATTCGAATTATAGCATCATTAATGGCTAGATTTTGAAGAAACTCTATAAATAGTTCATATTTCTGAAGGAAGAACATCAACTAGAGTATTAAAAGCTTAATTACTTTGAGAAATCCTTGAGAAAATATTTTGTGAGAGTTTATGTTTTATTCTTTTGTTGCAATCTCTCTTGTATTATTTTCAATTTTTATTTTGGTTGTGTAAAGATCAAGTGATCTTGAATTCGAAATTTTTTGAGTGTTTTCTTTCTTACAAACAATTGTTCGATAGTGAAATTGAATGAATCATGTTGGGGAATTAAACACTTGTAAAGATATTGTGTTGAACCATTAAAAATACTAGTATTAGTTTTAGTGTGAGCCTAAGGAAACACTTTTATGGGTTTAATTTACATATGGAAGCAAATTGTTAGTGACTTAAACTCTCGACAATGGTTGAGGACATGATGTAGATATTAAGAGTCGAACCTCTATAAATCTCAATGTTATTTTTCTCTCCATTTTTTCATCTTGCTTTAATTTTTAATTTTCCATTCCCCACTAAAACTACCAATTCACCCCTAATGAGTAGTCAATAATAAGCTAAGCATAACTTACTCCTCTAAGCCTAGAAGTAAGTGATTAGATTTGCAAATTAAATCTAAGATCTAGGACTACAAATCTTCAGAAGACTATTTAATCTAATTCAAATAGGAATAATGCTAAAATTGAGGTATAAGACAGGGCTTAAATTCTTCCATGAGCAGGGTAGATTAAAATATGAAATTAAAATATATAAGCTTTTATTGGGCCAAATGTTATGTTGCCCAGATATTGAACCAAGAAGGGGAGTTGAATTGGATATTAAAAATTTAACTTTTAAGTGCGGAATGAAAAGTTAAGTTGAGTAAGGATAGGAAGATTTCACACAGGAATTTTTATAGAGGTTCGAGTGTTAACAAACTCTGCTCCTCTCCCCAATCTCAATTGAGAGTTTCACTAACACACTAAGTGTTACAATGGAGTTTTACATGCTAACTCCCAACTATGGTGTTTTTAACAATGAATCACACCTAACCCAGAAATCTCTTGTGTTTTAATGGCTCACACAATAAATCAATTCCTTGTGTTTTAAAGGTTCACACAAATAATCCTTACAAGTGTTCTACTCTTAACCCAAAATACCCAAACTCACTTGAATAGTAGATTACAAAGAGAAACACTTACAAATCTATAATGTTCAGAGAATGATGAGTAAAAAGATTTTCACAGAGAATAAATGTTTGTTTTAAAAATATCAAACGCATAAATGGCTTACAACAAGATTTTGATCCGAAGTATTAGCTATTCTCTTGTTCTAGATTCATAAATGACTTGCATTTATACTTCAATGGCGAATTATAGTCGTTTGGTTGCATTTAATATGGAAATAGTCGTTGCAACAACTCTTATTTTTGCGTCTGACATGTTTCTCTTTCCTATTTCACAGTCATGAGTATGAGTGTCACAGTCGTTACTGTTCTTCCAAGCCATGACTTGAGTGGTGACTTTGGTCATGAAGCATTCTGGAAGGATTTGAAGTGTTTGATCACGGGCATGACATTATACTTTCACGGACGTGAGCATCCTTCCTAGCCTTGGTCCAAGTAGTGACTCTAGTCGTGAAGCTCTCTAGAGGAATTTGTCATGTCTTCTTATGGGCGTGACTTTCTTTCACGGGCGTTACTGATATGATCATTCACGGGCGTTACTGATATAATCATTCACGGTTACTATCATTCTTCATGGCCGTGAACTTTAAATGTTGGATAGTTGGCGCTAAGCTTCATCACGTGCGTGACATATAAGGTCACGGGTGTGACACATGCTATTTCTTCATTTTTTATCTTTTTAAGATTAGTCTTCCATTTTCCATTCTTTCTATCATGTTCCATATCCTGTTCAATGATTTTAAAAAACAAGTATGTTAAATACATTATTGTTATTTTATTTGTTAGCATCAAAACTACAGAAATACTCCTCAAGGTTCAACAATCTCCCTTTTTTTTATGGTGACAAATAATCTAACAATATGTGCTTTTGAGAAGTCTCCCCCTCAAAAGATGCTTAAGATAAAAAATTATTGAAGTGCAAGAATTATAAAGAATGATGAAGGGTAGCATCAAAATATGCTTCCTAGTTTTAGGTATATGCAAGGTATATGCAAGGTATATCCAATGTATACCAAATTTTTACTTAAGACAAGTTAAGTATATTTAAGGTATATTTAAAGTATATCAAGTGCATATTCATTTATGTAACTTGCATCAAGGTATATGCAAAGTATACTTAACGTATATTTAAGGTATATCAACTCATTTGCATACTTGCATATTCATTTGATTCAAAATAAGTATTGCATGTAACTTTAAATATAATATATAGCTAGGTTCTCCCCCTTTTGTCATCAACAAAAAGAATAAAAAAGAAATAAATCATAATGGAAAACAAAAGCAATTTATATTAATATAAAAAGACAAATACAAAGATTGGAAAGGAAATTGAAAGTCCTACATCAAACAAGCTAAAAAATAACATAGCTAACATCTAGACTAGCTAGATTTTGAGCCGGACATCCCATCTCTAAGGCGAGCTACTTCTACCTCAAGGCTCTTCATGCGAGACTCCATGAAATCCTTCAGGTTCTCTAACCTCTCATCCATCGAAGCCTGCAATTGCTCAAACCGTGGTGCCAAGAGATCAACCACTTGCTGAGCCAAGTTTGGTGTAGAGGCAGAGGATGGTCCAATTTCCTACTCAACCTCTAGAGGTACCATCGCAACTCGAACTCTCTTCCTCTACTGGATTCCTTGAAGGCCATCTTTGAAGTCATCCGAGTCATTGTCCTCCCAAATAATCTCACCAGCGGTGTTGGTGAAGCGGTAGTAGATGTTGTTCTCATGAACTATACGAATAATCGCTCCCATTTTGATAAAGGACTCGATGTCTAGTCGGTCTTGAGGATGAGATGGTACAAGGTTGAAGTGATGCTCCTCTAGCTTCAAATACCCCAGCTTGATAGCAAGCTGAGTCACATACTCACCAATCAGAATGTCTCCGGAGGGCTTGGTAACAATTGACAGAATATGGTTTCCAAACCATCGAGATAAAGCCACTATTAGGCCTTTTTGGGCCATCTCTAGGAGAAAGAGCTCGGACTTCTGAATCGATCCATTACTATGTCCTCTGGAAAAAATGTTATAGGTTAGAAACCTATGCAAGTACTTATGCACTAGGGATCGAAGGTGGGTATTTTTCATCTTTTTGACGTCCTAGCTGCAATCAAGCCCAAAATGAGTCCATGCCTGAGTAGCATAGAACTCCACCTCACTCTCATTCAGGATACCGTCAGAGGGAAGGTTGAACATGTCACCAAACTCTGTGGCAGATAGGGTGTTTGGGTGCTTGCAAAGATTGAATTTTATCATGCCGATAGGAGAGACTTGTAGGGTGTTCAGGAACTCTAGAGTTGGTTCCCTCAGTGTCAGTTGATGGATATTGATGAAATCTTTCAGATGACAAGCCTAGAGTTGTTTCGTCATGCTTATCTCGAGTCCAAGTGTTCTGATAGTTTGCCACTCAAATGATCGAGAGGAAAGGAGTAGTCTTTTCTTAAGAACCGAGTATCTTGGATGACAGTGCTTCGGAATAATGTATAGAAGGTAGTTCATGTACCTTCTTGGAGTATAAGACTTCTTTTTGGTACCTTTGGAGGAGTCGGTTTCCATTTTTTTATTGAGAAATATATTTTGGAAGAGTGAAAATTTGATGTAAATTTTGGAGTAGAACCTAAGGTTTTTGATTTCTGATGATGGAGAAGGTTTTTGAAGATATTTATAGATGGAATGAGTTGTTAGGGGGATGGAATCTTCAAAATGGTATTCAATGGTAATAAATGAGAGAAGTTGAGAGAAGTTGGAGAGTTTGAAATGAGAGAAATAACAGTAGAAATGTTTTATAGCCGACATTTTCATGGGCGTGAAAACATAGTCACGGATGTGAAATGTCGTGTTCACGGTTTGCTAAAAAGACGCTCTACCAGTGAAGAGAGGGGTGAAACTATTCACGGTCGTGAAAATTAAAGGTAATGGACGTGAATGATGAACTATCACGGTGGTGACAAATAAGTCACGGGCATAAAGTACAATCTTCACTACTTGTGATCGTGAAACAGAGCGTGACACAAAGCGTGAATGCTTCTGCAAGTTTTTGGTGGAAATATTCACGGTCATGAATAAGCGTCATGGGCGTGAACAAAGGGTTTCACGGGGGTGATAGAAAAAGGTTATGGGAGTTTAACATAGTCTTCACTACCTTCAGCCGTGAAGCATGTCATGAAGCAATGTGTGAAAACTACTGGAGCTTTTGGTGATTTTGATCACGACCGTGAATATATGTCACGAGCATGAATTGCCTAAAATCCTCATTGAATAAAATTAAGTCTAAAAAAAGACTAAAGCATTTATAAGGATCTTTTATCCCCTATAACATATATTTCTATCAAATTAGCTACTTCATATCTAAAAAATGAGACAAAAACACAAGATTATCAATCAAGGTTCGATAATTTTGGCAATCATAAAGTTAATCCATCAATCATATCAAGCTCTCTTCTTATGAAATTAAATATTTCCTCATTTAGAGACTTAGTGAAGATATCTGCCAATTGATTATCTGTGCTTATAAATTCCAATACAACATCTTCATATTGAATATGATCTCTAATAAAATGATGTCTTATGTCAATATGCTTACTTCTAGAGTGTTGAATGGGACTCTTAGATAGATTTATAACACTTGTATTGTCACATCTAATAGGTATATGGTCCATACTATGACCATAATCCTTAAGTTGTTTCATCCAGAGGATTTGTGTACAACAACATCCTGCTAAACCAAGAAACCAAGCAACTGAAACTTGTTTCTTGCTAAACCAAGAAACCAAGTATTCTCTAATAAAGTGACAAGTACGTGAAGTAATTTTTCTATCAAAAAGACTTCCAGCATAATTAGCATATGAATATCTTATAATGTGAAAAGATGAATTTCTAGGATACCATAAACCTAGATGCAATGAGTCATGTAAATATTTTAAAATTCTTTTTACTGCATTTAAATGAGACTCTTTAGGACATGATTAAAAATGAGCACAGAAGCATACACTATACATTATGTCGGGTCTAGAGGCAGTAAGATATAAAAGTGATCCGATCATACCTCTATAGAGCTTTTCATTAATGCTCTTACCCTTTTCATCCTTGTCCAATTTTGTTGATGTGCTCATTGGAGTCTTGGCATTCTTGCATCCTTCCATTCCAAATTTCTTAAGTAAGTTTCGGCATATTTGGATTGGTTGATGAATATGCCCTCATTGCCTTGTTTTATTTGTAGACCGAGGAAGAATTTTAGCTCACCCATCATACTCATTTCGAATTCCCTAGACATACACTTAGCAAATTCTTGACAAAGCAATTCATTTGTAGACCTAAATATGATATGATCAACATAAATTTGAACAATTAGAGTATCATGCTTATGCTTTTTAATGAATAATGTGGTGTCAACATTCCCTTTTGTAAAATTATTTTCTAGGAGAAAAGAACTTAGTCTTTCATACCAAGCTCTTGGGGCTTGTTTCAAACCACATAAAGCTTTTAAAAGTTTAAAAACATGGTTGGGAAAATCATAGCTTTCAAAACCTAGTGGTTGTTCTACATAAACTTCTTCTTCTATAAAGCCATTCAAAAATGCACTTTTTACATCCATTTGAAAGAGTTTGAAATTCTTATGGCATGCATATCCTAAAAGTATTCTTATGGCTTCTAATCTAGCTACAGGAGCATATGTCTCATCATAATCTATTCCTTCTTCCTGATTATATCCTTTTGCAACCAACCTAGCCTTATTCCTAGTTATTGAACCTTATTCATCTAGTTTATTTCTAAACACCAATTTGCTTCCTATGATTTGATGCTCCTTGGGTCTAGGTACTAAGGTCCATATCTTACTTCTCTCAAATTGGTTGAGTTCCTCTTGCATGGAAATCACTCAACTTTCATCATTAAAAGCCTCATCAATATTTTTAGGCTCAATTTGAGAAACAAAAGCAAGGTCAGAAACTAAATGTTTGAGATGAGATCTAGTACTTACTCCCCTTGTAGGATCACAAATGATTTGCTCGTTTGGGTGATCTTTTGTCAATCTCCATTCCTTTGGGAGCTCTTGCCTATTTTCCTCTTGAGCTTGAGGTAGAGAATCATCTTGATGTGAATCTTCTTGATCATTTTCTTCTCTTTCATTTTCAAGATCAAGTCTTTCCAAGATACCTACAACATCATCAAGAACACTACCTTTCACAAGATCAAGCCTACTAGATTCATCAAAAACAACATGCATAGATTCTTCAACAGTTAATAACTTTTTATTAAACACTATATATGTTTTGTTAGTTGTAGAGTATCCTAAAAAGATACCCTCATCAGATTTAGAGGTAAATTTTCCAAGGTTGTCCTTGGTATTCAATATGAAGCACTTGCATCCAATTACTCTAAAGTATGATATCAATGGCTTTCTTCCATTCCATAGCTCAAATGAAGTTTTGTTTAAGAAAGGTCTTTTGAAAACTCGATTTGAAATATAAAATGCAGTATTTGTGGCTTTGGCCCATAAGTAAATTGGTAAACCATACTCATTGAGCATTGTTCGAGCCATTTCAATTAAAGTTCGATTTTTCCTTTCGACTACCCCATTTTGTTGAGGTGTCCTAGCAGATTAAAAATTCTGTAAAATGCCATGTTCAAGACAAAAGCTTTCAAAGTTTTCATTTTCAAATTTTTTGCCATGGTCATTTCTTATTTTTGAAATACAATATCCTTTTTCATTTTGAACTCTTTTAGCAACATTTCTGAAAGTTTCAAAGGCATCACTCTTTTGAGCTAAGAAAAATTTCCCAAGTAAATCTAGAGTAATCTTTTACGATGACAAAGGCATAATGTTTACCTCCTAAGCTTGCAATTCTTGTAGGTCCAAATAAATATAGATGCAAGAGTGTAGAGGTTTTAAGGTACTTACAATGTTTTTGGATTTGAATGATGACTTGTGTTGTTTTCCTCTTTGGCAAGGTTCACATGTTTTGTCTTTTTCAAATTTGACTTTTGGCAGTCCCTTTACTAGCTCTCCTATGCTGAGGCTTTGAATAAAACTCATGCTTGCATGACCAAGCCTTCTATGCCACAGCCAAGATTCATCACTATTAGTCACAAAACACTTAAAGGAATGGTTAGATATTTTGTGTAAGTCTATTATGTAGGTATTGACATCTCTATTTCCTTTAAATATCTCTTGGCCATTAAAAGAGGTTACAAGACATTCGTTGGAAGTAAAGATTACTTTATTTCCTTTATCACATAATTGACTTACACTTAACAAGTTATGTTTCAAGCCATCAACAAATAAGACATCTTTAATGAAATTAGTACCATTAATACCAATAGAGTCAATCCCAATTATCTTACCCTTAGCATTGTTTCCAAAGGTAACTTTATCTCCATCAATATATTTGATTTCATTTAAAAGTTCTTTGTCTCCTGTCAAATGCCTTGAGCATCCACTGTCTACTAGCTCATCATCATCATCATCTTCACTATTACTATCATTGTCATTACTATAATTATTAAAAAAGTATGAGTGAAGTGATCCTACCTTATCCAAGATGTGATCCTCTATAGGCATGAAGCATAGGTTGACCTCTTCACTTTCATTGTCATCTTTTTCACTTGAAGAGTTTTTGTCATCCCATGTGGCTTTGTGACCTTTCTCCCCGTTGTGTCTTTGGTATTTGCTCTTGTGCTTTTTGAGCCTTGGACATTCCGATTTAATATGTCATTTCTTTCCACATTCATAGCACTTTACCTCCTTTTTACTTCTTTGTGCATCATTAGAAGTCTGTTTGAGGTTTATTTGCCTGAATTTTCTAGAGTTGCTCATTCTCTTCTGAATAATTCTTTTCAGCCTTCTTGAGAGCATATCAATGTCCTCATTTGCATCATCACTCTTTTCTTCATCATCTTCAACTTCCTCTTGAGATTTTGAAGTAGAGGCTTTTAGTGCTAGAGGCTTTCTTTTTTCTGGCTCTGCTTCAAGCTCTCTATCTCTTTTCACTGCCATTTCATATGTAAGAAGTTTGCCAATAAGCACATCAGTATTCATGATGCTCATGTTTTCATTTGCCTCTTCTATACCGGTAACTCTTGAACCGTAATCTTTAAGAGGAAGACTTCTCATGATTTTGTTATTTACATCTTCCAAGCTCAGGTGCTTCCTAAGTTTTCTCATGCCATTTATGATGGCTAGAAGTCGGTTGGTCAAGTTAGTAATTGACTCATTGGATTTCATCTTGAAGAGCTCATACTCTGAAGTAAGAAGTTGAATCTTCTTGGATTTAACTTGCTTTATTCCTTCATGATAGTTTTTCAATATTTTCTACATGTTGTAAGCAGTTGGGCAGTGTTGTATTCTGCCACATTCTTCAATGGATAATGAGCTTGAGAGAATTGTCATTGCCTTCTTATTTTTGAAGTTTGCTCTTCTTTGAGGCTTTGTCCAATCATCTATTGACAAAATTTCTTCTTCACCATCAACTCCTCTTGTAGTTGGTGGTGTCCATTCTTTCCGAACACTATCCCAGACTTCAATTCCTTCACTATCCAGATATGTCTCCATCTAAAACTTCCAATGAGCATAATTTGCTCCATCAAAGTAAGGCTTGAGACTTTGGAATCCTTCATTGGCCATATCTTGATCTTTGCTAGTGTTGTTTAGGCTTCAATGCTAGACTTAGCTCTGATACCAACTGTTGCCCAGATATTGAACCAAGAATGGGGGGTTGAATTGGATATTAAAATTTTTAACTTTTAAGTGCGGAATGAAAAGTTAAGTTGAGTAGGGATAAGAAGATTTCACATATAATTTTTTATAGAGGTTCAGGTGTTAACAAACCCTACTTCTCTTCCCAATCTCAATTGGGAGTTTCACTAACACACTAAGTGTTACAATGGAGTTTTACAAGCTCACTCCCAACTATGGTGTTTCTAACAATGGATCACACCTAACCCAGAAATCCTTTATGTTTTAATGGCTCACACAATAAACCAATTTCTTGTGTTTTAAAGGCTCACACAAATAACCCTTACAAGTGTTCTACTCTTAACCCAAAATACCCAAACTCACTTGAGTGGTAGATTACAAAGAGAAACACTTACAAATCTATAATGCTCAGAGAATGATGAGCAAAAATATTTTCATAGAGAATAAATGTTTGTTTTGAAAATATCAAATGCACAAATGGCTTACAATAAGATTTTTATCCGAAGTATTAGCTATTTTCTTGTTCTGGATTCATAAATGACTTGTATTTATACTTCCATGTTGAATTATAGCTGTTTGGTTGCATTTAATGCGGAAACAACCGTTGCACTAACTCTTATTTTCGTGTCTGACATGTTTCTTTTTCCTCTTTCACAGTCATGAGTATGAGTGTCACGATCGTGATTGTTCTTCCAAGCCGTGACTTGAGTGGTGACTTTGACCATGAAACATTCTGGAAGGATTTGAAGTGTTTGATCACGGGCGTGAACATCCTTCCTAGCCATGGTCTAAGTAGTGACTCTGACCATGAAGCTCTTTGGAGGAATTTGTCATGTCTTCTCACGGGCGTGACTTTCTTTTACGGGAGTTACTGATATGATCATTCACGGTTGCTATCATTCTTCATGGCCGTGAACTTTAAATGTTGGATAGTTGGCGCTAACCTTCATCACGGGCATGACATATAAGGTCACGGGCATGAACATGTTATTTCTTTTTTTTTTTGTCTTTTTAAGATTAGTTTTTCATTCTCCATTCTTGCTATCATGTTCCATATCCTGTTCAATGAACTTAGAAAACATGTTAAATACATTATTGCTATTTTATTTGTTAACATCAAAATGACAGAAATACCCATCAAGGTTCAACATGTTATAATGTGAATTCTACTGAAATGAAGTATAAAAACCACCAAATGAGCCATTAAGTCCATAAAATTAATGTGGAAATAAAATCATTGATTATTTGGTATATGATAAATAATGTATATTATATAATTAAAAATGCAATATTGAACTTATATATATATATATATATATATATAATTGAATTTAAGAAAATTTCTCAAATAAAGTGAGATAACAAAATTATTAAGCCAAACACCTAGGATAGAACTAGAGTAATGGATAGATTAGCATGCCAATAAGGGATAGAAAAGATAGAATTTATAGTTACATAGGTGTAAAAATGTTGAGTTAATTATTCTACGTAGGTACTAAATGAGTCGAGTTAATTATATACATATCCAATATGTTGTGCCGAGTTTATTATAAAATTTATCTAGTGCTAAGTTATTTCCACATATTGCATAGGTGTTAAGCTTAAGATGCCAAAAAGCATTACCCCGATATTTTATGTAATAGTTTCGGTCATAAGTGTTAGGGGCATAAAAATAAGATACATTATAAAATTAATTAATCAAAATTAAACACGAGTGAAATAAATAAGGGTAAAAAAATTGAATAATAATAATAACAATGATAATATATATATATATATATATATATATATATATATATATATATATTGATAATATTAACAACTAATATATTTGTAATACGCTATAAATTTTATGTGCTAGAGAATTATTAATGAATACATCTTTTATATTTTATTGGTTGTTCGGTTTATTATTTGTAAATATGTGGTATTTTCTTTTATATTGTCGTAAGGAAGATGATACAGCGGTAGCATAATACTAGCTAGAGTAGAATTGAATGGGTGTCTGAATAGGTAGAGTGTACCCCTTATCAGAAATATTGGTACATGGTATCTCTATTACATGAAAGTATGTATGACTAGTATAAAACAATTTTACAAATACCTTGGACTTCATACCCACTAGGGATTATTTTTTGGACTAGTTCTAGACAAAATATGTTCCCAGAGCATACAGAGATAAGAAAAATCAAGTGTTCTTAAATCTAAAGCAGAACACCCTAACAGTGAATGAGTATGAGAAAGAGTTTTTTCGTCTCAGTAAATGTGCAAAGGGTATCATTTCATATGAGATTGATCAATGTAGGTTGTTCGAACAGGGTCTTAGGCATCCTAATAGAGACAGATGGTTGCCTCACAAATAGAAGATTTATCCATGTTAGTATTTGCAACTGAGAGTGTGGAGGAAACATTAGCATATTAATATGAGGTGACAACCGAGTAAAGTGTTAGGAGACCCTTGTCACAATCTGGTGTAGGCCTATGTAATAGTAAGAGGGCCAAGTTAGCAATGAGTTGACCTCAAACAGAAAGTGTTTATAGAGCTTCTACGTTTAGGAGGGGTCAACAATAGAAATTTGTAGTATCTATCGCTAGTGCACCCACACTTAGTTCTAAAAGATTAGCTCTTAAGATTTATCAGTATTGCAGTAGATCGTGTAACACCCTTATAACACTTATTTTATATGTACGTTACGTGGGTAAACACGATTATAGCCGATGTATGCCAAAATTTTTTCCTTAATTTAAGGACCATAATATTGTAAACACTTAATTAATCTTTTTTATTTTTCCAAAAATTTCGGCAGCATAACGACTGTAACCTAACTGCAAAGCAAACAATCTACAACCTATTTTTAGGCACAACAATCCACACATAATGCAATATATTTCCATTCAACCACAATTCTTCATACATATAATAATTCACAAATATCCATTTATCAGAATATATACATAAATTTATTCATACAACATCATATCTAAATCTATATATACATGTCATTTTATATAATAACCTACAATTATATCAATATTTCGTCAGTTCCCGAAAGTTGTATGTCTGCTCCTGTCTTTCCTGCTACTACCTGCATGCAATCTAATAACTACATGCTGAGTATTAATATGTTTAGTGATGATTACTAATCTAAAATTTCCACTAACTATATTTTCATACATCAATACATGCAATAGTATTTTTAATATACTATTCAATTTTTTTCTTTAATATATAATTTTTTTATTAATACATTATTTTTAATTACTCTTAATTTACTATTTAATATTTTTATTTCTTACTATTATTTTTTTATGAACTTTCAATTTCTTTCAATTTAGTCCGTTTTTACTTTAATTATCCATTCTTTTCTTATTTATTTATTTATTTATTTCAATTATTTATTTATTTAGCTTCAATTTCACTTTAATTTTTAAATTTCTATTTATTTACAATTATGCCACTAACAACATATTATTTTCATTTTTTCCACTAATATTTTTATTTTTTATTTTTTATTTTTTTACTACACAATCTAATATTTATTTTCACCTTTTTTTAATTTTCCATTTTTTTCTCTTTTGTTACAATCATCACTTTTATCATATTTACCAAATTTATCACTTATGTCATTTTTATCATATTTTTCATTTCTAATCATATTTTTCTCATATTTTCCACTTATTTCATTTTTAATCATTTTTCTCATTTTTCATTCACAAATGTCTCTTTTATCATTTCATTCACATTTATCATTTCATTCAAATGTCTCTTTTATCATTTCATTTTTTTTATTTTCCCCTAGATTCAATCCGATAGAAAATCTTCTGACCGGATACATGGGACGTGAACCCCAAGAGTCCACTACACTAAAGAGTATTTCCGAATGATCATCCGAGCACTACACTGTACACTGAATCACTGAGTTACAATCACTGATGTAAACTATCATTGGCCTACATAAGCGAGTCATCATGACCCGCACCGCAGTAATAGTGTCCCTATGGCTAACCAATTATATCATGGGCTAGATTCAACTATCAGAAAAATAACTAAGGACATTATTTTATTTTGTTTCAATTCAATTTCTATTAAAGTCATAAATTCCATTACTTTTACATTATTAATCACTTAATAATTTATTCTTTCATAAAAATTTTATCACTACTAAAATTTTTCACGTTTTTCATTCTAATATATCAATTAAGTTATAAACTTACTAAATATATTTTATTCATTATTTTTCATTTTATACATAAGATTATCAATAAATAGAAAAATATTCAATATTTAATTTAAAAATTTTCAATAAATTTCTATACACTTAAAATCATATTTTCTTGCATTTCATGACTAAATTTTCATTTAATTAGCAAAGAAAATATTAATTTCTCCTCTTTCATTTATCGTCCTATATTTAATTTTCATCATTAAGATTTTTCTTTCACTTTCTAATTATTCATTTCACTAATTAATACATTCAGTGTTCCATATATTTCATAATATTACCCTAAAATGTATTTATTTTTTAATATTCTTTTTTCATATAATAAGGTCACATTTTACAATTTCCACTAATTAATTTTTTCATTGAAATTAATCATTCTAATTCACTTTTCATAATCCATTAATCATGTTTTAAGTATTAATTAACAATTACATACAAAACACATAATTTTCTAAATTTTCATAACCCTATATCATACTTAATTAATGGAAATAATTAGATTATGGAATCACTAACCTTAATTGCTTGTTTAGGTCTTCCTAAACTTCCTTTTCCTTTGCCTTTTCCTTGGAAGAACCTTCACCTTCTCTTGAACCTACCATGGAAAAAAATTTCCTTCATTAATCCACCATTATTTTACTTCCTTAACTCAAATAAACTTTATATTTATTATCTACATATCTTAAACTACCTATTTGAACTTACCTCAAATTAATATCCTAAACTTTCTTGTTTGATTTTCTTCCACTTTAGCCTCCCAAATGAAGATTAAAAACTTCTATTAGTTACTAGAGAGGCTGAAATTATTTTTGTGTGGTTGATTTTGGTGTAAAAAGTGAAGAAAATGGAAGAAAATTGGAGAAGAATTGAGAGAAGAAAGTATCGGCCAAAAGGGAGGGTTTGGGGAAGAGGATTAAGCAGAATTCACTCTAGATAATTTTGAGATTTAGGCCAATTTATAGTGGCTTGAGTTGGTTGGGCTTGGGCCAGCCCAACCCATTTAGGTCCAATTATGCATTATAAATTATTTTTCTCACTTTCCAAACTCAATTCCACCCAAATTTAATTCCATAATTCATAAAATATTTTTATATGTCTATAAAATATTTTTAACTCAATCGGAGTTCATTTTCTGTCCAGCTCACTTAAATCGGACTGATAATTCAATTTTCGGTGTTAACATAAAATTTCATTTTTACTGTCAAATAATCCTAAATATTATTTAGAGTCTATCCATGTCTTAAAATAAATTTTTGGATATCATTTACTATTTTTATAGCCCGATCAAAATACAGTCAACCAACTATTTAATTAAATCCGGTCCTATTTTTTCTTAGTTTTGACTTTTGAGGGCTTATTTGACTTTATTTTTACTCCAAATTTTACCCTCATACTAGTCATAACCTATATTTTCCGATGATCAAATAAAATATTTTTCACCCACTGGTGTATTTATGACCTCCGAGTATACTGATTAATCTCATAAACTACAATTTTCGACTAATCCGGTATTTGAGCCATTACAGATCGTATGCTAGAGAGCATTGGTGGTTGACTATGGCTAGCTTATGATGTGGTGCCACAGATCATAAGCAAAAAGATTATCCGAAATGGGTTGCTGATGAAGGTACAAGCTGTACAACACTAGTTCAGACAAGAGGTTCAGGCCAGGGAAAAGGTAAAGATCATGGTCAGATGATAGGGGGCCGAACAAATTCTAGTCATGGAGTATCAAAAATAGTTGACAGACCTGAGGCAAGTAGAGTACTAACTCGTGCCTATGTTATACGAGGACGTGAAGAGCAAGATGCTCAATATGTGATTATTGGTAAATTTTCTCTCTTTAATGTAGATTTATTTGCATTGATTGATCCAAGTTCTACCCATTCCTATTTGTGCACATCATTATCTAGTTAGGGCAATATGATAGCGAAAAATTTTGATTATGATATATTGGTGACAAATCCTTTGGGCCATAGTGTAAATGTTAATCGGGTGTATTGAAATAATCCCATAAAAATTTAGGGTAAAGAATTCCTAGCTGATCTAATTGAATTACCCTTCCATGAATTCCATGTTATCTTGGAGATGGATTGATTAACTCAGCATGAAGCATTTGTCAATTGCTGATATAGGATAATGACATATAAAATTATGGGGCAATAAGACATAATTGTTCAGAGTGAGAACCGACCATATTTAACTAACGTCATTTTAGGTACCAAAGCTAGAAAACTTATCAGAAAGGGATGTGAGGTGTATTTGGCTCATATAGTGAACGTCAGTAAGGGGAGTCCAGATCTTGAAGACATACCTATGGTATGTGAATTCCTATATATCTTTTGTAGCAATTTGCCAGAACTACCACCAGATAGAGAAACATAACTTTTCATAAATGTTATTCTAGGCATGACTCCAATATTTATTGCTTCCTACAGAATGACACTTGCTAAATTGAAGGATTTGAAGGTCCAACTACAAGAAATGTTGGATAAGGGGTTTATTAGACCTAGCAAGTCACCTTGAGGTGCTCCAGTGTTGTTTGTAAAAAAGAAAGACAACACCCTATGACTCTGTATTGATTATCGACAACTAAATAAGGTGATGATAAAGAATTAATATTAATTGCCCAAAATATATTATCTGTTTGATCAGTTGAAAGGAACATAGGTATTGTCCAAAATTGACCTCAAATCGAGGTATCATTAATTGAAAATTAAAGAGTAAAACATTCCTAAAACAACATTTAGGACTTGATATGGCCACTATGAGTTCTTATGTATGTCATTCAGTCTGACTAATGCCCCAATAACTTTTATGGATATGATGAACATGATCTTTAGATCATATTAAGATCAGTTTGTGGTAGAATTTATTTATGATATTCTGGTGTACCCCAGAAGAAGAGAGGAGCATGATAACATCTTTGAATAGTGATTCAAACATTGAAGGATAAATAATTATATGCAAAGCTATCGAAATGCATTTTTTGGTTAAATGAAATAACTTTTTTGGGACATATTGTATTAGTAGAAATAATTACAATTGATCCTAAGTAAAAGACATCCTCAATTGGAAACTACCCCGAAATGTGACAAAAGTGAGAAGTTTCCTTGGTCTACCAAAATATTACAGGAGATTTATGAAGGGGTTCTCAATGCTAGTCTTTCCATTGACAAGGTTGCTTAGGAAAGAGACTAAATTTGAGTGGTCCAATTGGTGCCATACTAGTTTTGATAAGTTGAATGCAATGTTAACTTAGGCACCTATTTTGACACAACCGACCCCAGGAAAGGATTACGTAGTATGTAGTAATGCTTCCTATAATGGGTTTGGTTGTGTATGAATGTAAGAGGGTAAAATAATTGTATATGTCTCTAGACAATTAAAACAACGTAAGAAGAATTATCCTATGCATGACTTAGAATAGTAACTATTGTACTCATTTTGAACATATGGTTGCACTATTTATATGGTGAGAAATGCTACATTTATATAGATCACAAAAGTCTAAAGTATCTGCCATCGCAGAAAGAACATAGCCCAAGGCATAAGTGATAGTTAGAGTTAATCAAAGATTATAATTGCATCATTGATTACAAACGGGTAAAGCCAATATAGTGGTTGATACTCTGAGTAGAAAAACTTTGGTAGTTATATGAAAATAATAATTTCATTATAAAGTAATATTTAATAATGAAAAGTATATTAATAAAGGGATTATAATTTATTGTGGCAAAATTGCGAGTTCAACCCACTTTAATTTAGCAAGTGAAAGACGCTCAAAAGCAGTATATGAAATTGATTGACATCATCGAGTTGTGAAAAAGGAGAGACTAGAGTTTGCTATTGAAACTGATGGGAGCCTAAGTTATAAAAGCAGATTGTGTGTGCCAAATCTTCAAGAATTAAAGCAAAATATTCTAAAAGAAGCTCACAACACCATTTATACGATGCATCTAAGAAGTAATAAAATGTACCAAGATTTGAGAGTGCATTATTAGTGGCCTAAGATGAAAGAGATATTATAAAATATACCACTAGATGCCTGACGTGCCAACATATGAAGGAAAAACATCAAGTCCCATCTATGTTGTTACAACCAATTTCAATTCCATAATGGAAGTAGAAAATAATTACAATGGACTTTGTATCTAGTTTGCCATCGATGTAAAAAAAGCATGATGTGGTATGGGTAATTGTAGACCAACACACCAAATCAGCTCACTTTCTATCAGTTAGAATGAATTATTCATTTACTTGAATGGAAAAATTATATGTTAACGAGATAGTCTGACTTAATGGTGTACTGGTTTCTATAATTTCTAATCGATACCCACAATTTACATCACAACTTTAGAGGAATTTGTACCAGGCCTTGGGTAACTCAATTTTAGTATGGCATTCCACTCACAAATAGATGAATAATCTGAACGAGTCATACAATTATTGGAAAATATATTGAAAAGTTGTGTTATCGAGTTTGAAGGTAGATGAGATATGTATCTTCCACTTATAGAACTTGCATACAATAATAGCTATCAAACAAGCATTACGATAACACCATATGAAACCTTGTATGGGAGAAAATATAGGACACCTTTTTGCTGGACACAATTTGGTGAGAATAGATTAGTAGGTCCGGAATTAGTCCAAAAGACAAAGGAAAAGGTGAGAATAATAAAGGGTAAACTAAAAGCAACAACTGATAGGTAGAAATCACATGCAAATTTAAAAAGGAAAGATATAAAGTATGATATGGATGATAAGGTATTTTTAAAAGTCTCCCATTGGAAGAAATTTCTCAAATTTGGCAAGAAATGAAAGCTAAGCCCTAGGTTCATTGGACCTTATGAAATGGTAGAACGTGTGGGCGCAGTAGCATATAAATTGGCCTTACCACTAGAGTTAAAAAGAATTTCTAACGTATTCCATATGTCCATACTGAAAAGACATTGGTCAAATCCAACACATGTTATACGTATGGATTAGCCTGGGAAGTTAAAGAGCTACAAAATAAAAAGGTGTCTTTGGTGAAAGAGCATTAGCACAATGATTCAACAAAAGAGGTTACCTGGAAAAATGATGATGTAATGAGATCTTAGTATCCACAATTGTTCAGACCCGACTAATTAAGTAAATTTTGAGAACGAAATTTTCTAAAAGGAGAGAGGATTGTAACATCCAACCAATTAGACCATGATCGCTCGTGATCGAAACTGGATGCACTAGTTTGATTAGTCTAAATTTGGACGCACATAAAAATACAATATATGCATAAAATTAACTAAGGACATTATTAATTGGGATTTAAAAAAGTTTGATATTAGAATTGGAAAAATAAATTAAAAAAAATTATGGACTAAATTGGTATTTATGGAAATGTTTGAAGTCAATTTGCAAAAAGGAAAAATTCAAGGAATAGACTAAGAATAGTCCTATGATTAAAACTTATTAAGATTAATTAGCATAATGGACTAATGTACCAATATGATAAAAGATTAACCATAATCTAATGAAGCAATTAATTAATTAAAAAAGAAAAGAAAGTCAAAATTATCAAGCTAGATATTTTCTTCCTACACATTTTCTACAAGCTTCCAAAATTTTCTCCCATTTTCATATTCTCTTATCATCTTCTCATCTCCATTTTTCACCATAGCCAAACTTTCCCCAAAAATCTCCATAGGAATTTCAACCAAGATAAAATTTAGGAAATATATACATATAATTTTATGAGGGAAAATTCAATGAGGTAAAGGAAATCAAGAGAAAGAAAGGAAGAAAAGAAAAATAAGAGGATATCCCTAGGTGGTTCAGCCAAAGAGGGTGCAACTAAAGTGAGATTTCTTTTTCATTATTCTTAACCTACCCCATCAAATGAAACCATATGTGATGACAATGAAGGTTGGAATGGAGAATTTGGGTTATTTGGGTGAAAATCAAGTTAGGGTTTAAAGACTTAGAAAGAATAGGTTTAAAATGAAATAGAAAATAGTTAATAGTATTTCAGTAATTAAAAATACATTTACACCATGGGAAAGTAGAGAATTGATTTGAGGTGTTTGAATATTTTAGGACAAGCAAGAGAAAAGAATTGACACTAAACTTGAGGAGGAAAGAGGGAAGAAAAAAGACACTTAGGTGGAGAATAAAACTGATAAGGTATGTGTTTCTATAGCAGAAATTTAATATGATTATTTACTTGCTATATTTGTTTGGTTGAATTTAATGATTGTGTGTGATTATTAATTGTTGCAAAAAGAGTGTTCTGGAGTAACTTATATAAATGAGTGAATAACTTAGTTTCTGGAACTTGGTTTTATACGATTTTTATTTGGTTTACATATTGACATCCAAGTCTAAAACCTAATGAAGACCATGAAATCTAATTTGAAATGTAACTATACTTAATTTAATTCTCAAAGTTTGACCAGAAAACTGTCTAGGAAAAATCTAGGCATAATTTCTAATGAATAATCAGTAATAAAATGAGCATAACTTACTCCACCAAGTCCAAAATTAAGTTATACAAATTGCAAACTAAAGCTAAGATTTTGAACTACAATTCTTTGAATGACCATTTAATCTAATTCAGATGGAAACATAACTAAAATTGAGGTCCAAATCATGGCCTGAATTCTGCTAGGAGCAAGGTAGAATAAATTATGAAATTAATATATATATAAAACATTATAAATTTTATAATGTGAATTCTACTCAAATAGAGTATAAAAACCACCAAATAAGCCATTAGGTCCATAAATTTAATGTGGAAATAAAATCATATATTATTTTGTATATGATAAATAATGTATATTATATAATTATAATGATTAAATTTAAGAAAATTTCTCAAATAAAGTGAGATAAAAAAAAATTATTAAGCCCTAAAATATCTAACCTAGAACTAGAGCAATAGATAGATTGACATGTCAATAAGGAGTAGGAAAGCAGAACTTACAGTTATATAAGTGTAAAAATGCCGAGTTAATTATTCCATATGTACACTAAATGTACTGAGTTGGTTATATACATAAGCATTATGTTGTACCGAGTTGATTATAAAATTTACGTATGCATAATGCACCAAGTTATTTCACATATTACATAGGCATCGAGCTAAAGATGTAGAAAGGCATTACCACAATATCGTGTTTAATCATAATAGGTGTTAGGGGCATAAAAATCAAAGCAAAAAGAAATAAGATACATTATAAAATTAATTAATCAAAATTAAACACAAATAAAATAAATAAGGGCAGAAAAATTGAGCAATAATAATAACAATGATATATATATATAACTATGTATGTATGTATGTATAAATTAATAAATTAATGATTATAATTATAACAACGAATATATCTATAATACCTTAGAAAATTTATGTGTTAGAGAATTATTAATGAATGGATCTTTTATATTTTGTTGGTTGTTCGAATTATTATTTGTAAGTATGTGGATTTTTATTTAATATTGCATAAGATGTATGAATGTGTGTGTGTGTGTGTATATATATATATATATATATATATATATATATATATATATATATATATATATATATGGAAAATACCATATGCACTAGATGTTTTATATGGCAAAAACTCAACATGTATTATAAATTACATGTTTCGAAGTAGTTAGTAGATAAAGTTATTAGTTGCCAGAAAAACAAGAACATTGGATAGTGGATAGTAGCATCAAAATATATTTTTGTTTTGGTTTATAAATGATTGTAATATATACTAATGAATCTTACTCTCATGTTGTGTAGTACTTCTATTTTGGGGCTTGTAAATAAAGTATTAACCAATAAATCATTGTATATAATCTTTTGGGAAAAGTAATATTTTGTAATTGATGGAATTTTTAAAATTGTAACATGTGTACAAACATTTACAAATGAAACTATACTAAATATTTGTGTTAAGTAATTTGGATATGTAATAAAGAGTTTGGTAGCATTTCCTTACTTTGCTAATATTAGTTGGGTAACGAGGTGTTACATACCTAGTTGAGTCAGTACTAGATTCACGGGTACTAACCCATGAAGGTTGTTTTCATGCCCATGAATATTTAGTCACGGTCGTGAAGGTCATCATTTCACGCTCATGAACTTAAAAGTCACAACCTTGAATACAATATGCTACTAAAACTTATTACATTATGATAAATGATTGAGAATTATTTGTTGCTTACTGATCAGAAACCGAGCACGTTCATGATTGAAACTTAGACGATACAGCTAAAGTCTAAATTCAAACCGTTGTAAATGAGAAAATTTATTTTAAATATATAGTGTTGAATTTTTTGCAAAAACTGAGGAAAACTGGTTAAACCGCAAAATACGCAATTATTGTATTATTAGCGAGTCGCAAATTGAGGATACTAAGATGTAGAGAATATTGAGACAAACTTGTCGGCATAATCTGGTGTCAAAACTCTAATGTCATGAAATTAAAAAAAATAAAATTTAAGGTATGGTTTCATGAGAATATTGAAAAATACGATTTTTCATTTTCATGCACAAATCGTGAAACTAAGAACGCTAGTAAGTAAAATAAGTTATATTGTGAATATTGATATATTTAATTATAAGAAATTAATTTGTTTAGGGCTTAAAATTAAAGAAAACAAAATTTAAGAGTATACTAAATTGAAAAGAGAGAAAGTCAAAGGATCGAAAGAGATATTTGAAAATGATTAAAATTAAGTTGAATTAATTAAGTTAAAATATAATTTATTAAGTAAATGTTTCTTTGCATTCGTGACAAATGGTTGTCATGCACACTAAATACATGTTATGCCACGTATAAAAGGATGGGAATGTTAGGCACACTTTTGGTCTTAAAGTTTTCATAAGCCTTTGTTTGAAAATTTTATTAAGAGTGTAGCCTTCCTTCTTCATTACTCATTAAAGCCGTCCCTCCTCTGCGGTGCAGTTTGTTCTGCCCTCCCACCCAAAAAAAAAAACCGTCCCTCCTCTGCTATCTTTTTGTTTCATTTCCTTGTAAAATTGGCTCGGCTGCGCAATAATTAGTGGATTAGAGATGGTGGCCGTGAATAGGGAACCGTGGGTTTTGAAGAGAAGTAACCTTCCATGCCTTTCAACGTTAAGACCGAGACAAATCCAGTGGAAAAAGGATGATATAGTAGGCTCTATCATGACTTGAAAGTGACGGAAAAAGGGTTGCATGTGAGGCTTGAGGTAAGACAAGGAAGTGATCTTGCATGTGAAGAATTAACCATGAAGGAGGGAAATTCAAACAAGGTGTCCACGGTTTAAAAAAAAAATTAAAGGTGAGTCTAACACTTCTCCATTGGCCGTGACCTTAAGGCCTTCTAATCTTAATTTTTTATCTCCATTTTGTTATCTTCTTATGACTTAAAGCGTGAAGTTGATATCTAATTCCATTCTTTTTTTTTTCTTTCCTCTTCTTTGATGGTTTGAAGCTAGGTGGCTTATGTTACAATAAGAATTAGTCGAGACATGTCAAGGGAGGTAAAGTGGGCTTGTGAGTTGTTTAGGCCAACTTTTGTGGAAAATGGACTTGTGTGACCGTGAATTAAAGGAGGGTGATTGTGGTGAGTTTGATCGGAATAAAAAGAAGAAACATAAAGGAGGAAACGGTGACGGTTGAGATTATTGAATCCGTACGGGAGAAATTGACCCAAATGCAACACTCTAATTATTTTAATTAAGGAGAAATCAAGTTAAACTAAAAAGTTAATTAAGGTTAAAACTTATGTGAGAAAAGTTTCATGCCTGAAGCATGGAGGGGTCAACGTGAAAATTTGAGGCCTTATGATAAACCGAAACATTGGAAAAGGGAATTTTTGAAGTCTTTTCAGACCGTTTGGTACGTTGAACATGCACACCCGTGGGCATCGAGGAAATCAAAAAGGAGTTTTAAACATTTTGGACTAAGTTGCATATCAAGGAATAAATCGAGGATTAAAATGGAATTTAAACATTTCGAACTAAGCTGCATATCAAGGAATAAATCAAGGATTAAAATGGAATTCAATTATGAAGTTAGGTCGAGAAGTAATTGAAGAATCAAAGTAAATTTTAAACTATATTTTGGGATTTTAAATGAAAGGAAAATTAAGGTTTAGGATGAAAACCAATAAAGGCCGAGACATATAAGAACCAAAGAGAATAGAACTTTAAATGGAACTTGGACTTCAGTTTAAAGAAAAATGATAAGTGATGTAAAGAGGAACTTGTGTAAGGATCTAATTGAAAGATTTGGTTTTGAACAAGGGACCTAACATAGGGTGCTTAATGTAGTTTTTGGACGGTATATAAGGACTAAAATGATTCTTAGTACATAACCTATAATATAAGGTCTTATTAACTTTAATATGTAAACGAAACGATAAACCATCGTATGGACTGCTTATCACCTTAAACATGACACAGATTTGTGTTTTGAATAATATGAAAGACATGCGAACCTCTAAATAGATTATGACACAAAACCACGAATTTATGTGAGAAACGTGGAAATCAGTTTAGAGAGACAATCTTTTAGTCATTAAGGAATTTGACTATTACATGAATATATATTTATCGGTTTACGTGTGTTTTGTCAGACACATTGACACATAAGTGTTAGCCTTGGATAAGGGGAAAGATCTAGTGATTGTGTCAGTGGAGATCAGGTTTGTACTATGGTGATAGCCACAAAAGCAATAATATTAAATAAAATAATATTATTATTAATAATATCGTATAGTATAAATTGATATATTTGAATGTAGATGTATGCATGATAAAGTTTATCAAAATCATGAATTAACTAGTTTTTGAATTACATTTCAGATAATACACATTATGATGTGAATACAATTATAGTTGCCTCAGAATGATAATGATAATTAAATAAAAAGACTAGTAAGAATAGTAATATTCATTATATTAATTTGAGCACATAATTTGATGGAAATTAGATATAAAATAACGTCGGGATATAAATGCAATGAAATGCATGAGTGCTTAGCATGATGTGTATATATATATATATATATATATATATATATATATATATATATATATATATATATATATATATATATATAATTTGAGACCATAGATAAGCCTAAATTAGAATAGGGTAAACATATTGGCATGCACTTAGAGGCATATGGCTACGGCCAGAGTAGACAGTTTTGATCAGAATATATGCATGACTTCAATTAAGACACACAACTTTAGTCGAGATATATGCTCCAGTCAGGACAGATGGCTTTAGCCAGGATATTTAGCCTTTCAGGTGGGATTTTTTTGTTAGATTTTGAACATGCATCTCATACATATGGCAGCAGAAACATAAAATTTAGTTAAACTCAAAACTCATGGAACGCCCTACATATTTAAAAATCAAATTAAATCATTCAATGGAAAAAGTTAATTACATTTGTTTGAAACTCTTGATCTTCCAAATTGTGAGTTTTTCCTTCTTTGTTGGATTGTAGTAAATCACAACAATCCAAAGCTAAGACTACCTCTAAGAGTATCCACGCAAAAGAAGAAGAACAAAATCTCTAAGAAGATGGAATGATAAATGTTCAAAGTGCTAACTATAGAAAATTGTCTTATGAAAAATTTAGTTAAACCCAAAACTCATGTAACGTCTTACATATTTAAAAATCATATTAACCTATTCAATGGAAGAAGTTGATTGCATTTGTTTGAAACTCTTGATCTTCCAATTTGTGAGTTTTTCCTTTTTTGTTAAGTTATAATAAACCACAACAATTCAAAACTAAGACTGCCTCTAAGAGTATCCACGTGAAAGAAGAAGAAGAAAATCTCTAAGAAAATGGGGTGATAAATGTTCAAAGTGCTAGCTATGGAAAATTATCTTATGAAAAAGAAAAATGAGAGAAAAAATAACTCTTATTTTTCTTAAATTGGCACCACGAAATTTTCTCCATAAAATGAGTATTCATACTCTTTCTAATCCCTTTTAGGGTTGGAAAAGGTAAAAACTTAATGGGTCCATTTCCATAAGGTATATGACCCAATGTTGACCAAGTCAACAATCCTAATCCAAATTGGATTTGACACATTTTTTAACTCTTATAAAAGGCTCAATTCTCTTTTTTTCCCATTTGGATCTTATCCAAAACTTATTTTATATTTTCTTCATTCCTTTGATGCGTGTGACCTAATAGGTTTTCCGATCATGTTGGCAGCTCAAGTCTCGGGAGGAATCTTAATCCAATTAGGATTTTATGAGTCAAACACTTTTGACCCATAATTGATTTTTGATCAATTTTTTTGACTTAATAGATTATAAGCGGTATCTAGCAACACATCATAACCACCCAATTAACCAAAAAATCAGTGGTTTGACTTTTAACTATTCCATAGACAATTATCGTGCAATTCATTCTTTCACCAAACTATACCTTATTTGGATCAGAGCATGGATTGTGTGTCAACTCCCACTAAACTCACTATATCACATCTAGTCCAAATGATATTAGTTATTATCTATGAGTCTCATTACTCTATTAGATATGTCCTTGAATATCTTTTTCAAGACATGCCCACCTCGGCCAAGGACTTCTGAGTAGGGCTATATATGAATCCTAGATCTTCCCGAACTGGACCGAAAAACCAAAAAAATATCCAAAACCAAACTGTATTGTTGACTTTTTGACTAGAACCGAACTGTATTGTACCGTTGACTATAATTTTGACGGATCTGGATGTTTTTGTGATATGTGGACCAAGAACTATACTAAATTGTATCGAATTATTATATAACCGAACTGTATTGAAAGAACTTATATTTAAATATTTATAATTTTATTATATATAATAATTTATAAGAATGAAATAATTTATATATCATTATACAAATATAATATAACTTAAAATTTTAATTAAATATACTTTAATCCATAAAATTAAATTATAATAAAATTTATATGATATTTTTAATAGTAAGGAATTCAAATAATTGAAAATTTTAAATGCTAAAAATAATTTTATATGCTAAAATTTTTGTGATAATTGTGTAGAAAATTAAATCCATAATCTTCATGTAAGTTTAAGATAAGTTCATTATCAATCTAATCAACTATCTTTATTATTAATATATAAATAAAAAAAATATTTATAATATATTGCTAGTTTCATTTTTTACTATAAAGTTTTTTTATCACTAATTATATTTTTTAGCATTTATAATTTATTTTAATTGTATTATATAATAAATCTATATTATATTATATTATATTAATTATTTGGTAAATTAATTTAAGTGAATCAATTATAAAGTAACCTAGTTTATAATAAATGTACTATAATTATATGATAAATCAATATAAATTATAATTTGTTCTAATTATATTATATAATTTTTTGTCAAAAAAATTATATTATTTTAAATTTAAATACTAATATATATTATATTATTAAATAAAATATATATAATGGATATATTTAATAAATTTATATGTTTATATACTTTATAATTACACTAAAACATTATAGTTTTTATATATATATATATATATATATATATATATATATATATATATATATATATATATATATATATATATATATATATATTAGTCATAAACTTACATACTTTATAATTATATACTTATAGTTATATATTGTAACACCACATCTTATGCATTTGAGTATAATCTATCTCTGTATCAAGTAATCATACATAGCATACTGGAAAGGTAAAATATCCTATTAACAATGGTAGTAAATTTTTTTTTTCATATCCTGTAATATAATTCATGACTTTGCAAGTCTCATATCCTATAATTTCATTCAATGACTTGCAAGTCTCATATCCTGTAATATTATTCAATGACTTTGCAAAGTTAATACTGAGATTTTCACCAAAATATAATATATCACATATATCAAAACATAAACTTTACACATAAGTATTTACGAGTTGCTTTCATTTATACATTTTTAAACTCATTCAAAAATGACTATACATATTCAAACACGTAAATACAAAACACATATGACATATTTTCATGCTTGGGTGGAATGCAAGGAGAGAGAGTGATGAGGCTCGACCAATGACCTGTGCTCCATGTCTTCTATACACTACTAAAAATGAGCTATCACTTTTCTTTACTTGAAAAATGATGCAAATTGATGAGTTGTGGCTCAATGAGAATAATCATCCAATGAGCTCTAAAGTACCAAACAACTCATAGTAATAAATCACAAATCCAATATATACCATATATTTCATTTCATTCATCAGTATCATATAAGTATCAATAAAGTTGAAACATATAATCATTACTCTTTATGTATGCAAATGCTTTGCTTATTTCATTTTGTTCTGACTAAGTTAAATAGACATTGCCACGGGTTTCCATGTGAATATTTGCATTTGCTAGCTAGCTTGATCATTTGTTTCATTTGCACATTTGTTGGGCCATAGGAATCTTCTTTTGCTTTACAATATCGATTAACTAGTCACAACGCCTTTTTAGTCTATATGCATATGCACTTGTACTTAATCATTCATCAACCATTGCATCTTATCACATATAATATACATATACCGCATATATGCCTCATATGCCACACAATACCTTGCATATACTATACATATACCCTGTATATATATCACATATGTCAAACGTATACCTCAAATATATCACAAGTATACCACTTATGTACACCACAATGTCACAAATTATCCATCATCATATTATCAGGGGAAAATCATGACAATCATATGAATCACATAGCAAGCAACAATCATTTGCATTAAAGAATTCAATCGATAATTAGACTCACTTTTCTCATTGGATTCCTACCCCTAACTTATTGTTTATCCGCTCCTTGTGGGTCTCCAATATGTTTTGAGCCTAATATGAAAATATAATCAATTAACACATGATTAGGGAGACATAATGTGACTTAAACAAATTAATATGCATTGTTCATATCAATAGTTAAGATTTTTCCTATGAGGCAGTGTGACCTTATGTGACTGTTTAGACTATAACTTTTTCTATAATTGAAAAATTAATCTAATTCTTGATCCTAATTAAAAATAACATATAATTATATAACATATTAAAATTTCAGTGCAATTGGATCATTTTACAATATTTGGTGAAATTTCTAAGTGTGTTCTATTTTCTGTCTTGTTTTCTGCCTTTAGGCAGTTTCAGGGTACCCACTTTGGTTCATCATAACTTATAATCTATAAGTCATATTTTAATTAAACTTTAAATAAAATTATATGGTTCAAAGGAAACATTTTTCATGTTTAAAACTTTTATCAATTATGTCTCTAAGGTCTTCCAATTATAACAAACATTTCACTGGTCCATAATAGAATTGGCTTCCGGACCAGTATGATTTCCAAAGGCCATAACTTAGTCTATAAATAACATATAAAGCTGAAATTAGTACCAAAATTTAGCTAAGACATATAAATATAACTTTCATTTTTTGATAAGTTACAGAATCTAGTTCTAATGAGCTCAAACTGGGCAAACAAATTGTTGGATCTGCTCAGGGCACTCAGTAGGCAGTTCAAACCATAGAACAGTCATGGTTTCATTCACCATAACTCCAAATTTACAAGACCTATGAACCTGAAATTTGGTATACAGATACATAACACATGTATATACAACTTTTATGTTTGATGTAGTTCAAATATTGGCTTTAACATATTCAAAACCAAAGAACACAGTAGCTAACTTGGCTAGGGTTCACACCCTGACCAGTTTCAGTAAAGAAAGCATATCTCTTCCTATACATAACATCTTGCAAAAATGTGTACATATCCAAAAATATAAGACAAAAAGGAATAAACTTTATGGTTTACACTTTTCCAGAATCAAGTTCTATTAATATCAAAATCGTGGTGAAATTCAGTGCCTATTAATGAACCTTAGCAACTCAAATCAACCTTATAGCAATAAGAATTGATTACTTACCAAGGACGAACTTGCATGGGATCAATTTGATGCAAAAACTAGGTGAAACAAGGAATAATTGAAGTCTAAAATGGGGGAAGATGAAGAAGAAGACGAGGCTGAAGTGAGGAGGCAGAAATGGGGGAGGAAGATAAAGCCAACCTTTTTTTTTGTCTTTTTATCCTTTTTCTCTTCATCTCTTCTCTTTTATCTTCTCTTTTATTTTCCTTTTGTTTCATTTTCACTTTATTTTTTCTATATTATTATTATTATTTACATATATTTATAATTCCACTAATTCACACAATAATGCAACTTAATCATTTGGCCCGATTTAACTAAATTAACAATGTAAATGTTTACTAATCTTAATCTAGTCATTTTGCTTACTTTAATCTAGTCACCTTATTCAATTTATTTCCAATGCTTTGTTATCCTCAATTAGGTGAAAAGTATACACGTACGACTAGATACAATTGCCAAATACTAGGACACGTAGCTAGTGCGTGCCATGAACTTGTTTTTAAGAAAATATGTATGAAATCCACGTGTTCAATTGGATTATATGGAAGATGCATATGTTCAAATAAAATGCATATGTTTAAATAAAATGCATGTGAGGAAGGTCAAGGATGTTACATATATTTAATCATAGCAATGGTGCAAGTATCCTTAGTTGAGGTACTCAAGGATATCTTGAATATTGATTCTGTATTTTGATAATATTCCTTGTTGTCTCAGGGAGGTTGCTGATAGGGTGGTGATTGGATACAACTTGAGGTATTCGAAGGTAATTGGGTAACCAATAAAGAATTCACCACTCCTGATAAAAGGAGTGTATACCCATGGCCTCTTGTCGTGGCCATTACTCGGGAATCTCTGGCCAGAGTGGAAATTTCATAAAGATAGTCTTCAATAATATATCTAATAGAGTAATGAGCCTCAGGGACAAGAACTAATATTATTTGGACTAGACGTAACGTAGTCAGTCTAGTGGGAGTTGACACATATCCATATTCTGAACTAAGTGGGGTATATAATGGTAAAAGGAATAATTGCACGAAAATTATCAATGAAAAGGTTCATAGTCAAACCACTAACTTTCCGGTCAATTGGGAGTCATGATGTGTTTCTAGATACCGCTCATGACTTGCTTAAATTAATTGTTAATTTAAGTGGCCAACATAACCGGGAACCTAGTGGGTCACACGCATTAAAGATATGGAGAATGATTAAAATGTTCTTGGATAGGATCCAAAATAAGAGAGAATTATTTCGGGATGGATCGTGATGAAATCATATGGAAAAAATCGTTCGAGAGGGTCAGAGGCCCGTGCGGATTAGGTAGGCTGCTGGCCCGCCTAACGGGCCAGCTGGGCTGCCCAGCGGCAGTGGGCAGCCCACAGCAGGCCCAGCATGCTGTTGCCTCCCTCCCATTGGCCAACGGCATATTTTGGCCTTAATTAGGCCAATTACGGCCAATTACTATTCATTCATTTCTCTTTTCTCCATTTTTGACTTATCATCTTTTCTTTGAATTTGATTCAAATAGAAAAGACATCAACCGACAGAAAATAGACATAAAAATATTTTTTTGTGAAAAAATATATTTAAGACAACAAAATTCTCTCAAGAACATTTTCAAAGCTAGCACTTTGAATTTGTTCAAACCATTTTCTTTTAATAGTTTCTTCTTCATTCTTCGCATGGATTATCATTAGAAACATCCTAGTGTGGATTGTTATGGTTTGCTACAACTCAACAAAGTAAAAATTTGAAGAACAAAGAATAAATTACAAGGTATAATTTCTAACCTCTATATTTATATAAATTAGTTTTAATGGCACAAGTATGATCTTTTGTTTCAGGTTTTAAAATTTTTATTTTTCCACTGCATTTATGAATCTGATTCATTCTTCAAAACCCAATATTTAGACTCATAGATTTAGAAAAGGTAATCTCATGAGTCAAAGGAATAAATTATTTCTTAGATTGTTCCATGCTAAACATCTTTAACATCTTATCTATGTATGTAGATTGAGAAAGACCAAGTAACTTTTTAGATTTATCTCTATAGATCTTTATCCCCAGTATGATGGTCATTTCTCTAAGGTCTTTCATGGATAAATTCTTAGAAAGCTAAATTTTGACTATTAAAGAATTGAGATATCGTTTTCTACAATACGTATGTTATCTACATGCAATGCTAGGAATATAACTATGCTCCCACTAATCTTCTTGTAAACACAAGGCTCATCTAGATTTTATGAGAAACCAAACTCTTTGATTGTCTCATCAAATCATATGTTCCAACTCCTAGATACTTACTTCAATCCATAAATGGATCTTTTCAAGTTGAATACCTTTTTGCCATCACTTGATATGAAATCATCAGGTTTTGTCATGTACACATCCTTAATCAGATTTTCATTAAGTAAAGTTGTTTTCACATCCATTTGCCAAATCTTATAGTCATAATGAGTAGCAATGGCTAAGAGTATCCTAATTGATTTAAGCATAGCAACTGGAAAAAAAGTTTTGTCATAGTCAACACCTTGTCTTTAATGATATCCTTTAGCTACCACCTAGCTTTATAGGCAACTCCATTACCTTCCATATTGGTTTTCTTCTTGAAGACCTATTTACACCTAATAGATTTAATCCCTTCAGATGGATCAACCAAAGTCCATACTTGGTTGTCATATATGGAATATACCTCTGGCTGCATGGCTTTTAGCCATTTATCATATTCTGAACTATTATGAACTTCTTCATAGGTTGTTGGCTCATCATCTTCTACGAGAAATATGTCATTCTGTTCACTTATGAAAAATCTATATCTCTCAAGAACAATGTGTATCCTACTTAATCTATGAAGCTCTTGTGTTTTAGAAGGTGTTAATGTTATCTGTATGAGTAACATATTCAGGTTCAGTCAGTTGATCAACATCTATTTAAGCATCTTAAACTTCATCAAGTTCAATTTAGCTCCCACTATCTCTTTTAGAAGAAACTATTTCTCTAAGAAAGGCAACATGTTTTGAAATAAATACCTTTTGTTACAAATGATGGTAGCATTGATATCCAAATGACTCTTTTTGGATATCCACAAACAAACACTTATCAGACTTAACTTCTAACTTATCTGACATTGTTTGTTTCACATAAGCAGAACAATCTCATACTTTCATATGTGAAAGAATAGGTCACTTGTTATTTCATATCTCATAAAAAGTAACATCAACTAACTTAAAAGAGAATCTATTTAATATATAAATAGAAATCTCTAGTGCATGACCCCTAAAAAACTTAGGTAGTTCTGCAAAGCTCATCATTGACCTATCTAACAAGGTTTGGTTTCTCCTTTCAGCCACACTATTATGTTGTGGCAAGTAAGATGGAGTCTATTTAGATAAAATATCATTATCTCTTAGATAACCTTGAAACTCTTGGCTTAAATTTTCACCTCCTCAATCTGATTTAAGTGTTTTAATATTTTTTCCAAATTGTTTCTTCATTTTTAAATTCTTTGAAATTTTCAAAAGCTTTAGATTTGTATTTCATCAAATACAAGGTCCAGTAGCCCATTGACACATTCACCCTTTCCACTAAAAGGTGTTTTTGTCATCTTGCCTAATAAACAAAATTCATATGTGTCATATGATTCATAATCAAATGACCCTAAGTTACCATTCTTGTATAACTTTGTCATGCACCTTTCATTTATATGGCCAAGCGACAATGCCATAAATATGATAGTTTTATATTATCCAACTTTTATCTTTTATTATTGATATTGAAGATTGAATTAGACATGTCAAGAATGTAAATCTCATTACATAATGCACCAATTCCATAAAAAATATCATTCAATCATATAAAGCAACCATTTCCATTAATAGTTAAATGAAAAACCTTTTCTATTTAAATAAGCAACATAAATAATATTATTTGTTAAAACTGGGACATAATAGCAATTGTCTAATTCTAAAACAAGCCTACTAGGGAGTGTTGATACATAAGTTCCTACAGCTAATGCAACAACCCTTGCTCCATTACCAACACGTAGGTCTGACTCTTATTTCTTGAGTTGTCTACTGTTTTTGGGCCTAGCATATCAGTACATATGTGTGAGCCACATCTAGTATCCAATACTCATGCATTATTAATAGAAATAGTATTAACCTCAATAATATAAATACCTGAAGTAGAAAGTGCATCAAATGTCTAATCTTTCTCATTATTTAAAGACTCCAGATAAGCCTTGTAGTTTCTCTTCCAATGGCCAGTTTTGCCACAATGGAAGGAAGTCCCTTTTGAAGCAGTCTCTTTGCCCTTCTTTTTCATGCCCCCTTGGGTCTTTATAGACTTCTTCTTCTTTTTCTTGTCCTTCTTTTTCTTAGAAGAACCAGAAGTTTCCACTAGCAGTTTTTGTTCTTTCTTGATAGAGACCCAACTGTTTTAAGTATGTTGATCAATTTAGGGATCGAAGTGGATATCTTGTTCATCTAGTAGTTTAGCACAAAGTGTGCATAACTATCAAGAAAAATTTAGAGAATTAAGTTTATACTTAACCCATGATCCATTACAAACCCCAAAGTAGCTAATCGTTTAATGTACCCATTCAACTTCAATGCATGTTGCATTGGAGAAGTCCCCTCTTTCATCTTGGAATAGAAGAGCAACTTGGATATCTCATATCACTCGATTCAAGCTTGCTTATTGAAAAGCTCCCTAAGATGATACACAATGGTATTAACATCCATGTTCTCATGCTGCTTTTGAAGCTCGGAAGATAGAAGCAAGCATAATGCAATCTGCCAACTCACTATCATCCACTTACTTCTTGTATGCCAACTGTTCATCAATAGATGCATCATTAGTAGGAGGGGAGGGAAGCGGTTCTTCCTAGACATAGGCTATCCTTTCAGTTTTGAAAACTATTCTCAAATTCCTTAGCCAATCAAGAAAGTTCGGGCCAATCAATTTGTTGGATACAAGAATTGTGCTTAAGTTCATGTTTGATGACATGATTCTATCAACCTAGATGTAAAGAAAGATCATGTTTAGAGAATGTACTATATGCATGATTATTAAGTCTTTAATAAATGTCCATTATAACTGCCTTTATTTTATTGTGAACTCATAGCCCTCACTATGAATCCGAGATAACCCATTAGAAGCTCTCCTAGTGGGTCAATATCCAACATCACTAAGAGTGACCTTGGGTGTGCCTAACAAGCCACCTAAGATCAATGGTAGGTATCTCATACTAATTGCATTATTTTATGCAACAACTGAATCATTGGGTTATCAACTCTTAATATGTACACATCATATGTACACTTACCCAACATTGCCTCTAATTCACATTGATCTTGGGTGTGCCCAATAAGCCATTGTAACTAGTTAAAGTCAATCCATTAATAATGAAATCATATTTTGATGGTTTGAACATATTCGTGTAGAGCAGACTTGGGTGTGCCTAACAACTCAAACTCTAAAAGAACTTTGGTTCTCTCCATATTAATAGAAGACATTGGCCTTAATATTAATAATGAGGGATTTTTTTAATTTAGGTCTCATCATGGCAATTTGACATGCATATTATATCCATTCATCATATATATATATATATATATAAAAGATAATTATACTAATTATATGGTCATCATTATGGACATAATCTAACATCAATCATTGAGCTATGAAAGGATTGAACAGGTCTCACCTAGGTAGATGCATAAAATTACAACTTTGAAATAGAAAACAATTTCCTATTTCCTATTCTAAGACTTATTGTAATTGGCACCAACTCCATTGTTTTTTCTCTTTTGTACTTTAATTCTATTCTAATCCTATGTAATCTAATTACATAAATTCTTCATAAGAAAATTTCAAGTTTATTTGAAAGGAATAAGATGAAAAGAGAAATACAATAGAGAGAATAAAGAATGCAGGAATTCGCAAACCCTATTTACCAAAATTAAAATTCCATGCATGATCAATTACATTGGTCAAGTCCATAATTATACCATCATGTCATTACACACACCCCTACCACGCATTCTCTAATGCATAATTAAAGGTAATTTATAAAAATAACAACTTGGGTTCCCTTTGTTTCAACTCTTGAAATATTGTTTTGATTGTTTGGCCTTTAATGAAATTCATCATAAATTTATTATTAAATCTCATTAAATAATCATATGAATATTTAGAAATACTTTCTAAAAGGAAATCTTGCAAATTAGGTATACATTTGATTATATCAAAAAAAATTTAAAATTGTCTACTTTGCCAACTAGGTTATTACCAATTTAATGCATGCAACATTGAAATCCAAATATGACCAATATTTAATTCATAATCAAATTACCTTAATTAATTATTATTTTAATACCAAATAGGATTAAATAATCCTAGTTACAATTGCATTTTAGAATTCTAGTCAAACTAGGACTTTGAATCATTTTCAAATTCAAATCAAATTCCATTTAAAAATTTTCCAAATTTTCAAAATCAATTGTCATCATTATAAAAAACTTATAATCAATTTTTTACTAATTAAATTCATTCATTAGACCATCTAAATCATTAAGAACTTAACTAGCAAACCAATTGTTTAAAAATTGTCTAAATTGAATCATACATGAATTAGGATTCTCTAGGAACTTAAGCACAAATTTTATTTGACTTGAGCATGAAATTGGAATCAAAATAAAATTATGAATATCTCATAAACATAAAATTAAGGTCCTGGTCATGAAGTTACTAGCCATTAAATCAAATAATACAAAACAGTCTCATCACATGGTAAGGTTTTTGACCTAGTTAATAGTTTTGTTTGTTCTATAATAAAAAATGATTTTTCAATAATTATAGATGTTTTCCATAAGTTAAAACATATTTAACAAACCAAATTCAAACAGCCTCATAAACAACTCAATTGACCATATTAGGTTTCACAAACCCTAATATTTAGCAATATGCACAATTTCGAATTTCATGTTTAAACCAAATTCAAACCTTTTAATTATCATTAAAAATATTTAATTATCATCATATTAAAATTTCATTGAATTAAAATTAAAATTTGAGGCCTATCAAAATCAAATTCATTTTTAACGGAATGAGGGAATCCAAGTTGTTTATTTTCATTCAATTTCACTGATATTTCAATTAAATCCAAATTTAATTTATATAGGGTGGTTTTGATATGACATTTGGGTTTTGAACATTCATCTTACACATATATGGTTGTGGAAATATAAAATTTAATTAAATCCAAAATCCATGGAATGCCTTATGTAATTTAAAATCGGATTGGACCACTCAATGGGAGAAGTTGATTACCTTTGTTTACAACTTTTGATCTTCCAAGTTGTGGTTTTTCCTTTTTTGTTGGGTTGTAGAAAATCATAAAAATCCAAAACTAGGATTGCCTCTAAGAGTATTCACGTGAAGGAAGAAGAAGAAAACCTCCAAGGAAATGGGGTGATAAAGGTCCAATACGCTAGCTATGAACAATTGGCTTATGGAAGAGAAAAGGGAGAAAAGAAAATTAACTCTTATTTTTCTTAAGGGGGCAGCCACGAAATTAATCCATAAAAGGATTATTTATACTTTTTCCCCTTTTAAGATTGGAAAATGAAAAGCCTTCATGTGCCCATTTCCATAAGGTATATGGCCCAATATTGACCAACTCAACAATTCTAATCCAAATTAGATTTGGCCCATTTTTATAACTCTTATAAAAGGTTCAATTATCTCTCTCTCATTTGGATTTTATCCAAAATATATTTTATATTTTCTTCATTCCCTCTATGTGTGTGACCTAATAGGTTTTCCAATCATGTTAGTAGCTCAAGTCTTGGGAGGAATCCTAATCCAATTATGATTTTACGAGTTAAACACTTTTGACCCATAATTGATTTATAATCAATTTTTCTTAACTAAGCAAATAGTGAGTGGTATCTAGTAACATATCATGACCACCCAATTAACCAAAAAGTCAATATTTTGACTTTTAACCATTCCATAGATAATTATCGTACAATTCATCCTTTTACCAAACTACACCTCATTTGGTTCAAAGTATGGACTATGTCAAATCCCATTAGATTGACTATATCACATCTAGTCTAAATGATATTAGTTCTTCTCTAGGAGACTCATTATTCTATTAGATATGTCCTTGAAGACCTTCTTCAAGACATGTCTACCTCGGTCAAAGACCTTTGAGTAACGATCTTTACAAGAGGCCAAAGGTATACTCTCTTTTTATCAGGAGTGTAAATCTTTATTGACTACTCAACTACCTTCGAATACCTCATGCTATACCTAATCACCACCCTATGAGCAACCTCTGAGAGGCAATAAGGAATGGAGTCAAGGTATAGGATTCATTATCCAAGATATATCTCAAGTCTAAGGATACTTGCATCATTGCTATGATAAGACTACCACTAACATTAAATAAATATTCATGTGATTGTCTCATAGCAAGTCATCCAATATGCTTGATTACTCTAGTAAGTATCCACATGTTAACTCTAAACATCTCATGTCTTCAGCTTACGAGATCAAATGTTTGACTTAGTCAAGAAGTATAACATGTGTTAGTCTATCCAGATTAACAATGTCCTATCTTTTTAATCTTATGACTAGAGATAATTTAGGTATAAACACAATTAAACATGATAGGAATCTCACCATGATGATCTCATCATGATTTTCATTCATGCTATGTTATATGCCATGAACTTCATTAAACGGTCTAAGATATGAATCATATTCATATGTGTATGAACAACAATATAATAAAAATATATTTTATTAATAATGAATGAGTTCATCAAGTACCTAAGGGGGCACCTATCTCACAATTTTTAGATAGATGCATTGTTCATAACGACCTATAGTTTGAGATACCCCTTTGAATTTCCCTAGGGTCTGGTCTAAGCAATTTAATTTATGGGAACATAATGAAAGACAGGTAAAAGTATGTTTTATTTGAAAATATTTTCTCTTATCAATATTATTATATGTAACATGATGATTTGATAACAATAAGTGACATATATAAGGATTTTACTATTTTCCTATAATGAGGGTATATCAAATGCTATATGGAATGCCTAATTGAGCTATGTTTATTATGATGGCAATATAATGATAGTAAATTATATGCATAATTATATATACATATTAACTTATTTTATTACATAGGAAAGTAAAAATGTTGTATGAAATTTTTAATTGAGTAATGTGTGACTATTTCTATGAAGTTTGCATCATTGAGTTAAAACTCAACATGAGAGTTATTTTTCTATAACACAGTCTTAATTCCTGGGTCGAAAATGGAGTATAGGTAAACAAGAACTCCTAGTGATTCCACAATATGAGTGCAACATTAACAATAATAATGATAGCCTTCCAATTAGGATCGTCATACATGCATAGTCGTGTCATGCTTATAATGCAAATATTACATACATCATGTATACTTTAAGAATATATATATCTGTAAATAAATGTTGTATTAGTTAAAGGTATGTAAAAACTACAATTCATGTATGTATATAACATATATATTTGTTCTTTTCATGAGTTGTGAATTAATTTATGTACATTTTTTTGTCTATAAGTCTTGTATAGGCACATCAATTGTTCATTCAAATACATCATCTTACCTAATTGAGGAATAATAAGGTAAGAGGGTGTGATACTGTCAATACTAGAGCTTAGTATGGGTATGAAAAAAATAGAAAATCATGATATTATGAGTACCTTAATGACATAAGGCATGTTAAATGTATGAATAACCTTTAATACATGATATGATTGTATGATATAAGTATGCATAAGATTCTAAGACTTGGTATGAATGCATAAATTGCTATGAAATTATGTTATGATGTGATAACAAAAGTTTGGCATAATGTATAGGTAGACAATTCATATACATTACTAAGCTCAAGTGAACGTGTAATGGTCATGTAATTTCAAAGTGTACAAAATCAAAGTTGATTCTAATGATGGTAAACTCACTTTTAACTCTTATTATTAATATGAAATGAACATGAACATATGTGCTATGGTAATGGTTTTATGCATAAGGTAAACATGGTTTGGTAAATATGGTTAAACCAATTACTCTAACTTAGGACTAGAATTAGGATCGATGATATGTCATTAAGGGAAAAACGATACCAAAAGACCTAGGTTGGTAATTGTGGATTACCTACTATGGATAAGGGCTTAAAGCTCATATGAGCTCCGTTGGATTGGAAACGTATGCATACTACTTTATAACTCAGACAGGTGACCTGAGAGCTGCTTTTATCTTAAGCAGGTGACCTAAGGGTCTCAGGTGAGAGTCTTTGATCTTATTATTTGTATCTAGTTTAGTCTAGTTTAGAGTAATGCTGGCAACTATATAAGGTAATAAATATGATGAACTTTTATATGATCTTATGGTGATTGGCATGTTGGTTCTTTGTGTTTTGATATCATTGGTATAACGACTGTTGACAGAAGCTAATAAATATGGTGATTATGGTATGTTATATTGTATACTTTTATGATAAGTACGTTATGAACATAGTATATTATCATATGTTATTTCATGGATGTATGTATCATGAACACTTACCTAATATATGAATGAACTGTGAGAGCTTTATAAGAATGTGAAATACGTGTGCAAGGTACCTATATGTTCTTACATGTATATAAATAGTCGTAAATGAATGGTAATTATGGATTTGTCTATGCTGTAATGATCTAAATATAGTAAATAATGAACATAAGTATGAGCACATGAAGTATACAAGGTTGGTTATGTATGTTTTGAACATATGATGATGAGTATTTTATTTATGAGGAAAAATGAATTGTAAACTTATGTCCTTAAATGTGCACTATGTAAGGTAATGTTTAAACATGATAAGAAATGTATGCATGTATGAATTTTAGAGTATATATATGGTTGTTGTTATATATACATGTGTACCGTTAAATACGAGTTGCTTAGCATGTGAGTATTTCTCACACGCAAGTTGAAGACAAATAGATGGTTGCTGACATAGAATGAAAGTTTGAAGAAAAAGTCATAAGACAAAATACATTAGGGTGAGGGACACACTAAAGAAGTCTGTTGTTTTTTATTTTCATGTGTTAAAAAGATTTGTATTTTTTCCTTTGGGATGTCAATTGTAAACTTTGAGATTGTTTAGAGCCCAATACAGTATTTCAATGTGAAGAAACATTTTATTTTTCTTTCTCTTTTATTATTCTTGATATGGGATTTAAAATTGTCATCATGATCTTGATGCAACCCAAGTGATTTAAAAGAAAGTTTTATTTTAATAGGATTTTGAAAAGAGTGGTCTTGTAATACTCACTTATATAGTTGGATTAATTCTAATTATATGAGAGTGTTACATACGGATCCCAATTCTTTCTGAACTGAATCGAAAAACCGAGAAAAAAGATTTAAAGTCTAACTGTATTGTTGACTTTTTTACTAAAATCGAATCAAATTGTACTGTTAACTTTAATTTTGACATATCTAAATCTTTTAGTCTATCTGAATTGAAAATTATATCGAAAAACTAATACTAAACGTTTATAGTTAAGAATGAAATAATTTATATATAACATAATTTGTAACTTTTACACTTTCAGTATATAAATATAATATAATAGAAACTTATAATTATATACATTTTAATCCATAAAATTAAAATTATAAATTTAATAATTAATTTATAAAATTAATATGATATTTATAATAACTGTTGCACTCTCTCATATAGCTAGAATAATTTCCAACTATATAAAAGAACTATTTGTTTAGTATTTCACTGGTAATAAATTAATATGATATTTATAATAAATTTAACACTCTCTCATCTATAGTATTTTATCTATGTCTTAAATACATTTCTTAATTATTGTATAAAAACCTTAAATGACATTTATTTAGGAACAAATTGATTCTATTTGTTATTATTTTGGTATACTTGAATGCACACACCTTCTAATTATTGGCGGCTTCTAATTATTGTAGTCTCATTTTCATTATGGTCCTTTTTTTTCAATTCTTTTTTAGCTTAAAGGCAAATAAATGGAGGGACATCTAGACATAAAAGTGTCAGAGTTATAAACAAAATAATATTTTGCTTATGTTAATTATTTATGTTATGTCAAAAATTAATATATAAATAGTTATTTTAGAGATTTTTTTTATACATATTTAAAGAAAGATGTACATCAAAGAGGGGATGAATTAGTGGTTAATTAAAAATTTGAGGCTAATGAAATAGTGAATAATTTGCTATAGCTAAGTTTTGGATATTTAGAGAAGCTAAATATAAGATAAAAGATACAAAAATTGAGAGAATGATAGATACAAAATTTATAGTGGTTCATATAACAATCTCTATATCCATTCTCCAACCTCAATTGTGAATTTTTGTATAACTTCAACAAATTATGATAATGAAATTTTTTTTATCTCACTTCCAATTAAGTGTTTCTAAAGCTCACATCCAACCTATGTAGAGTTGGCTCACACCCAACCTATCAAGAGTTTTTGTTGGGGCTAATTTTTAAACTCGAGTATTTTTCCAATAGCTCACACTTTAACCCAACAACAAGTATTTTTCTAGCCTTACACTTAAACTCTTACAACTTGAATTTTTTCAATGACTCATTCAAAACCCTTTACAAGAGTTTTTCCTAAGGTTGACTCCTAACCTTTCCTAGAGTTTTCCAAAACTCACTTTAAACCTTAACTCCAAATGTTTTATGGTTAAACATTTAAACTATTCATTTCACAATCCCAAAAGAATTGATTACAAAAGATGAAGAATTATACTAGAAAAGCTTAGGCAGAAGAGGGTTGTATCACTTAGCTTTCAGTGACATTTGGAGGGGTATTTAAGTCTTAAACCTCCAAAGAGTCATTATATTTAATTCTATTTAATTTCTCCTAACAACTAGTTTTGTATAGCATTAATTCTTATTGTCAAACTCATAATCGCAGTCATGCTTTGCCCTTTACAATCATGATTTCTTCATCTTCCAATGACTAGTGACACATGGTTGGATTTGACTACTTCTAGCTCTAACCGTTCATTTTGTATGAATATTGCGGTCATCCTTTTGTTGTTGCGAGCTTTCTTTGCGGTCATGCTCTCTGCTGTGAACACTTCTATCCAACTGAGAATTTTGCTGCAGTTGATATTGCAGTTGCAATTTGTATTCCTCTGAACCCTTTAGACAAGTGGCTACTTGAACTTAGATTTCCTTTGGTGCATTCAACCATATGAATTTCGTGATTGTGAATCCATTTGTCGCAGTTGTGTTCTCTATTTCAAGAACATTGCGGTTGTGCTTATGGTCACGAATTTCATTGTTCCTATAGTCACAAATGCTAAAGCTCAGGTGCAGTAACGATTTCACCTTCACGAACAACATCTTCCACTACAGCCATGAATTATAGGTTCTGCCAAACTTATTCAAAATTTACTAAGTGTTTGTCTTTCCAAAAGATATGAAACTTATAGACCTAAAACAAATACTCAATAAACACATTAATGATTCTCAATTTGATTATTATAATTAAAATAAAACACAACTTAGACTAACAATAATTATATTAGATATTTGACACCATTAATTATACTTTAATGGTTTAGCTTTTTTTGCATTTCTTTTTTCCATGTGAGCTGTTCATGAAAAACAAAACCACGAACATAATGAACTTTGCCCCATATAAGAAAAGGAAACAATAATTATTATGAAGAGTTTTTTTTTTTACCTTTTCAAAATTTAATGTTATGATTTTTTTTAATTAAAAAAATTGGCTTATAATTTATATTCTTTATCTAATAAAATAAGAAATTTAATAGAAAAATTATACTTAGTATATAATTTTATTTATATATCTAGCCAATTAAATAAGAGTATATAAGAATTGTAGAAATTATTTTTCAATATAATATTTTATTATTGATTCAATTCTTAGAAAAAATACAATTATGAACTTCATATTCGCTCAGTTACCGGCAGTGTCATATCAACTAATAAGAGAAGTCTTTTTCACACTGGATATTGTGTGTGGCTACTTCCATGTATAATGTTAAAATATAGCTATTTGATATTATTTTTTCTTCTTAATTGAGGTTTTATATAACTTTGATAAAGAAATAAAGAATTGCATTCAGAAAAATAAAAATTTGATAAATAATTTTAATTTGTAATCTCACAATTTTAAAAAGATTTGAATACTATTATGATAGAATTCCAACGTTATTGAGATAAATTTTATTTTTTTTATGTGATGTACTCATTTTTATCTTAGCTATTCTTTTCCTTATTTTTGTTATAAAAGATTTGAATTAGAGTTCAAATTCGATTTTTTACTATTGATCACCAAATAAATATCGCTACATTAAAATTTATTATTATCTTTTTTATCTTAGTTTATTTATTTATTAAAAAAATTTCGGTTAGAATTTGAATTTAAAATTTTACTGTTTTAATCAAAACATCAATATCATTAATTTAAAATTTATTAATATTTTTTAGTCTCAGTCCAACTAATTTAAAATATATCAAATAGAATCCCAAAGAAAAATAGTACCTCTCAAGAGACTTATTAATTCTTTAATAAAACTGATTGTGATATTTATATTTGAAATTTTGATTGTTTCAATATTAAGCCTGTGGGATTAGCCGTCTTGAGGTTGTAATTTCAATTCAAAGATAAAAAGAAAAAGAAAAAGGATAGAAAATGTGATATAGTATCTTGTTCACCTATCCGCCAATCAATCCTTCTGCCCAATAGCCTATCTACTGCTGTCAACCAAGTTGCAATGTCCATCAACCATTTGCGTAAACCCTACAAACTCTATTTAATATTTCTCTCCACTCATAACTCATGATATATATACATATAATTCACAAATTATTACAATTTTTTTTTTATTCAGGTTTTTATTTTTATTTATGAATTGAATCAATAATATATTATTATATGTTAAAAATTAATTTTTATAAGTATTTTTTTTGTAAAGCAAGAATTAATTCTTTTATATGCAACATTGAATTATATTATCACCTCGATTTTATAAATGAATATATAGATCTAATTTCAGAAAGAAAGAAAAAAGTGAAATAGGATTTTGAACTCATACTTTCACTGCGTTTTTGCTGCTGATTATAGAAGAATTCAAGTTTCTTTCTGATATCATTTCATCTTTTCAGTAAAATCTGATCATGTGGTTATGGATAATCTTCCAGTTCCACACTCATTTTCATATTCTTTAAACATCTAATCAACAACATTAATTGTTCCCAATATTATCTTAAATATATTAAACTTTAACACTCCTTGAAAATATGGAAAGTGCTACTTATAATTCTAAATCTTTTTATCAATTAAATAGTGATAATAATGGGAAATCTTTGCTATAGTTTGGCAAATTTGTAATAAGAAAATTGTTAGCTCCTTTATAATTCACAACTACCAACTTTTTCTCTAAAAAAATAGGACCAATGTGTAATTTTGTGTGTGTTTTCTCTAAATTTGTACCTTATACTTTTCATTTTATCAATTTGTTTATCCAAAAGAAATAATGGCTTGAAATTGAATTATGTAAACTTCAATTTGCATAAAATTTTTAAATTGTTTATGCTCTAAGACCCACTAATTAAATGGCATTTTGCTTAACTTTTGATAATCTTATTACGGGGAAATAAAGAAAAAAATTATAAAAGTGCCATCATTTGATATAAATTACCAAATTTTGTCCATTTCTGAAATTAATCCTGCACAAAGCCAATATATATAACGCCTCAACAAATTCCGTAATCTTTTATGCAATTGATACAAAATTAATAACTTAGGAAAATTAGAGAGTGATCAGTTTAGAGTTTTGAAATGGTTAATTTATAAATCAATAGTTGATCTAAAAGTATTTGGTAAAACAATTTAAACAGCTAAGAACAATGTACTGTTAAAAATATAAAATATAATAATAAAAAAATAATTGAAAACGACACGCATAGTTATATATATATATGATTGGGACAAAATAATTGTGATAAGGGAGGTTGGGGTATGATAATTAGTAAATTGACAGAAAGATACATATCCAAATTCAGTGCAACGAGTCATATTGATAAACTAAATCTATCAGTTGACATTGATAAGCAATGTTTATAAAGTAGTACACTACACTACTCTATCACTTGACAAACCTAATTAGTTGTCCAGTTGCTAGATTGAGTAGTGGCATCATCCATTTTTAGAGTCGCATACATTCAATTCCAAGTACTAAAATTAAAGGGAATTTACAAAAGCTTTGGGTACTTTCAATTATTATTTTATTTTATTTTTTTATAATTTCGACCATGATTTTTGATAATTCTTTTCAAATCACTTCTTATATTAACTTTAATTATAATCATTTTTTGAATAAAAATTTGATATATATATGTTTCTAGAACCCACATTTTAAAGCTTTTTTTCTTTTGATAATTTCAATTCAAATCTTTTTTTTTTCTCATAATTTCAAACTTGATTTTTGATAATTCTTTTCAAATCAATTCTTATTAACTTTAATTATATTCATCTTGAATAAAAATTTGATATACACATGCTGCTAGAACCCACATTTCAAAGCTCCCTTCTCCTTAACTCACATTTTCTCTAGATCTTTTGAAAAAATAAAAATGCTACTTGGATCCATATTTTAATGAGATGTTATAGCTGAAAATATAAAAGGGGAAGAATAAAAGAGTTTCAATTAAAAAAGCACTTAAAAAGTTATTTTTTACTTTTATAATTTTCCCTAAAATTTATTATCTTCCATTCCCCATTTACTAATTCTATCTGATTTCTATTCATAATTCCACTTAAATTAATGCACCACAGAAAAACTTTCATAATTGTGATAGTCGACTTCAGATCAGTAGGAAATGATTTAGGTGTCTTCCATTAATTGCTTGTGACCATTTTCTTTGGATAAATTGTATGATTTCTTTTAATATTTTAATCTTTAAATTTCAATTTTTTAATAAAAACTTACCCAAATTTAGCATATATATATATATAACATTAATATCTCATTAACAAGTTAATATTATTATTTAAATTTGATATGATAATTTGTTTCTTTCTTACTCCTCTCTATTTTCTCTCTTAAATTTAATTAATTAAACAACATTGAAAAGTAAATAAAATTTTATTTTCTCTTAATGCATAAAAATATTTTCACAATTTATATCGAATTAGAGAGTTGAAAAATATTTAAAAATTAGATTTTTTTAGATAACCCAAGAAATAGATATTATTAATTAATTTAATTTATAAAAATATTTTCATTCTTTTATCTTTTTCTTTAATTTTTTTATAATAGTTTTTTTCTTTTGACAAACTATATTAAAATTTATAATTTGGTTTTTCTTAATAGGTAGAAAGAAAAATAGGGAGGAAAGAGATTTTTTTTTTTAAAATGTTAACATGTCAATACATAAGTGAGAAAAATTACCTTATTATATTCAGAGATTTTAACATTACATTTATGTTAAATTTTTTTTTTTTTGTGGTTACAAATAGAAATTCATTAGCAAAATTGTTATAAGAATCAAAATCCAAGAGGCATAGGTACGATTTACCCATATAATATTACCTTAAATGATCACTATTTTACTTACATTTTGTTAATTATGAAATAATTAACTGAGATTATTAACTAATTTAGAGATTTGAAACAAAAGCATAATAACGACACATTAACAATAAGATATATATATATATATATACACACGATTGAACTTGCCTTAAACTTCATTATCTAAGAAGGTGTTGGTTAGAGAAAAGATTATTAACAATTAATAAATGTCAACCGACTGTAACAATTCCTTGCCTTTCTTAAATCAAATAATAATTACAAAAATTATTACTTTCATATCTGTTAATCTAGACCCCGAGTCGTATGTATCATCAACTTGGCATATTTAACCGATCAGAGTCTAAATTCAGATTTTAATTAAAAAATAATATATATTATGGCAAATAATTATGAAAAATGTATAATAAAGGGTTCAAAGTATTGAAAGATATTAAATTACAGTAAGGGACTAAATTGTAAAATTTGGAAAGTTTTAGAATTAATTTATAACTATCAAAAATTGAAAGACCAAATAGGATAATTATCATTTAAATGTAATTTTGAACAAAAATCATAGTGTTAGTCGGTCGTCATAAGGGAAGAAAGGATTAAGGTATTAATTAGATTAAAAATATCAAGGTTATCGGTCAAATGGTGGGACCCAATAGTTGGAATTTGGTTTTTTTCTTCTTTTCTTCTTCCTTATCATCTTTCTCTAACTTCATTTTTTGGGCCAAAATCTAATTCCACATCCCCCCATATCCCTTCATAGCCAAAAGCTTATCTAGATAGAGAGAGAGTAGAGAGAGAGACAAGAAAAATGCATTTTCATGCACAACAAAGTCTAAGGGGGATAAGCCAGCCTTAATTCTTACAGATTCGTGGTGTTGTCACAAGTCCCACACAGCTAAAACTGCCTTTATGCTTAATAATCGATCTTATTTGAACTTATTTCAGCATGCAGGGTCTGTTTTCCAGCCTATAAACCATATAAGAACTAAGACTAACTCATAGGAATGAAACTCACCTGAGAAATCAGGAATCAAGAAACAAGATATGACTATCCCTGAATGAACACTCCTTGGCCACTGATGGGACTCTCCTATTTTGAATTCTCAACTCAAGAAATCTCAAACAACTTTCAAAAACTAATGGCTTACTTGAACGATCTATGAGACTTTATAAGAATGCTATGGTTGACTAATAGCTCAGAAGAAGAGAGAAACTTAAACAAACATATTATTTATTACACAAACTCTTAGGTTTTTTCATTCTACCTCTTCCATCTGGAGGAAGAGCTATTTATAACACTCTCGCAATGGAACATGACATCACTGCTTACAACATAAAGTAGGATAAGATTCCTTAACAGTACTACACACTATCTGACAATGACTTAAAGTAAAAGCAAACAGTACGTCACACTAATTAAAATTACTATCACATCTACTTTTTTACAAAACAACAAACTGAGTGGGAGACAAGTTGAAAACATACTCTAATACTTATTGATAGGCTCATGAGATGGTGACATATTCAGATCTTCGAGTGATGGATCTAGATCACGCTGGGGCCAATCATCAAGATCTGCTGGTTCATCTAGAATGTGGGGCTAGCTATTTGGATCATATCTTCATTGAAATGGCTCTGGTGGAGGATCCCAATACTGTTCTTGATTGAAATCCATATCTTCATTAGTATGAAACATCAAACTGAGCCGATGAATTAGATTGGGCCTTAAGCTTGATCCTATTTGGGACTGTCGAGTTGTGATTGTAACATCTTCCTCATTGGGCCTGTAAAAATCAACATCTTGTGAATCTGGATCAAATATTTGATTTTCATCTTCCTCCCTTAACTTTGGTTTTATGACTGGAGGCCATAGAAACATTTTCAAATGATTACAAGGATCCGGGCCAATAGTTGTGTAGCTTATTGGTGGTAGATGGAAGTAATTGTTGTCTTGTCTCAATCGTTGAAGAAGAGACATCTTAACTTCCTCTAAACTTGCTGGATCTTTATGAGGCATGATTTTCCATAGTTCGCATCTTGCAAGGGCAAAAATTTTTGATGTATCTGCCACTATGGTATAGGACCTGTGAAAAACAAAAATAGCTGTGATGTGAAGTGGAACCTTATCTGGAGCTGAGTTGTGATTAATCAGATATGTGAACAATTTTTTCCAGTAAGTGAGAGGTTGGAACTAAGTTAAGAACTTGACTTGTGGAGTTTAGACATTTTCTTTGTTACAGAGGAATGTAAGCATCCGAATTAACTCAATTTGAACTGCACGGTAGTACAGCGTTGATTGACGCCATAGATACTATAGTTGTTCTGGAAACATGTAGGTTGGAGTGAGTCTGTAGACTATAACCCAAGGGTATTCAGTTGGACAATAAACAAACCTTTTTGGAGTGCCTATCTTGTCCTGAAACATGTTCATGTATGTGAATAGCATGTTATGTGCGAAGCTTCTGATCATTTTGAGATTTGTTTTTGGACAATTGGGAGGAAAATCTGAGAGAAACTGAGCTGGAGTGCTAGAACTCAAACTTGAACTTGCTAAAGCCATGTAAATGAGTGAGATTTCTGAAGAAGAGGAAATTAGATCAATTGAAGGAAGAGGTCTTGATAAAAAATCTGAGATCAAATTCTTATCTCCTTTTATATGCTGCACGTTGAACTGTATCGACTGAACCACTCTTTCCACCTTAACAACTATGGATGGGGAATAATTTTTTGTCTAAAATCTAGCATTCTTGGAAAGAACGAGCAATCCATAACAACAATGAAATGGTGTCCTATCAGATGAAATTCAAATTTCTTTATTCCATATTTCACGACTAGAATTTCTTTGAAAGTTAAGTGGTAGTGCAATTCACTTTCTTTGAAGTGACCGCTAGCATATCAGCATATTTCTTTTCGATCTCCAATTATCTCAAACAGTACCGCTCCCCAGTGTTCATCAGATGCGTCTGTCTAAAGCAATCTTTTCCCTATAAATGGAATCTATAAGTAGGGTAGCATCTGAGTCACGTATTTGATTTGTTATACTACCTTGGTGTGAATGGTCGACCAAGGTGGAGGCTCTTTCTTCAAAAGTTCATAAAGAGGTTTTACCAACTTGCTGTAATCAATGATGAACTGCCTGATGTAATTTGTTATCCCAAGAAACTGTTGGACTTGTTTTACTGTCAAGTTTTCATCTGAAACTTTAATAGTTCATGGGCCAAATGTGGTTGAGGCCTATATGTATCGTTGGCAAATTGCATTCCAATGAAGTCTATTGTCGTTTGGGCCAATTGCATCTTTGTTGGGCTTAACATAACTTCATGGGCTTTTGTTAGCTCAATGAACCTTTTGACTGTCTCATTGTGAGAATTAATATATGGACTGAATAGCAAGATGTCATCAATGTAGATTAAGGTCGTGTGCAATAGGGGCTCATAAATTTTGATCATGGTTTTGTGAAACAGTGAAGGCGCCACTTTGAAACCAAATAGCATTACTATCCATTCGTAATAGTGGTTCGGTATACAGAAAGCTATCTTGTATCTATCTTCTAGTACAATACCAAGTTGCCAAAATCCTACTTTCAAGTCAAACTTTGAGAAAATATTTGCAGAGGCCATGTAAGGAAACATGGATTCTATCCTTGGTAAAGGATATTTATCATCTTTAAGGAAATGATTCAGAGGTTTATAGTCAATGACTAATCTTTTTCTTCCTTTGACTTGTTCTGACCTTTTATTGATATAGAATGCTTGACACGCCCAATTGGATTTTGTAAGCTGAATTAATCCTTCTGCCATCAACTGTGAGCATTCTTGTACTGCAAGTTTCATGTCATCTGGAGACATTCCAGGGTGTGAAGCTTTTGTAGGATTTATGTCTTCATAGTTCTTGAATGGAAGAGTAATGAAAAACTCTGGGCGAGTCCATAATGGAGAGGAATGCTTTTGTGCAAACTCTCTGTGAGAGAGAGCACAACAAAACTCTTGAAGTTCTTTTACCAGATCTGAGGAAAGTGTAGGATAGGTTTAGGAAGGCTGTAGGGTAAAAAGAGAAGGTACATTGGTGAATGGTATTATCTGGTTTTTGAATCGGCCCCCAGTAGGTAAAATGGATAATTTGTTTAACCTAAAATATAAATCAAATCCAAGAATCAAATCTTTATCTGGAAGATTTGATCCTAAGACATGAGTCCATATTGTAAGTTTTGGAAAAATCTGTATCTTGATGGGGTTTCTGGTTCGAAGGGTAGTGGTGAAAATCTTTCCATCAGCTGCTTGAAAAATACTGATCATAATTAATCCAATATCTCTCAGGAAGAATAGCCGAATTCATTATGGATTTATGGGCTCTTGTATCAATGAGTGCAATTATCTTAATGGGCTTGGCATACTTGTGAGGAAAGACAGTTATTGGGACCAATGGAATGGGATGTATTGTCTAGGTAGAGGAAACTGTTGGTAATGTGGATAATGTTAAAGTTATTGAAGGTGGTGATTCTTGTATGAGTGGAAAAGGTTCAATGGTTAAAATTGGGGGAATGAAATGATATGGAAAAATGGAATATTGAGAAGGTATTTCCTCAAGATATTCGTCATCCATTTCTGACTTTGAATCTGTGAATTCTACTGCGAACAGCGCTCTAGAATCTGCTTCATCATCCAATGAGAATAGTGATTCAACATCTGCATCTTCTAAATCCACTTGTATATCTCTAGAGTATTGATCAAAGGGAGAAAAGAGTAAAGGTAAAATGTTCTTCTTCTCTTCTACAATTCTTTCTTGAGAAATATAAGGTTTAGAGCTCATTTAGAGCTTGTTTGTGGACAAGAGAGAGAGAGAGAGAGAGTTTAGGGTTTTAAGAGAGAGAAAATAGGGTTAAGAGAAATATTATGAAAGAGAAATTCTTATGATATTTTTATGTGTTTTAGGAATACAAGTTGAGAAAGAACAATACAAGCTAACAAAGGAAATGAGAAGGAAACCTAGGTAGTGGAAAAAGAGCAAGATTGAGGTTAGTGCATAATTTAAGATAATAACCTATAATTTGTTGTGAAATTGCATGACATAAACATTTGACATATTAAAGCATATGAAAATGCATTTGATATTGCTTTGTTACATGAGACAATAGGTTTAGAGTCTTGGAAGTGATATTTGTATGAAATAATGACTTAGATAATATATGTATTAGAAACTTGATTGTGTTAAAGGCCTTTAAATGAGGTAAAAATATGGTATGTTAAGTTAAGAACTTTGGGAATGCATGTTGTGGTATGTATGGTTTTTATGAAGCTTGAAATGAATATGAAAAGTGAAAGTGTGATTTTTCGGCAGCTAGTCATAGGCATGAAGATTTGGTTATGGGCATGACTAAATACAATCATAGGCATGACTTTTGCATAGAAATTATACTATTCATTCCAGAAGTGTTCATGGCTTGAAACATGACTTGAATCATGAGTGTGAGCTTGTTCACAAGCATGAAAATTTTGACCATGGTTGTGAGGCAATGTGTCTTAAATTATTCACAAACATGAACAATGAGTCACGACCGTGAATGCCCTATTTTTCAATAACTTTTTTATTTGTTAATTATTAAGGAATATCAAGTGAAAGATCAAAATGTTATATGTGATAAAAGTAAATATGTGAGACTCTATATATAATGTCATACTATATGATGATATGTTATAATGAAAAGAACAAAGAAAAGTGAGATTGACCAAGAAAAAAAGATGAGAATTTGGTAAAAATACGGAATATGCCCTAAAACACCTAGTTTAGAATTATAATTTTGGATAGTTTGGCATGTCAATCAGGGGTTTATTAATGCCAGTGATGACACTCTTATTAATATCAGTGATGACACCTATATTAATATCGGTGATGACACTCATATTAATGCTTGTGATGACATTTGTTTGTTTATACCATTATACCCATGTGGCAACTTTTATATACCTGGATGACCAATCTTATTATCGTGATTATTGGCTCCTAGGTATTATGAGCGTAATTAAGTTAACAATGATCAGTAATCTTATATAAATTTTAACTAATAATTATTTATATATGCTAATTCAATTAGTATAACAAAGTGCAAGTATAGGTAATGACTCAAAATGTGAAAAGAATTGGAAAATGTATGTTTTGGGCAAGGTTCAAAACTGGTCAGTGTCGCAATCCCAAAAATATGGTATAACACCTGTAAAATAGGGCATAGTAATTAATACAGATTAAAAGATATAAGTATGTGATTAAAAGTTATGAGAAAAGAGTTGAAAAGATACAAAAAGTGAAATTCCACAAGGTTCACACCCGTGACAATGCTTTTATGATTGTGAACCATCACGAGATGAAATTCTGGGTTTATGTAGATTCACGATCGTGACAGTAGCTGTTAAGCCCACAAACATCATCAGATATAAATTTCATCAATTATTCTTTCTTGCTTTCACGACCTAAAATCAAGTGAAATCCTAGAATTCAAAAGATTTCTCATACTAAAGACCAATGTTTGCAGTTTTCTTTTGATTCCCAACCCTAAACACCGACTAAAGTAAAAGATAAAATTTTAAGCAAGTTCTTTTGCAAGAAGAGCATAAAGAAGAGGTGTTTTAAGGAGGCTGAACCATAGAAATAAGAGAGGAGATGAATCTCCCTTTCTAGTTGTGTTTCCTTTGATAAAGGTAAGGAATCACGTTTTCCTTTCATTTTTTCAAGTTTTCCTAGCTTTGAACATGTCTAATTCATTTATGGTAGAGATCTATTTCAAATGGGTTAGGATTATAGCTTGATCTTAACAGTTTATGGTTAAAGACCTCTCTTTAAGTTGTTTAATGGTTATAACAAGTATTAGTAAAAAGTTATATGAGAATAAGGTTGAAAGAAGGGTTAAGTTAAGGCTTTCATCTTTATGGCTTTAAAGGCTATGGATTATGATATAGAGATGTTATATGTGTTAGGAGTTGAAAGAGGAGGTGGTGAAACCCACCAAAGGGATAAATAAACTAGAGAGAAACTTGGTTTTGAGTCGCCATTAGAGGTATGTACATATATGCATTTAAATTAAAAAATATGGTGTGTTGTGTTAAATATGTGATAACTGAAGTGTAAGCTTTAAATGTTAGTTGATTACTATAATCAGATGAAAAGTAGTAATGAATGTCATGATAAATACAATTAATTAAATGATATGAGCATGAATGCTAAGTTAGACAATAATTACCTTGATAAGGATGTTTGGAAGGAATTTTATTGCTAAATGATATAAATGTATCTTAAGAGGTATTAATGAGCACAATTATGATGATGGAAAGGTAAGAAGAGGTTGTTAAACTGTAAATGCAAAAAAGGTATTAAATGAATTAATAGGATAAGTTAAGTTGAAATATGTTTTTATGTGTTTATATGATGCTCTAACATGTTTTAAATGCATGTTTGATATGAATGTTGATAGGAAAAAGGTTGTCATAGGACAAGCCTTAAAGAACTTACATGTGACTTGCAATGAATGCATGTTTTTAGTGTTGTTAACTGCTAGAAAACCAATTTTCATGCCCGTGACTAAGTGTTCACGACTGTGAATCTCATCAGAAAAGCAATGTCATGCCTATGACTATATTCTTCACGACCGTGAAGAAAGTGCACAAAATGGATAGGAGCGTTCACGACTTAATTCACGGTTTAGTTCACAGGTAGGGCTACTCATGAATGAACCTTCATGGTCATGAACATGTAGTTCTCGCCCGTGAATTTTGCTTTAAATGGCTATGCACATGATTCAAAATGATATGATTGAAGTATGCTTGTGTGATTTCCAGCACAAGGATGTTACATGATGAGTTTCCATATGAAAAAAAATGTATATATATTGAAGTGTAATAAAGGTAATATGAACAAGTAAAGCCAAGACTTGATACTAACACTAATAGTAGGATAAATGGTGCATCGCTAAAGAGGTGTATGGTACCATAGTTATATATATTTACTCAGTTAATATGGCTTAAGCTCAAAAAGTTCCATTGACTTGAGGAGTCTGGACTGACACATATGATGATGGAAAATATTTTTATGCAAAAGTTACATATTTACTAAGTCAATATGGCTTAAGCTCAGAGAGCGCCATTGACTTGAGGAGCCTAGAATGACACCCATGATTATAAACAGTGGCAGGGTGGTTTAAGCTCAGAGACTGTCTCTATTCACAATATGTGTCTGAATAGTCTATGTTGAGTATCGTTGGGTAGGGAATCTAAAGTAATAAAAGGATAAAGGAAATGGAAAGAAAGTTCAATGACTCAAGTATACATATTTCATTATTAAGTCTATATGATATGGTTACCTTCTTATGTCTAATGACATTACTCAATATCACAAAGTAAGGATTTCATATGATTTGATGTATTCAATGCCATGTCATGATCTAATATATGATGCCATGAATTTTTACTATATGATATGATAATTATACATGACTTGATGTATGATGACATGATTATGTATAGTAATTGATTTCACGTGAATTTCTATGTTTATATATACTATTAAGCTTTCAAAAGCTTAGCGTGTGGGTGTTTTCTCCACATAGGTCAGAGCCTAGCAGTAAAAGATAGAGGTTAATCAAGAGAAGCTAAACCAATATCAGAGACAACAATGCAGACAATGTCATAGTAAGGGTTGTTTACCTATATACATGTATGTAATATAAGAATCATGTAATTTATGTCAAAGGAATGTATTTTTGTAAACCTTTGGACAAAGGTTAGTCATTTTATGAAATTGTGAATTTAAATGTTAAATCAATTTTTATCTTTCCTTATGTTTTATGCAACTCATCATGACCATGGTGGAAAGAAAATGTTTTAAATTCCACAGATTTTCTGCATACAATTCGTGTGAAACTCGTTCGTTTTGCTAGATTAATCCTGGTTAGGTGAGATAGCATTATATTTAGTGGTATCAAAGCCTGGTTTAGGCATTTCTAAACCTAAGTGGGTCAAGGGTTATCATGCATACATAGTACATCTCATATGTCTCTAATGTGGGTTTTTTCTATCGACTTGTAGAAGTATTGTCATATCTGCTAATTTAGACCTAAGTCGCGCAAATTGTTAAATCGACTCATCGATTTGACCCAAAGTCTAAAATTGGATTTTTATTGAAAAATAATTAAAATAATGGCGATTAAGTATGGAAAATACCTAATAAAATGTTCAAAATATTTTAAGATGTTAAATTTCGATAAAGAACTAAATTGCAAATTTTGAAAAGTTTAGGGGTCAATTTGCAATTTACCAAAAATTGGAGGATTAATTGGGATAATCATAAATTACATGCATGAATTGGGACATAAAATGTATATGGAGGCCAGCCACACCAAGTGGCAACCCTTAATTGGCCATATAACATGCATGAATGAGATATTACATGCATAAATTGGAAATTAATGAAAAGTTTCTAGAAAATGCTTAGGTATCTCCATTAATTAAGTAATTTTGTCACTTTGCTCTTAATTACTTATCCTTTCTTAATTATCCCTCTTGATCTAGAATTTTTCCATCATTAAGTGTCTTCCACGTTTCTTGAAGCATAGCACACCAAGTGGCAAAGTTTAAGAAACTAATTAACATACATGCATTTAGCATTAATGAAAGCTTCTAGATTGAGCTTAGGTGTCCCCCCATCTTAATGACTTTTGTCATCTTCTTCTTAATTGTTTCTTCTTCTTCCTTATCCATTTTCATTGAGGAAAATTTTGTTCTCTACACCAGCCCATGTTTTCCCTTGTTCCTCCATAGCCAAGCTTAGTTTTAGTGAAAGAAAGTGAGAAAAGAGAGAAAAAGTAAGGGAAAATTTCATCTTCATGCTCAAGGAAGCTTAAGAGAGTAAGGAAAAAGAGAGATATTAGGGTTTCTGAAGTTTTAATAATCTGATTATAACTTTTAGAAACTCAAATTGACAAGGAGTTAGATCAAAGGAGCTAAGGAAAAGAGAAAGAGAAGTAAAGAGAAAGAAAAGAGAGGTTTGTGCATAACCTAAAGCAATAGCCTATTTTATTTTTTTATTTATTTGCATGATTTGATTATTTGGCATGTTGATAATTCTAAATTAATAGTATTTTGTGATGAAAATCTTAGGGATGCATGTTTGCTAGACTTAGGATTTAATTTGGTAAAAATTGAATGTGATTAGCTTGTATGCTCTTTGCTAGAAATTGATGAGCAGTGTGCACTTAAACTGTTATAACTTAATTTTTGGAACTCGGTTTTGCATGTTGTTTGTTGGGTTTGAAGCTAAGACATAGGGCTATAACTTTCATTTAGACCATAAAACCTGAATATGTCTGTAATTGTCCAGAAAATTCATAAAGTTCAGACATAGAATCTGTCAAGAAATTCTAGGCAGAATTGTTAGTGATGAGCAGTAAGAACTTAAACTATTATAGCTTGAGTTCTTGAGACTGGAATTGTGTGTTATTTGTTTGGTTTAAAATATAAGACATAGGACTATAATTTTTATTTAGACCATAACATCTGAATATGTCTGTAATTGTCTAAAAAAATTCATAAATTTTGAACTTAGAATCTGTCCAGAAAATTCTGAGCAGAATTGTGAGCAGTTGGTGTTCACTTTATCATATCTTTTGATAAAAAACTCATAATTAAGTGATTCAAGTTTAATATTAAAACTAAGATCCAATTATAAAATTGTTAAGAAGACTCTATAACTAAATTCAGATTGTAACAGGACCAAAATTAAGGTCCAAGACAGAAAACATAATCTGCCAGTGACAGGGCAGCATATGAGATGAGGAATGAAATGAGTAAAACGATATGAACCTTTTTATGTTATGTAAATATTATTTTAATTGAGTGATTATGTGATTATTTTGAGACATTAAATGCATGAAAAGTGTGAAATTAATTACTATGAATTTTAATGAGATTGTATAAGCCCTAGAACACCTAACTAGAACCAACTTATGATAGTTTGGCATACCAAATAGGGAGGAGTATGATGAAAATGATTAAATCCATTAATGGTATGATTATTGAAGCCGGTAATGGCACTGTTATCTATACCGGGATTGCATTATTATCTATGCCAGTGATAGCACTGTTATCTACGCCGGGATGACACTATTATCTATGCCGGTAATGACATTATTATCTACGCCGGTAATTACACTTATATGCGCACATCATATTGCCCGGGTGGCACTCCTAAATGGCTGGATGACAATTCTATTATCCTAGTTAGTGGTTCATAGGTGTTATGGGCAATGAAAGGCTATGAATAATAATGATTTGATAAAGGAAAATAAATATAAGATATAAAATAATAAAATTAATGAAATGTAAGTTGCATGAATAAAAAGATGATTGAGTGTCTTGGGCATAAGTAAAAAGGTTATTAGGAATTGTAACATGGTTAATTATGATGGGTTATGTAATGATGTGTTAATAAAATAAATAAGTATGAGATAATATAATATAATTCAATGTCTATACATGCTAGAATACCAGGATTTACATGAGAATATGCTTAAGCGTGAGTTGATATATGATAATGCATAATTGCATAAAATAGTTTATTGCCTTATTTATATACACCACTAAGCCAAGAGATTAGCGTGAGAGTTCTCTCACGCAGAGTTAGTAAAGAATGAATAGAAGATAGTAGATAAAGCCAGTGGTGACCTAATCCAGTAAAGCAGCCTGTTGCACACGTCGTGGGTTACACAACTTTTGTATATTTTCTTGTAAATTTTATTTTGTAGTATTTATAAAATAAACAGTATATTTTGTAAAGAACATGTTACTATATAAAAATGTAGTTTAACTTTTATGTTATATTTCTTTTATAATGCAAAGTAAATAAATACTAAATGAAAAAAAATATATATAGGAATGATTTTCATGTATACAAATTTTAAAAATGATATTTTAACTGATGAAGTCAGCATAGCACACCGTCATCCGGGCACGAGCTGCTGGGGTGAAGGGGTATTACAAGTATAATGTATAGTGGAGCTAGAAGCACATGATGTTGCTAAGAGCAACATTTCTATTGATCCGAGGGCTATTATTTGGCCTAGTGCTTCAAGTATACGAGGTCTAGGTGCTGCCACAATTCCTCAACAGCCACCTATCGGACAAGCGGATCTAGGTGCCATACCAATTTTGTAGCAGATGGCCAGTATTTTGCAACAATTGACTCAAGCCATACCACATGTTATACCATATGGACCGCCACAACTAGCACCATAACCACCACCACCAGTGGCACTAAAGATGAAGATAAATAGGCTCCTTGAGTATAGGGCCACTGATTTCTTGAGCAAAAGTGAGGAAGATCTTGCCACTGCTGAGTTTTGGCTAGAGAAGACAGAGAAAGTCTTCAAAGAGTTAGAGTGTGCTGAGGAGCATAAGACTAAGTATGCAGTATTTCTTCTACAAGAACATGCATATGAGTGGTGGAAATTAGTTCTGAAAAGGCCATAGACTCCACAACCCCTGACTTGGGAGTATTTTGTTACAAAATTCAAGAAAGAATATGTGCCCTAAATCTACACTAATGAGAAAAGAAGGGAATTCCTGAATTTGCTACAGAGAGGCATGACAATTTCTAAGTATATAAAGGAATTCACATGATTGAGTAGATATGCCACCAGTCTTATGGGGGATGAGAGTGATAAGTGTCACCACTTTGAGGATGGATTGAATGATGGCATAGGATATCATGTCATTTCCCTACAGCTTGAGGACTTCTCTACACTTGTGTCTATCGCTATCAATATAAAAAATAGGAGAAAGAGAAGGGCAGAAGAGAGTGTCATAAGAGTCGCAACTATTATGGCACAAACTATAGGCAAAAATGACTGATTTTTTTGGGATAGTCCAATGATAGAGGACAAATCAGAGGATAGAGTCATACTCAATCTAGTTCTTTCAGAAGGGGATCGCCCTCTAAGACTACATCAACCACCACTAACACTCGTACAACTAGAGTTCTTGGTCCCTTTATGGGATATGTTAGAAAAAACACAAAAGAGAATGTTGTCTGGCTTCAGGTTTACTTTAGATACAGAGCCCTAGAAAATATAAGGAGGAATTGCCTTTTTTTGGAAAATACTATGCCTACACAGACAGCAGTATTAGCATCGATTCAAAGCAGGAACTAGATACGAAAAGGTTATGCAGGACCTAGCTTAACTATTTTAAAGATAGTAAATAGATCGGGATCTAGTAGAGCTTCGACTAGGGCATATGCTATAAAGGCCCATGAGGACTAGGATGCCACAGACATCATAGTGGGAATGTTTTCTTTACACGACTCAGATTTATGTACTTTGATAAACTCAGACTCTACACATTATTATGTTTTGATAAGCACATCAAGTCAGCACATTATGACCACAGAGGAGTTAGTTGAGATTGAGATCACAAATCCTTTAGGCCATACTGTTATTATGAATCAGGTATATAGAAATGGCCTTTTGGTTGTGCATGGGAAAGAGTTTCTTGCGAATCTCATAGAGTTACAGTTTCATGAGTACAATGCCATATTAGGTGTGGATTAGCTTTCATAGCATAAGGCAGTTGTTGAATATTGGTCTAAAACAATTATACTTAAGACTTATGAATAAGAAAAAGTGATAGTTGAATGTGAGAGATTTCCACAACCTTCCCAAATAGTTTCTATGATGAAGGCACAAAAAATGATTCGAAAAAGATGTAAGGGTTATCTGGTTCACATGATTGACACCAGAAAAATGGGTCTAGATCTCCATGATATTCCTATAGTGAGAGAGTTTCTAGATGTCTTTGCAAATGATCTACTAGGACTACCACCGAATAAAAAGGTTGAGTTCTCCATAGAGCTCACACCAGGTACAACAGTGATATCCATTGCACCTTATAGAATGACACCTTCAAAGATGAAAAAGTTGAAAGCTCTGTTGCAAGAGTTGCTAGATAAGGGTTTTATTAGGGCAAGTGTATCTTTTTGGAGTGCACTGGTTTTCTTTGTAAAAAAGAAATATGGGTCTATAAGGTTATACATAAATTACAGGCAACTGAACAAAGGTAACTATTAAGAACAGTTATCTATTACCATGGATTGATGATCTATTTGATCAGTTAAAAGATGCGGGATTGTTCTCCAAGATCGATTTAAGGTCAAGTTTTCACCAGTTAAAGATAAAGGAAGAGGATATAGCTAAGACAACTTTTAAAACTAGATATGGTCATTATGAGTTCTTAGTTATGTCATTCGGTTTGATCAATGCTCTATCAGCTTTTTTTATGGACTTGATGAAATGGATTTTCAGGCCATACTGAGACCACAATATCTTGGTGTACTCTCAAAACCAAACAATGCATGATCAGCATTTGAGAACCATGTTACAGATCCTTAGAGATCATAAGCTTTATGCCAATCGCTCTCCAAATGTGAGTTTTGTCTTAATAAAGTAGCTTTCCTTGGACACATCATATCAGCAGATGACATCAGAGTTGATTTTAGTAAGGTTAAGGCAATATTGAATTGGAAGTCGCCTCATAATGTGATCGAATCAAGAGTTTTCTTGGTTTGGCAAGTTACTATAGGAGGTTTGTAAAAGGTTTTTCTATGATTGCTTCTCCTTTAGCTAGACTTTTGAAAAAAGATGTGAATTTTGAGTGGAATGACAAGTATCAACCTAGTTTTAACAAGCTCAAGTGTATGTTGACAAAAGTTCCAATTCTTACATAGCCAGTTTCTGATAAAGAATATGTCATCTATAATGATGCTTCTTATAACAATTTGGGTGTATTTTGATATAAAATGGAAAGGTAGTTGCTTATGCTTCCAGACAATTGAAGCTGTAAGAAAAGAATTACCCTACACATGATCTTGAGTTGGTAGCTATAGTATTTTCTATAAAGATATGATGTCAAAGTATCTTCCAACACAGAAGAAACTCAACTTAAGGTAGAGATCATGGTTAGAATTCATCAAAGACTATAATTATGTTATCGACTATCATCCAGGCAAGGCCAACATTGTGGTCGATGCTTTGAGCAGAACGACTATAACAAAGTTACATGTTTTACCTACTCTTAACCAGGAAATTAGATATGCACAAGGACATGATAACAAGTTAGTTGAGATCACCAAATTGGTCTCCAAAGGGGAGAGATTGGAGTACACAGTTGAATCAAACAACAATTTATGTTATAAGGTTGCCTATGCGTGCCTAATATTATAGAATTGATGCAAAAGATTTTAAAGAAAACACATGAAACCAAGTTTGCTATGCATCCTGAAAGTAACAATATGTACCATGATCTAAAAGAAAGGTAGGGTAGGAATGAAAAAGGACATTACAAAGTTCATGACAAGATACTTAACATGTCAACAAGTCAAGGCAGAACATCAGGTACCCTCAAGTTTAATGCAACATATTACAATACTAATATGGAAATGGCAATGGATCACAATGGATTTTGTGATTGGGTTACCTATGACTGCTAGGAAGTTCGACATTGTTTGGGTCATAGTGGATAGGCTAACATAGTCAGCACATTTCTTACATATCAGGAGAGATTATTTGTAACATCATCAACTTTCCACATATGTTTTTTTACATCACTTTTTTACATGCATTTCATTTGGACATATGCATTTGCATATATTTCACTTGAACATATGCATTTTATATGTATTTTTATAGGGACAAGTTCACGACATGCACTAGCTACGTGTCTGAGTATTTTGTAATTGTACTGAATTGGACGTGTCCATTTTATAATTTAGTTAAGAATGACATGAAATTGAAATTTATGTGAATAAAAATTATTAGATTGAATTAATGAAGAAAAATGAAAAGAAACAAAAGAAAAACAAAAAGGAAGTAAAAAACAATAAAAGGGAAAATGACTAAAGTGAGGAGGTGGAGGTGGACCTTATCTTCCTCCTCACCATTATGTCTCCCTCACTTCAAATTTGTTTCTTCTTCTTCTTCTTCTTCTTCTTCTTCTTCTTCTTCTTCCACCATTTCAACCTTCTTTTCTTCCTTATTTCACTTAAGTTTTGCAGCAAGTTCATCATTTTCAAGTTCGTTCTTGGTAAGTAATATTCTCTCCATTGTTCTAGCATTATTTGAGTTGTTAGGGTTAAGTTGTAGTAGTGTTTTGCATCCCAATTTTGATACCAATAGAAACTAATTATGAAAAATTTAAAACATGAAAGTTGTTCTTTTATGTCTTAAATTTATGGATATATAAATATTTTTTTAAACTTTGGTGTTTATGAAAAGATATTGGCATCTTATTGGAACCGGTCCGAGTGTGAACCCTAATCGAGTTAGCTACTATGTTCATTGGTTTTGAATATGATAGAACCCATATTAAAGTTTTTAGATACATATGTTGTAAATGTGTATACCAAATTTTAGATTCATATCTATTATGGATGTTGAGTTATGGTGAATAAAACCATGATTGTTCCATAGTTTGAACTATCTGCTTAGTGTCCTGGACAGATCTAACAATTTGTTTAGCCATTTTGAGCTTGTTATAGATAGATTTTGCAAACTATCAAAACATGAAAATTATATATTTATGTCTTAGATAAATTTAGGCATAAATATCACCTTAATATGTTTTGTATAAAGTGAGATAGGGCCTTCAAAAGTCATATTAGTCCAGAAGTCGACTCTGTTATGGACCAGTGAAATTTTTCTTATAATTTGAAGACCTTAGAGATATAATTAATAAAAATTGTAAATATAAAAAAAATGTTTCATTTTAACCTATCTAAGTGTCTACCAAGTTTCATTATAATCTGACTTACAGATTGTAAGATATGAAATACCAAAATTGATACGCTAAAACTGCCAAAGGGCATAAACAGGGCAGAAAAATATAACACAATTGGAAATTCTACCAAAAATTGTACAATATTCCAATTGCTCTTAAATTTTAATATGTTATATAATTATATGTTAAATTTAATTAGAAATAAGAATCAAATAAATTGGACAATTTTAGAAAAAGTTATAGGATAAATAGTCCTATAAGGTCACACTGACTCATAAGAAAAATCCTAACTATTGATATGAACTATGCATATGAATTTTCTTAAGCCACATTAACCTTCTCTAATCATGAGTTAATCAATTATATTTTCATATTAAGCTTAAGACAAATTGGTGACCTACAAGGAGATGATAGATAATAAGTTAAGGGTCAGAATCAAAGGAAAGAGGTAAGTATAGTTATCAAACGATTTCCTTAGTGCATATGAATATTGCTTACTATGTGATATGTGAGAAGATTTATGATTATGTGATTCATATAATTGTCATGATTTGATCTTGATAATGAGATGATGGAAAATTTGTGATAGTGGTATATTTGAGATATATGTTTGACATATGTGATATATAATTGGTTTATGTATAGTATATGTGAAGTATATGCATGTCATATGTGTTATATATATGATATATGTATGGTATATATGATAAAGATATAATGATTGATAAATGTTTAGTTACAAATGCATATGCATATGGACTAAAAAGGCATTGTGACTAGTTAATCGATATTGTAAAGCAAAAGAAGAGACCTATGGTCTAACAAATGTGCAAATAAAATAAATGATTAAGCTAGCTAGCAAATGCAAATGTTCACATAAAAACCCAGAAAATGTCTATTTAACTTGGTCACAACAAAATAAAATAAGCAAAACATGTGCATACGTAAAGAGTAATGATTATATGCTTTAATTTTACTGGTAATTATATGATAATGATGAATAAAATGGAATATATGGTATGCATTGGATTTGTGATTTGTTACTATGAGTTACTTAGTTCTTTAGAGTTTGTTTGGTGATTACTCTCATTGAGGCGCAACTCATCAATTTGCATAATTTTTCAGGTAAAGGAAAGTGATAGCTTATTTTGAGTAGCATATAGAAGACATGAAACACAGGTCACTAGTCGAGCCTCACCACTATCTCTCATTGCATTCCACACTAACATGAGATCATGACATTTACATTTTGGACTTATATGAATGTACATTTATAGTTACTCAAGATTGGTTTTAAAATGTATAAATAAGTGCACATAATCTTCCATATGTAAAGTTTAAGTCTTAATATATTTGATATATTATGTTGCGGTGAAAACTTCAATGCTGATTTACAGATTCATCAAGAGATATTACAAGATATGATGAAAAAAATTTACTATCAATGTTAACAGGATCTTATGTTTTATTTGTATGTCATGTGTGATTATTTGACATAATGATAGGTTTATAGGGTATGATGGTACATTGTTATCTAAATAAGCTAGCAGAGCTTTACGTGAACAAGATAGTAAGGCCACATGGAGTTCCAGTCTCCATCATATCATAGGTTCACATCCCAATTTTGGGAAAGTTTACAGTGAGCTTTGGATACTAAGCTTAGTTTCAACACGATTTTCCACCCACAGAGTCGGAAAGGGTAATACAAATTTTGGAGGATATGATAAGAAGTTGTGTTATCAAATTTGAGGTAAGTTGGAGGAAATATCTATTGATAATAGAGTTTGCCTATAATAATAACTATCTTTCTAGCATTCAAATGGCTTCTTATGAGACACTATGCAGTAGAAAGTGTTGAATACCATTATATTAGACAAAGCTTAGTGAGTGAAAATTATTAGGACCTGAGTTGGTGCAAGAGATAGAGAAAAAAGTGAGGATTATACAAGAACGGTTAAAGGTAGCTTTAGATAGATAGAAATCGTATGCAGATCTCAAGAGAAAAGATAGAATATAAAGTGGGAGACAGAGTATTTCTTAAAGTTTCTCGTTAGAAGAAGGTCCTAAGGTTCAAAAAGAAGGGAAAGTTAAACCTAGATTCATTGGATCGTATGAGATCTTAAAATAAATTGGGCCAGTCACATATAGAGTTGTCTTACCGTTGGAGTTAAGAAAGATTCACAATGTTTTCCATATCTCTATGCTGAGAAGGTACAAGTCAGATTCTTCACATGTCATTATAGTTAAAAATATAGAGGTGAGGCTAGATCTCACATATGAGGAAGATTCGATTGAGATATTGGCTCAAAAAAGTAAATAGCTCACAAATAAGCAAGTACCATTAGTCAAAGTCTGAAGGATTTATCATACAATGGAAAAGTCTACATAGGAAAGCGAAGAGGTGATGAAGGAATAATATCACTAAATATTCGAAAACAGTACCACAGGTAATTTTGAGGACGAAATTATCTTAAGGGGAAGAGAAATATAATGCCTATAAAATAAGGCATAGTGAATAATACAAAATAAAAGTGTTGTCCAAAACAATAAATAAGAAATGAGGGTTGAATTGGTTGGCAAATAAAAATTACTTGAAGAAAGAATAAGCTAAATAATGAATGGTGAAAAGAATAAGCTAAATAATGAATGGTGAAAGGAATAAGGATATAGTGTATGCAAGATTTATAGAGGTTCGGATATTAACAAATCATACTCCTCTCTCCAATCTCGATTGGGTGTTTCACTAACACTTAAAGTGTTACAATTGAGTTTTATCTCTAGTTGGCTCCTAAATATTGTATTTCTCTTTTGGCTAACACCTAAACTAGAAACAACCCTTGTGTTTTAATGGCTAATACAATAACCAAATATTTGTATTTTTTATGGCTCATATAAAAACTCTGACAAGTGTTTCACTAACAACCTAACTCACTCAAACTCACTTTTGATCAATTTATTACAAGATAAAAACACTCACCAACTAAAATACTCAGCAATCATGAACAATTATGGTTTTACATTCACAAAAAATGAGAGTTGTTGAATCAAAAATAAATGCACAAAGTTATACAATATTAGAAGATTGAATGATTGTTTTTATTTTTGTAGGAGTCATAAATATCTTGTATTTATACTTCCAGATCAAATATAGTCGTTTTAGGGTGCATTTAATGTGAAAATAGTTGTTCAACTGCTTTTTCATTCACATCTGAAAAAGTTTCTCTCTCTAGGTCACGGGCGTGACTGATTCTTCACCAACGTGACTATTCTTCGTAGCCGTGAATGAAAGTTGTGACTCTAGCCGTGACTCATTTTGTCTGAAAATAAATGGTCATTCACGGGCGTGACTTTATCAATCTTCACAGTTGGGCCAATGCTTCACTATCTTAAACATTTGAATGAACAGTCTTGGCGCTTATTAGTTTCATGGGCGTGACTATGTATTCACGGACATGAATAGCTATTTTTATGAGGGTGGTGATTTTTCACCACATGAGTGACATTAGTCACAAGCGTGACTTTTCAATTCATGGGCATGACTCTTTGCTTATTTTCAATATCTTGAACTTCAATTCTTCTCTTTCAACTTGCTTCAAGGTTTTAGGAATGCATAACATGTCTAACACACTTAGAGCATGAATGTGGTTAAATTTCTTATTGCCTAATTACTTGTTATCATCAAAATGGTGGAAATATCCCTCAAGGTTCAACAATCTCCCCCTTTTTGATGGTGACAAATAATTAAGCAATATGAGGTCTAAAGAGAAAATAAACTTTCTCCCCCTCAATAATATCTTCAACTTCAATTCTTCTCTTTCAACTTGCTTCAAGGTTTTATGAATGCATAACATTTCTAACACACTTAGAGCATGAATGTGGTTAAATTCCTTGTCGCCTAATTATTTGTTATCATCAAAATGGCAGAAATATCCCTCAAGGTTCAACAATCTCCCCCTTTTTGATGGTAACAAATAATTAAGCAATATGGGGTCCAAAGAGAAAATAAAATTTCTCTCACTCAATTGATGTTGATGCTTTATAAACATGAATCATAAGAAGTACAAAATGCAAGATAAGCTTAAAAAGAGATTGAAATAAGTCGTAAACATAGGATTCATATCAAGATAAACATAGTATTCATGCCAAATATATGAAGGGCATATTGCAAGTATATGATATGTTGATAAGGCTTATTATGCTTTATATGAAAGAAATATGGCAAATATATATATATATATATATATATATATATATATATATATATTTGTTTATTTATTTCAAAGTATATTGTCATATATTTCATTCATCATCATATACATATTGCAATTCAACTTAACATTTGCTTACTTATTTTCCCCCTTTGTTATAATCAAAAAGAGATATAAGACAATAAAGAATAATAAAATAAACATATATCATTGCATTAATAAAAGATTTAAAAGTCACTTGAGTTGTAAAAAATATAAAAGAGACTTTTCTAGACATAAAAAAAACTATGATAACATGATCTTAACAATTTTGAGACATAACAAGTAAAACTAAGATAATGAAAATCATAGCTTGAAGCTAGACATCTGCTCATAAAGACGAGTTACCTCCTCCTCGAGAATATCAATTTTGGATTCGACAAAGTCCTTGAGGCTTTCCTACTTTGCATCAATCGACTCCTAAAAGGTGTCCATACTTTCTTAAAGCATGTCAAAGTGAGGAGTCAGAAGTGCGACAATTTGCTGTGCCAAGTCTAGCAGAGGTGCCAAAGAGATCTCATTGGTAGGAGGGGCATTTGGAACAACTGGAGTAAGAGTCTCAACTCAGGCTATCTTCTTCTGTTGGAGCCCTCAAAGTCCCGCTTTGAATTCCTCTAAGTTGTCAAGCTCTCATGCCACCTCTTCTACTACGGTGATGAAACGGCAAAACATTTCATCCTTATAGTAGACTATCACTACTGCTTTCATCTTGATGAATGACTCAATATCAAGTCGGTCTCTAAGAGAAGTTGGAACGATATTATATACATGATTGCTAAGGCCTAGATATCTTAGCTCTATCGCCAAATGAGTCACATAACCTCCAATAAGAATGTCTCCTGAAGGCTTGGAGGTAGTGGACAAAAAGTGAGAAGCAAATCACCAGGATAATGCCACGGGCTCACTCTTTTGAGCCAAATCAAATAGAAACAATTCGGACTTTTGAATTAAGCCATTTCTATCACCTCCAAGCAAATATGTTGTAGGTCAGAAACCATTGAATGCAGTGAAACACTAGTGATATTAGGTGTGCTCTTCATATTCTTGACATCCCAACTGCAATCACTGATAAAATAGAACTAGACATCGTGAGGGTAAAATCAAGCCTCATTGTCATGGATCAATCTCTATGAGAGCTTGATAATTTCTTCGAATTCAGTGGTGATCAGGGTTTTCTCCTACTTTCAAAGCTAGAAGGAGACTTTTCCAACCGGAGAGACTTGTAATGTGCTAAGAAATTCCAAAGTTGGCTCATAAAAGATGGGTCGATAAATATCAAAAAACTCTAGTAGGCCACACTTGTATAGCCAAACCTTCATGTTAGAGGTAAGGCCTAGTGTCATGACACACCCCCAATCGAAGGTCCTTGTTGATAAGAGAGACCGTTTTTTGAGGTAAGCATATCTTGGATGGCAATGTTGGGGTATGACATTGAGTAAATAATCCGTGTGGAGCTTTAAGGTCGTACTTTTCTTTTTCCCTTTTGATTGACCGGATCCTAAAGCCATTGAAGATTTTGAAGGTTTAAGAGAAAAAAAAAAGATACATGAGCTTAGAGTTGGAATTGAACCCTAAAAGTCAAAAAAAAAAGTGATTGAGGTGTTTGGTGATTGATTTTGGCAAAGATATATGGTAAAAAGGTATTTGGGAGGCCGGATTTGGCCGAAAAAGGTGAGGAAACGTGACTGTCGCGATGTTGAAGAGAGAGAAAGTGAGAGAAAATAGTAAATTTCAGGTTTTATTTCGATTGATTCATGGCTGTGAATGAATGTTTACGAGCATGAACGATCGTGTTCACAGTTAGGCAAGGTAGTGACTTAAACTGTGACTCGGCATGAATGAGACTGCTTAAAAATTGAGGCATTTTCACGACCGTAATGCTAAACAGTCACGCGCATGAATAAAGGCTGTAACGAGATCCAACAATGATCCAAGGCATGAAACAAACCATGATCGAATCTGTTGGTTTTGGCTATTATTTTCACGATCGTGAAGATTTATTCACGAGCATGAATACCTAAAAATTTTATCAAAAATAAAACTAAGTCTCATTCAAGAGCATGTGATACCTAAACATTTCCTAAACGTTTTAAACATAAAGATAAACACTTTGTCAAATAATATGATCATGCAAATCAACAAATAATCAAAATATCACTCAAGGTTCACAATATAAGAATTATCAAAATATCAAAGTATCCCCATGACATAAGAATCATCATTTAAAATAATGTGGTGCCATCAAGCATTCTAAGCTCTTTTTTTATAAAGAAAAACTTTTCATCATTAAGAGGCCTGGTAAAAATATCATCCAATTGGTTGTTTGTGTCAATAAATTCTAGTACAACATCTCTATTTTGGACATGATCTCTTATGAAGTGATATCTAATATCTATATGTTTGCTCCTAGAATGCTAAATAGGGTTCGTAGAAAGATTTATAACATTAATAATATCACATTTGATGGGAATTTGATCCATTATTTGACCATAATCTTTAAGTTGTTGTCTCATCCAAAGAATTTGAGTGCAACAACATTTTACTGCCACATATTCCACTTCAATGATTGATAAGGTAACTGAAACTTATTTCTTGCTAAACTCAGAAACTAGACATTCTCTAATGAAGTGATAAGTACCTTAAGTGTCTTTTCTATCTAATAGACTACCAGTATAATCATCATCCGAAAAGCCAATGATATGAAAAGAATTATTCCTATGATATCATAGACCTAGATGTAAAGAGCCATGTAAATATTTTAAGACTCTTTTAGCAGCATTCAAATGTAATTCTTTAAGACATAATTGAAATCTAACACATAAGTATACACTACATATAATGTCAGGTCTAGAAGCAGTAAAGTATAAAAGAGATCCAATCATACCTCTATAAAGTTTTTCATTTATACTCTTACCCTTCTCATCCTTTTCCAATTTGGTTGATGTGCTCATTGGAGTGCAATCTTACACCTTTCCATTCCAAATTTCTTTAATAGTTCCTTGGTGTACTTAGATTGGTTGATGAAGATGTCATCATTGCATTGCTTGATTTAAAGACCAAGAAAGAACTAATCCACCCATCATACTCATTTCAAACTCTTTATTCATACATTTAACAAAGTCTTGGCAAAACAATTCATTAGTAGACCCGAAAATGATATCATCAACATAAATTTGAACAAGTAATATATTGTGCATGTGCTTTTTAATAAAAATAATTGTGTCTGCATGTCTTTTAAAAAATCATTTTAATATAAATATATAAAGCCTTTCATACCAAGCTCTTGGAGCTTGTTTTAAACCATATAAGGCATTAGTGAGCTTAAATACATGATTTGGCAATGTATAACTTTCAAAATCGAGAAGTTGTTCAACATAGACTTTCTCTTCTATAAAGCCATTTAAAAAGGTACTTTGACATCCATTTGAAAAAGTTTAAAATTCATATGGCATGCAAAAGCTAAAAGTATTTTAATAGCTTCTAATCTAGCACTCAGAGCATAGGGTTTCATCATAATCTATGTCTTACTCTTGATTGTGCAAATTAGCAACTAATCTACCTTTATTTCTAGTTATAAGACCTTGTTCATATAATTTGTTTCTAAACACCCATTTACTACCAATGATTGGATAGTCCTTAGGTCTAAAAACTAATGTCCAAATCTTACTTCTCTCAAATTGGTTGAGCTCCTTTGGTATAGCAATTACCCAATTTTCATCATTTAGATCCTTATCAATATTCTTTGGCTCAATTTGAGAGAAAAAAGCAAGATTAAAATCTAAAAATTTAAGATTAGATATAGTACTTACACCCTTGGTAGGATTACCAATGATTTGTTCCATGGCGTGATTTCTTATGAGTTTTCACTCATTTGGAAACTTTTGGATTCCTTGCTCTTGAGCTTGAGGTAGTGAATTATCTCGATGTTGCTCCGCTTGATCATCATCATCTTTCATTGAGGTTCCATCATCCTTTTCATGATCAAAATCAAGCTTTTTCATTGTTCCCACAATGTCATCAAAATCACTATCTTTCATAAGATCAAGTTTACTAGATTCATAAAAAACAAAATGCATAGACTTTTCTACAATTAATGATCTTTTATTAAAAATTCTATAAGTTTTGCTAGATGTGGAGTATCTTAAAAAGATACCTTCATTTTATCTAGAGGAAAATTTTCCAAAGTTATCCTTGGTATTTAATATAAAACACTTGCATCCAAATACTTTAAAATATAAGATCTTAGATTTTCTTCCATTCCATAGCTCAAATGAGGTTTTATTTAAAAGATGTCTTTAGAAAATACGATTAGAAATATAGCATACAGTATTTGTGGCTTCGACCCAAAAATAGGTCAGTAGACCATACTCATTGAGCATTATTCGAGTCATTTCAATTAACGTTTTCTTTCAACAACCCCATTTTGTTGAGGTTTTTAGGAGTTGAAAATTATGAGAAATACCATATTCTAAACAAAAGTTTTCAAAATTTTCATTTTCAAATTCTTTGTCATGATCACTTTTTATTTTAGAAATAAATTTTTTTTCATTTTGAACTCTTTTGGCAAATTTTTTGAAGGATTCAAAAGTCACTCTTTTGAGCTAAGAAAATTACCCATGTGAATCTAGAGTAATCATCAACAATAATAAATGCATAGTGTTTGCCTCTTAAACTAGCAATTCTAGTAGGTCCAAAAAGATCTAAATGCAAGAGTTGTGGTGGTTTAGAGGTACTTACTACATTTTTAGACTTGAATGATATTTTGTGTTGCTTTCCTCTTTGACATGGTTCACATGTCTTATCTTTTTCAAATTTGACTTTTAGTAGTCAATTGACTAGCTTTCCTTTGCAAAGGCTTTGAATAAATCCATGCTTGCATGACCAAACCTTCTATGTCAAAGCCAAGACTCATCCCTAATAGTCATAAGACATTTAGAGGAAAGATTGATATCTTATGTAAGTCTATTATGTATGTATTATCATCTCTATCTCCTTTGAATATCTCTTGGCCATTTAGAGTGGTTACAAAATATTCTTTAGAGGTAAAAGTGACTTGGTTTCTCTTATCACATAATTGACTTACACTTAATCAATTGTGTTTTAAGCTACTAATAAGTAAAACATCTTAAATGAAAGTTGCACTATTTAAACCAATAAAGTCAATGCCAATTACCTTACCTTTGGCATTATTTCCAAAAGTTACCTTATCATTGTCAATCCTTTTGATATGGTTGAAGAGACTTTTATTTCTAGTCATATGCCTTGAGCATCTACTATCCACTAGCCAAGAATTTTTCTTTGATGTGGATTTGAGGCATACCTACAAAACCATAATTTAGATTTGGTTTTTAGATACCCAAATGAACTTGGATCCTTGGGGGTTAGCATTAGAAGATTCCCAATGAGTCTTCGTTATAAAACAATGTTTGTTTATATATCAAATTTCATGCAATAGTGACATTGTTTAGACTTATATATGCTTTTCCATTTTTCCATTTGTTTAGGCTTTGTTATTTTCCTAGGTAGTGTTTGTGCACAATGATATAAACATGCATTTTTGATAGGTGCTTTCCTAAGTGCATGCTTCTTGTATAATAAAGTATGATTGGATTTTTGAGGTTTTTCTCTTGAGTCAAATGACCATTGATTACTCTTTTTTCAGTAGAGGATTTTGTATGCACATTGTTTTAGCCTTTAGGGATATTATCTCAATAGTAGAGGTTTATGGTGTGCTTGATTTAACAAATATGGTTTTAGATGAGGAGGAGGATGATGCTCCATTGAAGCCTAGACCATGTCTCACTAAGGAAGGTCTTTGTGATATTATTGAAGTATCTAAATTCTCATTCCCTTTGTGGAATCTAGAAATAGAATTTATAAGTTCATCAACTTTGTTTTTCAAAGCATTATTTTCTTTTAAAAGAGAATTTGTTGAGGGTTTTGAAGAAATTTCATCTAATGATCTTTATAAATAATCATTTGAAATTTTTAGCTCTTCAACTACCTTTTGAAGGTCATTAAAATCATTTCTAAGCTTTGAGCTATTTTTCTATAAAGTTCTAGTTTGTTTTTGTATCTTTCTATTTCAAGGTTTAAGACTTCAACTATATCATCATCATCAATTAAATCACATAGATAGTCACAATGTTGGGATGTAAAGCATACCTCATCAATAAAGTCATCCTTAATAGCTATAAAGCATAAGTTAGCCACCTCTTCTTCCTATTCATCTTCAGTGAATAAGGAGGAGTCATCATCCCAAGTGGCTTTGTGATCTTTATATTCTTTATTAAATATCCTCTTGTACTTCTTGAGCTTGGGACATTCCAATTTGATATGACATTTCTTCCCACATTCATAACATTTTACTTCTTTTTTACCTTTGTTGGATGAGAAGTTTCTAAGAGGGAACTTTGAAGCCTTTTGCTTGTAGTTCTTGATTGAGCCATATTTGTTAAAGATAAATCTCTTAATCCTCCTTGAAAGTAGGGCTATTTGCTCATCTCATTCATCAACTAATTCTACATCACTAAGAAGATCTTCATCTATAGGCATGAAAGTTGATGTTTTGAGTGCAATTGGTTTTCTCCTATCTTTTTCTCTTTAATTCTCATTATCTCTTACTAGAGTCATCTCATGAGTGAGAAGTTTGCCAATTAACATGTCGATAGGGATCACACTTAAGTCTTTATTTTTTCTTCTATGTCCGCAATCTTGAGCCATAATCCTTCATTGGAAGACTCTTCAAAGTCTTATTCTTTATGTCTTCCAAGCTATAGTGTTTTCCAAGCTTCCTCATGCCATTGACAATGGCAAGAAGACAATTTGTCATTTCGATTATGGTCTCATTTGGCTTCATTTTGAAAAGCTCATATTTAGTCACAAGAAGTCGAACCTTCTTGGGCTTAACTTGTTTAATGCCTTCATGGTAGTTCTCCAAAGTCTTCCAAATAGAATAGGTAGTAAGACAATGTTGAATCCTACCACACTCTTCAAGAGATAGAAAACTTATTAGGATAGTTATGGCTTTTTTGTTCTTTCCATTTGCTCTTTTCTGAATTTTTATCTATTCATCCCTTATAGTGATTTCTTCTTCTCCTTTAGAATTCATTCTTGTTGGAGGTGTCCAGTCTCTCTGAAAAAACTCCCAAATATCTATTTCTTCACCATCAAGATAGACTTCCTCTTTGAATTTCCAATTTGCATAGTTAGCTCCATTAAAGATGGGCTTGAGACTATGAAAATCTTTGTTGGCCATAGTTTGATCTCTACTAATGCTTTTTAGGCTTGATTGCTAGTTCTTGCTCTGATACCAATTGTTGCCCGAAACAATAACCAAGAAATGGGGTTGAATTAGTTGGCAAATAAAAATTACTTGAAGAAAGAAGAAGTTAAATAATGAATGGTTAAAGGAAAAGGGATATAGTGCACACAAGATTTATAGAGGTTTGGGTATTAATAAATCTTACTCCTCTCCTTAATCTCAATTAGGTGTTTCACTAATACTTGAAGTGTTATATTGGAGTTTTATCTCTAGCTCACTCCTAACTATGGTGTTTCTCTCTTGGCTAACACCTAATCCAGAAATAACCCTTGTGTTTTAATGGCTAACACAACAACCAAATCCTTATATTTTTTATGGCTCACACAAAAATCCTTACAAGTGTTTCACTCATAATCCAACTCACTCATACTCACTTTTGAGTAATTAATTACAATATGAAAACACTCACCAATTAAAATGCTCAATAATTATGAGCAATTATGATTTTACAATCACAAATAATAAGAGTTATTGAATCAAAAATAAATGCACAAAGCTATACAAGATTAGAAGATTGAATGATTATTTTTCTTTTTGTACAAGTCATAAATGGTTGTATTTATACTTCTAGATAAAATATAGCCATTTTGGGGTGCATTTAATATGAAAATAGTCATTCAACTGCTTTTTTGTTTGCACCTGACAAATTTCTCTCTCCAGGTTCACGGGCGTGACTGTTCTTCGTAGCCATGAATGAAAGTTGTGACTCTGACTGTGACTCATTCTAGCTGAAAATGAATCATTCATGGAAATGACAAAATTTTCACAAGTTTGACTTGATCAATCTTCACGGTTGGGCCAATGCTTCACTGTCGTAAACATTTGAATGAACAGTCTTAGCGCTTACTTGTTTTATGGGTGTGACTATGTATTCACGGGCGTGAATAGCTATTTTCACGAGGGTGGTGATTTTTCACCATGGGCATGACATTAGTCACAGGCGTGACTCTTTGCCTATTTTCAATATCTTAAACTTCAATTATTCTCTTTCAACTTGTTTCAAGGTTTTATGAATGCATAACATGTCTAACACACTTAGAGCATAAATGTGGTTTGTCAAATTATTTGTTATCATCAAAATAGCAAAAATATCCCTAAAGGTTTAACAAATAAGTATGTGATTAAGAGTTATAAGAAAATAGTTAAAAAGATAAAAGAAATCGAAATATCACAGGGTTCATGCCTATGACAATGCTTTTACGACTGTGAACCTTCACGAGATGGAATTATGGATGTATGCAAATTCACGGTAGTGATAGTAATTGTCACACTTGTGAACATCATCATATATAAATTTTATCAATTGTTTTTTCTTGCTCTCACGACCTAATCAAGTGAAACCCTAAAATTTGAAAGATTTCTCATACTAGAGACCAATGCTTACATTTTTCTTTTGATTCTCAACCCTAAACACCTAAGCCAAAGTAAAAGATCAAAGTTTAAGCAAGTTATTGTGCAAAAAGAGCATAAAGAAGAAGTGTTTTTAAGAGGCCAAACCATAGAAGGAAGAGAGGAAACAAATCTCCCATTCCAGCTGTGTTCCTTTGATTAAAGTAAGAAAACATGTTTTCCTTTCATTTTTACAAGTTTTCCTAGCTCTGAATATATCTAGTTCATTTATGGTAGAGACCCATTTCAAATGGGTTAGGATTATGGTTTGATCTTAAGAGTTTATGGTTAAAGACCTTTCTTTAAGTTGTTAAGGTTATAACAAGTATTAGTAAGATGTTATATGAGAATAAGGTTGAAATGAGGGTTAAAGTTAGGGTTTTCATCTTTATAGGTTTAAAGGCTAAGTTTAAAGATTATGGATTATGATATAGAGATGTTATATGTGTTAAGAGTTGAAAGAGGAGGTGGTGAAACCCACCGAAGGAATAAACAAGCTTAAGAGAAGCTTAGTTTTAAGGCTTCATTAAAGATATGTACATATATGCATCTAAATTCCAAAATATGGCATATTGTGTTAAATGTATGATAAATGAATTGTAATCTTTAAATGCTAGTCGATTACTATAATAAGATGAAAAATAGTAACAAATGTTATGATAAATGTAATTAATTGAATGATATGAGCATGAATGCTAAGTTAAGCAAGAATTGCCTTAATAAGGATGTTTGAAAGGAATTTTATTACTAAATGATAATAATGCATGTTAAGAGGTATTAATGAGCACAAGTTATGATGATGGAAAAGTAAGAAGAAGTTGTTAAACCATATATGCAAAAAAAGGTATTAAATGAATTGATAGGATAAGTTAAGTTAAGTTGAAATATGTTTTTATGTGTTTATATGATACTCTAACATGTTTTAAATGTATGTTTGAGATGAATGTTGATAGGAAAAAGATTGTCATGAGACAAGCCATAAAGACCTTACATGTAACTTATAATGAATGCATATTTTTAATGTTGTTAACTGCTGGAAAATCTAAATTCACGCCCGTGACTAGGTATTCACAATTGTGAATCCCATTAGAAGAGCAATGTCATGCTCGTGGCTATATTTTTTACGACTATGAAAAAAAATGCACAAAATGAACATAAGCTTTCACGACTTAATTCATGGTTTGGTTCACAGGTAGGGGTGCCCATGATTGAACCTTTACGCCCACATGTAGTTCATGCCCATGAATCTTGTTTTAAAGGAAATATGCTAATTGTTTCAATGGTTACAATACAATGGCTATGCACATGATTCAAAATGATATGATTGAAGTATGCCTGTATGATTTCCAGCACAAGGATGTTACATGATGAGTTTCCACATGAAAAAAATGTATATGTTATATGATATGAATGCTATATTGAAATGTAATAAAGGTAATATGAACAAGTAAAGCTCAAACTCAATATTAAGACTAGTAGTAGGATAGATGGTATACCACTAAGGAAGCATACGGTACCGTAGTTATATATATTTACTTAGTCAATGTGGCTTAAGCTCGAAGGGCGCTATTGACTTAAGGAGTCTGGGGTGGCACATATGATGATCAAAAAGTATTTATATGCAAAAGTTACATATTTACTCAATCAATGTGGCTTAAGCTTAAAGAATGTTATCAACAGGAGCCTGAATTGACACCCATGATTATAAACAGTGACAAAGTGACTTAAGCTTAGAGAGCACCCTTATTCACAATCTGTATTCAAATAATCTGCGTTGAGAGTTGTTGGGCAGTGAATCTAAAGTAATGAAAGGATAAAGGAAATGGAAAGGAAGTTCAAGGACTCAGAATACATGTTTCACTATTAAGACTATATGTTATGGTTACCTTCATATGTCTAATGACATTGCTCAATATTACAAAGTAAGGATTTCATATAATTTGATGTATTTAATGTCATGCCATGATTTAATATGATGTCATGACTTTTTGTTATATGATAAGATAATTATACATGATTTGATGTATGATGTCATGATTATGTATAATATTTGATTCATGTAGAATTTTTATGTCTATATGTATTATTAAGTTTTTAAAAGCTTAACATACGAGTATTTTTTTCCACGCAGATTAGATCCTAACAGTTAAAGATAGAGGTTGATCAAGAGAATGGGTTGTTTACCTATATACATATTTGTAATATAAGAATCATGTAATTTATGTCAAGTGCATGTATTTTTGTAAACTCCCGAATAAGGGTTAGTTATTTTATGAAATTGTGAATTTAAATGTTAAGTTAAGTTTTATCTTTCTTTATGTTTTATGCAAGTTATCATGGTCATGATGGAAAGAAAAAGTTTTAAATTTCATAGGTTTTTCACATACAGTTTGTATGACACTCGTTCGTTTAGCCGGGTTAATCCTAGTTATGAGAGATGACGCTATATATGAGACCAAATTGGAACCATCGGGACCGATTTCGATTCATAAACTAGCGTTTTTGTTGTTTCCAATATTTTTTTATATTTTTTAATTATACAATTAAGTAATTAACACAATATAAATACAATTAAAACTATTAAAGTTTAGAAATTAAACTTAATTGTTGGACGAATTTGAAGCGGAAAAAAAAAACTTATCAATTTATTTATAAATGAAGCAAAAACAATATTAAGTTAGAAATAAATAAAAAATTTTGGAGAACAAATTAGTTAAAAAAATGATAATTTTGAATAAAAATATTAACTTATGAAATATTAATTTATATAAATTATAAATTTTTACAACTAATAAATTATAAAAAAATGAAAACTTTGAGATGCAAATCACTTATTGAATATTAATTTGTGATTTTGTGTAATAAGTTATATTGTTATAAAAAAAATTTTGATTTTGAAAAATTATAAGTTGAAATTTAAAAAGAATTATTTTTATTTGATAAATTAATAAATTATAAAAATTATAAGTAGGCTAAAAATCTAATTAATTTAATTTTTTATTTTAAAAAATAATTTAATATAATAATTTGAATTTATATTTAAAAAATTATAATATTAATAATTAGACTTGAACTTGATTTTTTTACCATTAATTAAGTTATTTGTGTATTCTATTAGGGTTTAGAAGAATTAAATTCCATGTAATTCTCTTACCTTTTAAATTTTAATTATAAATTTTTTTTAATCGGAACTGTCGGTGTCAAATATGTCAACGGTTCTTTCGATTGTGAAGTCGTATTGATTCTCAAATTAATCTTTCTCTATTTCTTGTTATCTTAATACCGTTTTGGTTCAATCATTAATACATGTTTGAACTTATAGAGATTTGATAGTTAAGTTATATCATATCTCATCCAAAATATTACCTCTTACACTAAAAATTTGTTCAACTACAATAGTTGAGATTAAACTTGAAAAAAATTATTTTACAATTTGACAGAGTACAAATAAGTATTTTGATGCTTACTTCACCAATTAATGATTAAAAAATCTTTACATGTTCAAATATCACCAAATTCAAATGTAGTTGTTAGATAAATGTCAAGTTTAGATAAATTGAAGGATAATCTTAGTTTTTTTTATATTTTTGCATCATCAAACAATCATTCTCTCTAATTTTATCAATTCACTTGAAGTTTGACTAGTAGTAATAATATAAATATTATAAATCAAAGTTAATTTCATAAATAAATCACAAATTAATTTGTTTACATCATTAATAATAGAATCAATATTAATATAATCACTTAAATCTAATAAATGAATAATAAAAATTTAAATAATCAAATAAACTATCTATTTTACATTTAGGATAAAAAAAATACAACAAACAAGATTAATCAAATGAATAAATTTAAATAATTCAACAATTTATTTTTTATCACATAAATAGAATCATGCAAAATTTGATTATTAATATAATATTGAAATGTGTCAACAATATTAATATATTAATACAATAATAATATATGTTGCATCATTAAAAAATTTTAAAATATCTAAAAGTTGTTGACAAATATCTTAATATTGTGGATATAAATTAATTTTATGACACATTATTAAAAATAAATGTACATAATAATTCTCTATGTTCATATGACCAATTGACTAATTTTACAAGTTGAATTATAATGAGTAGGAATATTCTTTAGAAATATTTTAGATTTTTTGTCATTTTCATAATAAAATCAATCTCATAATTTTATTATTTGTGGATGTGATCATAAAAATGAAATTGCTACTTTAATTAGAGCAATTATACTACTCAAAGGTTTCAAACCACTTTGAACACAAAAATTTAACACATAACATGCATATCTAACATGAAAAAATTATCTTAAATGATAGGTTGATATAATGTTTGAAGGTATTAAATTGAGCCGGTATTTGCTGCCTCATTATCAAAAAAATTGAAAAAAAATTATGAACTAATTTATATTCTTCTAAAATATTTTTTTATCATTTTAAAAATATTATTGACGATATATCGATTATCAAAAACTCTAAATATAAGGTAATTTTTTTGTAATTGTTATTCACTATCAATCAAATGACATGTAAGACTCATATAAAAATATATTTATAAATAATTATTCTAAATATTATTATAAATACAAACACGTACATTTAAAGAATAAAATATTTTAAGCCATTCTTTTTTTATTTTCTTTATATAAATTATATAAATTACGTTTAAGAATATTTTAGGGTACACGTTTAAAGGTATTTTTAATACATTTTGATAATGATTAACAAAATCTATTTTTTCACCAAAACTAAAAGATAAATATTTCATATTTATCATTTTTGCTATTTTTTATCATTACATTTAAATAATTGAGAAGCAGAAGAAGATGTTGTGTACTTAGAAATTTAACTTTGAATTTTTTTATTCCAATTTAAGCAGCATGTTTATTTTGCAAGTGACTCTGAAATGTATCATAATCACCTATAATTTTAAATTTGTATGTTTGTTTACAATAATTGCACATAAAATCAAATGAACCATCATTTTTTTGAATTTTTTTGAAATGAATTTGAAAAATCCCATATGTTTGAATTTTTGTTTCAAATGATACTACTGCCGCCGAACCCAAATCCGATTGTTCATTACTCCTATTTGTTTGACGTTTTTCAGTTGAAATTTTGACAATATTTTCATAAAAAAAATTATCATTCCACTATGACTTTTCATTATTTATGATTAAAATTTTGTGAAAAAAATTGGAAAATATTAAAAAAATTGTAGAATTAAAGAAAATTTGAGAATTAAAGAACAAATGAGATTATGTAGAAGTATAATTAGAAATAAATTAGAGAGAAAAAATATTTAAGAGTGTAATTAGAGAGAAATTAAGAATATATATAGAAAGAATTGAGATTGAATTGCAAAAAAATTGAAAAAAAATTGAAAATGAGATTGTATGGTAAATAAAAAAATTAAAATAAATTTAATATTTATAAAGAAAGATTTGAAATTTGAAATTTCAATAATACTTCTAAAATATAACTTTTATTTTTCTGTTATAAAAAAATATTTTTATCTTATTATTATAATTATATTTTAATATATTTAATTATTAAAAAAATATGCAAATTAAACTTGCAAACAAGGGAGGGGCCAGAGTTTTTTTTTTTTTTTTGAATTTTTTTGGGCTGAAAACAGAGCCGCAGGTTCCCGGATGAAGTTTATGGACTGAACTTTTTCTCTATCTGACCACGGTCTGAATTGAACTCAAAATCAATTTAGTTTAATTCAGTCCAGATTAGACCGAACCGGTTCTATTGATCAACCGGCCTGTGATCAGGCCTGAGTTGGAAGACTAAATTATACTTTACCCAAATAGGAGAACGGTAAAAAGAGGTAAAAATTTTGGGAGCATTAAACACGTTTTGACAAGTTGAAGAAACACCAAATTAAAATGACAGCCCAATGACATTCCTCCTTTCAGTTCCAGCCCTAACAAGTCAACTCTATCTCTCTCTGACAGTCTGACAGCCCATAGTAAACCTTTTTTCCTTCACATTCACACAACGCCCTCACAAATTCACAAACACCGAACACTTTCTTTCTCTCTTCTCCTTTTCAAAATTACCAAACTGCCCTTCCATTCCCTCTTTTTAGCAATGCATTCCTCCCCTCTTTGACTCTCCAACACCAACATACTCTCTCCCTCTGTTTCATTTTTTCCCTTTCGTGTCCTTTGCACCAATGGAAAATAGTAACTCCGGCTCTGAGCTCCGTCTCCGTCGTGGCTCCGATGGTGTATCCGACACCGGCGATCCGACTCGGCTTGAGTTCGACACTGGTTCTGTTGTTTTCTCTGGTGGTGCTAGATACAAGCTTATGTCGCCGGCGAAGCTCCCGATCTCGAGGTCGCCTTGCATCGCGATTCCTCCTGGTCTCAGTCCGACTTCGCTTCTCGAGTCTCCGGTTTTGCTATCTAATGTTAAGGTTAGTGGCGGTCTTGGATCGAGCTTTTGCTTTCTGTTTGGTTGCTTAGAAAAATGAAGGAAATGGTTCTTTGCTGTTTGGTTTTAGTTTTTCTGAGGAAACTGAAAGTGACTTCTTATAAAGTTAAAGATCTGTTTTGCACCTGGCACAAGTAGAGCGAAGTATTGGAACTGCTAATTTTAGTAATCGTTGAGAATATGGTTCTCCATGCAACCAAACAGATACTTTAACTTTGTTTGCTAATATTTTATTTTATTTTTATTAAAGTTTCTGATAATCGAACCAGTCACCAATGAAAAAGATATAGAATTTTGATTTTATTTTATTTATAAAAGTTTAAGGCTCGTTTGCCATTTTCTTTTGTCGAAAAAATTTTTATTTTTAATTTTTTTTAGTTTTAAAAACTGGTTTTGAGAGAAACTGTTAAATAGATGCTATTTACAGAATTAAAAAAAATCAGTAAATTAAATTAAAAAAATCTAAATCTGTTTTTGGACATCAACAGCAATCCCAAACAACCCCTAACTAATTTACAGCTGTTGAAAGGAGGTGGTGTTTGTAGCTTTGCTTGGTTAAGTTCTAGAAGTTATAGTAGCTTTCACATGGACAGTTTTGTAGGGCGCTTGAATTAATCCATTTTGTGATTTCGACTTAAAGTTTGAGTTAATAAGATGCTCTTTGTTTCACCATAATAGGGAAATTCGAAATTCCAGTTACAATATTTGTCTTCTTTTGCTTCTCCTTCGTTGTTGCTTTCATAGTTATAAATTAATATATATTTGAAGTGCTCAAATTGGCATTTGAAGTTGGATTCTGATGCTTGATGATTTAAAACTTTGTATTGGCGCAGTGTCCACATAGATTGTTCTATTGGAATTTGTTTGCAGAATATGTCTTTTTAGTAGAAGTATGAGCTTTGCTCTTTTTTAATGCCAGTATTGTTTTTTTTTGTTGGTGTTCTTGGTTTATTTACGTTTTGATAAAATAGTTGGCTGCAAAGAAAAAAAGAAAAACCTTATCGTTGTATTCTTAGAATATAAAATAAATGCATTAACAAGGAGATTGATATTTATTAAATTCGCTACATATGTGAAGAGAAATAAGGAGCTGACGGATATGTGGGTCAAGGGGGGTGTGAACAATTCAATTTTCTTTGGTAGAGCTGGAAAGTATTTCTATCATGTGATGTAATAGAGTTTATGATCCCTAGGTAGAGCTGAATATGAAAAAGAAAAGATGTACATGGTCAAGCATAAGAATTTTGTTTGAGTCTTTACCAGTTTGAGTGTTCATATTTTTCTAGATTGAAGGGTATTGGGCCACTTAATATAATATAAAGAGAAGCATGATTATAAAATTTACCTTCTCTCGTCTTTACTGCATTCATTATGTCATTTCTATTCCTTTCATATTGACTAGTGAAATCAGCTAGGTGATATCACATGATTAGATGTGCTGATCTCGGTCTATTTATTGATGCTGATAACGGGATATCTAAAAGCTCCGTAGATGCTTTCTTAGTGAAACAAAATATGGGAATGATGGTTTGAAACAATAACAGAGCTAATTCTTGATTTTTCAATAATGGCCTCAAACTGTGAATCGAATAAATGTATTGCTAGTATTATTTTCTATTCCTCCTTTACTTTTGTTTGCTAATTCTGTTATTTCTTGGTATTTGAAATGTTTTTTTGTGCAAGTCACTTTTGAATAATTGAAAGAGCTTCCAGATGAGTAAATTTTTACATTTTTCCTTTTTTTTTTTTGTGTAGGCAGAGCCTTCCCCAACTACTGGTTCTCTTGCTAAGCCTCAAACGGATCATGAAAATTTTATTTCTAATTCATATTCAGCTACTACAGTTCCATCCAACACCTTTGGAGAAAGAAAATCCAGCTGCTCTGAGTTTAGGCCCCATACTAGATCAAACTTGGTAATTTCCTGATGAAATTTGAAATGGTTTAAAATACTAGTAATCTTAAGCCATGTGGTGGAAAAAAAGATTCAACTCTTATATGAACTTTTAGTGCCTGATTTTTCCTTGATTTGAACAGCATAACAGGTAACTGAAGTTGGGTTACCCAGTTAGATATTATATGTGCTGAGGGCCTGAGGCCTCATAAATTTTTATATCATATAGGACCATATCATTCCTTAAGTCACTTGGTCAGCATCCTTTCATGTGTTTCCTTTTGCGAAGCAAGTGCTGGTGGAGAGTAATGAGTTTGATTTGGTTAGAGCATCTAACTCGAGCTCAATCTATACAGGATAGTGCCAAAATTTATACTATCTAGCATGAGACCACTTGACATCTGTCATGTATTAATCTAAACGTCCACCAAATTTACTTGTTGGTGGTTGGTGAACCAGTACTCTTCTTATGTCAAGAAGCATGCGTTGTTGAGTGGAGAGTATGGTTTTTCTAATGTATTTTGTTTTTCAAGGTTCCTGCAGATACCCACCACCACATAACTGAGCAATCTCTTCAAGTCCAAGGCCATTGTTACTCTCAGACAGTTGCATTGTCGCCTAAGGTCAAAAGTGAGATGGAAGTCCCCTCAAATAAGTTGAGTCTATCAACACCACTTCCTACAGTTGCTTCTGGTGCTAGTGCAGCTGCTGAAGTTGATTCAGATGAATTAAACCAGATAGGACTCTCCAATAATGGGCTTCCAGCATCACAGTCTGATCAAAAAGGAGGAAATGGGCATTCAATGCCAACTGATGATGGATATAACTGGAGAAAATATGGACAGAAACATGTCAAAGGAAGTGAGTTCCCTCGAAGCTATTACAAATGTACACATCCTAACTGTGAGGTGAAGAAGTTATTTGAGCGCTCACATGATGGACAAATAACAGAGATTATTTATAAGGGCACACATGATCATCCTAAACCTCAACCCAGCCGGCGATGTACTGCTGGTGCTGTTTTGCCCATTCAAGAGGATAAATCTGACAAAATTTTGTCTTTAGCTTGCCAAGATGGTAAGGGAAAACTTTGCATGGATTTCATTTTGCTTTTTCCTATTTATTTTGTTCAATTTTTGTTTTTGAAGTCGTGATGACCAATGTTTGTTCATCCTTTTGGTCAATATTTGTGTTGTAGACAAGTCATCTGGTCCATATGACCGAGTGTCTCATATGATTGAACCAAATGGTACCCATGATTTGTCTCCTGTTACAGCAAATGATGATAGCATTGAAGGTGCGGGAGACGATGATGATCCCTTTTCAAAAAGGAGGTATTGGTTTGACTCAGTTTTGACTTGATAGCAATTGATAAATACATGAGCTAACCAACATATGCTGTAATTACTTCAACAGAAAAATGGAAACTGGGGGTTTTGATGTTACTCCAGTGGTTAAGCCTATCCGAGAACCACGTGTTGTAGTTCAAACTCTGAGTGAGGTTGATATACTGGATGATGGGTACCGTTGGCGCAAATATGGGCAGAAAGTAGTGAGGGGAAATCCAAATCCTAGGTATGTATATCTTTAACATCGTGGATGATAAAAGCTAAATAGTTTTAGATTATATTGGTGTTTTGACTTCTAGTATATGAGGAAGTTTTGTCCAATAATTTTGTTAATCTGTTGATGTTGGCATTTTCTTCTCATGATGTGGGCAATGGAATAAATGATGAAATGACTTAAAATAATTGCTCATGCATATTCTTCATACATTGTATTTCTGCTTAGATATCTGGAGCTGTGAAATCACCTTGATTAACAAATAAAGACAATCTCATAAATTAGATGTAATATTGAAAAAAAGTTGTTCAAGAAAGCATAAGCAGATAACATACATGCCTCAGCTTATTCACTTGGCATCGCACTTGAATGTCCTTGCACTACTTTGGGAGTTATCTGATTTGTTTGCTTACTTGCTGTTCGTTCCTTCTTTTTTTTTCTTGAACTCTATGGAAGGGCTTCTGCTTGATATAGTGGAAAGAGCTACTGAACACATATAAGTAGGCATTCGTTTTTATCTATTTAGGTAAGGTTGCTGGAGTTTTCTAAGACAAAGTTTGTTAGGAAAATTGAATCTCTCTTTGGCATTTTAATGCTCATTTCAATTGAATTGAGTTTTGGCAATGTCATGTGAGTCTCTGTGCGCCCAAATTGTAATTATTTGGTTGAATGCACAATAAGGATGTGAAGACTTTAATAAGTTACCTTTGCTGTGATAGAGAAAGACGTGTAGGATGGTTGGGAAAGGATATAGGCTATGGTGCTAGTGGTGTTGTTTGACTCTGTTAAAACTGGAATCACACTTCTTGTTTACCATGGTATTTCTTGGTTGATTATTGCAAGCAACAGACATACCCTCTTGTGTTCATGTGACACTTGCTAGCATAGCCATTTATATTTAATTTGGAAGTTCCATTTCTATTTGGAATACCAGTAACTAAACTGACATTCTTACAAAAGTGCAAAAATTATTTTCCGAGAAACAAGTACCCGCGATCTAAACAATATTTAAATAACTGATCTTCATATTGTAATCTTAAATTTTCAATAAAATTATTTAGAACTTAAGCATATAAATTTGAAAACTAGTAGCATCTTTTGGAGCAAGGGGAGATTATCGGGTGAAAAACATCAAGCAAAGGATTTATTCTAATCAAGAAGATAATTGCAGGGAAATGGAAATGCCAAATTAAATATAAATGGCTATGCTAGCAAGTGTCACATGAACACAAGAGGGTACTATTCTTTAACTTTCTGGTTTTGTATTGTTTGTCAAGTATGTTGGAATACTGGGACATAATGTGCATCATTTACAAATAACAGAACAAACTTAAGAACTTAAATTCATATGCTGATGTTAGTAGAGGTTTGTGGACTTAAAATGGCAAGTTAGTATTTAAATCTTCCATGAATTTTATGTATATATATACATACTAATATTATAGTGATAGTGATAGTGACTTGATGGAGGAAATATAGCATTAGCATACATGAACTGTCATGATGCTAGTGTAACTTTTCTTTTCTTTTTTCTCCTTAAAATTACATTAATACAAAAGCATTCCAATGGAAGTAGATATTGATTCTTTTATAAGTCCAAAAATGAATAAACTGGTCAATTGTGAGAATGGACATCGAAGTGATATGAGGAAAAACTATCAACTTGTTGGAAATCCATTTTGCTTTTTGGTTATGAACTATCAATCAGTTGATTATTCTCTAGATTCATTTGCCCTCTAATTGAGTGTTGCAAGACACTAAATGTTCAGTTTCCAGCTGTAATTGAAGTTTATACACATTCAATGCTGCTGCTGTTTTGTATCTTTTGTTAACCGTTAGTTGTATCTGTATTCCAAGACATCAAATTAAGCATGTACACCTCTGCTTCTTGTCTGCGTCATTATAAATCCATAAGATTTAGTTGATAATAGTTATTCAATTAAATTGTTATTCTATGATTCTATTACTCATTTTGAACTTTTGAAGATAGAATAATCCTATCTACCTATAACAGTATTAGACATTGTTTTGACTGATATTCCCTGATATATAATGTTGATTTCCTTCTGTAGGAGACCTTGGAATTTATATCATCTATAATGCACAAGTTTCGTAGCTACAGATTCTTATTATATAAGTAATATATATCGATACTTGAAATCTGCAAATGACAACTATTTTTCATGAGAACTATATGCATATTATTATTTTTTTTACCCTTCTTTTGAAACACATGTTTCTTAGTATATTTATTCATTCTGCAGGAGTTACTATAAGTGCACAAATGCTGGATGCCCGGTTAGGAAACATGTGGAGAGAGCATCACATGATCCAAAAGCAGTTATAACCACATATGAGGGGAAACACAATCATGATGTGCCTACAGCCAGGACTAGTACTCATGGCACAGCAGGACCAACAGCTGGGCATGGACTGCTTAGGATTAGGTCGGACGAAAGTGAGACAATTAGCCTTGATCTTGGGGTAGGGATAAGTTCAACTACTGAAAATAGATCTAATGACCAGCAACAAGCACTGCATTCTGATGTAGCCCAGCCGCAAACCCAAACAAGCGGTTCAAGTTTCAGGCTAGTTCCAAGAACCCCAGTTACGGCGTACTATGGTGTTGTAAATGGTAGCATGAATCAGTATGGATCTAGACAAAATCCCAATGAAGGCCGGGGTGTTGAAATTCCAGCTTTAAGTCATTCATCTTACCCATATCCGCAGACTGTGGGGAGATTATTAGCCGGTCCATAATTTTTTTTCTTTCCTAAAGAAGTCAACAGAAATAAATTTCCTGTGGAGATTTTTCATTTTTCTTCGACCCTGAGAGATGGTAAATGACAAAAAAGGCAAGAATCAGAAATTGGGAATATTAATTGTTCAATCTGCAAGCCCATCTTGGTATTATCCCGTTGGAAATTCTTCTGTAGCCAATTGTTGTATTGAACAACTTTGCTGAGCGCACTTCTTTGTAAAAATATGAAAGTAACACAGGTTTTATTTTATAAAAGAAACATATTGTAAAATTAATGCTTGAAATGGATTCATTCTTGAGATGAACTTATTCTTTTTCGTTGGATGAGCTACACAGAGAGGTAATTCATAAACTTCTTTCTAAACTTGACTCCGGTGAAATTCAAACCTGGGAATGTTTTGCCTCTTTCTGGCTGTGTATGCTTCACTCAGGAGTAATCAAGTTTTTTCTTAAAATCTGAAATCTTCAGACGTTGATGGAATGTTGGTGGTGATTGAGGTGGTGAATTAGATGGCAGTGGCAATGTGTAGTGGCTGGCTATTAATATTATGAGAGAAATACTAATTTATATTTATTTCCTTCTCTTTTTATATTTTTTACGCTTTAAATGAAAAAGTAGTTAGTACTTCTCTCACATTAAATCTGACTCCTCCGACTGCAGAGGACGACAGAAGACTATAGTCGTATCATGTGGAATGCATCCAATGGCTACGTTGACTTCTGACTTTGGGAGGAAGCTGGTCGAATGGAAAGAAGTCATCAGAGTAAAACTGTCTCAGTTCTTTCCTCTTTCCCACCGAGTTTCACTTTAAAGAAATGTATGCTTCTCGAAGACTGATAATTACTTTCTTTCCAATTTTTAGAAAGAACTTCAAAAATTTTATGTTACCATATGCTTAAATATGTTATATTATGGTTTTTTGTTAACTTCGGTTAATAATTATAAGCTTTGGTGACTTTTGGGGTGGGGCTGATATTATAAATGCTCAGTAGAAACCATACAAAAGCTTTTAAAGTCACACTTTTTGTCTTTGCTTCGGCAGAAACTGAAAAATTATGCAGCCACGTTACGGTCTAAATCTCCACCAGCACCATAAAAGGTTTCTGCATAGATAGAGCTGTACTACTTTTATCTTGATTGGGAGCCAGAAAATAATTGAAGAGGAAGGGGGGGAAAATGCAAGCCCTGTGGATTTCCTTGAAGGATAATGTCAACTGTGGGAGTAAGGTGACTAATGTGGTTATCCTGCCAGAAAAATGCAATGGAAAGAGGAGCATCAATTCTTTCAATGAAAATCCGGATAAGGAGCTCACTCGTCAGTTCAGAAAATCATTTAGCGAAGTGATTAACAAAGGATTTCACTCGCGATCAAGGTATTGTGGTAAGTATCCACTCCTTTCTTTGCTACTGCCTCGAAAATTCTCGCAATAATGTTTCTGATTGTCCTTATTAATGAAGATGAAGTAGTTCTTGATGTTTATTGCTAACATCTTCATGCTGTATGAAATATGAGGTTATTGCATATCATTATATTCAAATGCTAAGAGTTTCTGCACAAAGAGCATATCTTAGTGACATTAAAGTCAAGAAAAAACAAAATACTAGCAAGGAATTTATCTAAATAAATTAGAAACTTCTTGTTTCTTGCTCTACGATTTTCCTCTTTAATCTGCCTGCAGTCATAAAAATCAACGGAGTTAATGGAAATCTAATCACAAAGGGTCCTTCATAATAATGTTAAACATAGGAATTAAGAGACATTAAATGATGCATATAATTTCCTGTCAAGCCACAACCCAACGTAAAATGTTGAAATAGGAAACATACTAATAGCATTAAAAAAAAAAAGGAAATAGAGTGGAGGGGCACACAAAACATATATATACATGTAAAACAAGAGAGATGAAAGATAAGTTTTTGTATGATAGCATCCTATGGCTTCACCATAATGGTCCCTTTGATGTATGATGGGATTTAGATTTCAATACTGACAAGGAAAACAATAATTTAAAAAGACAAAAACTATAATAACAGTACTGTGCTGAAAATGCAGGGAGAAGGCATGCTTCTCATTATTTCTAGAGGCTACTAAAACAGAGTCTTGTGCATTAGGACACAATTAAATTTCAATTTTCTGTTGACTTTGGCCATTGTTTTCATTAAACTGTGATATCTTATCCCTTTATGGGATTTGAACAGAACTGAATATTGGAGATCCTGCAAGAAATATCATTGAGATGATATTCCAGAGAGCATTAACAAACCCATCAAAGCCAACAAGAAAAATCATAAGGGTTCTGAAGGTGAAGAACCCTACTAAAATTCTTGAAAGGTTTGAGAAATATAGAGAGAAGGTAAAAGAAACTGCATATAAGCAACAGATGACACATCCAAGAAGTACTGTGGATGGAAACGAGCTCATGCGATTCTATGGCACGACAATGTCCTGTTGCAACGAAAGATCAATGCGAGTTTCTGAGCTGTGTAGGGATCCTGCCTGCCGAGTTTGCAGAATGATTCTATCTAACTTTAACACTGAGTACACCAGGACAAATGGGATTCGATTCAGTACAAACAGTGAGGAACTGAATGATAACATGATTTCCTTGTTGAAGGCGAAAAAGGAGAGAGCTGTGATAGTATGCAGGATAATAGCTGGCACAATTGTCCATAAGGTTGATGAGGTAAAAGAAGGGACTGATTCTATAGGTAGTGAAGGCCGGTACTCGAGCTCAGAATCTTTGATTGTAAGAAATCCCAGTGCTGTACTTCCCTGCTTTGTCATAGTTTTCGCCTGAGATTCTGAGATTTTTCTGTAAATGTTATTCTTTTTTCGCAGTCCAAGCCTACCTAGAACAATTTCTGCTGCAAATACATATGCAGAAGTTGACACTAACATTATAAGTGCTCACTACAACTAAGTGCCTTTATGTTGTATTCAATGGCTAAAAGGAAAAACTTATAAAATTGAAATTGATCAGATAGAAAAAGATATTTGAAAAGGGATTGCAAAAGAGCCTACTCATTACTAGATAGATAATTCATAAATACAAAGCTGTTATGCTATTCAGCAAGAAATAACTTGAGATAATCTTGCCTCAAAATGCAATATGAAGCATATATATTTCATCAAATTGTTAGCATTAATTCAAGTGGACCTTTAGCCCACAAAAGGATTAGCCACTTTGAAGACAAGCTCATATAAAATTTTGGTACAAAACTCAGGCCCAATGAGTTAAAGTCACTTAGTCACCAATTTGTAATGTAAGAGGCACAAACCAAAATGATTTAACCATTTTAGAAACAAGTCCAAGTCAAATAAATTTTTTGTGCAACACTAAGGCCCAATGATTTAGAACTAAGATATTTTCGCTACAGCTACATAAAATTAATCAAATTGATCAAATTAAATTGATTTAATTCAATCCAAACTGAAAATTATAGTTTAAGTGATTCCACAGATAGTTATGATCTTAAAATTTTTATTAAATTAATTTTTTTCTTTAGTTTTAGATTAAAAAAATAAAATTCTTTTATATATACATAAAATTTTATCTAATTAAATTATTAGCTTTGCTTGTTAAATTTTCAGGATTAAGTGTGTAACACCCCTTACCTACTTATATACATTGTTGTGCACAGTCAGATAAGAAATGTTACAAAATATATTTATTTAAAATAATAAATTATTAAAACTTATATAAATATATTTATATATTAGCATGGATAAATCTTAATAAAATAATATATTATATTAACAAAATAAAATAAAATTATGTTCTTTTACTATTCTCATAATATGATCTTAATTTACATGCTCATACAAATAACTTATATATATATATATATATATATATATATATTAAAATACATCAAGTGAAATAGATAAAATACATATATCGCAAAACTCACCCTAGAGGGGTGACTGCCACTGTTGTTTGGCTCTATAGGTGGGTCCACTGATATCAGCGATGACTATTATTTACACACTTGTCGTCGTTTAGCTCCACTAAAACCTACGTGAAACTCTCGCGCTGAATATAAAACTCAGTGGTGGAAAAACTTATAATAAAAATTATTTTGAATGAAAATGTATACTTTAAAATCAACAAAATTCTGAAAAAAAAAATTATATATCAAAACTATTAATAAATTATTTACTTATATATAAAAGTATATATAAATCATTAAACAAAATCTACCAAAATCAAGTCATTGGTATTAATATAACAAATATATAATAAATGCAATAAGATTTTAATCATTCATTAAAATAAAAATTTTATCCAACTCATATATCAATAGACTATAAACTTACCCCTAGAAAAACAAAGAGTGCCATCAAATGACGAAAATCTTAGGGTTCAAGATAATCACAGGACCAAGATTAAAGATAATCATATAACCCTAATTAATATTATCTGATCCAAGATAATCACATGACTAGTCTCGATCCAATATAATCATAGGATCAGTAATTAAATATTATATGGTCCAAGATAACTATATGAGTCATACAATACATCTCATGACCAAGATAACTACAAGCTATGAAATTTCTACCCTATTAGCATGTAGACAATTCCCTAGCTTACTATCCAGACTAATATATGAGTTTATTGACATATATAAAATATTAAAGCATTTATTTTACCAAAATTTTTATAAACATAATCGTTATCAACTTCTTATACAATTATTTAATAACATAAAAATTTACTATATGAGAAAAATAATTTTATTTCATACCAATACACTTTTTTACTAAAATATTTTATTTTATTTTTATCATAAAATATATTTCCAATAACTTTCCAAACATTTAATATTTTCATAAATGTTATATATAATTATTTCCAAAATGTAACTCCATTTCATACCAAAAATCATATAGAAATATATCTAAATCACAATTGATATATATTATAAGTTAATGCACATACCTTTATAGTAATTTGTCAGAAATTGTCGGCTCATTCCCTCTACTTACTCCTGGTGCCTGCTCTGACGGTGTACCTGAACTAGCCATGAAATCATAACAATTGATCAATTGAATGAAACTTTCAATATATATATATATATATATATATATATATATATATTATCATATAAAAATACTTTTTCTTATACTTATTTATTCGTATTTAGACTCTGATCGGTACACATATGTACTGGAGTACAACTGAAATATACATTTACGGTCAAGGTCTAGATCGCGGACATAACAAAGTGTTAAATCCAATTTGGAGCAAGTTAATTTTGATAGATGAATGCTTTGGAATACCGTAATTGAACAATAATTTACTTTACTAATATACAAATTATATTTTAAAAAAATGTGTTAAATTTTTATATTTTGAATGATTTTCATGTTGTTATTTTGAATGATTTTAATTGTGTTTACTCCAAGAATAAACGCAATTAAATCATATCTCTATGAATTTGTCTAGGCTAGCAGATACCAACTTGATCATTACGAAGTAGAGGACTAGCTCCAATAGGAGGATCATCCAGAAAGGAGATACCACGAGAATGCTTGAGAACTCATTAGCAAGAAAGTTAGTCACCTGGTTTTCTTCTCTATGAATGTGTCTGATCTAAACTTCTCAATCCCTATTTAAGATATTAAGACAATTAAAGTTTAAGTTAGAATAGGGACTAAGAGACTCATAACATGTCTTAAGCCAAGAAACCACCAACATTGAATCCACTTCAAGAATAAGCTTCTGAAAACCCTTCTCCTATGCCATAGCTAAACCCTAAATCATTGTCCAAAGCTTCTTTTCAATAACACTTCAACTACCAATATTGATGGTAAATCCATAAATCTACCAACTCAACATATCTCTAATGACCCAACCCTTCAACTCTTGCTAAATTAGATTCTCTTTTCAAACAATCATCTGTGTTAAGCAATGTCCAATTGATAGGAGGAGGTTTCCACTACACCATAATAGTGCAAACATGAGCAGAATTGAAACCTAGTAACCTAAAGTGATCAAAAGCTTCATCCGTCAGATTAAAAGAAAATTGCAACCATTTAAGTTTAAAAGTAAAGGACTTATGCTCATCATTAAACACCCAACAGCTCCTCCAATTCCAAATATTGTAGAGAGAGTTAGCAAAAAACTCAAGCCTAAGAATTCAAGATTACCACATTGCAATTCTAAAATAAGTTGTGAGTGATCCATTGAGATAGAGATATAATTTGTTGCACCTGTTTTTCAAAGGAACTAAGTAAGAAATTCCAAATAGGGCCTATCATCGAAAAATAACAAAGAAGAAGAATTGAACTATCTTCTATAGTAGGACAAGATTTACAATAACCTGAAATATAAAAAACCTCTTTTTACTCACTCCTTATTGCACATAATCCTATCATGAAAGACTTGCCACATAAAAAAACTAAACATGTCGAGGCACATTTAGATTCCAAATTCTTTTCCAAACCTTGCTCTGCTGGTCATGATGATCTAAGGAGCCATCAATATGTTAGTATGCAGATTTAACAGTGAAAAGGCCTAAAGGAGTAATACCCAATAAAAACCATCCCCCTCTTCATTATCCTCTCTAATCATGAAAGTCGATAATTTATTCAAATAGAGTTTAGGAAGTAAAACTACAAGCTCCCCCCAATTATAACCTTGATTGAAAATCCAATACTGACTCACAAGTTTTGAAAGATTACAAGCAAAAAGATTTTCCGCAGTAATAGAAATTAAAGAAAAATCCATAAGCCATCGATCTAGCCAAAACAACGTACTGTTACCATTGATAACTCTAGATCTTACTCCACTATGAACAAACTCAACAATTTTAATGATACCTTTTTAAATAATCGAAAAGTATCATTTCATCACAAATTCATCCAAAATGTTTCCAAATCTGCAATATTGATTAATGAGGGTTTGAGACCAAAGGTGATCTTTATCATTGAGAAGCCTCCACTCTAGTTTATTATGGTTTTAAGTTAATATTTATTGAATTTTTATGACATTTTATTTTTTTATTTTGTTTATTTATTTATTTATCAAATTGACTATCCAAATTGAATTCAAATAGTATTGATTTGAATATTCTTAGTAATGTTTGGTTTGGTAAAAACTGATTTTATTAGACCGACTAAACTGAACTATAAACACTCCTAATTTTGGTCTATGCCCCCTTACAAGTTGGTTTTCTTTTCCTTAAATTTTTCCTTGTGTCCACACCAAATCTATTTGTCACTTGCTTAATTTTTTTATAAGGTCGTTTGGATATTTTGATCTCTACTTATGTTGTTATATCATTATTCCAACCTAAATTTAATGGGCATGTTTCCAAAGTGTCTTTATCTATCATAGAGAGTATAATTCTTATAATAGACACAAATTATATCATAGACTCATGTTTATTGTGCATCGCGGTCTCAATTTTAAAATGACATCTTATTTTTCTTTTAGTTATATAATTCACACATATTTTGGTTTAAAAGTAGTGTTTTTTTTTCATCAGTCATTATATTATTGTTTTTCATCATCATCTTCTTCTTTTTCTTCAAAGAGATAAAAGAATTGTTTCTTTATTATAAAACTGTTTTAGAGAGATAAAACTTTTAATTTGCATATTTGATTTTATTTTTAGTATTTTTGGAATGTTTTAGTTACTGTTATTATTATTTGGGATAAAAAAAAACTATTAGTTTTTTTTATATATATTTATGAATGAAAACAGTTGAAAATAAGGATCTTTGAACTAAAAATGAGTTATAGAGAAAGAAAATTTAGTTGCTGGAAGTTGAAGATAATAAATTTACTAGAAACACACAAGTTTATCATTTAAAACTTACAGATTCATCGTTTAGAATTTACAGGTTCATCATTTATAACTTTCAAGTTCATTTTTTATAACTTGCAGATTTATCATTTATAACTTACAGGTTCATTATTTAACACTTTAAGGTTTATCATTTATAACTTACAGATTTATCATTAAATACTTTCAGCTTCATCAATTACAGGTTTATCGTTTAGTACTTGCAAGTTTATTATTTATAGGTTTATCGTTTAGATTTTGCAAGTTCATCATTTAGTAGGTACAAATTTATCATTTATAAGCTGCAATGTTTATCTTTGTTAAAACTAAATGATGAATCTATAATTTCAAATTAATGAACCTGCAACACTAAACGATGAACATATAAGTTATAATAATGAACCTGCTAGTTCTAAATGATAAATCTGTAAGTTTTAAATGATGAATTTGTAGTTTCTAAATGATGAATATGTATATTTTACAAAATGAATCTTTAAGTTAAGAATAATGAACCTATAAGTTTAAAATAATTAATCTTTAACTGATGAACTTGTAAGTTCAAAACGATAAATTTGTAAGTTATAACTGATGAACATGTAAATTCAAAATGATAAATTTATAAGTTATAATTGATGAACTTATTCTATATTCATTAGTTCGCTAAAATCTAATATCGAAAAATTGTGTGCTTCATTTTACTTTGCATATATTAAGAAATAAGGTCTATAATGTAACATAAACTAGGATTTACGATATAACAACCCTGCAATAGGTCACCACTAATTTCTTGATAGTATCATTTACAAAAGAACTAAATGGATAGGGTATGAATCTAGTGATGGAAAACTGCAATCTTCACATGTATAGGTGTTCATGACCTTCCACTTTATCAACACCCTCATAGGCTATTATGTTGACGATCTCTACAACAAGATGCTCCTTAGCATTAATCCGTATCTTTTATTCATTTGGTAAGGCTATATCAATCGAATCAAAGATAACAAGATAATATTTTCTCAATGAAATGGGGAACAAATGGTGTAACATTTGTATTACACACCTGTTCAACAAGAGTTACAACCTTGGGAGATAAACTCTTAGCCAACCTCTAGAACTTATATTCATGGGCTCGCTTTCCTAGCCCGATCTTGCCCAATCCTAGACTGAGCCCAAATCCAAATTTCATATTTATAGGTTAGCGCGAGTTTTGAACAAAATAAAAAATATATAAGTTCGATGAGGCCTGATGCGAACTCGACCCATTGTAAGGTCTATTTGAGATGGATAAAAGAGCAATTCTTATATTATAGAATTATATTCATGTTACATTATATACATTTCAAGAAATAAAATCATTTATTATTTAAATAAATAACACACACTGTATAATAGATATGAATTCATAATATAATTTGAAATAAGTAGACTTGGTAATGGGGTGGAGAATTCCAATTCTCCGTAGGAATTTGCCTCGAACATGGCAAAAATTCAGGATAAGGATGGAGAAAATTTTTTCCTCGCTTAAAGATGGGGATGATACTCCTCACCCTGCCCAGATAATTATTTTAAATTTTAAAATATTTTATAATATATATATATATATAAGTTTATATATCTTAAATATATGAATAATTTTATGTAAAATTAATTAAGCACTTTAATAAAATTAAATCGTAACCGGTTAACTAGTTTATTAATAAATCGGTTAAATTGGTTGATAATTTTTTAACCAGATAATTGTAAATAATTTGACTGATTGATAAATAAATCATTCAAATTGATTGATAAATAAATTTGTCAGACTAATTATATAATTAATCGTATTTAATAGTATTGATATGTTTTAAAATTGTTTGATTGATAAATAAATCAGTCAAATCCCATTTTTTACTATTGATTATATAATTAATTTAATTATTTTTTAAATTAAAAAAAATCCATTGTGGGAAATAGGGATCCCCATCGGAGATAGAGACAGGGGCAAGTCTGCCCCCATTAGAGTAAGAGAGACGGAAACTCCCTATTACCACAGGGACGGGGATGGGGATTAGTCCCCTGCCTCGCCCCCATTGCCAAGCCTAGCTATAAGAGAGCATGCTAGCACAAAACAATAATGAGATCCCATGATAAACTCTGTTTCTAGCTCAATAATTTAAAGACCCGCTTAAGAATAATGCTAACAAGGCCTCATGTTTCCACTGGTGTCGTCGCAGAAATCATGACTATTCCAATAAGCAATACATCAGCAAAAAGGCAGTGGTCCAGATTCTGGATTGGAGACTAGTAGCAGGACTCCTATTCTGATTCAAAAGGTTCGCTAGAACCTTTGAGATCCATTTACTACACTATCTACAGATGCTTAAATAAAAGAACTGTGAATTCTTCAATTCATCACAACCAAACCAATGGAAAGTCAATTTCTCAAGGCAATTCCAGGATATCTGTTTGGAAATTTTCATTAATCTAAATGAAAGTGGTTATTATCAACCTTAAATTTTGTTCAATGAAATAAATAGTTTTAGCATCATTCCATATTATGAGGTCATTCATGCTAACCTCATACTTCTGAACATATTAATGTCATGAATAAAAACATCCTGATCTACTCCATTCATATGGTTTTTTTTTTTTCAAAAGAAGGAAACTTCAAAATTTAGTTCCCATCCCTACTCGCTTAGCTAAGAGGCACTAAAAAAATAAACTGATGATGATTACTGCTAAATCTCAAACAAGAAAACAAATTAAGCTTGACTATAAAACACAAGGCAAATCCACTCTTTCATTGGTTGTCTTGACAGCTATGGCCTCCAACACTCCTGCATAGTCATTTCACGTAGAAAAAACTTTTTTCACTTTTCTTTTCTTTATTCTGTCTCTCAAGAAGCTACATTGAAAATTAATGGCTCAAATATGAACTTTCTTATCGCCAATCGGCCTCAAAAGATCACAACTTCAAAAACTGGCCGGATGATACTGGTAATGTGGATACACTTTGAAGAAGATCAAACAAATGTACAAGAACACTAGCTACAACCAACAAATCTAACATTCTTTGATGAAACTTTGTGCACTGTAATTGAAAGCCCTTTTATTGCATATGAGCCGGTTCGTTTCTAGATACTCTTTCTGTATTAACAACATCGCTATGTTATTTAACTGTGAAGAAAAAAACGGAAAGACCTTGCCTTGAGATTGCAGTCTGAAGAATACAAACATCCTCTAGTTATCACCACCATGCGCAAGAAGTAATAAGAGATCGGTTCATCCAGCCAAGATGTAAAGCTTCATCTCTCTCTTCAAGAGAATACTTACTGGAGTAGCTCTCTAACAAATCCTTGATAGTAGAATTCACATATGAGCTTAGTGGATAGGGTGTAAACCCAGCCATGGAAAATCGCATCCTCCACTTACCGAGAAGTTCATGGCGTTCCACTCTCTCTGCACCCTCGCATGCTACTATATTGACAACCTCCCGAGCAAGACAATGCTGCTCAACATTGATACGTTCCTTGTGCTCCCTCGGCAGAGTGACATCAATTGATTCAAAGATAGCCAGATAATAGTTTAATGCCTCAATGAAACGGGGAACAAATGGAGCAGTATTAGTGTTGGATTCTTGCTCAACAAGAGTTACCACCTTAGGTGATAAGCTCTTAACCAACCTCAACAGTCTGTCCCGATGGTTTTGAGTGCCCACACTTTCATCAGGCATGTGGTGCAGTGTTAAAGCAAAGTTAACTGCTAAAGCTTCACCAGGTCGAATTTCTAGATTCTCAAGTTCAATTTCAGAAGCACAAACTGCAGCAGCATGGAACTCAAATGGTACCTTACGTGACACAGCAAGCTTTGATAGTCTCTGCCCCACTATGTCCAGTCCTCCACCACGAGCATAAGCTGATGTGGAATCATCAATGCCTGTAATCCGAATCTGTGGTGGCCCTCCAGACCGAGCAGCAAGAGCTTGGATTAAGGTGACCCACTGGCTGCCTTGTGAAATTTGAAAATCAATTATATGAATTCTACTTTCATTTTTCATTGCTTCAGCAATTGCTCCATTTGCTGATATATACCCGAATTTGAAGTATGGGCACAATTCATAGAGTATATGCATGTAAGAGAGAAGCTCAGCACTGGAAGGCTCCTTGCATTTTAGTGCTTTGTAGATAGAACTTCCCGATGATGCCAACCTTGCAACAAGACCTTCCAGCATGTATGCTCCCAAACGTTGAATTGGCTCACCAGAAACCGATACCATCTGCCGCAATTCAGCCATTAGCCATTCAACCGTAAACATATCATTATCTGAAATAGCTTGAGCACATGCACAAAGTGCTTCTTTTAAATCTCCTCTGGACTTCATCTCCATCAAAAGCTTCCACTTCTCTACCTCAGATGAGACATGGTTGGATCCAGCCGGAGTTATAATATCCATGTCAAGATCATCCAGAGGCCCCAGCATAGCAGTTTCCAGTTCTCTTAGCTTGTGAACATAGGACTTCCTGTCTGGTGAACTAGTATTCTCAGAGGAATCATGCAGGTCTAATAACCATGACTGAGAATTTAGCTGTGAAATTGCACTTTCATTCGGTGAAAAACTAGCAGTAGATGGAGAATTTTGAACAGGGTAACCAACAGTTCCAGAGGACGATTCTAGGGTGCAGTGCTGTCCAAATGTCTCACCTTTCAGGGTGCAGTGCTGTCCAAATGTCTCAACCGAAAGGTGCATCTCCTGGCTGCCATCATCAGAAAATGGGTACTGCTCTAGGTTCTGCTTGGGATGCCAACAATAGTCCTGGTCTCGTGTTGGTTGGTCATAGAACCTGTGAGACCCATCCATAACGGTGCTTCCCTGAGGTGCTTGCCCTGCACAATATATAAGTCTTTGATTTGGCAACACTTATGAGGACAATGTGGTTCAAGGCAACAACAGGAAATCTTTCTGGAAGAATTCTTCTCAAATTAAAATGACAGCTTGGTTATCATGAACGACTGATGTGGTCAACAGTAAAGCAGAGCTGAAGTAATCTGCAGACGAGGAATTGATGGGAAAAAGAAATGTGAAGGAATGTGATCATTAGGCCAAATTTTGATAAGAAAAAGAAATGCATAGTATACAAAACATTCTAGCATATTGCAAGCATGTAAAAGTATACGAATATCTGTGCATAAGCAGCACATTTGAGTTGAGAAACACCCCATGAAGTAGTTGAATAATTTATTGGGGGCTAAAGCATTACTAGCTTGGAAGTAAACACCTTGTTTGCCAGGTTTTTTTTCTTTTTTTCTCAAATCAAACATTAATTAAGATCAATAATCTCCTCCAATTAAAATTTACAGCAGGTTTGCCTCTCACAATTAGTCGGTATGTTATGGACATGGCAAAATTTTTCTTTATGCTATAATAAGAAACATAGGCTGTTAGGCATGTTACTTCCATGTTACTAACTTCAAGAAAACTTACTGATCCTGATTCCCAGGAAACGTTGAGGAAGAGGGAAACATCCAACTGCAGATGAAATTTTTAGCAGAATGAAACTGCATTTGTTTTTGTGCACCCCAATTGAACATTACAGGAAGGATGTTTCATGGTAAAAAAGAGAAAAATAAAATGAGTACTGCACTTATGTTTGTGCATCTTGATTGAACAAATTTCAGGAAGGACATTTTTGTAGTAAAAAGAAAAAAATTGAAAATGAGTACTGGAGCTGAGAAGTACTCATCTTTGCACAACTTTTCTTCCGCTCCTCACAGTATCCACATTTTTTACTTTTGATTTTCCTTATAATCTATAAACAAGACACAAATCGTACTTCAGTTTTTCATGCTGATAAAAACGTCCATGTTTCTTCAGTTTCATGACAATGATGATAAAGTACCCAATCAAGTACTAGAACAATATGATATACGAAGAGGAAAAACAAAAATAAGAGAGAAGAAACAAAAGATTTATTACGGAAAAAAAAAATTACCCCAGGAAAGTATCCATCAATAATATCAAATCACAACCTAAAGAATCAGCAGGTTCTACCAATGAACACTCAATGAATGCCACATCGGCACATACAACACAGAAACCAAAGAAAATATTATTTTCCTCGTTCCAAAAGACAAGCATTAATAGAGCGTTTATTGGCAAGACAGATATTGTTACTCTTTTTCTTTTTCCTTTTTTCATTTTGGTAGGAACAGATATTGTTAATTAAAACTTTCTTTTCAGTTTCCGGCTTCCATATTTCTTGAGATCAATCAATATCATGAATATGTGGCTGGTTATACATAATAAGGAACCAAGATACTGTTCAAACAATTTATGGACCAAGATCATTGCAGTGTAAACAGTAAACTACTAAGAAAGAGAGAGGTGAGGCAATCTTGTTAAAAAAACAAACACAAAAAGCCTTAAGAAATACCAATGTAAGAACTGAAATCAAAATGATCCTATTCAAAACCATCTCAACCTTCTTGATTCTTATAAGATTGGAACACGGAACTGGACTTAGAGACAAAATTGCTATTGGTTTTGGCCAACTAATATTGAATTTTGGACCATATAAAATCCACCTTAAAATATTTAAACACTTCAATTGGCATCATAAACAAATTCTTCTCCCCGCCAAAAATTTACAAAATGTGGTTTTCCATTTAACTTTCGAAATCCACAGAGAAATAAAGGCTCCCAACTGATTCAGAGGGATATTGTGAGAGAGAAATCCATGAAGCCAAAGCCATAAAGAATAGGTTTATTAAATGATTCAACCAAGAAACTCAAACCCAAACGAAAATAAAAAAAATTACTTTCATACATTCATCAGCAACCCACATAAGTTTATAAAATCCTTTCTTTCTTTTTTTTTTTTTTGAAGAACCCCACATCTAAAATCCCAATATTTACCTCAAAAGCAGAAACTTTTTACCTCCAAGTTTAATTCAAACCAACAAAAATCACTACTAACCTAACGTAACTAAACACACCTGCATATGTTTATCATTCAAAAGTTGAAATGAAACGCAACAGGAAACCATTAACACAGAAAAGAATCTTACTGCAGCAAAACATGTAAGAATTCAGAATCAAATTAATTAATGACTTATCATAGATCCTCAAAACAACTTCAACATAAAATTTTATGGGTTTTTACTAGGACATACCTTGTTAGATTTGCACTTTTGTCGGGTTAGATTATCATGTGCAGCTTGGGCAAAATAAATAATCACCAGCTAAAAATCTTAAGCATGAAAGAATTGTCCCAATTTCCAAAAATCAATCCTCCTTTTATAGCATTTGCTCCAACCTTTGACCTTTCTATACTACACAATTGCATTTGTGCCACTGAAATGGTGACACTTCTTTTTTTTTTTTTTTAATGGACTAAATTGTGACATTCCTATTATTTAAAGACTAAAAGACCTATTTGACCAAAAAAAATGAAAAAGACTAAAAGACCTCTTTCAATTTTTTTTTGTAGAGTATAATAAAAAAATTATAAATGAAAAATTATTCATGTGCACGTTCTTATAATTAGATATTAATAATTCTAATACCATATTATGAATTTGACATAAGCACATAATTATGTAGTGTATAATCAATTTTAATAACAACTTTGGATAGGAATCATAACTGACAATGTGTTCAACGGTGTGGATTTTCTCTTTGCTTTTCACATCGCTTAATTTCCAATCTGTGGAGTGGGTTATAAGAATTAACATGTCTTTACAATTTTAGTATGGCTATGTGATAAGAGATGTCCCTTTCCTATCCCACTTTTACTCTGTTCTAAAAAAAAATTAAAAACAAATTTGCATAGTAATCATAGTATTAAATTAATAACAAATTGGGTCTGTCATTTTGAGAAATTTAAATTGGGTCAATGGTTATGAAGGGGACAAGCATGCCTCCAGTTCATGTTATTGTTCGTGTGTACGGTCAATCTTCTAATGTTGATGTAAGATGTTGAAAAATGTGTTGTTTCTTTCTTTCTTAATTTGTGCACCAACCTAAAATATGTGTACAAGAAAGAAAAGACAAAAAAAAAAAAAAATTGGTCTGTCATTTTGAGAAATTAGGTTCTTGTTGATTATATATTATATATTTATTATCTACAAAAAAAATTATAAAAAAATTATTCATTCGATAGACTATAACTATAGTAATTATATTTAATTAGTTATTAATCAAACTCATTTATTACAATTTTAAATTAAATTAAATAGTTATTAGATTTGTGGGCTACAAGTTGATCTAGTAATCAAATAGGGTTCATTTATTCATTACAAATCAAACTATTTTATATTCGGATTATTTGCGGATTACATTATCTCTTTAAAAATGAATATAAGATAATTAATCAATTATATTATATTAATTTATTTTAAAAATTTATATTTATTTACTATTATTTAAGTATTTATCATATTTAGAAAAAAAAGTTATAAAACTATTAAAATAGGGATCAAATAGCACTCAAGTCCCTAAACTAAAATTTTAGAGTCATATTAGCCTTTATCATTAACAATCTGTTGAACTCTCTAATAGACTTTAGGACTCTGTATATGATCCATGGCAATCTAAGAGTCTCACCTACCGCTTTATCATTTTTTTCCTTTTCACTATTTTTCTCTCTTTTCTTCTTTCTTCTTCATCGTCAGCACCAACAACTCAAAAGCCTAGTCATTTCATAGCTAAAAAAAATGACAACTATGGTTGCACCTATCATATCTCTCTCCACCAAGCGCCAAAAATATTCTCTCTTTGATTCCTCCACCTTCTACAACACCAACTTGACTTGATTGTGAAGAAGCTACCTCTTAAAAGAAATTATGCATTACAAAAGGGTGGGCAAAGGGGCTTAAAGCTTAGCAAACCCAAAGAAGGGAAGAGGTCATAGTCGCTAAATCCCTAAGCACAATTTTGTTGCCACTCAGAAGTTAAGAAGATACCATAACTTTTCCTCTGCCTTGTACATTTTATTGAAATAGTTAGTGATATCAATCATTAAATGAACCCACTTTGAGTAATTGAAGAAAAAGATTAAATTCAAGTCACAATTTGAAACTCGTGATTGCAAAAATAATTTTGTGACTTAATTTGGTGTCACAATGAAGATCGTAAACTATTCCTTTTTTTAATGTTTTGAGTATTGAAAAAGGCACTTGTGCTTTTATAAGTGCATTCGCAAAAAAAGTGTGTAGACAACATCACAATCGCGATGATCATTACAATCCATTCTCTTTTCAAGGTCAATAGTCAGAAGTGTAGTGTGGTTGCAATATGGAAAGTGCGGTCGTTAAAGTGTTTTTAATTATCACTAACAACTAGTTTTATGAATATAGCGAAAGCGTAATTGCGACATTAGTGGATAGTTATTTAACATTCATAAACTGTTTTTTCTCAATTTTTAAAAGTTATGACCGATTTAAAAAGGTGTGTAAACACTATAAATAAGTGTTTGATGACAAAATTCGATTTTTAATGAAATTCCTTCATGTTTTTACTTCATTCTTCTTCTTCAACTTATACAATCAAGTATCCATTCTCTAACATATTCTTAGATGAGTTTAATTGGTTTTATTATCATTAAACTCTGGTTTGTTTTGATATTTCTGGAGGGAATTGTCACTATACTTAGTTAGCAATATAGTGGCATAAATTTTCTTAAAGGATAATGATTACTCAATATCAAAATAATATAAAGAAAGCCTTCATTGTACACCCATTTTTCTTACAATCTAAAGAAAATTTTCACTTAGGCTACTTAACAATGGAGACCATAGATTTAAAGTCAATCTTCAATAAGAAGTTCCAGTTGTTGATTTTAGATTGGACCGATTCGATGACACAAATTTCATAAGATGGAAAGATAGATTGTTGTTTTTACTTACTGAATGGGGAATTCCATATTTGTTATGTGGGGATCTTCTACTCATTTTTGAACCAACCGAGGATGAAAGTGATGAGATTAAAGCATCAAAAAGAAAAGTACAGAAGATAAAGTCCAATGCTGGGATAACATACTCGATGCTTTTTTAAACCGATTATATAATAATATACATAAAAAAGAAAGATACTAATAGATTTATTTGCATGAAATTTTTTGAGTTTCAAACAATAGACAATAAGTCTATCACAGATCAAGTTAATCAATTATTTTTCCTAGTTTTTATACTCAAGAATCTAAAAATGAAAGTATCTGATCAACTTCAAAATGGTCGCTATAATTAAAAAATTACCATCCACTTGAAATGACTATAGAAAGAAATTATTAAATACTTTTGAAAATTTCACAATTGACTGAATTATAAAGTATATTCAAATTGAAGAAGAAACTCACAACTGCGAGAAAATATTTGATTTAGAATCTAATTCAAAAGTGAATCATATCAATCATATTAAGTCTAACACTAAGAAAAAGTGGAAAGAACTTAAGCAACAAAAAGAAATTCTCTGAAAATTCAAGTAATCCCTAGAGAAATAATAAAAAGAATAAATTTTGTTATTTTTGTAGAAAGAAAGGACATTTCAAAAAAGAATGCAGATTTTGTGAAAGGTTAAAGACTGAGGCTAATGTTGGCCAAAATGAGGCTAATATTATTAAATATCCACCAAAACCAACTAATGTTGTTGTCATGATTGGTGAACTTAAAATTAGTATGATTATCGAATGCAACATAACAACAACAGAAAAGTCTATTGATTGGTGGTATGATTTAGAGTCAACCATCCATAATTGTAACAATAAAGATATATTCAAAACTTTTGAAATGGTGAGAAAAGATGACAAGTTCTTAATGGAGAATCATGACACGACTAAGGTATTTGGCAATGGAACCATAAAGTTGCAATTCACCTTGAGAAATAAGTTGTAAAATCCTTCGATATAATTAAGACTAAACCCAATTATACCAAAAGATACTACAGTGCACAAGAGTTAAAAGATCAAAATTTTTAAAACTTTCACGCACCATAGCCATGATGACTTAACAAAATAAAAGCATCCTTAAAATTATGAAATTGATCTCAATAAAATAAAGTTTAATACAACACATACGGGCATACACAAGCCTATAAGTTTACAAAATGAGTAATTATAAAATTACATATTTTTAAAATACAGCATGTAAAGTTATAACTACTCAACCCATAGTAAGATAACTAAAATATAGATACAACAGTGTACCACCCACCCCAAATAAATATCCTCAACTCTGATCACTGGGCGTCATCCTCTATTGGTCCTCCCCTAAACTTCAAACCTACGCATAGAAAATTCATACGCTAAGCAATTCGTATCTAGTGTTACATAACAACGTGCAAAACATATACCAATATATAAAACAATATGCATGATAAACTCATCGAGCTACTATAATGACTTACCTCAAAGTCTACACATGTACTAGCTCGTATACTACATGACATGCCATCATGATTATATATATATAATGCACAACACTACATGACATCTCAAACAATCTCCTAATATCATACACGTGTCTAACACACATAATAATTTATTAATTATCTTATCTTTGCCCATCTTATTTATAACTAGACTAAAATGGATACAAACACTCTATAACTCTCACTAAAGTCAAAATAACCCATCAAGGAAGCTCTCATTGTTTGCCTCTGGGCCTTCAAATATCTCAACATAATCAACCAAAGAAAAATGAGTGCACAAAACAACTATGAGAGAAGCACATCTAGCTAGAACTGAGCCTTCTAAACATCTCGTTAATCTTCAAAATATCTCAGCATAAATCAATAAAAAAATGAGTGCACAAAACAGCTGCAAGAAAATCCCACCTAGCTAAACCTTGAGCCTTCTAAACACCTCGTAATTCTTCAAATATCATAATCGTGACCAATATATATCATCCAGTAGTGATCTCCCCTCTTAATAGCATGTCAACTATCCTAGATCTAGTCTTAGTTAGAGTATTAGGCTTACAATGTCATCACGCGTACCACACATATATTTATATTATCCATTACAATATTTTATATAAGTACCTTGATTTCCATACCATGATATAAGCATGCAACCGAGACCTACTACCTTACAATGAATCAATTTTCATTCAAAAATAAATACATAAATTTTTCATCATAAACAGTTTTAGGCATATGAATAACCATTCACAGCCGTGACGCACCACTTCATGGGTAGTCCCTTTCCCCCCTCCCCCATGATACAAGCCATGATTCAACCTATGAATCAACACACATTTACGACCATGATCACCCCTTCACGAATGTGAAACTGCTCAAAAATGAGTCTACTTCAGCAATAAGAATGCATCTCACGAAATTTATGCCCGTGAACCCACCTTCATGGCTATGAATCTGGAAATTTTTTCAGAAAAATATAGCATCACACTTTATGCCAATTCCACATGCAATACTCATTACTGTTAACCAATGTCAGCCACCCTATCATCATTCCAACATGCATTCAAGCTATCTATCATGACTATATCATCTCCAATCATTAATAATAATCAGAATTGTTCCATAAATATGTCAATCTAACCATGTTCATAAGATTTTCTTTCATGCTTATTAATCCCATATTTCACCATTTATCTACTCTTTTATCATCTAAAACATGCCTTTAAAGCAAAGAACACAGAAAACACAAAATTATGGTCTTCCTCTATGCATTCTCAATCACTGATACCTCAGAGTAATCTTCATTGACTAATGGCTAACTTGAACGATCGAAGAGACTGTATGTATACTGGCTACTATTAGCTGACTAACAGCTTAGAGGAGAGAGAGTTTAAGCAGACATATTTTTTATTACACACTCGGGTAATTACATCCTGCCTCTTCTTACTAATGGAAGAGTTATTTATAATACAAGAGCAATAAACAAAGATTCTTAAATAGTACTTAATGATGAAAGTACTATTTTACAATGACATAAAGTAAAGCAAACATGACTTAAAAAAGACTTAAAGTAAAGTAAATAGTAGCACACACTTATTAAAGCTACTATCAAATCTTACTTTATTACAAACAAACAAAGTGGGTGGAAGACATCCACCTAACTATCACTTTCGGATTGGTTCATGTGATGGAGAAAGATTATGATCTTCTAGATCTGGGCTTGGGCTTCTCATGGGCCAATCATCTAGACTATCTTCTCCTGGTGGAATGAGTCTGCTGTTTGGATATCTTCTGGGCCTGTGAATGGGCTCTGGTGGAGGATCATAACATCTTGCTTATGAATTCCAATAATGGGCTTGAGTGAACATAACATCTGCATCTTCATCTCCATGGAACATAGATCTTTCAGGTGATGGATTGGGCCTAGATCTGGAACTTGCTTGTGATGTTGGAACTGTGATGGAAACATCATCTTCATTAGGCCTGTAGAAAGGATCATCTTGAGAATCTGTATCAAAAACATATTCTTCATCTTCCTCTCTAAACTTAGGCTTTATCACTAGGGGCCAGGGAAACATTTTTATCCTGTTGCATGGATCTGGTCCAATTGCTGTAAAGCTGATTGGTGGAACATGGTGAAAGTTGTTGTCAATCCTTAGTTCTCTGAGAAGAGATGCTTTGATTTCCTCTTGATTTGCTGGGTCTTCAATGCAATGAACTTGCCAAATTCTGCATCTGGTGAGAGTGACAATTCTTGATGTTCCTGCAACTGTCGTGTAAGACCTGTGAAAGATAAAGATACCTGTAATATAATCTGAAACATGATTTGGACTTGAGTGCTGAAGGATGAGTGCTTCAATGTGCTGCTTCCAATATGAAAGAGGTTGAAACCAGGTGAGAAACTTGACTTGTGGAGTCTGCAAGTTTTCCTTGTTGAGAATGAATGCAAGCATGCGAATCAGTTCAATCTGTACTGCATGGTAGTATAGTGTTGATTGAAACTATAGATACCAAAATTGTTCTGGAAACATGTACGCTTGGGTTAATCTGTAGACTATTACCCAGGGGTACTCATCTGGACAGTAAACAATTCTTTTTGGACTTCCAATCTTGTCTTGAAACAAAATCATGTAAGTGAACAACATGTTTTGTGCAAAGCTTCGAATCTTCTTAAGATCAGTTCTTGAACATCCAAGTGGAGTGTCTCCAAGAAATTCATATGGAGGTGGAGTTGGAGTGCTGGAAGGTGAACTTGAGCTATGTGTAGCAATGTAGATTAGCGAAATCTCTGAAGAAAAAGAGATTTGATCTATTGAATGAGGTGGTCTGGATAAGAAATCAGGGATCAGGTTCTTATCCCCTTTTATATGCTGAACTTTAAAATTGTATTTGTTGAACCACTCTTTCCAACGTAGCAGTTGTGGGTGTGGAATAGTTTTCTGTCTGAAATCTAACATCTTTGGAAAGGATGAACAGTTCATGACAACTGTAAAATGATGTCCTATTAGATGAAATTCAAACTTCTTGATTCCATACTTGACTGCTAGGATTTCTTTGAACGTAGAATGGTAGTGCAGCTCACTGTCTTTAAAATGACCACTGGCATATCCGCAAACTTCTTTTTTATCTTTAATAACTTCAAACAAGACTGCTCCCCAATGCTCATCAGACGCATCAGTCTGAAGTAATCTTTTTCCTGTGGAAGGAATCAGTAAATGGGGTAGTGTCTAAGTCACTGATTTGATCTTTTGAACTGCTTTTGTGTGAATGGCTGACCAGAGCGGTGCTTCTTTCTTCAACAATTGATAAAGAGGCTTTACCAACTTACTGTAATGAACAATAAATTGCCTGATATAATTGGCTATTCTCAAAAACTGTTGAATCTGCTTTATCGTGAGATTTTCATCCGGGAATTTCAAAAGTTCTTGGGCCAAGTGTGGCTGAGGCCTATAGGTTGCATTGGAAAATTGCATTCCAAGAAAATCTATTGTAGTTTGGGCCAGCTGCATCTTTGACGGGCTTAGCATGACTCCATGGGCTCTTGTGAGCTCCATAAACTTCTTGACCATTTCATTGTGGGCTTGAATATCTGGACTGAACATCAGTATATCATCAATGTAGATTAGGGCTGTATGAAGCAAAGGTTCATAAATCCTTATCATCGCCTTTTGAAATAACGAAGGTGCTACTTTCAATCCAAATGGCATCACCATCCATTCGTAGTGATGGTTTGGTATGCAGAAGGCTATTTTATACCTGTCTTCAGGTATTATGCCAAGTTGCCAAAAACCTGCCTTGAGATCAAACTTCGAAAAGATCTTTGCAGAGGCCATGAATGTGAACATGGAATCTATCCTCGGAAGAGGATACTTATCATCTCTGAGAAAGTGATTCAAAGGCTTGTAATCAATAACTAGTATTTTCTTTCCCCTGACTTGTTTTGATCTCTTATTTACATAAAATGCTTGACATGCCCAATTTGACTTAGTCAACTGAATCAATCCTTGCTTCATTAATTGAGAACATTCAGCTATGGCAAGCTTCATGTCTTCTGGTGACATACCAGGATGAGAAGCTTTAGTGGGATTGATATCTTCAGAATTCTTGAATGGAAGAGTTATAAAAAACTCTGGACGAGTCCATAATGGAGATGGATGCTTTTGAGCAAACTCTGTGTGGGACAGAGCACAGCAAAACTCTTGTAACTCCTTTACCATATCAGAAGATAAGGTTGGGTAATTTTGGGAAGGCTGTAAGGTGAAAAGAGAAGGTATGGTGGTAAATGGAATAATCTGGTTTTTGAACTTAACTCCAGTGGGTAAAATTGATAGCTTGTTCAGCTTAAAATACAAATCAAATCCAAGAACCAAATCTTTATCAGGTAGATTTGATCCTAGGACATGAGTCCAAACTGTAAGCTCTAGGAAAACTTGTATTTTAATTGGATTTCTAGTTATAAGGGTAGTAGTGAAAATCTTTCCATCAGCAGCTTGAAAGTGTTTATCATAATAAGTCCAATACCGTTCTGGAAGAATGGCTGGATTCATCATTGATCTGTGAGCTCCAGTATCAATGAGTGCTATGAGCTTAATGGGCTTTGCATACTTGTGAGGAAAGACAGTAATGGGGATTAAAGGAATTGGATGAATAGTCTGATTGGAACAAACTGAAGGTAAGGTGGATAAGGTTAAGTTTGTTATGACTAATGGATCTGGTGGAATAAGGGGAAATGGTTCAATGGTTAAAACAGGAGGTATAAAGTGATATGAAAAAATAGAGTACTGAAATTCCCTTTCTTCAAGATACTCATCATCATCAAATTCTGACTCAGAATCAGTAAATTTTGTTGCGAACAACGCTCTTGAATCAGCTTCATCGTCTAATGAAAACAATGACTCAACATCTGCATCATCTAGATCCACTTGTGTAACCTGATGAATCTTCTGGATGATCTTTACTGCTTTCTTAGGCTTGTTAGGACAATTCTTAGCAAAATGTCCCTTTTTTCCACATACTTAACATCTGTCACCCTTCTTGAATCTGCCTTTACGACATTTAAAGAACTTGTACTTCTTTCGTCGATGTCTCTTTGACTTAAAAGAATCAGGAGGTTGCCATTTGTGAAACTTTTTGGATTTCTTGGGGGTGCAAGTGCACTTCTTATTTTTGCACTTAATCTGAAGGTCTGATCTTTTGCACGCTTTCTTCCATGAAGAATCTTGGTCAAATGTCATCAGTTCCTTGACCATCTTCTGTTGTGAACAGATCTTATCTACTGCCAGTAGAATTCTTTGGTAAATTTCTCCAAGTGTAAGAGAGTTGAGATCAATATTTTTCTCTCTGAGTTGAAACTGAATGTGATTCAAAATACTGTCTGGAAAAGACATCAGGAATGCTTGTTTCAGATTAGCATAATTTTCTCCTCCAAGAAGATAAAATCTTCTGGTCATTCTCTGATAGTGCTTATCAAGGTCTTTCCATTGTAACGAACAACATTTCATTTTGAAATATTCATCCCTTTCCATATCATCGTATTCTGTTGTACTGCCAACAAACTCTTGATGTAGAGTTGTCAATATCTCAGTTATTGTCTGAGCATGGTAGAATTTTAGCATTGCTGCTTGTGGTAACCGGACAAACCAGTCATGCAAAGTGCCTGTGAATCTGGATGTAAACTCCAGAATAATAGCTGGAAATCTGGCATTAGGACGTCTTTGTTGCAATTCTATCCAAGCATAGAATTCTTGAATTCTGTCTCTCCATTTATGCGGAGGAATATCATCAAATGTGAACCAAGGGCCATTAGAAGGCATTGGTGGAACTTGTGGATTAGTTCCAGATGGAATGTTTGTATCCATTTCTTCCTCAGGTTCTTCAGTTGTATATTCTGGTTGCTGGCGGGTTGTACCGCTATGTTGTGAAGAAGCTGGATCTACCATAAATTGAATAGGTGGCATATGCTTTGGATCTGAATCATCATCCGATAGTTCAATTTGAGATTCTGAACTTTCAGATGTGATACATGGAACTTCTGGGCTTTCAACTTGTGGTAAAGCATGTAATGCTTGTTGCTCCAGAAAAGAAGTTATAACATTGGACTTGGATTCCTGAGCCATATGGGAATGGGCTACTTCTTTCTGTTTTTGAGAAGTTTCAACAATAATGGGTTCTGTCGTAACAGGAAGAGTAGGTTCTTTTATGATTAAAGGCTTTTGGACAGGAATAGTACTGGGCTGAACAGTACTGGGCCTCGGAGTGGGCTTTGGCTTTGGACTAGGCTTTAGGCCAAGATTGAGATCTTGCATCAATTTTCTGTGAAACAATTCTGAAGCCAGGCCAAATCTTTCAAGTTCTGCCTGAGAAGGCGTATGAACAGGAGGTGGTGTATACAGTGGTTGGTGAGAAGTTGGTGGATACATCGAAGTGAACAATCCCAAAGGATCTGAAGATGAAGAAGACTTCAGATAATCTCGTCTAAGATCTTGTTTCAAAGCTTTAATTTCCTTTTCAAGCTTCTGCAACTTAACTGTCTTGGCATTAAAGCTAGCATCATACATTCTTGCAGAGATCATTGCCATAAGCTCTTTGTTTAAATCTGCTTGTTGTTGTTCAAGCTTTCTGAGCAGTCCATACAACGCTTCATACTGAGAAGTTTGAGTGTTATCCAAGACAGAAACTTTATTAGCAACTCTGTCTACTTTAGTTTCTATCCTACAAATGACTGTATTTTGAGCTTGTGCATTTTGTGTCTGTAGATCCTAGCAAGATTAAAAAATGTCCTCTTAGTCTCTGAAAAATGGCCAACACCCAAAAATACAAAAATCTTCTCTTAACCCACAAGCTCACAAACTTCCTTTCTCACTATCCTCTCTCACTTTACTCCCTTAAAACTGAGCTTTTCCAGTTCACCTATAGAGTAAGAGAGTTTTTGAAGGTGAATGAAATGAAGATATGGTGTGTTAGGGTGTATTTAGGGGTATGGGAGCGGATTTAAAGAGAATGATAGAGAGAAAAATTTAATGTCTCACCTACTTTGTCTGCTTAGGCTTTACGATCGTCACTCCTCTTTCAGGGCATAGGCCTCTCCTTCACAATCATGAAGCAACTCTTCATAGCAGTGAAGAACCTTATCACGACTGTGAACTAAAGCTCGATATTTACGGTTGTGACACCAATTATCACAAGCGTGAAACTTCATATTTCAGCAACTCTCTACTTCCCAAAACTCCACTTAATTCTCCCATTTCTCACTAATCAATAACCTAACTTATAGGCCCTAATTACGAGCATTACATAAGTTGAATTTGATGAATATTCTTCATGTTTTGAATATTCAAAAGTACTTGATTTCTGTAACCATATTATGCAAGAAAGGATTGAAATTTGTTCTTGAGGCTAAAAAGTGAACATTATCTAAAAATGATGTATTTGTAAGACAATGATATTCTTGTGAAGACATGTTTAAACTTACTATTAATAAAGTTGATGTTTCTAATTATTTTCTTAAGTCTCTTTTAAACTTATGGTATACACGTTTATCACATATGAACTTTAAGTTAATTAAGTTTATGTCAAAGCATAGATTAATCTCATATACAAATGAAAACCTTAAAAAGTGTGAAATATGCATATAAGAAAACAAATGACTAAGAAACTATTTCCAAAGAATGAAAAGATCGACTAATTTGCATAAATTAATTCATTATGACATTTGTGAATTAATATATCATCAAACAAGAGGAGAAAATAGATATTTTATAACTTTCATAGATAGTCATTCAAGATATACACATGTATATTTGATGAAGACTAAAGACCAAGCATTTGAAAAGTTGAAAATCAATTGGGAAATAATATTAGTGGATAAAATTTCTCAAATGAAATTTTGAATTATTATGAAGAAAATGAATTAATACATCAAACAAATGCACTTATACTCCACAACAAAAATACTTTGGCTAAAAAAATAAAATATTAGTAGATACGGTTAATGCAATGCATACATGCAAAACTACCTATGAATCTATAGGAAAAAGTTTTATTGACAACATGTAATGAGTATAATTGTATACCTTCAAAGAAAACAAAATTTTTTTATATGATGAATGGAAAGGAAAAAGTCAAACTTAGATTATCTTAAGGTGTGAGGTTGTTTGGAATATTATAAAGTTCTTGATCCTAAAAGAACTAAATTAGGATGAAGAACTTTTAAAGGAATCTTTGCAGGTTATGCTAAAAATTCTAAGGAATATAAATTGTTAGATATAGACTATAATATTATCACTGAGTATAGGGATGTTGAATTCTTTGAAACTAGATTTCATGAGAATTCAAGTATTAATCCATAAGAATATAAAAGTAGTGCTGCAAATTTAATATAAGACACTAGTATTGATTATAACTCTTCTTTGAATGGTAAAAGAAAAGCATAAGAGTTTTCTAATAAACTTAGGAAAAGTTAAAAAGCTCAAAAGGAAAATAGTATAGGATTCAAATTTGTTTCTTCTCAATCAATGAGATTCTTCCTAGTTGAAGGAAGTAGAGATGAGGTAATTAACAAGATACCCATAGGTCTAAATTTGGATGAAGGTCTGAAGACTTATAGTGAAGCTATGACTTTAAGACATTCCAAATTTTGGAAATAAGCTATAAATGATTAAATAAATTCTATTTTAGCGAATGGTGCATGGGTATTGATTGATCTTCCACCTAGTTATAAACCAATTGGGTGAAAATAAATGTTTCAAAGGAAATATAATATCGATGATTCACTACAAACCTTTAAAGCAATGTTTGTAACAAAGAGTTTTAAGCAAAAGGAAGGAATTGACTACTTTGATACATATGCACCACTAGCAATAATCACTTTAATAAAAGTGTTGTTTGCCTTAGCATATATGTAAAATTTATATGTTCATCAAATAGATGTAAAGATGACATTCTTAAATGGTGACTTGGATGAGCAAATATACATAGAACAACCTGAAGGATTTATACTTTCTAGTAACGAAAAGAAAGTTTGCAAGTTAATAAAATCATTCAATGGATTAAAGCAAACTTTTAAACGATGGTATGAAAAATTTGGTAGTGTAATTTTATCAAATGGTTTCAAACACAATGGAGTGGATAGATACATTTATTCCAAGTTTATTAAAGACTATAGAGTAATTATTTGCTTATATGTCGATGACATGTTGTTTATTGGGACTAATATGAAATGAGTTAAAGATACTAAGAAGTATTTGGCTTATTAATTTAAAATGTAAGATTTGGGATAAGTTAATGTTATCTTAAGAATAAAAGTTAAGAAACATAGTAGGGATTTTGTTTTATGTCAATCACACTACATTGACAAGGTTTTTTCCAAGTTTAATCACTTGGGATTTAAAGAAGCTAACACTTCATTTGATGTTTCAAGTTAATAGAAAATACAGATAGGTCTATAAGTCAATTAAACTATGCAAGTGTAATTAGTAGTCTAATGTATATAATGTATTGTACTAGACTTGACATTGCATTCACAGTATGTAAACTTTTGCATTATACTCATAATTCAAACACCTATCATTGGAAAATAATAGCTAGAGTTCTTGAGTATCTTAAAAGAACTAGGTTATTGGCCTTGTTCTATAACAAGTTTCCTTTGATATTGGAAGGTTATATAGATGCTAGTTGGATAATTATTGTTAATGACAATAAGTCAATATCTAGTTGGATATTTACTTTAGGTGGAAGCACCATTTCTTAGTATACAATAGAAATCTAGACATATAGTATTAAGCCACAGCTGATGCCAACAATGTATTTGCATTATGATAGCCAAGAAATAATGTTTCAACCCTTTAGCAAGATATACAATAGAAATCTAGACATATAGTATTAAGACATAAGTATATAAGGCAACTTATATCATATGAGATAATCACAATTATCTATGTAAGGTCAAGTAATAACTTGGCTGACATATTGACTAAATGACTCTTGAAAGATATGATAAACAGTACCACAAATGCAGTGGGTCCAAAACCATTTTGATTTATTACTAATAATGGAAATCTTATCTCTCTTGTCACCTAACAATTTGAAAAGTTCAAAAGATAATGACAATTTTATTAGTGACATGCAATGAGTACCATTTTTAACATATAATGTTTATGAAAAGGAGGATAAATATATATAACATTCTTAATGAAGACAAGTTTTGGTTATGAACAATGATGTTTTAAATAACCTTTGAGAATTCTTCACTTACATGAACATTAGAAGTGGTGTTGCTTCTATCAAAATTTTTTGTAAGTGTTCATGAATTCAGGAGGTAACACAATGTCATATTGTTAAAAAAATCAGTAAGATCTATGTGTATAGCTATTATGGTATTGTCATATAGGAAACATAATTTAATAGTTTGTCACAACCTTGATTTCATTAAGACTTTAAATAGTTTATACTAGTAGAAAGTTTGAATCAAAAGACACCTTTTATAAGCATATGCCTTTCAAGTTTGATCGTGCATATCAATAACTAAATGGGTGATTTTTGAAATAGTTAGTATGAGTAATTGAAAAAGAACATTAAATCCCAGTAGCAATTTAAAATTTGCAATCTCAAAAACAATTTCGCAAGATAATTCACGGTCACAATGGAGACCACAAATTATTCTATTTTCTTTGATGTTTTGAGCACTAAAAAAGGTGGTCACGCTTTTATAAGTGCGATTGCAAAAAAGGTATTTGTGGGCAACAATGAGGTCGCAATGATCGCCTTGAACCATTTTATTTTCCAGGTCAGTGGTCACAATATGTAGCGCGGTCTTGACTAATATCACAAACTACACTACTCCCAAAGATCATACATATCGCAATCACGATATGGAAAGCATGGTCATGAATGTATTTTTAACTGTCACCCATGACTAGTTTATAAATATTGAGGTGATGATATTCAAAGCACGATCGCAAAAATAGCTATAATGGTTAATGAGTAGTTATTTAATGTTCATAGTTTTTTTTTTCAATTCCTAAAGGTTGTGACCAATCTAAATAGGTGCATAAACATTATAAATAAGTGTTTGATGATAGAATTCTATTTTTAATGAAATTCCTTCATGTTATTACTTCATTCTTCTTCTTCTTCTTCAATTTATAGGATCAAGTATTCATTCTCTAACTAGTTATTGGGTGAGTTTAATTAGTTTTGTTGCCATTAAACTCTTATTTATTTTGATATTTTTTGGAGGGAATTGTCATTATGCTCATCTAGTAATATAGTGGGGACAAATTTTTTTAAGAAGAGTTATTACTTGCAACCAAAACAATATATACAAAGATTTCATTTTACATCAATTTTTTCTAACATATTTCTCCTTTTACTATCAATAATAATATCAATGATACCTACCTCCCTCACTATTACTAACCTATTATACCTTCAAGCAACAAGATACTAGTCTTTAATTTCTACAATTTTGTTCTAGGGTTTTGAAAATTTTTAATTGGAAACAAAATAGTATATATTGTTAGGATGAGTTTCAAGTCTTTATAATATAAAAGAAGATTGTTGAATCAATTGGTCTCTTTTTACTCCTTTTGCAGCTAGTTCTTCTTCAGTTTCACTTCTAAACTCTCAACCTAGGTTTCCATTTTCATTCCCATTTGCTTCCACTTTTTGGATTTGTAATTACATGTTCTACTCTAATTCTTTCACTTGTACTAATTATTCTTAATTAGCCAATATGGTACCAAACACCTTTTTACAGTAGCCAATTTTTCAATTAGCCATCAATTCTCAAAGTTTCAATAAAACTAAGGTTTTGATTGCTTTTTAGTTTAATTTGGATTAAAAATGGAGAATATGACAAATCACAAATCCATATAAGATAACAAATTACTTGAAGAAAAATCATTATAGCACAAATGATGCTTCAAACACTGCCATGGCAACTAATTTTGACTAAAGCTTACTTTTCTATGAACTAGAAATGGGGATGAAATCAAGCAAAGGTTTTTACTTTTCAAATAAAAATCACACAACTTTAAAGCTTATGTTTTAGGTTTTTTTTTTGGAAATTACCAATTTTTTACTATTTAATATTACGATTTAAAATTTTAATTTTTAGATGCTAATATGTTTCTCTCTATATATGTTAAAATTTAATTGGCACATTGTCATATTAACAATGTTGTTTAAAGGTTAATTTTACTCTTCTAAAGTGAGATTTTAATGGCATAAATAAGATGTTAGTGGCTTATTTTGCTGAAACGTTATCATATGGGTTTATTTTTAATGATATACAAAATTAGTCAACTATTAGCAATTTATTAAACTTTTGACAATTTGTATTTGCATTGATCGAAAGGTGTGAGTTTACATCAGTATTTATATATCTCTAGATATAAAAGGGAAGAAGAATAATAAATACAAAATAGGAATAGGAATATTTCATAATACTAATCAAAATTAGAATCCTAATGTAAATGGAAAGATGATAATCTAGAATAGCATAATGATATGTTCCTTAATAGGAAAAATATAATCCACGACATCTCTCCTCAAGTTGAAGATAGGTGATCACCAATCAAAGTTTGTCTTGGTGCACCTCAAATAAATATTGTCCCAATAGCTTTGTAAGAAAATATATTAATTGATCATAAGTGGATAAATATTGAATTAATTTGAAGGCAGTTGAGAATATTTTGTTCTATAACAATATGATAATCAAGTTCCACATACTTAGTACGAGCATGAAAAGTAGAATTAGCACACATATAAATGACACCAATTGAAGATCTAGCAATGATAGGTTGCATTTTTATTGGTAGTAGGTTAAATTTTTGCCCAAACAAACATTATAGTCATTTGTAGAATGCTAATCATGGGGACATCTTGAAAAAGTCACAATCTTTAGCAAAGTGCAAATTAAATTGGGAAATGTCATTGAGATAGCAAAGCAAACACTTCAAATCTTTTTTATGCTCATTAATAGGACAATGAGAGAGCTTGTTAACAAAAAAAAAGTATTGTTTGGCCTTAGGGGTGTATATAGTCTAATCAAATCCGAAAATCGTAAAATCTCCAAAACCTTATTGAAATGTTGGTTGTTTTTAAATATAAGTATTGTATTTTATTGCCTAAAATAAATCTTCGTATTGTATTATCCCAAAAATTTAGAATAGTTTGGTGCAGTTTTTCAGTTCTTTTTGTGCTAAACAATATAGTAAAATAGTTTGGTACTCCAATAATATAACTGATATAAACACAAAATAATTCCCCAAAAATAAGATAAAAGTAATTTTATAATAAATTATTTCAAAAAAAAAAGTAAATCACACTCTCCAATTATTGTCATCTTTCGTAAATCATATCTTTTAAATGAATGAATTTATAGAAATTTCTCACTATATCAAAAACAAATAAATTGAAGTAATATCCTACATAAGTGTTTCCATAAAAATAATTAGACCATAAAAGACAAAAAAAAATTAAATTTAGTATTTTATTGTGGATCTTTAAATAAAAATTCAGTCTTAATTTTTAGTGACCAACTTTTTGAAATTTAAGATAAAAAAAAAATTTAGTCTAAAACAAAAAGGAATAAAACTTTCATATTTTCCTTAAACCTTAATCTTTATTTTCAAAATATTTTAAATATACTAGATAACAAAGTTAGAAAATTCTAAATTAAATAATTTAAAAATGAAAAAAATAAATATGTAGAAAAACTAAATAAAATAAAAAAATTTAACAATTCAAAAAAAATCATATTAGAAAATTTTGATAGTTATATACATATTAGATTAGAAAATATTAATTACATACCAACTGCTTATTATGATTATAATATATATGTTATATAATACATTGACAACTGATTTAATTAAATATAATTTTAAATTAACTAATCATGTGTTGATATAAAAATAAATAATTTTTTTTTACGTACAATATGATTAAAAAAATTTACACTTAGCTACATAGACTTATATAAAATTTTTAATATAAATATCAAAATTTTATTCAAATATTTGTTGAACAAAAATAAAAATAAAAATTTTATGATTACATATTAAAATTTTAATTTTAAAATTAAAAATAAGATTAAAATTTATTATAAATTATGTTTTGATATTTTATTCTATTTTTTTAGTTCATCCCAAAAATTATTTTATAATACAAGAGAAAATGAAATATAAGTTGTAATATATATTAACTTTAATTAATTCACTACAATCATTTATGCGAACTAATTTTTTTTATCAATTCTCTAATAATATAATTATGAAAAAAAATATCAGTGTTTGTTAAGAAATTATACAATAAATTGGTTATAGTTAAATTAATAAAATTAATATCATAACAATATTAAAAAATAAATTTCAATAGTTAGTAATAAATTAAAAAATAAATTACATGTGGTTGAATTAAATACATATAAAACGAGTAACTTCATATTTTATGGTAGATTTATCATTAACATTTAGATATTTGATTTAACATTAGTGTATTTTTTTAAAAAATTTATATATAGCTAGCTACATATACTTATATAGTCATATATATTATAATATATATGTTATATAATACATTGACAGTTAATTGAATTAAATACAATTTTAAATTCTTCAACCATGTGTCGATCTAGAAAAAAAGTTGAATTTATTTTATGTACAATATAATTATTTAAAAATTTACACATAGCTATAGAGATTCATATAAAAAATTTAAAATTTTATTCAAATATTTGTTGGACAAAAATAAAAAATTTTATTTTATTATTATATATTAAAATTTTAAACAAGATTAAAATTTATTATAAATTTTGTTTTGAAATTTTATTCTTTTTTTTTTTTTAGTCCATCGCAAAAACTCTTTTATAATACAAAAGGAAAACAAATATAAGTTTGTAATATATATTAACTTTGATTATGTTATCTGATTGATTCACTATAATTATTTATGTGAACTAATTTTTTTTATCAATTCTGTAATAATATAAATAAGAAAAATAATAATCATGCAATAAATTGGTTGTATTTAAATTAATTAAATTAATAGAATAATAATAATTAATGAGGTTAAAAAATAAATTTCAGTAGTTAGAAATAAATTAAAAAATAAATTGTATGCATTTAAATTAGATACATTTAGAGTAAGTAACTATATATTTTATGGTAGATTTATAATTAAAAATTAGATATTTGATTTAAACTTAGTGTATTTATGATGTAATTTTTTTTAGAGTAATTATGAAATATAGAAAATTTAGTTTAGAAAAATCAATATTTTTTGTTAATGATTTTTTTATAATGATATTAAATTGAAAATGCACTTAAATATTATAATTTTTTTATATATTTTTCTTTGTAAATTATTTATTAATTATAAAAGTCATATATTGTGGGTTTCTAATTAAATCTCAGCATATCAATAAAAATATGATTTTATTATTGATAAACATATGTATGTATATATGTACTTAGAGAAATTAAGGTATGATACCGTATATACAGTAATTATTGAGAGATTGTAAAGTCCAAATGGTGACTCTGGCCATGAAGCTTTCTGGAAGAATTTGACATGTTATCTCACGGGCGTGACTGATTTGATCATTCATGATTGGTATGATCCTTCATGGCCGTGAACTTTGAATAGTGGCAAGTTGGCGCTAAGCTATATTCATAGGCGTGACATAAGTAGTCACGGGCATGACTTTGCTATTTCTTCTGATTTTGATCTTCAAAAGTTGTCTTTCATTCTTGCATCAAATTATATTCATGATATATCATGTTCAAAATACTTAGAACACAAGCATTATTAAATACATTATTGTTATTTTATTTGTTAGAATCAAAATGATAGAAATACCCCTCAAGGTTCAATAATCTCCCCCTTTTTAATGGTGACAAATAATCTAGCAATATATATTTTTGAGAAGTCTCCCCCTCAAAAGATGCTTAAGACAAAATAATAGAGTGCAAGAATTGAAAGACATATAACATGGTTCTTTGCTAACTAGTTAGGTATATTCAAGGTATATCCTAAGTATATCAAAGTTATTTGCTAACAAGTTAGGTATATGCAAGGTATATCAAAGTTATTTGCTAACTAGTTAGGTATATGCAAGGTATATGTGAGGTATATTTTATGTATATTATCAGGAAAAAAAAATTACATATTCAATCCATACATTGCATAGTAACATATATCTATTGACCACACATTTGCATATATTGCTAGGTTCTCCCCATTTTGTCATCAACAAAACAAACCATAAAAAATGAATTGATAATAGGATAATTGTATTAACAAAAGGCGAAGGATTACAAAGTTTCAAAGAAAAACATAAAGTAAAGTCCTATAACATTAAAGATAAATCTACTACATGAAAACTAGGACTCTAATTAGGCTTCATGCCTGACAGATCATCTCTAAGGCGTCCTACCTCTGCCTCGAGGCTATCCATTCGAGATTCCATAAAATATTTGAGGTTTTCCAACCTCTCATCGATGGAAGACTACATTAAGTCAAAGCGAGGTGCTAAAAGATCAGCAATTTGTTGTGTTAAGCTGGGTGTAGAATTCGATGATTGACCAACCTCTTGCTCAACCTCTGGTGTCGCTGTTTCGACTCAGACTCATTTTTGTTGTTGGATACCTTAGAGGCCAGTTTTGAAATCATCAGTGTCCTAGCTTTCCCAATCAATTTCACCAGCTAGAGTTGTGAAATAGTAGTAGACATTATTTTCATAAATAATACGGACAATTGCTCCCATCTTTATGAAGGACTCGACATCTAGTCAGTCTCGTGGATGTGCTAGAATAAAGTTGTAATTATGCTCATCGAGTTTTAGATATCCTAGCTCAATGGCAAGGTGAGTCACATACCCATCAATCAAGATATCTCCCGATGGCTTTGTTGCAATTGAAAGAAGATGATTTGCAAACCATCAAGACAGAGCTACAAATAGACATCTTTGTGCCATTTCCAATAAGAAGAGCTTCAATTTTCTGATTGCCCCATTGCTATCTCCTCTAGCAAATATACTATAGGTAAGAAACCTATGTAAATATTTATGCATAGGGGACCAAAGATGTGTGCTATTAGTCTTCTTCACATCCCAGTTACATTCCAAACCCAAAATGAGTCCAAGCTGAATTGGCATAGAATTCCACTTCACTCTCATTGAGAATGTCATATGAGGGAAGCTTGAAAATTGTGCCAAACTCCGCAACTGAAAGAGTGTTCGGATGCTTACAGAGTTGGAATTTTACAGTTCCAATAGGAAAGACTTGCAATGTGATAAGAAACTCGAGAGTTGGTTCCCTTAGCATTGACTGATGAATGTCCATGAAATCCTTAAGATGACAAGCTTGTAATTATTCTATGATACTTGTCTCAAGACTGAGAGTCTTAACAACATTCCATTTGAAGGAACGAGACGAAAGTAGGGGGCCTTTTCTTTAGAATGACATATCTTGGATGGCAATGCTCTGGAATGATGTTTAGATGAGCCGGGTTCCATTGTGATAATTTTGGAACAGGGATTTGGAGATTGAGATTTTCGGACCAAGGATTTTAGAACAAACCTAGAGATGTTGAGATTCTTCAAAGACAAAGAGGTTTGAAAGAATTTATAGATTGAAATGAATATTAGAAGGCCGAATTTTCTGAGAAATATTGAATGAGAGCTTTAATTGGGAGAATTTTTAAAGTTGGAAAAGAGAAAAATGGCAGAAATCTTGTTTTATAGTCGACATATTCACGGCCGTGAATGGTCTATCACGGGCATGAATAATCGTAGTCACGCTTTGTTGAAAAAGCGCTCTAGCTGCGATAAAGGATACGAATCGATTCATGGTCATGACATTAAATAGTCATGGGCGATACTTATGAATTTCATGGCAGTGACAAAATGAGTCACAGTCATGAAGAGCAATCTTCACTACTTCTAAGTGTGAAGCAACGTGTAAAACAAAGCGTGAATGTCAAATGATGTCTTATGTTAATATGCTTACTTCTAGAGTGTTGAATAGGATTCTTAGAAAGGTTCATGGAATTTGTATTGTCACATTTGATGGATATATAGTCCAAACTATAACCATAATCCTTAAATTGTTGTTTCATCTATAAGATTTGAGTGCAACAACATTCTATTGCCACATATTCTGTTTCAGCGGTAAAAAGGGCAACCAAAACTTGTTTCTTGCTAAACCAAGAGACTAAGCATTCACCAATAAAGTGATAAATGTCTGAAATACTCTTTCTATCCAAGAGACTATCAGCATAATCTACATCTGAATATCCTATGATATGAAAGGATGAATTTCTAGGATACCATAAGCCTAAATGCAATGTGTCATGTAAATATTTAAAGATTCTTTTTACAATATTCAAATGTGATTCTTTAGGACAAGATTGAAATCTAGCACATAAGCATACACTATACATTATATCGGGCCTAGAGGTAGTAAGATATAAAAGTGATCTGATCATACCTCTATAGAGTTTTTCATTAATGTTCTTACCCTTTTCATTTTTGTCCAATTTTGTTCATGTTTATTGGAGTCTTAGCATTTTTGCATCCTTCCATTCCAAATTTCTTGATTAAATATTTGGCATACTTGGATTGGTTGATGAATATGCCCTCATTGTTTTGTTTTATTTGTAGAACAAGGAAGAACTTAAGCTCACCCATCATGCTCATTTCAAATTCCCTAGTCATACACTTAGCAAATTTTGGCAAAGCAATTCATTAGTAGACCTAAATACGATGTCATCAATATAAATTTGAACAATTAGAATATCATGCTTATTCTTTTTAATAAATAAAGTTGTGTCAACATTTCCTTTTGAAAAATTATTTTCTAAAAGGAAAGAACTTAGTCTTTCATACCAAGCTCTTGGAGCTTGTTTCAAACCATACAAAGTTTTTGAAAGTTTAAAAACATGATAATGCAAATTATGACTTTCAAAACTCGGGGGTTGTTCTACATAAACTTCCTCTTCTATAAAACCATTTAAGAAAGCACTTTTGACATCCATTTGAAAGAGTTTAAAATTCATATGGCATGCAAATGCTAAAAGAATTCTTATGGCTTCTAATCTAGCTACCGGAGCATACGTCTCATCATAATTTATACCTTCTTCTTGATTATAACCCTTTGCAACTAACCTAGTTTTATTCCTAGTTATTGAATCTTGTTCATCTAGTTTATTTCTAAATACCCATTCACTACCAATGATGTGATGCTTTTTTGGGTCTAGGAACTAAGGTCTATACCTTACTTCTCTCAAATTTGTTGAGTTTTTCTTGCATAGCAATCACCCAATTTTCATCATTAAGAGCCTCAACAATATCTTTAGGCTCAATTTGAGAGACAAATGCAAGGTTATAATCTAAGAGTTTGAGATGAGATCTAGTACTTACACCTTTAGTAGGATCACCGATAATTTGTTCCTTGGGGTGATCTTTTGTCATTTTTCATTCCTTTGGAAGCTTTTGTTTGTCTTGCACTTGAGCTTGAGGTATAGAGACATCTTTATGTGAGTTTTCTTGATCATTATCATCTTTCTCATAATCAAGATCAAGCTTTTCCATTATACCTACAATATCATCAAGAACACTACCTTTCACAAGATCAAGTTTACTAGATTGATCAAAAACAACATACATAGATTCTTCAACAATTAATAACCTTTTATTAAAGACTCTATAAGTTTTGCTAGTGGTGGAGTATCCTAAAAAGATACCTTATTGGATTTATAGGCAAAATTTCCAAGGTTGTCCTTGGTATTTAATATGAAACACTTGCATCTAAATACTCTAAAGTATGATATCATGCGTTTTTTTTCATTCCATAACTCAAAAGAAGTTTTGTTTAAGAGTGGTCTTTTGAAAACTCGATTTGAAATATAACATGCAATATTGGTGGCTTCAGCCTAAAAGTAGGTTGGTAGCCCATACTCATTGAGCATTGTTCGAGCCATTTCAATTAAAGTTTGATTTTTCCTTTCAACTACCCCATTTTGTTGAGGTGTTCTAGGAGTTGAAAAATTTTGTGAAATACCATGTCCTAGACAAAAATTTTCAAATTTTTCATTTTCAAACTATTTGCCATGATCGCTTTTTATTTTTGAAATAAAATATCATTTTTCGTTTTGAACTCTCTTAGAAAAGTTTTTAAATGATTCAAAAGCATCACTCTTTTGAGCTAAGAAAATTATCCAAGTGAATCTAGAGTAATCATCAACAATGACAAAAATATAGTATTTACCTCCTAAGCTAGCAACTCTAGTAGGTCTAAAAAGATCTAAATGCAAAAGTTATAGAGGTTTTGAGGTACTTACAATATTTTTGGATTTGAAGGAGGACTTATGTTGTTTTCCTCTTTGCCAAGATTCACATGTCTTATTCTTTTCAAAGACTCTTGATAGTCCACTTACTGGCTTTTTTTTGCTACGACTTTTAATTAAATTTATGCTTACATGACCAAGCCTTCTATGTCATAGCCAACATTCATCACTAGTAGTCATAAGACACTTAGAGGAAATGTTAGATATTTCATGTAAATCTATTATGTAAGTATTGACATCTCTATTTCCTTTGAATATCTCTTGGCCACTAAAGGAGGTTACAAGACATTCATCTAAGGTAAAGATTACTTGGTTTCCCTTATTACATAATTGACTCTCATTTAACAAATTATGTTTCAAACCATCAACAAGTAAAACATCTTCAATGAAAATAGTATTATTAACACCAATGGAGCCAATGTCAATTACCTTACCCTTAACATTGTTCTCGAATGTTACCATACCACCATCAATACTTTTAATGTCATTGAATAACAGTTCTTTATTTCCAGTCATATGCCTTGAGCATCCACTATCCACAAGTCAAGCATTATCTTTTATAGCGGACTTGAGGCATACCTATAAAATAACAATTTAGGTGTAGTTTTTACGTACCCAAATGAACTTAGGTCTTTGGGGGTTAGCACATAAAGATTCCCAATGAGTCTTTCTTATCCAACAATATTTGTTGATGTGACCAAATTTCTTACAATAATTACATTATTTAGCTCTAAACATGTTTTTTTTTGGTTTTACCATGCTTTTAGGTCTCATTATCCTTTTAGATAGAGTTTATGAGCAGTGACATGCACATTCATGATGAATAGGTGTTTTCCTAGGTGTGTGCCTCTTATACATGAAGGCATGATTGACCTTTTGACGTGTCCCTCTTAAGCTATACGACCATTGACCATTCTTTTTATAAATAAAAGGTTTAGTGTGTGTTATGCTCTTAACCCTTGGGACTATTACTTATATTTTGGAGTTTTGAGGTGCACTTGACTTAACAAAAGTGGTCTTATGAGATAAAGATGATGTTCCATTAAATCCTAGACCATGTCTTATTAAAGGTGGTCTTTGGGACACTATGAGAGTATCTAAACTCTTCTTGCCTTTATGAAATCTTGAAATAGAGTTTCTAAGTTCCTCAACTTCATTTTTCAAAATATTATTTTTTTAAGCAAGGATTTAGTTAAGGGTCTAGAGGAATACTCATCTAATGATTTTTGAAGAGTTTCATTAGAAGTTTTAAGATCAAGATTTTCCTTTTGTAAAACTTCCATTTGGTTTTTCAAATTTAAAATATTATTTTTGTAAGCATTGAATTTACATCTATATTTTTCTAATTCTTGGTTCAATACTTCTATTAAACTCTGCTCATCATCATCTTCACTATCATTTTTATCACTATTATCATTATTAAATGAGTATGAGTAAGAAGGGCCTACATCATCCGTGAAGTGATTCTCTAAAGCCATGAAGTGATCCTCTAAAGCCATGAAGCATAGGTTGACCTCTTCACCTTCATTGTCATCTTTTTCACTTGAAGAGCTTTCGTCATCCCATGTGGCTTTGTGACATTTCTCCCCATTATCTTTTTGATATTTTTTCTTGTGTTTCTTAAGCTTTGGACATTCTGGTTTGATATGTCCTTTCTTCCCACACGCATAACATTTTACCTCCTCTTTATTTCTTTGAGATTCATTTGAGGAGTGTTTGAGATTTCTTTGTTTGAAGTTTTGAGAGTTGCCAATTCTGTTTTCAATTATTCTTTTTAATCTTCTTGAGAGCATGCCAATGTCCTCATTTGCATCATCACTCTTTTCTTCGTCATCTTCAACTTCTTCTTGAGATTTTGAAGTAGAGACTTTGAATGTTATAGGCTTTCTTTTTTTTTTTGGTTTGGCTTCAAGTTCTCTATCTCTCTTTACCACCATTTCGTGTGTTAGAAGTTTGCCAATAAGCACATCGGTAGGCATAAAGCTCACGTCTTCATTGGCTTCTTCTATACCTGTAACTCTTGAACCATAGTCTTTGAGAGGAAGGCTTCTCAGAATTTTATTGTTTACATCTTCTAAGCTTAAGTGCTTTCCAAGCTTTCTCATGCCATTTATGATGGCTAGCAGACGGTTCATCATATCAGTGATAAATTCATTGGATTTCAACTTGAAGAGTTCATATTCTAAAGTGAGAAGTTAAATCTTCTTGGATTTAACTTGATTGGTTTCTTCATGATAATTCTCCAATGTCTTCCACACACTATATACGGTAGGGGAGTGTTGGATTCTGCCACATTCTTCAATGGATAGAGAGCCTGTGAGGATTGTCATTGCCTTTTTGTTTTTGAAGTTTGCTCTACGTTGAGGCTTTGTCCAATCATCTCTTGAAAGAACTTCTTTTTCACTATCAACTCCTCTCCTAGTTGGTGGTATCCATTCTTTCCGAACACTATCCCAAACTTCAATTCCCTCACTATCAAGATATGTCTCCATCCGAAACTTCCAATGAGCGTAGTTTGCTCTATCAAAGTAAGGCTTGAGACTTTGAAATCCTTCACTGGTCATTTCCTGATCTTTGCCAGCGCTTTTTAGGCTTTGTTGCTAGACAAGCTCTGATACCAATTGTTGCCCAATCAATGAACCAAAAAGGGGATTGAATTGGTTCTGAAATGAAAAATTTCTTGACTTTAAGTGCAAAATAAAATTAAATAGAGTAGGGAAGGAGAGATATCACATGCAAGATTTATAAAGGTTCGGGTATTAATAAACTTTACTCCTCTTCCCAATCTCAATTAAGTGTTTTACTAACACACTAAGTGTTACAATGGAGTTTTACAAGCTTATTCCCAACTATATTATTTCTATCAATGGCTAACACCTAATCCAAAAATTTCCTTGTGTTTTAATGGCTTACACAATAAATCAATTCCTTGTGTTTTATGGCTCACACAATAAACCCTTACAAGTGTTTCAATCTTAACCCAATATGCCCAAAATCACTTGATTAATTGTTTACAATGAAAACACCCACCAACCTACAATGCTCAGAAATTATGAGCAATTAGGTTTTTATAAAGAATAAAGGTTTTGCTAAAAATAATTAATGCACAAGGATACAACATAAAGATTCAAAGTAATTGTTATTCTTTTTTTTAGGATTCATAAATGACTTACATTTATAGTTCCTCTGTGAATTATAGCCGTTTGGGTGCATTTAATGCGAAAATAGTCATTGAACCAACTCTTAACTTCGCGCCTGACATGTTTCTCTATCCTCATTCACGGGCGTGAATATGTGTGTCACAGTTGTGAATGTTCTTCCAAGTCCTGATCCAAATGGTGAATCTGGCCGTGAAGCTCTCTGGAAGAATTTGAAGTGTTTGATCATGGGCGTGAATATTCTTCCAAGCCGTGGTCCAAGTGGTGACTCTAGCCATAAAGTTCTCTAGAAGAATTTGACATGTTATCTCACAGGCGTGACTATCTTCATGGGCATGACTGATTTGATCATTCACGATTGGTATGATCCTTCATGGCCATGAACTTTGAATGGTGGCAAGTTGGCGCTAAGCTATATTCACGGGCGTGACTTTGCTATTTCTTCTGATTTTGATCTTCAAAAGTTGTCTTTCATTCTTGCATCAAATTTTATTCATGATATATCATGTTCAACATACTTAGAACACAAGCATTGTTAAATACATTATTGCTATTGTATTTGTTAGCATCAAAATGACGGAAATACCCCTCAAGGTTCAACAAAAATAATGCCCTAGATCTATCTCTTCTTGTATCCAATGATGCCTTGTTCATTATAGCAGATGCACAAAATGCTCCCACATATGTGTAGATTCCCATACAAATTCCAAGAGATGAACTCATTAAATTGTTACTTGAATCTTGGGTGAAAATTATGAAAAAATTCAAAGCAATGCTCAGCCTGTTCAATAATAAGAATCAAAATTTGTCCAAAAGCCTGACGAAACTATGGAAATAAAATTTCTCAGATCCATAGAAACAAGTCCAAGCACTTCCATGTTTACTACACAATTCATGATCCAGCCATATGAAGCAAAAGAAAATATAGTCTTCACAGGTTTTACTGCAAATGGAAAACCAATCTATTCTATGTACCAAGGATCACATAAGGTACTAGACATAGATTGTGATTGTGAAAATTGCAGACAATAAGCTTGTTATGATTATTGTAAGGAAGAATCATTAACACCAAGAAAGAGGAAAAAGAAAGTACCCTCATAAAAGATCATGAAAAAAATTTGATGATAATGATCCATCGGTTGGACTACTTGGTCAACCTTCTGGAAATATATGATTATGTGGTCATATTCTCTAAGCCACCATCATTCAAATCAAAGATACCTGCCCATCTATCCCTCAATGGGATGAGCCAGAAATAAAACCTCCAAGACAAGAGCCGCCTTCATCAGCTCCACTTTCAATCTACAAAAAAGGATTGGAACGATTTCAAAAGCATGAACCTCATAAACAGTGGATTTCAAAATCTTGTTAAAGTCAAGCTATTACTCAGATCCAATCAGAAAAATTGGAAGTTTACTCAATTCCAACAGTGTGCATATTCGGTCCTTAGGAACATGAATTTCCACCTCTACAGGAAATAGTTGATCCAAATATACATGTCAAAAAGATTCCATGGGTAAAATCTCTAGGTTCAGATGCTCAAAAAAGACCTAGAGAAATCACAATTAGTGAATCTATTCTCAATTGGCAAACAAACAATGTTTTAGCCCAAAACAAAGTTCTTGAGAAAATTGATAAAAAGGTAGATCAAGTTTCTCAACAGATAAATCAACTTGAATCTGATGTCAACATATAATTAAGTTGACAACAGGAGTTTATGCTTCGACTCCATAAACAAATAATGAAATTTCACCAAGAAATCATGCAGATGATCTAGAGTCAAGCCAGTGGACCTCAATTTTTACAAAAATAAGAGGAGATATCTCTATTAAAAGTTCAATTGGCCCAGGTTGAAAAGGATTTACAAATTAAAACACCTTTTAACCTTTTTGCTTTTGTAAGCACTCATCCTTTACCAGAACATGTTATCCAAAATACTTTTGCTCAACCACATGTTGATCCAATTCTTCTCCAACATCAAAATTTCCAAAATATGATGAGAGAAAAAACCTTTTTCACAAAAAAGTCCATCCAAAAAGAAACAAACCAAAATTTCACCACAATAACGGTTTCTCCATCAACTACCTCATCATCTGAAACTGCACCTATTCCAAAAAGACCAAATAAATAACCAGTTTTGGATCCTTTTTAGGATTCACATGATCCATATCAATAAATGGTTCAAACACAGCAAAACAAGATCACTTTTCTTCTTCAAACCTATATTAAGCAAAACCAGTCTTAGCAAAATCATCAAGTTTATTCGCAATCTGACACTTCTAAAACAATGTCAGAAAATGAGTCTATAAGCACTGAGGAATCTTTTCCATCAATAAAGATGGCTAATCCAATAGAATCTTCTATCCATTTAGGAAAAACACAAGCTACACCTCCACAGCCTACACCAATTGTAAAGAGTTTATGGATGAATTTCAATCTTATCGTATAAAGACTTCAAATGGTCTATGGTTCTCAATGGACAACATTGTTCCTAGCCAAAAGAGAGCCAAGCTCCTTGAAATGTATGCATGGATGGAAACCATAATCCAAGTAGGAGCTTCATTATAGAAAGTTTTACAGGAGTTCACTACCAGATTTACTAGTAGTTTGCGAGAATGGTGGATAAGAGTAAGTGAGTATGAAAAGGTAATTTTTTGTCAACTTCCTACTATTGTTGCAGCATTGACATATGTTGAAGTTGAGTTCATTGGAACTCCTCAAGATTCTTTAGAAATTTTTCCAATTAAAATGTTGTTCTCTAAAAAGAAAAGATCTTGAAAAACACTACATACAAGTAGTTGAAAGATATTACCAAATTGGTTTTGGTGATATTAATCTAAAACATCGGTTCTTTAATTCTATCCCAGAAGAGTTACGTGAAGCTACTCTCAGATATTTCAGAAAGTATGGAATCACTCCAAAAGATTATTCATTGGCACAAATCTATCAGAAAATGATGATTGTTCTTGATGAGATATGTTCCAGCAGAAAGCAAATAAAAGAAGCTTTAAAAATGACAAATAGAAAAAACATGGAGGCAATCTGTTCTCAACCAGACCAGATGATCAAATGTTCAGACAAGCAAAATTGTGATTGCAGACATTACAAAAAGAACAAGCATTAAAAAAACACACAAATACAAGAATGGTCCTTCCATAAGAAATACAAGAAGTTCAAATACTTCAAAAATAAAAATAGGAGATTCAAAAAGTCTGATCAATGCAATCTCTGTGGAAAAAGGTACACTTTGCAAAATGATGTTCAAACATACCAAAACAAGTTGTACAGTTAATTCGGCATTTGGAATAACAATTTGATATTAGTCTTGATAATGTTGATATTGAATCACTATTTTCAATAAACGAAGAACCAAATGAAGATTCCCTTATGGGAATTGAAGCTCTAAGTTTTTCCTCAGATTCTAATGAAGAATGCTTTTCTGTTGCGAAAATCGGCCTAAGTCTAGTTCAAACTATTGCAACAACTCAAAAACAAGTAGTTTCATACTGTCCAATTCAATTGTTTACTGATAAATATGAAATGTCCATTAAGGTTATAGCTTCATTGATATAGGATCCCATAGAATCATTGTCAACCCAAAACTCTTTCCAAATCACTTTTAAAAAGCCCACAAAGAATTTTTTTAAAGCAGCAAATGGAGAATTATTTTCAACAAATTGGATTACAGTCAAACCCATTAAAATCCAATTCCTTCTGAATTGTTCTATATGGACCAAAATTTTAGGTTCATATTTACCCAAAAAAGACATTTTAATTTATTTTAACGTTTCGAGTCAATTAGCAAATATATCCATTATTGTTCAAGCTCTTAAGATAAAGAAATGTTTCCTTCCTTACACATCAACCCCAAATTTATTTATGGCTTTCATATCAGACCCATTTTGCTATATTCATGCCTAGATTGTAAAATAGAGCTATTCTGACAGCCATGTAGACTTTCTTCAAAAATGTCAAAGCCCACTTTAGACTATACAAAAGTTCTACATCTCCCTACCATTCAAACAAAATGAGGATATCAATCCTACTAAGGCAACTCATCCTAGTATGAATCTAGATGATCAGTCAATGGCAATTCAAGAATGTTCCTAGCTTTTCCAACAAGGTCTCATTTAGCCAACTAAATCAGACTGGACATGCCAAACATTTTATGTGAATAAATGTTCTATGCAAGTTAGAGGAAAAAAGAGATTGGTAATTAACTATAAGCCTTTAAATTATTTTTTGAAAGATGACAAGTTTCCTCTACCTAAGATATCATCGTTATATTCGTTCTTCAAGGATACAAATATCTTTTCTAAATTTGATCTTAAATCAGGATTTTGGCAATTGGGGATACATCCTGATGATAGGCATAAAAAAATCTTTTGCATTCCTAATCATCATTACCAGTAGACGGTAATGCCTTTTGTTCTGAAAGTTGTACCATGACTCTTTCAAAAAGCAATGACAAAAATCTATGCTCTGATCTTATCCTCAGCATTGATTTACATAGATGAGATTCTGCTTTTTTCAAAAGATGTTAATAGTCACAAACAATTATTAAAGCAGTTTGTATAATTGACAGCATAATATGGAGTGATAATTTCTGAAAGAAATATGCATCTCACAAAAAAGGAGATAAAATTTATGGAGATGAAATTTAAAGACAAAACATATCAACCTTGTCCACACATCAGTCTTAAATTATTAAAGTTCCTTGACAATGAATTGACACAAAAGCATATACAACAATTTTTAGGAATTGCAAATTACGTCAAAGACTTTATTCCCCACTTCACAAAAGTTGCTCAACCACTTCGTTACTTATTGAAAAAAGATGCCCTACCATGATTACATGCTCAATCAACAGCTGTAAAATAGATAAAGAAAATCTGTGAAAATCTTCCACCTTTGCATATCCCGATAGAAGGAAAAAGAATACTCTAGATAGATGCTAGTGATGAGTAATTAGGAGCTATTATTTTGGAAAAAAAAAGATGGACAATGATAAATCTGTGCACATGCAAGTGGTCGCTTCAATGACTCAGAATGTCACTATCATTCCACATTTAAAGAGATATTAGCTGTAAATTATGATATTAGAAAATTTGAGTCTCATTTAATTGGTCATAACTTCACAGTTCTGATAGATTGCTCATCCTTCCCAAAGATTCTTAATTTCAAGGGAAAGTAAATTCCACATTCACAATTATTGAGATGAAATGATTGGTTTTCTAAGTACAGCTTCAATGTAGAGCATATAAAAGGAGATAGGAACTTCATTTCTGATTTTCTATCCAGACCATTTTCCAAGCAACTTAGCTTAATCACGGAAACACAGACAATTCCACTAATACTCATGGAAAGTTCAAGTTTCTCTCCATATCCACCCTCGTTGATCAAAGTTATGAACAAAGATCAAAGAAAAGTTCTCATTGTTGATGCTTAGTTAACAACCATTAGAAAATATGTAGAAACCTTCCTGAAACCAGAAGCTTTTCATCTAAACTATCCTTTCATTAATGTTTTTAAGCTTCATCTTGTTTGACAATTCCCTGAAGAATCCCTCCAAATGCTATGGTACATGTGTGTTATGTATCACATGACTTTTGAATTTTGTCCAGTTTGTTGGTATAATTCTATTACATCAAGGACACTGCCAAAAAACTCAAAAAAATTTTGGTTGGTTCAAACTTATAGCAGTTTGGCAACAATCCCTATTTCTTCTTCTCCAATAAGATGCATTACATTATCATCTTACATTAGGATGAACATTTCTCTACTTTTGAAGTTTATAAAAGTTACCCTTACTCTCTCTGGAGAAACTGTGGTTCTCACCTTTTAGAGGTAAAAGAACTCAAAGATCAATGACAGCAAGAAATCAGTATATTCCACAAGAAATCTGGCCAAAGTACCAAGATGATGCACCTTGGGAGGCTATTCCATCATCCTACATAGAAGGATTAAAAAGAGAAGAAGAGATACATCGAGCAATTATCTCTGCTGAACAAATGCCTCCACCAACACATAAAAAGGGACCCTCAACAATAATCAATTATAATTTAGATGACTACATGAAAATGAACCTATCACCTAGTCATGAACCAATACATAAAGACTATGTAATCCATATTATATTTTGTATAATTAGGCGTGTTTTGTTGCTTTGAAAAAGTAAATATTATTATTTTTACTTTTGTTTGCTTTTGAAAAAGTAAGGATCCTGATAATTTTTACTTTAATAATGTAAGTTTGCTTTTGAGCATTCTATATAAGGAAGCTCACTCATTTGTATAAGGTAGAACAAATTTGGAATAAAGATCCCTGGTGTGTTTTAACTATGTCTTTCTAAAAACTCTCTTTCCTCAATCATTAGATAATTACCATATATATCTAGTATGACTTCTTTTCATAGATATCCATAGCCAAGTTCTTCTCTGTCTTCCGAATGAGGCTATTAATGCACCAAAGTAGATAACTAAAAGGCAAGTCGTTGAGTGCCCAAGAGAAGCCTTGTTGGCTAACATATCTATTATTTATGCTGAAACATCGATAGTGGTCATTAGAAGACATATCCATATATAATTATAAATATTAAATTTAAGACAATTAAAAAAAAGTCATATGGATTGAATAAATTATAATAAACAGTTGGTATGGAATCATTTAAGTTTAATATATTTTAATTATTATGATAAAAAATTATATTAAAATATTTATTATATTGATTTATTATATATTTATAATATACTTTTTTATAAATTTAGATTTATTGCATATTATAATTAGAAAAATTATAAATGAAAAAAATATATAATTAGTGGTAAAAAAGATAGAGTGAAAAAGGAAAATAACAATATTTTATAATTATTTTTTATTCATTTAATAAAAAAGATAGTTCATTTCTCTAGATGGTTAGTTTATTTTAAATTTACATAGAATTTATGAGTTTAATTATTTACACCACCATCATAAAATTTTCAATATATAAAATTGTTTTTAACATATTAAAAATTTTAATTATTTAAATTCATTGTTATTATAAATGTGATATTATTTTTATTAACTAATTAATAAATTTATAATTTTAATTTTATGGCAATAAAAGTATATAAATTATAAAATTATTATAAATTATTATATTTTTAATTATAAATATTTAAATATTGATTTTTCAGTAAAATTCAGTTCTAAAATAGTTCAATACAATTTAATACAGTTTTCGGTTTTGATATTATTATAAGATCCAGATTCATCAAATTTAAAGTCAATTGTAGAATTCGGTTTAGAACTAATAAAAAAAGTTAATAGTCTAATTCGGTTTAAATATTTTTTTTAGTTCTTCAGTTCGGTTCAGAAAAATCCAAACTCCGTATACAACCATATTTAGCCTTATCTGATCTTATCCATTGATAATTATTTTAAATATATTTCAGAACTTAGATATTGAAAATTAATTTTAATTTTGGAAATTTCTATTAATAATTTTTTTATGCAACACATATAACAACTTTTTATTAAATTTTTTACTAAAATAGTTCAATACAATTTAATACAGTTTTCGATTTTGATATTATTATAAGATTCAGATTCGTCAAAATTAAAGTTAGAATTTGGTTCAAAACTAATCAAAAAAGTCAATAGTATAATTTAATTTTAAATATTTTTTCTTAGTTCTTCGGTTCGGTTTGAAAATATTCAAATTTTATATACAACCATGTTCAGCCTTATCCAATCTTATCCATTGATAATTATTTTAAATATATTTCAGAACTTAGATATTGAAAATTAATTTTAATTTTGGAAATAGCTATTAATAAATTTTTTTTATATTATTTATGCAACACATATAACAACTTTTTATTAATTGTAATGTACACCATAAATAATATAACAATAATTAATTGAATATTAAATATAATTTTTTAATTAGATAAAAATTATTATAAATTAATATTAGTATAAATAAAAAATTTATTTTAAATAATTAATATTTAAAAATTATTTTTTGATATATAAAACTAAAAATTTGAACTTTTCATTAAAAAATTTAATAAAAAATTAAACAAATAACAATTAAAAAAAATTCTAACCGGTAATTTTTATTTTACTAAATACTCAATTATATTATATTTTTTAAATTATATTATGAAATGTTTTATTAAACATTTATAAACAAATCAGCTGTTATAATTAAAAGTTAAAACTTACCACCCAAAAAAAAAATCAACAAAATTCTGCAAGGAGTTGGAGGGTATTTTAGTCCCTGAATATTTATTCGCTCTTAAAAAATATAATAAAAGAATGCACGTGACTCTCACTTGTGGAATGACGTACGGGGACCCACGCGGTTTTATCCTTCCTGGTCTTCTCTTCTTTTTCTTCCCATCCTATTATTTCTCCAATAAAAGCATAATAATATAAGACAGCAAATCGAATAATTGTAAATAAAAAAGTCCATATATTTGGTATCCAATTTTTTTAAAAATAAAATTGAATAAAAAAATACGTTTGAAGGGTGGGATTAGATGGTTCAAATCTTTTATCCTTTAATTAATAATGGTTTAGAACTCGAGTTTTATATATGAAGTATTTTTAAATTATTAAAAAATAGCTATTTATCCCTTTGTAATTATATAATGATCATAAAATATTAAATAATTTGGAAAAAAAATTGACAAGGTTAAATAGAGTATCTCCAATATTTTTTTTTTATTTTAAAGAGCATAATTAGTAAGATAAAAAAAATATTTTATAGCATCTTTAAATATAGAGAATAAAAAAATTACAAATTCGATATACTTTTTATATTTTTATTCTTTAATTTACTTTAACTCATATAAATTAATATTTATAAAAAAAATGAAGGACTTTTAAGAGAATTTTATTTTTAGAAAAATATAATAATGAAAGATAGAATAATGCATAATAAGTAAAAGTGTATTAATTACAATTAGAATAATGAATGAAGTTTAACAAGGGAGTGAAACTCACTCTCTATTTTAAATTTTAAAAATAAAAAATTTATTAAAAAATTTATGAAATAAATTTTTAAAAAAATATAATTTATATAAAAATTGATGCTTTTAGTATAACGGGTGAAATGAACTATTCAAATTTGAGCATTTTCTCATGGACTTTAGAAAACTCATAATTGCTCATCACATGTACAAGGACTAATTAAGGAAATAAAATTAGAAAAAGGTAATTATGTTTTGACAGAAAAAAAAAATCCTGATTATCCTATGTCAAAATTAAGATTATTGAGGATGAAACCCCTTTCAACATAATTAAATGATGAGATAAGTTGGCAAACCTCTAGCTTTCAACTACCAAATTAAAATTGTCCCTACCTATCTACTAATTATTTTATTCAAATTCTAATTAATGAATGTTTGGTTAGCTAATAGTCATCCTCTAAGAGTTTTCAAAAAAAAAAAAAGTCATCCTCTAAGAGCCAATTAAAGATCTTATTGGCAGAAACTCACAAAATGGTTTTTTTTTTTGTTTTAAATGAATTCACTTATAGGGTCAAATTATCTATAATTTTAATTTTTTTTAACATTGAAATCTAGTAAATTTCTTTTTATAGTATTTATACTTTTGACTACTGAAAATTGGATCCTAGATGTATATAAAGGCTTTTCTACTTAATTATTTTAGAATAAAAAGATCTTAACTTTTAAAAAAAAAACAATTTTAGAAATTTTTGATTCATTATATAAAAAAAAATAGTTCTTAAAATTCAGATGCATAATTTGAAATTAAAGACCAACAAAGAATTCTGATTCTGAAAACGTTATATATAAAATCTTTCTTAGAGTTAATTTAGATTTTGAATTAATCGATTTTTCAAATTTTTTCAATTTTATTGCCCCTTACTTAGTAAAAATTAGTGAGGTCATATTTGCATTGCCTTTAAAAAAAATATTTAAAAAAATTATTCTGAATTTTTTTATTTAAAAAATTGCTTTTGAGATAAATATATAAATATATATTTTGATCGTAAGCAGATTTGAGAAAAATATCTATAAATTTTTTTTAAAAAAAAATCAGCCAATTAAATTAAAATAATTTTAAATCAATTTTTTTAATATATAACAACAATTTCAAATCTATATTTGAATAAACTGAGTTATTAGGATACCCAGAAATTTTCTTAAAATAAAAGAAAAAAACTCAACAAATAAATTTTTTTTCCTCTCGTGTTATTAATTAGTTGATAACTATTTTTTTTCATTAAAACTATATGACCCTTAAATTCATTAAGTATAAAATATATGTTTACCAACTTAATAAAAATTAAAAATAACTATATAGAAGTTTATCAATAATAGTTTATATATATATATATATAATTAATTTGAAAATAAATTATATTCGAATAATTAACTAATATGTAAATAATAATAATTAACGAATTTTTAAAAAACATTAAGTATATTTTTGCTTTTTGTTTTTTTAGAAAAAAAAAAGTCTGAATTGATGAAGTCTTAGCGATAAATTATTGACTTGAACAAAAGAAAACAAAAAGTTGTAAGCATCCATGACTTTTTTTGCCTCTTTTTTTTTTGGTTTTCCTTCTCAGAATTCTTGTGGATCAGTATAAAAGTAAAGAAAATAATTTATATGATATTTTTTATTGATTTAATTTTTATAAAAAAAACACATTTTATTTTTTATGGGTGACTGATAATTTTAATTTGTTTAAAATAACATTAATTAGACACGAAAAACTTATTTTAAAATAATGCAATAAACAGTTGAAATTATTTAAACAAAAGTTCTTACTTACTCCATGTGTTCATAAATGTATATTGGATACATTTTAAAATTTTGATGGATTTTTTTATTTTATTTTTTCTGAAAAATAGTTCTTTTTCCTTTTTAAAAATATAGTTTCGTGTTAATTATATTTATATCCCTATTTAAGGTGTCTTATTATTAATAATGTCATATTAGGTAAAATATATATTTTTAATCATATTAATTATATTTCCTAATTTATGTGAAAATCCAAACAAATCTATCAAAATGGGAAAAAAATAATATATTTATAAAGTAAGCCAATTAATAAGTCCAATTCCTTTGAAGAATTTATAAGTGAATATAAGCTTTTATTTTGTCAAATGATCAATTAGGGTGATTACATAAGTAGTGACGTAATACTATAAAATTCTTATACATACTTTTAATAGAGATAAGCCATTTAGCATCATGGAATTGTATTTTTAAGAGGATAAACCCAACAATAAAAATTTAGGATTTTTATTTTTTTTCCTCAAATTTAAGGGTTACACAAATTGAATAAAAGATGGTAAATTCAAAATTTTTATATGTTCCCTATACTTTCATTTTAATTATTTGAGTCCTACTACTACTATTTTATTAACAATTGAGTCTCTTTTTAACATTTTCTTGCAAATTTGATTTATGTTGCTAATTTTCTAATATAGAATTATTTTTTTTAGAGTGCCGACTTTTAAAATAAATTTAATACTTCCTCAGTTTCATTTTGATGGACTTCCTTTTTTTTTTTTCAAAAAAAATATAGTCCACTTTTGCTTTTAAAAATATAGTTTCCTGTTAATTATCTATTATATCTCTGTCTTATTATCAACAAATATGAGTTATTATCTTAATTTACAATAATACCCCAAATTAATATAGAATTATATTAGATAAAATATATAGTTTTAACCATATTAACTATATTTCTTAATTTATGTGAAATTAGAAATAAACCTATCAAAATGAGACAAAATAATAATATATTTATAAATTAAGCCAATTAATAAGTCCAATTCCTTTACGAAGATTTTATCAAATAAATTTGTAATATTTTTAATTTTTAGATTTTCTCAAATGCCTTTGGAGTTTTGTTCATGGATGGAATTCATATGATATAGAAGGCTAATGTAGCAATATAAAGCTTCAAAGCAGAATTTTGTCATCAAGCAGTTGCAATATTATCTTATGTCAACTAAATATGCAAGAATCTAATACCAGAATCCCATACCAAATTAATTGATTAATTGTTATAATTTCATTAAATGAATGCTACAAATTAAAATCATTTTCCGACATGAATCAAAATGTTCAATAAATATGAAAAATAAAATTTTTTATCTAGTGAATGAAAATAGGAAAAAATAAGTAACTTTTAAGGGAATGTTGACATTGAATTTGAAAAAAGTGTTTCTTGAAAAAAAATCATTTTTACTTTTTTTGAATTTTGAAAAATATTTTTAAAAATATGGAAAAATAGTTTAAGAAAAATTAAAAAAAAAGTCAATCAACTAAATTAAAAAAAAAATTTTAATTTTTTTTTTATACCCAACGGAATCCCAAAAATCCATCTGAATATATGATGAAAAAAATGGAAGATAAGGACAAAAATAAGAGAATGTGAGAGAAATTAAGAAAAATATTCTTTGTCACATAATTAAACAAGTACAATAATTTTTTCAAAGTTCATGAGATTAGAAGACTTTTTAGCACTTGGCCGGAGAAGAAATTTGATACCAGAAAAAAAAAAAAGTCAATCAATAAAGCTAAAATATATGAAAATGATATGTATAAAAGAATTTATAAGTCAATATAAAGCCTTATTTTGTCAAATGCTCATTAATTAGGGTGATTACATAAGCAGTGACGCAATACCATAAAAATTCTTATATACACACTTTTAATAGAGATAAGCCACATCATGGAATTATATTTTTAAGAGGACAACAATAGAAATTTAGGATTTTTTCCCCTCAAATTTAAGAGTTGCACAAATGGAAGAAAAGATAATAAATTCAAATTTCAACCCTTGTACTATTTTACTTTTTTTTTTTTTTAATGTTGTCCCTATACTTTCATTTTGATTATTTGAGTCTTTCTACTACTATTTTATTAACAATTGAGTCTCTTTTTAACAATTTTTTGCAATTTTGATTTATGTTGCTAATTTCCTAATATAAAATTGTCTTTTTTCTTGCTCCCATTTGAATTGAATGTGATGTATATTAAAATGTACAATTGAATTATATTTGTAAACCAACAAATGGATAAGTTATATATTTCAATTCATATTACAATCAATTCAATTAAATTGAACATAAAAATAATTTTATATTAGTAAACTAAGACATTAGTATAATTTTCAACAAATTAAAATGAAAAAGGACTCAATTATTAATAAAATAATTATAGAATCAAAATAAAAGTATAAAAATCACATTAAAAAAGGTCGAAAAGTAGAAATGATAGGTTTTTCAATAAAAAAATATATATGAAAGGGGTGCTCTCTTACATTTTAAAGTTTGTTCCATGTTTAGCCAAAAGAAGTTCAAAGGAAAAAAAAATCTAAAAGAGCAAATAAATAAGAATATAGAAATATACAATGTATATGTCACACCAATTAGATCAAATTACATACATAAAAGAATAAAATTTCAATATCTCAAAATCAGATACATTGGATAGATTGAAAGTTTTAAAGGAAGTTAATTAGAGTTATTTTGAATTGTGTAACAAATTTAACAATTTGGATATTCAGTTCAAGAAAATTTTAATATTTTTATAAATAGATCAAATTGCAATGTATATGAAAGGCTTGCAAATTGGGTTGAGTGCTGAGATTACTTCTGTAATAGTATTATGTAACACTACTTATTTTCGCTAGTTTTATTTTCATTTTGTAATCTCTTATGTAAAAAAAAAAAAAATTTGCAATGTATATGAACATCACTTGCTCCAAATTATTAAATACTCCAAAAAAAAATTAAAATCCCAAAGTTGGAAATGGACTCCAAAGTCAAACATACGAGGTAGGTATATAACAACTTTTATTAAAAAGTTGGATGTGGAAAAATATTTTCTCCATGTAAAAGCCCAATCATGCAAAAATATAATGATATAAGATGCAGAAAGCATTTAACCAATGAAGAGAAGAAATAAAACCCCCATAGAACCATAATTTAGTTGAAGAAAATAGGATAATTTATTCATTATTATTTTTTTATAGTCTATTTGTATGTATATTTATGTCTATCGGTATATAAATAATAGCTGTTTTTTTTTTCTTTTTTTTTTCTCAATAAAGTGTTCAATTGAAGTTAGAATTTAAAAGTCGAAACATTGGAGCTCTTTTCACTAATGTTATCAGAAACCGGACTGACAAACAAATTGGCTTGATAATTGATTCATAGTTTTATTGGTTGAATCGGATTTGATCAAATTTTTAATTTGTTATAATTAAATAAATATTTATGAAAAATTATTTAAAGGCCTATATGAAAATTAATTTTGCTCTTTATAAAAATTTATAATATATTTAATAAAACAAAAAAGTTAAAAAATCGTATTTGAAAAGAGATAAGAATTGATAAATGGAGTTGACGGAGCAAAAACAGGATCTTAGGTAGGTAGGGATGTCCTTTCAATTTCTGGATTCTTCAACTTTTTGTATATACGAAAGATGCGACTCCAATCTGACTCATACCTGGTTGAACCCATTTTTTTTTCTTTTGAACCCGATTTAAAGCTCATATGTGTTTGTTATGTTAAATCAAATCAAATTTTTTCTTTTCATATGTGGTTGTTAGATTAATCCAAATCGAATCAGTGAATAGTTCTTGTTTTTTGATCCGACCATCCGGTCCAGTCTGATTTTAATAACAGCGCTTTTCACTAGACTAGTTCGTTAAGTTAATGAGAAACAAATTCGAGGAAAGAAATTTTGATTTTCAATGTTGACTCTAATTTGTATAAGGTAATGATATAGATAAGACATTTTATTATTAGTTCAGTTTATAATTAGAATTATGAATTAGACAAATGTTTTCAACATTAGGAAATAAATTCCCAATCAATAGTTAACCATATGCTAATTAAACAGTAATTTTCTATTTCAAATTTTGAAAAAAAAATTGATATTAGAATGGTACAGAAAAGGACATATGATGTGGGTCCAGTATAGTATTATTCTAAATGGAAATTGAATTCAAAACTCTTGACAATTTTTTATTTTTTTTTACAGGGAAATAAAAAGGAAGAGTTTAAGAAAGAGAAAAGAAATAAGATATGCTTGAACACCAATAGACGTTGAAAATGAAAACACAGAATGTAGAAATTGTCCTAGTGGTTACCAAAGACCAAGTGTTGCTTAAACCAAATGCTATGATCAGTGGATTTTGATGGGGTAGTCTGAGGCTTTTTTATATCTTTCAACTCGGTCCATATTGTATTATGAATCTTCTTATTTTACATAGTGCGAAACAAAATACTACACATTTTTTTGAAATTGAATTTTGGTAAACTAATAAATATATAACAGGTTCATCAGTTATAATTTACATGTTTATTATTTTGAACTTACAGTTTCATTGGTTATACCTTATACGTTCATCGTTCTGAACTAACAAGTTCATTTATAAAGCTTCAGATTCAGTATTTATAAGCTATAGATTCATCACTTATAATTTGCACGTTTATAATTTACAAGTTCATCATTTATAATTTATTTTTTATCACTTACTGGTTCATTATTTACAACTTATAAATTTATTATTTTGAACATGCAGTTTTATCATTTAGAATCTATAGATTTATCATTTTAAACTTACATATTCATCATTTTAGACTTAAAAGTTATCTATAAAAATTACAAATTTATCATTTAAAATTTATAAGTTTATCGTTTATAATTTATATGTTCATCATTTTTAGTTTCATTATTTCTACTGAAATTAATCGTTCTCAACCTCTAGCAACTCAAATTTTTCTCTATATTTCTAATTTTTAGTTTAAATATCTTTATTTTCAACTATTTTATTCCATAAAATATATCAAATTTAATATTACAAATAATAATAAAAATAACTAAAATATTAAAAAAATACTAAAAATAAAATCAAATATGCAAATAAATTTTTTTTTCTCTAGAACAAATTTAAGATAGAAAATTTTTCAAAAAAAATACACAGAGAAAGAAGAAGAAAAAGGAGGAAAAGAGAATAACGGTAAAAAAAAAAAAAAGCACTAGATATTAAAAACGTGTTACACATATAAAATATTAAATAATATGCTGTTATTTTAAAACTAGAATACAATACAGAGTAACTACGAGTTCATGATGTAATTTGTGGATAGTCAAATGATATTTATGCAGTTGGGCTAATTTATGCAAATTTGAGGAAAAGGCCCAAGCTGTGTGAGTTGAGATATTTCAATAAAGCTTTCCTAGCTAAACAAGGGTGGCAGGCTAGAGTGTTGAAAGCCCGTTATTATCTAAATGTGGGTTTTCGGAGCTATTTGGGTTCTACGCCAGTTGAGAGATTTTGAATATTAGAGTTTTTACAGAATTGGGCAATTGGCTCCTAATAAATGTATCACTGTGCAACTCTAATGTATATTTTCCGTGGCAGCTTCAAATTCTAAGAAGAGTTTTATAGGTTTGAATGTTGAAAATGGTAATTTATAATTAATGCTGTTATTTGACCAAATTAAACTCACCCAAAATGACAATGTTATTCTACATGAATTGATATGAACAAATTTCTACTTGTCATCGGATCAGGTGAGATTCACATATACAAAATATCCAAAATTCGATGAAAATTTTCGAAAACAAATTTTGTTATAATTTTCTAAAGTTTTAAATTTAAATTGGAATTTTAAACCGTATCTTCAAAATCCCAATAATAATTTCACTCCTTCCTAACCACATTGAGCACTGAACCCTTTGCCTAATTTGATATGGCCATTTTTTCTTGGCCACAAGTTAGTAATCCAATTTTTATTTCTTCTCAATCACTCATACTGGTCTGGTCCGGTTGATTCAATCGATTTAATTGAAAATCGGTTTCAAAATCGGATTAATTTAACCTATTAAATTAGATGTGTATTCACCTGATAGGAAAACTAGTCATTCAACCGGTTGGACTGCCACTCATTTAAACCGGTCACAGTTTGATTGGTTCAGATGAATGAAAAATGCTTAAAAAAATATAAAGAGACCTTGGAAGAGTAAGGATTTGAACATTTGTTGTAAGGAAAGGGACAAATGCATTAACCACTATACCAAATGCTCACTAATTTAATTTTTATAGATTTTATAATTAACTATTTATAATATTATTTATATTATTCAAGAGAAATATATAATTAATAAAATTGACATTTAATTATCTATATTTTCATTATGAATTATGACTAATTTTTTATTTAAAAATATATAAAAAAATCAATTCTATTATTTGTTAAAATAAAAATAAAAATATAGATATTATTATTTTTGATAAATTTTTGAATATGATTATATATTAATTTAAATTATAGATATCTATTATCAATACACTATTATGCATTAATTTTAATCATTCATAAGAATATTCACATTATTCAAGAAATATATATAATTGATAAAGTTGAATTCAATTATTTATGCTTTATTATTAATATAAATTATGACAAAATTTTCATATAATTATTTTTGAATTATTTTATTCCTATCAAACAATATTTTAATTGTGAAATGAATGCATGTTGAATATATGTTTAAAAGATGATTTTTGAAAAATTAAAAATATATATAAATAAATCAATTCTATTATTTTTAAAATAATATATATAAATATAAATATTATTATACTTGAAAATATTTTTGAGTATTTTGTGTATTAATTTGAATTTGAAAATTTAACATTTTGACATAGTTAATGTAAGTATTTTAAATATTTTGTTATATATGAAACATGTTAAATTTTATATTTTGAAAGAATTTCATTTTCATCTATTCGTACAAGATCTAAAAACATTGATATCTATATTCTTGAAAGTAGATTTAAAAAGTTAACCCGATTGGCTTGTTCTAGATGCTAATATTCATGTGTGCGACTGCCAAAAAGGATAAGGTTACTTTCCCTAATTGGTCTAATGATACAAGAAGTTAATTTTTGTATTCTTCATAATTCTGTACTCGTGATCTTATTTTATTTTTCTCATGGATATGTTAATTGATCTAGTAATGCAATGAAAAGGCTACTAAATTGTTACTTATATGCATATTTTATATTTATAAATTAAAATGATTTTGGATTGAAATTTTCTTGAGTTGAGTTGAGATCATGTTCATTTAATCTCCAGAACTTATTATCAATAAATTGTCAAAATTAAATACTATATATAATCAAGAGAAGATTATTTATTTTGTAAAAATTAAATATTTAACATTTAATCTTGACCATCGAATGATAAAAATTAGATAAACATAATATATCATAACTCGAAGGATATTAATCTAACTATGTATAACATTAATTTCAATTATTTTTTTCTTTCATTTTCTATTTGGATGGTTTGATAAATGAGTATATGCTTTAGTGGGAATTCAGGTTAAGCATATATATCCCTGTTCTGATGAAATCTTAATTTGGGGATGATTCTATTTCAGTTTACCCATCATAAAAAGGAGATAAATAAGATAACATACAATAAAGTTTTACTAGCCAACACATAAAGATGTACGCATGGAGAACTATATTTCACAAATAAAAACAACCAAATTACACTACTACTGTAAAAATTTACATTATTGTGTTAGAGGTAGGAGGTGGAGATAGAAGCAACCAGGCTGGCGGTGGCCAGAAAATATTCGAAAAATCTGGAAAAGATCGAAGAGGTCCGACACTACCATCTTCCACGTTGAACATAAATATTTTAGTATCCTCCATATAATCATTGCCATCAACCAATTCATCCACAAAGTAGATGCAATTCCCTTTCGCGCCACCGAATTCTTTAGTCGAAACGAGCAATCTCTAACCACCACAAATATCGAATCATGATATCAGTAACTTCTTTCCATTTATAAACCGAAGGAATTGAGCTTGTAAATCTCAAAGTCGAATGGTAAATCATAAGCAACATCTTCATCTTTGCACTTAATATACCTTTTAGTGCTGGAATTATAGAAAATATGACCTAAACACCGAGTAAAGTCTCTAGAGACCAAGTAAAGATCACCACACGACTCTAGAAGATACTTTTCGTCAGCAAAGGGTGGCTACAGAGAAATTATAAGATGAGAAATTGTTCTTCTCTCTACACAACTCACGTCCGCTAGTTTAGGTCCCCGGTCAATATGCGAGTTTTGCGACTGAATGCATCAAATTGACAGAAAACTAAACGCATTCGCAATCAGAATAGATATGGTATGAATGAAGTCTAAATTTGGATAACTGCAAATGAAAAAAATTGATTTTGAATAAGTAACATTGAGTTTTTTTTACGAAAATCGATGAAAACGGAATCTGGCTGTAAAATATGCAATTTTTAAGTAAATCATGAATGGAAGACACCATTAGCTAAGAAATATTAAGACGAACTTACCAATATAATTTCATATCAAAACTCTAATGTTTAGGGCACGAAATAAAAAAAATAAATTTTGATGTATGATTCCGCAAAATATAGAATAATGTGATTTTTGTTTTGATACTCCAATCCCAAAACCGAAAGTAACAATGTGTAGAATAAATTATTTCGTGAATTTTGATATATTTGATTGTAAGAGATTAAGTTTTTTCGGGCTTGGAATTGAGGAATTTAATGTAAATTAATAATAATAATAATAATAATAATAATAATAATAATAAATTATATGTGGAACTTTAACAAGATTATATTAAAAAACATTCACAACACCACGTGTAAGCATGCATGTCAACGGTTAGAATTTAATTACATTTAATTAGGCCATTAATCAAAGTATATAAGCATAAGAATGAGCCATATTTCTCATTCTTGGCATAAAATCCTTATAACCGAACAAATTTTTCTCTTTCACTTTCCATCTTGTACCCGTCCACTTCCTCCCATTTTCTTTCAAATGCCCGTTAGCCAAACAATAAAAAGAGATGAGATGTCGTAAAATTCTTGAAGATTAACTTAGGAATAGTGAAGAAGACTCATTTCCACCACCATTTCCAACTATAACCGTAGCCATCAAAGGGGAAAAAAGAATTGAGTGGTTCGGCTATGAAGAGACGATGAGAGAAAGTTGGTTGTATGTGGAGACAACTCAATAAAATATGAAAAAAGAGGAAAAATAAGTGAAAGAAGGAAGATGAAAATTAAAAGAGAAGAAGACCACACATGCTTCGGTCACAATTAGAAGTTAAGGTAAAACGGGTTTAATTTTTATTTTCCTTGCCTTTTTCTTCTTTCCTTTTGAGTTGTGGTTGAATGAATCAAATTTAAGGTAATTTGAGTTCTTGTAGCCATGATATGGAGTTAAGGACCAAAAGAGAGTATTTGGGTTATGAAACTTACAGGTACCAAGAGCTAAAGGTAAAGGTGGGGGTATTGGAATTATCAATTGGATTTGAGAAATGTAAAGACGGAATCCATTTGAATATTGACTGAGATTTGTTTGGAGAAGGAAATATATTTTCCTTGTTAGGCCGTGGCTATTAGGGGAATAAATGGAAGGTTTGAGTCATTAAAGAAAAGGAAAGAATTGTTTGAATTAAATGGAAACATGCCGAGAGGTCCAAGGACTAAAAGAAAAGAAAATATTTAATTCTTGAATTGGGAGTAAAATTAAAATTAAGTGAGATTAAAATGATTAAGATAATTAATTGGGTTATTTTGGGATCCAAAATTAAGGTAAAGTTAATCATACAATTTTAATATATTAACAGAAAATAATTTATATGGAGAATAACGAAGACTAGGTAGACTGGATTTATTTGAACACTGGACATATCTCAATACACATAAAATATAATATATCATGACAAATATTAGACATGAGTATTTAGACTGTTAAATTGACCTAAATTTTAAGACCACGAATTAATATGAGAGATGTTGGGTTAATTTTAAAAAGGGATAGTCTTTTAACTACTGCAAGAATTATTATATTTCTAGATGTCTAATATTTAATTATGTATATTTTATTAGACACGCATTCGATACAAGCGTCTATGCCGTATAAAGAAAATGGCCGACGAACACGAGAAAAATCTAGAACATATTTGTGCAAAATCCTTATCTTAATGGTCATAGAAATAAATATTAAAATATCAATATATTTTTAGTGATGAACAAATATATATATATATATATATATATATATATATATATATATATATATTTAAATTTAATGTTAAATTATTTTCATTTGGAATATGAATTACATATTATGTTTTTAATATTAAACAATTATTGAAATAAAATCCTATTTTGAATTTTAATAAGTTATAATACTGACCATATAAATATTTAAACCGATTTTTATTTGAAGTTATATGAAAATGAACTATTAAATGATTTTTAAATAAAAATTGTTATGTTCCTTTTGAAAATTTTAATGTTGTTATAGTTTGATATTTTACTTATAAATAGTGAAATATTGTTTAGACTTGAAAAATGATATTGATTATATTTTTATATAATTTACGGTTTTTAATCCATATAAGAACATAGACAATGATCTAAGAATTATTAGCATGACAATAGGATATAAACTTCATTATATGTGGTTATTTTGGTCATTAGAAGTATTGTATAACTCTTGTAGTTATCTGGGACCATACATATTAATTATTTACCGATCATGTAGTTATATTGGATCAAATGATATTATTTTGGGTTATATAGTTATCTTTGACCATGATCTTGTGATTATCTTGAACCATAACATTTCCTTTGATTGACAGTACTCATTGTTTCTCTAGATTAGATCTATGACATCTTAATATATGAGTTAGATAAAATTTTTATTTAGTAAATGAATGTAGTTTTTATATTTTGATTATATGATTGTTATATAGCACACACTAATGGATTTAGCCCTGGAAAATTTTATTATTACATTCATTTACTATAAATATTTTATGCCTATTTATGTACATAATCATAAGAATTAATTAATGATTTTATTTCATGGAAAGAGAACTTCATTGATTTTCAGTCTTATATATTCTTCCAAATGACCATTATTATAAGTTATTGCACCACTGAGATAAAACTCAGCGTGATGAGTTTATTTTTCTTTCATGCAGGTATTAGGACAAGAGTCGAGAGTAACAAGGAGTTAGTCAAGAGCCACTAGACCAATGGATCCTACTTATAGATCAAAGTAGCAGTGACAACCACCCAAATTTGGTTGATTTTTTTTTGTATCAATTATATATATATATATATATATATATATATATATATATTGTATTATAAATATATAGATATATATGTATATATGACGATATATATTTACAGGTATAGTTAATAATATTATACAAGTTTGACCAAATAGGTAGATAGTGACATCAACTTACCTGACTATTACTGTCACATCCGCGAGTTAGACTCTAACCGTATACGTGTACTGCGGTCGTTTATACTGCAATATAGAGGCGTACAATTGGAGCCTAAATACATAAAAATTTAATTATATTAATATGATAAAATGAATAGAAATTTTATCAAATGAAACAATGTAATTTCGTGTTATGCATGCAAATTGAGATAACAGTCCAGGTCGAAAATTGGATTTTTGGCTTGGTAGTGAAATTATAATTTAAGCATACCAAAATATGAAAAATATTATTTTAAGGTTATAGGTGGAGTTATAAGGTAAAATTTTAAAGTTAAATGTTTGAATTGTGGAAAATTGATCCTCAGTACAGGTTTACAACCTGATTTATCAGGAGTTAGAAAGATGTGTTTACGATCACAATGGATTCGATGTGATCGAAATTTAATTTTAAGATTTTTAAAACTGATAAATTAGGAATTGAATGACAGATAAATTTTTACGGGTCAAATTAAAAAAATGATTAACCCATAAAAACTCGATTTGCTCTAGTGGTCGTTTTGTAAAATCGAAGAGATTGTTTTGAAGAGAAAATTATTTTATAATATTTGAAATATTTAATTTGATGAAATTAAGTTGTTTGGAGGTTGAATTTTGGAGAATTAAAATTTATTATAAAGAAAAATGAAGAAAAATTGTGATTGGTGGAAAAAATTTTAAGTCAAAATTAATTGAAATGTGATTGGGTCATGTGTCAATATTAAAAGATAATTAATTATGCTATTGGCCAATGAGGTGATTGATTAAGGAATTAATTAGGATTAATTAAGTTAATTGGGGTATATATATAGGAAATTAATTAAAAATTCTTCAAAATAACAAATTTCCCATCTTCTTCCTTGCTCTCCTCCATGGCCGAACCACCAAGCTTCCATACCTTGATTTGTTTTTTCAAGTTTCCTTCTTCAAATCATATTATTCAACAATTAAGAAAAATTAAAGTTAGATTGATGTGAAGAAAAAGAGAAAAATGGTGGAATATTTCCAAAAAAGAAAATCAAGCTAGCCAAATATCCATTTGAAGAAGATGATACTTTTCTCTTTTCTTCATGTAATTTATTGGGTTGATTATTGTCATAATTATTTATTGAATTGTGGTGTGATTTTGTTGATATTTGGTTGATGGAAAAATTAGGATTTATGGCAAAAATCTTGAAAAATTAGAAAAAATAGGAAATGAAGAGAATAAGGCTCGAGGATGATGGATTGAGTGAAGAATTGATGAAAATAATTGTTAGGATTTTTTGTGGAATTTTTAGAGAATTTCCATAATTATGGTTAAATTTTGGAAAAATTATTTTGGAAGAATTTTGCATTAAATTGAAAATAATGGAGTTAATTGGAGTGTTTGGAAATGGAAAATAAATTTTGGGATGGAAGAAAAATTTAATAGGATTTTCGGTGAATTTTTAGATTTTTAGCCTAATTATGGAAAAATTTATTAGGAGTTGTTGAATACTGTTTTTGTGAAATTGATGATGGAAAATGAAAGAAAATGAGTTAAAGTGATGATAAGAATTTATTTAAAATTTTTAGAGTATTTATTAAATTAATAAAATTTTTTGAGTAGAAAATTAGAAAATAAATATATAAATAATAATAATGATTAAGAAGGAAAAAAAACAAATTTGTTGAGTGAAATTGTAGAGAAGAAAAATAAGGAAATATAATTAAAAAGAATTTTTGAAGATGAATTTTTGATAATGGATTAAGTATAGAAAAATATGGCAAAAAGATGAGAGAAATGGAGATATTATTAAGAAATAAGTGGTAACATTGTAATAAGAATAGGACGACTTATGATGAATTATACATTGAATGCGTGTAAAAACTGAAAAATTTTATTAGGAGATTTAATTTTTAAAATAAATATTTATTGACGAGAATAAGTAATTAGAAATTTAATTATTGTCAGACACAGTGAAAAAGTCGGTGCCAATAGTAGATAAGGATAAGAATTCGATAAATCAGAGAAGGACATAAACAAGTTTGTACAAGCTTTATGATAATATTCATGATAATATATGGAATATAATATGACTTCTATTAAATAATAATTAATATGGTATTGTGAATGCTAATATGGTAGTGAATTAATATAAAATATAAATTATTTATTTTTATTGATGTGGTGAATATATTTTATATAAATGCTACGTAGTGCATGAATATATATATATATATATATATATATATATAAGGTATATGGTGGGTATACATAAGGTGTATGATTAATATATATGTTGTATTGTTGAATGTCCATTTTGATATTATGTATGAGATAACCTGTACAACTGAATGTTATGTTAGCCCATAAATGAACCTGGATTAGAATAGGGTAGACATATTGGCATGCCAATAGAGACATACAGATTATCATGCTTGGCTGAAATATACGGTTACATCCGTTTCAATCGGAGCATACGGTTATATAGATATTTGGTATCTACATACGGATAGACGTTTTATTCATACGAATACCCATTTTGTCTTCCTAGTACTAAGTCTAGGTAGTCAGTTTATGGGCACAACAGGTAAGAAACTTGAAATGTCTGATAAAATAATGTGATATTAACATGTTATCATGATAAATATAAATATGATATCCAGAAATATAGGTTGAACTATTTTAGTTATTTAAATTTATAGTATATGAATATAATGTGAAATATGTTTATTTTATTGATTTAAAAAGGCATGTTCCGGTAGCTAAATTATGTATATATAAAGTTATATTATAATATTAGATAAGTTGATATGAATGTTACGAGGCTATCATTATCAAGCTTGTACCACTGAGGATTATACTCAGCGTGTGAGTATTTTTCTCTCACGCAAATTGTAGATAGAAGGGTGCAGAGCGATAAAAGTTATATCTAGCACCGTAGAACCACTGGGTCCCACATCAGAGCAGAGCATCAGTAACATGGGTATTTGCATTTTATTTCTAAATGGTTTATGTTGTATTTTGTATTTTTTTTTAAAAACAAGAATTTCAGTGGTGATATTGTATAACTTTTATGAAAGTTTTATGTATGCATATTTAATTAGTATAAATGCATATATTAGTACATAGTTGTAAGTCCTGCGCAGACACTTCAGTAAGTTAGCCGGAGACATTTCTTGATCTGATAGATATTATGTTATATAAAGGGGTGTTACAATTACATAGGAGGGTAAGGGGAGGTGTTACAACCAACTACCATTCCTCATCCAACCCATCCCATTTCTTATCACTTCATATATTTTGCCTTTGTAGTTTATCACATCGCGATATGTTCCTATTAAATCCATTAAACACCATTCCAAATCACTCACATTCATCAAAGGTTGTAAAAATGTCCTGATCATTAATATTCTCATATGGAGAGGAGAATGTGTTAGGTGGTGGTGGTGCAAACAAAGTCCAACTTGAAGCTTTTGTTGATTTTGGCTCATTTCTTTGTTGAAACTTCTTAGCCAATAAATGTTGAAAATTAAAGCCACCAATATTGACATTTGTAATTTATGTTCCAACCATTCATTTGCCTATAAAAGACTCATTTCTATGCATCAAAGTTGTGCTGCAATTCAAGCAAATTGAGAGAATTTATAAAAGGTAGTCCAAAGAAAATTTCCTTGTGCGAGAGAGTTAAGTTTTTTGGATTTAATTCAAAAGGGGGGAATGATAAAAATAGAGATATATCTTTTGGGGTATGTTTTTTTGAAAAAAACTTGTGTGCCATTATATTTTGGGTTTGTCTCAAATTACTGTATTACCTCTAGCCTTTGTTTAAAAAATATTTGCTCTTTCTTTGCACCCATTAATTTATATTAGTGGAAGAAAATTATAGTGGTTTATCCTATGGACCTAGTCTAATTCAATGGGCGAACCACATTAAATATATAGTGTTAAGTATTTGTTGATCATTCATTCTACATTTTATCTTATTGTTTTATCTGTTGTCCCTAACAAGTGATATCAGAGTTATTCGATCATCCACTACGTCATGATGATGTCTTTCATAAAGTTTGATATTGAGAAGTTTGATCGATCTATTAATTGTGGTCTTTGGCAACTCAAGATGTGTGTCATTCTAATTCAAAATGGATGAGATAAAGTTTTGTTTGAAAAAAGTAAGAAACTGGAATCCATGACGGATTCACAATGGAAAGAACTAGATCAGAAGGCCTTAGCAACATTGTTTCTCTGTCTCTCCAATGAGATATTAAGATAAGTTGCAAAGAAAACCACAACCGCTAGAGTTTGGTTCAAGTTGGAGTCATTATATATGATGAAGTCAGTCACTAATCATTCGCTATTACGGAGCAGACTCAACGAATTTGATCTTCAAGAAGGTAAACCAATTAAACCTCATCTAGATGAATTTGTTGGCATTATTATGGATTTACAAAATATTGATATTAAAATTGATGTTGAAGATTTAGCAATTAAAAAATATTGATATTAAGATTGATGATGAAGATTTAGCAATTACAAAATATTGATATTAAGGTTCAGGTAGTAAGAATAGGGGTAAGTGTAGGTCCAAGTCCAAATCACATAATAAAAATGTGACTTGTTATTATTGTTGTAAGAAATGACATATAAAGGCTAACTATTTTAAATTGAAGAATAAAATTGAGGATGATAGATCTAAAAATAGTGTTGCCCAAGAAAATATTATTGATAGTGATAATGATGAGGATGCATTTATTGTCACTGGAGAAAGGGATAAATTCATATCAGACTGGATTATGGATTCTACATATTCTTACCATATGTGTTCTGATAAGAATATATTTGTTACCTTAAATTTGTTTGAAGGTGAAGTTGTTTTAATGCATAATGATGCAGCTTGTAGAATTCATGAGATTGGTACTGTTAAAAGCTGTATGTTTGACGGTATTATAAGAATTATCACTAATGTTTGGTACATTTTAAATTAGAGAAAAAATTTAATTTCCTTGAGCATACTTGATCAGAATGGGTGCAAGTTTAATGCACAAAATGGTGTATTAAAAATTACTTCTGGTGCACTAACTCTGATGAGAGCCATGAAGGCTGGTTCACTATATAATTTGCAATGTAGCACAGTTACAAGGTCAACTGCAGTTTCATTCTCTATGTTAAATCACGATACATCAAAACTATAACATATGAGATTTGGACACATGAGTGAAAAAGACATGATTGAATTATACAAAATGAGTCTTTTAGGAGACCAAAAGAATATAAATTTGTAGTTTTGTAAACATTGTATTTTTGACAAACACAAGCGAGTTAGTTTTGGTGAATGAACACACTCTATAAAGGGTGTACTTGATTACATTCATTCCGATTTATGGGTTCCCTTCAGAATTCCTTCAATTGGTGGTGCTAGATACATGCTTACCTTTATTGATGATTACTTTAGAAAGGTATGAGTTTTCTTTCTTAAGCATAAAAATGACGTGTTTAATGTGTTTAAGAAATCGATGATTGAAAAGAAAACTGGGAGGCAAATCAAATGTTTCCGCATGGATAACGAGTTAGAGTTTATGGAATGTGAGTTTAATGACTTTTGTAAAAATGAAGACATTTTGAGGCGTCACACTTGTGTTAATAGACTACAACAAAAAGAAGTGGCTGAAAGAATGAATAGGATCATCATAGAGAGGATGTGATGTATGCTCTCTAATTCATGTTTAAGGAAAGAACTTTGGGTAAAAGCAGTTTCCACAACTAGTTACTTAGTGAGCCAATTTTCCCATTCATCCCTTCAACTTAAGACGTCCGAAGAGGTTTTACCCAGCATATATGTATATTAATGATGGTAAATTAGAATCTAAAGCAAAAAATGTATTTTCATTGGGTATAGTTCTAGAGTTAAAGGATATAGATAATGTTATCCTAGTTCTAGGAAAAAATATTAAGTATGGATGTTAAATTTGATGAGTCAGTTATGTTACACCTAAAATGGGGAAATACTGTAGATGTGGATGTAGGTACTTCTAGTAGAACTGACTAACAGGTGGAGTTAAAAGTTGTTCCCTCACCTCTAGATGCATCATCCAACACACCAACACCACAAGAGATACACATTGATGAACTAGTTCAAGATAGACCACAATCTCAAGTGCAACAAGAATCCTATTATTTTACCAAGAATAGGTCAAGGAGACAAAATCATCCACCAGTCACATTTGAAAATACATTTGCATATGTTTTGAGTGTTACAAGTGAGGTGGAGTCTGAATGTGATCCAAACTCCTCTAATGAAGTTGTTAGTTCAACTGATGCAGAGAAGAAATTGAATCCCTACATCAGAATGGTACATGGAAATTGGTAATTCCACCTAAAGGCAAAAATATAATTGGTTGTAAATGGGTGTTCAAAAAGAATGAGGGCATTATAGGAATTAAAGAAGCTCATTATAAAGCGAGACTTGTGGCACAAGGGTTTAGTCAAGTTGTTGGAATTGATTTTCATGATGTTTTTTCACTAGTAGTAAAACACACAACTATCTGCATTTTGTTGGCTCTAGTTGCTATTGAAAATATGGAATTGGAGCAGTTAGATGTCAAAAATATTTTTTTACATGGTGACTTAGAAGAGCAAATTTACATGCAACAACCTAGGGGGTTTGAAGAAAAAGGCAAAGAAAATCAAATGTGTTTGTTAAAAAGTTTTTTTGTATGGACTTAAATAGTCCTCAAAGTAATAGTACAAGAAGTTTAATGCCTTTATGACTTCTTATAGTTATTTTCGATCAACATTTGATAGTTGTGTATACCTAAAAAGGGTTAGTGTTGATTCCATCATTTATTTACTATTGTATGTCGATGATATATTGATTGCTTACAAAGATAAGTCTGAAAGCTTTAAGCTAAATAATTTATTGAGTGCTGAGTTTGAGATGAAAGATTTAGGTGCAGTGAAAAGAATTTTGGGTAAGGAGATTAGTAGGGATCGTGATGCCGACGTGTTGTAACTTAGTCAATAAAGGTATGTTGAGAAGATCATAAACCGATTTGGCATGAAAGATGCAAAAAGTATCTTTATACCGTTAGCAACTCATTTTAGACTCTAAAATCATCAATCACCATCGTCAGATAAGGAAGAAAGCTACATGGCAAGAGTCCCTTACTCTAGTGTCATAGGTAGTTTGATATATGCAATGGTCTGTATACGTTTAGACCGTGTATCACTCACCCCAATTATATATCCAAGGCTTTAATCACTCGGCGTCCTCCTCTATCTATCCTTTCCTAAGCTCCAAACCTAACCATGGAAAGCTCATATGCTAAGCAACTCGTGCCTAGTGGTACATAACAATATGCAAATTACACACATATGACAAGTATATAATATGCATGATATATTCACTGAGCTACTATAACAACTTACATTGAAGTCTGCACATGCACTAGCTCACATACTATATGATATACTAAACTAAAATGGATACAGATAATCTACAGCTCTCACTAGAGCCCTTAGGATACCTGCTTGAGCTTTCCAGAACACATGTATGAGAAAAAGAGTCTGCATAGAAACCAACCGAGGAAGCTCTCATTGCTTGCCTATTGACCTTTAAAGAATTTTGAACATGACCAATGTAGGTCACTCGGTATCGATCTCCCCTCAATGGCATGCCATCCATCCTAATTCTAGTCTTATTCATAGTATTCAGCTTAATCATTTATTTAAATGACCATAATTTACATGAATCATTCTATAACATGCATTCTCATAACATACTATAATCTTACGATAGAGGTATACCACCTGACAACAAATCAACTTTAATTCACAAGCAAACATACAAACTTTTCAAGTTAAGCAGCTTCACACCCGTGAACAACTCTTCATGGCCGTGAAGCACTACTTCACGGGTAGTTTACCCGTGAATTAAGCCATGATTCAACCCGTGAATCATCACACATTCATGTCCATGATCACCCCTTCATATGCGTGAATCAAGCTGTGAACCTAATCATGAAACTGCCCATGAACGAGTATGCTTCAACATCAAAACTCAGTTTCACGACCTTGACGCTTGTCAACACTCCATTCACGGTCGTGAATCTTGAAATTTTTCAGATTTCATACCAAAATAGAGCACAACCATTTTCATACCATTATCATATGCAATATTCACTATGATTAACTAATGTCAACCATTCTATCAACACTCTAGCATGCATTTTAACCATTTATAATAACCATATACTTTTTAATCATTTATATTAACCAAAATGATTACTCTAACATCTCAAAATAATCATTTAACATAAAAGCTCCCATCATACATTTCAACCCCAAAACTCATAAATTTCATTAACCAACAATCATACTGACGTGTATTCAAGTCACACTAATGTACAAATGCAAGATTAAAGCTTAAGAGGTTGTTATGTATAAACCTTATACGTAGGATAGAGAAAGCCATAACTTTAGCTCCTCAAGCTTTTTCCCTCCATTGGGATGGACGTCCAGCTCTGTCTTTAGACCCTAGAAAGAATAAAAATGTTTCCCTTAGCCTCTGGAACCAAACTAAAACCCAAAAAATACCAAAATTGAGCTCTCACACCCAAGCTCACAACTTCTCCTCTCATTTTGCCCTCACAAAACTTTATCTTCAAAGCTTCCACAAAGGGTGAAAAAGGTTTTTGATGGTGAATGAGATGAAAAGGTGGTGTGTTAGATCGGTTATAGGAGCATGAGAATGGATTTAAAGGGATACAATAGAAATAAAATCATGGTTGCCTCACCTGCCCATACTGTTTAGGCTTCACGGCCATGACTCATATTTCATGGGCATTAACCACTCCTTCACGATCTTATTGCAGCTGCTGACTAAAATCCAAAATTCAAGATTGTGACACCCATTGTCACCAGTGTGAAATATATGATTTCAGCAACTTTTAAACTATCACAACGTCACTTAATTCCCAATTTTCACTAACCAATAACTAACTTATAAGCCCTAATTAGGGGCATTACATTTCTCACATTCTTAGGATATTTAATCCCTAAAATTACTTATCATGACGTCTTGGAACAATTGAGAATATTGTGCCTTCATGACTTCCTCGCTTTTCCAGGTCACTTCTTCAATGGTATGGTTTTTCCATAAAACTTTCACTAACGGTACTCATTTGTTCCTGAACTCCTTAATCTTTTAAGCCAACATCTCAACTGGTTCTTCTTTGTAAGTCAAATTCGGTCTCAACTCTATGCTCTCGGATGTGATGATGTGACAAGGATCTGACCGATACCTCTTTAACATGGATACACGGAAGACATTATTTATCCTACTCAACTTTGGAGGCAAAATGAGTCTGTATGCAACTGGTCTGATCATTTCTAAGATCTCATAAGGTCTAATAAACCTAGGGCTTAACTTGCCATTTTTACCTGCTAACATATAGACATCTAATCATGAACTTTGTGATGTTTTTTTCATCATCGACCACCAAAACACCCTTTTTAAGTTCTGATACATCTTGTTATTCCTTAGGTGCATTGCAAATCTCGTCTCATAGGCCTCGCTTATAATCTTTTGTCTCAACTCTGAGACATCTAGCAAACATAACCTGCCCTAGTACTGTAAACTACCACCTGGCTCGTAATACATCTTGTTATTCCCTAGGTGCATTGCAAATCTCATCTCATGGGCCTCGCTTATAATTTTTTGTCTCAACTCTGAGACATCTAGCAAACATAACCTACCACGGTAGTGTAAACTACCACCTGGCTCGACTGAGAAACCTAGTCTCTCCCCCTAAAAGACCAAAAGAACCAATTCCACTAGCTTGCCATCAAGTTTTTGTACATCTCTAATCTCTTGACCCAAGATTGGTTGGATGTGCAACTTTACCAAAGTCTTCATACTAAGTGCATCGACCACCACATTGGCCTTTTATATCTAGATGATAATCAATCACACAGTCATAATCCTTTATCAACTCTAACCATCTTCGCTGCCAAAAATTCAAATCTCGTTGTGTAGGAAGATACTTCAGACTCTTGTGATATGTGAAGATGTGGCACTTCTCTCCATATAGATAATGATGCCATATCTTCAATGGGAAGATAATAGCTACCAACTCTAAATCGTGCGTTGAATAATTCTTCTTGTAGGGCTTCAACTGCCTCGATGCATAAGCGACAACTTTCCTTTCCTGCATTAACATGCAATCCAGTACATTGTGTTATACATCACTGTAAACAATATATTCCCACTCTAGAATCAGATGTTTCAATACTAAAGCTTCTGTTAAAAGACTCTTAAGTTGATCAAAATTGTTCTGGCAATTGTCTGTCCATTCAAACTTGATATCTTTCTGCAATAACCTAGTTAATTGAGAAGCTATCATAGAAAACCCTCTGACGAACCTTCTGTAGTATCATGCTAAGCCGAGAAAAACTCTAATTTTAGTCACATTCAGCGATAGTTTCAAATCTAAGATCGTCTCAACCTTGCCTGGATCCACTCTAATCTCATCGACTGATATCATATACTCGAGAAAGACAACCTTATCTAGCCAAAACTTACGCTTAGATAGCTTAACATAAAGCTTTTGCTCCCTAAAAGTCTACAAGACTATTCTCAAGTGTTGTTTATATTCATTCTTGCTTTTTGAATACACTAAGATATCATCTATGAACATCGCAATAAATTGGTTGAGAAATGGTTTAAAGATTATGTTTATTAGATCTATAAAGGTCATTGGGGTGTTGGTCAACCCAAATGGCCTAACCAAAAACTCATAATGATCATACCTGGTTCAAAAAATAGTCATGTCTACATCACCCGCCTCGATTCTCGACTGATGGTATTCCGATCTCAAATCAATCTTAGAGAACACCCTTTCACCCCTCAACTAATTGAAGAGATCATCAATCTATAGTAATAGATACCTGTTCTTAACTGTCACCCTGTTCAATTGCTTGTAATTTATGCACAACCTTATAGACCTATTTTTCTTCTTGACGAACAACACTAGTGCACCTAATAGAGATACACTCGGCCTGATGAAGCCCTCATCCAACAGTTCATGTAACTATGCTTTTAACTATTTCATTTCTAATAGAGCCATACAACATGGTGTCATTGATATAAGAGTTGTACCCAAAGTAAGCTCAATTGAGAACTCTATCTCTCTTTCCGGAGGTGGCCCTGGCAAATCATCTGGAAATACATATGGGAATTCCTCTATCGTCGGAATATCCCTAAGGTCTGGGCTTCCCCTCCTGGTGTGAACCACGTGAGCCAAATAAGCCTCATACCCCTTTTTTGATCATCTTTTGTGCTTTTTATCATGGAGATGATCCTTATTTGCTGTGAGGATCTCTCACCCTGAACAACCACTATCTCATCTTCCAATGTTCTCAATTCAACCATCTTTATCCTGCACTCCACTACTACACACTGCTGAGAGAGCCAATCCATACCCAAGATAGCATCATACTCATGAAAGGAAAATTCAATCAAATTTGTTGTGAACTATTTCCCTTAGACAATAATAGGACAATTATTATACACTCAATTCATCACTGTGTTATGCCTAAAGGGTTAGCCACCTCTATCTCTTAATCTAATCTCTTTACTGACATGTTATATTACTCAACTATGTTGGTATATATATAAGAATGCATGGAGCCTGGATCTTTCAAAGTAATTAAAACTGTCTCAAAGAGAAAAAATGTACTAACAACCACGTTCGATGCACTCAGATCCTTTTTGGCCCTCATAGCATAAGGCTTCGCTAGTGTTCTACTAGGTCCTGGCCTATTCACTATCTTTGATACGATCGGTCTAGATCCACTTCTGTCTGAATTGGCCTGTCTTCATCCCCTGGGCTGTGTGAGCATCGAACTTTGAGTATGAGTGAGATCCTCCACTATTTGTAAAAGATGATCTCTCCTATAGTGGTCTCGAGAACCACACTAGTAGCAAGATTTTAATGGTCCCCAGCACTCTACTCGGTGTTTTTGACCACACAATACACACTCCAGTGTTGCCTCTCTTTGCGTTTAGGACACTATACTGCCAACTGCTAAAACTATTTTCGATGATGGTGCCTGTCTAGTATACCCTGACTATCCTTGACCTTGACCCTGTCCTTTAAACTAGAAGGACCTGGAACCAGTGCAAGCTTTTTTACTCGATATATGTGCAACACTATAAGCTGACCACTGAAGTCTTTCCTAGATGCCTCATTTCGTCTCTTCAACTGAATCCTCTTCTTAATATTGATGGAAGCAGACACCAACTTCAAAAAAACCTTTAACTAGAGTGAAAGTACATGAACCTCGATCTCGTCTCTTAGACCATCCTCAAATCGGCAACATTTTTCTGTCTCATCCCCTACAATGCCAAATGCAAACCTGCTCAGTCTAGTGAACTCTTTCTCTTACACTACCACAATTATATTCCCTTGTCGTAGGTTCAGGAACTTTTTTTTTTCCTCATCAATGTACACTCTCAGTATGTATTGTTTCTTGAATTCAGCCTAAAGAAAATCCATGTAAGTGGCTCTAGAGTCTGAGGCTTGTGTAGAATAGACTTCCACCAAATGTAGGCATGCTCTTAGAGATATGAAACAACATACCTAATCTTGTGCTCCTCGGCACACTCAAGCTCTTTAAAGACCCTCTCAGCCTTCTCCAACTAATACTTCATAGCTTCAGGATCATCATCATTTCTGCATGTGAACATACTTACGAAGCCTATCAATATGTGATCTATGCCTCGGTGGTGAAGAAGGAGGTGGTGAAGATGGTGGTTGAGGAGGTGGCGGTGGCGGCATAACCTATACCAACTGTTGCAGCAGAGCAGTAAGATTCTGCATCAGAAGATCCTATGCCTAATCTGTTTGACTAGCCATCGACTGCTGTAAAGGAGATGTGCCAATCGGCCCTTGCACACTAGCTTGGCTCAGCTGATGTTGAGCCTCTATATCCGAATGATTGTTACTCTCAATCGCGTCAGGCGATTTGATCTCCATACTCGCACTTTAGCCTATATATCGACAAAGAATAACCCACATCATAGTTATACAGGATAACACTTGCACATGTGATACACCCATCCCACCTAGGTTTAGTAGGCTCTGATACCACTAAATGTAACACTTTTCGATATAATTAAGAATAATCCTAATTATACCAAAAGATATTATGATGCACATGAGTTGACATGTCATAATTTAAAACTTTCATGCATCATTACCCTGATGACTTGAATAAAATAAAACATCATTAAAAAGCTTGATAAAATAAAATTAAATATATAAATCAAACGGGCAGCACTAGCCCAAAATTTATATAAAATGAGTAGTTATAAAACTACATATCTCTAAAATATAACATGTAAAAATATAACTATCCAACCCGCAAAACAACCAAAAAGTACAACCATATATCACCTATCCCAAATCTATATCCAAGGCTCTGATCACTGAGCGTCCTCCTTTGTTGATCATCCTCTAAGCTCCAAACTTCCATATGGGAAGCCCATAAGCTAAACAACTCATGTCTAGTGGTACATAACAATATGCAAAGCACACACACATGACAAGTATATAATATGCATGATATACTCACCAAGCTACTATAACAACTTACCTCGAAGTCTACATGTGCACTAGCTTGTATACTGCATGACATACTATAAAGATCTCATATATTTATATCTAATGCACTCATCGAACATGGTATATCGAATAACCAACTAGAATCATACAAGTGTACACAACACTTAAGTAGAGTTAATTATCTTACCTTAGCCCACCTTACTCATAATTAGACTAAAATGAATAAAGGTAATCTACGATTCTCATTAGAGCCCTTAGGACACCTGCTTGAGCTTTCCAAAACATATGTCTGAGGAAAATAGTCTGCATATAGACCAACCGAAAAAGCTCTCATTGCTTGCGTCTTGGCCTTCAAAGAATCTTGAACATGACCAACCTAAGTCACTCGGTATTGATCTCCACTCAATGACATGTCATCTATATTAACTCTAGTCTTAGTCAGAGTATTGGGCTTAATCATTTATCTCAATTACCATAATTCACATCAATCATTCAATAACATGCATTCTTATAGCATACTATAATCTTACGATAGAGGTATACCACATCACAACAAATCAACTTTGATTCACAAGCAAACATACAAGCTTTTAAAGTTAAGTAGCTTCATGCCCGTGAATAACCCTTCACGGCTTCACAGGTAGTTTACCTGTGAATCAAACCGTGATTCAACTCGTGAATCATCATATGTTCACAGTCGTGATCATCCTTTCACGGGCATGAACCAAGTCGTGAATCCAACCGTGAAACTACCTGTGAATGGGTCTGCTTCAGCATCAAAACTAATTTTCATGAACTTCATATGAATCTGGAAATTTTCTAGATTTTATACCAAAACAGAGCACAACCATTTTCATACCTTTCTCACATGCAATATTCAGTACGATTAACTAATGTCAGCCACCATAGCAACACTCTAGCATGCATTTTAACCAATTATTAAAACCATATATTTTCTAATAATTTATATTAACCAAAAGGTTACTCTAACATCTCAAATAATCATTTAACACTAAAATCTCCCATCATGCATTTTAACCCCAAAATCATAGATTTCGTTAATCAACAATCATACTGACATGCATTCAAATCACACTAATATACAAATACAAGATTAAAGCTTGAGAGATTATTATGTACAAACCTTATGCCTAGGATGGAGAGAGCTATAACTTTAGCTCCTCAAGCTTGTCTCCTCCTTTAGTATGGACTTCTAGATTTGTCTTTAGACCATAGCAAGAAGAAAAATATTTTCCTTAGCATCTGAAACTAAACCAAAACCCAGAATACACCAAAACTGAGCTCTCACACCCAAGCTCACAACTTCTCGTCTCACTTCTCTCTCTCATTTTATCCTCACAAAACTTTATCTTCAAAGCTTCCACAAAAAGGAAAAAAAAGGTTTTTGATGGTAAAGGAGATGAAAAGGTGGCGTGTTAGGTCAGTTGTAGGAGCATGTGAGCGGATTTGAAAGGATATGAAAGAGAGGAAATCGTGGTTGCCTCACCTATCCATACTGTTTAGGCTTCATGATCAGGACTCATCTTTTACGAGTGTCAATAACTCTTTCATGGGCATGAAAAAATGCTTTGTCGTGAAAAACTTCATCACAACTGCTAACTAAAATCCTATATTCACGACTGTGACACCCATTTTCACGGGCGTGAAATATTTGATTTCAGCAACTCTCAAACTTCCAAAACTTTACTTAACTCCCAACTCTAACTAACCAAGAGCCTAACTTATAGGCTATAATTATGGGCATTACAGAGCTTATTTGGAACCTATAGTTGCATTATCCACTATGGAGGCAGAATACATAGCATTAGTAAAAGATTTCAAGGAACCTATCTGATTAAACAATCTATTAAGTGAGCTTATATTATCAAAAAAAATTATTCAAGTTCACAGTGATAGTCAAAGTGTAATTTGCTTAATTAAAAATTAGATGTTTTATGAGAGGACAAAACATATTGATGTCTGCTATCATTTCATTCGAGATATTATAAGTGAATGTGAGATTGTAGTAAAGAAGATTCATACTTCAGAAAATCCAGCAAACATATTAACAAAACCATTATCTGCTACTAAGTTTGATTTATGTATCGACTTAGTAGGTCTTGAAGCTTATTGATTTGGTCCTAAGGGACATTTGATGGAACATAAATGAATTACTATTTGAGAGGAGGCTCAGTGGTACTTTGTTTGGGGGAGAATTGTTAGGTGGTGGTGGTAGTGCAAACAAAGTCCAACTTAAAGTCTTTATTGATTTTGCCACATTCTTTTGTTGAAAATTCTTAGCCAACAAATGTTAAAAATTAAAGCCACCAATATTGACATTTGTAATTTATGTTCTCACCATTCATTTGCCAATAAAAGGCTCATTCCATGCATCAAATTTGTACTACAATCTTAAGCAAATTTAGAGAATTTGTCAAAGGTAGTCCAAGAAAAATTTTCTTGTGTGAGAGATTCAGGTTTTTTGGATTTAAACCAAAAAGTGGGAGTGATAAAAATAGTGAGTAATATCTTTTGGGGTATTTTTTTAGGAAACACTTGTGTATCACTATTATTTTGGGTTTGTCTCGAATTATTGTATCCATTAGTTTATATCAGTGGAAGCAAATTATTCAAAGTTTGTCTCATGAACATAACCTAATTCAAAGGGTGAACCACATTAAATATTTGGTGTTTTGATAATGTTTTCTCACTTGTGGTAAAACACACATCTGTATTTTATTGGCTCTAGTTGCTATTGAAAATATAAAAATAGGGTAGCTAGATGTCAAAACTGTTTTTTTACAAGGTGACTTAAAAGAAAAAATTTACATAAAACAACCTAGGGGGTTTGAAGAAGAAGGCAAAAAGAATTATGTGTATTTGCTAAAGAAGTCTTTTGTATGGACTTAAACAGTCCCCAAGGCAATGGTACAAGAAGTTTGACACCTTTATGACTTCTCATAGTTATTCTCGATCAACATTTGACAGTTGTGTGTACCTGAAAAGGTTAGTGTTGATTCCTTCATTTATTTATTGTTGTATGTCAATAATATATTGATTGCTTGCAAAGATAGGCCTGAAATTTGTAAGCTAAAGAATTTTTTGGGGGGTGAGTTTGAGATGAAAGATTTAGGTGCAGACAAAAGAATTTTGGATATGGAGATTTGCAGGGATCATGATGTTGGCATGTTATACCTTAGTCAAAAAAAAGGTATGTTGAAAAGTTCCTTAACCGATTTGGTAAGAAAAATGCAAAAAATGTCTCTACACCATTGACTCATTTTAGACTTTCAAATCGTCAATCACCATAGTTAGATGAGGAAGAAAACTACATGGAAAGAGTCATCTATTCTACTGTCGTAAGTAGTTTGATGTATGCAATAGTTTGTACACGTCTAGACCTTGCTCAAACTATTAGTGTTGTTAGTCGATATACGTCATGTCTTCGTAAAGCTCATTGGGAGGCGATCAAAAGGATATTCAGATATCTTTGTGGAACTTCAAATTGCTGCTTGCAATTTGGTAAATCTTTTAGTGGAATAATTGGTTATTGTGATTTCGACTATGCAAGAGATATTGATAGAAGAAGATCCTTGATGGGTTATGTATTCACTTTTGTTCTACTGTTATCAGTTGGAGAGATTGTCTACAACCTACAGTTGCATTATCCATCACAAATGTGGAATAAATGGCATTAGTAGAAGCTATCTGGTTAAATAATCTCTTAAGCGAGCTTACATTATAAAAAAAAATTATTCAAGTTTACTATGATAGTCAAAGTGTCATTTGCTTAACTAAAGGTAAGATATTTCATAAGAAGACAAATCATATTAATGTCTGCTATCATTTTGTTTAGGATATTATAAGTGAAGGCAATATTAAAGTAAAGAAAATTCATACTTTACAAAATCCAGTTGACATGTTGACAAAACCATTATTTGTTACCAAGTTTAATTCATGTATCAACTTGGTAGGTCTTGCAGCTTGTTGATTTGGCCCTAAGGGGCATTTGCGGGAACATGAATGAATGACCATTTGAGGGGAGACTCAGTGGTACTTTGTTTGAAGGGAGAATTGTTAGGTGGTAATGGTGCAAATAAAGTCTGACTTAAAGTCTTTGTTGATTTTGCCACATTTTGTTGAAACTTCTTAGCCAATAAATATTGAAAATTAAAGCCACCAAGACTGACATTTGTAATTTATGTTCCCACAATTCATTTGCCTATAAAAACCTCATTCCATGCATCAAATTTGTACTGTAATCTCAAGCAAATTAAGAGATTTTGTGAAAGGTAGTCCAAGGAAAATTTTCTTGTATGAGAGAGTTAGGTTTTTTGGATTTAATCCAAAAAGGGAAAGTGATAAAAATAGTGAAAAACATGTGTGTGTTTTTAGAAAATACTTGCATGCCACTATTATTTTGGATTTGTTCCAAATTATTATATTATTTTTAGTTTTTGTATGAAAAAGTTTCTCTCTCAGTATCCATTAATTTATATTAATGGAAGAAAATAATTTAAAGTTTGTCTTATATACATAACTTAACTCAATGGGTGAACGTTAAATATCTGATATTGATTATATGTACTGATCATTTATTTTGCATTTTATCTTATTGTTTTCTTCGTTGTCCTAACAAAAAGCAATCTTACAAAACATAGGTGCTTCAAATCCACCATTATTTTCCTCCTCCTCCTCGATATCAGCATCTGAATCCTCATCTGTGTAGTAGAAAATAGCTTCCTCGTATCTTTCGATGTTATAAGTAGTAGCAATTAGTGATACATGAAATTTCATATTGTTCAATTGCTTCAAAAATATGTCAGGTAAGCCTTTGATGGTAAGTATAGTGAATGGATTGATGACACGCATCAAGCCTGGCTAGGTTTCTTCTTGAACTTTCATCAGCCAGACATCATTCGTCGGAGCACCATTAGGGCTGAGGGCTTCTAGGCGGAAGATGCTTCTTTGAGTGACGTTTATGACAATAATCGGATTATGAGAATTTTTCGAGAGAAATCGGAGCTGGAACGGCAATGGCAGGAATATCCTGGGAGGAGGAGTTGAACAACGCCATAATCTACAAAGCGACACGAAATTGGAGAACATCGTAATAGGAAATCAAAATTTCAGCGGTCAAAGCCATGAGATCGCTTGGTATATTAAACCATGATACATAATTGTCGTCTCTCTAGTTTTGGAAGAAGTCATTGATTAATTTCTTATTTGATTATCTAAAACAACCCTAACCCCAAATTGAAATATGAGAGACAGATATAACAATTGATCACTCTTGTGGTCTTTAAAAAGGGGGTGAGGGCTTCAGATGCCTTCACCTAGTGCTCCCATTCGTATTCTTGAACTGTGCTTTCTTGACAAATGTAATTTTGCATCGACTGCAGATTAGGGAAAAAACCATTTTTCTTAATTAAGCTTTTGTTTTTTTGTTTTTTTTTTTTAATTTCCTAAGAAAATATCTATGATATATCTTCTAAATTCAATATTATTTAAAAATTTATTTATACAATTAATCTTCACGTTGAAGGAGAAATTATAATCATATATAAACTAGTGAAGAAGGAACAATATGATGATTATAGTTTTTTTTTCTTTTTCTTTCTTTTGGTAAGGATGATTATAGTTAATTATATAGCCACAACATAAGAAATATTTCTTCGATAATTTTATAAGAAATGTGAAATTAAGTTATATTCTTATCTTACTTTTAAAATAAAATCATTTCTTACAAATAATTTGATTATCAGTTTATCATAATGAATGTGACCTATTTCAAACAAAATCTCTTCCAATGTCCAATTCTAGTTGTATAAAGCCTAGGCTACAGTTAATTGTAGTGCACTATTAATTTAGATTATCCTTTTGGTATAACAATAAAAGCATCTCTAATAGTGATTTTTATTTTAAAAAATATTTTTAGTATAATAAATAACATCTTTAAATGTAAAGAGTAATAACATCTCTAAGAGACTCTTTATTTAACATATGCTCTAAATTTTAAAGAGTCATTCTATAAAAATAGTTTTTACTGTATTCTTTATCTTTAAAATTACTTTAATTACTTTAATTAGTTGCATCTTTAATTAGTAGTAATATTTCTATTAGTAGAGTGTAATGTCAACAAATTGAAAGCTCCACTGTATTCTTTATCTTTAATTAATTGACAAATGAATTTCAAAATATTGTTTTGAATTTCGGCGTTTCAAAAGGGAGCTGTTACAATTTTCTGCAACCCATCAAAATACTTGGTGAAATGCAGGAATCCTTCTTGAAATCTATCAATGTTTGAAGCAGTGAAGCTTTGAAATATGCACAATGAAATGTTTAACCAGAGAAGAATCTTTTTCATGACTGCCATGGAAGGAATCCTCCTGCCAAACATGCATTACATTTTTCAGCCTTCACATCATATACACAAACATAGCAAGTTTATGAACCAATAATAATAATAATAATAATTCAGAGGAAGAAGAAGAAGCCATATTACCAGAGGCGGACCTTCATGGGGGCTGCTGGGGGCCACAGCCCCCCTAATTTTTTTAGTCTTCATTTTAATCCAATTTTTTTAAATTATACCCTTAAAAACAAAAATTAGATACGTTTATTTAGGCCAATAGATTTTTAATTTGTTACTTTTTTATTTTTATTTTCCTTATATTTAGATATAATAAATTTATTATATAAGTTTATTGGATAATATAATTTTAAAAATATATTGCCCCCCTAACTTGAAATTTTGGGTCTGCCACTGCATATTACCGCATTCAGGGCAGCGAAAACAGTCCTTTTCCCTCAGAACAAGCCCTGAGCCTCCACATGCTTCACATCTTCTCTGTGCTATCTGCCGTTTTCATGATAATAATTACGCCAACAAAGCTAGTTAATTAATTAATTAATCAGCACTAATCCCTCTAATAATTAGTATTTAATTTGCCAATCAGGATTAACTCACTATTCTTTTGCTGAATTCAATCCCAGCAACAACGAAAGGTGTTACTCCGGCTGCACCAAATCATTCTAGAAAAATAAAAATCAGAAACAAAATTTTCTATTCCGTTTGAAATCAATCAATGGAATTCTTCAACAAAACCTATGGCTCAACAACAATCTGCCAGGTGACACCGACTTGGCCTGGATCCGCCGTAGAAGAAACTTCGTTGACGGCTGAGATCTTCGTTTTTAATCTTCAAGTTCCGGTGACGCGGAGATTGGAAGTCATCATGGCTTCGTTGGCAGGAAGTGTTATGTCAGCAATAAATTTCATAAAAAATTTTAGTACTTTTTTTGCCTAATTAATATTTTTTAGGCACTAATTAATTTTTTTAAAAAAAAAGTAAAATTTTTATTTTTGTCAACAAGTTTTTAAAAGTTGGCAGCCACAATTGTGGACATTTGAGCATCTTTTTTTTGCCTATAAAATACACTGCAAGCCACGGAGAAAAACACTACAAAATCTCATAATAAATTGATAAATTTAATTTGAAAGAGGTAGTCCTATGATAGAGAGGTTTTTTAATTTTTTTCAAAATTGAGAAGTGAGAAAAATATTTTTAGAGTGTTTTTAAAAAACACTTGTGTACTGCTATTTTTAAATTTATCTCAAAATTATTATATTACCTTTAGCCTGTATCTAGGATCATATCAAGAAATATTGCCGAAAGTTCAAGAAGGAACAAAAAGGTAAAGAAGTGAAACTAGATGACAACAGTGATGATGACATAACAAATACCATAAACGAATTTAATGTCGTTTATGACGATTATATCAATTTCACATCCCACGAGACTAGTTGGGTAATTGAAAGTGGTGCTACTATTCATGTCACGTCTCGAAATGAATTCTTCTCATCCTACACAACAGGAGATTTTGGCACTGTAAATATAAGAAATGATAATATATCAAAGGTTGTTAGGAGATGAAATGTTTGTCTAGAGACTATGAATAGTACCAGATTAATCCTAAGAGATGTCAGACATTTTCCAGATATTCGCTTGAATTTGATCTCTCTAGGAAGACTTGATGATGCAGATTTTCTACAGTACCTTCTTCAATAATCAATAAAAGTTTACCAAAGGTTTCCTAGTGGTATCTAGAGACACATGACATGCTACCTTGTATGTAATGCGTGTAAACCTCTCCAATGACAATGTGAGTACTATAGAAAAATACAATATTGTTGAATTATGACACAGAAGACTCAACCACATAAGTGAAAAATGGATGACTATACTTGTTAGGAAGAAGACATTACCCATAATGGATGAATAGAAATGGCAACGGGGCAGATTTTTCCGACCCTGAATCTTGCCTTAACCCCCTGCCTAGATCCCCACCGATGGAATTTTTAGGGTCCTCATCTCGCACCACACGAGGACAGGAATCTCCGGCCCAGCCCTGTTCCCCCGATTTTACTAATTTTTTTTATTTTAATGTTATTTTTTTATTTTAATTAATTAGTTAAATATATAATTATTTAAGTAAAAAATATATATTTTTACTATAAATGAGTGTTATTTTTTTATTTTTAAAAATTAATAATTACATTAAAATATAAATAATTGTTTATATATATATATATATATATATATATATATATATATATATATATATATATATATATATATATATATATATATATATAGGGTGGGGTATGTATATACCATCCCCACCTCGTCCCCGACAAAAAGATTTCGGGAGCGGGGTACCGTGGGTCGGGTCCAAATTATCATCCCTACGAATAAAGTGCATTTGGAGAAATGTGATGACTGTTTAGTAGAAAAATAAAACAGAGTTGCTTTCAAGAGTTCCACTCATTTTAGAATGAAAAATGTGTTAGATCTGGTACATTCAGATTTATGTAGGTCAATGCCAAAGTCACTGAATGGTTTTCAGTACTTTGTGACTTTTATTGATGATCATTTGAGGAAGACATGGATGTATGCTTTAAAAATAAAAGATCAAATGCTAAATGTCTTTAAAAAATTTCATGCATTGGTTGAGAGACAGACTATAAAGAAGTTGAAATGCATCCGAACAGACAACGGTAGAGAATACACTAGACCGTTTGATGCCTACTGCAAAGACCATGATATTCGGCATCAGAAAATGTCTCTAAAAATACCACATTTGAATGGCTTAGCTAAGAGGATGAATATACCTTTAATGGAGAGAGTTAGATGTTTGCTTTCACATGCAAAGTTGTCTAAAATATTTTGGGGTGAAACTTTACTCACAGTTGTGTACATGTTAAATCTTTCACCTTGTATTTCTCTAAAGCTAAATGTTCCAGAGAAAGTATGGTCAGGAAAAATGTTTCTTATAATCATCTATGGGTATTCAGTTATAAGGCTTTTTTGCACATCCCTAAGGATGATAGGTCCAAACTAGATGTCAAAACACGATATTGTATTTTTATTGGCTATGGTAAAAATCAGTTTGGTTACAGATTTTATGATCTAGTGGAGAAGAAACTTGTCAGAAATCGTGATGTTATTTTTGTTGAGAAAGAGGCCATTGAAGATATTGTCAAAACAAAGAAAGATGCTCCTGATTTAGATGGTGACTCAATAGATTTGGAATTGATTCATCCTTCACCGGTGCCAAGACAAGTTGGGGATAAAGATCATGTTGATCTGCTTGAAGTAAATGATGCTCTCACCGATAACCCAAAAGATGATGTTGAAGATGATGATGTTCATCATCAACCAACACCTGTGTTTTCCCCAATTTCTTTGAGAAAGAGCAATAAAGCAAAACAATCTTTTTCAAGGTATCCAGAAAATGAGTATGTGTTACTTATTGATGGGGGAGAACAAAAGAGCTTTGAAGAAGCTGTGACTGATGAGCACAAGTAGAAATGGGTAGAAGCCACGCAAGATGAAATGAAATCCTTGCATGTGAACAAAATTGTTAAACAAATGAAATTGCCAAAAGGCAAGAGAGGTTTGAAGAATAAATGGGTGTTCAGAATCAAGCGTGAAGAGAGAGAATAGTTTTCATCTACGATTCAAATCCTGATTGGTTGTCAAAGGATTCAGCTAAAGGAAAGGAATTGACTTTGATGAGATTTTTCTCACCAGTGGTGAAAAAGTCATCCATCCTATAACACCATTTAATATAATTAAGACTAAATCCAATTATACCACAAGATGCTACAATGCACATGAGTTAAAATATAAGAAATTGTTTAAAAAACTTTCATGTATCATGGCTATGATGACTTAACAAAATAAAAACATTCTTAAAATCATGAAATCGAACTCAAAATAAAATAAAAATTTTAATTACAAATAATATAGACGTACACAAGTCCAAAATTTTACAAAATGAGTAGTCATAAACTACATATCTTTAAAATACAGCATGTAAAGCTATAACTATCCAACCCATATCAAAACAACTAAAATAAGATACACAGTATATCACCCACCTCGAATGTATATCCTCGCTCTGGTCACTGGGCATCCTCCTCTGTCAAACCTCCCATAAGCTCCAAACCTATACATGGAAAAATCCATACACTAAGCAACTCATGCCTAGTGGTACATTACAACGTACAAGACATATGATAACATATAAAATAATATGCATGATATATTCAACAAGCTACTATGACGACTTACCTCAAAGTCTGCACATGCACTAACTAGTATACTATATATATATATATATATGTATATGTTTGTATATTGCACAACAACCATCATCCAGAACCATACAAGTACTTTACCGCACATAATATTATCAAATATCTTACTTTTGCCCACCTACTCATAGTTAGACTAAAATGGATATGGATAACTTAACAAACCGAAGTGTTTTTTCCGTTAACCTCTAGGCCTTCAAAAATATATAACCCATTGAAACACTCTATCTGCTAACCTCTGGATTTAAAAAAATATAACCCACTAAGGTAGTTTGTTCGCTAATCTTTGGATTTTAAAAAAATATATGACCAATATGGATCACTCGGTATCAAACTTTCCCCTCAATAGCATGCCATTTATCCTACCTCTAGTCCTAGTCAGAGTATTGGGCTTACTATGTTACCATGCGTATATTCATATTATCCATTACCATATTTTATATAAATCTCATGATTTCTCCAATTATTTTCACAACGTATATTTCTTTGTCATACTATAAGTATGCAACTGAGGTTTACCACCTCATAATGAATTAATTTCGATTCAAAAACAAACATATAATTTTTTTTTATCATAAACAGTTTTACGTCTGTGAATAACCATTCATAGCCGTGAAACACCACTTCACATGTAGTTCTCTCTATAAAATAAGTTGTCATCCAACCCATGAATCAATACACATTCACAACAGTAATCATCCCTTCAGGGCATGAATTCAACTGTAAATCTGCCTGTGAATGAGTCTGATTTAGCAATAAAAATGTATTTCATGACATTTCTGCCCATGAATCCATCCTTCATGATCATGAATCTGTAAATTTTTCCAGAAAAATAGAGCATCACAAATCATGTCATTTTCACATGTAATACTCACTACAATTTATCAATGTCAACCACTCTATCAACATTCAGCATGCATTCAAGCTATCTATCACAACCATATCATTTTTAAACATTAATATTAATTAGAATTGTTTCTCAAATATGTCAATCTAATCATGTTCATAAGATTTTCTATCATGCATATTAATCTCATATTTGACCATGTATTTACTCATTTATCATCTAAGTCATGCATTTAAAGCAAATAACACAGAAAACACAAAGTAATTATCTTAAGTGTTGTTTTGTACAAACTTATACCTAGGGTGGAGATTGGCTAAAGCCCGATCTCATCAAGCTTGACCTCTCCCTTAAGATGGACTTCCAGCACTCTCTCCGGGTCCTAGTAAGATGAAAAAAGCTCTTTTAGCCTCTACAAAATGAACCAAGGTCCAGTAAAGAAAACTAAGCTTTTCTTTATACTCTCAATCTCCTTATTCTCAATATTCTTTCTCACTTTTCCCTTATGAACACTGATCTTTCAAGCTTCTCCAATGGAAGAAGATGAAGTATAGAGGAAGAAAAAGATGAAGTTTGCGTGTTTGGTTGGTTAATAGGGAGTGATAAATGGATTTAAAGGAAATAACAGAGAGAAAAATGTGTCTACCTCACCTACTCTGTCTGCTCAGGTTTCATGATTGTGACTCATCATTCATAGGCATGAGCCTCTCCTTCACAGTCGTGAAACAACTCTTCACAACTGTAAAGAACCTTTTCATGGTTGTGTACTAAAATTTGATATTTACGACCATGACATCCATTGTCACGAGCATAAAACAATAGATTTCAGCAACTCTTAACTTCCTAAAAATCCACTTAATTCTCTCATTTCTCACTAATCAATAACATAACTTATATGTCCTAATTATGGCTGTTACACATTCGTATAGTGCTAGGATTAGCAACAAGTCTTAACCTAGATGTTGAGTAAATGGATGTCAAAATTGTCTTTCTACATAGTGATTTAGAAGATGAGATATACTTGGAGCAACCAGAGGGTTTCGAGCATAAAGAAAAAAAAAGAATATATTTGCAAATTGAAGAAAAGTCTATACGGCATGAAGTAGGCACCAAGACAATGATATAAGAAGTTTGAGTCTGTTATGGGAAAGCAAGGCTACGAGAAGACTACTTCAAATCATTGCATTTATGTGAAAAAAAATTCTCTAATGAAGATTTCATCATTCTTTTACTCTATGTGGATGATATGTTAATTGTTAGCCGAAATATTTTCAGAATTAACAACTTGAAAAAATAAGTCTTTTGCCATCAAAGACTTGGGGCTAACAAAGCATATTATTGGCATGAAGATTATCAGAGATAGAAATGCCAAAAAATTATAGTTGTCATAGGAGAAGTACATTGAGAAATTAATTCATAGATTTAAAAAGGATTAAGCTAAAGCAATTAGTTATCCTTTTATTAATCACTTTAAGCTTAGTTCCAAACAGAGCTCTTCTACAGACGAAAAGAATGATGAAATGGACAATATTTCATATACTTCAATAGTTGGAAGTTTCATGTATACTATGGTGTGCACACAACCAAATATCTCTCATGCAATTGGAGTAGTGAGCAGATTCCTTTCAAATTCTAGAAATGAACATTGGGTTGCCGTAAAGTGGATTTTAAGGTATCTTCAAGATACTTCCAAAATATGCTTATATTTTGGAAATACAGAATCTGTGTTGTTTGGATACACAGATGCAAATATGGCTGACAATGTAAAATCGAGAAAGTCTACATCAGGATATATGATCACTTTTGCAGGGGGAGCTGTGTCATGGTAGTCAAAGCTATAGAAATGTATTGCACTGTCTACTACTGAAGCATAGTTTATTGTAGCAACAGAAACATGTAAATAGTTGTTATGCATGAAGAAGTTCTTGAAAGAACTTGGATTGCAGCAAGACAAATATCAATTTTTTTTGTGATAGTTAAAGTGTTATCTATCTTAAAAAGAATGTCTCATTCTACTCAATGTCAAAAACATATTGATATAAGGTATTGCTAGATAAAAGATGTGATTGAAAAAAAGTTACTGTAACTTGAAAAGATTCATAAAAAAAAAATTAGACAAATTAACAAAGATTTTATCAAAATTATACTTTGAATTTTTTTGATTAGCTACTAGAATGATGGAATCTCTTATATTGCCGGGATTAGGAGATTTATTATTACAACAAATTTCATAGAAAAATTTAGTGTGGATCCCTCCAATGTGGGGCCCACCACTAATTTATTTTTTGCCAATACTTTTTTGAAAGTTGGCCGCCGCAATTTTGGACATTTGAACATCTTCCTTTGCTTATAAACGACACTGCAAGCAATGAAGAAGAATACTATAAAATCTCATAGCAAATTGAGATTTTAATTTGAGAGAGACATTATTGTGAGAGAGTTAGACTTTTTAAATTTTTTTAAAAATTAGAAAGTGACAAAAATAGTGAAAAAAATATTTTTCGGATATATTTAGAAAACAAGTGTGTGTCATTATTTTTATATTTATCTCAAAGTTATTTCATTATCTCTAATATGTGTATAAATAAAACTCTCTTCTTGTATCCATTAATTGTTATTAATGGAAGAAAATATTCGGAATTTGTCATGTAGATTAGTCCAAATTAAAGAGTAAACCGCGTTAAATTATTGATATTATTTTTTATTCATTATTTTATTTTATATTATTTATATTATTTTATCCATTGTATACAATAGGACAGTCTTCGTGTTCTTCGTGTTCTTCGTGTTCAGTAAACATGTCAGTACCGTGGAAGAAGAAGAACTGCAGCTTCATGGCAGCCAGCTTTTGTTTTTGTTTTTCTTATTTTAAATTAAAGTGTCTTTATGTTTTATCAGTTTAAATCTCGCTATAGCATACATTGGGCCACGTCTACCGATTTGGGCCGGTCCAACACACCACATTTGTAGATTAGGTAGCTGCATGTGCAAACGGCGTCGTTCGTGCTACGCATCATCTTTTTATGCTTAATCCGACACTAATACTATGTGCAATGCAAGCATAGAATTAGAGGAAAGGGAGAGTAATACCTATCTTTTGTCATTTTCCAATACAATTTTTTTTTAACAAAGAATAAAGTACAACCTTTTCCATCCATCTTTCTAATATAAAATGAAATTTTAAATTGTAACACATTTGATTTTATAAAATAGAAAAAAGTATTTTTATTTATTTGAAATCAAATTTGAAGCTCTCTTATCATTTAATATTTGATATGCCCTTATGATTTTTATAATTAATTTCCAATTTTCAAATAAAATAGAATAATAAAGTTTTTTTTTAAGTCAAAGCTACAATTAAATCTTAAGGTTTTAGCCAAATAATATTTTGACTCCTAAATTAAAAAAACGGTTCAATTAAACTCCTAAAATCATATTAAAATCTAGTTATATCATGGTGACGTTACTTTTGGTTGGCCCCTAAATGGAAATGGTGATGTAAAATTTTTTCACCTTACACCTCAAATTGATTAAACCTTCAGTCCTTATTTTTCTTCTCTTTGTTTCTCTCTTTCTCTTTTTCTCTTTTTCTCTTACTCTCTCCTTTCTTCTTATTCTAAAATACCCAGATCTAATTCTAGGGTTCATAATCCAATTGTGGATTTGATCATTTAGGTTCTCAAATTCAGACTTTAATTTTTTTTTAAAAGAAATTTAGTAGAGTGAACACTTAATTATTTAGATAACAAAATATGATAGAACACTGATAAGCATATAGAATTATCATTATCCCACTCAAAAATTACAATTTGACCCTTAAAAGAAATCCTTCAACAATCAACACCAAATATGCCAATTGCCAAGCACATTCAAAACTATCTTTCTATGTCTAAAATTAAAATTACAAAATTGAACGTCTAATATCTTTCAGTTACAGCATAAACTCCTAAAGCTGGGAAACACAAACTAATAGTAGCAGTCGTTTAAATAATAAAAGAAAGGAAGAATAATAATAATCTAAATTACTAAGCTCTACTGCACTTAATCTTGAAAAATAAGACCAACTTGGGTAACCCACCGTTGACCATGAAAATTCAAGAACATGATGTAAATTCAAAACAACAATAGTTCTAATAATAGAAGGAAAGATAAAAGATTGCCGATTTTTTCACAAAATATAATCAAATTTGTTCGTTTGAACAAAAAAATGGTATAATCAAATTAGTTCAATCAACAAATACCCAATATTAAAAAAATAAATTCAAAATCCAATAATTTCACATTCAAGAATCAAATTCACTCAATACACTTGGACATCTAATACAAATTCCAATAATCACAAGCAAATACCAAAAAACATTCCAATCAGCAATATAAATTTGACCACTATACTAAACATAAAATGATTGATTGATGTTGAGCAAATAAGTGTGGGGTAGAAAGAAACGAGAAAAGTGACTTATTGAGAAATTCTTGAGGGGTTTTAGTTCATAAGACTAATTATGTGGTAGCCTATTTTGATTTTGCTTCCTACATCTGTTTGATGGCTTTCTTCCAGAAGGAAGCTATACAGGCAATGAAGCCTGCCAAGGGGACAACAATGCCCGCTTTCATGTTCATAGAGGGGAGATTCTCGAGCTAGCATGGGAGGGCGTTTTGGTTGATTTGAGAACCTAAATGATACAATATGCATTTCGATTATAAATCCTAGAAATAGTACTACTGATCTAGTGATTAATACCGTGAGATATCAAATTCAAATACAAATCTTCAATTTGACTGCTTATACTAGAAAAAATTTAAGATGGTAGGAGTAAATATTTTACTAGATAACTTTCTTTTTACATCAATATTTTCATTTATCAACCAATAATGTTTTAAGGGTATAAATGAGTGTTAATATCCTGTAAAAAATTTAATTCCACGTAAAAAAAAAAGATAAACCAATAAAATAAACTAATGTAGCTTGAAATAAACCAACAAAGCTACAAAGTCTACTTTTTAGTTAATAAAGAACTTATGAATAAAAAAATCCCACCCACGTCGGACCTTAGCTTTCTTTTTCTCTATCCTGTACTCTTGAACTCATTCTGCTTTCTTTTTCATTCCCAGAATGATCCCATCCGTAACTCAATGATCTGCTTTGGCAAATGTACTTCCATATAATCAAACCACTGCCCCAGAGTCATCTTCTGTAAATCTATTGTTTCCTGTTCTTTTCCCCAATTGTCACCATCATTTACTTGTGGGCTTGTGGCTAAACATCTCTCTCTTTAGCAACAAACTGAGTCATCTTTGCCCCGATGCCGTCCAGGTCCTCTAGGCTACAGAAGATTCATCGTCAAGTTCAGTCACCTAGTCATTTCTTTGGGAGATCCATCGCCGGTGCCGCTCACCAGTGAGGCAGTGACCAGACCAGATCCATCCATCGTCGGCAGTAATATCAAGAGGTAAGATACTAAGATTTGATTTTAGTTTTGGCTTTTCCTTATAGATTTCATATTTGAGTTTTTTTTAAAAGTTTTTGCCTGCTCTTTTTTTTTATGCTTTAATTTCTTTTATTATATTATGTTAATATTTGATGTTAAACAATAATCATAGAACTGGTTGTTCCCTTTTTTTTTTTTATGTTTTCATTTCTTTTATTATATTATGTCAATATTTGATGTTAATCATTGATAATCAATAATTATAGAATTGGTTGTTCCCAATTTTTTTTGTATGTTTTCATTTCTTTTATTATATTTTATTGATATTGCTATTTGCTATAGATTATTTATATGATTTTTTTATTTATTCAAAATTGAATATTCTATAATAGATCATAAAAGATTTGTACAATAATTTGAATTTTTTTGACAAATTATTGATTGGAGTTTTTTTTCCAAATAAGCTTTTGATTATTATGGGAAAATCCTCTAGAATTGAACCATATTTTCAAAGAATAGCTTCTTGTAATTTAGAAAGTGATAATGCATTACTTTCTAATATTAATGCATATGAAGAACCACCTAGAAAAACTCTAAGAAAAGAGACAAGTGAAGTTGATGTTTCATATTTTGAGAGAGATCCGAAATTAAGATGTCCTATTTCAAAGTATCCAGTTAACAAACGAGATGAAATTTGACGAGCCTATATAATGCTTGGACCATATCAACCTATTCTTCTAAAGTATCCATCATCATGTCCAAAAAATTATCTTTGACATTTCAGTGCTTCTTGGTACTCTAAATTTTTTATTTGGTTAGTGTATTCACTTGATAAAGATGATGCATTTTGTCTTCCATGTTATATTTTTTATTATTCTAATGATCATTTTGGTTCAAATGCTTTCACTATTAAGGGATTTAGGAATTGAAAGAAATATACATTAGAGAAATATATATTGAGATGTAAACCTTACCACCAAAGCCTTGCTCTAATTATCTCTATTAGCGCTCTGATGGATATCTATAGTTTAAATTTCTTGGCCTATGTAATAAAGCATATTATGAACGTCATAAATATCTAATAATATCAGTTTTATTCGGAATAGAATACAGTATGATGCACATTTTGGATAAAGCATAAATAGTATTATATGATATTTAAAGTAGATTTTCGTAATTCATAATTATTCTGAAGGAGAATGAGGTTCGCATGGTTATTGACAGAGTGGGAATCTCAGTAGGCAGGCTTCCCTATCTGAAGGTCCCAGAACGTTGCTGGCCACGATTGTAAATGCATCTTAAGATGGATGTGAAACAAAACTAAAAAATAAATGATCGAGCTTTTGTCCACTGGAAAGCTTTAAAAACATAATATTAAATGAGAATAGTCTCGTAGAGGGGATTTTATAAGTCATATTGTCGAAGAAAGTGACAAAATATCAACAGATGTGGCGCAAACAATTAGGAATTTATTTTATTTAAATCAAATTCTTATTGCATTTGTGTATGCTATCTGTATAAAATAATAAGATATTTTTCTATTGGTAATTTAGACTTCAATCTGTGAATTATTGCTAACGTCTTAAGGTTTGCTGGCGTTGAGGTGCGGGCAGTGGAAATTAACTTTACGCTTGACGCCTTACTGTCGCCACTGCCATATAGCCATGTCATCCTCTGATCGGTCGGAGATCACCCAGTCCGCGATCTGCGCTGCATTCCCCGGTGTTGCATAACCTTGCCGGATATATTTGCGTTGGTCTATTTCCCACGGTCTTTCCCTGCTCGACATAAAATCGATGCCGAAATAGGCTCTTTTACCATCCGCCATTAGGCACGAAAGGACATAAGCTCTCGTCCCCGTCGATAGCTTAAGGTGAGGATGTCTCTCTAGTACCGCATGATCCTTCTTCACATAATACGTGAGGCGAACAGCCGCATGATCAGCATTGAAGGCGTGAATTACGGTGAGATCTTCTGAATCTTCTGTTTGTGAAGACGTCATCCTAGCCATCATGATTTGAACTGCAGTTGTTCTCATCTTTTGTTTGAGCATTGAATCGATCCATGCTCTTCCTCCCTGGTACAGATGTTCCTCATTGAGGTCACCAAGGCTAATTTGTAAAGCCAATTTGGGCAACTCCTCAGGGAAAAGGACTGGCGTCACATCCACTGTCTCCTGCCAATTTGGTGCAGGGTTTTCCTGCTGCATGACGTCAACAAAAGCATTGCCGCAGGAATACCGGAACGACTAGAAGAGAAGGATGACACGCTGGTGATACCTTGGCCGACGGCTTAGCCAGGCGGTGATAATATGAGCTTCAAATTCGCGACCATCCAAAAAAATGGTCGCATTTGGATTGACTTCGAAAACTTTGTCGAGAAGAGGTTATATAAAGGGGACAATGTCCTTCGTGACGGCGTATGTCTGGCTGTGCTTGCCCAGTTCAACGTCGCAAATGATCATGGCTGCGTTTTTGATATGGCTTGAATGTAGATCTCGAACGAGCATATCCGGTAGCAATGTAACACGCCACAGGTTGAATTCGTGAAATACGGCTGACACATTATCACTGGTCAGCGCGATATCAAGTTCTGAGAGATTTCGTTCTCCCACTTGTCCGAGGGCGGTCAACAATGAGGTTTTCGTGCACTCTTGCACACCTTTTCCCTAGTCATACATTCCTCGGTGTTCGAAGACTTGAAGTGGCAGATCTTTTGTCGGGCGATCAAGCAGGTTTGGTACAGAGTGTTGTGCCAACACCTTCTCCGGTGTGACATCGTTAGGGAGATCCCACTGGATTTCCTAGCTAGGCCACACCTTGCCCTTGAGTGGGATCACTTTGCGTTGACAAAGGACCTTGTCCTTGCACAATCCCTTGTCATTTTCCATCCGAGCGAATGAATCATTATACGATTGCGTGCCTCGCGAAGGCCTGCTTACTAAGGCCAAATTGCGTTGCTCAAATATCTTGCAGCGATAAGGGTTGCTACCTAGAAGGGTATAATTAGGCGAGCATCAGCATATCTGGGATAAATCTCGCCTCATCTGGAATATTATCTGTGCTTCGAAAATGAACTTAGTGGTTGAACATTGGCCCAGGGCATAAATCCACCCATATTTGGTGGTCACTCAAAATGCAGAATAAAGCACAAGGAATTATAAATATAAATGGAGCACAATTGAATAAGGAACGCATAATAACAGTCAATTGATTTGAATATAATTCGAAAATTCGTAATTAATATCGATTAAATGTCATTCTTAAGAAGGATATATATTAAATTTAAGTCTATCTAATGAGAAATAATATATAAATAGATACAATTTTATTTTTGTCGAAAATAATACTAGCGATGAAATTCATCGGGGCACTAATTATGTATTGAATGATACAAGGATAACAAGAAAACACACACCAAGGAACATAGCATTCGAAATCCACAACCATCCATCATCATCGTCCATCATTAAACAGAATATGGTAAGCCGATGCAATCACTTGCTGCGGTCGGGAAGAAGCTTGCCGATTTCGCTGAGAATTTCCGAGATAGCGTCCTCGCGAAGACGTTCGCTCCAGAGGGCTTCATCTCTGCGATGCCAACCCAGAAAGCAATGTCGTTTTCTAGGTTGCCGATAGCAGCCAGTATATCCTTATCGTTTCTACCGTTTCTGCAAGCGACATGTAGGCCGATCTTATGGGGGAGGCGGCCGACAAAGGCGAAATAGCCCTCGCACTTTCCAGGCATTTGGATGGGCACCAAATAATGCCCATCGGGCGAGGCAACCATCTTGAACTCGCGGCCAGACTGGTCATCGATGAGCGAGATAGCGGCTGAGAGTATGGCTCTGGCTTTTTTGTAACATTGGTGACTATCCCACATTTGGCTGCCGTAGAAATGTTCCATTGGGATGTTGCGGATATCGGGGATGCCCTCGAGTTTACTCTCCATAGCTGCGTGGACGGTCGTCCAGTTGGGCAAGCCAATCGAGTCATAGCGTTGACCTTTGAAGATCGTCACTGTTTCGTCATTGCCTTGAAAACCAATATTTGGAACGACTTTAAAAGGCGAATTAGCGATTTCTTTGCACTGGCATGCGGATGTGAGCAACTGGTAATGCCCCTTACAAGCGATCGCGATTAGATTGCTGACGATATTGATGGCTGGGTTGATTTCCCAAACCGGGAGACTTCGGACTTGCTTGAAGGTGGTGCCATCGCAGTCGAAGGCGACCAAAGCTCGTGAGGAGGGATCCGCTAGGTATGCCATCTACCCAGTGATATCGGGAATTAGCTCATAGAGCAACATGATGGGGAAGGGTCCGAGGGAATGGCGGACAACAGTGAAGTTCAAAACCGATATGGCACATGATGTGCTGAGTAATGTTGGCTTTTGGTCGCCTCAAATATGCCCTTCACAAGGAACGATATGATCTGGGTGAGGTTCTTATAGCTGGCATGCTTACAAATGGTCCCCGCTCAGAAGCACTTATAAATAGGGACAACTTTTTGTCCTAGTTGTCCTTATCAATCACAACTTCAGTGATCCCTTTTTTTGTCCGCTTTTGGCGATTGCCTCGTGGCCAACATGCCTATATGTGATGCCACATGCGCTGCAGAAGTGGCCTTCCCAAAAGTCAACTGGAAGACCGAGCTTGCCTGCCTCAGCGACATATCTGATCTAGTCGAAGTGATAAACATTGCCACTAGCAATGGCCTTGGTGGTGTCTGCAATGTGGTGGCCGGTATGGATTCCCGAAAGGTCACCAACCTGGGTGAGATCATCGAGCGTATGCAAAGTTTCAACCACCTTATCGCTATCGCCGCAGCTAAAACTCCTCTTCGAGATCTTGGGATTGGTTACCAGTGCGTCATCTGTCATCCAGACATTGCCAATGCAATGATGGCCACTTCGGAAGGAATCAGCCACTCCGTTCATAAAAAGATCGAGAATGAAGTCGCAAAGGACGTCAACATGGGCGCCACTGTTTATGTCTATATTCAGCCAAGAATGAGCTCCGGTAACACCCCTGTCTCTGTCCATTTCACCCTCCAGTTTATGGGAGAGGGGGCCACGTTCGGCAGCCTCATGATCGAGAGCTATAATTTCATGAAAGGCAATAGAACAGTGACCGCAAAGCAACTGGAGGACCACTGGAAGAAGCATGGGATTGAGAGACCGGCCATCCGCTCGCCCAGCTCTAAATTCTAGCTTCTCTTTGCCCCGCTCCCCGACAACAGCAAACTTGTCGTCGCCGACTTTACCCATCTTGGTCCTCTCTTGCGCAACCAAGGACTACTCGGCAGCATAGTTTTTGGCATTGCCGCTAACAAACCCGGTACGGTCATTTATCAATGCGAAAAGGTTCTCTGCTTAGAAGTCGACGTCCAAGCGCATCGCGCACTAGAAGTACTTCACCGCCTTGGGGAACAGGTTTATAGCAGAGGCTATGGCACTAGCTTCGGTCTTTCTGCCATCGCACTCGCTACCTTTTTTAAATGCTAGGATCTTTGTTCCCTTCCATTGAGTGATGCTTTTATCCTTTTCTGCGACCACGCCACTTGTGCCTACAGCGCCAAAGAGAATGGCCTTCCGGTTATTGCCTTCTCCCCAACGAATACTAGTCAGTTCGAACTCGTAGAGCCTCAGATTGTCAAGGAATATGTTCTCGGACTTTTTGACGCACCGACGATGGTTACGCCTCGCGATTCAGCCCTCGCCAGTTTCTACAGCCAATATATCCGCTTTCGGGAACCGCATCAGGCCGAAGAGTTCAATGAAATTGGTGTTTTGCTTCTGAAAGTCGCTGCTCACATGCTAGAACGCTATGCCGAATTCCTCGAGTATGGCCCAAGGGATGATAGTCAGAGGGCACAATTAACGTATGTGTTCAGATTTGATGCGCTTGAGCTCGACTCCTGAATGTGTTGTTTGTCGATTTTTTATAAGAGATCAATGGTCTTTATGTTTTTGCAAGATATTGCTATGTAGTTGTTTAATACACTCAGCCACAATGTATGATTTGTTAAAGTCGACAAGCTTACATGTAATATATTTTCTTATCTTTTATCAAAAATACAGTGAAACCTCAAGATATAAAGCACGAAACATCTTAAAGGTAAAGATGCTAAAAAAGAGTAATTTAGTTTTAAAATACAAACTTATTGGCACAAATACAACTCAATGCAATTAGTACATGTTCTGTTTAGATATTCCCATTGTCTGCTAAAAGTTCTTCGCTTTATCAGTGGGTTGGGCGAGCAAAGGTTAAGCTGTCGTTAAGGTGCTAAATCGCCATCGAGGCACCGCGAACCAAAGTACATGAACATCTTGCCCCATAACTTTGGAAAGAGGCTAAAAAAAAAATTAGAACGAAGCTAGGCCAAAATCGAACTCTCGAGAGGTTCACAAACAGATCTTTGCTTTTCAGAAGCCAGTAAGCCATATTGGCTACCATGAATAATGTGCTGGGGAAGCTTATGCCAGCAGTTGCAGTAAAAAGACGCAATAGATCATGAGAACTTTGCGATTTGTCCAAGACGTCAACAGTAGCTCGCACAGCCAATGACACCATATTCGCCATCGCAATCAAGCCCAAATACGGATCAATCGGAAAGGTGGAAAGGCATATTAAAGCAGTCATCACCAAGATCGCCACGAGTATACCTGATTTATTCCCTCGGGGATTACCTTTTTCATCATCAGTGATGTTGAAAACCCAGCGCAATGCCTTTAAAATATCTTTATGGTCTTGCTTGTGATAACCTATTTGAGCTCGTAGGCGGTTGCTCACGTGAAAGGTATCAAACCAGGAATATATGATAGTGCTTGAAGTCTTCAACTTCTCGTACTGTAAATTGAAATTGAGACGCTGAGCAACGGGGATTTTCTTTTTTTGAAGCGTGCATAGTTGAACAGTTCTTGGATATTTTTCCTGTTCTGCATCAACATTTGCCACAGAATGCAAAGTGTCGCCTTCCATGCATCATCTTTAGCACTATAGAAGGTTGTGCCTTTATGGGAGGGCATAACAATGGCTAGTGTGTCAAAAAGAATAGCTAGCAGTCCTCCCAGAAAAACCTCGCAAGCTAAGAAGCGTGCTAGCCTTTCGTCCGCCTACGGATAGTCAAAAATTGCCAGCACCATAAGCTGGGTCTGTAAAGTGATCGGACCGGAATGCAAAACGACAATTGCTGCACCGAGGAATCCCAATACTATATCAAGAACGACGACCGCAACCTGCATGAGGGCCAACCACAGCCAAAATAATGCTTTCTCAGGACAGGGCACCTGAGAACTCAGTCGCTATCTCTTTTCTTGTCTTTGGATAGAGGTGATGTTTTGTTGCAGGTACTTCTTTACCCGTGGGGGCAGCTCAGGCATTCCCAGTAGACATTGATAGGCTTCATTTCTTTCCCTCTGTGCTCGTGCGTCATACGCGTTTCGCGTACGTAGCGGCATGTTGACAAGTGCATCTGTCATGTTGCGCTTCGAGTTAACATAGGGAGGATAGGATTTGTCCGACATACCGTCTTCGGATGGCAGCGAGGGGATTTTATGTGCTGCCTTTGGGGAAGATGCATCTGCTTGCACATGAGGATCTTGCGTGAAGGATAATGCAGATATCTGCTGCAGTTGATGTAATGCCTTAAGCTCATCTTCTTGTGTGAGCGTTGCTGAATATCCTTTAATGCAATCTGCTTCTTGTCCAACATCGGTTTCTTCAGTGACGTATGAGTAAGGCCCACCAAGGATGTTTGAAGCGATAATTTTTTTGAAATGCAAGTTATGAAATCAGCTCCTCTCGAGCTTCTCATGAACTGCCAAATTAGCAGAACTCAAGTTCTCCATCGATGGATTGGAGGTCATCGCTGGTTTTAAAAGTGCTTATGTTTTTTGAGGGTTGCGAAGGTACGCTTGTGAATGATTTTGAGCACACTCGAGGGCCAGTTAAATAAAGGGGAGCCTTGGTCTCCATGTTGTTTGTCAGGCAGGCCTAGCCAGGCGATGCGTCGCTTTATTCTTACAGAAAGCGAATTTTGCACATTGGAACATACCTTGCCCCATACTTTTAATATCACCACTCATCAATGATCCCATTGCGATGTTCCTGCATAGGATTCCGTAGAGAAATAACTTGGATTCTAGCCAATAGCTCGAAAGGGAACTGATTTTTTAGTGCTCCATAATGAACACATGTCTAGAGAATAAATCCTTGTGTATCTAGAAGTAATTATAAAAAATAAAGTGACATTTATTTTAAAAAGGATAGTTTCCTGTCTGATAGAAATCATTTATAAAGCATGTTTATATTTTAAAAAGTGATATGATGTCATATATATAAAATATATTATTTTAATCGGAATTGATTATACCGCGAAACATCGTCTTGGGTTTCTATTATTCCCTCCGAATAATTTAGATATATAGGTGTTGAATTACTGTTATTGTTGTCTATGCTTTTCATGTTCCACTATTGCGACGATGGTTGGAATCTCGCGCACTCAAAAAAGTCCCCACTATGCCAATGTTTCGTTGAAGTGGGGGCCTCATTCCGAATTTGAAGCATGCTAACTCAAAAAGGCACGACAAATTGGCAAAAGTAAGAGTGGTTGTTTTTCATTAACCGTCGAGTATAATAAATAAATTGTCGATACAATATTTAATATACAATGTTCTTAATAGCCCACTAGCGGGCTAGTTGTTTGCATTCTTGCTTGGGGAATTTAGAGCTATCTCCTATCCCAAATGGATATACATTTGGGGAATTTAATATGACATTTCACTCCAAGAAATAGCACGTGCCCACGATCACGTTTGTCCAGACAGCTACACTACAACTGCGTCCATTGAGTGGTTCGTCGTCATCCAGCTAAGTAGTCGGTTCGTTGCGGAGTGATCATGCAAAGTGCGGACACAAAATAATTCAGATCAAACGTGCCGCTTCTTTCAACGACCGACTAATCTCTCTAGCCAGTACGACATTGTAGCTATTGGGCCGGTGTCATTTTGTGATGAACTTAACTGTGCGACTATCTCTGATTCTCCTGCATGCTGTCTTGATGTGCTGTGCGACTATAAAATTTTTCTTCAGGAGAGTGAATTCCATGATGGCATAGGGTGTTATCCGAAATGTGCACCGCCACCCAGTGTTGCCATTGTGGGAGCGGGGCTGTCTAGCTTTGTCGCTACGACAGAATTACTGCACAGTGGGATTACATACATCACCCTTTTCGATTCATGTGATGAGATGAGGAATATCGAAGTGCTGCCGATATCGTATGGTGAGGTGCTGCGCCTTCTGACTTCGTTCGGAGTCATACCCTTCTCCGCCAATCAAATTTGTCTGTCATACTATTTGGACAAGTTCAGGATGGTGTCCGACGTACGATTTCCTCGCGCAGGCAAAGATCACACAGTTCTGTATTATAGGGGGAATGCTATAAGTGGCCTGCAGGTGAAGCTCCCCCGTCCATATTTCAACGGTCGTATGCCGGCTGGAAAGCACTCCTGTGTGAAGGATGTGAACGAAATGGGAGGCAACTTATCGCTCCAATGAAAATCGCTTGCATGTTGAAGGAACAATGGTTTGATGAGGCCTACAATGCATGGTGGGCTTGGCTCAAGGAGTTTGACCAGCTCACTTTCCACGCCGCACTGGAAGAGATTTTCACGGGTGGTGCTCCCGCTCCTGGCCGTAAAATGTGGCAAGAGCCCGGTGATTTCGAGGTCTTTGGTGTGCTCAGATTTGGTTTTGGGTGAGTTTCTTCTTGTTACCACCGCGTCCGCTTCACAAAGATCCTGGAATGGACAATCAATGGCTACGAGGAGGATCAGCAGCTAATCATCGGTGACCTTAGGCTTCTACAGGTGCGAATGCAGAGTGAAATATTTCAAAAAAGCCAGGCAAATGCGCAAATGTGCTTTAATCCTGTGTGCGAGATAGGTCAGGAGAAGGGAAAATTCAAGATTTTCTTAAAGAATGATCAATCTCATGTCTTTGACCGAGTTGTCATTAGTGGGAGTAACCGGAAGATGCGGATTTTACCCCAATTGGCCGGCGATCAGACTACTTTCAGTTATGATATCCCGCAGGCCATCGGAAACTCGCCTGCCGCTTTCACTTCAGGACTACTGATGGTCACGAAACATAGGTTTTGGACTAGCACTGATTTTCCAGTTGTGATCTGGACGGACGGGATTGTTCGAGAGTTGTATTGCTTTGAAATTGAAGTGCTAGCAGGACTGGGCTTGGTTCTGTTTCGTTACGCTTTGACGGATGATCCTTGTCTACTGAACCAAACTGATGACAAAAAACAACAGTGCCTGGCATTGGTGAGGGAGCTGGCTACAGCCTTTCCCAAGTTTGCTGGCCATCTGGTCCCGCTCAACGACGACTATGACCGATATGTGTTTCACAACCATCCAGCAGACATACTCAACGACATTCCTTCCAAGTTGAATAATCCCAGTCAAGATGAAAATCTCCGCAATCAGTTTTTGCATGCAAATCGAGCAGAGAAGGATAGAGGGATACATGTGGCAGATAGTGACTACTTCTTCACCAAAGCTTGGGGCGAGGAGGATATCCAGGCGGCGATCGAGCTTGCTTGCACCATTGTTCAGAGCATCGGTGGGACGCTCACGCTCTTCAATCCTCTGGACTGCCCGCTGAGCAGATAGAAACATGCATGGCACCTGTCTCGCTCTTCTTCCATTGTCATTCTGCATATTAATCTAATAGGTTTTGTGAAATCCATCGATTTACTGCAAATCAGATCTGTAATCGTTTTCTTTTCGATGATATTAAAAGACGCAGCTTTATATATGCAACATATTATTCCATATCCAAAATATAATTGACATAATCTCCATTGAATGATTCCCATTTGTGGGGATGATGCAGTTGCATTCGTCAAAGGGCAACCGCCCACTTGCCTCGATTCACGTGGCACTTTGCTTATCACCCACTAATCACTTTTGGTTGAGCATCTTTATATACTAGTTATGGAGAGAACAAATGTCACCATCGCTTTCATGTTCAAGGTTTGAATTTGAGTCTCGAAATAATTGCAAGGAGGTCATGTTAGCAACCGTGTGGCTGGAAAAGAGATCTCCAAATCTGCTGCGGTCAAAATTTCAACGAGTATACGGAAAAAGAGGATGTCCATTGTTGTGCAAATTGCAGAGCGAGCGCACTACCTTTCTGCTATGGGGCCTACTTTCACTGTTCCTGAGTATGAAAGATGGAAGAGCATCAGTGGGTTTAAATTGATGTTTCACACGTTCAACGAGGCTATCTGGATCATGCTCTGAAGCTTCAACAGTGTAAGTCTCTATTGTAAATGGAACGGTATTGAGTTTCTGGCGCCTATTTCCTTCCTTGTTACTGATATGCATGGATCTTATCTTTAGGATGGAACTAGCTGGAATCAACATCACCGACATGGCATCTACCTTTGGCGAAGTGGCAGTCGTCTTCACTGAGCATCTTAGGCGCGCAAAGGCCAAGATGAAGCGGGCCAAACAGGTACGGCCATGCGACGTCCTCCCTGCTCAAATTCCCCAGGCACCTCATTTGAACACTCCACCTCAATCTGCGATTTCTGAAGATCGTCGTGCCTTGGCTGGGGCGCGTCGCATTGCCGGTAGCACTTGCCTCGTCGGAGTAGATCAGGCAGCAAACCCACTAGATTAATGTGCAAATTAAAAGAAACCCATTAGATTAATGTGCACGTGGGTTCGTCAATTTCGATTCATCTCAATATAGAGGTGAGATCGACTATTTTCTATTATTTGCTACAATAATTGGCGAACCGCGATGCGTTAATCTTATGTGGCCTATATAGTACTTTAACGTCTCTACGAAGCGTTTATAGGTGTGTTGTCGTTTAGAGGTACTCACCATCCGGAACGATATGTATTTCTGTTAATGTAATATATGATATTGATGGGTGTGGGTATGTTTATCTCTGCTAAAATGTATTTATATTTTGCTTTACAATTGATCTAGTATTTGCTACGGGCCAATATTGAAGATGCAATGGCTTGTGCAATACAGTACAAATAAATTGCGGCATAGATTTATATCGTCCAAAACACGGTGGTTGCAAGAATAAATCAAGCACAACAATAACTTAAGACAAGTGCTGCGCTTTATCTCACGCCAGTTTCACCACACCGATTGTGGGATGGCAGCAGCAAGACTTACATGGAAAAACAAAGTGAAAAATTCCAACCCTGGACAAAGGTGGGCCCGACGTGCTTCAGACGCCCTCAAGCTAGACGTCTGGTCTTTGTGTGACATGGGGCAGGTTTCGTGAGCTCATCGTCGGCATTGTCCTCCCTTCCAAAGATTGACAATCGCAGGGCTAAGTCGGGGATCGGCAGACACTGTGGCGGAAGAGGTCTCGGGATCGGGATGCCATTGTTGCAAACCGAGTGATGCCACAACCTACAATGTCATAGTCGCGATTTTCAATTCCTTACTGAATAAAGAAGGTGCAAGGTACCACTGTCCCATAAAGGTTGGTCACTTTCAGCTCAGGTGTCTGACTGAACAAGTTGCTTGCAAAAATAGCTATGAAACACTCCATATCAGATTCCTCGGTGCGGCTGAGTTGCGAAGCAAGGTTGTGCACCCGGACCATCTCCTGGATGGACAGATCACTCCGATATGGTTGAATAGTTTTCGCTAGCACCGACTCTTCTCCAAACGTGATGCACTGGTCGTGCAACACTTTCTCCATCTTCTCACGGGAAAGATAGACAAATACCTATTGGTTCTCCTCCCGAGCCAAATCTGGATCAGCGACAAGCATGGGCGCATGATAGGATATTTTGCACTTAAGAAGTTCAACAATATCCTTGAGTTGTTTAATAGCTGGTATATCCATATCTAAGTTAAGAACTCCTCCAGCCCATTTCATTTGGCAAAACATAAGTGGCTCGCTATATACATCAGTATATATGCCAAACGCCTGTTGAATTTCTTCGCACAAATTTATCTCATTCCAGATGTGACGAAGATCACGTGGTTGGAAGCGTCAGAGGAACATCGATTTGATACTCATGGTATTGTGAATGTAGTCAAAGTTAGCTGAAAAATGGAAATGTCACGCCATTTTATGAGTTGCAATGCCAAGATATATTCAGCTGCTAGGTTCAAGAGCAGTGTTTGGTCGGAGGTAAGACGTAGATGGTTTGGCAGTTGTCACGATCTCGTCAAAATCGATAACTGGCGATATGGAGCACTTAAAACCGGGATGCAACTGAAAATTTTGAAGAAAGGCTATAGGAAAATATAAAAGTGGCACCCCCCATGCATGTTGGCCATTAAACTGTAAAGATTGTATGCACTAGTGAAGTCAGGGTCCCCGTCCATGCCAGATCAACAAATACGCCAAACGAGAAACTCAACAGTGAGCTGAAGAGTTAGCTATAATTTTTTGCTTGTTTTATTATAAGCAAGCACAATATGGTCAAAAGACGCTTGTTAGTGGATGTATAATTGCTGATTTATTCTCGAATAGGGGTCCTTATTCGAATTTTGAAAAAAGCATTGAAGTGGAGAACGTGAAAGGTGAATCAGATTCCACCCACGAAAGGAGTCGCCCAAAGGTCAAGACAAGGAATCTTCTTTTGTTATAATTATTTGCAATTTGCATCGTGCAAATGATTCACGTGGAGAGATAAAATATAGATACGTGGATGTAAAATTAAAACTATTTATAAGCAATTTAATTAGGTTATAAATTGAAGTGTTTGAATATGCTCTTAGAAATATGTCTGATATTGTGCCTATTGAATTACTGATTCAATGTAATGCGCAAAATGTAACAGTTAATTATAGATGGTATGATGACATATTTTAGTGTATATAAGTTTCTACTCAATGTAGCGTCTATTTCATAGGTATTAACATTTGTAAAATGGGAAAAATATACATATTGCTACAGGATGTATATACTAAGGATCCTTAAATATTACGAATGAGGAATGAAACGATGTCACACTAAAAATAACTTAAAGATTTTGATATAGATGGACCGCAACTTCGGTTCTACAGGCCTATATGTCCAGATAGGATTGGACCAAACTGGATAAGTGGGGCTGTGTGAACCGTGGTAGCCCTGCAGCCGCTATTGTTGACATAGAAAAGAGAGAGGCTTCGTGGCTGGCAGCCATACGCTGAAATTATGGTTGGCTACCTCCCCCCTTTTGTCAGTGGAAGTGCACAGTTCTAGTCTTGCTTTCTCTTTTCAACGTGCACGTGATTTCTGACAGGGCAAGCTGGCATGCGCAGGGTATTAAAGAATTTGTGGTCCTAATAATGATGCCAAATAGTAGGAATATGGGTGCATGTGGGGACGTATCAAGCTCAAGTCCACTTGCACAGGAGAAAAAGGTGCTACATCAACGGATGCGAAATTTTGAATATAACCTTGGCGTGAGCGCTTTAAATTTGAGAAATAGAGAAAGCCAGACATCTCTGAGAGCATGAAAGACTCCGACTACAAAAGAGGAGACCACAAGCTCGATAGAAATTCCCTTTGATTAATCTAATCTGTCTGTACACACAAATCACATGTAATGCTCATAAATGGTGGGGCCCGCAATGTAACATGAAGAGAAACAGGCAGCACCAACGAAAGCTGATTTGACTTACCTGCATAGGGTGAGTCTCATACTTCAACCAAAAATATCATTTCCCAAATATCTATCTAGATCGTTCTGCCATTAATCTTTTCTTACTTTGTTGTGTTGGACTAAAAATTTTGAGCATGCCTCATCATGAAGCCTCAACCTCTCATCCTTCTAAACGCAAACTTATCCAAATAGCTGCTGCAGCTATCGAGTCATTTGTGTTCTTTGAGAATCGACCCATTTTTCCAATTAGAGACATTTGAGAATCCAGTGATGTAACTTCGTTCAGACGTTCCCTCCAGTCCACTTTGAACGATTATACGGAGTTCATTGAGACGACGCTGCTGCCGTACCAGAGAAGATGGGCTGAGCTTGTGACGGATCTTCCAATTTATTCTCCTCTAATGAAGGAAAGAGCGAAGCAACTTCGTGCAATGGCTAGCCCCCGCGCGCCAAATCCTGGCAAGCAAGAGTTGTTTATTGCTGATGAAGATGCTCCTAACAAGCCCATCGTCGCCTATTTATTTTGTTCAAGAGAAGATGCAGAAACATATTTCACAAACCAGTGTATCGGTGGGTGTGGACAGCCAATAATTGCTACGGATCTAAGGCCGGATCGATTTTGGTCCTCAAAGGAAGAAATTTTAGAGATGCATAATCGAGTATTCCCTGGAAACTATAGCAATCTGGAGGAATTCAAGTGTTATGTTGCGATATGCATTAGTGATGCCTTCGAGGAGTGCATCAACACCACAGGTACAGTAAGGTTTTGGAAGCGTTGTGGATCCCAAAGGATTGCTTATGATTTGCTGATGGTAGGGACAAGACGTATTCATGATGCCAATGAAAGGGGAATTATGAGGGAGGTTATGCAGGAAGTAGTAGACAAGCACATTGCTCTTGCCTAATTCTACAAGAATGTTCTGGTCTCGCCACTACTGGTGGTTAGGCCAATGCAAGCTTTGATTAATGCTACATGTGTCAAGCTGCTTTTCATATTTCTGCGCAAGTTTTCCGATTCTCATTGACCAACGTGAATGTGTTATCTTACCGTTAAGGCGTATTGTAAAATACAGTTAAAATTAGTGGATACTTGACTGTGTAAGAAAGGTGCATCGCAATAATTCTGTTATTTACCTGTTTTGCCTCTCATTGCTTCATGTATGAGATATCGAAATATTAATTTTCCAGTTAACTAACATGTTAGAATGTATTGGCCAATAGTTATAAATATAAACGCGATCAGAACTGCGACTTGTGAACAATGGAGTGTTCGAGTTGCAATACAGAAGTGATTTGGATGGCGATATCACCTTCCAAAAGTCTCCAGCAGTGGGGTGTCTTGATATTCTCAATTGCGTTGTAATTTAAATATAGCATGTAGAAGGATTAAATATTTCTTTCTCGACAATGTGTTCTCGTAGAGTTTTTATTGTAATGCGCTAAAAATAAAAGCTGCATAAATTAAGTATTGTAGAAAGGATTGCTAGAATGTTTGTGGATAAATGTGCGAAAGTTATGTATAAAATATTTATTTAGTTAAATTTACTATATTCTGTAACGCAATTAGATTATTTTATTTTGGGGCGTGGATTTATTAATCGATATAAATATACTCATAATAATCCAATGGGTTCGTGCTTTTGAGGTGTCAATTCTTTGATAGGTTGAAATTGCAGCACGTTGGGTTTTTTTTACTCACAGCCGCAATTTTTGACGCGCTACATATGCGGGGCAGTTGTCCCGTTCTCCACAATAAGAGTTTGCCAAAGTCAACTTGAATTCTTTTGGTTTGAAATCACAGTTTGAATATTTTGCGAAGGTGCCAACGGTCCATCTCATGCATGAAAAATTTCAATCTTTTTTACCCGGGCCGCAATGACGGCCAATTGAGACCCAAGGTGGTCCAGATTGGACACCAGTTTTTTGGGGATCACGACCTTAGTTAAGAACATCTGGATCATTCATCAAATGGCACATGGCATTCAAAATCAGCCACGCTTTTGTACGAGCATAAATTTGGCAGAATAATGCCTCTACTCACTAGAAGTGAGGTGACGTGGAGAGCAAGTGTCGAGGTTTCAGCCAGCAGGGAGACTTGGACATCCTTCCGGCAATCGCGGGCATCCCTTTTGATAAGCCTCAAAACTCGAGGATTGTCTTTTATGCGATAGTTCTGGGCCAATAATGACGGAAAGGGTCTAGCCTTGCACGTACTAATTTGAGATAAGCATGAGATAGCATAGAGGAAATTTGAGCCAAGTCAATTGACTTGGCAATCTCCACTCGGGCGAATTTCATGCAATCTCAGCACCTTAACCCGCTCGCATATCCTGGCGATGGAGGAGATCTGTGGCAGCTCTTTGACAGCTTTGCCCTTTCATTTTGAATCTAGACAGGTGGATGAAAGCCTAGCTGATTGCTCCCAAATTCCAGTTTTTTCCAGCAACGTTAATTTGGCAAGCAGATTGGTGCTATCCCCAACGAAGCTTTAAACGTCCGTACCTTCCCTAAACCCAGGGAGGGGACCGACCTAGGGACATACCTCCCATTTTTTCATATGTTTATGGGCTAAAAGAGCACAAAACCTTTCACGATTTCCCCAATTGAACATCTCTTCTATGTTGGGGTCCTCTTCGAGCCAGGCTCCTGCAGGAAGTCGATCGGCCATTTTTAGGGTGAATGCGAATTGGCAGTTTTGCGAATGCGTCCTTTATTGCGAGTCATTTACTGCTGTAATGCACTTTGCCGAAGCAAAAAGTTGTTGGTCCACTGAATTGACAATAAAACTGATATCAAATGCCACAGAAAATGTTGAAACGTGAGACAGAATTGATGCTTTCTGCGATTTGTTAAAATGGAAATCGCATCAGATCCGTCTAACGGAAAGCGCAAATTTCGTCTGAACAAATGCTGGAGATAGTGTCAAATTGACATTATGCTAATATATTTACCATTTCAAATATATCTCAATTGCATGTCGGATGCCATAAATATTCTCTTGCACGTGTGCTTTCATTAACGCTTTGTCAGTGGGTGGTGAAGCCGATTCCACCAAGCACTCCTTAGCCATATTCCCAAAGAATATAGTGGGCCCTACCTACAAAGAAATTGCTGACCTTAGCATTTAGCTCTATTTCAGGCGCATTTAAATATATGAATCGAAGAAACATCGTCTCTTCATCCTGCTCTATGGATCAAAGCCGCCAAAGCAGAACCACGGAAGATGAGTTGAATGATCAATTGGCAGATCTCTCTATCCTCACAGCCCAAGGTTGGATGAGTTGCAGTCTGAGCTTAAGGCGACGCTGCTTAGCTACTACGATGACCTTGCCTTCTGGAAAAGCTGCGGTTATGCGGTGCCGAACATTGAGCATAGTATGTCAGTGGACAGGCTTCTCTACATGTATATGGATAAATCGACAGTACACGGGCTTATGGGGAGTTGTCACCTTGTTCGCAATAGCAATTTTGCCGCAAGGGCAACCTCGCTGCCACCGTATCTGGCGAACGTGACGAGCACCGAGATATGTAGCAAACTCAATTCTATTATTGAAGGGAGTTTCGCAATAGGCTCTCTGGAGCTGGCTCCAAATGATTACTTCGTTGCATTGCTGCCCAGCCAGTGTTTCGAGAAAACGGGTGAGCTATATGTTTTCACAGTCGATGGCGATCCCTTGGTTTTTGATGTTTTCACCCGGCAGCGCCAACCAAATCCGGATGATAATTACTTTAAATATGAAGAAGTTATATGTGTTGGAAGGAGCCTGTTTGGTGCAGCGATGTAGTGTTTATGCAGGTTCTTTAATAGTCTCGATATATTGTGGAATAAAAAATTTTGTAGTGTATTTCCGATATATTTTTTGGTGTTGAAACATTAGTCGCGCATGGTGTTAAATATAAATATTGATGTTATGAGCATGTAATTTATTTTTTAATCTAATCAATAGGGTTTCTAAAAGAAAATAAGCAATATTCATCAAATATGTAATAATTTATTTAAGCGCCGACGGCGCGGCATGATAAAGATACATAGTTAATTAAAGCGAGTAGACTGTCACAGGTCGAGTGATGGCACCAAAAGGTAGCATCTTAATGAGAAAAAGGATACGACTTGCCCAGAGGTGAGATGCTCCTTATAGCTCAGGTCCACCTTCGCGCGACTTTCCTGGCATATAGGCAATTCAGGCGTAAAGACTTTCCAAATAGGGACGGTTGCGGCCAATCACGCTGGAAAGACTGGCCACCAAAAAGTTGGCTGACCGCTCCCATTTTCCAATCGTGGAGCCCAGCTTGTTCAAGACACTGACGAAGCAGCTCACGAGTGCTTCAACGATGGGGATGGGTAGTGCACGCAGGCTCCAATTGGGGTGCATCGGACCAACATGCCTGAGAGAGCTGACTAGCTTGATCTTCTGAGGCAATGGCTTATGTGTTCACAAGCGCTTCTTCGGACCAGCTCTGAATTGCCAATTAAGGGGAGGGGTATAAATAGTGAAATGTGAGTGCTGGCGTGACTCACTCTCGAGATTAGTGGCGCAATTATTCGCTTCTCTATTGGTTTTTTACTGAGGCGTGCACGGTTTTCAAAATCCTTGTTGTTGGTTCCTTGATGCCTTTCCTTTCGTCAACGCGTCCGGCAAGGTGATGGTTTTTAAAGTAAATTCCATCCATAAATAAAATTCAAAATTAAATATGTTGCAAAGTATATTGTGATGTCTAGACAGGAGATCAGAAATATTTTTGTTTATTGGCACAAATACATAGATATTATTCATAATAAAGTCATGGTGCGCTAAAAATATAGACGTTTACATGATGCCAGGAATGAAAAATAATGAGTAAGCGTAACGGATTTAGGTCAATATGCACTTTATGCATTGGCGGCCCCGACTGATGCTATTTCATGTATGGAGATAACGGGATGGAATTGAAGCCTAATTCGAAATGCGAGAAACTTTCAAAACTTCGTCCCTACTGATGCGCGGAAATGACTTTTCGAGATAAAATGGAAAGCGCGCTTGTACTCGTCGATGGTAGAAATTTACGAGCGTCAGTAACGCCATTGTAAGCAGCTTGTATTCTTCTAGAGAGTCCAGATCATCGAGTGCAACCGAGTAAATTTGCCCCCAAACCTTAAATTTATTCAAGCTTAGGTCGTTGAGAAATTGAAAGTGGTTGAAGGGCCTTAACAAGTGATAGCGAGTAAGTTCCACGATTATTGGCAGCGTCATGTTTGGGATATCAATGTCGGTGAGGAAGCGATACAAGGTGTTGGGGCCATCTGTCATTAGATAGCACCACTGGTGCATCCAAACCGGAAAAATATTGCTACCAGTTCCCATTCCACTCGGGATGATCCCTGCAAAACATGTGAGGACCTCGTCAGGTTCGCAGCTAAGCGCACGGGATGCTTCGTAAGAGAAGATGGCGGTGTCACTCCTCCATCCTCCATCAAATATCAGGTCTGCGGCACATGAAAGCTCTGTTGGGGGAGTGCGGCTGTCGCCGTAGCCGCGGACAATGGCAGATACAACTCTATATTGCGCTCCAGACAAGGTGGCATCGTAAATTGCCTTTCCGATGGCCTTCAATCCCAATAAATCTTTCGCGAGCACTTTGGCAAATTTGTTAACACGGGCGCTTTCATTCGTCTCACCATATGTGATCACAATGGACTGTCCTGGTGCATAGAGATAAACGGCACCAGGGTGACGATCGGTGAAATACCCAGCTCCTGTGTATGCTTGCAAAGTAGGCAATAGGAAGCTTTCACCAGAAACGTTTGGATGAAGTGCAAAGCTGTATATCGATAGCTGAGCGGATACGAGGTTAACAACCTCCGGATTCTCATTCTCCATCAATCTGGCTCTAATAGTAGTCTTTGTGACGCTGATTTCAATAATATTAGAACAAGACATCCTTGCCGAATCAAACACGACCGAAATATTTGCTGCAGTTTTTTGGTGATGGATGGTAATTGTTGATGTGGATCTTTGGGATGGTAGCTATCTGCCTCAAATAGCCTTAAAAGCTGCTCTTCGGGCAAACGTGGCTTTCTCTCGATGTTGGGCAATTGTCAAGATTATTTAAATGCTGTTTATTGCTGAAAGCAACATCTTGCGTGTATTTTCAGATTTTGTGCTGGCTGCGTGATATGCGCGAACAATAAAATTCAATGTATTATCTGTTGCAAGCTGTATTTCGTTGAATATTTATGATATATAAAATAATTGTGAACTTTCGATTTAAAAATGAGTTTGAGTTTGTACGCATAAAATATGCAAAAGTAATTTATTTTGTGCTTATTTTTTCTATTGACGTTGTACGATTGAGCAGTGTGGGGCGTTAGTTGAAAATTTCATAGTGATGTTAATTGAAGGTTCCGGTCTTAATAGGGCATGTTTGGTTGATCAGTCAATCAACAAATAGCAATAGGTATTTATTTTTCTGGTGAAGATACATGGTTGCTTGCTTACTCACCATGTTGTTTTTTGAAAGCCATGACTTCTATCAAAGAGCTTAATTTGCTCAAAATTAGCGCTTCTGTGCATGATCATAACCCTTTCCTATTCCTTGAGATGCGAGCCTCCAACACAACTGATCACCGTCGGAATTGGCGCGCATTGTCCAAACGCTGGGACCCAACAGGCCTACCATTTGTCAGATGCAAGCCTCTTTGGGAAAATGATTGGCGTAAATTCATGTACCTTCAGCAGAACGGACGAACACTTACCAACTAAAAAGATGTTAGTTTCAATTATTTTGAGAGACATGATGTGACCTGCTCGCCACCATATGACCACCAATTTCGGCCAGCCAATCCAAGCTTCCATTGGATACGTGTGCATGAGGAGACAACAAAATGTGCTGGGCTTTTGAGTTAAAACCTCGGCTCCCTTTCTTGTCTTGGTATGACCCTATTAATTCTCTTTCGTTTTTAGAATTATTTGAAACCCAAGAAATTTTCGAGAGGAGGCCTCTCAAACACAAGCATGGCGGATCAAATACACGAGCTATGTTGGGCAGAGGAATCTCTATCGGCCTTTGGATTATACATTACACCGGACCTCGTTGCGGAAGCCTTGAAAGATTATTGGCACCCCTTCGCTGAGAGGTGACTCGGCCACGACAAGGTCTTCGTTCCACTTGATCGAGAGGGCTGTACAGAGGGAGCACTGGTGGGTTTCGTCGGCGACTACTCGGGTGTGAAAAGCATCCATTTTAATCATTCCAATGCGAGACACAAAGAACCGATTTCTAACATCGACATTGTGCTTCGTAATCGTTTCACAGGTAGACATCTCTTCTCTGTTGATGGGGTGGCTATATCGGAAAGGAGAACTGGTTGGCTGGCACTAGCATGCCTGAATCTCCTGTTGTAGGGCCAAAGGCAGATCAATGTCTTCCTATTCGGGACAGGTAAAATTGCCGAGGCCATCATCCTCGCTCTCAATTAGGGAGCATCCGAAAGAATTCAATAAATTGCGATTCTCAGCCGCTATAATAAGTCGAACCATAAGTTGGTGCAAAGGCTTCAACCGGAGATCAAAATTTCACTCAAAGCCGTTAACAATCGAGCATATTTCAGCAAATCCAAGTTCATAATTACGACGACGAATTCGAACAAGCCCGTCTTTGAGATGAAGGAAATCGCAGACAATGTCGTTACATTGACACTTGGAATTGATGAATTGTCGGCTGACTACTTTGATCACTTATTGAAGCTGAATGGCATCGTCGTGGCAGATGATATGGATGCAATGGAAACACGTAATATCGACTCGTTGGCACTGCACTATTCAAGACGCCATTTGAAGCTAACAAACACGGTCAGGACAATGGAATCAGGAACTAATCTGAAGTTCTCCGCGATCCAGCTCTTATGCAGAGGCTGATTTCTTGGAACGGACTGACCAACTTTTCAGCAGTTGGACTTGCCAGCTTCGATTTGGCTGTAGCCGTGCATGTGTATGAAAAACTTGCCAAAGCTGTCATTCAAAAATACGTCGATCATGCAGCCTCAGTCCTACTTGCTGATTGAATGGGCTCACTCAACAGGCGAGGCGAGTTTGCATGATTTATTCCAAAACACATTTTGTATCTATGTATGTACACCAAAACCCATGCATCTTCTTTAGTTTACTGCATCTTTTTAGAGTATTCTGCTAATATTTCACGAAGAACAGCACCTGTGATAAATGTATCCCTATTATTGTAAGATAAATAAATATTAATATTATATGAATTATATATGTACATATAATTTTGCCCGAAATCAGAACATCACAAACACAATAATTATTAATTTTGCGCACTAAACAAATGCCAATTTGTATATCTTTGTCAATCAATAAGATACCATTCAAAACCAACTCAATATATACTCAATCATTATTAATATATACTAGTGAAATTCTGATCAAATCGGAAATATTATATACAATAATTAACAAATGCTTCTTGTGTTGGCTGCCCACTACACTATTAATTTATCCCCGCACTATCAGTGATGGACCTTAGCATCCGAATATCTTTACATTACACGATATTCCCTAGGTCCACCATCAACCCAATTTGGCCTATTTATTCATCACCCACTTCATCATGGACAACACCTAGCAATACCATTTGAGATAGAAAAACGATTCCACTTCAGATGGTTGACAAAATCTCTCAAAGACATTGGTCCGAAGAAGATTTGGCCGAAGCAGGCGTTCTCATAGCCTCCGCCCTCATAGCTGAAGCTCTCATAGGCTACTGGGAAACATATTCTCGAGGCCTCGTCGGCCACAAAAAGCTTATCTTCCCTTCGATAAAGATCCCAATGGCAGGAAGGAGGGGGCTCATGTTGGCTTCTTCCGAGAGTAATGTGGTACGAAAGATCTTCATTTTGCACCTGCAAATGCCGAACTGGGGGAGCCTCTTCGACATGTAGATATTATACTCCGGAATAAAAAGATCGGGAACTGCATCATGTCCCTTGAAGGCGCTGCAATCTCAGATGGCAGAACTGGTTGGCTTGTGCTGGCATGTGTAGATCTCTTTCTGAAAGGCAAACATGAAATTGAGATTTTCCTGTTTGGTGCGGGAAAAGTTGCCGAGGCAGTGATCCTCACTCTCGAATCGGGTGTTGGAGAGCAAATCAAACGTTTTGATCTTATGGTCGTTGTTGATCGCGATCTGCTTCACACCGCCAATTTTGTAATAACTGAGACGAGTGCTAATAAGCCCATTTTTGAAACACAGGAGTTAGCCCGCAACGCCGTCACTTTGGCCCTTGGAGTTGATGAATTGCCAGCTGACTACATTCCTTTCGTAATGAACGAGGATGGCGTTCTCGTTGTGGATGATATGGAGTTAATGGAATCTTTGGGTGCTGACTCCATTGCTCGCTACTACTCGAGCAATGACTTAAAGCTGACCGAAGATGGAAGAGAAGATGGAATTCAACGATCCAGCACTGATTGAGAAGATTGAAAAATTGGACTGGCCTTCGAGCTTTTTAGCGGTGGGGCTTATCAGCCTCGACTTGGTGGTGTCCGCCCATGTCTACGAAACTCTGATGATGAAACTTTATGATGCCTACTAGGAAGGGCAGATGAAGGCCCACCATCTCACCTGGGTCACCCTCGTTGGCAAGTCATTCCCTTGGCTCATGTAGTAGTATTTTCCTTCTAAGTGCCATCTCTTCATTCGCGACAAAAAATGGCTTTAAAAATCTACTTATATGTGTATTTCGAGTTGAACGATGAATGAAATAAATCATATCTATTTATATTTGTGGAATAAATTCAAACTAGATCTTTATGAACATCTAAATTTCACCAAAGAAATAAGCATCAATTCAGATATTACTTAGACATGGATAGAAACACATAATGGTATGAAATTCTTGTATGATATATATTGCGTTCAATATCTCCGAGACAAAATCGGAAATTTTAAAAAGATGTTTCCTTCAACTTCCACATTCTCCGAAAGGGCCGCACTGGAATTCCCTCTCGCAAATCATCCAGTTTACCTGGGCCACAGAGTTGATATCGTAATCCCTCATCAAAGCGCTCATAATCTTCTTCGCTGGCGTTTGCATTTCTCAGCGAATACATCCCCTGCATACTTAGAAGAAAACCTATAGCTGTGGGATAGCCCATATGCAGTAGACTAGTGATTGGGCCTTGCTCTTGGGATGACCTGATGGGCCTTGGGGATGCGTCTCTCACCATTGCGTCCATTTGGCCTATGGGCTTATTGCCAATTGGTCTAGCCATTACCAAAAGCCAAAGTGCATAAGACAAGTAATTGGGATCTTCTATATGATATTTGGATGGCCAGCGGCACGAGGCCACACTCATATTTTTCATAGCCGCTATTGCAACTTGGGCATCTTCCACATGTATCACATAACTTCCGAGCGTGCGTGTCGATTCCCAATTCACATCCTTGATTAGAAGCGTACCTGGGCTGGTTTTTCCTCGATCCATAAGCGGATCTGCTTCCAATCCTCCACGAATTCGATCGTTAAGAACCAGCTCAGAAGACCAGAAAGCTTCAATTTCAATTCGATTTTGGTCTAATTTCACTGCCCGGACACTCCAGTGCATCGGAGCATGTTTCAACTTTGATATGAAAACTCTCTGATCGATGATTAGATAGTCTCGGTAGGCCGGCCTGAATTCATTTGAAAGCAGTAGTTCCCAAGTCGTAGCAAAAGTGAATTTGAGACGCCACCTGATTTCACTGCCCAGGTCTCCAATTCGGCAGACCATTGCAACAAAATTTTGTGCTATTGTCACAGTCTTTCGTCCTCTAGGAAAGGAAACTTTCATGCACCCAAGTTCAACATTCGCAATGCCTATGAGGCCATAGAAATAGTCTGTTGCATCCCTTATCTTAGTCTGAAACGATCCACTTCCCTGGAAATTGACCACCACAAAAATATGATGGTCACCGAGCTTGCTCGCACCACCATATTTTTCTGCTATTTGCCTCAAGAGTTCAGGATCAGACGTCATGTCCCGGCTTGGGCTCAACATAATCTTGGCTACTGTTGCAGCTGCATTGCCATCATCCAGCGCAATCTTCTGCAGACACAACATAACCGATTCCTGGTTGGCAATAGTCGCAATGTTGCTTGCCAGGACCCTAACTTTCTGGACAGGACTGCAAGTTTTAAAAGAAACCATTATAGATGGCAAATCCCGAACCTTTCCAACGTCCGAACCGCTCCCTACCTTGTAAGCGCCCGCGACTGTGTGAAATTCCAAGTGACCACCTTCCGCCTTTGCCTGTATGCACCTGAGCATACTCTAGACCAGAGTAACAGGGAGTGGCTCCAAGTCGATATTGGCATACCAATCTGAACGATATCTCGGCCGTTCCCACACTTGCAAAAAAACGATAATGACTCGCCCATGTTGGAGATTGTCGTTTAGATTTCCGCTAACGGCGCTTGACTGGTCAGTGACAGACATAGCATCCGTTTGAGGTTGCCACATCCAGTAACTCTTGAGCCCCCTCCTCAGTTATAGGAATTTCCAATATTTTCGAATCTGAGTATTAGACAGCTAGTTCCTCCAGCTCACATAGAAATGATTCAATATAGTTTTTTATGATTATATCGTACTTTCATTTTCCTTTGTGCGCATTAAATTGTAACGGAAATATTATGCAATTTGCTCATGGAGTAATTAAATATATTCCCATTTTATATGGATGGCATGTGCATTTACGCAAACACAAGCGGCTATCTATATTTTTTTGAACTTATAATCTATTCATCGCACATTTTCCAATATGCCTTACAAACTCTCGACTATTAGATTTTAGGTTCTTACTTTTCCAAATTTGATTCTATTATTAACGCAAACTTTGCAAGCCAAACAAATGTATTTTTGTAGGATTCAATATCATAGGACATACTATTCAGCATGTCGGACTTCATTTTTGGAAACAGGAAGAGAAGACAACGAGAGATAGTTTATTTAGAGGCAACAACATCACTCAAGCAAAGCAAACCCTTGCACACACATCTCAAAGCAAGACCATAAGCAAATATGACTTCTCAATCCATTTTACAGATGAGCCCATCAACGCATTAGTTGTGAAATCGGCAATATCCGTGTGCCACAATCTTACAGGGAAAAAAGTAGGAGAATGCATCTTCAGCCTGTGGGACGCGATTGTAGACATCGTATTCCACCAATCCTCCATTCACTGTTGCAAGGTTAATTTTGAAGAATTGCTTAAAGCAATTTGTTGGAATGAAAGTTGCAAAGCAAGAATTGCGATATGGATCGCCGTAGTTGATGATGTTGCCTTCCCCGAGAGACCCCAGTGCGTTGGATACCTCGAAGGAGGCCACATCTGCCTGGTATGGTGGTAGGTTAGTGACACTTATGCCACCGCTCCTCATATTGGAAACCAAAGATTGCCAAGCCAAGCAATTCGCCATTACAGGCCATTCCATATACAGGAAACAAAACCCACTATGGCAATCAACCTGCTCATCCCCAATGTCCATCACGTCTGCGATGTTAGGAAGAGAACCACGATACTTCTCCAGTGCACTCTAAAGCTCCGCCTTTAATTTCTCATGCTCTTTTGTCTCTTGTAGATCAAATGTTTGAAATAAGGCGCACAATTCATCTGCCATCATTCGAGCTATGAATTGCTATCTACTTCAAACCTCACTTATATTTTCAACTCAATGTGCCATTTAACCTGAAAATATGATGAAAACGCAATAAAATAATGGAACGTACATTGATCCCATGTGTAGAATTCTGGATTATTACTATTTATGTCCTTTAATGTTCCTTTTTTAATATAAAAAAGAAAGGCATCAGCATCACGATATGCATGAACCTTGCTTAATGCAATATGTTGAGTTGTCAGGTTAGAATTTGGCTTTCAAGAGGCTGTCCCTAGATGGCGAACTTGATTCGATCATACTTATCTTTATCAAAGGCTCTGCAATAAGTCACACTCCCACCAATAATCTTGAGACAAATTGTGCTTGTTGCCGGACTTTGGAGCACTAATTTATTAGTGGGGTATCAGACATCTTTCAAAGTGGAATCCTGTTTGTCACACTTCATAAAGTTGTGGTCTAGAGCATTCAATTACGAATTCTTTTTTTCGAGATGCCCACCGAGCATCATTCACCTGCAATAAGATGTACCAGATATTTATTATCACCACTCGGATATTGAGCCAATGTTTGACTGAAAATGACATTCTTTATTTGAATTGGTAGATTCGAACACGTGACATCCATAATTGCGAGTGGCGACCCCATTGCTCTAAAATATTATTTTTAAAGCTGCCTTCTTGATTTGTAGCAATAAATTTGTATTTATATCAATATTTTTGAATATTGATATATGTTCTAATGGAAAGCCTTAGTCACTTTCAAACCATTAGTATTTTCTTCGTATAATATGGAGATATCCTTTTTATTAACCCAACTGACCAACGTATAAGTTAACGTATAAGTTAGCGTAATTTTGATTTTGATTTCTTTGCTAAGAGATAATTTACTACTTCCAGACAAGAATTACACATAAAATATATTATTACACCAAATTGAAAACACATGAGCATTACAGACTTCAGTGAAGTTATCATATTATACAAATACGATACTCCGTAGAATTACCATATTTCAAATATATGGCAATTTTAATATTACAACACATGAACACTCTGACATTATAGATAATAACATGACTTTGATACAAGCTATCGGAACACGACACACCTAGGATAGAAACATGGCCACTTATTGTGAGCTATACAAAATATATAATATGATATATTTGAAGGAGATAGGTATTATGTAGTGTCATACGTGCACTTGCTTTACCCATTCTCCCTCTAAATGCACTTTGCTTTATCCATTCTCTATTCCTCACCTTCAATCTCGTGCAGATTCGATTGCACCTTCACACAACAACCCCAGCTCGACCAGACGCTTGGCTTTGCTTGCAGTACCGCAGTTTCAGAGATCGGAGGCAGAGAATCTGCTTTTGAATGGACCAACGACCCGGACCGGCTTAGAGGATTTTGAACCCCACGCCTCCGTCCAGCTTTTGCCTTCTTCCCTGTGAGCAGCTTAGTAATGAACTGGCATACGCCGGCCAGTGCCTTACCGCAACTAAGCGCCATTGAAGGGATATTGATTCCTCCTAAGAATGCCATCCTAGGAGAGTAAACATGTATTAGAAATAGGAGAGAGGAACAGACTAGAATAGAGCTTGAGAAGAAAGAGAAAATACTTACAGTGCATGGTGAAGCTTCAAGCATGATCTGGATTAAGCCAGAGAACCTCTATGTATATTTAAGAGCAATAACCATAGTCAAAAATAGACGGTCAAAAATGATTGCCTGTGGGCCACGGGTGGCCGAAAGAAATAAAGTTATACTCAATTTGCAAGACAACTACAACTTTGTAGATTTATATGCTCTTTATTTTTTGATCCGCGTGATTTTCGCAAATGTCATTTCCAATTATTGGATGCTTATATGACTTATTTTCTTTATTAGAATATGACATTTGTTAATAATAAGGACAATGACGACATAACTCTCTACCAACAACGTGCAAATCTGATGCCTTTTGCTTTGTTTTTACCTCACTAATAACGAGATATTCTCTAATGTATATTTCTTCCCGACTATCGCAATGATACGTGTAAATATATTCCTATCTCCTTCAAATACCTCTGATCTCTGAAACTGTGGTACTGCAAGCAAAGCCAAACGTCTGGTCGAGCTGGGGTTGCTGTGTGAAGGTGCAATCGGATCTGCACGAGATTGAAGGCGAGGAATAGAGAATGGGTAAAGCAAAGTGCATTTAGAGGGAGAATGGGTAAAGGAAGTGCACGTATGACACTGCATAAAACCTATCTCCTTCAAATATATCATATTATATATTTCGTATAGCTCACGATAAGTGGTCATGTTTCTATCCTAGGTGTGTCGTGTTTCGATAGCTTGTATCAAAGCCATGTTATTATCTATAATGTCAGAGTGTTCATGTGTTGTAATATTAAAATTGCCATATATTTGAAATATGGTAATTATACGGAGTATCGTATTTGTATAATATGATAACTTCACCAAAGTCTGTAATGCTCATGTGTTTTCAGTTTGGTGTAATAATATATTTTATGTGTAATTCTTGTCTGGAAGTAGTAAATTATCTCTTCGTAAAGAAATCAAAATCAAAATTACGCTAACTTATATGTTAACTTATACGTTGGTCAGTTGGGTTAATAAGAAGGATATCTCCATATTATACGAAGAAAATACTAATGGTTTGAAAGTGGTTAAGGTTTTCCATTAGAACATATATCAATATTCAAAAATATTGATATAAATACAAATTTATTGTTACAAATCAAGAAGGCAGCTTTAAAAATAATATTTTAGAGCAATGGGGTCGCCACTCGCAATTATGGATGTCACGTGTTTGAATATGCCAATTCAAATAAAGAATGTCATTTTTAGTCAAGCGTTGGCTCAATATCCGAGTGGTGATAATAAATATCCGGTACATCTTATTGCAGGTGAATGATGCTCGGTGGGCATCTCAAAATTCGTAATTGAATGCTCTGAACCACAACTTTATGAAATGTGGCAAGCAGGATTCCACTTTGAAAGATGTCTGAGACCGCACTAATAAATTAGTGCTCCAAAGTCCGGCAACAAACACAATTTGTCTCAAGATCATTGGTGCGAGTGTGACTTATTGCAGAGCCTTTGAAAAATATAAGTACGATCGAATCAAGTTGTCCATCTAGGGACAGCCTCTTGAAAGCCAAACTGTAACCTGACAACTCAACATAGTGCATTAAGCAAGGTTCATGCATATCGTGATGCTGATGCCTTTCTTTTTTATATTAAAAAAGGAACATTAAAGGACATAAATAGTAATAATCCAAAATTCTACACATGGGATCAATGTACGTTCCATTATTTTATTGCGTTTTCATTATATTTTCAGGTTAAATGGCACATTGAGTTGAAAATATAAGTGAGGTTTGAAGTAGATAGCAATTCATAGCTCGAATGATGGCAGATGAATTGTGCGCCCTATTTCAAACATTTGATCTATGAGAGACAAAAAAGCATGAGAAATTAAAGGCGGAGCTTCAGAGTGCACTGGAGAAGTATCGTGGTTCTCTTCCTAACATCGCAGACGTGATGGACACTGGGGATGAGCAGGTTGATCGCCATAGTGGGCTTTGTTTTCTGTTTATGGAATGGCCTGTAATGGCGAATTGCTTGGCTAGGAAATGTTTGGTTTCCAATATGAGGAGCGGTGGCATAAGTGTCACTAACCTACCACTATACCAGGCAGACGTGGCCTCCTCCGAGGTATCCAACGCACTAGGGTCTTTCGGGGAAGGTAGCATAATCAACTACGGCGATCAGTATCGCAATTCTTGCTTTGCAGCTTTCGTTCCAACAAATTGCTTTAAGCACTTCTGCAAAATTAACCTTGCGACAGTGAATGGAGGATCGGTGGAATACGACGTCTACAATCGCGTCCCACAGGCTGAAGATGAATTCTCCTACTTTTTTCCCTATAAAATTGTGGCACACGGATATTGCCGATTTCACAACTAATGCGTTGATGGGCTCGTTTGTAAAATGGGTTGAGAAGTCGTATTTGCTTATGGTCTTGCTTTGAGATGTGTGTACAAGGGTTTGCTTTGCTTGAGTGATGTTGTTGCCTCTAAATAAATTATCTCTCATTGTTTTCTCTTCCTGTTTCCAAAAATGAAGTCCGACATGCTGAATAGTATGTCCTATGATATTGAATCCTACAAAAATACATTTGTTTGGCTTGCAAAGTTTACGTTAATAATAGAATCAAATTTGGAAAAGTAAAAACCTAAAATCTAATAGTCGAGAGTTTGTAAGGCATATTGGAAAATGTGTGATGAATAGATTATAAGTTCAAAAAAATATTGATAGCCGCTTGTGTTTGTGTAAATGCACATGTCATCCATATAAAATGGGAATATATTTAATTACTCCATGAGCAAATTGCATAATGTTGTCGTTACAATTTAATGCGTACAAAGGAAAATAAAAGTACGATAAAATCATAAAAAACTATATTGAATCATTTCTATGTGAGCTGGAGAAACTAGCTGTCTAATACTCAGATTCGAAAATATTGGAAATTCATATAACTGAGGAGGGGGCTCAAGAGTTACTGGATGTGGCAACCTCAAGCGAATGTTATGTCTGTCACTGACCAGTCAAGTGCCGTAAGCAGAAATCTAAACGATAATTTCCAACATGGGCGAGTCATTATCGTTTTTTCACAAGTGTGGGAACTACCATGATATCGTTCAGATCGGTATGCCAATGTCAACTTGGAGCCACTCCCTGTTACTCTGGTCCAGAGCATGCTCAGGCGCATACAGGCAAATGCGGAGGGTGGTCACTTAGAATTCCTCACAGTCGCGGGCGCTTACAAGGTAGGAAGCGGTCCAGATGTTGGAAAGGTTCAGAATTTGTCATCTATAATTGTTTCTTTTAAAACTTGCAATCCTGTCCAGGAAATTGGGGTCCTGGCAAGCAACATTGCGACTATTGCCAACCAGGAATCCGTTATGTTGTGTCTGCAGAAGATTGCGCTGGATGATGGCAATGCAGCTGCAACAGTAGCCCAGATTATGTTAAGCCCAAGCCCGGACATGACATCTGATCCTGAACTCTTGAGGCAAATAGCAAAAAAATATGGTGGTGCGAGCAAGCTCGATGACCATCATATTTTTGTGGTGGTCAATTTCCAAGGAAGTGGCTCGTTTCAGACTGAGATGAGGGATGCAGCAGACTATTTCTATGGCCTCATAGGCATTGCGAATGTTGAACTTGGGTGCATGAACGTTTCCTTTCCTAGAGGACGAAAGACTGTGATAATAGCACAGAATTTCGCTTCAATGGTCTGTCGAATTAGAGACCTGGGCAGTGAAATCAGGTGGCGTCTCAAATTCAATTTTGCTGCGACTTGGGAACTACTGCTTTCGGATGAATTCAGGCCGGCCTACCGAGACTATCTAATCATCTATCAGAGAGTTTTCATATCAAAGTTGAAACATGCTTCGATTCTCTGGAGTGTCCGGGCGGTAAAATTAGACCAAAATCGAATTGAAATTGAAGCTATCTAGTCTTCTAAGCTAGTTCTTAACGATTGGATTCATGGAGGATTGAAAGCAGATTCGCTTATCGATCAAGGAAAAACCAGCCCATGTACGCTTTTAATCAAGGACGTGAATTGGGAATCGACACGCACGTTCGGAAGTTATGTGATACCTGTGGAAGATGCCCAAGTTGCAATACTGGCTATGAAAAATATGAGTGTGGCCTCGTGCTGCTGGCCATCCAAATATCACACAGAAGATCCCAATTGCTTGTCTTACGCACTTTGGCTCTTGGTAATGGCTAGACCAATTGGCAATAAGCCCATAGGCCAAATGGTGAGAGACGCATCCCTAAGGCCCATCAGGTCATCCCAAAAGCAAGGCCCAATCACTAGTCTACTGCATCTGGGCTATCCCACAACTACAGGTTTTCTTCTAAGTATGCAGGGGATGTATTCGCTGAGAAATGCAAACGCCAGCGAAGAAGATTATGAGCGCTTTGACGAGGGATTGCGACATCAAATATATGGCCCAGGTAAACTGGATGATTTGCGAAAGGGAATTCCAGTGTGGCCCTTCCGGAGAATGTGGAAGTTGAAGGAAGCATCTTTTTAAAATTTTCGATTTTGTCTCGGAGATATTGAACGCAATATATAACAAGTATGTCCTAATTTTAATATATCGTACAAGAATTTCATACCATTTAATTTTAGTAAATAACCAAAAATAACACTTGGGCTAAGGGTGAAGTTGGTAATTTTTCTTACATCTCCCCCCCGGGGGCCAAGGTATCGTATGTGGCAATTCCACCCAGAAGGTAATGGGTTACTCCTACAGCACGTCCTTGTATAATACTCAAGGCTCTAGGCTGAGTAGCAGGAGCAATTTAGTATTAGCATTTAGTATTAGTATTTAATTATTTCATTAGTAATTAAATATTATTTAATTAAATATTATTTAATTTTTATTTTTTGAATTTTAATTATTTAATTTTTTGAATTTTAATTATTTAATTTGCCGGTTGAATAAAATAAAAAAATTGATTGATATAAATTTAATTTATTGAATTATTTATTTCTCTTGAAATCTCTTCGCTCCTATATTTTATTATTTTATTTTTATACTTTTTTTTATTTTTATACTTTATTCTTTTGTTTTTGCCGGAAAAAATATTGTAATTATGTGTTTCTATCTATGTCTAAGTAATATCTGAATTGATGCTTATTTCTTTGGTGAAATTCAGACGTTCATAAAGATCTAGTTTGAATTTATTCCACAAATATAAATAGATATGATTTATTTCATTCATCGTTCAACTCGAAATACAAATATAAGTAGATTTTTAAAGCCATTTTCTGTCGCGAATGGAGAGATGGCATTTAGAAGGAAAATGCTACTACATGAGCCAAGGGAATGACTTGCCAACAAAATTGGCAGTGCGAAGCAGATCGCGATCAACAACGGCCACAAGATCAAATTTCACTATTGATCCATGCTTCTCGACCAGTTTGTAGTTTGATTTTTCGTGGTGGCTAAGCACCACAACACGTTTGATTCGCTCTCCAACACCCGAATCGAGAGCGAGGATCACCGCCTCAGCAACTTTTCCCGCACCAAACAGGAAAATCTCAATTTCATGTTTGCCTTTCAGAAAGAGATCTACACACGCCAGCGCAAGCCAACCAGTTCTTCCATCAGAGATTGCAGCGCCTTCAAGGGACATGATGCGATTTTCGATCTTTTTATTTCGAAGTATAATATCTACATGTCGAAGAGGCTGCCCCAGTTCGGCGTTTGCAGGTGCAAAATGAAGATCTTTCATACCAGAGTACTCTCGGAAGAAGCCAACATGAGCCCCCTCCTTCCAGCCATTGGGATCTTTATCGAAGGGAAGATAAGCTTTTTTTGTGGCCGACGAGGCCCTGAGAATATGTTTCCCAGTAGCCTATGAAAGCTTCAGCGACGAGGGCGAGGGTTATATTGAGTTGGTTTTGAATGGTATCTTATTGATTGACAAAGATATACAAATTGGCATTTGTTCAGTGCGCAAAATTAATAATTTATGTGTTTGTGATGTTCTGATTTCGGGCAAAATTATATGTACATATATAATTCATATAATATTAATATCTATTTATCTTAGAATAATAGGAATACATTTATCACAGGTGTTGTTCTTCATGAAATATTAGCAGAATACTCTTAAAAGATGCAGTAAACTAAAGAAGATGCATGGGTTTTGGTGTACATACATAGATACAAAGGGTGTTTTGGAATAAATCATGCAGACTCGTCTCGCCTGTTGAGTGAGCCCATTCAATCAGCAAGTAGGACTGAGGCTGCATGATCGACGTATTTTTGAACGACAGCTTTGGCAAGTTTTTCATACACATGCACGGCTACGGCCAAATCGAAGCTGGCAAGTCCAACTGCTGAAAAGTTGGCCGGTCCGTTCCAAGAAATCAACCTCTGCATAAGAGATGGATTGCTGAGAACTTCAGAGTAGTTCCTGATCCCATTGTCCCGACCGTGTTTTGTTAGCTTCAAATGGCGTCTTGAATAGTGTAGCGCCAACGAGTCGATATTATGTGTTTCCATTGCATCCATATCATCTGCCACGATGATGCCATTCAGCTTCAACAAGTGATCAAAGTAGTCAGCCGGCAATTCATCAATTCCAAGTGTCAATGTAACGACATTGTCTGCGATTTCCTTCATCTCAAAGACGGGCTTGTTCGAATTCGTCGTTGTAATTATGAACTTGGATTTGCTGAGATATGCTCGATTGTTAACGGCTTTGAGTGAAATTTTGATCTCCGATTGAAGCCTTTGCACCAACTCATGGTTTGACTTATTGCAGAGGCTGAGAATCGCAATTTGTTGAATTCTTTCGGATGCTCCCCAATTGAGAGCGAGGATGATGGCCTCGGAAATTTTACCCGCCCCGAATAGGATGACATTGATCTGCCTTCGGCCCTGCAACAGGAGATTCAGGCATGCTAGTGCTAGCCAACCAGTTCTCCTTTTCGATATAGCCACCCCATCAACAGAGAAGAGATGTCTACCTATGAAACGATTACGAAGCACAATGTCGATGTGAGAAGTCGGTTCTTTGTGTCTCGCATTGGACGGATTAAAATGGATGTTTTTCACACCCGAGTAGTCGCCGACGAAACCCACCTGTGCTCCCTCTGTACAGCCCTCTCGATCAAGTGGAACGAAGACCTTGTCATGGCCGAGTCGCCTTTCAGCGAAGAGGTGCCAATAATCTTTCAAAGCTTCCGCAATGAGGTCCGGTGTAATGTATAATCCAAAGGCCGATAGAGATTCCTCTACCCAACATAGCTTGTGTATTTGATCTGCCATGCTTGTGTTTGAGAGGCCTCCTCTCGAAAATTTCTTGGGTTTCGAATAATTCTAAAAACAAAATAGAATTAATAAGGCCATACACAGGGAGCTGAGGCTTTAACTCAAAAGCCCATCACATTTTGTTGTCTCCTTATGCACACGTATCCAATGGAAGCTTGGATTGGTTGGCCGAAATTGGTGGTCATATGGTGGCGAGCAGGTCACATCATGTCTCTCAAATAATTGAAACTAACATCTTTTTAATTGATAAGTGTTCGTCTGTTCTGCCGAAGGTACCTGAATTTACGCCAATCATTTTCCCAAAGAGGCTTACATCTGACAAATGGTAGGCCTGGTGGGTCCCAGCGTTTGGACAATGCGCTCCAATTCCGACGGCGATCAGTTGTGTTGGAGGCTCACATCTCAAGGAATAGGAAAGGGTTAGGATCATGCATAGAAGTGCTAATGTTGAGCAAATTAAGCTCTTTGATAGAAGTCATGGCTTTCAAAAAAACAACATGGTGAGTAAGCAAGCACCCATGTATCTTCACCAAAAAAATAAATACGTATTGCTATTTGTTGATTGACTGATCAACCAAACATACCCTCAACCAAACATGCCCTATTAAGATCGGAACCTTCAATTAACATCACTATGAAATTTTTAGCTAACGCCCCACTCTGCTTAATCGTACAACGCCAATAGAAAAAATAAGCACAAAATAAATTACTTCCTCATATTTTATGCTTACAAACTCAAACTCATTTTTAAATTGAAAGTTCACAATTATTTTATATATCAACAATATTCAACGAAATACAGCTTGTAACAGATAATACATTGAATTTTATTGTTCGCGCAGATCACGCAGCCGGCACAAGATCCGCGAATACATGCAAGATGTTGCTTCCGGCAATAAACAACATTTAAATAATCTTGACAATTGCCCAGCACCGAGAGAAAGCCACATTTGCGCAAAGAGCAACTTTTAAGGCTATTTGAGGCAGATAGCTACCATCCCAAAGCTCCACATCAACAATTACCATCCATCACCAAAAAAACCGCAGCAAATATTTCGATCGTATTTCATTCAGCAAGGATTTCTTATTCTAATATTATTGAAATCAACGTCACAGCGACTACAATTAGAGCCAGATTGATGGAGAATAAGAATCTGGAGGTTGTTAACCTCGTATCCACTCAGCTACCGATAAATAGCTTTACACTTCATCGAAATGTTTCTGGTGAAAGCTTCCTATTGCCTACTTCGCTAGCATACACAGGAGTTGGGTATTTCACCGATCGTCACCCTGGTGTTGTTTATCTTTACGCACCAGGACAGTCCATTGTGATCACATATGGTGAGATGAATGAAAGCGCCCGTGTTAACAAATTTGCTGAAGTGCTCTCGAAAGATTTATTGGGATTGAAGGCCATCGGAAAGGCAATTTACGATGCCACCTTGTCTGGAGCACAATATAGCGTTGTATCTGCCATTGTCTGCGGCTACGGCGACAGCCGCACTCCCCCAAGAGAGCTTTCATGTGCCGCGGACCTAATATTTGATGGAGGATGGAGGAGTGCCACCGTCATCTTCTCTTACGAAGCATCCCGCGCGCTCAGCTGCGAACCTGATGAGGTCCTCACATGCTTTGCAGGGATCATCCCGAGTGGAATGGTAACTGGCGGTAATATTTTTTCAGTTTGGATGCACCAGTGGTGCTATCTAATGACAGATGGCCCCAACACCTTATATCGTTTCCTCATCGACATTGATATCTCAAACATGACGCTGCCAATAATCGTGGAACTTACTCGCAATCACTTGTTAAGGCCCTTCAACCACTTTCAATTTCATAGCGACCTCGACTTGAATAAATTTAAGGTTTGGGGGAAAATTTACTCGGTTGCGCTCGACGATCTGGACTCCCTAGAAGAATACAAGCTATTTACAATGACGTTACTGACGCTCGTAAATTTCTACCATCGATGAGTACAAGCGCGCTTTCCATTTTACCTCGAAAAGTCGTTTCCACGCATCAGCGAGGACGAAGTTTTGAAAGTTTCTCGCATTTTGAATTAGGCTTCAATTCCATCCCATTATCTCTATACATGAAATAGCATCAGTCATGACTGTCAATGCATAAAGTGCATATTGAGCTAAATGCGTTACGCTTACTCATTATTTTTCATTCCTAGCATCACGTAAACGTCTATATTTTTAGGGCGCCATGCCTTTATTATGAATAATATCTATGTATTTGTGCCAATAAACGAAAATATTTCTGATCTCTTATCTAGACATCACAATATACTTTGCAACATATTCAATTTTGAAAATTTTATTTATGGATGGAATTTACTTTAAAAACCATCACCTTGCAAGATGTGTTGACCAATGGAAAGGCCTCAAGGAACCAACAACAAGGATTTCGAAAACCACACACGCCTCAGCAAAATGCCAATAGAGAAGAGAATAATTGCGCCACTAATCTTGAGAGTGAGTCACGCCAGCACTCACATTTCACTATTTATACCCTTCCCCTTGATTGGCAATTCAGAGTTGGTCCGAAGAGGCGCTTGTGAACACATAAGCCATTGCCTCAGAAGATCAAGCTGGCCAGCTCTCTCAGGCATGTTGGTCTGATGCTCCCCAATTGAAGCCCGATTGCGCTACCCATCCCCATCGTTGGAGCACTCGTGAGCTGCTTCGTCAGCGTCTTGAACAAGCCAGCCTCCACGATTGGAAAATGGGAGCGGTCAGCCAAATTTTTGGTGGCCAGTCTTTTCAGCATGATTGGCCGTAGTCGTCCTTGTTTGGAAAGCCTTTACGCCTGAATTACCTATATGCCAGGAAAGCCGCGCGAAGGCGGACCTGAGCTATAAGGAGCATCTCACCTCTGGGCAAGTCTTATCCTTTGGCTCATTAAGATGCTACCTTTCGGTGCCATCACTCGACCTGTGACAATCTACTCGCTTTAATTAACTATGTATCTGTATCATGCCGCGTCGTCGGCGCTTAAAAAAATTATTACATATTTGATGAATATTGCTTATTTTCTTTCAGAAACCCTATTGATTAGATTAAAAAACAAATTACATGCTCATAACGTCAGTATTTATATTTAACACCATGCGCAACTAATGTTTCAACACCAAAAAATATATCGAAAATACACCGCAAAATTTTTTATTCCACAATACATCGAGACTATTAAAGAACCTGCATAAACACTACATCGCTGCACCAAACAGGCTCCTTCCAGCACATATAACTTCTTCATATTTAAAGTAATTATCATCCGGATTTGGTTGGCGCTGCCGGGTGAAAACATCAAAAACCAAGAGATCGCCGTCGACTATGAAAACAAATAGCGCACCCATTTTCTCGAAACACTGGCTGGGCAACAACGCAATGAAGTAATCATTCAGAGCCAGCTCCATAGAGCCTATTGCGGAACTCCCCTCAATAATAGAATTGAGTTTGCTACATATCTCAGTGCTCGTCATGTTCACCAGATACGGTGGCAGCGAGGTTTCCCTTGCGGAAAAATTGCTATTGCAAACAAGGTGACAACTCCCCATAAGCCCGTGTACTGTCGATTTATTCATATACATGTAGAGAAGCCTGTCCACTGCCATACTATGCTCAATGTCCGGCACCGCATAACCGCAGCTTTTCCAGAAGGCAAGGTCATCGTAGTAGCTAAGCAGCGCCGCCTTAAGCTCAGATTGCAACTCATCCAACCCCTGGGCTGTGAGGATAGAGAGATCTGCCAATTGATCATTCAACTCATCTTCTGTGGCTCTGCTTTGGCGGCTTTGATCCATAGAGCAGGATGAAGAGATGATGCTTCTTCGATTCATATATTTAAATGCGCCTGAAATAGAGCTAAATGCTAAGGTCAGCAATTTCTTTGCAGGTAGGCCCCACTATATTCTTTGGGAATATGGCTAAGGAGTGCTTGGTGGAATCGGCTTCGCCACCCATTGACAAAGCGTTAATGGAAGCACACGTGCAGGAGAATATTTATGGCATCCGACATGCAATTGAGATATATTCGAAATGGTAAATATATTAGCAGAATGTCAATTTGACACTATCTCCAGCATTTGTTCAGACGAAATTTGTGCTTTCCGTTAGACGAATCTGATGCGATTTCCATTTTAACAAATCGCAGAAAGCATCAATTTTGTCTCATGTTTCAACGCTTTCCGTGGCCTTTGATGTCAGTTTTATTGTCAGTTCAGTGGAGCAACACCTTTTTGCTTTGGCAAAGTGCATTACAGCAGTAAATGACTTGCTATAAAGGACACATTCACAAAACTGCCAATTTGCATTCACCCTAAAAATGGCCGATCAACTTCCTGCAGGAGCCTGGCCCTAAGAGGACCCCAACATAAACGAGATGTTTAATCGGGGAAATTGCGAAAGGTTTCGTGCTCTTTTAGCCCATATCCATATGAAAAATGGGGAGGTATGTCCCCAAGTCAGTCCCCTCCCTGGGTTTAGGGAAGGTACGGACGTTCAAAGCTTCGTTGGGGATAGCACCAATCTGCTTGCCAAATTAACGTTGCTGGAAAAAGCTGGAATTTGGGAGCAATCGGCTAGCCTTTCATCCTCCTGTCTATATTTAGAAGCGAAATGGCAAATCTGTCAAAGAGCCACCACAGATCTCCTCCATCGCCAGGATATGCGAGCGGGTTAAGGTGCTGAGATCGCATGAAATCCGCCCGAGTGGAGATCGCCAAGTCAATCGACTTGGCTCAAATTTTCTTTGTGCTCTCTCATGGTTCTGTCATCATTAATATCTTGTAATAGCAGGTTTTATAACGTCTATAACTGATGAAATAATGTGATTTCAAAAATTGTAGTTCGATATTCTTAAATCTGAATGATGGTTTCCTTAACGGTTTTACAATTTGCTGAACTTTTTCATCCTCAGAAATATGATATTTTTATTTTATTGTAAACGTATCTCCTTTATGTTGGTCATAACCAAACCATCGATGCTTATATCTTTAACACTCATGCAAAATTAAGATGTCAAAGGAGACTCTTTCATTTACCTCACACAACGCTCAGGTTAATTTCAGCATATAACTTGACTTAAACTTTATATCAATTCTATCTCATATGTCAAGGACAGGTGCCAATTTTCGCTTCAATTGATCACATTATTTAAAGATACAGTCTGACTTTTACAGCCATAATTAAAACAGTACGCCCTAGTGGGCAAAACATACCTAAGATAATAGAGGACAACAACAACGGTTAGTGGGTTTGGACTGCTTTGGAAGCTCCAAACTGAAATAACTAAAACGTCACAGGATAGAGGTATTGGCAACACGTGGAGGACATGGCACTGCTCCTCATTCAAACAGCATTTTCCCAATCGCTAGGATGTCATAAGCAAGAGGCTCTCAAATCTCCCTGCTAAAGAATTTACACAGCTGTTGTTCGCCATTGCATGTTTTGATACCCACAATCTCGCTGGAAAAGTCATCATTCGAAAATATGGCCATGAAGTATTCCATATCTGACAGGTTCGGGTACTCGCCCCCCGAGCAACGATTGTGAATCTCCATTATTGTTTCCAGTGAGACATTCGTTTGGTAGGGCGGGATCGCGCAAGCGAGCAGTTCTTCGAGAATGAGCTGATGACTACTCTTGCAGGCGATCGCCATCTCCTGGCACGTATAGATAAATGTTAGAGGAAATTTGAAACCCTTCGGATTTAATTCCATCTCCAAGCCGTGGAGATCGGTGCCTTGTAGGATTTCCTGTCTCTCTCCTTCAACTCCTGAGGGAATGTTGCCTCCTGTGAGAACATTTTGTCCAGCAACCGGTATATAGTACTTTAACCTCTCTGGGGCCTGAGGCTCATCCTTCTCGACAACCTCCTCGAGCGCATTTTTCAATCGCTTTGGATCCTTGATCCAACGCATATCATTGGTGTCAACTCTAGTAGAGAGGGCCATAATTTAAACGGTCAGGTTAAGTGAACCGGTTTGCTGACATGCATGGAAGGAGAGCTTGTTAATTTATAGCGAAGTGAATGGTTCAATAGGGCTTCAACCACTGCAACTAGTACGTGCAAGGCTAGACCCTTTCCGTCATTATTGGCCCAGAACTATCACATAAAAGACAGTCTTCAAGTTTCGAGGCTTATCAAAAGGGATGCCCGCGATTGCCGGAAGGATGTCCAAGTCTCCCTACTGGCTGAAATCTCGGCACCTGCTCTCCACATCACCTCACTTCTAGCGAGCAGAGGCACTATTCTGCCAAATTTATGGTTGTACAAAAGCATGCTTGATTTTGAATGCCATGCACCATTTGATGAATGATCCAGATGTTCTTAACTAAGGCCGTGATCCCCAAAAAACTGGTGTCCAATCTGGGCCACCTTGGGTCTCAATCGGCTATCATTGTGGCCCGGGTAAAAAAGATTGAAATTTTTCATGCATGAGATGGACCGTTGACACCTTCGCAAAATATTCAAACTGTGATTTCAAACCAAAAGAATGCAAGTTGACTTTGGCAAACTCTTATTGTGGAGAACGGGACAACTGCCCCGCATATATAGCGCGTCAAAAATTGCGGTTGTGACTAAAACAAAACCCAACGTGCTGCAATTTCAACCTGTCAAAGAATTGACACCTCAAAAGCACGAACCCATTGGATTATTATGAGTGTATTTATATCGATTAATAAATCCACGCCCCAAAATAAAATAATCTAATTGCGTTACAGAATATAGTAAATTTAACTAAATAAATATTTTATACATAACTTTCGCACATTTATCCACAAACATTCTAGCAATCTTTTCTACAATACTTAATTTATGCAGCTTTTATTTTTAGCGCATTACAATAAAAACTCTACGAGAACACATTGCCGAGAAAGAAATGTTTAATCCTTCTACATGCTATATTTAGATTACAACGCAATTGAGAATATCAAGACACCCCATTGCTGGCGACTTTTGAAAGGTGATATCGCCATCCAAATCACTTTTGTATTGCAACTCGCACACTCCATTGTTCACGAGTCGCAGTTCTGATCGCGTTTATATTCATAACTATTGGCCAATACATTCTAACACGTTAGTTAACTGGAAAATTAATATTCTGATATCTCATACATGAAGCAATGAGAGGCAAAACAGGTAAATAACAGAATTATTGCGATGCACCTTTCTTACACAGTCAAGTATCCACTAATTTTAACTGTATTTTACAATACGCCTTAACGGTAAGACAAAACATTCACGTTGGTCGATGAGAATCGGAAAAATTGCGCAGAAATATGAAAAGCAGCTTGACACGTGTAGCATTAATCAAAGCTTGCACTGGTCTAACCACCAGTAGTGGCGAGACCAGAACATTCTTGTAGAATTAGGCAAGAGCAATGTGTTTGTCTACTACTTCCTGCATAACCTCCCTCATAATTCCCCTTTCGTTGGCATCATGAACACGTCTTGTCCCTACCATCAGCAAATCATAAGCAATCCTTTGGGATCCACAACGCTTCCAAAACCTTACTGTACATGCGGTGTTGATGCACTCCTCGAAGGCAACACTTGAATTCCTCCAGATTGCTATAGTTTCCAGGGAATACTCGATTATGCATCTCTAAAATTTCTTCATTTGAGGACCAAAATTGATCCGGTCTTAGATCCGTAGCAATTATTGGCTATCCACACCCACCGATACATCGGTTTGTGAAATATGTTTCTGCATTTTCTCTTGAACAAAAGAAATAGGCAACGATGGGCTTGTTAGGAGCATCTTCATCAGCAATAAACAACTGTTGCTTGCCAGGATTTGGTGCATGGGGGCTAGCCATTGCACGAAGTTGCTCTGCTCTTTCCTTCATCAGAGAAGAACGAATTGGAAGATCCTCCACAAGCTCAGCCCATCTTCTCTGGTACGGCAGCAACGTCATCTCAATTAACTCCGTATAATCGTTCAAAATGGACCGGATGGAACGTCTGAACGAAGTTACATCACTGGATTCTCGAATGCCTCTAATTGGAAAAATGGATCGATTCTCAAAGAAGGCAAATGACTTGATAGCTGTAGTAGTTATTTGGATAAGTTTGCATTTGGACGGACGAGAGGCTGAGGCTTCATGATGAGGCATGCTGGAAATTTTTAGTCCAACACAACAAAGTAAGAGAAGATTAATGGCTGAACAATCCAGATAGATATTTGGGAAATGATATTTTTGGTTGAAGTATGAGCCTCACCCTATGCAGGTAAGTCAAATCAGCTTTCGTTGGTGCTGCCTGTTTCTCTTCATGTTACATCGCGGGCCCCGCCATTTATGAGCATTACACGCGATTTGTGCATACAGACAGATTAGATTAATCAAAAGGAATTTCTATCGAGCTTGTGGTCCCCTCTTTTGTAGTCGGAGTCTTTCACACTCTCAGAGATGTCTGGCTTTCTCTATTTCTCAAACTTAAAGCGCTCACACCAAGGTTATATTCAAAATTTCGCATCCGTTGATGTAGCACCTTTTCTCCTGTGCAAGTGGACTTGAGCTTGATACGTCCCCACATGCACCCATATTCCTGCTATTTGGCATCATTATTAGGACAACAAATTCTTTAATACCCTGCGCATGCCAGCTCGCCCTGTCAGAAATCACATGCACGTTGAAAAGAGAAAGCAAGAGGAGAACTGTGCACTTCCACTGACAAAAGGGGGGAGGTAGCCAACCATAATTTCAGCGTATGGCTGCCAGCCACGAAGCCTCTCTCTTTTCTGTGTCAATAATAGCGGCTACAGGGCTGTCACGATTCACACAGCCCCACTTATCCAGTTTGGTCCAATCCTGTCTGGACATATAGGCCTGTGGAACCGAAGTTGCGGTCCATCTATATCAAAATATTTAAGTTATTTTCAGTGCGACGTCGTTTCATTCCTCATTCGTAATATTTAAGGGTCCTTAGTATATACATCCTGTAGCAATGTGTATATTTTTCCCATTTTACAGTTAATACCTACGAAATAGACGCTCCATTGAGTATAAACTTATATACACTAAAATATGTCATCATACCATCTATAAATTAACTGTTACATTTTGCACATTACATTGAATCAGTAATTCAATAGGCACAATATCAAACATATTTCTAAGAACATATTCAAACACTTCAATTTATAACCCAATTAAATTGCTTATAAACAGTTTTAATTTTACATCCACCTATCTATATTTTATCTCTCCACGTGAATCATTTGCACGATGCATATTGCAAATAATTATAGCAAAAGTAGATTCTTTCTCTCGACCTTTGGGCAACTCCTTTCGTGAGTGGAATCTGATTCACCTTTCACATTCTCCACTTCAATGCTTTTTTCAAAATTCGAATAAGGACCCCTATTCGAGAATAAATCAGCAATTATACATCCACTAGCAAGCGTCTTTAGACCATATTGTGCTTGCTTATAATAAAACAAGAAAAAAATGACAACTAACTCTTTAGCTCACTATTGAGTTTCTCATTTGGCGTATTTGTTGATCTGTCACGGGCGGGGACCCTAACTTCCCTAGTGCATACAATATTTACAGTTTATGGCCAACATGCATGGGGGTGCCACTTTTATATTTTCCTATAGCCTTTCTTCAAATTTTTCAGTTGCATCCCAATTTTAAGTGCTCCATATCGCCTGTTATCGGTTTTGATGAGATCGTGACAGCTGCCAAACCATCTACGTCCTGCCTTTGACCAAACACTATTCTTGAACCTAACAGCTGAATATATCTTGGCATTGCAACTCATAAAATGGCGTGGCATTTCCATTTTTCAGATAACTTTGACTACATTCACAATACCATGTGTATCAAATTGATGTTCCTCCGACGCTTCCAACCACATGATCTTCGTCACGTATGGAATGAGATAAATTTGTGCTAAGAAATTCGACAGACGTTTGGCGTATATACTGATGTATATAGCGAACCACTTATGCTTTACCAAATGAAATGGGCTGGAGGAGTTCTTAACTTAGATATGGATATACCAGCTATCAAACAACTCAAGGATATTGCTGAACTTCTTAAGTGAAAAATATCCTATCATGCGCCGATGCTTGTCGCTGACCCAGATTTGGCTCGGGAGGAGAACCAACAGGTATTTGTCTATCTTTCCCGTGAGAAGATGGAGAAAGTGCTGCACAACCAGTACGTCACGTTTGGAGAAGACCGGTGCTGGCGATAACTATTCAACCATATCGGAGTGATCTGTCGATCCAGGAGATGGTCCGAGTGCACAACCTTGCTTCGCAACTCAGCCGCACCGGGGAATCTGATATAGAGTGTTTCATACTTATTTTCGCAAGCAACTTGTTCAGTCAGACACCTGAGCTGAAAGTGACCAACCTTTATGGGACAGTGGTACCTTGCACCTTCTTTATCCGACAAGGAACTGAAAATCGCGACTATGATGTTATAGCTTGTGGCGTCACTCGGTTTACAAACAATGGCATCCCGATCCCGATACCTCTTCACCATCGTGTCTGCCGATCCCCGACTTAGCCCTGCGATTGGCAATCTTTGGAATGGCGGACAATGCCGATGATGAGCTCACGAAACCTACCCCACATCGCACAAAGACCAGACATCTAGCTTGAGGGCATCTGAAGCACGCCGGGCCCACCTTTGTCCAGGGGTTGAAATTTTCACTTTGTTTTTCCATGTAAGTCTTGCTACTGCCATCCCACAACCGGTGTGGTGAAATTGGCATGAGATAGAGCGCAATACTTGTCTTAAGTTGTTGTTGTGCTTGATTTATTCTTGTAACCACCGTGTTTTGGACGATATAAATCTATCCCGCAGTTTATTTGTACTGTATTGCGCATGCCATTGCGTCTTCAATATTGGCCCGTAGCAAATACTAGATCAATTGTAAAGAAAAATATAAATACATAGAAATATTTAGCAAAGATAAACACACCCACACCCATCAATATCATATATTACATTAACAGAAATACATATCGTTCTGGATGGTGAGTACCTCTAAAAGACAACACACCTATAAACGCTCCATAGAGATGTTAAAGTACTATATAGGCCACATAAGATTAACGCATCGCGGTTCTCCAATTATTGTAGCAAGTAATAGAAAATAGTCGATCTCACCTCTATATTGAGATGAATCGAAATTGACGAACCCACGTGCACATTAATCTAATGGGTTTCTTTTAATTTGCACATTAATCTAGTGGGTCTGCTGCCTGATCTGCTCCGACGAGGCAGGTGCTACCTGCAACACAACGTGCCCCAGCCAAGGCACGACGATCTTCAGAAATCGCAGCCTGAGGTGGAGTGTTCAAATGAGGTGCCTGGGGAATTTGAGCAGGGAGGACGTCGCATGGCCGTACCTGTTTGGCCCGCTTCTTCTTATCCTTTATGCGCCCAAGACGCTCAGTGAAGACGACTGCCACTTCGCCAAGGTAGATGCCATGTCGGTGATGTTGATTTCAGCTAGTTCCATCCTGAAGATAAGATCCATGCATATCAGTAACAAGGAAGGAAATAGGCATCAGAAACTCAATACCGTTCCATTTACAATAAAGACTTACACTGTTGAAGCTTCAGAGCATGATCCAGATAGCCTCGTTGAACGTGTGAAACATCTATTTAAACCCACTGATGCTCTTCCATCTTTCATACTCAGGAACAGTGAAAGTAGGCCCCATAGCCCAAAGGTAGTGCACTCGCTATGCAATTTGCACAACAATGGACATCCTCTTTTTCCGTATACTCATTGAAATTTTGACTGCAGTAGATTGGGGGATCTCTTTTCCAGCCGCACGGTTGCTAACATGACCTCCTTGCAATTATTTTGGGACTCAAATTCAAACTTTGAACAAGAAAGCGATGGTGATGTTTGTTCTCTCCACAACTAGTATATAAAGATGCTCAACCGAAAGTGATTAGTGGGTGACAAGCAAAGTGCCACGTGAATCGAGGTAAGTGGGCGGTTGCTCTTTGACGAACGTAATTGCGTCATCCCCACAAATGGGAATCATTCAATCCGCGTGGCTAGCAAATGTTTCACGTGCTGCACATTTGGTCAGTATTGTACAAAATGCATGTGCAAGGGCACATGATGACAATCTTCAAAAGATTCTTTGGAAAAATTAGAATATTGTCGACTATATTCGAAGAAATGGCCTATGGGAGCCTCAGGAGGCATTCGATATGCAAGGTTTCGTAGAAGCCATAAATGAAATAACCTCGATCTATGCATTCAATGGAGATTATGTCAATTATATTTTGGATATGGAATAATATGCTGCATATATAAAGTTGTGTCTTTTAATATCATCGAAAAAAAAACGGTTACAGATCTGATTTGCAGTAAATCGATGGATTTCACAAAACTTATTAGATTAATATGCAGAATGACAATGGAAGAAGAGTGAGGCAGGTGCCATGCATGTTTCTATCTGCTCAGCAGGCAGTCCAGAGGATTGAAGAGCGCCAGCGTCCCACCGGTGTTCTGAACGATGGTGCAAGAAAGTTTGATCACCAACTTGGGTGGGATTATTCAACTTGGAAGGAATGTTGTCGAGTATGTCTACTGGATGGTTGTGAAACACATATCGGTCATAGTCGTCGTTGAGCGAGACCAGATGGCCAGCAAACTTGGGAAAGACTGCAGCCAGCTCCCTCACCAGCGCCAAGCACCGTTGCTTTTTGTCATCAGTTTGGTTCAGTAGACAAGGATCATCCGTCAAAGCATAACGAAACAGAATCGAGCCCAGTTCTGCTAGCGCTTCAATTTCAAAGCAATACAACTCTCGAACAATCTCGTCCGTCCAGATCACAACTGGAAAATCAATGCTGGTCCAAAACCTATGCTTCATGACCATCAGTAGTCCTGAAGTGACAACTCCCACTGATGACAACTCGGTCAAAGACATGGGATTGATCATTCTTTATGCAAATCTTGAATTTTCCCTTCTCCTGACCTATCTCGCGCACAGGATCAAAGCACATTCGCATCTTTGCCTAGCTTTTTTGAAATATTTCACTCCGCATTTGCGCTTGTAAAAGCCTAAAACCGCTGATGATTAGCTGCTGATCCTCCTCGTAGCCATTGATTGTCCATTCCAGGATCTTTGTGAAGTGGACGCGGTGGTAATAAGAAGAAACTCGCCCAAAACCAAATCTGATCAAACCAAAGATCTCGAAATCACCGGGCTCTTGCCACGTTTCGCAGCCAGGAGCGGGAGCACCACCCGTGAAAATCTCTTCTAGTGCGGCATGGAAAGTGAGCTGGTCAAACTCCTTGAGCCAAGCCCATCATGCATTGTAGGCCTCATCAAACTGCTGCTCCTTTAACATGCAAGCGATTTTCATTGGAGCAATAAGTTGCCTCCCATTTCATTCACATCCTTCACACATGAGTGCTTTCCAGCCGGCATACGACCGTTGAAATATGGACGGGGGAGCTTCACCTGCAGGCCACTTATAGCATTCCCCCCCATAATACAGAACTGTGTGATCTTTGCCTACGCTAGGAAATCATACATCGAACACCATCCTAAACTTGTCCAAATAGTATGACAGACAAATTTGATTGGCGGAGAAGGGTATGACTCCGAACGAAGTCAGAAGGCGCAACACCTCACCATACGGCATCGGCAACACTCGTGGCGATCTTGGCAATTTAGCACCTTAACGACAGCTTAACCTTTGCTCGCCCAACCCACTGATAAAGCGAAGCACTTTTAGCAGACAATGGGAATATCTAAATAGAATGTGAACTAATTGCATTGAGTTGTATTTGTGCCAATAAGTTTGTATTTTAAAACTAAATTACTCTTTATTAGCATCTTTACCTTTAAGATGTTTTCGCGCTTTATATCTTGAGGTTTCACTGTATTTTTGATAAAAGATAAAGAAAATATATTACATGTAAGCTTGTCGACTTTAACAAATCATACATTATGGCTGAGTGTATTAAACAACTACAGAGAAATATCTTGCACAAACATAAAGACCATTGATCTCTTATAAGAAATCGACAAACAACACATTCAGAAGTCGAGCTCAAGCGCATCAAATCCGAACACAGACGTTAATTGCGCCCTCTGACTATCATCCCTTGGGCCATCCTCGAGAAATTTGGCGTAGCATTCTAGCATATGAGCAGTGGCATTCAGAAGCAAAACACCAATTTCATTGAACTCTTCGACCTGATGCAGTTCCCGAAAGCAGATATATTGGCTGCAGAAACTGGCGCGGGTTGAATCGCGAGGCGTAACCATCGTCGGTGCGTCGAAAAGTCCGAGAACATATTCCTTGACGATTTGAGGCTCTACGAGTTCGAACTGACTAGTATTTGTTGGGGAGAAGGCAGTAACTGGAAGGCCATTCTCTTTGGCGCTGTAGGTGCAAGTGGCGTGGTCGCAGAAAAGGATAAAAGCATCACTCAACAGAAGGGACACAGAGATCCGAGCATTTGAAAAATGTAGAGAGTGCGGTGGCGGAAAGATTAAGGCAAGAGGACGGACCGGTGTGAAGACCGAAACTAGTGCCACAGCCTCTGCTATAAACCTGTTCCCCAAGGCGGTGAAGTACTTCCAGTGCGCGATGCGCCTGGACATCGACCTCTAAGTAGAGAACCTTTTCGCATTGATAAATGATCGTACCGGGTTCGTTAGCGGCAATGCAGAAAATCATGCTGCTGAGTAGTCCTTGGTCGCGCAAGAGATGATCGAGATGGGTAAAGTCGGCTACGAAAAGTTTGCTGTTGTAGGGGAGCGGGGCAAAAAGAAGCTCGAATTTAGAGCTAGGCGAGCGGATGGCCAGTCTCTCAATCTCATGCTTCTTCCAATGGTCCTCCAGTTGCTTTGCGGTCAATGTTCTATTGCCTTTCATGAAATTATAGCTCTCGATCATGCGGCTGCCAAACGTGGGCCTCTCTCCCACAAACTGGAGGGTGAAATGGATAGAGACAGGGGTGTTGCCAGAGCTCATTCTTGGCTGAACAAAGACATAAACAGTGGCACCCATGTTGACGTCCTTTGCGACTTCATTCTCAATCTTTTTGATGATAGAGTGGCTGATTCCTTCCAAAGTGGCCATCATTGCATTGGCAATGTCCGGATGGCAGATGACGCACTGGTAACTAATCCCAAGATCTCGAAGAGGAGTTTTAGCCATGACGATAGCGATACGGTGGTTGAAACTTTGCATACGCGCGATGATCTCACCCAGGACGGTGACCTTTCGGGGGTCCATATCGGCCACCACATTGCAGACACCACTAAGGCCATTGCTAGTGGCAATGTTTATCACTTCGACTGGATCAGATAGGTCGCTGAGGCAGGCAAACTTGGTCTTCTAGTTGACTTTTGGGAAGGCCACTTCTGCAGCGCATGTGGCATCACATGCAGGCATGTTGGCCATGAGGCAATCGCCAAAAGCGGACAAAAAAAGGGATCACTAAAGTTGTGATTGATAAGGACAACAGGGACAAAAAGTTGTCTCTATTTATAAGTGCTCCTGAGCGGGGACCATTTGTAAGCATGCCAGTTATAAGAACCTCACCCAGATCATACCGTTCCTTGTGAAGGGCATATTTGAGGCGACCAAAAGCCAGCATTACTTAGCACATCACGTGCCATACCGATTTTGAACTTCACTGTAGTCTGCCATTCCCTCGGACCCTTCCCCATCATATTGCTCTATGAGCTAATTCCTGATATCACTGGGCAGATGGCATACCTAGCGGATCCCTCCTCACGAGCTTTGGTCACCTTCGACGGCGACGGCGACGACACCATCTTCAAGCAAGTCCGAAGTCTCCTGGTTTGGGAAATCAACCCAGCCATCAATATCGTCAGTAATCTAACCGCGATCGCTTGCAAGGGGCATTACCAGTTGCTTACATCCGCACGCCAGTGCGAAGAAATCGCTAATTCTCCTTTTAAAGCTATTCCAAATATTGGTTTTCAAGGCAATGATGGAACAGTGACGATATTCAAAGGTCAATTGGCTTGCCCAACTAGACGACCGTCCATGTGGCTATGGAGAGCAAACTCGGAGGCATCCTCGAAATCTGCAACATCCCAATGGAACATTTCTACGGCAGCCAAATGTGGGATAGTCACCAATGTTACAAAAAAGTCAGAGCCATACTCTCAGCCGCTATCTCGCTCATCGATGACCAGTCTAGCCACGAGTTCAAGATAGTTGCCTTGCCTGAGGGGCATTATTTGGTGCCCATCCAAATGCCCGGAAAGCATGAGGGCTATTTCGCCTTTGTCGGCCGCCTCCCCTATAAGATCGGCCTACATGTCGCTTGCGGAAACGACAGAAACGATAAGGATATGTTGGCCTCTGTCGGCAACCTGGAAAACGACATTGCTTTTTGGGTTGGCACCGCAGAGATAAAGCCCTCTGGAGCGAACGTCTTTTCAGTAATAGCGAGGACGCTCTCTTGGAAATTCTCGTGAAATCAGCAAGCTTCTTCCCGACCGCAGCAAGTGATTGCAGCGGCTTACCATATTCTGTTTAATGATGGACGATGATGATGGATGGTTGTGGATTTCGAATGTTGTGTTCCTTGGTGTGTGTTTTCTTGTTATCCTTGTATCATTCAATACATAATTAGTGCCCCGATGAATGTCATCGCTAGTATTATTTTCGACAAAAATAAAATTGTATCTATTTATATATTATTTCTCATTAGATAGACTTAAATTTAATATATATCTTTCTTAAGAATGGCATTTAATTGATATTAATTACGAATTTTCGAATTATATTCAAATCAATTGATTGTTATTATGGGTTCCTTATTCAATTGTGCTCCATTTATATTTATTATTCCTTGTGCTTTACTCTGCATTTTGAGCGACCACCAAAGATGGGCAGATTTATGCCCTGGGCCAATGTTCAACCACTAAGTTCATTTCTGAAGCACAGATAATATTCCAGATGAGGCGAGATTTATCCCAGATACGCTGATGCTCGCCTAATTATACCCTTCTAGGTAGCAACCCTTCTCGCTGTAAGATATTTGAGCAACGCAATCTGGCCTTAGCAAGCAGGCCTTCGCGAGGCACGCAATTGTATAACGATTCATTCGCTCGGATGGAAAATGACAAGGGATTGTGCAAGGACAAGGTCCTTTGTCAACGCAAAGCGATCCCACTAAAGGACAAGGTGTGGCCTAGCTGGGAAATCTAATGGGATCTCCCTAACGATGTCACGCCGGAGAAGGTGTTGGCACAACACTCTGTACCAAACCTGCTTGATCGCCTAACAAAAGATCTGCCACTTCACATCTTCGAACACCGAGGAATGTACGACTGGGGAAAAGGTGTGCAAGAGTGCACGTAAACCTCATTGTTGATCGCCCTCGGACAAGTGGGAGAATGAAATCTCTCGGAACTTGATATTGCACTGACCAGGGATAATGTGTCGGTCGCATTTCACGAATTCAACCCGTGGCATGTTACGTTGCTACCAGATATGCTCGTTCGAGATCTACATTCAAGACATATCAAAAATGCAGCCGTGATCATTCCGACGTTGAACTAGGCAAGCACAGCCAGACATACGCCGTCACGAAGGACATTGTCCCCTTCATAGAACCTCTTCTCGACAAAGTTTTCGAAGTCAATCCAAATGAGACCATTTGTTTGGATGGTCACGAATTTGAAGCTCATATTATCACCGCCTGGCTAAGCCGTCGGCCAAGGTATTACCAGTGTGTCATCCTTCTCTTCTACTCGTTCCGGTATTCCTGCGATGAAGCTTTTGTTAACGTTGTGCAGCAGGAAAACCCCATGCCAAATTGGCAGGAGACAGTGGATATGACGCTAGTCCTTTTCCCTGAGGAGTTGCCCAAATTGGCTTTACAAATCGGCCTTAGCGACCTCAACGAGGAACATCTATACCAGGGAGGAAGAGCATGGATCGATTCAATGCTCAGACAAAAGATGAGAACAATTGCAGTTCAAATCATGATGGCTCAAGTGACGCCTTCGCAGACGGAAGGTTCAAAAGATCTCACCATAATTCGCGCCTTCAATGCCGATCATGCCGCTGTTCGCCTCACGTATTATGTGAAGAAGGATCCTATGGTACTAGAGAGACATCCTCACCTTAAGCTATCGACGGGGATGAGAGCTTACGTCCTTTCGTGCCTAATGAAAGATGGAAAAAGAGCCTATTTCGGCATCGACTTTATGTTGAGCAGGGAATGACCGTGGGAAACAGACCAACGCAAATATATTCGGCAAGGTTATGCAACACCGGGGAATGCAGCGCAGATCGCGGACTGGGTGATCTCTGACCGATCAGAGGATGACATGGCTATATGGCAGTGGCGACAGCAAGGCATCGAGCGTAAAGTTAATTTCCACTGCCCGCACCTCGACACCAGCGAACCTTAAGATGTTAGCAATAATTCACAGCTTGAAGTCCAGATTACCAATAGAATAATATCTTATTATTTTATACAGATAACATACACAGATGCAATAAGAATTTGATTTAAATAAAATAAATTTCTAATTGTTTGCGCCACATCTGTTGATATTTTGTCACTTTCTTCGACAATATGACTTATAAAATCCCCTCTACGAGACTATTCTCATTTAATATTATGTTTTTTAAGCTTTCTCGAGGACAAAAGCTCGATCATTTATTTTTTAGTTCTGTTTCACATCCATCTTAAGATGCATTTACAATCGTGGCCAGCAACGTTCTGAGACCTTCAGATAGGGAAGCCTGCCTACTGAGATTTCCTCTCTGTCAATAACCATGCGAACCTCATTCTCCTCTAGAATAATTATGAATTACGAAAATTTACTTTAAATATCATATAATACTATTTATGCTTTATCCAAAATGCACATCATACTGTATTCTATTCCGAATAATACTGATATTATTAGATATTTATGACGTTCATAATATGCTTTATTACATAGGCCAAGAAATTTAAACTATAAATATCCATTAAAGCGCCAATAGAGATAATTAGAGCAAGGCTTTGGTGGTAAGGTTTACATCTCAATATTGTGCTTTTTTAGGCCATATTATTACTTCCCCTAATTCACCTCATTATAATTTTGTAAAATTTTGTAATGATTTAATGGCTCAATCTCAACATATTGATAAAATACTTTTTAGACAATCTTCTCAAGATGTTGTAAATAATCGATTACTACTTAAGGCCTTAATAGATGCAGTTCGATGACTCACTTTTCAAGCTTGTTCCTTAAAAAGTAATGATGTGAATTGATTAAAATTTTGGTCTCTTATAATGAGAATGTTGATAAAGTTGTTCTAGGTAATGCTCTGAAAAATTCAAAATATGTATCTAGCGATATTCAGAAAGAGATACTGTGTGTTTTTGCAAGGAAAGTACGTCGTGCAATCCATGAAGAAATTGGTGAAGCTAAATTTTGTGTCATGATTAATGAGTCTAGAAATATATCAAAGAGAGATCAAATGGCTATTGTATTGATATTTATGGATAAAAGTGATTGTGTACAAGAGCATTTCTTTAATATTATTCATGTTATTGATACTTTAGCTATGAATTTGACAAATAAGATATGTGATGTTATTTCTTATCACAACTTGAGCATCCATAACATTCAAGGTCAAGGTTATGATGGGGCATGTAATATGCATGGGGAATGGAATGGACTACAAGCGTTTTTAAAAGATTGTCCATATGCATATTATATTCATTGTCTTGCTCACAAACTTCAATTAGCATTAGTTGTAGCATCTAGAGAAGTAACTGAAGTTCATAATTTCTTCAATTATTTGTCTTTTGTCATTAATATTATCAATATATCTTTTAAAAGACAAGATGAACTAAGGATTGCTCAAGCTGATAATATTGCAAAGATGATTGAAACTAAAGAAGTTGAGATTAAAACTGGAAAAAATCAAAATTAGTAGTCTCCAAAGACTTGAAAATACTTGGTGGGGCTTTCATTCAAGTTATGTTTATAATTTGATTAATATGTATGATCCAACTTGCATTTTTCTTGAGAATGTCATTAAAGATGAAAATTATTCTCAATATGGAGATGCAAATAGTATTATGAGTTATATGACATCTTCTAATTTTGTGTTCATTTTACATTTCATGAGCGATATTTTATTACTCTTTAATGATTTTTATCAAGCTTTGCAGAGAAAGAATCGGGATATTTTGAATGCTCTTGATTTAGTTTCTACTATAAAAAGATTGATTCACAATATGAGGGAGTTTGGATGGAAAAATTTTATTGAGAAAGTGAAATTATTCTATGAGAAGTATGAAGTGAATGTTCCAGATATGGATACTCCTTTTTCCATTCGTCAAGGTAGGTTTCGTTTTAAGGAAACTAATATTTCCATTGGTCACTATTATCAGTATGACTTATTTATTAACATAATAGATACACAGTTGCAAGAGTTGAATTATAGATTCAATGACAATGCAATTGAATTGTTTGTTTTTAGTGTTGCTTTAGATCCGAAGGATAATTATAAATTTTTCAATTCAATATGGATAGTATATGCAATCTTATAGATAAGTTGTATTCTGTAGATTTTACAGAATAAGAAAAGTTATATTTGAATATTCAGTTTCAACATTACTAGTTAGATGTTTCTTAACATGTTGAATTGAAGAATTTGTCTACCATTTTTGAATTATGTCAAGGATTAGTGAACATAAGAAAAGTTACAATTTATCCTTTTATTGACAAGTTGATTCGCCTCATTTTGACTCTTCCTGTTTCTATTGTAACAACTAAGCGTTAATTTTCAGCTATGAATGTTGTGAAGACAAAACTCCCAAACAGAATGGAAGATGATTATCTTGTAGATTACTTAGTCACATATGTAGAGAATGAGATTGCTACAAAATTTAGTATGAATTCAATTATTGATGAATTTTATGATACGAAAAGGCGATGTGTAAAGCTTCGTAATTAGATTTATTTACTTTTGTATCAGTTAATTTTTATTATAAAATTTTTATTATAGTTTTGAATGAAAAAAATATAAATAGTTGATTTTATATATTATTTTAATAATTTGTGTAACATTTTACTCCCTATTAAAACAATCATGGCTTCGTTTCTGGCCCCATAAAAATATTTTTATTAGCAGTGTAATTGTCCCTAGCTGAGCCAGTATAACATATTTGCTCAAGTTTCATTTTGATAGATTTCTGAATTAAAAATGATAAACTTTATATATATATATATATATTAAAACAATTTTTGATAGAGTATTCTATATTAATTTGATTATTATCCTAAATTTTAAATAAAATTTATTTACTTAGAAGATATGTGTCATAAATTTTCTTACTTATTATTTTTCTGACCAAAAAAATTATTGAACCAATAAATTTTAGTTTAGTAATATTAATTTAACGATTAGGATTGTTAGGTCTTAAATTGAAATTTTTAGTCTAAAAGCATGTCCAATAGTACTCTTTATTTTAAAAAATATTTTTAGTAGAATAAAAAATATTTTAAAATATCTTTAAATATAGATAGTAAATTTTTTTTACAAATCCAATAAACTCTTTATATTTTTTCCTCTTCATTTTATTTGATCTCATATTAGTTAATATTTATTAAAAGGAAAAAAATAAATTTTATTATAAGAAAAAAGAAAAATATTTTTAAACAAACACACCAATAAAAAAATATAACTTGCATAGAAGATGAAAGTGCATTAGTTACAAATAGAATATAGAGTAAATTTTAACTTTCTAAATATAAAGAATTAAATTTACTTTTTACTCTAAATTTTAAGGTATATAGTCTATTAGAGATCATTTTCATAAAACGACTCTTTAATATCTTTTTCATACAAATAGAATGACTCTTTTTCATAGAATTTACTCTTTAATAATATAGTTGATTAAATATTTGGCTCAATTAGCTTTATAAACTAGTGTTTATATCTTTAATTCTTTAAGGACTATTATTATTTAGTAACTAAAACGACACCGTTCTTGAAGATCAAGTTAGTAGTTATTAGTTACGCCTACCAACCTCTCTATAAGCAACAAAACAGAAGTAGCCATCATGGTATTAACCAAAAACCTCAAACCATTAAAAATCATTAACAAATGGATTAGAAGGAAGACTTTATGCTATGTTTGGAGTAAAAGAAGTATTTAACGAGAACAATAGAATGAAAATAAGGAGAATAAAAAGGAAATAAAGTTATATTTTCCTTATTATAGTTGACTTGCTTAATTTAATTATAAAAAAATGAAATATCTCTCATAAAAAAATTTTAATATATAAAATAAAAATTGTATCTTTCAAATATAAAGATATATAGCAAAAAGAAAAACATTTTAATAATTTTATGAAGTGGAAGAGAAGTCCCATTTACCTTCATTTCCCACAAGTTTAGTGAAAAATTAGAGTTGCTCTTTCCTACCCAAATTTCTCTTCCCCTTTCAAATCTTTCTCCAGCTTAAATTTGGTACACCCAATGTTTTTTTCCTTCTCTTCCTTTTACATGCCTTAAAATAAACATAGTGTAGGGTTTTTGGGATATTCCCTTTGCACTTTATGTGTTTGAAGAGTACTAAACTGTTGGAAGCACGATGGAAAAATGATACTACTTTTATATCAAAATTATAAGGAAACTCCATTTACTAGCTTATTCACAAATGACACCTATATATTTAGCTAATGTCAAATGACCCTTCAAATGCCAAATAGCTCTTCATATTCTATATTAAATACTTGCATTCTATCTTAGATATACTTAGCATTTATATTTATTATCACACAAACCTAAAAACTTAACACATACACCTAGATATTTAGGATTTCTAAAAGACTCTTAGAACTCTAATGTACATTCATGACTCTTTCAATAATGAATGATTTTTGCAAATTTGGTTTAGTTTTCCCAAAGAAGCAACATTCCTCTGCTTTTGCTTGTACCATTTTGTCACCATTCTTGCTTTGCATTTGTTGATAGAGCCATCAAGTTTCATCTTAGTTTTGAACACTCATTATACACCAATAGAAGTCTTGTGTAATAGTATATTAGTGAGTTACCATGTGTTGTTTTTCTTTATTGCTTTGATTTCTTCATCAATTTCATGAATCCACTTTTCCTCCATTACGACTTGTTCAAAGATAATTGTGTTTTCATTTGCCAAGAAAGCAAAAAATATTTGACCTTCTTCAGTAATTTTTTTGTTATCTCATAAAGTTCTTGCAATCTTTTTTATCTTCATTCCTTATAGAGATAGAGAGTTTTAAGATGAATTTTCACTTTGATCAATATTTTCTTTTATTGAGCAATATAATCTTTTGCAACATCATCATCTTCTAGGGTTTGAAGAATTTCCCAACTTGGTGAACTTGGAAAATCTGAGAAATTATAAACAGTTTTTTTGTCAAATGAGACATCCATGCAAATCACAATCTTCTCTATCTTTGGATTGTATAGCTTATAAGCCTTTGATCTTTCACTATATGGAATAAAAATACACTTTTCGTATTTATCATCGAGCTTGCTCCTTAAAATATCTGGAATGTATGAATATTCAATGCAACCAAATCTTCTTAGGTGATAAACACTTGGTTTTCTTCCATATGAAGCTTCATATAGAGTAGAATTGTTCAAAGTCTTTGTAGAAGATCTATTAATTAAGTAGGTAGCACACAAAGTTGTTTCTGTCCAAAATTCTATAGGCATGTATTTCTTCTTTAATAAGCATCGTGCCATCTCCATAATAGTTTTTTTCTTTCGACAATGGCATTTTGTTGCAAAGAATAATGGGTTGTCAGCTCATATCTAATACCATGACCACAACAAAAATCTTCAAACAAATTTGATAAACATTCTCCTCCTCTATAACTTCTCAAATTTTTTTATTTTGTGCTTAAAGAGGTTTTCAACTTTAGATTTGAAATCCTTAAAGGTTTGAAGAGTTTTTTATTTTTCTTTAACAAAATAAACCCATGTTTTCTTGGTATAATCATCAATAAATAAGAGGAAATAATGATTAACTCTAAGAGATGGCATTTATTTTGCATAAATGTGTATGAACAAACTCCAAAGGAGAATGTGACTCCCAAATTAATTTTCTATGTTGCTTTCCAAGTTCATATTCTTCACAAACTTCACCTGGAATATGAATTTTAGGCAGCTCTACTATTGGATTTTGAACATTCATCTCATATATAACATGACAAAAATTTAAAATTAAATCAAATCTAAAATATATGGAATGTCCTATGTAATTTAAAATCAAAATAAATCATTTTATGGAAGAAAATGAATATCTTTGTATTTACAACTTAGTGTCCACAAATTGGTGAGCTTTCTTTTTTCTTGGGTTATAGTAAACTATAACAATCCAAAGTTAGGAGTGTTTCTAACGATATAAAAGTGAAGGAAAAAGAATAAAATCTCTACAGGAGATGGGATGATCAACAAACAATGTACTAGCAATGTAGTTAATCTTTTAGAAAGTATGAGAGTGATATCTCTTATTTTTCTGAAGGGGTAGCCACAAAAAAAACCTTTAATGAGGCTATTTATATGTCTTCTAATCTGTATTAGAGTAAGGTTATTGAAACCCCAAATTTACGCTTCCAACTTTAAATAGGATTGCTAAACCGACCTGATTTATAACTGCAATATGTTTGTCACGACTGCGAATTGTGTTAATGTTGCAATAGTCATGGTCGTGAAAGAGTGTCATACCTATGACAATCCTTGACACCAAAATGGAAAATTGGTTTGTGGTCTCATTAGGGACCGCTAATCCCATCGCAAATACCCTATCTGCCATTGTAATACATATTCGCGATCAAGAGTCATTTATGACCGTGAAACACTTTTTGCAATAGTAAATTAGTCTGGCCTAAATTTTTTCCCTCATCTTTTTGGATCCAATCCAATGCCCATTTCAAATCTCCTTCATTCCTCATATGTTGTGACCCATTAGGTTCCCAATTATATTGGCAACTCAAATCATCATATGATTTCGAGCAGATCATGAGCGGTAACTAGCAACACATAATGACTACCTAAATAACCAGAAAGTCAAGGGTCTAACTATAAACCCTTCCATAGATAATTACTGTGCAATTCATCCTTTCATCATACTATAGCTCATTTGATTAAAAGAATGGATTGTGTGTCAACTCTCACTAGATTGACTATGTCACATCTAGTCCAAATGATATTAGTTTTTATCCTTAAGACTCATTACTCTAATAGACATATCCTTGAAGATGATCTTCAAGACGTGTTCACTTCAGCTAAGAATTTATAAGTAATGATTTGCACAATAGGTCATATGTATACTCTCCTCTTATCAAAAGTGATGAATCCTTTATTGAATACTCAACTACCTTCAAATACCTCATGTTATACTTAATCACTACCCTATAAGCAATCTTTGAAAGACAACAAGGACTTAAGCCAAAGTATAGGATTCAATATCCAAGAAAACCTTGAGCATCTCAAATATAATGATACATCCATCATTGTTATGATAAGACTATCACTAACATTGAATAGATATCCATATAATTGTCTCATGGCTAAGTCATTCAATATACTTGACTATTCTAGCAAGCATCCATAAGTTAACTCTAAACATCTCATGTCTCTAGTTTATGAGATCAGCTATTGACCTAGTCAAGAAGTATAACATGTGTTAATCTATCTGAATTAACAGTATCATGTCTTATTAATCTTATGACTAGAGATTATTTAGGTATAAATATAATTGCATATGATAGAAATCTCACTATTATGATCTTATTATGATTTTTTTCATATTGTGTTACATACTAAGGACTTCAACAAACGATCTAAGATCTAAATTATATTCATATATAAATGAAAACTAATATAATAAAAAATATTTTTTATGAATAATAAATGAGTACATCAAGTACTTAGGGTGATTACTTTAAGAACACCTCTCTAACACCTATAACTATATTTTTCTCTAACATTAGCTTCAAACTCCCAAAGTTGAGGTGACAAATCTATCATGCTATAACTTTGAAATTTCCTCAAAATACATTAGAAAATAAGAGACATGAAATTTTAAAAAATTTTTATACATACATAACCCATTTATTTATCTTTCCTTAACTCTAGATTTTTAATCCAGCATTTATTAATTTTATGCCCAAGTTTATGACAATATAAACATTCAACATAACATATTCTACCTCTTTACGTATTGAATTCACAAGATATTTTGTGTTGAGATTTAAAAGAATTTTCCCTTTCATCTTTTTCCTTTGTACTTTAGTATCTTTATCTCGTCCATAAGAGTCATGCCTCCATCATGTACCTTATCCTTTTCTATAGCCTCTTCCATTTGGAGCATTGAAACTATAGCCTTTCGTATTTGTAAATTGGGACTTTAACGCTTACTCATTGGAAGAAAACGTAACTTGAGGACTTTTTTTATTAATTCAAAATTTGTGAGCCTCAAAGATTCCCTGTAGACTTTCCACATATAAAGATGAAAGGTCCTTTGATTATTCAATCACAACCACAATATGATCGAATTTGTTTGACAATCTTTAGACAATTTTCTCTATAACCTTTTGATTTGCCAAAATTTCTCCATTAGAGGCCATATGGTTTACAATAAAATTCACTCTTGTAAAATGTTCTGAAATCTTTTCATTATTTTTCATCTCAAATTTTTAAAATTATGCCCTTAATGCTTGCGAACAAACCTTTCTCACTTGATCTTGACGATAATATATGGTTTTAAGTATTTTCCAAGCTTCCTTGGAACTTTTTGCCTTGCTTATCCTTTTTATAAATTGGAATTTCAATGGTTTGATAAATTTGGAAAAAATGTCTTATTCTCTTTTTGTTTCTCCTTCTTCAAAGCATCCTTTGTGCTTATAACAATTGATTTTCATTTTCTGATTGCTCCACTCTATCTTCTACAACATTCCATAAGTCCACAAACTCAAGACATAATTTCATTAAGTAACTCTGATAATCATACTTATCACCTTTGAACTTGGGCACAACAAAAACTTGATTACTATTTGAAGTTGTCATAAGTTTTCAACCCCAGGTTCTAATACATGTTGGTTGGAAACATCATGGACAAATGATACCATTTTGATATTAAAATTATGGAAAAGCTTTAAGGTATAAGAAATATGAAAGCAAGAGAATTATAAAACACTTTTGTATTATCAATATGAGAGTCTCTACTTTTACAAACTTATTCACAAAATGACATATATATTTAGCTAATATCAAATGACCCTTCAAATGCCAAATAACTCTTCATATTCTATATTAAATATTTTACATACTATCAACATTTATCATTTATATTTATTATTATACAAACATAAAAGCATAAAATACAAAACTAGACAAATAGAATTTCTAAAAGACTCAATAATAATGTGTCAAGTCCTCAATTTAGAAACTGACCGTATACGCGTATTGAAGTTATTTGTATTCTAGTACAAAGACGTATTGATTAGAGTATAAATACAGATAAATAAGTATGAAAAATCTAATTTCATACGATAATAAGATGTTTAACAAGAATATTGAATTGAATTGATAAATTTATTGTGATTTCATGTTTGGCATAAAAATCGAAGTAACATATTAGGTCTGAAATATGGAGTTTTCGTCCAACTATAAGAATATGATTTATGCATATAAAAATATAGAAAATATTATTTTAAGGTCTTAGGTGGAGTTATAAAGCGAGATTTTAAGATTTAAGACCCGAATGATAGAAATACGATTTTTAGTGTGGGTTTATGGTATGATTTTTTGATCGGAAGTTAGAGAGATGCATTCACGATTGCAATCGCAATTGAATTCTAATATTTTAAAAACTAATAAATTATAAATCAAAAGTAGAATAATTTTTACGGGTTAAAATAAGAAAAAATAACTACAACATAAAGACACGATTTTCGCATTGGATGTCAATTTGCGAAATCGAAGAGATCATTTTGAAGAGAAAATTATTTTATAATTTTTAGTACATTTAATTTAATGAGATTAAATTATTTGAAGGTCAAATTTTGGAGAATTAAATTAAATCATGAATTATTTTGGAGGAAAAATTGTGGTTGTTCGAAATTGGTCTCAGTCAATGGAATTAGTGTGTGATTGGGCCAAGTATCAAGATTAGTGTCTTATTAATTTTTCTAATGATCAATAGGGTGTGAGATTAAAGGATTAATTAATTTTAATTGGAGTATATAAAAGGTATTTTAATAATTCCTTAAAAATATCTGCCAAAAATCAAAAAAGAAAAAAATTCCCTTCTTCTTCCTCTCTTGGTCGGCCACCATGGAGCTTTCTCAAGTTGTTTCTTCACTTTAAATTCAAGAGATTTCAAGTATTCAAGTTTTGGGAGCACGAAAAATCAATTGGAAAGAAAAGAAATATATTTGGGAGAAATTTCTCTTTCGGCCGAAAATTCCAAGAAATTAGAGGTGAGAATTTTTTTTCACCTTTCTTTTAAATTTTTATGGTTTTAAGTAAGGTTTGATGATTGTTTGAAGTAGATTTATTATTTGTGTTGAGATTTAAAAGGAGATTAGAAAAGAAGAAAATCAGGGTTTAGTGAAGAAAATTTAAGAAATTGGATAAAAATATAAAATGAATAAAATGAGGTTGGACAATGATGGAATTGGTAAAAAAATTTGTAGGAATAATTTTTAGGAAATTTTTATGAAATTATTGGAAATTTTCTATAATTATGGCCAAAATTTTGAAAACTTATGTTGAAGGATTTGTGCCTCCAAATAATGATAATGGAGCTATATGGAGTGTATGGAAGTGGAAAGCAAATTTTGGTGTGGAATAAATAATTAATAGAATTTTTTGTGAGTTTTTGGATTTTTGGCATAATTATTGAAAAATTATTGAAAATTATTGAATATAATTTTGGTAAAATTGATGATGAAAAATGGAAGAAAATGGGTCAAAGTAATTATAGAAATTTAGTTAGAATTTTTAGACCATTTATTGAATTAATAGGAATTTTTGAGTTAAAAATAGATTTTTGGAGAAAAAATAGAAAATAAAAATATGAAGAATAAAATTAAATAATTGAAGAAGAAAATTAAAAGAGAAAAGAAAATTTTAATTAATTTAGAATATTTGAAAATAATTGAAAATTTTGCGTTAGTAACGTATAGCGTAAAATAAGACCGGAAGGAAAATACCTATAAACGTGAGAGTTAGAAAAATTAAATAGGTAGTTGAATTTCTATTTATATTTATTAATTTTTAGTGGCAAATGAACCAATTAGAAATTTAATGGTTATTCAGGTATACCGTTAGAGCAGACACCAAGAGTAGAAAAAGAAAAAAAACTGGTAGTTTCCGGAAAATTGTAGTAAACATTTGTGCATTAACTTATAATATAGGTATTTAATGTGTTAAATTGATTTTATATATATTTTGACATAAAATATTTTATGAGAAATTGATTATTATAGTATTTGTGAAATGTAATAATGATAATAAAAATATTCGTGTATATAAAACGAATTTGCCATTTAGAAAATAGTTTTATATAACATTTATGAAAATGTTAAATGTTTGTAAATTTGTTAGAAATATATTTCATAAAAAAATATAATAATAAAATATTTTGGCATAAAAAAATTATATTAGTAAAATAAATGATTTAACATTGTATGTATGATTTTAAACTCATATATTAGCCTAAACATTGAGTTTGAGAATTGTTGGCATGCTAATAGAGCAGAAACTTCTTGACTTGTGGTTATATTAGTCATGAAATATATTGTTTGATTTGTGGTTGTTTTGAATTATACATATTATTTATTTACCGATCATGTGGTTATCTTGGATCGAAATTAATCATATACTTATCTTGAATCAGATGATATTCTTTTGAGTTATATGTTATCTTTGACTATGGTCCTGTAGTTATCTTGCCTTTAGATTTATGTCAATTGACGATGTCCCTTGTTTCCCTAAAGATGGATTTGTGATGCCTTAATATATAGGTTAAGAAAGTTTTATTTGGTAAATAGATGTGGTTTTTAATGCTTTAATTACATGTTAGTTTTATATGCAGAAATGAATTTTTGTTTTGAAAAATGTTATTATTACATTCATTTACTATAAATGATTTGATGTGTATATTAGTATAAATTTTATTAGTAGTTTTGATTTAAGAAAAAAATATATGTTTTGGGAAATTTACATAAATTTTTCAATAATTATTTGTATTCATAAGACTTGCATTATAAGTTCTTACACCATTGAGTTTTATACTCATTGTGAGAGTTTGTTTTCTCTCGCGTAGATTTTAGCAATATTAGATGGCGATAAGTACGAGCACATAAGTCATTGCTAGAATCAATGGACCCTATCAATTGAGCCGTGTAGTAGCGGCAATCACCCTACAAGGGTGGATTTTTGTAATATGAATTTTACAAATTATAGATGTTATAAAAACAAAAAAATTTGTGATGCATGAATATTGTTTATAGATTAGGTATATGGGATGTGAATAGTGATAGAACATAAATTTATTTTTGTTAATGTAATATATTATTTTAATTAAATTCCTTTTTATGCTAATTAATATATGTATATATATATATATATATATATATATACATATATATATATAACTTATGTATTTGTTTTTTTCAAATAAATATCTTATAGCATTCCTTATTTGACCATATACGGTAATGTATACTGGTGGATAAGGAGTGTTACAATTTTATTAGTATCAGAGTAAGGTTTAGGTAGTTCTAGGATATAAAAGGGGGTAGAAATAAGAAAATGTTTATACATGCATATGCATTGGTTTTTGAGTATTTTATAAGCATAAGTAACCATTGTTGTTGCCTCCTAATGTGGGTTACGGTACTGGTTTTTTGTAACATCCTGAACTTTTCCCCACATGTATTTCTATATGCATCTCATTTAAATATATTTATTTTACATTGAATTCACTTGAACACGTGCATAATGTGCATTTTTATTTAAATAAATTCATGATATACACTTAATTTATTTTTAAGTATTTTAAAATTGTATAGAGGTGCATACGTTTATTTTATAATTTATGTGAAAATGATATGAAATTAATATTTAATTGAATAAAGAGACTAGATTGAATTAATAAAATTTGATATAGTTAATTAATTAAATTGAAGTAGAAGATTAAGTTGTATTTTTGGAATTTACTAGTATGACTAGATATATATAATTGTGTAATAATAATAATAATAATAATAATAATAATAATAATAATAATAATAATAATAAAAGAAAAGGAAAAGAAAAATAAAAGAAAAAAAAGGTAGAATGTGGACTTTATTTTCCTCACTATTTCACTCCCTCACTTCATATCGTTTTTCCTTCTTCTTTCCTCATTTTAGCCTTCATTTATTCCTTATTTCATCTAATTTTTGCAACAAATTCATCTCTTTCAAGTTCGTTCTTAGTAAGTAATCTTCTCTTCATTGTTCTAGTGTGGATTTGAACTATTAGGGTTGTATTACAACAGTATTTTGCATTCCGATTTCGATGATCTTAGATATCGAATTTGGAAAAGTTTAAAATATAAAATTTATAGATTTATATCTCATATACTTGTGTCTAAAACAATTTTATAAGATTTGATATATTTTAAAAGAAATAGTTCTTTGAGTAAAATTGATTCTGCTTCGATTTTCAACAGACTACCTCACAGTTTTTATCTATTTTGACTATATTAGAGATATAATTTGATGAAACATAAAACATGAAATTTTTCGGTAGATGTGTTATCTATCTTTATACCAAATTTCATCTTCATATATCATGTGGATTTTGAGTTATGATAAAAACAATCATAACTGTGTCATAGTTGCTTAGTACTCTGTACAGGTCTATAAAATTGTTTAATTATTTTTAGCTTCTTAAAGATAGATTCTATATATTATCAAAACATAAAAATTATATATATATGTCTTATATAAATTTTGGTACTAATTTCAGCTTAATATGTTATGTGTAGAGTAAGTTATGGCCTTTTTTAAGTTATACTGGCCTGGAAGCCAACTCTGTTTTAGACTGGTAAAATATTGCTTATAATACGAGGGTCTTAGAGACATAATTGATAAAAGTTGAAACATAAAAAATGTTTCATTTGAACCCATATAATTTTATGTAAATTTTCATTACAATATGAATTATATATCGTAAGTTATAATGAAACTAAGTTGGTACCCTAAAATTGCCTAAAGTCAAAAAATATGGCAGAAAATATAACACAATTGAAAATTCCACCAAAAATTGTACAGTACTCCAATTGCTCTAAAATTTTAATATTTTACATAATTATATGTTAATTTTAATTAGAAATAAGAATAAAATTAATTGGTCAAGTATATAAAAATTTATAGGTTAAACAGTTCTATAAGATCACACTGTCTCATAAGAAAAATCTTAATTATTGATATGAACAACGCATATTAATTTGTTTAAGTCACATTAAGTTTCTCTAGTCGTAAATTAACCAATTATATTTCAATATTAAGCTCAAGACAAATTGGAGATACACAAGAAGGGGGTAGACAATAAGTTAAGGGTTAAAATCAAAGAAAAAATGTGAGTCTAATTATCAATTGAATTTCTTAGTGCATATGAATGTTGCTTGCTATGTGATTCATATGATTATCATGGTTTTTCCTTGATAATATGATGATGGATAATGTGTAACATTTGTGGTACATATAATTGGTATACTTGTGGTATATTTGAGGTATATGTTTAACATATGTGATATATATACATGGTATATGTATAATATATGCAAGGTATATGCATGGAATAAAAGGTATATATGTGGTGTATGTATAGTATATGCATGACATATGAGATATATATGCAGTATTTGTATGGTATATGTGATAAGATACAATGGTTGATGAATGCTTAAGTACAAGTGCATATGCATATGAACTTAAAAGGTGTTGTGACTAGTTAATCGATATTGCAAAGCAAAAGAAGAGGTCTATGGTCCAACAAATGTGCAAATGAAATAAATGATCAAGCTAGATAGCAAATGCAAATGCAAATGTTCATATGGCAAATGTTCACATGGAAACTCATGGCAATGTCCGTTTAACTTGGTCACAACAAAATCAAATGAACAAGGCATGAATATAAGTAAAGAATAGTGATTATATTTTTAAATTTCATTTTTGATTATATGATAAAGGTGAATGGAATGAAATATATGCATTGAATTTATGATTTATTAATATGAGTTTCTTGGTACTTTAGAGCTCATTTGATGATTATTCTCACTGAGCCCCAACTCATTAGTTTGCATAATTTTTTAGGTAAAGAAAAGTGTTAGCTCTTTTTCATTTCCATATAGAAGACATGGATCAAAGGTCATCGACCAAGCCTCACTACTCTCTCTCATTGCATTCCACAAGAGCATGAAAATATGTTATTTATATTTTGGATTTCTATGTTTGAACATGTATAGTCATTGTGGATTGGTTTTTAACATGTATAAATGAAAGCAACTCATAATAATTATGTGCAAAGTTTATGTTTTAATAAATATAATATATTACATTGTGGCGAAAGCCTCAAAATTGACTTGCAAAGTTATTGAATGATAGTACAAGATATTAAAAAAATTTACTACCACTATTAACAAGGTATTTTGTCTTTTTAGTATGCTATGTGTGATTATTTGATACATGGATAGGTTATACACAAATGTATAAGATGCGGTGTTACATTTTTAGAGTCAACAAAGGTTAAAGGTGCAACGATGGAGGGACAAGACTCCTGATTCATATGATCCGCTCAGTACATATTCTTTGTATCATTCCCAACGGCAGCGAGTAGCTAGGGTTAGTAACTCTCCTGATGGGCAAGATAGGCAGGTCTCACCTGCGGGACAAAAGAGAGAAAGGTTGTTTGAGGACATGACTGAAATTCTGCATATATCAGCTAAACATGTTGTTGCAGAGCTAAGATTTGACAGGTTATGTAAGTTGGGAGCCACTGAATTTTATTGCCATAAAGAGGATGATGTTGAGGTAGTACAATATTGACTCGATAGGACCGAATGAGTTTTAAAGATATGGAATGCACATCAGAGCATAATTATATATAAACGGTATCTCTGTTATAGGAATGGGCATATGATTGGTAGACAATAGTGAAGAAGAGGCCTCAAACTCCAGTTCCTCACACCTGGTATTTTTTTCTTGGAGCAATTTAGAAAAAAATGTATTCCTAAAGAGTACATAGATAAGAAAAGGCAAGAATTTCTAAATTTGAAGCAGAATAATCTAATAGTGGGTGAGTATGAGAATGAGTACAATCGACTAAGTAAGTATGCTGAAGGGATTATTAAGGATGAGATTGATAGGTGTCGAAAGTTTGAGAGAGGGATGAGGACATCAAATAGAGGTAGAGTAGTTGCATCCCGAATTGAGGATTTCACCAGGTTAGTGAGAGCTACAAAGAGTGTAGAAGAAATGGAGGCTGATTGAGATGAAGATAACAACTCAGAGTCATGGTAAGAAGCTTTTCCATCTGCCAGGTGTAGGGTTTTTTAAAAAAAAGGTGATAAGATCTTTTGGAGGTAGATTCCAGGTTAGGACCCAAGGGTAGAGTGTAGTTAGTAGGTGGGGCCAGCCTGTAGGTACATTACCTTTATCTATTAGTGCTCCAGCTCTAGTAGAAGGAAGATCTATCACATACCCCTTATGCCAGCAGTGTGGAAACGCCATGTTGGAGAGTGCTGGATTTCAAATAGAGCTTGTTACTAATGTGGAGTGACAATTCATCTGAGGAGGGATTGCCCATTTTGGAATCAAAGCATAGAGTCTATTGGAGTGAGATCGACGCTAACTCAGGGATCCATACCTTCTAGCGACAGAGTAGAGGCCAAATGGGAATAGGAAAAATAAGATATGTGCAGGTTAGGTCAGAGATTGTCAATAGGCCAGAGGGAAGCACTAAGACACCAACTAGGACATATGCCTTGAGAACAAAAGAGGAGCAAGACGCTCCGGATGTCATTGTTGGTGTATTCTCTTTACTTGGCTCAAATATTTATGCTTTGATAGATCTAAGATCAACACATTCATACATATGCACTATGTCGCTGGTTAGGGAGAACTTAGAGACTAAGATTTTAGATTTTGATATAGTGGTGACAAACTCTTAAGGCGACAATGTTAAGGTGAATAGAGTACATCAATAGTTACCCTTGCTAATTTAGGGTGAGTTATATCCGACTAATCTGATAGAGCTTCAATTCCATGAGTTCGATGTTATTTTGGGTATGGATTAGTTAGCTCATTATGGCGTGGTAGTTGATTGTGCAGTTCAAAAAGTTATCCTCAGAAAGCCTGGAGGTGAGGATATAGTGGTTTGGGATGTCAGGATGACATTACTAGCTAATGTAATCTCTGCTATGAAAGCTCAATGGTTGATTCGAAAGGTAAAGAAGCTTACTTAGCATATATGGTGGATACTAGGAAGGAGAGTCTGAGCTTTCTGGATATCTCTATTGTGTGTGAGTTTTCAAATATTTTTTCTGAAGATTTTCTTGGATTGCCACCGGATAAGGAGGTGGAATTTTCTATTGAGTTATTGTTTGACACCACAAAAATATCCATCGCACCATACAAAACGACACCAGTAGAACATAAGGAATTAAAAGTGCAGCTACAAAAATTGCTTGATAAGAGGTTTATTAGACCCAGTGTGTCATCTTGGGGCGCACCAATGTTATTTGTGATGAAGAAAGATGTTATGCTACAACTGTGTATAGATTATAAGCAGTTGAATAAGGTGAAGGTGAAGAATAGATATCTATTATCACAGATTGATGACCTATTCTATCAATTAAAAGGTGTAGAAATATTCTCCTAGATAGATTTGAGATATGGGTATCATCAGTTGAAGATTAAGGAGAATGGTGTGCTCAAGGCAACTTTTAGGACTTGGTACAACCACTACGAGTTCTAGTCATGCCTTTTGGACTGACGAATGCACATGTAACATTTATGAATTTGATGAATTAGATCTTTAAAACTTACTTGGATCAATTTGTTAGTCTTTATTTATGAAATTTTGGTCTACTTTAGAGATTGAGAGAAGCATGATCGACATTTGAGGATTATGCTTCAGATTTTAAGGAAAGAGCAATTGTATTCTAAGCTATTGAAATGTGAATTTTGGCTTAAAGAAGTTAGTTTTTTGGGTCATGTAGTATTAGCTGAAGGGATTAGAATTGACCCTAATAAGATAGAAGCTATTCTTAAGTGGAAGTTACCTCAAAATGTGATTGAGGTAAGGAGTTTCCTTGAGTTAGCATGTTGTTATCGATGTTTTGTAAAGAGATTTTCATCGATAGTTACTCTCATGACTCAATTACTTTGTAAGGATGTGAAGTTCAAGTGGATAGACAGGTGTTACGCCAGTTTTGATCCTTTAAAGGTAATATTGACAAAGGCACTAATTTTGACGCAACTCATTCTTGATAAGGAGTTTTTAGTATACAACGATACTTTTTTGAATGGTTTAGGATGTGTACTGATGTAAGAGGGCAAGAGCTACTTATGCCTCCAGACAGTGGAAGCCACATGAACAGAATTATCCGGTGCATGATCTAGAATTAGCAACAATTGTATTCGCTCTAAATATCTAGCGACATTATTTGTATGGAGAGAGGTTTTACATCCATATAGATCATAAGAGTTTGAAGTACCTACCATCGTAGAAAGAGTTGAATCTTAGATAGAGGTGGTAGTTGGAGCTAATTAAAAATTATGATTATATTATTGACTACCACCCTAGTAAAGTGAATACAGTAGTCGATGCTTTGAATAGAAATACTCTAGCTAGTAAATTCGAATACTAAGTGAGATTAGTTACTTAAGTTCCTTATAACAATGTATTATAAGAGGACTTACCTTTGAATTGTAGAGATTCAGATACAACCTATATTGCTACTGAGGATTAGAGTGGAAATGGAAAAGAGCCACTATAGAATTTGTAACTGGGTTATCGTTGACTCAGAAGATGCATGATGTGGTATGGGTTATTGTGGATAGGTTAACTAAATTTATGCACTTTTTGCTAGTACGGATGGACTACTCACTAGATAGATTAGCTAAAATGTATATGCAAGAGATAGTCCGACTACATGGCATACCATTGTCCATTATTTGTGATCGAGATCCTAGGTTTACTTTCCACTTTTGGAAAAGTCTACAGGAATACTTGGGTACTCGACTCCACTTCAACACAACTTTTCATTCTCAAACAAATGGACAATCAGAGTGGGTAATCCAGTTGCTAAAGGATATACTTCGGAGTTGTGTGATCGAGTTTGCAAGAAGTTGGAATATGTACTTGTCACTAATGGAGCCCGCAAATAATAACAGTTATCAAGCAAGTATCGGCATAGCTCTATATAAATTATTATATGGTAGAAAATGTAGATCTCCAGTTTGTTAGACCGAACTTAGTGAAAGAAAGATATTGAGTTTTGATTTGGTTCAACAGATAGAGGAGAGGATTAAAGTGATTAAGGATAAACTCAAGGTAGTCATCGATAGATAGAAGTTTTATGCGGATTTGAGACGTAGGGACATTGAGTGCGAGGTTCGTGATAAGATGTTCTTGAAAGTGTCCTTTTGGAAGAAGGTTTTGCGATTTGGAAGAAAATGCAAGTCGAGTCCCATATTTATTGATCCATATAAGGTGATAAAGTGAATGAGATCAATAGATTATAGATTGGCTTTGCTTTCTGAGCTAGAGAATATTCATAATGTGTTCATTGTGTCTATGCTCAAAAGGTACCGATCAGATCCATCCCATATGATGCAAATGGAAGACATAAAGGTATAACAAAATTTGACTTATAAAGAAGAACCATTGGTTAATCTAGCAAGGGAAGTGAAGCAACTCCGAAATAAGTAAATACATCTAGTGAAAATTCTATGGCAAAGACATTTAGCCGAGAAGATAACATGAGAGAGCGAGGAGTGATGTGGAACTAGTACCCACAGCTTTTCCATGACAATCAATCAGATATGATTTTGAAGAAGAAATCTTTTAAATGAGAGAGAATTGTCACATCCGTGATTTAGATAGACCTACAGATTAGAGTCTAAATATGGATAAATAAGTATGAAAAATCTACTTTCATATGATAATAAAATATTTAATATGAATATTGAATTGAATTGATAAATTGTTGTGATTTTGTATTTTGCATGCAAATCAAAGGTAACATATCATGTCTGAAAAATGGAGTTTTCATCTGGTAGTAAGAATATGATTTATGTATATAAAAATATAAAAAAAATATTATTTTAAGCCCTTAGGTGGAATTATAAAGCCATATTTTAAGGTTTAGGGCTCAAATAGTGAAAATATGGTATTTAGTGCATGTTTATAGTCTAATTTTCTGATCGTGAGTTAGAGATGTGTTCAAGATTACAATGGTGCTAATGTTATAGCAATTGAATTCTAAGATTTAAAAAATTGATAAATTAGAAATTAGACAATAAAAGAATTTTTACGGGTCAAAATAAGAAAAAATGGCTACACTGTAAAAATACAATTTTCGCACTGAATGTCTATTTGCAAAATCAAATAGACCATTTCGATGAGAAAATTATTTTATAATTTTTGGTATATTTAATTTAACGGGATTAAATTATTTAGAGATTGGATTTTGGAGAATTAAATTAAATCATGAATTATATTGGAGAAAAATTAGTAATTGGTGGAAATTAATCTAAGTCAATGGAATTAGTGTGTGATTGGGCTACTTGTCAAAATTAGTTCCTAATTAATTTTTCTAATGACCAATAGGGTGTGAGATTAAGGAATTAATTAAGATTAATTAATTTTAATTGGACTATATAAAGAGAATTTTTATAATTCCTTTAAAATATCTACAGAAATCAAAAGAGAAAAAAATTCTCCTTCTGCTTCCTCTCTTGGCCATCCCCCATGAGAGCTTGCTCAAGCTCTTTCTTCACTTTAAATTCAAGAGATTTCAAGTATTCAAGTTTTGGGAGCAAGAAAAATTAATTGAGAGGAAAAGAAAATAACTTTGGGATAAAATTTTCTTTGGCTAAAAATTCCAAAAAATTAAAGGTGAGAATTTCTTCACTTTTCTTTTAAATTTCTATGGTTTTAAATTGGATTTGATGATTGTTTAAAGCAGATTTAGGATTTTTGTTGAGATTTGAAAGGAGATTAGAAAATTAGAAAAATTAGGGTTTGGAGGAGAAAATTTAAGAAATTGGATAAAAATAGAAAATGAGTATAATGAGGTTGGAAAATGATGGAATTAGTGAAAATTTGATGAGAATAATTTTTAAAATTTTTTTATGAAATTATTGGAAATTTTTCATAATTATGGCCAAATTTAAAAATTATGTTGAAAGATTTGTGCCTTAAAATAGTGATAATTAAGTTATATGGAATGTTTTGAAGTGGAAAGTAATTTTTGTTGTAGAATAAATAATTAATAGAATTTTTGGTGAATTTTTAGATTTTTAGCATAATTATTGAAAATTTTATTAGAAATTATTGAATATAATTTTGATGAAATTGGTGATGAAAAATGGAAGAAAATTAGTCAAAGTAATTATAAGAATTTAGCTGGAATTTCTAAACCATTTATTTAATTAATATAAATTTTTGAGTTGAAAATATATTTTTTGGAGAAAAAAATGGAAAATAAAAAATATGAATAAAAAAATTAAATAATTAAATAATTAAAGAGAAAATTTTAATTAATTTGGAATATTTAAAAATAATTGAAAATTTCATATTAGTAGCGCGTAACATAAAATAAGACCGATAAGAAAACATGCTTAAACGTGAGAGCATGAAAATTTAAATGGGTAGTTTAATTTCTATTTAAACTTTTTAATAACTAATTATTCAAATGCACTGTTTGAGCAAATATTAGGAGTAAAAAAAGAAAAATAGCCAACAGTTTCCTACAAATCATAGTAAAAATTTGTACATTAATTTATAATATAGATTTTTAATGTGTTAAATTGATTTTATATATTTTTTGACATAAAATATTTTATGAGAAATTGATTATTATAGTATTTGTGAAATGTAATAATGATAATAAAAATATTCTTGTATATGAAATGAATTTGCATTTAGAAAATAGTTTTATATAACATTAATGAAAATGTCAAATGTTTGGAAATTTGTTGAAAATATATTTCATAAAAAAAATATAATAAAAAATATTTTAGTATAAAAAATCATATTGGTGAAATAAATAATTTAACAATGTATGTACAATTTTAAACTCATATATTAATTTAGATAGTGAGCTGAAAAATTATTGGCATGACAATAGGATAGAAATTTTATGGTATATGGTTATCTTGGTCATAAGAGGTATTATATGACTCATGTGGTTATCTTCAATTATACATATTATTTATTTACTGATCATGTGGTTATATTATATCGAAACTGATCATATATTTATCTTGTATAAAATAATATTATTTGGGATCATGTAGTTATCTTTGATCCTAATCCAGTGGTTATCTTAGATTTTAAAATTTTCGTCGATTGACAGTACCTCTTGTTTCCTTAAAGATGGATATGTAGCGTCTTAATATATGAGTTAAACAAGTTTTATTTGGTAAATGAATATGGTTTTTAATTATTTAATTACATGTTAGTTTTATGTGTAGAAATGAATTTTTGTTTCAAAAAATATTATTATTACATCAATTTACTATAAATGATTTGATGTGTATCAAAATATAAAATTTATTAATAGTTTTGATTTATAAAAAAAAATATTTTCTGGAATTTATATGAATTTTTCAATTATTATTTGTATTCATATGACATGCACTATAAACTCTTGCACTACTGAGTTTTATACTCAACGCATGAGTTTGTTTTCTTTCACATAAATTTTATAGTATTAGGCAGCGACAAGTACAAATACAGAAGTCGTTGCTAGAATAAGTAGAACTTATCAATGGAGCCGAGTAATAGTAACAATCACCCTATAATTGTGGGTTTTTTAATATGAATTTTATATATTTTATTGATATAGTTAAATATTATAAATGTTATAAAAATGTAATATGTTATTTTAATTAAATTCCTTTTATGCTAAGATATATATATATATATATATATATAAACATTTCATAAGATTTTTTATATACACAATAATATATACAGATAGGTAAAAAGTATTTCATAATGTTTTATAACTCTTTCAATAATGAATGACTTTTGCATATTTGATTTAGTTTTCTATCATAAACATGATAATTTCTTTTCTTTGTTTCTTCAATCCTACTATTCACTCTCACTCTAGAATTTCTTCTCAACCTTGTCTACTCATTCTATTTCCGATCGAATGGAATTTAGAGAAATTGTAATTTTATAAAGTTGAGATACGTATAAATATGTCCTATAACTATTCATGTCAATATAAACATGTCGTTTTATATCGTTTAATACATTTATAAATATATATATATATATACACATGTATATAACTATAAATAACTAAAATTAATATTTCATATGTTAATTTTTATAATGTATTAATAATTTGGTATAGTATAATATGTATATAAATATATATAAACATATGTGTATGTACGTAAATTAAAATTTATTAATATAATAAAATTTAAGTATTTAATTATTTATATAATTATTTTTAATACAAATTATATTACTAATTTGCTAACTTTTATTCACATATATTAATATAATTTATATTTAAAAATTTATATGTATACTTAAAAATTTTAATATATAATTGATTATATATTGTATATATTTTTAAGGGTATGTAGGGTAGTGTCCTCTACTCACTCTAATGCTCAGATTCTAATGTCCAATAAGAAGTCCCGCTATTGACAGACGTTGATCCCGTATCTAAGCGATGAAGATGTTGATGAAGAGGAAGATGATGCCGACGATGACTACTACTACGATGATGATGCCCTTCGCAGGGGAAGATGGGTTGCTAATTGTCAGATTGTCTGACCTTTCCAGAATTTTAGTATTAGCATCTGAAAAAAGTGGTGTAATTAGTTTGCAAGGGAAAATTTGCTATTTAACCGTATCTTTTTCCTGAAGAATAAAAGAAGAAATGTTGCAAATTGAGGTTTTCTTTTGTTTGTTTTCAATTTGTCATTTTTTTATAGTATTTTTGCTGGTTGTTGCTCACTTTTGGAAGCTTGACTATGCTGTCTTCTGGTTGCAACTATGTGTTTTGATTGGAAATACGGAGAAATGCCTCCTCAAATTTCACTTAGTTAGCACTGTTTGTCTTGTTTATCTTGGCATGTACTGGAAAACTTATGTCAGTGGTGCTCAAATGCACAAGTTTTGTCTTGTTTATCACGTGGGAGTTTGACTAATGGTAGTTGCTTGATGAGATTTATTGATTTTGAAATTAGCATCATTATGAACAAAATCAATATCTCAGCCAACTGGTCCATTTCTCTTGAATAAAGGAGTTGGAGCATAATTTAGAACTGTGTTGTTTAGGGAATAGTAAGATGAGTTTATTTAATTCTTTTTTGTGAGTGTGTCTGTGTGTGTGTGTGTATATATATATATATGTTTTTTCATGGTTATAACATTTCTCAGTTTCGTGTGCAATGCTTTCAGGATGAATTTGCAGAACCTGCTGAATTTGAAATCAATAGAATAAAATCAATGAAACACAAGGTGTGCTCAGTAATTTTTTTGAAAAACAATAAGTTTGTTTTCAAGGTGGATGACATCTGAAAGATAAATTTGTGCTTGCAGTTGGCCAAAGACTCTTGGATGTGAACAGTAGAAGGAACATTCAGGAGAAGAGAATTGTTGGAAATTTTTATTTTACTAAAAGGCAAAGTGAAGAAGGAGGGATCCCTGTTCAGGGACACTAATTGAAGGGTATGATTGGAGTTGTGATTGTTGCATAAGCTGGACTACTGGCAAAAGAGCTTACATGTTTTCTTTTGTTGCAGTTGATGGCTAATATATCTACTGAGAATATATAAGATGCTGTCTGAAGAAACAGGTTTAGATGAGAAATGGCTCCCATTCTTGGATTACCCAAGTACCTTTGGGCTCAAAGATTCAGACTTCGTCCAAATGTATGGGAGGCCTATCCCATCCCTTCAAATAAATGTATCTTATGCACAAGAGAGGTTGGAGTTCCTCCTGAGTATTGGTGTCAAACAAAGAGATATCAGAAGAATACTATTGAGGCAACCACAAATTCTAGAATATGCAGTGGAGAATAACTTGAAGTCTCATGTTTCTTTCTTGAGCAGTTTAGGTATTCCAAACTCCAGAATAGGGCAGATTATTGCTGCTGCTCCATCACTATTTTCTTATAGTGATGAGAATTCATTAAAACCAACTGTTAGATATTTGGTTGAGGAGGTTGGTATTAATGAAAAAATGTAGGCAAAGTTGTCCAGCTGAGCCCTCAAATTCTGGTTCAGCAGATTGACGTATCATGAAATATGCGCTATATGTTTCTTTCTAAGGAGTTGGGAGCATCCAGAGATAGTGCAATAAAGATGGTGACAAGGCATCCTCAGCTCCTCCATTACAGCATATAGATGATGGACTGCTGCCAAGGATCAATTTTCTGAGGAGTATCAGAATGTGTAATTCTGACATCTTGAAAGTCTTGAGTAGCTTTACTCAGGTAAGTTTTTCTTCCTTAATTTTTATATTCATTTAGAATTTAAAGTATCCTTCTTTGTTTCTACAGAGAGAACCAAGAGAAGAAAAAAAAAAAAGAAAGGTTTTCCAGATGTTATAATGTGTTTTAATGGAATTTGCTTCATGTTATTTGTTTTTCTATTGTCGAAGGTTCTTGTCCTGAATCTTCTGAATGATGACCCTGGCTGTTTTATTAGGTATTATCTTTGTCAATGGAGGATAATTTAAAGCCAATATACATGTACTTGATTAATGAACTTTGTAATGAGGTGAATTCCTTGACCTAATATCCTATGTACTTCAGCTTGTCTTTGGACCAGAGAATTCATCCTTGCCATAGGTTCTTGGTTGCCTTGAAGAAAGATCCTAAAGGACCATTTCATCTGAGTTCATTAGTTCCAACAGATGAAACTTTTGCCAGGAATGGGCTGGAACCAGTCTAGATAAATATTTGGCTTTTCTGCAGCAATTACTGCTTAAGGAGTTTGCAAGGAAATATGAAAGAAAAGGATAATGTTTTGCAGAAAGTCTACTGGTTCTTCTTACTAACGGAAGTAATACAACAAGGCCTCTCTAGTAATATTGGCAAATTGTATATGCTAATTTTGCAAAACTGATGAGGGGATTCTGAGGTGATGCTCTGATTTTTAAATTAATCTGAACCTCCACTGGTAAGTTACTGTTTGCTGACTCTGATCCACTTGTTCCTCATTTTAGAAGGTAAAAAGTGGTTTCATGACATTTGTATCACTGCAATAATACTTGCAGCTGCTGGCCTAACCCCGCATGTATTTAGGGTGGAACACAACAAGACGCATTAGTTAGACTATTATGAAAACTGCTGGTGTTTGAGAAGGAAAAAAATATTAACAAGATTTCTGTGAAGAAGGTTAGTATCACCGAACATGAAGAAAATATTGATAGTAAAAGATTGACAGGGAAGTAGAAATTGCAGAAAGCAGTTTCAGGGGCAGAACTGGCTATATGCTGGTTGTTTATTTTTCTTTATCAATTGATAGTCCTCTTCCAAAAAATTCCTTGCGATAGAAATTGCTCAATGTATATGTATAGTTCTGTGAGGCATGAAGAAGAAAATTTTTGTTTTGCTGTTCTATTTATATATTCCCTTCTTTTTTCAGTGGAAATACTTGCCTAGACCTGATCCATTACTTTTTTCATGAACCGATGTGACAATCTATCATTGATTCAGTTCATGAAAATAGTCATGGATCGAGTCTAGGCAAGACTTGTACTTTTTCAGTATAAACTGATGAGATTTTGTGCCATATAATCATGAAGAAATCATAGTCAAGATGCACAGTCTTTGTTTACATTCATATACTGTCAATTATTATCTCTTATTTTCTAATGATGCCACCTGTTGCAGGTCTATGCTATTGGCAATCCATCAAAAAACAATAACTTGAGCAGAGCAAGTTGTCACTACTGCAAGTTTTTCCTGTAATACTTATTATAACCTTTTCCCCCTTGCTTCCTCTCAAAATATTTTGAGGGCTAATGACTTGTAATCAAATCTTTATTTTTCTTCTCCATGTTTTTCGCTGGATATATTTACCTTTCTTTATATCTGTACATTTTTCTAGTTGCTTTATTTAATGTCTCGGAGATTTTTCAGTTGCCCGTACTTTTGTCTCAGTTACAATTAGACGTTCTACTGTATTAGTAAAGGCACTCGGATAAATCCACTTTTAGGTGTGTTGTGGTGTCATTCATTTTTATTGTATTTCTTCATTTGCTGTCCTGAACTGGTTTCAAAATGTCCTTTATCTTGTTCGGTTATGTAATACCAGGTTCGTGACAGTTATTATCTGCATAAACATTCAATTGATAAAGTGTTAATTAGTTGTAATAGAGAAACAATTTTATTTCATTTTCAAATAATTGATATGTGCTTGGACCTCGACATCCTAATGGAGGGATAGGATGTAAATATGATTTGTAAATTATAGCCATTTTTTCGGTGGTGCGACCATAAAAAAACATTTCTATAACAAGGAGAGGCAAATCTACATATGCTAGACTGCATTTATTATTGGTTTACTCTTGAAGGGGCCTACCGCTACAGCCTCAGCTATTTTCTGTGCGCAATATAATTTTCAAGTGGTGGGTCCTTATAGATATCATTAATTGCATTAGACTTGAGTTGGCATCTCCCAAACTCAAAGGCCACTGCTTGTATTATTGGAAACTAGTTTGTCCCAATTTAAAGTAGGACTTTATGCAAACACCAATGATTATTGTAAGTTACTAGGAATAGGTTATTTATTAAATTTACCATACTGTGAAGATTCCTATATAATATTTACTTCTTCGTTCTGGTCAATGTTTTCTTGTTGAAACGAAGCAGGATAGGCCGTGTCGTGTAGAGTTTTTGACCTAGTCATAAATTTCTTGATCTTTACATTTGATATAGATTTGTGTATTGATTTTTTTCTCTTAGCCTCTAAATAAGAAAGCTTTTTCTCCCTTTAATATTTTTTAAATACGTTTATAAATATCGTTTTTTCAAGAGTGAAATTATTGCTTGCTATTAGTATTATGCTGGCTGTCCACTTATTTTTCTGATGTTGATCATATATTCTTGTCTTTATTTGCTGTCTTTGGATGCCCTGAAGGAGTAGGAAAGGGAAAAAGTAAAATAAAAGGTTACTACTACAACTAGGGTCATGAGGGTGGTTGTAAAGATTGAATTCAGTTTCCTTTTCCTCCAGCTTATGGGCAACCAAAAAGCTTTATCAGGTTATAAGTTTCCATCACTGGATGCTCCACCAACTAAAAGAGGTTGATATTTTTTTTTCTTTTGCTTTCATTCTTTTAAAAATTAATGTTGTCATATGTTAGGAGGAAAGATTTTCCCCTTATATGTTATGCAATTGGTTGGCAGGTCTCTCTCAGCCGCTCTTTGACATGACAATATTTCTATTTCCCTCAATTTACGGGGGATAAAAATGATCCAATTAGCTATGGCAAAGCTAAGAGTTGAAATGATGCAGGTTGAAACGTATGAATTGTGATGAATATGACAAGCTTGAAATGATGCATATATGACAAGCTTGAAACGATGTAGGTTATCTTGCTCGTACGTAGAGCTACTTGCTTCTGTCTCTTATTATGAATGAATTGTGGTTTTTATGACTAGTTTAATTTTATATATTTTTTTATAGTATTCCACGTATTATATTGCAAGCCTTATCTTATCTGGATGTCACTTGTGAAGAATGAGCATGTTGCCTAACTTGGCTTAGTCAATGGGGTCCCCCTTATAAGCATCATTAACTGTGTTTGCTGGTTATATATTGAAACTTTGGCTTTACATCTATCTGTCTTGACATTTCTATCCATGAAATTATGTCTATGTATCACTTACCTCCCTTTCTCCATAATCATAAATTATTAAGTGCTTTTATTTGTTTAATTTCAGAGATATTACACAGTCCATCCGCTATATTATGTCAATATGTAACTAATGATTTCCATATGTTAAAAACTTTCAAAGGATTAATAAATTATAACTGAATTTGTTTATAAATTTGATGAAATTTGGTTAGAATATAGGATATGCTTTGTTTTATGCACTATATATTTCTTTATTCTTACAGGATGAAAGTTTCAAAGGTACTGTTTGCTTTCTTCTTAGTTGTCACATGAAAGATATGGTTCATAGCATGCCTTTTGTGAAATCTTTGAAGATGATAAAATAATAAATTAGGACTCATCTTTAAGGTAAAGATGCATGTGGTTACCTTCATGTAGATATCCAGCGAAAATTAATTCACACGAAAAATCTCAACTGTGTGATTAGACCTATACTTGTACAAATTCACAAGAATCCATTTGGACCACATGTACCATAGCTATGGATGGGAATGCATGCATGGTCTAAATTTGAGATTTTTGAACTTTCCATTTATTAATCTAACACGAAAAGTAATGAAGAAAGATGGAAAGAAGATAAGTTTAAATCCAAAAGCAAATTCAGCATTCTACTATAAGCAGATAACTATTGAAAATAGAGGAATGATGAGGCAATAGCCTCTGTGTGAACAGAAAATGGAGAAAATTACAAACAAACTACTATTGCTAAAATTATTTCATCTATCAGTAATTGTTGCAGAGATTTTGAACATTAACTACTCTGCACGCTGCACATGTTTTATAATTTCTTTCTTCTGCTAAAGCTTAATTACATTCCCTACAAAATATTCAAACCTTCTTGCGTCGTTTCTGTAACATAGGAAAAACTGTAGCCTGCGTACAAATGTACTTCTCTTTATCATATTCTGCTTTGCTACACCTTTTGTCCCAAATAATGGGTACTTACCATAAAACTTGGTGAACAGGTTAAGGGGAAATGGAAGGAAGAGTGAAAAAAAAAAATGATCTGTCTATGTATCAAACTGAAGATATTGTTGTCGCCTTTGTGAAGGTAACTCTATAATTCTTGCGAGTTGCTGAACCTATATGACTGTCGAAATGCTGCTAGCTATTGGAGATGCGAATGGACTCTCTGGTAAATTCAGTCCTTGACTCCTAAATTTACCAAGTGAATGTTAGATAAGTCCACAAAATAAAATATATAGCCAGGAAAACTGCGCGAGTGAGAAGCTCCCATATGTAACAGAATTGCTAAATGTTGAGTTCGATAACAGAGGATGACTATACCTATCCCGGTCTGTGTAATTGGTCTCTGTTAGTCTGAAATTCTCAGCACTTGCGGAATCATTGTTCAGGGCGTCAAGCAGAAAGCTAAAAGTTTCGGTGGATGGCAAATTGAAAGGCAAATTGAAATCATCTGCACGAGCAAAAAGTTAATAACAAGAACAGAGATGCAAAAGCAATGTGTAAAAAATACACTGCCTACTGGCTGACCTTCTGAGACTTTCAGTGCATCCATCGAATAGCCAAAATAGGAGTGATTGGCCATAGGCTTCCGAGCAGTTTGCAACCCTGCAATTCGCCGCCTCTGAAATTCAAGAGTTTGCTCCTGCTCCTCTATGAGCTGCTTTCTCACCAATCTTGTGGTTTCATACCCTCTTGGCACTAGAAGAAATATATTGAATTAGGTGATGTTGAAGCCTCATTAACTAATATAGCAAAGAGTCTTCCAATTACGCTTATTTTGCAGTGTACAGATGATTCCAAGAGTGATTTACTTTCGAAAAATGTATGCTTTTGATTTCTTTTTATCAAAATTTAATTATTGTTTTTTCATTTATATGAAATTTATAGTAGAAGGCCAAACTCACATGAATGAAGCTCAGCATCCATATCTACATAGTGTGAAGGGAAATACATGGGAGGTTCAATTCTGTCCTGATACTTCCTGTACCAAAATAAAATTCCAGTGTGAAACACACAAAAGCTCTGTAAATTGTGAAATTAATTTCATATTCAAAATTTTGGCATCAATTATATACTGCATTGACTAGATCACTTTTCCATTAAAATGTCGGTATCTAACATGATAGTTCCCTAACCAACAAGTATCTGTAAATTTTGAAATCATAAAGTCATTTGGATTTGGTTTTAGGCAGAATAACATTTTCATATCTAAATTTTGGAAATATATTTTACCTATCGACAAGCTTGGATTTTTCCCTGTAAGGTTTCACTAGAACCCGAGCACTGCAAACAAAATGGGGATTCCCTTTGGCCAAAATCATCTTCACAGTATCTGCACTGTCAAATGTTACGAAGCCAAACATCCTTTTCTGTTGGCAGGGAATCCTAACATCCTCAACTGGTCCGAATGTGCTGCGAATAAAAACAACCATTGATAAGTAACAATTTGTGCATTGAGATGTCAATTAAGCCTGCAAAAGATCTCTTCCTGAAAGAATAATTACTTGAAATAGTTAGAGACATCGTCTTCGGTGAAGGTGCTCTCAGCTGGAAAGGTAAGATATATTTGTCGTGATCCACTAACGATCGGACCAGGGTCATTCCTATCGCCACGATTTTCTGCGTATTTTGAATAATCTTCAGCCAAAATTACAGCATGTTGACCATGAGGTCTGCAATTCAAATCAAGAAACATTCTTGTTAAATACTTGCAAATCAAAAGATCATTACTTATGGAAGCTCATAAGTTTTCACCTATCGATAAGCCGAATACTGTTTCTCAATCTTGCAAGAAGCTTAGTTAAACTATAACCAGCTTTCCCATGTCTCTGACTTTCGGTGAGGTACCCTTCCGCTTGAAGAATTTTTCCATACTTTTCATAATATATCATTGGCAGAGAAGCAATTGAAACAGGACTCCCTTTTCTTGATTTCAAGAGCTCTATGATTTCCAACTCTAACTTCTCAAGTGACCCCGGCAAGAAAAGTTGATCTTCGTTAATAACATCAAATGTTCGAGCAAAGCTATCCGAAATCTGCCCGTGAAAATATTTATAATGACTACCATGCTTACAAAAACCCTTGTTGAAATAGTGACAAGTCTTGACTGGGAATTCACCGAGACTCGAATAGCGCCTACCAGCCCTTGAAGGCAGGCTAGCTAATGCAACATCAGAGTAGAAATACTCATTTGGGAATCCTGTATTTCCCAAGTTAACAGGCTCTAATTGATCCTCCAAACTCAAGAACTGAGTCTGGTTTTGAAGTTGTTCAGTGATAACATCTGTGTAACCCATCGGCACAAAATCAGAATTATTCTTAGCTGAAACCTGAGACTCCCAAAAGGTGGAAGGGACCCGAAAGGCCGAAGAGGGAGACGACAGTGACCGATTTGAAACAGGGGAGAATGGGGTGTATTGTGAGGAAAGCTCTGAAACAGGTGGTGAATTCAATGAAGGTGAAAGGGGAGCAGTTGCTGATTTGAGTGCCAATTGATTCAATTCAGCTTTAGCCTTGAAAATAACCTCCCGAATAACCACATCAGGACTCATAGCCAAATTAATCATTTCTTGTTCACCACCATCTTGTAATAAAAGATAACCAATGATTTTTGTTACATTCTCTGGTTCCAATTTCTTAATTCTATTGAACACAATTCTTGTATGGTCTGAAAAATCCATCTTGCATTTAGCCTTATGTATTCAATCACTGCAAATGATTAAAAATACAAAAAAAAAAGATTAATTACAAAAAGTACAGAATCTGAACTGCCATAACAAGTTGCAGATCCAGTAAGACCAACAAAATAAAATTAGGGCTTTCTTATCTGCCTAAGAAAGTAAATCTTACAGAATCTACAACTAAAAAAAAAAAGGAAGAAAAAGAAACAATGGGCAGTCTGAACAAAAAAGGAAACAAGTAAGCTATATAAAGAAATGAAATCACTTAGAAAATCTGTAACTGTAACCAGAAATCATACTTTTTATCTAAATCTGGGAAAAAACAATTAACATACATCCATATATGCTTTAAAGGAAATTAAAAAAAAAAAAAGGAACTTCCTATTTATATATATATGTATTGCAGACACACCCTAATGACGAGAGTAAATAGTTTCTGAAAGAAGAAAAAAAGAAAGAAAGAAAGAAAACACCAAGTATAGTTATGCAGAAGCAAAATTCAAGAAAGGAAAACGTGGAATTTTAATACCAGGAAAAAAAAACTATTTTTACAGGATATTTTTCTTTTAAAAGAATTATCAACTAGAGTTCGAATTGATATCAAACTCCACTACCCATTTTAACCCATTAATATATATAATAATCCGCATAAAGAAAACAACTTTTGTAGATAAAATTCTAGCACTTACTAAGAAAAAAGAAAAAAAAAAAAAAGCGAGACCCATGTCTGTAAAACTTTCTCTGCAAACAGAAAGATTAATATATATGCAAACCCAGATGTGAAAAGTTGAAAAAAGAAAAAAAGAGATCTAACATACCAAGAAAATCTTTGAGTCTTTAATTTGAAGCAAAAGCTGTGAAGAAGAGAAAATGATAACATAACTCTATAGAACAGAAATTCATAGATTTTTTTATTTATTTTATTCTTCGAAAGAGCTCACAGCCACAAAACTTTTAGCTTCAGTTTGCTTTGCATAGCTCAGTTAATTATTATAGTATATAAAGGAAATTAATTGACTTATATATTATTAGCAGAAAAATAAATATACGTATCAATGATTAGTATATATAGTTGCAAGTCACTGAGGTTTTATAAAATCATTTCTAGATTTTATAAGCCACAGAGAAAAAGGCTATATATTTTCCTTAGATATTCGATTTTTCTTTCTTTTTTTTTTTTGTTAAAGCAGCTTGAACCCACTTGAATTACATGAATGTCCTCGGTTGTAAAACTCTAAAATAGATAAATATTAATTTTTTCAAATAAAATGAAGAAAAAAAAATGAAAAATATTTATTTTGTAAAATTCGTAAATTCCAATGTATTGAATTTAGAATTTCCATTGAGAGGCGCAAACTTGGATTTTATTTTGTCTTTTTAGGAGCTAAAGCACCCTTAAATCTACACCGTTGAACCAACATAGGTTTCTTCTCACTAATGCACAAATCTCGGAGACGGACGTATATGCAAAGGGCTTGTAATCTCATGCAAATTTTATCTTTAATTTAATATTTCTATTAGTAGAGTGTAATTAAGATCATATCCTCTCCAAAAAAAAAAATCTATTTACAATTAAGAATATTGAAAAAAAGAAAAAAAAAACATTGATAATGTCAACTAATTAAAGTAAAACAAATCATCATTACAATAAGCGTCATTATTATTAATTAGATTTTAATAAGCATCATTATTATTAATTAGATTCCTAGGCCATGCTATATTTTCTTCTTGTACTTTTAAGTGATCAACTTGATAATTAAAATAAGACCAAAAATTGGAAGAGTATAATTTCATATATAGTATCAAAATATTCAAACATGTAATTAATGAATATTTTTTATATATTATCCAAAAATGTCATGTTTTCTTTTTTAATAATTTTCTAAATCCGGGGTTATAAATGTCAATTACTTATTTGGATTAATTTGTTATAGAATTTATTGGTCATAAAAAATAATAATAAGAGAAAATAAACCATGATAGGGAAAATTTTGATAATAGAAATTGTGAAGGAGGGTAATTTTGGAATGAAGTAAGAGACCTATTCTAGTGGCTGGATATTGGGGTTTACTAATTAAAAATCTCTTTGAGGAGAGATTAGTGGAACAAATAACACAATTAAGAATTTGTTTACATTTGATGATTAGAGTGAGAAGAGGACTTTCTGTTGTAATTATCAATATCTCCACATTTCTTGTTTAGGTTTTTGACTAATCCATTTAGCTTAATTAAAACTGATATGCATATGTCTTATTCCCACCTAATACCAAATTAAATCCTTGAAAGCCATTTATTACAACTTGTGGGCACAACAGAAAATAATGGAAATATATATATATATATATATATATATATATATATATATATATATATATATATATATATATATATATAATCCATTCCTTAGAGATTATTACTATGTCCCTTTCATGCCAACTACTAAGTTGTGCACATTGCATTCATAATTATGTAAAAATATAAAAACTTTTAAATGTCATATTCTCCTTAATTAAAAAAATAAAATAAAAATTGAAAGAAAGTCATATAGTTTTTTATTCCCACATATATATTTTATTGTTTGTTAAATTGTTAAGTTTCTTGCTTTATACATATATATATATATATATATATAAGAAATGTAAAATAATAATAATAATAATCTAGAGATGAATGAAATCATTTAGAAAATATAGTTTAAGCTTGACTATATGATATTGGTAAACCCCTCTCTAACTAAAGGTAACAATTTTTTATCTGATTTGAACTCATTGAAAGAAAAGCAATTTAAAGCAGAAAAAAGTTTCAATGGGGCAATTTAAAAATTTTAGGATTAAATTCAATTCTAGACTGAAATTTAAATCATATGATTTAGAAACATCCAACTCGATTTGAAATCATAATTAAATAAAATAGAAGTATTAAAAAATGCACCTATTTGATTAAAAAAATTACATAATATTTATTTGACATAAAACATTTATATCACTTTAACGTTAAAGTCTGAAACCATATAATATTTTTATTAATATTATTTTTTAAAAAATGATTAAATTAAGAAAAAAAATTTAAATATATAAGATGTGTTAAGTTATAAAAAAATAATACCAGTTTTATAGAAAATTCCTCTAATAAAGCTATAAAATAAAATTTATTTTTTAGTTCTATTATTTTTTAATTTAAAAAATTATAAATATATTTCTAAAATTTTTTAAGTAGAAAATTTTAAAAAAATAATTTTTTATTTTTATTTATAAAAAGTAAGTCGGTGTACTTATTTGGAAAATTCAAAATTTTCTATAATTTTGAAATTTTTTTACCATCATTTATTTAAAAGCTAGAAAATAAAAAATTAGTAAAAAGAAAATAAAAATTACAAAAAAAAAGAACGAAAAACTTTTTCTACAGCCCCAAGATTTGTTGCTTTGTCATAATATCCATCATCTGAAGATACTGAAATGATACGAGGGGTCCACAATCCACCAGTCCAATAGAAGCGGTTCTGTACAGAGACAGATTAGGATTATCTCTTTTCTTATCTTAATTCTATGTTTTGATCACACTATCTTATGCATAATTATCCAATAAAACAATCAGTATTAAATAATATAATAATAATAATAATATATTCCAAAGTGTATATTTTAATTAATCACTCCTCCAACTGAATTTCTTTATTTTTCCAAAAACAACTCCAATTGGCCTTTTCTATCCTCAGTTTTTTTTCAATTATCTAATAATTTGAATTTAGGATGGATAGACTCGTATAATTTTTATTTTTTTTTCCTGATGGAATTTTCATTGTTTGTGCACAGTCCTGAAAGTAATAAATAATATTGATATAATTTAAAAGGGGGAGGAGAAAACAGGCAAGGATGGCAAATGGCACCTACATTTGTTGTTTTTCCACACAATAATTCAATTTAATAAGAAGGTAATGAGTTCTTTCATGGCTGTCAAGATCCTCAAGTGCATATATATTTATATAATACAAATATGTCCTTTACAGTGACCAACATATATAATCCTGAAAATAAAACAGCTTTGATTAATTACTCAAATTTAATTGTCTCCATCAAGTAGAAAGCAATAGGTTTTTTTATTTTGTATTTTTTATTAAAAAAAATGGTCCAAAATAATTGTCTAATCTTTTATAATTGAATGCAAAGGGCTTTTAATTAGGTTAAATAAACCCTAATTCATAAGCAATTATTGAACTCTCCACTTATACAGTGCATGGTCCATATCAGTCAAATAACCCAATTTTGACTGAAACACACTTAGAAATTTTATAAAAAAATGTTATAGTGATGGTTAAACATATAAATCTTATTAATACATCAATGAAGTCCATCAAATAAAAAAATAAGAATAAAAAAATTATATGCCTAAGTCATGAATTATTAATATTTGAACTAAAAATTATTTGTCAAGTGATGAATTACTAATATAATTAAGATTAACCCATTTACTTTCTGTAATAAAATCAATTAAGTTCTAATTTTATGTGTCACATGCTAAAGACGTTGCAAATTAATATATGCATATAATTCTAAGTAAGCTCATTTAAGTTTCAATGCAGCTACTTGATTTTATAATTGATAGATATGAATGGGTAGGAATGTATGTGGCCCGAAGATTTTAAAAATTTTTCAAACAATTCAAGTTAAAACCTATCTATGAGTCATATAAAAAAAAAAAAACAATCACTTGAGTTTTGTTTCACATTATGTTTTATATTATATTTGGAAAAAATGCATTTTAGAAAAAAAAATATTTTTAATTTTTATGAATTTTAAAAATTATTTAAAAAAAACAGATAAATATATATTTTTTTAAAATTTTTTTTACACTCAAAGCAATTCCAAGATGGCTTGGCCACAAGCCGGTACTGGACTATATTAGACCGATTTCAAGCCCAATCTGGACCGTAGCCCAATATTGAAAGAGTCCGGTTTGGGCTCTTTCTCCTAGAAATTGGTAGTTACGGTTCCAACCCTAATAAATTCAAATTGTTTAAAAAACAAAAAACGCAATGGTCATAAGACTATTACCTTTTCTCCGTCTGCGTGCAGTAGCAAGTATAGATTGCACCTATTTTTTTTATAAATAATTAAATGTATTAAAATATAAATTTAATAAAAAAATAAAAATATTTATTATAATAAAAAAATAACAATTATATTTTATAATATTAAAATTTAAATTTAAATTTTTTTTATAAATATCAAATTCATTTTATTTTTTTTATTTCCTACACAATCTCAATCAATTCTCAATTTTTTTACAATTCAATTTTAATTTTCTTTACAAATATTCCTAATTTTTTTCTAATTACATTTTTAATTATTTTTTTCTCTCTAATTTTTTTCTAATTATACTTCAACATAATCTCAATTTTTCTTAAATTTTTTCTAATTCTCAAATTTTTCTTAATCCTACAATTTTTTTTATTATCTTTCTCTATATTTTTTTTAATATTCTCTAATTTTTTTCACAAAATGTAATCATAAATAATGACAATCCATAGTAGAATTGCTCAATTTTTTTGATAAAAATATTGTTAATTTGAAAAATTTTTATTGAAATTTTGGATGAGCAAAAAGAGTTCGAAATTCTAATTGAATAAAGCTAAAGAAATAGGAGTGAAGGTAATGAACAACGGGATCCAAATTTGGTGGCATCATTTGAAAAAAAAATTGAACATCCGATATTTTTCAAATTCATTTCAATAAAATTCAAAAAAATGATGGGTCATTTGATATTGTGTGTAATTATTTTGCATAAATATACAAATTTAAAAATAAAAGTGGTTATGAAACATTTCAAATGTACTTACAAAACAAATACGGTGCTTAAATTATAATAAAAAAAAAGAGAAATCAAATTTACAAGTACACAACATCTTATTCTGTTTATCAATTATTTCATTATAATGATGAAAAAAATAAAAAAGAATTGACAAAAATGATAAGCATGAGATATTTAACTTTTAATTTTTGTGAAAAATATATTTTGTTAATTATTATCAAAAATTTTTAAATTTATATGCTAAATATGTATCTAAAAATACCTTAAATGTGTTTTATATAATTTATATAAAACAATTGCTCAAAATATTTATTTTTTTGAATACATTTATATTAATAATGATATTTGGAGTGATCATTGATAATTGCATTCTTACATGAGTCTTATATGTAATTGAATTGATGATGAATGACAATTATAAAAAAAATTACTTGTATTTATAGTTTTTGATGATTGATATACAACTGATAATATTTTTAAAATGATAAAAAATATTTTAAAAAAATATGGATTAGTTCATAAAATTTGTTCAATTTTTTTGATAAATGCGACAACATATATCATTTCAATTTAAAGTCTTTAAGCATTATATCAACATAATATTGAAAGTAAATTTTTTCATATTAGATGTGCATGTCATGTGTTAAATTTATTTATTCAAAATAGTTTAAAATTTTTGAGTAGTATAATTACTCTAATTAAAATCATAATTTCATTTTTATGGTCACATCCACAAATAATGAAATTATGGATTCGATTTTGTTGTAAAAATGACAAAAAATTTAATAGATTTCAAAGTAATATTCCTACTCGTTAGAATTCAACTTATGAATTATTTAACGAGTTACATGAATATAAAAAATTATTGTTCATATTTATTTTCAATAATATGTCACAAATTAATTTATATTCACAACATTGAAATATTTGTTAATAACTTTTATATATTTTAAATTTTTTTAATAATGCAATATATATTTTAAGTATTGTTTATTATCCAACATGTCATTTATCATTATGTGAATGTATTAATATTGTTAATGCATTTTAAGATTATATTAATGATCCAATTTTGTATGATTCTATTAGTACGATGAAAAATAAATAGTTAAATTATTTTAAATTTATTCCTTTAATTTAATATTGTATGTTGTTTTTTTAATTCTGGATATAAAATAGATGATTTATATGATTATTTTAGTGTTTATTATTCATTGTTAGATTTATGTGTGATATGATTGTTAATTCTATTATTAATAATGTAAAAAAATTAACACAAAATTTATTTATGAAATTTAGTTTGATTTATAATATTTCTACTACAATTACTAGTAGTGGTACTACTAGTTAAAGTTTGGGTGAATTGATAAAAATTAGAAAAAATAATCATTTAATATTGCAAAAATATAAAAAAACTAATATTATCATCCAATTGACCCAAACTTGACATTTATCTAACAATTACATATAAGTTTGGTAATAGTAAAATAAATAAAAAAATTTCAGTCCTTGATTAATGGAATTGACATCAAAATACTTATATTATATTTTTCCAAATTGCAAAATAATTTTTTTTAAATCCAGTCTTAACTGCTGCGGTTAAACAAATTTTTAGTGTGGAATATAATATTTTGGATGAGATGCAATATAGCTTAACTCTCAAATCCTTAGAAGGTCAAACATGTACTGATGATTAGATCAAAACGACATTAAGTCAACAAGAAATAGAAAAAATAAAAACAAGAACCAATATAACTTTACCACGGAATGAATGATTGACATATTCAATATCAACGGTTCAAATGAAAAAAAAGTAAAAGAGGTAAAATTTAAAAGGTAATAGAACTACATGTATTTTAATTTCTATAAATTCCAAGACGATATATATGCAACTTAATTAATGATAAAAAAAATAAGTTCAAACCCAATTTTTATTATTATTATTTTTTAAATATAAATTCAAAAATTTATAATTAAATTATTTTTAAAATAAAAATTTAATTTGATTATGATTTTAGCCCAATTATAATTTTTATAATTTATTAATTTATCAAATAAAAATAATTCTTTCTAAATTCTAACTTATAATTTTTCAAAATCAAATCTTTTTTTTATATAATAATCTAACTTATTATATAAAATTAGTTGTAAAACTTTATAATTTATACAAATTAATATTTCATTATCAAAATTTCATTCTTTCAAATTAACTTATTCCTCAATTTTTTTACTTATTTCTAACTTAATATTTTTTTGCTTTATTTATAAACAAATTGATAAATTTAATTAATTTTTTTTGCTTCAAATTCACCCAACAACTAAGTTTAATTTCTAATTTTAATAATTTTAATTGTATTTATTTATTATATTAATTATTTAATTGTATAACTTTTTAAAAAATAAATAAATATTGGAACCGACCGGTTCCAAACCGGTCTCTCCTTAGTTCCAATCCAGTCTCATATTTCTGGAATTGCGAACCGCTTGTTTCTGAACATGGCCGGGGCTGATCCCAAGCACCCATTAGCAGAAAAATGTTTACTTTTTGGGCTTTTGCTCATGTGCAATTCACATGTATTTCACCTAGTCATTGTTTGCTTTTTTACATGCAAGATTTGGCGCATGATGAAAACACAAGCCAGAGGGGGAAATAATAATAATAATAATAATAATAATAATAATAATAGACTATTTTGGTCAAAATTCGATCAAAATCTTCCCATAGAAATATTCTAATAAGGTTATTTACACTATATATTCATTTACATTAATAATATGAAGAAAAAAACAGAGAGACTGACTGTAATTTATTTAGTTTTCTCATATCTTTTAAAAATATTGCAAGAAGAATTCAAAAATCTAAATTTTTTTGTTCATTATTTATTTATTTGTTGCAATACAAGTTATAAAAGATATATAAAAGGAAAAGGCAAGAAAATAATATAGCTAGTTTGATGGATCTTATTAACAGTTTTCAGAAATGGATAGAGGAGTGGAGAGGTTGAAGTCGATCTTGAATAACTTTTCGTATAGATATAATTGTCATTATAGTGAAAGTCAGCTAAATTAAGAAATATAATCCATTAATGTTGGGAGTTGGGACTGAATGGGGAAAAAAAAAGAAGCCAATTTTGAGATGATATGTTATTTCAGTTGCTTATTTTAGGTTAAATAAATATACGTCCACATCCATATGTGTGGCATAAAATTGAGTGGAAATTGACCCAAAACCCATGAATTTGTTTTGTTGGATATGAAACAACAGAGGCCTCTGCTGCTGAAATCCCTTGCTGGCAGCACCCCAGTAAGAAGTTGTAATGAGTTTTTTTTTTTCTTCAAGTTGTAGAGCTTAATCTCTCAAAAATGAATATTGGGTTTCTCTGCCCTTATAGCACAACTACATAACATATTCGCATATGTACTCATCAATTAATTATCATGTTGATACAAGTTTTATATTGAGACCCAACTCTTCTTTGTTACCATAAGGTCTTCTATCCTTTTATGTTACAAGTTAATGACTGGTACTCATATTTCAAAGAGTTTGATTTGGGATGTTTAATAACATACATCTTATATCATTTATATTTGAATTATTACTTTTCAGGAAAAAATAAAATATTTGAGTTATTAATAGTTACTACTTATTAATGTTGATTGTTTATGGTAATTGGTGTTTAATATTTTAATGAAAATAATGACACTATTCTAGAAAGTAAGTGCATAGGGATTATATTGACGAAGAGGTTGTTGGGGTTATAAAACAGTTGCAGAGGAGCAAATGTATGCAGGTAGGGACAATGGTAGGGAAGCAGCAAACAATCACTGTTGAAGCAATAAAATCTGACAGGGAAGAGCATGTGCACTCTATTAAACGCCACTCTCTCATAACTTGTCTGTTTATAGTTTATACACATGGAAAAAGGAAGCATGCAACTTGATGTTTGGAGATAATACGTAGGTCATGTCTTTATGATGCTGACATGTTGCAGTCCCATTAGCTGAGGGATAAATTTTTCTACATATCTAATCTGGGTATGTCTTGTTGTTATATATATATATATATATATATATATATATATATATATATATATATATATATTATATTTCCTTAAATCATATGATATTCTATAGCCCATTAGATAGCAAATTAATATGAAATTTTGTTAGATAAATCCACGAAGAGATCAAAATGTTTTCTTTTAAATTTTAATTACTCTGCGGTCAAATCTCTCCAATTTGAGATTTTTAATTAAAAGAGATGAAATATGTGTCATTTTATCTCATGAATATTATTCTTATCCGGCTTCAATTTAAAACACAAAAATTTCCCTTTTAATATATTTCTTCTTTCTTTTTTTATCCTTTTATTTTTTATTGTCTCAACAATTCTTATACTAAACATAAAATTCCACTAATGATTTTCAATTCCAACAAATTAGGAACGTTTTTTTTACTATAAGATATCAGTAAAATACAATTCAAAAAAATGAATTGGATTATTGTATTTTTTGAATTTTATAAATACACTCTAGAATCATTGAAATGAAATTCGTGTTGCGATTACATATGAAATTGGTTGCTCAAATTGAGAAAACTCTTTCCAGGAAAAAGGAAAAAAAAATACAAAACTTTTGGGATCTGAGAACATTGCATATTGTAATTGCCTGCTGCCTCATTGTTGAGTTCGAAAACAAGATTAAGCCGCAAGTCAATCAATATGTGGGCTGAATTTAAGCGCGTCTAGCCCAAATTCAACTATTATTGTCTTATGTTTTCTTGAACTTGGACTTCACTTAAAATTTGTCTTTTAAAAGTGCTATAGTTAATTAATATCCATGCATTAATATTTGATATTTCTATATTATTATTAGTTTGATGTACTTTTATTTTCTTAGTATGAATGTACATTAATATTTTTAAAGTTTAATTTGTAATATTAATATTTCTCAATTTTAATTAATGTAATAAAAATATCACTCTTACTTGTCTTTACAAATTATTTTTTATGATTAATTGCTATATCATTGCTTAGGTAGAGTACACTTGGTGAATACACATCACCGCCTATATAGAATGCATATTTTTTTAAAAAAATTGTGCTTAACTAATTTTTTTTTGTTCTTTATTGATTTTGATAGGATGATATTATGATAATGACAGGGTATAATGAAATTAAAAATAAAAGTATGATAACAGTTTGATCAAATTTTTTTTATAAAATATTACTTTTATTCCATGAGTTTTAAAATCAAAATTTTAAAATCACTCATCTGAAATTCCAAACAAAAGTGGTATCCAGAAATCTGATACAAAGTTACTGAGTCTACAAATAAACTGTCAGCACTTCCTAGCCAACATAAAAATAACAAATCATTCTACAAATTTAGATTGCTAAGAAAATTCTAAACTATCTAAAATGTCAAACATATACTGTAAAAATTTAAATTGGAGAAACTAATGTTAGAAAATTGATCTCAAGGTTCAAAATTGTGCTTTATTAATATATACTGGAAATGGAGGTCAGCCAAGTTTTATAACAAAAGAAAAAGTATGTTTTGAATAGAGGAACATTAATAATAAATAATGACCAATAGACTATAACAGTAATATATAGCCATAAAGAAAATTTGGGTACCAAAAAATTATGATGAAACTCCACCCAAATAGTGAATAATTTAATTAAAGAATGAAAAGCTGGAAATTAAAATAAAATAATAATTAATCTGTGCATAGTTTTAATATGGGTGAACCAAGATTGATGTTAACTCAAAAGAAAATTCAAGCTATGTATAACCAAAATTCCAAATTAAATATTTGCAAAGAAAAAGAAAAAAGAAAAAAAAATAATGATAGCTGATTATAAAATTACAATATTAGATGATGAATAGGAAGTTAAAATAAATTAAAAGAAAGATTATTTAGATCACCATGTTTATGGTGCCCTAATCACCATCTCAAAAGAAACTAAGCTGTTTACATCCAAACCTACATGGTTGCCATAAACCCAAAGCCGATGAAAGCCTCCATGATTTGATAATAGAAAATCATGCACCACTCTAATGTTGTTTGTGCTGATAAATCTCTAACACTCGTACACATTCTGAGCCCTCTTCTTTTTCTGCTTTTTAATTTGTAATTTTTTTTTTTATCAATTTTTCGTTTTTGGATATTGAAAAAGAATAAGGAACCAAGTGAAGTTTGAAGATCTGATCCACATGATGCAGACAATATAATAATTGCTTCTGGACTTTACTTCTGGTTATGGTTCCTTCCTTCCTTTTTATATATTGTTCTTTTTCTCTTTTCATTTTTTATGGGGTCTTTAGTTAATTTACATATAAATAATTTTGTTCAGAAGATTAACACATGATAAAATGATCAATGATAGTGGCAATGTTTTATGATGTTGTGCTCTCTAAAAATTAAAGAAATAATAATTTGTGAAATTGAGGACATAATGTTTTACGATGTTGTGATTCTTTTAATTAATATATTATCTACAATTTTATTTTTCTAATTTTACAAATTAATTTTTATTAATTAAAAATAATTTTTTCACACCGTTCATGATAAATAATAATATTTTATTCATTCTGTTATTTATAAACTTAAGAATCAATCAAATACAATTAATATGCAATAGTACCCCTCATCCTACCAAATAACGACAGAGTCAGATGACATTACGTATCCTATTCCGATTTATTGTAATGGAATCAATAACTATAATGTAATTTTCTAAGTGATACATGTTTATTTTACAATTTATCTTAGTTTTATTAACTTTTACTGTTGACTTTTAATTATTAAATTTATTTAAAATTCAATATAGTATTGTCTGTTTTATAAACGTTTTCAAAATACCTATTTAGAAAATATGTTCAATTTTAACATTCAAATTACAGTCCAATCTCAAATTTCATTAATATTCAAGACATCTCAAGATATCAGTAATATCAGTAGCCTACGTTAACTCAATTCATTATCTAGTATTAATAACAACGTATGTCAAATAAGCCTTTTCATGTACTTTTTAAATCTTATACTTACTAAAATATAAGTAAAATTAAATAGATAATTAATTTATATTTATGCCTAATTTACTGATCTGTTCGTAGATAATTATAATTTTAGATTCTTAATATTTACATGGCCAAATTTATTTACACATCAAATGAAATGTAAATTAAAAGGAAAGATATAATACAAAAACCAACAAAAAATAATATGTATAGTCTACTATTGTTCTTTTATGGCAGGATCCACGACATTATTCGACGTACTTTATCTATAAACTTCCAAGAACTAATTCAATCTTTATATTCTTTTGGCTCCTTACATACGCGTAAAATAAAAAGACTCACGCACTAAGCATATTGATTAGTGGTATATACTTTTTAGCAAAGTAATTTAAAATAATAAAATATAGAAAAATAAATTCAATATTTTAAACACTAATAACATAAATAGAAATATGAAATAAACATAAATATTTTATAAATAAAATTTATTGACATTATTGTTGGGTTTTAATCATGCATCTCATACATGATAGAATGAAAATTTAAAATTTAATCAAATCCAAAATCCATAGAATGTCTTATGTAATTTAAAAGCCGAATAAACTATTCAATAGAAAAAGTTGATTACCTTTGTTTGCAATTATTGAACTTCTAAGTTGTAAGTTTTTCTTTCCTGGTAGATTGCAATAAATCACAACAATTCAAATCTTATGCATTGCTATAGTAGTATCCATGAGAAGAAAAAAAAAAGAAATAACCTTAAAGACTATGAAATAATATTCTACCAAGGTGCTAACAATGAGAGAATTTATTTGAGAGAAAAGAAGAAGAAAATAACTCTTATTTTCTCAAAGGAGGCAGCCACGTTTCTGACACTTAAAATATCCATTTATATATTCTTTAATCCTAATTAGAGATGAGGACTTAAAATCCTAGATTTTGCATCATATTCATAATTGAATTCTACACAATTGCAACTTATTGGGCTTGCACCAAGTGCATCGCGCGCGCGACATGCCTTAGGGTTGTGGGCGTGTAAAACTGTCAAGCTTATGTCGCTCCCACAACAAATCATCACACCATGACAATTTAGTTTGTCACGTCTATGATAAGCTGCTTCACTCTTGCGTGTGTCAATTGACATTTGTTTCTGTCATGGGTCCGATGTGTAGTATTTTACCTGTAAATAAAAAATTCTTTGACACGATTATCTCTTTCATATTTTGGATCCAATCCAAAACTCATTTCATAATTCTTTCATTCATTTTATGTGTGTGATCTATTAGATTTCTAGTTTCGTTGGCAGCTCGAATCATTGCATGATCTTGAACAGATCTTGAACAATATCTAATAACACATCATGACCACCAAAATAACAGAAAGTCAATGGTCTAACTATAAACCCTTTCATAGACACTTATTGTGCAATTCTTCTTTTCACCATTATATACCTGATTTGGTTCAGAGTACAGACTATGTGTCAGATCTCACTAGAATTACTATATCATATATAGTCCAAATGATATTAGTTATTGTCTATGAGACTCATTACTTTACTAGAAATGTCCTTGAAGACCATCTTCAAGACACATCCACCTCAACCAATAATTTCTAAGTAATGATATTTATAAGAGGCTATATGTATACTTTTCTTTTATCAGAAGTGGTGAATTCTTTATTAACTACTCAATTACCTTCGAATTCCTCATGTATACCCAATCGCCACCTTATGAGTGGCTTCTGAAAGGCAATAAGGAATTGAGTCAAAGTAAAAGATTTAATATCCAAGATAACCTTGAGTATCTCAAGTCTAAAAATATTTGCACTATTACTACGATGAGATTATCACTCATATTGAATAGATATCCACGTGATTGTCTCATAGCATGTCATCCAATATACTTAGCTGCTCTAACAAACATCTAAATATCTCATGTTTTCAACTTATGAGATCAAATATTTAACCTAGTCAATGAATATAACATATGCTAGTCTATCAGGATTAACAATATTTCATCTCGTTAATTCTATAACTAAAGATCATTTAGGTATAAATGCAATTATATATGATAAGAATCTAATTATCATAATCTCATTATGATTTTTTATGTGTATTACATATCAATGACTTCACTAAACGGTCTAAGATCTAAATCGAATTCATATGTGAATGAACATTGATATAATAAAAATGTCATTTATTAATAATAAATGAGTACATCAAGTGCCTAAAGTGATTGCTTTTAGAATATATCTCTAACAATTATCTGGTATTGTCATTATGACATTCAGCTATTTGGAGGTTAATTTATGTTATAGGTATTTAAAATTTTGCCCATAATACTTTAGACCAAAACTCATAATGACATAAACGATACGATTGTTTTTGTTGCCTAATAGAATAGTTTATGTCCCGAAATAATTCAAGAGGGGGTGAATTGAGATTTTAAGACTTTTTGGTCTTTATAAAATAACTCACATTTTTAGAGTATTCTAACAGTATGCTAATATTAGGCAGATAACATACATAAAGATAATTTAAAATCTCTTTCCAAAAAATTAAAGTTTATGACTACAAATATTTATTAACCTCTATAATTTATTTTTTTCAAATAAATCACCTATTTTATTTGCAACAAAAACTTCAAACAAATTTAAGCATAAATGAATTTTTGCTAAATATTTTTAAATACCTTTTGACATAAAAATCAAATTTGAGATTTTTCAGCAAATCAAAATATTGAAGTTGAAAATAAGAAAATAGAGAATAGTTTGACACACTTAAATTTATAGTAATTCGGCCCCTTGTCTACATCTACTCTTTAAAACACAATTTTGAGAGTTTCTCTTCACTAATGAATCTTTTCAAGGACAAAAATCAAGTGAATACAATCCTAGAGTTCTACCTAACTCTTTTAAGCCCAAACCCAAATTTTTACAAAATAAAAATTGAAAATACTTGATTAGCTTTTATCCCAAATGTATTAAATAACCCAACAACCAATTTTTAAAGCTTAACTTGGAAATTAACCCAAAAATAAACTCCTCACAAACTCAAAAGATGATTTACATAATGAAAAACTAGAACCAAATGAAAGATGTCTGAGAATGAAATTCAATTTGGAAGTAAAATTATATACGGAGAGTATAACATTTTTCTCTTGTGAAATATTTGATTTTCTAACATTTGAAATATTTTTTCAATAAGTATTTATAGTTTTGAGGTGAAAAATTAACCAGTAAAGACAATTTTTTTTACAAAAAGTAGTCGTTATTTTGTCTTTTAGTAAAAAACTGTTAGCTATAAAATTAGATACTAAATTAGAATACTTGAATAGAATACTCTATTAAAAACTACTTTTCTGACTAATGAAAAATAATTCTTTTTTTTTTAACTTTTATACTTTGCAACTATTAGAATATAGAATAGATTCAACTATTTCATGGCAATTTTCATTTCAAACATCCAACATGCAATAGCAATTTAACTATCCAATGTGCCATAAGTTTTCATCTATTACATTGCAAACACAAACATTTCAATCCAACAATACCTCAACACATCTTACTTGGACATTTCAATCCAAGTAAAAAGTTTAGGTTTAAATGACAATAATATACCAAATCAAAAGTTTAAATTACTTGGACAAGTTTAAAGTATTTCAAGTTTAGTTTCAAATGTAGGATGTCAGTTGTCAAAAATCAACCTAATTAAACATAATAATAAATATTTCAATCAACAGTTCAATAATCCTTTTTATGACTATCCAAATGTGATTTTTTTTAAAACTGAAGTAGGGTATATTTTCATTTATGTTCACCAAAGTTCTTCCTTTTCACAATGATTTTCAATTTAGCTTCAGATATCGTTATCTTATAATGAAAAATTCTCTAATAAGAAAAAAGTATGCATATTTTTTCACTCTCATCAAATTATTAATCACTAACTTTTAATTAACTCCAAATTTTTGAAATCTCTTTTCCAAATACTTTTTCCCAACAAATTTACAAAATTAGTAGGTAGTGAAATTACCTAATGAAAACTTCCTCATCTTCTTTTTGTGACTCTTCACGGTTCAACTCAACCTCACTACCTCAATTTTCCCCTTTTTAAATTGTAATCATCTCACTTATTGTAAGTTCTCAATACTTGAGACATACCCATCACCAATTTGATCTTCCTTTTGTGATTTAATAATATTTGGGCCATTTTAACTTTTCAATCCAACATTTTTGCTCGACAAATCATCATTGAAGTGCATATATCTTTGAGCTTTTGTGCAATTTTTTACTACTAAGACAAACCCATTTGACTTTTTTCTTTTGCAAATCATCATCATCTATGCTTTGTTTAATCGTTAATCCATTTTTTTTTCTGAGAAGAACTATAGCCAAAGCTCCTTGTTATGGAGAATCAGGTATGGTCTTTATTTGGTTTGAATCCTCACCATTGGAAGAAGATAAATCAGGTGTTGTAGATGGTGGAGTAGCTTATCTGGAGAGATTGATTTGTTGGTGGCTTTTTTATTCGAAAAATAGTCGAACGAAGAGAACTTGGAGCAGGTAGAGTCATGTCGAAGAAGTGATCAACCACCAGTGTTGTCATCGATAGGAACGAGTTTGGTGTCATTGTTGGTTATAGGTAAGGATGTTGGTGATTTCCATTTCACAGGTCTGATCATGCCATTATTTTTGGTTTTAGGTGGTTTGATTTCATAAGCAAATGATGGGCTTTTTGTGAAAGATAAGATTTTCAGATTTTGTAATTGTAGGTGATAAAAGGTTTTGATGTTTTTGATTTTGGAAGAGATAAAAAAAAAGGTGATTAAAGGTATAAGATGAATTCTAAGAGGAGAGAGAAAATTGAGAGCATAAAGTTTTAGAAAAATGTGTTCACATGTGTTGGACAATAATGACTTTATTTCCCATTTTCTTATTTAAAATTTGAAAGCCTATTATGAACACAGCTAACATTTTAGGCTCAGTAAAGCTTATATTTTTCAGAAAATTTAATTTTTATTACTAAAGTAAAATCTTTACTGACAGAAGTATTGGGCATGGAGTATAGCAATGGAAAAGGAAAATATAATAACATGTTCAACAAGTCAAAAGGCTATTTTATCTCTAATTTCAAATTTTAGCATTCTACATGCAAAAATATAAATGTAAAATTGTAAATGATGAATTTTAAATCAAATAATCACCATAGAGATTCAAACAATCACAATCAATTAGAATTCCATAGAAATATGTATAACAATATTCTAATAATTATGCAGACAATATTCTAATAATTATGCAGATACCACAAAATTGCACATATCAAATAAAATTCTCACACATCATGGCATTTTTCACTTAACTAAATTAAGTATGAATTTTATTTACCTCAAAAGATATTAATTACTTCATATCATTGTCCATACCAATATTTCTTCTAATTTTGCAAAATTTCCTTTTTTTTAATTGTAGCTTTGAGCCATAGTATAATGCTTATAAAATAGGATCTATAAGTTACATAAGAGGTTATTGAGAGTTGTGAGCTAGTAAAGTTTTAAATAGATGAAAGTGTAAGAGAATCAAGGGTTTCACACCCGTAAAAATGGGTCTCACGACCGTGAATGTCAGGTCTTTAATGAACAAACTGTGAAGGTTAATCATGATGGTTAATGGGTGGTTCACGATTGTGAAGGATGAGTCACAATCGTGAATCCTAGACATACAGAACAAGTGAGATAACTACGATTTTCTATCTGCCATTTCCTTTAAATTCGCTTACTATTCCCTATTAACCAACAAAACACATCACCTTCATCTTTTTTTATCGTCCCATACCTTCTTCCTCCATTGTTGGATATTCATAGAACAAGTTCTACCCAGGGAAAGTGAGAGAGGAAGTTGTGAGCTTGTGAGTGAAGATCTCAGTTTTGTATGTTTTTTGGGTTTTTTTTCTTAGTTCTAAGAGTCTAAGAGGACATTTTATTTATGTCCATGAGCTAGTAGAGGCACTGGTAGTCCTTTTCAAAGGAGAGGACGAACTTGAAAATCTAGAATTTTGGCTAAGCTTCATCCTAGGTGTAAGATTTGTACATAACCATATTCAAAGACTCGAGTTTCATGAATATATGTTATTTGCCTTAAATGCATGTTGTTAATGGTCAATAGGGTGTTAAATGGCATGTTTTTGGGTTGATATGCATAATGAGTGTTTTTATGTTATAGAATATTTGATATGATAATTTGTTGCCCATTGATGTAAATAAATGTTATTGGCATGATATATAGCTTGTACGCACGCTGAAGTGTTGATAGGATAGTTGACATTGGTCAACCGTAGAGATTATTGCATGTGAAAATGATATGAAATGGCTTGCTCTATTTTCTGAAAAACTTTCCAGATTCACGACCATGAACTGGTGGTTCACGGGTGTGAATATCGTGAATTACAGTTTTATTATTGAAGTAGACCCTTTTTTAGGTAGCTTCATGATTTGGTTTATGCCCATGAATGGGTGATCATGACCGTGAAACTGTTGGTGATTTAGAGGTTGAATCATGGTGTGATTCACGAATGAATTGCTCATGAATGTTCTTCACGACTGTGACAATGAGTTCACAGGCGTGAAGGTTCTTCACGATCTTGAAAATGAGTTTGCATGCGTGAAGCTTTGAAATTACATTTTATTGTATTTTTGTATATGAATCAAGGTTGATTCATTCTAAGATAATATACCTCCATCATATGGTTATAATATGGTATGAAAATGCATGTTATGGTTATGATTTATGAAAAACATGGAATATAGATTAATTTATGATACAAAATGGTAAGTGTGTGATAAACGGTTAAACCTAAACTTAGACTAGGACTAGAGCTAGGATAGATGACATGCCATTGAAGGGAGACCGGTATTGCGTGACCTAGGTTAGTCACGTTCGAGATTCTTTAAAGGCCCAGGATTAAGCCAAATGTGTTTCCCTTGATGATTGATATGTGCACACTTTTTTTGCCTTAGACAAGTGTTTTGGAAAGCTCAAGCAGGTGTCATGAGATGTGCATATGTAAGAATGTATCAATTCTAGATCTATCAATGCATGAATGTTAGAGCCAAAGAGAAGAAATTTACCCACTATCATGTTGGGTGCATCCTGATCCTTCTGAGCTCGTATGACATATGTTTTGGTTGGTGTGACTCGACTACCTTCTGGCCTTTCAACCATCTCTGGCCTAAGCTGATTGGACCCTGCTAACCTCCTCTGCTCTGACCTCAACCTCAGCTCTGTCCTGACTAGAACCCTGCATTTATATAAGCTTAGTGCTCCCAGAACCTTTGCCATACTGTAAAAGATGACAATCTCTCCTTTGATGGTCTTTGAAGCAACATCTCAAACATACTCCTGTCATCAACTAACACTCGATGGTATGTGTACGACCACAATGTTGACACAAAGGTAAAAGTGGTAGTGACTTGTGTGACATTGGTGTCAGTGCATTGGTTCTCGAAGTAATAGATCTCACGGTTGTCCTCACCTAAAAGATGAAGATCTATGGGAACTCCCAGCCTGAAACCTACCACTGGCGGATCTCGCTCTCTGCTGCTGGATGGTCCTACACTAACCTATGGCATGGGTCTCCTAAAACCCCTATCGTATGATGGCTGTTGGGCTGCCAAAACTCTCTCAATTGTCATGGAAAATGCTAACAAATTAGGGAAGTCCATCAACCGTGTGAGACTTGTAGCTTGATGGGATCTTTCAACCCATCCTTAAACCATATGCACTTGTCAGCATCTGTAGATATAATCCCACTGGCATACTTGCACAAATGTGTAAACTTCCACTCATACTCTGAAACTATCATACTCCTCTGCTTCAAACTCAAAAACTATTTATTCTTGTCATCTATATAGATCGGAGGTATGTACTGCTCTTTGATCTTTTCCAGAAAATACTCCTAAGTGAGTGGATCTGGTGCCTCAGAACTTTGTGATGTTGATTGTCACAAATCATATGCATTCTCATGCAGAAGAGATACCACATACTTGTACTTTTGGTCATCTGTGCAGTGTTGCTGATCAAAAACTCTTTCTGCCCTTTCTAGCCAAAAATTTGCCACTGAAGTAACATCCTCCCTTCTACCATAGAAATCCAAAGCCCCTAGATTTCACAACCTCTCAAACTATAACACAAGTGGGGCTGACTATGCATTCCTTTATAATTGCTCAACTACATTTCTCAGGAGCTCAGTCTGTTCGGTACTAGCACTCAACTGACCATGTGATAAAGTGGCGCTAGATCTAGATGCAATAGCTTAACGATGACTGGGTCGCGATGATACCTCAATCTCTATAGGCTCATTACTCTCAACCTGCTCGATGATAATTTGCCAGGATCCGGAATCCATATTCTACCTATATCATAAAAAAATAGTGGTGTTAATCATTGAGAAACAACTTTTATATATATAAATGTGAGCACACACATGATATGCAATGCTTAATAATTTCAAAACTCATTTTGAAATCCCAAAATCGCCCAAACCAAGATTTGATACAAAAAACTATATAACACCCCCTCACCCTACCCAACGAGCGGTCGGATAAAGAAATATCACAATACTCTCTATCGAAAAATAATTATTAAATATTGAAAACCATAACATTTTTTTTAAACACATCTCCAAACACAGTAATTACAATATGGTTCATAATACTGTGACAAATAAAAATCCATAAACATTTTATTATTACAAAAGAAATATGTAACAAAAGCCTTTTTAAAGCACATTATAAAAATTATGATGCATTACAAATACAAAATATGGGAATGTAGGAAAATATAGAGAAATCCAAATGTGAAACCCACTTTGTGGTTCTGTTGCTTCTTTACTAGATAAGGATTCCACAAGCTTTAACTACTACTTTTATCTACTATCCATAATCACTTCATTATATCTATGCAAGAAAAACACTCATATGCTCAACTCTATGCTTATTGGTCTATACGAAAAGACAATATACAATAATATGCAACATACAAACATATGTACCATATAATCCATTTTATATAACAACCATCATTACTCTCATTCATCTATTTGCACATGTACTAATTTATAGTTTAAGTATAATAAATGTGCGTTATAATAAAGTATTAACTTAACATATTTTATACTACATGTCAGGTATATATCAAATATACATATGGTAAACAAGAAGTATATATATATATATATATATATATGTCAGGTATACATATGGTATAGAATTAGTATATTAATATATATACTATAGATATGGTAATGTAAGGTATACATATGGTATACAATTTGTATATGTAATATTATTCTTTTTACTTTTTATTATTTTGTTGTGTCAAATGCCCAATCCAGATACTAGAAGATAGTTAAGAGGAATAAATATATGGGCAGCATGGGATAATGTATGTCTAAATATAACAGGTAGTTTTTTGCCTACGGGTGTTAAACGCCTACGGGTACTATGACCTATGGCACGAAATCTACGGCTTTTACAGTCTATCGTCTCTAATTGGCACACCAACTTATCTACTCATTTTAGTTTAGGTTAGACACATAATATTAACTCAACATTTTTTTTATTTCTTATAAATTAATATGATACAACCACTGTCTCTTATCTTTCATAATATAATGTACATATTTTTTTATTTTTAATTATTCTATGCTATAATTGTTTTTGCGCTATCATAATATGCTCAAAATAATATTAATTTAACTCAATTTCAAATTATCATAAGTAGTTTCGGTACAACCATAATAATATTTTTTAATTCTTAAAATTATCAAATATGCATCTCAAGTTAAAAATTGTGTTCCAATTTTTTATTTTTAGTACATATAACTCAAATTACCATTTTCCATAGTTTCACATATCAACTTTTAAATCATATTTAACCTTAAATTCACCTTAATATTATTTTAACTCTAAATTCATGCAAATTAAGCAATTACATGCATTTAAATCACATATTTAGCATACTAAATAATTTAGTCATGAAAGTGCACATTTAATTTATATGCTATTGTCTAAAAGTATGCTTATACATTACTATTTTGTTAGGCTTTTTAAGCTTTTTCTTTCTTTTATTCTTCTCCTCTATTACTTTTTTTTCCCTTCAACTTGAGTACTTAAAACATACAAAAATTCTATTAATCATTTCTCATCATAATATCTCTAACACTTATTCTCTCTCTATAGCCTCTAAACTCTCTCATCCAAACCAAGCTCTAATTGAGTTTAAAACACCATTTTCCTTTAAAGAAAGTTGTAGAGATAAAGAAAAAGATCATACTTTCACCCTTTTTCTTTCATGGCCACCCGAAAGAGAATTTCTTTCTCTTCCTTTCATGCTTAATTTCCATTTTTAAGCCTTCCAATGGTTTCCTTAAACATTTATACGCATGGAAATATCTTTTCCCTAATTTTCTCTCCATTTTTCTCACTTTCTCTCTAAAATAGATAGAGTTTTGGCTATGGTGGATGAAAAAACTTGGGTTGATGTCTTTGTGCAGAAAAATGAAGATGAAGAAGAAAAAAAGAAAGAGATAAGAAAAAAGAAAATAATTCAAAAGTGGGGCCCACCAATTTTGGACAAAACTTAATATTTTTTACTTAATCTCATAATTTAATCTTTTTTCTTTATGACATGGCTGACCAACAAACCATAATTATGTCCAAATAATATTTAATTGATAAATATCTTATTTGATCCTCCAATATTTGGTAAATTATAAATTTATCTCAAAAAATTTTAAAATTTTCAATTAGGCCATTTATCGTAATTTATCATCTTTACAACCATAAAATATTTTATTTAGTATTTGTATAATTATTTATCACTATTTTAATTTTTATGTGGTCAAAATTTGAATTTAGACTCTGATCGAATCAATTAGTCAATTTAGCAACACACACGACTCAAATCATAAATTAGCAGATATGACAATTGGATTGTAAATGATATGTTATTTTCACAACTCATTTCTTTTTTTACTTGCAATCCTTTTTTAAATAACATTATCTAGAAATATGACCCCTTTTGTTGCAATAAAAACATGTGTCATGAGAAAACAATATGTGAAATAGTTTTATTAAAATATATATTATCTTTAACATATTTTACAAAACCATAAACAATAATCCTTTTATCTTTTCTAAATTTATTTGAACATTCATGATATTTAAACATTTTATTTAAAACACATTTTTTTTTATAAATTTTTTTTCAATCTCCTTATTTTTATTTTCAATCTATTTTTCAACAAAAATATTTTGTCTTGCAATCTCATTATGAAGATCAATAGCTTCCAATAACAAAATTTTCAGTTTGTTTCATAAAATCAACATGCTTTTTCAAAAGATCATCATACAGTATTTTCAAATCAGCATATAAATTTTCCAAAACTTTTTTTTCAACTTTTTATACTTATAATGCAACTCTTCAAAATACTTCCAAAAGTCATTATCATTAGAAGAGTTAAAATCACTTACCCATGAATTTTCATCAAAATTAAGATCCAAGGTCTCAATTTTTTCAACTTCTTCAATATCAATCATTAATGTCATATTTGTGATTTCCTTATCTTGCTATTTGGTTGAACTTGAGCATGATTCTTCGCTATTGCTCCAAGTTGCAACCATGACACTTATCTTTTGCTTCTTTCCTTTATGTTTCATCTTTGGATATTATGTTTTAATATGCCTAGATTGGTTACATTCATAACACAAAACATCATTGTTGTTCTGAGTATTCTGATGCTTTTATAATTTTTCATATTTTCTCTTGTTTTTGTGCTTCTTATGAGACTTTATTTTTCTTTCTTAAACATTCTTTTAAACCTTTTTACTATCTTTTCCAACTTCTCATCTCTTGAAAGTGAGCTGCTACTATCACTTGATGAAACTTTAAGTGTAATTTCTGTCTTTTTCCTTCTTTTTTATCTACAAGAATTTGACAATCTATTAGCATTTCATGGGATACTAAAGATCCAATTATCTCATCATATGAAAAACTGTGAACGTTCTTAGCTAGCAAAAATTTTTGATTCCCATCTTAGAGTCAAAGATCTTAGGAATTTCTTGATTTGATGAACTTCACTAATATTTTCTCCAAAAGCTTTGAGTGCATTTGTGATATTCACAAATCTATCACTTGCTTCATTCAAAATGTTTCATAGTTATTCACCACCACATGAAGCCTTGAGTCTCTCACTTCTTCGGTTCCTTTATAAGTTGTCTCCAACTTATCCCATATTTATTTTTTCATGTCACATCTGGATACTCGATTGAACTCATTTGTATCTAACCCACAAAAATAAGAAATTCATAGCCTTTGAGTTTGCTTTTACTATTTGTTTTTCATATTTGGTCATTTCCTTTATCTTATTCTTTGTTCCATTCTCTTTAGTAGAAAAAGTATAGCTTTCCAAAACTGATACCCAACAATCTAAATCATTAGATTGAAGAAAATGAGTCATTCATGCCTTCCAATATGCATAATTTTCACTATAAAATAAAGGATGTCGTGTGGTAGACCGACCTTTTTTAAATGAAGTAGCAATGGGTGGGAAAATAACATTGTTTGAGGTTGATGCCATATTTATGGATCTCTCCAAGGATTTAAGGCCTTAGGTGAAGGAAAAAAGACTTTAGTACCAAATGTAGGCCCTGAAATTGCTCAAGAGGGGAGGTAAATTTAGATTTTAAGACTTTTTGGCTCTTGTAAAATCACTCGCATTTTTAAAGTATTTTAATAGTATGTTCATACTAAGCAGATAACACATATAAGGATAATTTAAAATATTTTTCCAAAAAATCAAAGTTTATGACAAAATATTTATGAACCTCTAAAATTAGTTTTTATCAAATAATTCACCTATTTTACTTGCAACAAAAATTCAAACAAATTTAAGCGTAAATGGATTTTTGCTAAAATATTTTTAAACACCTTTTGAAAAAAAATCAAATTTGACATTTTTTCAACAAATTAAAATATTGAAGTTGAAAATAAGAAAACGAAAAATAACTTGTTACACTTGAATTTATAGTAGTTTAGCCCTTTGCCTACATCTACTCTTCAAAATGAAAATTTGAGAGTTTTGCTCCACTAATGATTTTTTTTTCAATGGCAAAAATCAAGTCAAATACAACCCTAGAGTTCTACCCAATTCTCTTAAGTTCAAGCCCATGTTTTCACATCACAAAGTTAAACTTGAAAACACTTTATTAGCTTTTATCCCAAAGGTGTTAAACAACCCAACAACCAAGTTTTAAAGCCTAACTTAACCCAGAAATAAACTCCTCACAAACTCAAAAGGTGATTTACACAGTGAAGAACTAAAGCCAAATGAAAGATGTCTAAGAATCAAGCTTAATTTGGAAGGAAAATGATTTAAGGAGAGTAGAACATTTTTCTCTTGTGAAATCTTTGATTTTTCAACATTTTAAATGTTCTTTCAATAAATATTTATAGTTTTAAGGTGAAAAACTAGCCAATAGAAACAAAATTTTATTTAGAAAAAAGTAGTCGTTATTTTGTCTTTTAGTAAAAAACTGTTAGTTATAAATTAGAATAATTTATTACAATACCAAATTAGAATACTTAAATAAAATACTGTATTAGAAAGCTACTTTTGTAACTAATGAAAAATGATTCTTTTTTTTTTAATTTTTATACTTTGGGTTGCACTTTTAGACACACAACATAATGACTTTATATTAATACTTTAATGTACCTCTTCTTGCACATGTGCCTATATTCTTGAATGTTCATATTGTTTCCAACTCTTGTATAACATAATCTAAAATTCACACATACACACACACGCACGCACGCACGCACGCACACATACACACACACACACACACACACACACACACATATATATATATATATATGACAATTCTAATTCCAAAATCATAGTTTTAAAATTATCAAAATAAGGGATACAAGTATTGTAGCCTTTAAACCAATAAACATAATATAAATCGGCACCTGGTAGTAACATGTTGACGCTGTGTGTCTAGAAATATAATTAGATTGGTGAATTTGCAACGTAGCGCCATCTCGCCTAACTAGCTCAACTAAACGAGTGGGTGATACAAAATCTAGTTTGCGGAAGACTTGTGAAATTTTAAAAGTTTTATTTTATTTGGAAAATTCTTTTTCATAAATACTTCCTTTGCATGTGAAACCATATTACATCTTTTGTATATAATTTTCCATAGAGAAATCTTTTGATCCAATAGAAAATATCATCATATATACATGAAAGAAATAATATGCTTGGGGCTTAGAAGACCCGATGTTTATAAAAATATATATCTTTACAAAAGCTACATATATCTCAAAATACAAGACATATATGCGAGTAAACAATCCAAACCCCTATGCAATGTACAAAATATAAAAGTATGACATACGATATCATCGATCAGTGTTGGGTCTGCATTATTATCTCTGATATTGGATTGACTTCTCTGGATTAACTTCAAATCTATCTACAAGGCTTTGACCTGTGTGGTGAAACGCCCGCATGCTAAGCTACTAAAAACTTAATAGTACATGTAGGCATAAAAATTCAACATGTAATCATACATTAAACAAATTCATGGTCACATATAAAATATCATGTCATGGTAGTAAAATCATAATCTTATGTAAATATTTTACCTTATAGGATGATTAACTCATTAAACATTGAACAATACGAAAGAGAACATATAATTCCTTTTTAGTAATATGTAACATATTAAATATGTATTTTTGTATTTTTGAACCTTTTTTTCATTTTTATTATGCTTTTAAATTACTTTGATATGATTGTCTAACAACTCTCAATACGGACTAATAAGATATGGACTGTGAATAGGGGGTGCTCTCCAAGCTTAAGTCACTCTGCCACTGTCTATAATCATGTATGTCAGTCGAGGCGTCTTAAGTCAATGGCGCTTCTAGAGCTTAAACCATATTGACGAGTATAAACATATGTGTCAGTCTAGGCATCTCAAGTCAATGGTGCTCCTAGAACTTAAGCCAAATTGAGGAGTATAGAATAATTGTATCATAATCACTATGATACTGAACCCTCTTAATGGCATGTCACCTATCCCATTTCTAGTCCTAGTATCAAACTTGGGCTTTACTTGTTCATATTATCTTATTATACTTCTTTATAACATTTACATCTTATAACATATATACTTTGTTCATATATAAACTCATCATGTAACATTCGTGTACTGATATTCATAGAAGCATACTTTACCATATCATCATGCAAGTATGTGAATAACCATTAGACATACAACATATATCATTTAAAGTAGGCTTCATAGGTGTGAACTATATGTTCACAACCGTGAAGTCTTATTCACAGATAACCCTACCCATTAACTAAACTGTGAACTTGGTCATGAAAGTTTATGTCTATTTTGTGCACATTCTTCACAGGCATGAAAAATAGTCACGGGTGTGATCTTGTTCGTGGGATAAGATTAGTCACAGACGTGAATATAGATTTTTCAGCAGTTAACAATATTAAAAACAAGCATTCATTACAAGTCGCATGTAAGGCTCTAAAGATTGTCACATGACAACTTTTTTTATCAACATTTTCATCACATCATGTATTAAAATATATTAAAATATCATTTAAACCCTCTTAGAACATATCTGAACATAAGTTACCCTATCAACTCATTTAATGTCAATTCATGCATTTATGGTTTAACGACCTCTTTTATAACCTCAATAGTATTTCATTTTACCTTTCCATACTTATAACAAGGTTCATTTCAAGAATTTCCATTCATGTCTCATATTTCTCATGGAATTCATTGCATTGCTTACTTTCATATCAACAATCAATTAGCATTTAAGGCATTCAAGAAATTTAACACATACAACATGCCAAAATTGAAATATATATATATATATATATATATATATATATATATACATACCTCTAATGGAGCTTAAAAAACTAAGCTTATCTCAAGCTTGTTTATCCTTTTAGTGGATTTCACCACCTCATCTTTGAACTCCTATCACATATAACATGTATCCATCAACTTCAATGAATAAAAAACTTAGCTTTTAAAAGTTATAAACCTCTTCAAACTTTAATCTTAACCCTCTTATATAACTTTTATCATATAAAACCTCATACTAAAGCATATAATAACCATAATCAAGCATAAAAAGAGTTCTATAAATATAAACACTCATGTTCAATTGAAACACAGACCCATATGGAAATGGATTTCTACCATAGTCGAGTTTTACATAGAAAAGGTTATGTAAACTTATACTGAAGAAGGAGAAATGTGATTTCTTACCAAAATCGAAGGAAACATGGCTGGGAAGAACAATTTCAGTCTCTTCATTTTTGGATTGGCCTCCTCAAGAACACAACCTTCCCCTTACCTTTCTCTATCAAGAACTTGATAGATTTGGTTTTTGATGTTGATTTAGGTGTTTAAGGTCTAGAAATCAAAAAGAATACAAGACTAAGTCTACGGTAGGAAGAACATTCGAGTTCTAGGATTTCCTTTTGGATTTAGTTCATAAGAGAAAGAAATAACAACTATGGAAATTTAATATCTGACGATGTTCACTGGTGTTACAACCACTGTTATGGTCATAAAATTAGCTTAAACCCATAATTCCATCTCGCGATGGTTCATGATCGTGAAAGCATTGTCACGGACATGAACCATGTGATATTTCTTTTTCTTGTTTCCTTTCAACTCTTTCCATATAGCCTAACTCTTATACACATACTTAACATTCCTTAATTCCTCTTATTTACTAGGCCTAATTACGAACGTTACATTTGTCTCCTCCTTAAAAACAATTTCATCATAGAAATTACCTGCAGTACTGTATTGGAATAGTTAGGAGTATTGTGCTTTTATCACCTTTTCATTTTCCCATGTAGCCTCTTCTGTTATATGATTCCTCAATAGGACTTTAACTAATGGTACACGCTTATTCATGAGCTTTTTGACTTCACGAGCCAATATCTCAATTGGCTCTTTCTCATATATAAGATCTGGTCTCATATTTATGCTTTTGGCTGTGATGACATGTGAAGGATTTGACCTGTACCTCTTCCATATGGAGACATGAAAAATATTGTGAATCTTACTCAACTCTGGTGGTAAAATAAAACATGTAGATGACTAGCCCAATCCATTTTAAGATCTCATACGGTCTAATGAATCTAGGGTCAACTTACCATTCTTTCTAAATCTTAGGACCTTCTTCCATGGAGAAACTTTAAAAAACATTTTGTCTCCTACTTCATATCTTTTATCTTGAGATCTGCATACGATTTATGTCTATCTGAAACTACCTTTAACCTTTCTTATATAATCTTCACTTTTTCCTTTGTTTCTTACACCAACTCTAGCCCCACTAACTTTTGCTCACTGAGCTTTGTCCAACATAATGATGTTCGACACTTCCTAGATTATAGTACCTCATAAAGAGCCATCTAGATGCAAGATTGATTGTTGTTATTGTAGGCAAACTCCATTAATGGTAGATATTTCTCCCAACTACCATCAAACTCTATCACACAACTTCCCATTATGTCTAGAATCTATATCACCCTTTCTGACTACCCTCCATTTGTAGGTTAAAAGTCGTATTGAACTTAAGCTTGGTACTCAAAGCTCATTGTAAAATGCCCCAAATTTGATATGTGAATCTTGGATATCTGTCCGATCTGATGGAGACTAGAACTCTATGTAATCGTATTATCTCATTCACATATAGCTTTGCTAGCTTGTTCAAGGAATAATCTCTTATGATATGCAATAAGTGCGCTGACTTCTTTAACCTATCCACTAAGACCCAAACAGAGTCGAACTTTTTCGGTGTTAGAGGTAACCCAACCATAAAATCCATCGTAATTCATTCCTATTTCTATTCTGATATTGTAATTAGCTGTATCAAACTTGAAGGTACCAATGTTTTATCTTGACTTGCTAACATGTCAGACATCTTGTTGTAAACTCTGTGATATCCTTTTTCATACATGCCCACCAAAGCCTTCATTTTAGAACACAATGCATCTTGTTACATCTTGGATGCATATCCAGTTTCATGCGCTTCTTTTAAGATCCCTACTCTATAATGCATTTTCACCTAACTAGAGCTAGCTCGGCTAAACGAGTGAGTGCCACACAACTTGTATGCGAAAAACCAATGAAAATTTAAAACTTTTTCTTAGCATCATGCCCATGATGACTTGCATAAAACATAAAGTAAGAGATAACATTTGACTTAACATTTAAAATCACAATTTCATAAAAATATGACTAACCCTTGTCCAGAGGTTTATAAAATATATACCTTTAACATGGATTACATAATTATTACATTTACATATATATATATACAAATAAACAACCCCTTTACAATGACATGTACAAAAATACAAATGTGTGACATGACATATCACCGACTTTTGTAGGGATTGATTTGTTGTCTCTGAAGTTGGGCTAACTTATCTTGATGAACTTCTATCTTTATCTACTTGGCTTCGACCTAAATGGAGAAAACACTTGCACGCTAAACTACTAAAAGCTTAGTGGTACATATAAGTATAGAAATTCTTACCTCATGTATCATACATCAAGTCATATATAAACATGGTATCATATATAAAGTCATGGCATGAGTGATAATCATACTATCATGTAAAATATCTTATCTTATAGGTGCGATAGTTTACTAAGCTTTGACAACAAAAACAAGAACATTTAACTTCTTTTAAAAGAATATAGCATGCTAACGATGTATTAATTTATACTTGTATCTTTGAACCTCTTTTTCTATTTCATTTCATTCGTTAATCAATTTAAAATCATTACCCAACAACTCTCAACATGAATAATTCAGACACGAGTTATGAACAGAGGCACTTTTCTAGGCTAAGCCACCATGCCACTTATAATCATGTGTCAGTCCAGGCTCCTCAAGTCAATGCTGCTCTTCGAGCTTAAATCATATTAGCTGAATAAATATATAACTTTTTCACGCAATATCATCAATAATTATGTGTTCCAGTCTAGGCTTATCAAGTCTATGACACTTTCTGAGCTTAAGCCACATTGATTGAGTAAACGTATAACTACAGTACCATAAATCCCATTAATAACATGCCATCTATCCTACTTATAGTCTTAGTATTGAGTCTGATCTTTACTTGGTCACATTATCTTTACTATAGCATTCGTATCATATAACACATATAATTCGTTCATGTGGAAATTCATGATATAACATTCTTATGTTAGAAATCATAAAAGCATAATTTAAACTTCTTATCATAAAGGCATGTGCATAGCCATTTCATTAAAACCATTTAAGAAAATAACATATGTCCTTTTAAACAGGCTTCATAGGCGTGAACTATATGTTCACAGATATGAACGCCTCAATCATGGGTAACCCTACCCGTGAACTAAGTCATTAAAGTTTCTGTCTATTTTGGGTATTTACTTCACGGTCGTGAAGAAATTATCATGGGTGTGACCTTGTTCTTCTGATGAGATTCACAGTCGTGAACACCTAATCATAAGTGTGAATTTGGATTTTTCAGTAGTGAACAACATTAAAACATGCATTTATTACAAGTCACATGCAAGACTCTAAGGATTGTCCCATGACAATCCTTTTCAATCAATATACTCATCATATTATCCATCTCATCATGTTAAAGCATCATTTAAACACATCATTATTCTGTTTACTCTTTTGTTCTAATAAGCCATCTTATTAAGCATTTATATTCTATATACATTTAACCATTTCTTACTTACCTCTTTCACCTATTAGGGCATCATCATTCATTACTCTATTTATTACCTCTTAGACACATTTATTACATAGACACAATAAGCATCATTAATACTCATTTAAGGCATACATACACTTCTCATACAATTACTCCTATTTCATGACATTAATTTCATCATTGAACTTTGCATTTAACATATAAAGCATACAATTCAATTACCACTTAATTAACACACAACATGCCATATTTTAGGAATTTGAATTAATATATGTATGTACCTCTAATGAAGCCTCAAAGACCAAGCTCCTCTCAAGCTCGTTTATTCCTTTGGTGGTTTTCACCACCTCTTCTTTCAACTCCTATCACATATAACATATCTATATCAAAATCTATAACCTTTAAACTTAGCTTTTAAATCTATAAAGATGAAAACCCTAACTTTAACCCTTCTTACAACCTTAATCCCATATAACTTCTTACCAACACTCGCTGTAACCTTTAGACAACTTGAAAATAGGTCTTTAACTATAAACTCTCAAGATCAAACTATAACCTAACCCATTTGAAATGGGTCTCTACATAAACGAACTAGACATGATGAAAGCTATAAAAGCTTGTAAAAATGAAAGGAAAATGTGATTCCTTACCTCAATTGAAGGAAACATAGCTGGAATGGATGTTTCGATTCCTCTCTTTCTTCTTAGGTTGAGACTCCTTAAGAATACCACTTTTTTGTGCGCATTTTTTTTACTAAGATCTTGTTTAAACTTTGATCTTTTGCTTGAGTTAGTTGTTTAGGGCAGATATCAAAGAAAAACATAAAAAAAATTGGTCTCTGACATGAGACAACTTTGAAATTTAGGGTTTCTTTTAATTTTTAGGTTGTGAACAAAAGAAAGAACAATTGATAAAATTTATATCTAATAATGTTCACAGGCGTGACAACTACTGTTACGATCGTGAATCTGCTTAAACCCATAATTTCACCTCATGATGTTTCGCAGTCGTGAAAATATTGTCACGGGCTTAAACCCTGTGACATTTCATATTCTTATATCTTTTCAACTCTTTCTCCATAACCCTGAATCACATACTTGTATCTCAATATCTTCTTCAGAAACACTTTGTCTCCTATTTCATATTATATCTCTCTTCTTTCAAGATCATACGATTTCTATCTATTAAAAATTGTCTTTAACCTTTTTTGTATCATTTTCTCTTTTTTCTCTGTCTCTTGCACCAACTCTAGTCCTACTTGTAACATCTTTGACCTTCCCCACATGCATTTCATTGAACATAAGCATTTTTCATACAATTCAATTGAACACATGCATTTCACACATATTTTCTTAGAAACAAGTTCATGGCATGCACTAGCTACGTGTCCTAGTATTTGGCAATTATATCGAGTCACACGTGTATCCTTATAACCTAAATATGGATAACAAAGTATTAGAAATGAATTGAATAAGGTGACTAAATTAAAGTAAGTAAAATGAATAGATTAAGATTAGTAAACATTTACATTGCTAATTTAGTTAAATCAGACCAAATGATTAAGCAGTATTATTGTGTGAATTAGTGAAATTATAAATATATGTAAATAATAATAATAATAATAATATAGAAAAAATAAAATGAAAATGACACAAAAGAGAAATAAAAGAGAAGAGAAGAGAAGAGAAAGGAGAAAAGAGATGAGAAAAAGATAAAAAGACAAAAACAAAAAGTTAGCTTTATCTTCCCATTTATGTCATCTTCTCTAGCCCGACTTCTTCTTCAATTTCCTCCATTTCAGACTTCAATTCATCCTTTTTTCACCTAGGTTTTGAAGCATATTGATCCCTTGCAAGATTGTTCTTGGTAAGTAATCAATTCTTATTGCTATAGGGTTGATTTGAGTTGCTTAGGTTCAATATTAGGCACTGAATTGCATCCCGATTTTGATATCCATAGAAATTGATTCTGGAAAATATTAAACTACAAACGTTGTTCCTTTATGTCTTAAATTTATGGATATGTAAATAATTTTTCAATATGTGGTGTATAGAATAAGATATCCTCTTCGTACTGAAACTGGTTAGGGTGTGAACCCTAACCAAGTTAGCTACTGTGTGCTTTGATTTTGAATATGTTAAAGAAATTATTTGAAGTCTCTCAAGACATAAAAGTTGTAGATATATGTGTGTTGTATTGGGATACCAAATTTCAGGTTCATAGGGTTTATACTTTGTGCGTTATGGGGAATGGAACCATGACTGTTCCATGGTTTGAACTGCGTATCGAGTGCCATGGGCAGATACAGTACCTTGTTTGGCTAATTTGAGCTTGTTAGAGTTAGATTCTATAAATGGTCAAAACATAAAAGTTATAGGTATATGGCTTAGCTAAATTTTGGTACTATCATCTTAATTGGGTATGTATATACTAAGTTATGGTCTTTAGAAGTCATACTGGTCCGGAAGCCAATTTTGTTTTGGACCAGTAAAATGTTTGTTATATTTTGAAGCCCTTAGAGACCTAATTGATACAAGTTGTAAACATGACAAATGTTTCATATGAACCCATATAAGTTTATGTAAAGTTGCATTGAAATAGGACTTATAGATTATAAGTTATGATGAACCCAAATGAGTACCCTGAAACTGCCTAAAGGCAGAAAATAAGATAGAAAACAGAACACTGTTAGAAATTCCACCAAATATTGTACAATGACCCAATTGGTCTGAAATTTTATTGTGTTCTATAATTATATGTTATTTTTAATTAGCAACACAAATAAGATTAATTGGTCAAGTATAGGAAACGTTATAGGCTAAACAGTCCCATAAGGTCACACTGCCTCATAGGAAAAATCTTAACTATTGACATGAACAATGCATATTAATTTGTTTAAGCCACATTAAGTCTCCCTAATCATGAGTTAATCGATTATGTTTTCATATTAGGCTCGCAACATATTGGAGACCCATAAGGAGCGAATAGACAATAAGTTAGGGGTCGGAATCAAAGGAGAACGGTGAGTCTAATTATCGATTGAATTCTTTAGTGCAAATGAATGTTGCTTGCTATGTGATTCATATGATTGTCATAATTGGTCCTTGATAATGTAATGATGGATAATTTGTGACATTATGGTACATATAAATGGTATACTTGTGGTATATTTGAAGTATATGTTTGACATATGTGATATATATACATGGTATATATATAGTATATGCAAGGTAAATGTGTGGCATATGAGGTATATATGTGGTATATGTATATTATATGTGATAAGATACAATGGATGATGAATGCTTAAATACAAGTGCATATGCATATGGACTAAAAAGGCATTGTGAGTAGTTAATTGATATTGTAAAGCAAAAGAAGAGGCCTATGGCCCAACAAATGTGCAAATGAAACAAATGATCAAACTAGCTAGCAAATGCAAATGCAAATGTTCATATGGAAACCCGGGGCAATGTCTGTTTAACTTGGTCACAATATAATGAAATAAGCAAAGCATTTGCATACATAAAGAGTATTGATTATATGTTTCAACTTTATTTATACATATATGATACTGATGAATGGAATGGATATATCGTATATATTAGATTTGTGATTTATTACTATGAGTTGTTTGGTACTTTAGAGCTCATTGGATGATTATTCTCACTGAGCCATAACTCATCAATTTGCATTATTTTTTAGGTAAAGAAAAGTGATAGCTCATTTTGAGTAGTGTATAGAAGACATGGAGCACAGGTCATTGGCCGAGCCTCATCACTCTCTCTCCTTGCATTTCACACAAGCATGAAAACATGTCATCTGTATTTTGGACTTATATGTTTGAATATGTATTATCACTCTAGATTAGATTTGAAATGTATAAATGAGAGCAACCCGTAATCCTTCGAATGTGAAGTTTATGTTTTAATATATATGATATAGTATTGTGGTTTTTAATGTTGACTTGAAAAGTCATTGAGTGATATTACAGGATATAAGACTTGTAAAGTCATTACTTGATTTTACAGGATATAATATGAAAAAAAAAATTTACTACCACTGTTATCAGGGTATTTTCTATTTCCAACATGCAGTATGTGATTATTTTATACATAAATAGGTTATACTTAAATGCATATGATGTGGTGTTACACTACTAACTTCCACTTATTGAGCTCTGTCGAAGATAATAATGGTCGACATTTCCTAGCATATAGTGCCTCATAAGAATCCATCTGGATGCTAGACTGATAGCTACTATTGTAGGTAAACTCCATTAATGGTATATATTTCTCCCAACTTCTCTTAAACTCGATAACACAACTTCTCATCATGTCTTACAAATTCTTTATCACACTTTTTGACTGACTGTCTATCTATGGGTGGAAAGTCTTGCTGAAACTAAGCTTGGTACCTAAAGCTTGTTATAAACTTCTCCAAAACTGAGATGTGAACCTTGGATCTCTATCCGATATGATGGAAACTGGAACTCCATGTAGTCATACCAACTTGTTGATATAAAGTTCTGTTAGCTTACTTAGAGAATAATCTATCCTAATAGGTAAGAAGTGTGATGACTTCATTAACTTATCTATTATGACCCAAACGACGTCGAACTTCATTGGAGTCATAGGCAATCCAATTACAAAATCCATCGTGATTCATTCCTATTTCCATTCCAGTATTGTAATCCGTTACATCAAGCCTGAAGGTATCTGATGTTCTGCCTTGACTTGTTGACATGGCAAACATTTGTTATGTCCTTTTTCAATCTTCTCCACTAATACGTTCCTTTTATTTTGTATTACATCTTGTTACTTCCCTGATGCATCATAAACTTGGTTTCATACGCTTCCTTTAAAATCCTTTGCCTCAATTCCATAACATTAGGCACACATAAGTGACATTGATAACATAAACTATCGTCTAACTCAACTGTGTACTTCAGTCTCTCCCCCCTGAAGACCAACTCGATGATCTCAATTAACTTGTTATCTTTTCTTTGTGCATTTCTGATTTCCTGGTTAAGAGTAGGTTGAACATGCAACTCTGCTATGGTCTTTCTACTCAATGTGTTGGCCACGATGTTGGCCTTACCTAGATAATAGTCGATGATATAGTTATAGTCCTTGATCAATTTTAGCCATCGTCCTTGCCTTAAATTGAGTTCTTTTCATGCCAGAAGATACTTTAAGCTCTTGTGATCGGAGTAGATAAAATACTTTTCCCCATATAAGTAGTGATGTTATATCTTTAGAGCAAATACTATGGCTGCTAACTTAAGATCATGTGTGGGCTAATTTTTTTCACACCACTTGAATTGTCTGGAAGCATAAACAACGACCTTTCCCTCTTGGATCAAAACACACCCCAAATCATTGTGAGAAGTATCACTATAGATGACATATTCTTTATTAGGAACTAGTTATGTAAGAATTGGAGCTTTTGTCAACACTCACTTGAACTTGTCGAAACTAGCTTGACACTTGTCATTCCACTCAAACTTTATTTTTTTTTCTCAAAATCCTAGTTAAATGAGAACCGATCAATGAAAAATCTTTCACAAACCTCCTCTAATAACCTGCCAAACCAAGAAAACTCTTTATTTTAGTCACATTATAGGGAGGCTTCCAATTCATGATTGCCTTAATCTTACTAGAATCAACTTTGATGTCATCTGCTAACACAATGTGTCCAAAAAAGGCTATTTCATCAAGATAAAACTCATATTTTGAGAGCTTGACATAAAGCATATGACCTCTAAGGTTCTGTAACACTATTATCGAATATTGATTATACTTTGCTTGGTTTTGATAATACACCAAGATGTTGTTAATGAACACAACTAAGAACTGGTCCAAGTATGGCCTAAAACTCGAATTCATCAAGTCTACAAAAGCTACTGGAGTATTGGTCAAACCAAATGGCATAACCAAAAACTCATAATGACCATATCTCATTCTGAAAGTTATCTTGGCTATATCTTTTTTTTATCTTTAATTAGTGATAACCCAACTTCAAATCGATCTTAGAGAACACTTTTTCATCCTTTAACTGATAAAAAAGATCATCAATCCATGGTAACAGATATCTGTTCTTAATAGTCACCTTGTTCAGCTGCCTGTAGTCTATGCACAACCTCATAAACCTATTTTTTTCTTTACAAACAAAACCGATGCACCCCAAGGAGATACCTAATAAAACCTTTGTCTAGAAACTCTTACAATTGAGCTTTCAACTTTTTCATATCTGAATGTGCCATTTTATAAGGTGCAATGGATATCGGTATTGTGCTTGGTGTGAGATCTATGGAGAACTCAACATCTTTATTTAGTGGTAATCTTAGTAGATCGTCTAGAAAGACATTTGGAAACTCCCTCATTGTAGGGATTTTTTGGAGATCTGGACCTATTTTTTTGGTGTCAATCATGTGAGCCAAATAAGCCTCACATCTTTTTCAAATCATCTTTTATGCTTTTATCATGAAAACCATCTGTGAAGGCTATGGAAACTTTCACCTTTAACTATCACCTTTTCTTGTTCTGAAGTCTTAAAAACAACCATATTAGACTGGCAGTTAACAATTGCCTCATTCTGTGAGAGCTAATTCATACCTAATATGACATTGTACTCATGAAACAATAACTCTATAAGATATGAACAAAACGCTTCCCTTGTGCAACCAAAGGGCAATTTTTGTATACCTGGTTCATAATAACACTATAGCCTAAAGGATTCGTAACCTCAATCTCAAATTCTAACTTTTTATGGTCATACAGTGCTGACTAGGCATGCTCATGCAAACATAAGAATGTGTAAAGCCTGGGTCTATCAAAGCATATAAATCTGAGTCGTGCTTAAAAAACATACCAACTAAGATGTCAGTGGCTCTCTGGTCTTTACAGGCCTTTACAACATATGCCCTAGCCGGAGCTCTAACATGTCCCGACTTGTTTACTGTCTCTAAAGTAGTCTGGCTACGTCTTGCATGACCTTCTCATGACTGGTTCCTATTATGAACTGGTGTTGATACTGCTGTCTGTGTGGGTGTAACATTTACTAATAAAGGGCAATCCCTCTTTATATGATCTAGGGCTCTGCATTTGAAGCAAACCCTTAAAACTAAGCGACATTCTCCTCGATAGCTTTTCTGACATGTCCCACATAAGGGAGCAAGATCTCTAGTTGTATGAGTACTAGTGTTGGTTGATGTAGTCTTAGAGAGTGATCCCCTTCTGAACGAATAGGATTGAGTGTGACTCTGTCTTTTATTCTATCCCCTACCCTGGGAATTTTTTTAAAAGAATCGACATCTTTTACTAGCAGTCTATGCCACACTAGTTGTAGGTCTCTTGACATTCTCTTTTGTTTTTCTGTGTCAATACTGATAGCGGTAGACACAAGTGTAGAAAAGTCCCCAAACTGTAGGGAAATGACATGATATCCTATGTCATTATTCAAACCATCCTTAAAGCAGTGACACTTATCACTTTCATCCCCTATAAGATTGGGGGAATATCTATTCAACCGTGTGAACTCCTTTGCATACTCAAAAACTATCATGTCTCTCTATCATAAATTCAGGAATTCCCTTCTTTTCTTAACTATGTAAACTCGGGGCACAAGTTCTTTCTTGAATTATGAAATAAAATACTCCTAAGTCGGGGGTTGTAGAGTCTATGGCTTATTTAGAACTAATTTCTAACATTCATATGCATGTTTCTATAGAAACAATATTGCATATTTAGCCTTATGCTATTCGACACATTTTAATTCTTTAAAGACTCGCTCGGTCTTCTGTAGCCAAAACTAGGCTGCGGTAGGATCATACTCACTTCTATCTTGAAAATCAGTGGCCTCATACGTTTGGAGCCTATCTATTTTCATCTTTAGTGCCTCTGGTGGTGGTTGTGGAGCTGATTGTCGTGGCGTTTATGGTATGGCCTGAGCCAACTGTTGCAAGATGTCGACCATCTACTGCATGATCGATATAACACATAGATTCGCTTATCTGATAGGTGGCTGCTGAGGGATTGTAGTAGCATTTATACCTTATATACTTGAAGCACTAAGCTTAGTAGTAGCCCTTATATCAGGAGAATTGTTGCTCTCAGTAACATCATATGCTTTTAGCTCCATCTATACCTTATACTCCTACAAGTCGATAGAGAAAGCCCATATTAGAGACATATGTATGCAGCCTAGTGCCACACAATCTGTATATAGAAAACTTGTGAAATTTTGAAATTTTTTCTTTGCACCATGGTCATGATGACTTGTATAAAACATAAAGTAAAAGATAGCATTTGACTTAACATTTAAAATCACAATTTCATAAAAAAATATGACTAACCTTTGTCTAGAGGTTTACAAAAATACATGTCTTTGACATAGATTACATAATTCTTACATTTACAGACATGTATACAAGTAAATAACCCCCTTACAATGACATGTACAAAAATGCAAAAATGTGACATTAGATATCACCGACCCTTGTAGGGTCTAATATGTTATCTCTGATATTGGGCTAACTTCTCTTGATGAACTTTTATCTTTATTTACTGGACTTTGATCTACATGGGGGAAACATCTGCGTGTTAAGCTACTGAAAGTTTAGTGGTACATATAGGCATAAAAATCCTTACATGCAATCACGCATCATACATCAAGTCATATATAAACATGGTATCATATATAAAGTCATGGCATGAGTGATAATCATATTATCATGTAAAATACCTTACCTCATAGGTGCGATACTTTACTAAGCTTTGACAATATAAACATAAGCGTTTAATTTCTTTTAAAAGTATATAACATATTAACAGTGTATTATTGAATACTTGTATCTTTTAATCTCTTTTTCTATTTCATTTCATTCCTTAATCACTTTAAAATCATTGTCCAACAACTTTCAACATGAACTATTTGGATACGAGTTGTGAACATGAGTGATCATTTGAGCTAAGTCATTCTGCCATTATTTATAATCATGTGTCAATCCAGGCTTCTCAAGTCAATGGTCCTCTCTAAGCTTAAACCACATTGACTAAGTAAATATATATCTTTTTGCATGCAATATCATCGACAATCATGTGTGCCAGTCCAGGTGCCCATTGAACTTAAGCCATATTGACTAAGTAAATGTATAACTATGGTACCGTAAACCCCTTTAATGATATACCATTTATCTTACTTCTAGTCTTAATATCGAGTCTAGACTTTACTTATTCATATTATCTTTATTATAGCATTGATATCATATAACATATATACTTCATTCATGTCAAAATTCATCATGTAACATTCATATGCTAGAAATCATAAAAGTATACGTTAAACATCTTATCATGAGGGCATGTGTATAGCCATTTCATTAAAACCGTTTAAAAAATAACATATATCATTTTAAATAGGTTTCATGAACGTGAACGCCTTAGTCACAGGTAACCCTACCCGTGAACCAAACTGTGAACTGAGCCATGAAAGTTTCTGTCCATTTTGGGAATTTACTTCATAGTTGTGAAGAAATTATCGTGGGTGTAACCTTATTCTTCTTATGAGATTCACGGGCGTGAAAACCTAGTCACGGGCTTGAATTTGGATTTTCCAATAGTGAACAACATTAAAACATGTATTTATTACAAGTCACATGCAAGACTCTAAGGATTGTCCCATGACAACCCTTTTCAATCAACATACTCATCACATTATGCATTTCATCATGTTAAAACATCATTTAAACACATCATCATTCCATTTATTCTTTTGTTTTAATAAGCCATCCTATCAAACATTTATATTCCATATACATTTAACCATTTCTTACTTGTCTCTTTCACCTATTAGGACATCGTCATTCATTACTCTATTTATTACCTCTTAGGCACATTTATCACATTTATACAACAAGCATCATTAATACTCATTTAAGGCATACATACACTTCTCATACAATTACTCTTATCTCGTGACATTAATTTCATTATTGAACTCATTTAGCATATAAAGCATACAATTCAATTATCACTTAATTAACACACAATATGCCATATTTTGGGAATTTGAATTCATATATATATATACCTCTGATGGAGCCTTAAAAACCGAGCTTCTCTCAGACTTGTATATTCCTTTAGTGGGTTTCACCACCTCTTCTTTCAACTCCTATCACATATAACATATCTATATCAAAATCTATAACCTTCAAACTTAGCTTTTAAAGTTATAAAGATGAAAACCCTAAATTTAACCTTTCTTACAAATACTTGCTATAACGTTTAAACAACTTAAGGATATGTCTTTAACCATAAACTCTCAAAATCAAACTATAACCTAACCAATTTGAAAGGGATTTCTACCATAAACGAACTAGACATGATCAAAGTTATAAAAGGTTGTAAAAATATAAGGGAAACGTGATTCCTTACCTCAATTGAAGGAAACACATCTGAGATGGAAGATTTGATTCCTCTCTTTCTTCTTAGGTTTAAACTCCTTAAGAACACCACTTTTTTATGCTCTCTTTTTCCCAAAAACTTGTTTATACCTTGATATGTTGCTTGTCTTAGGTTTTTAAAGATAGAAATTAAAGAAAAACATAAGGAATTGGTTTTTGGTGTGAGAGAACTTTGAATTCTAGGATTTCTTTTGATTTTTAGGTCATGAAAAAAAGAAAGAACAACTGATAAAATTTATATATGATGATGTTCAAGGGCATGACAATTACTGTCACGGCCGTGAATCTACTTAAACCCAAAATTTTATCTCACAATGATTCGTGGTCGTGAAAGTATTGTCATGGATGTGAACCTTATGACAATTCACATTCTTATCTTTTTTCAATTCCCATAACCCTTAATCACATATTTATATATTTTCATTAGTATTAATTACTATGCTCTAATTACGGGCGTCACATAGTCTTAGCTTTGTAACATTAGGCACGCATAAACGATCTTAGTAGAACAACTGCCATCTGATTCAACTGTGTACTAGGGTCTCGCTCTCTTGGAGGCCAACTTGGTGATATTAACTAGCTTGTTATTTTGCATATGTGCATATCTGTTTTCTCGGTTGATCGTTAGTCGTATATGCAACTCTATTATGGTCTTTCTGCTTAAGGCATTGACAGTAACATTAGCCTTGTTGAATGATAATTGATGACACAATTATAATCCCATATCAACTCTAACCATTGCCTCTATATCAAATTGACTTTCTTCTATGTCAGAAGATATTTCAAGCTCTTGTGAATACTATAGATAAGATACTTTTTCCCATATAATTAGTGATGCCATATCTTTAGAGAAAACATAATGGCTCATAACTTAAGATAATGTGTGGAGTAATTCTTTTTATGTGGCTTTAATTGCCTAAAGGCATAAGCAACCACTTTTTCTTCTTGCATTAAGACACACCCCAAAATATTGTGAGGAGCATCATTGTAGATGATATACTCCTTATAGGAACTGGATGTATAAGAACTGTAGCTTCTATCAATATACACTTGAGCTTGTCGAAACTAACTTGACACTTATCATTCTACTTGAACTTCATATCTTTTCTCAAAAGTCTAGTCAAAAGAGAATCAATCAATGAAAAACCATTCACAAACCTCCTGTAGTAACCTGCCAAACCAAGAAAACTACTAATTTCGGTCATATTACAGGGAGGCTTCCAATTCAAAATTGTCTTAACCTTGCTAGAATCAACTCAGATGTTGTCTACTGACATGATGTGTCTAAGAAAAGCTACTTCATCAAACAAAAACTGACATTGGAGAGCTTGACATATAACTTATGATCCCTGAGGATCTGCAACACTGTTCTCAAATGTTAATTATGCTTTGCTTGATTTTGATAATACACCAAAATGTCATTGATGAAAATAACTACGAACTAGTCCATGTATGGCTTGAAGATCCGATTCATCAAGTCCATAAAAGCTGTTGGAATATTGGTCAAACCGAATGACATAACCAAAAATTCGTAGTGACCATATCTGGTTCTGAAATTTTTCTTGGCTATATCCTCATCCTTTATCTTCAATTGGTGATAACTTGACCTCAAATCAATGTTGGAGAACACTCTTGCACCCTTTAACTGATCAAATAGATCATCAGTCCGTGGTAATGGATATCGTTTCTTAATAGTCACCTTGTTCAACTATCTATAATCTACGCACAACCTCATAAAACCATTTTTCTTTTTTACAAATAAAACCAATACACCTTAAGAAGATATATTCGGCCTGATAAAACTCTTATCTAGCAATTCTTGCAACTAAGTTTTCAACTCTTTCATCTCTAAAGGTGTCATTTTATAAGGATCTATAGATATCAATGTTGTGCCTAGTGTGAGCTATATGGAGAACTTGACATCCCTGTTCTGTGGTAATCCTGGTAGATCGTATGGAAAACCATCTGGAAACTCCCTCACTGTAGGGATATCCTAGAGATCTATAACTATTCTCCTAGTGTCGACCATATGAGCTAAATACGCCTCACATTCTTTTTGAATCATGTTTTGCACCTTCATTATTATTATACCCATTACCTTTCCGTACACCTCTATGTATACTAGATGGATAAGAGGTGTTGCAGGAAATAAAATATTTTTCAAAAATATTTTTTTAAAATATATTACATATAAGAAATTTGCAATATATAAAATAAAATATTATGCATACACTTCCTAATAACATCTCGTTTTTACTTATATATATACATGGTATAATGAAATTTAAAAAAAAAACTTATTTATCAAAATAACAAAATACAATAAAAAGACCAATCCGCTTGGAGTGATTACCGTTGCTACTACTAAGCTCTATCATATGAAATCACTAATTATCGTCTCTTACAAGTCCAGACGTTGTCGGTTATTCTTGTAACTTACGTGAAAAAAAAGAAGCAAACTCTCGTACTGAGTGTATTACTCAGTGATGTAAAAAACTTATAATAACAGTCATTTTAATGAAATATAAATTTAAAGTGAAAATAATTCAAAAACTCAAATATTTTTTTTGTAAAAACAATAATATAATTTTTTTTATCCAGTTAAATTCATAATACATTACATCTCGAATTTCTTTATAATATATTTTTTATCCACCCACATATTATATCATCATAGACTGCTCCTAGAGAATCAAATAGGTGTTATATCACATATCAACAAAGAATCTACATAAATGCATATAATCCAAATATAATGTTACTCAGTTCACAAAAATGCACAAAATTGAAAAATGTATCAAGTGATCCACAGAAATACATAGAATCACGATATCTTATTTGTCCGCAGAAATGTATAGAACTGTAATTTCTACCATATTAGCATGATTAATATCCTAATTCACGTTTAGGCTAACATGTGGAGAAAAGTTTTCATATTCATAAATCAATTTATTTTGACATTTCATGGCATAAAAATAATTTTCACAAAAATAATTTATTACTAATTTTTCAATCATTTTTCATAAAATAAATAAATATTCTTTTATGCCAAAATAAATCTCATCATAAGGAAATTTCCATAAAATTTTTCACAGTATATTTAACATTTAAATTCTCTCAAAAATAATACAATATTCCAAATTTAATAATTTTAAAAACTCAATTTTTTTCACATAAAATAAATTTTCTATAATATCATAAATTATTTGAATATAAGAATTTCTTATTATTTCATAATTTACTCAAAACCAATTACAAGCATAAAAACCAATATAATAAAAATAATTGTACTAACCTCTTTATATTTTATGCTCTTTACTTTATCTCATATTGACGTCTGTTCTAATGTTGCGCCTAATAAAAAATAAATTTCAATTAATTACCGAGTCACACGAGATATATAATCTAATCAAATTTAAAATCTCTCGCATAACTTCTGTTCTTACGTACATCAATCATATTACAAATATTTTTCTTATTATGCTCATTTAACACGTAGTTTGAGGTCTAATCCATGACACCTTTTCTGATGAGATAAAAAATTTCAAATATTATTTTCTTTATTTTTCCTTCTCTAAAACTATTTTTATTAATTATTTTTATTTTTCCCTTAGATTTTATTTTCCACCCAAAATATTCCATAAATTTAATAATAAGTTCTAAAATTCAAAATAAATTTCTATATAACTCATTTTCTTTCATTTATCATCATCAATTTCATCAAAATAATATTCAATGATTCTATAATTAGACAAAAAATCTAAAAATTAACCAAAAAATCTATTATATTTTTCTCTCATTCCAAAAATTATTTTTCATCTCCAAACACTTCATTTAATTCAATTTTCATTATTTTAAGGTACAAATCCTTCAAAATAATTTCTAAAAAATTTGGTAATAATTATGAAAATTTCCAAAATTTCCATAAAAGTTTTTAAAAATTATTCTTATAAAAGTTTCACCATATCTAACATCCTTAAAGTCTCATTCTACTCATTTCTTATTTTTATCTAATATTTCCATAATTGTTTCTATAAAACTCTAATTGTTTTCATTATACTAATCCAACACACCACCAAACTAAAATATACTCACCACAATCATTCAAATCAACTTAAAACCATGAAAATTTGAAAAAAAAGTGAAAAAAAATCTCACCTCAAAATTTGTTGGAATTGTTTGCCACAAAAAGAATTTTCTTTCCCAAAATTTTTTCTCTCCACCCTAATTAATTCTCCATTCTTCAATGGATTGAGTAAAAATATTTTGAGGAGATGAAAATCAAGGAGAAGCTTCAAAAATCATATACGGTGGTTGGCCTTGTGAAGAGAAAGAAGATGCATAATTTTTTTGTTTGAAATATTGAATATTTGGTAATTTTTGACTTTTATAGCCAAATTAATGGCTAATTAATTTTAATTAAGCTTAATTTTTATTCCTATTAATTAATTAAAGTTAATCAAGAATATATTTCGGTAGATATTCAATTAAACCCAAACAAAAATTTGACTTTTGAGTATTTGCACCAATTTCTCCACTTTTCAATTTAATCCTTGAACAAATGTAATTTATCTAATTTCATATCCCATATGACCTTATCTCCTAAAATTGAACATATTAATATTATCAGAAAAAATTTTCTATTCAAAATGACATTTTCAATTTTGCAAAATGACCACTAGTACAAAAATTAAGTTTTTGTGATTTAGTTATTTTTGTAAATTATCTCCATAAAAATTCATCTGAAATCCAATTTCTAAAATTATTAATTTTAAAAATTTTAGAATTCAGTTACGATTATATCGACACTATTGCGATTATGAATGCATATCTCTAACTCTTGGTAAAAACATCGGACTGTAAATCTACACCGGGGATTGTATTTGAACAAATTGGAGTCCTTAAGCTTAAAATTTCACCTTATAACTCCACATATGATCTTAAAAATAATATTCTCTATGCTCTAGTATGCTTAACTTATATTTTCACCATCAAGAAAAAAATCCCAAATTTTGGTCCAATCTGGTACCTCGGTTTGTGTGCATAACACGAAATCGCAATGATTCATTAAATCCATTTAATATTCTTATTAAACATATTATTTTCATAATAAAGTAAATTTATCACATTTATTTGTTTGTATTTAGGCTCTGATTAGTATACCTCTATACTGCGGTATAGTCAGAGTCTAAATCGCGAACGTAACAATAATAAAGACCATTTATGGAGGTTGTGGAAACTTCTCACATTCTACTACCACTTCTTCTTGTTTTGGAGTCTTAAGAATAATTGTCTTTTACCGGCAGTCCACAACTGCCTCATGTGGTGAGAGTCAATCCATACCTAATATGACATCGTACTCATGAAAAGACGACTCTATAAGATATGTGGGAAACTCTTTCCCATGCACAACCAAAAGATAACTTCTGTATACCTAGTTCACAACTATACTGTGGCCTAAAGGGTTTGTGATCTCAATCTTGAACTATAACTTCTCTATTGTCATACTGTGCTGACTAGGTGTGCTCATGCATATATAAAAATGTGTAGAGTCTAAGTTTATTAAAGCATATAAATCTGAGTTGTGTAAAGAAAATATACCCACTATGACGTATGTGGCTCCTTGGTCCTCACGGGCTTTCATCACATTTGCCCTAGCCAGAGCTCTATTGGATCGCAACCTGTTCACTGTCTCTAAATCAATCTGACTAAGTCCTACATGATCTCCTCATGTTTGGTTCCTGTTTTGAACTGGTGTTGATACTATTATCTGTGTGGGTGTAGTATTTGCCAACCAAGGGCAATCCATCCTCATGCGATCTAGGGTTTCGCCTGAAGCAAGCCCTTGTATTAACCCAACACTCTCCTTTGTGATTCCTCTAACATGTCCTATATAAAGGAGTAAAATCTCTAGTTGTATAAGTACTGGCAATGCCTGATTTAGTCTTAAAGAGTGGTCCCTTCATGAAAGAACTAGAATGTGTGTGACTTTGTCCTCTGCACTATCCCCTACCCTGGGACTGTTCTGAAAAGAATCGACCTTTTTTGCCGGTAGTATGTGCCACACTAGTTGTAGGTCATCTAATGTTATCTTCTGCTATTCTTTTTCTTCTTTTCTCTATACTAATGGCGACAGACACAAGTGTTGAGAATTCCTCAAGCTGTAAAGAAATGACATCATATACTATGTCATCATTCAACTCATCCTCAAAATGACAACACTTATCACTCTCGTCTACCAAGATACCAGTGGCATATTGGCTCAACTGTGTGAACTTCTTCACGTACTTAAAAACTGTCATGTTTCTTTGTTGCAAACTCATGAATTCCCTTCTCTTCTCATCTATGTAGACTTTAGGTACATATTCCTTTTTGAACTCTGCAACAAAGTACTCCCATATTGCCCAAACAATGAACCAAGAAGAGGGTTGAATTAGTTATGAAATAAAAATTTATTTACTTTAAGTGCAGAATAAAATTAAATAGAGTTGGAAGGAAAGATATCACATACAAGATTTATAGAGGTTTGAATATTAATAAACCTTACTCTTCTCCTCAATCTCAATTGAGTGTTTTACTAACACACTAAGTGTTATAATGAAGTTTTACAAGCTCACTCCCAACTATGATGTTTCTCTCAATGGCTAACACCTAACCCAGAAATTCTCTTGCATTTTAATGGCTCACACAATAAATCAATTCCTTGTGTTTTATGGCTCACACAATAAACCAATTCCTTGTGTTTTATGGCTCCCACAATAAACCCTTACAAGTGTTTCAATCTTAACCCAATATACCCAAACTCACTTGAGTAATTGTTTATAATGAAAACACTCACCAACCTACAATGCTCATTAATTATGAGTAATTAGTTTTTTACAAAGAATAAGAGTTTTGATGAAAATTAGTTAATGCACAAGGCTACAACAAGATTAAAGATTCAAAGTGATTGTTGTTCTTTTTTTTTTAGGATCCATAAATTACTTTCATTTATACTTCCTCTACGAATTATAGCCGTTTGGGTGCATTTAATGCGAAAATAGCCGTTGAACCAACTCTTAACTTCATGTCTGACATGTTTCTCTGTCCTCATTCACGGGCATGAATATATGTGTTACAGTCGTGAATGTTCTTCCAAGTCGTGGTCCAAGTGATGACTCTGGTCGTGAAGCTCTCTAGAAAAATTTGAAGTGTTTGATCACGGGCATGAATATTCTTCCAAATTGTGGTCCAAGTGGTGACACTGATCGTGAAACTCTCTAGAAGAATTTGACATGTTATCTCACGAGAGTGACTATCTTTCACGGGCGTGATTGATTTAATCATTCACGATTGGTATGATCCTTCATGGTCGTGAACTTTGAATGGTGCAAAGTTGTCGCTAAGCTATATTCACAGGCATGACATAAAGTAGTCACGGGCGTGACTTTGCTATTTCTTTTGATTTTGGTCTTCAAAAGTTGCCTTTCATTCTTACATCATATTTTATTCAAGATATATCTTGTTTAACATACTTAGAACACAAGCATTGTTAAATACATTATTGTTATTTTATTTATTAGCATAAAAATGACGAAAATACCTCTCAAGGTTCAACAATCTCCCACTTTTTGATGGTGACAAACAATCTAGCAATATGTGTAACATCCTCGACCTTCCCCAAATGCATTTCATTGAACATAAGCATCTTGCATACAATTTAATTGAACACGTGCATTTCACACATATTTTCTTAGAAACAAGTTCATGGCATGCACTAGCTACATGTCCTAGTATTTAGCAATTATATCGAGGTACACGTGTATTCTTATAACCTAAATGATAATAACAATGCATTAGAAATAAATTGAATAAGGTGACTAAATTAAAGTAAGAAAAATGATTAGATTAAGATTAGTAAACATTTACATTGCTAATTTAGTTAAATCGGGCCAAATGATTAAGCTGTATTATTATGTAAATTAGTGGAATTATAAATATATGTAAATAATAATAATAATAATAATAATAATAATAATAATAATAATAATAATAATAATAATAATAATAATAATAATAATAATAATAATAATAATAATATAGACAAAATAAAATGAAAATGACACAAAAGAGAAATAAAAGAGAAGAGAAGAGAAAAGAAAAGAGATGAGAAAGAGATAAAAAGACAAAAACAAAAAATTAGCTTTATCTTCCCATTTATGTCATCTTCTCCGGCCCGACTTCTTCTTCAATTTCCTCCATTTCAGACTTCAATTCATCCTTGTTTCACCTAGTTTTTGAAGCATATTGATCCCTTGCAAGGTCGTTCTTGTTAAGTAATCAATTCTTATTGCTATAGGGTTGATTTGAGTTGCTTAGGTTCATTAATAGCCACTGATTTGCAACCTGATTTGGATGCACATAGAAATTGATTCTGGAACAGTTTAAAACACAAACGTTGTTCCTTTATGTCTTATATTTATGGATATATAAACGGTTTTTCATGATTTGGTGTATAGGAAGAGAAATCCTCTCTCTACTGAAACTGGTCAGGGTGTGAACCCTAACCAAGTTAGCTACTGTGTGCTTTGATTTAGAATATGTTAAAGCCATTATTTGAAGTATCTCAAAATCTAAAAGTTGTAGATATATGTGTTTTGTATCGGTATACCAAATATCAGGTTCATAGGTCTTGTAAAGTTTGAGTTATGGGGAATGGAACCATGACTGTTCCATGGTTTGAACTACCTACTGAGTGCCCTGGGCAGATCTAATAACTTGTTTGGATAATTTGAGCTTGTTAGAGTTAGATTTTGTAAATTATCAAAACATAACAGTTATAGGTATATGTCTTAGATAAATATTGGTACTAATTTAAGCTTAATTGGTTATGTATAAACTAATTTATGGCCTTTGGAAGCCATACTGGTCCGGAAGCCAATTCTATTCTGGACCAGTAAAATGTTTGTTATAATTTGAAGACCTTAGAGACATAATTAATAAAGGTTACAAACATGAAAAATGTTCCATATGCACCCATATAAGTTTTAGTAAATGTTCATTAAAATATGACTTATAAATTATAAGTTATGATGAACCCAAATGAGTACCCTGAAACTGCCTAAAGGCAGAAAACAGAACACACTTAGAAATTCTACAAAATATTGTACAATGATTTATTTGGTCTGAAATTTTAATATATTCTATACTTATATGTTATTTTTAATTAGGAATAAGAATTATATTAATTGGTCAATTATAAAAAAAGTTATAGGCTAAACATTCCCATAAGGTCACACTGCCTCATAGGAAAAATCTTAACTATTGACATGAACAGTGCATATTAATTTGTTTAAGTCACATTAAGTCTCCCTAATCATGAGTTAATCAATTATGTTTTCATATTAGGCTCACAATATATTGGAGACCCACAAGGAGTGGATAGACAATAAGTTAGAGGTCGGAATCAAAGGAGAACGGTGAGTCTAATTATCGATTGAATTCTTTAGTGCAAATGAATGTTGCTTGCTATGTGATTCATATGATTGTCATGATTGCTCTTTGATAATGTAATGATGGATAATCTGTGACATTGTGGTACATATAAATGGTATACTTGTGGTATATTTGAGGTATATGTTTGACATATGTGATATATATACATGGTATATGTATAGTATATGCAAGGTATATGCGTGAAATATGAGGTATATATGGAATATATGTATGTTGTATATGATAAAGATGCAATGACTGATGAATGCTTAAATACAAGTGCATATGCATATGGACTAAAAAGGCGTTGTGACCAGTTAATCGATATTGTAAAGCAAAAGAAGAGGCCTATGACCCAACAAATGTGCAAATGAAACAAATGATCAAGCTAGCTAGCAAATGCAAATGCAAATGTTCACATGGAAACTCGGGACAATGTCTGTTTAACTTGGTCATAAAAAAATGAAATAAGCAAAGCATTTGCATACATATGGAGTAATGATTATATGTTTCAACTTTGTTGATATTTATATGATACTGATGAATAGAATGGAATACATGGTATGTATTGGATTTGTGACTTATTATTATGAGTTGTTTGGTACTTTAGAGCTCATTGGATGATTATTCTCACTGAGCCGCAACTCATCAATTTGCATCATTTTTCAGGTAAAGAAAAGTGATAGCTCATTTTGAGTAGTGTATAGAAGACATGGAGCACAGGTCATTGGCCGAGCCTCATCACTCTCTCTCCTTGCATTCCACACAAGCATGAAAACATGTCATCTGTATTTTGGACTTATATGTTTGAATATGTATTATCACTCCATATTAGTTTTGAAATGTATAAATGGAAGCAACTCGTAATGTAATGGCTGGGCTACTGGAATCGCGGTCTCTGTCGTTTGCCACAGTAAGCCCACCCATCATCTCACTGAGACCAACGGGCTGCCGGGGTCCATGACCCAATACCTTCAACCCATCACTGGATACACAGTCAACGCTGCTTGCCACAGTAGGTTATTGGAGGCAAGAGTCGAACCCTTGACTCCCTTTAGCCTCAGTAAGAGACTACCAATTGTACCAAGCAACATTGACTATGTATCCAGTGATGGGTTGGAGGTATTGGGCCATGGACCCCGGCAGCCCGTTAGTCTCAGTGAGACGGTGGGTGGGTCTACTGTGGCAAACGACTGAGACCGCGATTCCAGTAGCCCAGCCGTTACACGTAATCCTTCGGATGTGATGTTTATATTTTAATATATGTGATATATCGTATTGTGGTTTTTAATGTTTACTTGAAAAGTCATTGAGTGATATTATAGGATATGAGACTTGGAAAGACATTGAATGGAATTACAGGATATAAGACTTGTAAAGTCATTAGTTGATTTTACAGGATATGATATGAAAAAAAATTTACTACCACTGTTATGAGGGCATTTTCTCTTTCCAACATGCAGTATGTGATTATTTGATACATAAATAGGTTATATTTAAAGGCATATGATGTAGTGTTACAATATGTGCTTCTAAAAAGGTTTCCCTTTAAAATATGCTTAAAACAAAGTAATAGGGTGCAAGAATTGAAAGACGTATAACATGATTATTTGCTAACTAGTTAAGTATATGCAAGTCATATCCTAAGTATATCAAAGTTATTTGCTAACTAGTTAGGTATATGTAAGGTATATGTGAGGTATATGTTATGCATAAAAAATTTACATATTCAATCCATACATTGCATAATAACATATATCTATTAACCACACATTTGCATATATTGCTAGGTTCTCCCTCTTTTATCATCAACAAAAATAATGAATTGATAATAAGATAATTGCATTAAAAGAAGGAGAAAGATTACAAAGTTAAAAAAAATAAAGTAAAGTCCTATAACATTAAAAATAAATCTACTACATGGAAACTAGGACTCTAATTAGACTTCAAGCCTGATAGATCATCCCTAAGGCGTGCTACCTCTGCCTCTAGGCTATCCATTCGAGATTTTATGAAATCTTTGAGGTTTTCCAATCTCTCATCGATGGATGCCTGTATTAAGTCAAAACGAGGTGCTAATAGATCAGCAACCTGCTGCGCCAAGCTGGGTGTGGTAGAAGCTGATGATTGACCAACCTCTTGCTCAACCTCTAGTGTCACTATTTTGACTCGGGCTCATTTTCGTTGCTGGATACCCTAGAGGCTAGCTTTGAAATTATCAGTGTCATAGTCTTTCCAATCCATTTCACCAGCTGGAATGGTGAAATGGTAATAGACATTATTTTTGTAAATAATGCAGACTGCTGCTCCCATCTTTATGAAGGACTCAACATCTAGCCGGTTTCGAGGATGTGCTGGAATAATATTGTAATTATGCTCATCAAGTTTTAGATATCTGAGTTCAATGGCAAGATGGGTCAGATACCCACCAATCAAGATGTCTTCCGATGTCTTTGTTGCAATTGAAAAAAAGATGATTTGCAAACCAACGAGACAGAGCTACGGTTAGACCTCTTCGTGCCATTTCCAATAGGAAGAGCTCTGATTTTCTGATTGCTCCGTTGTTATCTCCTCTAGCAAATATACTATAGGTAAGAAACCTATGTAAATATTTATGCACAAGGGACCAAAGATGTGTGCTCTTAGTTTTCTTCACATTCCAGCTACATTCCAACCCCAAAATGAGTCCACGCCGGGTTGACATAGAATTCCATTTTGCTCTCATTGAGAATGCCATCTGAGGGAAGCTTGAAAATAGTGCCAAACTCTGCTGCAAAAAAGTGTTCAGATGCTTACAGAGTTGGAATTTTACAGTTCTAGTGGGAGAGACTTGCAATGTGTTAAAGAACTTGAAAGTTGGTTCCCTTAGTGTTGGCCGATGAATGTCTACGAAATCCTTAAGATGACAAGCTTGCAATTGTTTTTTCATGCTTGTCTCAAGACCAAGAGTCCTGATATCACTCCATTTAAAGGAACGAGACAAAAGTAGGGGTCTTTTCTTTAAAACGACATATCTTGGATGAAATGCTCTGGAATTATGTTGAGAAGGTAGTCCATGTGGTGTCTCGGAGCATGAGATTTCTTCCTTGTGCCTTTAGATAAGTCGGGTTCCATTGTGATAATTTTGGAACAAGGATTTGGAGAATGATTTTTGGACCAAGGGTTTTAATTCTTAATTCTTAATACATTTCTGAATTATTATTTATTAGTAAAATTGATTGACAATGTAATTTTATATTTATAATTATTTTTTAATAAATTATAAATTTTCCAATTATTATAATTTTTAAAAGTATATATATTAAAAATAAATATAAAATATGAAATTGATTATCATTCTCATTATAATGTTTAACCAAATATAAGTAAGTGAAATTTTATTTCCATTATTTAATGAATAAAAAATAAATTAAATAACATATTAAAATCAATTATTTTCATTTTCATTCCCCTTTATTTCCATTTCTATTCTTACCCTTAAGCTAAACGAGTTTTAAGTTTAAAATGATAAATTTGTAAGTTGTAACTGATAAATCTGTAAATTCAAAACGATAAATCTGTAAGTTATAATTAATAAATTTATTTTATATTATTATTTTACTAAAATTTAAAATGTACGTTTTATTTTGTTTCATACATATAAAAAAAATGAAGTGCATAATATAATATGAATCGGAATTCACAATATAACAACCCTCAAATATATGGTGTTTCAAAAGCATTTGTGGAGTTGGATGTTGAATTAATTATATCCATACTCTTTAGTTTAAAAATTCAGATTTGTTACATTTAGGGTTTGTTATTAATATTCAATTTCTACTTGAAAATGCATTTGCAAATACTGTAGAGTTCCAAATTTTATTATTAAAATTAGCAGTTTTAGGTTTTTTTAATCTTTTTCTTTTGTCACAAAAAAAAAAGAAGGGTAATCGGGTTCGATCTAGCAACCTCCATACAGCTCCACTCCACTCCACTCCACTCCACTCCACACCACACCCAATCCAGCTCGATCTCGAGCCGGAGCGAAAAGAAATTAAAAAAAAAGGTCGGACCTAACGACAATTCCAATAGTCCAGCCTTTCCTCATTGCAATTGCAGGGTATCGTTTGACCTGTTTCTATCCATCTGTTTATTGTCTCTCAATCAAATTTCTCTAATTCTCTTCGCAGTCGTACTGATTGGATTTAGGGTTTTCGTTACTCAATTCCCGATCTAATCAATATCAATTTCTGCATCTCTTGTTTTCCTCATCTTCTTCTCTAGATCGGAGCTGGAAGTAGCATTATTCAGCTGTTTTTGCCATTCAATTCAGTCCCTGCCGTTTTCCTTTTCATCGCACCGTCTCTAATACAGTAGCCTAACACAACAATACTTCGCCGTTATTATCATTCTTCTATGCCTAGAACGCTAAACGAAAGACAAATCTGCATCTGGTGACTCTCCACTGCGCCGCCCCGACCACCCGCGCCGCCGACTTTCAAGCTTTCCTTCTCCTGAAAGGTAGGTTTCATCTGATGTTCGTGGAATTGTATAGTTCTTTCGTTTAGGAGTCAGTAGGCTTTTATGAAATTCTTGATCGCTAAGAGACTTATAGCCGTGTCATAGGATTGCATTGTGATCTGATCAACTGCGGGGCCTCGAAACTGCACAAAATCCAAGGTTGCAAATGTATTCATGTTGCTTAAAATGTTTAATATCTGCCTCTTTGTGTAATCTACTACAATTATTGTATGTAAAGTATTGTTTATTTTTTTGCTTTGAATTTCTGCCGTTTGAGATGTGCCTTTTTTGTTTAGACTTATAATTTCTTCTGCTCATATGCCTTGCTTGTCATTTCTAGTTCATTTGACCTCAATTGGTATTTGCATAAAGATGATCAATCTCAGTTATTATCACTGATTCAATAGGCATTTATACAGGTGACAAAGAAAAGCAATGAAGTTTTGTGTCATTTTGGATGGAATATAAATTTTAAGCTTTTATTATTAAATTTTATTAATATTTAGGTTGTTGAATGTGGATTAAAAAAGGTTGTAATTAGGTTACTACAGCAGATTGTCTTTGAATTCTAGATTTCTTGAATTTTCATGTTATTAAAATTTAAAATCTCCACTAACACATGTCACAGTTATTGTCTTGAAATCATGAATTTCGGTTTTGTGGAACTGACTGATTTTTTTTTTTTAGTCAAATTGATTGTTTAACCTAAGAGTTGGTGAATAGATATATATGAATATATATGAATTTTGGTTTTGGTTAAATTGGTTTGGTTGGTTGGTTTATTAACCGAACTGACAGTGTAGGTCAATGTTGTTTGCGGTCTAAGAATTTCTCTTTTTCAACAAAGGCATTTGATATCTGCCAAACTCCCTTTACATGTGTGGCAATGAAGTTAAAGTTTTCTCTTTGATTAATTGTTGGATCAGGTGACCCTGTAAATAAATAAATGGCTTTAGGCACAATTTAATATACTGCATTATGAGTTTTATGTAGATTTTTTACTATTATGTTCAATTTTTGGTAGAAAATAGGTAAACAGGTATTTGTACTGGTGTCAGGCAGTATGCAGGTAATATTAATAGGATTTGAAATGGGTATGAGTAATCAAAATGGGTTTGTGATGGATATGGATACCTTATATGCAAATGGGTTTGGGAATGAGTAGGGCGCGTTTTGTGGATGCCCAACCTGCTGTCATTCCTAAACATTAAAATTCATTTACAAATGAATTCTACATTTTGAACTCGTTTGCTTCGAACAGACGAGAACTTCATCTTCTGAAAATATTACTATCTGATATTTCTGTTTAATTCTGTTTATGTGTAATAGCTGTTACATATTTGGAACCTAACTTTCTGAACAGGTTTAGATTGTTCATGATGTAGATATTTATGTCTTCTTTTATGCATCTAACAAATGTGTGCATTGCCATCAAGTATGATTTGTAAACATCACTCTGTACTATGTTGTGATATATTTTAAGTAATGTCGTTCTGAATTATTTCAATTTTCTTTTTATTTCTTTTTGCAGGTTAAGTAATGGAATTGTAGGTATATAATACAGATAGATTTTTTGTTGAAAGCCATGGGGACTGAAAATCCTGGCCGTCCAAATTTTCCTATGACACCTTCAACTACACCATATGCTGCTGCTCCTCCAACTGTGACACCATTTTCATCATCTGGTCCAGCAGTTGGATCAGAGGCCTCTCGCTTTAGATCTTATTCACCAGCTGTTCCGCAAACTACAATACCTACCATGGCATCTGGGTCTGTAGGTGGATCACAGCCCTCTGGTTTTAGACCCACTCCTCCAGCTTCATATGTGCCCTCAACTGTTGGTCCATTCCAGCGCTTCCCAACTCCACCATTTGCAACTACTCCTCAAGCTCCTCCTGTTGGGCAACTGCCATTTCAGCCCCCTCATGGTCAAGAGTCATCTCTGCCTCCTTTCCGTCCACAACCACCTTCATTGCCTATTGGATCTCCACCTCTAATTGTGAATGCTCCTCAATCTTCATCAGATTCATCATTTATTGGTTCCAGACCCAATTTTCAGCCGTCTTTTCCTCCGGCAGATTCATCTTATTCTCCAGCCAGAGCCACTTTGCAGCCTCCTTTACATGGATATATGAAGCAGTCGACTCCAGTTTCACAAGCTCCTCCTGTTCAATCGCCTTTTCAAGCTCAGCAAGGAAGTTTTGCCCCTCCTGCATCAACTCCACCTCCTTTTCAAACTCACCAAGGAGGTTTTGCTCAACCTCCACTGGTAGCGGGCCCTTTTGGCGCGTATTCAAGGGAACAAATCCAACATCCAGGTTCCATACCTCCTGCAGGTGGCATACAAGGCTTGTTGGAAGATTTCAACTCACTCTCTATTGGGTCTGTTCCAGGTTCAATAGGTCCAGGACTTGATCCGAAGGGATTGCCAAGGCCTTTGGATGGTGATGTGGAGCCAACTCCATTGTCTGAGGCATATTCCATGAATTGCAATCCTAGATATCTACGGCTTACTACTAGTGCCATGCCGAATTCTCAGTCTTTAGTTTCAAGGTGGCATTTACCTCTTGGAGCAGTTGTTTGTCCTCTTGCTGAAGCTCCAGATGGGGTAAGTGACTCTGCAATCAAATTCAATAGACAATTTATTCATGCTATAATTACCTTCCTTCCTTATTTGTCAATTGGCAATCTGGAAATGTTATACTTACTATTTGTTTGAGAACCCATGCCTTCTTCATTGTTCATTGCTCTTTTTCTCTACTCAGGAAGAGGTGCCCGTGCTTAATTTTGTTTCAACTGGAATTATTCGTTGTCGGAGATGTCGCACATATGTGAATCCATATGTAACTTTTACGGATGCTGGAAGGAAGTGGCGTTGCAATGTCTGTTCTCTGCTTAATGATGGTAAATGTAGACTTTCATTCAATAAATATAGCTTGAGAAGCCATTTGATAGTGTTATGGGCAATGAAGAAAATCTGTTCGCAATTTGGAGCCTTGTATCTTGTGAGATTTTACTCACGGTTAAGTGTGTATTCTTATGCATGTTTTAAAAACTTTACTATGAATTGATCACATATTTTTATTTCAATGCTTTTTGAATCTGCCTTTTAAAGATTTTTGATGTATATTTCAATATAGTTATATAGTTGTATAATGTGAAAGAGGAGGATGCTCTCTATGTCAATTCATGAAATCACAATAGCCTTTTTTTTTGTTTTTTTGTGGTTGCTATTAATTTTTCAGTTTATTGGCTGTACGACATCTAATTGGGGTTGATATGTCTGGAGTGTGGTTTGGTGTCTTTATGCTTGAATTCTTAGTATGATTGAAAAATTTGCCTTTCCTCAGCATGCATTGTACGATCAAATTTCACAATATGGAACTCTTTATTTTTCACTTTTCTCCTGGGTTTCATACAGATAGCATTTTTTAAAGCCTTAGTTAATTTGTCAGCGATACTTCATTAAATTTTATCTTTTATTCTATTGGTTTTTTCTTTCTGGTCAATATGGTTTTTACCTTCATAGTATCTTTGTCTGGTTACAAGCAAAGTTGTTCATCAAACTTTAACTCTCTTTTCCAGTTCCTGGTGATTACTTTGCCCATTTGGATGCCACTGGCAGAAGAGTTGATTTGGATCAACGACCTGAACTTACAAAGGGTAGTGTGGAGTTTGTTGCTCCAACCGAGTATATGGTGCGGCCTCCAATGCCACCATTATACTTCTTTTTGATTGATGTTTCAATGTCTGCTGTTAGAAGTGGCATGATTGAGGTAAGTTTCCTTACTGAGTATTACTTTCTGCCTGGATCATCTGGCCTTCTACGAATACATTTGTGATTTTTGATGAAACATGGGACAAATTCAATCCTGAAATGTGAGGCTGTTGCTTCGGATACAATATTCTTGCATACCTAGGTGAAGCAAGGGTATCATTTGTACTGTTTGCAGCTTTTTCTTTCTTTTTTTTTTTCAGGCAAAGTTACATCTATTTGATTTTCTAGCTTTAGGAATATGTATGATGTCATATTCTTTTTAAAAGTGGTTTGAAATGCAAGTTTGGGGACATTCTAATAAGCAAATATATTCTTGGTCTTGGGTTTGTGAACGCTTTCTCTTTGGGGAATGCATTAGGTGTAACTGTCCATTAGAAAAATGAATTCCAAGGAGAATAGAAGGACAACAACAACCTATTTAGTCAAAAGTGGCACTTCGTTAGGATGATTGCTTGATAATGTTTCATGATATCCCTTAATAGATTCTTCTAATTAATAAAATCAAAAGGAATTGCTAGGTGTTGGTGTAAATCCTTGGGTATGAGTTATATATCGAGTCTGTATTTATGTCCATGCATTTATTGGTAACTTATTTGACGTCTGAGTTCTGTCTGCAGGTTGTGGCCCAAACTATTAAGTCTTGTTTGGATGACTTACCTGGCTTCCCAAGAACACAGATTGGATTTATCACGTATGACAGCACAATACATTTTTACAACATGAAGGCAAGTCATGGGCGATTGTGTGGAAGCTAGTTCTCTTAGATGCTTCATATATTTCTTCCCATTGCAGCTAACAGTTGACCTAAATGAGTTGTGGATTTTTCCTTTTGGTGCAGTCATCATTAACACAGCCTCAGATGATGGTGGTTTCAGACTTGGATGACATTTTTGTTCCGTTGCCTGATGATCTTCTGGTTAATTTGTCAGAGTCGAGAAATGTTGTGGAAGCATTTCTAGATAGTTTACCATCCATGTTTCAGGAAAATATGAATGTAGAATCTGCTTTTGGTCCTGCATTAAAAGCAGCATTCATGGTTATGGTGCGTGATTTTTCTTCTTTTTCTTTTTTCTGCTTTACTGTTATCTGAAAACATAAGTCTATTTAGTTTCTGGTTAAATATTCATCTTAATCAATATGATGTCCTATTCAACAATCCATTATCTACTCACAGCATGAGATTATAGTAGGAAGAAAGAGATTAAATTGAATCTCTATTTTGTCTTTTTATCCCTAAATGTTAAACTTTTTTCTTGAGTAAAAATGTTTTGCTTTAAAGGTGGCAATAATCTAATGGGTTAATGTGGCAATAATCTAATGGATTAATATGAAAATTGTCTGAGTTTTTTCTCCTGAAAATTACTAAAATTCAACTAATCTGTATACTCTCAGATAGCCAAATAGCGGCTCTGTAGATGATAGTCAAACAAATTTTGATCTAGTATTGCTTGATACTCTTTTTCTGAATTAATGTTCTCATCAATCTGTTGTTTTCTAACTCTCTCTCTCTCTCCCCCTCTTTAGAGCCAACTTGGTGGAAAGTTGCTAATTTTTCAGAATACTATGCCCTCTCTTGGTGTTGGCCGCTTAAAGTTGCGAGGGGATGATCTTCGTGTTTATGGAACAGATAAAGAACATGCTTTAAGAATTCCAGAGGATCCATTCTATAAGCAAATGGCTGCTGATTTTACCAAGTACCAGATAGGAGTTAATATATATGCATTTAGTGACAAGTACATTGATATAGCCTCACTAGGTATAAAATTTACTTCGCTTGAACTTTGTTCTTGTTACAATACTTCTTGACTTATGTCATGTTTACTTTTAATGTAACAAAATCAAAACTTTTCTTTAGTATCTTCATTTGTTGTTTGCATTTTGTTGTTTCTCTTTGGAGATTGAAGATATGCTTTTGGGTATTTATATCTGGTGAAAATGGCCTGTGATTATTCAAGGTTGGCTGATTTACAGGCCCTTAATGACCTCTGCATTATTGATGTTCGAAAATGCAGATGCACATTTTTTATTTATAGCTTTCTGGTTGTTTCTTCTTCCTATGCTCAATTATTTGTTTACTTGGGCATGCGAATTTATAAAACTAATATGAAGCTGGAGTTTCAGTGGTTGGTATAAATTGGTTGCTTTCTCTTTTTAGGGACTCTGGCTAAATATACTGGGGGACAAGTTTACTACTATCCGAGTTTCCAATCAGCCAATCATGGAGAGAAGCTGAGACATGAGTTAGCTAGGGATCTCACTAGGGAAACTGCATGGGAAGCTGTCATGCGCATAAGATGTGGAAAAGGTACGCCCATTTTGCATTTTTGTTCCAAACATTCTCTATTTTAAGATAGATATATGAGCATCTGAAGGGATCCTTGCTATGATTCCTCTGCCTCTGTGTGTTTTTTCTTCTGAATAGATGGATGGCTAATATGTTCCTTTTCCTCTATGTTTCAAGGTATTCGGTTTACATCTTATCATGGGAATTTTATGCTAAGATCGACAGATTTATTAGCGCTTCCAGCAGTTGATTGTGATAAAGCATATGCAATGCAGTTATCTCTTGAAGAGACATTATTGACAACTCAGACTGTATATTTCCAAGTTGCTCTGCTGTATCCTTTGAATAGAAACGTGTTAAGAAACTTCTACCTCATTTCCACAGTCGTGTGCATGTGAGTTTTTCTATTAAGAGAAATAGTTTCTCATGCATAGCTCATGCTATATTCCTATGACTTGTATTACTAGCTAGACTCGTAAGTGTTCTTTTCATTTTTATTTTGTCCTTTGCTGTCAAGCTGGTCTGAAACTGGAAGGTAGAGATGTCTGTTTGGCTGTTGCAGTCATCTAAATCATTCATGGATTTCCTTGTATATATTGCATTGGAGAGAGTCTAGGGAAAAATAAAGTAAGGTCCTATTTGGTATTGCATTTGGGAAAAACGCTTTTTGGAAAAAAAATTATTTTTAATTTTTTAAAGTTTTGAAACTGTTTTTGGAGAGAAACAGATAAATAATTGTTTTTTTCTAAAAGCAGGTTTGAGAAAATCAGTTTATAAAAAAATTAAAAAAATCAATCAATCAAATCAAAAAATTATAAATCTAATTTTTTGACACCCAACAGCATTCCCAAACTCCCCCTAATGCTACTTCGCCCCCTTTTCTTCTTTGATTTTGTGTAGGTAGTTGTGTCGGTTTCAGTTGAATATTTTTCTTGATAGTCTAAATTAGTAGCCAATGTTTCTGTAGTTTAACATGTGTGATTACTGTTAGTATTTACTTAACCATCAAAAGGTACACTGCATCTTGTGGAGAGCGGCGTATTAGAGTTCACACAGCCGCAGCTCCAGTGGTTGCAGATTTGGGGGAAATGTACCAGCAAGCTGACAGCGGTGCCATTGTTTCCTTGTTTGGTAGATTAGGTTGGTCTAAACTGGATTCTACACTAGTACTGACTATAAATCATAATCTTGATATAAACATCATGATGTTTCTAATCTGTTGAAATAATTTTCAGCAATTGAAAAAACATTGTCCCATAAACTGGAAGATGCACGTAATTCTGTACAGCTAAGGATCGTGAAAGCTTTCAGAGAATACCGAAATCTCTATGCTGTGCAGCATCGTTTGGGAGGCCGAATGATATATCCAGAGTCTTTAAAATTCTTACCTTTGTATGGATTAGCACTTTGTAAATCAGTAGCTCTCCGAGGAGGGTATGCTGATGTTCAGCTTGATGAACGCTGTGCTGTGGGATTTACGATGATGGCATTACCTGTAAAAAAATTGTTGAAACTCTTATACCCTAGCTTGATTCGATTAGATGATCATTTATTGAAGGTAATCTTCCTTCCACAGTGATTACCACATTTATAATATTGGCCTTCTATAGTATTTAATGATAAATCTCAATCTCACGTATGCAGCCTTTTACCCAATTGGATGAGTTCAAAAACATTATAAGACGGCTACCATTGACTTCAGAGAGCTTAGATTGTAGAGGCCTTTATATATATGACAATGGTTTTCGGTTTATTTTATGGTTTGGTAGCATGCTTTCACCTGATATAGCTATGAATCTACTTGGGCCAGATGCTGCAGCTGAGTTGTCGAAGGTATGTTGCTGTTAAGTATTAGTATGTATCTCTTATTTGCCGTAATTAAAGAAATTATGTGTTTTTACTCATGGTTGAAAGAAAATAAGATAGGAGCTAGTAGGATGACTTTTTGTGAGTAAAGTGAACAGAGTTAAGCTAATTTTCCTTTACATTTGTTGTCGAAGTTCGAGCATCCATCAAGAGTGTATGATTTCAAGACTTGACTGAGTTCCTTTTCCATTCTTATTTTTCTATATCCATCCAGTGATGAAGCCTTAATGTTTACATGAGTCATCACCTCGTGTAAAGACACTATAGTTGGTGTTATTTTTTAATACTTTTTTTTGGGTGTAACGTGATATTATTTTGGATGAATCTTTGGGCATTGGTGTCTGAGAAAAACATCATAGGTAAAAATTGGATTATATCACAGGGTAAATATAAAAACTTAGGCCTTTATTTTGTGAGCATTAAGTTAAAAAAATAAAATTTTAAAATTGTTGCATTGTATTTGTGGGTCATTCCATCTTTTTCCTAGGCAGAGAAAAGTAAGTTAAAAAAAAAAAAGAATAAGAAAAGAAATGTTTTTATCAGCCAATGGTGAATTTATTTTTATGGTTACCAAGGATCTTACTTCGCTTTATTACTAGGCTATAATTGACTCTCTATGATACTGATGGATCAGGTTACGCTGAGAGAGCATGATACTGAAATGTCAAGAAAGTTAATGGACATACTTAAGAAATTAAGGGAAAGTGATCATTCATATTATCAGCTGTGCCATCTTGTAAGGCAAGGTGAACAACCCAGAGAAGGCATCCTTCTCCTCACAAACCTTGTGGAAGACCAGATTGGAGGTACAAATGGATATGTAGATTGGTTGCTGCAAATACATCAACAAGTCCAGCAAAATGCGTAACTGGCAGGTATTGACATTGTATGCCAATTACATAGTGAGGCTACTTAGACAAATGATTTTTGCAATAAATTATGCATCATTGTATATTTGGTTTATACAAAGAAAATGCATGGAAGACTAGCAGCTAGCTATGTATGCTGTGTCATTTTAAACACTGCCCCAAGTACTGACTAATCTTTAAATAGTTTTTCTTTTGACATTTTTATTTTTGTGGAGAGTGTCATCCTTCGTCAATTTAAACTTATATCATTATGGATGAGCATGTGGGGCAATTCCTGTAATTTTAATTAGCTCTTAAGCTGTCATAGTTCTTACTGTGTAGGCTTATACTCTTTTGGAAGCTCCCATATCCATGACGACTTCTACTTTGGGGAAAGTTGCTGACATCATTCTGAGTTTTAAATGATTTAGCGGAAGATGTTGCTTTTCTGAGCTTGATTTCTTTTCCTCTTGTCAATGAATTGATTGTTTTCAATCAGGATTTGGTTGTCCTCTTGTCAATAAGTTGATTCTTTTCAATGGGGATTTGATTGTTAGTGCCTTCATTATCATAGGTGTTGTAGATAGAACTCTAACTATATATAAGATGTAAGGAACTTTGTCCTTGTTAATTATGTCAGGCAGTTAAAATTCCTGCCTTGGTCTTTAAAAAATTGTTACATTATAAGTTTAAAGATGGAATTGTGTTTCTGGTGGTTTGAGTCATATGCTGTTTGTAGAGTTTCTTCTTGGTACAATTAGCTTCAGCCTGGTTCAAGGGTGTTCTTGCTTGGCAGTAACTTCATGTTTCATGAGTTGTCAATCGTAGTTGTAACCTGATAACTATTTGTGTTAATAGTTTTCAAGTTTTTACATTTTGACAGGATTTTATGGACTAGTCTATGCCCCCTTTGTAGAATGATTGATTTCACAAATGAACCGAACTGATCATGTGTTCCCTTCATAATTGTGAGTGGTTGAGTTGAACTGATCACCAGATAGGTTCTGAAGCAACAATTTTTTTGGCGCTTTACAAGATCTAATGATTGGAATGAGATATATTTCAGCAATTAGCATGGTGACAGTTCTCAACTTGGGAAAGCAAACCAGATCAAATTTTTGTATTTGTTTGATAGCTTAATTATTATCAGCAATTTCTATAATTGTGATTTAATCTCCAATTTTTTGCTGAGTAGAAATTTGAAACTTTTATTAGGCATTTGTTTGCCTTGAGTGGTGTTATCCATTGCTTACAGAACTTTCGCACGCATTGCTCTTTTACATTGATAATCTAATGTAATATTGGAAGCCATACTTGTTTTGCGATTGTCGAAATACGGATGATAGATGTTTCTTTTGCTTCATGAGCAAGTTTTATTTGAATTTTATGAAGAATCAATTTGGTTGCGGTTGACGACTCTGTGATTATGTTCAACATTTATGAACTTAGTATAGTGATGTCTTGGAAATGCAAATACGAAAAAATTCCTCTGCTAATACTTTCTTTATGGCCCAATAACTAATATATGAATATAACTTTTCTTTTCTTCTTTTCTCCTGTTCAACGTCATGTTGCTGTTCTTTGTAGCATAGTGTACGTGCTCCAAAGCTGAAAAATGCATTGCATCTTTCTATTAGCCAACTGCAGCTTGCTGTGAAGATTTTCGTTTATGTAGTTATTTTATGCACTTTGAAGGTGTTTTAGTTCTAGCAGGAACTCTCAAGCTAATCGGTTGAATTCAAATAATTGCAATATTGGGTGAATATGATGTGTAATATTCATAGTCGCCAATGCTGCCACTCCTTTCTGTGCGAGGATCGCCATAGTCAGTTTTTGCATCCATGCAATGCACCTGCCTTGGCTAATAAAGGTTTACGCAAATGGCATGTCTACTACTGTAAAATATGAACTTCCCCATGAGTTTGTAACATCATTATTCCCTAATTCTGAGTATAGACCGAGTGTTTGTCCAAACCTATCAAGGGATATGTTATATGCGTTTTAGACTCTGGATACGGTATTGCATGTAAAACGATCAAATTTAGAGCACTACCGCTATGAGTTAGAATTTATTTCAGGAAAAATTTTACAGTTGCCTGTACAGTTAGAGCATTAGAGCGAGAGAAACTTGCATTTCTGTCAATTTCAGGGCAGTATGGAGCTGGTGGAATTTGTGCTTTCATCAACGATAGAGTAAACCTTAGGGGAAGATCTTTTCTTTTTGGACATATAGTTGTCTCTTTATAATATGATGTCATTTACAGGTTCCCTTGCACTTTTTTGGTTCTTCGTCTTGTCTAAGTGGCTAAATCTCTCTTTTCCTCTTCCTACTTTCGATGCTCCATTTCTGATGAACCTGAACAGTGGACCTTCTTGGATGAGGCGTTCAACTCATGCTTTCACTGCCAAACAATCCTTCGTCATTTCATTTTTACATTATTTCTTCTTAATACTTACCCCGACTCATCTTTTACCAACTAACCCTCTTTCTTTATTGTTTGATCCACAAGAGTACCACAACCCTACTACTGGATGGGAGAAAAAAGGGTTGGATTATATCTTTCTTTATTGCTCTTGGACTCAAATATTGATGTCCAAAAATCAATTTTCTTTGTGTTTTGTTAATAGTGGGTTGGGCATCGAATTATTAATTGAAGAAATTACATCATATACCTTCTATTAAAAAAAGACATATTTACTCTCTTTTTTTTTTCTTTACAACCCTTTTTAATTTTCAATTTTACAATATTTTTTCTTTTTTTAACCTTTATTTTTTGTTGTCTTTTTCACACATCATTTTCATACTGGGCAGATAACACTTTTTCTGCCTAAAGAGGCAAATACTTTTCATGCGCTTTGGACTTTCACAATGATCTAAATCTACGTAGACATATCTATATATAACTTTTCTTATTTTAAATAAAAAAAATATATATATAAATGGAATTTGGATTAACGAAAAAGTTAATTTTGGAAGGAATTATTTTTTGGGGTAAAAATATTAAGTTGGATACCAAATGAAATATTTGTATATTTTTTATTTTTATTTTGAGAGTTGTTTCGGAGGGTCAGAGGCTGCTGACTTATTGGAGCCGGAGGCAAAGTTGTTGGGCCTTGGGTCCATGATGGATTTTAAGAATGCAAAGTGAAAAGCAGAAAATGATACAGCAAAATGACAAATCAACACTTGCTGCATCGCCATTAATAGATGGAGTCTGAGATAGTACGGTGTTTTGTTTTGATTTTAGTCTTGCAAAGAATAAAGTCAGGATTGCGATTGATCATAACAGCATGTGTTTAAGTCGGTGAGAATATAAAAGATGTAAGAGAGCGAATGAAAGCATGAGTAATAGTTTTGCGTACCTGAAACAAGTTATTAATATATCATATTTATAGTCTCCAAAGTGAACAAGTGACTCTGTTATTTTGGTCGCGTGGAGTGAAGTTCTTTTTCTAACCGTATCTCGTGTTTGACATTGCGTATCGAGAAAATAATTTTGAAAGAAAGTAATTTTTAATTTTTTTTTAAATTTTAAAAACTGTTTTTGAATAAAATGAGGTAAATAAAATGAGAAAAAACAAACTGCAAAATGCACTAATAGCAACCAAATAGAAAGTCATATTATACCATTTGGCCATAATTGCTCCCAAAAATTCATTGAAATTAGTGCAGCTCAAAGATAGAAGACTATCACACTTCAAACATTTTAGATGAATGTTAAGGATATTTTTAATTTTTAGATATTTTTTAATATTTATTTTCTAATTGATTGGTTAATAGAAAAAATTAAAAAAAACTTTTTTTAAAATTTTTCTTTCTCATTATTAATTAACAAGAAAATGAGTATTGGAGAGTATTTTTAGTATTTTTCAATATTTTAACATAGCAACAAGCCTCTTCAGATTGATTTATTTGTTGTTTTTGACAATTACCATCTATTGATCTTTATGAAAATGACTCATTTTTTAAAATAGTTTTGCAGTTCAAAAATTTGCATGTCACATGATTATTTTTGGCAGCATATAGATATACTTAGGTCCTTGAAAATGAATGAAAATGAAAGTTGCAGTTTAAGAAGGTTCCCTTAAAAAAGATTTTGCAGTTTACAAACTTGTTTGAGTTCTTGAAAATAAACTTTACACTGTAAGAACTTGCTTAGATTCTTTAAAAATGAAAATTTGCAGTTTAATGATTTGATTAGATTTCTTGAAAATGATTTTACATGCTTAGGTCCCTGAAATTAAATATTTTTCAAGTAAGAGGAGTTTTACATAGATACAAGAGACTAAGAAATAGCAAACTTACAACCTTCAAAAATTGAGCAGAAAAAACTTGGAAGATGGGTGTTGGACAAAGAATCAATTGATGAATCCTTGCTTTATCCTCTTATAACACATAAACTTGATTTAAAAGTCTATCTAAAAAATGGGGGTGCGGCCAAGTTTTTGTAAATCAAGAAAAAATTCTTGTTGAATTTTTTTTTTTGCTCATAAAATAACTTTCATACCTGAAATTTTTCATTTTTGTTCCCAAAAAACTTTAAATAATAGCACTCAAGAACATTTTAGCTCTGACATCACTATAAAATCAGTAAATAAAAGATGAAAAATGAGAAACTATGCAACATAACTGTAAGCGGAAAATGCAGGGCATTTTGGACAGCAAAATGTTCAACAAAAAAGTAAGTACTAACAGTTGTAATTTAATGGAAAAATGAAGATGTTGCAGGGAATTTAAACAAAGAAAATACATTAAACATCATAAGAAATAGAGATGATAAATGCATAAAAATATATATTTTTCTTCTTTTCTTTTTCATTTTTTACTACATAAAGATAAATCTAACTTAAACTTTTCTCTCCAACTCACTCAATTTTCTTACTACAAATTCCAACATATTTTTAGATATTTAGACCCATTATTTTCCAAATGAAACTTTGCACGATAAACTAGAAATATAATAAATTAAAGAATTCTACATATATCTATAGAAATATCTTTAAGGTTGTGAATTTGTGACTGTAATTTAGTAAAAATATCGACAACTTTATATATTCATATAAAATTAATGGTGATTAATTTTTTTATATATAAAATATGTGTGAAGAAGATAAAATTAACATTTGAATTGAAATGAAAGGAGTAGTTTTTAGGGAATAAGAGTTTGTTTTATAGAAAAAGTTATATATATTTATTATTATGTTGACTTTTAATAATCTATTTTTTTAGTGTTTTATTTGTTATATACAAATTACAAGACAACAAACCATGAAAAATGAAGAAAAGCGGATGGATTAAAATTTTTGGCACCCATCTCTTTTTAAAAAATTAAATAATATATGCCATTCAATTTTATTTTTATAATCCAATAATGTTTTGATACAAAAAATAAATTATTTAAGTGCATAATGTGACAAAATCAAAATCTATAAGCTTAATATTAACAACACAAACATGAAAAAAATTTAGGGATCTAATCTAAGTAAGAATATAATTTGCCTTTTTTCCTTCTATTTGTTCCAAAATGAAGGGTAGTTTTTAAAATTAACCTTAAAAAAAAATTAAAAAATTGACCTAAATGTTTTTGTTTTTAGAAAGACAATAGTATTTTTATAATACCAATAATATCCTTATCTGAATAAAGAAAAAAAAAAAGAAAAATATTAAATATTCATTTTCTGCTCCTTCCAGGATTCCCCTTCTCCCTCTTGCGCAAAAAAAAAACTTTGTATTCTAGGTATCCATCTTAAAAAATAAAAAATTTTCAATCAATAGCATAGATTCAGCTTTCCAAAACCTAAATTTCGGACTTTTCAATATGCATTCTGAGATTTTTGGTGTCGTTATTAAGTTTCGTAATTCCAGTGAGTATACTACACAAATATGAGATATATATATTTTAATCCATATCTAAATGCAATGCACTTTAGTATATAGCTGTGAAGATTCATTTGGAATTCCAGTGAGTATACTATACAAATATGAGATATATATATATATATATATATATATATATATATATATATATATATATATATATATATATATATTTAATCCATATTCTAAATGCAATGCACTTTAGTATATAGCTGTGAAGATTCATTTAGAATTCTTTAGAGTACAAAAGCATAATCTCTGCAATTTTTCTGTTAAATCCAAAACGTGGATCCACTCATTCATCTCTACCATCTTTACCCTTGTGATCGAGTTTACGTCGGGATAGTTTTGTTAAATAAATAACACTGATCTCGACCATCTCTATCTTTATGATCGAGTTAGATCATCTTAAAAAATCGGAACTTTTCAATCGATTGCATAGATTCAACTTCCCAAAGCCTAAATTTATGACTTTTCAATCTGTATTTTGAGATTTTATGTGTCGTTATTAAGCTTCATAATTCAAGTGAGTAAACTATGCAAATATGAGATAAATAGATTTTAATCCTTATTCTAAATGCAATGCACTTTAGTACATAGCTGTGAAGATTCATTTAGAATGCTTTAGAGTACAGATGCAAATCTCTGCAGTTTTTCTATTAAATCTACAATGTGGATCCACTCATTCATATTTACCATCTCTACCTTGTGGTTGAGCTTGGGTCATGATAGTTTTGTTAAATAAATAACACTGATCTCGACCATCTCTACCCTTATGGTCGAGTCAGGTCGAGACTTGTATATTGACTTCATTTTTCATTGACTCACTATTTCGAATATTACCTATTCATACTAGTGCTTTATTATGTATTTGGTGTTTCTTTTGCTTCAGTTATGGCTCCAATAAATGTTTATTTTGTTTTGGGCGGATAATGCATAAAGGAATTGAATGACATGAATGTCTTTTTTAAATGGTGTGGACGAAATAAGGATATCTAATGCATCTAAATGGATGACTCTGAATTGAACAATAAGACATTCATGAAGAGAATATATAATGTGTTTGGTGTCAATTGTAACGAGCATGTTTTAAAAGTAAGATTCCAAGCTCCACGCTTTAGAGGCATGATGCTGCCTTTTTTAATTAATGAGATTAGTTTTCTTGAAGTTTTTTTAGTGAAATAGAGTTAAAGGATTGTTTGTTATATTTGGAGCTCATAGAAAAAGAGGCAGTTGATGAATGACCTAAAGATTTAAATAATGACCACTTTGAAGTTTGTGATCATCACTTGAAATGCAATATTATCGATGACACTGGTTCTGAACGTGGAGAATATGATGTTGCTCTTGCTCACTCTCCAAGGGTTATATCGAACTCCACCAAAAAATATGGATGTGGTTGTAGAAATTGGCACACCTAATTCATTGGATATAGTCCATAAGCCTTTAGATATAAATTTCAATCATTTTTATTTAAATGAAGATGATGATGATGAATTGGGCCAGGGCGATAGGTTAACTGCATTTGAAAAAGAGTGTTCTTTTTTAAATGGGCTAGATTTGGCAATTGGTCAGGAGTTTGCTAATAAGGAGGAGGTCAAAAGGAAGCTAAGAGATGTTTCCCTTCAAGGGAACTTTGAGATAAAAACTATTAAATGTGAGAAGGATAGATATGTCTTAAAATGTAAGAACCTGACGTGCAAGTGGAAGGTGCGAGCATCACTGATTAATAACTCAATGCGCTTTTAGATCTGAACATATAATAATGTTTACACTTGCTCAATTGGTAGTCAGAAGAGACAACATAGCCAAACAACAATGAGGTATGTTAGGGAGGTGGTGTTATCTCATTTTGGTGGTCAAAAAGATCTCATAAGGCCCAAAGCAATAATGACCCTAATGCAAAACATAAGTATTCCCATATCATACTGCAAGGCTTGGTTAGGGAGAAGATATATCTACAAAAGCCTTATTGGATCTCTAGAGGCAAGCTATAGTCTACTACCAGCATACCTGTTGATGGTGCATAAGGCGAACGATGGTAAAGTTGCTACAGGTTTGGAAATAAATGATGAGAGAAGATTTAAATATGTATTTATGACATATCTTACATGTATTAAAGGATTTGCTGCATTGATAAAGGTAATTACGGTTGATGAGACCTTTTTAAAAGGAAGGTACAAAGGAGTTTTGCTCATTGCAATGACCCAAGATAGTGACTTCTATCAATATCCATTAGCTTGGGCTGTAGTGGACTCAGAGAATAATGATTCCTAGGGTTGGTTCTTTGGGAATATACGGAAGCTCATACTCGACGAAGATGGTTTAGTTTTTATTTTTGATAGACACTAGAGCATCGCCAATGGTCTTAAGAATCACTACAAGGCAGTTGATCATGGATACTGTAGGTGGCATATTTCCCAAAATGTCAAAGCAAATGTGAGGAAGAAAGGTGTGGTATAATAAGAGGACAAAATAATTACTTAATTTATAGCCCCTAAGGGATAGCCCATTGACGTCCAAGGCTGAAGCTATAGTTAGAAAATGATACCAAGATGTAATGGGGATGCACTTGATTCAACTCAACAGGTTTAAGTTTGATATGAGAGGAAAAAGTAATGAGGCTAGGGTTAATTTAGAATATAAAACATGCTCATATTGTGTATTTGACCTGGATAAACTTCCTTGTGTGCATGATTCAGCATGTTGTTAGCTTTTTGGAATTAATTTGTATCAGTTATGCGATAACCAATATTTTGTAGATAATATGTTTGTCGAATATGCTGAAACGGTTTATCTAGTGCCACCACAAGCTGAATGGGACCTCAAAGGTTTGGAATTGGTGAAAGTATTTCCCCTTAATGTTGAGAGGAAGAGAGGAAGACCTAAGACAAAAAGGATTCCTTCTAAAGATTACTTGCTCAATCTAGAGGAAGCAGGGCCACTCTAAAAGAACGTGTAGTAAACATTTAACACACATAAAGAGGGCAAACAAAAATAATTAATCTCATTTTTTTTGTATTTGTAATTTAATGTATTTATATTTTAACTTTCATTGTATGTGTAATTTGAATTTCCAATAAAAATTCACGTGAATAAAGTAAAATTTGAATTTTCAGTAAATTATCTCTACTTTACTCTATCAAACTTGACAGTAGGAATAAGTTCGATGGTAGGGGAATTGACTTGAGCAAAGTTAAATTTGAATTTTCAGTAATTTATCTCTATCTAACTCTACCTATCTCGACAGTAAGATTAATTTGACGGTAGGAAAATTGATTTAAGCAAAGTGAAATTTGAATTTTTAGCAATTTATCTCTACCTAACTCTACTTATCTCGATAGTAGGATTAAGTTCGACGGTCGTGAGTAAATTCAAATTATATGAAAATTTTATTTATTTTTTTGCACAACATTAATACATTGTATATATTTAATACAATGACCATAATAGAAATTGACTTTAGTAAAGTGAAATTTGAATTTCCAGTAATTGCATATATTTAATAACATTGATTTTTTTTGCAATTACATATGTGTTCCCCAAGCCACATTTAGACATTTTTTTCCATTTCAATTACATAAGAAAAATATGCAAACAATTTTTGTTTCTATTCCAATGAATACCAATCATTCCAAAGCCGAGGCTCCAAAGTATTAGAGTGAATCTCTCAAATTATTGGATTAGAGACTTCAAAAGGATTTGGAGATTCAAATGTCATTTCTAACAACATTCACCTTGAATGCATCAATGTCTGCCCACCATTTGTGTCTCATGCAGTCAGTCACTTCAACCCTTCGTCTATGCTATTCACTGTACTTAAAGCAATGTCAAAGATATAGGCTAATAAATCACAACTTTGTTTTGTTGCTTTCTCAAAAAAACTGAGATTATTAGCATTAGTATAAAAGAAGTTTAGGCACCCAAAATAAATAAGGGAATATTTATTTTCTGCCTGAAAACAATGTGCCATAAACCTAATGGTTACAAGTGATGGATCCTATGGTAAATTCCAAAATACTATTCTAAAATCAATATTCTTAAGCACAACATAGTTCTTGGCGGCCAAATTGAAGTACTGGCAGCAGATGGTGAAATTGTCAATCATGTCTGCATCATTTTTGCTTTAGTGGAGGATATCAAAGATTTCTCTTAATATGCAAAGGGGAAGTTCTAGTAATATCAGCCATTGTTGTTGAGAAAGAAAGAAAATGAGGAGAAGAAAAAATAAAGTTGGATCAAACAATGTCTGAAAATGAATAATATATTGGAAAAATTAGAGCAAGTCCGAATTGGCACATGGAAAGTTGTGACTATCAATCTGCTTGTAGTCTCTTTAATTAATCTTAAATTCAAACTTTGTCATATTAATTACAGATAAAAATGAATTAATTGATACACAGTATTCAGAACAGACGTAAAAATTGGTCTAATCAATTAAATGAGTGAAAAAATGTGTAATAAATAAAATAAATGAAGGTCAGGTAAAATGAATCGATGGTAGTGACATTTGTGAACTGCTATCGGAAATAGTATTCGACCACCGACAATATTAATCCGATAGTCGAACTAGTTAATCACAACGGTTGGCTAAATGAAAAAATGATGAAAATAATTCTTGGGAGATGCTTTCTTTAAATTTAGCCTACTTACAACCAATAAGAGTCAGAATAAGATGATTTTTGGGATCAATTTAGTAAAATGGATGTTGTAGGTCCAAAAACTCCAATTTCAGGTGCTAAAAACCCTAATTTGATGTGATAAGATCATATATTGCCCTTGCCTTGTGTGAGCTACCATTTCAAATTGACAATGATTATATTCAATTGACGGTAAAATTACATGTGTTCATCATTCAATATTAAAAAAATGAATGTTCCATAGCCAAAAATGTCAATTTTTTTGCAGTCTAAATCCTACGTACTAAGTGAATGATAAGTGTTATGTCACCAGTTCTTGGACTAAAGATTTAGAGACCATAAATTGAAATGATGATCTATAAATATTTTCAAAGTAATACTTTCTACATAAAACAATCACATTTTTTTTCAAATAAAATAAAAAATAAACAGTAGAATGATGTTATAGTAAAATGAGCCGAAAGTTGTGACATTTGTGAACTACTGTCCGGAATAGCATCCGACCATTGACAAGATTATCCCGATAGTCAAACTAGTTAATCATGATGGTAGACTAAATGAAAAAAATCCTAAAGTAATTCTTGGATTATATTCAATTGATTATAAAATTACATATTTTGTTTCTTCAAATTTTAAAAATTCTTGTACCAGGTCCAAAAACCACAATTTCAAACACTTAAAACCCTAATTCATGTGATAAGATCATTCTTTGCCTTGCGTGAACAATGAATCCAAATTGGCCTTGATTTCATTCAATTTATTATAAAATTACATGTTTTTTTCTGCAATTTTTAAAAATGCATGTTCCAAGTCCAAAAAACCCCAATTTTGGGCACTAAATAACCCTAATTGATGTGATAAGATCATTCATTGCCCTGCGTGAACCACGAATCTAAATTGACATTGATTATAAAATTACATATTTTTTTCCTTCACTTTTGAAAATTTCATGTTCTAGATAAAAAAAACCCAATTTTTTGCATACCTATAGCATGAATGAACGACAGACGAATAAATAGCTGACAATTGAGATATATGTACTTTTGTTGGGATTATTAAACAACATTAGAGTTATATCTCTATTGTGGTTTACTATGGTCAGGAAAACTTCAAAAATACAAATGTAATTGTTTTCTAAGATATCCTCAAATAAGACTTAATTAGCAAATGCAAAAAAATATATTCCAAACAGATAAATACTAAATTATAATTTCCAAATAAATAATCAGCAACCTATCATAAAACTATAAAACATAAGAGTAGAAGACTCATGACACGATAGGAATGAAGAACATTGAATTTCCAAACAAATTCAAGAAGAACATTGAATTTCACATTATATTAACAACATGATAGAAGAAATGAAGAGCTAGGCTGTAAGTGTATTTGGATAAGAGAGATTATAGGCAGCTAGGTTAGAAGATCTAGGTTAGATGAGCTTTTTTCTCCAATATATTGTTAAGCTTGGGATCATCACATATATAGAAGGCCATCTCCTGCCTTATTTTCCTCATTCCTTTTTTTAGACCCTTTAGGCTGCTAAATCCTAATTAATGAATTTTCATCTTTATGAACTTCAGTGTGAACACCCCACAATCACCATCCATTTGTTATGGAACATCAGATGGCCTCTCAATATCCCATACTAGTTTGACTTCATAATTATGGGACCAAGTCTTTCAATTCTTGCCAAAATTGGGAATGTCTTGCGGAGAGCCAGTATGTCTTCGACCAGGGCTTCATCGGTGATAAGATTCCTTAATGAATCAAAGACCATTAGACATCTGGTATCAAAATCAACTCTTACTGCTACCCAATGTTTATTTTATATGTTATGCGACAAATACACACACTTGATGTTCTTCCACTGTCTCTCATATGAGCGTTCATTGTCATTGCTGATATAAATCAATAGGGCATCGTTGATATTGAAAAGGTCCTCATAGAAACCACATCCCATAGTTTGGCCAAAGTTTTCATTCAATATCATAACATCTTGCCTCATAGATTTTGGATATTAGTAGTGAAGTCTCCTTAATGGGTACAAATATTCTTCAAAGTGCTATAAAAAGAATAATAACAAGTCACTTTTCTTATTACATATTGCAAAAAGATAATAACAGAATTAAATTTAGGAAAATAGTTTTAACTTACCTTAATCTTTAGCCAATTACCTGGCATCAGTAAATTTGTCTAGAATTTTTCATCTCTTTCATCCCTTTCACACATGTTGGTCTTGATTACCAATTGAGATTTAACTATTTCTTTGATGAACTTGTCAATGATTTTCAATTCGGATGCGTCGGGTGTTAGAGGAGTGCTCTAAAGGCAATCATCTTTAGCACTTATTGTACAAATTTATTTGATTAATAAAATGCTTTTTCATTAATTTGATGTTCATTTGATATATGAATTGATAAGTGATCTTAAATTAATTAATGAAGTCATTGATACATAACATAACATGAAGGAAATCATGATGAGATCATGATATTGAGATTCTTATCATGTGTAATTATGTTAGTATTAAAATTATCCATAGTCATAGGATTAATGAGAGAGGACATTATTAATCCAGACAGACTAGCACATGTTACACTCATTGATTGGATCGAGTAGTAGATCTCATAATCTATAAACATGAGATGTTTAGAGTTAACATGTGGATGCTTGCTAAGTGTAGCTAAGTACATTTGATTACCAACTATGAGACAATCATATGGATAATCTATTCAAATGTCAATGATAGTCTCATCATAGCAATGGTGCAAGTATCCTTAGATTTGAGGTACTCAAGGATATCTTGAATATTGATTATGTATTTTGACACTATTCCTTGTTGCCTCAGAGAGGTAGCTCATAGGGTAGTGATTGGATACAGCTTGAGGTATTCGAAGGTAATTGGGTAACCAACAAAGGATTCACCACTCTTGATAGAAGGAGTGTATACCCATGACCTCTTGTCGTGGTCATTACTCAGGAATCTCTGGCCGGAGTGGAAATGTCATAAAGATAGTCTTCAATGACATATCTAATAGAGTAATGAGCCTCAATGACAAGAACTAACATTACTTGGACTAGAAGTGACGTAGTCAGTCTAGTGGGAGTTGACACATGTCCATACTCTGAACCAAGTGGGGTATAAAATGGTGAAAGGAATAATTGCATAGAAATTGTCTATGGAAAGGTTCGTAGTCAAACCACTGAATTTCCGATCAATTGGAGTCATGATGTGTTGCTAGATACTGCTCATGACCTGCTTAAATTAATTGTTAATTTAAGTGGCCAACATAACGGGAACCTAATGGGTAACATGCGTTAAAGATATGGAGAATGAGTAAAATGGTCTTGGATAGGATCCAAAATATAAGAGAATTATTTCAGGATGGATCGCGAAGAAATCGCATGGAAAAATCGTTCGAGAGTGTCACAGGCCCGTGCGGGCTAGGCAGGCTGCTGACCTGCCTAGCGGGCCAGCTGGGCTATCTAGCAATAGCCTACAGTAGGCCTAGCGCGTTGCTGTCTTCCATCCATTGGCCAACGACATTTTTTGGCCTTAATTAGGCCAATTATGGCCAATTACTATTCATTTTTTTCCATTTTCTCCAATTTTGACTTTTCATCTTATTTTTGAATTTGATTCAAATAGAAAAGACATCAAATGACAGAAAATAGACATGAAAATATTTTTTGTGAAAAAAATATTTTTAAGACACAACAAAAATTCTCTCAAGAACACTTTCAAAGCTAACACTTTGAATTTGTTCAAACCATTTCTCTTGATAGTTTCTTCATCATTCTTCGCGTGGATTATCATTAGAGACATCCTAGTGTGGATTGTTATGGTTTGCTACAACCCAACAAAGTAAAGATTTAAAAAATAAATTAAAAATTACAAGATATAATTTTTAACATTTACATTTATATAAATTAGTTTTAATGGTACAAGTATGATATTTTATTTTGGGTTTTGAAAAATTTTATTTTTCACTGCGTTTATGAATATGATTCATTCTTCAAAATCCTACATTGGTATCAAATCCTCCTTGTATTCATTAAAATTAATTTTAATTGAAAGTGCAATGGGATTGCATGTTTTTTATGATTTTGGATCAATAGGTTTTGAAAAATTGAAATTAATTTGTAAAATATAATTTACACATTTTTCTTTCTTTAATATGATCATGGGATGATTAAGAATGATTATTGTGATTAAAAAATGATTTGAATATGATTCAAATAATTAATTTCGGATTTATTTCAAAAATGCCTAAAATTGCCTTGTTTATGAACATGTGTTGTTGTTTGGTTTAATTGATGGGGCTGGTTATATTTTTCTTGTAATTTAATTATGAAAAAATTATTTAGACATATTGAAAATATTTTTATGCCTCTGGAAGTATCCAATAATTAATTAAAAATTATTTTAATTAATTTTTCAAACAAACACAAAAATGAAACTGTTTTAGCATACCCGGTGGGATTATTTTGTTTAATTTTTTTGTATGTGTTTATTTTATTTTCAGCACCTTAAAATAATTTTTATGTGATTAAAAATATGTTATTTTGATGTTAGATCCATGCCAAAATTATTTTGTAAGAATTTGAAATTTTAAAAAAATTCTAGATATCGAATTAGTTATTTTGAGCGTCTAAATGTGTTGGTTCGTTTGTCTTAGTAATTTTGGCTTGTGCCAAAAATATTTTGATGAACTTAAGCTAACCTAAAGATAATTAGAATGGTGATTTGATGTTCTGAAAAGTTTTAGAATTTTTGGGAATTAAGTTTGAATTAATTGAAGTTGTACAATTGTAATTCTAGTGTGACTAGAAATTGGTATGTATATTAAAATTAAATTGTTTAATTTTAATATCATAATATTCTGATTTTAAGGAGAATTAATTTTGAATTATTTTTGGAAATATGGAATTTAATTTGATTTTATTAAATATTAAATTCCACTTTAAAATGATATACAAAATTAAATTAACCGAAAGAACACATATAGGCAATTTCAATTCAAGTGTTGAATCGATTTACAAATTGAAATCCAAAATTGTCATTTTTATTTTGTGCATTAGAAAATGCATGTTAGGGGTATATGAAAAGACATGATAGATGATTATGGACTTAGGTCCAATGTGATTGAGCATGCATGAAATTATTTTGTTTTATGGTAAATAGGGTCTGCGTGTCCCTATCTCTTTTTCTTTCTTATGTATTTCTCTTCTCATCTTACTCACCTCGAATGTAAATTGAGGTTTTTTATAATTTGAAAAATGTAATTAAATTACATATGATTAGAATATAATGAAGATACAAAGGAGCAAGAAGCAAAGGAGATGGTACCATAAACAAGAAGACTTAGAAATAAGAATTTGATTTCTATTTTGGGTTGTAAATTCATGCATATACCTAGGTAAGACTTAGTCAATTTCTCTTTGGCTCAAGAGATTGACTTTAGTATGTCCATAATCATGCCATATAGTTAATGTAACTATTTTTATATGTCAATGTGATGAATGTATGATATATAAAATCATGAAATAATAACTTGATGAGAGTTAACAAAGAAATTCTTCGCTAAATAAACAATTAAGTCTTACGCCTTCCATTAATATGGGGAGAACCAAAGTTTTTCTAGAGTTAGGGTTGTTGAGTTACCTCAAGCTCACTCTATAAGAATATGTTCAATCCATTGAAATTAGATTTCATGATTAATGGGTTAGACTTAACCGATATTATTAACTTGTTGGATTTGCGCTAAGGTTAATGTGTATTGGAGGTGAAGTTGGGTTTGTATACATGAGATGTACACATATCAAGAGTCGATAGCTCAATGTATGTGTACATATCAATAATTTAATAGCACAAGATTCGATAGTTGCATGAATAATGCAATTGGTATGGATTAGATACCTACCAACCAAAATAAGGATAGCTTGTTGAGTTGCCTCAAGGTTATTCTTAGCTAGTTGGATATCGACCCACTAGGAGAACTTCCATATAAGTTCTCTTGGGTTCATAGTGAGGGCTGTGGATTCGCAATAAAATAGTGGGAGCCATAATGCGATTTATTAAAGACCTAATAAACATGCATTTTATGTACATTCTAACATGTTATATTTTACATCTAGGTTTCTAGAATCATCATTATGAAAAGTGTGAATTTGCGATCGCTAATGAAATCAAATAAGTTGACTGGGCCCAATTTTTTGGATTGGCTAAGAAATCTGAGAATAGTTCTCAAATCCGAAAAGATTGGCTATGTCCTAGATGAGGCACTCCCTAATCCCCTTGCTGCTAATGCTTCTGAATATGTTCAGAAGGCATATCAAAAGCATCTTGATGATAGTGAGATGACAAGCTGCATTATGCTTGCTACTATGTCAGCTGAGTTGCAAAAGCAGCATGAGGCTATGAATGCTAATTTCATAGTATATCATCTAAGAGAGCTTTTAGATGAGCAAGCACATTCCGAAAGGTTCGAAACTTCAAGGTTGCTCTTCCGCACTAAGATGGTTGAAGGGACATCTCCAGTGCAATATGCATTGAAGATGAATGACTATATTGAGAGGTTGGCCACCTTGGGATTTGTGATGGACCATAAATTAAGTATTGACTTAATTCTAACTGGTTTGTCTGATAGTTATTCACATTTTGTGCTTAACTATAGGATGAACCAAATCTCTACCAGTATTCCTGAGCTGATTAACTTGCTTAAAACAGCTGAGCCATCTGTCAAGAAGGACAGTAAGGCTGTGATGCTGGTGGACTCTTCAAGTTCTAAAAGGAAAAACCTTAAGAAGAAGAAGAAGTCCATGAAGCCTAAGGGAGTCATGGCCAAGAAGAAGGCTAAGGAGATTGCTCCAAAAGGGACATGCTTCCATTGTGGCAAGGATGGCCATTGGAAGATAAACTGCAAGTCTTACTTGGAGTCCTTGAAGAAGAAGACATCTGATGCCCCATCTACTTTAGATATTTTTGTCATTGAAATTAATACTTTTTCCAATAATAATATATGAGTATTAGATACTGGTTGTGGCTCACACATATGCACTGATATGCAGGGCCTAAGGAACAGTAGACAGCTCAATAAGGGAGAGTCAGACCTACACATTGGAAATGGAGCAAGGGTTGCTGCATTAGCTATAGGAACATATGTATTGACCCTCCCTAGTGGGCTTATATTAAATTTGGATAATTGCTATTATGTACCTTCTTTGACTAAAAACATTATTTCTGTTTCAAGTCTAAATAAAGATGGTTTCCTTTTAGCTTTTAGTAATAATTGTTGTTATATTATGTTGAATGGAATTCTTTATGCTAATGGTACATTATGAAATGGAATATACATATTAGATATGTCAAATTCAATTTTAAACATCAATAATAATAAAAGGCAAAAGCAAGATATGTTGAAATCATATTATTTATGACATTGTTGTCTTGGTCATATAAGTGAGAAACGCATGGCTAAGCTACATAAAAGTGGTAGTTTGGGGTCATTTGATTATGAATCATATGACACATGTGAATCTTATTTACTAGGCAAGATGACTAAATTACCCTTTAAGGGAAAGGGTGAACGTGCTAATGGACTTTTAGACTTAATACATTCAGATGTATGTGGTCCAATATCTACACACGCTAGAGGTGGTTTCATCTACTTCATTACTTTTATCGATGACTACTCACGATATAGATACGTGTATCTTATGAGATACAAATCTGAAGCTTTTGCAAAGTTCAAAGAATTTAGAAATGAAATAGAGAAACAATTTGGCAAAAGTATTAAAACACTTTGATCAGATCGAGGAGGTGAATACTTGAGCCAAGAGTTTCTAGATTATCTTAGGGATAATGGGATTTTATCTCAATGGACTTCACCTTACACGCCACAACACAATGGTGTGGCTGAAAGAAGAAATCGAACCTTGTTAGACAAGGTAAGGTCTATGATGAGTTTTGCGGAATTGCCTAAATCCTTTTGGGGATTTAATGGAGTTCCTTCAAAGTCAGTTGATATTACTCCATATGAGATATGGTATAACAAGAGGCCCAAATTTTCTTACATGAGAATTTGGGGTTGTCCTGCTTATGTGAAACGGACAATGTCAGATAAGCTAGAAGCTAAGTCTGACTGATGTCTGTTCGTGGGATATCCAAAAGTATCATATGAATATCAATTTTACCACCCCTTGGAACAAAAGGTTTTTGTTTCAAGACATGCTATCTTTTTAGAGAGAGAATTCCTTTTAAAAAGAGATAGTGGGAGCAAAATTGAACTTGAGGAAGTTCAAGATGCTCAAACAGATGCTGATCAACTGCCTGAACCTGAGCTTGTTACTCATACAGATGATATAACAGCTCAACCTTCTGAAGCACAAGAGCTTCGTAGGTCAAGTAGGATACGTACTGTTTCAGAGAGATATGAATTACTCATTAGTGAAAAGAACGACGCATTGCTCATAGAAAATGATGAGCCTACAACCTATGAAGAGGTTCTGAATAGTTTAGAATCCTTCAAATCTGGGAGGACTTTAAGTCCATCTTCACTTTTCTTACCACCAATATCCTCCCAATTAATGGAATACCCCATCTTTAACTTATTGATGTAAGTGTCTAACTCTTCATTGGGGGTTATTTTTGGTGCCAAAAAAGTCATCTTCCAGTCAAAGCCCACCTCATTTTCATTTGGCATCAGGATGCTTTTCACCCTCTGTAAAGGTTTTTAAGAGATGTCAGCAAATGACTATTTTAAAACAAAGAGAACACAATTCATGATTATAAATTTGAATTGTGCAATACACTTACTTTGGCCCTTTTGAAAACCTCATTCTATTTTAGGTATTTCTTCCCAAATCTTATCCTCCACCTACAAAAGTGTTTGAAGATATGATCTTTTGCACGCCTTTTTCCATGAAGAATCTTGGTATATGAGGCTACAGGATACTCATACTTTCACAACCTTGAAGGTACAGGTACAAATCACTGGAGTGGTCATTAGAAATAATCTTCATCTGTGCATACCACTCGGTCACATCCGGTATGCATTCGTATACCAAAATCTGTAGAATTATAAAAATAAAAGGTTAATTTACAACATTTGGAGATGAAAGATGTTAACTAATATTTACAGAGTATGAACTCACCGACAATGGAAGAATAAAACCTGCATAAGTATATATTTTGGATTTATTTGGATTTGCCTTCAACTTTGTCATCTTATTATTCAGATCCTTCTGAAGATGCCTCAATGAATACTGGAAGGACCATGTTCCCCAAGGAAAGACTTCAAAAGATTCAAGATCCTACATAATTTTGAAAATCCATTCCAGAATAGCTTAATTTTTCTTGTCCTATGCGTGCAGGACCATCTCAATAAATAATATATGCACCAACTTAATAATTACTTCTCTTCTAAAGTCATCTTGTACCTACTTCTTCTTATCGTGCTTCATTTTTAACCTTCTCTCCTTGGCCTTTTGCCTTTCTTGCAGTTGCTTCTTGCACAGCTCCTTAAACATTTTTGCCACCGCATCGATGTTAATTGTCTCCTCCATACTATGAAAGTTTTTCTTCATGAAGTCCTTAGCTGCATCCTCATTATAGTTAGGGTAATCATCCCAATGATTAGACAAGCGTGAACACTGCAGCCTGGTGATGAGACCAAACTCCTCAAGGGAGTATTTGATAGGAAGAGCATTAATACTGAACCAAATCTCCCATTTCCTATTAAAAGAAGCCTTCCTGAAAAGCAGCTCCCACATGATAGTAGAAGAGTGATGACAGTCAGTTATATCGAAGTATGCTCCAAATATACCATTCTTCAAATCTTCCAATATAGCAGGGTCCTCAATCAACCATTATTTCATCAGAGCTTGAAAATCATCCAAGGAAGACCTTAATTTAAGCTTAAGGGAAAAAAAATTTTCTTTTGGCACTCTTGTTGGCAATCTTGGAATCTCATCAAACTCATATAAAAATAAACAAATCATTATTCAGTAGAAGAAAGAATATCAATGAAAATATCATTAATCTCTACCGTAATACTTTCGGGATTTAAAACTACGTATATCTACGATTGAGAATAAAAACTAACTACATCTATAGTTGGGAATAAAAACTCTACCTTTATCCTGTTGTCAACGTTTGTTATCATAATATCACTAAGCTCCACTATCTCTACTTCTCTACTGTTGTGATTAACAATATCTCAAAACTCTACAATCGTGACTGATATTCTCAAACAAAAAATATATATCCTTACCCTAATATACATCAAACCTAAACTACTAAAAGATAAATAAACTCTACTTTATCGGTAGTCTATATTAGAATGAAAAAATCATTAATCTCGACCATCTCTACCGTAATACCGTCGGAATTCAAAACTACCTACATCTACGGTCGGGAATAAAAACTACCTACATCTACGGTTAGGAATAACAACTATATCTGCATCTTATTGTCAACGTTTGTTTTCATAAGATCACTAAGCTATACCATTTCTACTTCTCTACTGTCGTGATTAACAATATCTCAAAACTCCACAATCGTGACGAATATTCTCAAACCAAAAATAGATATCCTTACCCTAATATACATAAAATCTAAATTACTAAAGGATAAATAAACTATACTCTTTCTATATTTTAGATTAGAATGAAAAGATTATTAATCTAGATCATCTCTACTGTAATACCGTCGGGATTCAAAACTACCTATATCTATGGTCGGGAATAAAAACTACCTACATCTATGGTCGGGAATAAAAACTCTATCTACATCTTGTTGTCAACGTTTTTTTTCATAAGATCACTAAGCTCGACCATCTCTACTTCTTTACTGTCGTGATTAACAATATTTCAAAACTCTACATTCGTGATTGATATTCTCAAACCAAAACTAATACCCTAATATACATCAAACCTAAACTACTAAAGGATAAATAAACTCTACTCTCTCCACAGTCTAGATTAGATTTATGCAAGAAAATATTTCACCTCTATTTCACTAAGATGCATCAAATTTTAAATTAATCTACTAAAATCTACCATACTAAAGTCTACTGTCGAGAAGTTTTTAATACATACCTTGATTTCATTATTATTTTTTGGTTGAAGAAGAGTTAACAGAATATACTTCTTCATCCATAGGAGTGGAAGATAAAGATAACTTTCGAGCGTCCGAGACTTTGTAAGGAGCGACGATAACTTTCATCTTCTTCAATAGGAAAAACCGAAAAATCTTATAATTAAAGTTATATAAACTGTGTGAGCAGAAGATGAAATGAATTCTGTGAGCATAAAGTAGAGAGGTCGTAAAGAGTAGAGTTGAAGAAACGGTGAAAGCGTTTTGAAATATGAGTCAGCGAGTTTTAGGTAGTTTGAAAAAATAACATCGTTTTAACTTTTTTAAACTTATAAACTTAGATAATTTTATCGTTTTTATATTTATTTTAAAAATATGAAAAAAAATATTTCATATAAGAAGATTATTTTACATAAAAAGTTTTCGGGTCTTGTAATTTTCCTCCAAAATGAATGGGCAAAACCATTAGTTCACTTCACAATAAAGAAGTTCCTCATTCACTTCCCACGACTTGCGGTTTATGATTCCTATCTTCTCCTTGATCTCGCCACCAGCTAATTAATTTCTTCTTCAATCCCAACAGATAACTTTCCGTTTTCCAATTTCTACTCAGTTCACTAGCTTATTTGAAAGGGGGTATCATTAAATTTTCTTTAATTTGTTCTTTCCTCTTTTTGTCTCTTGGTAATTTGTTATTTCCTCTGTCAATTTATCTCTCCCCTGTTTTATATTTTGTTCAATTGATAACTACATATATATGAAATAGCTATCTTTCGACTATACTCTGTTTCTGTTTTTTCCGATGTTTTTCGCCCTTTTTATTGCCGTCTTATACATTCTGCATGATGACCCGTTTGAATAGAGTTAAAATTGGGGATAGCACGAATCCAGATTGGGAAGAGGCATTATTTCGCTTTGAAAGTGCGATTGCCTCAGGAACTGAAGCTTTGCAAGTAAAAGCTGTAATTACTTTAGCCTCTCTCTCAAAACTTGCATCAAATCATGTATTAGTTAGAACTATACCGATCCTTGCTAAGCTTCTTGCTTGTGATAATTCAAACGATTCAATTCATCCCATTCAAGAAGCAGCTGCATATTGTTTGAAGCGTATTGCTTATAAAGGTGATGCCTTGTTGGCGTCAAAGATTCGCCAATCTGGTGCTACAGATTCATTATTAAGCTTGTTGCCGCAGTCCAGTAATGGTTTTCAAACAGTTCTGATAAAATGTATTTGGGTTCTTGTCAATTTTGATAGTGAAAGTCGTCCAATTTTAGCTAGAAATGGAGGGTTGGAGATCATTATAAGTATGTTCAATTATTGCAGGGAGAGAGACAGGGTTTACTTATTAGAGATTTTGAGTGCATTGACATTGTTGAGAGAGGTGAGGAGGGTGCTTCCTAGATTAGGAGGGCTTAGGTTTCTTGTTGAGGCTGTTAGGTGCGGAAGTATGATATCCAGAGAGAGAGCTTCTCAAGCAATAGGATTGTTCGGTGCTTCGAGGCGTGCTAGGTCTATGCTTGTTGAGTTGGGAGCAATACCAGCACTTGTTGAGTTACTTAGTGATGGGGATGAAACAACAAAACTTGTTGCAGGTAATTCTCTAGCTGTGATATCGGCTCATATGGATTTCATTATGCCTGTTGCTGAAGCTGGGTCTATACCCTTATATGCTGAACTTCTTCAAGGACCTGACCCTATTGGCAAGGAGATTGCAGAAGATGCATTTTGTATATTAGCTGTTGTTGAAGTGAATGCCCTCGCTATTGCTGGACATTTGGTGAGAATCTTAATAGAAGGTGATGATGAAGCAAAAATCGCAGCTTCTGATGTTTTTTGGGATCTATCCGGTTACATGCACTCAGTTTCAGTTGTTGGAAACTCAGGCGCAATTCCAGTTTTGCTTGAGCTTTTGAGGAATGGAAATAGTGAAATCAGAGAGAAGGTATCAGGAGCAATTGCTCAGTTAAGTAGTAACAATGCTGATCGAGTAGCACTTGCTGATGCTGGGGTGGTCCCAATTCTAATTGAATTATTGCATGATGAGTTAGAGGAGGTGAAGGATAATGCTGCTGAGGCTCTTGTGAATTTTGCTCAAGATCCTCACCAGCATAGAATAATATCTGAAGCAGTTGATGTACCTTCATTCCAGAATATGCAGAACAGAATGGCTCGATTACGTGTTTCTGATGAACAGATGGCTAGATCGTTAAGACGAATGAGTGCCCAGCAGCTTACTTGGGATCCTGCTCTTTCCTAACGATAATGTAGACATTATAGGTATGTTGGTTATACCCTTTTGATTGCAGCTTTATTAGGGTTGAATTTTTATCAGTTTCACAGGCTTGTAAAATTACAATTTCACACTAGCAATAAAAGGCATCTTTTGCGTATTGTGATGAAGTGTTGAGGACATACTACTTTCGTGGGTTTGAATACTTGGTAGTTGATAGATGCATTTTCTGAGCTTAATTCGATAAAGTATACACAGGAAGGTGATAAAAGTTCAAAACATGTTGAACTCTCTTTTTGTATTTTCTTTAACTGAGAGGTTTCTGCTTGGATAGTTACTAAGATTTTACCAGGGCACGCTGCTTTACTTGAAGGGCACTTGAAAAGAAACCATTTTCTCCGTTTGGAAATCAGTAAATCATAAGATGAAGATTTGTAGAATCCATTTAAGATTATGAAATCTTTAAATGCAATAGGTAAACACTCGACATAAAGGCAACTGGGGTGAGTTTAACTTGGATAGCTTTGATGCCAATATTTCATATTAAATATGTACAGAAGGATCTACAATTAATTTAATGGGCAGTGGCATTTCAATAACATTTAAGCTATGTTTGACTCAAATGAATCTTACAAAATTAGTGGAATTCATTTGCAACCCTCTTTTAAAATTTAGTCTAAAAATTAATGTGTTTGTATTTTTTTTACAGCCACACCTTTGATTCTTATTTTTAAAGACGTGAATGCAACAAAATTACAAGTACATTAATTTTTATATTCATCTATTTTAAAAATTGTATATGAATTTCACCAACTCATTGCAATTTATTTGTACCAGACATGGCCCTAGAGTTGCATAAATATGCAAGTTTTCTTTTCGGCCTTACTTCTTGTCATATCTTGAAATTTAAGCACGGGGGAATCTTTCTCTTATCAGATTTAACATTGTTGTTATTGATCAATGCTGGGGAATTTGATTAGATAAATAAAGAAAGCCATGTGTGTGTGAACTTGTGCAAGTAAAAAGACGTTTTGTTTTATGTAAAATTGTTAGCTTGCAGGATCATTTTGCAAAACTCATATATATCAGCTTTTAATATGGTGAATTTTTAATAAAAACATAAAAGCGGCAACATTTAGGGCAACTGTGACTAAAATTCAAAATCAGTTAGCTATTGAAGACTATTATGTTTTTTTGTTGGTTAGTGGTCAATAAAATGTCTACACATTCAGTAGATTTGATGTCATTTAATTTCTTAGTTTTGGTACATTCTAAAGCCTATAGAAGTTATTATAATTTAATATCCTAATTTAATTCCGTTTCCGATCTTTCCCAATTAAACCCCAAATTGAGTTTTCTATTTTATTTCTTATTTTTTAGTCCAAGACTGGTCGGCTCGACATATATGATATTAGAACGTAGTGCAACTCAGGGTCTAAACTAAGGGATGTTGCATCCTCATCAAAAAAAGAATAAACTTGACCCTAAAGGAGATAATCCATTTTGTGTGCTTGAAAGAATCAATGAAACTATGGTATTTCTATATCATTCAATATTTTTGACCTTGATCATTTTGATAATGTAGGAGGAGCAAATTTGAGGATGAATCCTTTTGAGAAGGGAATTTTATGGATTAATGACATGTAAGTCAATCATCATGCAAAGAGGATGATACACTTGTCATGCCGGGTGGTGCAAGCAAAAAGTCAAGAACCAACAAGTTAAGACAAGCAATGCAAGATTATGTTCAAAGCTTGGTAACTAAGAGGAGGCATGCATAAGTGTGGAGAAAAAGCTACTAGAAGACCCAAGACTCATTACCTACCTCGAGGTATATGAAGGCACAACTTGCATGGCCTAGCCAATGGACTAGCAAGGCGAAAATCCATAAAATTGAAGATTACAGGTCATGTGTAAGGAGTTATATGTCAATCATATACAAGTCATGTGTAAAACATCATGTGTCAATCATGTGCTCAACACCATAGGCCACACATGTGTTTAGTTATGAGTTATTAGGCTTCCATGTAATTGGGCTTAATTATGTAATATGAGCTACCTATATTTTATTTTTATTTTATTTAGCTTGTTTGGGCATATGACCCATATGGATAAAGCCCATGTTGCCACCTATTATTATTTCTACAAGTTTTTAATTAGATTTCCTTATTGGACAAGGATTTGAGAAGTTTAGTTGTCATATCTCTACTTTTAAGGGATTTAGATTGAGTTGTATTCCTATTCAAGAAGAGAAAAACTTTCTATTTTAAAATTTTTTTGTAACGCCTGTAATTAGGGTATAGAAATTAATACGGATTAAGGAGACAGAAGTATGTGATTAAGGGTTATGGAAAAAGAGTTGAAAAGAGACAAAAATGTGAAATGTCACAGGATCACACCTGTAACAGTTATTTTCACGACCGTGAACTATTGCGAGATAAAATTCTGAGTTTAAACAAATTCACGGCTATGACAGTAGTTGTCACATCAGTGAATATTAAAATCCAATTAATTGTTTTTACTTTCTCTCTTATTACCTAAAATCAAAAGAAACCCTAGAATTCGAAGTTCTCTCATGCTAAAAGTCAATGCCTTATGTTTTCCTTTGATTCCTAGCTCTAAACACCTAAGCCAAAGTAAAAGATCAATGTTTAACACATTGTTTGGAGAAAAGGAGAATAAAAAGTGGTATTCTTGAGGAGTCTGAATCTAAGAAGGAAGAGAGGAGTTTAATAGGCAAAAGAGGTAAGTAAGAATGATTATATGCATAAAGAAATATAAATACTTGATAGGATGGTTTATGAGAACAAAAGGGTAAATGGAATGATTATGTGTTTAAACGATGTTTCAACATGATGAAATGCATAATGTGATAAGTATGTTAATAGAAAATATTGTCACAGGACAATCATTAGAGACCTTATACATGACTTATAATAAATACATGTTTTAATATTGTTAACTGATGGAAAACCTAAATTCATATTCGTGACTAGGTGTTCACGACCGTGAATCTCATCAGAAGAATAAGGTCATGTCCGTGACTATTTCTTCACGACCGTGAAGTAAATACCCGAAACGGATATAAGTTTTTACGATTTAGTTCATGGTTTGGTTCACAAGTAGGTTTACCCGTAATTGAGGCATTCATAATTGTGAACCTATATTTCATGCCCCTGAAGTCTTTTTTAAAAGATATATGATGTTTCTTAAATGTTATACCCTAATGACTATTCATATGCCTTCATGATGATATATTTTAAGTATTTTCTATGAGTATCAATAGATAAATGTTATATAATAAGTTTACATATGATCAAGTATATATGTTATAAGATATAAATATTATAATGAAGTATAATAAAGATCAAAGGAACAAGTAAATCCCAGACTCAATACTAAGACTAGAAGTAAGATAGGTCACATGTCATTAAGGGAGATTTATTGTATCGTAGTTATATATTTACTCAGTTAATGTGGCTTAAGTTCAGAGAGAACCATTGGCTTGAGCAGCTTGGATGATACACATGATAATCGATAATATTGCATATAAAAGTTATATATTTACTCAGTCAATGTGACTTAAACTCGGAGAGTACAATTGACTTAAGGAGTTTTGACTGACACATGATTATAGACAGTGATATGGTAGCTTAGCTCGGACAAGCGTCCTTGTTCACAACCCGTATCTGAATAGTCCGTATTGAGAGTTGTTGGGTAATAATTTTAAAGTGATTAAGTAATGAAATGAAATGAAAAAAGAGATTTAAAGATGCAAGTATACAATAATACACAGTTAATATATTATATGCTTTTAAAAGAGGTTAAATGCTCTTGTTTACGTTGTCAAAACTTAGTAAACTATCACGCTTATGAGGTAAGGTATTTTACATGATAGTATGATTATCACTCGTGTCATGATGTTCTATGTGATACCATGATTATATATGACTTGATGTATAGTGCATGATTGCATGTATGAATTTTTATGCCTATATATACTATTAAGCTTTTAGTAGTTTAGCGTGCAAATATTTTTTCCACATAGGTTGGAGCCTAGTAGATAAAGATAGAAGTTGATTATGAGAAACTAACCCAATATCAGATATAACAGATCAGACCCTACGAAGGTCGGTGATATCTCATATCATACTTTTGTATTTTTGTATATGTCTCATCATAAGAGTTGTTTACTTGTATGAATGTTTGTAAAAAAAATAATTATGTAACTTATATCAAGTACATATATTTTTGTAAACCCCTGGACAAAGGGTTAGTCATATTTTTATGAAATTGTGATTTTAAATATTAAGTCAAATATTATCTTTTACTTTATATTTTATGCAAGTTATCATGATCATTGTGCAAAGAAAAAATTTTAAATTTTCACAGATTTTCTACATACATATTATGTGGCATTCGTTCGTGTAACTAGTCTAATCCTGATTAGTTGAGAATACGCTACAAATTTAGGTTAGAGTAGGATTCAGTTTACTAGAAAGGATTCAACCATTTTAGGACTATAAAAGCCTTTGGACATGTAAGACATAAAAAGATTGATGAGTAATTAAATTTTGAGTATTCTTCATAGTCAAAAGAGACTTGATCACATATTTTAATTACTTTTTGAGAATTGCTATTGTTCTTGCTACTATGTTTAGCTCGGGTCGGATTGAAACCATTGATCACCATATTTAAGATTTATTTACCTTATATTGTTAAGAGATTTCAAGACACGATCTTTGAGATTTTGCATCACATCTTGATACCCTAGGGTTCTAAATTATTCCATTTTTTAATCTTACACACAAAAATAACATAATGTGTTTGAGTATATAAGGCTCTTTTACTTGACAAAGAAGAAAAACAAAGTCCTATTTCAAGTGGAAGAAGGCAAATTTATTTGCCAAGAAAGAAAAAGGCTTGTTTCTACAAAACCAAAACTTACTTTTTATGTAGAATGTCATAATCCAAGGCAACTATCTAACAAATCTCAACTTGACAAGAATTCTCTTGCTCCAAAAATTTATCTCCACCTTCTCCAAATAATAAAACTCAATTGTTACTAAAATAAGTCAAGTCCAAACATTGCTCGAATTTATTTAAAAAAAGGCGTGGTTCATATGCATGTGATGGGTAAGTGATCATTCTCCAATAATTGTGTTAGAATCACCTTAACCTTGACTTGCCAAATTGTAAGACTGATATTGCATTCATATTTCTCCATTTTAGATTTTGTTGTCATTAAAACAAAACCTATAATAAATATTAAATTCGTAGATAAATAAAAATTGAATTTGATAGCACTTGCTAGGAATAAATCTATAGTGGCAAAAAACAAAATATTCATTTGGGTTAACAAATGTGACAAAAAAAAAAAAACTAAAAATAATAAACACTAAAATTTACATGATTCAACATAAGCCTATATAATGGGTGAAGGGGTGCGAAAAAAAAAAAACTAATAATCTAAAAGGGGTACAAAACGAGAGAACATCTCTCAAAACCCTAAATTTCAATTACACTGGAAAAGCCTTGCATTCTCAAAATAGAATCAAACCAAAATATCATGATCAGCTCCACCAAAACACAAACACTGTGCTTTTCATAATAGGCTCTCTCAAATTGCTCTAATCAATTAACGCAAAAGGCTCACATTTTTTTTTTCAATCGGACACAAAAGGCAAAAGTTACAAATTGTGCCCTATTATTAGACTCTAAAATCAAATAACATCTTATGGTCAATCTTGGGAAAATTGAGCTCCTGTGGTTTAATTCTGGGACAAATTAACTCAATTCTCTTTTTTGTCGATTACTCCTAACGTTTATTACTAAATGAAACCTAAGCCAAAAATGTCAGCTGTGCCTAGAAAGTAATTGATAATTTATCTAGCAGAGAGATGCATCCTTTGGAAAAGCCAAGGCAATATTGGATAACAAAGAAAATTTTGTTTGGGGTTGCAATTAGATACTTCTTAAAGAAACCTAAGCCAAAAATGAAACCAATACAGCTAAAGTCACCACCGCAGTAGACTCAGACCATAACAAGGGCGATCTTCGATATCGTAAAGGGGCATGGCCATCTTATAGTTTCAAAAACTTGGGAAAGAGTCCAGGTTTTCATCTCTCCATTTGGTTGCAACAACTCTGTCTAAACTTGGGAGAAATGGACGAGGAAGGAAAAAGAAAAAGAAAGAGGGGAAATGTTATTACACGTGTCCATTTTTTAGTGGGAATAAAAAATCCAATCTGCAAATAAATGTTAGGGGCTAAAGACAACTCACTGTTTATTTATTTGTCTTAAAATTAATGTTAGGTGCAATTTGTACTTTTTGTCTACACAAAATAACAAAATGTGCTCGAGTATACGTCGAGCTCTTGACTTGGTCAAGAAGCAAAACAAAGTCTTATTTCAAGCATAATAAAGCAAACTTATTTGTAAAGAAAGAAATAGACTTGTCTACAAAAAAAAAAATTTAAAAAAAAGGCTATTTTTTTTTTCAAGTATCATAACTCAAGGTAATTACCTAAAAAATAAAACTTAACTGAAGAAAAAAAAATTCCAATAAGAAAATATTTGAATATATGTAAAATATTCAAGGTGTTGTCTAGCTGAGACATCTGCAAATATATGTTCAGAAATATTTTAGGAATTAGGATATATGTTGTGTTTTTTTGAATTAGGCAGAATACTTTCCCTTGATTTCTATACATTAACAACAAAAAGAAGAAAAAAGAAAGCGTTTTATATAGAAATTCCAAAAACTACATCATACATATACTATATTATTATTATTATTATTATTATTATTATTATTATTATTATTATTATTATTATTATTATTATTATTATTATTATTATTATTATTATTATATTACACATCTTAGCAAGTTACACAAGAAAAGTTGAAATGAAATCTCACAAGTTGTGATCTGAAATCAGAATCCTTTCCAAACTAGAAATGAAAAAGAAAAAATTATTATGACCATTAAAGACAATCATGATGAACATTTCTGGCATTAGATAATTTTAGAAAAACAATACATTATATATATATATATATATATATCTTCACATGATAGAGCAAAGAGATGGGTTTGAATCATAAACCAAATTAACCAATTCACAACGAGGTGGTCCTTGACAACACGGTGCAGGAACGGGAACGGGATCAGGCTGTTTATCTTTTGTTTTATTCTCTTCAGGTTTTTTGGGCGCCTCTGCTGGCTTCACCTCTTCTACTGTTACTATGTCTGCACAGCTTAGTTTCTTCCTTAATTTCTTTGTTAAACAGACTGCATCCACCCTTTCTCCAATCACCACCAACTTTTCTTTCTCTTCTCCTTCCAATGCCACCGATATCACACCTATAAAAAATTGTTTTATTGCACAGACATATTGATTCGGATCATTAACTCAGTAATTGATTTTAGGTGATGAGATCATGAGTTTGTCTAAATTAAGGTATCCCATACAATTTTCCCTCTTTATTCGAGCTAGCTTCGAGAGTGAGTTAGATTTAAAATCCATTTTCAAAATGCATGGTGTCAGAATTGTCTAATTCTCAAATGTTAATTCAAGTGGATTGAATGATTGATATGAGATATTTTAACATACCCCTTCACAATCAAAGCCAAACATATTTGGACTTATGCGGGTGGCTCAACAATTCAAAACTAATGACTTGAATACTCTGTAAAAAGGGACATTGAGCCTAATTGGATAACCCCAAAGTTTAACTGCAGGGAGAAGCGATATGAGATATCTTAACATTCAGATATAATTTTTTCTTGATTATGCTTATGTATGAAGTCAAAAGGATTGTGTTTACCTGAAAGCTAGGTTAAAGTGCAAATTAAATGAAGAGAATTTTTACATAAATAATTAAGAAACCCACCATCTGCCATTGAAGCTGTCTGCAAGGCCTTGGTCCGGCATTTGTCGCAACAAGCTGAAAATGTGATCACTATCTTTTTCTGCACATTTGAGTCCTATAATCACGTTATGCATACGATTTCTAAAAATCAAGAATTTATAATGTCTAAGTCTTTAATTAGTGCGGGGAATCACTTGTGATCCTATTAGCTGAAGACTCTAAGAGTCTCCAAATGATTCAGATTCGAATCCTACACTATTCCTCCCTCAACTTGTACTTGATAAAAAAATTTCTTCAATTAGTGCTAAATATTATAAATTATTTTCTCTAACCTAGATACAAAGTAATAAATTAACAATATATACAGAGAGATGACTAACTTTCATATTCTTAAGAAATTAACAATATTATATACACAGAGAGATGACTAACCTTCATATTCTTCTATATATGACAAATAACTATAGCGAAAGAAAATGGTGGTTTTGTTTAGTGAGGAATAAGAAAGAAGGCCATGCTATTTATATACAAATTTGCAGACAGATCCAAAAAAGCATGACATTGGCTGGCTACCGTATTTGCACATGATTGGAAATTCTGAGGAAATTTAATTGCAGATGATCCACTTTTGCGGATTCAACACGTATATTGCAAATTCGTTGTTTTGATTAAATCCCGTTTACCACTAATTTTGTTTATAAGTCAATGTTTATTGAAGAAATATTCAACTACCAATGTCACATGTTCAATTTGAAGGAGTGCAAATCGTTTTGGTTAGGCAGCTCAATTACATTCTTACTTAGCTAATTAACTTAATCTTGGATCATTTGATCAACTTCTAGATGGAATTCTAATTTATAATCATTTGTGTAAGTCTACTCATTCCTTGAACGTTAACAAAGCAGCTTTTTTTGTTAGCACGTTCAAACATAAAATTTTTTAGTTCTTAATATGAGGGAATCTTAATACATGGCGATTTCAGAATCATGATGAACATTTCCAGCATGATTCAAATATATATATATATATGAGGTTTTAATAGTTACTACATTATTTATTCATTCATAAGTACTATTTTTTAATCGTTAGATAAAAAATCTAATGGTCCCAATTAATTGTAAAATTCTTATGACAATTTAATATTATAACATTTTGTCCACATCGGCCAAAGATTTTTGAATAATGATCTCTACAAGAGGCCATAGGTATACTCTCCTTTTATCAGGAGTGGTGAATCATTTATTGACTAGTCAATTACCTTCAAATATCTCATGTTGTACCCAATCACCACCCTATAAGTAACATCTGAGAGACAATAAGGAATGAAGTCAAAGTATATGATTTAGTATTCAAGATAACATCGAACATCTCAAGTTTAAAGATACTTACACCATTGATGTGATGAGACTATCAGTGATATTGAATAAATATCCATGTGATTGTATTATATCAGGTAGTCCAATATACTTGGCTACTCCAGCAAATATCTACATGTTAACTCTAAACATCTCGTGTCTTTAGCTTATAATATAAGTTAGTCAAAGAGTATAATATGACTAGTCTATCCGGATTAACAATGCCATTTTTTTAATTCTATGACTAGAGATCATTTTGGTATAAATACAACTGTACATAATAGAAATCTCACTATCATAATTTCATCATGATTTCCTTTTTGTTATGTTACATACCAATGACTTTATTAAATGGTCGAAGATCTAAATCAAATTCATTTTTGAATGAACGCTAGTATAATGAAAATGTCTTTTATTAATAACAAATTAGTACATCAAGTTTCTAAGGTGATTGCTTTTAAGGCACATCTCTAATAATCAGAATTAAACCAACTAAATGAGTGAGAGTCACATATACTTATTGCTTAAAAATCTGTGAAAATTAAAACTTTTTCTTTTCTTGGAAAACCACTTTGTCATATAAACTTCCCCTTTTCATATAAAACTTGTTAAACATATCATATACTATACATCAATAAAATATCTTGATCCAAAGATCCGTCATCATATATAAAACTATCATGTTTGGGCTCAATATGCCCGATGTTTACGAAAATACATGTTTCTTTAAATATAAAATACATGTATAAAGGTAAATAACCCATAAACTCATATGTCATGTACAAAAATGCAGAATGTGACATGAATATCACTAACCCTTATTAGGTCTGCTTTGTTATCTTTGACTTGTGCTGGCTTCTTTGGATCAACTTCTTTGCTTATCTACTAGGCTTCGACCTATGTGGAAAAACATCTGCACACCGGGCAATTGAAAGTTTAATGGTTTATATAGGCAAAAAAATTCAACATGCATTCACATAAGGCATATCAGCATATTTTATGTTCATGACATCATATCAAAAGCATTAATGCGTGGCAATGTAGTCATCATACCATATATCATACTTCACATAACCATTAAAAACATTATACCTTTGAACTATGCTTAAGAGTACCATAATCATATAAATAACATATATCATATCAAGTATTTTCCATTGGATACATGTGTCATAAAACCATTTTTCATGATTTTGTATTCATTATTTATTTTAATATGTTGATCCAAAAACTCTTTATATTTATTATTTGGATATGGGTTGTAATAGAGGGTGCACCATTTAATTGTCTATAATTATGTGTGCTCATCTGATCTCCTCAAGTTAATAATAATTTTTAAGTTTAATGTCACGTCCGCGATCTAGACTTTGACTGTATATGCGCATTGTTGTCGTTTATACCGCAGTATAGAGGTGTATCGATTAAAGTATAAATATGGAAAAAATAAATATGATAAATTTATTTTAATATGATTATATGATGTTTAATATAAATATTGATTTGATTTGATAAAACATTACAATTTCATACTATACATGCAAATCAAGGCAACGAACTAAGCTAGAATTCAAGGTTTTTCGTCCAACGGTGAAAATTCGAGTTAAGTATACCAAAGCATAAAGAATATTATTTCAAGACCCTATATGGAGTTGTAAAGTAAGATTTTAAGGTTAACGATTCTAATTGTAGAAAGCTGGTTTCCAGTACAAATTTACGGTTTGATTTTCTAATTGGAAGTTAAAGATATACGTTCATGATCACAATGGTGCTGATGTGATTAAAATTTAATTTTAAGAATTTTAAAACTGATAATTTAGAAATTAGACGATAGATGAATTTTTACACACCAAATTAAGAAGAATGATTAAATTGTAAAAATACAATTTTTGCACCAGTGATCGTTTCGACAAATCAAAAAGACAATTTTGGAAAGAAAATTATTTTATAATTTTTGATATATTTAATTTGATAAAATTAATTTGTTTGGAGGTTGGATTTTGAAGAATTAAATTTAATCAAGAATTAGTTCGAATGAAATTTGTAATTGGTGGAATTAGTAGGGAAGCCAATCCTAATTAATTTTTAATTGGGCCAATTGTCCCAACTAATAACTAATTAATCTCTAATTAACCAATATTAGTGAAGATTAAAAATCAATGGAGATTAATTATTTTTAATTGGACCATATAAGACAAATGTTATGATTTTAGAATTATCTCACAAATAAATTTAACCAAAATTTGCTTCATTTTCTTCAATAGTTGGCCCACCACCTTGGGAGCATATCCAAATTTTTTTTTTCACTCAAAATTCACAATATTTCAATCATTCAAGTCATTGGAGGAAGCAAAATTGATTATTGGGTTAAGAAAAATAAAATAAATTTGGAGGCTAAATTTCTTATTGGCCAAAAATTCCAATAATATAGGTGAGATTTTTTTTTTTCATTTTTCTTTCAAATTTCTATAGATTTATGTTGGATTTGATGATTGTTTAAAGTGGAAGTTTGATTTGTATTTTGATTGGAATTAATTTGGTGAAGAAGTTAAGTAAGGATTTTGTAGGAGATTATGGAAGAATTTGATAAAAATGGAAAATGAGTAAAATGTGGTTTGAAGATGATGGATATGGTGAAAAATTGATAAGAATAATTTTTAGGAACTTTTGTGAAAATTTTGGAAATTTTTTTAATTATGACCAATTTTTTGGTAAATTATTTTGGAGGAATTATACTTTAAATTGATAAGAATAGAGTTAATTGGATTATTTGAAAGTAGAAAATAATTCTTGGAGTAGAAGAAATATTTGATAAAATTTTTGGTGAATTTTTATATTTTTGGCCAAATTATTAAAAAATTTATTGGAAATTATTGAATATTATTTTGATAAAAATGGTAATGAAATATGAAATAAAATAGGTTAAAGTAATTATAGAAATTTATTTGAAATTTTTGGAATATTTATTGAATTAATGAAAATTTATAAGTTGGAAATAATTTTTTGGAGAAAAAAATGGAAAATTAGAGAAAAATTGAAATAAATTGAGAAAATAGTTATGGACGAGGAAAATTTATGTTATAGGACTTCGATATACGTCAGAGTGGAGATTAGTAGAAAAATTTTAATTTTGCTAGATTTTATATTTTGTGTTGCTCGATAATTAATTAAAAATTTATTTATTATTAGGCGCAATGTTGAGACAGACTCCGAAAGGAGGTAAAGGGAAATAACCGGCAAACACTGGCATACAGTAATGAGAGAAAAAAGGGTTTGTGCAAAATGTTTTTAATAAAAGCCAGGAAAATAATTAATAGATTTTCATAATTAATATATTTGATGAGAATAATTTTAATAAATTTTTTTAGGGAGATGAAAATATTTTACATGAATATTGATTAAATTTAGTGTTTCTATATTATGATATTATTTTCTTGTTGCAAGAATTAAATGTTATGACATATTTTAAATGATAAGATTTAGAAATATTATTTTTTATGTGTTTTTTTTTTTGTAAAATGAGATTATTAGTGCATTTTAAATTGCATATGAAATGAAAATATAGATGTTATGTCATGACATCAAATACAAAAAATATATATTTGAGAATTTACTTTAAAAAAAAAGTTGAGAATCAATAGTTTTGAGCTCATGTATTATCTTAGATTTGAATTAGAGTATTGTTGGCATACAAATATGGTAAATTACAATCTTATGTATTTCTGTAGACCGACGAGATTTTGTGATCTTATGCATTTTTATGGATCATCTGATGTATTTTTCCAATTATGTGCATTTCTATGAATTGTGTGACATTATATTTGAATCATGTCCATTTTTGTAGATTCTACATTGATATATGATGTGACGCCCCTTTGATACCTTAGGAGTAAGTCTAGGGTGTTTTAATACATGAGAATGAGAAAAATGATGCTGGATAATGAAATGACATGATACTAAAGTGATGATTAATAGTTAATGCTATATGAGATCAATTTTTGGCACTATTTTGAAAAAAGTAAAATTTATGTAAAATGTTAATAAATAAAGACAACAGTTATACAAATAAATAAATAAATAATAGACATTTATAAATTTTTTGTGTGACATAATTAATTTACTTGGGGTAGTAAATGTTGTTGTTATTATTATTAAGAAGTGAAAATATATATTAAACTTATTTAATTTTGAATGACTATTACTGTAAAATTCTGCACCATTGAGTTGGAAAACTCAGCTTAAAAGTGTTTTCTCTCATGCAGGTATTAAAGTTGGGAACAAAAGTAGAGTGCAGAAACATGAAGTGATTGATCTAGAGGTTTCACTAAAAGAAAAGTAGTTGTACTTATGGATGACATATCATGCGAGTAAAAGATATTATCATTGTATCATAAAAAAAAGTTGTTTTGAAACTTAATGTAAATAAGTTTTTAAATCTTTGTGATTTTATAAAAAAATGTTATGCATGTATGTTTATTTGTTATCATATATTGTGCATAGGTTATGTTAAATTGGTTAATAAGTCCTCGTAGGCACTGCAAATAGTGAATTATTGTCAGAATACCTTTATACTTCACATGATTACTGTTAGGTAGAAAGGGTATTACATTTGTTGGTATCAGAGCAAGGTTTAAGCAGTCCTAAGATAAAGAAGGATAAAGTTAAGCATTCGCATACATATGTATCTATATTAGTATGACATGAAAAGTTCTGATAAGCAGCTGCTCTCAGAGGTGAACCATTATTCCTGGCCAATAAGTATGATAAAACCTTTATTATGACAGATTCCTTAGAGGATGGAAGGGGGAATCTAAAGTTACTATTCTAAATATCTATAATTCCATATTAATGAAGTTTACCATGATACAAAAAATGGTATTTTTGTCAAGATGAATGATGATGGAAATAGTGATTTATAATCAAATTTTGACCTTTTAAAAAAAGGTTAGACTGGCCTAATGATTGTAGAACTATCAGACAATAAGTAAATAAGTTTTAAGAATGTTATGTTATGGAACCTTTACAATGTAACCCTAATGAATTAAAAGAGAAATACTATATAGATTAAAAAATAACGGAAAATGAAATAAAATATAAGATTGAGCCTTTGGGTTCCAAATATATAAAATTTGAAATTTTCTTTTAAAGCATGATGCTACATAAGCTTAAGGATATCTTAAAAACAAAATTGTGAACGATGAGTGAATGTAATAATTTAATAAGAGGGCATGATTGTTCTAAACTATATTCAAAAAGGACTATCAAACATTAAGTAAATAAGTTTTAAGAATGGTATGTTGTGGAAACTTTACAATGTAACCCTAATGGATTAAAAAAGAAATAATATATAGATTCATAGATAATAGAGAATGAAATAAAATATAAGATTGAGCCATTGGGTTCCAAATATACAAAATTTGAATGTTGATTTTAAAGCATGTTCTACATAAGCTTAAGGATATATTACAAACAGAAATAATGAACAATATGTGAATGTGATAATTTAATAAGGGGGCATGATTGTTCTAAACTATATTAAAAAAGGACTATACAACAATAGTTTTTAAGGTATGATATAAACCTTTAAAGAAACAATATGAAATAGAAAAAAAAGTGGCAATGGGAAGCTAACAAGAGCACTCAGAATGAAAAGTTATTCGAAAATAAAATAAATATTACTTTGATAATGAAGATAATGAGTCACGGTTATGAGTTAAGAAAACTTGGGGTAATATTTGGAGGTTAACAATTCTTACCTATTCAAAATAGGGACTCATAAGATCTAGTGTGTCTTATTGGGTGTACAAGTATTGTTGTAAAGAATAATCATATTCTATAGAGGTTATCTAGATTATGGAAAACTAAATAAATAATGGTGGATGATAGTTAACAATTATTCAAGATTGATGATTTGTATAAGTCATTGAAAAGTGTAGGGTTGTTCCTAAAATAGATATCAAATATGAGTATCATTAAATAAATTACTGCTATGTACCTAAGATAACTTCCAGATTGTTACAACCATTACAAATTTCTAATAATGATTATTCAAATATATGAATGCAATTGTAGTGCTTACAGACCTGATTAATTGAATCTTTAGATTATACCTAGAATCGTTTGCGATAACTTTCATTAAGAATATTCTAATATATTAAGAGATCAGGAGAAATGGGAATAATTTTTGAGAGTTGTGTTTTAAAATCTCACGAAGGTAGAAATTAAATGTGCAACTGACGAAATATGAGTTCTAATTAGAGAAAATTAGCTTCTTGAATTATATTATGTTAATTGAAAGAATAGGAATAGATCGTAGTAAAATAAAAGTTATTTTTGAATGGAAGATGACTCATAATATAAATGGATAGAAAATTTCTCTTGAACTAGTCAACTGGTGCAAATGAAAGATGACAAGATTCACATCGATAACTACTATCCATGACATATCTATGACATGGTTATTTTAGGAAAAAAGTGAAGTTAGAATGATTAAATAGATGTTTGATTGATAGGGATTGATTGGAACCAAATATTTAGAAGTTTATTAACTTTGATACAATGCAGTCTAGGGAAGATTTTAAGGTACACAAAGGTGCCTTTTTAGACGAATTAAGTTATTTATAGATGCAAAAGGGCAAAGTAATTGCTTATGCCTCCCAACAGTTGAAGCTATTTGGATAGAAATATTTAACACATGAACTTAAATTAGCAGCAAAAGTAATCGCCTTAAACATCTGATGACTCTATCTATATGGAGAAAGATGTTACGACCATACATATTAAAGAGTTTGAAGTACTACCATCATTGAAGGAGTTAGATTTAGACACAAGTAATGTTTGAAATTGCTCAAGGATCATGATTGTATGATCTACAATCAATTGGGGAAGATTAATGTGGTGGTAGATACTTTGGACCAAAGACTTTAGCAGGTGACATGAACTCTAGAAGGAGTTAGATACTTTAGTATTTAGTGAAAAAATGCTATAATTTTTTTCCTTTGAATTATGGAGTTCCAGATTCGACCTATACTATTTAGAATCAAAGGAATTTAGAAAAAGGATCCTAAGCTCATGAAAATTTGGGGAGCTGTTTCTAAAAAGGAAAGCCCTAATTATTAAGTGGAAGTAGATGGTGGTATATACCACTGAGGCGGATTATGAGTTTGATGTGTCAGAATGGAAGCAAAACTTTAAATGAGGCTTAAAGATTAGTTCATTATGTGTATCATAACAGTAACCATATGAAATAAGATTTGAAGACTTATTATTAGTAGTCAGTTATGAGAAAGAAAATATCCTTAGAAGTTATTATTATTAGAGATCTAACTTACCAATAGAGGAAGGAAAAATATCAATTGCCTCTAAAATGGTTGCAACCAATCTTCATACCTAAATAATTATCAATAAGTAACCAAATTTGTATATTCTATGTTAGGGTGGATTGGAGTAGGAAATCTAATGGTCAAAAGATATACTACGAATTTGTATGACTAAAAATAAATTTTCAGGCACATAAGATCTTATGAATATTGGTATAAGTGGAATCAGTAATTTACCAATTGAACTTATCTCTTGAATGGGAAACGATTTGAAATGTGTTTCATGTGTTTATGTTTAGAGGGTACATGATTAGGACTCCTCTTTGTTATTTAGACAAAAGTTACATAGGAATGGATGAATTTTATGTAAGAAGGATTCGTAGTTATACTAACTAGAACAAGTATCTATTATTACTCAGCAACTATTGAGCAGACATGATTTTGAGGACGAAATCTCTTAAAGAAGAGAAAATTGTCACATTTGCGATCTAGACTTTGACTGTATACACATATTGTTGTTGTTTATACTGCATTATAGAGGCGTACCGATATACACTAGTTGAGTTGTTTATACTGCATTATAGAGTCTAAATACAAACAAATAAATATGATAAATTTATTTTAATATGATTATATGATGCTTAATATAAATGTTGAGTTGATTTGATAAAACGTTGCGATTTTATGTTATGCATACAAATCGAGGTAATGGACTGGACCAAAATTTGGGGTTTTTTACACGCCTACCATGAGAATTCGAGTTAAGCATATTGAAGCATAAAAAATATCATTTCAAGACCATAAGTGGAGTTATAAGGTGAGATTTTAAGATTAAGGGTTCCGATTTGTGAAAATATAGTTATTAGTATGGATTTACGGTTCAATTTTCTGATTACGAGTTAGAAATATGTATTCATGATCGCATTGGTACCGATGTGATCAAAATTAAATTTAAAGGTTTTTAAAATTGATATTTTAGAAATCGGATGACAGATTAATTTTTACGCACCAAATTAAAAAATATGATTAAACTGTAAAAACACAATTTTCAAACATGTGGTCGTTTCAAGAAAGTGAATAGACCATTTCGAAGAGAAAATTATTTTATAATTTTGGTATATTTAATTTGATGAAATTAAGTTTTTTGGAGGTTGGATTTTAGAGAATTAAATTTAATCATGAATTAACACCTAATTAATCTAGAATTAACCAATAGTAGTGAAGATTAAAAATTAATGGAGATTAATTATTTTTAATTGGACTATATAAGATAAATATTATAATTCTAGAACTATCTCACAAATAAATTTAACCAAAATTTGTTTCATGTTCTCCAAGAGTTGGTCAACCACCATGGGAGCTTATCCAAACTTTTGTTTCACTCAAAATTCACAGTATTTCAATCATTCAAGTCTTTGGAGCAAAGAGAATTGATTATTGGGTGAAGAAAATAAAATAAATTTGGAGAAAAAATCTCTTATTGGCCAAAAATTCCAATAAATTAAGAGATGAAATTTTCTTTACTTTTCCTTCAAATTTATGTGGATTTATATTGGATTTGATTATTGTTTAAAATAAAAGTTGAATTTGTGTTATGATTGGAATTAATTTGGCAAAGCAATTGAGTAAGGGCTTTATAGAAGATTATGGAAGAATTTGATAAAAATAGAAAATGAGTAGAATGAGGCTTAAAGATGATATACAAGGTGAAAAATTAATAAGAATAATTTTTAGGAATTTTTGTAAAACTTTTAGAAATTTTTCTATTTATGACTAGATTTTTGATAAATTATTTTGGAGAAATTATACTTAAAATTGACGAAAATGGAGTTTACTGTATTATTTGGAAGTGGAAAATAATTATTGGAGTAAAAAAAATATTGGACAAAATTTTTGGTTTTTTAGTCGAATTATTGAAAATTTTATTGAGAATTATTTATTTTAGTGAAATTGGTAATGGAATATGGAATAAAATATATTAAAGTAATTATAGAAATTTATTTGAAATATTTGGAATATTAATTGAATTAATAAAAATTTATGAGTTGGAAATGAATTTTTGGAGAAAATAGAAAATTAGAGAAAAAATGCAATAAATTTAGAAAATAGTTATGGACAAGAAAAATTTCCGTTATAAGACTTTGATTTACGTGAGAGTGCGGATTAATCGAGAGATTTTAATTTTTTTAGATTTGTATTTTGTATAGTTTGATAATTAATTGAAAATTTATTTATTATTAGATGCGACATCGGGACAAACTTCGACATAAGGTAAAAGTAGAGAACAAATATACACTAGTGTGCAGTTACAAAATAAAAAAAGTTTATGCAAAATCTTTATAGTAAAAGTCAGAAGAGTAATTATTGGATTTTCATAATTAATATATTTCATGAGAATAATTCTAATAAATTTTTTTAGTAAATGTACTTAAAGTTGAAAATATATTATAAATGATAATGTTAAATTAAAAATTTTTGAAAACATCTTAAGTCATAATATGAGTGAAAAACACTTCATTGAGAGAAAAAAAATATAAGTATGATAAAATTTATTTATGAATTGAATTTTAAAAAAATAATATAAAATTTTTTATTACATTGGGCCATTAAATGTTTAAATATTAATTTTGACATGAAAATATTTTACATGAATATTCATTAAATTTAATATTTTTATATTATGTACTATTTACTTGTGACATGAATTAAATGTTATGACATATTTTAAATGAAAAGATTTGAAAATAACATTTTTATATGTTATTTTGTAAAATGAGATTATTAGTACATTTTATGTTGTATATGAAATGAAAATATAGATGTTATGCCATAACGTCAAATTGAAAAATAAATAAATAAATAAACATTTGAGAATTTACTTGGAAAAAGAAAAATTGAGAATCGATGGTTTTGAGTCAATGTATTAACCTAAACGTGAATTAGGGTATTATTGACATGCCAATAGAATAAAAATTATAATTATGTACATTTCTGTAAACTGATAAGATTTTGTTATACTGTACATTTTATGTGAATCTTGCGTTGATATGTGATGTGACACTACTTTAATACCTTAGGAGCAAGTTTATTATGTTTTAATATATGTGACTAAGGAAATGATATTGGATAATGAAATGACACGATACTAAAGTGATGATTAATAATTGATGCTATATGAGATCAATTTTGGATATTATTTTAAAAAGAGTAAAATTTATGTAAAATATTAATAAATAAATATAAAATTTATACAAATAAGTAAAAAGAAAACACAGACATTTATAAATCTTTTTGTGTGATATAATTAATTAACTTAATACTTAAAAATATTGTAAGAGATTGTTGATTAAATTAGTATATAAATAAATTTTTATGATTATCTTTAACTTGGAGTTGTAATTGTTGTTGTTATTGTTGTTGTTGTTGTTGTTGTTATTATTATTATTATTATTATTATTATTATTATTAAGTGAAAATATATATTAAACCTATTTAATTTTGAATGACTATTATTATAAAGTTTTTCATACTGAGTTAAAAAAACTCAACGTATGAGCATTTTCTCTCATGTAGGTATTAGTGTCGGGAATAAAAGTAAAGTACAGAAATATGAAGTAATTGATCCAGAGGTTTCACAAAAAAAGAAGCAATTGTACTTATGTAAGAAATGTTATGAGAGTAAAAGATATTATCATTGTATCTTAAAAGAAAAAAATCAGTTTGAAACTTGTTGTAAATAAGTTTTTAAATCTTTATTATTTTATAAAAAAAATGTTATACATGTATGTTAATATGTTATCATATATTGTGCATAAGTTAAGTTAAATTGATTAGTAAGTCTTACGCAAATACCATAGATAGTGAATTATTGTCAAAATACCCATATATCTGATAAGATTATAGTTGATAGAAGGAGTGTTATATTTAACCCATCTTGACTGAGTATACATATATATCTTTTGTATGGAATATAAGATCAATGACGCTTTCCGAGTTTAAGTCACCTTATCCTTAAAAGTAACTGTATAACATATTACTACGGTACCGTAAACCCCCTTAATAACATGCTACCTAACCTATTTCTAATCCTAGTATCAAGCATGAGTTTCACTTGTTCAGATACATTTTGTTATAGTTATATAATAAGCTTTTGTCTTATAACATAATATTTATCTCTTGACATATATACCTTGATCATATGAAAAGTCAACGTATATCATTCATGTGTTTTCTTTATGGAAAGATGTGTTTCTTATTCATATCATACCATAATATAAACATGTGCATATCCATTGTATTGAAATCATAGAAGAAAACAACATATAAACATGTATAATAGGATTCACAAGTACCCTTACCTGTGAACCAAACCATGAACTTGGTGGTGAATGTTTCTGTCCATAAATTGTACATTTCTTCACGGATGTGACTATCGTGATTTATGGTTGTGAGTTAGGTGGTGACTCAAGCTGTGACACATTCTGCCTGAAATGAGCAGTTTTAGGTTGATGATTGATGTCTGTGAATACTATATCATAGGCGTGAATCTGGATTTTTTAGCCTTATAATTATAAATCAAAACATTTAAAAAAATCCATATCTAAGGACTCTAATGGTTGTCCCATAACAAAATTTTCTTATCAACATTCTTATTAAAACATGCATTTATCATGCTTTAATATTAATTAAACACATAATAGCACATTGTATCATAATTTACCTTTTCAAACTCATTAAATATCATATCATGCATTTATGGTTCAATAACTCTTCTATAACTTAATTAATACTACCTCTTTTAACACCACAACCTTCTTCATACGTATAATACTCATGAATATAACTTTGACACATCTATTGTAAGGTTTCCTTCAAGCATTCTCATTAATACAGTTCATGCTTAACTAAATATTTATATTCATATCATTCAATACTTATGTACTTATATCATTAATTACTACTTTCAAGCTCATCATAATCATAATCTAGCATTTAAAGTGTACAATACATTTATTACACATTTAACACACAACATGTTACAAATTTGGAATTTAAATGCATATATGTATATATCTCTAATGGATTCTCAAAAACCAAGCTTTAGATCAAGCTTACCTATCCACTTGGTGGATTTCACCGCCTCATTTTCCAACTCCTATCATATATAACATAGTTCTATCAATTTCTGTAAACCATAAGTAAACCTTTAAAAGCCATAAAAGATCAAACTCTAACTTAAAACCCTCATGGATAACTTTAAACTCCCTTAACCATTTACTAACACATACCATAAACCTTTGGACAAGGTTAAAGAAGAGTTTTTACCCATAAAAACTCAAGATTAAGGAAAAACCTAACCCATTTGGAAATAAGTCTCTACCATAAATGGAATATACATGTTAAAAGCTTTTAAAACTTATAAAGAAGAAGGAGGAATGTGATTCCTTACCAAGATTAAAGGAAACACAGCTAGGATGCCAGATTCAAAATTTTCTTCTTCTTCCTTATGCTGGCCTTTTCTAGAACACAACTTCCTTATGCTTCTCTCTTATAAGAAATTGTTACACTTTGATTTTTTGCTTTGGATTATTTTTTGCTTTGGATTAAATGTTTTGGGTCCAAGAATCAAGAAGAAACAAAGGCATTGGTCTCTGATGTGAAGTAACTTTGAGTTCCAGGGTTCTCTTTTGAATTTAGGGCGAGAGAGAGAAAAAGAACGATTATTCACTTTTTATACTGACAACATTCATAGGCATGACCCGATCATTCAAGGACATGACACATCTCAAAATATCATTCACGACTGTGACATATAAGTCACGGGCCTGAACATAGAATTTTTCACTTTTCTCATCTTTACTTAACTTTTTTTCTCATCCAAACCCTTAAACACACTTATGGTTTCTTTAAACCATCATATTAACTAGGCTTTACTTAGCAAGTGTTGCACTCCTACACAATCAAGACCGTCCTGGCTACATGAGAGAATGCTATGAAAACCTGTTGGGAAAAAAACCTGTCCAAATTAAAAAAATTTGTGTCTTTGCAAACTTATCTCATATTACCATATTAATCTTTGCACAAAATCAATAAACATGGATAAAACTTGATCCTATAATATCACTTTCATATAAAACCATACTTTTACATTTCCAAAATGAAGATTACATATTCTTAAAAAAAATGACATTTACAAAAATATATCCTCATCCCATATGCCTTGTACAAAAAGAAACCAAAAAGATGATATGAACAAAAACACCAACCTAAGATGAGTCTGCTTTGAATCTATGTATGGGCACTCCTTTCTTCTGGTCAACTTCTGCTAGCTAATAGGCTTCAGACTTTTATGAAATAACTTACACGCTAAGCTACTGAATGCCTAGTGGTATGTATAAGCAAAAAAATCCATACATGCAATCATACAAGTTATGTCATTACTCTACATTTCGTGTTATGTAATCATATTTATAAACAATTATCCTAATGCATGGAAATACAAATCCATTACCTTTTATACATATAACATATCATTTTGTGTAACTTATAATCACATTCCATTTAATCACAACAACTTGTCATATATATCAAACATTCTCATATAAGCAATTCATTTTATTTTGTTCAAAACTTACCATTTCATTATTATTTTCTTGCCCAAGGCTCTAAGCTGCAGTATCCAAATATGGATTTTGGAATAGGGGCCATACCCAAGTTTTAGCCAACTTGTCCACTTACTATGAGTGTGCTCATATGAACTCTTTAAGTTAAGGGTGTTATTAGTTGAGGATTAAGGACACTTTAATCTAAGCTTCAACCACCTTGTCCTAACAATTGCATGGAATTGAGAACCAAAGGTGCTCTAACTTGAATTTCAACTACCTTAGCCTCGTATAAAATACTACGGTATCATAAACCCCTCAATGACATGTCATATATCCTATTTTAAGTCCTAGATTAGAGAAAAATGACATTTCCAGTTCTTATCACACATTCCTTTTTATATTTATGTTATTTTATACAAAATCATACACATCATCATGTATACTTCATGTAACAATGTCATTCATACTTATGATTTATCATAGTATATATGTGTGCATAACTATTGCATGAGATCATTGAAAAAAAACAACATTATGCCACAACTACAAGCTTCACAGGCGTGAACTATATTTTTACATTCGTAATGGTGTCATTCATGGGTACCCCCATCTATGAACCAAACCATGAATATGCTTGTAAAATGCTACTTCCTATAAAATACACTTTATTCATAGTCGTAAAATATACTTCACAAGCATGAAATCACATGATCGTGAATCAAACTTTGAAATTCTAAGGGTGAACTGTGAAAGTCTGGATATTGATGTTCACAAACTTGACAATTTGTTCATGGGCATGAATCCATGTATTCATGACTTCCCTAACCATGACATAAGGTGTGACAATAAGGTGATAAGTAAGGAGACTCACACAAGGGCACTCATAAAACATCTAATTTAAAAAGAATTTGAAAAAACTAACATAGTGCTAAAACTAAGCCTCAAAGGGCAGACCATGCATTCATGTATAAAAAATATGCTCCTAGGACACCCCACACACCACAAGCATGTTAATGTATTCATGATAATTTTTGAAATGTGGTGAGGCACAAACCTCATGCAAAATGCCATAAGAACAAAAAGAATTTCAAATCCAATTTACAATGCCATTATTACATGAGATTTGGTCATATTAACACATTTTGTTTTGTAAGGAAGACTCATCTAAAACCTCCTATCAATAACTTCCATAGACCCAAGTTTAAATAGGCACAAAAAGCTCAATTACTTATTTTTTATAAGAATACCTTTTTATTCATAACAAATGCAATTTGTATCATTTTGTAGAAAAGTGGATGATACAATTTGATGTCATGAACCTTCATCAATTGGCATCAAGAATTTTGTCCAACAATTGGTTTGAGCAATAATCGAAGGAGAGCGAGGACAAAAAATGTGCCAATAAGAAGGAGATGACGAATATGAGGAGAAGCGAGCCAAAAAGGGGAGCAAGCCATAAATGAGAAAAATATATAATTCTAGGTATCATGAACAACCTCTATTTACTTTTCATTTTTTGGCACATTCAAATTTTAAAATGATAAAAAATATTTTATATTCAGATTTTAAAATGATCAAAGATATTTTATCTCTCTTTTATTTTTTACACTACAAAAAAAAAGCATTTAACGACCATAAAATAACTATTTGATCACTTAACAACCTATATGAGACCACTTAATGACTACATTACGACTAGATATTAGTTGTGGTCGCTAAATAATGCACCAATGACTGGTGTGAGATGTAGAGACTTATTTCGTTTTTTTTAAGAAAAAATAAAAAGATTCGTTGGAGATAAGTAAAAAAATTTGAAAGAATACTTGTCAAGTGACCGCTGGTTAGCTACATAAGCCCAATTATACTTGAGGGAGAGTGATGCAAAACTTATATTACATGCAAGTCCTGTTATATTTGAGGGAGAGTGATGAAAAACTAACCTTACATCAATGAGCCAAATAAATAAATAAATGGCATATAGAAGTATGGTGGTACAAAACCAAATCTCTTACGCAATTTTGGATAGGACCTACGTACTCAAAGTCAAATAATGTGCCTAACGATTTAGATGGTTACTTGAAATAATCTAACAAATATAAAAATCACTACTTTCAAGTACAACTTGTATGTGTAAAATAATTACTATTTTAATTAGATTGGTTCATGAGATAGAAAACGTCGAAGTAACTTGTAATCTCAAATTATAACACCAAATTACTAGCCTAGTACTCTTTTTATGTACATATTTTTAAATGAGAGCATAATGATTAGAACTTGAATTGCCAAGTTTTTGTATTAAAAGATGAGCATTCAAGTACTAAACATGAACGGTTAATGATACAATAATATCTCCTCACTTGCTCTACTTTCAAAAAGTGATAGAAACCAAGCATATGAAATCTAATGAATTCACAAAAGGCCTTACAATTGATGCATTCTGCCCACACAAAGTCACAAAACCTGGCTAGCTATGCTTTGTTACTAAATTACACACAGTATAGACAACTCTCAAGCTTCAACTTTCTAGCTTTTCTTCTATGTATCAATCTTTTCACAGTCCAATTGCAGAGAAATTTTTATTTATCTAAATTAAAATGGAGTCAAGATTTAATTTCTCTAGAAACTATTTGGATCAGTAAGAAAAATTAAAGTGATGTGGAAAAGACTTTCTAAATTGACTCTTTTATGGGGTGTAATAATATAAAAATGTTAAATTTATATTATATTATATTTTTTTTTATTATAACAGTTTTAATATAATTTCTAATCTTATAAATTTTAATAAAAATTGCAACCGTTCAATAATTTTAATCAAATAGTAAGTAACAAAATATGACAGATAACAAAAAAATAATTATATTATTTTTGTAAAAAATATGTATTTTTATTATGAAAAATTAATTCTGATTTATTTAACACAATAACATACAAAATAAAATAAAAAAAATATTTTCTAGTAAAAAGACTTTTTGTAGAAATAAAGAGACATGTGTATTTGACTCCTATATGTAATCAAATATGATAGACGAGGTTAGTTGGAATAGCTTGGAATAGCCAATTCCCACTATTAAGGTAATATGATTCCCATTTCGTGGTATTTTCTGACCAACCAATACTAAGAATGAAAAATAATCCATTCTCATTCCAATTTCTAGGTCCATTTCATTTTGGCCTAACAAAACACTCCCTGAAACCAAGATCAGCATTTAAGTACCATTCATATTAAAAAGAAAAAAAAAATCCCTTTGTAATGATTAAAAGAAAAAAATATATCATTCACAGAGGAAATGTAACTTGGAGAGGACACTTTTATTTATTTTGTTTTGTTTTTTGAATTAAGGGAAAAAAAAAAGATCACTGTGCTCTGGAACTTAGGGATCAATAATTTGATGGGGGAATGTCTGTCTGTTTGTCTGAATAGTAATGCAGGTAATGGAGAGAATGACCCATGTACTTCAATTGATATATCAATGTATGAAAGAGAAGATATTCCTAGGCAAGCAGTAGGTTAGGTTCCTTTTAAGCACGCTCACGAATGGCCAAGTTTAAACTCAAAATACTTGAGTGGGTGCTATTTGCCACCCACAAGAATCCAATAACCACAGCCACATATGTACCCAAATATTTCCCAACTCTTTTCTCTTCATGCCACTTCAATCCAACAACTCAAAGACAAAACAGAAAATGCAGAGAAAAGAAAGAATGCCTTCGCCACTCTTGGTGGGGAGCCCTTTAGTGGGTTCACTTTCTCTCTTTCCTATGAAATGATTAAAATCCAATAAAGAAAAAAAAATACATCAACATCAAAATTTTTTCCCTGTTGCAACCGTTGTCCTGTCTCCATAACCTTACTTCTACTTTCTTATTGCACTTGATAAAGGTGAAAAGAGAATGTTCAAAGCTACAAATAATAAAAACAACCCACCAAATGAGGCACATCTTCTCCAAATCTATAGCAGCTTATGGAGCATCCAGGCCTTTTTTTTTTCACTCTGAATTGAACGTTCCTCCTAGCCAACCACTCCAAGGATCTCTATACTTCCAGCCCAACACACAGAACAAGCATATGGATTTGCAGAACAATGAGACTCCAAATTTGACGAATTTATGGTCCAGAAATACTGCCATGCAAATTACAAATAACTTTGATGAACCAAACGTTGACACCTCACTTCATCTGTGAAATTTTTTTTTACAATGGTAGGATCTCCCGTATTTCATGTGTCTTTGTTTAGTTTGTCAAGTCCTTTTAATGCTTTCATGGAGCTGTAAAAATAGGGATAGATAGATAGGGGGTAGAGAGAGAGAGAGAGAAGATGAGAGAGATGTACCTACTGTCTACCAGGACTCTCATTGTCATCATCATGTTCAGCAATTACATTGGAATCAGAAAGACAATGCTCTGGTATTTTTTGGAATGAATTCTCATCATAACCAGAACCCTCAGACTCTTCATCACTGCTCCATCTTCTCTTCATGATTCTGGGAACCAAGCGAATCACTTCTTTGGCCTCCATCATTACATCATCATTGTTTATCCGTTCAAATCGAACAACACTTACTTTTCTGGCATTTCCAGCTAATATCTGCATCAAGGATATTATATCACAAACATAGATTAAAACAACTTATCATAGCCTTTGTTACTTGTTAGCCATTACGATCTCTAGGATCCAGTAAAACATATGTGCAACAAGCTTATAGACTGAATATTAATGTGCGGGCCCCAGGAAAAATCATTTATTTTTACTATAATTAAGAAATTTACTGCATCAGTGTATGTGCAACAAACACAGTGCTCGTATCAACTGCTAAAGTGAAATGCAGCAAAGGAATTTAGGCCATGTGCGAAACAATGTATTCTGTTCCAAGAAAAGGTTTGATGATACCAGAAAAGGAACTATTTCTTCAGATGGATACAAGATTCTTTGTCTTCCTTCTATTTCATTCAGGATTGAAATTTACTAAAGCCTTGATTCAGTGAAGCAAGCTGATGTTACTATGGATAGGCAAAACAGTTAAATTGCCACCAAGTACAAGTTAGTCAATACGTATTATTGGAATGGCTTTATCTGACAGAACAATTACATTGAAATAGAAGATTATTTTGAACACTGGTAATTGCCTGATTTATCTTAGATATTATAACTTTGTACATTTATTTTAGCAATTCTAGTTTGATATTTTGAGCTAAATTATCAAGGCAAAACTTAAAAAATGAATGATAATGATATTGAACACAGAATAAGTCTCATAATGTCCTGGATGAAGTACCCCCTTCTGCCCTTGTAGTACTGAAATAGACGGTCCTAAATCGCTAGGCACAAATGTGCAATCTTGGTTACTTCGGAAAAAAAAAAGGCCTGAGCCTTCAAACTACTTTTGTTCCTTCAAACCTAAAACCGGGGATTCTTTGCATGGATAGAGGTTCCAATAAGACTATTGTAAAGAGTGGTAATATCCTATGACAGCATTAAGAAAGGACAGACTGCCGTTCACAAGTCTAATGCCCAAAAAACATAAGGCAAGATAGAAAAAAGCACAGTAGAGAAAACTCAAGAGTGAAAATTGATGCACATGCATATGATCCTTGAGAACAGCTGGCCCACCCTAGCTATTGTAACCCCATTCATCTGATTCAAGAATCTGGTCCATGGCTGATACCACCCAGGGGTGAAGGCCAAGTGCATAGATATGAATGAGTTTGAGACCATTTGTTCATGTAATGAAGGTTCTAGAAAATTAAAATTACAAGGATAATCCAAAACATACCTCAAGTTTATATATTTGATGCTTTCCATTTTGCTCTGGCTGGTCAGACTTGCCTTCAGTTTGCCCATCATCCTCTTCTTGATTTTCCTTTTCAAGTAAAACTTTGATGGTCTCACCTGTCCTTGGGATGTATCCAAATGCCTCACATATAAAATCTGATACAGTCTCATATTGATGACCCTATGAAACAGAAAAGTAAGAGAATGTTATCTCACTGTGATCATGAATAGCATATTCTGCATAAAATTAATTAAACTCATTTAACAATTTAAAATCTCTCATGAAAAACACAGGCAACAGGCTGGACAAGCTAAACATGACCGAACAATTAAATAACTAAAATGCAGGAATTTCTAACAGATGGCTGAAGGACTCCCCAAAATGAGGATGACTTGATGAGATTTAAATCCACCCTCAATATAATAGATGTCATGAAATGGACATAACCAGGTACATGCTTGGATGAACCAAGACCATAGCACCTATGCCACATCTCCCACAATGATAACCTTGCAGGTGGGGCCCTTAATTTTGTCTACTATGTCATAAGTCAATCAATAACAGCACAGCTGAAGAAAAGAAAAATATGAAAAATACCAGTGAGACATTAGTTCAAAAATTATTTAGCAATAGTTGGGAGAAAATAGAAAACCTATAAAAAAGATTTTTGAACACACATTTGTTACATTTACAATCATTTTGTTACATTTATCAAAAATCAAAGGATTAAACAGCTGATGTTGCAATACAAGGAAATTAATTAGGCTCTTTGATCCCCACAAATATCAAACTGTGCCAGCATAGTCCAGAATTCAACGCCAATGATAAGCATACCGAATAATTAGCATCTACTTGCGTGCTTCAGTATTTGCATAAGCATATAGCTTGTGTTGTCAAAAACAACAATATATATGATAAGCTCCAATATACTGCACTTGTGCTTGTAGAAGAGCTGGGCAGTAATGGATGGGTAGGTCAGTGGTTATGGGCTATCCTTGTAATGGATTTACTGCTGAACTATTGTGTTTTGACTTGTAAGGGTTGTTCTAGTGTGGACTGCTGCTGGATAAGCATTTGTGGTTTGATTTTAGAATGTCAGGTCTGAGTTAGTCAAAGGTTAGTATAGAGATTGTGTTTAGAATTTGTTGTTTAGGGAAGAGTGATGAGAATATAAATAAGGGCAGGTCGTTAGGAAAGGATTATCTTGAGTATTTTGTAAAGGTCCTTGTGACTTGGAGAGTTCTAACCTATCCAAAGCTGGTAAGGTTTGTTTTGCATTCCTTTTTCTTTAGACTTCAATTCCATTTGATTTGCCTCTCTTTACCAATTCTTATCAATTGGTATCAGAGCAGGTGATCCATGGAGATGAAGAATTCAGGGAAGAAATTGGAGAATAGAGCTGATGTCATGAAGAAAGAGCTCTGCTCTTTAAAGATCATAGTGGACAGACTCTCCTCCAGAATAGACCAGTTTTTGAAGTTGCAGGAGAAATCCACAAAAATGGCTTCATCGACATGGAAGGGGAAGGGAACAGAAGGGGAAACACTCTTATGTCCAAAATTAGTAGCCACAGCACCTAACCCAAGGCCGGATTGCAAGTTCCAGAAGCCTGAACTACCCATTTTCTCCGAAATCGACCTCGACAGGTGGCTGCTAAAGGTGGAAAGGATCTTTGATTTGCAGCGACTTACCAATGACGAACGATATGAAGCCACTGTGAAAAGGCCAAGAGAAAGACCAAGACCAATGGCTCCTTTGGAACCAACAAGCATACAGCATGGTTGGCCCAAACCAGCTGTTGGTTTAGCTATTGATGTCAGATTCTACTGTGACAAAGACTCTTCTAGCAGTCCAATTGCATCTTTCTATATTGATTTGTACTCTCGTCCATTTGGGAAAAGAGGAGGTGCATGGATGGAAAAGGTATTTAGTAGAAGTCAGTTATTGTCATGCAATGGGACTATTCCAAGGTTGCCTGTTGCCCACATGGTGTGCCATCAGACACCATCAGTTGGGAATCATCTGAGCCTTATGACATTTATAGAGGGTGAGACTGTGATAAGCCTCCAATCAAGCTCACTTACACCAGGAGGGGCAAAAGGAACTGCACATCAGACAAGAGAAGTTGCACGACAATATTATTTTTCCCTTTGTCATTTATTTGGTTATGTTATAATATTGCTTTGTGTTGGGGTGTGCTTAGCGTGAGTAGCAGCTAGCTATAAATAAGGAGAGAATAGTATAGTTGGGCATGAGGTGTTGATTGTAACCTGTTTGGGAGAGCCCTGGTCTCACGAATTACCAGTTATCGATAGAATACCGTTCTTCTTTTGAGCCTCAGTTCTTTTCCTATTCTTGTGTTGCTCCTGCCATTGTTGGTGCTGTTTGTACAAGTTGAGAAGAGATCTATCGGACTGTTTTAGTCTTGGTTAAGGAGGAGGCTGAGAAACTGAATTACTTTGATGGTAATTTTTCCAAGTTTCGGATAGTTGAGTTTGTATTTACCAACAAGCTTCCCTTGGTGACCACTTTTACTAGAAGAAGTCCTCCTCCAATTTTTGAGAGCCCAATTAAGAAACATCTGTTGTTGTTTGCCACTTCCATTGATTCGGAGACAGTTTTTCCAATATTTCAAGAAGCAGCTAAACTCTTCAAGGGAAAGATTATCTTCATCTATGTTGAATTAGATAATGAAGATGTCAGAACACCTGTTGCAGATTATTTTGCTATCAGTGAAGAAATTTCTTCGGGACAAGCGTAAGCCTTTTTTCAAATCAGACCGAGAAGCATTTCAGGAGCCTTTTATTGCTCAGCTTCATGATTTTCATCTCGAGGACAAGGTAAATGTTTGGGAGGGAAATATTGATAAGCTCCAATATACTGCACTTGTGCTTGTAGAAGAGCTGGGGCAGTAATGGATGGGCCGGTCAGTGGTTATAGGCTATCCTTGTTATGGATTTACTGCTGAACTATTGTGTTTTGACATGTAAGGGTTGTTCTAGTGTGGACTACTGCTGGATAAGTGTTTGTGGGTTGATTTAGAATTGATGCAGAGGTGTTTAGGACTGCCTACTTGGAAGTCCACATGTCTTCTATTTTTTCTTTGTTTATGATTGTGTTTATTTGTTAGTTGTTGATTTATAGGAGACACTTTTATTCTTCAGTTATGATCATGACATTATCTGCTACCCATGATCTTAGTAATTGTGTTCTTTTTAGTTTTGCATGTAAGTTATATTTTTCAGTTTTTAATGAATGTACTTCACTGTTCTTTTCCTTGTTATTTCTTTCTTTCAAATTGTAACATTGCCATCAGAGCAATCTTCTTAAGGGGACCTAAACTTGTTTCTAACTCCATGGAATCTGAAACTAATTTCACAGCAATGGCACCACAAGTGTAAGAGGGATCCAATTACCAGATGTGGGCAGTGCGCATGGAGACTTATCTTGAAGCAATAGATCTTTGGGAAGCAGTGGAAGAGGATTATGAGATTCCTGCACTTCCAGCTAACCCTACAATGGCACAATTGAAGACACATAAAGAAAGAAAGACAAGAAAATCAAAGGCTAAGGCCTGCTTGTTTGCAACAGTTTCACCTACCATATTCACTCGAATAATGGCCTTAAAAGTAGCAAAGGAAATTTGGGACTATCTTAGAAGTGAATATGCAGGAGATGAAAGAGTAAAAAGCATGCAAATATTGAACTTGATCAGGGAATTTGAGTTACAAAAGATGAAAGAGTCTGAAATTGTCAAAGACTATTCAGAAAAGTTGTTGGCATTAGCTAACAAGATTAGATTGCTTGGAGCTGAGTTTCCAGACTCAATGATTGTTGAAAAAATCATTGTTACAGTTCCTGAAAAATATGAAGCCACAATCACAACATTGGAAAACACAAAGAACTTATCAAGGCTCTCATTAGCAGAACTTTTAAACTCTCTACAGGCACAGGAGTAGAGGAGACTGATGAGAGAGGAGACATAAATTGAATGAGCTTTGCTGATGAAGCATCATGGCACAACAAGGGGCAAATGGAAAAATAAGAAGAAAGTAAGAGAGACCAGTGGTATCAGTGGTACAAATGTTGCACCAGCAGATGCTAAAGGTAGCCAACAGAATCAAAAGAAGGAATATCCTTCATGTCAGCACTGTGGGAGGAAAGGTCACCCACCTTTTAAGTGTTGGAGAAGGCCAGATGCAAAATGCTCCAAGTGCAATCAAAAGGGACATGTGGCTATCATCTGCAAATCAAAAAAACAGCAGCATGAAGAGGAAGCTAAGGCTGTTAAGCAAGAAGAGGAAGACCACCTCTTTGTTGCCTCTTGTTTCTCTGGTATAGAATCAAGTGAAAGTTAGTTGATAGACAGTGGTTGTACCAATCATATGACATATAACAGAGAACTCTTTACTGATTTGAAGGAGACCAACTCATCAAAAGTTCGTGTTGGTGATGGCAAACATATTGCAGTCAAAGGAAAAGGTACAGTTGCTATTACAACTTGCTTTGACACTAAAGTTATTTCTGATGTATTGTATGTTCCTGAGATAGATCAGAATTTGTTGAGTGTGGGCCAGCTAGTTGAAAAAGGAAACAAAGTGTTGTTTCATGGAAAAACTTATTTGATTCAAGATGCAGTTGATAAAACTTTGTTTAGAATACAAATGAGTGGAAAAAGCTTTGCTCTGAATCCATTGGAGGAGGAGCAAATTGCTTTTTCAGTAAAGAATGATATCTCAGAGCTGTGGCATAAAAGACTGGGGCACTTCAATTATCAAGGGCTGTTGCAAATAAAGTCCAAGAATGTTGTGGTAGGACAACCAAATATAGTATCTTAGGCTTCATCATGTACAACTTGTCAAACTGGAAAACAAGTAAGGAAGCCTTTTCCTAAGGCTGCTTGGAGAGCAACTAAGAAGCTACAGTTGATTCATACAGACATAGCTGGTCCTCATAGAACTCCTTCACTAAATGGCAGCCTCTATTTTGCCATTTTTATTGATGATTACACCATAATATGTTGGATATACTTATTGAAACACAAATCAGAAGTTGCAAAGACCTTTTTGAAGTTTAAAGCAAGTGTGGAAAATGAAAGTGGCTTTAAGATTCAAATGCTCAGATCGGATAATGGAAAGGAATATATTTTTGAGGCATTTAATTAGTTTTGTGAGGATGCAGACATTCACCATCAGCTTACAGCCCCTTATACTCCACAACAGAATGGAGTCATTGAGAGAAGAAATAGATCCATACTAGAAATGACAAGGTGCATGCTACATGAGAAACACCTAACCAAGAAATTTTGGGCAGAAGCTGCAAACACTGCAGTCTATCTGCAGAACAGACTTCTTTCAAGGGCAGTAAAACATGTCACTCCTTTTGAAGCATGGTATGGTTTTAAACCTAACTTAACTCACCTCAAAATATTTGGCAGCTTGTATTTTGCTTATGTTCCTCAAGTGAGAAGAGATAAGTTCGATGAGAGATTACTGCCAGGTGTTTTCATTGGTTACAGTCAAGTTTCGAAGGCATATAAAATCTTTCATCCTCAAAATGGAAAGATTATTATAAGCAGGGATGTGCATCTTGTAGAAAGTGAAGAATGGAATTGGGACATTGAAAGGGAAGTAAAACATAAGGTATAGCTTCCTAAGTTATCTGACTTTGTTATAGCTGAGTAAAACCTTGAGGAGATTGAGACTAAATCAGTTGATGATAGATCTGTTAGAGGAACCAGATCATTAGTAAAAGTTTGTGAGAGATGCAAAGGCAGTGTATGAACCAACTTGTTATGAAGATGCAAAGTTAAGCCAAAGCTGGAGGGCTGCAATGCAGGAGGAGATATGTATGATAGAGAAAAACGATACATGAGAACTGGTAGACACACCAAAAAAAAAAAAAATAATCGGTGTAAAATGGGTTTATAGGACCAAATTGAATGTTGATGGTTCCATTAACAAGCACAAAGTCAAATTAGTAGTTAAAGGCTTTGCACAAATTCCAGGTGTTGATTACTCAGATACTTTTGCACCAGTGGCCAGATTAGATGTAATAAGACTCTTGCTTGCTGTTGCTGCTCAAAGGAATTGGAAGGTCTATCAACTAGATGTAAAATCAGCCTTCTTGAATGACTTTTTACAAGAGGAAATCTATGTAGACCAACCAGAAGGCTTTGTGAAACAAGGAGAAGAAGATAAGGTGTACTTACTAAAAAAACATTTTATGGCTTGAAGCAAGTTCCAAGAGCCTGGTACAACATAATAGATGAGTATTTGAGAATCATTAGGTTTGCTAAAAGCTATTCTGAAGTAACACTTTATGTGAAATCAACTGGAGTGAACATTCTCATTGTTTCGCTCTATGTAGATGATCTACTTGTGACTGGAAATGAGGTAAGGGCAATTGAGCAGTTCAAGCAAGAGATGAAGAAGGTCTTTGAAATGTCTAATCTTGGTTTAATGTCTTTTTTCCCAGGGATGGAGATTAGGCAGAAAGAATATGAAGTGTTCATATGTCAAAAGAAATATGCAAGGGAGATTTTAAAGAAGTTTAAGCTTGAAGATTGTAAAGGGATGAACACCCCTATGAATGCAAAAGAAAAGTTCTACAAAGATGATGGTTCTGATAAAGTTGATGAGATTCAATTTAGAAGTGTAGTTGGATGCTTAATGTACCTTACAGCAACAAGGCCAGACATTCTAAATGTAGTGAGCATACTTTCAAGATTCATGCACTGTGCAAGTGAGTGGCATCTCAGGGCAACAAAAAGGGTGCTGAGATATATTAAACAAACTACTGATTTTGGAGTTAAATTTGTAAGGTGCAAAGAATTTAAGCTAATAGGGTACTCTGACAGTGATTGGGGAGGCTCATTGGATGATTTCAAGAGTACTACTGGCTACTATTTCTCTTTTGGATCATGTGCATTCTCATGGTGTTCAAGAAAGCAAGAAGTTATAGCTTAATCAACTGCTGAGGCTGAGTTCATTGCTGCTACTACAGTAGTTAATCAGGCAATATGGTTGAGGAAGATTTTAACTGATCTAAGCTTGCAGTAAAGTGGAAGTACATAAATACTTGTTGATAACCAGGCAGCAATAGCAATTTCAAGGAATCCAGTGTTTCATGGGAAAACTAAACACTTTAACATTAAGTTATTTTTCCTAAGAGAGGTGCAGCAAAGTGGAGAAATTGAGCTAATTTACTGCAAATCAGAAAACCAAATTGCAGATATCCTAACCAAGCCTCTATCAGCAAGCAAATTTGAAGAATTAAGAGAAAATCTTGGCATTTGCAGCTCCTAAACAAGGAGGAGTGATGCAGAGGTGTTTATAACTGCCTATTTGGAAGTCCATGTGCCTTCTATTTTTTCTTTGTTTATGATTGTGTTTATTTGTTAGTTGTTGATTTATAGGAGACACTTTTATTCTTCAGTTATGATCATGGCATTATCTGCTACCCATGATCTTAGTAATTGTGTTCTTTTTAGTTTTGTATATAAGTTATATTTTTCAGTTTTTAATGAATGTAGTTCACTGTTCTTTTCCTTGTTATTTCTTTCTTTCAAATTGTAACAAGAATGTTCAAGTCTAAGTTAGTTAAAGGGTAGTACAGGGATTGTGTTTAGAATTTGTTATTTAGGGAAGAGTTATGAGAATATAAATAGGGGCAGATTGTTAGGGAAGAATTATCTTGAGTATTTTGTAAAGGTCCTTGAGACTTAGAGAGTGCAAGCTTCTCGAAAGCTTGTAAAGTTTGTTTTCCATTCCTTTTTTTTAGACTTCAATACCATTTGATTTGCCTCTCTTTACCAGTTCTTATCAATATATCAGACCTCTGGCATTTTGATATTTAGGTCTTCTGAGAGTTGATCGATAGATGTATTATCATCAACATCATATATTCCTTCTGCTTACATAACAATGTACCTAGTTTTCTTCTGTATCTCCTCCTAGTAAAAAAATTATCAGCAAAACTGTGGCATCAAACATGCCCTATAGCAGCATTAAACATAGCTAGAAAAACCTAAAATAGCATCTCAACCAGCCACTTTTCAATATCAATTACAATGTCCATGGATACCAGATGGTTTGTTTTATCAATTAAAGTTGATTGACAAAATCCGACCAGGAATAAAGTAGAATTAATGACATTGTAGGTCATATTAAAAGTCCTAAATCTCATAAGACTCTCTATCATACAACTATTTTCCTCATTTTTTATAACTCTTTCAGAGACTATTATAATTATCTTGCCTACTCATTGCACAGGTTGCATTTAATTTTTTTGCCCAGTACAACTTGGATAACATTATATATGGAATAGAAAGATTTGTTCACTTAAAGAACTTAAACTCAAATAAGAAAAAAAAAGAAAGAAACAATTTCCTGTCCCACAACTGCATATCACCAACTAGACAGCAAATATCAAATAAATATAGTACACTCTTTCTGAATGACATGATGTCCATGCCAAATAAAGAGTAGAAATTTGAGGCTTCAAATAATTAGAACCCTGCGACATTCAAACAAAAGGATTGATAACACAAATTGAGCTCACTTTTTCCATTCAGCTTAAAAAAATAAAATTATGATATCAGGTCAAGTTGTTGTCCCCTCTGTTCCATTTTATTATTGATATACTCCCGTCTATCCCATTTTGATGTTCCACCATAAAAATGAATCAGAATCACACCATACTGTACTATCCCATCGTGAACATTAATACAGTTGATATAGCTAAAAAATTATAATAAAAAAATTAATTAACCATGAGAAACAATAACAGAGAGAAATACATTCACTACTTCATATGAGATCACTAAAATTGCATAAAATTTTAGTTTAGGTTTACTTTTGAATCATTTTCATCAAAATATTTGGCCAACAATCTCCTTAACGACATCTTCTAGTGTTACTATCTACTTTGTCCACAGAAATGAGAAAGCAAGTATTAGATAACATAATCATTGAACAGATAATACACAGATAGGAATTAAAAATGTTAATACTTACCTGAACTGCAACATAAGCAAAATAATATATGAATCATTTTGAGAGTTTAGCTGAGAAACTACAAAGGGACTCCAATTATCTTTTTTGCAATGCAATGTTAGACACCAACATGTATGTTTTATCCTAAAACTGTTAAGTTTCACATACTAATATGCACACGATAAAAAGACCCACTAGCTTACTGATCAGCGACTGCCAATAATAGATAGAGTTAGTAATCTCTGCAAGCCTATAATTTACAACCCATATGGCAATATAATATTATATTTTTCATCTAACTAGATTATGGGTTTCATATTTTTTCAAAAGCATCATCAAGTGATTAAATTTGGGCATTACATAACCTCTTCAACAATGAAGATTTGCTATCTATATCCATGTTTATTCTAAGTTTTACTTCATTTAGTTATTTATGTAGTTAGTATCAAGCATATTTCCACACAATATGCCAGCCATAATCTCCTCTACCATCAATCATTAAATGACCAAGACAGTTTTGAATTAGGAGACTTGCTTAAGGTTTGTACATACTCCAATGGTACCACCATATTCATTAAGAACAACAGCCATGTGAACCTTTCTGATGCGGAACTCTCTTAGAAGATTTCAGACCGACATTGAATCTGAAAGACCAACAATTTTCATAAGGCAACAGTACAAAACCAAAACAATCAATTGAACAAAATTAAAGGAGAGATTCATCTTTAAGACTTTAAGTGAAAACAAAAAGGTCTAACTTTGACACTTTTCTGACACATCCTTTTGAGTCTTGCCTGGGTACCCTACTTAATGTAGACAACAGATTTGTTCTATACCAAAAAAAAATCAAAGTTATAAACAGGAACCCTATCAACATGTCCTAAAAAACTTTAGCATTTTGCTACAAGAAATGCCTTTTCATTTGAGGAAAAAGAAGAAATACTTAATGTATGAAACATTATAGATTAACTTACCTTGAATATTGATGAGTTACCCACAAGTCATGAAAATCAACAAGAGTTGAACCGGCATTAATTGCAACTACATCAACCAGAGGGGTGTCATCACCTCTCTAACATGTGTATCCTTGATCTCAATCACATTCTCAATCATATCCTCTTACAGTATATAACATATTAGAGCACCTTAACCACAATATGTAGAATAGAAACACATTCCAACACTTGAAGAGTTTCCTAGAGGCTTAAAATCCAATACTATATTATTTTAGTAGTGTCCGAGAACGTAGGCATAATTAGCTGAATCTCATTAAATTCTGGTGTTTTCTTTATTGTCTATTTAATAGCTATTGATATTGTACTTTAAATTATCTGAGAAAAATTCTATCACCAAGACTCTAATAGTCTAAGGAAGTTGGTTTTTAAGGAAGACCATTTGTCTCCACCAACTACCTGGAAATTTTTCTGTCTTAATTTTTGGTACAATTATTCACTTTGGTGGAAACTAACCCGATTTCCACAACAATTGGTATCAGAGCCAAGGTAACTGAGTTATATGCTCTGTGGTTGCGGCGTAAGCTGATCTTCCACATCAGAAAGGTTTCCTTGGATTCTTGGGTATTCCACATTTGAAAGCTATTAAATAGTCTTAAAAAATAAATGGAAAGAGACGGACAAAAATCCAAGATGGACACAACAGCTTCTACTTCATCAATTTTGGCAAGAACTGTTGTGGCAAATACGAGAATTGCAGTGGAGATTTTTGATGGTACAGGCCATTTCGGCATATGGCAAGGTGAAGTTCTGGACACCTTATTTCAGCAAGGCTTAGACATTGCCATTGAGGAAGAAAATCCAGAAGGTTCAGATGAGAAGGAATGGAAGACAATCAATCGCTTGACATGTGGAACAATTTGATCGTGTCTGTCCAGAGAGCAGAAGTATATCTTTTGTAAATAAACTTCTGCAAGTAAATTGTGGAAGACACTGGAGGAAAAATTCTTGAAAAAGAGCAGTGAAAATAAGCTTCATACGAAGAAAAGGCTGTTCAAATTCACATATGTTCCTGGTACCACGATGAATGATCACATCACTAATTCCAATCAACTTGTAGCAGATCTGATGAACTTGGATATGACGTTTGAAGATGAAGATTTGGCCCTAATGCTGTTGGGATCCCTTCCTGAGGAGTTTGAGTTTCTAGAAACTACTCTACTCTATGGGAAACTTGAGGTGTCTCTTAATGAAGTATGTGTTGCACTATACAGCTATGAATTGAGGAGAAAAGATAAGAAGGATAACACTAGTGGAGCAGCAGAAGCTTTGATAGTAAGAGGTCGTTCAAAAAATAAGAACAGGTGAAAGAAAGACAGATTAAAGTCCAGAGTGGGCAAAGATGAATGTGCCTTTTGTCGAGAAAAGGGGCACTGGAAGAAAGATTGCCTAAGTTGACAAGCAAATCTGGCAAAGGCAAGACTGTTGCAGATTCAAATGTAGTTGAATGTGATGATTCAGATTTTTCATTAGCATTGATGTCATCAATAAGCAGTTCGACTGCTTGGATCCTGGATTCAGGCTGTAGCCATCATATGTGTCCCAATCGGGAATGATTTTTCGATTTTAAAGAAATTGAAGGTGGAGTTATCTATACAGCAAATACAGCCCTTGCAAAACAACTGAAATTGGCTCAATCTAGTTGAGGAATCGTGATGGATCAATCAGAACTCTGACAAACGTAAGATATGTGTCCAATCTAACGAAAAACCTCATTTCTATAGGAATCCTTGGGAGAAAGGGTTTCACTATAATCATTAAAAATGAAGTAATGAAGGTTATATCTGGAGCACTTGTGGTGATGAAAGGAGTTCAAATGAGCAAAAAATTGTATTACTATGAAGGCAATACAGTAGTTGGAAAAACAGCAGCAGTTTCTAGTGATGACCAGGAGCTAAAAACAACCAGATTGTGGCATATGGCTTGGGGCATGCAGGTGAAAAATCATTGAAACTTTTGGCAAATCAAGGATTATTGCAAGGAGTACGAACCTTCAAATTAGACTTCTGTGAGCATTACATCAAAGGGAAGCAGACAAGAGTGAAGTTTGGCACTGCAATCTATGATACCAAGGGTATGCTGGATTATGTTCACTTAGATGTATGAGGTCTTTCCAAAACTGCTTCAATGAGAGATAAACACTACTATGTTACCTTTATTGATGATTGTTCAAGAAGAGTATGGGTGTATACAATGAAGACAAAGGATGAAGTGTTGGGAGTTTTTCTCATCTGGAAGAAGATGGTAGAAACTCAGATGGGCAGAAAGATCAAGTGTCTTCAAACAGACAATGACGGAGAGTACACAAGTGATCCCTTCATGAAAGTTTGCAGAAATGGAGTTGTTCGACATTTCATTGTCAAAAATATACCACAATAGAATGGGGTGGCTAAACGCATGAACCGATCTCTACTGGAGAAAGTTCGGTGTATGTTGTATAATGCTGGATTAGGCAGACCGTTTTAGGCTGAGGTTGTAACATACGCATGTCATCTCATTAATCATTTGCCATCAACTGTTATCAATGGAAAAACACTTTTGGAGGTATGGTATGGAAAAATCTGCTACAGATTATAATTCCTTACATGTGTTTGATTCCACTGCATACTATCATGTTAAGGAATCGAAGTTAGATCCAAGGGCAAAGCAAGCTATCTTTATGGGGATATCTTCTGTATCAAAGGATATCATTTATGGTGCCCAGAGACGAATAAAATAATATTTAGTAGAGATGTTACCTTTGATAAGTCTACCGTGTTAAAAAAGGTAACAGAGGAGCAGACAGATGGTTTTCCACAGCAGGTGGATGAAACTCCCAAACAGGTGGAGTTTGATAGAAGAAGAATTGTTAATCCAACAATTGTAAATTCTGATAAAATTACTCCCATAGTAGAAGAGGAGATAATGGTAGAAAATGAATCAGATAAAGAAGCAGAGGTTTCAGCATAAGAACCTTCTCAGCAACTTGAGCCAATTGTACTACGAAAGCCGAAAAGGAATATTAAGAAACCTGCTCGACTTAAAGATATGACTAATTATACATCTTCAGTAGATGACGACATTCCTTTCACTTATTATGAAGCTATTCAAAGCTCAGAAGAAGAAAAGTGGAGAAATGCTATGGAAGAAGAAATACAGTCCCTTGAATAGAATCAGATATGGAAGCTAGCAAGTCTGCCAAAAAGAAAGAAAACGATTGGCTGTAAATGGGTTTATGCAAAGAAAGAAGGATTTCCTGATAAGAATGATATCCGCTACAAGGCAAGATTGGTAGCTAAAGGCTATGCTGAAAAAGAGGGAATTGATTATAATAAAGTGTTTTCTCCAGTTGTAAAATATTCCTCCATTAGAATACTGTTGGCATCGGTAGCACAATTGGATCTGGAATTAGTTCAGCTGGATGTAAAAACTGCATTTTTTCATAGAGACTTAGAAGAAGAAATCTACATGACTCAACCAGAAGGATTTAAAGTTACTGGAAAAGAAAATTTTGGTGTGCAAGTTGAGCAAATCGTTTTATGGATAGAAGCAATCTCCAAGACAGTGGTACAAACGATTTGACAAGTTTATGATAAGGCAGAAATACACAATAAGCAAATATGATCATTGTGTATATTTGCGCAAGCTACAGGATGGTTCCTTTATCTTTCTTCTCCTTTATGTTGATGATATGCTGATAGCTTCAAAAGATGAATGAGAGATTCAGAAGTTAAAAGCTCAACTAAATCAGGAATTTGAAATGAAGGATTTAGGGGAAGCAAAGAAGATTCTCGGTATGGAGATATGTAGAGACAGAAAATTGGGGAGACTTTGTTTGACTTAGAAACAATATCTGAGAAAAGTATTAAAGCGTTTTGGGATAAATGAGAAGACAAAACCAGTTAGTACTCCATTTGCTCCTCATTTTAAGCTCATTGCATCTTTATCTCTGAAAAGTGATGAAGAATGAGAATATATATCAAAGGTTTCATATGCAAATGTTGTTGGTAGCTTGATGTATGCAATGGTGTGTACGAGGCCTGACATTTCACAAGCAGTTGGAGTTGTGAGCAGGTACATGTATGATCCTAGTAAAGGATATTGGCAAGCTGTGAAATGAATTCTACGGTATATTCAGAATACTGTAGATATTGGTATAATGTTTGAGCGGGATGAGAAAAGTGGTCAATATATAGTTGGATATTGTGATTCCGACTATGCAGGTGATTTATACAAACGTCGATCTACTACCGGTTATGTGTTCACACTTACAAAGGCACCAGTTAGTTGGAAGTCTACCTTATAGTCAACAGTTATTTTGTCTACAACAGAGGCAGAGTACATGGCAGTGTCAGAAGCTATTTAGGAGGCATTTTGGCTTCAGGGATTGTTGAATGACTTGGGAATTATTCAGAACATGTCAAAGTGCATTGTGACAGTTAAAGTGCTATTTGTTTAGCAAAGAATCAAGTTTATCATATAATGACGAAGCACATCGATGTTCGATATCATTTTGTATGGAAAATTTTTGAAGATGGTGAGATACTACTTCAGAAGATTTTAACTGCTGAAAATTCCGCAGATATGACAACAAAAGTTGTGACATGTGTCAAGTTCCAACATTTTTTGGACTTGAAAAATGTTCTCAGAATTTGAAAATGGGCGCTTCGAAGTGCATTTGGAGACATTACTGAAATTTGTAATATAAGAGTTTATAGAGTATTTGTTTGGAATTGTGAGATCGCCAAGGTGGAGATTTGTTGAAATGTGGCAATCCCACATCAGAAAGATATTCTTTTTCATAATAGCATTAGCCTATAAAAAGGCTTCATCCCCTTCTTAACAATTCATCCCAAACACCAATCCCCTACTTCTAAGATTGATTGTATTTTCTCTCTCTCTTGTAATATTTCACTTTGTAATATTTCTTTGAAATAGTGGAATATTATTTTAATAGTGTCCGAGGACGTAGGCATAATTGGCCGAACCTCGTTAAATTCTGGTGTTCTCTTTATTGTCTATTTAATAGCTATTGTCGGGTCATTTATTTTGTGATATATTATGCTTTAAATTATTTGAGAAAAATTCTGTCACCAAGACTCTAAGAGTCTAAGTAAGTTGGTATTTAAGGGAGACCATTTGTGACTTCACCAACTACCTGAGAATTTTTCTTTGTCTTAATTTTTGGCACAATTATTCACTTTGGTAGAAACTAACCTGATTTCCACAACACTACCCAATAACACCATAACTAGCATTCACCACACCTTCAGCTGCAAGAACTCGTTTGCACCCGACCACCAAAATGCCACACACCATTGCACCCAAAAGGAGTTTACGTGTGCCCAACAATCTCAGTAACTCCAAATTCAAACCCTTAACGACATTTTCTTTAATACCCAGATCAACATTTGCTTTGCTTAGTGATTTCAAATCAGGTCTAACATCAGAAACACTGATCCTAGGAACCATTGGGATGGAATGCGGTTTAAAATTGTACGGATTGGAAATTTTTGATGAGATACGCGACAAGTGTTGATAATTCTTTTGAGAAATCTGGAATAGTATCTTTGAAACTCGATTACAACGCAATAGATAAGAGGATTTTGTTCCATAAATGATCAGGGGCAGACCCAGAATTGAAAACTCGTATGAAATTTCCATCTTTAAACCTCACTCAAAACCCCAAAATTATAATGCAAAAAAGGAGGGTATCTAGCTAAAAATTGGAAGAGCCATTTCAGTGCTGTTGTATACAATGCAATTGAAATTATTAAAATTGATATTATTTGGGGCCATAAACAAAAAAGTGAGACAAAATTGGCATTGGTGGAGAGAAGTAAAGAAAACTAAAGGAATTGAAATTGAGAATTTATAAAGTGGTAGTTGATGGGTGGACCAGTGGAATGGAAGATTTTGACATATTCATCAAAAAAAAGCATCGAGTGGAGAGTGGTGGGGGAGGTGATGGTGACTTTGAAGGCTTTTGGCTGCATGAAGAGTTGGTTAGCTCGTCGGTGAAGAGGAAGAGATACTGCAGGAGCAAGTGGCTGTGAAACTATAATTACTCCTTTGCCCTTTTTTATTTTAATTTTAAGGAGAGCAGCCTTTTGCTACTGTCCAAATTTTTCTATTTTATTTTTCTTGAACAATTCAGAACTAATATATATTGTCAAAAGATGTTTCATTATTGACGAAATTTGTGCAAGGCATTATTAGATTTGCTCTAATCTAACTTCTTAACTTTCAAGCGATAGTCCTACTTTTCTGGATGAGGAACAAACATTATCAAAACTGTACGATAATTTATGATCACTCGACTCTAGAGATTAGAGCAAGAGCGGATACAAATTAATAAAAGTTAAGTAATAAAATTGTATAACACAAATTTTCTATTATTTTCCTATTATACCTTTCATTTAAATGAGATGAAAAGATGAGACTTTTTATTGAAATAGTTAGTGATAAATCTCAAATGAAAAAAAACTATATATAGATTTATAAGACATATTACATTATTCTAATATGAATTGATGATGAAAAGTTTTAAAGAGAAAGGAGCATTTGAGTACCAAACTAAAAATTAATTAATACTATTAAAAATTAATTAATTTTGGAATTTATTATCAGATAATATTTTAGCAATGAATTTCAGATTGCTATTGCGTATTGTTTTTTGATACATTATATAAAGTATGGTCATGAAAAGTATGTTTGTAGACAACATCAGGGTCGCGAATCTTTCTGTTTCTCAAAAGTCATTAGTCACAAAAATATTGTAGTTGCAAAATCTTAAGGGCGGTCATGAAAAGTGTTCTTAATTATCTCTAACAACTAGTTTTATAAATGTCGCAATCACAAAAGTGATGTGCAATCATGAAAAGTGTTGTAACAACAAATAATGTTCATCAGCCATTTTTTTCTCAAATTTTAAGGGTTATGACCAACTTGAAGAGGTGTCAAAATACTATAAATAAGTGCCTAATATCAAATTTTGTTCTTAATGCTCTCTCTCTTGTTCTAGCCTCTCTTTCCTTTCAAAACAACCAAATAACATTCTTTAATTTATTATTGGGCGAGTTTAATTGGTATTGCTACATTTAAACTCAATTATTTTTAATTATCTTGGAGAAAATTGCTATAAATCCAGCCAACATATATAATATATAATATAGTGGGGAAAATTCTCTTAAGGAGAGTGAATACAAGATTAGAACATATATCATATACCCTTCATTGTTCATCCACTTTTCTAACAATCTTAAGAGAATATATATCAATGGAGGCTATTGATTATAAGCCTATTTTCAATAAGATGTTTCAGCCCGATGCATTTCATTTAGATCAATTTGATGGGACAAACTTTATAAGATGGAAAGACGAGTTGTATTTCTTACTACCCAAATTTGGTGTTGCTTATCTTATTTGTAGAGATGTTTTGTAACACATGCAAGTTAAGGCATGGAAATAACATGTATTTAGTGTATAAATTGATATAACATCAAATGGAATATTAGTGGATGTGGTAAGTTAGGTGCAGTGTGTAGTAAAGGCTACACTGGAGATTTTATGGCAGCAAATTATAGTTTGAAGATGTTTTTCCCATGAAGTTAATCAAGAGAACACATAGTTGTTTCAAAGAGGACAGAAATAGGCATGCTAATTCCATAAGGCTTGCAGCTGAATACCTTAACAAATTTAGGTCAAATTTTAACTATTCAGCCCAAAACATAGTGGATGATGTTAAAGAAACATACAGATTCATTGTCCCTCAATTGATGTGCTATTGGAGCATTATTCAAAACTTAGGTCTTATTAAGCTAAGTTAGGAAAAGTTGATAAAACAAAATGCATATTTGAGCTAAAATTTGTGTTTTTTAGAGATTTTATGTTGGTTTTAGCTCTCTGAAAAAAGGATTTAAGGCATGTTGTAGAAGTATGATTGAGTTTGATGCTTGTTTTTTGAAAACAATACTTGATGGAGCTTTGGTTTCTGCAGTTGCAAAGAATGTTAATTATAAGATGTATCCTATAGCATGGGCAGCTGGGGAGAAGGAAAATGAAGCAACATGGACTTGGTTTTTAGAGATCTTGTTTTAGGAATTGGTCATTGTTGATGGATTTGGTTAGTCGTTTATTAGTAACCAACAAAAGGTAAGAATTGGTCACTTTATTATTTCTTATGTGTTTAATATGCAATTAGATTAAATGTCCTTCTTATGCATCTTATGGTTGTAATATGCAGGGTCTAATTAATTCTTTACAAACATTCGCTCTAAATATTGAACATATAAATTGTGTGAGACACATCTACACTAACTAGAAGAAAATCTACAATGGTCAGAAATGCAAGAAGTTATTTTAGGAGGCAACAAAAAGCACTTATGAGTCCCAATATCATTTTTGCCTTTAAGATCTAAAAGAAGAATCCAATGATGCATATGAAGTATTTCTTTCTAAAAACCCTAGAGCATTTTGTACATCTTTGATTGAGACCTAAACCAAATGTAATGTCATAGATAATAATATATGCAAGACATGTAATGGTTATATTATGAAGTGTTAAACAAAACCAATCATTGATATGTTAGAAGACATTAGGGAACATATCATGACTAGGATGTATGAAACTATTAGAGAAATATCAACATGCAGTGACATTGTATGCCTTAGGATTAGGAAAAAGTTAGAGAAGATCAAGACATTGACCAAATTCTACCACCCAAAGCCAGTTATTAGAGACAAATTCCAAATTGATTTTTTTAGTGATGGGTATATTATTAATTTGAAAAATAATATGTAACATCTGTAATTAGCACTTATAAGTTATGTTCTTGGTTAGTAAGAGTTAGGGGGTTAAGTGAAGTTTTGGAAGTTTGAAAGTTGTTGAAATTTGTTGTTTCACGCTCGTGAAAATGGGTGTCACGACCGTGAATATTGGTGTCACGACCGTGAATATTGGTTTTAGTTAGAAATTGTGATAGGTTCTTCATGATAGTGAATAGTTTATTCATGACCATGAAGGAGAGGTTCACACTCATGAAAGACGATCCATAAAGCGTAGGCAGTATGGGTAGGTGAGGTAGCCACATTTTTCTTCATGTCATTCCTTTAAATTTGCTTCTCACTCTATGTTAACCAACCTAACATGAAATTTGGATCTTCTTCTTTCTCCATTTTGGAAGCTTGGAAGATCAAGTTTTCTAAGGGTAAAGTGAGAGAGAAAAGTCAGAAAGGGATCTTGTGAGCTTTGAGAGAAGAGCCTAATTTTTATGTTTCTAGGTTTTGGTTCAAGTTCCAGAGGCTAAGAGGATGTTTTTCTTCTTACTAAGAGCTAGTTGAGGAGTTGGAAGTCCATCTTAAGGGAGAGGACAAGCTTTAAAAGCTCAAGCATTAGCTAATCTCCATCATAAGTGTAAGTTTTATACATAACCACATCCAAAGATTTGTTTGACATGTCTCTGTGTTCCTTGCTTTAGATGCATGATGTTTATGGTCATTGAGTGGTTAAATGTCATATTATAGGATTGATATGCATGATGAAACTAATATGTTAACATGGTCAAATTGAGATGTTTTATGAGTTATTTTTGTTGTTGTGGATAACTAGAAAGTACATGAGTGTGATAAATGGTTAAAATGCATGTTGGAGTGTTAATGAGATGGCTGATATTGGTCAATTGTAGTGAGTACTGCATGTGAGAGAGGTATGAAATGTGATGCTCTATTTTTCTAGAAGAATTTCTAGATTCACGGTCGTGAATAGGGTTCACAAGCATGAATGTCATGAAAATGAATTGTGTTGCTTAAGTAGACCTATTCACGGGCAGCTTCATCATTGGATTCACGATTTGGTTTATGTCCGTGAAGGGGTGATCACAACCGTAAATATGTGCTGATTCACGGGTTAAATCATGACTTGGTTCACTGAAAAACTACTCATGAAGTAATGGTACACAATCATGAAAGGTTGTTCACAGGCGTGAAGCTACTTTACTTGAGAAATTGTATGTTGATATGAGAATCAAGACTAATTCGTTTTGAGGCGGAGTATCTATGTTGTATGTTATAACTTGGTATGATAATACGCGTTAGGTGTTTCTCACAATGACTCACACCTAACCTAAAAATCCTTTGTGTTTTAATGGCTCACACAAAAACCAATTCCTTGTGTTTTACTGGCTTACACAAACAACCTTTATCTTGTGTTTTACAGGCTTACAGAAACAACCTTTCTTTGTGTTTTGAAGGCTCACACAACTAACCCTTACAAGTGTTTTACTTTTAACCCAGAAATACACAAAACTCACTTGAGTAATAAATGATTACATAGAGAAACACTTACAAATCTTAATTGCTCAATAAATGATGAGCAAAAAGATTTTCACAGAGAATAGATATTTGTTATGGAAGTATTAAATGTACAAATAGCTTGTAATGAGATTTTGATTCAAATTATTTGTTATCCCCTTGTTCTGAGTGCATAAATGACTTGCATTTATACTCTCATGGCTAATTATAGCCGTTAGAGTGCATTTAATACAAAACTAGCTGTTGCACCAACCCAAATAATCGCCTCAGAAATTTTTCTCTTTAATCTTTCATGGGCGTGACTATGTTTGTCACGGGCGTGACTATTCTTCCAAGCTGTGACTAAAGTGGTGACCTTGGTTGTGAGGTTCTCTAGAAGGTTTTGAAACATTGGGTCACGGGTGTGACATATATCTTCACAGGCATGACAAACTTCCCAGCCGTGATCCATGTGGTGACTTTGGTCGTGAAGCTCTCTAGATGAAATTGTCATGAAGGTTCACGGGTGTGACATTTAATTCATGGGCATGACTTAAATGTGTATTTCACGGTTTGTTGTCTTCTTTCATGGCCATGAACTTCAAATGTTGGTTTTGGTGACAGTTAGCTGTTTCACGGGCGTGACACATAGGGTCACAGGTGTGAACATGCTACTTCCTTAATTTTGTCTTTCAAGGATTAATCTTCCATTCTCCATTCTTGCTATTTTATTCCATACCCTGTTTAAATAAACTTAGAAAATAAGTATGTTAAATACAATATTGCTATTTTATTTGTTATCATCAAAATAATGGAAATACCCCTCAAGGTTTAACAGTGTCATTTTCGGCTTTCATAATAGTGTCATTATCGGCTTCATAATAGTGTCATTACCGACTTCATAATAGTGCCATTATCGGCTTCATAATTCATGCCATTAATGGATTTCATCGTATTCCCCTCTTGCTTAGCATGTCAAACTATCCTAAATCTGGTTCTAGTTCGGTGTTCTAGGGCTTACTCAATGTCATTAAAATTCATAGCATATCCATATTTCCACATTTTTCATGGCATATCCATATTTCCTTAATCACCTTTACAAACATATTAACATTCTTATTTTACTGGATAAACAGTATCTTTTTATTTACTTACCTGAATACTTCCATAATTAACAAGATTCATAATTTCTGAAAATAGAGTATTCACGGAGGTGATTACTAATTCACGCCCGTGACTCAAAGTCATGAACTCTTCTGGAATGAATCGTGTCATTTCCATACAGAAGTCACAATCATGATACAATTCAGTCACACCCGTGAACTAGCAAAGTCATGCCCGTGACTATCTGCGAGAAATTTGCATATTCACTTTCTTATTCATTTATAGATGCACCAAATCATACCAAAATAAAAACTCATGCATTTTTGAAATACTCTACTCAACATATCATGTTTTAATACATATAAATGCCTTAATTATAACTCAATTCTCTCACATACATCACTTAATTCACATATCACAAAAATTTCATTCCTTATATCTAAACCTATTGTTTCATGCCACAATCATCATAAATGCAATTCAATCAACAATTATCATGTTAAGCATGCATTATTTCAAACAAAAATAGTCTATTGCCTTAAATTATGTACAAATCTCTATTTTTCTCCTTCACTCTTCTATGTAGCTTTATCTTTGTTTTTACTACCTTTAGCTTGTTCCTTGTCACTTGGAATTCCTACCACATCATAAAATCATCATCAAAACCTTATTCTCTCAAAACTTTTATGAGACCTTAAACTCTCTCTTGTGAAACCATAAATTATCTCTTTACACAATCAAGCTCTAAATGATCTCAAAACTCTAACTTCCTTAAGAAAAGATGAAAAAGAAGAAGAAAAACTTCTTACCTTTACACTTTTCTTCACTTGATCACAACCTTGAAGATTCTCTCTCTCCCCTAAACTTGTTTGTTCTTCCTCCTTCTTTCTTTTCCAAGCCTCTTTAAGACTTGTAGATCATGAAATCACTTTGTCTTGTTCTTTTCCCTTTCTTCTCTTTCTTTCTCTCTCTAGAGCTCAAGGTTGGCTATGGAGGATTGTGAGGGTGGCTGGCATGACTGGTTTAGGTAGAAAGGAAAGAAGAACAAAAATAAAATAATAAGAAGAGAAGGAAGAAATAAAAATTCATTGGGACCCACCAATCTTTGACCATTTCTTTGATATTTAGGCTTAATTAATGCATTATTCTCATTACATCATGCTATGGTGCTATGGATGGCCAACCCATTTTAAATATCCAAATATAATATGTTAATTAGTAAATAATCTCATTAATACTCCAAACTTTGGTAAATTGCAATTTAACTCCAAAACTTATCAAATTTTACACATTAGTCCTTTACAGTAAATCAACTTCTTTAAGCTTTTTAAACACTTTATTAGAAATGTATCATAATTATTAATCATTATCTTGATTAATTTCGATCAAAAATCCAAATTTAGACTTCGATCGGTCAAACGCGTCAACTTCGCGACACGTGCGACTTAGGCCTAAATTTGCGGATATGACACTTAGAAACGAATTTATTGATTTAAATGTTTTTTAAACATGTTGTAGACATGATATATAAGTGAAAGTGTTGATAAAATGGATTAACACTGGTTGATCTTTAGAAATTCTGCATGAAATGCATGTTTGCTCTATTTCGGGTTTTTGAAAATGCATGATTCACATCTGTGAACAAGGGTATCATTGTCGTGAATGTCAAGGTTGATGAACTTGCATGAACCCAGAATTTCACGGTTTTGTGTCACGGTTGGGAAGTTGTGATGATGTGGTGTCACGACTATGAATAGGTAATTCATGCCTGTGAATGCTCTATTAGAATGATTCACGTGTAAGGTAACCGTGAAAGTATACCTTCATAGCTATGAATAAGTAGTTCACACCCATGAAGTAGGATGAATGTATTATATGTACATTTTGGTTTATGATCGTAATTGATGGTTTGTTGAATACATGTTATGAGATGTATGTATACATGGAAAATAATATGTGGAATATATGATTTGGCATTTATGTGTTGGTATGAGAATGCATAAATGAGATATAATGCTAGTAGTAGCATGTGAAAAAATGAATTGAAAGATAAATGGTTATGAGTTAAATGCCCAGTTCTCTAGTTTTGGACTTATCATAGGATATATGGTATACCACTGAGAGAGGTTAGCGGTATTGTATGAGTTACTTTGATATAATATAAGGATAAGTGGTTAAAGCTCAGTATATAAGCACACTTGATCCTGGATTTTCTAGCATGCTATATTATTCTCAATCAATGTGGCTTAAGCAACTAGTTTGATTCTTTCAAGGATTTCATAAGGTCCAATGAATGTAAGACTCAACTTGCCTTTCTTTCTGAACCGAATAACTTTCTTCCACTGAGAGACTTTAAGAAACATTTTGTTTCCTACCATATCCTTAATATTTCTCCTCTTAAGATCTGCATATGACCTTTCCTATCTGAAGCTACCTTTAATTGATCCTGAATGATATTTACTTTATGTTCCATCTCTTGTACTAATTCTGGTCCCACTAGCTTTCTTTCTCTAAGTTCGATCCAACATAACAGTGTTTGACACTTTCTACCATAAAGTGCCTTATAAGGAGCCATTTGAATGCTCGAATAATAATTGTGTTATAAAAAAACTCGATTAATGGTAGATATCTCTCCCAACTTCCCTCAAATTTTATAATACAACCTCCATCATATCTTCTAATATTTGAATCACCCTTTCTGATCGACCGAATGTCTGAAGATGAAAAGTTGTACTGAAGTTAAGCTTTGTACCTAATGCTTGTTGTAGACTTTTCTAAAACTATGATGTGAATCTCATATCTCTATCCGATATGATGGAAACTGGAACTCCATAAAGTCTTACTACTTCATTCACATACAATTAAGCTAGCCTATTCAACTGATAATCTCTCCCGATAGGTAAAAAGTGAGTTGACTTTGCTAATATATCTACCATGACACATATGGCATCATAATTCATCGATGTCAGAGGTAAACCAATCACAAAGTTGATCGTGATCCGGTCCCATTTCCATTTTGGAATAACAATCAGTTGTAGCAACCCTGATGGTACTTAATGTTCTGCCTTAACTTGCTGACATGTCAGACATTTTGTAGTGAACTCTATAAACTCTTTCTTCATTCCTAACCATTAATATGTTACCATCAAATCTTGATACATATTGTTGCTTTTTAGATGCATCACATATCTAGTATAATATGCCTCATTCAATATCCTTTGTCTCAAATCTGGTACATGCAACACATATAACTATCCCTGATAGTACAACTTATTATTTTACTCAACTAAAAACTTAGGTATCTCCTCTTGGAAGACTAACTTGATCCATTCAACTAATATGGCATCTTGCCTCTAGGAATCTCTAATCACCTGATTCAAAGTAGGTTAAATGTGTAACACTTCCATGACCTTTATACTCAATGCATCAGTCATAACATTGGCCTTGCTTGGATGGTAATCGATTACATAAATGTAATATTTGATCAACTCTAACCACCTTCTTTGTCTCAAATTCAACTCCCTTTAAGTAGGAAGATATTTCAAACTCTTGTGGTCGGTGTAGATACAATTTTTTTCCATATAGATAATGATGCCAAATCTTTAATGGAAAGACTATAGCTGACAACTCTATATCATGGGTCAGATATTTCTTTTCATGAGGGTTTAGTTGTTAGAAGCGTAGGCAACAACTTTTCCTTCTTGCATCAAAACACATCCTAAACTGTTGAAAGAAGCATCATTATAAACGACATTCTCCTTGTTCGGAACTGGTTGTGTCAGAATTGGAGCTTCTATTAACAAAGTCTTAAGTTGATCAAAACTGTGTTAACATTTGCCTGACTATTCAAACTTCACATCTTTTCTCAACAATCTGGTCAATAGAGAAGCTATCATGGAGAATCCTTTAACAAATCTCATATAGTAACCTGCTAAATTAAGAAAGCTTATGAACTCTATCACATTATTTGGAGGCTTCCAATCCAATATTGCCTCAACCTTGCTAGGATCTACTTTAACTCCATCCACTGATACTATATGTTCAAGGAATGCTACCTCATCCAACTAAAACTTATATTTAAAGAGTTTGACATATAACTTTTGATCTCTAAGGATCTACAAAACTATTCTCAAGTGTTGATCATGTTCCTTTTTATCTTTGGAATAAACCAAGATTTCATCAATGAAAACCATAATGAACTAATTTAAATATGGTTTGAAGATCTTATTCATAAGATCAATGAAAGTTGTCGGAGCATTGGTCAACCTGAATGGCATAACGAAAAACTCATAGTGGTCATATCTAGTCCTGAAAGTTGTCTTGGCCACATTATCTGCCTTAACTTTCAACTGATGATACCCTGATTTGTGGTCTACCTTGAATAAAACTCTTGTACCCTTTAATTGATCAAGCAAATCATCTATCCTTGGTAAAGGATATTTGTTCTTAATAGTAACTTTATTCAACTTCTTGTAATCTATGCACAATCTCATTTATCAATCTTTCTTCTTAACAAATAGCACTGGTGCACCCCCATGGGGATATACTCGGCCTAATAAAACCTTCATCTAATAACTCTTACAACTGTGCCTTTAATTCTTTTAACTCTGAAGATGTCATTCTATATGGTGTAGTTGATATCGAAGTTGTACCTAAAGAAAGCTCTATAGAGAACTTCATCTCTCTGTTTAGAGGTAATCCTAGTAGATCATCAGAAAATATCTTGGGATATTCCCTCACTGTCGAGAAATCCTACAGATCTAGTCTTTTCTTTCTCATATCAATCATGTGAGCCAAGTAAGCTTCACACTCCTTTTTAATCATCTTATAAGCTTTTATCAATGAAATGACTTGGGTTGGTTATGAAAATTTCTCACATTTCACTACAATCTCTGCGCATTCTAGGGTCTTAATAATCAACTTCATAGATCGGCAATTAACTATTGCCTCATGTTGAGAAAGCCAATCCATGCCTAAAATAATATCAAACTCATGGAAAGGTAACTTAATCAAGTCTGCGGGAAACTTTCTTCCACATACAATCAATAAACAACCCTTATACATCCAAGTTATAATCACACTATGACATAGAGGATTCATGACTTCAATATCATATTTTAAGTTCTCTACTATTAAGCTATGCTGATTAGGTGTTCTTATGCAAACATTTGAATGTGTAGATCCAGGATCTATCAAAGCACGTAAACATAAGCCATAGAGAAAAATGTACCCATGATAACATTAGTCGCCTCGTGATCCTCTCGTGTCCTCATGGCATAAGCTCTCACTAGAGTCCTACTTAGCCCTGGTCCGTTGACCATCTCTAATATAGTCTGATTAGGTCCTAACCAACCTCTTTAGTGCTGCTATCAACTCTGCATTGGAAATGATCCCACTATTTGTGTAGGAGTTATACTGCCTAACAACTGACAATCTTTTTTCAAATGATCTTAGAACCCACATCTGTAACAAGCCCTAGTAGCTGCCCAACACTTGCCTCAATGGCTCTTGCAACAAATCCCATATACTAGTGCAACTCATCTCAAGTTCTGTGATTATGAACTAGCAATGAAAAAATAGCTCTAGAGGATGGTTCCCTCCCAAAGGAATTCAATTGTAAAAAGCCCTAGTTATTTCCCCTAAACTGTGACTGCTCGGAGAAAAAATGACCCTTTTTGCCTGAAGGTTGTGGCATGCTAACTGATGACTTTCTAGAAGACTCATTTATCTTCTTCCTCTTTTTCCTCTCAACACTAATGGCTACAGATACCAACTTCGCAAAGTCCTCAATTTGAAGAGTTGTAACCTGATAGCTAATATCCTTATGTAAACCATCTTCAAACTAGCCACACTAATCAGCCTCATCCCCAAGCATTCCAGCTATATACTTACTCAGCCTGATGAACTCTTGTTCATACTCTGTAATAGTTAGATTTTCCTAATGTAGATCTTGGAATTCCTTTTTCTTCTCATTCACATACATTCATGACACATATTTCTTCTTAAATTATGCCACAAAGAAGACCCATGTTAGTGGTTGTAGTATTTGTAGCATCAACAGAACTGCATTCCACCAATCGTATGCATGATCTTGAATTAAAAAAACTGCATGCCTCACCTTGTGCTCATTAGCACACTCTAGCTCCTCAAAGACTCTTTCGATCTTATCTAATCAAAACTCAATAGAAGTTGGATCATTTTTGCTCTTACCAATGATATCAGTAGCCCTATAATTTCTTAGCTTATCTATATGTATCTATGGTCTCGGTGGTGGAGGCGATGGAATTGGAGATGGTACTAGCTTTAGTACTACCTGTGGGATATTCTGTACTAGCTGTTGTAGCAAGTTCACTATATGCAACATAAATGGTATCTAGCCTTACTCGACCTGTCCTGCAATGTGCTGCGACGAAACTGGTGCAACACTTGGAACATGTACTCTAGTAACACTAGGTTGATTCTGAGTCTGAGTATTAGTAGGACTATTGCTTTCTACAACATCATGAGGATATACCTCATCACCCTCCATAAACACTCACTTACACCTATAAGTTGATAGAGAAGTTGTTCCACATTATAGTCAGATGAGGCACAATAAATGTATGATTAAAAACCCTTTTACCCCACTCAGGTTCAAAATTGCCTAAATCAATTATTTGAACACTCTATAACATTTCCAATTACCATATCAATTATTTGATATTAACACTACATTATATTTTGCAATTATCATTCATTATTACACTTGTTCCTGCCTCAGAACTCTGAACAACATCAAATGCTTTTTAATAGTTTGAACACTCTCTACGCTTCATTATTCAGATGCGAGACATGAGACAAGGTCTTCTTTACTTGTTTATTGTTTATTATGACAAATGGGGAGAAGAAATAATAAACTTATATGCAAATATTGTGTTATATGTTTTTGTATGCTACTTCTCTTTAAACATAACATATACTTGACATATACTTGGCATATGTTGCAATAAATACTTGATTGAATCTCTTCCTTTATATGCTTATGGTTTAAAATGTGGCATTATTGTGCTTTTATTTTGTTTCACTTTTTGAAAAACATCTTTTGAGATGGAGAAATTCATTTATCCTTAGTCACATATTGCGCGATTATTTGTCACCATTAAAAAGGAAAATTGTTGAACCTTAAGGGGTAATTATGTTTACAGACTAGCATTACCACTAGAGTTAAGCGCATTACATAATGTTTTTCATGTATCTATATTAAGGAGGTACAGATCGGATCCTTCTCACATCATTCAAGTTGAAAGTATCGAGGTTAGACCAGATTTATCGTATGAGGAATAACCAATCAAGATTTTGGCTTGGAAAGTCAAGGAATTGAGGAATAAGCAAATAACACTAGTTAAAGTGTTAAGGAAGAATCAAGTTATTGAAGAGGCGACGTGGAAAAGTGAGGATGCGATGAGAGTTTAGTATTCTCAATTATTTTCATCTGACACAACAAGTAAATTTTGGGACAAAATTTATTTAAGGGAAGGAGAATTGTAATGCCTGTAAAGTAGTGCCTATGAGTTATCTATCTAGAAAAGAAAAAATTAGGGTTCAAGTGTATTAAAGTTTAAGTTAAATATGTTAAATGGAAAGCTTTCATGTCTGTAAATGGTTATTCATGCTAGTGAATAGCTGTGTTATAGTTCAAACAACAAAATTTTAAACATGACGGGATCATTTTGAGAAGAGGGGCATTCACATCTGTGAATGATTTTCATGACTGTGAATGACATTTCACACTCATGAAGTTAAGTGTCACGCCCATGAACACAGGTCAGTTGGCCATGAGCAACCGTATTTTTCTCTTTTCTATGCATCTTATCTTGCTTTAAGATCATTTCCACTACTCTAGATCATCCTCTAACACACTCAGATATCTCTTAGTTATCTTTTGCACTTCTCTTAACCCTAAAACACCATTGCTAAAGCTTGAAAGCTTGAAAAACATGGCAGTTTGATAGATTTTTTCCAAGATAAAGGTAGAACTCAGTTCTTAAGATTTTGTTAAGCTAGTTTATGATTATAAGGTTCCAATATGAATATTTTTGTGATGATAGGTTCAGTTAGTAAACAAATGAACACATTACAAAGGGAAAAACAAGCTTAAAAAACTTGTAAAGTTAGTTAAGACTCTATTTTGGTGAAAGGTATATACATATGAGCATATTAAATTCATTTATTATGCATCTTGATATATTTTTGTGTGTTGTAATTATGGATGAAATGAATAAGGCGTGTTATGGTCGATAAGTAACATAGAAAAACAGTTTTAAGTGTTAAAATGACATATAATATGTTAAAGTTGGACATGACCTAGAAATGGATTTATTGATTTAAATGTTATTTAAACATGTTGTAGACATGGTATATAAGTGAAAGTATTGATATGAGGGATTAACACCAGTTGATGTTTAGAGATTTTACATGAAATGGATGTTTACTTTGTTTTGGGTTGCTAAAAATGCATGATTCATGTCCGTGAACAAGGGTGTTATAGTCTGAATGTCGAGGTTGAATGAACTTTCATGAACCTATAATTTCACGGTTTGGTGTCACAGTTAGCAAGTCATGATGACATGGTGTGACAACTGTGAATAGGTAATTCACGTCCGTGAATACTTTGTTTCTTTAACATGATAGTTCATGGATAAGGTAACCATGAAAGTATATATTCATAGCCATGAATAAGTAGTTTATGCCTATGAACAATGGATTTATTGATTTAAATGTTATTTAAACATGTTGTAGATATGGTATATAAGTGAAAGTATTGATATGAGGGATTAACACTGGTTGATCTTTAGAGATTACATGAAATGCATGTTTACTTTGTTTCGGGTTGCTAAAAATGCATGATTCATGCTCGTGAACAAGGGTGTCATGGTCGTGAATGTCAAGGTTGAATGAACTTGCATGAACCCATAATTTCACGATTTGGTGTCACGGTTGGAAAGTCATGATGACATGGTGTCACAACCATGAATAGGTAATTAACGTCCATGATTTCTTTGTTTCTTTAACGTGATGGTTCATGGATAAGGTAACCATGAAATTATACATTCATAGCCATGAATAAGTAGTTCATGCCTATGAAGCAGGATGAATGTATTATATGTACATTGTGTTTCTGATCTTAATTAATGGTTTTTTAAAAACATGTTATTGGATGTATGTATACATAGAAAATAACATGTAAAATATATGACTTAACATTTATGTGTTAATATGAGAATGCATAAATGGGATATAATATTGGTAATATCATGTGACAAAATGAATTGAAAGATAAATGGTTATGAGTTAAATACCTAGTTCTTTAGTTTTGGACTTGTCATAGGATAAATGATATACCATTGAGGGAGATGAATGATACTGTATGAGTTACTTTGATATGACATAAGGATAAGTGGTTAAAGCTCGGTATATGATATACCATCCATTCTGGTTCTATATTTGTTCAAATAAAATGCTTTGCTAATTCCACGCGTCTAACCAAAAAATCCTTTGATCTTGGACTTGCTAACATGTTATATTATTCTCAGTTAATATGGCTTAAACTCGGGTTGTTGAACGCCATTGACTTAAGGGGTTCGAATGAACTGCTACAGGTTGTGAGCCGGGTGGCTAAAAATCGGATTGTGAGCACCTTTGTCTTATGTTTCGCACCCGAATAGTCAAGCTCAGAGAGTCTTGTGCCAGTTAAAACTATTAAAATGGATTGGTTGTTGTTTACAGTTATGAGGCAGGAATATGTGTAATAATGAATGATAATTGCAAAATATAATATAATGTTAATATTAGGTAAGTGATATGATAATTGAAAATATGATATATGTATATGTGTATGGTATACATGGATTATTATAGGATGTCTATGGTACAATAGGCATGTTAAGATGATATTATAACATAAAATGACTAGAATGAATGATTTTATGAATGATCATGAGATGAATGATATGATATTGTATGACACTATTTAAATATAGAATTTTTATACATATATGTACCACTAAGTATTAGCTTACTTAACGTGTTTTTGAACGTAGGTTCAGAGAGAGTAAACAGGAATTGACTGGCATAGTTGTGATCCCCCAGAGATCAATCATAGGGCACCTAGTTTGGGCTGTGTCTACATTCATGGCATATTATGTATTTTTATTTATGTCATGCGATTATGGATTTTTATTTTACATGTCTTGGTTTTAAGAAGAAGTAATGATATTTATTATGATGTATTTGTAAAATAAGGCTAATGAAGTCAAAACCATATTTTATATTTTGTATTGTATTGATCGTTGGATCGGGTTTTATATTATGATAGTTTTAAATACATAATTATATTAAACAAGTTTTTAATATGAAAAATTGTAATTTAATCAGTTTCTCAAGACAACCCACAACATCCATTGGTATAATTGGAAGGTTTTCTTGACTACATCAAAGGGTGTTACATGAATGATTGATGAGAATAAAAAGACTTCGTGAATTAGTCTAAAACCAAACTAAGGTAGTTAGCATTTATTGTAACAATTAACTTCCAAAATGATAATAAGTAGATAAGTTGTAATACCCTCCCAGCTAATTAGGTTTAATCCCAATTAAAAGAGCATATGTTACCGGTTAGCTGTTTAAGAAATCTTATGCAAATATAAAAACTCCTTCTTTCTTTCTTTTGTAAAACTCAAACTCAGTTCTCATTACTAAAATAAACCTTAATATATAAAAACCGCATCACAAGCATAAACTAAATCCCTAATGATCCCTTTTTATATATATAATTGGCCTCAACTGGTCTACTATTTACAAAAATACAATTTTATGGACGCTTCTTCTCTACGAGTCAATTTCTGTTATCCCCTTAAGCATATACAAAATTTTAACCCCAAAACTATATCGTGTACAAAAAGAACATGAAGATCACATGTAACACTGACTCTTAATATGGACGCTTCTTCTCTACGAGTCAATTTATGCTATCCCCTTAAGCTACAACCTGTGTGTATGAAACTCACACTCTAAACTACTGAAAGTTTAGTAATATATATATACATAAAAATTCAAGCATGCAACCATACAAATCATATTATGGCATATTATGTATGTTCATGTTATAAATAACTAATCTAGTGTATGAAAATGCAATCATCATATCTTATATCGATAATCATACTTAGCAAGCATTCATATATAAAACCGGTTCATTAAAATCTTACATTTTCCTTTAGTTCACTTTGTTTTTCTCATCACTTATTATTTTCCAATTAATATTTCCCTTTTTACTGTTTTCTTTTAGTTCATTGTCTTGCCTAAAACTCTAAGTCAGAATATCTGGATGCAGATAGTAGAACAGGTACACTCAAATCCGAGTTTCAGCCTCCCTGTTCATTAACTGTAAGAGTGTTTGTCTGAGCTCATCAAGTCGAGAGTGTTTTTTGAGCTTTAGCCACCTTGATTGAGTAAAAATAGGATCAAAGGGTCTTTCTGAGCTTTAGCAACCTTATACTTAAATCGTATGGAACTGAGGACTAAAGACACTTTAACCTGAGCTTCAGCTACCAAAGCCTAATATAAAGAGATATTCTAAGGTACTGTAATCCTCTCAATGACATGTCATCTATCCTAGGTCAAGTCCTAGAATAGAGAAAATGACAGTTTTAGTTTTTATAAATTATTTCCTTGTCCTTTTATTTTCATGATCAACTTCATACTCAACAAACACATAACACTATCATGTTACTTATTATGCATCATCACATATACTATTTATCATTATAATATTCTCCACATGTAACTTAAAACAACCCATTGCATCTCTTTGTATGACATTTCTAACAAATATATCACATAATCTTCATGTTTATACATATCAAAAGCTTATTCACATCATGTAACACATTTTATAACTTAAAACACATAAACATGTAAGATAGAAGAATATGCATATATGTACTAACTTTTGAAAATTGAGCCTAAAGCCTTCAAGCTCTTTAAGCTTGTCTAGCCCTTGGTTGATCCTCCCATGTCTCTAACTCTTATCAATAAGAAAAACATATCTCTTAGATCTTTATACCAGAAAACGAGTACAAACCACCCAAACCCAAACTTAGGTTCAAACACAAAACTCTCTTACTTACCCTTAGTTTAAGCTTAAAACCAAACTTTAGATCTATGAGAAGAGGGAAAGAAGAAGGTGATATACCTAGTGTGAGAGGAAAGATTTTAGGGTCATAGGGTAGCTGTTATAAGGTATGGAGAAAAGAGAAAAAAACAGCTCTACTTACCAACTCTGTCAACCATCGTTCTCGGGCATGAAGAAATCTTCTCGGCCATAAACACTCTTTTATCACAACCATGACAGACCTTTCATAAGAAAGACCTAACACACGACATTCACAACTATGAAATTTTATTCACGGGCGTGAACAACCTTCAAAACTATGTCATTTTGAAATACAATACTCTCACGAGCGTGAATATCCATTCTTAGACATGAAAGTGTCTCTTCTTACTCACAATAGCCCACCTAACATATCAACTCTAAAAATCGGATGTTACATATATATTTTGAGCAAACTTGACACCATAGGTTAAGAGATAATGAATCTTTACTAACTCATCTCACCTTTTAGGGTGATTTATATGTTTTTTTATTAGATGTTAATTCCTGAAATGGTCATTAATTAATTTCTTTGTTCACTGCTATTACATAAAGTAAATCTACATTTTAGTTTCTGAATTAGAAATGAATTAATTATATTGTAAATTAATTAACGAAAAGATTTGCAAAAACCAATGTGCTTAGCAATTAGATAAAAACTTGCAGAGTCTAGCTTTTTCTCCTTCTTCCTGACTTTATCTCCAAGTTGGCACTTATCCCTGCAACCAAATAGAAATATCGTCGTCTCGAATCTCGATCAGTGGACATCAAAATTAAATGTACTAGCAACTAGAAACCTTCTTCGATTAAGCAGAATGGGAACAACCCACATCCGAAATTTGATCATCAGTGAACTCTTCAAGTGGGTCAAGGTTGCTCCTTACAGTCCCTTCAAACAGAGTGGTTCTTGAGGAATAATGCTTAGTTTTGACTGCAAATTGTGCAATCCGATAATCGAGATATCAATACCATCAATCACAATGACACTGGAAGAAGGTTCAACAATGTAGAAGAGAGTTTGTATTAGAGTTGATTTACCACTCCTTGTTCTACGAACAATGCATGTTTTCTTTCTTCATGGTATGATGCACGAGATACCTCGCGATACAAGTGTGTGGGGAGCATACTGGACCTACATCGTAGTTTCATTAATAATAAAAATGTGATATCTGAATCTGCAACATCAACTGAAGAAAGAAAAAGTAAATATATACACCTGCAGATTTTCAATAACAACTTCTCCAAGTGATGGCCAAGAATTGTCTGGCCGCTTTCCTTCTCTTACTAGAGGAGGTTCACTAGGAATAGACAAGTATTAAATATTCTTTCAATTGATATGATTTTGTTATCCACATTGCAAATTTTCCATATCAACCAATTTTGCAAACTATTGAAGTTGAGTCCATAGGTCACAGCTACGCCCGCAATGGCTTTAAATGTGGAAATCCAAAAGAGTAAGTGTAATGCAGAATTTTCAATTTGTCAACAATCGAGAAGATATCATATATGATAGAAAAGAATCAGCTTACTTGCATAAATTCTCTCTAAAAAAGATCAAGAAAATCAATGGGGTCGCAAATGTAATGGATGTGAACATATCTAGGCAGAAGCAAAGCCAGTCCATTGCACCAATAATATGAAATTTGGGCTTAGCAAATGCATCCATCAGCTTTATATTTGTTTCCTGGAATCTTTATTGCTGATCAAAACTCCTGATAGTAGTTGATCCTGATATTGTTTCTGCAAAATGCTGGAAAATTGGAGATTTACATACTCCAACCAATCGTGAAAAGTTCTCTTGCAGAAGGCATGTAATATTTCTGCATCATCAACAAGAAGGTTGAGACGACAACTCTTTGCTGTAAAATTAATACTGAAGAGTATGTTGCAAGTCATAACAAGGCCGTGAAAACACACAAGACGAACACATTTCCTTACAGAAATATAAAATGAAGAGAAATGACAGAATTATGTACATAAATAGAGCTAATGAAGCACCAGTGGATATTAAATGAGAATATAATGAAATCATCAGCATTACCTGATACCAGTTGCAGGTGAAAATCACAGGTATAAGAATGAAAAAAACTTGCCATGGCACTTGAGACATCACTCCAATGATTCTCAGAAGTTGGCACAGGATCTGATTTGCCATTCTGTAAATCTTCGTTTTCTTGTTTTTGCTCACCATTATCCTCCCTGATACTTCCATTTTCAGAAAGTGTTGTTTCTGAATGTTTGGACTTTGGAATCAAATGGCAATAAGGCTGCCTTGGGAGCATGAACAAGTTCCATTAAATCAGATCCTGAAATTAGAATGTCATTGTACTTTCCAGCCTGTGTAATCCTTCCACCTTTCATGACCTAGAAGGATTGCAAAAATTGAATCCGCAAAGGCTTCATTGTTTAATGTCATAATCTTGGAAGAAGTGAAAAGGGAAAGCAAAAATATATATATAAATATCTCACCAAGATAAGATCAGCAGCAGGTAAGAACTCAACTTCGTGAGTAACATAAATAACAGTTCTTGAATTCAGGAGGTTAATCAAAACTTCCTGTCAACATAGATGAAGAAATTTATACGTTTTACCAGAAGTTCCATGCATAAAAAGAGAAGGGGTAAATGAACATGAATCAGTTACCTGAAGACGCAAATAAAGCAAATTCAAATGCTTACCATATTTGGAATTGTATTATGAAAGGAAAAAAGAAATTTCACCATAAATATATGAGAGCCAGTATGAGCATCTACAGCACTAAAAGGATCATCAAAAAGAAAGATATCAGAATCTTGGTAGAGAGCGCGAGCAATATGTATTCGTTGCTTCTGTCCACCACTTAAATTGATTCCCCTCTCGCCTATAACCGTTTGGTCACCAAATGAGAGGATTTCTAAGTCCTTCAGGGAACATGCTTTAAGTGTCTTCTCATATATTTCTCTGACCATCTCTTTACGAAACAGTATGTTTTCTTCAATTGTTCCGCTCTGTATCCAAGGTGACTGAGAAACGTAGGCCTTTGTCCCACATAACTTGACTATTCCTGAGATCTTGGGTACCTATCCCAAAATGCAGGAAGATTGTAAATTGGTGCTTGAAAAATCTTGAATGTGACTACTGCAAATAAGATCTTCCCTGATTCAAGTGGGATTCCCATGAGAAAACAAGCACCAAAACACAGAAACAAAAATAGGGGTAACCCAGTAGCAAAAATATGTCATTGCTGAAGTGTAAAAATAAGTTTTCAACCATCCTTGCTTCATTTTCCTGACATCAACAATCCTACTCAAAATCTTCATCTCCCACCCTTGAAGCTTGAGAATCCTGATATTCCTCAAAATCTCAGATGTTTTCTTCATTCTTTTATCTTTCCACTCCATAATCTTCTCCTGAAACTTCTTTTGCAATCTACCCAAAGGATAATTCAACAACATGAGGATTGTTGTTGCAACAAAAGCAGCAATTGATGCAAGCCCAAGATTCTTATACAATATCAACAAGGCTAAACCAACTTAGAAGAACACCAACCACATGTCGTGGAGGTACCAATTAAAAGTAACAATTCTCTCTGCATCAACAGCCATGTAGTTGATGATTTCCCCACTGGTATGGCCCTGTGTCGACGAATGGGAAAGGGTCATGCCTTTGTTGTATATACTTGTCACCAGCATTGCACGGATCCTAATTCCAGTTTGTTGCATCTTAAATAGCCAAGGCCTCATCGAGAGGCATTCAACAAGTTTTGCAGCAAAAAATATGGAAGCTAAAAGATATCCCTTGTTTCTGAATTCTCCTCTCCCACTCAATCACTCAACAAAACTACCTATAAGGTATGGACCAACATAAGAAGCTGATGTGTATAAAAGTGTAAATAAACCTGTCCATAAAATTTCCTTCCAATACGAAAAGGTCAGTGCTTTCACTAGCTTAAATGTAGTAACACCTCTATCCAACTCATGCTTATTTCTAAAAATTGGAAATACTCCAGATGCTGTATCCCTACTGTGAAGTTGAGGAACATCATCGAGGTCTAAAGTTTTCTTATTGCTCACTGCAACTATAGAACCCACCCAAGAGAAGCTAAGAATACTGAAGAAACCAACATTTGAATGAGGGGTTACTGTATCACACCCTTTGAAGCAAGAATCACCATTCAATAAAGGTTCCTCCAGAAGGGTGACTTTACTCTTGCTTTTCAACGACCCCACAACATAGAGGAATAAACTAGTGGACACTGACACTCTATCAGATACTAGGGACTGAAATTCTAAGTATCTGTATTTTTCATGAAGAACAATGTCTCTGGTAAGGCCATAACCAGACATTAACAAATTAAAACCCCACTATGCTCTGAATAAAAATGGCAACTTTGCTTCAGCTGAATTAGAAAGATGGGTCTGTAAATAAACAGCAAGTGCAACCCAAGAGACTATTCTAAACATTGAATCCAAAAGGATCACCAATTTATCATCAGACCAATCATGTCTGCACCAAAAAAAGTAGCTCAACAAACACAACGCAAGGTTGAAGAATGAAACCACAAAACAACAGAATACTGTCTGTTTATAGCGTAAAACCTTCTTCCTCTTGTAAAATTTCTTCTGAGAACCCTCTCTATCACCCACCCTGAATTTATTGCGCACAAACAAGACAATCAAACCAAGTAATACAACTAGGTGAAGTGAACCAGAAAACCCATGTGGAAAAATGGGTTCGAGGATCAAGTAAGCCAGAGGGGATGAGTTTGAAAGAAAAGCTTTTTGAAGAATTTCCATCCTCAAAATTTCTTGAGATGGTATTCTTCCTGCTGAACTGGATCGTAAATTTGTTAAAATAAGATTAAATGGAAAATGTTTCCATGAAGAGAAGTGTTGTTAGCTATCTTGGAACAGTGACTACCAAAATTTGGCATCTCGAAACAAATCTTACATAGATCAATTGTCATTAACTCACTGGTCCATTGACTCCGCTACTTAAAATTATAAAGAACCTTGCTAAAAATTAAAACTAAAAATAGTGACTCCATTCAATAATCCTAAAGCTTAAATCTCATTATAATAAATATATAAAACAATTGTAGAAATCTCTATTGCTTTATGGGTATAATCTTAATCTTATAAAAATTAATCAATAAGATAAATAAATAACTCATTTAATTTTTTATAATTTCTTATTACATAATGGTTTTCTGTTTATAAAAGAATTGCATAAAATTGTTTAAATCCAATAACAATGATAAATTCAACCCTATTTAAACAAATTTAAAAGTTATTATCTTAATTATAAAATTTTAAATAAAATTTATTTCTCCTAGTGTGTGAGTCTATTATTTATTTATTTAATAATTTTATTAGGATGCCTTTTAGAATGTATATGGTTTATAAATAAATTTTATACTTTAAAACCATTATATCACTTACTTTTAATCTTGGCCGTTGAGTGAAATTATCAGTTACTTGCTAAAGTTGTAAATAAATTTTAATAATTTAACATGCAACTTGTTTAAAAAATTATATCTCATTTAATTTGATAATTATGATAATTTTTTATATCATTAACTAACTATTTACAAATGAAAATATAAAATAGGTTATTAATTTAGCATTTATTAGTATAATATTTTCTAAAGGTGATCTTCACTAAAGTTATCTATATTATTCTACATATATATATATATATATATATATATATATATATATATATATATATAACCAATAAAGTTCAATTTAATTATTTATATTTATATTTTAAATTATGATAATGTTTTTAAATATATAATTTTTAAAATAATTTGATTTCTATCAATTTTTTTAAGAAATAATTATATAGTATAATTTAGTTTTTTTTAAAATTATTTTCTACTTTGATTTTAAAAATAAAAAATAAAATAAAAATTAATTAATTAATTCTATTGTTTATTAAATTAATAGTTATTAATATAAAAATTATATTATATATAAAAAATATTCTTCATGAATAAAAGAATAAATTGTGGATTTTCATAAATTGGGTTTACTATGACATTGTATATACACTATTATATTAAGGCTAAAATATACCAGCTCAGAAGAATATATTAGTTGAATATGTAGATTAAAATTACCTTTTATTATATATTTATTAGACTTAAAATAAAAATAAAATACATACCTCATACCTTTTTTTATATACAAAGCATTCTATTTTTATATACCATATGTTTTTACAAAAGCAAATTATTGATCGGTAAATGAATAAATTTATAATTTCTTATATGTTATATATATTAGAAAATAAAATTCTTGATATTTAAATCATATATCTAGTAAAAGAAATTGTATTGATGAAGGTAGAAATTTTCTAACTCTTGGTGTATGAATGATAAAATATTTAAATAAATATATATATGTCATTCTATAATAAACAGAGAGAAAATTAAAAAGAGAAAAAGAAAATAAAGTATGGAGAGTGATCCATATTTTTAATATTTAATTTTCTAAAAATTAAATAAAAATAATAACGTATTAATTACCTTGTGAAATCTAAATTTTTTAGGTTGCCAAAAGGAAAGAAATAATATTTATTATGATATGAAATCTTAATTTTTTAGGTTTTAAAATAAAATTTATATATAAATTAATTTTTAAGCCAAAAATAATAAGTAACTTATTTAAATGAAAACAACATAATTTAAAAATTAAATCCTAGATATAAAGTTAAATCATAAATATGAGATTCAAATTCATTTGTTATAAGTCCACTTCAATTAGTTAATAATTACATGTTGAAAAATACTACCAACATTCTCTTCTCTATTGGTCCACTATTTTAAAAAAAAATATGTAATCTCTTTTCTAGATAAAATTAAATATAGTGATTTTATTTTCTTTCTCATAATAATGACTAAAATACTAAAATATATTTTTTTATTTATCATTTTCTATTCTTTCTTTTCTCATATCTCACATCAATATTTATTCTCCTTTTAAAAATTTTATTAAAATTTAAAAAACTAAGAAAAATAAAACATATTTTTAACGGGTTTTTGAGAATGAAAACAATACTATATGCAGTAGTCTTACACTTACTATCTATTTGATATTACAAATAATAATTTTAATTTTTAAAAATATTAAGTCAAAATTAATTCATAGGCTATATATCTAAGTGTAAAAAATTTCAAAACCAATAAAAAGAGAAAATAAAAGAAACTAAAATTATAAAGAGAAACAAAACAAAATATATAGAAAAAATAAAATAATTTAAGCAATGAATTATATAAAACAAAAAACAAAATCATGAAGAGAAATGAAATAAAATATATAGAAAAAATAAAATAATTTGAGCAATGAGGAAAAATCTAAAATGAAGAAAAAATTGATTATATTTTATATTATATTTTTTTGTAGTTTTTTATTTCCTTAAAAACAAAATTAATATTCGCTTAATCATCAAAAAAAATTTCTTTATCATTTATTCTATTTTTATTCTAATAATAATTTTAAAATAATTTTTGTTCTTAGTATAAAAATCAATCCAAAATTTTTTCATAATTGTTTCTATATATTTTTTAAATTTTAATAAAAAAGTTAAAAAAAAAAGAATAAAAGTTGTGTAAGATATAAGCAAAAGAAGAGAGTAGAGAGAATGGTAAATAAAATATTAGATTATAATGTTTTAGTTAATATTATTAAAGATAAAAAAAATTATTACATTTAATTTTATCTAAAAAATATTACATATTTTTTTTATTGAAAATAGTAAACTAATAGAGAAAAAAATGTTAAATCGTGTTAAAAAAGAGTGTTGCTAGCATTTTTCTTATATGTTTTTAAATAAAAGAACAATCTAGATAATAAGTTAATTTTTACCAATTTATTATGTATAACAGCAGATTAAATGATAAATGTATAGATAAATTATGCGAACTCTAGAATTAACCTTTTATTAATTATTCCCGAGAAGTGTAAGTAATTAAGTTAATTTTAATAAGATTGACATGTAAAAATTTTGAAAATTTTGGATAATCAATGAATTGCAAAAGACAAATTAATATATGGTCATTGTCATTGGCCAAAGGCCAACCCCCACAACTTTCTTGTTTTACCTTTGTTTGGACAGCAAGCAATCATTCAATACATAGAAGTCTACAATACATGATAATAACCTGCTGTGGATTTTTCCAAACTCGTGTTTGACCACTGAAAAACAATGAAGAACGAACAAAATTAGCATAAAACAATGTACTAAAAAAAAATTAGCATCAAACAAATTAGGCAATTGCTTTAGTATGCTACACACAGTACAGCCAACTGATTTTCCAGTTAAAAGTGACCGGATGCTTTTTACTTTGATTTTAAAGAAAGCATCTGAACAATTGGGGTTAGCTCTATTAGTATACTTACCATGAAATAATTATGGCAAACGCAGAAGAGCGCAATTCAATCAGATTTGAGAATGCAATTCCCAGTCCTGGAAGAATTGCTCAAGCTTCTGATAAGTTTTTGTTTGAGTTATTGGAGGTGACAGTAAATTAGAATGATGTTCCCTTGCCTCTTGCAAGATCTCTTGTTACGGTGTGGACTATGGAGATAACCACACTGTCCTTACATATATTCTTATTAATGCAGTCAATGGATTAATGCCGTGTCGATGGGAGATTCAAGCTGTTGTAAATGATATTTATTTGCCTCATTTGTTGATTGTGTTTTTAGTTTTGTACATAGAAATGCAAATAAAGCTGGATTTATTATCAGAAAAAAATGCTAAAGAAAGAAGTATTAATTTATGCTATGATGTTAAATTAAAATTATTTACAATCTGTTATATTTTCAATTCTGCTACTTGAAATGGTAAAATAACTTAAAAAAGAGTGGCAAATGAATTGACGGATTCTATGTAAAGTTTATTGCCCAAAATTTAATTCTAATGCATGAAAATTTGTGAATATCATTCCTCAGTTGCACCAAAATTCATGCAATTATTGACGCAAACATTGTGCATGAAACTCATCGTTCTTAAAAACAATAAATGATTGAAATTGTCTAACATGTAAAATTCTTTAAGAAAAAAATGAAAAATACTTATGAAATATGTAAAATTCACCAAATTAACTAGCTAGTAACAAAAACCAGTAACATTTTTTATTTGTTAAAGTATATAGTTCTTTTTATTTTATTTTTGTTGTGCATGCATGATACCTGTGCTACAGAAGTAAGGCATCTTAGTCGTTAGCACTACAGGCAAGGTTTACCATAAATTCTGAAGTTCAACTGCTTTTAATAGAACATGACATGGAAAATTTTTAAGTTGTAAAATTCTGACATTAGTATGAGCTCTCATGGTCAAAATGCCCATAAGATATAATCAAATTCTAAATATTGGGAGATCTAAATGGCAAAATCACATTTTATTTATGTGCTTTCTCTATGCGTTCTACTTTTCTTTTTCGTCTTTGTCCTAAAAAAATTAATTTTCTTTATATAGTGTGTTTTCCACAATTATTTAATCATTCAATTTAATTTATTAACTAAATTCAATAGCAAAAAGGCAGGTGGTTTAAATAATTTCCTCCTTTTTTGTACTCAAATTTCATAAATTTCTTTGGTGTGTTAACACTGTTAAGGGTAATCTTCCTTTGTATTTTTTTACATTTAAATTAGTTAGTTACAGATTCTTTTATTCAAATTATTTTGAATACTTGGAGATAGATCTCTAGTGCTCTTGTATAAATATTCAAGTTATTGATATACATCAATAACTTTTTCCCAATTATAATTTTTTGTACATGGTATTATAGCAAATTCACTCCATAATGAGTTAAATCTTCTTCTCAAGTAATTTTGGCCTCTTCTTCTACATCCGTTTCTCATCAAACTTTGTTCGTTAAACTTAATACTAAAAATTATGTAGTATGAAAAACTCAATTTCTTCATCTTCTCAATTATTAAAACCTCACACCTCACTTAATTTACTAATAGAACTTGCTCTTCTCTAGGGGTAGCAAAATTACTCATACCCATTTATCCACCCATTACCATCCACTTAAATAAGGGTATAGGTGATAAATGAGTAGTTAAAATATAAATGGGTATTAAAGGGTTGGGTATGGATACTCATTTCAATACATTTAATTTTTTTTAGTCCACAAAAATATGTTATTTGATGTGTTTCAAAAATTCATAACCGTATTAATCTGGCGTCATTTTCTTTGTGAAAAAAGTTGTCACGAATTCTACAACTAGATTCCATTTTGCCTTGCTTGCAATTTTCTTGGGTACCTTTGTGAGACATATTGTGACCATTCAACTTTGTTTTTTTTTTAAAAATCAGTTCTGAAATTTTATTATTAGTTCTTTTTTTATATTATTATTTCTCTTTTTTTTTAAATCTTTCCTTAATTCTTCTATATGTATATATGTTTTTTGCATGACAAGCATTCAATAAACTATTTAACATTTATATTTATATATAAATAAAAATAAGTTTAAAATATTATAAAGAACAACTTGATAAAATTGACTATGAATTAATATATGACCAGATATATTTAATATTACTATAAAATTACAATTATAAGACATTGTTATTTTTTAAAAAATCTCAAATAATCAAAATCTGAAAATTATATACTCAACAATTAAGATACAATAAAAAAAACTCAATTAAAAAATAAATTAAATATTCATATAAAAAAAAATGAATCAAATATAAAATAAAATCAAAATCAATATTTTAATAACTCTACTCCACTATTGAAGTAATTAAAAGTGGTCTCATTGAGGATAAAGAAAAGTTAGATTATATTCACCCTCATAATAATCTCAAGTGGCATAATCAAAATCAATATTTATATAAATAAATAAATTTAATTGCTTGATTTTTTATTTTTACATACAACATTTTTTTAAAACATCAATAAAAATATTATTGGTAAAATTAATGAAAATTTTAATTAATAATAATAATAATTTATTTAAAACATTTAATTATTAAAAAATATTTTCATAATATTTTAATATTTAATGAGAAAAAAATCAAAATTTGAAATAAATTTAAGATATATTATTATTATTATATAATAAATGGATAAATGGGTGGATTATAGTCAATTAGATTTAAATGGATATGAATATCCATATAATAATTAAATGGGTTATAAATGGATAAATGGGTGATAAGCAACCAACCCATTTAGACCCAACCTGTACCCACCCAAATCCACCCATTTGTCACCCGTACTCTTCTCCACCAAAAAAACAATTGCTTCTTCCACAAATGAAAATGAAATAGTTCTCAATCCAGCTTATGATATATGGTTAAAAAAGGATCATTTGTTGCACTCATGGCTCCTCTCATCTTTTATTGAAGAAATATTTCCTTATGTCATTGGCCTATCATCATCTTATGAAGTTCGGAAAATTCTTGCCAATGCCTTTGGCTATATTTCCAAAAATTGACGGCTGTAAGTCCATATTGAGTTACAAGAACTCAAACCAAATCATCTTTTTTTCTTTCTCTGTTCATCTCTAACGAGCCAAATCCATTGTTGATGAGTTAAGTGTTGTTGGACGAAAATTATCTACTGCATAATTCAATGTTATCATTTACGAAAACATTGGTACTATCACAATATTATCATTACACTTAACTTTTAATCTCAGCATGTTTCTTTTCATGACTTTTGTTAAAAAGGTGTGCCAAAGCACCATTAGCTAATATGACACTCAAATCCTCTTCTTCGGCTCCTTTATTGCCAACTCCAAGCATTGCTCCGACTTCCTTCAAAAGCAATTGTCCTTTGAAAAGAAATAAAGGGTCTTGCCAAATTTGTGGACTAAAAATCGTCCGGCTCATAAGTGTCATTGTCAATATGATTACCCTTAGTAACAATTCATTTCACCTCAAGCTCATGCTGCTACCTCTCAATTTACTATTGGAACTCAACACATGCCATGGTTGATATTAGTGCCAATTATCATACTACTCATTTACGTGTGGAAGATGGGCTTATATATATATATATATAGAATTGATCTAAAAAAATTAGAAAAAAAAAATTATTTTAGTGAGAAAAAATTGAGAATAAAATTTCCATAATATAATTGGGATGTGAGTTGTAAGTATTTATAAATACTTTGTAAATTTTATTTTCTTTCGATAAAAGATTTGCAGTAATTCAGAGATATAGATATAATTGGCCGAATTTCGTTATTATTTTTGCATGTCTTATTATTCCACATTTATTTTGTTTTTTCACAAATTTAATTATAGAAAAATTTGTATCATTTTTCAACAATTGATATTAGAACATTGGTTACATTTTTTCTATCTTTTTACGGGACGATTACTATTCACATAAATAGTTAATTTTCGCCAATAGTGAATTTGGTCGGCAATATCAATTTGTCTATGGGGTATTCTAATACGTGGTGGTTTACAAGAGTTGTGAGAAACGATAAAAAAAAATCATATTCAAGTTAGAGCGATTGCTGCAGATGATGTGAAAATTGAAAAGTTCGATAGTGTAGATTTTGTCTTTTGAAAAATAAAAATAAAGGATTATTTGTATCAAAGAAGTATGTATCAAAACTTCTCTCAGGGAAGAAGCCAAAGGCTATGAAGGAATAAGACTAAAATCTTTTCGACAAACAAACTTTCGGAGTTATTCAATTAATATTATCTCATAATGTTGCTTTCAATATAGCAAAGAAAAAGACCACAATGGGTCTTATGGCGACCCTTTCTAGTATGTATGAGAAGTTATCAGTCTCAAATAAAGTACACCTGATGATGTATTTGTCCAATTTGCTAATGTGGGGAAGGTACATCGGTAGTTCAACATTTTAATGAACTTAACATAGTCACAACTTAATTGAGTTTGGTTGGAATTAAATGTGATGAAGAAGTACGAGCATTGATACTTTTCAAGAAAGCTGTAATGCTAATGTCATAGCTGTGAATAGCTCATCAGGAAGCAATAAGTTAAAATTTGACAATTTTTGTGATCTGACTCTCAGTGAAGAGATCCGATGAAGAGAGTCTGGTGAATCATCAATGTAACACCCCCTCACCCCAGTCTGAAATGTCTGGATAAGTGAGTGATGCACCGACTTTTTTACATCATTATTTTAATAAATCTTAAAAAGCCATACTTTTTTTTACTCAAAGCTCAAATATATAAAAGAGATAATTTATATTTTATTTACATAAAATAATATTTACAAAACTTCAGACTAATTACAAAACCATAGAAGATAATTTATACATCAAAAATAAAGAAATATAATACAAAATACAAAAGTGTTGTGACCCACAATTTTTTTTGTCGATTGCCTTACTGGATTAGGTCACAACTACCTCTATCTACAAGTTTCAACTATCTTTCTAAATCTGTGTGAAAGGAAACTCACACTCTAAACTTTAAGTTTAGTGGTACATAAAGATAAAGGCAATATACTATATCATATTGTTCATAATATATAAATATTCATGCAATATATTTTATCATGTTTTATAATGAACATTTTTCATACAATTTATTATCTTATTGTTTATTAGCATATATATATATATATCAATTCAAATATTTTTCTTATATTCATTTTTCTTTATCAGGAACTTTTTTAATTTCATTAACTCATTTATGCCCATAACACCTAAGAACCACTAATAAGGATAACGAGGTTGTCATTCAGGTATTTATAAATGTCACCCAGATATTTATGTTATGCTCATATAAGTGTCAACAATTGCATATATATATATATATATATATATATATATATATATATATATATGTCATCACTAGCATTAATAATAATGTCATTACTAGCTTTAATTATAATATCATTACCAGCTTCATTAATCGTGTCATCATAGGCATTAATAATCTCCCTAATTGACATGTCAAACGATTCAAAATTTTAGTTCTAAGCTAAGTGTTATACAACTTAATAAATGTCATTAAAATTCATAACTATAAAAAAATAAAAGTATATATTCATTTATTTTTTTCTTAATCATCTCAATCACAAAATACTCAATTATGATTTTGTTTGCACATCATTTTTATAAGTCTAATAACTCATTTGATTTCTCATATACTTCATTTGGATAAAATTCACATTATAACAATTAACCTAATATAATTTAAATATTTAAATTTCATTTTTTCCAATCTATCCTATTTTAGGAAGAATTCAAATTTTATTTTTGACCTCAATTTTGGTACTATTATAGTCTGAACCAAATTACAAAGTCTTCTCATGAATTTTAGACAAAATCTTAGCTTTAATATACAACTTGAATCACTAAATTTGAAGTTTTGTAGAAAAAGATATGATTAATTGAACACTGACTGTTCACTAATAATTTTACCTATAATTTTCTGGACAAAATTTAGGTCCGAAATATATATATTTTTATGGGTAAATACAGACATATTTAGATTTTATAGTCTAAATGAAAGTTAGACCCCTATCTCTCAGATTTAATATGCAACTTGAATCATCAGAATTCTTTAGAAAATGATATGATTAATTGAAAATTGATTATTCACTAACAATTTTAGCCAGAATTTTCTGGACATATTCTAGGTTCGAAATATATGTATTTTTCTGGAAAAATACAGACATATTTAGATTTTATGGTCTGACTAAGTTAAAGCCCCATGTCTTAACTTTCAAACCCAACCAATAACACATTAATCCGAATTATATAGCTCAAATTATAGCAATATATATGCTTACTGCTCCATAAATTCCAATATTACACACACACAATCATCTAATTTAATTTTTACCAAATATATTCCTAAGTATAGCAAACATATATACCCAGAATTTTATCACAAAATAATGTTAATTTACATGCCAAATTCTCAAATCATGCAACTTGAAAATAAAACATAGGCTATTATCTTAATTTATGGACAAATCTCTTATAAATCTCCTTCATTTTCTCTATGTAGCTTTCTCTTTTTCTTTGTTTTCTTGAGCTCATTCTTTGTCACTTTGAGCTCCTAAAACACACAAAATCATCATCAAAACCTTACCTTATCAAAACTCTCATGAAACACTAAACTCTCTCTTTACATAATCAAGCTCTAAATGAGCTCAAAACCATGTTTTCCTTTTATGAAAGTTGAAGAGGAGAAGGAAAGCTTCTTACCTATCCTTTTTCCTCTTCTTGATCAAAACTTGAAGGTTTTATCTCTCCTCTTCTCTTCCTCTTTTTCCTCCCTTCTTCCCTTCCTTAACTTTTCCAAGTCTTGTTGTGCATGAAAATGACTTTGACTTGTTCTTTTCCCTCTCTTCTCTTTCTTTCTCTTTCTAGATTTCAAGGTTGGCTAGGATGGTGAGAGTGGCTGGAGTGAAGGTTGGGAAGAAAATAAAAAAGAAAAAATGAAATAAAAAGAAGAAATAAAGAAGTCCTCATATGGGACCCACCAATCTTTAACCATTTCTTTGTTACTTAGCTTAATTATCACATTAATCTCATTCTTTCATGCTATGGCTGGCCAACCCATTTTTAAATGTCCAAATTTCATACGTTTAATTAGCAAATAATCTCATTAATCCTCCAAATTTTGATAAATTGCAATTTGACCCCAAAACTTATCAAATTTTGCAATTTAGTCCTTTACCATAAATCAACTTCTTTAAGCTTTATAAACACTTAATTAGGCATATATCAACATAATTTAATCATTACTTGATTAATTTCGGTCAAAATTCGAATTTAGATTACGATCGGTTCAGCACGTCAGTTTAGTAACATGTGCAACTCGATGCCTAAATTAACAGATATGACATTCTCTCCCCCTTAAAATAAATTTCATCCTCAAAATTTACCTGTTCATTTTGTATTGAACAACTGTGGATATTCCACAAGACTTTAACTAAAGGAACTCTCTTGTTCTGGAGAACTTTCTCTTCATGTGTTAAAATAGTCACCGGTTCCTCTTCATATGACATGTATGTCTGCACTTCTATCTCTTCAGTTGGTATAATATGAGTCGGGTCCAAACGATATCTCCTTAGCATCGAAACATGGAAAACATTGTGAATTCCATCCAACTCTGGTGGAAGGGCTAATCGGTATGCCACTGGTCTGATTCTTTCCAGAATCTCATAAGGACCAATAAAACTTGGACTCAACTTACATTTTTGTTCCAAATCTTAATACCTTCTTCCAATGTGAAACTTTAAGGAAAACTTTTTCACCTCTTTAGGTCAGCGTATGACTTTCGTCGATCTTGTGCCATTTTCAATCTTTCTTTGATCATTTTAACTCTCTCTTTGGTCTGTTGAACTATCTCTGGTTTGATCAACTTTTTCTCATTCAACTCGATCCAATAAACTGGGGTCCTGCACTTTCTTCTGTATAAAACCTCATAAGGAGCCATGCCAATGCTTGTCTGATGACTATTATTGTAGGCAAATTCCATAAGAGATAAATATTGATCCCAAATTCTCTCAAAAGCGAGCACACAACTTCTCATCATGTCTTCTAATAACTGAATAACTCGTTTTGATTGTCCATTCATCTGCGGATGAAAGGTCGTTCTGAAACTAAGTCGAGTTCCCAAAGCCTGCTGTAAGCTCTTCTAGAACTACAATGTAAATCTGGGATCTCTATCAGAGATAATAGATATAGGTACTCTGTGAAGTCTCACTATCTCATTCATATAAATCTCAGCCAGCTTGTTCAAAGGATAGTCCATCTGAACTGGTAGAAAATGTGCTAACTTCGTTAGTTGATCCACTATCACCCACACTACATCATGCTTCCTCTGAGTTACTAGTAAACCAAACACAAAATCCATCGTCACTCTTTCCCACTACCATTTTGGTATGGAAATCAGTTGTAGTAATCCTATGGGTAATTGATGTTCAGCTTTCACTTATTGACAGGTTAGACACTTAGCAACATACTCAATGATATCCTTCTTCATCCCTGACCACCAGTACTGTGCTTTCAAATCTTGGTACATTTTGTTTCCACCTGGATGCATAGTATAAACCATTTCATGAGCTTCCTTTAAAATCTCTGACTTCAACTCTTCTATACTCGGTACACAAATCTGGTTTTTGAAATACATGGTACAATCATCTGTTAAAGAAAATTCTGATTTTTCTCCATTTTTCACATATTTGACTATCTTTACTAGCTTTTCATCTTGCCTCTGAACTGTTTTAATCCTCTGCATTAAAGTAGGCTCCACTTGCAACTCAGCTAACATTTTTCTACTTAAGGCACCAGCCACCACATTTACTTTTCCTAGTTGGTAGTCAATCACACAATCATAGTATTTAATCAACTCCAACCATCTTCGTTGCCTCAGGTTCAACTATTTATGTGAAGGCAGGTACTTAAGACTCTTATGGTCCGTATAAATGTAGCATTTTTCTCCATATAGATAATGTCTCCAGATCTTAAGAGCAAAAACTATTACTGCAAGCTCTAAATCATGAGTCAGATAGTTAAGCTCATGAGTCTTGAGCTAGTTTGAGGCATATGCTATCACTTTTCCCTTTTGCATAAGAACACAACCTAGCCCATTGTGGCTTACATCACTATATACAACATAATCTTTTCCTGGAGTAGGCTGAGTTAAGACTAGTACTTTAGTCAACATTGCCTTAAGCCTATCAAAACTAGCCTGACACTTCTCCGTCCATTTGAACCGAATGTCTTTTCGTAACAATTGGGTTAAAGGAGTCGCTATGGATGAAAATTCCTTAATAAACCTCCTATAATATCCAACTAATCCAAGGAAACTCCTCATTTTAGTCACATTATGAGGTGATTTCCAATTAAGAATAGGTTCAATCTTACCAAGATCAACTCGAATACCCTCTATTGTTATCACATGACCCAAAAACTAACTGATTCCAACCAAAACTCACACTTAGATAGCTTTACATACAATTGTTTCTCCCTCAAGGTTTGCAATACTATTATGAGATGTTGATCATGCTCTTCTTTGTTTCTAAAGTATACCAGAATATCATCAATGAACACCACTACAAACTGATTAAGATATGGCTTGAACACTCAGTTCATCAAGTCCATAAACACTATTGGTGCATTCGTCAAACCAAATGGCATCACCAGCAACTCATAATGACCATAACAGTCCTAAACGCAGGCTTCGGTACATTTGAATCCTTGATCTTCAGTTGATGATACTCTAATTGAAGATCTATCTTTGAAAATATGTTTGCACCTTTCAGTTGATCAAAAAGGTCATCAATCCTAGGTAATGGATACTTATTCTTAATAGTCACCCTGTTAAGTTGCCTATAATCGATGCACAATCATAAGGTGTCATCTTTCTTCTTTACAAAAAACATTGGAGAACCCCATGGTGATACACTGGGTCATATAAATCCCTTATCTAACAATTCTTACAATTGCACCTTCAACTCTTTCAACTCTATAGGTTCCATCCGGTATGGTGCAATAGATATGGGAGCGGTGCCAAGTATTAACTCGATAGCAAACTCTATCTCTCGGTCAGGTGGAAACCCTTGCAACTCCTCAGGAAACACATCTGGAAATTCACTAACTATTGGGATGTCGGCTAACTTTGGACTATTCTTTCTTGTATCAATCACATACGCTAGGTAAGCCTCATATCCCCTATTGATGAATTTTTGAGTTTTCAGCACCAATATCACATTATCTGGATATTTTCTATTCTCACCCATCACCCTTATCTCTTCTTCTAAATCTGGAACTCTAATCCCCATCTGCCTTCTTCCAAAATCTACTATTACTCCATGACGAGCTAGCCAATTCATTCATAAGATCACATCGAACTCAAGGAATAGTAGCTCTATCATATTAGCTGGGAATTTTCTATCTTAAATTTCGACTGGGCAACCTCAAAAAACTTTACTAACCTGCACACCGTGCCCTAGTGGGTTAGTCATAAGAATCTCATATTCTAAAGTCTTTGGTTTTAAACTCTCTTAATATGATGGTGGTGTGCATATGTATGAATGTGTCGACCCCAGATCTATCCATGCATGTATATAAGAGCCAAAGAGAAGGAATTTACCCACTATGACGCTAGGTGCATCCTGCTCCTACCGGCCTCGCATGGCATAAGCTCTTACTGGAGCAGCTCTACTGCCTTCTGGCCTCTCCACTATGTCTGACCTAAACTGGCTTGGCCCTGCTCAGCCTCCTCTGTCTTGCCTTCAGCCTCAACCTTTGCCTTGTCCCATAGTTTGTATCGATACTGACTCAACACTGCCTTAACCTGTGCCAAACTGTAGCAATGGACAATCTCTTCTCAGATGATCCTTAAAGCCGCATCTCAAGCATACTTCTGTCATCCACCAACACTCTACTAGGTGAGGACGTCCACAATGCTAACACACTAGTAGAGGGGTAGATCTGCGATATGCCTGTGTCGGTGCACTGGCTGCTAATAAAATAGATCTTGTGGGTTGTCCTCGTCTGTAAGAAAGAGGTCTGCTAGAACCCCCAGCCTAAAATTGACCACTAAAAAATCTGGCTCTCTTGCCACCTAACTGTCCCCTACTTGGTTGTGGTGCGGCTCTACTAACCCCACTAACCTACACTGGCTGTTGTGTCGCTAAGACTCTTTCAACTGTTCTAGCATATGTAAATAAATTGGGGAAGCTCACCAAACGTAGAGCTGAAACCTGTAGCTTGATCGTATCCCTCAACCCATCTTCAAAACGTCGACATTTATCAACTTCTTTGGATACAATGTCCTTAGCATACTTGCATAAATGTGTGAATTCCCTCTCATATTCTGTTACTGACATGTTTCCTTGTTTCAACATCAAAAACTCTCTCTTCTTGTCATCTGTATAAATAGGAGGAATATACTACTCCTTAAACTTTTCTAGAAAGAACTCCCATGTCATAGGGTCGGGTGCTTCCGAGCTTTGTGACTCTGATCGCCACCAATCATAAGCATGCTCTTGTAGCAAAGATACTGCATACTCATATTTCTGCTCATCTGTGCAGTGCAGTTGATCAAAAACCCTCTCAGTTTGCTCTAACTAGAACTCTGTCATGGAAGGATCATCCTCTCTCTTCCTATAAAAATCAGGTGCCCCTAACTTTCTTAGTCTCTCAAATTGTAGCACTGATGGAACTGGCTGTGTTGCCCTCTATAATAGATCTACCATATTCCTCATCAACTCTGTCTGTGCTGTATTAGTAGTTGACGGCCCACGTGATGAGCTAGCACCGAATCTTGATGTAGCAGCTCGACGATGACTTGGTCACGATGAAGCCTTTGTCTTTGTAGGTTCATTACTTTCAGCCTCTTTAGCAATTATCTGTCGTGATTCAGAAGCCATAACCTACCTATATCATAAGACAATGGCCCTAATTAGTAAGCAGCAACTTATATATATCCAAATGTGGGTACTCACATGTGATAAATATTTTTGAAAAGTGTTTTTAAGATTCCAAATCTGGTTCTGATACTAAAAATTGTAACACCCCCTCACCGCAGCCTGAAATGCCTGGATAAGTGAGTGCTACATCAACTTCTTCACATCATTACTTTAATAAATTCTAAAACGCTATACATTTTTTTACTCAAAGCTCAAAGATAAAAAAGAGATAATGTATATTTTATTTACATAAAATAATATTTATAAAACTTCAGGTTAATTACAAAACCATAGAAGACAATTTATACATCCAAAATAAAGAAATAATACAAAATACAAAAGTGTTGTGACTCGCAATTTTCTCTGTCGACTGTCTTACTCGATTAGGCCACAACTAGCTCTATCTACAAGTTTAAGCTACATTTCTAAATCTGCATGGAAGAAAACTCTCACTTTAAGCTTTAAGTTTAGTGGTGCATAAAGATAAAGACAATATACTATATCATGTTGTTCATAACATATAAATATTCATGCAATATATTTTATCATGCATTTATAGTGAACATTTTTTATACAATTTATTATCTTATTGTTCACTAGCATATATATATATATATCAATTCAAATATTTTTTTTATATTCATTTTTCTTTATCATGAACTCTTTTAATTTCATTAACTCATTTATACCCATAACACCTACGAACCACTAACAAGGATAATGAGGTTGTCATCCAAGTATTTATGAGTGTCACCCGTACATTTAAGGTAACATACAAGTGTCATTACTGATATATATATAGGTGTCATCACCGACATTAATAATAATGTCATTACTAGCTTTAATTATAGTGTCATCACCGGCTTCATTAATTGTGCCATCATAGGCATTAATAATCCCTCTGATTGGCATGTCTAACTATCTAAAATTATAGTTCTAAGCTAGGTGTTATAGGGCTTAATTAATGTTATTAAAATTCATAACTATAAGAAAATAAAAGTATATATTCATTTTTTCTATCATCTCAATCACAAAATACTCAATTATGATTTTGTTTGCACATCATTTTTATGAGTCTAATAACTCATTTGATTTCTCATATACCTCATTGGATAAAATTCACATTATAACAATTAACCGAATATAATTTAAATATTTAAATGCCCTATTTCAGGAAGAATTCAAATTCAATTTTGACCTTAATATTGGTCTTATTACAATCTAAATTAAATTATAGAGTCTTTGATGAATTTTAAAACTGAATCTTAAATTTAATATGCAACTTGAATCACTAAATTTGGAGTTCTATAGAAAAATATATGATTAATTAAACACTGACTGTTCACTAACAATTTTGCCCAGAATTTTATGGACATATTCTAAGTCCGAAATATATATATATATATATATATATATATATATATATATATATATATATATATATATATATATATATATATATATTTGTTTTTGGGTAAATACAGACTATTTTGATTTTATAGCCTGAATGAAAGTTAAAGCTCTATGTCTTAGATATAATATGCAACTTAAATCACTAAATTTGGAGTTCTGTAGAAAAAGATATGATTAATTGAACACTGTCTGTTCACTAATAATTTTGCTCAGAATTTTCAAGACATATTCTAGGTTGAAATATATATATATATATATATATATATATATATATATATATATATATATTGGGCAAATACAGACATATTTAGATTTTATGTTTGAATAAAAGTTAAAGCCCTATGTCTTAGCTTTCAAATTCCATTAATAACACATTAATCCGAATTATATAGCATAAGTTATAGTAATATATATGCTTCTGCTCCATAAATTCTAGTATTACACACACACAATCACCTAATTTAATTTTTACCAAATATACTCCTAAGTCTAGCAAACATGCATACCCATAATTTTATCACAAAATAATATTAATTTACATGTCAAATTCTTAAATCATGCAACTTGAAAATAAAACATAGACTATTGCCTTAATTTATGCACAAATCTCTTATTAATCTCCTTCACTTTCTCTAGGTAGTTTTTGCTTTTTCTTTGTTTCCTTGAGCTCTTTCTTGGTCACTTTGAGCTCTTAAATACACAAAATCATCATCAAAACCTTACCTTTTCAAAACTCGCATAAAACCCTAAACTATCTCCTTACATAATCAAGCTCTAAATGGGCTCAAAACCATATTTTCCTTTTATGAAAGTTGAAGAGGAGAATGAGAGTTTCTTACCTATAATTTTTCCTCTTCTTGATCAACACTTAAAGGTTTTATCTCTCCTCTTCTCTTCCTCTTTTTCCTCCCTTTTTCCCTTCCTTAACTTTTCCAAGTCTTGTTGTGCATGAAAATGGCTTTGACTTGTTCTTTTACCTTTCTTCTCTTTATTTCTCTCTCTAGATTTCAAGGTTGGCTATGGAGGATGGTGAGAGTGGCTGGCATGAAGGTTGGGTAGAAAATAAAGAAGAAGAAATGAAATAAAAAGAAGAAGAAAAGAAATAAATAAGAAGAGAACAAGTCCTCATGTGGGACCCACCAATCTTTAACCATTTCTTTGTTTCTTAGCTTAATTATCTCATTAATCTCATTCTTTCATGCTACGATCGACCAACCCATTTTTAAATGTCCAAATTTTATATGTTTAATTAGCAAATAATCTCATTAATCCTCTATATTTTGGTAAATTACAATTTGATCCCAAAACTTATCAAATTTTATAATTTAGTCATTTACCATAAATCAACTTCTTTAAGCTTTATAAACACTTAATTAGGCATATATCAACATAATTTAATCATTACTTGATTAATTTTGGGTCAAAATCTGAATTTAGACTCTGGTCGGTTCAACGCGTTAATTTAGTGACATGCGCGACTCGGGACCTAAATTAACGGATATGACAATCAAGCTTTTCAATTTTTATATAGAGTTAAGAGAAAAAAATTCAACTAGAGGGAACAGATGTGGCAAATCGAACTACCGAAATAGACCAAAGGACAACAGGTCCAAATTAAGGAATTTCAGTAATTCTCATAGCTTGAATAATGTCGAATGTTAGAATTGTGGAAAGAATGGGTACTACAAAAATCAATGCAATAGTGCACCGAATAACAAGAAAGTAAATGCAGAGGCAAATGTTGCTTGTACCTTAAGAGGCGATGACGTGTTAATATGCTATTTGGTGAGCCAGGAGGCGTCTTAGGTGTTAGACTCTAGAGCATCATTCCATGCTACTTTGCAAAAAGAATTCTTCGAGAGTTATATCCCCAAAAATCTTAGAAAGGTATAGTTAGATAATGATCAACCTTATGTTATTGTTGGTAAACGTGTAGTAAAGATTAAGTTGAACTGATATGTTTGAGAGCTGAAGTATGTCAGGTATATTTTTGACTTGAGAAAGAACTTAATCTCAGTAGGGCAGTTGGCTAGCGAAGGCTACATTATGATCTTTTATAGCAATTATTGGAATATTTCAAAGGGCACAATGACGGTTGCTCTTCAAGCAAGAAGAGTGACACTTTTTACATGACAGTAGAAGTAGGTTATTCAATTGTAGTTATAACTGGCAATGAAAATCTCAATCTATGGCATCAAAGACTAGGATATATGAGGGAAAATGGGATAAATATTATACATTTGAAGGGAAAACTTCCAGGTCTATAGTTAGTGGAGATAGACATGTGTAAAAATTGCATACTTAAAAAGCAGAAAAATGTTCAACTTTCAAACAAATGGCAAAACCCTAAAGAAAGAAAGGCTAGAGCTCATTCACTTTAATGTTTAGGGACCAACGAATGTCTCATCCATTGGTGAGAAACACTATTTATTGACTTTCATCGATGATCACTTTTTGAAGGTGTAGGTTTACTTTCTAAAGCATAAGTCTGAATTGTTTAAGGTTTTCAGAAGATAGAAAGCTATGGTTGAAAATGAGATAGGTCTAAAGATCAAAAAGCTCACAACCGATAATGGTAGTGAATATGAAGACATTAGATTCATGAAGTTCTACTATAGGCATGGGATCAAAATGGAGAGAACCATGTCAGGCACGATTAAACACAATGATGTAGCTTAACATATAAACCAAACATTGATAGAAAAAGCCAGAAACATTCTTATATAGTCATGTCTACTGAAGCAGTTTGGGGCAGAAGTAGTCAACACAGTAGCTTAGTTGATTAATTGAGAACCATTAGTTCTATTAGAGCACAGAATATCAGATGAGGTATGAAGCCAAAAAGAAGCATATGTGCATATTAGTGATCAAAGAAGGAATAAGTTTGATCCCAAATCCAATAAATGCACCTTTATCGGCTATGGTGAGGATGAGTTTGGCTATTGTATTTGGGATGACAAAAACAAAAATGTGATCCATAGCAGATATGTGATTTTCGATAAAAGGGTGATGTATAAGGACATGCATAAAATAATCACTAGCAACTGAGAATAAAATGAGCTAGTATTTGCAAATGTTGATGATGTCTCAGATAGTTCCATGACAGAATTGATGGTAGCAAGTCTTCAACTAGAGGAACTCATTGGATAAAACAGTGTGCAACAATCTGACACACCACAATCTCCTATATTGAGAAGGTCTTCTCGGCCTCATTTGCCTAACAAGAGATACATGAGAGGAGAGCTTGAATACTATGATGAAGCTTGTCAGACTGAAGATGCTAGTAAGTGGGAGTTTTCCATGAAAGACGAGATGAATTCTTTAATCTTCAACCAGACATGTGAACTAGCAAAATTGCCAATGGGGAAGAAGACACTTCATAACAAATGGACGTATCAGGTGAAAGATGAGCATGATGGTTCCAAGAGATACAAAGTCTGATTAGTTGTCAAAGAATTCTAGCAGAAGGAAAGAGTTGACTACACTGATATTTTTGCTCCCATTGTGAAGCTCAATGCTATCATATCAGTGTTGAGTATTGTGGCTATTGAAGATTTTCATCTTGAACAGTTGGATATGAATACTGCATTTCTTCATAGAGACTTAGATGAGGAGATATCCATGCACTAGCCAAAAGGTTTCTCAGAAAAAGGGAAGAAGAACATGATGTGAGAAGAGTTTGTATGGCCTAAAATAAGCCCCAAGATAGTGGTACAAAAAGTTTGATAGCTTCATGCACAAGGAAGATTTCTAGAAGTGAAATGTCGATCATTGTTGCTACTTTAAGAGATATAAGTCCAGTTACATCATTTTACTACTTTATGTCGATGATATGTTAGTAGCAAGTTCAAATATGGATGATATCATAAAGTTGAAGTAACAATTATCAAAGGAGTTTGACATGAAAGATTTAGGTGTAGCAAAGAAGATTATTAGAATGCAAATCACAAAAGATAAGCAGAGAGAGTTCTTGCAGTTATCTCAGATAGAGTACATCAACTATGTTTTGCAGAGATTCAACATAGGCGATGCCAAGCCATTCAACACACCATTGGCCAAACACTTTCGCTTATCCAAGGATCAATCTCCTCAAACATTAGAAGAGAGAGAGAATTCATGGCTAAGGTTCCTTATGCCTCAGATATTGGAAGTTTGATGTATATTATGGTATGTACAAGACTAGACATTAGTCATGCAGTAGAAGTTGTTAGCAGATTTATGTCAAATCCAAAGAAAGCTCATTAGAAAGTAGTTAAGTGGATTTTGAGATATCTACGAGGCACTACAGAAAAGTGTTTTTACTTTGATAAAGGAGAGTTAAAAGAACAAGGCTATGTAGATATGAACTTTGGAGGAAAATTTTATCACCAAAGAAGTACCACCGGTTATATATTTACTGTTGGAACTACAGTTGTTTATTGGATATTACAGATATAGAAGATCGTCACTCTATCCACTACCGAGGCTGAGTATGTGGCAATGATTGAAGCTAATAAAGAGATGATATGACTTCAAAGTTTGTTAATTGAGTTGGGATTCAAATAAGAGAAGAAATTTTCTCGTAATGATAGTCAGAGTGCGATACACTTAGCGAAGAATTTAACATTTCATTTCAGAATCAAACAAATAGGGCTTTGTTATCATTTCATCAGATCTCTATTGGAAGATGATGTGTTAGTACTGGAGAAGATCTAAGGAAGTAAGAATCTAACGGATATGTTGACAAAGACGGTGACTATCGACAAACTCAAGTTGTGTTCGACTTCAGTTGACCTGCTAGAGTAACAAGACCAGAAAGGTTGCTACATTAATTGAGGTATAAAGATAGATTAGAAGATTGTTGTTCAAACTTATATGTACCAAAAGTACAATAAATGACAATAAAACAAAATATGGATGGTGCATTGTTTTGTTAAAAAAGAAGGACATTGCATCTTTTTGTTGAAAAAGAAGGACAATGCATCTTTTTGTTGAAAAATATGGACGGTGTATCCTTTTGTTGAAAAGAAGGAAAACCAATTAAGAATTAGTTAGCAAAACATATAAAAGAGGAGGTTTCTACATCTATAAATAGAACACCCCAATAGGTGTTTAGAATCAATTCAAGCAAGAGAAAAAAAGGTTTAGAGAAAAAAGGCTTTAGTGAGAGAGAATTGAGAGCAAAATTTTTATAGTGTAATTGGATTGTGAGTATTTATAAATACTTTGTAAATTTTTTTTCTTTCAATAAAAGATTTGCAGCAGTCTGAAGTGTAACACCCTTATAACAATCACTATTTACGTACGTTACGTATTTATGTAAGTATAGCCGATGTGTGCCAAAAAATATTTTTCTATCTTAATTTAATAATTAAATATTATCAACACTTAATTAATCATTTTTACTTTTCCAAAAATTTCGGCAGCATAACGGCTATAAACTAACTAATTCACCTGCCAAGCAAACAATCCACAGCCCATTTTGGGGCACAACAATCCACACATAATGTAATATATTTTACATTCATCCACCAATCATCCTTTCATTATTCACACACATAATACTTTATAAATACAACTCAATATCTATGCATACCTATACATGTTATCTTTGATACTAACCTTCTATTATTTCTTCTTTCAGCTCCCAAATTTTTGTATGCTTGCTCCTGTCTTTCCTGCTACTATCTGCACGCAGTCAAATAACTACGTGCTGAGCATTAATATGCTCAGTGGTGATTACGAATCTAAAAATTTCTACTGACATATTTTTTTCCATGTATTTATACATGCAATAATATTTTTAATACATTATTCAAATTCTCTCTTTAATATATTTATTATTCTTTTGATCAATACTCTATTTTTATTTATTCTTAATTCACTATTTACTATCTTAATTAATTTTAACAATTTTTCTCAATTCAATTTTTTTTATTCTTAATTCACTATTTACTATCTTAATTAATTTCAACAATTTTTCTCAATTCAATTTTTTTTATTCAATTTATCCCTGAACTTTCAATTTAGTTCATTTTCACTTTATTTCTTTAATTAACCATTCTTTTATTTCTTCTTTATTTTTTTTCAATCATTTATTTAATTAGCTACAGATTTCACTTTAGTTCATAAATTTCTATTTATTTACAATCTTGCCATTGCTTTACATTTATTTACAATTTTGCCATTGTTTTTCATTTATTTCCACTTTTGCCACTAATATTTTATTTTTCATTTATTTTCTTTTTTTTTTACTATATAATTTAACATTTTTCTTCCACTTTAATTTTGTTTTTAAATTTTTCTATTTTTGTCACATTTATCACTATTATTATTATACCATTTTTATCATTTTTATCACTTTTATTATAATTATTATATTTATCACTTATATCAACTTTCTCATATTTTCCACTTTTATTTTTCTTCACTTATTTCATTTTCATCATAATTTTCACTTCATTTTATTTTATTTTTTATCATAATTTTCACTTCACTCATATCTACTTATTTTTTTTTCACATTTATCATTTTTATCATTTTTTTCCACATTTATCCTTTCTATCATATTTTTCTACTTTTATTCACTCTTGTCATTTTGATCTTTTATATATATATATATATATATATATATATATATATATATATATTATCATTTCGTTCATATTTGTCACTTTTATCATATTTATTCACATTTGTCATTTTTATCATATTATTATAATTATCACTTATCTCGTTTTTCTCCATTTATCATATTTATTATATTTATCATTTTTCTCACATACTTCATTTTTAAAATACTTTTCATTTGTTTTTTTTTTCTTATTATATTTTTCACTTAAATCATTTGTACTACTTTTATTCACATTTGCCCCTAGTTTCAATTTGATAGAAAATCTTCAGATCAGATACATGGGACGTGAACCTAAAGGTCCACTACACTGAAGAGTAATCCCGAAGGACCACCCGAGCACTGCACTGTATACTGATCACTGAATCACTATCACTGAAGTAGACCGTCATTGGCCTACAATAACGAGTCGCCATGACCCGCACCGCGATAATGGTGTCCCTATGGCTAGCCAATTATATCCTGAACTAGATTTCACCATCAGAAAAATAACCAAGGGCATTATTTATTTTTTTTCCTTTAATTCATTTTTCATTAAATTCATAAATTCTATTATTTTTACATTATTAATCACTTAATATTTTATTCATTCATAACAATTTTATCACTACCATAATTTTTTCACACTTTGCATTCTAATATATCAATAATTCACTATGAATATTCAATTAAGTCATCAAGCATCACTAAATACACTTTATTCATTATTTTTCATTTCATGCATAATATACTAAATAATTGGAAAATTATTCAATATATCATTTAAAAATTCTCAATAAATTTATACACACACAAAATTACATTTTCTTGCATTTCATAACTAAATTTTTATTTAATTAGCAAGAAAAATATTAATTTTTCTTTTTTCATATTTCGGCATATAATTAATTTTCATCATTAAAATTTATCTTTCATCATTAAAATTTATCTTTCATCCTCTAAATATTCTTTTCACTAATTTATACATTTCTTGTTCCATATAAATCATAATATTACAATAAAATGTATTTATACCTTAATTTACATTTTTCACATAATAAGGTCATATTTTTCAATTTTCACTAATTAATTTTTTTTATTGAAATTAACCATTCTAATTCACTTTTTATAATTCCTTAATCATAATTTAAGCATCAATTATCAATTACATGCAAAATACACAAAATTTCTAATTTCCATAACCTTAATTCATGCTTAATCCATGGAAATAAGTAGATTTTGAAATCACTAACCTTATTTCTTCTCTTTAGCTTTCCTATGCTTCCTTCTCCTTACCTTTTTCCTTTGAAGTTGAAATTTATTATCTACATAACTTAAACTACTTATTTGAACCATTAAACTAGTTTAAAAATATAAGTTTCACTTACCTCCAATTTATATCTCAACTTTTCTCCTTTGATTTTCTTCCACTCTATCCCTCCAAATGAAGATCAAAAGCTTCCACTAGCTACTAGAGATGCTGAATTTATATTAGGGTGGTTGATTTTGGTGCAAAATTAGGAGAAATGAGAGAAATTGGTGGAGAAAATGGAGAAAACCCATTTGTCCAAGGGGGAAGCATGGGAGGAAGAAGAAGGTGCTGGATTATCTAGTGAATTCTGATATTTTGAGCTTATATAGGTGGCTGGAATGGGTTGGGCTTGGGCCAAGACAAATGATCCAATCCATTAGGCCCATTTGTGAATTTAAGGCCCAATTAAACATTATAAATTATTTCTCTCATTTTCCAAGCTCAATTTCATCCAAATATGATTCCATAATTCATAAAATATTTTTTTATGTCAACACAAAAAATTTCAACTCAATCGGAGTTCATTTTCTGTCCAGCTCACTTAAATCGGACAGATAATTCAATTTTCGGTGTTACCATAAAATTCTATTTTTACTTTCAAATATTCCTAAATATTATTTAGAGTCTATCCATATCTTAAAATAAATTTATGGATATCGTTTGCTATTTTTCATAGACCGGTCAAAGTACGGTCAACTAATTATTTAAACCGGGTCCTTTTTTTCTTAATTTTGACTTTTGAAGACTTATTTGACCTCATTTTCACTCCAAATTTTTCTCTTAGACTAGTTATAACATATATTTTCCAATGATCAAATAAAATATTTTCACCCACTAGTGTATTTTTGACCCCCGGGTATACTGATCACTTTCAGAAACTACAGTTTACGACTAACCCGGTATTTGGACCATTACATGGAGACATAGGTATAATTGACTAAACTTCGTTATCATTTTTGTGTGTCTTATTATTTCACATTTATTTCGCTTTCTTATAAATCTAATTATATAAAATTTTGCATAATTTCCCAATAGTAAATGTATTATGGACACATATCTTTTTTTTCGGATTAGCATGCTCATCTTCATAATTTTGACAATTACAAACTAAATTTTTTGTGCAAGGTTCTTAATTGTCTACTTCCCCTTAAACTACTCCATCTTAATGTCCATCTTGTTTACTTGGCAAATTAGCTAGATTATTATTAGCTTCTATTTAGCATAAAAGTACTCAACATTTTGAAATTGTTCATTTGGATGTTTGGGGACATACTCCTATCTTATTGTCTTTAGGACATCATTATTTTGCTTTGTTTGTCGATGACTTTACACATTTTAACTAGTTATATTTCTTATTTTCCTAAGAATAAAAGTGACATGTATTATGTTTGCTTGAATTTTCAGTCTTATGTTGAACGTTAATTTCAATTTCAAATAAAAAATTTCCATTCTTATTAGGGTGGTGTATATCAGAAACCAAATTCTTACTTCAAAAAAAGAACTATTCATCATTTAGCATGTTCATACACTCATGAACAAAATGAAATTGCTGAACAAAAAATATGACATTTTGTAGATATGAATCTTACACTTCTTACACATGCATATGCCTCTTAAGTACTAAAATTATGCCTTTGATAAGGCAACCAATTTAAAATTTTCTTCCCTCTAGTGTCAAGACAATAAATCTCTATTTTCTTACTTTAAAAGAAATTGGCAATATTACAGGTCTTCAAGTTTTTTGTTGTGTTATCTATCCTCTTTTTCACCTTTATCATTCAACCAAATTATTTTGTTCTAAGCAATGTGTTAATTTAGGAAAATAATAAAATCATTGTGGTTTTTATTGTCTCAATCTTGATTCTAGTCATATCTATATTACTCACCACCTTGAATTTCTTGAGCATTTTTTTTCTTTAAAAAATTTGACATGTCCATCACCATCAACTTAAAATACAAATCAAAATCCATGGCTTGCAGTAGCGATGTCCATTCCCATTCACTCAAAGGTGTCATGTATGGATATTTCTATTCCTAATTATTCTCAATATTATTTTAATTCTAATTAAAATTCTTCATAGATTTTAAACTTGTCAAATCCTAATCCAATCCAACCACAACAAACAACCACTTTCAAATTTCAATATTCCATCTCATCATAATCAACCAGTACCACTTCAACTTTAAATATTTTATCTCATCATAACAACTAGCCCCACCTAAATCTCCTACTCAAATTCAAATCTCTCCACCAACTATTCATTCCCATATCCCTACTCAAACAACCCAACATACCCCACTTTTCTCTTCAACTTCAACTTCAACGTCAAGTCCAAGTCCTCTGAGTCCAACATCCTAATCTTCAAAGTCATATGATTTGAAAGTAATTGTCGACCTCACACAATATCTCTAGTGTTGAACCTTGAGGATTATTCCCATATTTTTTATAATAACAAATAAATGAGTAATAAAGAATTTAACTAGGTTTTTTTGTTTAAGTGATTAACAGGTTAAACTTTTATTAAATCATCAAAACCAAAATAAATCAAGTCAAAAATTTGCAAAAGGAAGTTGTTCATGCCTGTGAATAGAACTTGAAGCGGCAAAAATTCAAAAGTTCAAGTTGTTCACTCCTGTGATCAATATGTCACGCTTGTGAAGGTTAAAGATAAAAAGCTACAATGGTCAGAATCATTCACGACCTCAATCATGGTTTGAAGATTATTATTCTTGTCCATGAATATCGTGATTCAGAATTTGAAAATTGAAGATCTAGCAATTCACACATGTGATGTAACATGTCACACCCGTGAAGATATGAAAATATGATCGTTTCAACACGCTCCAAGTTTATTGAATGACTAGATTTTGAATTAATACATTCGTAACGGCTAGATTTTGAAGGAACATTATAAATAGCTCATTCTACTCATGAAAGATAATTAACAAGAACAACAAGAGCTTCATTACATTGAGAATTTTTTCAGAAATTATAATTGAGAATTTATGCCTTAATTCTTTGTAATACTTCATCTTATTCTCTTTTTGATTTTGTAAAGCTCAAGTGATCTTGAGTTTGAGTATTTTAATCTGTCAAGCAATTACTTAAGAGTGTATTTTGAGTGAGTTGGGTTGGGATTAACACTTGTAAGGGTTTATTATATGAGCTATAAAATACAATGAATTAGTTTTTATGTGTAGCCAGTAAAACACAAGGGAATTTGGGTTCGGTATGATCCAAGATTGAAACACCTGGTTTGGAGTGAGCTAGTAAGACTCCTGTGTATCTCATTTATGAGATAGTGAAAATACCCAATTAAGATTGGGGAGAGGAGAGGGGTTCATTATCACTGAACCTCTATAAATCGTGTGTCTAAATTCTCTTCCTCTACTTCTTTTACATTTTGATTATTTGCAATTGCGAAAAAAAAATTTAATTGTCCACCAATTCATCCCCCTTTTCTTGGTGATTGTCTGGGCAACAATTAGTATCAGAGCTAAGTCTAGCATCAAAGCCTAATCAGCACTAGTAAAGATTGACAAATGGCCAACGAAGGATTTTAAAGTCTCAAACCTTACTCTGATGGGTCTAACTATGTCCATTGGAAGTTTAGGATGGAGGCATACCTTGATAGCAAGAGAATTGATGTCTAGGATAGCATAAGAAAAGAATGAGCATCACCGGTCAAGAAAGGAGTAGATGGTGATGAAGAACTCATCCTAAGAGACAATTGGACAAAACCTCAAAAAAGAGCAAATGGTAAAAATAAAAAGGCAATGACAATTCTTGCAAGCTCTCTATCCATTGAAGAGTGTGGAAGAATTCAACACTGTATGACTGCATAGAGCATGTGAAAAACTTTGGAGAATTACCACAAAGGAACTAAGCAAGTAAAATCTAAGAAGATCCAACTTCTTACGTCAGAATATGAACTCTTTAAGTTGAAACCAAATGAGTCTATTACCGACATGACAAACCATCTATTAGCCATCATCAATGACATGAGGAAGCTCAGAAGGCATATGAGCTTAGAAGATGTCAATAATAAAATTTTAAGAAGTCTTTCTTTTAAAGACTATGGTTGAAGAGTAACCAGTATAAAAGAAGCCAATGAAAATATGAGCACCATTCCTACTGATGTGCTCATTGGCAAGCTTATAACGTATGAAATGGTTGTGATAAGAGATAGAAAACTTGAAGCCAAACCAGAAAAGAAAAGAGCTCTTGCACTCAAAGCCTTAACTTCTAAATCTTAAGAGGAAACTCGAAGTGATGAAGAAAATAATGAATATGTAGATGAGCAAATTGCCATATTCTTAAGGAAAATAAAAAGAATGATCAATAAGAAATATGGCAACTCCTGGAAAAAAGCTCTAAGAAAATATTCAAATGATGCACCACAAAAGAACAAAGATGAGGTAAAATGCTATGAATGTGGAAAGAAAAGGCACATCAAATCAGATTGTCCAAAGATCAAGAAGCACTATAAGAAGTTTTGAAAGGAAGATGAGGACAAAGGTCATGAAGCTACATGGGATGATAATTGCTCCTCAAGTAAAAATGAAGACAACAAAGAAATGGTGGCTAACTTGTGCTTTATGGCTTTAGAGAATCACTTCACGGACAATGTAAGTCCTTACATTTGCTCTTGTGATAATAGTGATGATAGTGATCATGATGATGGTGATGGTGATATAATAGAAGTTATGTACCTAGAATTAGAAAAATACAAAAAGAAAGTTATACTCAGAATAAAGATAATTTGAAGCTAAAAACGTAATTAGAAATTCTTCAAAAAGAAATTTTAGAGCTAAAAACATTCAATGATGATCTTAAAAAGTCATTAAATGGTTTTTCTTCAAAGCCCTCAACTAAAACCTTGCTTAAAGAAAATAATATTTTGAAAAATGAAGTTGAGGAAATTAGAAATTTTATTTTAAAATTTCATAAAGGGAAAGAAAATTTAGATACTCTTATTATATCACAAATGCCTCCCTTAGCGAGACATAGACTAGGTTTTAACGGAGCATCAACATCATTTGCACCTAGTACAATATTTGTTAAATCTAATACACCACAAACCTCCTCTATTGAAGTAAGAGCTTCAAAAGCTAAACAAAAGACACACATTGAATCTCTTATTCAAAGAAAGAATATTGGAAAGCCGCATGACTCAAGAGACATACCTCAAAAATTCAATCACACTTCTAAATATAAACATGTTCCTAGGAATTCACAAACTACACATGCATATTCTTGTTCACATTATGAACCCTTAAAAATAGTAAGGCCTAAACCAATATGGAAAAAAAATTCTTAAAACTAAAATATGTCATTATTACATGGAATATGGTCATATTAATTTATATTGTCCAATAAAGAAGGAACATTGGAAACCTTCCAAAGCTAAACCCTAAGGACCTAAGTATGTGTGGGTACCTAAAAATGGTATATAAATTATTTTCTTGTAGACATATCTAAAATTCATTATAAAAGAAAATGTATGGCTTGTAAATAGTGGATGCTCAAGACACAAGACTGGCAATAGGAACCTATTTACCAAAATCAAATAAATTGATGGTGGTAAGGTTACCTTTAGAAATAATGCTAAGGGTAAGGTTATTGGCATTAGTTCTATTGGCTTAAATGATATTTCTTTAATTGAAAATGTTTAGCTTGTTGATGATTTAAAGCATAATCTTTCAAGTGTTAGTGAATTATGTGATAAAGGAAATCAGGTTACCTTTAATTCTAATGGATGTCTGATAACCACTATAAATGACCAAGAGATATTCAAAGAAGATAGAGATGAAAATACTTATATAATTGATTTATATAAGTTTACTAACATCTCTTCTAAGTGTTTTATATCTATTAGTAATGAATCATGACTATGACATAGAAGGCTTCGACACGCAAGCATTGAATTAATTCAAAGCCTTAGCAAAAATGAGCTAGTGGATGGATTACCAAAAGTGAGATTCATCAAAGGCAGAACATGTGAACCATGTCAAAAAGAAAAAAAACAAGACATCTTTTAATTCAAAGAATGTTGTAAGTGCTTCTAGATCTTTACAACTTTTGCATATGGATTTATTTGGTCCTAATAGAACTGCTAGTTTAGGAGGAAAATTCTATGCATTTGTAATTGTTGATGATTACTCAATGTTTACATGAGTAATGTTCTTAACTCACAAAAATAAATCTTTTAATTCATTCAAATTCTTTGCAAAGAAAATTCAAAATGAAAAGGGTAATGTATTTCAAAAATAAGAAGTGATCATGATACGAATTTGAAAATGAACTTTTTGAAACTTTTTGTTTAGAAAACGGTATTTCATATGATTTTTCAACTCCTAGAACACCACAATAAAATAGGGTGGTAAAAAGGAAAAATAAAAACTTATTCGAAATGGCTAGGACAATACTTAATGAATATAGTTTGCCAACTTATTTTTTGGCAGAAGCCACAAACACTGCTTGTTATATCTCAAACCGAGTTTTTAAAAGACCTATTTTAAATAAAACTTCTTATGAGCTATGAAATGGAAGAAAAATTCAAAATTTCATACCATAAAATTAAAAAACTTAATCTTGATCATGAGGAAATTGGTGAGTCTTCAAGGAAAGAAGAAAAATATGATCAAGAAGAACAACTATAAGAAGACTCACCGATTTCCTTGAACTTATTTCTTCTTTGGTCTTTGAACTAAAGTTAGATGAATGAGGTCAAATAACTAGAAATAAGGCTAGATTGGTTGCTAAAAGATATAACCAAATGAAGGAATAGATTATGATGAAACATTTGCTCCGGTTGCAAGATTAGAGGTTATTAAAATTCTTTTGGCATGTGCATCTCATATGAATTTTAGACTTTTTCAAATGAATGTTAAACGTGCATTCTTAAATGGTTTTATTGAAGAACAGGCATATGTTGAACAACCTGGTTTTGAAAATCATGAATTCCCTAATCATGTTTTTAATCTTACTAAAGCTTTATATGGTTTAAAACTAGCACCTAAAGATTGGTATGAAAGACTTAGTACATATTTTTTAGAAAATGGGTTTTCCAAAAGCCATGTAGACATGACTCTTTTCATTAAAAAGTATAAGCATGATACTTTAATTTTTAAAATTTATGTTGATGATATTATTTTTGGATCTACTAATGAATTGCTTTGTCAAGAGTTCGCTAATTGTATGACTAAGAAATTTAAAATGAGCATGATGTGTGAACTCAAATTCTTTCTCAGTCTTCAAATCAAGCAAAGCAAGGAATGAATCTTCATCAACCAATCCAAAGGAGCAAATTATTGGTGATCCCACCAAAGGTGTAAGTACTCGTTCTAAACTTTTAGACTATAATCTTGCCTTTTTTTCTCAAATTGATCCAAGGACTATTGATGAGGCTTTTAATGATGAAAATTGGATGATTGATATGCAAGGGGAACTCAATCAATTTGAAAGAAACAAAGTTTGGACTTTAGTTGAAAGACCAAAAAGTTATCCAGTAATTGGAAATGAATAGGTCTTTAGAAATAAGTTAGATGAGTGAGGTCAAATAACTAGAAATAAGGCTAGATTGGTTGTCAAAGGATATAACCAAGAGGAATCAATAGATTATGATGAAACATTTGCTTCGGTTGCAAGATTAGAGGTTATTAGAATTCTTTTGGCATATGCATCTCATATGAATTTTAGATTTTTTCAAATGAATGTTAAAAGTGCATTCTTAAATGGTTTTATTGAAGAAAAGGCATATGTTGAACAACAACCTGGTTTTGAAAATCATGAATTCCTCAATCATGTTTTTAATCTTACTAAAGCTTTATATGGTTTAAAACTAGCACTTAAAGCTTGGTATGAAAGACTTAGTACATATTTTTTAGAAAATGGTTTTTCAAAAAGCCATGTAGACATGACTCTTTTCATTTAAAAGTATAAGCATGATACTTTAATTGTTAAAATTTATGTTGATGATATTATTTTTGGATCTACTAATGAATTGCTTTGTCAAGAGATCGCTAATTGTATGACTAACAAATTTAAAATGAGCATAATGTGTGAACTCAAATTCTTTCTTGGTCTCCAAATCAAGCAAAGCAATGAATGAATCTTCATCAACCAATCCAAATGAGAAAATTATTGGTGATCCCACCAAAGGTGTAAGTACTCGTTCTAAACTTTTAGACTCTGATCTTGCCTTTGTTTCTCAAATTGATCCAAGGACTATTGATGAGGCTCTTAATGATGAAAATTGGATGATTGATATGCAAGAGGAACTCAATCAATTTGAAAGAAACAAAGTTTGGACTTTAGTTGAAAGACCAAAAAATTATCCAATAATTGGCAATAAATAGGTCTTTAGAAATAAGTTAGATGAGCGAGGTCAAATAACAAGAAATAAGGCTAGATTGGTTGCCAAAGGATATAACCAAGAGAAAGGAATAGATTGTGATGAAACATTTGCTCTGGTTGCAAGATTAGAGGTTATTAGAATTCTTTTGGCATATGCATCTCATATAAATTTTAGACTTTTTCAAATGAATGCTAAAAGTGCTTTCTTAAATGGTTTTATTGAAGAAAAGGCATATGTTGAACAACAACCTGGTTTTGAAAATCATGAATTCCTCAATCATGTTTTTAATCTTACTAAAGCTTTATATGGTTTAAAACTAGCACTTAAAGCTTGGTATGAAAGACTTAGTACATATTTTTTAGAAAATGGTTTTTCCAAAAGCCATGTAGACATGACTCTTTTCATTAAAAAGTATAAGCATGATACTTTAGTTGTTAAAATTTATGTTGATATTATTTTTGGATCTATTAATGAATTACTTTGTCAAGAGTTCGCTAATTGTATGACTAAGAAATTTAAAATGAGCATGATGGATGAACTCAAATTCTTTCTCAGTCTTCAAATCAAGCAAAGCAAGGAATGAATCTTCATCAACCAATCCAAAGGAGCAAATTATTGGTGATCCCACCAAAGGTGCAAATTATTGGTGATCCCACCAAAGGTGGAAAAAATTCAAAATTTCATACCATAAAGTATTTGGATGCAAATGCTCTATAATAAACACCAAGGACAATCTTAGAAAATTTGCTTCAAATTTTGATAAAAGTATATTTCAAATCAAGCAAAGCAAGGAAGGAATCTTCATCAACCGATACACAAAGGAACTTTTAAAGAAATTTAGAATAGAGGAATACAAAAATGCAAAAACCCCAATGAGTACATCAACTAAATTGAATAACGACGAAAAGGGTAAGCCCATAGATGAAAAGCTCTATAGAGGTATAATTGGATCAATTTTTTTTTATCTTATTGCTTAAACACATGAGATTATGCACTTTGTATGTTTATGTGCTAGGTTTCAATCTAGTCCTAAAGTGTCACATCTAAATGTTGTACAACGAATTTTAAAATATCTTTATCGCTCAATGCATTTAGGATTATGGTATCTTAGAAATACGTCTTTTTATTTAACTGGTTTTTTAGATGCTAATTATGTTGGTAGTCTATTAAATAGAAAAAATACATTTGGAACTTGTCACTTTATAGGTGAATGTTTAATTTTTTTGATTTAGTAAGAAACAAATTTCAATAGCTTTGTCCACTACCGAAGTAGAATTTGTAGCAACTGGTTGTTTTTATACACAAGTTCTTTAGATAAAACAACAATTAAAAGACTATGGTCATGTGGTTGATCATATTCCCATAAAATGTGATAACACTAGTACTATCAATCTTTCGAAGAATCCTATTCAACATTCTAAAAGTAAACATATTGATATTAGACATCATTTTATTAGGGATCACGTGCAATGTGGTGATGTAGTGATCGAATTTATAGACACTAACAATCAATTGGTTGATATCTTTACCAAAACCTTAAATGAAAAAATATTTTGTTTTATAAAAAGAGAGCTAGGTATGTTTGATGGAAGCACTCTATCTTGAAATAAAAAAATTATGTTTCTCATATTTTACATTATTTTGAACCTTGAGTAAATAAATTTTTGATTATTTAATGAATAAAATGTTTTGATATTATGTTTGACAAAGTGTAAGATTAAATTACTTCTTTTAAAACTAAAATTTTAAAGGGATTCACGCCCATGACAAATATAATCACGGTCGTGAATTATATTGACAAAACGATGCGTTTAAGTATCATGGTTTAGTAGCCATGATAAAGATGATTCATGCCCGTGAATATCGAAGAAATGATGGACAAAACATTCATGCTTAAGGTTCATGGCTTGGCAACCCGTGAACTGGTTCTTCATGCCTATGAAGAGTTAGTCACGATCGTAAAGAACGTGATAAAACCTAAAAATCCATCTTCTTCCTTATTTTCTCTCTCCCTCTCCGCCAACCACTGCAAACTTCGACTGGGAATATGTTAGGAAAGTAGGAATTTAAAATGATGTTAGGATATGATTGAAGAACTTGGGATTGCTGGATTTTGTAAATATTTTTGTCCTACATTTAGGGAAATTACTTTGGAATTTCTGAGTACTTTACATGTTGACAATTTTGGAAAAGTATCTTTCCAACTTTTTTTTGAGATACTTGAGTTGTCAGCTAATGAATTTGGGCAAATTTTTAAGCTATCTAGTGAGGGATTAATGAATGAATTAGATGTTGTAAATTTTGTAACTACTGATGCATGGAGTCATGTTGGTAAATACCCTGTTTGGGACATTAGGTTGTCCAATAGCATGCATCTAGATTTTCTTGCTTTGAAATATATTCATAGATTTATGACATACATCATCTTCGCTAGAGGTGATAGTAATAAGGTTGTTCGGAAGACAACTTTTATTATTTGATTATGCTAAAAAATAATAGCCTATTACTATGATTCGATGGTTTGTGAACCATCTATTATCCATAGCTACTCGGCTTATATGAGACATTTTGATAGGTAGTTATGTGACTCATCTTGCTATTTAGCACAACCTTATAGACTTGGAGGATCACACATTCACTGCCTTACCCGTCCTAGTTAAGGAAAAGCTTGATATCAAGTCCTTTTTGAAGATGGGGGCTGTTGCTAGGATCAGTTATCAAGGAGAGACATTTTATAGGTCTAAGGATCCTTAGGATGAGGTAATTTGGGAGGATGATGACTCTGATGCCTTCAGGGCAGGATTAGTGGGTTGAGGACAACATAAGAAAGCAGAGTTGTGCCTTCTAATTCCCCAGCTAGCGAGACCTCATCCTCATCTCCTACAGACATGATGCAGCAACTCATTGCTAGGACGGATATGCTACAACAGGACTTTCATCAAAGATTTGATCTTGTCTAGCAGCAGCTAGGAGACTTTAGGGAGCATTTTGATGCTTGTATTTCAGCGGTTGAGTCCGAGATCGCCAGTCTTCGTCTTCATCATACTCAAGACTAGCCATGAGCATTTAGCTTTATTTTTTCCCTTTATTTATTTTTTAGACATTGTTTTGGATATTATCTTAAACTATTTATGCAAACTTTTGGGTTGTAAACTTGTTACAAACTATTTATGCGTATGATTGTTTCTCTTCTCTTCTTTAGTATTAATTTATTTTCGATAGTGACAAAAGGGGAGAAAAATGTTTACTAATATATGGCTAAATTTTTATTTATTTGTCTGAAATTTTTATGATGGTAAATATTTGGTATATGTAGATTATATATTGATTATATGATATATTTAGAATTCTACATACATTAGGAAAATATAATCATTTTGACTTGACAAAATATTGCATGCTTTACATATCTACATAATTATTTTTTAAGCATTATTTAAAGGGGAGAGATTTATTCTCCTTAGATAGATATAACACAATTATTTGTCACTATCAAAAGGGGGAAGATTGTTAAACCGTGAGGGTTATTCCTATAATTTTGATGATAACAAATAATTGAGCAATAAGGAATTTAACCACATTTTTGTGTTTAAATGATTAACAAGTTAAACTTTTATTGAATCATCAAAGTCAAAATAAATCAAGTCAAAATTTTGCAAAAGAAAGTTATTCACTCCCGTGAATCTATATTCATGTCTGTGAAAGAACTTGAAGTAGTAAAAATTCAAAAGTTCAATTTGTTCACACCCGTGATTAATATGCCATGCCCGTGAAGGTCAAAGATAAAAAGCTCCAACGGTCAAACTCATTTATAGCCTTATTCAAGGTTTAAAAAAACTATTCATGCTCATGAATGTCATGATTTAGAATTTAAAAATTGAAGATCAACCAATTCACGCACGTGATGTAACATGTCACTCCTATGAAGACCTAAAAATATGACCGTTTCAGCACGCTCTAAGGTTGTTGAACGATTAGATTTTAAATTAATACATCCCTAACGACTATATTATGAAGGAACACTATAAATATCTCATTCTACTCATGGAAGATAATTAATAAGAGCAACAAGAGTTTCATTACATTGAGAATTTCTTCAGAAATTATAATTAAGAGTTTATGCATTAATTCTTTGTAATACTTCATCTTATTCTCTTTTGGAATTTGTAAAGCTCAAGTGATCTTGAGTTTGAGTGTTTTATTCTTTCAAGCAATTACTCAAGAGTGTGTTTTGAGTGAGTTGGGTTGGGAATAAATGTAATACCTAACACCTTATGCTTCTAAATACTATATATCTATGTGTTAAGTTATCATGTATGGCAAAAGAATAAGACAAAGTTCATATTTGTAGTGAGAGTTATTTATTTATTTATCTCATCCCATAATATCATTAAATAAATATGCAAATCAATATTGAAGGTTTCACACATATTAATATTAAACTTTAAGTCTAAAGGTTCACGAGTTGAATCCATTTACATATCTTAGTACATATCCATTGTAATTATACATATGAAAGTATTCAAACCCCCAATATTATGCATTCCATTTAATCACTAATATCATTTAGATACAAGAAAAATTCATTCAATCATTATTCTTCACTTGTACTTGTTAAACCTTGAGGGGTATTTCCGTTATTTTGATGATAACAAATAAAATAGCAATATTGTATCTAACATACTTGTCTTCTAAGTCTATTATACAGGACATGGATTAAAATAGCAAGAATGGAGAATTGGAAGAATAATCCTTGAAAGACAAAATTCAAGAAGTAGCATGTTCACTACCGTGACTCTATGAGTCACTCCCGTGAAAGAAACTAACCGTTACCAAAACCAACTTTTGATGTTCACGGCCATGAAGGAAAAACAAACCGTGAAGTGGGCATTTCAGTCACCCCCATGAAGATTCATGCATTTTCATCCAGAGAGCTTCACGACCAGAGTCACCACTTGGATCATGGCTGGAAAGTTTGTCACGCCCGTGACTCTATATGTCAAAACATTCCAGAGAGATTCATGACCAAGGTCACCACTTCAGTCACGGCTTGGGAAGAAATGTCACCCCGTGACAAACATAGTCACGCTCGTGAACAATGAAAGAGAAAAATGTCATATGCGATTTTTTGGTTGGTACAACGGCTAGTTTCATATTTAATGCACCCCAACGGCTATATTCAGCCATGAGAGTATAAATGGAAGTCATTTATGCATTAAGAACAAGAGAATGAAGAGAATAACAATAGAATAACATATAATTCGAATTTAATTCTTATTACAAGCTATTTGTACTTTCATACTTTGAGAACAAAATCTATTCTCTGTAAAAAAATTTTTGCTCTTCATTTATTGAGCAATTAAGATTTGTAAGTGGTTCTTTCTGTAATCTTTACTCAAGTGAGTTTTGGGTATTTCTGGGTTAAGAGTAGAACACTTGTAAGGGTTAGTTGTGTGAACCTCCAAAACACAAATTAAAAGGTTATTTATGTGAGCCTGTAAAAACACAAAGTGAAGGTTGTTTGTGTGAGCTTATAAAAACACAAAGTGAAGGTTGTTTGTGTGAGCCTGTAAAATACAAGGAATTGGTTATTGTGTGAGCCAGTAAAACACAAGGGATTTATGGGTTAGTTGTGAGCCATTGTGAGAAACACCATAGTTGGGAGTGAGCTTGTAAAACTCCATTGTAACACTTAGTATGTTAGTGAAACTCCCAATTGCGATTGGGGAGAGGAGTAGGGTTTGTTAACACCCGAACCTCTATAAATCTTTGTGTCAGATTTTCTCTATCCCTCCTAAAATTAATTATCTATTTTCGCACCTTAAAGTTTAATTTTTTGAAACTCCAATTCAACCCCACTTCTTGGCCTAATATCTGGGCAACAATTGGTATCAGATCTTTGTCTATCTTCGAAGCCTAAAAAGCGCTAGTAAATAGTAAGATATGGCCAGTGAAGGATTCCAAAGTCTCAAACCTTACTTTGATGGAGCAAATTATGCCCATTGGAAGTTTCAGATGGAGACATATCTGGATAATGAAGGAATTGAAGTCTGGGATAGTATTAGAAAAGAATGGACACCACCAATTAGAAGAGGAGTTAATGGTAAAGAATAAATCCTGTCAAGAGATGATTGGACAGAACCTCAAAAAAGAGTAAATTTCAAAAATAAGAAGGCAATGACAATTCTCTCAAGCTCATTATCTATTGAAAAATGTGGCAGGATACAACACTGTTCAACTGCATATAGCATGTGGAAAACATTAGAAAACTATCATGAAGGCCACAAAGCCACATGGGATGACGAAAGCTCTTCAAGTGAAAAAGATGATAATAAAAGTGAAGAGGTCAACCTATGCTTCATGGCTATTGAGGATCACGTCTCGGATAAAGTAAGATCACTACACTCATACTCTTTCAATAATGATAGTAGTGATAATGATAGTGATGATGATGATGATGAGCAAAGCTTAATAGAAGAATTAAATATAGAATTAGAGAAATATAGAAGTAAATTTAGCACTTATAGAAATAACATCTCTAATTTAAAAAACAAGATAGGTGGTTTAGAAAAGGAAAAGATGAAGCTTAAATCATCTAATGAATCTCTCCAAAAGTCATTAGATGAATACTCATCAAGACCCCCAATAGCTTCATTGTTAAAAGAAAATAATACTTTGAAAAATGAAGTTGAGGAACTTAGAAATTCCATTTCTAAATTTCACAAAGGTAAAGAGAGCTTAGATACTCTCATTGTGTCTCAAAGATCACCCTTAATTAGACATGGTCTAGGATTTAAGGACACATCATCATCTTCTCACAAAACTATATTTGTTAAATCCAAAGAATCTCACATCTCCACACCTGTTAGAACTGCACCATGAAATAAGAATGTTAAACCTTCTATACAAAAAAAGAATAATCATGCCTTTATGTATAGAAAGCATGCATCTAGAAAAATGCAAATTAATCATGATTGTGCATGTCATTGTTCTCAAAATCAGTCTAATAGAATTATGGCATTCAAATACATAGTAAGACCAAAAAGCAAGTTTAGACCGAAACAATGTAATTATTGTATGAAAATTGGTCACATAAATAAACATTGTTGGATAAGGAAGGCTCATTGGGAACCTTCATGTGCTAACCCCCAAGGACCCAAACTGATTTGGGTACCTAAAATTCATACTTAAATTGTGATTTTATAGGTATGCCTCAAGTCCACAATAAACAAAAATGCTTGGCTAGTAGACAATGGATGCTCAAGGCATATGACAGGAGATAAAGAACTTTTCAATGAAATCAAAAGTATTGATGGAGGTAAAGTTACCTTTGGAAACAATGCAAAGGGTAAGGTAATTGGCATTGGTTCTATTGGTGTTAATGATACTACTTTTATTAAAAATGTCTTACTTGTTGGTGGCTTGAAACATAACTTGTTAAGTGTAAGTCAATTATGTGATAAAGGAAACAAAGTAATCTTTACTTCAAATGAATGTCTTGTGATCTCTATCGATGGTCAGTAAATATTTAAAGAAAATAGAGATATCAATACATACATAATAAACTTACATGAACTATCTAACCGTTCCTCTAAGTGTCTTGTGACTACTAGTGATGAATCTTGGTTGTGGCATAGAAGACTTGGTCATGCTAACATGGACTTAATACAAAGTCTTAGCACAGGAGAACTAGTAAAAGGACTGTCAAGAGTTAAATATGAAAAAGGCAAGACATGTGATCCTTGCCAAAGAGGAAAGCAACACAAGTCATCTTTCAAAGCCAAAAACATAGTAAGTACTTCAAAACCTCTTCAACTCCTGCATTTAGACTTTTTTGGACCTACTAGAATTGCTAGCTTAGGAGGAAAACATTATGCATTTTTCATCGTAGATGATTACTCTAAATTTACTTGGGTAATTTTCTTAGCTCAAAAGAGTAATGCTTTTGAAAATTTCAAAAACTTTGCTAAAAGAGTTCAAAATGAAAAAGGGTACTGTATTTCAAAAATAAGAAGTGATCATGGGAAAGAATTTGAAAATGAAAACTTTGAAAGCTTTTGTCTTGAACATGGCATTTCACATAATTTTTCATCTCCTAAGACACCTCAACAAAATGGGGTAGTTGAAAGGAAAAATCGAACTTTAATTGAAATGGCTAGAACAATGCTTAATGAATATGATTTACCAACTTATTTTTGGGCAGAAGCCACAAATACTGCATGTTATATTTCAAATCGAGTTTTTCAAAAGACCTTTTTTAAACAAAACCTCATTTGAGCTATGGAATAGAAGAAAGCCCTTGATATCATACTTTAGAGTATTTGGATGCAAGTGTTTTATATTGAACACCAAGGATAATCTTAGAAAATTTGCCTCTAAGTCTGATAAAGGTATCTTTTTAGGATACTCTACAACCAGTAAAGCATATAGAGTATTTAATAAAAGATCATTAACGGTTGAAGAATCCATGCATGTTGTTTTTAATGAATCTAGTAGACTTGATCTTGTGAAAGGTAGTGTTCTTGATGATGTTGTAGGTAATATGGAAAGACTTGATATTGGAAATGGGAAAGAAGAAAATGATCAAGAAAATTTACTGCAAAATGATTCTCTACCTCAAAATCAAGAACAAAGTGATCAAGAACTTCCAAAAGAATGGAGAATGACGAAAGATCATCCAAAAGAGCAAATAATTGGTGATATATCAATGAGAGTAAGTACTAGATCTCATTTCAAACATTTAGTCACTGACATTGCTTTTATTTCACAAATTGAGCCTAAAAATATTGATGAGGCTCTTAATGATGAAAGTTGGGTAATTGCCATGCAAGAAGAACTCAACCAATATGAGAGAAATAAAGTATGGACCCTAGTACCTAGACCCAAGGACCATCAAATCATAGGTAGCAAATGGGTATTTAGAAACAAATTAGATGAACAAGGGTTAATAACTAGGAATAAGGCTAAACTAGTTGTAAAAGGATATAATCAAGAAGGTATAGATTATGATGAAACATATGCACCTGTAGCTAGATTAGAAGCCATAAGAATACTTTTAGCATATGCATGTCACATGAATTTTAAAATTTTTCAAATGGATGTGAAAAGTGCATTTCTAAATGGTTATATAGATCAAAAAGTGTATGTAGAACAACCACCAGGTTTTGAAAGCTATGATTTGCCAAATCATGTTTTTTAACTTTCAAAAGCTTTGTATGGTTTAAAACAGGCCCCAAAAGCTTGGTATGAGAGGCTAAGTTCTTTTTTATTAGAAAATAGCTTTACAAAGGGAAATGTTGACACTACACTTTTCATCAAAAAGCATAAGCATGATATACTAATTGTTCAAATTTATGTTGATGATATAATATTTGGTTTTACTAATGAGTTGCTTTGTCAAGAATTTGCTAAGTGTATGACTAGGGAATCTGAAATGAGCATGATGGGAGAACTTAAGTCCTTGGTCTACAAATAAAGCAAAGCAATGAGGGCATATTCATCAACCAATCCAAATATGCCAAAGATTTAATTAAGGAATTTGGTATGGAAGGATGCAAAAATGCCAAGACTCCTATGAGCACATCAACAAAATTGGACAAAGATGAAAAGGGTAAGAGCATTAATGAAAAAATTTATAGAGGTATGATCGGATCACTTTTATATCTTACTGCTTCTAGACCTGATATTATGTATAGTGTTTGCTTGTGTGCACGATTTCAATCATGTCCTAAAGAATCTCATTTAAATGCTGTAAAAAGAATTTTAAGATATTTACAAGGATCATTGCATCTAGGTTTATGGCATCCTAGGAATTCATCTTTTTATATTATAGGATATTCAGATGCAGACTATGCTGGTAGTCTTTTAGACAAGAAAAGTACTTCAGGTACTTGTCACTTCGTTGGAGAATGTTTAGTTTCTTAGTTTAGAAAGAAACAAGTTTCAGTTGCTCTCTCAACTGCTGAAGCAGAATATGTAGTAGCTGGATGTTGTTGTACACAAATTCTTTGGATGAAACAACAACTTAAGGACTATGGTCATGAGATGAACCATATACCTATCAAATGTGACAACACAAGTGCCATAAATCTTTCAAAGAATCCTATTCAACACTCAAAAAGCAAGCATATTGACATTAGACACCACTTTATTAGAGATCATGTTCAATATGGAGATGTTGCATTAGAATTTATAAGCACAGAAAATCAATTAGCAGATATTTTCACTAAGTTTCTAAATGAGGAAAGATTTAATTTCATTAGAAGAGAACTTGGTATGATTGATGGATTAACCTTGTGATTGCAAAAATATGAAATTTTAATTGTTGATCTTAAATCATATCACAAGATATAAGATAGAAATTTTGATGAAAATTCATGTTTTAAGGGTTAGAATCTTTGTTGAAATGATTTAGTTTTGTTTTAGGACTTAATTTTATTTGATGAAAATTTTAGGGGAGTCACGCCCGTGACACATGTTCACACTCGTGACTTAAATGGCCCAAAGAGGCAGTGTCGTTCACGACTTGGTTCACAATATGGTTCACGGCTTCAAGTGGTGAAACTTATTTTCACGGCATGAGTCATGCCCGTGAAAAGAGACTTTCACGCCCGTGACAAAATTTCACTCCCATGAACAATTACACCCCAAAACTCACAGAAGCTTTCACGCCTTGAGTCACGGCTTGCTTCAAGGGCATAAGTGGTGAAATTCAACATTTCACGTCCGTGAGAATTTATTCACCCCCATGACGTATGACCATTCACACCCATGATATTCAAATATCACGCCCGTGAACTTATTCATGCCTTCATTCACGGGTGGAACACTCCTTCAGCAAACCGTGAACACGACCATTTGCGCCCGTGAATGTATCGAATATATAAAAGATCAGCCGGTTACAACTTTGATTTCAACTCTCCAACTCCCAAAACCGCTCTCATTTACTCACATTCATTGAGACATTGAAGATTCCGGCCCCAAAGACTTATACTTTTCCTATAAATACCACTAAAAGTTCGAATCTTCATCAAAAATCATACATTTCTAGGGTTTTCCATAAATTTTCTATCAAAATTTTTTTTTCCAACTTCTTCTCCAACCAATTTTCTTCAAAAATGGAGACTGCTTCATCCAAGGGAAAGAGAAAGAAGTCTCATGCTCCTAAGAGGTATGCAGATTACCTTATGAACTGCATTCTGGAGCAATGCCATCCTCGGTATGCAACTTTGAAGAAGAGACCTCTACTGTCATTAAGGTCCTTCGAATGGCAAACATTCTGAAGTTTCGGGCTTGAGACGACTATGACAGAGCAATTACAAGCCTGTCATTTGAAAGATTTTGTGGAAATTCACCAGCCGACCTTGAGGGAGCCAACACTGGAATTCCTCAACACCTTGCAGGTTTCACCTACTGGAGTGGTGAAATTCCAACTTTGCGACAAACCCAACACCCTCAGTGCCATCAAATTTGGGGAATTGTTAAGCCTACCATCTGATGGCATCCTGAATGATACTGAGGTAGAATTCTTTACCCCTCTAGCCTGGACACATTTTAGCTATAATTGTAGCTGGGACGTTAAGAAGACAAAGAGCACTCATCTCGTGGCCCCAGTGCATAGGTATTTGCATAGGTTCCTGACCTATAGCATATTTGCTAGGGGAGAAAGCAATGGGACTAAGTCAGAACTCTTCCTATTTGAGATGGCTCGGAGAGGACTCACAGTAGCACTATCTTGATGGTTTGCAAACCATCTTCTCTCCATTTCCACCAAGCCTACTGGAGATATTTTGATTGGGGCATATGTCACCCACATAGCCGTGAAGCTTAATTATCTGAAGTTGGATGCGCATCACTTCAATCTCATCCCTGGACATCCTCGAGATCATTTGGATGTCAAGTCCATCAAAAAAGGAGTGACGATCAAAATCATTTTCTAGAATGATATCTTCTACTGCTTCACTGACACTGCTGAGGAGATCATCTGGGAAGATAATGACACGGAGGATTTTAAAGCAGGCCTCCAGGGAGTCCAGCAGAAGAAGAGAGCTCGGGTTGAGGAAGCACCTCCTGCAGCTGAGCAGGACATCGGACAGTCCTCGGCTTCCACACCGACCTTAGCGCAACAGGTGGTTGACCTATTGGCACCACGTTTTGAGCAGCTGCAAACTTTGATGGATGAGAGGTTGGAGAACCTCAAAGTCTTCATGGAGTCTCGGATGGACAACCTTGAGGCTGAAGTGACTAGGCTTCGTGATAGGATGTCCGGCTAGGAGTTAGGCTAGAGTGTAGCCTAAATTTGTTTGTCTTTTGCTTATGTATTTTGTTTATGTTTGTTGGTATGTAGGAAATTTTCAATTTCCTTTCTAAACATTATTTAACTGTGTTTGTATCCCTTCCTTTATGCTATATATATTTGCTTTTGTTTACTTCATTGATATATCTTTGTATCCTTTTTGATTGATGACAAAAGGGGGAGAAAACTAGCAATATATGATAGGGAAAATGTATCAAACTAGCAACATAAGAAGAGACTAGCAATAAATATTAAGGTAAATGAATTTTGAATCAAAAATTAAAATTGGATTATGAATTGACATTGATATAGATTAAAAGGGATTAGAAACTTTGATTCAAGAATTCATATGCAAAGTATATGATTGAAAAATTGAGCTTTATATACATAAGATATACCTTAAGTATACTTTGCATATACCTTCATGCAAGTTGCAAAAATAAATATGCCATGATATACCTTAAGTATACCTTACATATACTTCATGCCTTAAAAAAGAAATTATGGTATATATTGGATATACTTCTCATATAACTTGCATATACTTAAAAACTAGTTAAGTTTATTTTAATGCTACATCATTATTTACTATTCTTGCACATTATAAATTTTTTTTATCCTAAGTATATTTTGAGGGGGAGACTTCTCAAAATCACATATTGATAGATTATTTGCCACCATCAAAAAGGAGGAGATTGTTAAACCTTGAGGGGTATTTCTGTCATTTTGATGATAACAAATAAAATAGCAATATTGTATTTAACATACTTGTCTTCTAAGTCTATTATACAGGACATGGATTAAAATAGCAAGAATGGAGAATTGGAAGAATAATCCTTGAAAGACAAAATTCAAGAAGTAGCATGTTCACTACCGTGACTCTATGAGTCACTCATGTGAAAGAAACTAACCGTTACCAAAACTCACTTTTGATGTTCACGGCCATGAAGGAAAAACAAACCGTGAAGTGGGCATTTCAATTACCCCTATGAATAAAGGTGTCACCCCCGTGAAGATTCATGCATTTTCATCCAGAGAGCTTCACGACCAGAGTCACCACTTGGATCACGGCTGGGAAGTTTGTCACGCCCGTGAATGAGTATGTCACGCCCGTGACTCTATATGTCAAAACATTCCAGAGAGCTTCAAGACCAAGGTCACCACTTCAGTCACGGCTTGGGAAGAAATGTCACCCCTGTGACAAACATAGTCACACGCCCGTGAACAATGAAAGAGAAAAATGTCAGGCGCAATTTTTTGGTTGGTACAACGGCTAGTTTCATATTTAATGCACCCCAACGGCTATATTCAGCCATGAGAGTATAAATGGAAGTCATTTATGTATTAAGAACAATAGAATAGTATATACTTCGAATTTAATTCTTATTACAAGCATTTTGTACTTTCATACTTTGAGAACAAAATCTATTCTCTGTAAAAATCTTTTTGCTCTTCATTTATTGAGCAATTAAGATTTGTAAGTGGTTCTCTTTGTAGTCTTTACTCAAGTGAGCTTTGGGTATTTCTGGGTTAAGAGTATAACACTTGTAAGGGTTAGTTGTGTGAACCTCCAAAACACAAATTAAAAGGTAGTTTGTGTGAGCCTGTAAAAACACAAAGTGAAGGTTGTTTGTGTGAGCCTGTAAAACACAAAGAATTGGTTATTGTGTGAGCCATTAAAATACAAGGGATTTCTGGGTTAGGTGTGAGCCATTGTGAGAAACACCATAGTTGGGAGTGAGCTTGTAAAACTCCATTGTAACACTTAGTGTGTTAGTGAAACTCCCAATTGCGATTGGGGAGAGGAGTAGGGTTTGTTAACACCCGAACCTCTATAAATCTTTGTGTCAGATTTTCTCTATCCCTCCTAAAATTAATTATCTATTTTCGCACCTTAAAGTTTAATTTTTTGAAACTCCAATTCAACCCCCCTTCTTGGCCTAATATCTGGGCAATAATACTTATGCTTGTTCATTTCATTTTGTTATGATTACGTTAAACAAACATTGTCTCGGGTTTCCATGTGAACATTTGTCATATGAACATTTGCATTTACTAGCTAGCTTAATCATTTATTTCATTAGCACGTTTGCATATTTTTTGGGTCATAGGCCTCTGCTTTTGCTATTAATTTGCATTTGATCATTTGTTTGGGCCTTAGGCCTCTTCTTTTATTTTACAATGTCGTTTAACTAGTTACAATGTCTTTTAAGTCCATATGCATATGCATTTGTGACCAAACATTCATCAATCACATTATGTAAAGAACGCCTATATATTTATTACAATCATGTTACAAACATATCCAAAAATTATTCATCTCATTATCAAGGTCAAATCATGATAATCAAGGAAACAACATTTATGTGCACTAAAGAAATCATTTGATAACTATGCTCATCTTTTTCCTTTGATATGATCTTTAACTTATTGTTTATCCCTTTCTTGTGGGTCTCCAATTTTTTGTGAGCCTAATTTTTAAATATAATTAAGTCATTTATGACTTGAAAAACTTAATATGGCTTAAATAAATTAATGTGCATAGTTCATATAGATAGTTAGGGTTTTTTCTATGAGGCTGTATGACCTTATGGGAATGATTAGCCCATAAATTTTTCTAAACTTATCCAATTTGTTTGATTATTATTCCTAATTAAATTTAACATATAATTATATAACATATTAAAATTTTAGATCAATTGGAACTTTGCACAATTGTTGGTGTAATTTCTAATTGAGTTTTATTTTCTGTCATTTTTTTGCCCTTATATAGATTTAGGGTACCAATTTTGGTCCTTCATATCTTACAACATATAAGTCATATTATTGTTAAAATTTATAATAACTTAGAAAGGTAAAAATGGAATATTTTTTTATGTTTACAACTTTTATCAATTATGTCTCTAAGGTCTTCAAAATATAAGCAACATTTTACTGGTCCATAACATATTTGGCTTTCGGACCAGTATAATTTGTGAAGGTCATATCTCACTCTATATAACATATTAAGGTAATATTTTTATCAAACTTTGTCTAAGAAATATACCTATAATTTAAATATTTTGATAAATTACATATTTCATCTATAAGAAGTTCAAAATAATCAAAAATATTTCTGGACCGATACAAGGCACTAAGCAGACAGCTTAAACTATGGAATAGTCATGGTTTCCTTTGCCATAACTCAAATTTTTAGCATGTAGAAATCTGAAATTTAGTATAAAGATAGATAATACACGTATCTACAACTTCTATGTTTTGTTCTTCATCTTTTTTAGCTTCTAAAATTGTCAAAATAAGTAAACACAATGGTGTATCTAGTTAGAATCTGAATTAGAACTAGTCTCAATCAAGAGAAGATATTTCTTCATATACACCAAATAATTCAAAACCATCATACATACATATAGATAAGACATGAATCTAAAAAATTTATATTTTTCACTCTTCCAGAATCAGCCTTTAAGGTCTTCAAATTCATAGTGCAATAATCTATCTATTAACAAGCCATAAACAAGTCTATCTAAGATTATAACAACAAAAGATGATTACTCACTTCTAACCAACTTGTCAAGGCTAAAGTTGTTAAAATATTTGAAGTAAAATGAAGAAGAAAAGTGCTAGTTTTATGGTGGAATGAAGAGAGAACGGGAAGAGAAGCAAAGAATGGAAAGAGTGGAAAAGTAAGGTAAGAGATAAGCCATTTTTTTTTGGTTTCTCCTTATCCATTCATCTTTTTTTTTCTTGTTATCCATTCTTTTTTTTTTTGGTCTTTTTCCTTGTTATTTTTTTGTAATTATCTTCATCATTATTGTTATTATCCTTATCCTTATCTCTATTATTATCCTTATCATTATCCTTATAGTTTTCTTTATTATTATTTTCTTTTCTATATATTTATATGTATCTAATCCTACTAGTCAATACCAAAATTACAATTTAATCAAATAGTCTAATTTAATTATATTAACTATGTCAAATTTTATTTATTTCGATCTAGTTATTTTACTTACTTTAATTTAGTTATTTTATTCAATTTACTTCTAATGTCTTATTATCCTTATTAAGTTATAAATACACATGTGTGAGTCGATACAATTGCAATTTACTTAGACACGTATCTAGTGTATGAATTTGTTTCCTATAAAAATACATATGAAATGTACATGTTCAATTGAAATATATGCAATATGCATATGTCCAAATGAGATACTTGCAAAAATGCATATGCGGAAGGTCGATGATGTTACATTAAAATACTTGTAAGGGTTTATTGTGTGAGCCATAAAATACAAGAAATTCATTTTTGTGTTAGCCAGTAAAACACAAGTGAATTTGGGTTCGGTGTAATCCGAGAGTGAAATACCTAGTTTGAAGTGAGCTAGTAAAACTCTTGTGTATCTCATTGTGTAAGATAGTGAAAATACCCAATTAAGATTGGGGAGAGGAGTAGGATTCATTAACTTCCAAACCTCTATAAATCATTTTTTAAATTCTCTTCCTCTACTTCTTTTACATTTTGATTATTTTCAATTGTGGCAAAAAAATTAATTGTCTACCAATTCATCCCTCCCCCATTCTTAGTGATTGTTTGGACAACATGTACACACTAGAATTTTTCATTCATGATTTTTTCCATAAATATCGAATGATGATAGTCATAATGACTATCCGATGATAAAATTTCTTATGAAAATATTGAAATGGTTGAGAATTAGTCTCAACTTTGAAAATTTGTTACAAGCTTAGAAAATTGGGAACATTGGGCTCTGGGCTTAACTAAATATTTTCTTAGACTAAAGAAGATGGTTTAGGCTTAAAAATATTGGGATTAGGCTATGTCGATATGTAAGGTCAAATAGTGGGTCAGGCCACGATTGGGCTTGAAATGGCATGCATGAGGCTTAAACCTTAAGACTATCACACAGTAGGACTATCTTTTACTTTTACATAGATACCTATGATATTCACACAAATTTTCCTTAGTACTGTGCACCCATCATCACACAGTAATTTGTGACCACTGTATGGCTGCCCGTGACAGTTGTGTGATAGCCTTCGAAAATAGGGTAATTTGTAGAAACTAGATAACTATTGTCATTTTTGAGTTTGAAATGAATTATAGGGCTTCTAGAAGCTTCCGTCATATCTCTACCATTGAGGGAGATCAAAGGGCTATTAGAAGAGCCCTTGGAGTGGCCACCATTTTACTCTAAAGCATATAAAAATGGCTATTTTCCCCTCATTTGATTCGTCAAGTGTCATTTGAAGAAATTGAGCACAACTAGGCAATCTAAAATGGTGGGTTTTAAGAGGGATTTCTGAGTGTACTTGAGTGCATAACACAATTTTAGGAAGTCTGGTTCTTGATCACTTTTGTGTTTTTGCTAATATTCTGCCCAATTTTGGGTGACTTAGATACAACGCAAGATATGGTATACATCTCAATTTTAAACTTCGTTTTGATCTTAATTTCATGTATTTTGTGGTGTTGATTTTATTTCTATAAGTTAATTACAAGTTATTGGCATTATATTTTCATTATCTAAGATTAATTAGGGTTTTTTTTTCTATCATGTTTATCATAATTTTGATCCTAAGGTCATTTTGATCCTATATAGTTGATTAATTATGATTAACCATATTTTTATTCTGGGATAATCAAATGACATAATTAACCCGTTATATTATCAATTTTACTTTGTGATGCTAAAAGATTATTTTTTTAATTATTTTCTCATTATTTGATATTGCATTGAATATTATTTTATTTTTATGTGTTTATTTACAGTTATTATACTTGTCTTCATTTATTGTGTTTATTTACAGTTATTATACTTATCTTCATTTATTCTGCATACCCTAACGAACTTATTATCAATATGTGAATTGTCATACTTAGATTGCTAGACATGAAGAGAATTAATTCTACTAATAAGCCCAGTTTCTTAAGATTAATGGGTTGGTACCTACCTGTAATAGACTTAAAATGCTTATGTCAGCTCATTGGTTTCCAATTGTTCAGAATGGTGACTCTAAACGATTTATTGTCATGAGTATCAATCAACTCATAATATACTGTTGAACCTTGAAGGATATTTTTGTCATTTTGATGATAACAAATAATTAAGTAACAAGGAATTTAATCACCTTTTGTGCTCTAAGTGTGTTAGACAGGTTATGCATTCCCAAAATCATGAAGCAAGTTGAAAAAAGTAATTGAAGATCAAGACATTGATAAAATGCATAGTGTCACGCCCGTGATTCAAAAAGGTCATGCCCGTGACCAATGTCATGCCTGTGGTGCAAGATCACCACCTCCATGAAAATAGCTCTTCACGTCCATAAATACTGAATCAAGATTGTGAAATAGGTAAGCGCCAAGACTGTTTATTCAAATATTCATGGTAGTGAAACACTGGTCCAACTGTGAAAATTGATCAAATCATGCCTGTGAAGATTTTATCACGCTTTGAACAACCATTCATTTTTAGGTAGAATGAATCACAACTAGAGTGACAACTTTCATTCACAACTACAAATAACAGTCACACATGTGAAGAATCAATCATGCCCGTGACCTTGGAGAGAGAAACTTGACAAGGGCAAACAAGAAAGTGATTGAATGACTATTTTCACATTTAATGCATCCCAAAATGACTATATTTGATCTAGAAGTATAAATATAACACATTTATGACTTCCAATAGTAAGAAATATAATCATTCAATCTTTCATCTTGTATAGCCTTCTGCATTTACTTTGATTCAATAAACTTTCATTATTTGATTGTAAAACCATAATTGATCATAATTGTTGAGCATTCTAGTTGGTGAGTGTTTTCTACTTGTAATCAATTACTCAAAAGTGGTTTTAAGTGAGTTGGGTTGTGAGTGAAACACTTCTAAGAGTTTATTATGTGAGCCATAAAAACACAAGGATTTGGTTGTTATGTTAGCCATTAAAACACAAAGGTTTTTCTGGTTAGGTGTTAGCCAAGAAAGAAATACCATAGTTAGGAGTGAGCTAGGAAAAACTCCATTGTAATACTTTAAGTGTTAGTGAAACACATAATTGAGATTAGGAAGAGGAGTAAGGTTTGTTAATACTCGAACCTCTATAAATATTATGTGCATAATATCCTTCTTCCTTTCTCAATTTATTATTTTAGCATATTCCTTTCTATAAATAGTAAGGTTTGTTAATACTCAAGAGTTGTGGGCATAAAAGAAGCAAATGAAGACTTAAGTGTGATCCCCACCGATGTACTAATTGGAAAACTTTTTACTCATGAGATGGCTCTAGTAAGAGATAAAGAAAATGAAGGAGAAAAAGAGAGGAGAAAGCCAATTGCACTCATAGCATCAACTTCCATGCCTATAGATGAAGATCTTCTAAGTGATGAGGAAATAGTTTATGAAGGAGATGAGCAAATAGCCCTACTTTCAAAGAGGATCAAAAGATTGATATTTAACAAATATGGTTCAATCAAGAACTATAAGTAATGGACTTCAAGGTTCACTCCTAGAAACATCTCATCCAATAAAGATAAGGAGAAGGTAAAATGCTATGAATATGGGAAGAAATGTCATATAGAATCGAAATGTCCCAAGCTCAAGAAGTACAAGAGGAGACCCAACAAAGAAGAGGAAGAAAAGGGTCACAAATCCACTTGGGATGATGACTCCTCATTCATTGAAGAGGAAGTGGAAGAGGAGGTAGCTAACTTGTACTTCATGTCTATTGAGGATGACCCCATTGATGAGGTATGCTTTAAATCCCAACATTGTGATTATTTACATGATTTAATTGATGATGATAATGATGATATAGTTGAAGTCTTAAACCTTGAAATAGAAAGATATAAAAAGAAACTATATCTTTATAAAAAGAATAGTTCAAAGCTTAGAAATTATTTGAATGACCTTCAAAAGGTTGTTAAAGTGCTAAAAACTTCAAATGACTCTTTAAATAGATTATTAGATAAATTTCTTTAAAACCCTCAACAAATTCTCTTTTAAAATAAAATAATGCTTTGAAAAACGAAGTTGAAGAGCTTAGAAATTCTATTTCTAGATTTCAAAAAGGGAAGAAAAATTTAGATATTTTAATTATATCACAAAGACCTCCCTTAATGAGACATGGTCTAGGCCTCAAAGAAGCATCATCATCTTCCTTACTTGGCTCAAGAGGGAAACCTCAAAAAGCCAATCATGCTTTCTTATTCAAGAAGCATGCACCTAAGAAGACACCTATCATTAATGCATGTTTATGTCATTGTGCACATACACCACCTAGGAAAATAACAAAGCCCAAATACATGACAAAATGGAAAAGCATACATAAGTCTAAACTATGTCACTATTGCATAAGAATTGGACATATAAACAAACATTGTTTTATAAGGAAGGCTTATTAGGAACCTTCAACTGCTAACCTCTAAGGACCCAAGTTCATTTGGGTACCTAAAAGCCAAACCTAAATTATAGTTTTATAGGTATGCCTCAAATCCACATCAAGGGAAAATGTTTGGCTATTGGATAGTGGATGTTCAAGGCATATGACCAGTAACAAAAGTCTATTCACCAATATCAAAAGGATTGATGGTGGTAAGGTAAGTTTTGGGAACAATACAAAGGGTAAGGTAATTGGCATTGGGTCTATTGGTTTAAATGGTGCAACTTTAATTGAAGATGTTTTACTTGTTGATGGTTTAAAACACAACCTATTAAGTGTAAGTCAATTATGTGATAAGGGAAACTAAGTCACTTTCACCTATAATGAATGTCTTGTAACCACACTAAATGGCCAAAAGATATTCAAAGAAGATAGAGATGGCAATACTTACATAATAGACTTACACAAGATATCTAACCTATCCTATAAGTGTCTTATGACTATTAGCGATGAGTCTTGTCTATGGCATAAAAGGCTTAGTCATGCAATCATGGATTTAATTCAAAACCTCAGCAAAATAGAACTAGTAAATGTCAAATTTGAGAAAGATAAGACATGTGAACCATGTCAAAGAGGAAAACAACACAAAACACAATTCAAGTCTGAAAATATTGTAAGTACCTCTAAACCATTACAACTCTTGCATTTAGATCTTTTTGGACCTACTAGAGTTGCTAGTTTAGGAGGTAAACATTATGCATTTATCATTGTTGATGATTACTCTAAATTTATGAAGGCAATTTTCTTAGCCCAAAAGAGTGATGTTTTTGATACCTTTAAAAACTTTGCCAAAAGAGTTCAAAATGAAAAAATAATATTTTATTTCTAAAATAAGAAGCAATCATAGCAAAAAATTTGAAAATGAAAACTTTTGCATAGAATGTGGTATTTCTCATAATTTTTGAACTCCTAGAATACCTCAACAAAATAGGGTAGTTGAAAGGAAGAATAAGACGCTAATTGAAATGGCTCGAACAATGCTTAATGAGTATGGTTTACCAAACTACTTTTGGGTCGAAGCCATAAATACCGCTTGTTATATTTCTAATCGGGTTTTTAAAAGACCTCTTTTAAACAAAACCTCTTTCGAGCTATGGAATGGAAGAAAATTCATGATCTCATATTTTAGAGTATTTAGATGCAAGTGTTTTATATTAAACACCAAGGATAACCTTGGAAATTTTCCCTCTAAATCCAATGAAGGTATCTTCTTAGGATACTCCACAACCAGCAACACTTATAGAGTATTTAACAAAAGGTCATTGGTTTTAGAAGAGTTTATGCATGTTGTATTTGATGAATCTAGTAAACTTGATCTTGTGAAAGATAGTTCTTTTGATGACATTGTAAGGACAATGGAAAAACTTGATTTGATCATAAGAAGGATGATGAAACCTCAATGAAAGATGATGGTGATCAAGAGGAGGAACAACAAGATATTTCTCTACCTTAAGCTCAAGAGCAAAAGACCCAAGAGCTTCCAAAGGAGTGGAAATTCATAAGAAATCACCCCATGGGACAAATCATTGGTGATCCTTCCAAGGGTGTAAGTACTAGATCTAATCTTAAACTTTTAGATTCTAATCTTGCTTTTGTCTCTCAAATTGAGCCAAAGAATATTGATAAGGCTTTAAATGATGAAAATTGGGTGATTGATATGCAAAAGGAACTCAATCAATTTGAGAGAAATAAGGTTTGGACCTTAATTCCTAGACCCAAGGACTATCCAATCATTGGTAGTAAATGGGTGTTTAGAAACAAGTTAGATGAACAAGGTCTTATAATTAGAAATAAGGCTAGATTAGTTGCCAAAGGTTACAATCAATAGGAAGGCATAGATTATGATGAAATCTATGCTCCGGTCACTAGACTAGAATCTATTAAAATACTTTTAGCTTTTGCATATCACATGAATTTTAAACTTTTTCAAATAGATGTAAAATGTGTCTTTTTAAATGGCTTTATAGAAGAAGAAGTCTATGTTGAACAACCTTCCGATTTTGAAAGTCATTGATTTCCAAATCACGTGTTTAAGCTTACTAAGGCCTTATATGGTTTAAAACAAGCTCCAAGAGCTTGGTATGAAAGGTTTAGTGCATTTCTATTAGAAAATGATTCTTCAAAAGGACATGTAGACACAACTCTTTTTATTAAAAAGCAAAAGCATGATATATTAATTGTTTCAAATTTATATTGATGATATCATTTTTGGGTTTCCTAATGAATTGCTTTGCTAAGAATTTATTAAGTGTATGACTGAGAGTTTGAAATGAGCATGATGGGTGAGCTTAAGTTCTTCCTTGGTCTCCAAATCAAGCAATGCAATGATGGAATCTTCATCAACCAATCCAAGTACTCTAAAGAACTATTGAAGAAATTTGGAATGGAAGGGTGTAAGATTGCAAAGACTCCAATGAACACATCAACCAAATTGGATAAAAATGAGAAGGGTAAGGGTATTGATGAAAAGCTTTATAGAGGTATGATTGGATCTCTTCTATACCTTACTGTTTATAGACCTCACATTATGTATAGTGTATGCTTTTGTGCTAGATTTTAATCATGTCCTAAAGAATCACATTTGAATGTTGATAAAAGGATCTTAAAATATTTACATGGTTCTCTACATCAAAGTGTATGTTTTCCTATGAATTCTTCTTTTCATATCATTGGTTTTTCAGATAGTGATTATGCTGGTAGTCTATTAGATAGAAAAAGCACTTTAGGAATTTGTCACTTCATTGGAGAATGCCTAGTTTCTTGGTTTACTAAGAAACAAGTTTCAGTTACCTTATATACCGCTGGAGTGAAATATGTGGCAGCAGGGTGTTGTTGCACTCAAGTTCTTTGGATGAGACAACAACTTAAAGATTAAGGTCAAATTGTGGATCATATTCCTATCAAATGTGATAATACTAGTGCTATAAATATTTCTAAGAACCCTATCCAACACTCTAAGAGCAAACATATAGACATTAGACATCATTTCCTAAGAGATCATGTCCAAAATGGAGATGTTGTGTGAGAATTCATTGACACAAACAACCAATTGGCTGATATTTTAACCAAGCCTCTCAATTATGAAAGGTTTTATTTTATAAAAAGAGAGCTTGGAATACTTGATGGAACCACATTGTCTTAAATGATATTTTTTGTATATCTTGATTAATTGTGAATCTTGAGTGATATTTTGATTATTTGATGTTTTACATGATCAAATTATGTGATAAAGTGTTTATTTCTATTGAAAAACATGTTTAAAATGTTTAGAAACCCTTGAGATATCACATGCTTTTGAATGGGACTTAGTTTTTTTTTTAACTTTTAGGTATTCATGCTCGTGAATAAATATTCATGGTCATAAAAATGGTAGCCAAAACCAACAAAATCGATCATGGTTTGTGTCACGCTTTGGATCATGGTTTGATCCCGTGACATGTTTGTTTCATGCTCGTGATTGTTCAGTGTCATGACTATGAAAATAACTCAATTTTTAGGCAGTATTTCACGCCCTGAGCCACGGTTTAAGTTCCTACCTACTTAACCGTGAATACAATTGTTCATGCCCGTGAATATTTATTCATGGTCGTGAATCGATCGAAATAAAGTCTGAAAATCACTGTTTTCTCTCACTTTCTCTCTCTTCAACCTTCAAACCGATGCATCTTCTCACTTTCTCCAACCAAATTTTGACCTCCAAATCATCATTTCATCACCAATATTTGCTGAAATCATTCACAAAACACTTTCTCCACTTGATTCCAAGCTTTTTTTTTTATCAAGTTTTGGTGAAATTTCCAAACCCTAGGCTCGACTACCCTTTCTCTTTCAAGCTTCCATTTCACAAATGGCTTTCGGTTCTATCCAATCAAAGGGGGAAAAAAGAGTACGACAACAAAGATACATGTGGATTATTTACTCAATGTCATACCCCGACATTGTCATCAAAAATATGCTAGCCTTAAAAAAACAGACTCTTTTATTGATGAGGACCTTTGATTGGGGGGGTGTCAAGACTTTAGGTCTAACATTCGACATAAAGGTTTGGTTATGAAAGTGCAGCTTACTAAAGTTTATCGACATATATCGACCCACCTTTCGGGAGCCAACTTTGGAATTCCTTAGCACATTGCAAGCCTCTCCGATTGGCAAAATTTCATTCCACCTCTGTAAGTAGGAGAAAACCCTGACCGCCACTGAATTTGGAGAGATTTTCAAGCTCCCGCATGAGGGATTGATCTATGACAATGAGAATGGATTTTATCCTAATGATGTCTAGTCATATTTTGGCAGTGACTATAACTGGGATGTTAAGAAGACGAAGAGCACACACCTGATATCACTAGTGCTTCACTACATTCACTGGTTTCTCACCTACAACATTTTTGCTCGAGATGATAGTAATGGCTCAATTCGAATGTCCAAATTGCTTTTGTTTGATATGGCTCAAAAGAGTGAGCCAATGGAATTATCCCAATGGTTTGCCTCTCACCTACAGTGCATTGCTTCCAAGCCTTCAAGAGATATTCTTATTGGAGGATATGTGACTCATTTGGCAGTACAGTTTTGGTTTTCATGAGGTACAACTAGGAATTCCCATTTATTTGTTACTACATCGACCATAGACCAATTCCTCTTTTATTGGGGAGTATTGAATACACCCATAATTCTGAGCTTCATGTTACTCCTCTCAAAAGACATGTCAGATCCAGGGCATCCCAATTCGATTAAATAGGATGACAGTTTTTCATTCCAAAACTGTAGTTGTCTTGTTTATTGGGCTTAGGAAAATAGAATCTATGCATTGCGGAAAACCGAAATGATGTTGCTCCCAGAGAAGACTTGTTATCTCAAACGACTTGACAATGAGTCATTTATCAAGATGGGAGCAGCAGTGAAAGTCCACCATAAGGATGAAGTGTCGTACCACTTCATCACCCCAGTAGGAGAAGTGGCATGAGAGCATGAAGATTTTGAGGAATTCAAAGTGGGACTTCAAGGCCTACAGTAGAAGAAGAGAGCCCGTGTTGTGACTCCACCTCCAGCTGTTCCAGATGCTCCTCCTACCATCAAGACCTTTTTGGTACCTTCACCAGACTTGGCACAACAAATTGCCACGCTATTGACTCTTCATTTTGACATGCTTCAGGAAAGCATGAACACTTTTCAGGAGTTCGTTGATGCAAAAATGGAGAACCTCAAGGACTTTGTGGAGTACAAGATTGATAGCCTTGAGGATGAGGTAGCTCATCTTTGCAGCATATGTCTGGCTTCAAGCCATGATTGTCATTATCTTTTGTTTACTTTTTGTGTCTTAAGATCCTTAGGATTATGTTAGGATCATGTTATCATAGTACTCTCTTAGGTTTAAGTCTGTTTTATTTATTTTACAACTTATATGACATGTAAAACTTTTGTTTATGCAATGATATATCTTTTATTTTATTCTATCTTGTCTTATCTCCTTTTTGATTGTGACAAAAAGGGGAGAATAAGTAAGCAATTTAAATACTTTATCAATATGACTTGGCCTAATCAACTTGCAATATAACCTTCATATACTTTGCATGAATACTTTGTTTATCTTGATTCAAATGCTATAACTATTGCTTACTTCAATTTCTTTTAAAGCATCTTGCACTTATTATTGATTCATGTTTAGCACAAATTAAATGGGAGAAATTTTATTTCTCTTTAGACCCCCATATTGCTTAATTATTTGTCACCATAAAAAAGGGGGAGATTGTTGAACCTTGAGGGATATTTCCTCCATTTTGATGATAACAAATAATTAAGTAACAAGGAATTTAATCACCTTTTATGTTCCAAGTATGTTAGATAGGTTATACATTCCCAAAATCATGAAGCAAGTTGAAAGAAAATAATTAAAGATCAAAACATTGGTAAAATGAATAGTATCACACCTGTGACCCATGTCATGCCCGTGGTGCAAGATCACCACCCCTGTGAAAATAGCTATTCACGCCTATGAATACCGAATCACAACAGTGAAACAAGTAAGTGCCAAGAATGTTCATTCAAACATTCACAGTGGTAAAGCATTGGGCCAACCGTGAAGATTGATCAAGTCACGATTGTGAGGATTTTGTCATGCTCGTGAACAACCATTCATTTTAGGCAGAATGAATCACGACCATGAGTCACGACTTTCAATCACAGCTATAAAGAATAGTCACACATGTGACCCTAAAGATTGACAAGCACGAACGGAAAAGTAGTTGAACGATTATTTTCGCATTTAATGCACCCCAAAATGGTTGTATTTGATCTGAAAGTATAAATACAACACATTTATGACTTCAAAATAGTAAGAAATACAATAATTGAACTGCATTTACTTTGATTCAATAAAATTTCATTATTTGATTATAAAACCATAATTGCTCATAATTGTTGAGCATTCTGGTTGGTGGGCATTTTTTACTTGTAATCAATTAGTCAAAAGTGGTTTTGAGTGAGTTGGGTTGTAAGTGAAATACTTGTAAGGGTTTATTGTGTGAGCCATAAAAATACAAGGATTTGGTTGTTGTCTTAGCCATTAAAACACAAGGGTTTTTCTGGGTTAGGTGTTAGCCAAGAGAGAAACCCCATAGTTGGGAGTGAGCTAGGAAAAAATCCATTGTAACACTTTAAGTATTAGTGAAACACTCAATCAAGATTGAAGAGAGAAGTACGGTTTGTTAATACCCAAACCTCTATAAATCTTGTGTGCATAATATCCTTTTTCCTTTCTCAATTTATTATTTTAGCATATTTCTTCAAGCAAAATTTTAATTTTCAACCAATTCAACCCCCTCCCCTCCTTCTTGGTTATTGTTTTGGACAACATATATATCTCCTCACTTTAATATAAATTTATGTCACTTTCTTCTCTTACTTAGTTATCATTTTCTCAGTCTATTTACCATTACCGACCACCACATAATATTCTTATCTCTTCAAACTTGGCACCGCATTCACTCCCTTCACCACCAAAAAGAACTCATCCTATGATTATGCACTATTAGTTAAAGCCAATACCTTTTATCTTTACTACTTTAGACAGTTTCATTGATTGCGTAGAGACTGAACCTAACACTTTCAAACAAGTTGTTAAACTCTATATAATGCCGAAATTTTTATATTACATTTAATGACATTTTTAATTATGTATTTAATCATATTGTATTTTATTTGATTTTCAAATGTGATTTTGTAGCTTTATTAGTATACGTTTTGAACTTAAAATTATAAAATGATTTTTAAATTTAAAAGAATTTATATGTGGAACACCCACCATTATAGTCAGGTAGACCCCAACAATATAAGAAAATATTACGAAATATATTTAAAAAAAATTAAAATCTTTTTATCTTAAAATGTCATTATCATAATCAAAACCATTTTCACCAAACATTTGTTTAAAACATAAACATCCAAATGCAAAATATGCATCAAACTTGATCCAAAGGTTCCTTATCATATAACAAAATTATGTTAGGTTTACACTAGCCCAATGTTTTTACAAATATATATCATAATATCAAACACATGTTGTTAACATGAAGACATGTATAGAACTATCCCACAATCCATGACATGGACAAAAAGATCAAAAGAATGTCATGTATGAAATAACAATGTACACAGATCTTGGATCTTCTCGAATTAGACTGAAAAACCGAGAAAAAGATCTAGAACTGAACTGTATTGTTGAATTTTTTATTGGAACCGAACAGTATTATACCGTTGACTTTAATTTTGATGGATCTGAATTTTTTAGTAATATCTAGACTGAAAACTGTATTGAATTATATCGAATTGTACTACAAGAACTGATATTTAAATATTTATAATTTTACTATATATAATCACTTATAATAATGAAATAATTAATTTATATATAACATTTTTTATATTTTTATTATACAAATATAATATAACTTAAACTTATAATTAAATATACTTTAATCCATAAAATTAAATTATAATAAAATTTACATGACATTTATAATAGTAAGGAATTTAAATAATTGAAAATTTTAAATGTTAAAAATAATTTTATATGCTAAAATTTTTATGATGGTAGTGTAGAAAATTAAATTCATAATCTCCATGTAAGTTTAAGATAAACTCATCATCAAGCTTATCAACTATCTTTGTTATTAATATGTAAATAAAAAAATATTAATAATATATTGCTAGTTTCATTTTTTACTATAAATTTTTTTTATCACTAATTATATTTTTTAGCATTTATAATTTATTTTAATTGTATTATATAATAAATCTAAATTATATTAATTATTTTATAAAATAATCTAAGTGAATCAATTATAAAGTAACCTAATTTATAATAAATGTACTATAATGAAATGATATATCAATATAAATTATGATTTGTTCTAATTTAAATACTAATCTATATTATATTATTAAATAAAAAATATATAATTGATATAATAATTAGTGAAAACAAAATAGTCATAAATTTACATGTTTTATAATTATATATTTTATTTATTTATTTACATACTTTTTAATTGGAAAAAAATATTATATATATATATATATATAATTAAATAGTCATAAACATACATACTTTATAATTATATACTTATAGTTATATACTTATCTTTATACTTATAAGTTTACATATTTAATAATTTAATATTTTTAAATAATATTATATGCATACTAAGTTGTTCGCAAAAGCTAGTTAATTCTCTTCTCCCGAGTCCCAGATGAGATAATATTAGGAGAACCGCTAACTTCAATTATCATCTATTTATGATCAAAAATATATTCGACCAACTGTTCAATTTAGCTCGTTTACTTTATTGATAACTTATTTTTGTCTCAGTAAAATATTTCGTGACATTTTTCGATCATATTCTCCATTATTTAAAAAAAGTGAGTCACCAATTATATAATTTTTTTTATCAAAATAATTGTATTATATTAAATTTTTGTACTAATTTAAATTATATTAATAGATAATATATATATATATATATATATATAATTAATCATATAAGTAATAAACTTATATATTTATATACTTTTTATAATTAATATGTATACTATATATATATATTAAAATTAAATAATCACAAACACGCATACTTATATTTTATAATTATATACTTATACTTCTGAGTTTATATACCTAATAATTTAAATTTTAAATATTACTATATGCATAGCTTATTATATATATTATATTATTTTTTATCAAAACAATTATATTATATTAAACTTATATACTAATCTAAATTATATTAATAAATAATATTTATAATTGATATACTTAATAAAGTTATATATTTATATCTTTCACAATTAGTGAAAATATTATAGTTATATATATACTTTAAAATTAAATAGTCATAAATATAACTGATCATATACTTAATAAATTTATATATTTTTATACTTTTATAATTAATGTGCACATTATAATATATATATATATATAATCACAAATATACATATTTATATTTTATAATTATATATTTATACTTATATATTTATACTTATGAGTTTATATACTTAATAATTTAAATTTTAAATATTACTATAAGCATAATTTACTATATCTATTATATTATTTTTTTATTAAAACAATTATATTATATTAATCTTATAAAGTAATTTAAATTATATTAATAAATAATATATATAATTATATACTTTATAACTAATGTAGACACTATATTTGTATACATAATTTAAATATTTACAAACTTACATACTTATACTTTATAATTAAACATTTTAATTCATAACACTTCTATATAAGAAAATATTACATTTTTAAATTTTAATTTAATATTTTAAAAAAAAACTCTCATAATTTTTTCTTACTCCTTAAAGATTGATCATTTATTATGAGCATTTTTATGTGATGATTGTAGATTTTTTATAATATTATTAAATATCAATTTTAGATTTTATGCACTTTTTATTTAGTTCAACATATCCAAGTATTGAATTGCTTTGTATTGTATTATTTAATATCGAAAAAACTGAAGAACCATACCTTATTATTCCAAATTTTTAAGATAATACAATACGAAAATTTTTTTTTCAATACAATACAAGACTTGAATGTATAAATCTCCGAATTTTTAAGATAATATTGAAGATTTATCAATCTCCGAATTATACCGAACCGTGTATACCCCTAATATGAAACATTCACCCTCAAATGTGAGTTTGCACTTACTGAACTCTGTATGGCCTAGCTGCCCTTCATTCAACCTCTGTTTACCGACTCCAAACCGACATGCAGAAAAACGCCCACATACTGAGCAACATAATGCTTAGTGGTATATATGTGCATAAAAATTCTACATATTAAAATGTAATGTCATACCATTATCGTACCATATTCATGTCATTTACATTGTAAACATGCATAGAAAATTACATTCCAGATGTTACATAGCTATTTGTCATATTAACATACAGACTAGATCCATAGATCAGATATACATATTCATATATAATATTCAAGAACCACATATAACCAAACCATATTCTTTTATGGATTAATCTACCCAAAACATACCATAGGCAATAAAACAAATATTTCAACCATTTTTGTATTTCAGTTTACTATATCATTTTTACTTTTACTTGTCCAAAATTATAAGTCTGACTATCTAGATGCGGATTATGAAACAGATGCGCTCACAATAGAGCTTAAGTCATCTTGTTGACTAACGTTATACATTTATCTAATCCTCTTAAGTCAAGAGTGCTCATAACCCAAGCTTAAGTCATTTTGAATGAGCAATAATAAACATTGTTAGCATCTAGGATCAAAGGCACTCACAATCCGAGCTTAAGCCACATTTCCTATTATCAATATCAATATATCCTATGGTATGGTAACCCTCTCAATGACATCTCATCTATCCTATGTCAAGTTGTAGATTAGAGAGCTAAGAATTTAAAACATAATTAATTTTCATTATCACAATACATGCTCATAGCACTAACACATGTATATTACCTCATTTCCATCATCACACATGTGAATATTCATGCGTACATTAAACTTATAACATATTATTATTTAAACCCATCACATAGAATAAAAATCAAATATTACATATTGTACATTCACTGCTATTCACGAGCATGAATGCCTATTCTCAACTATGAAGGTATTTTCCATGAGTAATATGCTTATGAATCAAAACATGAAAGCTACTTTTTACAAAAATACATAATTCACAGGTGCAAAGTCTTCTTAACGGGCGTGAACCATGCTTCACGACTTTCTAGTTGTGAAACAAACTGTAAATTCTGGGTGGGAACAAAAAAAGTCTAGATATTGATGTTCGTGGCCATAACTCATTCACGAGCGTGAACTCATGCATTTCATTACTTTTTTAGCCGTGAAATAAGGTGTAAAAGTTACTACCTGTTCTGGGCATTTTTTGGGTAAGTATTTTACAACCGTGAACCATGTGTTACAGGCATGAAATCTGTTTTTGTGTATGGATTCACGATATGAACCTTATGTTTTGAGCGTGAATATGAGAATTTCAACAACATAATCGAACCAAAAATAGAGATTCATGCAACAAATTCAAAGTCTTTAAAGATTGACCAATGTCAACCACTCCTATCAATATTCCAATCCATATTTCATACCAAAAACATGACTTAACTATTTTAAAACACATTTAGACCACAAATCATGCCAAATTTTAACTTATTGACTATCATATTTAACATCCATAACATTTTAGCATATAATCTCATAACCATGCCATTTTCATTATTATCATCCCTTTATATTATCATCATGCATTTACAACATATAACACATATCAAAATGCAAGAAAAATAAATTAATATGTCAATATGTATATATCTCTAACAAAATAAAGCCTTATCTAAACTTCAAGCTTCTAAAGCTTGTCTTTCCTCTTAGTGATCCTCACCACTACTTTTAGAAACACCTAAAAGCACAAAAAAGTCCTCATAAGACCTTTAAAATATAAAAAGGAACTAAAACCAACTTAAAAATTGAGTTTTATCACCACATTTCAAGAACTTAACAATAGAGTTTTGTTTCAATGTAGGTTAAGAAGGTGGAGAAGAAGTCTTTGGTGTGTCAGATAGGGTTTCAGGGTGGTGAGGAGCAAGTAATGGCAGAGATAAGGAGCAAAGGAGAGAGAAAAATGTGGCTTCATACATGTAAAATCGACTTGTATTCACAAGCATGAAGCTTCCTTCATGGGTGTGAATTGCTATTCACGACCATGACCAACCATTCACGAGTGTGAATGTTCTCTTCACTACAAAAAAAAATTTGTCACATTCAAAACTCTGTCATTTGAAATCCTAACATGACTTTCATAAGTGTTGAAGGCTCTCTCATCACAAAAACTTAACCTTTTTTAAAACATCATCTACCCATCATCTCTCTCTATACCAATATCATTTATAGGCCATAATTACCCGATATTACAATTCTCTTCCCTTAGAGAAATTTCGTTCTCAAAATTTACCTGTTATGTTGTGTTGAAATAACTGGAGATATTGAGCCTTCATCACTTATTTGTTTTTCGATGTCTTCTTATGTAGCATGATTCCTCCATAACACTTTAACTAATGGTACTTATTTGTTCCTCAATTCTTTGAATTTCCGAGCCAAGATCTCAACTTGTTATTCCTCATATGACAAGTCTAGTCTTACCTCAATACTTTTAGCTAGAATAATGTGAGAATGATTCTATATGTACCTTTTTAATATGGATACATGAAAAATATTATGTATCTTGCTCAATTCTGATGGTAACACGAGTTTGTAACCAACTGGTCTAATCATTTCCAAAATCTTGTAAGGTACAATGAACATAAGACTCAACTTTCCATTAGGGATGACAGTTTCCCCACCCCCCGAATGGGGCGGTTTTTTCAAATAAATTTTTTTCCCGTCTCGACCTCGAATTTTTTGTGTCGAGGATGGTATATATATCCCTCGCCTTGATCCCCACCCCAAAAATATATTTATATATTTATATTATTTATATATATATATATATATATATAATAATAATTTATATTTTAATATAATTAATATTTTAAAAATAATAATAAAATAAAAATGTAACACTTATTTTAAGTAAAAAATATTTTTTTATTTAACAAATTATATAATTAATTAATTAAAATAAAAAATAAAAAAATAATTTTAACATTAAAATAAAAATAAAAAATTTTAATAAAATTTGGGGATCGTGGCTGGGTCGAGGATCCCCATCCCCGTGTGGTGTGGGGTCGAGGTATGGGGGCGGGGGTCGAGATTGGGGATGAGGAACTCCACTCCAAACTTGCCCCGTTGTCATCCCTACTTGCCATTCTTTCCAAACCTAATAACCTTCTTCCATGTAGAAACCTTAAGAAATGCTTTATCTCTCACTATGTATTATATATTTCTCTTCTTGAAATCTGCATATGACTTTTGTCTGTCTGATGTTTCCTTCAAATGATCATGGATGATCTTCATTTTTTTCCATCTCTTGGACTAACTCTGGCCCTACTAGTTTCCTTTCATTAAGCTCAGTTCAACATAAAGGTGTCTATCACTTTATACCATAAAGTGCCTCATAATGAGCCATCTAAATACTAGACTAGTAACTATTGTTGTAGGCAAACTCTACCAATGATAAATACTTTTTCCAACTACTCTCAAATTATATCATGCAACTCCTCATCGTGTCTTCCAAGATCTGGTTACCTTTTTCAACTAACTATCCAATCTAAGCATGAAAAGTTGTATTGAAATTGAGCTTGGTACCCAAAGATCGTTGTAGACTTCCCTAAAACTGTGATGTGAACTTCAAATCTCTATATGATAAAATAGAGACTTGAAACTCCATGAAGTCTTACTATCTCATTCATATACAATTATGTTGGCTTGTTCAAAGGGAAATCTCTTTTGACATGCAAAAAGCGAGTTGACTTCATTAATCTATCCACAATCACCCATATGGCCTTATACTTCTTCAAAGTCAAAGGTAACTCTATCATGAAATCCATAGTGATCATTTTCCATTTCCATTCCGAAATCATGATTGGCTATAGCAACCTTGATGTTATGCCTTAACACGCTGACATGTTAGGCATATAGTTATAAACTTTGTGATATCTTTCTTCCTTTTTGACCACAAATACCCTATCTTTAAATTTGGGTACATCTTGTTTCCTTCATAGATGCATCACATATCTTATCTCATGTGCCTCCTTTAAAATCCTCTATCTCAATTTCATTACATTACGCACAGATAAATAACTTTGATAGTACAAACCACTATTTGGCTCAATTGAAGACTCAGATATATCCTCCTTAGAGATCAACTCGGCTATCTTTACTAATCTAGCATCCTGCCTCTATGCATATCTGACCTTATGGTTTAAGGTATGATGAATATGCAATCTGTTTTGATCTTTCTACTCAATGCATCAGCCACAACATTGGCCTTGCCTAGATGGTAGTCGATCACATAATTATAATCCTTGATCAACTTCAACCATCTTATTTATCTTAACTTTAGCTCTTTCTTAGTAGAAAGATACTTCAAATTTTTGTAGTCGTTGTTATGAAACACTTTTTTCCATATAAATAATGGTGCCAAATTTTCAAGGTAAAGACAATGACTGCCAACTCTACATCATGTGTCGAGTAATTCTTCTTGTGATGCTTTAACTGCTTAGAAGCATAAGCTACTATATTCCCCTCTTACATCAAGATACATCCCAATCTATTGTAAAAATTATCACATAAATGGCATACTACTTGTCATGAATTGACTATGTAAGAACTGGAGCTTCCATCAACAAACTCTTAAACTGGTCAAAGTTGTGTTGGCATTTTGACCATTCAAACTTGACATCTTTTCTCAACAATCTGGTCAAAAAAAAGACTATCATGGAAAACCCTTTAATGAACATCTTATAATAACTTGTTAAACCAAGAAAACTCCATATCTCTATCACATTTCTAGGAGGCTTCCAATCCAAGATTGTCTTAACTTTACTGTAATCCACTTTAACTCCATTTGCTAAAACTACATGTTTGAGGAATATCACCTCATGTCGCACCCTTTCAACTAACCAAGATAAACCCGATTAATTAAGTTGACACTAGTTATGCGGAAAACCTGTGAAAATTTAAAACTTTTCTTTGCATCATGGCCATAATAACTTGCATAAAATATACAGTAAAAGAAATGCTTGACTTAATATTTAAATTCCATTTCATAAATAAAACATATTAACCCTTTACCATGGGTTTACAAAAATATATGCCCTTAACAAGGAATTACATAATTCTTCAACATTGACATGTATACAAGTAAACAACCCCCTTACTATGACATGTACCTAAAATACAAAAGTGCAACATGTGCTATCACCAACCCGCATAGGGTCTGATCTAATGTCTCCAACGTTTGCGTTGCTTTTCTTGTTCAACTTCTACTTATCTATAAGGCTCTGACCTGCATAGGAAAAATACCCATATGCTAAGCTACTGAAAGCTTAGTTGTACATATAAGCGTAGAAATTCACTTACAATTATATATTATATGTATTTTCATGGTATTGTGTAAGAATATGATGGCATGACAATCGAATCATAATATCATATAGACCATCTTACCTTGTGGAAGTATACTTCGTTAAACGTATAAAATGATAACTATAGCATGTAACATTTCACTATGTGCATAAATATACTTGCATACTTATGCCTTTGCTTCATTTCATGATATTGTATTCTTTACTTACCTTAACATATTTGATATTATTGTCCAATAACTCTTAACACTGACTGTTTGAATACAGATTGTGGACAGGGGCACTCTCCGAGGTTAAGTCACCCTGCCACTATCTGTAAACATGTGCTAGTCTAGGCTTCTCAAGTCAATGGCACTAGTCCAGGTTAGCCATATTAACTGAGTAAACGTATAGCTTTTGCAAGCAATATCATCTGTAATAACGTGTGCCAGTCCAGACTCCTCATGTAACACCTTTTGATATAATTAAGACTAAAACCAATTATACCAAAAGATGTTACAATGCACATGAGTTAAAACATAAAAGATTTTAAAACTTTTATGCACCATGGCTATGATGACTTAACAAATAAAAGCATTCTTAAAATCATAAAATTGATATCAATAAAATAAAATTTTAATACAACACATACGGGTATACACAAGTCCAAAGTTTTACAACATGAGTAGTTATAAAATTACATGTATATGAAAATACAGCATGTAAAGTTATAACTACCCAACGCATAATAAAACAACCAAAAATAAGATACAACATTGTATCACCCACAGCGAATGCAATATCCTCAACTTTAATCACTGGGCGTCCTCCTCTGTCGGTCCTCCCCTTAGCTCCAAACCTGCACATGGAAAATCCATACGCTAAGCAACTCGTGCCTAGTGGTACACAATAATGTGTATGGCATACAACAAATATAAATAATATGCATGATATACTCACTGAGCTACTAGAACAACTTATCTAGAAGTCCGCACATACACTAGCTCGTATACCATATGTCATGCCATCTGAATTATATATATATATATATATATGATGCACGTTATTACATGGTATATCAAGCAATCTCTCAATGTCATACACGTGTTTATCACACATAACAATTTATTAATTATCTTTCCTTTCCCCACCTACTCATAACTAGACTAAAATGGATATGGGTAACTCAGCCCACCAAGGCGCTCTGGTCCGTTAATCTCTGGCTATAAAATATATATAACCCACCAAGGTGTTCTGGTCCGTTAACCTTTAGACTTTCAATATATATAATCGACAGAGGCACTCTGTTCTACTAACCTTTGGGCTTTCAAATATATACAACTCACTGAGGCGCTCTAGTATGCTAATCTCTGGGCCTTCAAATATATAATCTACCGAGGCGCTCTGGTCTGCTAACCTTTGGGCCTTCAAACATATATGACCAACATAGATCACTCGATACCAAACTCTCCCCTCAATGGCATGCCATCTATCCTAGCTCTAATTCTAGTCAGAGTATTGGGCTTACAATATTATCATACATATATTCATATTATTCATTACCATATTTTATATAAATTTCATGATTTCTACAATCATATATATATTTTCATACCATGCTAATAACATGCATCTGAAACCTACCACCTCCCAACAAATCAAATCAAATTCAAAACCAAACATATCAATTTTTCATGATAAATAGCTTCACACCCGTGAATAACCATTCACGACCATGAAACATTACTTTACGGGCAGTCCCTCCCATGACTTAAGCTATGATTCAACTCGTGAATCAGCACATGTTCACAACTGTGATCTCCCTTTCACAAGTATGAACCTAATAGTTAACCCAACTATGAACGGGTCTACATCAGTAACAAGAATGCATCTCGCGACATTCAAGCCCATGAACCCATCCTTTACGGCTGTGAATTTGGAATTTTTTCTAGAAAAATAAAGCATCACAAAGCATGTCAATTCCACATGAAATACTCATAATGATTGACCAATGTCAACCACCCTATCAACATTCTAGCATGCATTCAAGCTATCTAACATGACTATATCATCTCTAATCATCAATAATAATCAGAATTGTTTCCCAAACATGTAAATTTAACCATATTCATATCAATTCCCATAATACATATCAACCTGCATTTTTCAATTTAACTACACATTGGTCATCTAAAACATGCCTTTAAAGCAAAGAACACAAAAAAACATAAAGTTATGGCCTTAAGTGTTGTTATGAACAAACCTTACACCTAGGATGGAGATTGGCTAAAGCTTGATCTCTTCAAGCTTGTCTTATCCCTTGAGATGGACTTCCAGCACTATCTCCAGGTCCTAGCAAGATGAAGAAAGGTCATTTTAGCTTCTGGAAAATGAACCAAGGTCCAGAAAAAAAAAAAAAAAAGTTTTCCCTTTGTAACCCACGACTCTCTCATTCTCACCTTTTCTCTCACTTTACTTATAGAAACAACCCTCTCCAAGCTTCAACAATGGAAGAAGAAGAGCTATGGAGGAAGAAAAATATGAAGTTTGCATGTTTTGTTGGTTAACAGGAAGTGGGGAGCGGATTTAAAGGGAATGGCAGAGAGAAAAATGTGACTACCTCACCAACTCTATCTGCCATGAAAAACCTTATCATGGTTGTGAACTAAAACTTGATATTCAAGGGCATGACACCCATTGTCACGGGTTTGAAACATCATATTTTAGCCCCTCTCAATATCTCAAAACTCCATTTAATTCCCCATTTCTCATTAACCAATAACATAACTTATATGCCCTAATTACAAGCATTACACCTCAAGTCAATGGCACTATCCGAGCTTAAACCACATTGATTGGGTAAACATATAACTACGGTATCGTAACCCCCTTAATAATGCACCATCTATCCTACTACTAGTCTTAGTATCAAGTATGAACTTAACTTGTTCATATTACCTTTATTACACTTCAATATAACATTCATATCATATATCATGTATACTTTGTTCATGTGGAAATGCATCATGTAACATTCTCATGCTGTAAATCATATGAGCATACTTTAATCATATCATTATGAAACTTGTGCATAGCTGTTGCATTGAAACAATTTGTAAATATCATTTAAAGTAAGCTTCACAGACATGAACTTCATGTTCATGGTCGTGAAGGTTCATTCATGGGCACCCCTACTCGTGAACCAAACCGTGAACTATATTGTGAACGCTTATATGGATTTTGTACACTTTCCTCACAGGCGTGAGGAATATAATCACGGGCGTGAATCTGAGTTTTCCAGTAGTTGACAGCATTAAAAACATACATTCATTACAAGTCACATGCAAGGCTCTAAGGATTGTCCCATGAAAACTTTTTCCTATCAACATTTTCATCACATCATGCATTAAAACATGTTAAAGGATCATTCAATATATATAATCACTACACTTACCATTTCCTCATTCACCAACTATTTTTTTCAAGCATTTATGCTTTCATATACATTTAATCATTTCTAACTTACCTCTTTCACCTATTAGGCATCATCATTTATTATCTCATAAATGTCTCTTTTGGCACATTTATTACATATACATTACAACCATAAACATTACTTATTCAAGATATACTTACATTTATAGCATTTCATACTCAAAATCCTATCTCATGGTATTAATTACCTCATTTGAACTTGGCATTTAGCATTTAAAGCATATAATTCAATCATCACTTAATTAACACCCAACATGCCATACTTGAGAATTTGAATGAATATATGAACATACCTCTAATAGAGCCTCATAAAACCAAACTTCTCTCAAGCTTGCTTATCCTTTTGGTGCATTTCACCACCTTTCCTTTCAACTCCTTTCCATCACATATAACATATCTTTATGAACATCAAAAACTCATATGCTTAGCCTTTAAAACCATAAGGGTAAAAACCCTAACTTTAGTCCTTTCAACATCCTTAAACTCACATAACCCCTTACTAACACATGTTATAACAACTTAAAGAGGGGTATTTAATCTTAATCTCTTAAGATTAAGCCTTAACCTAACCCATTTAGAAATGTGTCTCTACCATATACAAATCATACATGATTAAAGCTATGAAAGCTTGTAAAGAAGAAGGAAAAATGTGATTCCTTACATAGATGTGACAAAAGATTTGACTTCTATCTTCCTTCTAGGGTTCGTCCTCCTTAATAACACCACCTTCCTTATGCTCTCTTTTCCCAAGAACTTAATAAAATCTTGATCTTTTGCTTTGGTTCAGATATCTAAGGTTGGGAATCAAAGAGAAACAATAGTTATTGGCCTTTGGCATGAGAAAACCTCGAATTCTAGGATTCCCTTTTGAGTTTTAGGTCATGGATGAAAGCAAAACAACTGATACGATTTTATATCTGATGACGTTCATGGGCATGATAACCCTCATCATGGCCATAAATATGTTAAATCCCACAATTCCATTTCGCAATGATTCACGGTCGTGAAAGAATGGTCACGGGCGTGAACCCTGTAACATTTCACTTTCTTGTTTCTTTTCAACTCTTGTCCTATAACTTTTAAACATACTTATCTTTTCTAAATCCATATTATTAACTAGGCCCTAATTATGGGAATTACACCTCATCTAGACAAAACTCACATTTGAAGAGCTTGGCATACAATTTATGTCCCTAAAGGTCTGTAAAACAATCCTTAAATGTTGTTCATGCTCATCTTTTTTCTTGGAATACACCAAGATATCATATATGAAAACAACAACGAATCGATCCAAATATGGCCTAAAGATCTTATTTATCAAATCCATGAAAGTCAATAGGGATTGGTCAATCTAAAAGGCATAACAAAAAACTCATAATGGTCATATCTAGTTGTGAAAGTTGTCTTTGTAACATCATCTGCCTTAATCTTTAACTAGTGATACCTTGACCTCAAGTCAATCTTGGAGAAAACTCTTCACCCTTCAACTGATCGAACAAATAACCAATATATGGCAACATATACTTGTTCTTAATGGTTGCCTTGTTTAAATGTATATAGCCTACACATAATCTTATAGAGCCATCTTTCTTCTTAACATACAATATCAGTACACCCCATGGAGATATACTTGACCTAATAAAACCCTTATCCAATAGCTCTTGCAATTGTGTTTTTAACTCCTTTAACTCTATAGGTGCCATTTTGTATGGTGCATTTGATATCGATGTTGTACCTTAAGATTTGGACATCCCTTTCTCATATCAATCATGTGAGCCAAATAGGCCTCACACCCTTTTATGATAATTTTATAAGCTTTCATCATGGAGATCACCTGCGCAGACAATGAAAAATTGTCACCTTCCACTACTGCCTCTTTTCATTTTGGCATCTTGAGAATTAACATCTTAGATAGTCAATCCACTACTGTCTAATATTGAGAATGTCAATCCATGCCCAAGATGACATCATACTCGTGGAAAGGCAACTCGATCAAGTTCACAGAAAACCCATTCTTTGCATGAACGACGATAACCCTTATACACCCAATTAACAACCACACTATGGCCTAGAGGGTTCATGATCTCAATTTCAAATTCTAGGTTCTCTATTCTCATATTATGCTAGCTAGGTGTTCTTGTACAAATATAAGAGTGTGTAGATCATGGGTCTATCAAATCACATAAACACAAGTCATGGAGAGAAAACATACACACTGTGACATCAGTGGCCTCATAGTCCTCTCATGCCCTCATGGCATAAGCTCTTGTTGGAGTCTCACTAGGTCCTAGTTTATTGACCATCTCTAATATGATCTGATTAGGTCATGCTTAACCTCCTCTGATCTGATGTCAACTTTGGACTTGAGTCGATCCCACTATCTGTGTAGGTGCTGAACTTTCTATGAATGGACAATCTCAAGCCCCACATCTATAGTAAGCCCCAACAATTGACCGACATTCACCTTTATAGCTCTTATGGCATGTCTTACATACTGGAGTAGCTCTTATCATAATATGTGTTAGTGTATAAGTGGCGACATATGTGGAATTAGATGGTGGTCCTTTCCTAAAGGAACTTGGATATGAAAAGCCTTGATTGTGCCCCCTATACTATGATTGCCTTGAGAAGAAACAACCTTTTTTTTCCTAAAGTATGGGCCATTTTAGATGATGGCTTCCTCGATGACTTATCTATCTTCTTTGTCTTTCTTTTCTTTACACTGATGGCTGTAAATACCAGTTTTGTAAAGTCTTCATATTGGAGAGAAGTAACTTGATAACAATATCATCATTCAAATCATCCTGAAACCTATGACTATAATCCTACTCATCTCCAATAATCCTAACTGCATACTTTTCTCAACTTCATGTACTTTCTTTCATACTCTGATGCTATTAGGTTCCCCTATTTCAGATTGAGGAACTTTGTCTTCTTCTCATCCATATAGGCATGTGGCACATACTTTTTCTTGAATTATGCCATAAAGAAGTTCCACTTGAATGGTTGTGGGGTCTATGGCTTCAACAAAACCAATTTCCACCAATCATATGCATGTTCCTGAAGTAAAGAAACAACATATCTATCACTATGCTCCTCAGTACACTCTAGCTCTTCGAAGATTCTCAATCATATTTAACCAAAACTATACAATAACTTGATTGTTATGACTCTTGTTAGAAAAATCTGTAGCCCTATACTTTCTTAGCCAATCAATCTACATCTTGGGCCTTGGAGGTGGAGACGGTGGAGCTAGCTATGGTACTGTCTGTGGCATAGCCTGTGCTAACTGCTACAGCAAATCGGCCACATGCTGCATAAACAACATCTGGCCCTAACCGATGACATGCTAAGAAAGGACTGGAGCAACACATTAGCCTTATATACTAGCAACACTAGGTTAACCTTGAGCCTCAATGTCGAGAGGACTGTTGCTCTCGGTAATATTGTCTAGTTCTATCTCCATGCTCACATAATCCTACAAATCGATAGAGAAGTTGCCCATATTAGAGTCATATGAGACACACTATGCTTGCATGATAAACCCTTTAGCCCACTTAGGTCTAGAAACATCTAAATCTAAGCTCTAATACCAATAAATGTAACACCCGCCAATATAGTCAAGAAGACCCTAACTATATAGGAGAATGCTATGAAATATGTTTATGAAAATTCCGTTAAATTAAAATATTTTCATCTTAAAATATCATTATCATAATTAAAACCATTTTCATGAAACACATGTTTAAAAGATAAAAATCCAATTGCAAAACATGCATCAAAAGAAACATGTTTCTGAAAATCCAGTTAAATTAAAATCTTTTCATCTTAAAATATCATTATCATAATTAAAACCATTTTCATCAAACACCTGTTTAAAATATAAAAATCCAATTGCAAAACATGCATAAAACCTAATCCAAAGGATATTGGTCATAAAACAAAGCAATATTGGGCTTACACTAGCCCAATTTTTTCACAAAATACATCATAATATCAAACACATATTTTTACATGAAGACATACATGAACAAAATTGTCCCATAACCCATGACATATATAAAAAGAACAAAAAAAATGTCATGTATGAAACATCCACCTTTTTGTGTGGGTTTGCACTGATTGAACTCTATATAGGCTTGCTATTCTTCAGCTAACCTCTGTCTACTGGCTCCAAACCTACGTGTAAAAAAATGCTTACACGCTACGCAACCTAATATTTAGTAGTATATATGTGCATAGAAATTCTACATACTAAAATATAATGTCATACCTTTATCATATCATGTTCATGTCATTTACATTATGAACATGCATAGGAAATTACATTCCAGATGTTACATACCTATTTGCCATATTAACATACACAATAGATATGTAGATCACAAATGATATAAACAAATGTCCATATACATATTCATATACAATAGCAAAAACTACATATAACCAAACCATATTCTTTTATACAACCATTTCATATGCAATAAAACAAGTATTTCAACCATTTATGTGTTTCAGTTTACCATATCATTTTTACTTTTACTTGTCCAAAACTCTAAGTCTGACTATCCGGATGCGAGTTGTGAAACAGGGGCACTCATAACCCAAGCTTAAGTTACCCTATTCACTAATTATATACATTCATCTAAGCCCTTCAAATCAAAAGCACTCACAACCTGAGCTTAAGCTACATTGACTAAGTAATAATAAACACTGCTAGCATTTAGGATCAAAAGAACTCAAAACCCGAGCTAAAGCCACTTTGTCTTTATATAAATATCAATATATCATATGGTACCGTAACTCCCTCAATGACATGTCATCTATCCTATGTCAAGTCGTAGATTAAAGAATTGGGCATTATCACAATACATGCTCATAGCATTAATACATGTATATTATCTCATTTCCATCATCACACATGTGAATATTCATGCTTACATGCAACTTATAACATGTGATT